>OW121747.1:29973222-34773222 GCA_933228765.1 Miltochrista miniata | reverse complement strand
ATTACAACTTTCACGCCTAAACGGCTGGAGCGATTGAGATGAAATTTGGTATGGGGATAGTTCGAGGCCCTGAGAAGGACATAGGCTACTTTTTAACCCGACTGCGCAAAAGGAGTGTTATGATTTTATACGATAACGACTTTCACGCGATAACAACTTTCACGCCTAAACGGCTGGAGCGATTGAGATGAAATTTGGTATGGGGATAGTTCGAGGCCCTGAGAAGGACATAGGCTACTTTTTAACCCGACTGCGCAAAAGGAGTGTTATGATTTTATACGATAACGACTTTCACGCGATAACAACTTTCACGCCTAAACGGCTGGAGCGATTGAGATGAAATTTGGTATGGGGATAGTTCGAGGCTCTGAGAAGGACATAGGCTACTTTTAAACCAACTGCGCAAAAGGAGTGTTATGATTTTATGCGATAACGACTTTCACGCGATAACGACTTCTACTCGGCTGAAGTCGCGTGAACAGCTATTTAATGTAAATTAAGTCTATTGTAAATATTCAATCACGCTACTTAGCCTAGAGGCTTGGCAGAGAAGGATTAAAATCTATAGGTATACTATATTATGGGCAAAGACATGCTTACGAAATAGGTTTAGTTCAATTTTTACATGCGGATAGTTTTATATAAGCTTCATAATAAAATTATAATTATCACGCTACTACTAAGTCTAGGGGATCTTATTTAGTAGCATACATATTATAGTCACGCCGTTATCCCCAAAGGGGTAGGCAGAGGCATAGTATACGCCCACATTTGACCTTATAGTTTTACGTCTCACGTAATAGATGGTGAGCCTAATGCAGTGTTGAAAATATTTTTTTTTTTCAAGCCGCCCATGAGGCCAACTTGACGTTTAACGATTGTCATTTTACTGACAACCGGGTTACATTTCGCGCTTTCGCTGCCATTATATTCAGTAACTGTTTGAAAATCAAATAATTGTCTCACTGTTTCCTGGTGGCAAGGCGACCCTCTCTTCTGCTAGCTTTTTTTTTTCTTGCACGGATGCTATGCCGGATCCTACCAACTCAAAAATCTCACGTATCCTGCCTTACAGCCTACGGTTGGGAGCCCTAAGTAAGCTATCGGAAGGCTACCCCAGGACTCCCATCAGACTTACGACTACCCACTTAGGGGGGGGGGGGGGGGGCGTGAACACCTCACGTCACGCTGTCGTCTAGGGCCTGCTTCTGTAAAGACGGTGAGCGACCTCCTCATCGACCTCAGGCCCCCGGTCATGTAGGCCGATAGTCTTAGGCGAAGACATGTCGCCGGCGCTCCCGCCGCCGATTGCGGAAATCGGGTGGGAGAGTTCTCTCCCGCCACCTCCCCGCCGCCTCTTTCACGAGCATGTCCTGCTCGCAGAAAGAGGCAGCGCAATCCCACTTACTCCCGCTGGAGATCATGGTCTCCAGCGAGAGAGTGTCCACGTCCAGAACTGCCACGAGGGCCTGGCGCTATTGCGCCCACGCCTTGCACTCCACCAATGTGTGGAGCGCTGTGTCCTCGCTGCGCTACTCGCAGTGCTGGCACTCGGCCGTCTTTTGCTAACTTTAATACCAATGAAAGGCAATCTCAACATCTCTGTTTGTTTGTTTAGTAATTCATCAACAATTTTGATTATATATGAATTCAATAACAAAATAATACTTTTACATGCAGCGATGTGGTATTCACAATAAATACTGTCCTGAGGTAACTGACAGCCTTGAATCACTGGTGCAGTGTAGAAAAATGGTTTTTTTTTTAAATATATTTAGCTTGTCATATTGACGTCGCCACTGATGGAAAGCCGTGGCCCATCTAGCGATTGGGGGCCACTTTCACTGTCCGTAAGACTTAAATTCATTTAATTAACCGAATCTACCAAGGTGAGGTAAAGAGTTCTTCAACTTAACTCCACCCTCTCCTTTCGCTCTTAAATAACATGGGTCCAGGACTCCAGGTACCACTCGCATGCAGTGAAAAGACTCTTCGCCAGAACCTAGCAATGCAAAAATCGTTTCTATTTCGAATTATAGCAATTTGAAACCCTCTGTCAGCGTGTCTTAAATCGCCAGGTTTTTAAGTAGTGACCGACCGAAGTTTCGGTTTCGGTTTCGGTTTCGGCCAGTTTCGGCCGCAGTTTCGGTTTCGGCCAAAATGGGCCGAAACTTTCGGCCGGGCCGAAACTCACGTGTTCGTGAATTTTGAGCGCCTGGCTCTGCTTGTGACGTGGTTGGGGTCAGCCCAACCAGTTAATATGTTACTAACCTAAGATTTACAGATTTACAAACAACTTCCAATCAATAGTTACAATAATAAAATTGTATTCAAATCACAAGCAATTACAATCATTGAGAAGTATTAGACAGTTACTTTCTGCGAGCAGGTCATGCTCGTGAAAGAGACGGCGGGGCGGGAACGGGAGAGAACTCTCCCACCCGAGTTCCGCAGTCGGCGGCTTGGGCGCCGCCGATTTGTCTTCGCCGAGGACTATCGGCCTCCCATACAAAAAACACGACTTTTTGCCGCTTTTCTTGCACGGAACCCTACGTGCGCGAGTCCGGCTCGCTCTTATCCAGTTATAGTTATATAGATTTAATGTAACCAAAACCGGCCAAGAGCTAGAAGCAGTAGCAGGGGCACCGTGTGGTTTGAAAATGAACACTTGAAAATATTTATACCGTTGATTGATGGCACTTAGTGGAACTTGCTGCACCTATTGAAAAAAACCGGCCAAGTGCGAGACGGACTCAAGCACGGAGGGGTTAAAGCGGGGTCCTATGAACGAGACATGGGACTTAGCCATCCGTCTGTCTATTAGTCACGAGGTTGTATCGCTGGAACCGTGATAGGTAGAGACCTAAAATTTCCACAGATAATATTTCTGGTGCCGCTTTTTGCCTTTTTTTTAACGTGCGGAAAATCCTACAGGGATGCTATGCCGGACACCTAACGACTAAAAACCACACGTATCCTACCTAACACCCTACGGTTGGGAGCCCCGGGTATGATGTCCCCATTACTCCCAATAGACCGATGGTTCGTGTGCTGTTCCGCGTCTTTGGGGGGTTGTTCGGTTTCGCCACAGACACTTACCGAAGCTTTCGTGCCCAGTAAGCATCTGTGACTATCAACAGGAGTGAGCGTCGACATGGCTCCTCTCCAATAACTCGACCATGACCGGTCTAACCGCTTCGATTGTAGCGATTCCTCCTCATGGTTGCTCAAGTCGCACTTCAGGTCTCCTTGGTTTTCTGTTGGAGCTGGGACCACCAAGCCTCGATTTCTCGAGACGCAGGCCTATGGCCCCGCTCCAGCGCCTCCTTGCGTCATTTGAACCATTACTCAAGGGCCCTCGCCCAGCCGCATTGCTGACCGTCGGGGTCCCGCCCATACAGTGACCCCGTATAGAGAGCATCAGCACGATCCCAAGGTACAGTCTCCTCCAGGAAGTGTTGGGTCCCATGATGTTGGCCAACGATCGATATAGTGCGGGTGATTCCCCCCTCAGTTGTGGGATCAAACTTCGGAAGTGGTATCCGAAATTCCACTGACTATCGAGTACGAGCCCCAGATACTTCCAACTCTTCCAAGATCCGTGAAAGCACAGAACCTCGGATTTGTGAAGGGTGACCTCAAGACCCAGCTCCCGTATTCGTCCCACGATTTGAGCAACCCCTGCCGTGGCCTTTAGGGCTACGTCTCGGTGCGTTGCTCGTCGCGCCTTAACACCTCTGAGCAACGGACCACGCAGCACCCAATCGTAACCGATGTTCCACAGAAGTGGTCCTAAGACCGATCCCTGTGGAACACCGAACGACACATCTCGCTGACCCGGCCCTAGCCATCCGGCTAAGTTATGGCCCTCTCGGAAAGATAGGCCTGTACAATTCGACGGAGGTAGGAAGGCATTCCATGGCAAATAAGCGCATCGCTAACGAAGCTCCAGGGCAGGGTGTTGTTGAAGGCGTTGGCAATGTCAAGAGACACTGCCACCACCACCTCACCCTGTTCGCTATAACAAATAATACTTTATAAACTCAGAAAAAAAATGCACACACAACAAACGTAATTTTTGTGCCCAATTTTTGTAACGTGAGAGGGTTCCTCTGTGCGTGAATCCGACTCGCACTTGGCTGGTTTTTCATTTTTCAATGTGTACACGTGAGTTTCGGTTTCGGTTTCGGTTTCGGCCGAAACTGACCCTGCGGCCGAAAGTTCGGTTTCGGTTTCGGTTTCGGCTGGAAAACCAGTTTCGGTCGGACACTTTTAAGCAAAGCATGAAAATATCACAACACCTAATGTTGTATTGCGCCTACAACATAATTGTATCTATGACTTTCCTCAAGTTAAAAAAATCCATCTAGCGCATAGCTCCCCGGGTAAGTTGGAGGATGTCCTAAATTTGTCCCCACATTTTGGTTACGACTTATCCTAGAGGCTTGATAGAATTCAGCTCAAACTTTGCTTATAACATAATTTCCACGCGAACGAAGTCGCGGGTAACAGCTAGTACATATAATAAAATCGTAAAAGGTCGCTGTCTGTACATGGAAGATAAATAAGAAAAAATATTATAGGGGGGCTTTATGAACGCAATAGAACCCAAAACAATGATTTTTAGAATTTTTGTCTGTTTGTCTGTATGTCTGTATATCTGTTTGTCTGTACGGTTGTGCACGCTAATCTCAGTAACCGCTCAACCGATTGCAATGCGGTTTTTGAAGTGAAACTTCTTTATCGGCGTTGGAAAAAAATTTGCGTCACGTCACGTCACGATTTTTGGTTACGCGCCATCTTTGTTCTGTTCCCCACCACGGTGGATTCGAATTAAGAATACTTTATCCAGGGATAGCATGTCATTTAAGGGTTTTTGGACTTTTGGACTTTTGGACTTTTGGGCTTTTGGACTTTTGGACTTTTGGATGGGACATTGGTACTTTGGGTCTTTGGGACTTTGGAACTTTGAGACTTTGGGACTTTTGAACTTTTGAACTTTTGAACTTTTGGACTTTTGGACTTTTGGATGGGACCTTGGTACTTTGGGTCTTTGGGACTTTGGAACTTTGGGACTTTGGAACTTTTGGACTTTTGGACTTTTTGGACTTTGGGACTTTGGGACTTTGGGACTTCGGGTCTTCGGGACTTCGGGACTTCGGGACTTCGGGACTTTGGGACTTTGGGACTTTGGGACTTTGGGACTTTTGGACTTTTAGATGGGACCTTGGTACTTTGGGTCTTTGGGACTTTGGAACTTTGGGACTTTGGGACTTTTGGACTTTTGGGCTTTTGGACTTTTGGATGGGACCTTGGTACTTTGGGTCTTTGGGACTTTTGGACTTTTGGAGTTTTGGAGTTTTAGACTTTTAGACTTTGGGACTTTGGGACTTTGGGACTTTGTTACTTTGGGACTTTGGGACTTTGGGACTTTGGGACTTTGGGACTTTGGGACTTTTGGACTTTTGGACTTTTGGCCTTTGGGACTTTTAGACTTTTAGATGGGACCTTGGTACTTTGGGTCTTTGGGACTTTGGAACTTTGGAACTTTGGGACTTTGGGACTTTGGGACTTTTGGCCTTTGGGACTTTGGGACTTTGGGACTTTGGGACCTTGAGACCTTGGGACTTTGGGACTTTGGAACTTTTGGACTTTTGGCCTTTTCGACTTTTGGACTTTGGACTGTGGACTTTTGGACTTTTGAACTTTTGGACTTTTGGACTTTTGGACTTTTGGACTTTTGTACTTTTTGACTTAATTTAAGGTGAGGTGAAAATTAAGTTTATGAAGAAGTTTCAGTTCTTACGTGTGTACACTAAGTACACGCAATTTTTAGGGTTTCGTAGCCAAATGGCAAAAACGGAACCCTTATAGATTCGTCATGTCTGTCTGTCTGTCTGTCTGTCTGTCTGTCTGTCCGTCCGTGTGTCACAGCCACTTTTCTCCGAAACTATAAGGCCTATGCTGTTGAAACTTGGTAACTAGATGTATTCTGTGAACCGCATTAGGATTCTTATATAAAACTAGAAAAAAAGCAGTAAATTTTGAGGGTCCCTATACTCAGAACTGAAACTCAAAATTTTTATTTTCATCAAATCCATACGTGTGGGGTATCTATAGATAGGTCTTTAAAAATGCTATTGAGGTTCCTAAGATCATTTTTTTCTAAAGTGAATAGTTTGCGCAATAGACACTTCCAAAGTGAAAAAATGTGTGTCCCCCCCCCCCCCCCTCTAACTTCTAAACTAAGAGAATGATAAATCTAAAAAAAATATATGATGTACATTGCCATAAAAAGTACCAACGAAAATTGGTTTGAACGAGATAGAGCTGGTAGTTAATACGTCATAAACTAAAATTTTCAAACATCAATCAAAGTTACAAAGAACTATAAGAACTTTTATATTATGTTACTTGCTGCTACGAAACCCTTCATGGGCGAGTCCAACTCGCACTTGGCCGGTTTATTTTTATTGTGTTGAGGTTTGCTCCAGTTAACATTTAGCGTTTGTTTTATGTAAATTGGTTTAGAAATAAAAGAGTTATAACACTTTTAAGAATCAGATATTTTGAAAATTTTAATTGTAGGGGTTTCTTTGAATGTGAGTGAACCTAAACTGGCGTGTTGGCTTACTCATAAAAGAGCTTAATGATTAAGACTATTTTTAAACAAGAATTGTTTTAAAATAGACTTAATCATTAAGCTCTTTTATGATTAAGCAAACAGGGCAGTTTCAGACGCTGCTTGATGACTCTGATGAAGAAATACCTTTCCTTTCATACACATTATGTGACGTAAACGAAGTTGCGGGCTCAGCTAGTTCTCAATATTTTTAAACAATAACTTGTTTATTTATCATATATATCATATCAGTTAATTGTATCGATACTTAGATCATCTAACCACAGGATGCGCCTTACTTAAGCATTGTTTTCTGCCATTGCACATGACCATTTGGTCTTTTGGCTTTATGAAAAGCCTGTACATCAGTACATCATTTTATATGATTAAACTAGTACATTACATTGTAGTTGACTGTACAATAACAATTAACACACAGCAGCCATTACGCGTTTGTCGATTAATACATTTTTAATTGCAATGAAATTTTATATGTCTTTGTGTTTCCCCCTTCATTTGTATGAAAACTGGCAGAATATTTTTGTATGCGGTGGTTTGCAAAGGCTAGTCCCGTGTTATATGGTCTAAGTATCGATACAATTAACTAGTTTATCTACCAACTAGTGAAAAAAGGTCGCAAATAGTGCCGCTTACCACCATATTATGATGACAAATAAATTAATTTACAACGACGACGAACGGCTCTAACCTGGCCAATATATCATCTGTTTTGGGAAGGCAGTGGTCACAATTAAGTATTCTAGGTTTAATTTTCTTAAGGATATATAGTCAAAGATCCAAGGGCAATTTTCAGTTTATAGCTTCAATACGAGTATTTCGCCTACTACTCGTAATGGATAGGTGGTTATGCATATTTAAATAGGTCTTATCCCTGCCGATAATCCCACGCGATATATCTTTTTGTTTCATTGATGAGCAGAGAATCGTAAGACTACTTAACTTTGTTCTGATCATACGCGCGCCTTATTACTATTAAAGAGAACAGCGGGCCGAAAGCTGGAGACAAATAGAGATGCTTTTCATGCATCGTTATGAGACCAACATTGTGAATATCGCGGCAGGGTGGCGTTTCTACGGAGTTGTGTTACAATGACTACTTCGGCCGTTTAAAAAGGGTTGGCAATAGAAGGGGTGTCTTTCAAAAGAGTAACAAAAATATAAGCTTTGTTCTCACTATATTTATGTTTACACCGGTTATGCTACTCAGTGAGCAGATTGAATAAAACAGGTTTGAATGGAACACATTCACTCATACATGCCAGTATGTGCACTTAGTTTTGCTCGGCTGTCAGCCATCTTAATTGAGCATTAACCTATTGACATAATATAGCGCAGGGGACCGCAACAAGTCCGAGCAGGGAGTTAAACGATGGGAAACGTTTGTGTGTCGTGTTGTCATATTATTTTGGTCTGATATAAACATATTATTTTTATGCCTAAACATGGTAAACATAGCATAGAAACAGTTAAAATCGTTGAAAACCAACTAACGTCTTCAATGAGCACATCCAATGCATAAAAGTATGTAAAGCGCGAGGACTAGCAACGAAATAGGTATTTGCGGACGAGCAAAGGAACTTCAGACGGCTTATAGGTTACCGACTCTGTAAAGTGCCCTGCACTATACAGAAATCAAAGCGACTGAGCGCCGTACTGACCATAATGTCGAAGGGAGTTGACAGCGCCAGGACCGTCGCCGCCTCATAGGAAGCTTTACGGTAACCCTGTACAATCCGTATGTTCATCAGCAGCTGCAGGCTTCTGTGTAAAGCCCGGCAGCAGAAAGAAACCCGCTAAGTTTGTTCGGCCATAATAATGCACAAACCAAAAAGCTTTAGCTAACGTATCTCGCTTCGCTAGATGGGCTCGTTAATGTGTTTTGTACTACTAAGGTGCCAGACAAACTTGCGGTCAACAGTTTGCTTAGTTAATGTCATGAAAGCTCATGCTCATGCCTATCCTTTTTTTATTTGAGGAAATCCAACATGGATGCTGTGCCTGCCGGACTCCTACCGACTAAAAGCACAAAATGCCTAACAAGAGCCGGGAGTCCCGGGTAAGCTCTCGGAAGATTGTCCCAGGGTTCCCGGCAGACTTTAGCTACCACCGCGGCGTCGCCTATATGGTTCAGATACCATCCCGCATCTGGAGGGGTTTTTTCGGGTGTTATCCCTCTACTTGGGGAAGGGGGGGATAGTTGGGTATTATCCCAGTACTATAAGGGGCGAAGAGACATACCACCGTCTTGGCCTGCTTCTGTAAGAACGACGAGCAACCGACTCGCCGTTCTCAGGTCTTCCCTTGTGTAACCTGTTCATCTTATCAAAACGCCTTTATTAAGACCGTAATGTAAATTCTGCGGAAATAGATAAGTATAAGTTTGAGGCTATACGTGGCTATACATTCCAGGTCTATCAAATTCAAACAAATGGTTCGTTATTATATTTGTAAAGCGTAACTTGTTTGAGGTAGATACGATTGTAGCCTCGTTTAAGAAGATAAGCCTTGGTAACAACAGAATCGTAATCGATATCTTTGACATTCCGTCATGTTACTTAGAGAATAATTTAGCAAACAACACGAACTAACCATCTAACAAGATGACATGTAGATAGAAATTACTAGAAATAAGACTAAATTACAAGAAAGAATAGGAAAGTACCTAAGACGGGGATAGATTATTAAATACAATGATTAAACTATTAAACCAGTAGGTAAATACTATTTCGTAAAACAATGCCGTAGATTTTGTGTTGTCAAGGGAACTCAACAATGTGTTTAAATGCAAATCGTAAGATTCGTGGATTCGGTTTAGCATAAAATTTAATACACGAGAAAGGCGTATGATTTTATTTTCCTTGAAATGGTTTACACACGTGTAAAGGTTCGAGCTAAAGCTGTTGAGTGATAGCATAACAATGAAATCGTGTATTTCATAACACTGTGCATAATATTCACTAACAAAATTAAACTTATTCTTTTGGAATCACCCAAGCATAAGATAAACAATTTAAATAGAATTCAGTCTTTTTCTTAACGTAATTTCAATGTCAAGAGGTAGCTTACCGCAGTATTATGCAAATTGATTCTATTTATATTATAATTGTAGATACTTATTTTGTCGTATTGAATATAACGAGCCTGTGAGCTTCGACGTACGACTTAAGTAAATAAGTAACCTCAATGACCGATTCCATATTCGAAGAGTAGACTATGAGCCTTACTCTTCGAAATACTTCTGAAAATACGTACAAAGTCACGCCTTTATGCCCGAATGGGGTTGAAGGATACAGGTGGAGACATGCACTACACGCCCAAATAGCACTCAAATGTGGGAATTTTGTCCCAGTAAGTGGTAAGACTATTGCATGGAAATGTGCATAATTTTGCTACCAGCCGGCTGTTAAAATTTTCAATTTTCCCGTAATGCCTTGAATTTAGCTTAACGACTTCCATTTAACTGGGACCCACAGTTTAACAAGACGTCTGAAGCAATTTTTATTACCGCGGTGTTGCTTATGCTAAGGGTCTTCGCTAAGTGAAGCGTGCGACCGCGGCGGTAGTCAGCGCGTGGTAAAATAGTCAAAAAACAACAAACTCGCTCGCACTCTGCATCACAAAGCGCTGCTCGTACTATTTTCCTTTCCAGGTTCTAGATGTGCCAAATCAGTGATTGGCAAAGTACGGCCCGCGGGCCAACTGCGGCCCGCAAAGCATTTAATCCGGCCCGCCGACGGTCCTTCTACATTCTACATGAATAGTATATTATTATATGGCTGGTCTAGTAGTATTATGTAAGTAAATTCTACTTATTAGAACACTAGACGCATAGGTGAAGGTCCCAGCTAAAGCATGAAAGAGTAACGAGTCACACATCAATAATATAAAGAAGTGTACCTACCTAAGATTAAAAGTTTTATCACAAAATGCGTTTTTCTTATAATTTTGGCCCTCCTCTGATAATTATTAATTTTCCTGGCCCCCCGATTAAGAAAGTTTGCCCACCACTCTGCCAAATATAATGCACAAAATTTAATATGTCATCAAATTTATAAAGCAGTATTTTCAATATAATCCTAGTCGAATGGACATCTTAGGTCCGTAGCATTCTCTATAATAAATGTCTCGAATACCTAAGAATATGATTGTAGAAGAAAGAGAGTTATTAAGTGTACGAGAAGCGACGTCCAATTAACCCGTCACGCGCACATAATGGCGATGTGGATTCGTATCAAATAACATGTAGTACTGCGACGGCCACGAGTCAAAAGATAATACCGATAAGATAAGTTCTAAGTATATTGCCGAGACGAGGATTGTTAATGCATGCATCCCCTGCCTTTTTGTCAATAAAGATAATATATATTATTGAACTAGCAGACGCCACGCGATTACACTCGCGTAGTTCCCGTTCCCGTGGGACTACGGGAATAAAATATCACCATGTTACCCGCAGATAGCGTAGCTTCCCAACAGTAAAGGATTTTTCAAAGCGGTTCAGTAGTTTCAGAGTTTATTTGATTGATGCAAACAAACGAACAATCAAATCTTTCCTCTTTAGGATATTGGTATAGATAAGAATAAAAAAAGTAATAAAAATATACTATTTACTTCTAAGAAATATTGGGGCTTGTAAAATACGTCTACTTATTTCTTTTTCTTTAGTTGTAATATTGTTTATTATGAAACTAAAATAGTATAAAAAAATAACTTTAATAGTTGCGACCACTGGACCAATTGCGAACTGGACCAACTGCGAACTGGGCCAATTGCGAACTGGACCTATTGAGAATTGGACAGTTGGACATTTTGCGAATTGGACATAATGCGACTAAAGAGTTTGGTCCGTAGCCGTTGTAGTCAGTAACTCCATACAAGTCGGATTATCATGTCATAATTCACTTAAGTCATAAACCTGCTAATGGCGAGAGCCGAGGAGACGTTTTTGCATAACTTTGCATAGTCAATTTCTAATTAATATCGCTACTATTGCTAGTATAAGCTTCGAACTTTGGCTTCTCATGAAACACATTTATTCGCCGCAGTCAGTTTCAGAAATAATTTATTTTGTACTTGGTACTGAAAGAGTAAATTAGTTTACAATGACCATTTTCTGATTAATAAGCATTATGTTTGCTACCTTCTGTGTCTGCTTAAAAGAGTAAAAATAGGTAGGCAATGAAAAAAGCAAGCAGCGTACGCCTACTGACAAGGTTTAGCTCTTCTGAAAAGTGTTCAACGTGTACATCACAGCACTAAGCACCTATATCCTGTATAATATGTATATTATGTACCATATTATATTTATACCTGTTATGAGTGTACACGGGCTACTATTCTATTCCACGAGTCAAGTTTGTCGGTGACGCGAACCCATAATATTTTCTCTTACCGAAAATTAAATTAATCCTAGTGTCCGGAGGGAGTGATTCGTGATAAAAACGCAAAGCGCTAGGATCTAACTGCATAACTGGTTAACAAAGAAAGAGGCTTTAGTAAATCTAAATGGTAAATATTTGTTTAAAACCCATGTGCACACTAGACGATCGTAAAATTCACATCGCGATCTTGCGCGTGCGATGCCAACTGTTTATAGCTATCTCATTGCGAGTTTGTATGAGTAATCGCATAGAATATTAAGTGTGTAGTTATGGTGCACAGGATGAATTATTGTGGATGTCACAATTAACTGCTACTTCTGCTAAATAACTGCATACAGTGTGGCTATTATACGTACCTATACGTAATCAAGTAGCCGAAATCTATCTCTAAACGTTTTGGCAAAGTTCCGGACCAAAAACAGCTCGAAGTGGTGTATTGCCTATGTCTTTGATGCCAGATGCCCCCGAAGGGTTTGCGAAGTCCTGCAGCAGCCGCAAAGAACGGCGTTTAGAATTCAGTTAGCTGCTGCTTACTCCGACGAGCTTTACACTATAGGGAGGGTATAAAACATTTTGTGGTATTGTTAGTGTCCGACCGAAACTGGTTTTCCGGCCGAAACCGAAACCGAAACCGAACTTTCGGCCCCAGGGTCAGTTTCGGCCGAAACCGAAACCGAAACTCACGTGTTCATATTGAAAAAAAAAAAAAAAAAAAAAAAAAAACAGCCAAGTGCGAGTCGGATGCCCGCAGAGAGGGTTCCGTTACAAAAATTTCCGTTTGTTGTGTGGATGCTTTTTTCTGATTTTAGTAGGCATTTTTTGTTATAGAGGCAATATAACAGGGTGAGGTGGTGGTTGCATCTCTCGGTCTCTTGACTCTTGACATCGCCAACGCTTTCAACACCTTGCCCTGGAGATGCGTTTGGGAGGCGCTTATTTACCATGGCATGCCGAATTGTCGGGGCCTATCTTTCCGAGAGGGCCTTATCCTACCAGAGCTGGCTAGGGCAGGGTCGTCGAGATGTGTCGTTCGGCGTTCCATAGGGATCGGTCTTAGGACCGCTTCTATGGAACATCGGTTACGATTGGGTGCTGCTTGGTCTGTTGCTCTAGAGTCTAGTAACGAGTTACGACGACACCATCATTACAGCGCGAGGAGCAACGCACCGAGACGCAGCCCTAAAGGCCACCTGCGGGATCCAGCTTATATAAAGGGGGCGTCAGCATCGGCATCGAGCTCTCGATGACATATCTGGGGCTCGTACTCGATATCCGGTGGAACTTCGAATACCACTTCCGAAGTTTGGTCCTATAGCCCAATATCAGGAGACCCAACGCTCCCTGCAGGAGACTGTACATTGGGATCGTACCGAGCATGGCCCTATACGGGGCCTAACGGGGCCCCCGTATGGTCGAAGATCCTGATGGCCAGCAATGCGGCTAGAGTGCTTAGCCCGCAGAAGGCGACGGCTGTCAGGGTGATAAGGGGATACCGCACGATCTTAGTTGAGGCTGCATGTCTTCTAGCCGGGACCCCTCTATGGGACCTGGAAGCGAGGGCCCTTGCGTCATTGTTTAAATGGCGCAAGGAGGCGCTGGAGCGGGGCCATAGGCCTCTTCCTGTGAGCAGGTCGTGCTCGTGAAAGAGACGGCGGGGAGGAAGCGGGAGAGAACTCTCCCACCCGAATTCCACAGCCTGCGGTGGCGCCACATACACGGTGACAGGGCTGCTAACCGTCCTTACAGAAGCGGGCCTTAGATGATAGCGGGACGTGAGAGATTCATGCACATCATCAAGAAGCGGGATAATAACTGAATAACCCCCCAAAGACGCGGCCGCAGTATGCATCATTCCGAAGGCATACTCGGGGCTCCCAACCGTAGGCTGTTAGGTAGGATACGTGTGGTTTTTAGTCGGTAGGACTACTGTACAGTTAAAATTTTGGGCCCCTATCTGACCCGGTTCCGGACAGCTAGGCCTCATAGTGAGACGGCGCGTAAAGCGGGCCGCGTCGTGTCACGCGCAAACTCTAACATATAGAAATGCATACACCCCGCACCTCTTCCACCCCTCTTCCTTGCCCTCTTGCTTGCACTTGGCCGGTTATTTTTTCAATAGGTGCAGCAAGTTTCACCAAGTGCCATCAATCAACGGTATAAATCTTCTCAAGTGTTCATTTTAGATATATCTCCACCTAAAGATGAGTTTCTTTCTTCTACGTGTGGAATTACTCATAGATGCTATTGCGAACTCCTACCGACTAAAGCCACACAATGCCCTGCTAGGTACTAGCTCTTGGCTGGTTTTGGATACATTCTAGAAGTATATGACTAAAACTGGACAACAGTGAGTCGGACTAACGCACGTAGGGCGTATGGGCATACAAGAAAAGCGGCAAAAAATCACGTATGTTGTGTAGGAGTTCCCCTTTAATATTATTAATTTGTTGTTATAGCAGCAACAGAAATCTGCAAAATTTTTAACTGTCTAACAATCACGGTTCACTCACGGTGCATGAGTTACAGCCTGCCGACAGACAGACAGACGACCAACAAAGTCAACGAAAACGACAACAAAGATCTAGGGTTATGTAATGTCCTAAATCACATTTTTAGGATTCCGTAAAAATTGATATAACACTATTGATTGGAAGTCCTTTGTAAATCTGTAAATCTTCGGTTAGTAACATATTAACTGGTTGGGCTGACGCCAACCACGTCACAAGCAGAGCCAGGCACTTAAAATTCATGAACACGTGAGTTTCGGCCCGGCCGAAAGTTTCGGCCCATTTTGGCCGAAACCGAAACTGCGGCCGAAACTCGATTTTTTGGCCGAAACTGGCCGAAACCGAAACCGAAACCGAAACTTCGGTCGGTCACTAGGTATTGTAAACGTACCTACTATAAAATAAAATGTATATCTCATATGGTCGAGTGTAATCTTTTTAAACTCTAAAATTTAGAGTAAACATGACGCAAGTAAGAATATTAGTTACCCTAATTTCATTCAATATCTTAGAATAGGAGAAGGGCAATTTTTTATTTAATTAAGGCTTAGCGACTGCCATGCAACTGACAGTTAGCCGGGACCAGTGAGCCCTTTGAAGCACGGAAACGTTCGCAAACAAAATGACAGACAGTGGTCACCCATCCGAGGGCCAGCCATAGCGACCATTTCTAACAGCAGTGATCGTTTACCGAACACTGGATTCAGAGGGGCTTCAAGCGCTTCTTGGTAACGGTGTATAATAAAAAGCGCATTCTATTCTTTATTTTCGAAAACATTAATATGTATGCTGGAAACGCGCGGCGCCGATGCTTGCTTATCGTCACTATCAATGTCACCATCACAATGTGCCGATCCCAGGTATTTTTACTGATTATGTAAGTAAACTTCCACAAATCCTCGACTGTAAAAATAGATGTGGATTGTGTAGTCACGAGTCATAGAAATAATAAATATTTAGTGGACATTCACCCACAACGTCATCTAGTCCAAATTAAACTAATATAAATGTGCAGACAAAGTGACTGGGCTGTCAAATTGCACTTCGACTGTAATTATACGGTAGTGCTTCGTCCTTTCCACTTTATTCGTACCTATAACTGATATAATTATTTACTTGGAGCCACTGCGGGAGGAGATACATCGAATCTAGTAGGGCAGCATCGAAATAGACACTTGAGTGCAAGAGTAGTAAGTAATAATTATGACATTTTTGAACAGAAGAGATGAACATCATTTGGATCGTCAAACTCGAGCATCAGTCAATATCATGGATGCCACACATCCTAGGGTTAATATTTTTGGCAGTGCGTCAGTTTTTAACCAAGTAGGTAGTTTACTACAAAACAGGTCTAGTTGTAATGATTCTGAACAATAATTTTATATATTTTAGAAGCGTAATATATTGTTGTAAAGCTGCTTAGTCACCGCTAGTGATGACAAAACGGGTTGGAGGCGATGCGTCATGTTGCTTCCTCGGTATAAGAAAGCAACTTAAGCGCACGCGCATGGCAGGAATATTCTCCTCATAAGTCATAATATTACTTGCGAGCTAAGGATCTATCCATACTAATATTATAAAGCTGAAGAGTTTGTTTGTTTGTTTGTTTGTTTGTTTGTTTGTTTGTTTGTTTGAACGCTAGGAACTCAGGAACTACTGGTTGGATTTCAAAAATTCTTTTACAGTTTGATAGTCCATTTATCGAGGATGGCTATAGGCTATATAACATTACGCTAAGACGAATAGGAGCGGAGCAGCAACCAAGAATGTTTTGAAAACGGGGAATATTTATTACCGTCTAAGAGTCTCCGTGGCGTACGCTGCGTAAATGGTTAAAGTTAGGTAAAAATTGTTTATTACAAAATTGTTTCTCTTAAAAAGTTCTACAAAAAAGTCCGCGACAGCATATGTCTGTCTTTTAAGGTTCGCTCACAATAACCTAATTTGTCAATCTCTTAAGGTTCGCTCAGGATATAATGAAACTGAAGAGTTTGTTTGTGCTAGGATCTCAGAAACTACTGGTTGCATTTCAAAAATTATTTTACAGTTTAATAGTTCATTTATTGAGGCTGGCTAATGGTGATATAACATCACGCTAAGACGAATAGGAGCGGAGCAGCCATGAATAATGTTTCGAGAACGGGGATTATTTCTTTCCTTTGAGAGCACCCATTGCGGACGCTGCATAAATAGTTAAAGTTACATAAAAATTGGTAACCAGTCAACTGAACGATAAAAACCGGCCAAGTGCGAGTCTGACTCGCACACGATGAGTTTCATACCGAGAAAGGGATGGGTGGAAGTAAAAGCAACGGGAAACATTATAATACTCAAAATATTAATACCTCCATACCTCTCTGTTTTTCACTCTCATGTGACGCAAACGAAGTTGCACGGGTCAGCTAGTGTATGTATATAGAGTACTCACTCATTTTCTTTCACTATTTCTCGTGACTTTCTTCATTAATAAATGCACTTTGTTTATTCATATTTAAAACACTTTTTACACAAATTATACGAGTACAGTTCACTGTTGTACATAGATGATGAATACCTATACACCTATAGTCGAATTTTTATTTAGACGAAGTAAATTGACAGCATCGAAATTGTCATTTCACATTAAGAACTCTAAATTCGACCAGGGAGCCGATTCTCGACCACACGACGTGAATGCGTGGACGCAAATTTACGGGTGAAACGTCGTCCGTCTCATGTTTAGCCGTTCCTAAATATGAGACAGGCGACGCGTCACCCGCCAATTTCCGTCCACGCATTCATGTCGTGTGAAGCGAGAATCGGTGCCCAGCACTCTTAATTCAACTTTGGTCGAGTGGTTAAGACGCGGATCGGTACGCAAAAGGTGCAAGATCGATTCTGGGTACAAGCATCAATTTTTGGATTATTTGACATAATATATAATATATAACGACTGCAGAGTTCATAATTGACGAAAACAAAAAAATTATGAAGTGCGAAATACACGAACGTGGCCGAAGGTAGCCGAGAGTGTGATTCGTTTTCGTGACACAATTTCTGGATTCGGTCTCCACGCAAGGCCCGCGATAGAAGCTATGCAATAGCTTAATAATATAAATTACTATCTGACCAGCGCAACTTCGTTTGCGTGACAAATCAAGAACCGCTCGACCGATTTTGTGCAAACTTCACATAAACCATCTACTAAATAGTCCGAACAAAGCCTAAACATTTGATTTGGATAGGTGAGCCCGATCTCGAGTTATAAAATTACAACGAAAAGTGGCATTGATTTTTATATATATATATATATAGATACTCTTACCGTCTCTGCATTTTTAAACCACTAAGGTGGCAGACAAGTTTGCGGCCCACCTGCTGGAAATTTGGCATTGTAGCCTACGTTTGCAACATCCAGAGGCGCTACACTCGATCGCATTTTGTATGATCGCGCTGCTACCTTTCCTGAATCTAAAACTGTAGAGGGTCGAGAGTCTGTACATGGAAGATATTTTTTATTTTAGAATGTTTTAGAATAGACTGAATCTTTAAGTTCTTTTTTAATTAAGTAAACAGGGCAGTTTCACATGCTCCTAAGAGTCTAATGAAGAAATACATCTCTTTTCATAGACCTAGACATGTGACGTAAACGAAGTTGCGAGGGTCAGCTAGTAACTATATATATAAATAAGAAAAATATGGAGCTATTCGACATAAAGTTGATACATTATTAGCATTCAATTTATAAATAATAAATAAATCGTTTAGTCGCAATATGTCCAATTCGCAAAATGTCCAGCGCGCTCAAATTGTCCAATTCTCACAACGTCCAATTCGCAATTTGTCCAATTCTCACAATGTCCAATTCGGAAATTGTCCAATTCTCACTTCGTCCAATTCTCACAATGTCCAATTCGCAATTGGTCCAGTTCGTAAAATGGAGTTGTGCTTGATTACGGGAGGCGTTATTGACAACCTTCTGCGAGGCGAGATTCAGCTCGAAGTAAAAATGTCCTTTTCTCGACAATGTCCTTTCTCATAACGTCCTTTTCTCGAAATATCCTTTCTCATATATTATTTATTTCCTTTCTCATATATGTGCAATACAGGATTAACACCGCACAATCCGACTTGGATAGGTTAGGTTAGAAGGCTAAGACGGGAGCGGAACTCCCGCATTAGCCTTTGTGGTTATTTT
Source organism: Miltochrista miniata (assembly GCA_933228765.1). Taxonomy (NCBI): domain Eukaryota; kingdom Metazoa; phylum Arthropoda; class Insecta; order Lepidoptera; family Erebidae; genus Miltochrista; species Miltochrista miniata. The sequence goes on along the minus strand of OW121747.1, from coordinate 34,754,514 downwards.
TTTATAACCACCTAAACACAACCACCCTAAATTCTAATTTTATTAACTGATCGTTCTCAATAACATACTTATACATCAAACTTACCAAGTGAATGGTGGTAACTTAGGTGGCTATAAAAAAATAACCACGAAGACTAATGCGGAAGCTCCGCTGCGCTCCGCTCCCGCCTTAGCCTTCTAACCTAACCCATCCACGATGGATTGCGCGGAGTTAATCCTGTAGTGCACATATTATGAGAAAGGGACATTTTGAGAAAAGGACATTGTGAGAAAAGGACATTTCGAGAAAAGGACATTATGCGATGAGACGGATTAAAATACCTATGTTGATTCCATTTATCCATATAGATCCCTAATTACGAACTGGACCAATTGCGAATTGGACCAATTGCGAACTGGACCAATTGCGAACTGGACCAATTGCAAACTGGAACAACTGCGAACTGGGCCAATTGCGAACTGGACCTATTGAGAATTGGACAGTTGGACATTTTGCGAATTGGACATATTGCGACTGAACGAAATAAATATTCACGGACATCTCACACAACGCTAGCTGATCCCAAAGTAAGCTAGGAATAACCTGCTTGTGTTATGGGTATCAGACCACGGATATTAATACTTATATACTTTTAAATACATACATATTATACATAGAAACACCCAGACTCTTGAGACAAACATTTATGGGTCACACAAATATTTGTCTCCGGTGGGAATCGGACCCACGACCTCCAGCGCCGCAGGCGGTATCACTACCGACTACGCCACAGAGGCAGTCTATTAGTATTATAGTATTAGTAATTTAATAGTTTTGTTGATCATTAATTTGGTGCGACACCCTGACAATAATTTGGTCAACCAAGTCCACGGTTTATGCGTACATAGGGCACAGATAGCTATATTGGGATAACAAACAGATAATTAATGTATCTATTACCAATGTGTGACACTATTAGTATTAAATACTAGGTAGGTAATCACAAAATGAAACTGAATATTATCGACGCAACTAATAATTGTAAAATTAATTACTATGTTATTATTTATGTTAAATGTGAGTACAATAAAGAATACATCTATCTATCTATCTAATACAAGTACATAGATATTATGTTTTTACATACTGACACCACACTAGAATGATTCAACCAAGTTCTTAAACATCTTGGTTTCACATTATTGTACCTATAGCATCGGACCCAAAATTTGCTTCGCAGAGGATATGCAATATAATCAAATTAGTCCCAGACCGGAGACGACACTCTACTCGGAAGTCACGAAGCATCTATTAATATAGTTTAGACTTGCCTGAGGTTTCAGGGTACTGAAACGATAAATGTAATCAATTCCAGTTGATTACTCATCATACATTCGTAGACACTGACGAATACAAAGACTTCTATATAAAATGAGGTAGACATGCCCTACGCACCGATTTTTGAAACCTATAAACTGCGCTCATTAGCAGCGTTGTTCGCACTGTTGTGAGTCAAAACTTCGAGAGTAGGTACTCGAATTGCAATTGGAGTCCATACGCCTTCTCTTTTTCTCTTGTTCTATCCGTATATTGCTATTGTGTGTGGTGACAATTACGTAAATAGTATTTATAAGTGAGTGTAGTCTTAGCAATGTGGGTTTTTGAGGATTGCATTTGAAATCTCGCTTGTTAGAGTACGGCGCGTCTACCTCAGTTTATATAGAAGTCTTTGGACGAATATCGTTATAGGTACCTATCTATATCTACTTATCTACTTCATGGTGTTTGTGGATTGCAAACAATAAGGTTCTGTTTCTAGGTAAGTTTTATTAGCGTATTTGGTAACTTTCTATGTTATTTATTGATATCACACATAAAGGTCGACAGCGCGAGTGTAGCCTGTGGTGTTGCAAACGTCCATTGACTACGGCAGCCATTATGAACGAGTGGCTGGTGAGGAGACACGGTGCTCTCTCCTACCGGTTGTCACAGATACTTACCGGGCACGGTAGCTCCGGTAGGTATCTGTGGCGAAGACACCGGGAAACCACAGCCGAATGTCAGCACTGCGGGGACCGCAGCGGTGACACAGCGCTCCACACACTGGAGGAGTGCACTGCGAGGGCGCAATAGCGCCAGGTCCTCGTAGTGGGTCTGGAGGTAGACACTCTCTCGCTCGAGACCATGGTGCGAGCCATGATCTCCAGCGGGAGCAAGTGGGACTGCGCCGCCTCTTTCTGCGAGCAGGTCATGCTCGTGAAAGAGGCGGCGGGGCGGGAACGGGAGAGAACTCTCCCACCCGAGTTTGCGCAGTCGGCGGCTTGGGCGCCGCCGACGTGTCTTCGCCTCCTTTCGGGCCTGAGGACGGTGAGAGAACTGCTCACCGTCCTTACAGAAGCAGACCCATGACGGCTGCGCAGACGTGAGGAATTCACGCATGCCCCCCCTCCCTTAGAAGCGGGATCACACCCGAAACCCCCCAAAGACGCGGGATAGCACCCGAACCACCCCCTAGGCGACGCCGTGAGTCTGCTGTGAGTCCTGGGACATCCTTCCGAGGGCTTACCCGGCGCTCGCAACCATAGGCTGTTGGGCGTTACGTGAGGTTTTTTAGTCGGTAGGATTCTGGCATAGCATCCATGAGGATGTGCCATCACGTTAAAAAAAAGACTACGGCAACCACTTTTCATCAGGTGGGTGTCGTAAGTTTCACTGCCACCTTAGTAGTGTAAAAGAAGACATGTTGGGTCCGGTTTGTATAGACTAAATCCCATTAAGTCATTTTCCTTCATATGTCTGATTTTCAGTTTGACTTAGTCTCAATATCAAAACAATTTATCTTAAATTTATAGTTAGTCGGGTTTTGTTAGACGAGTAGAACCCACAGTAATTCATTTTTAAATCAGGCTGAATATTGGTCATCACATTTATTCACATACATACTTATAATCACGCCTTTATCCCCGAGAGGGTAGACAGAGGCAAAGTCTACGCCCACATATCACCTAATAGTTTTATGTTCCACGTAATAGGTGATGAGCCTATTGCCGTGTTGAAATAGACAGGCGCAGGTCACCGCGACCGGCAGTTGAATATTTCAAGCCGCCCATAGGACCTTCAACTTGACTTAACGATCGTCATTTTATTGACAACCAGGTTTCATTTTGAGTTTTCCTTCTCTATAGTGTTAACGAATAATAGTTAGTCGGTTACGTCGTACGCGAGAAGTTTATAATGTTGGTTAAATTATTGCGCATAATGAGGTGTCTAGTGGTGAGTAAACTTGATAGGCTGGCCACCACAATTGTCACCGTATACCGTTTTGTCGCCACAGGTTAGTAGTAGTTGAGTTACGCTATTAATTAGTCTTTAGATGAGAACATAAAGCTATATATAGTCTTAATGACGCGGCGCGATTTTACAAGATTGCGAGTTCGGGAGCAGGTTGTAAACGTGTTCCTTGTCACAGAGCTTTTTTACAACGGCATTTAAATTTTGACTATCCCATTGTACCTAAATCATATAAACACGTAAAATTTTAAACAAGCCAACTATCAGCTTGTAAACTCTCTCACTGCCATCAAGGCTTTAGACTGCATGACGTTTCATTAGTTATCTACTTTTTACTTTAGGAAAATCTGTGGCATGACATCCCCAGCACTCTACGTATGTACACAGCAAGTGTGCAAGTGGAGTTGGTGATCGCCAATTGGACCAATTGCGAACTGGACCAATCGCCAATTGGACCTACAGCGATTTGGACATTATTTTGAACATTAATCAAATCACGAATGGGAACCATTGCGCCTAAAGGATACATCGAACAATTTTATTTCAAATTGGGCGTACACTAATCTTTCAAATTCTACTTCAGTAAGCGAGTTACGCTTGATTCATATTATATTTATGCCAGTTATGGCAAAAACACTGTGTATTAGTCACGAACAGTATATTCAAAGTCCAGCTAAACAAATATATTATGTAGCTTTTATAATATAGTAGGTAACATCAAAATTTCCCACGAACACCTGTGTAAGTACATTATGACATGTCATCAGAATTTTATTGTGATTTATGATCCATGATGATAATTATACCTAACATTGCTGTACTTACATAAAAATTATAAACAAATAAAACAATCTGTAAGCAAAATAATTCGCACATGCACATTTTAAAGGCAACAAAATAAGAAAAAAAACAGTAACAAATAAAAGATCAAAATTCGCATTGCTCTGCATTGCATGTAATTATTACCTTTGAAATGAGAGGATTTTATTAATTAGGTATTTACAAATAAAATATTAACAAACATACATACATACATAAGGCATGTCCCAAGGGGTAGGCAGAGGCATATTATAGGTACGCCAACATTACACCATTCGTTTTTGTCCCATGTAATATACACTAATATTATACAGATTTTTGTGTGTATGTTTGTAATGATTAAACCCAAAAACTACAATGACCATTTCCAAAATTTTTTCACCTTTGGAAATCTACATTCACCATGAGTAACATTGGCTATATTTTATTCCCGTATTCCCACGGGAACAGGAGGTACGCGGGTGAAATCGCGTGACGCCCGCTAGTAAACTGTCGTATAAAATAATGAGTATATACCTGCATAAAATAAGTGCGATGAACATGGGAAATTTTTATTTATTATAAGCTAATTGTTAATACCAACAAGAGGACATAGATAAATGAAATTATAAGTAAATGTTTAAGGGTAGCAATCTTAAAGGGTAATGAATATTTTATGAATATCAGAATCCAATTGGAATCTTATCAAGTACAGAGAAACATTTGTCTATTGATATTCTGTACAAGCCATTTACTATTGGAAAGTAATATTACTTACCTATAATAAGTTAACAGATATTTACTAGAGACTTCAATCTCTTTCGTATCAGTAATAGAATGCTTTTAGTGATAAGACCACCATTTTGTACATTTATTAAATTGTATTCTTTTATATGGATGTATTTTCATTCTATTCTATCAATGATTACCTATATAAAGCCACACATACATGTCAATCACAATTGATATTATGTTGATAGTGGTTCATAATGCTGGTGTCATAATTCCTCTGGTTTTAAAAGTTACCAGTTTAAATAAAACCTTGAACTTTTAATATAATAAAGTAATAGTACTAATTATCCAAGTAAATAAAGTTGAAGTCCTATCTATTTGTAATGAACAAATAATCAATTTTTACTAAATACATGTAGCTTTTGACTAAGTGTGCCTAAGAAAGTTTATTGCTGGATGACTTCCCAATTTTAAAATGCAAAATAAAATATTTCTAATTCTTTTCCTATGTTGGGTGTACTTTTTAGTCTTTCTGATTCTTGGTAATCCACTGAACACCTGAATCAAAGTCACAGGACTAATACTGTAAATAGTTAATGTTACAGGGAAAAGCTGAGGCAGTCAATGTGAAAAAATAAATAAAAGTCAGGTAAATTGAAGTGTATGAATTCACAGAATTTTTTATGAAACAAATTGTATGTACCTACTCACAAAGAAGTATTTTTATCATAGTAGTACTTATTTACTTCCACAGACAGTTTATTTAAGATGGCCTAATTTACTAATAAAATAAACTGGGCAATGAGGATATGGACAAATTTTGCACAGTAAATGGTATTGGGTGGGCCTGGAGATGGGTATTTTATGCACCATTAAATATTATCATTAGCTAGTAATTATTGATATCTTACTGATATTGAAAATCGACGAGTTTATTATTGAAGGGTTGGATGGACGTCGTCCAACACTTACTAGTGCTAAAGACAATACACGTAAAGCCGATGAATTGCGGGTATGAAGCGTACCTATTCTCAGAAGCATATCTCTCGTGCAGTGTTGCATTCCTTAGTACGCCATGTGTAACAACATAATTAGTCAAGCGTGAGCATATAACACACTATCACATCATAAAAGGTACAACTACTAACTGTAGGTGTACTTTATTTACCAAAAACATCAGCTGGTTAATTACGTCAAATGATACTTTTGTTAACGACGAAATTAAATGAGAAATATTTTTAAATCACTATCAAAGTAAAGAAACACAAATTTAAAAAGCTAATTAGGTAAAAAATAATCAAAATTAAAGAAAAATATCGATTTATGAGTAACGCAAACTTTACTGCATTCTTACCTTCCGATAACTCCAAGTCTAATTCGGCTAATTTATCTCTTATCTCGTCCGGCAACTTCGAAATATCAACACTTAAGTCAGCCATCATGGTAAGTTCACTTTTTCTCACAAAACAAATAAAGTTTATCTACAACGATTCAAGACACATCGTGACACATAGCCATCTTGAATTTCGAATAATTTCTGAACTCCGCTCCAAACTACCAACGCAGCTAAACAACACACACAACCGCAAGACGAGCGGTGGCAATACAGCTCTCTGGAGTATCTTGTTCATTGACGCTCTGTTCTCGATTACAAAAACAATCTTATATTATTGAAATTCATTTCATTCAAATATGCAATATAGTTAATATTTAATAGGCTTAAAATTAAATGAATTATTAACGATGAATTAGATCGTAGTTTGCTTTATATTTGTTTAATTAATGTACAATAATATTTTTTTGTATGGCTACTGGTGGGTGAAGTGATGGTGCCTGTACCATAAACCACAGCTACAATTTTTTTTTGAACAACTCACTGAATTCTTATTCACGTTTACTGAAAATGATAGTTTGGTAAAAATCTTTCAACACACAGACACCTAAGAATAAGAAGACCAAACATTAGGGAAAGCGTGTAGCTTAATCCAGGTCCGCATTTAGTTACCACTGTATAAATAAATTTGGTGACCTTCTCGTCGAAAGTTACAGTTTGTCTATAAAGTCGTGAAATGAATGTTTGAGGAACCAAAAATAGTTATGTGTGTGGCAACACTGGCAACAAGAAACATAAGTACGTCAGTTGTCAATGCTATCGTCGAATTTCGTTTACTCTCTCACGTAACTTTAATGTTTGGATTAAACTGCAACAAATTGAGACCAAACTACGCATAAAGGTTTGAGAAATGAGTGAAGAAAATCGGAGTGGTGCGCAGGAAGTGATTTTTAAAGTTTTCCAGTGATGTTTCGCGGAGTACCAATCTGGACAATTTTTGTGGGATTTTGAGGATGTTTATGAGCGAACAGCATCTTTGGTGGGTATGTAATCGTGTTATTGTTTGTTTTGAATCTGTCTGAAGTTACAAATTTACTGAATTTACGATTTGGAGACAAAAAAAAGGCATTGTTTGCATATTTTTAGGTTAGAATCTTAAACTTACAATCTACCTATAATGTAAGTCAGTGGTTAGAACAACATGGTTATTTTATAGTACGACCTACATTTTTGATACTCAGTTCAATCTGGTTTTCTACCAATTTTTATTTTGAATTAATTGCTTCATGTCAATAGTTTGTTTCCAATATGTAATTAATTTTCTTTTTTTACTCTTTTCAGGAAAATCAGAGAGTACAGTTAGGCGAATAGTTAACGAAGGTTTTAATAATGAAGAAAAGTTTGAAACTCCTGGTAAACACAGAAAAGGTCGGCAAAGAAAGAAATAGACGATTTTAATATTTGAGCACTGCGCCAAAAAAATCCTTGTCAGATGGGGGAAAGTTACAGATAAAACATGTAATTACATGATTGTGGCAAAGCAATTGGGACTGCTAGGCACCTGCTGGTGGGTTGTAAGACGCTATTAGACCGGGGCTTCTGGATCTGGTTCAATAACTTTATTCTGGATCTGATTCAATAAAACAGAAACAAAATTAAAAATGTATAATGTGTTTTATTTATTAACTCACTAGCTGATGCCCGCAGCTTCGCCCGTGTCGAATTTGTTCTCGTTCCCGCTTCCCGTAGGAACTTATTCCCGAGATGAAAAGTAGCCTATGTGTTATTCCAGACTATAATATGTCCCTGTACCAAATTTCAGCCAGATCCCTTTAACCGTTCGAGCGTGTAAGAGTAATAAACATCCACACTCACAAACTGTCGCATTTATAATATTAGTAAGATTTTACTCGAAACGAACTCCTCGTATCAAAATCATTTTGGTCGTACTATATAGGGTTGCATACATGCATTCAGCAGCGCCCTCATTTAATTTCACGACTTTATAGACAAACTGTAACGTCGACTATTCCGTACTGTAAAATATATATGTACGTATTATACGTATAAACCTTTCTCTTGAAACACATTGTAATGTGTTACTAAAATCTTATATTTAGGCATTCATTACCATTTTTAAAGTTCCGTAAGGATAAAAACGGAATCCTATTCATGCAATTTCGCAGTCTGACTGTCTGTCTGTTCGTCACGAGGCTGTATCTTAGGGACGTGATAGCTACATAGCTCAAATTTTGTGATATATTTTTGGTGCCGCTATATCAGTAAATAACATCTAATATTAGAAAAATAATAATGACAGCCACCTTGGCTCCCACACGACACATGTGATTTTAATTCTGTTTTTTTGTTTTGGTTCGAAACCCTTCGTGCGCTAGAGAGCTCCCACAAAACTACTAAATTACTCCCACAAGTTGCAGCCGATAACGTTACCTCAACATTTAACAGTTGCTTTTCAGCTTGGCGTAATTTATTTATTTTTTTGGGTATCCAATTAGGTTTGTATGTATTTTTTTCTAGTCTGAGCAGTGAAATCTCTTTTTGAGGGCTCCAGTGCTCGTGTCATCAACGGTGCTTGCAAGGATTTTTTCATAATATGAAAAATTTTCATAATGAAAAATTTTCAAACGACTGACCATGTACAGTTTAAACAGGTACGGTGACGCTACACAACCATGTCTCAGTGTGTAGCGTGTATATTAGCGTGTGTAGCGTGTAGCGTGTATATTATAGAAAGGGTTGTGAGATAGGATTGTGTAGCGTCTTCGTGACTGTTTAAACTGTACATGGTCAGTAGTTTGAAAATTTTGCAAGAGAGTGCATATGGATTAAAACTGAATGTGCTGACCATCAAATGCCTCTTTCATGCTGACGATCAGGTGATCTTAGTTTCATCATTAGCTTCATAATATTATGCATGAGGCGCTAAAAGTTAAAAGGATGAAAGTGAATGTAAACAAGAGCAAAGTAATTGCGTTTGAAAGAGAAGAATGTATGACGAATTAACCCATCATTATTGAAGGGCAAAGAGTGGAACAGGTGAAAGAATCTGTATACTTGGGTTCAAAATTTGCGAGAGATGGAAAGTGTGACTATGATATTGTGAGAAGAGTTTTGGCAGGAAATCAAGTGAATGGGGCGACGTACACCTTCATGATCAGTAAAAACGTGTCTAAGAAGGCAAGGGTGGTTGTACATAGGGGTGTGGCTATCCCTACTTATGTATGGTAGTGAAAGTTGGGTGTGGCAGAAGAAGCATGAAAGTAAAATGAATGCAGTGGAAATGAGAATTATATTAAGTATAGTTGGAGTAAAATTGAAAAAGGGATGCCTAGATGGTTCGGACATGTAGAGAGGATGGATGAAAGTAGACTGACTGAACAGATTTATAAGACGAGAATGAATGGGCAAACTCGTAGAGGTCGACCTCGGCGTACACATGACTATCAACTTAGAGACCAGTTAAAAAAAGATCAAGTGCCATCAATCAACAGTATCAATAATCAATTTAAAAAAGGCCAGGTGGCATACCGGCGATATGAAAGCACTTATAAAAGTAGAAGAAGTGAAACTGGTACTTATGCCAGGATCGTAGCAAGTGGAAAGCCATAGTCTCTGCCTACCCCGATGGGAGACAGGCGTGATGATATGTATGTATGTATGTTTTTAGTCAATAAAGTTATTTTATCATTCAATTCAAAGAAAGAATATTGAAACCCGAAGCTACTCAAACCTACAGACATGTGTGGTGCGTGGCAGGAGAAGGACAAGCATATCGCGAACTGAAAGCGTTAGAGATTAATTTAACTGGTGATGAACATTTTAACTGATAAATTGTACCAATATTATTAAAATAGCTGACACTTGCAACTTCGTTTACGTCAGATAAGGCAGAGAGAGCGAGAGAAAGGTGTATAAAAGTAGAGATATTTCTTTATCAAGACTTATAAGAGCGTATGGAACTGCCCTATTTGCTTTATTATAAAGTAGCTTAAAGATAAAGTATATTCTAAAACAATTCCGTTTCATGAAGCGCTCGTGGCCCCGCGGACTCAGTGTTCTGTAAACGATCACTGCAGTAAGCAACTTTCACTATGGCCGGTCCATGGATGGGTGACCATCCATGTGATCACTTTGTGACATTTATTTGAGCGTTTCCGTGCTTCGGAAGGCACGTTAAGCCGTTGGTCCCGGTTGCCAGTAAAATGGCAGTCGTTAAGCCAAGTTGAAGGCTTTATTTCAACAGCAGGCAGTCACAACCTGCGCCTGTCCATTTAAACGCGGCAATACGGCTCACAACGTATTACGTGGGACAAATTATAAAAAAGGTGATATGTGGGTATATAATATGCCTCTGCCTACCCCTTCGAGGATAAAGGCGTGATGATGAACCAATTCCGTTTCATTTTGCAATAGCCTTAATGATTAGGCAACACGTTATTTTACAATGATTCTTATAATAAAAGGAACTGTTGAATACCAGGTATAGCTAAGATTTAAATGTCTTTAATTTCTAAACTGCACAATCCATAAAATTTAAATATGTGTGAAACAATTCTTAAAGTCGAGTTTACAACGTAAAAAAATAATTCAGTTTGCGTACATTTTATCTTTTACCCCCTCTCCCAAAGGAACCGCGCAGAATACTTCCTCACTTGACTGCATCGGTGGCGCAATCGGTAGTGTAACCGCCTGCCACACTGAGGTCCTGGGTTCGGTTCCCTATATTTGAGTGTTCCACAAATACAAATGTTTTTTTTGGAGTTTGGGTGTTTTTTTTTTATATTATTGTGTATGTATTTAGCGTGGACACCTACGGTGGAAATAGTCCATGCGCTCAAAGTTGCACAGCGAGCTGGAACAAGCTATGCCAAGCCATCTTTAAAAGATCTATGAGGTATAAACTCTGAAATGAGGTTACTCGGCGGAGAACCAGAGAAGTCGACATAGCTCGCAGAATAAGCACATTAAAGTGGCAATAGGCTATCCACATCCGTAGAAGAACCAACAGCCGATGGAGCAAAAGAGTTCTTGAGTGGAGACAGCGATTCGGTAATCGTAGAATAGGATGTCCACCCGCTAGATGGACCGACAACCTGAAAAAGGTCGCAGCCTGGGGTTGGATGCGGAAGGCACAGACCCGCTTACAGTGGCATGAACAGGGGAGGCCTACGTCCAGCAGTAAACTGCTATAGGCTGAGTTAATTGATTGATTGATGTTGTAGGAGAATGTTCACAACTATAAAAAATGAGAAAATAGGGATTTAAAGTATCCTTAAGTTTTTCTCTGAGAATAAGCTCAGATTGTGCCAAGCATCGTTCAAATTGATTCAGTTGTTTAATTCAGATACTTTAACAGGATACAGACAGAGAAACAGACAGACAATTATTTTGTGTCTTTATTTTTTAATTTACTTTATTTATACCGATCTTTATTTCTTTTTACCGATCTGCATTTGCTTTTAGCGATCTGCATTTATTTTTGATCCAGTAGTACCACGGGTAAAATAGAATTACCCGCGGTTACATACTGGATCCCTTGGTTGTAATACGGGTAATTTTTAACGGGTGCTACTTCCAGTAGTACAACTGCTAGTCGCTGCCCTTTCTTGCCTGTGGGGGCAAGAAAGGGCATCAACCACCACATTCAGCACTGTGGTCGATACGACATACTTTCCCTTAAATCTGATGCCAGGCCATCGCTGAAGCTTTCCCCTGATTATTATAGCTGCAGGCGTCGCGTCATTTGACCAAAAAAAATTTTTTAAAGTTACAAGACTTACATGTTATCATCAAATGTCCTACATAAACTTCTTATTAATGTGTCCGCGCGCTTCATTCGATTGTACATACTTGGTGAAATGAAATTATTGGTTTTACGATATTGAGTTATTTTCACATAATGTCATTATGTGAAAATAATTGTGCGCACCTTATTATTTGTTTTATAACTTAGCATCGTAACTGTAGCACAGTTTATCGAATTTGCTTTAAAGTGAAATAAGATAATAATATTTAATTGTAGAAATAATATATATTTTCTTTTAGTAGATCGGTACAGTATGCGAGAATATCAGCGTACTATTTTGTTCTCTATTACACTTTGTAGCACAACATCCAACATCACATAAATATTTTAATCTATGGCAACTTCATTCGCTTGTTGTGCTAGGTGGCGCTAGGCGTTTTCATCGTCCGTCATTCTTATTCGCTGCCTAGTTTTTCTTTTTGCATTCGGCAGGTACTAGTACTTCAGTAAGCTGTTTAAATTTATCCTCGTAATGGCTGCCACGCCAAATGTCTAGCTTATTGGTTATGTCATGTATATAAATTCAGTGTCCGTATGTACAATTCATAAAAATCAACAAGTGTTCGGAACTATGTTCGCGTGAATACTTCATCAATCTCCCTGGATCGTTTCCTCTTTCATGTTTCCTTTTTTGGCAATTAAGTTATGGACTCGGCGTTTGTGTACTGTATGAAGTAAAAACACAATCTATGCAGCGTGAAAAGTGTTCTTATGGACCATATTGAGTGTTAAGTGGTTTCTCGAGAGTTAAAATGACGGATAATAGGTCTTCGTCAGCATTATTCAAGAGAGCAGAGCAACTGAAAAGATGGGAAGAATCGGACACGAACAAGCAGTCTGCGTCACCGCGGCGGGCATCGAGGATTCAGTTCTCATCAGGAATCGTGTTTTTGGCTGCTTGTACGGCGGGAGACAAGGATGAAGTCCAGCGATTGCTGAAACGCGGTGCTGATATTAACACGTCCAATGTAGATGGTCTCACAGCTCTCCATCAGGTATGTTTTGACTCTACTGTTCCATATTTACTCTGGTGCCATCACTTCATTTTGAATATTTTTTTGCTGCCTTTGTATTATCTCCTGTTTGTACTATATTCGTTAATTTTATTCTTAGCAATTTTATGCATACAGGTAACTGCTGTTTTACACTTTATGTGTTACCATAATTAAATGTACATTCAAAATACTGTATACTTTGCAATCATTTCTGCACTCATTATTATTTTCTTTTAAGTGTAAGTATTAAAAATGTTGATATCTGTATTCCTCACAGTAAACAATGTATATTCTATCTGTATAAACTCAGTATCACATGCACAGCTATATAAAAATATAATGTAGGTCTGAGTGTTGATATACTATTTGTAGTCTCTCTAATACAATATCCAAATCATTGTAGCAACTATAACTTGAATTTCATATTAACATTTTCTCATTTTATGGCCACGACACAATATTATATTGTGAAAGTTTTAATACTCAAGTTAATCACCAAGGCGAGGCAAGTATAATATGATACAAGTAAGATAATGCTGATTTCTTTATATACTTACTGTAAATCGGGTGAGGTTAAGTAAGCAAAATTTCTTGTGCTAAAAATGTCTGCAACTGACCTTCTATTTAACCTGTGACTACTGACGATGAGGCAGAGAGAACTGAGTCCGTCTTATTATTCTAACATATTATTGCACTGTACTGGGCATTCAAACTGTTGCTAATATATCTCAATCCTTGTAAAAAATCTCAAACACCATTTTACGACAATGCTCAACTTCATAGTGTGTGAGTTTAAATTGCTTACTTCTCTTTTGCCTTATCCCTAACAATACATGCCAGTCAGAGGTGCTACTCTCATACAGCAACAATGATCTTTCCCAGAACTGCATGGTTTAAATGATCTTTTTCAGATCATTCCAGAGAGATGCCAGTGCATGTGCTTCCCTCCATTTAAATCGATGGCATCTTGAAGTGTTGTGTGAAGAACACCATTCGACTGTCAACTTGGGGACTGCTCTTAATAGTCTTGCGGACATTTTATATGGCTTTCAATATGCTAGATGTTGCTGTGGCTTCCCATCTGATAGACAGCACCATTATGGCAAGCTTAATATAAAGTTTTTAATACTTGCTGTCATAGCAGCAACAAAATATTTCATGTGTGAAAATTTCAGTTGTCTAGCTCCGTCAGTCCTTAATGCTAACACAAGAAAATTGCAAATTTAGAGTTGATTTCTAGCAATTTGAGCATTTGTGGAACCACTATAAAGGTTATTTCCCTTCTAAAAAGTCAATTTTAGTACAGTCAGTGTCAATATAGTAAGTAGCAAGCCTGAAACTGTTGATTACTGTGAACTCGACCATCACAGTTTGCAGATGTGACTTCTTTTTCTAGGAAAAGTAGTCTTCATGGTCACAAGAAATTTACATGAATAAAGGTGGAATTTTCAATGTTGTAACAGAGTTCAAATGTAACCACTTCATTATTTGTTTTAAAAGATGACATAGGTAACACTTTCACAGAAGGTCTATCTCAAAGAATGAATCACCAATCATACAAATATTTATCTATGCCTCAAAGTAACCATAAATAATATATAGGTATTTGGACCTGTTATAATATACAGGATGAATTTTTCAAAAGGGATTGGTAGGCCAACTCCGAAACTATAAGGAATAGCGAATAATGCTCAAAGGAGTCACGAGTCCGATTTTGATGAAACTTAAAATCTCATCATTAGATTTTTGAAAAACCAATAATCCTACCTGGAAATCGAACCCATTGATTTTGAAAAAAAAAACACATCCTATATTATTACACCATACGATAAGTGTTGCTATTAAGGATCTTATGCTGGGAAGTAATGACAAACGGTAAACTAAAGGAAAGTGCTCATCTTTAACAAAATACAATTTATTTTTCTAACGATAACTGATTAATTGTTCAAAATGTAGACCTCAAGGATAGTACTGCATTCAAATTATTGATTTCGTTTAGAATATTCTCCAAAGAATCATTCTGAGCATGATTTAAAACACGGAGTAGTTACGATCTATTCTGGGATTGCAAACGAGACAAATTATGATACAAAATTTTGGTACATGAAATATGATTTCTATTAAAATTCCAAACTTTCCTTAAATTTGCCCTATATGATTACTTCGCAGAATTTGATCCTTATCAGTGACACTATTGTATGGTGTAATAATAAAGGGTGTGTTCTTTTGACAAAATCATTGGGTTCGTTTCCCAGCTAGGATTATTGGTTTTTCAAAAATCTAATGATGAGGTTTTAATTTTTATCAAAATCGGGCTCGTGACTCCTTTGAGCGTTTTTAGCTATTCCTAATAGTTGCGGATTTGGCCAAGCCAAGCCCTTTTCAAAAATTCATCCTGTATATTTGGATGTAGATGAGTAGACAGTAGTGAGAGCAAATAAAAAAGTAAATAGGGTGGGTGCACCAGTGCCACACCAGGAACCAGTGGCACACCATTTCAAACTTTAAATAGAAATGGTAAGCTCCTGTTAAATATCCCGCCATTTTTTTTGCGTTTGGTAGGCTTGTCTTATTCCTACCAATCATACAATCACCGTTAAAAGCTATACACACGCCACCTACTTCAGTGAAAACAGATAATCTAGAACGACAATCGTTAATTTCGCTGCCGGCGGCCATAATAGTAAGCTACGCGTACTGCGGCAAGTTTTAACATCTTTCTGTGTATTTGTTTTAATCAATTATTGTAATTTATTTCCGAATTTGCCTTACTGTTTGATACACATAGCAATAATATTTCGTTTTATTTAATCAAAAAATGCTAAAATACAGCTTTAATATTCAATGGTTAACTACTGGAACACAAAATTATCAATTTTCCAGTTGCATACCAGTTGGTCTGCAACTGGTAATTAAACTTTTTGATACATTTCCAGTTGCAGACCACTGGTTTATACTAATAAAATTTATACAATTAATTAGATTATTAGCCACCGAAAACAACATTATTCAAGTAAGTATAAGGAGGAAGATGTTTTAAAAGTTATAGACGATATACGCAAAGGTGCAGAAATTAGAGACACATTTTAGAATATAATACGGCCGTCATCTATACGTATAATAAAATGATAGAAAAGTCAAAACTGTACATTGGATATATTTAAAAAAAATACTCGCCGGGTGCTCTAAATAAGATACCGATGCCGAAAATGTAGTTAGAAAAAAAATGTCTGTCGGTTTGTCTGTTTGTCTGTTTGCTTTGCTTTGTCCGGAAGGATCTCGAAAAGTACTCAATGGATTTGGTTCAAATTTTGCACAAATATTAACTAGGGGTAGGGTCTTCAAATAGGCTATATATTATCACGCTACATATCCTAGGGGCTAAGCAGAGAGCAATCAAATTGTCATTATAACATAATTTTCACGGGTACGAAGTCGCGGGCAACAGCTAGTAAATAAAATAAAGCTAGTTGTGATAGGGACCCTAATCTTAATAATTGAAAATTGATTTAGCTGATGCTCGCGACTTCGCCCGTTTGTAATTTAGTTCCCGTTCCCGCTTCCAGGGGAACATGTTCCCGGCATAAAAGGTAGCTTATTTGTTAATCAACACTAATCTGTCCCTGTGCCAAATTTCAGGCCGGTCCGTCCAGCCAGAGTGTGATTGAGTAATAAACATTCAAACATCTTCACAGACTTTCACATTTATAATATACTAGCGGACGTCACGCGGTTTAACCCACGCAGCTCCCGTTCCCGTGGGAATATGGGAATAAATTATAGCCGATGTTACTCAGGGTGAATATAGGTTTCTAAAGGTGAAATATTTTTTTAAATCGGCGCAGAACTTTTTGAGTTTATTCATTACAAACATTCACACAAAAATACTAAAATGTAGATGTAGGATTTTAACTGATAGTAGCAGTTACCTACTGGCAGTAACCTACTGGCAGTTGTGTCAGGAATATGTATATTTTAAACCTAATTAAGAATTGATTTAGAACTTTAATATTTTAACTGCTGATAATTCATTTTTATTCTATTTTATTCAAAGAAGTTAAAATAAGTATAATAACAGTTGTGTCAGAGATATTAATCTTAATAATAGGCTAGGGAGTAATGAAATGCCTACTTACTTCCTAAAATTGATAAGTTTAGCCAAAAATTTAACATGCATTGCCTAGTTATTGGTTTAGAACATTAACATTTTATATTTTAAGTACCTAATTGAAATTTTATGAGTATTTTATTATAACAAATAATAACACCAGTCACATGGATCTCTAACTAATTAAATAGGTAGTGATTAAATTAAATAAACATTTACATATACCCTATACGTAACTTGTAGACTGATTAAAATGTGTTAATTACTAAGTACGAAAGCTTAATAAACTTTAAAAAGTAATTATGCCTTAAAAACATTTGTTATATTTACTGGTTTGCTATTGGCACAATGCCTGGTTTGTTGCTGGTGCTGTCTGGTCGAACTTAGGCACATTAGGAGATCCCGCATTATTTTTTTAATAAAAAAAAACTTAATAGCTGCTAAGTAAAATAAAATATGCTACATGATTCTATGGTAAATAAAGAGTATGTCCCTTGCTTTTAGCAATAATTGTCGCAATAACAAAGACACATCATGTAAAAATGTGTCAAATTCTCGCTTAATCGCTTTGCCACTGGTGCACCCACCCTAGTAAAATTTCTAGTTACTGCTATGTCTACTGCTACGTCCTATCTATCCTTGTAGAAACAATTTCCATGAATATTGCGAAATTGGCTTAATTTGGTTATGTGTATTCTCTGTTGAATTATGGAATTATACAATATTGGAGTAACTCTTGTTATGTAAAATCAACATTTGTTATGCAAAAAAAATGTCTATGCATTATTTACGGTAATGCAGAGTGACGAAACACTCAGATCCGTTTTTAAAGAAGAAATAATTTTTTTCTCTTTTAAATGTAATCAAAAACTAGTGACCGACCGAAGTTTCGGTTTCGGTTTCGGCCAGTTTCGGCCAAAAAATTGAGTATCGGCCGCAGTTTCGGTTTCGGCCAAAATGGGCCGAAACTTTCGGCCGGGCCGAAACTCACGTGTTCATGAATTTTGAGTGCCTGGCTCTGCTTGTGACGTGGTTGGGGTCAGCCCAACCAGTTAATACTTATGTTACTAACCGAAGATTTACAGATTTACAAAGGACTTCCAATCAATAGTTATAATAATACAATTTTTACGGAATTCTAAAAAGGTAATCTAGGACATTACATAACCCTACCCCTTTGTTGTGAGTTCCGTTGACTTTGTTGGTCGTCTATATGTCTGTCAGCAGGCTGTAACTCATGCACCGTGACACATGACCCTACGTGCGCTAGTCCGGCTCACTGTTGTCCTGTTTTAGTTATATACTTCTAGAATGTAACCAAAACAAGCCAAGAGCTAGTTGCAAGGCACCGTGTGGTTTTAGTCGGTAGGAGTACGCAATAGCATCTATGAGTAATTCCACACGTAAATTAAAGAAACTCACCTTTAGGTGAAGATATTTCTAAAATGAACACTTAAGAAAATTTATGCCGTTGATTGATGGCACTTGGTTGAACTCGCTGCACCGACCAAGTGCGAGTCGAACTCTCGCACGGAGGGGTTAAAGCGGGACCCTCGTAACCAGACATGAGGCCTAGCCGTCCGTCTGTCAATTAGTCATGAGGTAGTATAGCTGGAACCGTGCCAGATAGAGGCCTAAAATTTTTGACTGTACAGTAGTACTACCGAATAAAAACCACGCGTATCCTGCTAACAGCCTACGTTTGGGATCCCCGAGTATGCCCTCGTAATGATGCATACTGCGGCCGCGTCTTTGGGGGATTGTTCAGTTGTTATACCGCTTCTTGAGGGGGGCGTGCATGAATCTCTCACGTCACGCTATCGTCTAAGGCCTGCTTCTGTAAGGATCAGCCCTGTCACCGTCCTCAGGCCCCCGGTCATTGAGGCTGATAGTATAGAGCGCCGCCGCAGACTGTGGAACTCGTGTGGGAGAGTTCTCTCCCTCTTCTCTTTCACGAGCATGACCTGCTCACAGGAAGAGGCCTATAGCCCCACTCCAGGGCCTCCTTGCGCCATTTAAACAATGACGCAAGGGCCCCTTGCTTCCAGATCCCATTGAGGGGTCCCGGCTAGAAGACATGCCGCCTCAACTGAGATCGTGCGGTATTCCCTTATCACCCTGACAGCCGTCGCCTTCTGCGGGCTAAGCAATCTAGTCGCATTGCTGGCCATTAGGATCTCCGCCATCTGGGCCCCGTATAGGGATATGCTCCTCACGATCCCAAGGTACAGTCTCACAGTCTCCTGCAGGGACCGTTGGGTATCGGATATTGGGCAACAACCTCGAGAGTGCGGCTGATAGGGGCATCAGCCGCACTCTGATAGGGGGCATCAGCCCTCAGCTATGGGACCAAACTTCGGAAGTGGTATCCAAAGTTCCACCGGATATCGAGTACGAGCCTCAGATACGTCATCGAGAGCTCGATGCCGATGCTGATGTCCCCTATATGTAAACTGGATCCTGCAGGTGGCCTTTAGGACTGCGTTGCTCCTCGCGCTGTAATGAGGGTGTCGCCGTAACACGTTACACCGACACCTCTGAGGAACGGACCACGCAGCACCCCATCATAACCGATGTTCCACAGAAGTGGTCCTAAGACCGATCCCTATATTGGAACACCGAATGACACATCTTGCCGACCCAGCCCTAGCCAGCTCGGGTAAGTTAAATATGGCCCTCTCGGAAAGATAGGCCTCGCTCGGCAATTCGACGGAGGTATGGAGGCATTCCATGATAAATAAGTGCCTCCCAAACGCAGCTCAGGGCAAGGTGTTCAAAGCGTTGGCGATGTCAAGAGACACTGCCACCACCACCTCGCCCTGTTCCGTTGCCGCTATAACGAAAATACCTACTAAAATCAGATAAAAGCATCCACAGAACAAACGTAATTTTTGTAACAGAACCCTCTGTACGGGAATCCGACTCGCACTTGGCTGTAGTTTCTTTTTTTTTTTCAATATGAGCACGTGAGTTTCGGTTTCGGTTTCGGATTCGGCCGAAACTGACCCTGGGGCCGAAAGTTCGGTTTCGGTTTCGGTTTCGGCTGGAAAACCAGTTTCGCTCGGACACTATCAAAAACACAACGTCCGCACGCAATATAGATACAACTTGGTGCTCCCTAGTATCAAGAACATGATATACTACAAAAGTACTTTTGTGACTGCAATACGTGTATTCAATCATTTACCAGTAGCACTGAAGAAACTCGACTGTAAGCCGTTTAAGGGCGCGTTAAAGAAGTGGTTGATTGAAAATGTATTTTATACTCTACAGTCAAATAGACCAAATATGAATAATCTATGAATAATATGAATCATATACAGGAATATTTTCTAAAAAATAGATAGTCTCTTTGTTGTGTGAAAGGTTTTTTTTAAAGCGTTTAGTATCAACAGTCTGCCCAATCGGTCATTGTGCATGATTGAATTAAGTAATTCACATTACAACGACCGATTGGGCAGACTGTTGATACTAAACGCTTTAAAAAAAACCTTTCACACAGTTTATGCAATAAATGTATTTGTCTTTGTCAAACGATTATTTCACATAGTTTCATAATTAAACCTTTTATAAACACTTTCTTACACTTTCAATATTCAAAATATGAATCGCGACAGAGGGTAAAGCTCCATCAGAATTGTTGGACAATGCTACAATTAATATGTCAATAAATATGTCATGACAATTTTCTGTTTAATAAAGCAGAATTGACAAGATTTTCGCGACAAATTGTCGCCTGTAAGTTTTATTACAGAAATATTGTCGAATTGTAACTTTTTGACATATTATTATGTGTCGGACTTGTCGAATTGTCAGCTTTATTAAACAGGCCACTGGGAATCGAACCTGGGAGCTAAGTGCGCAATCGCAAACACTACTGCACAGTGCACACTGAAACACTCGTTTGTCATCTAAATACCTACCTATTTACTATTTAACTTCTCTCTATGGACATGAATTACTATTTCATGTCCACAGTTTCGTGATTTACTACCTTGGGGTTCGAATTTTAGCAAATTGCCGAGACATCTTTTTATT
The DNA here is from genome assembly GCA_933228765.1 of Miltochrista miniata. Classification (NCBI taxonomy): domain Eukaryota; kingdom Metazoa; phylum Arthropoda; class Insecta; order Lepidoptera; family Erebidae; genus Miltochrista; species Miltochrista miniata. The sequence goes on along the minus strand of OW121747.1, from coordinate 34,733,412 downwards.
ATTATTGGTAACTAGCTGACCCGCGCAACTTTGTTTGCGTCACATATTCACAAGAAGGAGAGACAAAGAGAAGTGTAGTCCTCTCGTCGCGTCGCTAATATAATGGCAAATTTTGCTGAAAGGAAACAATCCTTTATTTTTAAAAGTAAAACTGCATTTAAAGATTTTGAAAAATCACCTGCTTGATCCGGGAATCGAATCAGTGAGATGTAAACAATACATCTCTGTATCTTATGATATGATAGCATACAAAAGAGTCTTTCAGAAGGAATAGTTATCTTAAATTGAAGAAAGACCGAGTAAAATATTTTTTTATTGTTTTCATTACAATTATACATTGTTTCCATAAGTGGCCTGTTCCCATTTACAGAAACGCGAACTGGACTTTGGTAACAGACTTAAAAAAAGGAGGAGGTTTTCAATTTGACTGATTTTTTTTCTTTAGATACTCACTTAGTGAGGAAACTTTACAAAGAAAAAAATATTTTACTTAGTCTTTCTATAATTTAAGACACATGTTGTTTATAAGAAATTACATTACCTACTTAGCGTGATGTTATTATAGTCATCTATACATATAATAAAACTGTAGAGGGTCGAGAGTCTGCACATGGACAAGTTTGAAAATTTTAATTGTAGGGGAGCATTCTCTAATCGATACTGAAGCCGAAAATGTAATTGAAACTTTTCATGTCTGTCTGTCTGTCTGTCTGTATCCCGAATAGGTATCACGCCGAAACTTCTTAATGGACTTGAATGATACTTGGCACATCTAAGCTTATGATCTGAGGAAGGTTCTAGGATACTTTTGACCCGATACTTTACGGGGTTCCTTTAGGAGAGGGGATGTAAGATTAAATGATTTTTCAGCTGTTCTCACCGCGTGATCCGATTTCAAATATTTTTTTGGTGTTATAAAAGAGTTTTGGCAGGAAATCAAGTGAATGGGGCTATGTACACCTTTATGAGCAGTCAAAATGTGTCTGAGAAGGCCAGGTTGGCTGTACATAGGGGAGTGCTCATCCCTACACTTATGTATGGTAGTGAAAGTTGGGTATGGCAGAAGAAGCATGAAAGCAAAATTAATGCAGTGGAAATGAGAAGTCTGCGAAGTATAGCTGGAGTGACTTTAATGGACAAAAAAAGAAATAGCGTGATAAGGGAAAAATGTGGTATAACAGAAGATGTAGTGACTAAGATCGAAAAAGGGATGCTTAGATGGTTTGGACACGTGGAGAGAATGGATGAGAATAGACTGACAAAGCAGATTTATGAGGCGAGAATGAATGGGCAAACTGGTAGGGGTAAACCTCGGCGTACGCATGCCCATCAAATCAGAGACGTTCTGGAAAAAGGCAAGGTCAAGAGTACCCTTAACCGGCGAGCGTGTATGAAAACAGTTATGAAAGTAGAAGAAGCGAAAGTTGTATGTCAGGATCGTAGCAAGTGGAAAGCCATAGTCTCTGCTTACCCCGATGGGAAACAAGCGTGATTATATGTATGTATGTATGTATAAAAGGAATAATTTAAGGATTGTTTCACACAAGTTTCAATGTTGAGGGTTTTGTAGTTTAGAAATTAGAGACATCTCAACTTTCGCCAAACCTAGAATTTAAGGGTTCCTTTCAATGTGATTGTAAATCTAACGTGGCATGTTTGCTTAGTCATAAAAGAGCTTAATGATTGAGGCTATTGTAAAATAATTCAGCGCTGAAGGCGTAGACTGAATTGTTTTAGAATAGACTTAATCTTTAAGCTCTTTTATGATTAAGCAAACAGGGCAGTTTCATACGCTCCCATGAGTCTGATTAAACAATACCTCTCCTTTCATACACATTTATGTGGCGTAAACGAAGTTGCGAGGGTCAGCTAGTTCTCAATAAATGGACTCCCGAACTGTAAAATAATTTTTGAAATACAACCAGTAGTTTCTGAGATCCTATTCCTAGCTTTCAAACAGAACTCAGCTTTATATTATAAGTGTAGATTGATAATATTAATCGCCATAAATCCTTACTGAACTTCCGCAAATCATGGCGTTGGTTTATATAGAACGTGGCATACCAAGTCACATGTTTCAGTTTAGCACTAGGAATAACTTTTGATTGTTTCGAACTAAGAACGTCACCGTATAGAATTAGAATCGCACTGTCTACAAAACTACCACGCACGTCGCATTGTACATTGCTGATTTTATTTGACACGACAGATCTTCTTTGAAATTGCCGCAGCAACGAATATCTGTCGAATAAAGTTATGCGACTATGCGATAAATAGAAGTGATTGACCGTTTTATTTAGTTGAAAAGTTTAGCGCGAACTTAATAATAATGTCTGTTAACTATAAAAAAAGCGCTTGATGCATTTTATTACAGTCGTAAAGCCCTTTGCAATGTATGGTGCATTGAACGGATCATCAACGTAATGAATTTCACACACAGGGTTGTCTTGTATCACCCACACGTTTTATTTGTCTAAAATAGCGCTGTCAGTGATCACAGAAAGATCCTACCTGACGCCATATGTTTCAAAGAAGATAGCAGATAAACATATTAGCGTACAAGAAAGAGATAGACTGCTGGTTTTTGGGCCTTTTTAACGAAATAAATATACCTAATTATAAAAGTCACCGTGGCTGTTTAACCTGTACATGGACAGTTGTTTGAAAGAATTGCAAGAGAGTGCGTGTGGTATAAAACTGAACGAGCTGACCATCAAATGCCTCCTATATGCTGACGATCAGGTGATCTTAGCTGCATCGGCGGAGGAGTTGCAGTTGATGGTTAATATTATGCATGAGGCGCTGAAAGGTAGAGGAATGAAAGTGAATGTAAGTAAGACTAAAGTAATGGTTTTTGAAAGAGAGAAATGTATGACGAATTGCCCTATTATTATCGAAGGGCAAAGAGTGGAACAGGTGAAAGAATTTGTATACCTCGGTTCAAAATTTACGAGAGATGGAAAGTGTGACCAGGATATTGAGAGAAGAGTTTTGGCAGGAAATAAAGTGAATGGGGCGATGCATACCTTTATGAGCAGTCAAAATGTGTCTAAGAAGGCAAGAGTGGCTGTGCATAGGGGTGTGCTTATCCCCACACTTATGTATGGTAGTGAAAGTTGGGTGTGGCAGAAGAAGCATGAAAGTAAAATTAATGCAGTGGAAATGAGAAGTCTGCGAAGTATAGCTGGAGTGAAATTGATGGACAAAGAAAGGAATAGCGTGATTAGAAAACAATGTGGTATAACTGAAGATGTAGTGACAAAGATAGAAAAAGGGAATGTTAGATGGTTTGGACATGTTGAGAGGATGGATGAAAATAGACTGACTAAACAGATCTATAAGGCGAGAATGAATGGGCAAGCTGGTAGGGGTCATCCTCGGCGTACGCATGGTAACCAAATTGATGACCTGCTGGAAAAAGGCCAGGTCAAGAGTACCCTTAACCGGCGAGCGTGTATGAAAGCACTTATGAAAGTAGAAGAAGCGAAAGTGGTATGCCAGGATCGTAGCAAGTGGAAAGCCATAGTCTCTGCCTACCCCGATGGGAAACAGGCGTGATGATATGTATGTATGTATGTAATTATAAAAGAACTGTAATCGTTAGGAATAAAGTTGTAAATGAAGATTTTTCTTTTTTCTTCCCTTATAAAGGGTGTTTTTTTTTCGAGGTATAGAACTTTGAAATGGAATAAAACGAAGGTGATTGTTTTTATTGATATGGAAATGACTTTATTCGAAAGGAAATCTTCTGGCATTATAATTTAAATATGATTTCTGGCATATAACCGCCAGGGCTGGCTCGGACGTAGTCTAATCTAGAGGTCCAATTTTCGATGACTTTCCCAACATTTGTGGCCGTATAGCGACAATATCGCTCCGAATGTTATCCTCCAAGTGGTCAATCGTTTCGGGCTTATCGGCGTAGACGAGCGACTTCACATATCTCCACAGAAAATAGTCAAGTGGCGTAAAATCGCACGACTCTGGAGGCCAATCCACGTGTCCAAAACGTGAAACTATGCGGTTACCAAACGTTTCCTTCAATAAATCAATTGTGGCACGAGCTATGTGACATGTTGCGCCGTCTTGTTGAAACCACTACTCCTGCACAACATGGTTGTTCAATTGATGAACGAAAAAGTCAGTAATCTTCGCTCTATAGCAGTCACGATTGACTGTAACATTCTGGTCAGCATCGTTTCTAAAGAAGTACGGACCAATTATTCCACCAGCCTATAAAGCACACCACACAGTCAGTTTTACTGGATGTAACGGTGTCTCAACATACACTTGAGGATCATCATCACCCCAAATATGGCAGTTTTGTTTATTGATGTATCCATTCAACCAAAAGTGAGCGGCACCGCTAAAGAAAATTCGCTTATGAAAATCACGATACGCATTTCGGAAAGAACCATGATTTTCAAAATAAATTTGCACAATTTGGAAGCATTGTTCAGGCTTCAGTCTATTTATGTTAAAATGCCAAACCATACTAAACATAAATCACTTTACAGCTGACAAAAATACCGCCGGTTAAAACAGCTAGGCCAACTTAAAGTTCTATACCTCTAAAAAAAACACCCGTTACTTATGAGATCCAGCTTATAATTTCACGAAATCGAGGTAGGTATTGGCAACACAAAAAAAAACTATCGAGAATTTTATCAGTAATCGTGTTTTTGGCATCGAGCGTAATTAGTTCATGAAATGAAGTGGCCTGTGATAAAATTTTAATACATTAGACCTCACTATGCAATATCAGAGGACTGCACACCAACATCATCGCAATCCACCACCACCTGGAAACTCCGCAGCCAATTTGTTTTTCCTGACGGAGACGAAGATTTCGTGACTGGACGATACATCTTACTTGATGTACCCTGGCTATAAGCTTAAGGCTAACTTCAGTCGTCAAGCCGGGGTGTGCATGTTCGTCCGGGAGGATATCTGTTGTCGCCATGTCATAGGCCTGGAAGATAGGGACCTATCTACATTATTTGCGCGCGTGGATCACGGAGGACACACCCGGATCTACGCGTGAATTTACTGGTATCATAGCGGTGACGCGGACACAGTCCGCCTCTTAGACCACCCGCAACAGTCGACTGACAAAGTGGTTGAGCAGTATCCTTCTGCGGAGATAGTGAATATTATGTTGACTGGTTGGATTCTCTGCGCACTGACTTCGCGGGGAGAATTGCTCATGACTTTACCTATGACTTCTCTCAACTGGTTAAATCCCACACGAGAATACCCCACCGGGAGAACGACTAGTGTTCGTTGCTGAACCTTATGCTGAATACGCGCCCGGACGGATGCTCTGTTTCAGTGGATGCGCCTCTTGGTTCATCGGATCACTGCCTCATTCCGGCGCGAGTGCCTCTTGAAAGGCCGGTACCACCCCGACCCAAGGAGTGGCGACATGTGTGGCACTACAAGTCAGCAGACTGGGATGGACTGCTACAGTTCTTTGCATCATAAGCGTACCCCACGGGTATTTATCCTACCCACAGGTGACTTTGCTTCACTTCAAAAGATCTGGACACCCGCGCTACGGCAGTTGCTAAGGGGATTTTGGCGACCATCGAATGCTACATTCCTCACCGCTGAATCCCTGCAGGGGTAAAAGAGCGACCGTGATTTAATTGAATTTGCAGAGAAGCTAGAAAGCTAAAGGAGTGGCTACAGAGCTTGGACTACAGCTCGCGATAATTCAGATCCTAACATCTCTGAATCTGAAGTGAAACGAAAACAAATGCCGCCTTGAGGGCCAGCAAAAGAGCAATTGCAAGGGCTAAGATCGATTTCGTCAGCGGTATGCCTGTGAGAGACTAGTCGGCTGCCCTTCTGGAAGTCGTGAATACTGGTCGCTTGCCAAAGCTGCCGAGGGAAACTTTTGTCGGTCGGGACTACCACCCCTACATAAACAGGTGTCTGGCCCAGAGTGCCAAGGAGAAAGCCCACCTTTTGAGTTCTCTCTGGGCCTCCAATAGACCATGTTCGATGGAGGTGCGCTTCCGCCTGCTATCCCCTGGTGTGCACTTCTATGCCAAATTAAATTTAGGCAGCGGGACGTCAGACGGGAGCTTCAATCCCGTGACGTTCGTAAGTCGAGTGGGCCAGATGGCGGCGTGCCCGCGGTGGCACTTCTGGTTGTTACCGGTATTTACACGTCTTCACGCTTTCATACTCCATGAAACAAGTCCCGACGTCGTGGAAGGTCGCGCACGTGTATCGTGCGCCCAAGAAGGGTGACAGGACCGACCCAGCCAATTACAGGCCTATAACCGTCACCTCCATTTTGTCAAAGGTGATGGAGCGTGTTATTAATACTCAGCTCCGGAGGTACCTTGAGAAACACGACCTGCTCAGTGACCGGCAGTACTGTTTCCGTCACGGTCGCTCGACTAGCGATCTTCTCCTTTACCTCACACGCCGCTGGGCGACGGCTATCGAGAGTAAGGGAGAGGCTCTAGCAGTGAGCCTTGACATCTCTAAAGCCTTTGACCGAGTCTAAATTGCCCTCCAATGGACTGCCCGAGAGTTTATACGGATGGGTGGTCAGTCAAACCTACCAGGTGGTAGAAACATCAGGGCCGTCGTTGAGGGCAGCTGTTCTGACTGCATTGCTATGAACGCTGGTAACCACAAGGCTCAGTGTTGTCCCTCACTTTGTTTCTGCTGCATATCAATGACATGTTGTCTATTGACGGCATTCATTGTTATGCAGACGAGAGACAGTACGGGTGACACTTGTTACATGGGCTGCCCCGGTAACTCTTGGGCACAGTGGGAGAAAGTCGTGAACAACTTGTGTCAGAAATACAGGCTACTCTCACTGTAGAGTCCCGATTGGGGTGAACAAAATTTTGTTTAATTCAACCCTACCATTGTCCATTCGACTCGTACTACTTCGTAAATGACACTGTACTTACTGGTGTGGAACCTCACCGCGGCTGGAGAGACTGCATCCTTGTACGTGTTCTACCGCCTGTACAATGGTTTGTGTTTTGAGGAATTGTTTGATATGATGCCCACGGCTACGTTCTATCATCGCACTGCTCGCCACAGACAGGGTGTTCATCCTCGCACTTTACGTCCGGAGCGCTCGAGCACGGTTAGATTTAATAGGGGTTTTCTTCCGCTCGAGTTCGAGTGTAGTGCCTCTGGTGTTGCAAACGTCCATAGGCTACGGTGCCCACCAGTCTGGTGCGCCGTATGCTTGTCTGCCTTGTCTGGTATTAAAAAAACGCGGCTTGAAGTTACTAGACTTTTCACGTCGAACCAGAGGGGTGCTCTTTAAGACGAAGATTCACTCCTCCGTTGGATACTGCTCACTCCTTCGAAACGAATTCACGAAATACGAAATCCCGTTGATTTAGGAACTCGACTTTTCTTATTCCATAAATCAACGGCTGTCGTGTGTATATTTGTACATTTTTTTTTATCGTTTACAACTCTTCACCTATTTAACGTATTGTGAACCGTAAGAGATGGTTATCTAGAAGATAGTAACAGAGTTTAATAGTAAGGTTAAGTGGGAAAAGAGACCGTCAGCGCATAGTCTATCTATATATATAAAATTCAATGCCACTTTTCGTTGTAATTTTATAACCCGAGATCGGGCTCACCTATCCAAACCAAATGTTTAGGCTTTGTTCGGACTATTTAGTAGATGGTTTATGTGAAGTTTGCACAAAATCGGTCGAGCGGTTCTTGATTTATCACGCAAACGAAGTTGCGCGAGTCAGCTAGTATAGTATAATTTTTTTCGCTTGTTTACAAATGGATAGTAAAATTTTGCGGTGGCAAAATTCTACGTCAATCGTCAATCAAAGCGTCAATTAGTGCAATAAATCGATTCTGAACAATTGCTGCAGATCCTAACTATTCGTCATCAATACCAAAAGGGTAAAAACAGAAATAGTGCTGAGACTGCGCTGTCCATCTATCTGTCAACAGGCTGTATCTCATAAACCGTGATAGCTAGACAGTTCAAACTTCACAGATGATGTAGGTATTTTAATAGCCGCCATAACAACAACACATGTGATTTTTTATACTTTTTTGATAAGGAATCATCCGTGCGCGTTTCCAACTCGCACTTGGTGTTTTTCTTTGACCCATGTTACACTTGCAATTATATTTCCACCAGCTTTAACCTTGAATATTTTCAATTCAAAACATGTCCCGTATTGATACTACCATCGTCTTTGTTTCCGTACCTAAACATCATTTCGAGCCATCCGACACGACATTCTTCGTGTATCTGGTTCACTTGAATGGAAACCCTCAATTAAATGGAAAGACTTCAGTATCATTTACCAATGAAAACGTTTAATTAGCTTATTACTTTAGCTTATTATTATTAGCTTATCTACTTTAGTAATTGCCCTGCTTTATGTATACTTTGTTAATTACATCGTTATGACTAAGTAGGTATAATGCACATATTTATCTTGAGAATTAAAAACAAAACCAATATTTTAATATATGATCATTCTGTGGAGTGTGGAATTCTGCGTTAATCACGAAGTGAAATGATTTAAAATCTTCATAAATTATCACTTAGTTAGAACAATCGCGATTATGTCTGCTTTCAAACTAAAACAAATATCTCTTCAAAATTGATCTACGAGTATTCGTTTTGGGAATTAGGTATAATGCTCTAGTCTAGGTTGACAGAATAAAAAATTGATCAGGCTTCTATACTACGTCTTTCATACTACTCAGGTGAAATAAAGCATACGGGACCCCCGATCAAGGTTAAAACGAACGAGAACTAGCGGTGCGACTAGCTTGGTGTGAACTACCCTCTGTAGAATTTTTGAAGCGTTCACGTATGATAACGGCTACCGAGTTAACATGGCACCAGGTTCAAAAGGAATCATGTTAACGCCGCTCGTAAATGGAAATGCCACAAACGTTTACCGATCTCTGAACTTACCGTAGTGTACAAAGCTTAACAAAGTCATGGTTTGCAGAACACCGAGCCAGTGAGGCTGCGAGCGTCGCAAGTATTTAGCTTTAATGCTACTTGCAAAGCAAATAATGTTGGGTCGCCAACTATAGAAAAAAAAGCAGATTTTACATTCCTTAGTTACACCAGATTGTTTTCGAATGCCAGATTTAGGTTGACGAGACATTAAAACGGCATTTAAATAAAAAGTATGATCAGTGTTTTAAACAAATCGTAAACCATTAAATACGAGGTATAAAATTTAACGAGTGTTTGAAAACTTTCAACCCACATGTCAGATATTCACCCGTTCTAGTATTTCTAATTTAAATGGGGAAATGAACTATAGCTTGGCAAATTCGTGACGCCACGAACCCTGGGTATTGACTTCACCCAGACTTCGCTACAAGCGCTCTGCGGTATATTTTGCACAAATTTCTGGGGCCAGGCGATGTCACTAGCGAGATGCCTAATAAAATAACTAAACAAGCACCTATATTAAGGAATGTTAACTTGCATTTGCTGACAAGTGTGGTTCTTTTACTGCTTCCTTAAAAATATACTTTTAAAGATTCATGTGCATGAATCTAAATTAGGTACCTACCAAACGAATGTAGTTTCGAAATAAGTCAATGGTATTTTTTTTAAATACACCCGATATTTTCTCGGTAACCGGGTTAAAACTTGGGTTTCCTGCTTCACCTAATTACTGAAATATTCTTTCATTTTGCTGTCGTCACGTGAGATGTATTTCTAGAACTTAAGAAATACTTCGAAACAAGTTCCCAAATTATAAGTTAAGCACGTTGTTAATTGCTGAGATTCAACACTTAAATTCTCTAAAAACCGGCCAAGTGCGAGTGTCTCGCGCACAGAGGGTTCCGTCCTAAAAAACGGAAAAAAATCACCGTTGTTGTATGGGAGTCCCCCTTTATTATTATTATGTTTCTGACTTTAGTATTAGTTGTTATAGCGGCAACAGAAATGCCTGCATCATCTGTGAAAATTTCAGCTCTCTAGCTATCACGGTTACTGTCACGGACACGGACAGACAATCAGACAGACAGACAGACGGACGGCGAAGTCTCATGAATAGGGTCCCGTTTTCACCCTTTGGGTACGGAACCCTAAAAATCAATTCAAAGTTACTCCTGGCCATCAATAAGAGCGTGCCTCGAGTTACAATTCCAGGTAGGGATTAGAAGCAAATGGGTCGCTAAGTTTATTGTCAAAATATTAATTTACCTACTTCCTAAAACTTATTTTTTTAACTTTGGTACCTGAGAGCTGAAATTGACGGTAACATTTAAAGAACGTTGAGAATAAAGGAAAAAGACTGATAGAAAACTTCTCCAGTGTACACTTTCCGGCTAGACCAAAACACAAGATCCATTCCTTCAAAGCCACACCACCATAAACATGACGTACATGAAATTGAACATACTATTCTTAACTCGATTTACTAGTACATGCATTGCATCAGAGCTTGCCGTTGACGCATGGGAATACGATACTAACTGACCAGTGCACTGTGTATGCGCATATTGTTGAAAGGTCATAACGACGCGAACGTCAATAAACTGCTTTCATTCAACATAGTAAAGCTTGAAAATTGCTTTTGATATAATGACCTGGTTTACTGAATGGTGAAATAACTAACTATCTTCTATTGACTCCATCTCTGGTCTCAGAATAATGTCTGAAAGCCGACAATATAATTAACTTAGTAGCAATAAAAACTACTTAGTGAAAAATCGTTTTAGAATATTCCATTATTGTATCTAAATTTTCTCCCCGAATGCTTGCTAAATTGTCCGATGTTTTTAACACTTCGGTACGTTCACGCGTTAATAGATACTTCCCGTTCTCAGTAACTGGTACTAGAAATAACGAAGTTAGCATTTTAAATGAGCTAATACTTGACGAGTGTGTGGCAGGTTCGGTTCGCTGTTATTTTTAGTTTTTGTTCACAACTGTGACAACCGTATCGATATGTTTGGTGTGCGACAGTTTTATTAGTTCGTTATCAGCCAGTCGCGTTTCTATTCTAGGTTCACTTTCAATTAACCACTTTAGATATGTGCATTATTACATATAATTAATAGGAACTAGCGTCGCGTGTTTCCATTGAAATTTGTGTTAGTTAAAAATAATTTTACACGTATTGAGCATTGACAGGGCTTGTAGATTTGACTGACGGAGTGGTTACAAATTTGAAAAGTAGTAAAACATTGCGGATAGAGTTGATCTATCAAACCACCGCGCCTATTTTCTCACTAAAATTAGGTTAAGTATGTACTCATTAGGCTTAGCAAAATTCGCGACTGTTACATAATAACCAAGACATATTATTTAGTCTCAGCTGCCGGGTTGGCAGACACTCAGCGCGAGTCGGTAGTTGACAGCTTAAGGTTGAATATGACGATTTCTTGTATTGTGACTTTGTTATGGCGTAAACATGGAATGAGAGTCAAAGTCGCGGGTGTACCATTGCGAATGGTGTTGTACCACTTATCAAAAAAATGTACTAAATTGTACCTAGGTCTAAAAAATGTGTACCCGATTCAGAACAAAATTATTTCGAAACTAAAATACACCCGCCATATTGACATCAATACGGCGGGTGTACTATTATATTTTATTACTTAACTGAGGGCGAAGGCGGGAGCACCGCTCCCGCCTTAGCCTCCTAACCTAACTTATCCAAGTCGGATTGCGTGGTATCCTCACGAACTTGAAGTTGGTGAATTGGGAAGTTGGTAAATCGTGATCTGTTTCAAATCATAATAAACGCTATTTCTTGTAGCCACGGATACCGTGATCGGTGGCTAATAATATTAATATACTTTTTTAAATGAAACGGATCCCGGTATCAGTGGATACAACTCGACGTGATCCATGGACAATTCAATCTGATACCGGGCTCGGTCTCCAGTCTCCACCGAGCCGGCTTTGTCTCCACAAAGCCGTTTTATTTCTCAGAAACTATCCAACGGATCGAGATTGTTTTTTTTTTAACTTGAGGTACTTTTTAGGTACAATTTTTTGGTGTAATTATATTTTATGAATAATGGTTAAGTAATAAAATATTATAGTACACCCGCCGTATTGATGTCAATATGGCGGGTGTATTTTAGTTCCGAAATAATTTTGTTCTTAATCGGGTACACATTTTTTAAACCTAGGTACAATTTAGTACATTTTAGGTACATTTTTTTGATAAGTGGTACAACATGATTCGCAATGGTACACCCGCGACTTTGACTCTCATAACATCGAGAAGCTTCACAGACTTCCCACCGACTCAAAACTATTTGATTAGACTCACTTCTACGTATCTTACATTTAATGTATCTAACTGGTTTAAATTTTTGAAGCTTTATTAAACTCACAATGTAACTCTCCGAGCGTTCATTGAACGTGAATTTCGCAAATGTTTATTAAACTTTTAAACAATAAGGATTTTTTAACAAGAAAGATATCTATCGTCATCGTTGAGATGTTGATGAGGCAAGTGTAAAACTGGAGAAGTGGAGACTAGGTACTCTCACAGCTCTGTAGCAGCTTACAAATGATTCAGTGAAAATAAAAGTGAATAGACTTCAAAGAGATTTAGGTAAATTGATTGCTACGATTACTTATGTACAACATCGAAGTACACCTGCTTATTGTCTCAGGTAGATCAAGAGTTGGCAATGGTACAAATCCAAACTGCCAACTGGTGTGGAATATATTATATGGCACTAGTATAAAGTTGTAATAATTTATTACTTGACTGTACTGATATCGTGACATACATAAGTCTGTGCGTGTGAGTGAGATTTCGATTCCATACATCGGCATATCACGACGAGGAATCTAATGTAATGCGACCAAGCATTTGATGAGCAGCAATAAGTCCCATGAATGTATGTAATACCATATTTTTGTCATAACATAGATTAGCACATTACACATGAGAAAAAACTGTATCAAGCTCGCAGTTGGCTCATGAAATCCCATTATTGTGCTGGTCTTTTACGACGACGCCTTCGTCTGAACTAACAGGGGCACTGACTCTTTGGAACGCTCTTGACTCTTTGCTGGGCAACAGAGTTCGCATGATAGCTAAGTACATTATGATATGAGCTGTAGGATTAGACCTTCCTTAGGGAAGCTCAGGAAATCTTTTGTGCTCTTGTGACTTATTACACCTGAATTGAACCAAACTTCTGAATTATTAGTCAGTACAAATACAATTTTCAGTGAGTGTCGAGATTGGTCGATCTAAATATATGCAACCTTGTTTCAAAAGTGCAGTCAATAGAACACGATATTTGTCCGCAGAGGACGAGTCAAGGATGTGTTTTAAACAGTTCATAACATTATCAAAAAATTCAAATTGTAGCTTTTCTTGTTTTTTTTTGTACTGGTATGGTAATATGAATGTTTTACCCAATGATGACCGTGATGACAGAAATACCTAGTGTTGACGCCTAGTCTGGAAAATTTATAAAAATACATTTTTATTTATACAATTCTTTAAGTTTTCAAAAACAAGGAAAAGGTTCATCAATAAATTAAAGCAAATGTATTGTTTTGTAGGTACTTTTGTTAATTTAGTATTTTATGAGGGCAAAATATTTCTTCAACTTCTGCATAAATACTGATCCACTTTCTTTTTCAAATTAATGAAATAACTGATTTTGTTATCTACGTTCCATGCCCCGTTCGTTTTTGCGCCCACTCCAAAAGGACAGATTTTCATTGCGTTCTTGTGCTCCCACTTTAGCTTTATAATACCCCTTAACAACGTTGTAGTGAGCTTTAGCAGCGCCGTGTAATGTTTTGGGTATGTCCCTTGTACACAGCCTTAACTGAGTAGTAGTGAGATATGATGACACTGCTGATTTCGACAACGCTGCCAACGAGGACCTTTTGCACTTTAAAATCGACACCGCCCTCTAAGGTGGTGAATTATTGGGAGACACTACCATCACCGTCCTGAAAGTAGAACAGGTCGCCTGACGCAAGGGTTAGTGTGTCCGTAATCTGTCTTCGGACCTCGGACAAGCCCCATGTGTGCTAGTTTATGCGACCTAGTTCTACCTTGAGTTCAGTGCGGTGCTCGTCCAGTTTTAGAGTACTTCCATTTTATGTAGACAGGATCAGTCAGCAAAGAATCTCGGGATACGGAGGCTACCACCTACGATGGTAGCCTCCGTATCTCGGAGACCCTTTCTGCCGTCGTCATTTCGGTAGCTACCGTAATCGGGGACAGCGGAAAGCCAGCGCACCAAATTACATGTTTTGCTTAAAATCCTGGAAACTTCTAGTTCTTTGAGCACCCCCTTGCATATAAGATAGGGGGCTGAAATTTTGCCCTTATAATAGAAATACGTGTAACAATTCGAGGGGATGGCCCCATCAAAAATAAAACTTTTTTTTACCATACAGACTTGGACGGACCCTACTTAGAGGTCTGACGGAAGTCGTTTTGTAGAGAATGTCGATAAAAGAAGTCAAATTAGAGCAAGAATTAGAAAACGTTATAAATATACATAGCTTGGGTACTAGGAACAGCACTTCAGTGTAGTTCCTAGATCCGAGCGGAGCTCCCGCATTATCCTTCGTGGTTATTCTTTAGGGTTCTGTAGCCAAATGGCAAAAACGGAACCCTTATAGATTCGTCATGTCTGTTTGTCTGTCCGCCCGTATGTCACAGCCACTTTTCTCTAAAACTTTAAAGCCTATGCTATTGAAACTTGGTAAGTAGATGTATTCTGTAAACGAAATTAAGATTTTCATATAAAACTAGAAAAAAAGGCAGTAAATTTTGGGGGTCCCCATACTCAGAACTGAAACTCAAAATTTTTTTTTCATTAAACTCATACGTGTGCGGGTCTATAGATAGGTCTTCAAAAATGCTATTGAGGTTCCGGGGGTGTAAATAAGTTAAAGCCAAATAACAAAACGTGTGAGTGACAGTGACACATTGTATTCTATTTTCGGTATTTTAAATTAAGGATATTTGAAAATTTGTATTTTGAATTCTGATATAATAATTATTTGTATTTTAAATTTAGACATTTTACGGTAAGGTGTACTGAAATAAGGTATTTTGAATGTTAAGGTATTTCGAATTCGGGTATTTTGGTCTAAGGCCCTTCGTACACTAGGCTACGCAAATCTTCGATACCCAAAGATTTTGGTATCTAAGCGACTACCGCAATACAAATTCAAAGAGGTTCGTACACAGACATGCATCGCCGACATTTTGTTCATTCGTCGCCGACGCCAGTCGCGCGCTACCTGCCGGTCGAGATCGTCGCTACTAATGTCGCTGCGATTTCCAAGATGGCAGAACAATTGACATAAATATTCAATTTGAATTTAGTATTTTTTTATACCACTAAGGTGGCAGACAAGCATACGGCCCACCAGGACCGGTGGTCACCGCTGCCTATGAACGTTTGCAACACGAAAGGAGCGACTCTCGCGCTGCCGACCCTGTAAAAACCTTCTAAGACCCCTTTTGAAGAACCCCATACTTTAGGCGTTTGGAAAAACCGAGGCAGGGAGATCATTCCACAACCTAAGCGTGCGTGGAAGAAAGCCCCTATCGGATCTAACCGTGCTCGAACGCTCCGGACGTAGAGTGTGAGGATGAAATCCCTGTCTGTGGCGAGCGGTGCGATGATAGAACGTAACTGTGGGCATCATATCAAATAAGTCCTCAGGACACACACCATTGTACAGGCGGTAGAACACGCATAAGGAGGCAAAGTCTCTCCTGTCGCGAAGAGGTTCCACTTCACCTGTAAGCATAGGATCGTTGACAACTCTCACGGCTCGCCTTTGCACCGAGTCAAATGGACGAGGCTGATATTCTGGTGCCCCCGCCCAGAGGTGACAGCAGTACTCCATGTGCGGCCGCACTTGCGACTTATACAGAAGCAGTGTTTGCGCTGCAGTAAAGTACCGCCGCGCTCTGCTGAGCACACCGAGCTTCTTGGACGCCGCGCCGGCTTAGCCTCGTCCACCAAATGACTCCGGAATTGAACCTCTCTGGAAATGTCAACGCCAAGGATCCCAATGCTTTCAGAGATAGTGAGAGATGTGCCCTGGAATTATGGCGGTACAGTAAATGGGGTTTTCTTAGCAGTGAATATACACGCTTGTGTCTTGGAAGGGTTAAACTGGACAAGTATCTGTTTGCTGTAATTTTTTTGTAGCTACAAACAGTCTACACTTTACATTTTTTTTTTATGTGGTTGAACGCAGTATTTCCTATTACGACGATTTCTTTGCTTTTAGTAAAGATAGTAAGCCAAAATCATAGTTTCGTCACTTGTGTCAGACATTTCGTAAATTAAATTAGTCTGAGACGTGTTGTCGCTATGTCTACAGTGGCAGAATAGACAAAATTGCGTCTTAAGATATCTCGTGTGTACGGTTCGTGCGCTACCAAATATTCGCGACATAAGTTGACAACATTAGTATCGAAGATTTGCGTAGCCTAGTGTACGAAGGGCCTAATGCATTTTAAGTAAAGGCATTTTGATTTCTTGTATTTTAATATATAACCAATTTATAGTTATACCTAGATTTTATTTCTTATTAGGTTTTGTTATGTTTTTCTTGCGGGTATCTGTAATTCCTTACGTAATTCTTATCGGGTGCAGATGCCCTCCGTCATTAACGTTACACACGAATGTTGTCAAGCTGTATTTGTTGTAATATCTGCTTCTTTACGTATTATCATTGTAATATTCGTGTTCTACACTCATAGCTCATTTAATCTTGACCTCTATATTGCACACTCAATTGGCTTTGTAGCACTTATTTCAATACATTTTTTATAAAGACTGGTAACAACCTTCGGACAAAAAAGCTTTTGAGTAAACTGATTTGACGAATGATTGATTGTCTTCCAAAGAACACGCACCATTATGGTGTAATAAAATTGAAAAGAAACCATTCAGCCAAATTTTATTTTTAGCAAAACCTTAGCCAATTCGCCGTTTCTTGTTTATGTGTACGTGGATTATAGGCGCAACTTTTTTATTTCGCATGTAGCGCGGACATAAATAAAATTGTGATTATAAAATTTTAAAACCACGATTATTTTAAAATTGGTAATAAACTCGAGGTTTCTCGAATGTGCAAGCTTACGAAATTTGCGAAAAGCTTATATTCCGTGTTCCGTGGACCGTGTGTTTTGGGGTTCATCATTAATTTGGAGAGTCCTGCGTCCAGAAGTAGACTGCCATAGGCTGATTTAATTGATGTATACTACAAAACGCTGTATACTTAATATTTATTCATTGGGAATTTTTATTGATGGTAAGACGTCCGTATCACGGTTTCGAACACCAATGGCAGTACATTCGTGTTGGAACCTTCCCTGGAAAGACCTTCTATTGCTCCTTTTAAAGTATCGGAAATGGTTTGAGGTTATAACCCAAGCTTTACGCGGAAGGACTTTGTCTTAAATAGGTATTTCACTATCGAGACCTCACCATTCGCTATCGAGACGGTAGACCTATCAAGTACGTTGAGTGACGAAACACCATGCATGCCTTCTTAGCATGCTTTTCCACCAGAGATGCGCTATGGATGGTCGCGTGCGAGCGGTGTAGCTATGTAAAGAAGAGCAGTGTACCCACAGTAGGTTTTTTTGCGGTAGTTATTTTGCGGCGGTGCATCTTGAAAGCACATCTTACTCGTCCCGCTAATAGCTTAGTATCAGTGGAAACGGTGACATAGTTTCATAGCTTAGCTTTTACATCCTCGTAGCATAGCTGCGTAGCACATCTCTAGTGGAAAAACACCCTTATACTATTGTCTAACAAAGGTCGCGATGAAACCTTCGGTAAATCAAAGTCATCCTCATCATCTTCCCCCCCTTGTATCAACCCAGTTGGGGTTGGCTTTCCAGTCAAACAGTGGTGCGGCTGAACTTCGATATTTTCCATGAAGCGAATGTTATCTGACCTCCACAACCAATGAATTGGCGATATTGATTTTTTGTAGTTGACTGATTGTTCTTGCTTGAATCAACGTCTCATTATACAGTATGGGGTTCTTCAAAACGGGTCAACGTAATAACTTACATAGTAAGCCCCTTTTCACACGTACCGGTTGCCGGGTAGCCGGTGCCGGGTACTCGGCGGCGAATGCAGGCGGTTGCCGGGCAAATCACGCCGGAACGTGTGAAAGCTATAGTACATGGCCATACACTTCGGCCGCCGGGTACCCTGCACCGGCTACCCGGCAACCGGTACGTGTGAAAAGGCACTTAGTGCTTAGGTAAATTTTATTGCCATTTTCAGTTTTAGCGTTATGCGTCTAGGAAGCAGAATCTTTTTTGTAATGAAAAATAATGTGAAATCATTTATGTTGAGTGAGGAACTAGCCCTTCGCACATTCGTCTTTGTTTACATCATCGGCACGAGCCGTACTGATCATTTTATCGATTGCTATATATTTTTATATTCATGTTGTGGCGTGCGTACCGCATCTGGACGGGCGTGTGCGCCTGCCCTATTTATAAAGTGCGGTTAGCTACATTAGCCATAAACTATATAGACGTGCCAATGATGCAAACTATGTCGTTACATTACTCTCATGCTTTTAGAAAATTGTGATGGACAGAAGCCCTGCTGTGTCCAAAAATAACATATAATTATTATCTCAATGCGCATAAATCAACATTATCCAATGCACTTGAGTAAGTTGTTACTGTGTTGGTAAAATGCCTTTTATTACCCGTTCTCTTTAACTTGGCGATGTCATTATGTAAGTAGAGTATTTGGATTGTTATCTACATACAATACAATACTCGATGAATATACAAGTAGTGCTCATCGAGCATTGAACAAAACAACTATTTGTGTGCTATTACTGTCAATTGCTATACTGAATTCATTACCTTTTAAACCGAAATTAGCTTACGTGGTTTCAACTCGGTTCAGGAGTGAAATAGTATTTTGTAGAGTTAATTTTACTTACCGGCTTTTTACGATTGTTATACTCTCATAATTAATAATACTGGGATTAGCTGTAGTGTAAGATCTTACGTTAGGTTTCTAATATTACTAGCTGATGTCCGCGACTTATTACGCGTGATGTTATTTTCTAAAGCAAAATTAACCTATTCACCTCCCTCGATATCCAAGGAGATGTTTAGGCTAATTTTACAAACAGTCATTCACAGAATAGATTTTCAAAACGTAGCCTAACCTTAAATGTATTCCTATGAAAGTCTCCAAGACGCTTGGCACTTACATATCCCTGAGACGGTTGTCTCGGTCAATTAGACATGTAAGCACATACTGGCCACAGGTTCTTCTGAAATTATATTCTGGGCTCGTAAGATATATTTTTATGTCTGGACATTTTTTTTTGCTTGTACAGAGCCTAACATCATTTTCAATGCTCGTACCTAAAAATTGAATTGCAATCGTACTGAAATTATTTCTGAAAGTTCTCATCAATTTTGTAATGCAATATTATGACATTGAAACGTATTTCAATTTATTGTGTCGAATAACGATGTTTTGAAATGAGCTTCTCAGATCATTTTATATAATCTATTATTATATATATAAGTTAAATGTTTACGGCCATGTAAATATATTTTATAAACACTCAGCAATATGTTATTGCTATCACGCGGAGTGAGTTATTATTTTGGCACCTTATGATCACGGATGCGTTTTGTCTTCGCTGTAAGTCCGACAAAGCAATTGGTATTTATAGTTTGCGATAGTCATCTAGTTAGATAGTTGAGGAAATTGGGTCGATGACTCCGTGTTGCCGCACATTTTACACATACCATTTGATCGTGTTGTGCTTATCTATTATGATGTTTAAGGTAGATATTAGGTTTGTTGTTTTTCTAGATATGACGTATTCATATTGCGAGAACATAACTCGCAAAATTCCTTTCGACGCATATGACCAGATACGCAAATGACCCGATACGCAGGTGACCAGATTTCAAATACGCTAATGACCAGACACGCAAATGACCCGATACGCGAATGACCAGAATAAAAACGCATTCGACCAGAAACGCAAACGACCTGACATGTTAATCGCAATCGACCAGATACGCAAACGACCAGAAATTAATACGCAATCGACCAGGTATTTAAAAAGTTCTAGATAAAACAAATGAAGATCGAAAAAACAAATGAAGATCGAAGAAACAAATGAGGATCGGCAAAATAAATGAAAATCGAAAAAACAAATGAAGATCGGTGAAACAAATGACGGTCGGATAAACAAATGACGATCGAAAAAACATATGCAGATCAATAAAACAAAAGTCTATAAGCAAGTTGACAAAGTCCAAAATCACTTGCAGTCATATTTTATAATCTAGATGTGTGTACCATTAAAAAAAATAGGTGCAAGCAATTCCCGACCTTAATGACACTTATCTAAAAATGTGCTTTTAGGCGTTTATAGACCTATTTTTTGTAATCTAGATGCGATTTCCATTCAAAAAAAAAGGTGCAAGCAATTCTCGACCTTATGAACATGCATAGTATGTATTTATTTTTTTACATATTCATGATCAGTGATGTCTATAAACGCCGAAAAGCACATTTTTAGATAAGTGTCATTAAGGTCGAGAATTGCTTGCACCTATTTTTTTGAATGGTAATCAAATCTAGATTACAAAATATGGTTGAAAGTATTTTTTTACCTTATCAACTTGCTTATAGACTTTTGTTTTAATAATCTGCATTTGTTTTTCGATCGTCATTTGTTTCGCCGATCTTAATTTGTGTTTTCGATCTTTGTTTTTTCGATCTTCATTAGTTTTTTTCGATCTTCATTTGTTTTTTCGATCTTCATTTGTTTTGTCGGTCTTCATTTGTTTTCTGGTCGTGTAAGTGTATTTTAGAATATTGATAATATGCAAAAAGAAATTCAGGTCATATGCGACTCTGGTCTTATGCGTATTTATTAAATACTGGTCTTTTGCGTAAATAAATTCGGGTCATATGCGTATCTGGTCATTTGCTGATGAAAATATGGTCATTTGCGTGTCGGGTCATTTGCGTTTCTGGTCATATGCGTCGAAAGGGCAAAATTTCATAATGGTAATTATTCTTCCTAAACATAAAGAGCTTATTTGATAGATGTTTTTTCTTAAATCTGCCATTGACCGACCTAAATAATCACACAGAATGACGCGTGTAACTGAGTAGAAATGTGTGTTATTTTTGTAATGGGTGGGGCTTTTCTCCAGTTATTGATTATGCACAGCACGCGTTTCACGATATTTTTTGCGAACATAAGGTCACATTTCTAATGTTAGAAATCGTATCTCGACATAGTTCGCTTTGCACGTTTGTGACTGACGTTGTCTTGGCTGCTGCTGTCGTTGCGTTCCATTTGTAGTGAAGTTCATTGCTTTAATTTGGAACAAGAATTTAATCCCGAGGACATTTTATACGTAAAACATTTTTTTTTACTACAGTTATTTCTATTTTAATTCATATTTAATGGCTTCTGTCATGTCATACGATGATTCATGGTTGTATTTATACGGTGCTTTGACACAGAGAAGACACATTGTTTTGATGTCAAGTGTTATTAAATGCGAGGCTATTCATTATTTTGACTTACATTACCTATTCATTTATACCTCGAATGCTATTGAATAAACACATAATTATGCGATTACGGTAATTATAGGTTTATCGTTGGGCATTTCCCAATCGTCACATCACTGAAATCAAATTTCAGAAACTTTATATACTAGTTTTATGTCCCACGTTATAGATGGTGAGCCTATTGCCGTGTTGAAATGGACAGGCGCAGGTCGCCGCGACCTGCAGTTGAAAATTTTCAAGCTGCCCATAAGGCTGAAAGCCTTATGGGCAGCTTGAAAACTTGGCTTAACGATTGTCATTTTACTGATACCGGGTTTCATTTCGAGTTTTCCTTCTCTACGCAATGGATCTTTTGGCGAAAATGTTCCCTTAGTCGCCTCTTAGTACACCCTTGGGATGTATTGGGTTGGCGACATTTTGTACTCCGTCGCAACACGGGACCCCGTCGCCACACGATGCAATTGAGATAATACGAGTAAAATATGTTTTCAAGATTTTTAAAAAGTTGTTTCATGCGGCCTATGTAAGTACATATGTAAATTATTATAAGTTGTCTAGGTCTACCGCTAAGTGATATAGTCGTAATATATTATGATGTATTATATCTGATCTCACTGCCCCGGGTCTCCCAAACGCCTACAATCTTCAAAAGGGGTCGAGGAATAAAATAAAATAAAAATACTGTGGGTGCAGCGCGAGTGTATCGCCTCTGGTATTGCAAACGTCCACAGGCTAGGTGACCACCAGTTTATCTGGTGGGCCAAGTCTGCCACGTTAGTGGTATAAAAAAAAAGAATATTTGCTACCGCTGCGACTCCATTACCCTGTGAAACTTCGAAAAGCGAATGCTTAATACTACGGTAAGTTTTCATGTACTCAGCATAGCGAAAGTAATCGTTCATTCGATTTACAGATAATAAAAAGGAAAAGTTTTTTTTACGGTAACAAATTAAATTGTCGAGTTCGGTTTCAATAACATTATATTATTGTTAAATGAAAATGCTGCATGTCGATTAAAAAAATGTGACAGTCTGAGTGAGGTGAAACTGTCATCACCTACCTATTTAATATCAAGGTCACATAAGTAACATTGACAGTCTTTTATATTGTCACCACTAAAAAGTGCTGGTAGATGGTGACTACGTCGCCCCAAGACGTATGGTATAAGGTGGAAAATTTGGTTCGTTCCGAGTAGGTTTCGGTGGCCGAGTTGCTAGGCGTCTGCACGGTTTGCGAGAAGACGCATGTTCGCATCCTGCTCGAAACCAATTCTTTTTTCATGATTAAAATCAATCAAAAATCAGTTGGCATACTAATTGCTTGTCAAAAATAATCTTTGCTCTCTACAGCTGCATCGCTGCATCCGAAGCCTAACTTGGGTCTCATTTTGATAGGGTTAGGGTTTTCCCTAAAGCTTCCGAATCCTATGTTCCGACATCTTTTTATTGACTGTACAAGTAGCAGACAAAAGACTGCCTTCTGGTCCCATTGCCATTCTATGAACTCCTACGTCACTATTACCCTGCCGTATATTCTTACTAGCTGCAACATCGTTTGCGTCACATAAGAGAGTATATCACCCGTTCCCGGAGCATTTACTTTCGTCGCGTTTCTCTTACTCCCGTAGTTTAGTAGTATGTTTGTGAACTGTTCATTTATTAGAATGTAACTATTTGTAATTATACAATTTATATTACAGATTGTCACTTATTTTACTCTCTTAGTAGTAAAATTTTGAAAAACGCCATTTATATCTTTAAAGACGTAGGTAAACGAAGTTTCATGCTTCCAACTTTGAAAATTACGAACTTTCCATACAAACTTTTTTACCACCTATTTTACCCTCCTAGTAGATAAATTATGAAAAAAAAAACGCTGAAACGCGTGTTCATTTATTTCTTAAAAGACAGGTTTGTAAAATTTAGTGCATCTAGCTCTGAAAATTACGGACTTCAATACAAACTTCCATCCCTTATTTTACCCCTTTAGTAGCAGAATTACCAAAAATCCTTTCGTAATGGATGCTTATATATCACAAAATGCATCTACTGTAAAAATTTCAAATTTGTAGGTCCAGCGGTTTAGGCTCTGCGTTGATGAATCAGTCAGTCAGTCAGTCAGTGGGGACAAGTAATTTTATTATATGTATAGATTAAAAACGAAATATAGGTAGGTACCTACTCTTTATTTTGTAAAAGTACCTATTAGTTAACATTGTTTTATTAATGCTTTTGCGATTGATGATTTTCTTTCTTTTTATTATTATAAATCTAGCAAGTATGTTTTCATTTTCTAAGCAAGCGTGTCTGTATTTTATTATTCTATCTTCCTAGACTTCGTCAAGGGACGTCTTGTTCATGGTTATTAATGTCAAATTTGATACAGCTGTTCTCATCATTTTATAGAACAAGCGTGAGTTATTGGCTAGAGTGCAGCTAACTCGACCGAAATATTTGGGATATTTTGGAAAAGATCTCATGTCACAAGTTGGCGGTGACTAACTCAACAACAAATAATGTCGCTAATTGTTTTCGTGCTTATAAAGACAGACGTGCCTACTCATAAAAATAGCACAGTACATGAATACGTCTGAAGTACGTAATATAATTACTCACATTGAAGGAAATTGAATAGTGTATTCTCATCCCTTTTCATGACTAATCAAGGAAAGAATAAATTGCCTACCAACTTATGTAGGACTTTTATTCTTAACAATGGCGATATTGTCATATATTTAATAAACAGACATACCGTGTTAGAAGTATCTGACATGAGCATGACGCAATAATGGGGCACTGCACTAGGTCTCCGATCTGACCTGCACTTTTACTACATTTCGATCGAAAAAGGCTAAAAGCGTAATAATTTTGTGAAAATTTTAATGAAAATATGGAACTTTTCTGGGAAGCTTCAAAAATCTATTATTTCTATAGACTATTCTTGTCTATAGACTTGCCGAACGATATGCAAACAAAAGACTATTGCAGTTCTCGTTGCATTCTAAAACCGGCCAAGTGCGAGTAGGATTCGCGCACATAGGGTTCCGTACCAAAACAGCAAAAAACAGTAAGTTTGTTGAATGGGAGTCCCTCTTAAATAGTATTAGGATTCAGTTTTTAGTATTTTTTACTATAAGTAGCAACAACAGAAGTACATATTCTATTAAAATTTTATCTCTCCAGCTATCACGGTTCATGAGATACGACAGGCAGACGGACAGCGAAAGCTGAGTAATGGGCTCCCGTTTGTACCCTTTGAACTTAAAAATCACCTTTACTTAATCAAAAAAATTGTTAAAAATAGATCTTAATAAATATGTTTTCTTGTTGTACCGTTGCAACGTTCCAATTTCCTTCTCGCCTCCTCGCCAAGATCGGCGGGCCGGCACGGCACGCGCCACCGAACGCGCCACTGACCCTGCAGTGGTTCCATACTACTGCACACCGTACTTCTACGTAATGTTCTTGTTTCATAACTTCGAATGACGGCTAGCGTTATGATCATGCTCTAGCGAAAAACTGTTATGACAGACTATAGAGTACTTACGTGTGTAGGCGCAGGACTGTGTGTTGTGGCGTAAATTGGGAGCGACCTGCGTCCAGCAATGCACTGTTATAGACTGATTTGATTGATATGTACTGCTGCGCGGCGTTAAAACAAATACATTTATTGATCCATCTTGTCGCTGGGACCGCGTATCAATGGATATTTATGAGGTTTTGTCATGATCTCGAGAGATCATGTGGAAGTTACTTGCTGTTAGGAAGGAACTTGCACCTTGAACTTACCAGTTATTTTATGCTGCGTTTTAAAGTTGCTGCCACAAACAATTTGCACGTGCTCATGATTAAAACTAAAATTGTCCAATTTAGAATTTGGAGTAACAAACCAAGCTTTGAATATAACCAGCATCTCAGACGAAGTGTTCTTTCTTTTTATTTCCTTAAGCATGAAAATTATAAATGTAGACACCTACATAATTTAGCAATAAGATTAGCATATTTATGTATGATCCACTGACGCAGTAGGAAAAGTTACTAAATAGATCTGTCAATTCTATCATACCTATTATGTCGAATACATGGTGCCCACGGCTCTGCCCGCGTGGAATTCTGTTCCTGCCTTCATATTCCATGTGAACGTTTTCCGGGAATAAAGAGTAGCCCATGCAATTATTCCGGGGAAATCTAAGTCCCTGTACCAAATTTCAGCCAGATCCGTCCAGCTGTTAGAGCTTGAAAGTGTAACAAACATTCATACTCACAAACTTTAGCATTGATAATATTAACTAACTGTGCCTGAGCTTCGCCCGGGATATACTTCAATAAACTGATATGCCCTATTTATCCCATTAGGGCTGAAATATCGAATATAGATTGATTATTGAGTGATTCCCAATTTTACACCCTTCGAGGTAGATTTTTGTAAAATCCTGAAACACGTGTTCATTTATTTTTATTTAGAAGGAAGTATACGAAATTTGATGTAGTTGTCTATGAAAATGAAGAAGTTCCCGTAGAAACTTACATCCCCTGTTTTAACCCTTTATTGGCAAAATTTTGCAAATCCCTGAAATAGGTAACGTGTCTATTGTTTTGTATTGAAAAACACGTCTTTGTAATTTCATGCTGCTAACATTAAAAATGGAGAAGTTCCATACAACCGATTAAACCTTATTTTGCTATCTAAATGGCGGAATTTCCAAAAAAATATCGCTAGCTTACTATAGAAGGGTAGCTTACCCTAAAAATTTCAAGTTTTTAGGTCTAAGGGTTTAGGCTGGGCGCTGATAGATGACTAGATTACCCTGTAATTTTATTAATATAGATAAGGATATATATCTTTTCTAATGCGAATGCTACTGAAAGTTGAGGATTATGAGCTCAATTACTACATTTGTGAGGCAAATGCAATTGATAACTGTTTCAAATTAGTGCAACTGCGATTGACGCTTACATTATGCTCTGCAATTATTATCTGTGTATAACCTATCATCTTATGACATAATAGTGTGAAATACGTATATCTTAAATAAACAATCAACATTGTAAATATTTAAAGACGACTGTGGATATTAAATTAAATTTATGTAGGGCCATCTTCTGGTGGCGCTATGTAGGTACACTTAGATAGTAACAATGTCCAAACAAGAAAGACATTGTGGCCTTTTAAAATATTTGTGTGGATAGTTAGGTTGGATACTGTGCTTATCAATACAATACATATTCTCTACCTTATATACTCTACTGATACATCATGTTATGACACCCGTTATTTGTGAAACTACGAGTAATATCGGTCGTGTTCACTCGAGTTTTCAATGAAAGCGATGCAAATTATGCTGCTCGCGTATGATGATGAAATTTGCATTCAGTATTCTGTACCCGCTCTCGCATCCCATGGGAACGAATTCCAGGAATAAAACATAAGCCTAAATGTGTCCAAGCTATAATCTATGCCTGTACCAATTTCAGCCAGATCCGTTCAGCTATTAGAACGTGATTGAATAATAAACTTACAAATATCTTCACAAAATTTCACATTTATAATAAAGATCTTACTATAATAAATTGCTCTTTTTGATCAATGTACCATCAACATGATATATTTTGGTTTTTCCAGGCATGCATAGACGACAACTTAGACATGGTGGAGTTCCTCGTTACCCACGGCGCTGATGTCAACCGCGGAGACAACGAGGGGTGGACGCCACTTCATGCTACAGCGTCTTGTGGCTTTCTAAGCATAGCTAGGTAAATAATATACTATGTTTGGGTTATTAAGAGGCATAATACATTGACACTTAGCCATCATAGCAATTGAGACAAAAAATAAGTGGGGTGGTAGTTTTATGCAAGGGATGTGTCTTAATACCTGTGAGCCGTTGGATATTACCCATTCGCGTTTGGCTTGTCATATGAAATGGCTAGAGATAAGATATAAGATTGTTGAATTACGGTTGCAGGTTAGTACATGATGATTTGAGCAATGTAGATCATAATACTTGCAGCGAGAATGAGGGTTAACAATAAGTCGAGCGTGTCTTAATCAGAGCCCACGTGTGTCATACGGCCTTTTTCATAACACTTGAAATACGTTTGATTCCATTTTCACGGAAATATTGTAGCGATTACTTTTGTCCTAGATTTACGTTGATGTATTTTAATTATTATCAATTATGTTAGGCGGTATGAAATCACTATTTTCTTCTTGCTTTGCGTTAATTCATAATTTCGTTATAAAACTGACTGACTTAAGTAAAAATAAGAACAATACTGTTTAAAAAATATGC
The DNA here is from genome assembly GCA_933228765.1 of Miltochrista miniata. NCBI lineage: Eukaryota > Metazoa > Arthropoda > Insecta > Lepidoptera > Erebidae > Miltochrista > Miltochrista miniata. The sequence continues at coordinate 34,705,544 of OW121747.1, read as the reverse complement.
TAATATTTTTTTCTCTACATGCCGTTACGCGCGCTTTAACAATGACCAAGATATCCTAACGATACGCCATTTCGCAGGAACATATAATTATTATTATAATTACACTGTGTTTCATATTTATATTTAGTGCTAAATGTTGATATTAAGTGGAATCCAGATTTGAGATGTTTCTAAGGAACACATGTATTCCATAATTCATATCCTGGCTAAAAATTCAAAACAACTGTAATGAAAAAGTAAAAATAGGTTACGAAAGAAACGCAGTGCACGTCCACAATGGACACCACAGTGTAATCAAAATGATGTGCACTTTTGTACGGAGAGTTCATCCTCATCTTATCTTTCGTTCTATTGGCATCTGTAGAGCCACATCATATTAAAAAAAGTTGCCAAACAACTTAATTAGGGCTCATGACTGCAGATACTTCGTATTCCACTGCAACTCTTCAAATAGGGATCACTAAGAGGTAGGAGAGAGTAAACGGGCCCTAAGTATAAACTGAAAAATAAAAAGTATTAATTATTATGTATATTATGTAGTAGTATTTATTCTAGAAGATGAATAATTCAATGATGACGCGGTGATCTAACGTCAATAGCACAGAGAGTAGGTACATAATAGCTTGAGTCACTGACCCATTAGGTACAGGGTTTTCTGTAAAGGCATACAGTGAAATAGATAATTTTGCTCATCAAATTCAAAACAATAGTATTATTGTGGTCTTTGACGCTCTTTTTACGCACGATTTCACGGTATGATATGCTTTTTTTTTTGTTTAACGTGAGGGAAAATGCTCATGGATGTTATGCCGGACTCCTACCGACTAAAAAACCTCACGTCACGCCCAACAGCCTATGGTTGGGAGCCCCGGGTAAGCCCTCGGAAGGATGTCTATTTAATCGGACTACTGATACTAGGCCGTCCCAGGACTCCCAACAGACCCACGGCCGCTGCTGCGGCCTCGCCCAGGGGGTGGTTCGGGTGCTATCCCGCGTCTTTGGGGGGTTTCGGGTGTGATCCCGCTTCTAAGGGGGTGCGTGCGTGAATTGCTCACGTCACGCTGCCGTCATGGGCCTGCTTCTGTAAGGACGGTGAGCCGCCCTGTCACCGTCCTCAGGCCCCCGGTCATGGTGGCCGATAGTCCTCGGCGAAGACACGTCGGCGGCGCCCAGGCCGCCGACTGCGGAACTCGGGTGGGAGAGTTCTCTCCCGTACCCGTCCCGCCGCCTTCTTCACGAGCATGACCTGCTCGCAGAAGGAGGCGGCGCAGTCCCACTTACTCCCGCTGGAGAGCATGGCTCGCACCATGGTCTCGAGCGAATGGTATGATATGCTCAAATTAGCTGTGGAAATGAACTTAAACCTGAGTATGGGTATCATGTTATTGAGTTTTAAAGATGAATCTCTGTTCCGCTAATGATATGTAGTTTTTTCCCTACATGTCAGATTCAAATAGCTCTTCACAAATACTTGAGAGCTTTGCATTAGGTTAGGGCACTGCAAGAAAATATTTTTGGGACAAAATCTAAACGAATATAGGACTCTATGACTTCATGTCATAAATACACAGAGGCTAGAATAGTTACTTCCCAGAATAAGATCCTTAATAGCAACACTATCGTATGGTGTAATAATTTAGGATGTTCTTTTTTCCAAATCAATGGGTTCGATTCCCAGCTAGGATCATTGGTTTTTCAAAAATCTAATGATGAGGTTTTAAGTTTTATCAAAATCGGGCTAGTGACTCCTTTTAGCATTTTTCGCTGTTCCTTATAGTTTCGTATTTGGCCATCCAATCCCTTTTGTAAAATTCACGCTGTATAATTCATAAAATCTCGTTCAATTTCCTAGATAGGGGATCTAGATTAATTTATAGATTTTATGAGATGTTTTAGGGAACGCCTAGTAGGTATATTACAAACTAGCCGCTCAAATTCTGAGGCTGATCATATTTTATACTTAAATAAACAGTAATTCTGTCAGATTATCTTGATTCACTCAATTCATCACCTATATTATATATTACTAGCTGACCCGCGCAACTTCGTATGCGCCACATAAGAGAGTAAATCACCCGTTACCGTCGCATTTACTCCCGTCAGAATGATTTCGTTAACGATAGATGTTTCCCGTCGCATTATTGTAGAAATTGACTACCGATGTACGTCGCCAGCAGAATAGTGAATCGACCAAAAAAAGCGAAAAAAAAAAGCGAGGTCAAACGGGATAAAATGTATCCTATGTCCGTCTCCTGGTTCTAAGCTACCTCCCTACCAATTTTCAGCCAAATCGGTACGGCCGTTCTTGAGTTATAAATGTGTTGTTTGTTGTAACAAACCCGTCTTTGTTTTATATATTAAAAAATGTTAATGTAATCTTATTAAAGAATAATACCTAACAATGGTTATACATTGTATTACAGGTACCTCTTGGAGAATGGTGCTGACGTAGCCGCTGTTAACTATGACGGCGAGCTGCCTGTCGACATCGCCGAGAGTGATGCTATGGCGGACTTGCTCCAGAAAGTTATCGATGAGAAAGGCAAGTGTCCTTATTGAAATCTTGAATACGCCTAACGTGAATACTACAGTGAGGATATTAGGAGTGTCTTTTCTATAGCGTGCGTAAGATGTGAATTATAAAATAATGTTGTTAGAACTGGTGTTATGGTGTGCTTTTAAAGGTGACTTGACCATAAATAAAATAAATTAAATTTGGTGCGGTCTACGTCTCTAGCTGTCGTTGACAGGCTCTTTTCGGTAACAGATAGTTCAACGTTTTTGTGCGCGCGGAGCTATGTGTTTTTATATCACTTTGGTGGCAGACAAGCTTACGGCCCACCTCATGGAAAGTGGTCATCAAGGTCTATCGTCAGCAACTTCAGAGGTGCTACACACGCGCTGCCGACCCTGAAAAACCCTTGTCAGACTCCCTTTTGGATAACCCCATATTGTAGACCTTCGGTAAATCCAGTTCATACCACAATCTAGGCGTGCGCGGAAGTTCCTATCGGACTTTACCGTTCTCGAAAGCTCCGGATGTAAAGTGTGAGGATGAACACCCTGTCTGATGCGAGCGGTGCTATAATAGCACGTAGCCTAGTACTCAGTAACTATAGAACGTAGCGTAATTCGTGCGTGACTTGTAATTCAACGTTTTCATTGACTTTAATTTGTGCGATAGTGACAATGAGACAGCAGATGTTTCAATTAAAGCTGTATAATTACAAACGCAATTGAAAAATATAAAATTTATTTGTAGGTGTGGACTGTGAGAAGTCCCGTAGCGCTGAAGTGGACACGCTGTTAAGTGATGCGAGGAGCTGGGCCATGAATGGCTACGTCGAAGTCAGAGACATGAACGGTGGTACTCCGTTGCATGTCGCGGCAGCTAAAGGATATATTGACGTAAGTAAAAATGATAGTGGAATATAATGTATATCTAGCTTTTTTATTTATTATGTCGTACCCAATCCAAATCGGCCTATAGCAGTCCACTGCTGGACGTAGGCCTCTCCCAGTTCACGCCACAGTAAGCGGTCGTACCCATTCCAATAAATTATATTATGTGTGATCGGATAGTTTAGAGTCAGTTGGGTTGGATAATTTTTGGCGAACTTTACGTCAAGCTTTCGCTTAGAATCTATCGCAATGTCTGAAGACGATAGGTACTTAAAGGCGAAGTCGCCTTAGACTTGTCTTTGCCCAAGACTATCGACTTCCATGGGCCTGAGAATAGCGGGAAGACTGCTAGTCTTCCTTACAGAAGCAGGCCCAAGACTGCAGTGTGACGTGAGCTACACGCTCCAAGAAGCGGGATAACACCCGAAGAACCGCAACATGTGGTTTTAGCGGATAAAAGACAGGTAAGGCCCAGGTCCATGAGGGATTTCCACACATAAATAAAAAAAAGTGTAGGTGTGACGTGAACACTCACAGTGGGTTAATCCGTACCATCAAAGTCATGCAGCGAGGACTGCAACGAGACGTGCTTGTAGTCTTTATGAGTTGACCTAAAGAAGAACGTTACAGGGTGAGACTGAATGAAAAGCGAATGATCGTTGATGAAAATTGGATTGGAGGATTATAAATAGACGTGAATTTTTCTTGCTGGAGAAAGAACATGTCGACAGACTTCATTACTTAAAACGAAAATCCGTGTTCTACTATATTTCTTTTATACAACTTAGGCTGCAGCCATGCTACGGCTCACCTGATCGAAATGGAATATGAATTCTTTTACAAATATCTCGTTTAACTATCGATAGACATATTTTTATAACGGAATTTAATTACAATAAGTAGGTAGGTACTTATAATGGTAAATGTTTACATTAAATGTTTGCGGTATGGGCCTCCACTTGACTGATTATGTACCTTTAATCACTTAATTTTATTTATTTAACCTCGAAATTTAGCACTTCCGATTCGACAATTTATTTTAGCGGGAATTCCGTTTGTTGACTGTTGTTATTTTGTGGACACTTTTTTGAGCCGATACAAACAAGATATAACCAGAATTTTTATACGATTCTGACCGTGGGTACACACAAAGTACACTGTCTGTTCAATAAATAAGGTGAATTTTGTCTTAAAATATTTATATCATCATCAAAGCCTATGTAGTTCCATACATAATAGACTCCTCAGATTATAAAAATGAAATGCTGACCAATCTCTTTGCGGCTAATTCCCGGGTTGATGACTGTGGCAAGCAACCTCCCACTATCGCCATTTTAATCCGGCAGTGCGATGTGCGAGCGGTGCTACGGTCACTCGAAACGCGGAAAGCCAGTGGTCCTGATGGCATTGAGTGGTGCTGAAGAATTGTGCAGCTGAATTATCTCCAATGCTACGCCTGTATCGCCTTTCCTATTCGTCGGGAGAGGTGCCGGAGGCTTGGAAGGAGGCGAACGTCCAGCCGATCCCCAAGAAAGGGGGATCGGTCGGATCCGGCCAATTATCGCCCCTTAGCCGTAACCACCGTCATCTGCAAGGTGTTCGAGCTAATCACCAACAAACAGCTCATGCGTTATCTGGAGGATCACTCGTTAATTAGCGATCGCCAATATGGCTTTAGGCCGAAACGATCAACGGGTGCCCTCCTAGCGTACATAACGCACACCTGGGGTGGGGCTATGGAGAGACACGGTGAATCTCTGGCTATTGGCCTAGACATCGCCAAAACCTTTGATAGGGTATGGCATGCGTCGCTTCTTTCCAAGCTGCCGGCATATAGTTTATCGCCTCAGTTGTGCCGCTGGTTGGCCAGCTTCCTGCACGGGCGACGTATACGGGTTCTCTGTGATGGTCAGGCTTCCTGCTTTTTGCAGGTAAATGCCGATGTACCACAGGGATCGGTATTGTCCCTAACTCGCTTTCTTCTGCATATCAATGACATGCTGTCCCTTGGGTGCATTCATTGTTATGCGGATGATAGTACTCTGCATGGGAGCTATTCTGGCCGTCCAGCGGAAGGGCGTGGTGACGTGGAGGAAAAGATACGGCAACCCGTGGTGGATCTCGACCGGGACCTGGGTCACATTGCCCAATGGAGTTCAGATAACCTGGTGGAGTTCAATGCCAGAAAAACATAGGCGAGTGCGTTTACTGCTAAGAAGTCCCCATTCCTACCCCTACCCTCTCTTCAGAGCATTACGGTTCCACTAAAGGACAACCTGGAGATCCTCGGTACAGACATTCGGCGTGAGCTCAATCTCAAAAACTACATAGAGAGTTAGTTGTATTGGGCTGACCTCGCGGAAAGTCGGAGTCCTAAATAAGGTGAGACGGTACTTCACGCCACATCAGAGATGTTTACTGTACAAGACGCAGATTCGTCCCTGCGTCGAGTAAAAGTAATTGGTTGTCCTGAGGTGACGGGAGGCCGCGAACCGTTGGCGCAGCGAAGAACCAAAGCGTCCTTGGCTGCCTTCTACCGAATGTATCACGGCGAATGTTCTGAAAAGCTCTTCAACCTGATCCCACCATCTTCTTTCCTATCCCAATCAACGCGTGCCGGGCAGAGATTCCACTCATACACAGTGGAGAGAATCTTCGCCAGAACCGAGCGTTTCAAAAGATCGTTCCTCTGTCGAACTATAAAAACTTGGAACGACCTGCCCGCACACGTGTTTCCCTCATCTTACAATCCCGGGTTCTTTAAGAGGAGCGTGAAGAGGCACATCACAGGGCCGCCAACTTGAGGACCACTGTCAGAAGTGGCCCCCAATCGCTAGATGCGCTACGGCTTTCCATCAGGCTGGAGGCGACGTCAATTTGGCGAGCTGAATATAAAAATAATAATAATAATATACACTAGTGCCAGTATTTTTTCTAATCCTCAAAGGAGTTCTGATATGCACATATTGCACATTTTATCTCCTTATCATCTCAAAACACCGTCTTTTCTCTTTAATCCAAAGAACACGGAAAGTCTAAGGCTGGTTTTAGAGTCACGCTGACCATCGGTGCTGACAGCTCAGCGCGTAGCTCGCCAGTGCTGAGGCTTAGCGCGAGACGTGTCAGTATCGTGCTGATCGCTGTGGAGTACAGACGGACAAAAATGCGAAAGGCATTAATTATTGCTGCTGTGTACCACCTTTAAAAAAAAGAAAAGCAAATCTGCGACGAAGACTGCATGTTCATCCATTGATTGAGCCTTCGCAGGAGAATTTGTCATGTTATACGGCACAAACAACGGACGAAACAAAATTCTATAATTACTTTCGAATGTCAACTAGAACTTTCGACGAATTACTGGCAAAGACACGTTATAAACTGGTCCATTGCAGCTTACGACGTTTGCCTATACCACCGATGATCGCCTGATGGTCGTTAGGTGTCCACATCGCGATTCGTCATGCATAACTGTCCACGCTGACGGCGTCCACGCTGACGGCGTCCACGCTGACGGCGTCCACTCGGCTCGACTCTAGAACGGTCTCTGAAGATAGAAGCGCGCGTGCTTTGATCAGCGCCGACAGCTACGCGGCGCTGACGCGCGATGCGTACGTCCGCTGACCCGTCAGCGCGACCAACGCACGCGCTGATAGTTACGCGTTTTACTGAAACGCTTCCTAGAAGTTCATACGTTTCGGCTGTCAGCGCCGAAGGATAGCGTGCGGTCAGCGCGACACTAAAACCAGCCTAAGAGGGCTAAATGTTGTCAATATAATTACTGGGGCATAAGTAAGTACCATGTGGTTTTTGGACAAAAAAAATGCTCACGTGAGGGTTTTTCGGTGATAATTCTGAATTTTTTCAACGCACTACGGTGCCACAATGCTTTAAGCTCAAAATTTCGGAAAAAATTGCATGGTATGAGCGTGGTCTTAAATGTATCTGTACGATTATTATCCTGTGCCTGTAGATTTTACTTTTATTCCTTTGATGGTTCTTGGTCTTTTCGAAGTGTATTTACCATCAGTTTACGTAGATATGCGATCAGCTATGTATGACAGGAAAACTTGGCTACTTTGAGTATCAGAGTGCTAAACTTGTCTGGCCAGAGTGAAAAGCCTGCGACTTTCCGTCTCTTAAAGTACTACTGGGCACCGATTCTCGCTTCACACAACATGAATGCGTGGACGGAAATCGGCGGGTGACGCGTCGCCTGTCTCATATTTAGGAACGGCGAACATGAGACGGACGACGTTTCACCCGTAAATTTGCGTCCACGCATTCACGTCGTGTGGTCGAGAATCGGCGCCCTGCTCGGCTTGCCGTTCAAATCGTCCAAAAATTATACTGGCGACTGTCTGATCTTCTACCAGTTTGCACAAAAGCGAGCAATAGCATCCGATCTGCAACATGTGTTACTCATTCATTTTCGCATTTTGATCAGGTGGCGAAAACATTACTAGAGGAGTGTAATGCAGATCCAGATTGTAAGGACTATGAAGGATGGACGCCTTTACATGCAGCTGCGCTATGGGGCCAACAAGAGGCTGCCGCTATCTTACTAAAGTATGGAGCGGATCCTCTTATCAAGAACTATTCTGTGAGTATTGTCTCCTTTTATTACTAACCATGGACAAAGCATAGAAAATTATCCATTTATTCTCATCATCTTTTATGATCAACTAGCTCATTCCTGCGACTCCGGCCAGGAAGTGAGGTTTACCCGTACCCGTTTCCAACAGAAGCTGGTTCATGGGATAAGATCTCTATCTCTATCTCTGTACCAAATTTAATCAGAATCGTTGATAAATTCATGCGTGAAAGCAACAGACAGAAGGAATTACTTTCAGATTTATATATTAGTAGAAATAGTTACTCTCGGTGAAATCACAGAATTAAAGGAGGGAGTTATTGATAAAGCAGCAGCAAAATAATTTAACTGTTCAATCATGGCCATGGCAAATGGAAACGATTTATCTATTTGCCAAAAATAATTTATTAGGAAGGCGACGTTTTTCATCGTCACTATATTCTTGAGAACAGCTTTTTCACTAAAAGGTCTCGTACGGTAAACAAGTGTACCGGAACGCATGTAAGGTTAGGTTAAGACACGGGGTGTCTATCTCATCCTCCTTCAAATGTAATACGTAGGGAACATAGTATGTTTGTATTTAGAAACAAAAATTACTAAAACATTCATTCATTTTTATTTTAGAAACAATTTAAAACTACATTATAATGGCTTTTGAGTAACCGCCTATCTGAAGCGGAAATCTACATTGCAAATCAGAAAGTCAAAAGGCTCAATCGTAAGGATTACATTATCGAAATAGCAATTTAATTAAATAGATCCTAAGAACAATGCTTGTGTTTTAGGGCCAAACATGTAAAGACCTGGTTGACCCATCAATGTCGAAATGGCTCGAGAACGCGATGCTGCAACAGCGTCGCTACAACAACAATAACGTGAACAAACGCAAGCGCAGTCCGCCGCATCACGACGCGAAGCGAGTCGACATTGAGATCACGCCGCAGCAACCGGAGAAGATCGTCAACGGTAAGATTACAGGTGATTTTATATGAATATTTCTTTTTTGTGTGTATGTTGTGTGTCTTGTTCCTCGATTTTAATCACTAGGTAAAGAAATAGAAAATTATCGCTCCTGGGGAAAAAGTGTCACGAAAAAGAAACTACAAATAAATATATTTAAAAGATAAAAAGAAATACATATTTTTTTTGGTGATGTTGCCTATGGATTTTTAGATGTGCCTGCAACGAAAACCTTACGTAAAACTGTACATAATTATGCACTTGTATCATTGACAAAGGTGACACTTACTTGTAATGTGTGTAAATGTAAAAAGTAAAATAAAATTGCGCTGTCTTGTTATCTAGAACCTAGGTTCTAGAGGTTTCACCGAACCGGTCCAACGAATTTTGTCGAAACGAACTTATGTGTTTTGGTAGCTTTATTTAGCTAAGGAGCGATGTTTCTCAAAATTAGATAGATCGCAAATGTAAATTACTTTTCTACTTCTATCTGTTGCAATTTTTGGCTACAGTTTAAACGACTTAAAAAGAAATACCAATATATGACTCCCTCATAAAATGATATGGTTAGTGACTCATATCAAAAATTATGCAATTCAATTCATCGGTAGTGGTATGATTACTTTACTAACCGTTAGGATGCATGTAATCAATCCACTAGTCATGTAATGCTGCGTCCACATTTGTAACATGTCGCGTGTCATCGTGTCGAACACGTGACTCGTAGCTATCTGCAGTTTTCAACGGTACCGACACTGCACTCGAGTCTGATACGGTAATGGAGAAATGTGCCGTTAAAATGTTACAAATGTGGACGCAGCGTAATATGTACATTGTAACATGGTTATTACGTCATATTATTGAATTACACTCGGCCTAATGGCAGGCCTGAGATGTATTTATAACAATCATTTTTAATTGAAATTTGGACAACATATTATGCTTTTAACTTTTCAATGGAGTAGTTTTTTAGAACAACCTTTATAGTTTACTTTTTCAATGTAAATATATTGTCCAATAACAATCACGTTATCATTTCATCGTAACACAGACAAGCCGCCTGCATCACCCGAGATCATTAAGTCAGAAGCCAAGCCTCCTAAAGGAAGGCCCCCATCTCCGGAAGCGACGGAACCAGAAAATACAGGAGAAGACGCACCGTCATGGCGACGGTCAGCTTCGTTCAGGAATCGACAAGCTGAGACAGCTAACAGTAAGTTTATATGCCTCTAAACAATCCACCAATTGATTGAATGGCTTATTCGTAAAATGCCGTTAAAGTTACAATCGCGACTTCTTACTGATAATTTTCCCCTCAACGTACCAGCTTACCACTGGCCACTGCGGGTGTATCAGGTTGGGTACAAGTACATGCAAGGCATGACTAGATACTGTGTTCCTGTCGAATACGTCACCAATTGCCATGGGTCTCTGAAAAGAGTTGCAGGTTGGGTTTAAAATCTAAGGTATATTGTAAAAACCGTGTATATGTTACTGTAAGTAGTATGCATCCCGCATCCTCGTCTAGCCTGTAAATAATATTCTTATTTATCAAACATAAATAACAATGAACTAACAACGTAATCAGGAAAGAGATGACCATTATGGATGAACCCTGCTATCGATCTCTATTGAATAACGCCATAACAGCTGTGCCTGACAGTATTTAGTCAAAGAGATTACCACAAAACGTCACGAACTATAGTGGGTATCTAGGTGACTGAAAAAGCACGCTAAAATGGCAACAGGCTGATGTCACCTGCCGGAACACAGATTTGCCATGTTTCTTCCTTATATTTAAGCTTACCTGTGCCCAATGCATCTATTTAATCATTTTCTTTCACTTTTATAGGAGACAACAATAAACCGACGAACAATAACAATCCAGTTGACAACGACACTATTCTAAGGAGGACACATAGCTTTGAAAATGATAAGAGGTAAGATATGCACATACAATTTATGACTTTTAATTCGTCTATCTGTCGTGCTATCGAACACGCTTGTGTCATTTGTATTCAATTGTCTTGTTCCACATTTAAAACTTATATTTTAATAAGTCAATGTATACACATAGGTACAATGTCCACAGATAGATCACAATTAGTGCGCCTTCACACTAGCGTTTTTCCGGCGTAGGCGTACGATGAACGTATGCGCGGCGCCGACGCGACGTATACGTGACGTATACGCCGCGTTGGCGCGGCGTCTCCACTGTAACACCTAATACGCTGAACAAGCGTCGGGCGTGCGCGACGTATACGCCGCGTTGGCGCGGCGTCTCCACTGGAACACATGAGTACGCTGAACAAGCGTCGGGCGTGCGCGACGTATACGCGACGTATACGCCGCGCATACGTCCATCGAACGCCTACGCTAGTGTGAAGGCGCACTTAGACTTCACGCCTACTTCACAATTGCAGTTTATATTCAGTCTCATTCAGATCACATAGCTGTTTCGTTACTGCAAAACTTTCGACGTTATCCCCACGAAAACCAAACTTGTACTTATATTTCAACCAAATTATAAATAATAGTAGATTGAATAACAAAGGGGCAAAATAGTATTTTTACGGCGAGGGCGCTACTTTGAATCACGAGCGAAGCGAAGGATTCCAGGAAGAAGCAGCCAACACTTACCAGCCAGTGATTCATACAATTTGCATTCGATTTCTATGAAATTTTCAAGTTCCAAATTCAAATCCCTTTGCCGCCCGCTAAAAAGCTCTTAACAGAAAAGAGCTATTTTGCGCCCCGTTATCGTGGTGCAAAGTTGTACTTTTCGAATAGAAGGAATAAGAATATTCTGGCACATCATTCTACAGTCTACACAGTGCCACCTAGCGCAAACTAATGTAAACTACTGTTTTTATTTTATTTAACACCAACTAATCGCATTTGTCTTATGGCATTATCAAAGAATACCCAAAAATAACCTTTAATAATATAGTTATAATAAACATAGTGAAATGTAACAAAGTATGTATAAGTAAGTTTGATTTTCGTGTCATATCACTACAAGTTCCAACAATTGACGGTATAATTTCTCCTTTGGCACTCTAGTCTATTTTAAAACAATTCAGTCCACCTCTTACGCAAAAGTATACAAAATTTTGTTTACATCAGTGGTACCAGTTTGACCGATTAATTAATCTTGCATTTTGTGAATTGAATATACAAGTTAAAGTACAGTGTGTAGCTCTCTTAAAACTACTAAAGGGCATTAGTGGCTCTACCCGCGTGAAATTTAATATCGCTGTATCGCTCTTTTCCTGGGAATATGTGTACTGTGATAAGCATATTATGTACGACCTTCCCTAGACATCAATCTACATATTAAAAATCACGTTAATTCATCGATTCATTACGACACGAAGGAAAGGCAAACAAACAAACACAGTTTCTCATTAATATTAGTATGGATTTATTTATTTTGTCGCATATGGCACACAGCCAATTACTGCTTTTATTTCCCGCAAAAAATTTTAAACATACAGATATGTTTATGCACGTTAGTAAACAGGAAATTAGCTAGTATTTCTGGAAAGGATAAAAAAATTCTTGTCATTGAATTTTTCAACAGTGTACACGCTATTCCATTTACCTTTATCGTTGATATTTTTGCAACGGGGTGATCTAAATAATCAGTCTTGCCCTCTCCTACTCTGCCCATACGGGAAAGAGGTGTGTGGCGGCTTTGTATCCTTTGTAAAATGTCAAAAGTTAGTTCTGTATTTAAAATCTGAGAAAAAGTCAAACGATCCTTTTTATAATCTACTAGCTGACCCGCGCAACTTCGTTTGCGTCACTCTACAGAGAGTATATCACCCGTTCCCGTCGCATTTATGAATTATTAATTTGTTACAAATAAAATGTGAAAAACCGCTTGACAAAATCGGTCAAGCGGTTTTCATACCATGGTTTTCAAACCATCTTGATGATTCAACATTTGGTTTGGATAAGTGAGCCCGTCCTTGAGTTATAAAGTTACAACGAAAAGTGGCATTAATTTTTCTATATAGAGATTTTATATATATATAGATAGATAGATAAAAAATATATTATCTTATCGATATATTAGGGGGCCCAAACCAGCGTCACCTGTAAGTGTTGTACCTGCAACCTCGGTCGGTCCAACTCCTTATATAAAATTACTTGAAGAGGCGTACCCCTGCCGTGGATGGTGAAGAAATATACACTGAAAATTCACTACTATATAGTAGAGATTAATTTAGATTAAAGATAAATCAATTCCATACAAAGCTAATTAAGATCATAATTGCAATGTCGATGGAATATAACAGTTGGTTGTCCTTATTTGTTATTTGTAAATTGTGTGTCGTGGTGGTTGTAATCCATTAACCGATATGCATAAATTAAAAAAGAATGTACATAACAATTTTCATATGTAGTGAAACAATCAAGGTTCAAGTTTTAAGAAACGTTGATTATAATTCTCACTCGTGGTTGAAGCTAACTTCTGTATTGAAACTTACCTTTTCATTTATTGCAACCTCTGTGGCTTTGACTGGTACTAATCATATTCAACATAATAATATCTACAAATGTGCTAACAAAAAGGAATAAGAAATTAAAAATTCATATTTTTTTCATTTTTAATTGAAATTGATCATCCATCAGTGTAATCGATGGTACAGAATAAAATAACAAAGTAATGATAAATCTACTTTATAAATGGATAGTGACTACAATTATATGTTTTCCTAACAGCCTTTTCAAATAATCTATATAAATAAAATTACTGGGTGACTTGACTCACCTATCAACGCCTGGCCGTAAAAGAGTCACACCCTTACACTTAATTGAGGCACCCACTCAATATAAATTTTCCAATGTTCCACCCTCAAAGGAGTAGGTAAAATAAGAAACCGGACAACACGGCTAGTATGAAATAATTATATCGATGAGTTAGTTCAATCATATTGAGGACTTATATCAACATTTTGCGTTGCAAGTCACGTTGTTCATTAACCACGGTTCTGGTACATCCACTGATCACTACTACACAAGCATACTGGACTTAGCAGTAAAACTTATAAATAGCAGTTATTTATTGTATAATTGTCATTGCCACACCAAGCATCTTAGGCATTATGATTGTCACAAAATAGTCTTATGTAATTAATTCAGCTATCAGCCAGCGCCATGGCAATATTGATAGTAAGAAGTCCAATGCACTTGTATAATAGACGTTAGTGGATACATCGCATGCTTGTGTGCATTGTAGTTTCTACCAACGGTATCGTGACGTCACCGCACGTATAAAGGCGTCGTCGTGCCCCTCGATACCGCCGCCGGCGCCCGCTACGGTCTCCGACAGGAAAAAGGCTCAAGAACACACTAACAATGCGACAGAAATTAACGAAGATGTACAAACAAGGTGCTTGTTATGTCTCAGTGCAGGGTAACGGTGTGTTTTTGTGGTTTTCTCGATAAGCTGGCTCATTTTGTGGTCAGTCTGTAGTTTCCACCAGGTTACATTGGTGTTCACTGTCAGAAAATTTCCATTACCAAAATTGATGTAATGCTTCTAAATTCGTATTCACTTGTTTAAAGGGTTTGACGGCATCCTGCAGACTAATCACTGCTGTCAAAAACGTTCTTCGCTACCTGTGTTTTCATTATCCGTTATCTATATCCACAAAAACAAACCGGAACCATACATGTTAATTACTGCTCATGTTAACTAGATCTTAAAATTCATATCTATATTCTACGCTTTAACTGTTCCATGTTGCATATTATTGCTGTTATGTCTAATATGTAAAATATTTATGTTTATAATTATGTCCTCATATAGCACACTTGTAATATTTCTTACAATGTAATATCTCTTACGGATTATCTCCCCGTCTCGCTTACAAAGTTACAAAAATCCTGCATATTGTCATTGGTAACTGACAGCGCGGTCAACATCTTAAATTTGCCGGCGAAGAGTAGTAATTTACCTACTATGATTAATTGAGGTTCCAATCTTAATCAGAGCAAGTTCTCGTTTCTCTTCAATACCTCAATCGCAATGTGAATTTACCTAAACACCCACGAAAAAGGGTTCCTACACGTAGCAAGAGCCCGACTCATGTATCCTTATCCCATCAAGAGATCTACAGTAATTCGTACTATTTAATAAATATTTTAAAGTATTTATTCTATAATTATATTGCCTATAAAGCGTATGTATTACCTAGTACGAGTATTACAGTAGTATATTATGTAGGTTCATGGAAACTTGAATGTTTTGTATATTAAACCTTGGTTGTACGTGTTGTATAGAATAAACCCCGCGGAGAGAAGAGACAGAGAAGTGAACACGTGGAGCGGGGCTACCACGACTACACAAAATGCCAGTAGCCCCACTAATACTACCACGACTACAACGGTTAGAAGGTATGTCTATGAACCAATTCCATATATTTATCTATTGTAGGTTTATTTATGTCAAGTGAAAGTTTAGTGGTCTTTTTCTTTATGTGGTCAGTCAAAAGAATCATCTTTCAAAGGCTATTAAAGTTGAAATTACTATTTTAACTCTGTAAGTGATAGACGTCATCAGGCCCATCAATGTTATTTTGATCTGCAAAAATTGGAATTGAGATTACTGGTATAAATAACAAGTAAAATACCTAGGTACTGCCACGTTTACATTACATACTTTGTCTTAAATTACATTTATGAAGTGGGTTAGCTCTAATTGGGTTATTAAAGTAAATATTCCCCTTTTTGTAGTGTTAATGTAATATAGTATATCCCGTGTGGCGACGGGGCCCCGCGTGGCAACGGTAAAGAGTACAAAATGTTGCCATCCCAATTCAGCCCGAGGGTGTCGTAAGAGGCGACTAAGGGAACACTTTTGCAAAACGTTCCATTGCGTAGAGAACGAAAACTCGGAATGAAACCCGGTTGTCAGCATAATGACAATCGTTATGCCACATTGAAGACCTTACGGGCGGCTTGAAAAATTTATACAGCAGGTCGTCACGACCATCACCTGTCCATTTCAACACGGCAATGGGCTCATCACCTATTACAGTCATAAAACTATAAGGTGAAATGTGGGCGTATACTATGCGTCTACCTACCCCTTCGGGACAAAGGCATGACTATATGTATGTATGTAATGTAGTATAGAAGTATATTGAAGAACATGGCGCACACTAAGTTCGGAAGAGATGATGGTTATTGCATGTCTTTGTTCGTAAAAACATTTGGCTGTCAGCACCAACGGCAGCACCTTGAGAATGTATTCGGGGGGTATCAGTTCATATTCTAAGTCTACGGCGTTGTCCTAGTTAAAGGCGATTACGCGATCGTCGCTCTAACAAACAATGCAATTTTTGATAAATGGGCACTCAAGACTTTCAGTCGAATCGAAAAATTACGAATTCGCATAAATCACGAACTCGTGTTTAATGAGGACAACGCTTATAGGTGTATGGTAAGGTACATGTGTAATGTGTGTAAACAGTTCGTCGGAGAGTGTAGAGTCCAACAGTAGCAATTCGACTCCTACTTCGACCACGCCAACCAAACTGTCGCCTGGCAACATATTCAAGAACTTCTTCAAGTATAGTCACGTGATAACAACGCTTGGACACGGGAATTATCCCTTTAGGCGATTTGACCTATCAGCTTCACTAACAGTGTGCTACTTTCGTTTGCCGTCTTTAAAGCTTTTACAGTGGGCTTATCTGGACGGACGGCGATGAGACGCTGATCAGGGTCGAAACGGTTCGCTGAGGATTCGACTTTATCGTTTTCAATATGGACCAAAGATTTTAACTATTCAAATCGATCATTTCTCGTCTCATCACGCTTCCTGTCTGACTAATCTTTTACTACGTGACGTGTTGGAAAATGAAATCTGATTGCTAGCAATGAAGTGAAAAAAAAAATTGATTTTCAGATTCCATTTGCTGGTGTCTATTTTTAATTAACAGTCCGAAAAATTAACACAGGACCCTGCTAAATATTGACCAAGAAACGCACTAGTTTATTTCTATCTTACTGTATCATATTGATATAATTTGCTTTATTCGAAGAGTTCGCAAACAGGGTAGTTGAAAACTTTAAAATCTTTACACACGCACACAAAGGGTTTTAAAGTTCTCAACTGCCCAGTTTACGGACTGTTCCATGGTCGAATAAAGAAATAATATCATGTGCTAATATTTTTTATGTTTCAATGATGAAGCGAATAAATTATGGCTTGCAATTGAAACATCCTCGACTTAAACTGCCAAATATTTTTATTTTCGCTAAATTTATTTTGTCTTTCTAAATTCAAAGAGAGAGTATATAATAATTACAGCCAATCGGGGTAACTCCTATATTTATAACTGTGATCTGTACATTGCGTTTCTGGCGACGTTTGGGCAGCAAAGGAAAGACTCACGGTCTCTATATTCACAAAATAGTGTAAATTTGAGTTTTAAAATGATGGGAAAACAGTAAAATTGCAACCATTTTACTAGAGTATAAATTTGACAGCAGGCACAGTTACCCCGATTGATTGTTACTGACAGTTACTTTATTATATTCATGCAATGAAAAATTACAAAAAATATAAAACCATTCTCGTGTCCAAGCTCGTCGATATTTTTGTGTGTTGAATATTATTTGCGTTTTGTCTGTTTGTGCTCGAATAGTGTATTTTACGTCTAGTTTTACCAGCATGTAAAAATAGGCAATGCATGTTTTATCCGAGTTTATTATGCGATATTTTATTAATTTTGCTTATCCAATTATTACTTAAAAACTAAAAAAATAAGTTATAATTCAATTCGCAGGTCATTCGTGCCTCCTGTTCGGGATGAAGAAAGCGAAACTCAGAGGAAAGCTCACGCCAAACGCGTGCGTGAAACGAGGCGTTCCACTCAGGGCGTTACTCTCGATGAGATCAAATCTGCCGAACAACTTGTAAAGAAGAAAACTGGGAATGGCACCACGGAGAGCCCCTCCCCCGGCAGCGTGAACAGTGACTCTGCTCCTGTTGCCCCCTCCGACAACGGCACGGTATGTTTAATGTAGAGCAGTACATACACTAACACATTTAATACGTACTCATTGGTTTAAACTGTCAATTACTATTTGATTTTTCGTCCGATAACACTGTAGGCGTATATTAGGCGTATATAGTCTGAGTAACTAAGGGTTAGAAACGGTATATGTATTACTTTATTTACTGCAAATAATACTTACAGAAGTGACTAATTTGGTACGGTAGCAACTTCTCTTTTCTAACTTCAAGGATTTGGATTAACATAACAAAAATCCGCTAGAAGTTTTGCGTTGTATTCAACATGGTATATTTGTTTAAAATTGTAGTTAAGTTCGTCAGTTTAATGTGAAGGACTAATACAATACGCTTATTCAGCTTTCGCTATTCCTTCAACCACATACGGCGCTGAACTATAATGAGGTGCTATAAAAACCTACTGCAAAAAGGGTAAAGTACTATAATTTGGTACATACTTTGTACTCAGTAAGGACAGTATGTGTATTCTTATGAAATAGAGCTTTCGCTTACTTCAGAAAAATTTAAAATTTTTACTTATAATCTATCAGAATAAAGCGAATGTACCCCAAAGTAAATTCGCTGAAGTGTCATTAGTGTGCGAGAGAATACATACAACACAAATAATTGAATGCAGTGCAACAGCGCTGATCAGGGTTGTACATGATATTAAACATTTTATTGATCCTTGTTTATGTATGTTTGCTACGAAATTGGAATTGAGAAAATTTGAATTAATGCAGACGCGTCTCCAGAGAAAGTAGACTAATAGAGTATGAACTAGAATCAAAATGAGTTGAATAAGTGTATTTATTTCCTTATGTAGTTATTGGCTTTTCTTAATTTTAGCTTCTAATAATTTTGTCAACACCTTTTCAAGACGTACATTTTCGATTAATGAACAGTGGGATATAATATTTTTTTATCTGACTTATATTCCACGCAATATTGAGTTAGTGGATACGCTTGTTTAACTGAAATCATGAATGTCCTTCAGTTATGAAAAGCTGGTATTTGAATTTAGAGATGGTCTCATAACTCAGTGGAGAGAAAACGCATTTGATTACATACTCAAATTACATTATAATTTTACACCTCTAACAAATTTGTACATACGTTGAGCTTGCTGTATTTTGTCAAGTTGATAACTTTTTTAACGTTGATCACCTCGTCTCAGTAGGTCCTTGTTGTTTGAACATTAATTATGTAGTTCATAGATCATTCATATAATGATGATGTTGATTTGCTGATTAAAAATTCAAGTAGATTAGATTTTCATTCAATTCAATATCATTTTATTCGACTTTATTAAATACTCAGACCGATAATGTAGATATGTATAAACCTAAGAGTTTCCATTATACAGTATTCCATTCAATCGAGTCCCCCGACGAGTGAACGTCCATCAAGTGTCGTGTACCGTGTTCTGGTACGATCGAGTATCAAGTTGTGTAAAGTTTTGGATATAAATTATACGAAATATCTAAATCTTCGGTTTTGTTCCACAGTTCTCCAAAACGCGACGAATTTGCAACAAAATGACAAATTTATTAGTTTCTCTATAATTTTGGATAAATGTGTATAGAAATTTATAAAACGGGTGAAATAATATAGGCGCGCGCGGTGGTCCCAGCAAGTGACGTCGCGGTTACGCTAGCGTTGGCGTGCGCGTCGGCGACTGCGACGGCGACAATCGCTGCCAACAGCGAGCGCCGCCCTTCCTGGCGATTGCGACTTGACCCCACTAATAAGGTGGCTATCACTCGAAGTGGTCGTGAGATTGTCGATCGGTGACACCTATTGTCCAGTAAAACGTGTACAGTCGGCTAGGGTACCGATTCTCGATCGACTTGAATGTTTGTCTGGGTATTTACGGGTGAAATGTCTTTTCTTTAACTTTCCGCCGTTTCTAAATATGAGACAACGTTTTACAACTAAATTTCTGTCCACGCCTTCACATCGTTTATGATGACCGAGAATCGCCACCCAGGGCTACTACCCATTACAGATGAGATTTGCTGTGAGGTTTGTGATTGGTTGGAACAATCAGGACTGCCTTGGTGCCCAGTGTTTAACATAGGCTACCCGCAATCCAGAGGTCTCGGTTTCGAATCTTAGATCAGAAAAAATATATGTACGATCCACATTACTTGATCATCCGTAATGGGTAGCTCTTCACATTACTTGATCATCCGTAATGGGTAGCTCTTCACATTACTTGATCATCCGTAATGGGTAACTCTTCACACTTATCACCTTAGCTGACCGTACTTACATAGTCTGAATATCTAACAGTAGTTAAATAATTGAAAACACATTTCACATTGTTTCCATATCAATATACGATGAAGAGATAGTACATTTTAACATTTGTTGACGCTGTATATGGTTTTGCTCACCATTTTCATCAATCGACAATCTCGTTCGACCACTCGCAGAACGGGAGCTTGCATGTGGTGTAAATTATTTACAATAAGTCTGGTTCTGATTTTGAGACAATTTAATACAGTTAGGTACTGTAATATAAAAGTAACTTTGAAATACGAAAACTTCAAATAAAAACCACTTCGTTTTCTTGGAAATCATTACTCCTCAACATCAGAGTTAGGCTTCGTAATAGCTGTATATGTGCCTTTAGATTTATGTATTACATTCTTCTTAAGTCCGCATGTCCTTTCTGTATCTACCTTGTCTACTTTCTAAGTACGGCAAGGGTAGGTAGGAACTAAAACATGTAGAAACAATACACAATCTATTTGGCTTATCGTACACAGGTGCTTAATGCATGTGATTAATATTACTAATTGTTAGAGGTCTCACGAATTTAACTATTATTGTCTATTGGAATTTTTCTTTATATTTTGCATTGAAACTATCAATTTTTATATAGTTTTCATTGGTTCTTGAGTGCAATTTCATTCCTATTCATTCGCACAAATCAAATTCGTGAAACCGTAATAAAATATTTATTAGTGTACCTATAAATAGTGAGTTCAATGTTGTTTGCTGCTGATGTTGTACAAAGCTTCTGTATATAGATACCACGAGACTGCCACTGAATAGCAAGGAGAGTGAGAGAGGTACCAAACCTACCACAGCGAGTATTCTCAACAGCTCTTTCTACATTTTAATACGGAATACGCTTACAGAGCAGAGCACATGGCAAGTTTTTATGCCGTACATACGGCAATACCAGCACAATTAGTGTCACTTTGCTGAAGTCTTATCGTATGGTTGTTTTCTATAAACCGTGGAGATATCTAAATTCCGATGGAGGTTCCAGTTCCAACCCACATTAATGGGCGAATATTGCATGATGAAATAATTTCCCACCGACTACTTACTGAATAGCAGGTTGAAATATGCCAGTTGAGTCTTTTAATGCATAATTATGTATTTATTGCGGTCGGCTTGTAAGAAGTAAATTCTGACACACTGTCTTATAATTCTGTTCTGGTTATAACAAGAAGGATAACGTGTGTCAAACTGACTTTCTATCTCGCTTGTCAAGCAAGAGAAAGGGATAGGACATTATGTCGGAATTTACTTCATACGGGTCAACCGCTATAGTAGTATTAGGCTAAACGGCTCTCTTCATAAGGAATGAGCCCTCAATATGTATGATATTGGGCACAGTTTGAACTTGAAGACGCTGGTCGTTCGTCACCGCGGCCGGCTACTACCGCGGCTGAAGCTACAGTGACGCTCCCTTACCGAAGGCCGCCTGTCAGTGGCACGGCTGCGCTCTCCAACACAGACAATAGGACTGGTAAGTTCATACTACACTTAAGGTGCGGTTTCACTTAGGCGGAGCGGAGAGGAGCTGTGCCGCGATCTACCAATCACGGTGCGGAGCGGAGAAGAGATGTGGATTTTAAGCCATGTGATTAGTGAATCGCGGCACAGCTCCTCTCCGCTCCGCCTTAATGGAACCGCAGCTTAACACGTTTAAACAACGTAGTAACTGTGTATTTCTGTGTTCATATACATCATTTGAAGTAATACTGAAATTTGCATAATGGCTTATGAATGTGCAGCGAGCCCAATTTTAAAGTACTCTGTTCTTGGCTGCTTTCTACCGAATCTATCACGGCGAGTGTTTTCCAGAGCTCTTTAGCCTGATACCACCCTCTCATTTTCGATGCCGAACAACGTGTGCCGAGCAAAGGTATCACTCGTTCACGGCGGAGAGAATCTTCACCAGAACTCAAAGATTCAAAAGATCGTTTCTCTGTTGAACTATAGCTTAATATTAAAAAGAATTATACTAGAAACTTGCCAACAAATATATTGTACCTACCTCCTAATGAAGAAGTTATATTTAAATGACATATATTTGGTGAAACAGAACCAGCCGCCGAAGAAGAAAAGGACCGCGAGAGCAGTACAGAAAGCAAGTCGTCAAGTAACGCGTCCCCGGCCAGCACACAAGCTGCGGCCAACGTGATACAGCGCAGGCGCAGGCCGAAGCGACGTTCTACGGGCGTGGGACATGTCGATATGGACGTAAGTTTAACTTTTCCTTGTACGGTCGAGATTGTTACCATTATCATTTTTGTTTGTTGAAATAACCTCCAGCACTGCTGCTTACCTTACCTTTGATTTAAAAAAAAAGTATCTATAGAAGACATGAAAAGTCACCTGCCAGAGGCTCACGCTTGATTCTCATTAGGCTCATAAAGGATTGCAATATTCTAGCGAATGTACGAATTAAGTGGCCCTTTTCTCAGCTTCATTATTTCTTAGCCCTCAATGTCTGCTCAAGAAATGTCGGCTAATCATACTTTTTTCTTTTGATTCTCAAGATCACCAAAAATACGTTCATTTGTTCGAAATTTTATAGTCGAAAAACTAATGTGCAAAATATCACAGAATACCTGGGATAGACTTTGCCACTTGGTCTTGTCATATTGTTGACTGAGGAGTATTATATTGTCTGTAAGACATTTCCTTGGCGTTCGTTCTATCAGACTGACTACGATCAGGCGTTCAAGCGTCCTGCTTTCGCATTCTGCGCCGGAGCGTGCAATAGGCATGCTCGTATGCCTTCGATGTGCCTGTGAGTATATGTATGTAACGTAATACAACACAAATAATAATGTAAAACTGACCGCTACAACGCTTGAACGCGTGAACACTCTCTGTCTGACAGAACCCGTAGATGTTCTCATCCAACCGCATTGCTCTATACTATATTATATTTATTTTGCCGTAAGACAAAACATAAACAAAGAAAACAGTACTTATCAAACTTTTTAGCCGAGTGGGCCGAAACATGTATTGTGTGTTTAATAGATAAAACTGTGAAAGTAAAATAACATTAAGTAGGCATCTTCGGCATGCCTTCTACATTAAGTTTAGTGTGAAAGTAATAAAAATGTAAAAAAAGTAATAAAATGTTTACATTTTGTCTCACGGCCAAGTAAATACGGTATAAGTCTATAATCACACAATGAAAAGAGTTATTCATTGTTTAACCCGGCGTCTGGTAGGTTGGGTCATAATGACCCGTGATGTTTTTAAATGCAGGTATTTATGAAAATAATAGTGTAACGTTACCACGCTTCTCAGTAGCTGCGGTTAGTGCCCCGCCTCCCTCGTTTCTTATGTCAACTTAAACGGTGTGCGCCTGCGCAGGATGATAGACGCGGTCAAATAACAAAAAGGTAAATATGACCCAACTATACATTCGATGATACCATTTCGTGCCAACTACGTTGAGTTCATTATTGGATTATTTCGTTTATTTATTTGTTCCGTCATTACGTATTGCATTATATTTTGTTATTCTTAGGTTATATTTGAATAATGGATAAAGAGAAACGCGAAATGCAGCGAATATTTCAATATTAGAAAGCGGCTCGGAAGAAGGTGAAAATTCCTAAGAATAAGAGGAAGATGATCACGTTAGCGGGAAACATCAGAGGAGCTTCCTGCTAAATGCCGTGGTGTTCGTAGACAAATGCCAGATATGTCCCGCTATAAAAGACAGGAAAACTACCCATACCTGTCAAAAATTCAACAAAATCAGCTGCCCTGAAGACATAATTTCTTTCTGTGGTGGTTGCGCAGATGACGGAGCTAATAGTGATTAACACTAAGATTCTTTATGATTTTTACATATATTTTCTTAAATATCTGACATTTGTTATTCCAAAAAGTTAAAAACAAGTGTTAATTAGTTATTTTTTGTTATTTTATTCGTAAATTTCTAGAAGTTTAATTTTTTGTTGTAAATTTTATTCTGATCACTTGAATACATAAAAAGACCTATAAATAGCTTATTTTTTTATTTTGTCTCTAAAATATTATAATTTAAGAACTATTCATCAAGTTAAACACAAATTTGCTCTAAATGTCATTGAAATGGTAAAGATCAGCTACGGTTCAAAATCGGGTAATTATGACCCACCATGCAGTTGCTGTACCTATTTTCTACCATGCTGACGCCGGGTTAAAAAAATAAATTATTATGAAGTTATTCCGAACGTGAGCAAGCAGATGCACATAACTTTTTCGCCACATAGTAATGCTAACATTTGTCAACAGGACATTGTGAACGATCGCGGCGGAGGTGGCGAGGGCGAGCCCGAAAACGAAGCACCCACGGTGAGTCGTTTATACGCTTTATTTGTATAAGACGCAGGAGGTGATTAGATGTGGTTCGTGTGTGCCGTTATTCAGTACTTCATTATTGTGGTCAGGGATTCTTCTTGTGTATGTTGTGGTTGGATGATTATACATATAATTATATCATTTCATGATATAGGTACATAAATAGATATTTCATTTTTATGCCTAGAGCTATACACACAACTTCCAAGACGACGCCATACAGACTTTCTTTATATCCTGTAATCCGGCAAATGTGAGAGGTTCGCCGCTCCGATTTCTGTCTAGAAATATGTCGATGTTTATTTAATACGACATTGTTTGAATCGTTACGCAATGCACGCACTGGCACGCATCTGGCCATAATAAGGGAATAATATTGCATTGACTGACAGTGCAGAACCCGATTTCACTTCCGTGTTTATGGATTACTAGCGTACGTCACGCGGTTTTACCTGCGTAGTTCTCGTTCCCGTCGGAATACGGGAATAAAATATAGCCTATGTTCACCGCAAAGAGTGTAGCTTCCCAACAGTGAAAGAATTTTTCAAATCGGTCCTGTGGTTCCGGAGCCTATTCGTTACAAACAAACAAACAAACAAAAAAACAAATCTTTCCTCTTTATAATATTAGTATAGATTATGGATAAGCCAATACCACTAAAACGCGGACAAAACTCTAATTTACTGTCTTCTTCAATATTTTAGTACTTAAGTTCAGCGACTGGTCGAAGCAAGCCTGGTATAATGATTGTTTTGCGCAGTTGCCCACCCAGTTACAAAATCCTCCTGTTTCTTTCAACATCATTTTCATACATTGAGCTACCTAGCTGTTTACAACATATACAAATCAGCATGTGCTCAGATCACACTTAGCCCACACGGTCTACCAAAATAGACAGAAATTATATGATGTTCATGATGAGTCTCGCTGATATTAAAACGGCTTCATTTGGTCATCTACGTTCTTATGGTATAATTTATTGGCGTCATTCATCCCACGTTAGTGTCATGTATTCTATTAATCTTCGTATAATGAGCCAGGTACGAATACGAAGTGCTATATTTGATACTTTTAATTGGTAAATATCCAGTCATAAAAGTTTATGTTACGGCACTGTATCTTACACACTGGTAAACTATACAGTTTAAAAACTTTACACAAAGAACGGACATACGGACTAAATCGCTAAGGTACTCTCTACATGGCGGTCATTATTGCCAGGTTAAACACGAGGTGGAGTATTAATATGTCCACTCTTGAAAGTATCTTCAAAAGGGGTCTTAGAAGGTTTTTACAGGGTCGGCAGCGTGAGTGTGCCGCCTCTGGTATTGCAAACGTTCATAGGCTGCGGTGACCACCGGTCCTTCTGGTAGGCCGTATGCTTGTCTGCCACCTTAGTGGTATAAATAAAAAGTATACCTCTCCCAATTATGGCCATATTGCACATGTGTGTACAAACGATTTGTATAGTGTTTTGTTGTCAGTAGTGAAAGCAGGGCCTTAACTTGTATCTAGAACAATATATGGAAAAATTTATATGACCCAAGTACTCGTAATATTTTACCATACCCTTATCACATAGAAGTTTATGACGTATAGGTATCCAAAGAATTTTTAGGATAAATTACCCTTAAATACCGTTATAATACGAGGGCTCGTAATTAGACGTGGAACTGGTGTTCACTATACTGGATGTGGAAGGCAATGGACGCTATCACGCTATGCAATGATGTGCTAGTCGCCCGGAGGTGACGGGATGTCTGGAGCCGTGGGCGCAGCGAAGAACTATTGCGTCTTTGGCTGCATTCTACCGTATCTATCACGGAGAGTGTTCTGAAGAACTGGTCAATCTAATCCTGCTCTCTCCTTTCGAGCCCGAACAACGCGTGCTGGACAGAGGTGCCACTCTCACACAGTGGAGAGAATCTTCGCCAGAACTGAACGATTTAAAAGAACGTTTCTCTGTCGAATCATGAAAACCTGAAACGAACTGCCAGCGCACGTGTTTATCTGTTCATACAATCCTGGAAGCAAGAGGCACATCATAGGACCGCCAACTTGAGGAACACTTTGTTTTCCGTCACCTCAGGACATGGTTCGGATAGCACGTCTCTGCATATGGTCAAGCGCAGGAATCCTGACCATCGCATAGAAGCTAAATACGTCGCCCGTGCAGGAAACCGGCCATCCAGCGGCACAAATTAAGCGGTAGACCATATGCCGGCAGCTTGAAAAGAAGCGACTCCTGCCACACTCGTATCGAAGGCATTAGCAATGTCCAGACTTATAGCCAAAGACTCGCCGAGCCTCTCCCTCCAGAGCCTCATACCAAGTGTGTGTAACGTACGCTAGGAGGTCACCCGTTGGTCTCTTTGGTCTAAAGCCATACTGATGGTCATTAATTTTATCATTCATCGGTTTTGTGCTGTGGATGGAGTGTGAATGCAGTGGAGCCCAAAAATATTTATAATTTATCCAATGTTTTCTTAACTGTCTTTCTGGTAAAAGGATTCTCATAATAATAGACGTTTCGAAATAGTTTACTTTTCAATCTATTTAAAACATTTTATTCCTGTCATAGTTACAAATACATGTTATTCTTGGTACAAGTCTAACTGTTTTTATTAACGGCTCAAAGTTAACACACAAACTACGTTCCTCACCTACTGGTCATTGCCCGATGGCATTATAAATAAACAAGACACTACTTATATTGTGACAGCCTTACTTCAGAACTATTTTTACTTTGACCGTAAATCAAATAATGTTAATACTCCTTGAGTTTCTATAAAAAAATTGTATTGTTCTCGTTATATCGATTTCAGAGAGTATTGTCTTTAACGCATTATATATATATATATAACTAGCTGACCCGCGCAACTTCGTTAGCGCGATAAATGAAGAACCGCTCGACCGATTTTGTGCAAACTTCACATAAACCATCTACTAAATAGTCCGAACAAAGCCTAAACATTTGGTTTGGATAGGTGAGCCCGTTCTTGAGTTATAAAATTACAGCGAAAAGTGGCATTGATTTTTATATGTATAGATATTTACTAATATTATAAATGCGAAAGTAACTCTGTCTGTCTGTCTGTAACGCCTAAACGGCTGTAGCGATTGAGATGAAATGTTGTATAGGGATAGTTCGAGGCCCTGGGAAGGACATTTATGCTACTTTTTAACCGACTGCTCAAAAAGATGGTTATGATTTTACGCGATAACGACTTCTATGCGGTCGAAGTCGCGGGGAACAGCTAGTTAAAAAATAATCAGGGCTTTTATTGAAAAATGTGTAGTGTTTTGATGAAGGGTATTTCGGAAAATTAGCAGTAATTCGTAATACCAAACTTATGTCAGTTACTTCCCAGAATTTCAAGTTATGCAATTTTCCGTAACAAACTTGCACGAAATCCAGAGCGTGTAATCAGGTGGTCTTCTATTATACTTACTGCATTGCTCTCTTAGAAATAAATCAATCATCCGGCCCATACGTGCTATAGTGATATCGATTTCATTCGTACAAATTATTCTAAAAGTACATTGCTCTAGATTAAAAAATCCTTAATGGAAACCAGTTACCAAACTCCGGTTTCCTAGGCGGCCGAGGCGGTCCATCGTTACTTTTTTAACTATGACCTACATTCACTCGACTATCAAATATCGCTGTACTTTATTCTCTCAGTGCATCAAGGTCTACGTGCGGTTTGGCTCTGATCTCTTGACCGCCTAATCGTTACTAATTATAAGATTTATTAACACGGTTTGGTTAATGGGTCATTAGATCTCTATGACGTGAGTCGGACGATTCAGTTATTCAGTAACACCTGTTGATGTATTTGTATAATTATGTTGTGTACAAAATGTCGCTTTTGAACTTTCTTCTTTCGACCTCAATAGAATAAAACGTAGCAGTTTCTGCCACTGTTATCCCAAAACTGGATGGAGATTTGCTTACAAAATCCCGACTGAAAATTATGTGTGCTCATACGCATATCTGCGAAAAAAGTAGGTAATCAGCCCTGACTCAATTTCCATATCTTATTGAATGACATGTTGACAAATGATATATTTAGTTAGCTGTCGAAGACGTCGGCGGTCGAGATCTCGGAAAGATAATCTATAAATAGTATTTTTTATAGTATGTATTAGTATTACAATCTAAACATATTTTAATGTTAAAAACCTAAACTTTGATCATGCGACTTTTAATTTTTTAATACAGTTGCTCAAAAAGTGGCGTATTACAGGGACGTTTAGCGTTCGGGATGTGGGCTATTACACACTCGTGCTTTTTTCTTTACCATTCCCGCACTCGTGCGTTTTCTTTCCCAATTGTCAAAATAATGTCTGTGATTCATACATATATTTCTAAAAAAAGATACTAACTTGTTTCAATATCAGATTAAAAGTAATTTTAATTAAAATTTAAGCATAAATTAATATAAGTATCGGCCAAATTAAATTTATAAATATAAAAAAGTTGGCTGTATGAAGTGCATTGCCATAGTCTCTGTTTAGGAAGGTATATATTCTTTTACGGTTGGCGCCATTTTGGATATTCAGGTTTATTGTGTTTTTATTATTTTATAAAATTGCTTAATTTTTTCGCAACTGTATTAAAAATAGTTGTTCAATACAACGTGTGGGACTGTTATTTAAACTCGTTCCGACTGTCTACCCTCGCCTTCGGCTCGGGTCAACACCTGTCGTAACTCGTTGTAATAACAGAAATCCCACACTTGTATCGAAAACTACTATATTGGAATACATTCACTTCGTTCTAAAATTGAATTGAAATTTAATGATTTAAGTAGTACGTCATATACTTGTTTGATTTTACCAACCTCAATAGTAAAGATTACAGAAGAAAATCTCTAAAATGACAAATTAATATCAGTTAGGGGTTCAAGGGTAACGAAATAAAACAAAGCAACATTTTAACGCTCTCGTTGCAATGACGTCACTAAACAATAGCCCGGGAGTATTTCTGGCTGCTATATCATACATCGTATTCGTCAAACGCTATGAAGTCGGTGCCTAACTCGTGTGAGTTATATTGATGGCTTCTAAAAATATGTTTCGGGGATAGTTAAGATGTTCATATCCCTTTCTACTGATTTCATAATGATCTGCGAAGAGAATTATCTGCTTACAATGTCGCTTGTAATTACAATATTACCATCTGCGTAAACGCGTCTCCAAAATAACACTATTTTGTGAGAAGAAAAAAAATAATAATAATGAGTTTTAGAATGGACATTCAGCCATTGTAAAAAAGAGGTCCTATTTTTCTTTTGCTAAAAAAACATGTTGTACATACTTTTTTGTAATACATAATTACCTATACTTATTGAGTACCTACTTTCTGGAACGGAACTCTTGCGTTTATTACTCGCAGGATTTTCTTTTCATGTCTTTTTAAGGATGTGCCAGGCAGGGTACCTATGTGACCTAACTTGCGGTGACCTGACTCAAATTTAAGAGCTCGTTTCGTTTCGATCTATTATTTCGTGGGTCTTTTCTCCGTCTACCTCCTAAAAGCCTATTTTATACTATAATAAAACCTATCCATTTTGACGTGATTCTGTACTATACATCGCCTGGGCTGGATAACCTTCAGTGGGGGTCCAGTCTGACGGCGCTGCAGCAGAACTTCGGTATTCTCCGTGAAGCGACTGCCATCTGACCTCAACCACCAATTGGCGATGTCGAAGTTCTATTGCAAAAAAAATATCTACGTCACGATTTTTCGTTTTGCCTTGTGAATTCGTCACTTCATTACTCCTGCGACTACAGTGTGTCACTTAGTTATTTATACGTGGCTGCGCACAAGGTTAGTGAAATACGACTTTCTTTCAAAACACGGAAGCGTTTGGCAACTTGTGCTCAGCGTCACGATATCTTAATGATTGTAACCTGTGTATTATATCAACAGGTCTGGAGAAGCTTGCGCCAAGATTTCGCCTTCTGGTGATTCTCCGTTTCGCTAATGTAACTCAATGTTGCTCATGCTTCACTCTGTGTACTTTATTGCGCACTAGATCCACCCGTGTCGAATTTTGTTTACATTTCCGCTTCCCATGGAAACTTATTCCCAGGATAAGAAGTAGTCTACGTGTTATTTATAAGTATTTATATTACCAGACTATAATCAATCAATTTACCAACGCTTTTAAATCTAAAGTATGTTAAAATTTTAAATCCTAAAGCGTAAAAGATAATTTTAATGTAAAAATAATATGAATTTTGTTGCACCTTTTAGAATTTAGTATCAGTTAAAAGATAGTAGTGCTAGTGCCTACATGACTAATATACTCGTATTTAATACTAGCTGACCCGCGCAACTTCGTTTGCGCCACATAAGAGAGAGTATTACCTGTTCCCGTCGCATTTACTCCCGTCGCGTTGCGTTTACTCCCGTAGCGTCTCGTCGTTAATATTCAATACTACGTGAGAGAGAGAGAGAGAGAGAGAGAGAGAGAGAGAGAGAGAAAGGTTTCTCGTCGCGTGTATTTCCGTCGCATTAAAGCGAAACCCCGTGGCATTATTGTAGAAAAAAATTGATTGCCATTAAAATGGTTCTTGTGCACCAACCCAAAGATAGACACATGCTATCGCGCATTTGTAGTACATATTTTTTACATAACTATAAATATTTACGCAGCACACGCAACGAAGCTGTCAAAAGGAATAACTTTTCCCCAGTTTTTTAAACATTTATTATTACTGCTCCGCTCCTATTCGTTGCAGCGTGATGCTATATAGCCTATGACACTCCACAATAACGTAGCTTTCTATTGGTGAAAGAATTTTTAAAATCGGTTCAGTAGATCCCGAGATTACCCCTTACAATTTAACAAACACACAAACTTTACTTCTTTCTAATATTAGTATAGATAAATAAACATGCCATTAGCCGACATTGTAAAAACCAAAACATTATTTTCAACAAATTTAAAATTAAATTGAAGTCTTTAGTCTGTCGCTACACCTCAGCCACTGTGTCACATAGTGACGAAAAAGTGGCAAATACTTGTACGCTGATGGAAACGTTAGAGGTGCAAATTTTGTTTTTAAACATGTACATACCTTCACGTGTCTTGTATGGATATTTAAATATTTACTGTAATAAAATTATGAATAGTAATAATTTCACTACTGAAGTGACGTTACAAAGACGCTGCTATTTATTAACTTGAGTCAGTAAATATTTTTATCTTTCCAGTCCACTAAAATCCACCCCTGGTGTTGTAGGAAACAGCACTCTGGGAGTCACTTTTACCGATTGTGTAGTTAGATACTGTGACACTTGCAATCGCAATTTGCTCCACCAGTGGCTTACAGGCGATTCATCGCTGATGTCAATGCAGCCTAGCCCCTACAGACTTAGTCTTTACATCTTTTAGGTCTGCAAAATGATCGTGTGCCTCTATTCCATCCTTCCAACCGGCCGTCTCTGCGTCCACCATTCACCCCGTAAAATATGATATCCTGAATGAAGGATTCCGTGGTCCATTCGATATGCCTATTATGATTTCATTCTAAAACATTATCCAGGTTTCCGTGGAAAAAACGTGACAATGTTGGAATGATTCCAATTCCAACTCATTTACAGTTGACACATAAATCTGTTGAATAGTAACTAAGTTTATAATTTTTGTAAACATCATATATTTATCTACATCGCATTGACTAGCCGTAGTCGTTTTTATTTCGTTAGTTTTTTTTTATTGGAAACTGTTAGACTACGGAATCCAGTCGTAAAATTCTTTAACGAATCTCCTTTCGTTGCATGTTTATTCGTACCTGCCAGCGCATTATGTCTCCTTCCTCTTACAATCACGAGTTCTTCAAGGTGACTGTGAAGAGACACATCATAGGACCGCTAACTTGATGACTACTGTCAATAGTCTCGTGGACTGTAAGATTGACCCTTAGTCCTCAAATATCCTTGGCTTTTCTTTAGACTAGCAGCACCTTTTTGCGAATTAATAGATATGTAAAAAAACGCAGACTGATGTTTTTTTACGAAACACGACCTACTATGGGCTACCAGCGATTCAAAATATCTATGATCAAAAATAGAAATGTAGAGTTTCGTTTGAAATTTACAACACCATTATTGATTCTAAATATAGACTCGGTCTCAGAACTAGTTTTCAGGAAACAACAGTTAAATTGAATTGGTCTATTCGTTTACTATGTGTTAGTAAATACTCTTCACCTATAACGTCTTAACACGGGCGAATTATATCCGTAAAAAATCTGTAGATTTAGAAAATTTCAAAGATTTTCAGAATTATCATTATCAGAAACTATACTTTTATTCTTAAATGTAGGATTTAACGAACGCAACGAAAACTATTGATATACTCTAATACTCAGTTAGCTAACCTCTGCTTAGAGCACGCCTATAAAATATTACCTACGTTAATAATGTAGCTTGGATAGAAAAACGATTCTAGGAACATTAATATTTATAGCGCATCTGTTCGTGCCGCTAGTGCACACATGGCTATTGACGTCTTCCCCTGTGGCCGCTACATAACCGCCTCACATGAAACCCATCCATACCTACCTGTAACCACAATAAAAATAAATTGCGGTTGAAGGTAGGTACCTATTTAATATAATCAATGCGTCATCGTGTTATTCTCATCAATTTAAGATTATGACTTATAACATGTTATTTCAAAAACAGGAAGCACCGGGTGAGATAGTAATAGATGCTCATAAAATAGAAAAAATCATCCAAGAACTAGTGTACGTCATAAAGTGAAAACGTATCCTTGACCCGTTATTCCACAACAAGATCGCAACGGGATTTCCGTCGTCAATTCGATAATATTTAACTAATTCTAAAATATAAATTGTACGATTCACCTACAATTTACTACCACTTTGTCAATGTCCATTATGTAGGACAGACATTGTGTCGACGACCAAGTTGTCTATCGCCCACGTGAACGTACATAATGTAAAGTTAACGGCCGAGATTCACGATGTGCTTCCCAAATACATTTCGTACGAAATTATGAAATTTTGAAAAGCGATTTTGGAATGCGTTATCTATAGATATTTAGGAAACAAATTTAGGTCACCGAGGCAATGAAATTATGTCAAATATTTTGAAATACAAAATGACGTTGTAAACCAGAGGAATATCACGAAATACATGTGCGCTGTGGAACATCTTTCGGTTACAAATTTTACACAAATGTTTTGAAGACTGTTCTCAACAAGATAGTATTTGGGTCAACGCTTTCTGAATCCCGGACGCGTAAACTTGAAAATAGAATTTAGATATATTAGAAATTATTATTTAGAACATAGAAGTTAATATAGCAACGAAGACAAGAAGTTGAGCCGTGATTTGTAATTTAATTGTTTTGAATGAGAAATGCCAATCACGAGGGCTTATTTTTAGGTTTAATGC
This sequence comes from Miltochrista miniata, assembly GCA_933228765.1. Classification (NCBI taxonomy): domain Eukaryota; kingdom Metazoa; phylum Arthropoda; class Insecta; order Lepidoptera; family Erebidae; genus Miltochrista; species Miltochrista miniata. The sequence continues at coordinate 34,671,503 of OW121747.1, read as the reverse complement.
CTTGTGTACCTGCACGATCAGGGCGGAGGCGAGAATTGACAGGCGGGCACTCACTAATGGTGAAGTAAACAGTCAACTGATTGATGAGGCGTTGCGAACTATTATAGAGGGCTGTAAGTGTAATCTCTATTTATGTAACGTCCTTGTGAACGTTCGGGTGTTCTACCGGTCGCCGTTTCCTTGGTACACCGTTATATTTACAGGTGATGCGTGTTTCACGTGTCCCTGTAAATCTCGCCCTCGCGTAGTCTCGTTTCAGCAGCGCAGTGCGTCATACACTCGCGATCCTGCCGCCCGCGACGTGGGCGCATACAATATTCTCTACACGTAAAATAAAATTTGGGAAACAGTCAGTGTGTTTACGTCTCGCGAGGCGTCCGCCTTACTCTGTGCTGTGTGTGTGTTGTGAAATGTGTGTAAAATGAGTCGTAAGCAGGAGAGGTATTCTTCGCGTGCGCGAAGCTTGACTTCGCCCTATAATTCTTCGCCTAGTGTACTGAGCACGATGCTAGGCAGTCAGTATAATCCATATACAGCGTCTAATTACTCCAACTACAGTTCTAGCGCATACAGAAACTTTAATCCCTATAGTGCTGGCCTAGGACGGCCGTCATCCAATCTTGGTATATATGGAGGTACAAGTTCAGGGTATGGGGGTGTGTACTTAAGTTCATTAAATTTAATGACACCAGTGTTGAAAAAGTTGGACAAAAGATTGTTAGCGAGTAAAAAGGACTTTAAACCGAAGCCGGTTCCGTTAGCGAAAGTTCAGGACCCAGTGGAATTACCACCGGATGTGCCAGTGCCTGCAGACATCCCACCTGTCCGACCGGAACGTAAGTCGCGCGCGAACAAGGCGGGCAACTTAGACAAAGAACGATCTCGATCGCTGACTTCCATAGAAACCGGGGGCTATCTAGGCTCTCGCTCCCTGAGCCTCAACTCGTTGGCGTCAGACGGATACTGTGTACGTAGTTATCTATATTTCAACATTAATAACCTGGCTATATGTGGTGGTATTGGTTTTGAATACAGATAATAGTTAAAGTTTGTATAAATTACTTTTTATTGTCTAGAATTTTTGATAAAATTGAAGAATCACTGTAAATTAGGATTCAGTTTTCTTGACAGCTTCGTTGGTCTAGAGATCCTATAGCGGGACTGCGGATTACGAGGTAGTAATAATAGTTTTCGATACAAGTGTGGGATTTCTGTTATTACAACGAGTTACGACAGGTGTTGACCCGAGCCGAAGGCGAGGGTTGTCTACCCTCGCCAGAACGAGTTTAAATAACAGTCCCACACGTTGGATTGAACAACTATTTTTAATACAGTTGCGAAAAAATTAAGCAATTTAAAAAAATAATAAAAACACAATAAACCTGAATATCCAAAATGGCGCCAACCGTAAAAAAATATAATACCTTCCTAAGAAGAGGCTATGGCAGTGCACTTCATACAGCCAACTTTTTTTATATTTAATAATTTAATTTGGCGATACATACTAATATTAATTTATGCTTAAATTTTAATTAAAATCACTTTTAATCTGATATTAAAACAAGTTAGTATCATTTTTTTGGAAATATTTGCATGAATTACAGACATTATTTTGACAATTATTGGGAAAGAAAACGCACGACTGCGGGAATGGTAAAGAAAAAGCACGAGTGTGTAATAGCCCACATACCGAACGCTATGTATAGCGTTCGGTATGTGGGCTATTACACAGTTGCTCAAAAAGTGGCGTATTACAGGGACGTATACGTCCCTGTAATACGCCACTTTTTGAGCAACTGTATTAAAATAGTAGTTTTCGATACAAGTGTGGGATTTCTGTTATTACAACGAGTTACGACAGGTGTTGACCCGAGCCGAAGGCGAGGGGAGACAGTCGGAACGAGTTTAAATAACAGTCCCACACGTTGTATTGAACAACTATTTTTAATACAGTTGCGAAAAAATTAAGCAATTTTATAAAATAATAAAAACACAATAAACCTGAATATCCAAAATGGCGCCAACCGTAAAAGAATATATACCTTCCTAAGCAGAGACTATGGCAGTGCACTTCATACAGCCAACTTTTTTTATATTTATAAATTAAATTTGGCCGATACTTATATTAATTTATGCTTAAATTTTAATTAAAATTACTTTTAATCTGATATTGAAACAAGTTAGTATCTTTTTTTAGAAATATTTGCATGCATCACAGACATTATTTTGACGATTGGGAAAGAAAACGCACGAGTGCGGGAATGGTAAAGAAAAAGTACGAGTGTGTAATAGCCCTCATCCCGAACGCTATACGTCCCTGTAATACGCCACTTTTTGAGCAACTGTATTAAAAAAATATTTACGCACCTTTCCACAGAGTCATGTAGTAGATACCTACGCGTAAGCTTCAAACTTTCACAGGATGGATTTTTACATAATATAAATATGTCGAATGCAAGAAATACTGCATTTTACCAGCTATAATACAAATTCTATTCATTTTAGCATATGAACCAACTTTTACTTACATCCTATATAGAAACATCGATACATCTGTCATCGCAGTTCTGATTGGTGTAGGAGTAAACCTAGGAAATTGTTCTTTGATATGGTATAGAAACCAAAATTTACTTTGAATTGAAAATAAATTAGTGCAGGCCGCCATGTTGTTATAATAGCGCTGTTACTGCTTCTTGGAACACCCACCTGACTTGCATAATGTCACCTTAGATTTGTGCGAGATTGTTGTTGAACTGTCGATGTATTGTGAACCGTAATATGTATAAATACTAGAGGACCAGGTCACGCGTCGCTGTGGCTAAGGATTTTGTAACCCGGCAATCCCGGAGCTATTTTAAAAAAAAAAAGCTATCCGGTCTCTCTCAAGTTGGATCAAATTGCACACGGTGTGCAAATTTGGTTAAAATCGGTTTAATAGTTTTGGAGTTGATCGCGGACACATTTTTTTTCGCTTTACAATCTAGCGGAAGATAATCTGTTAGATTGTAATCTTCCGACAGTTTACAATCTCGCTAGGTAGATTACAGTTTCACAGTTTTTACAATTTTATAGTGACACACACTCTTCGGTTGGGTTCAGTATATTTGGCCTTGGCACAAAAGCGAGAGCGTGTTGAGATATGAGCACATTTCATTCAAGAGTTTTTTTTGTTATTCTACTAAACAGTTTAGATTAATTTGTGAGATCTGAGGCCTTAAATCAATTTCAAAGAACACCGTAATATACACTTTATGTAAATACTAATGGAAGCAGAGACATTGCGTTCTATTTCCTCTCAAATATGCATAGATTTTGACTATTGCACTTCATACATTAGACGTCAAGTGTCAGTAAGTTCATAGCCTAGCGATGGATGGAAGTCCCCCGCGTAAAAGTCCTTCAACATCAATCGAGTATCCCGAACGTTAAGGCAGAGTCATCTGGCACATTGTAAGCTTTTGTCTCGTCGCGTATAGCTGAAATAATAATATTGTTTACTCAAACTAAACGAAATGAGAATTCTCGTCAAATAATAAGTTAATAAAATCGTTCAAGTTCTTTTGGAGTAGTTCGGCCACAAACACCCTGACACCCGGTCTGGTATTTACATATTAAATCAAAATAAAGTTACTTACAAAATCTGATGTTAGTCAATGCTATCCATATTTATAAGCTGATCCACACTCAAATGGACTGACTGAAAAGTCATTAAAATTTATCCACAGGGTTTTTTTTCTAAATTTATAGACTGGTAAAAAGAAAGTTGTGGTATAGCTTAAAGATTTTTGTTTTTGTGTGATTCCAGTCTGGCAGCGAGCGCACAGAAGAGTCTGACGATAAAGACTACAAGGCACTGTACGAGGCGTCTCAAAGCGAGGTGCGCCGTTTGCGCGCCCTCCTGCAGACATCAGAACAGCAGCTGCGCGAAGCTCGTGCCACCATCACCAGGCTTACACAAGTGGTATGAATGGACTTATTTTACACCAGCTGTGTGTCCCTGTATGACCTCGTGACATACTTTAGACCCCCCTTACACCCTTCCATCTAAAATCTCAATAATCTAAGTTCGTCCGATTTGTTGACGTGTATGTTAACCGCCACTATGTATCCATTTAGTTTAATAAGTTTTAAATATGTTATGCTAGCTTATATTAAAAATGTTCGTTTCGCTGCTGTAGATCTTCTCAGTTGCTTTTGTATTTCCACCTCTCATCCTAAGCGTCTCTACTAATGTAACCAGGCCCCTTTGTGTTTGTCCATTCTACAGAGAAATGCACCGTCTTTCAGTGCTTATTCTGACATAACCCGCCGTATAACACAAACGATCAATTTACGATCTATTCGATATTTTGTATTTCAATAAAATCAGAATACCTACACATGTTTCATAATTTTATAGCGTGTAATACAAATATAACAGTGGTGATAATTTATTTTTGGTACAGTTGTACGGTTGCAGTTATTGAACGATAATATTTACTTTGCAAAAATATGCTATGCTTGCTGTTGCGAACTGAAAAATATCAATGCATCTATTAGCAGCTACTTGCTTGCGAAATAAAGCTGGCGAATCGTTTCTGTAGGGATTCCACGGTCAAAATCAATTAAGCAACAATTACGCAATTAACTGAATACTCTTAAAACCTATTGCTCCAGTAAAACATATTAACACCTTTACCCGTTTTAATATTTCTGTGTATTTTTGGTAGTGAGCAATTAACCTTCATGGCGGCAACTAATGTTGTCCAACATATCTAGTTCGCCTGTTTTAGACGTTTGACTAATTCCCACCTACGGCACTACACTAATTATGTGCATACAGCTGTCAGATTACCAACCTTACTATTTCAAATACAAATTTTGAGATCATTGCACTGCGACATTCGTTTTATATATCTTTGATTGCTATATTGCTTTCGATTTAGGTATTATTATTTTATGAATGTTAAGTGTAAGATTTGAACACTGTCATAGTAGGTAAAGAATCTGGGATTATTGTTGAAACGTATTTTTCTTTGTTTACAGAATCAAAATTCGCTGTCGGAAATCGAGAAACGGGAAAAGAGAGCCATGGAAAGGAAATTATCAGAAATGGAAGAAGAGCTAAAGGTAATTATTGTTTCTAAGATTGTTATCACGGTTATCCACTAGACACGTCACACACTTACACACATTTTATATATGCAACCATTAGTGATTATAAATCTAGTATAACCATTAGCTTGTAAGTTCGAAATTAAACCCAAAATGGACGACTACAAAATTGGCAATACATTGCCATGCCATTTTGGAATAATAATAATAAAACTGACTTGTTGGTGTTCGTTTTATAGCAATTGCAAAAACTAAAAGCCGAGAACGAAAGGCTGAGGGCTGAGAATCGAGCCCTTACGCGGGTCGTGAGCAAATTGACCAACTCTGCCACCAAATAGGTAAATGTGTATCTCAAAGGAGAGTGTGGCTCGGTGACTCCGTCCGGCGTGCTCTGATAGAAGACCGATCATCCTTCTCGCTTACACGTTTACACATACTATACACATCTTTTTAAAAATTTAACCTTCCCTGGATTCGGGCAAAGAAATGTCAAAAGTTATCTTTTCAGAATAAGTCGTGTAAGTTGGGTCGTATAACAAACTCGATCCAGTTCATGTACAAAATGTCTAAAATTCACACAATACTTTAAAAAATTACACAAAGTCCAAGCAATTGAACTTACGATCTAAAGTTTTCAAATACTGCTGAATCATTTCATTAATTCTAAAGTTTTCGAAGCTCTAGCTAGAAGTTATTAGATACATTAGTTTTAAGGTTGACATTAATATTTTGAATATAACTCATTAAAAACGTGTTTTTTAGGAATGACTAAATCAAATTACATATTTATTTATTAATAGATGGCAGATTTTTAAGGGATTTCTCGATTTTACGACATTCCTCCCTGGTAACCGGATTTCTCTGCAACATACATTAATTATGTATGTATATGTATTTCATCAATGTGCTTTAATATAACACATATTAGTAAAACTGTTTTTATTTTAACTTCGTGGTATTCAATGTTGAATTATATTGTTCTCACGTTTAATAACTAAAGAGAAAGAAGTTTATTCTATATTGAGAATACGTATTAGAAGTCTAAAATATATTGTTAGAAAATTTCTACGTATTTTGCAATATATTACAAAACGTGTGGGCGAGACGGTACGATCGGAAATCGCGGGCATATAAACGTCGTATTTGTCGCGAGCACCGCTCACTATTAACTGTGTGTTACGGCGAGCATGCTTTGGTACATGTCTAACTTGCGTGAAGAACTATGTGGCACGTGCTTCGCGTGCTATTGGCAGACGCATTGCGTGGCTAACAACAATGCAATCCGTTGAGTTATGCTTCAGTCTATCCACAGTCCACACGTTTGGAGCATTAGACAGCTGCGTATGCGTTTCGTCAGACATACGTCATATGCTTACGTCGCGTTAGCAAGATGATTAGAACCGTCAGAAATATTTGTTAATTTTACCATGATTTTATTACAATCGCAAAAAAGGCTTATCAATAAAATCTGCTTTATCTGCACGGACCAAACTTAACAATTGGGCCAGTGCGATCCCAGAATCTACGATCTTAGTGACGATCTCTTCTGGTTTTAAAAACTGTGATAAGACCTTGTTAAAAGACTCATCTCCGAAATGGCGCATACAGCCAATTCGGATCAGTGAATTACAGCCAATGAAGCTAACCGGGATCCCAAAAAACTTGAGTTCTGTCAGATACATCAATACCTTTCGCCAGATTGCATACAAAATAAAAGAGTAAAATAAGAAAAGCCGCGTGTTTTTGTGCATCAAACAGAAGAGACTGGAATGGATTGGGCGAACTGTGGGTGCTCACGATGGAACTTATTTGGATTTTTGAAGTTCTTCAGGCGTATATTTACCTTGAGCAGTTTACACACAGTTTAGCAAAAAGAACTTAAAATAGAAATCGCTTGGAAATTCCTGTTAGTTTGGACAGCGTTCAGTTTGCTGCGCTGATTTATCTCTTCGCTTATACACCATAATATCTGCAGAGCGTCCTGATTCATTACCAGTGCGCTCTTCAGATAATATGATCAACATTGCCGAGTAAGAGGCGAAAGGTTTGTGCGTTATGAAGGGATCACAAGTCGTGGGTTGAATATGGCGGCTGGGTCTGGCGGTAGCCCTTCACAAATTCGAGGCTCTGTGCTTCACGGACCTCGGAATGGGCCGCCTACTGTATCCAGCATACAAGTCAGGGTCGCTAAGCATCAGCATGTCCTCTATGGCTCGTACTCGATAGCCGATGGAACTTCGGACACCATTTCCGAAGTTTTGTTCTCAAGGCTGAGCTGCACAGAAGCTCTGAGCAGCTGCATGCAAACGATTGTTGTTCAACATAAGAAGACCCAACGCTCTCTGTAGGAGAATGTACCTCGGGATCGTGCGGAGCATGGCCCTGCACGTAGCCGCTATATAAGCGAAGATTTTGGCCGCCCGCAATGTGGCTAGATTGCAGATCAGATTACAGAGTGAGAAGGGGGCACCGCACGATCTCCGCTGAGGTGGCATGTCTCCTTGCCGGGACACCTCCTTCCATGGGACCTGGAACCGAGGACATTTGCGTCAGTGTTGAAATGGCGCAAGGAGTCGCTGGAGCGGGCTATAGACCCATGCCTCGAGAAATCGAGGCTCAGCGGTCCCGGCTCCACCAGGAAACCATGGAGACTTTGAATGTGCGACTCAAACAACCAAAACGGTGAAACGCCACAATCGGGGCGATCAGACCGGTTATTGACGAGTGTCTGGTCTCTCCTACCGGTTCTTTACCGGGCACAGATGCATTGGTATCTGTAGCGAATACACCGGGAGACCACGTCCGCGGTACCATCCCTGCGAAGTCCGTAGAGAGGAGTGCTCAGCGTGGGTGCAACAGCGCCAGGTCCTTGTGGCTAGTCTGGACGTCTATTTTATCTCGCTGGAGACCTCCGTGTGGGTCATGATCTCCAGCGACATGCTCCAGGCACTGCAGCGACAGCAGTGCTTCTTGCTGCCGAGTTCGGACTCATACCTTTAGTCACCTGTGTAAATAGACAAGCGATGCGGCTTGTTAGGCGATTTGTGAAGCAAATAGCCGTACAGCGAAAATCGACCCGTTGACCATATAGTTGTAAAGAGAAATACAGAAAAGACAGATATAGAGAAAGAAAGACGGGGAGATTTCTATTTCACCAAAGTATGAAATACGTGTGCATGCAAATATGTCCTAATATTGCGCATAACGTTAACTGTAAGGGCACCTTTGCAGCGCCACTGACGCGCCACTGACGCGCCACAACTGCGCTTCTAAAAATTGTATGAAAACTAGTGGTGGCGCGTCCAGCGCACCACTGCGGCGCTTCCTCGCGCCTCTAATTTGAAGGCACCCTAATAATAATAAGTAATTAGAATTAATACGATCAACGCGGACACATAATCGAATAAAATCGTGGCACTTGCTCGGAAGTTCTGGCGACTTTGGGGGATGTTATTAACAGCGTGGCGTCAATCCACTGTGACGGCGATGGCAATGATGATGATCATGAACACTCATTTTTTTCTGCTGACCATGCCCTATAATCAAAATGAAAAATTTACAATATTATGACGGTCTATATCAGGCTCTCGTTGCGTTCATATTGCGTGTGTTTGCATGCACGCGGCCATATCTTACCATTGTGTTTTATCTAAATACCAATTTACAAACACAAGTTATTGGCTTTTGTTACCAAATGACATACAGTTTAAAAAAACTCCATTTGTTCTGTTGGGAAGAATAATAAATTCTTATTTTAGCCATTTTTTAATGTTTTTGATTATAGTTGCTATTAAGTTTTAAATTATGCAGTTAAAACACAATGTATGCACATGCCTAACGTGTGTTGCATGACCTCTACCTATAATACAGATATAAAACATTATTTGACTCATACAAATTTCATTGTATTTAAGAATACCATTTACTATGTCACTTCAAACTTCTTGATCATTTAGTAAATTCATAAAATTGTAGCGTTATAGACACATACTTAATCAACTAGTTGCTAAAATATTTTATCTACTCTGATACTATAATACAAAGATTATAAAATTGAAATCAATACTATTATGACAAACATTACGCACAGGCCAAAAAAAAAGTTTTATTACGATACAGGTCTTGTATGGACACCTATATCATAATAAAACTTTTTAATCATTACGATACACCATAAACAATCTCCAGCTGAAAAATAAGTTTGAACCTCTACTTTAAAAAAAAATTATGTCTCCAGAGTAGCGAAAAATCCTAAATCTATGGTCTCCGCAGCCTAAAAAAAAAAAAGAAACACGCATGCGCAATCGATGTTTGCGCCTTGGCGCCAACATTTTACATTTAAATTAAACAAAGTTTGGTTTTGTTTGTAAAATAAATAAGTTTTTGTGTAAAAACATGTCTTAAAGCGAGGATGGTGGTAATTGTACACCACCAGACATTCTGGAAACTGCGTCAAACATGACCATGAACCTGTTACCGGCGAAATCAAGGAGCAACTATATATCACAACAAAATGAAATCAGGTATTATAGTATGAGAGTAGATAAAGTAGTGTATGACACTGTACATAACTTGGTCTTATAACACTCGTGTGATACTATAAAAAAACTCGCCTACGGCTCGTTTTTTTAAAACACACTCGTGTTATAAGAACCCTCATTATGCAACAGTGTCATAAACTACTATTTTAAAACTGAATTTGCTCTAACATTAAAGCGTTTGGCACTTGTACATAAAGTAAAATGTAAGCTAGATAGATATTATACATTAGCGAAACATACTCTGGACAGAATGTGTTTACCGAAGACAAATCCAGGTAGATAGATGAAAACAAATAAGACTAGACAGTTAAAGGACGATGTTCAGCTCAAATATATCCCAGATTTTTGCCAGATCTGCATAATCGCCGGCCCAGCATAAGTAAATTTTATTAATACCTGGGTTCATAGGGAAAGGCGTGTAAGGACACAGGGTTTGTTACTGACATATATTTGACAGAGGAGTATTATGTCAAAGTCTTTGGACTTGAGCGCCCAACCAAAATGCTCTAAGATATTTTGCCGGGATAGAGGCACTCCAGGTTGACTACAAGTAGCCGATTCGATCTGTTAAATATTCTGATTATGTGAGATGCCTAGCGTCAGCCGGATCGTACCTTCGCTACTGCTACGGGGCGGCCTTCCGTATCGTGACACGAGACAACCTTGTTAGAATGGTTCAGAGTTACGCGACGGTCGCTGTTTATACTATTACCTACACTGTGTTTTTGCAAACCTAAAGAGCCCAATTATTTTATTGTTGTTCTCAAGTTCCATATCGTGTAAATATAACAATATTTGTTATTTGATTGCATTGTGGCGAAGTCATTGTATTTCCTTATCAATCCCCTTTTATAAGTATGTTCGTTGTACCTGGTCGTTTTTCATATCCCACATTATTTTCATAAGTACTACAGTGAGGACCTGTCACCTGGCATTAGCAAACTTGTATGTTGTATAATTTCGGTTTCTCCGATCCTTGGTGCAATGTGTGAATGACACACATGTTTTGTGTGAGATCTGTAATTTGTAGCGTTAATATTTATAAAGTATCCTTTGATGTACATTTGTCCCACTAAAACATTTTTAAGGACAAGTCTTTTCAGACGAGTCCTAAAAAACCGGCACGATAAATGATTATTAATTGATATCTTTGATGTAATTTTCAGTATCAGCAAACACTTCAAGCTGAAAACCAGCGATTGAAAGATGAGAATGGAGCCCTTATCCGGGTCATCAGCAAACTGTCCAAGTGAGCGAGCCCCATAGTTTCCTACGACAGTTCTAGACGACATGTATCGGTGGCCCGTAGCTCTTTACTCTGTTATTTCAAAAGTTTTATTCATATATTTCGTGTTATTTATTAAACGTTGATAGGCAACACTTCAAATATGCCAAAAGTATATTCCCATTTCCTCCGGGAGAGTTTATGTAGTACGTCCCAAATTATTATAAATGTGTATAGATAGTTTGATCTGGAAACTTATATTTGTATTTGACGAAGTATGTTAGTTATTTACTAAATATTCTTTAACTGGTTTATTGATATAACGATTTATTGACCTTATCGCCATTTTAATATAACGTTGTGTTAACACGTTTATGTAAGGTGAATATTTTCTAATCGAGCACAAAGACATGCCGCGACTGTAGGGCGAAAGCGATCACATTTCTTCAACACAAAATTCGCTATATTGATGTTTTGCTTCACTAACATTTTATAAATGAAATAATTTCTACACATGCATTATTATTTATTTATATATACTCATTGCATAATTATTTATTTCTACAAAAATAGCATGCAGTAATACAAAATATGTACTGTGCTAAGAATTATTTTTTAATATTCCAATTTAATAGGATTTGTCGCAAAACAATAGATAGATCTGTCAGCAAAATGTAGTCATCAAACAACCAATATGATTAGATATTATTATAATACTGAAAAATGTCACTTAATAGTATAGACGCGCACACAATAAATAGAACGAAATCAAGCGACTATTAATATTAATTAATATTAATATTGAAAAAGGGAAGGTTTTTCATATATTCATTTTGTTTTTATTTGCTGCCAGATTAGGTACCATTCTGGGTACCAATTAATAATGAAGTAAAATTTTATTGATAAATGTATTTTATATATCGATAAAACGAAAGCAGAACTTTTTCATGGATACAGTATCAACAAAACCGATACACAGCCGTTCATCTCACTTGCTTTTACTAGTCACAAGCGGTAGTGAACGAGGTAGATATCAGGTTATTAATTTTATTTAAATTATTTTACTATCGGTATTTTCGTTATTATATTGCCTTGCCATTTATGTAACACGTTTTGAAGTATTATGTACTTACTGAGCGCGTTATCTACCGCCTCACTCAAATGCTATACAACTAGACGTGTAGGTTGTGGACGCGAGATGGTGGTATACTCGTTTATAATTATGTTGCAGTCATAGTATTATATAGACAAGTGAATGGATTATGTTCTGACCTACTTAGCGGTCTGTCCTGTGAATTGAACATATATTTACAAGTTATATTCTTAAACCGACCGGCGCTTTTAAATTATTCGCGTCAGCATAAGATTTCTCGAGGTGTATTTCTTGTCGATACCTTTTGAAATATTCCTAAATAAGTGTAAAGTAGATTTAGTTTTATCACGTTTTTTTCTAGCGGGCTTAATTCACCCCTCATATATGTTATAATATATATAGCTATATATGTCGCCTAGATATTGCTCTGCGAAATGTTTAACTATTGTCTATTACCTCACATAATTATTATACTATAATATCTTTGCGGCATATGTACCTCGAATTACTAATATATTAATGTATAGTTTTTGTAGGCTAGAAAGCGATTGGTTTTGTGATATATCTGTTATCGTAATATTGTAAAAACCGTTTGTTAAGCTAAAATATTGCAATTTGGCGGAATATTCTAAACGGATTTTATGCAATATTTTTTAGGTATGTAGTAGGTACTAAAGTTTTGCTAGCTTACAATCGAAAATTCACTGATAATAAAAGTTAAAAATTGGACTGAATCGTTCTAAAATCAATTCATGCGTCGTGTTTAATGTACTGTACTGTCAAGTCTAGTCCTATAATTATTATGTATAGATATTTATTTCAAACTGATTTAGTTGTCCAGCAGGTTTCCAACACACTGCGGCAACCACTTTTCTGCATTGAATTGCCGCGCCTCAATTAAATATATGCTAACGTCGGCAGTGTTTTAGTCAGTCTAGAATATTCCGTCACTGTGTTCTAATAGGTTTGAAACGAATAATCTCACGGTTCTTGCAATATTCCGGTGACTTATCGATTTTGTACGACAATCATATACACTTTTACGTATAGAACTTTGAATACCATTAAAAAATGAACTTTTGGGTCCACGATGTAAACATATTCGTATGTTATATGGCCTACTAAGGAGATTTTGTCATGTAGTACGAGGCCTTAACGTAACGCCAATATGCTATAAGTAACGTAGACATAAACTGTGTTCACGGGGTGTTCACTGCAGGTCACTAAGTGCTAGTCTACATTAGCGGTGAAACGGTTTCCAAACGCAATTGGAATCGATCAGTCGGACCCGTCACTCGTATGTGTGTATAGACTATAGACCTTTGCCATGTTCCCAGCAGTTGTTTGTAATGATATAGTACTGTTAACAGTTATTGATAATATTATCTGAGGCTTTCATATCTACCGGGTCAACGGCGAGCGAGTCTAAAGCCGTATCGCTGTCGACTCACATACGTAACTTGGTACGAAAGACCTTACTTGTAAATGTAGCTGTTTATTATCTCATTTTGCCGAGCTGTAATAAAATTAACGTTAAATATTATTATTAAAAGGACATTTTATCTTAGCTTGTTAAAAGTAGAGTGGGGAATGGTTAAATTGACATTTTATAGTTTTGTTAAAGTCGTAAATGATATTCGTAATCAATATTCTGTATAAAATTTGTATACCAACATTTTCTTTAGTTTAGGTATCCTGAAATTTTTGTTCATTAAAGTTTTATTTATTTGAAGAGAAAGTTAAAATAAACAGTTCTTCATTATTTTGTTTTGTTTTAGTTATTATCCTTTTCCGACCCCTAAGTTACATTTTTTTAAATGACATATTTTAAAAAATCAGTAAATATAACTACCTACCTACATAATTCATTCGAAAAAGATGGTTGTCCCAATGTTTGTCAAGACACAGTGGACGCATTAAAAGGTGCTGTTGCTGATTGTGAGAAATAAGTACGTTATCTGAATCAACATTCAATTAAGAATAGCGAATCAATGTAGTGACAAACCCGCCGGTATAAGTATTTCCCTTGTGTATAACCTTTGGTTTTGGACCCCATTGCATCCGTTGATAGCAAGAAATGAAGTGTTTACGAAAAGAAATCCGATGTAGTTCTCCGGGATGTTGAAACAGACTGCATGCGCTAAAGTGAATGACAATTGGACACGATAAGCGTTAAGTATTGTGCATTTACGAGATTTTCGAAATCATAGAAAATATCTTATTATGTTTATGTAATATTTACAATATTTTTCTCCGAATTTTTATTTTGAATAAATGTCACGAAGAGAGTGCGATGGTAATATTTTGAGGGTCTTACGACAATCTACCAATGAGTGTTACAGAAACGTATCACAGCCTAGATATTGAGACTGTTGTTGTAGCTATGTGTATCTAGTAATGTTTTATATAATAATTAATAACCAATCGACTTAGGCTGATATAAACGACAATACTCTATACTGCCGTCCGCGCAGTATGGTAAAAGCCTACTAAACTAATATTAAAAATGAAACTTATTAAATATTTAAATGTAATATGTGTTAGCATAAGGTGTAATACAACATGGTACACACGCGATTGCCTGGATTTATAGTTTTTTTTTACTTTAAATCCTTTAGTACCTATGGACAAAAAAATATTTAAACATTTCAAGTTATCTTTCCAGTTGCTTCCAAACTTTGTCTGGTTTTGAACATTGGCTGATAAGGGCAGCTATAAACTGGATTTTTATTTTAGGCATTGTTATTATATTGTATGACACATATCATTAAAAATGTCTTTAGGTTAGGTACCTATATATCGGGCAATGCTTTACGATCTCCTTGCCACAGATTTTGCCTGCCAAACGTCTACAGTATGGGGTCTTAGCAGGTTGCAAGAACCCGCGATTGTGGTGACTCTGTTGCCAACCTTTATAGGCTAAAGGGACCACTTTCCATCAGGTGGGCCGTAAGCTTGTTTGCCAGTCATGAGAAAGCAGTGATAATCAAACTAACAGGTGTACTGACACGATATGAAAGAATCAAATTTTCGATCCCTAATAAAGTGGCCCCTGAAAATGCTTGAACCTTCAAGTGGCCGCGTTCTTGGAGCAAACATAAGAGTCCCCCATCCTTGGCATCTATTTAAATATACTATTCATTACTTTTTCCTTCGGTATTTCTGGTTGTGAATACCGAAACCCAGATAGTAGCTACTCTTGTAGCGGTTGCCACTGTTGCCATTCTAACCAAATTTACATTCAGACCGTGATAGTACGTACGGGGACACATGTATATCTATTCTATTAAAACAACTAAAAGCCAAAACAGGCAGGTGACCAAAATATAGGGCCCTAAAAGTCAATCTTCAAGCATTGCTCATACACGTGAGTAGGTACCTAACTTCATATATTTATTAGATATTACTTTATATACTTACCTTCTATTTAACTACTATGTTATATAAAGCTATCGTTGTATTCTCGAACTCTTGTCAATTTTATACAAATAAAGGGAGTTAGTTAAATCTTCTAGAATGGTTTTATTTTTAGAAACCTTAGGGTTTTTTTTTTGTTTAACGTGAAGGAAAATCCTCATGTATGTTATGCCGGACTCCTACCGACTAAAAAACCTCACGTCACGCCCAACAGCCTGTGGTTGGGAGCCCCGGGGAAGCCCTCGGAAGGATGTCCCAGAACATCGGAAGGATGTCCAAGAAAAGTGATCGGCCCTATTAAATTATGTACCTACCTGCTTCTTTCTGTCTACTTGAGCATTAGCGTTCTAATTCTAAAGTACGTAATCATCTTCTGTCACATAAGTCCCTCTGCAGTGTACGACTGCAGCTTATATATTAGTTTTAAAACTCAAGCAAGTGTCACCATGGAATTGATATACCTATGAAAAGCGTAAGTATCGGTAAATCTCTAGGGTTGGCCCATAGTCGAACATCATAAGTTGTCAGGGATTCCAAGGAGTTACTAGCTAGCAGAAATGTGATTCAGTTCTGCGTCAATTCAAATTGTGGCTGCTTTCCAGAGTAAGTAGGTATGGGCTGTTTTGGTCACGGATCGAAAGCAGTCAGCCGCCTGGCTTCTATCTAATGCCATTGCTTTGTGTTCTGTGACGCCGAATGAACCCTAGGTCCACTAAAATGCATTACTGAACAGTTGCACACGATTGCACCCCTTAGTACTTTCAAATTATCTGCAGATTTTTATGTGAGAATGTCTTGGACAGAGCCATCATTATTATGTGAGAATTTTCTTGATGTAGCCAGCGTACACCGCCTACAAAGTGATCCTTCTGCCGGATCAGAACAGTTATTAGCTGTGGAAATCTATGGAAAATGAAATAAAAGGAAACAAGTAGTCCCATTAATCTTGAGCTAAAGCTTACATTGTTCCATCAATAACATACCTTATGTGCAACTGAAAACAGCGCTCAAGCTTCCTGGACACTACTTAACACAATATCTCATTCAGAACATTTATTAACGAATTCATCTTATCATAATTATTGTACAACAAAAATAGGGGTATAAATCTGATGAACGTCTTATAATCAGTACAATAATAGTTTCATATTATAAATAAATGTATTTATGAAAGGATGTAGACAGGCATTGGCAGTGATGTCTATTTCGATGTTGAGGAAGGCTCAAGTCGTGGAATATTGATAATTGAGATCAATGTTTTGGTTGGACATGGCCTCTTTCTATGGGAATAGAAACTACTATTTCAATAAACTAGGAGTGTTAGAAGTTGAAAAATAAAAATGGATAGATGAATATTGTAAATCGGAACCTAACTACCTACTTATTTCAAATACATTAGGGCCTTTGTATTAGCATCATAAACTAAAATGTTTATACGAATCACTAATGTGAAAGTATAGAAAATTACAAAATCTAAAAAGTATTTTACATGAAAAAAGGTATTTACATTTTCTAAGCGTATAAACGTGTATTTTACAGGCAGTTTGACCTAGATTTTAATTAATATACTTAAACAATATGTACAAAACAATATGTCGAAAAATATAAGCAATATATACTTAGGATGAGAGTAAACTAACCGCGGTGTATGAGTTTGTGAAGTAGGTGATTTGGGATCAAAAACCAAATTCGACGACTATTTAAAAAATATTGTAGGTGGGAATATTTTGGACCCTTAGGTACATAATGACCTATCGTCATGGGGTCCAAAATATTCCATTTAAGTTATAGTAGGTACTTATTAGAGAAAGGCAAATATAAATTTAGTTATTCTAATTAAAAAAGTATAATTGAAAAAGGAACAATAAGAAAATAATCTATTTCTTAATTAACTGGGCTTAAAAAGCAAAATATTAGCAGAACTATTTTGGCATCAAATCTAATTGTTCGTTATGCAATAATAAATACACTTTTTTTTATTATATCTAAATACATACACTATCCTAATACTTTTTGTCTTTATTTTATTTACTTTGTAATACGAGTATAATAGGGTAGATGCATTCAAGTCATATTTTATTAGTAACACTAATTTTATTTATTTTGAATCATAAATTCTGCTGCTAAAGTACCACCTTCCTAAATGATTTTATGCTAAGTGTATGCAGTCCACACGTATGAGACACAATACATACAAGACACACACTACTAGACCAGGGCTGAGCGTATATTGGCGACAAGACTGTCTCCCGACAGACTCTCGCTTTACTAAATCTATGAAACTACAAACACGTGGTCTCACAGATAAACCTGTTTACGGTGTGTGCCCACGTCCGAGAGTCGGCAGCCGATTTTTATGCCGACAATCGGAGCGAGATCGGATTTTTGATGTAAAACAAGAGTCAGTCTTTAAGCATTCGTGTTTTCAGCCTAAATGGGCAGCAGAAATATCTATTTCGCAAATACAACACACAGCATTGACTCGACTGTGATCTACCCTATTATAATGAACAAAAAGCATTCATTGTTTAAGATTACAATTCCTTATCAATGTGTAAAGGACCAAGTCTATGGCACTATAGACTACTCCACACTAGCCTTTTCTTGTTGGACCAGACACGAGAGACTAGAGACTATAGTGCCAGAGTTTGGCTGATAGTATTAGGTTAAGTTTATCATTCAAATCTGAACAGCTGTACACATGATACATAATTATATAACTAGATACTAGTCCGTTTTTGGTAAAAATACAGTTCGGCAGATAATTTCTAATAAGCCTGTAGGTCCGGTAAAACTGTTGGCAGGTGATAAGTACCTGATTCCATCAACAGGTTATATTATAGAAAAAATATAAAACGTTATTTCCTCCTCCCCTACGTCTAGCAGTGGACTGCCAAGGCTGATTTGGCTGATTTAATAGATATAAAGTTGATAGTAAAAAACTCAATTCAGATTATCTTATCAAATTTAGGTGTAAAGAATTGTAATCTTAACTTGACGCAAATCCAACACATTTACATCTTTGGTACAATACCTAGTAAGGGTTGGTGTAACCGTTCATTCGTGACTAACCTTAAAAACTATCGTATCGTTTTGAACACTCGAGTCAATGGTAACCAGGGGGGCAATTTACGGGTAACGTTTACACTGAGGAACACCAATTAATCGGATTTGGTTACCTAGAAAGTCTAAGCCACTATTTTACAAACATTGTTGTCAACGGACAGCCACTCCATTGATGGTGACTACAGCGCTTGGGCCCGTCGGTTCGGGTTCATAGGCCGAGTCGGTGTCACTCCTTCTGCCGTAAGCGACGTTGTCAGCGATTCTTTCGCTGTAAGGCGAGTCGTACACATTGTCTGACACGTGGTCGTAGATGTGTCGGCCGTTCGTGTCGTGCAAAGTCGCGTAACTCATTACTGCGGCGTTTTGGTCTTCCTTCCTTTCGGCACCTTCAATATTTTCTGTGTTCTTTACTGGTGTAGCTTTACGGCTGCGAAATAAAGAGATCATAAGAATTTGCTTTGCTGCCACTAAATTTGCTGCTAAGCAGTTTTGATGTGTCGTGTAAAGACGAACCGCCTTTCGTCTGCGCGAAAATTGTTTCGAATATGTACCTAATCGAAACAATTTAATGACTAACATGGTACTTATGTACCAAGTTAGCCTGTGTTTGTTTATTAGTTCGATCGAACACGCTATCTCTTTGTGCTGCGCAGACGACTGGCTTTTGTGCGATCGAGTCTGCGCCGCACAAAGAGATAGCGTGTTCGATCGAACTAATAAACAAACACAGGCTAACTTGGTACATAAGTACCATGTTAGTCATTAAATTGTTTCGATTAGGTACATATTCGAAACAATTGTTTTCGAGTTTGAACATTCGCAATATTTATTTAAAAAAAATATAAATCCGTGTGTTGTGGCGAAATTTGGGAGAGGCCTATGTCCAGCAGTGGACTGCTTTACGCTAAATTGTTTGATTGATTGAATATTTATGTTCGTGTTGTTGTGAATGTTAATGCTAGATATTCTTAAATCAAGTAGGTACCTATTTTGTCAAACGATGTAATACTTACAGCCTCAAATAAATAACTCCAAGCAGCATCAGTAAGAACAACACAATGCCGCACCCAACTCCTACACTCAGCGGCAGCGTTCCGTTCTCAGCGGCTTCATTGCTCACGATCTCACATGTTGGCTCTTCTCCTGACCACTTGCCGTCGTCCATACACTTACGTAGGAAGGAACCGACTCGCTGGAACTGAGGTAAGCAGTGGTATTCGATAGAACTACCAAACAATGTTGAGCTGTTGGATATGATGATGCGGCCATTTTCAATTGTGCCGGGGGATTTGCAATCGATAGCTGTGGACAAAACTTTGAGTCAGTATAAATTACACTTCCGTAGGTACGATTTTTCTTTTCTCACTTTTTCACTTTTAACTACATGATATTCACGGCTCGTTAGCTATTGGGAAAATAGTGTGTGTTTCCAGTCTTATTGGATACAGATTTATTCAAATTTTAATATTCAAAACTGGACGTGATAAAACCCCAAAAAGAGGAAAAATCTTTGCAGCAGTGTGACACCACTGATTGGAAAAAAGTATAAGCTTCAATAAAAAATAAAAACACCTAAAGTTACACATTCAATCTCATAACTTACGTATACAGACAGGCGGTGCACCGCTCCACTGTCCCTTCGGCTTGCAGGTCCTGCTCTGGTGCCCTTGCAGACTGTAACCACGTTCGCATCGGTAATGAGCCGCACCTCCTATGCTCAGGGTCGAGGTAGCTACTAGCAGGCCAACACTTCCCTTTATCTGGATCGATGGGTCTGAACATGTGATCTCTGTTGAAAAGAAGAAACGGGCTATGAAATTGGAAAATCACTTTATAACTGTTTATACGGAAAATAACTATTGCAATGGTCATAGAGAATTCGTACCCCTTTGGAAAAAGGGATTTTCTTACCTACCATACTGTCCAGGTAGGTATGTAGGATTAGGTAGGTATTAAGGTGCAATGGGACCGTACCAATATCTTTGAAATTCAAGGCAACTACACCTGCAAGTAGTGTGCCTTTTGACTAGAGGACGGACAACACGGAAAACTCCAAACAAAACCCTGGAGCAGTGCCTCTGACATGCATTCTTTTTCAGATTTACTCTGCGAATCAGGTGCAGGTCTTTTTGCTAAGCTTGGCAGAAAATGTTATCCATGAAGATTGCCTTTGGCTTATTTCTCTAATCCACCTGAGTCACTCGAGTATGTGAATAGCAACGGGAACTGTAAGGCTGAGCGCACGTTAGAGACTACTGGAGTAGAGTCTCTAATGCGATTTGATTTTCGATGTAAAGTAAGAGAGTAGTACACAGCTCTATTGCTTTAGGTACATCAAATCGGTTCGACTTTCAGCGTAAACATCGAGCGCAGATTATCGAAATGGTCGTGCACCGTAAAATAGTTTCGTCTGTAAGACGCCTCCTTCGCAGTTTCAGAGATTTGGTAAAGCGGCAGTCTGTCTTGAGATAGTCTTGTTGCCTTATTGTAAAAAAGCATTAAGTTCTTACCTATACAAGTAGGCGCCTCACTGCTCCAGGTACCGTTGTCCTGGCACAGTCTTCTGGACACGCCGTCGAGCTGCCAGTGTTGGTCACACTCGTACAGCGCCGCTGCTCCATAGTAAGTTGCGTTCGTAGCTAACGTCACCTTACCGTTTTGTACTAGACCAGGCGTACCGCAGTCCACGTCTGTAAGCAAGGTAGATCGAAAATAAGAAAATGAGAGATAATAAAAGTCTATTCTCTTGCCTTGTATGCGACGCATTTTTTTTTCTAATTTTAATTATTTTTAGAATTGTTATCGAGCTATCACGGTTCCTAAGAAACGGCCTGGATGTGTCTAGGCCCTATCTCAGCACAGACATACAGACGGACGGATAGCGGAATCTCGGTCCTATTCTTGCCGTTTGAGTACGGAACCCTAAAAAGGACGTTTTTAAAGTTATTGCAATGGCAAACGCTGTCATTATAACTACAATTATAAGCTCTGAGATAAAAACAAGGTACAAAGAGGCAACATATTTGTGCTCGTTGGGACTACTCCCACCTAAACTCTTAAGCCTCCTAAGATGTGAAAGTAGAATTTTTCTCCAATCGCTAGGTACTCCACGGCTTTCCATCAGGCTGGCGACATCAATTTGGCGAGCTTAATATAAAAAAAAACGCAAAGCATCGTTTTCACGTTATGTTTTTCGCCACATCATATACTTACATTGACATCTTGGGGTGACACCGCTCCACTGGCCATTGTCCTCGCACGTGGACAGGCTCTCCCCCACCACCTTGTACCCTCGCTCACAACGGTACTTCATGAGGGCTCCAATACGATAGCTGTTGCCTACGCCCGTCGCCACTGAAGTTCGGATCAGCGTACGTCCGTGGTTCCGATCGTTGCCAGTCACAGATACAATACTATTCTCGGGTACTATTGGATCAGCACAACGTATTTCTGAAAAAAATATATAGTATCTAGATAATATTTTATAGAGAGACCTTATTCTTAGCATTCTATGGATTCTCCGTGCGGGTGCCGGGTCCATAGCGTGGCACAGGGGGGAACACCCCGACGGCGTCTGGGACTTGCGACCCATTTGAGTAGGTTTAGGGTGGCCACCTTACTATGCGCATAAACGATCACTTTCCACCGTCAGCAATGTTCCCTTGCTCCTACTTCTACGGCATAGAGTTTAACCACATAGCCATTTAACTCATTGGTCAAGTCAAAGTATTTATTTATTTTCATGGCGTGGTGCTTCGGTATGTTGGTCTACCACGGCACCGTAAGCTCCACAAGCACTGCACGCGTACCTATTTATCCTTGAAAACAGGAATATGTCGGGTCTTGATGGCGAGGCAAATACATCTTCCGGGATTAATACGGATTAATAAGAGTAGGTATTATAAAAGCGAAAGTTTGTGAGTGTGGATGTTTGGATGTTTGTTACTCTTTCACGCTCTAACGGCTGAACGGTGCTGCCTGAAATTTGTTACAGGTATGGATTACGAGCTTATATTAAGTACAACATTACGTATCGGAGTCATAAACAGGGGAGAAGTAAATCTTCATAGGTTTGGTCGGTAGCAAATAATAATTGGTGAAATTAAATATGTAGAAAGACGAAGGAAAAGCTGCGTCTTGCTTTACAAAAAGTCCTAATCGGTTTGCGATTTCAAATTATATTTATACACACCCTGTTATAAGATAATGCGTTCAATGATAGCATAGTATTGATATCTACACCCTCGTATAAGCAAACTATAGCTCACCTTCGCATCTGGGCGCTGAATCGCTCCATATGTAGTCGGAAGTGCAGACTCTTCTTACAGTTCCGACGAGTCTGTAGTTGGTAGTGCACGAGTATTGGATCACGCTGCCTAAATGCGTAGTTCCGTTCAGCAGGTCTGCGGCGCCGTAAGGTAATGGAGGAAGTTTGCCACAATCCACATCTGCGAGATAGAAATAAAATAAATAAAGGTTGTGATGGATAAACTACATGAAACATATATTACGAGCATATATTATATGATCCTAAGTTTCGTAGAAAAGTTATCATGAACGACAGTTTCATACATCCGACATAAAATAATAAGGTATACAACGCAATCTCATGTAGGTATATAATATACCTTTTTTTCAAACCTACCCTCGGCTACCCACACTCGCGCACAAATCAGTGTCAAAACTACTATGAAAATCTCTGACCTCGTGTCCGTGATCTCCGTGAGCGGTGTGGCACTTTTTTGCCAGAAATTAAATTCAAGCAGAGGGACGTCAGACTTCAATTCCTTGACATTCAAGTCGAGTGGTCCAGACGGTATACCCTCGGTGGTGCTTAAACAGTGTGGTCCGGAGTTGTTTTCGGTACTAACACGTCTTTTTACACTTTCATACTCCATGAAGCAAGTCCCAGCGTCGTGGAAGATCGCAGGACTGACCCGGCCAATTACAAGCCTATAGCGGTCACCTCCGTTTTATCAAAGGTGATGGAGCGTGTAATTAACATACAGCTTCTGAGGTACCTTGAGGAACACGACCTGCTCAGTGACCGGCAGTATGTTTTGTGACACGGTCGCTCGACTGGTGATCTTCTTGTGTACTTCACACACCGCTGGGCGGCGGCTACAGGTAGGAGCCTATAGGAGTAAGGGCGAAGCTCTAGCTATGAGCCTTGACATCTCCAAAGCCTTTGCCCAGGTCTGGCACAGTGGTCTTCTAACGAAATTGCCCTCCTATGCACTGCCCGAGAAGTTATGTGGATGGGTGACTAGTTTTCTGGCCGGTAGAAGCATCAGGGCCGTCGTTAGGGTTGCCAACTTTAGAAAGGACGAATCCGGGAGATTTTGAGGGGGGGGGGGGGGGTGGTTAAGAGTTAATCCTTGTACTTTTTTTTGCTCTGTCCGTATGGGTCAAGTTGCCTTTTTTAACTTTATCTATACTAATATTATAGAGAGGAAAGATTTGTTTTTTTTGTTTGCTTGTTTGTAAGGAATAGGCTCCGGAACTACTGGACCGATTTGAAAAATTCTTTAACTGTTGGGAAGCTACACTCCTTGCGGTGAACATAGGCTATATTTTATTCCCGTATTCCCACGGGAACGGAAACTACGCGGATGAAACCGCGTGACGTCCGCTAGTATAAAATACAATGAAAAACAATTATTATTTTTTAAATTTATATTTATTTTGTTTAGTAGAAGCATTTGGCAATTCGCGATTTTTTACCGACTTCAAAAAAGAAGGAGGTTCTCCATGTTCCTTTTTTTATGTTAGTTACCTCATTATTTTTGATCAGGTGAACTGATTTTAATTTTTTTTTTAGTTTGAATGCTAGTGCTTTCTTTTTGGTCTTATATTACAAGGAAGTCAGGATCTAATGATGGCCTCCTGGAGAAATCGAGTAAAACTTTCAAATATTGTAGAGACAACTAGTGCATTTATTAACTATGTACTATGTGTTTAATTAAGTCTTTTGAAGCATTACAATTTCCTGGAGTCGATCTGATAATCGACCCGGTTGACAGTTGACGGAATTTCTTAACTTTGTAAAATTTAAGAACATCCGGGAGAAATCGTCGCAATCCGGGAAGTCGGGAGGGTCATCATTATTACCGGAGTCTCCCGGGAAATCCGGGAGGGTTGGCAACCCTAGCCGTCGTTGACGGCAGCTGTTCTGACTGCATGGCTATTAACGCTGGAGTACCACAAGGCTCAGTGTTGTCGCCCACTTTGTTTCTTTTGCATATCAATGATTTGTTGTCTATTGACGGCATTAATTGTTATGCGGATGACAATACGGGTGACACTTATTACTCTCGGGTTGCAGTGGAAGAAAGTCGTGAACAACTTGTGTCTGAAATCAAGGCTACTCTCAGGTGGACGAAATCTTGTCCAATTTAACCCTGCCAAGACACAAGTTTGTGTATTCACCGCATAGCAAACCCTATTTACTGTAGCGCCGCAATTTCAGGGCACATCTCTTACCATCTCTGAAAGTATAGGGATCCTTGGCGTTGACATCTCCAGTGACGTTCAGTTCCGTAGTCATTTGGAGGGCAAGGCGGTACTTCACTGCGGCGCAAACACTGCTTCTCTATAAGTCGCAAGTGCGGCCGCATATGGAGTACAGCTCTCACCTCTGGGCGGGGGCACCTGAATACCCGCTTCGTCCATTTGACTCGATGCAAAGGCGAGCTATGAGAGTTGTCAACGATCCCATACTTGCAGGTGGTGTGAAACCTCTTAGTGACAGGACGGACTTTGCTTCCCTGTGTGTGTTCTACCGCCTGTACAACGGTTTGTGCTCTGAGGAATTATTTAATATGATCCCTACGGCTACATTCTATCATCGCACTGCTCGCCACAGATAGGGTGTTCATCATCACATGTTGCATCCGGAGCGCTCGAGCACGGTAAGATCCAATAGAGGCTTTCTACCGCGTACACTTAGGTTGTGGAATGATCTCCCAGCCTCAGTTTTCCCAAATACCTACAGTATGGGGTTCTTCAAAAGGGGTCTTAGAAGGTTTTTACAGGGTAGGCAGCGCGAGTGTGTTGCCTCTGGTGTTGCAAACGTCCATGGGTTGCGCTGACCACCGGTACATATGGTGGGGCCGTATGCCTGTCTGCCACTTAAGTGGTATAAAAAAAATAGCAGCTTGACACCGGTAAACAAGTGTAATCGACTGTATCAATTGCATGTCATGTCTCCAATGATATTGAACTAGCTACCCTGGAATATGTTCGGCTTTGAATGAGATCTGTTGAACGTTTTTTTTGATACGGAGCAAGTACATTTCTACAGCGTATTTAATATACTTAAATGTTGTCTAATTGAAATACTTTTCTGTGTAAAATTTTGTTAAGAATGCACTCCCTAAAGTAGTTATCGGTGAGTACAGAGCGTCTAGGACTGCCCAAGTTTCGACAGAATCGAAAGCCTTCTCGTAGTCCACAAAAACCATACGCAGCGGCTGATTGTACTCATTTGTCTCCTGTACAATCTGCCGGACTGTATGGATGTGGTCTACGAAGCCTTTTCAAAACACAGCTTGCTCCTTTAGCTGAAACTCGTCGAATTTTCAGGCGAAGCAGTTTGTTAATACTCTCGAGAACAACTTGTAAACATGGCTTAAGTGAGAGATGGGTCTGTAGATCTTCAGTAAGGTCTTATCACCTTTCTTGAAAAACAGGGCCACTGCACTCCCGCTCCAAGCTTTAGGTGTTCGTCCTTGTTAGAGGACGGAATTAAAGAGACTCGCTAGCGCTTTGAGGAACGGAGTCCCCTGCCTTTAGGTGTTTAGTCGTAATTCAGTCCTCTCCAAGGGACTTGTTGTTCTTAAGATGCCCGAGACCTTTTGGTAGTTTATGCCCATTTCCTGTTTTGTCTTCTTCTAGATATGACCATTTCCGGATTTGACCACTTCCTTCTGTGACCAGATATTTAGAGGTCCAGTTCCTGGTAATACCTGGGTATAGAGGAATAAACCAACCCCTGTTTCATAATTCTTTATTTCTTTGATTAAAGTACACTCGAGAGCAATGAATCCGGGTCACTTAAAGAATCCTAAAAATCTCGGAAACTAAAAATGCTAGGTTAATGCAATAAATTGTATTTAATAGACAATGTAATACTCCTTAAATGAAGGTATTAAAACTTCTTAGTTATTGTAAAGTTATATCATAAAAAAATCAAATTTGAAAAAGGGCCACTTTCGAAGATGGAACTACGAAATTACAGCATTTGGTGTTGCTTTTGTTTGTAATCTGTCATTTATGTGGGTACATAAACCATGTTGATAGTGCTCTATATTCATTAATCAAGCTGAAATTATGTCGCTTACGCCTGAAGAATGCACCAGAATACTTACAATGCTGGAAACCGGCCGGAGTCAGCGCGATACAGCCAGGACTGTCGGTGTGTCGCTGTCAACAGTACAAAGAGTTCTCCGACGTTACGAAGAAACTGGTTCTAACCTACGCAGACCAGGAACGGGCAGAACCAGGTGTACCACAGCACGAGAAGACCGATACTTGGTGAACACCATGCTTCGAAATCGCTTTCTCACAGGAACTGAACTCACCAATCAGTTTCGACGCCTCGGAGGAAGTAACCCAAGTGCATGGACAGTAAGACGTCGGCTTGCTGAATCTAACTTAAAACCCCTTAGACCTGCAAACGGCCCTAAACTGGAGCGTGGGCATCGTATTTCGAGACTAAGGTATGCCCAGAGCCACGTAAATTGGAGTATTGAAGATTGGTCAAAAGTTATGTTCTCCGACGAATCAAAATTTATGCTCTACAAGCACGATGGAAGACACAGAGTGTATCGAAGACCAGGGGAAAGATTCAAGCAAGCATGCATCGAAGAAAAAGTAGCCTACGGTGGTGGGTCTGTACTTGTGTGGGCCGGAATTTCTTCTGAAAGTCGCACAGAGCTGGTGATCATAGAAAACGGCTCTTTAACTAGCGTAAGATATGTGGAAGAAATCCTCAATGATCACGTTGGTCCATTTATGGTCAATTTAGGTGAGGATGCTATATTTATGCATGACAATGCCCGACCTCATACAGGTAGGATTGTGAATGACTACCTTCAAGAGATGAACATTACTCGTATGGAGTGGCCAGCGCGCAGCCCGGATATCAACCCGATCGAGCATGCTTGGGACGAGCTAGGCAGATGCGTAAAACAACGAAATCCTCCCCCAATCACGCTTCGTGAGCTCAAAATTGCTATCACAGAGGAATGGGAGAATATTCCCCAAAATCGTATAAGGAACTTGGTGTACAGCATGCCAAACCGCGTAAACGCAGTAATGGAAGCACGAGGAGGCAATACGAAGTATTAAAATTCAAGAAAATCGTAATAAAGTTCAAAAATTTCATGTTTCCTATTTTTGTTTTAAGGAGAGATCGGCAGTTTTTTCTTTATGTAATTTTGTGTTAATAAAATGTATGGTGACTCATATTTTTTTTACTTTCATTTAAGGAGTATTACATTGTCTATTAAATACAATTTATTGCATTAACCTATCATTTTTAGTTTCCGAGATTTTTAACATTCTTTAAGTGACCCGGATTCATTGCTCTCGAGTGTATATAACTACTAATATTCGTGGTTTGAGGCCCATAACGCAAGCCGCCTACTTTGGATTGACGTTGTGTGAATAGGACCGTGAATAGTTTTTAAATTTATTTTGATTAATCATTTTGTACACCGTACTAAGGGTGGACAGATAAGAAAGTGGTCATACCAGGAACTGGACCTCTAAATATCTGGTCACAGAAGGAAGTGGTCAAATCCGGAAATGGTCATATCTAGAAGAAGACAAAACAGGAAATGGGCATAAACTACCAAAAGGGCCCGCCCGAGAGCCGCCCTAACCTCTACCTCTCCCTGGTCGATGTTCGAAATATCCACGGTATAGTGGCGCGATAGTGGGGTTCGGTGGTCGCAATCAGTTGGACCCGTCGGTATTTTTCTCCGTGATGCATACAGGTCTTTGTAAAAGCTCTTAATTTTCTCGACCATGTCGAAGCGTCAAACAAGCCTTCGAAGCTGTTAGGCAAAGACCTTGGTACCACTCAAAACGTAAAGTACCTACCTCTCAAAACCTAATCTCTCAAAATAACTCAATAACATCAATATTGCTGTAGCTGGATATTGTATTTATTACACACCTTGATGGGGGTAAGAGGTGTAGAGTTACATAATAAGGAAAAAATACCACAGAATATTAGAGAGCCATTTTGTGTGTAATAGTTTCTTTGTAATGGTCAAACATATCCTATTGCATGTTTCTATGCTACCCAATTAGGTAATGTTATTAGCTGAAGCATAACATGTTTGTCATTCTAACGTCTTATTCCGAATGATGAATTGATGAGTTTTGAAAAGGGGAATGAAATTCATGAACATTCTTTAACATAGCGCTATTTGATCCTAAAGTTTACTTTGATTCGATCAGCGGATAATATGTAATACTTTCTTATTTGTACATAGAATACGTATATCTGACCAGAACAACTTTGCTTGCGTCACATAATAGTGATAAGAGAGATAGAAAAAGAGAAATGTATTTATTTATGTCATGTTTCCCGTTCCATGTAATTCCGTTTATAATCCGTTACACATATAACTGCTAAGGAATCTCTTTTGATATACATATAGTACTCACATTCACACTTGGGTGACTCGCCAGACCACTCGCCATCTTGCTGGCAGACGAGATAAGCCTCACCAACGAGTTTGTATCCCTTTTCGCAATGGAAGTCTATGGTGGAGTGAACGTTGTAGTCATAGGCTTCCATATAACCCCCCGCTGGGACTTCAGGCTCAGCGCATGAGATCACTGAAACATCAAATATATATCATTAACAGCACACAATTTTGTGAACAAATATAACTAGGAAAATATATATGTACGTATACAAACCTCCGATTTTAGGAGTGAGATGGGCCGGGCACGTACGAACGCAACGTGCACGAATGGCCTTATAAACTATGCAGTGACTATGCGATGCGGTTAGATGCAATTCCGGCCCACTTACGAAACTTATACAATAACTTAAGGAGAATAGAGTCACCAACCACATCTAAATACAACAATTTCATTAGTTATTTACACCACAACAGATATCGACACAAATATTTTTTAAATATTGCATGTCTACCCAAACTGTCTGTTGCAGTCAGGGTGTAATAAGCAACGTGCAAAGTTACGAACCTAAGTGAATAGGGTTGCTGTTTGTGGCTGAGTGCGGTATGGTCGATTGGTGCGTTGCAAGGTTGCAAGCAAGATAAATATTTTTAAGTATCCGATTCAATAAAGACAGCGATTTCGTTTCTGGTGCACAAGTTATCTACACTGCATTTATATAAGTTTTAATATATTAGATAAATATATAGCTATATTATTAGTAATTAAACTAATAAATTTTGTAACTGATAGCAGAATACTTACGTTCGCAGGACGGTATGTCATGTGACCATTTTCCATCTCTATTGCAGGCAAGGGTATCAGCCCCTGCGAGCCAGTAGTCGTTCTCGCAGTAGAACTGTGCGACAGACCCGTACGTTGTGGTACCGTTAAGAAGTTTGAACGACCCCTTGTGCACTTGTGCTGGGGTTCCACAGTCCACGTACTTGCAGGAAGGTGGGGTACCTGCCCAAGACCCTCCGAGGGTACATGTGACACTCTGAAAGCATAGTTTATGGTTGAAATATTACCTTCAAATCAAAATAAACAGTTTTATTGGCAGGCTTTAAATTGTCCTGCTGTTTCTAACATAGGTAAGTGCTAGTGGAAAAATAATGTTCAGGTTCTGTGATTGTTTTAGCTATTGCATCATAGGAGCCATGCCTGACATGCGTCTACGCGTCTGCATCAATAGTAGTCTGATTTCCGTTAGGCTGACAGAGTGCGGATATTGAATGGAAGCAACCAGTAGGTGTGGTCTCATGTGAGGTGTGCATAGATAAATAAATATATACATACTTTAGTGTTCCAATGTTTTAGAAATAAGAAAATCGATTTATTGATTATAATTTGATGCAAGTTGGCAATGATGAGTATGCATATGCGGCTGTTGAGTCACGTGGGTGAATCTCATGAAGAATTTCCGTATCTGTGGTAGATATCATGAGGGTAAAATTGCACCCAAGTGTCTTTTTGTTATTTATTTATATTATGGCGAATTCTCGGTAACATTTCATAAAAATATCTTCCACAAGAACTAAGCAGTTCCCTTAATTAAAGGTTCATTCCATTTGGATCATGGGCCGCAAGGACTATTGTGGATGTCAAATACAACGTGAATTTGAGAGAAAATCTGCACCTTAATGTGACAAGCTGTTGATTAAAGTTCAGTTTCAGTAGTTTTTGTTGATATTGATACGTTCACACCATTAAGATGACGATGTTGTGTGTGTGTGTGTGTGTGTGTGTGATAACCGCCGACAGTAATAATTGAAACAATAGTAAATTTTAGTAATGCTCACTGTAGAGCTTTTTTTCTGTATTGCGTAAACGTAAGTAACCACATTGGGAATATATAACTCTATGAATCAAGGTATCTACTTTCTACTTATATGTATAGGCTTGTGTCCTAAATTTCAAATATTGTTTATTTTTGTAGCTTTATATCTACATGGTCACAAAAATGTAATATTTTGATTTAAAACAATCATTTACATAGTTTATTTTGTGATTTAAAAAATGAATTTCAATTTGTATCGAAAACGCTCATGGCGCCTTGTGTGACGTCACTTGATGCCAAACAAAAGTAGTAATAGCTTTATTTATCCATTTTTGGATAGGCAAAGGCAATTTGAGCCATACAGCCAAGTCTTGTATATTTATTATCTCTTCATTTTGCTTTAAAAAGTCACAGTCCTCGTCCTCTAAGTCCAGTCAAAGTCAAGTACATCATCCCTAAGTCAATGTCAGTCTTCCTTCAGAAAAGCGGTGGATAAATTTCTGAAAGTTTTTTTTGGATTTTTTGTCACTGCAAAGTTGCGATTCACTGCGTTTTATCACTTCCCAACACTAGTACACGTTGTCAAACGTTTATGTTTAAGAATCCACCATTGATACACACAAAACACTCGAAATTACACTAATTTTGAAAATTTACAAAACGTCGCGATACGATTCCTTCCAGTTCCCGTCAAAGAATCTCGCCAAACAAAACAAAAAGAAAATGTGTATTTTTTTTATGAGCCCTTTCAATGATTTGTTTTGAGATTAAAAGTTATACTACAAAAAAGAAACGTTTAGGGGTTTTAATCGATATTTAGGGGAATCTGGGGAATTTGAAGTTGGGTTTTAGAGGAACATTCGGTAGGAGTTGGCATCACTTTGGCATATGGTCTAAGTAACCAAAGCCAGTATAAATTAATTAAAAAAAAATGCCATTGACATCACTGTTTGGCAGGTGTTTGACAGTGTTAAGTTAGCGTTCGTCTGCTTTCCATATTACAAATGTTCTCTGTCTACGGTATTTTATGACACAAGATAACACGACTTGTGACACAAGATGTCAAGACTCGAGACTGCCAGAGTGCGTCAAACGTCAAAAAGCAAACTGTGACGTCACACCATCTGATAGAGGTGTTTGATGTCACGTGACTGATTGCTTATTTTTTCCAATCTTATTTTCTAAAAATAATAGTAATCCTTAATTTGTGCACCAATTTATATTACTTTTTGTTATTTATATATCGGACATAGTCGTTAGAAACACACATAGATCAGATTTATTCTTAGTGGACACAAGCCTATTACAGAATCACTTACCGGTGCACCAAACAAAATAAATCCATTCTGACAGCTGTACGTCGCGAGATCTCCAGCTTTATGTCCGGAAACGGACACGACGGCTCCGGTCACCGGAGGAGGTTCCGGACACCAATCAAACAGACACTTCGGAGCTTCACCACTCCATATCCCACCATCTCCACACACGCGCTCTGCGTCTCCTACCAAAGTGTAATTTTGGTGGCACGAGTAAACAGCCCTGGCGCCGTGGGTAGTCCGATTGTCGGCTAACATCACTTCGGCATCTTGTAAGGGGGTAAGGACGCCACAATTCACATCTGAAAAGGCAAAAGATACGTATGAGAGACAGATTAGAGTTGTTTTTGAAATTAACTTCTGCTGTAAAATGGAAAGGGAATGATGCAGTTAAAATCAAACTGCTTTTGAAAAGCTGCTTCAAAATTGTGACACGTCGCTCGGCGATTTGAAAAAGGATGTTAGCTGTTATGAAGTGAATATTTTAACTTTATGAAGACTGCAATACTCGCAGATTGCATGCATGTAGTCTAGACCAGTGGTCGGCAAGGCGCGGCTCGCGAGCCGCATGCGGCTCTTTGGGTGTAGACCTGCGGCTCTTTAGTTGCATATATACATAATTATCATATTATTCATTTTCAAAAACATTATCACCCTTTCATTTTCAAAAATACCATAAAAGTCTTACTGCTCGTTCGCTCTAACTTTGCCGCTCGGCTCCATACTAAAGTCGAATTTTTAATTAGACAAAGTAAATTGACAGCAACTAATGTCACTTCTTCATACAATGTTGCTTATTTTCTATGACGAAGTGACATTAGCTACTGTCAATTTACTTCGTCTAATTAACAATTCGGGTATACACCTCTACGCCAGCGTCAAAGTTAGAGCGAACGGGTAGTACTAGTAGTTAAACAAGCAAACTCGCCTAAAGGTGGTGTGCTGCGCTTGAAAGCGTTATATGGAGCACCATTTTCTTTCTAATAGGATTCTGCTGCGATGTCCGCAGCGGGCCATAGCCCAGATAATATAATATCATAAGAGACGGCATGTCTAATTCTGACAAACCGTCGCGGAACCTAGAGGCCGCAGTTCTGGCAGAAATCTACCGGCCCAATGCTTTGGTGCGTCAAAATGGCAAAAAACCATCTTCGGAAGAGATTGAAAGCTGGCGTGTTAGAGCGCGCAGTGATCTCATTCATAACTGGCGCACCAGGCTAGAGCTCGGCGGTAAGCATTGAGCTCGTCTCTGCCATCTTATTTATTCTGAGGTCCTGGGTAGAAAAGCAGCACTGACATACCTACCACCTCACACAGCTCCTCACGGGGCACGGATATTTTAGTAAATACATGCACGATGTGGTAGGCATTGAGCCTGAGGCAACGTACCTACTGCGAGGACGGCGCCGTGGATAAAGCGCTGCACACCCTCACTTTTTGTACGGGGTGGAGCGGCGAGCGTACCGCTCTAATGCCTGCCTTCAACTGCGAGCGAGTCGGACCCATTACGGACTCCGCTATACTCGTATCGACGATTTTCATACATGTCCTTCCACCAAAGCGGACATGACATGTATCGAAAATCATCGTTACGAGTATAGCGGAGTCCGTAATGGGTTCGACTCGCTCGCAGTGGAAAGCGGGCATAAGAGTCCTAAATTGGCCCGGTCGCGTCGCTGTCTATTATGCCCGCCTTCCACTGCGAGCGAGTTGGATCCGTTACGGGCTTCGGTATACTTGTAACGACGATTTTCATACATGTCCTTCCACCAAAGCGGACATGACATGTATCGAAATAGTCGTTACGAGTATAGCGGAGTCCGTAATGGGTCCGACTCGCTCGCAGTGGAAAGCGGGCATTATAGTTTACGCTATGTAAGACAGTGAAGAAAATTGGTTCGGCTGTTGTTTTGACGTCAACGGCAATGAGAAAAGCGCTGCGGGTGGCAGAGCGGGGTGGCCTAACACTTCCAGTATGCCGACCTCGCACGCGTGACCAACGATGGAAGCTTTATGACAGCCGTGAGACTGACCAAGACGCACCCCTCGTGTTCAGGCGTCGCGGCAGTGAAGTTTCGGTGGGTAATATTTAGACGCCCCAGAGTCGAGACTGTTGCAGGTAGCTGTTGTACGCTTGCCTTCCCTGTGACCCAACAATAGTGACAAGAAGGAACATCCCAGGGTTTTAGTGGGAGAATTCCACATAATCACTCAGATTTTTTTAATTGTGGAAATTCTCCAAAACCACCCTGTGACTTACCATCTGCCTATGGCCGTAAGTCCTGGAGACGCCCTTCGAAGAATGTTCTCAGAGCTTCCGACAGACTTGGTTTGTCTCTATAGCAGACTGTCCCCGCAGTCTAGTCTAACCCACTTCTTACGACGGGGGGGGGGGGATCGTGGGATCAAGAAAGATTTTGTGGCTCTTTAAAAATGTTGTAATTTAAAATCGGCATTTTTGGCTCTTCCGACTCAAAAGGTTGCCGACCCCTGGTCTAGACCATGTTTTTTTTCTCTCAAAAAGCTAGCAGAGGGTTGGCATTGCTTCAAGACAGAACTCAGGATTGTAAAACATCCATACTAATATTATAAAGCTGAAAAGTTTGTTTGTTTGTTTGTTTGTTTGTTTGTTTGTTTGAACGCTAGGATCTCAGGAACTACTGGTTGGATTTCAAAAATTCTTTTACAGTTTGATAGTCCATTTATCGAGGATGGCTATAGGCCATATATTATCACGCTGAGACGAATAGGAGCGGAGCAGCAATCAAGAATGTTTTGAAAACTGGGAATATTTTTTACCGTCTGAGAGCTTCCGAGGCGTACGCTGCGTAAATGGTTAAAGTTAGGTAAAAATTGTGTACTACAAAATTGTTTCTCTTAAGAAGTTCTACAAAAAAGTCCGCCACGGCATATATCTATCTTTTAAGGTTCGCTCACAATAACCTAATTTGTCTATCTCTTAAGGTTCGCTCACGATATAATGAAACTGAAGAGTTTGTTTGTGCTAGGATCTCAGAAACTACTGGTTGCATTTTAAAAATTATTTTACAGTTTAATAGTCCATTTATTGAGGCAGGCTAATGGCGATATAACATCACGCTAAGACGAATAGGAGCGGAGCAGTCATGAATAATGTTTCGAGAACGGGGATTATTTCTTACTTTTGAGAGCTCCCATTGCGGACGCTGCATAAATAGTTAAAGTTACGTAAAAATTGTGTATTACGAAATTGTTTCTCTTAAAAAGTTATAAAAATAAGTCCTTAACGGATTATGTCCATCTTTTAAGGTTCACTTACAATAACCCTCTTATTAAGTTTTAAAGTATGAGCGATGCGACGGGAGTAAACGTTGGTCTGCCGTGGCAGCCAGTCAACTGAACGATAAAAACCGGCCAAGTGCGAGTCGGACTCGCACACGATGAGTTCCATACCGAAAAACGGATGGGTGGAAGTAAAAGCGACGGGAAACATTATATCACTTTAACACCTCTTACCTTCTCACTCTCATGTGACGCAAACAAAGATATGCGGTTCAGCTCTAATGAATTCAAGCGACGCGACGCGACGGGGGTAAATGCAACGGGAAACATTATAGTACTTAAAAATATTAATACTATACCTCTCTCTTTCTCACTCTCATGTGACGCAAACGAAGTTGCGCGGGTCAGCTAGTTAGATATAAAATTACAGTATGTTTACTTACATTTACAATTCGGCGCATGCCCCGACCAGAACCCATCCTTCATGCATTTTCTGATCTTGTCGCCGAGCAACATGTGACCTTCAGGACAGTGGTACGTGATATCTGCTCCAACTGCATAATTACTTCCTTCGATAGTCGTGTTCAGAAGTTTGTCTGGACTACCGCACGTCGGAGGAACTGGCGAAGAAAACATTTTATTTTAATTAGACAATAAAAGAATAAAATTTGTAAAAAAAAAACAAACGAAAACGCGAAAGTAATTCTTTTATCTTTTTGTTAAAAAAAGATAAAAGAATTACTTTCGCGAAATTGCTAGTAAATAATACACAGCTAAAATTATTTCTAGACTTTGCATTTGCACGGAGAAAGCTTACTTATTTAACCACTAAACGAATAAAAGACATTCTTCTGGATTCTCGTAATGTTATATAAATAAAAAATACAATAATTATAAATTAGCAAACTGATTGAGACTTTAAAATACAATTATACTGATAAGGAAAATAAAATTTATAACTCAATTATTTTTTATTAGCTAGAAGTTTCTAAATGTGCTAGTACACACTCGGCTCATTTCGTAACATTTTATTATACAATGGTGTAAGGTTGGCCTTTAATGCTGTCTCAAAATGAAATGTAATTTATATTTTAAGTTTGAATTGAATTCTTTCTGATGAAACTTTTTACAATTTTACGTCAAATGAGGCGCTACTCATTTAATTAATCACATTAGTCTATCGAAAGGCTATATCGCTTTGAAAGGTTGGCGTAGCTGTACCACGCTGTTGGTACCGGTTAGTCTAAGTTATTATTTTGAGATTTCCTTTTTCCCCCCATGACACCTGTTAGTCATTAGGTGCAGTACTTGCAGGTGAGGCTTGTAGTGCCCCGAAGATGTCGATAGAACCTCCTTACATCCTACTGAGGAGCTAATACCGGACCCTATTCAATGCTCCAGTTGATGTTCTGCTCAAAATTGGGAGCGTTTTCTCTCTATTTCTTCGGAGGCTTTTAAAGTATTCCTGGATCATCCTTTCGGGGGCTTACCCCGGGCTCTCGGCCGTAGGCAGAAGTAAGGAACAGTGTGGTTTTAGTAGGTAAAAGTAAAAAAGTATTTTCGCACGTAAAAAGACCTAGGCTTTGAAAGTCTTACTTTAGAAGTCATATTCTATTCTATGGGATCCTACCCATAGAGCAATGCGAACTGTCTAAACTCTAAGGGCGCGCGATGCTCTGTGGATCCTACCGCGTGATCAGGTATGTTTTCTCATAGAAATTGCTTTCATATGAGATTACCTACGTTTGCATTGTCAGTAGATCACATATGAACGTGTCCAAATCGGCTATGTCCACTGTATAAAACGAAGCAATTATTTACTTGATGATTAAAATACTGATGAAATATCAACATTCGACTAATGGATCTTTTGTTTACCCTTCAAACCCGGTGTGCGAACCTAATACCTACGGCTGAATACAATGTTCCTAGCTAGGCCGTGTGAGGCTATTATTGTAAACTGATATTGCTCAGTTTAGAATAATTGCCAATAATTGCATTGTTCAGTCAGTGTTTGTGTACAAAGGTTTTCAAGTCATATCAGCGGTGATCCGATATGAGGTACCTTTATTGAATTTATTAATATTCAGATCTTGTATTTAACACTTAGTCTTTTCTATTTCTAGCGGAAGATGCTCTTAACTTTCCTCTCGTGATGTTTTACGTGCGTTACTCGGCATGACGTCAGTTGCCAGTCAATGGAAGCCACATCAAAATCGGTGCAATCGTTTCGGAAATTAGCCGGTACAAGCACAAACAAAATATCATTTATAAATTTTGTATTTAATGTCATTTTCATATGCATTTAGTAAGAAAGTTTTTGTTATGATATTACGAACATTTGCTACAATTATATATGCATGGATGTATAGATATATAATAAATATGTGTATATACTGTACATAGTACCTACATATTATGTGCTAAGCTAATGTTGACATAAATATATTGACTGCCTCTGTGGCGCGGTCGGTAGTGAGTGATACCGCCTGTGGCGCTGGAGGTTGTGGGTTCAATTACCACCGGAGACAAATATTTGTGTGACCCATAAATGTTTGTCTCAAGTCTGGGTGTTTCTATGTATAATATGTATGTATTTAAAAAAAAAAAAGTATATAAGTATTAATATCCGT
The DNA here is from genome assembly GCA_933228765.1 of Miltochrista miniata. Classification (NCBI taxonomy): domain Eukaryota; kingdom Metazoa; phylum Arthropoda; class Insecta; order Lepidoptera; family Erebidae; genus Miltochrista; species Miltochrista miniata. The sequence continues at coordinate 34,633,376 of OW121747.1, read as the reverse complement.
GATCTGATACCCATAACACAAGCAGGTTATTCCTAGCTTACTTTGGGATCAGATAGCGTTGTGTGAAATGTCCGTGAATATTTATTATTTATTATTTATTTATTATACATACTATCGCAATTAAGAGAACGCAGGCATGCATTAGCACAAAAAAGTCCAGCAATCGCCGAGCCTGTAGCATAATAATTGAACTAATTAATATGCTACAAAAAATTAATTATGATGACTATAAAAGTTAGAAAAGGTTACATTAAACACGGAAGAAAACAATAGTTTTGGAGTTTCATTACACAATGGTATATAAAGTTTTGGCAATAATTAAGACACACTATGAAATATATTTACCTAAGGGCATGCCAGGTAGGCCAGGACAAAGTTTTTTGATCACTAGCCAATAGATACAAAATGGATAGTTTTAAATCAGTGTCGCTGCTCATACCTTCTGCAAACAATTAGTAAAGACTTACCTTTGGACTGTAAGGTTCATATACATACGGGACAGTGATCTATCACTAGAATCGTTTGTCGTTTATGATAAAGCAAGGCCTTCAAAATTTGACTAGTAAGAGAGGTCATAATATGACGATCATCATCATCTCAGTCACTTGACTCATGCTCCAGGGTATGAGTATACCCACAATGTACCCCCGTATCCGGCAGGCCCATGCACATACAATACGACACCAGAAAGATTCAACACCTTGAAAAATTTCAACTGTGGGTCGTCACAACCTGCACCCGGGTCGGCAGCGCGTGTGTAGCGCCTCTGGTGTTGCAAACGTCTATAGGCTACGGTAACCAACCTTCCGGTGGGCCGTAAGCTTGTCTGCCACCTAAGTAGTATAAAAAAAACACCAATACGACTTATATATCTTTAGAGCCTTCAAAGTGGAAGTGTTGATCTCTCAACTTCCTTTAAGATCGCCAGACCTAATCACTGTCAGTGGTTTGTGTTCCTTCCATCACGCAATGGACCCCACACCCTCACGGAGACCAAATGCTAGGCAAAGCCATGGTTCTTCTGGTTATAAATACCTTGGTACCATCGCTGTGCAATTCGCCTGGCAATTTTAAAAAACAGATATGTACCTAGTATGACACTCACGGTACTGGCAGATCCAGTGCAGATAGTCCAAGTTACAGCCGACGTCGTTCCACAGCCACGCTCGACCTCCGTCTAGCACCACGCAGTTCTGTTCACCGTTGCCGTAGTTGTTCGGTTGGTCTTTACCCCAAGACGGCTTCGACACTACATCGCCTGAAAAATGGATAGGTATATTAGATTAAAAATATAGACGGTTGTAAGATATCATAATGTATGGGCGAATCAATAGCAAAAAATAAAAGTGGATGAATTTGTTGGCAAGGGTAGTCACCGTAACAACTTTTGCAACACCAGAAATGTTAAGATACTGAAATGTAAAAATGAAAAAATAAATCAAATACAGGTTAAATATTTACCGTTAACCCATTTCCAAGTCCTGGAAGTAAAGCCTGGTTCCTTTTGCACACCAATCCATACCAACTGTGTTTTTAGCTGAGGCTTTCTTCTCTCCAACTCTTGTATCAGGAAACTTGAAGTTGCACCCTGGAACAAAGTATTAGACATAAAATGACTGCTTACCCTCGATAGGTAGAGTTGAAGAGTATCATAAAGATTTTTAAAAGGGAAGCAGCAGATAGAACTGGCAGTGAGCATTGTATTCCTTCGGCTCTACGTATTGTGTTACGAATCTGGCAGGAAATGTAAATGTAGAAGCAATCATTTTGACGTACATAAGTACGAGTATATTAAAGTTTGTGATCTACGACTATATTCATTCATCACCTGTCCACATCTCCAATTGTGAAGATTATAAATTCTGAATAGGACGGCTCCGCATGGATTGATAGATTGATGGTGAAATTGGCCAAGCAGAATTTTGCCATAGATTACTTAGATTAGAGAATTTAATACCTGTTCAGAAGAATTTCTAGGTATCTTTCAATGGGTCCGAGTATTATGCTTGGCATTATCAGTGGTTACTGGTGATCTCGGTCCCAGAGCACTGATCCCATGTCAAAAACCGTATGATAATGTTCAGTGATGATGTCTGTCTAGATTTAAACAGAATATGCGCATGGATCACTAAGAAGCGTGTGATCGTGAGCGCATCATTTTCAAATTTACCACACATGAGGTTGTTAGAAGTTAGAACTATTCTCTCGACTCCTCTGTTTTCTATAGGCTTATAGTAATTACGGTATGAATACGCTCAATCAGTTAAGATTCGCTACACAAAGGCCCCATACTGTTACGAAGCACAATGAAACGTAGCCAAAAGTGTTAATAACCAAAATAACGGAGAACCCCGTTCCGTGATGCGAAGTTATTATAACAAAAAGTAATATTATCAACATCTGAATTGGCGGCTCTGGGATATTGTCGTAAGAAAGGTTTTAAACTTCAGTACGTTTCGATTTTCTTGATACTGAAACTGTTTTGGTACTCAAGTTACTCGCCACCCTTACATTACTTTAAAGAGGTGTTTGATAAATAATCGATCCAATAAAAAAAACAAAGTTAGTAAACATATTTTTATTAGTGTCCGACCGAAACTGGTTTTCCAGCCGAAACCGAAACCGAAACCGAACTTTCGGCCCCAGGGTCAGTTTCGGCCGAAACCGAAACCGAAACCGAAACTCGCGTTTTCATATTGAAAAAAAAAAAAAAAAAAAAAAAACAGCCAAGTGTGAGTCGGATTCCCGCACAGAGAGTTCCGTTTGTTGTGTGGGTGTTCTTTTCTGATTTTAGTAGGTAATTTTTGTCATAGCGGCAACAGCACAGGGTGAGGTGGTTGGTGGTGGCAGTGTCTTTATAAATAACGCTTTCAACACCTTGCCCTGGAGCTGCGTTTGGGAGGCGTTTATTTACCATGGAATGCCTCAATACCGCCATCGAATTGTCGGGGCCTATCTTTCCGAGAGGGCCATAACTAAACCGAGCTGGCTAGGGCAAGGTCGGCGAAATGTGTCGTTCGGTGTTCCACAGAGATCGGTCTTAGGACCGCTTCTGTCGAACATCGGTTACGATTGAGTGCTGCATGGTCCGTTGCTCAGAAGTGTCGACGTAACGTGTTGCGACGACACCCTAATTACAGCGCGAGGAGCACGCACCGAGACGCAGTCCTAAAGGCCACCTGCGGGATCCAGCTTACATGGGGCGTCAACATCGGCATCGAGCTCTCGATGACGTATCTGGGGCTCGTACTCGATAGCCGGTGTAATTTCGGATACCACTTCCGAAGTTTGGTCCCAAAACTGATGGAGTGGGGCATCAGCCGCACTCTCGCGGTTGTTGCCCAATATCAGAGGACCCAACGCTCCCTGCAGGAGACTGTACCTTGGGATTATGCGGAGCATGGTCCTATATGGGGCCCCCGTATTGGCGGAGATCCTGATGGCCAGCAATGCGGCTAGATTGCTTAGCCCACAGAAGGTTATGGCTGTCAGGGTAAGGATAAGGGGATACTGCATGATCTCAGTTGAAGTGGCATGTCTTCTAGCCGGGACCCCTCTATGGGACCTGGAAGCGAGGGCCCTTGCGTCATTGTTTAAATTGCGCAAGGCGTGGCTGGAGCGGCGCTATAGGCCTCTTCCTGTAAACAGGTTAAGCTCGTGAAAGAGACGGCGGGGAGGAAGCGGGAGAGAACTCTCCCACCCCAGTTGCACAGCCTGCGGCGGTGCGCCCTATACTATCAGCTGCCATGACCGGGGGCTTGAGGACGGCTACTCACCGTCCTAACAAAAGCAGGCCCTAGACGATAGCGTGAAGTGAGAGATTAATGCACGCCCCCCTCAAGTAGCGGGATAACAACCCTCCAGAGACGCAGCCGCAGTATGCATCATTCTGAGGACATACTTGGGGCTTTTCGTTAGTCGGTAGGACTCCGGCATAGCAACCCTGTACGATTTTCCTCACGTTAAAAAAATTGCGGCAACAGAAATAGATCATCAGTTAAAATTTTAGGCCTCTATCTGGCGCGGTTCCAACGATACAACCTCGTGACTAATAGACAGACGGACGACTAGGCCTCATGTCTCGTTAATAGGGTCCCGCTTTAACCCCTCCGTGCGAGAGTCCGACTCGCACTTGACCGGTTATTTTTTGAATAGGTGCAGCAAGTTCAACCAAGTGCCATCAGTCAACGGTATAAATCTTCTCAAGTGTTTATTATAGAAATATCTCCACCTAAAGATGAGTTTCTTTCTTTACGTGTGGAATTACACATAGATGCTAACTCCTACCGACTAAAACCACACGGTGCCCTGATACTAGCTCTTGCCCGATTTTGGTTACATTCTAGGAGTGTATAACTAAAACTGGACAAGAATGAGCCGGACTCGCGCACGTAGGGTTCCCTACAAGAAAAGCGGCAAAAAAGTCACATATGTTGTATGGGTGGCCCCTTTTAATATTATTATTTTGTCTATTTTTATTATTTGCTGCTATAGCGGCAACAGAAGTACATCATCTGTAAAAAAAATAACTGTCTAACTATCACGGCGGACGAGTTACAGTCTGCTGACAGACAGATAGTCGACCAACACAGTCAACTGAAAAACACGAAAAACAAAGGGGTAGGGTTATGTAATGTCCTAGATCTTCAGGATTCAGTAATGAAAAGTAAAAATGTGACCCTAAAAAGAAGGTCTAAGACTAAACACCCCTAGATCTTCAGGATTCAGTAATGAAAAGTAAAAATGTGACCCTAAAAAGAAGGTCTAAGACTAAACACCCCTAGATCTTCAGGATTCAGTAATGAAAAGTAAAAATGTGACCCTAAAAAGAAGGTCTAAGACTAAACACCCCTAGATCTTCAGGATTCAGTAATGAAAAGTAAAAATGTGACCCTAAAAAGAAGGTCTAAGACTAAACACCCCTAGATCTTCAGGATTCAGTAATGAAAAGTAAAAATGTGACCCTAAAAAGAAGGTCTAAGACTAAACACCCCTAGATCTTCAGGATTCAGTAATGAAAATAAAAATGTGACCCTAAAAAGAAGGTCTAAGACTAAACACCCCTAGATCTTCAGGATTTAGTAATGAAAAGTAAAAATGTGACCCTAAAAAGAAGGTCTAAGACTAAACACCCCCTGTGTTATGTCTTAGACCACTGACACTGTATAATACTTCTTAATGATTGTAATTGCTTGTGGTTTAAATAAAGTTGTATTATTATAACTTTATTTTTATTTTTATTTTATTTATTTTATGGGACAAAAAACAGATATACATTCAAAATTTAAAGTACAGTTTACATAAAATATTTCTTAATGTATAGCCCACAGCATTGTCCTCGTTTTAATAAAGTACATATTTTATTTAATAGATGCCACTTTATCAATAATTTGGTAAGTATACATAAAAAAAAGTGTTCTCTTATAATCTCTGTGTTACTACAAAATCCACAATGCTATTTTATGTAGGTAATGATTATGGTGCAATAGCTGATACAATTGATTTCTTAAATTTGTATGCCGTCAACGCGAATATGTCGATGTCTTCAAATTTCTCATTATAGGTCTCTACCAGTCGTCGCATCGGTGATCTCAAACCAGCATTAGTTCTACACTTATTGGTCATGAATAGACGTCTCCTTCTAACAATTCGGATGTGTACTGTTCGTGGTACGACATAGCAGATACTGTTGGTCAGTGGATTACAGTCGAAGGCACCCCTACATAAACCGTATAGTGTCATTGCCTGCAAGAGTAGCCTTCTACTTTCTAGGGTAGGAAATTTATATTTTATTAACAGCTGACCATATGTCAAATAGCTCCGATGAGTTCTAAAATGCAAAGCGCGAAGAAATTTGCGTTGTACCTTTTCTATCTTGTCTTTGTACTTCTTATAATATGGGTCCCAGACAAAAGTTGCATATTCAAGCTGCGGACGAATTAGAGATTTAAATAAGTAGCTGTAAGTTTCTGGACGTTTAAAGTCCTTCGTTGCCCTCATTACGAAGCCATATAGTTGGAAAGCCTTATTGACGATTTTATCAATATGGATGTCAAGCTGGAGTTTTGAGTCTAAGTGTATGCCAAGGTCTCTAACTTCATTGACTTTTGCAAGTTTAGTATTATTGAGGGTAAAATTTGTGTTTATTATATTTTTCTTTTTAGTAAAGTCAATATAGAAACACTTTGATGTGTTTAAGTATAATTTGTTGCGTGCACAATAACATGAAAAGCGATCCAGGTCTTGTTGAAAAAGCATTATGTCAGTGTCAGTCTTGAAAGTTTTAAAAATTTTTAGGTCGTCTGCATAAAGTAAAAATTTTGAATTTAGAAAACACTCATTTATGTCATTTATGAATAATATAAATAGAAGAGGTCCTAATATGGATCCTTGCTGGACTCCAGAAGAAATTTTAATTGTGCTTGATTGAAACCCATTTATAACAACCCTTTGACTTCTGTTTGTTATATACGAGGCAAACCATCTGAGCAAATTTCCTCGTATTCCATTAAACGCTATCTTACTCAGAAGCGCTTCGTGATCTACCTTGTCAAAAGCTTTTCGAAAATCCGTATATACAGCTCCGATCTGGTCCCCATTATCCATACCTTCAAAGAGATAAGTAGTATAAAGCAACAAGTTTGTGGTCATTGATCTGCGCTTCACAAAACCGTGTTGCTCCGCGATTATAATTTTGTGTAGTTGAGGGTAAATGGCTTCGTGTACAATTCTCTCAAACAACTTAGACATAGTACTTAAGATAGAGATAGGCCTATACTGTTCAACATTCTGCCTCGAACCTGACTTATGTATTGGGGTTATGTTGGCTAGTTTCCACAAAGTGGGAAATACTCCTTCATTAATACTCTTTGTAAATATTATGTACAACGGCTTACAGATAGAATCAGCGGTATTAACAAGAAATGCCGGTGGTATGGTATCAGGTCCAGGTCCTTTGCACTGGTCTAGAGCTTTTAGTGCCTTTTTGACAGAAGCTTCACTGAAATGTAAGTCGTGAATCTGTACGTCGTTGCCGTTATCATTATCAGGGGCCACCCACTCGTCTAAGTCAAGAGTACTAGGTTCATAAACAGAGTAAAAATAGTCAGAAAACAATTCGCAAATTTTAATAGGATCATTGGAAGTTTTATTTTTGTAATTAATAGTTGAGGGAATGCCTTGCCTACCCTTGCGGTTATTAATATATTTCCAAAAATGCTTAATATTTGATTTAATGCCCTTCTCTACCGACGTCATGTACGTCTTGTAACACCTAGAACATTCTATCTTGAAGTGCCTTCTCTGCATTGAAAACATCTCATAGTCACTAATGTTTTTGTATTTCTTCCATCTAGTCCACGCTTTGGCTTTATTTTTATACATACGAACTAGTGCTGGTGAAAACCACGTTGGAAAATTATTGGATTTTGCGGTTACTAGTGGAGTGTGATTTTTTATAGTTCCATAAATAATATCATAGAATCTAGTAACGGCTTCCTCCACTGACAAGCCACTGAGTATCTGCTTCCAGTCTAAATCACAGAGTTCTATATTGATAGAATTGTAGTCCGCCTTATGAAAATTATACTTGGGTATAATGCAACGTGTCATGTTTTTGTGGTTGCCATCGGTTAGGCTTGTTAGGATATAAAACGGTGGATGATGTGTGCTAATTTTTAGTAACGGGTCACTAACTAGGTGTACGTTGCAGCCACTATTAGAGATAACTAGATCTAGCAGATTTCCTGCAGTATTTAAGTAAATATTATACTGTGAGGAATTGTTTAAGGACATGAAGTGGCCGAGTTCTTCCCCAACCGGCGATGTCTCTACACAGGTGTAGCCAGTATTGTTGTTATAGTTAGGGACCCATTTTAACTCTGGCAAATTGAAGTCACCTAGGGCGTAAAATATACCAATACTCCATTGATCAATTGCCTTTTGAAGGGCTTCAAGGTAAGCAAAGTAAACCTCATCACACGTACTAGGGGGGGTATACAATGCACTAATTAGTGTGTTGTTTATCACAATATTTACGTTTTCAGATGAGTCAAAATTTGTTAATACTGTGACTTGACGTGGCTGTAATTCTCGCCTAACGGCTATAAAAACCCCGCCTCCGTCTAATTTCTCTGTCTGTATACGATCACGATCACATCTAAAAACGATATACCGAGAATCGACAAACTCGCGGTCTGAAACTGCTGGTGTAAGCCAAGTTTCTGTTATAACAATTACATCATAATTATTTGAGAGTATGTTCATATACAGTGTATTTAATTTAGTACGAATACCACTGCAGTTCTGGTAATAAATTGATATTTCGTTGTTTACGCTGAATTTTGTAATTTGTAAAATAATTCCATGTTACTAGTTTTTAGTGTATAAGGCAAGCAGAGTTGTCTCATTCTTCTAAAGTATAATAGTGTGTAGTATAAGGCGGTAATTAGAGTTAAGGTCACCAATGCGTAACGACATAGGCATATAATCTCAAATGTATGGCAGCAATCAATTATCAGCGTGACAGACACATCACAATAAATTACATTATTTGTAGTTTTTGTGTCAACACAGCGCGAGAACAAAGCATAAAATTGTACATATAACAAAAAAACACAACCTAACACAAAACATGCATAAATAAATCTATTAAAAGTCATCAGAGTGGAATGACAGAGCAATATGAATGTAAATTTATAGCTGCATCCCACCACTAACGTGACAGAAGCAGTGTAGTGAACTGCATAGTACATATTTGGTATAATAATCAAATAGGGTAAATAAAATAAAGAAAATCTTGTGCGCAATAAAGAAAAGTTCTCAAACAAAAAACATGCATAAATTGATCCAATACGGATAACATCGCGACGACACAGTGACATTATTGTACATATATATCCGCACCCCACCACTGGTATGACAAATACGCCATGGTAGGTTGCGTAGCATATAATTAGAATGTTCGCATAAAGTACAAAAAGAACTTCAAAAGTTTCAGACAACTTAAAAAGAATATCTGGTGTGTTTGAGTGACATGAGAAAGTTAATTCAAAATTATTTAGTATGAGCTTTGCTCTTAATTTTAGATAGGTCGCCAGGGTTTCGAATGGCGAAAGTAGGTGAAGTTTCCTTCTCCCTGGCCAGTATTGTAGCGTTCTTGACCCAAATAAACTTGAAATTATGCTTTTTTGCATGTTCACGAGCGTCATGAAAAAGCTTTTTGTTTTTTAAAGTAAGGTGTTCATTCATGTAAATTTTGTTTATTGGGCCTGTGAGACCCAGCTGATCAGAAGTAACACCTTTTCTTAATCTGAAGGCGCTCAGTATATTGTCTCTAAAAATTTTAGATGTAAACTTGACAATGATGTTTTTAGGTCTCTTGATATCCTTCCCGGCGTGTGGGACTCGATGAACTGACAATACATTTTTTTGTTCTATAGCATAATTTATTTGATTTCCTAGTTTTTCTAAAAATGTTAGTAAATTTTCCTCTCGTCTTTCTGGTACATTACATATCTCCACATTGCACTGTCTAGCCTGCTGCTCCAGATTATCAATTTTAAGTTCCAGACCTGACACAATCGATAGATCAGCTTGGATAGTACTGATGCTTAAGTCATTCATGCGTTTTTGGAGATCATTGCTAAGATTTGAGTTAAATTGTATGGCCTGCTCAATCTCAGCCATGTTTTTCATGATTTCGCTTTGCTTGTCCTCCAAACATGAAACACGACTCTGAGTTTTCTTATGCTCACCACGTAACGAGTTAATTTCATCCCTGATGTCAGTAGTAGTTTGCTTCAGCTCACCGAGGTCCGCCGCTACAATATTAATGCTATTACTGATCTCCGTAAATTTACTGTTCATTTGTACACTGAGTTGCGCTATAGAATCGTTTAATTTATTTGATAGCTGTGCAAATAAATCAGCTATCTCATTCTCAGGTTGTTTACGTTTTCTCGGCATGGTATTAATTGGAGTCTCTGGCTGTGAGGTCGAGCACAAGTCGGGGTTCGATTGAGTTTGTGGAGATCGAAGCATCTTATTATTGTGAACAGTTTATTCTAATTCGTAATCTTATAATAACAATCAAAGGAGTCTAGTTTTAGCGAGTCTAGTTTTAGCGCCCCCTACGGAATATCTTCTGTGTCGCTGCGTTATCACGACCTTGTTATTACTGTCAAAGGAATATATCTGTTAGTGTCACAACTTGCCGCTAGATGTCAGCGCAAGTTTATGAAAAGTATAGCAGTTCCACTGCCCAGCAAAGATTCTCCACAGTTTGACAAGAAATTGTATTTTAAAGAAGTTGTATTTTGTAAATAGTACGGTAAATATGCCAGATGCCAGCCCAATAAATATTCATCGACTTTTTTTGTTAATGTTGCTACTGGCCGCTGCGTGTCGCTGTAGGCAATTCTGTCATCTGTATACAATTAGTTCCACTATTCGTCGCACTGCTGGTATAGAATTTTCTAGAACTGCTGTTCCAAAATATAGATAGATATACAGTAGATTGTGTGGTTGTTTACACTATGAGTCTCCGTACGAGCGTTTATGCAAAGAATCACCATACACTGTACCACGGATGCAACACTGTGTACATAAGCTGCCTTATTAATCAATCCTTTGCACCGTAGGGTGGCACCAACTTCACATTAATATCTCTCACTATGTTCACGGTATTTACACTGGATAACGTTTGCACCGGTTATTTTGGCGTTTCTTGACTATTTAAATTCGTTTAATCCGTATATTATCGTGTAATTTATTTAATATAACGTAATTTATAAGAGCACCATAAAAAGTTTGTTTACTTGATGAGCGCCATCTAGCGGAATGATAACTATTGATAGGAAGTCCTTTGTAAATCTCTAAATCATTGGTTAGTAATATGTAATATATTAACTGGTTGGGCTGACCCCAACCACGTCACAAGCAGAGCCAGGCTCTCAAAATTCATGAACACGTGAGTTTCGGCCCGGCCGAAAGTTTCGGCCCATTTTGGCCGAAACCGAAACTGCGGCCGAAACTCAATTTTTTGGCCGAAACTGGCCGAAACCGAAACCGAAACTTCGGTCGGTCACTAATTTTTATGATGATACGAGTATAAATCAATATACTTTTTAAATAAAATATACTTCTTCTACCTTTTGGATTTTTTATAATATCTTCGTACTTTTTATACCTTTACGATGAAAAATGTTGTTCCTTAACGGTTTTAGGGTTCCATACACAAAGGGTAAAAACGGGATCCTATTCTATCTGTCTGTCTGTTTGTCAGTCACGAGTATTTATCTCAGGAGCTCTGATAGGTAGGGAACTGAAATTTTCCTAGATAGTGTGTTTCTGTTGCCGCTATAACAACAAATACTAAAGTCAGAAATATTATAATATTCGAAGGGCGAAAAAACGTGATTTTTTGCCGTATTTCGTTCTTTCCCGTTTTAGGCCCCTTCTTGCGCGGGTCCGACTCGCAGTTGGCCGGTTTTTTAATGACCTGACAGCCTAACAGTAAGCAGTACCGAATAAGTTACTTTTACTGAAAAAAATTACCTTCGACTAACAGCTGTAATTTTGGAATTCTAGAACATACTCAACTGTACCGACATAAACAACATTCAAACAATTTTGAAAATAGCGAACTTTTATAGAACTAGGTTTTAAACCGTATTCATGAATTGATGGAAGCTCTCGACGATTTTATTATCGAGAAACCCTTCGCACCTCACGGATTTGCGTATAAAGCGAGTGTATATCCCCTTTGTACGTCAAAAACACTCCTACACTTTTACAATACAAAGGTAACTACGTCAATTTTAACCAGGTAAGGTATGTCAGTTTCATTCCAAAGCTTTGTAACATAGCCATCGATCCAACACTCAACTGTCAGAACTGTAGAATTGGCTACAATCGGACACAATACTAATTGGTATTGATACTCAGTCGGTACTCCGAAATCCAATATTACAGGGCTTTCACATCAGAGACATCACAGGTAACAATGTTACAGGAATCTGTTAGCAGGCAGTAACCATATTAACACGTACTGGAATATGCAATCTCGCCTCTGTGAGATAATTTGAATGCCAATACACCTACGTGCACGTGTAACGGTATTAAGGATGCAGATCCAATATGCGACAATGTAATCTATTCGAGAGGAAATAGATGCTGTATTTGATACATTGGAAGCTGAAATGTCAAGGGTATAAGACTAATCTAGTTACTACCGTATTTGCTATAGACACACGGCTGATTAGTTTGTAAGCGTCGACTTTGATGGTATTAACACGGGAGGGTAATTAGAAGCGCTCGCAGACCCGCTTGCTCAGAGTTTTGTTAAAGATTACTATGTTCCGTCAGTCCCAAGATGGGAGGCCATTTACGACATTAACGAGCGGTTCTGTGTTTCGGAAGGAACGTTAAGTCGTAGGTTCCAGCTGCCATTAACATGGTACTCGAAAAGTCAAGTGGGGCGCCTTATGGGCGGATTGAAAAATGGCCCATCACCTCTTACGTATTTCAACCTATTTCATAATTTGTGTGTATTTTGTATGCTTTTCAAGGTGCTACTGGAGAAAAAGGCGAGAATATAATTACCAATGGTGTGAAAATTGATATCATTCTAGAATGTCTTGTACAATAAAATAAACCACTTGAAGTTTGGATCACTCTCAGGAGATTTATCGGCCATCTATACTATACTTCATAAGGTGTTTTCTTTCTATCTAATTTTTGATTATTACCTATCATTGTGATGTGATACCGACGGTAGATATATATTGTCACGGTGCCCGGAACCCGTTATCCTACTATTATATATATATATATTATATAAGACTCCCTACTATTATATCTTCTCTTTTATGTGCATACTCGTAACTTTAGTATCCTTGAAAGTGAGGCCACTAGCTAGCAATGCCAATCTCTACGACATCAAGTCATAAATGTTTCGATTCACCCTATCTTGTGCCACGAATATGATTTTTGTCGTACACAAAGGTGATCGAGTATCTGGAAATGCAGTAGCAAATAAGGAAATAGCGGGTTAAGGCGGCTGCAGCACATGTCATCTCCGGCCAATATCGTTCTTGCTTCCTGCGTCTTGTATGTTTTCCATACAGTTCAGCTTATAGACTATTATAGAGAATTCTAAATCTCATATGCAATAGGTATAAAGAGCAGGTCACCTACAAATGGTGTACTTACCTTCTAATGTACTAGTTCATAGCGCAGAGGATGAGGAGGGAAATGAACTCTACAGGCTACTTAATGTGCCATGAGAGTACCATTTAGCAGTAATGGCCAACGAGTGTGAAGGTTTTTGAATTATGAATTAGAATTCATATTTATACTATTGTGTTTGCGAAATTACTTTAAAAAGTATATGTTATTTTTGATTCTAGTAAGGAAAATTACTTTGCAAAGGCTTGCAAACTTTTGAGATGTCAATTAAATTGCTTGAGTGAAAACTCTTTTCGGTTCCACATGCACCTACTTTTGCAGAGCAGCTCTGCGATAGGCCTTGGTTCGGTGTTAATTTCAGAGCAAAACAGTGGAATTGAAACCCTCTTACCTACATTTTTTAAAAGTTGGTTATATATAAATGAAGTACCCCAAATATATTTATCATATTGTCTCCCGAAAAACTGCAACAAATTAGATAATTCTTTTCTTTCTTTTTGTTCGTGATCAAATTTCTTCGTAAATGTACCACGCTCTGACCCCGGAAATAATTTGGCTGAACTTCGGCATACCGATAGCCGGGAGCAAGCTTCTTTGAGAAACGGGTACCTATGCGAGAAGCTTATTCCGTAGGTGGAGTTGTAGGTTGCTAGTAATGTTTGTCTATCTGTCGATATTTTTAGGTACATCTAAGTGAGTAATTTGAATTTGCCTCACCAAGCATCGCCACCAGCAGAGGTGCAAAGAAGAATAGCTACAAATATACGAGTACCTATCTTATGCAATCAAGTGTCAAAGTAATAGGTATACATTACCTGGAAGCCGTGTATGAGATCTCCCCCATGCGTCTGACACTGTTTTCTAGCCTCCTCAAATGATGCTCCTTTGGCCACGTTGAACTCATAGCAGTTTCGCGAGAAGGCGGCCAGCTCGATGTCAGCCGGTGCACCGGGCGGCGCGCACCGGTCATTTGAGAATTCTAAAACAAATTAAAGCCATTCAATAATCCTGACAATAGTAAAAATATGAAAGTAAATATGTAAAGATTTTTGGATCTTTGTTACTCAATTCCGCTTTAATGACTGTAGGTTATATAGCTGAAATTTGGTAGGAAATACAGTGATAGGTTCTAACCTGGAATTAAATATGGGATATATTTTACCGCTGGAATTTGTTTCCATAGGAGACGGAAAAGGGTTCGGAATTCCATGCCGCCGGCTAAGTCGCGAGCATCAATTATTAAAGAGTTAATTTCAAAAGATAAATAAGACAGGTGCACATCATATCAATTGAATTTTGTCATACATACAAATCAAGGACGCGTGCACACATACGACTTTTTAGGCCGATTTTCATGACTATTTGAATAGACGCTATTAGGGAACCAAACACGACAATACGGCTCACCACCTATTACGTGGGACAAATTATACAAAGGTGAAATGTGGGCATATAATATGCCTCTGCCTACCCCTTCGGGGATAAAAGCGTGACCATATGTATGTATGTATGTAGGGAATGCAATTCCGCAACCAAATTGTAATCCCGGTATTTGCGGGACTGAGACGCCTCAGTCCCGAGGGATCCCGGTAGGTATATGCGGGATCCCGCATATTTCTGAAAGTCATTAAGAAAAGAATGAAATCCTGTATTATATATGCATTTAGAACCGAAAAATAGTCAAGTCCTTAACGCCCTATGGGGTAGGCAGAGGCATATTATATGACCACCTTTCACCTTTTAAAATTTCGTCACACGTAAAAGGTGGTGGGCCGTATTGCCGCGTTAAAATGGACAGGCGCAGGTTGTGACTGCCTGCTAGCCTATAAGCCCCATAAAGGCCTTCAACTTGGTTTAACGACTCCCATTTTACAGTCAACCACGGAAACGCTCAAATAAATGTCACAAAGTGGACACATGGGTGGTCCAACCATCTAAGGACCGGCCATAGTAAAAGGTCCTTACTCAGAGAGAGAGAAAAAAATATTAAATATTACTTATGTGTTAAGCTTATTAAAAAGATAGATGTACAAGTAATAAAACAATTAAAATTTATTAGAATCAGATAATGAGTAGATAAGGCATGGCATCATTTTGAAATTAACTGCGCACAAAACATAGCATGTCAATATTCTTGTCTGGCAAACGACTCCTAACTTTACACGTCAGATAGCCAGCGTTCTCTACCTCCACCCCTCGCTCCCGGGTGGTGCCTTAGGGCTCAAAAAAAAAAGAAGGGAATATCCTTTGTACTACGAGCAAGGGTTCCATAATAATATATGTTTTATAGAGCTAAGGGCTTAGGAGGTAGATATTATTGGTTATGAGCGTAACATACTTTTTACCTCTCGACAAGTGGTACACTTAACTCCCTAAGGGCGAATTCGACCGAAATTGGAGTAAGATTATTAGAGAATAACTTAGTGATTTTCCATTTTACCAACTATCTACTTCAGTATGGTTACCATAGTTACGTTGTGCTTATAAGTTGTTCGTGAAATGGAGAATCACTTTACTTTCAGAATATGTACCTACAAGTTTTTCTTTAATATGTAATCTTACTCCGATTTTGGTCGAATCCTCCCTTAGTTAGGGTACCATGGGTACGTACATAGAAATCAGAAAACACGTAATTACTATTAGTTATTCTGTGCGTAAGGCTGGAATTTTAAAAATTAATTTTTATAAGACGCCAACACAATAACGATAACTTACTCAAAAAATAAGTTTCCAGGTCTAGGGTTCAAATAGTAGGTACATTGGATCAGCCGGTAATTTTATTAATATAGATCAAGTACTATTAAAAATTAATTGCCTGAACTTAAATTTAAAACAGGCACGAGCTTAATGAAGCTTGGGGTGGTAAGTGGTCTATTAATTGATTTTCATCTGCGATTTATTATTCTGAATATGTAATTGAAGGTAAGTAATATAAAAGCAGAAAGCCTTCGCTATTCCGGAAGGTGATCCGTCAAAAGATAATGGTGTTTATAAAACACATCCATTATGAAAAAAAAATTGTAAAGTGAGACGAAGTAAATTGACAGCAACTAATGTCACTTCTTCTTATAATGTTGCGTATTTTCTATGACGAAGTGACATTAACTACTGTTAATTTACTTCGTCTAATTAACAATTCGGGTATACAGTAGTTAGTAGTTAGTAGTAGTTAGAGCGAACGGGTAGTATGTCCATTTCTTTGTCACGTCCTACAGCCTGAACGGTTTGACGGATTTTGACATGTGAGGTGTCATTTAATTTGTCGTGATTGTGTGAGTGACACCAGGCATAATAAAATGTCTAAAATAATCAAAATGGCTGACTTTTGGCGCTAAAATGAAAAAAATAATTTTTTTTCTTGCCCGCTCTACAGCTTGAACGACTTGACGGATTTAGAAATAGAAGGTGTCATTTGATTCGTTGTGACTGTGTTTATGACATTATAGGTATAATAAAATTTCTAGAAAATCAAAATGGCGTATTTTTGGCGCTATGATTATTTGACAGCGATGGACACAAAAACTGCTGAACCGATTTTGATGCAATATTATTTGTTTATATGGTCTTGGTCAGACTTAAAATCTTACATTTGTTTGATTGCAATCGGTTGAGTAGAACCGCAAATATAACCAAAAATGTAATAATTAAGGTTGAATTTCGGTTATGTTCCTTCACTACACAAAAGTTAAAAACTCCAATACTAACTTAATTAAAAAGGTTTAAATAAACTTATTTATTAAGAATACAAAAAACCCGACTGCAAAGTAAAAATACAACTGAAAAGCAAAAAACAAGCAGTCCATTTCTTTTGTGATTTTCTATAGCTACTTACTGTTTTACTTTGTCGGCAATACTCTTATTTGCAGGCGGGAATAAGCTATGGGAACATTTAGCCATTTTGTAAACCACAACTCGCTTGAGATAGCTTATTCCAGTCTGCAAATATTGCCGACAAAGTAAAACAGTAAGTAGCTATAGGAAATCACAAAAGAAATGGAGTGCTTTTTTTACTTGGCAGTCGGGTTTTTTTGTATTGTTAATAATTAAGTTTATTATTTCTAATATGAGTAGTCCGATGTTTTACTTGCATCATTGGATTTCTGAGACATTGTACTGAGGTAAAACTGTAACCACACACGAGGACAAGCTGGACAAGTATAACTGATTTAAAGTAGCTATTTAAGGTAACGAAAAACGTTTGAATTGGGTTTTGCTCCGCTAAACCCCTGGTTCACCGCGTGGCAG
The DNA here is from genome assembly GCA_933228765.1 of Miltochrista miniata. Taxonomy (NCBI): domain Eukaryota; kingdom Metazoa; phylum Arthropoda; class Insecta; order Lepidoptera; family Erebidae; genus Miltochrista; species Miltochrista miniata. The sequence goes on along the minus strand of OW121747.1, from coordinate 34,615,943 downwards.
AACGGGTAAATTCGGTATACATGGTGTATGGTTAAATGTCACCATATGGATTTGAATTGATTTGATTTGAGGGTTGGACGGAGAATGGTTAGTTATATTCTTTTAAAGGTAAAGGTAGGAAAGTCAATTATCATTAAGGAAAGGGATTACAATGACCAAATTGGTCGGTTTAGTTGGCCGGAATGGAAAGACAGAAATTAACATACCTTTGTCATTAACCAGTTGGTCCGATAGAAATAAAGTGCTTTAATGAGTTCCATTCTCTACAAAGATTGGTTGGTTTAGTTAGTAGGAATAGAAAGACAGCTTAGAACGTCTAGTATTCGCCAACCCAAAGTGATGGAAGTAATGGGTGCCGGGAGGGTGTGCGAAGGGGTGCGCTAATCGCTTTTGTAACGTTGTGGAACAACGGGTGCAGATATTGATTAATATTAGAGTATTAAAATTGAAATTTAATGAAAATAAATGAAAGCGCCATCTGCCGACAACGAGTCTTATCTACACAGCTCTGACGTTACCAAGTGACGTCAGACGTAGGGACCCGAATTGCCGCTAGAGGCGCTGTACAAAGATATAAATACGGCATTCTACAGGAAGACCAATACTAAGATAAGTCGAAACCCTGCGAAATCCTTCGGGAATCGCTAAAATCCTTGCTGCCTTAAGTTACCACACCCACGACCCCCAAGTGCTTAATTTAAATAAATTATTAATTTTCATGTTCTAAATTCTATAGTATTATTTCTCTCTTCTCCTCTTCCTGAAAGCCCATAGCTTTTCACTTTCTCTGGCAGGAAAAGAATGTTAGAATTATATATTTTTGTGTGTTCAGATGCATCCCCCTAAAAATAATACTATAAGCAGATGCACTTCCTGAAAAAATATCCTGGCGCTTTGCATACAAAGTTAGGGGTCGTCCATTAATCGCGTGAGGTTTATTTGGGCATTTTTTGGACCCCCCCTCCCTCTTGGTGATATTTGGTGAGGTTTCAGACTACCCCTACCCCCCCAGGCCCGAATCACGTGTATTTTTTAAATTAACTACAAAGTTTTTATTTTATAGAAGTCTCTATTGTTGTAATCTATCCATACTTCTATACGAATACTAGCTGATCCGCGCAACTTCGTTTGCGTCACATAATAGAGAGAGATATGGTATTAATATTTTAATATACTTCCCGTTGCATTTACTCCCGTCGTGTTGCTATATAATATTCATTATTTTGGAACTAATAAAGGTGTCAGTTTGTCAAGCTTAAAATCTTACGTTTGTTTGATCGCAGGTGGCTAAATTGAAGCGAAGTTATGAACAAAGGTAGAATAATCAAGCTTGACACGCGGACAGATCTGTTTTTTTGTTATGGGGGAATGCGGTGTGGCACCATTATCCTAGCTGCAGGGGCAGCCGGGACGGTGTGTGGGGCTCCCAGTCCCGGAACCGGGACCGTCCTATCCACTAAACCCCGCGGTGTCCAACCTCTCCCTACAGCCGGGCCGAAGGATTTTCAAAGATTATTCACGTCGGCCTGGCCCGGCCGGGGGTAATCCACACTTCCGGGGTTCTCCTCGGGGGAGCAAGTTGGGCGGCTCGCCCGAAGCTCCCTGAGGAGCTAACAAAAACTAAAACCCGCATCGCACCGCTCTCGAGCGCTTCTCTGGAAGTAGAGAGCGGTGATTTGGTGGGCTCTGAAAGCATTTCCTGAACAAGGACAGGGACCTTTCCCCTAATGATCATCGGTGGACGGGGTCCCCCGACATTCGCCCACTGGTGGACATAGCTGCATGCATCGGCTAGTCTATACTGAAGCTAAAATAGTTTTTTTTGTATGTCTTTCTGTATCACGCCAAAACTATAGACAGTACCAATGTACCATTTTAAATAATACTGACATTATTTGAGATTATTATTGTTCGAATTGATGCCGATATTCTGCTCGGTTTCTTTGGGAGACACGATGAAAAACAATGATTGTTGTTATACTCGTATGATCAACGCATAGGTATTCCGATTTCAATTAATTTCTGATGTAAGACAGGAATTAAGTATTTATGAATTATTCCATACAAGTTTTAATATTGTAGGTTTGGTTGTTCAGAAATTACAGTGATCTCAAATTCAGGGTTGTAAGTTGCTGTTCAAAATAAATACACGTGATATCTCACTACACCCCCCACCCCCCCTGGTTATGTTTCGTGATTTTTGTCTGACCCCCTCCCCCCCCCTTTCGAGCCTCACGTGATTAATGGACGACCCCTTATCTAGCTTGACGACTACGTGCCTATAATATTACACTCAATGTCCAACGAGAGCAGGACTTTCTCTACAGCGTCTATGCGGTATAAAAAATAAGACAAGTTATTTACATAATAATAAATTTTAATGAATCGTGATACCCTTCAATATAATATGTAGGTGTTGTATTATTTCTCATAGTTTTCCTTAATGTCGTCCCAAAGCTTTCCTTTGTTAATTCTTTTAAAGATGCCTTCTGTAATGCTTTCAAATGCTGGCTCAAACACAAATATTCCCAGTCCCACCAGCAATGCATAAGTGGATGTTCGCCTGAAAATGGTGCGATTTAAAGTTGCCCAGATATTACCAGCCATTATTCCAAACGTTGATACGATTACTAATTATATGAAATTTTTCTTTTACAGGCCCGTGCTTTATTGACCAAAGAGAATACAATACTACGTAAGATTAATGACGACAGACTTTTAATCTGATAGTTTCCATTTAACTGACACATTGACATACTGTGTTCCATAAACAAATTTGTTGATTATAAAGAAGTTATGTTTTAAAATAGGTTGAACACACGCGAATCTTTTAATAGGAAATTGTCATGGGCGCGCGCTGCTCCACATTCTCGCGAGAATCTCACGAGAATGACAGAAAAGCGCGAGAAACGAGAATGTGGATGTGATTCTCGTCGTGTTTTCCCCTTATTCTCTGAATAGAAGCTCTTGCCGAGATTCCTGCACAGACTTCTCGGAGAGTTTTTGGTGAAAATATGAAGGACCTATCAGATTTATATTCCTTTTAGAGGTTTTATTACGTGTTTAAATGCCCCACGGATGTTATGTCGCACAGGCTAAAACCACACGGTTCCCCCCTATTAGTCTAGGACCGGGAGTCTCCGATGATTCCTTGGCAAGATATCCTGGGCTCCCCAGTGTTTTAAGGCACATTAAGCCGTTGACGTGGCGGTTTGAAACAGTGAACGGTGGGATGTCACAACCTGCGCCTTGGTCGGCAGCGTGTCTTGGGTGTTGCAAACGTCCACAGGCTCCGGTAAGCAACTATCAGGTGGGCCGTAAGCTTGTATGTCTTCTTTGTATAAAAATATTTGTAGATCTCAAAACTCAACCGTAATCAACATTTTTCTTATTTTAATGTAGTGTTTTCTCAAGTCCGTATTATCGACGTTCAAAGCGTTACATTGTGACCTATATGAATAAAGATTTTTTGTAAATAATAATGAGCCCTGTAAACAGTAGATTTAGGGTGTAATCAAGTTGGCCACCCCTGCTATAGAGGCACTCCAGTCAAACCGTCGAACGCACGTCTCCCACAACCCAAACTTACAAGCTACTAATTGTGCTCTGCGGTTGTTTTCATAGAATAATTCCTACCTTCAGTGGTGAAGACCTCCACCTCGCAAAGTGACAGCGACCCCTCGACTCCAACTAGCTGCAGGAACACGTGTTGACCGACCAGCGGGCGCGCACACGTGAAAGTCTTTGTAATTCCTTCATCTGAAACAAATACAAATAGGCTTATTAGAACACACGTCTCAATTCACAAATTGGAAGATACGATAAAATAATATAATAAGGCCAAGGACTTATTATTAATATACATTATTTGATATCTTCTTCAGCTGCAGTACCCTGGTAAAATGTACATATGAGGTAGAAAATTATGTGTATAATAAATGAATAACTTAATTAAATAATGTTCTAGATAATTTCATATTGTCTGTTAAAATTATTGTGTACATATTTAAAGTATTGTTTTTGGATTAGCGCGTAAGGATGCTGTAAATGTTTTAAAGATATAGATGTTAAAGGCTTTAAATAAGGCTGTATGTTGTACGTAAAGTTATAGAATACGATACACTCTACATTAGATTTTCGTACACATAAGATGTAGGTACAGTTTTATTTTGTTCCACTAGCCATTTACCGGTCTACTACACACGTAGGTAGTTTAACGTCTGTTGGAATCAGGCGTTAGATGGATGAAATCGACTGTAGTGCAATATTGAACAGAGTCGGGCGGAAATCACATTTACCTGATTGTGGTGGTATTCATGTATCATTCAGTTCTAATAATTAAACTCCTAATAGGTATAACTGCATCCTTCTTATAGCTTTATGCAAGCTGCTTACAAACCAGTGATTTGGAGTCCAGGATTCCGATTGACTGCTAGGAGCAGATATGATTTAACATATTTTATTTTCCGGTATTGTAGGAAGGAATAGCCGACTGACTTCCCAGCAATGTAAAGCCTTACCCGCTGGTCAGCAGGTGCACCACGCGTAGGTGTGGTCCCTCTGATCTTTGTGTAATAGTTCAATACCTGAACGTGAACCTAGTCAAAGTCGCCTAGAACTTAAAGTCGGCGAAATACATCGCTCCCTTAATAAAGTAAAGGCCTATCTCAAAAATACAAACTTTTGGAAAAACGTGTTTTAAGAGTCAGAGAACCCGATAGTTCTACTCTATAATCCATAACATCATAATTTAAAATGCTATGCCTTTCATTATTTTTTTACTTAGACTACATTAAATGTACTACAGTATTCTTAATTAAAATATAAGAAATAAAAAATATTAAGATACTAATAAATTCTTTATTTAAACCTCTTCCGACTTAGGCCTGTTTTACATTAATTTTATTTTAGATTTATAGGCAATGTTTGGAATGTGCCTTTCTAAGGCTTAAAAATAATCAACATTATGAAGACTATCACAAAATAATGCTTTATTACACAATATAACCTATTACACATAGGTAAAAGTGCCTTATTGGAAAATGAAAATACCACGAAAAATTGTATTCATCAAAAATTATAATAATTCGAAAGTTACCAAATGGCACATAATATTTATTAAATATAGTGGAACATTCTAAAAAACTCAAAAATCTAACTTAACATTACTCAACAAAGTAAGAAAATTGCAGATAAATAAGGAATATTGGGAACTTCTAAAAATTCCCAAATTAAACTTTATATTTATTTATTTATTTTACACTTTATTGTACGCCAAGTAAATAAAATTATGGTACATAAATTTAGTGCAAGAAGATGTACAATGGGCGGCCTTATCGCTAAAAAGCTATTTATGCCAGGCAACCTTTATATTCCCTACTTACTCCAAAAAATTTCTGAAACAAAACTTTTAATAACAAGAAAAAGTTTCAAAATTGCACGTATCTAATAATAAATCAAATAGGAACTTTGCAAAAATTACAGACACCCTTTTTTTTCCTATTATTAATTTGACCACAAAATTTTTAATTATAAACAAAACATTTTAATTATTCAACAACTATTATTTTTTCTTATGCTATGAGTATCAGCAACTTTTCTAAAATTAACCAGTCTAAAAGATTTAAAGTATTTCATCGTTTTGAGGTGGTCAAGTTTATCGCTGCATTTAAGTCTACATTTTTGAGAGCATGGTGGTTTCATTTCTCTAGCAGGAACAAGTTTCTTAGTAAAATTAGAAATGTATTGTTCGCCTAAGTTTCGCTTATTTTTTGAGCCGGATTGAGCTCGGGCCGGACGTCTATGCCAAGGATGTCCAGATTGTCTCAAAGTGAGATCGTTGTATTCTGAAGAGAGGGTAAGGGCAGGAAAGGGATTTTTTTGCTGTAAACGCAAACGCCAGTGTTTTACGGGCATTGAACTCAACCAGGTATTCGGATCTCCATTGGGAAATGCGGTCCAGGACCCCGTCAAGATCAGCCACAAGCTGCCGTCTCTTCTCCACAATGTCGAATTTCCCTGCCGATGGACGGGCCGAGTAACTTTCGTGCAAAGTGTAATCGTCTGCATATAGCAATGAATCCTCCCGCGGGACAGCATGTCATTGATATGAGAAGAAAGAGAGTAGGGAACAACACAGATCCCTGTGGTAACCCGGCATTAACCTGCCTAAATCAAGAAGCCTAGCCGTCACAGAGGACCCGTATTCATAGTCCGTGAAAACTGGTCATCCAGCTGCAAAATTGTCGGCCGGAAACTTGGAAAGCAGCGACGCGTGCCATACTCTATCGAAGGCTTTCGCGATATTGATCGAGGCTTATAGCCAACGACTCACCGTGCCACTCCATAGCCTTACCCCAAACATGCGTCACGTACGCCAGGAGGTCATCCTAGCTAGACCGCTTTGGCCTAAAGCCGTATTGTCGATCATTGAGTAGCGAGTGATTCTCGAGGTAACGCATGAGCTTTTTGTTGATGATTAACTTTTCGCTTTCTCGTTAAAGTTCTAATTAATGTAACATCAGCAGCAGTTGCATTAGTGGTATTAATAGATAAAGTATTTGATGATGAGCTCAAAGAACGCTGTCAGGCTTCTGGTTCTGCATTATAGGTTGTATCATTATCACTTCCTTAGTATCACTCTCTGCAGAATTAACTGGTGAAAAGCGACAATCCAGGAGCGTGAATCGTTGTTATTGGCACAGCTGTGGGTTAAACATTTCGAAGTTTCAGTAACAAGGGAGATGGTAGATTGTGCTCGAGGAATACGTGGTTGCTCATCCGAGGGTATAACATTAATTTGAAAAATAGGTAATGCTCGAGTTATTGGGAAACATTCTCGGGATGATTGGCGGCTACTAAAAGTTGTACTCGTCGAACTACCGCTGTCGGAACTCGAAGATGAGCTAGAACTACTTAAAGATGATCTGCTTGAGCGTTTCGATGGTGTTTCGATAAAAGCAATCAATGGCCCAGACAACGCGACCAACAGTTGTGTATTTTCTGAAACGCGTCCAGTACTATCCTAAAACATAAATCATACGATTAGATGCTATACATTACTTGCACCTAATCTGAAATAAGATTCGGGTGAACTGACTGTAAAATAATAAAGTCTGTGAAAGTTAAGGATTTAGCTAGAAAGATTACAATAGAAAAACTTACTTTCTGCCCCTTAGTCGATTCATTTTGTTACTCAACTTGTGGTTCTGGCAGATTAAGTAAGTTTAAAATGTTATGCGACCGCGATGTCATGTTTCTGTGAATAATAAAAATAACAACTGTATCTATTTTACAGCTACTTAACCTATAATATACAAACTTCACACCTACTTAACCAATAATTAAGCTAACCATACGAGATATTATGAACGCAATTCAAAATTTGATTAAACATTTTGCATCGTGTAAAGAACTTCTTGAATCCAATTTTGTAAAAAAAAGAATGACTTTGAGATTAACATAGAAAAAACTAAATATTGTTGTAAAATAAAGAGCTAATTTGATTTATAATGACATATTCTAATAAATTTTGGTGATAAAGGAGCCTAACTCTAGTTCAACCTGTCTAGTACTAAAAAATAAAGCAATACTTACCCGTTATTTAGTAATAAAAAGGCACAATTCCAATTCGAACAACACGACCAGCGGTTCGGCGTCATCAAGTAACGGCACCTTACTAGTTAGGCCTCTCTAGCGGGAAGGCGGGGGTGCGGAAGAGGGTAGTATGAAAGGGGCACTATTGCCGTATTTCTTTTTTTTCCCTTTCTGTCAAGGTCAAGTGATAGAATAGTTGTTATTGAGCCCATATAACACAAAAACTCAAAACCTCTAAATTTCGAATTGTGCCCTTACAATATTAAGGGAGCGACATGTAAAAATGTCGGTCAAAGTCGATAGGATTAAATTCTAGATACCCAATCTCTGTCCTGCGGTATCCTTCCGTCCTAGGGACATGCTTCCGAGGGCTTACCCGGGGCTCCCAACCGCAGACTGTTAGGTAGGATTCGTGTGGTTTTTAGTCGGTTAAAAAAAGATATAATCTATAACTCGAAATTCCATAGAAGGAATACAACAATAAACTTAACTTCACCCAGACTCATCGACAAACCGGTTGTACACCAGCATACCAGCCATGATAATAATAATTCGACCTTCTCTAACATAAAATCATATGTAATGTACTCGTAATTAGTCAGTATTACCTACATATTTATCTAATACTAATTAATATAAAACCAATCAATGGTTTATAAAGACGCTCACTTAAGCAACAAAATATCTCCAGATCAAGCAAATATGGATTTTAAGTGTTACGGCGTAAGTAAGTAGGTACCTATTATTTACTGCCGTAATACAAACACAAAACGTTCTTTGTAGTTGACAGTAATTTAGCAATTTATCTATGTATACAATGTATAGGTACAAGGCAATTATCAATCATACTGCGCACGATTCGTCCGCATACCATCTTGTACAGACACTTTGTACGGGATTAGCGACACGCAATGGCTGCCTATTACACTTACTACTACACCAAGCAAAGTTGACGATTCAAATGTTCCGAAAAATCTCTATAATTTATTGAGTTTTTTTTATGTCCTGAACTAAATTTACGAAAACGGGTATATGAGCTTGGTCTTCATCCTTGCTGACGGTACTAAGGCGATTCCAGTACCTGATGTAGGTGCGCTTGGTGGAGTAGTATAAGTATTTTATTTTATTTTTCAAATGTAAATAAATAAATATTTTGTCGACATTTACACACAACATTATCTAGCCCAAATTAAGCTAGTATAAGCTTGTGCCTATGGGAACTAGACGACTGAAATACATACCTACTTATATATTTCTAAATACATCATATTATATATATATGGATCCACAAATGTTTGTTTCGGAGTTAGGGTGTTTTTGTGAAAACCGAAAACATTTGTGGATCACACAAATACTTAGACCGACCCAGGACCTCCAGTGCCGCAGGCGGTATCGCTACCGACTACGCCACAGAGGCAGTCATTTAATTAAACGAAATTGTTTTTAGAGTAAATACGGATTCTTATTCATGAGACTTCGCCGTCCGTCTGTCTGTATGTCCTAGGAACCGAGACAGCTAGAGAGCCGAATTTCTGTAGATAATGTATTTCTGTTGCCGATATACCTAACCTCAAATACTAAAATCCGAAAGAAATTTATATTGAAGGAGGGCTCCCATTCAATCTGTCACAAACGCTACTGACCAAAGGGCTATCACAGACGGCAATACCATTATCAATAGCTCTTAAGTGGACAGCATTCTAGAATATTTTCATCTTCAACACTCCACTCGTGTTTTATAGAATCGAAAACTAGAGGAGGGAACGAAATTTAGTGGAAGAGCTCCTCAGAACAATCTTCGTATTAGATTTAGTAAAAGATACGAAGAAGCTGTCGCAAGAAGGCGATGGTTCCGCTAACAGCCTCAAGTTTTTGGCGGATGCACACCAATTTATATTAGAACAGCACGTCATTTCAGAACCCTCAGATGATATATTATCTACTGTCAAAAAATGCGGTCAGGCGAATGGTATTTATTACATTCGAATCTGCGCCCTGTACGACATTATTACCTTTGGTCGTACGTGCAGAACCGTCAATGCGACCCTCAACGTAGTTTTTATAGCAGAGATTACGACAAACGTCATTGCCGAGAATGATATGGAAGATCAGTGTTGGTGTGCACGGTTATGTCAATATGTTCAAGCTACAATTCTTATACTATTATAATACAAATACTCAACTCGAATTAAATCACTATGCTGATGTTCACCAACGGACGAAATGCAAGAGAACCTTGGGCTACAAAATAGACGTTTTGTATGTAATCACTACAACGATACATCAGAGGTCATAATGGAGATCACACTTCAATCAACCACGACGGTGACGGATAAGGTATAATTAACAACCAAGTTTTATAACGGAGAATTAACGGGTCATAAAAGGAATAGGTACTTACCTTAGCAATATTAACTTGGTCTCTCATTTTATTTAAGCTGTATAGTGTCGTAAACACTTGTGTGTGATATCTATTGAAACGATGATGTAAAGATTTTTAAAAACAATTTAGGATTTGAACTATCATCATCACAGAGCTAGATAGTGATTATAACATTTTAAATATAAATTAGGAAATGCCCGTGGCTCCCACACCGCGCGGTGTGAGATTTAGCCATTGCATTACTCTAAGATAACTTTATGAATATACATAAAATAAGCCCATGGTACATGTACATAGCCACGTTCACCAGGGTTACGCAATATAAATAGGTGCTACAACTATTTTACGCGCATTCCACTTTACAACTTTTATAATCACACAACAATCAGTTACGTTACGGTGTGACATCCGGCCGTAACTTGTAGTCACAAAGGTTTATTAAGTGTGGGAATCTTTTTATTAGAAACTGCACTATGGCTTAGAAAGTCTGTCACTTTCGCGATTATATCTGGCATTGCTTTTTGCATTGCCGTTTTAGTTAGGATATGTGAATTACGCATTGTTTCAAATACGACGATGGGAGTGCTTTATACAATTTACGCAACTATAGTGAGGTGTTGTTGTATGCTTTTTTAAATCAATTACTTTGATGTAGTATGACGAATCTGATTGTTTGATTAGTACCATCATCTCATCGAACATCGAACCTTTGCGCGTTTTTATTGTTTTGTAGACTGAAAATATTAGAAACGGGTCCGATTACTAGCGAAGTCAGGACTAAGTGAGGGTATGCCCATACCCTCACTTAGTAAAGTTAGTTAGTAAAGTTGTCAGCCTATAGGGTTAAGTACCCCATACCGTATGGGGTACTTAACCCTATAGGCTGACAACTTTGGTTTTGAAACGCTCCTGGCCCCGCGTACTCAGTGTTCTGTAAACGATCACTGTAGTAAGTAACATATACTATGGCTAGTCATGGATGAGTGACCAGTCCAGTGAACGGAAAACCCATTTAAAAGATTAAACGAAATAAACGGTTACAGACTAAATCGGTAACCTTTTATAAGGGTTACATGTCGATACGGTTAACACTTTATATCGGTTAATTTATCAATAAGGTTAAAAAGTTGAATGATATAAAATGTTAACCTGGGTTTTTAGTTACGATACAGATTAATGACACAGGACACAGCCGACAGATCATACAGTAGTCGGGTCGGCCGACGAAGCCGTCTAGACAGGTAAATCGTGAGGGGGACAAGGGACGAGACGCGGGAGGGAATGTCCCGAACGGCGAACAAAATTTTGTTAGTCGTTAAAATGGTGCATACGAATTGGGCTGTAAGAGATTTTTTTTATTTATTTATTTGTCATCTCGGAAAAATAAGGATTTGCGATTTCATCAATTCACGCGTACGGAAGCGAGGTAAGCTTTATTTAATGTTGAAAGGAGACTTTGTGACATTTATTTCCGAGCGTTTCCGTGCTTCGAGAGGCACGCTAAGCCGTTGGTCCCGGCTGTCAGTTTTAAGGTAGTTGTTAAGCCAAGTTAGACGCATTATGGACGGCTTGAAAAATTTCAACTGTGGGTCGTCAGAACCTGCGCACCCGGGTCGGTAGCGCGTGTGTAGAGCTTCTGCTTCCATAGGCTACGGAAACCAATCATTAGGTGGGCCGTAGCCTTTGGACGTAGCTTGTCTGTCACCTCAGTGGAATAAAAAAACGATGCAAATAAGAGAATATTTGTACCAAAAGCACAGGGTGGAAACTCCATACAAAAATGTTGGTTTTCACCCACACTAATTTACTTAGACGTAATGTGAATGCTTAAATCAAGCTTCAATGTGTGTGTGAGTATGCTAGGGTCACTAGCTATGGAAACAAAATAATAAGGAACAGAACGCAATCTCATGTATGGAGGTACTTTTTTTTCAAATCTACCCTCGGCTAAGCACAAATTAAACCAAAGCAATAGCACAAAGTACATAGGTAGTAATACGTAATGCAACGCAGTGACACTCTCTCAAGTACTGACACGGGAATCGACACATTAATTTTGGTGGGGGGATGGGGAAGCTTACTCAGGTGGGAGGCAGGGAGTTGCCGATCTGTATGTAATACTATTATATGACCTTTGCCAAAAGTAAGAGAGTCCTAACTGGTTTAAGGGGTTTAAATTTGAATTGAGCGTCTCGCCCATAGACCCCGTAGTCCGGTTCTAATCAAAATTTTCGGCAAGCAGTAACTGACCATGCCTGTCTTCGCGCTAAGATTATTACCAAGAAGGCGTATCGAAACAATAGCCTTTTGTAATGCATACTCCGCCATGGAAATTAGAATAATTGACTGTACATACATTGATAAGTTCTTATAAGGTGTGGAGTTATTGTAAAGATAGAGTTATCAGCGACGTATTGTATCCTACAGTGCATATTGTTATGTAATATTAAGTGAGAGTTCGTTTGTACGAAAATATTGATAAATGGATAACTCATTAATTTTTTAATGTGTGTTCTGTAGGACTCGATCTTACACAAACCACACACACACCATCTATCTGACCAGAGCAAGGCGTCCCGGGACTCTTCGGAAGGATATCACAGGATATCATTCATTTAGTTATATTCAATTTACCAGGAGCGAAGGCTCCATACAAGCCGATTCCCGCTGGCTTCCCTTTTCAGAACTTACAGCAACGTATATCAATTTTAAATAATACTCCTAAATTAATCTCAAATATTCATTTAACTTTAGATTATAAATGCACTCAAATATACGAAGTTTCATTAAATATACCAAAAACATTAAAAATATATCAAACACCTACTCCAAATTAATCGATATTCGTAAACCACACCGTTCGATCGAACAAGAGCGCGAAAATAATCCGGCTTACAGACTCATACTACCACAGTACATGACTCGCGTAGAAAATTAGAGATGCCTATTCATTAAATTGATAATGTTTAGGCATTTTAATTACCATAGCTAAATCTAGATGGCGCCAGCCAAAATTATAGAAGTCGGTGTTGAGAGTCTCCACAACCTTATGACTACTCAAGAATTATTTTTACATAGAATAAGTACAGTTCATTAGAACTGTGTTCTTATACACCTTATTACCTCTCGCGATAGATCGGCAGGGAAAATTGCGAGGAAAGGAAATAAGAAACTTTAAAATTTAAAAAAAATAATTATAGACAAAAATATTTATTGACCTTATTAGGGTTCCATGTTCCATGGTGGATAATAAACGGGACTCTATTTTTATTCATAAGACTTAGCCGTCCGTCTGTCTGTCTGTCTGTCCGTCAGTGACTTACAGACCGACGCGATGGACCGTCACGCGTCACGAGGCTGTATCTTATGAAAACGGTGATAGCTAGAGAGTTGAAATTTTCACATATTTTGTGTTTCTGTTGCCGCTATAACAACAAATACTAAAAACAGAGAAATTATAATATTTATGGGTGTCTCTCTTACAACAAACTAAATTTTTTGCCATTTTATTTTTTATATTAATAACGGCAACAAGAAGCCACTTGAAATGATCACAGAACATTGAGCTGTATATTTTCATAAAATATAAATGATTTCGTTAAAATAAAATTGACATTTTAGGGGGCGCTCGTACAACAAACGTGATTTTTGTAGTTTTTTAGTGAGCGAGTCCGCTTCGCATTTGGTAGGTTTTTCATATCTGCTCTTATCATGCACGTAAGACATTGTCGTGTATAAGTGGATCCGAGGTGGCAAAGTCGGAACATCGGGGTATGACCTAATGGATCGCAATTACATTACATGTACTTAGAGGCAGGTATATCTAGTATCTACTAATACTAAACTAGGTTTATTTGCTACTAAGTGCAAGACCGATTAATTTTTTTTTAAATGTCGAGCTTCCCTTTTAAAAATTTTCAACCTGCGCCACTGCAATTTACTCTTTAACTACATTTTCGCTGAAAGACCGAAATGTTACTTTTTTTTTGCGACGCGACGTATTATTATGTCATACAGTACAGGGTTACCTACTTAGTAGTAAGTTAGAAAATATAAAAGATGGAGCTTTGGTGTCTCTTAGAGCAACACCTTTACACCCTTAGCTCCGTGTGCTAGTCGTATTTAGACGATGGTGACTGAAAAGTGCCTTTACCATAACTACAAAGTAATTGAGTAAATAAGGCATTCGTTGTGTGTTATAAGAGAAGCGTTCCTTGTGACTAAAATTACCCTCTTTTGAAGTTTTTAATTTGAACGTTTTATTTTCTTCAAAAAAGTAGAGGCCTTAGCAAAGGTTACCAACCTTCCGGTGGGCCGTAAGCTTGTCTGTCACCTAAGTAGTATAAAAAAAACAGAATTATTAATTAGGAGCAACAAGAGATGACTTATATGTCTTTATATTTAAATAAATGTATGTCGCGCATAATTACTTTTTTCTTTAGAAACCTAAAGAAAAAAGTTTTTTGGTTTTGGGTTTTTTTTTATTTATTTTTGTTTTTTTTTTATTTTTGACAAGGTTTGAATCAAAGAAAATTTTGAAAAGTTATTGCAGAAAATATAGTAGAGGCAGGATATAGTAATTGTGCTAGTTCATTGTACAGAGATTCTTATACGTAATTTAGATACCTAAGCGTCTTTTTCTATAATTAGGGGCTTTCATATTAGGCATCCAATTACAATAAATCTCACAATATGAAAACGAACGTGAATACTAATTTAATGAGGCGTCACAAACAATCCCAAATATAGTAAAGATACAATACATGTAGCTATCAAAAGAGGCTTACGAGGAAATAAGAAACATAAGTACCTCATTTGTAACTTAGTCCCGCATGGTAATTATGTAGGTACCCCTATTCTTGAGCCTATAGCAATCGCGGAAGAACAAACTCGTGTAAATAGCTTTAGATCACTTCATGTTGTGCCACAATTTGGCCTTTACGGAGTGCAGGAGCTTATGTCTGCCTCTGTCAGTGGCGCAGTCGGTAGTGATACCGCCTGCGGTGCTGGAGGTCGTGGGTTCGATTCCCATCGGAGACAAATATTTGTGTGAGCCATAAATGTTTGTCTCAAGAGACTGGGTGTTTCTATGTATAATATGTATGTATTTAAAAGTATATACCTAAGTATTAATATCCGTGGTCTGATACCCATAACACAAGCAGGTTATTCCTAGCTTACTTTGGGATCAGATAGCGTTGTGTGAAATGTCCGTGAATATTTATTTATATTTATTAGATTAATATAAAAAAAAAAATTAGGAGCACCTGCTTACCGTAGAGTAGCAGCTCATCACTTGCTCACCAAGGAGGTCAATGTTAGACAGGTGCTCCTCTCTAACTTTGGAGTAACACGCAATTACGGAGCCGGAGTATGGCATGGATAGAATATATATGTTGTCTTTTGTTGGGCATGCTGCTAATCTTTGGGCACAATGCCACGGGGACCTTATTTAGGTAATAATGTAAATATATGTAACAATTATGTTTCACTGTAATGTTTAACAATAAATTTTGTCTTTTTTTACGGGTAGAAATCTTCATGCAGGCTCTTTTTAACGTAAGGTAAAATCCTTCATGGATGCTATGCCGGACCCCTAACGACTAAAAAACCTCACGTAACGCCCAACAGTCTACGGTTGAGAGCCACGGGTAAGCCCTCGGAAGGATGTCCAAGGACTCCCAACAGACCTGCGGCTACCATTCCGGCCTCGCCTAGGGGGTGGTTCGGGTGCTATCCCGCGTCTTTGGGGGGTTTCGGGTGTGATCCCGCTTCTTAGGGGGGCTTGCGTGGATTCCTCACGTCACGCTACCGTCATGGACCTGCTTCTGTAAGGACGGTGAGCAGCCCACTAACTGTCCTCATGGAGGCCGATAGTCCTCGGCGAAGACACGTCGGCGGCGCCCAGGTCGCCGACTGCGGACCTCGGGTGGGAGAGTTCTCTCCCGCTCTCGCCCCGCCGCCTCTTTCACTCTCTCGCACCATAGTCTCGAGCGAGAGAGTGTCCACGTCCAGACCCACTACGAGGACCTGGCGCTATTGCGCCCACGCCGTGATTCCTCATGCAGGCTAAGCCGGACTACGGTCGGAAGTCCTGAGTAAGGCCTTGGAACAGTGTCCTCATACGGCGTGCATGTTTATGGCGTCGAGTAATGTGTAGGTTGGTATACCGTCATAATACCAGAAATCATAATGCCTTTACTTAAAATGCCTGAGCCCAAAATACCCGAAATCGAAATATCAATATTCAAAAGGCAAATATTTATAATATAAATAATTTAAAATGCCTTACGGTCGGATAACCGAAACCCAAAAAATAAATTTATCAAATACCTTATCCTAAAATGTTCAAACACAAAATACCTTTTTTTAACATGATTTAAATCCTACATGGATGCTATATATCTGTGAATGGTTAACACCCCGACTCAGAGTATCCCGACTCGGATAGGTTAGGTTAGAAGACTAAGGCGGGAGCGAAGCGAAGCGGAGCTCCCGCCTTAGCCTTCGTGGTTATTTTTTTTTATTTAATAATTGGTTATTTTTTGTGGTTATTTTTTTTTTATTTAGTAAATCCTACATGGATACTATGCCGGACTCCTACCGACTAAAAACCACACGTATCCTACATAACAGCCTACAGTTGGGAGCCCCGGGTAAGCCCTCAGAAGGATACCCAAGGACCAACAGACCTACGGCTACAACTGCGGCTTCACTTAGGTGGTGGGGGGGAGGGGGGGAGGGGGGGGGAAAATAAGTTAAAGTCAAATAACAAAACGTGTGAGTGGCAATAAATCTTTATTTCTTAAATCATTCATTTATTAACTATGCGCTATATAATGAACTGGTATAGCATAATAATATAATATATACCTAATAATACCCAGTAGGTTATAGCGATAAACTGGGTAGGTTATCGTTTTTTTTTATATTCACATTGTATTCTATTTTCGGTATTTTAAATTAAGGATATTTGAAAATTTGTATTTTGAATTCTGATATAATAATTATTTGTATTTTAAGTTTAGACATTTTAAGGTAAGGTGAACTGAAATAAGGTATTTTGAATGTTAAGGTATTTTGAATTCGGGTATTTTGGTCTAAGGCATTTTAAGTAAAGGCATTTTGATTTCTGGTATTTTAATATATAACCGTGTAGGTTATCTGAAGCGATTAAAAGCAGTAAGCGAGTAAAAACAGTTGTAAGCTCAAAGGAGATTTATCTGTGCCTGTCAGGATATATTGGACACCCATTTCACCAGTTCTATTTTGTTCTATGTTATATTACGTGGTCGTTAAAAAATTCTCAAGCCGCCAACGACGCCTTCAAACGAAACAAACGGCTTAATGTGTCTTTCAAGTCAAGCACAGAAGCGCTCGTAAATGGAAATATCGCTAATGGTTACCCATCTCAGGATTAACCGTTTATCTTATCTTAAAATCGATTACAGCCCATAAACAAGACACTGAACTAACAGGGCTGAAAACGAACTATTGACAGAACAAAATTTTAACTTAGTGAATCTAAAACCATTCGATGAACAGGTCAATAGAAAGTCGTAAGCTATGGGATCTAGACGACTGATATACATACTTGACTTGTATATTTCTAAATACATACATTACTGGCTAAATACATAAGGAAGCGCTCGTGGCCCCGCGGTCTCAGTGTTCTGTAAACGATAACTGCAGTAAGCAACTTTCACTATGGCCGGTCCATGGATGGGTGACCATCCATGTGATCACTTTTTGACATTTATTTGAGCGTTTCCGTGCTTCGGAAGGCACGTTGAGCCGTTGGTCCCGGTTGCCAGTAAAATGGCAGTCGTTAAGCTAAGTTGAAGGCTTTATTTCATCAGCAGGCAGTCACAACCTGCGCCTGTCCATTTAAACACGGCAATACGGCTCACCACCTATTACGTGGGACAAATTATACAAAGGTGAAATGTGGGCATATAATATGCCTCTGCCTACCCCTTCAGGGATAAAGACGTGACCATATGTATGTATGTATACACTAGCTGACCCGCGCAACTTCGTTTGCGTAAGAGAGAGAGAGAGAAATATAAAGGTTTCCCGTCGCTTCCCTCTAGTTGCAGTAGTTCTTTTGGTTGGATTTTCATTAAAATGGTTATTGTAATTGTAAGCGAACCTAATTCGAAGATTAAGGAGCCAAATTAAACTCTTCTAAAAAGAAGCTAAAATATATCAGCTTTGTTAAGAGATTCAAGAAACTTCTTAATCCAGATGTTATGATTGCGGAGCCCACAAAAACCAGAAAGTCTTTTCTGATATCTGCAGCAGAGCCACTCTGACATAAATATAACTTTTTATCTATTGGCCTACATTTTCCAAAAAAATTGACCTAGATCTTTTATGCTTGTCTACGAAATACGGAAGTAAACTTAATTATTATATTTTCGGTCATATTTCCGGTGCTACTCAACCGATTCTAATTAAATAAACGTAAGATTTGAAGTCTGACCAAGACCTTATAAACAAATAATACCGCATCAAAATCGGTTCAGTAGTCGCCATTTTGATTTTCTAGGAATTTTATTATACTTGGTGTAACTCACACAAATACGACGAATCAAATGACACCTCGCATGTCAAAATCCGTCAAGCCGTTCAGGCTGTAGGACGTGACAAAGAAATGGACGTACATTCATACCACATAGTCTCGAAAAAGGTGAGGTGGCTCCTTAATTCATACGGACACTACTAAAACTACTATACTACTACTACTACTGGCAAAGGGTAGTGTCAATGTAAAAGTGAGTACAATTACCCTTAGCACTATCAGAAGGGTTACGGGATATTTTACTTCCCCGTGACTCTAGCCGTAGTGCTAAGGGAAACATGGGTCGACATCCAGCAGCGCCACTGGCGTTGCAAACGTTCATGATGCGAATTAGTCCGCTACAGAAACCAACCATCAGGTGGACCGTAAGCTTGTCTGCCATCTTAGTATTATAAGAAACCGGTTAAGTGCGAAGCGGAATCCTGCACAGAGGGATCTTTACCAAAAAACAGCAAAACATCACGTTTGTTGGATGGGAGCCCCCTTTAATCCCCCCTTTTTCTGACGTAAGTATTTGTTGTCATAGTGGCTACAAAAATTTAATTTCAGCTCTCTAGCTCATGATTACTGAGATACCTCTTCTAGGTCCTCGGTCCATCTGGCGGGTAGACCAAGTCGCGATGCCCGCTTTAGAACTCGTTTGTTAAATCTGCCGTCGTCCTGCAGATGTGGCCAGCCCTCTGGTACTTTACAGTACTGTTTTTATATGGACTTATAGATAAATTCTGACTAAATAAATCAAAATACATTTTTACTTTGAGCGAAGTAAATCTATATTTTTGTAAAAATTGATACCTAATGTATTTGTTAATTGGTTTAGAGAGCATTCTCTGCTTTTGCTTCTTTCTCGCATTTCTGGATGGTGTAGGTCTTCAGACTTTTAAGGCTGAGGCAACCCGTAGTAATAAAATTTATCCTATTGTGACCAGACA
The DNA here is from genome assembly GCA_933228765.1 of Miltochrista miniata. Classification (NCBI taxonomy): domain Eukaryota; kingdom Metazoa; phylum Arthropoda; class Insecta; order Lepidoptera; family Erebidae; genus Miltochrista; species Miltochrista miniata. The sequence goes on along the minus strand of OW121747.1, from coordinate 34,596,448 downwards.
TTTACTGTAGATTTCATCTGCTAAATGTTCATCTATAACGCCTCTGATCGTTTACGTTTGTATTATCCCTGTAAAAGTGTATATAATAAGAAAGTAAGCGAAGATAGTAATAAATACTCTGTATTATTCGGATGAACCGTGTACACCTTACCTAGAACTGTTTTTTCATGATTCCTAGCCAGCCATGTACAGGTTTTCATTCTCACAAATGTATTTTCGACATACAAAATATGAAGGCAATTCCGCATATTAAAGGGCAAAAATTAATAAAATATGCAGTTTTAATAAAATTATTATTAGATTTTTTTGACATTTATCGAAAATTGCGACCATCTTTTTTAAATCGAATTGAGCTGTCAAACATGACAACGTGTCAAAAAAAATTCAAAAAGTACCGACTATGGAGTATTAATATGAACGATGAGGCAAATCCCCCTAAAATATTTTTCAACCCCATTTTAACCATATTAAAAGATAAATTTCAATAAAATATAAAACACGTCTTCCATTAATTCAGTTAAAGATGTTTCATGCCAAATTTGAAGAAGATCGGACCAAGGAATCACGTTGTCCCATACAAACTTTGCAACCCTTGTTTACCCCCTTAGGAGCTGAATTTTCGAAAATCCCTTCTTATTGCTCGCCTACGTCACATAAGGAGCATTTGTGCAAAATTTCATGGTTCTAGACCCAGCGGTTTAGGCTGTGCGTTGATCGTCAGTCAGTCAGTTTTCTTTTTTATATATATAGATTACTGGATAATATAGGGACATAGGGACTGACTGGACTGGTTGCGGAAGGCGCAGGACCGTGTGTTGTGGCGTCATTTGGGAGAGGCCTACGTGCAGGAGTGGACTGATATAGGCTGATTTGATTGATTTGATTGACATACATTACATGTAACATACATACATATAATCACGCCTTTATCCCCGCAGGGGAAGGCAGATAAATAGTATACATACACACATACAAATATACACAGGAAACACCCAAACTCCTAAACAAACATTTTCATTACAAACGTTACTTTTCATTATTGTTGCTTGTTTACAAAATTAAGTAGTGCCTGTAATTAAATGTCTTGCTTTCAAGTCAAATAACCAGTTCACGTGCGAAAATAGTAGGTACCTACTAAAACAAACTAACAAATAGGTAGGTTTCCACCAATGGAATTATGTAATATCACAATTTACTCACGCTCTTACAAAACGCTTACTTATTGTCAGTAGCTTGTATTGGACCTTATTTTTTTTATGTAATTATTCCATAACATTGTTGTTTCATTGATATAAAAGTTAATAAAAAACAATACGCAGTCAAGTGAAAACTTAAGTATTTCATTATGTAATGATAGACGAATACCTAACAAAACATATAATTTGATGAAATGGTTCATTTCAAATTAATGCTGGAATAGCGGAGTGTGCGAGCGGCAGCGTTTTGTTGTTAAACTTACAAGCTCGATCGCAGAAGTCATCAGTAGGCAGTTTCCATGTTTCTGTTTATTTATTATACTTATTTTATTTCAGTGCCCCGTGTGGCGACGCGAAAGAGTACAAAACGTCGCCACCCAAATTCATCCCGAGGTTGACGTAAACGAAAGTATTACTTTAGTCGCCCTAAGGGAATACTTTCGCAAAACGATCCATTGCGTAGAGAAGGCTAACTCGAAATGAAACCCCGTTGTAAATCGTTAAGCCAAGTTGAAGGCTTGAAAATTTTCAACTTCAAGACGTCGCAACCTGCGCCTGTCCATTTCGACACGGCAATAGGCTCACCACCTATTACGTGGGGCATAAAATTATAAGGTGAAATGTGGGCGTATACGATGCCTCTGCCTACCCCTTATGGGATAACGGCGTGACTATATGTATGTATGTGTATTACTTCAGTGGTAGCGTCACGACCTTGTTTATATTTTAAAAAAAATATTTTTTTAAATATATATATTTTTTATTGGCTTGTTAGTTTAATGTGCAAGTTGCAGCGATATCAGGATGTCAGAGAAGCAATTATTTCAATATCGCTATCGCTAGCGCATCCGCTATCACGCCCAAAAAGAGCTCTATCGTACGTCACACACGTTGGCTAATTAGTCCAAGAACTATTGCGAGTGGCCATCACTATCATTAAATTAGCTGTCCATTGAAGACTGCACAAATTTCAAAATGTACTCTTATTTAACGGAAATTAATTATGACCGTTAATTTTATTTCCGAGAATATTTTACAAATGCAAGATAAAGTAGTAGGTACTTACTAGATTAGATTTGGTGGTCATTTATACAATTAAAACTGCTCAAAAACATACTACCCTAATGCCCATCTGATGGAAAATGACCTGTAGTGGTCTAAGGATTTAGACGTTAGCAACACCTGGCGCACTGTGCATCTTCATGGACATCAATATCGCCATTAGCTCGGCGCGATGGGCAATAGGGCATGTCGAACTCGTACCTACTACCGCGCGAGATCCTCGTTCTGCATGTTTGTTCAAAGTTGGCAATGCAGCAGAGTATTTGTCCCTAACGCTGATGCTGTATAAGCTAAATACGTCATGCGACAGGTCTGCTATTAAATAATATCAAAATATTATTTAATAGCAGACCTGCCGCATGACGTATTTGGTGTTATAATCGCTTTTGTTTTCTTTTCACTCGAGATTAAGTAAAAGTAGAAATTAATATTCATACCGAACTGCGTTATAAAACGTACTTATGGTAAATAAATGACATTTTGGAGTTATTCCCTGCAATCATTACATACGCAGTGGAGATAACCTGCTAAGATATCAATACTTATCCATACTAATATTATAAAGCTGAAGAGTTTGTTTGTTTGTTTATTTGAACGCTAGGATCTCAGGAACTACTAATTGGATTTCAAAAAATCTTTTACAGTTTGATAGTCCATTTATCGAGGATGGCTATAGGCTATATAACATCACGCTAAGACGAATAGGAGCGGAGCAGCAATCAAGAATGTTTTGAAAACGGGGAATATTTTTTTACCGTCTGAGAGCTTCCGAGGCGTACGCTGGGTAAATGGTTACAGTTAGGTAAAAATTATTTATTACAAAATTGTTTCTCTTAAAAAGTTCTAAAAAAAAGTCCGCGACAGCATATGTCTATCTTATAAGGTTCGCTCACAATAACCTAATTTGTCTATCTCTTAAGGTTCGCTCACGATATAATGAAACTGAAGAGTTTGTTTGTGCTAGGATCTCAGAAACTACTGGTTGCATTTCAAAAATTATTTTACAGTTTAATAGTCTATTTATAGAGGCTGGCTAATGGCGGTATAACATCACGCTAAGACGAATAGGAGCAGAGCAGCCACTAATAATGTTTCGAGAACGGGGATTATTTCTTTCTTTTAAGAGCTTCCATTGCTGACGCTGTATAAATAGGTAAAGTTACGTAAAAATTGTACTACAAAATTGTTTCTCTTAAAAAGTTATATAAAAAATTCCTTGACAGCCTATATGCCTATCTTTTAAGGTTCACTTACAATAACCCTCTTATTAAGGTTTTAAAGTATGAGCGACGTGACGGGAGTAAACTTGTTCTGCAGTGGCAGCCAGTCAACTGAACGATAAAAACCGGCCAAGTGCGAGTCAGACTCGCACACGATGAGTTCCATACTGAAAAACGGATGGGTGGAAGTAAAAGCGACGGGAAACATTATATCACTTTAACATCTCTTTCCTTCTCACTCTCATGTGACGCAAACGAAGATAAGCGGTTCAGCTCTAATGAATACAAGCGACGACGCGGCGACGCGACGAGAATAAGCGCGACGGAGGTAATTGCAACGGGAAACATTATAATACTCGAAATATTAATACCATACCGCACCCCCAGTGACGCAAACGAAGTTGCGCAGGTCAGCTAGTGTAGTTATAAATAAGCAATACAAAAAGCAATTTGTTTCTCGATTAACAGTTCTATCATCTTTTGGTACACTTATTCCGAATACATCTAACGCTAACCCGTTAGATGTATCCAAACGTAAGATACATATACGGATACATCTATTCCAATATTACCTACATCAATCACCTATCAGTACAGACAAAATGGTGTGGGTTATCGGAAAATAAGACAGACTAATTTAGAAGACGAAAATAAAATAATTAGGAAACTGTAATGTAAGTTTCGTGCAAATAATATTCTCACAACCGACAGGAAAAAAAAATCTGTAATTATATTCTCTGTGATACTGTTCATTTCTATCTCAAATGACAAGGTAGAACTTGTAATTAACCTTGAAGTTAAGAAAGTTGGATGGCTCCGATCAGTGAAAATGAATGAAAAATCTTTATTAATATACCTAGGTCACAAAGTAACACCTATATATATCAAAATGATTGCTTTTTTTTAAATTTATTTATTGAGAATAATCTAGTTTCTTTGGGAAGTTTTTTATAAAACCTTATACATTGTCCGACAAAAGATCAACAGCTTATACTTTGCAGACGTGCAGCATGTAAAAATTGATTATCTTTATGTCTGGTATTTACTGTATATCACTTTTTTCAGAAATGTGTCTTTGTTTTTAAATTAAATTTTTATATAATTATGTATTGTCATATCACAGTTACAATATTCATTTCTCTGAACTTTTCTCTTGGAGACACTCTAGCTAGAACCTAGTTGGTATATTTCTCTCGCAGCTCTCTTTTGTAATATAAATATGATATTGATGTCCGCTGAATCTCCTCAGAGAAGAATTTCGTATGACATAACACTATGCAAATAACCGAAATAGACTATTCTAGCCACTTGAACATCAATGAGCCGTCTAATAGTTTTTACTGCATATAAAGCAGAACTTAATTTACCTGACAATATTTCTATAGTTTCAATCAAATCGAAGTTACACGAACTTCGATTTTATTGAATTTGATCGATCGATGGAAATGTATGCCCAAAAATACAGTAGACTCTACAGAAACCAACCCTTATCCATTATATTGTACATTGGTCGCCATCAGTCTCATATTAGGTGTCGAAAACTTTATTACTTTAGTTTTTTATCATTTCAAAGAAGATTGTTAACGCTTAACAAATAAACAACTTTTAAGAGTGCACTGTTAACATCGTCATAATCACTGTCAACTGTCTATAAATTTCAAATGTCGAAAAAGTTTTAATCGCGAACCAAGCAATCTCATTTTTATATAAGGTAAGTCATTTATGTATATTAAAAAGAGAAATGGACCAAGAATTGACACCTACGGGACACCCATTACAACTACATTTCCTGAAGATCGTTATCGTTTACTTTAACCCTTTGAATTTTGTTGCTCAAATAAGAAGTCATAAGGACGATATATAGCTCTTTTCCTGACACCATAGTGGCGCAACTTTTTGACCAGAGTTTCGTGGTGAACACAGTTGAAGGCCTTAGATAAATCGTAAACACACCCAATGCATCCGGCGAAGCGTACCAAGCCACATTAATACTCGTATGTAAAGCAACCCCTGCATTCACTGTTGAGCAATCCTTTGTGAATTCGAACGGTTTCCTATGTAGTAAATTATGTCAGGAAACACACCAGCCTCGAGCACATAATTACATGAGGAACAGCTTTAACAGATAGAACCCCTTAAGTCTTTAGTGTTTTTCATATTAATTTCTTTATAGGTTTTAAAAACGTCTCTAGAACTAACAGCTGAGAATTCAAAGTCTGTGCCGCATTCGTCCACCCCAAGTTTTAGAAATTGTTCGGCAGAAACGGAGCAAGACGAGAGAGTTCTTGTAATAGAAACAGGAATGTTAGAAAAAAAATTTTTAAATGAAATTCATGACTACGTTCTTTATCAATTTGTGCTCTCCCCCCGCCCTCGGGCTCACCTCGGAGGGGTCAGGACTTTTAGTATGTTTATCTCCTTACTAGTCCAAACAAAGCTCCTAAGTCAAAGTATCTACTTTAGACTTTTCCATCTACAAGTTATTCGTTTACTAGACTATACGGCTTTGTCTGATCTGATTCGTATGAGAGCTCTAAGTTTTGTTATTAAATCCATATCTCGAAAACATACATCAGGAATAATATTACAAAAATCATTAATAACCTTGTTATGTGCAGCTTGTGGAAGTTAATGAAAAGTAATTAAGATATTGTCACGCGCGCTGGACACGTTAGTTAACAAATAATACATCAACATTGGGGATATGAAACTACATTATTAATAAATTGGTTGATGACATTGGATAAAATCTTCATAGACCTATGCGAAATTGTGAAAATCACATTATTGCACTTCAGTGAATACACAGCCAGTGTTTTATGGAAATCTGGTACCAGGAGCTGAGATCAGTTTTGCTGTGCGCCTTACATGTCTTTTCATTAATGAACAAGTGAAAGTATAGCGTCATCGTTTTTTTTTCAATCTTCTTGTAGTAGATCTTTAAATACACGGTGTTTCTTTTAGGGTGTCAAGCCGCCACTAGCTGGTAGCAGGGTTCCATACCTATCGATTTAACCCCCATGTATGTTCTACGATTTTTTGTAGTTTTCGAGATATAATGTTCTGCATAATTCCCTATTTTTTTATTATCGATTAAAATTTTTACATCTTGTATCAAAGTTAGGAAGGAGATTATTTTGTCCATAATACTGCAGTCAATAGGCATTATAATAATAAAAAAATATCCAAGATAAGTCGTGGACGCGTAATTATAAAAAATAACGAAAAAAAAATTATATCTCGAAAACTACAAAAAATCGTAGAACATACATGGGGGTTAAATCGATAGGTATGGAACCCTGCTACCAGCTAGTGGCGCTGGCGGCTTGACACCCTAAAAGAAACACCCAGTATAATTGTGCGCATGTATGACCAAGGTCACATTATCAGGCTTTATTATAATGCACATAAAGTGTTAACCTTTACCAGTCATTGCCACGATTTTGTCGAACGTTTTGCTTCATTTGTACTCTTTTTTCTGGATTATGAGATCCTAGTAGAGTCTAGACAGTTGTAAAGTGTCAAAATGTTTGAAGGTGACAGAAAAACTTAGGACATCAATATTCTAATAATGAAATATGAATCTTACGCCAAGCCTTGGACTGCGCCAGGTGATTTGATCAATAGATTATATGAATTCTTTTATAATCCTTTATAATATTCCTTAAATATAACGTGAATGCAATGTCATAATAGTTAGTAGTCTCTGTTTTAAATTGGGGTTGTGTATCTTACTCCTCTTTAAATTGAGCAAGGGTTACTATTTAAGTTTAGTAATATATCTTTGTCTCTCATGGTAGGTACCTCATTCTTTGCTAGCGTTGGATTTATTTCACAAATGCACGTTACATGTGTGACAAAAGGTGATTGTTGAAATGTTAATACTATTGTCTGCCTGCATGATGAAAATATATTATTAATTGTTTTGCTTTTTACATTTTATTTGCTTCAATATGACCGGAATTATTTATTTAAGAAATGATTTTCTAATATTTTCTGGCGACTTACTTAGTTACTTAATTTTTACTGTGAGTTCGTAGAAATGGCAATCAAACTCGGCAAAAATGCCTAAAAATGAACATAAAGAAGCATTTAAGAATTAATTTGTTAGCAAAAATGTAAATACAGAAACTAGGTTCTTCCAGTTTGGACTTTCGTTTGAATAAAAAGTTGCTTCAAATCTAGTTGGCTTTGTGGCTCTAAGCTTTTAACAAAACCAGAATATAAATTCTGATGAACATTATGGTGTTATGAAAACCGGTTCAAGAAGAATTGATAATATAAGAACGAACAAATGTAATTCTAAGCAATCGAAAACAATCATAAGACTACATGAATGACGTCGCGTCGTGAGCGTGACCCGCTTCTACACCGGTTCCCAGCCTAGAACGTTTCCAGCCGACACGATTTCCACTTTCATCTGATTGATTACTCGTCTGCCGACCATTCAGAGTATTTGCCACCGATTATATATGCATTTGTTGTAGCATAAGAGCGTAATTGCTGTGAGGCCAATGAATCTTTATTAGTGAAGAAAGTAATGTGTAATTTTTGTTGCTTTGGCGATTGCTATTTCTCTTTACAAAAGGCGATTCTTACTCATTGTTTATGTCTATGTTTTCAGCATGAATAAATGAGGTACGGTCCATTGATTTTATATTATTCTTTTTACATTTATTGTTAAAAATTACAGAGAAACATAATTATTACATATCTATATATTTACATTATTACTATCTAAACTAAACCTAAATAAGGCCCCCGTAGCATTGTGCCCAAAAGGCTAGCAGCATTCCCCCTTTTGGACGTTTTACAAGAGCATCTGTATATGCCTAGGTATGTAAAATAAAATTCTTTTTCTTTCTTTCTTTGAATAGCAATACCTATTCGCTGAGCGAGAAAACTGCCAGCTCTTGGGTCACCAGTCGACTCCACAAGGCGCTTTTTAAATTTTTGAAAAAAATTTGCGCATTGAGACACCATGAACCAAGGGTCTCGACACCGACTTGACAAAAACGATACGATGAGTCGAGACCCTTATATTTATTAATTTTAATATTTTCAGCCGCTTCCGCTGCTGCGCTGGCTTTTAATTTTGTTTTTGGAAGATGGGACGGGGCCAGAGTGTCAACACAAGTTGCATCCCAGACCAGCACCCGACCCATCTCCCACGGTATTAAAGTTATACCATCCGGTCTCTTGCCATCGTCCCTGAAAACGCCGTTTGGCTCTAGGAGCGCAGGCACATTGGCGGTGACAAGAGCACGGCGAATGATGTCATTCAGCGCAGCGCTTGGCGTGAGATGCGGCCTGCGCTCTTTAAACATGAAAGACCATGATGCGCCAAATTGTCAACGTTTAAACCGCAGGGGCATCGATGTGGAGCGCAAAGCGTGACGCCAAGTCTCAAATCAACTGAAATTCGTAGGGTGTCCGGTTCCAAAAAAGTTCCGGTGTTGGCTGTAGGGAAAGCTTTCAGCCAATCACCGGATTCCTTTCTACTGAGCGCTAATAATCTGGCCCGATCTGGGCCTAAGCTGGCGTTTAACAAGGAGTCAAAGGTTAATTTTGAAATAGCGTCGTCCCAGCTCCGTTGTTAATTTGGATGGGTGGGAATGTATTATTATATTGGTAATATATATCTATAAATATTATAAAACTGTAGAGGGTCCAGAGTCTGTACCTACATGAAAGATATTTTGAGAATTTTAATTGTTAGGCATTCTCTAATCGATACTGAAGCCGAAAATTTAATTTAATTCTTTTTTGTCTGTCTGTCTGTATCCCGAATAAGTAGGTATCGTAAATTAGAGACAAACAACTTAAACTTTCGCTAAACGTAGAATTCAAGGGTTCCTTTGAATGTAAGGGTCATTCTAAAAAGGGCAGTTTCACTCGCTCTTATGAGTCTGATGAAAAAATACCTCTCCTTTTCTACACCTTATGTGACGTAAACAAAGTTGCGACGGTCAGCTAGTATTGAATGAAATCAAACTTTAATTTTGTCACTAAGGACAAATTGGAACTCAGTATTCAAATTGGAATCAATAAGTTTTGAAATAAACTCCCTTTGAAGCAATAAAACATATTTCTATCTCTTTACAAGAAGCACACTCTCATGTCAATAAAAAGATTTCGTATTAATACTTATAGAAAACTCTTGGCCTAAATTGCTTTTTACCATGACCGAATTGAAACATACCTATCCAGTAAACATTGCGTACTGCGTGGCTGCTCTATTTTAATTATTTGGAAATAAAAACAAGGCAATAAGAAATCCATTTTAGTAACAATTTTGTAATAATCATGTGCGTAATTCTATTTACAAATTGTATATAATTAACTCTCATTGCGGGACAAAGAATGTAATAGCAAACTGGACGTCATCTATCTCGTATAAAAAGTGGAGTGATAAATATTTTTATCTTCTCAGAAAAAAGGAAAATACATAAATCCCTGTTCTAAAGTAGGTATACAATAATTATCTACTTCTAGTTTGCCTGTTTTCTATATATATATATATATATATATATATCAAGTATTCCTCTTCTACCTGTTTTCGGGGAAAATGCGTATGTAGTATGAACCCTTCTACTTAACATTTGATAAATAGAAATAGTCATTTAGTACTTCGGTTTAATAAGGAGGAATCTAAAATGCTATTTCAACACTAGAAGTAAATAATGTTGATCATAAACTTATTGGATTGGATCATAATCTTAATCCTCAAGTGATGGTCTCTCGAGGGTTACTTAAACTTCGTAATTCAAGAGAATAGGTGCTATAGTACCTGAGATAAATTAAGTAAGTATAAACGTAAATTAGTGTTTTAGTCTGATGTTCGATTGGGTAACCATAGTTACTTAAGAACCTAGATATCTTGATATGTACATCGTACTTATATTGCTAAATTGAATGCAAACATTCACATACTTCTACTACAGTGCTTCTACGTAGGTAACAACGTGTCTGTTATTTATCGACCCCATTTTGCGACACTTGGTGGAGCTTAGCCTCTCAAAAAGGGGCAATCCTGATTTCATACACGTTTACTATTTATCCCTTGAAGAGAATGCTGAAAGTCAATAGAATTGGAAACGTTACATTAAAAAACAACCCCGGGCTATATTATAGGATATTAAAAAGTTTAAGTAATACATTTTATTGTAAAATTATTAATAACCCGAGTACTTACTACAGAACAACCTAACATTATAAAGTCCTGGTTCGTGGTATCGTGTCGCCTAAATATTAGATAAAAATTTTAAGTCCTATTTTTCGAGAAATCTTAACTGGATATTGTTACAAGATTTGCACTAGAGATTGCGTGATTATCAAGTAGATTAGGTATAGAAAAGTAATAATCATAAGAAAATATCACCAACTATCTTCTTGTGAACAATTAGACAAGTTTTGCTGTAAGTAACTAGGAACGCCAAAGGTCTAACCCTCGAATATTAATTAACTACATAAACATTTCATTTATAAATATAATATATACTCAAAAGGTTCTTTTAGTTAATAGACGTGGTATTGTTTAAGTTTGCGTTGGTTATTAAGCGCGTATTCAAAGGGTCCATGAAGGTATATCCTACCTACATATACAATGTAGGATATATATCCTACTCTACCTGTTGTAACACCGCCTCTGCTACGCAGTAAAGGAAAGATTAAAATTAAATAGACTACGTTTATTTCTAGGTATAAAATTACCTCTTTGTCGTTTACATGAAAATAAATTAATTCAATTTGTACTTTGAAAATGTTAGGCCGGTAAATGTATTATAATTATTCGTGTTCCTAACATCAAACGACAGTTAAGATGGAGCTGTGTTTACAAAAATGTATAAACTCTTTTGTTGTTTTTAGATACGTATCTTGTGACATTGAAACAAAATATAAATGTAATTATCTCACACTTCAAAATCATTGAAGCCGTTTACCCATACAGGGGTGAATGACATCTCACATTTCAAAATCTGCCAAAACGGGAGAGGGATGAAATGTCACGAGATGATCACGCATCTGAGGAACAGCTACGCCGAAACTTGCCTACTGCAGTGATCGTTTTCGGAACATTGAGTCAACTGGGCTACAAACTACAAACCTACAAGCACTTCTTCCAGTCCCAGGGGTGTATGGTCAAAATAGATACATACATACATACATAGTAATCTAAAATCACTCAAACATGTGAAAACCATTACGCTCCTTTCGGGTCTGTCAAGAATGAAGTATAGACATCATCTATGTACTTACCAATGGTGCCAGGAAACCAGGCGCAAAGTGGGTTCCTTTGTAGATCTGTGCTACTGTTGCCCACTCTGATTTCAAGATCCTGAAGTGGTTGGTGACCTGAAATGCAACAAAATGTAAAAAATGGGAGCTATCTTTAAAAGCTAGATATTGAACTAAATAGCGTTCATTTTAGACATATTTTCATAGGAGACAAATATTTGTGTGACCCATAAATGTTTGTCTCAAGAGTCTGGGTGTTTCTATGTATAATATGTATGTATTTAAAGTATATAAGTATTAATATCCGTGGTCTGATACCCATAACACAAGCAGGTTATTCCTAGCTTACTTTGGGATCAGATCGCTATCTGATCCCAAAGTAAGCTAGGAATAACCTGCTTGTGTTTCTGCCTGTTTTCATCTCACACAACGCTTTGTGTGAGATGTCCGTGAATATATTTAGCATTCCATATTGATCCTAGGACATCCTTCCGAAAGCTCAGTCAGCAGTGTTAGGGCACCGAATGGTTTTGGTGGGTCCAATACAAACAGCTCTCATTTTATCCTACCTAAGTTCTCGTAGGAATGTTCAAAAGTAAAAATTTCCACGTCGATATTAGCCATCATTTCCTTGGTATGCAAATTGACGTCACTGTATACAATTTTATCAGTATCTTTTCTTAGACAGCAGGTGCACCAGTTTGCAGATCAGTTAAGTTTGACCTTGACCCCGTGACCGTAGTTTTTTCAACTATATTACGACTGTCCTCGTCAGCTTCGTCACATAGTACTAGGCATCGTGAGGTCTAGTACCGTTCAAATCAAATCAACTTGAAGTAGGAATATCCCTAAGTTACACAGGTCATATTAAGTTGGAAGTGTCGAGGCTTAAGTATAATATTTTATTACTCATATAACTTAAGAGTCATAATCCAGCGGATGTCAATATTAAAGCAACTCGAATACGAAATACCAAAACGTGATCTTTTTTTTTATGTAAACGCGAGGCGGAATTCGATTTCATCATTGGATTAAGTGATAGGTTGCCGCCGACAGCGTTCACTAATTTCGCAATACGAATAAGAATGCGAAAATTGAAAGGTCAGAGATCTTCCGATATTCGTCGTCGCTGTCAAGGAAGCCGATAATTAATTTATAGAATTCCTCAAAAATTTGAAGTGCTTCAAAACCAGTCCGGTAGAGACTTGACCTTGGAAATGAAATTAGGTGCTGTAAATCGGTTGTAGAGAGAACATCACGTCTAGTAAGTGCTCCTAAAATGGTGAAAATTGATTTACTTATAAAAAGGTCAGTAAAGTGAGTTAGAAATTTCTGACTAGGATATAAATACGAGTGCTAGTCATCGTAGATTCGTAGTGCTATTTTGAAAGTACTCTATTTAGGTAACTAGAGATAGTTTTGGTTTTATTTGTATTAATATATTCCATTTAAAAAAGGGTTTAAATAGAATAAAACTTTTCTTCTGCGAGTAAAATACTACGCAAATCGTTCAGCCATTGCACAAAGTACAAATGGTTGCAGGTATTGGAGTTCTCTGTCCTTTTTTAATAATGTACGAAAGCAATTAATTAACTTGTTTAATTGGCGATATGTTTGATTGATATTGATTGTTACCCATTTTGAAACAACCAAATGGTTTACTTTCATTTAGTATAGCGCCAGTTTGTTGTGTAAGGTTTATTAATCGAAATTAGGTACCTATAGATGTATTTTTGCAGTAACTACATAATTATATTGAATACTAGAGGACGTCACGCGGTTTCACCCGCGTAGTTCTCGTTCCCGTGGGAATACAATATTTTTTCTTTCATAAGAACCTTCTCCTGACAATACCTTACACAACAAAAAAAGAATTAGTGAAATCGGTCCACCCGTTCCGAAGTTATGCGCTTACCAACACTTTATGCGATTCATTTTTATATATAAGAAGATGATAATTACTTGTATTGCGGAACAATATGCCTTATTTTCTAATATTAGTGAAAGAGTTTTTAAATTCTTCGTAAAAACAATTGTAGAGTTTATTTATAGAAAATATTGTTTTCAGTGTGCCGAGAAATATGGTGGGTTTAGAATCGGAATTATTTCTATTCTGCAATATTTTGGGAATAATTAGATTTAGTTTAGTTTTATTTATCTAATTGTAAATTGATTAGAATACTTATAATAGATTTTGTTAAATACATTTTAAAATTTTCTACTGTATTAAAATAGACATGAATGAATATAGCATCTTACCACAGCATCCTCTTGTTGTAACCCTGACGACTTTGACGGCGTAATGTCTGAGTAAATCCACCTGCCACCAAGGGGAGGCTTCCCTCTGCGTTTCAGTACATCTCTTGCCGTCATGGTCTGTGGTCTTCTCCCCGTCGTTGCCGTTGGCTGCTGTCCCTCCGCGGACGGTTGTGGACTGGTTCGCTGGTTTCCTGAAGGCTACGTTTGTACCTGCGAGATTTACATACATGCATTAGCTTCAGAAGGCAAAGTGAAGATTTCGTTTTACCCTTTAACCCTGAGCCTGCTTTTAATTTTATGATGTGACTAAGTTTAAATTTGTTACTGATCCACTGCTCAGCTGCGATGGAGATCAGGTGACCTGTGATACAGTTTTCTTCTAATATCTACTTTATTATATATATATATTTCGCAATAACTTATGAATGAGATATATATGACTTTGTAAAGATATACCGAAATACAAGGCACATCCTCACTTACGCACATAAGTGAAAGCAAAACCTACTCATGAATTTAAAATGGACAACCTAAAACATCAAATATTGTGTCATTATTATTCGTAACCCGAATGATTAATTTTTCTTAAAATTAAACACATTTAAATATTAATGAACACTCCGTCTCCTAGCACGCCACCTACTTGTTACTTAATGGACTGTATAAGGCTTTCCTTCACAAATGCGGTTACTCTGTTGCTGAGTGCTCGGTGACCCTCGAAATTGAATAATTTCATTAATTAACTCGATATTCTACCGGTATCTTTACAACATAGTATTAAAGGAAAAGTTTTTTTTTCTGATTGTGCGGTAAGATCTTTTTTAAACCACTCAAGGAATTTGAATGCAGCTTTCAGCAATAGACATAGGGATTCAAGGGTATGCTTTATATGTATAATATCTACATACAAAAAGTTTAGGAAAGCCAAGCCGTAACGTAAAAGAAGTTGCGCGGGAGAAGTTGTCCAGGATGTCGGACATACAAAAAGGTACCACTAACTACTCCTCATAGTGACTTGAAAACTGACAGCAATTATGTTTTAAATCGACATCAGTAAATGGTCTGGGCGCTACTAAAACAATAACTCTTAACAGGATCTCTATCAACTCTAGGTACAGTATCTATGTCAATTTGCCTATCCATAACATCATCATAAAGCTACCTACTGCATCGAAAATAAATAATATTAATATATCGGTTGATATAGCAATCTCGAGGTTAGGTTATCATTTTGAGGACAACTTGGCGCTGTTGTATTTAATGTGTACATTATTATAGAGTAAACTGATATAAGTGTACTTCGCGATCAAAAATAAATTGTAAACCACTGCGACGTAGGTTATAATTGACTAGGGCTAGGTGCATCAGGATGCACCTAGCCCTAGTCAATTATAGCAGGGCCAGGGCCCTACATACATATGGTTACGCCTTCATCCCCGAAGGGATAGACAGAGGCATATTATATGCCCACATTTCACCTTTGTATAATTTGTCCCACGTTATAGGTGGTGAGCCGTATTGCCGTGTTTAAATGGACAGGCACAGGTTGTGACTGCCTGCTGTTGTAATAAAGCCTTCAACTTAGCTTAACGACTGCCATTTTACTGGCAGTATCCGGGACCAACGGCTTAACGTGCCTTCCGAAGCACGGAAACGCTCAAATAAATGTCACAAAGTGATCACATGGATGGTCACCCATCCAAGGACCGGCCATAGTGAAAGTTGCTTACTGCAGTGATCGTTTACAGAACACTGAGTCCGCGGGGCCATGAGCGCTGCATCCTGGCCCTAGTCAATTACAAACTGTGTACATACATTGTTAGTTTAGGGCTCTTACAGAATATGCCTCTTGTAGCATCGCGACCTGCGTTTCTCTGACTGCATCGCTTATTGCCACTTTCTGTATTCAATCCAGCATTGGATACGCACTTTTCTCGACTAAATGTTTTAACTAATTGAATCTGTCTCAGAATGGGTGAAAAAGTAGCTAAATCATCGATCGCTATTGCTAGAAGTAGAATGTTTGTAAACAGAAATATCGACAGCAAAAAAAGCATAAATAAATAATTCACGAATTTACAGCTTTCAATAATTTCATACTACTAACTGACACTGCTCTTATGTTATAGTGTGTAGTTATGGAGTTTAATAGCGTGTTGATTATAATCAACTCGCAAGTTGTATTTACCAATAATGTGTTTTCGAATACTCTTCTTAAAAGTTGATTAATAAAATACATACTACAGCAAAAGTGTTACTATCGATCTCCTATTGAGAAGTCTAGAAAATAAATAGAAGTACTAGTTATTACACTTTTCTTACAGTGAATATAATATACGGAACTATTCATGATTGCAAATCCGATTTATTCTTAGTCTACCAATATAAGATCTTACCACAGAATGGTGGTTCAGCCGTCCACTCTCCTCTCAGCGAACATTCACGTTGATGGGCCCCGAACAGCTCGTATCCATCATCACATTCATATGTAGCTATTGAGCCAGGTCCTATGTCACCTTTGGGCAGCGATACCCTGGCGTTTGGAGGGACTGCAGGATGCGCGCAGCGGCGCTCAACTGTTGACAAAGATACAAGGCTAAATTAGTTACAAAATCTCAATTCAACATACATGATGCTGATGAATCTAGAAAATAATATTTTGAAACCTGTATAATATACCACAAAAATATTTAGTTAAAAGTTTCTTGCGACGCTGACCGTACTTCGAGGCAAATTCATTGTCAAACAGAAGGTATATATAATGAACTGCATAATGGCTATGCAATTCAGCATTCTCGTCGTTATATTTGCAAGAGAGGGTGTGTTCAGATTTGTTCTACAAGGACTTGTTTCCATTATTCAATTTTAAGACATCAAGAGCACACGTCTGACCGTGATATTCTCATTTATAATTCATATGAATTCACTAAAATTACTTTTATTGGTTACAGTTGCAACTAACTCTAAATGGTGACCTAATGAAAAAGGATAAATTGGCACTCCTTTAATATAATTCTACTTATTTTAGACTTAGAATACATATTTTGTTTGAGAATAAGCAAAAATTTCATCGAATATGTGTTGGATAAAACGCCAAGGTCTGAACACGGCCGCAGCTTAATAAATGTGTAGGTACTCATAAATCTTATATCGAGAATAACACAGTCGCTAATATTATTGCCGTCCTTACAGAGGCAGGCCCTAGACGACCAGAGGACAATGGCCGTCAGGGTGATAAGGGGATACCGCACGATCTCCGGTGAGGCGGCATGTCTCCTAGCCGGGACCCCTCCATGGGACCTGGAAGCGAGAGCCCTTGCGTCACTATTTAGATGGCGCAAGGATGCGCTGGAGCGGGGCCAAAGGCCTGCGTCTCGAGAAATCGAGGCCCAGCGGTCTCTGCTCCACCAGGAAACCGTGGAGACATGGAAGGTGCGACTTGAGCAACCAAAGGGGGGATTCGCCACAATCGCGGCCGTCAGACCGGTCATGGACGAGTGGCTGGAGAGGAGACACGGTGCTCTCTCCTACCGGCTGTCACAGATACTAACCGGGCACGGTAGCTTCGGTAGGTATCTGTGGCGAAGACACCGGGAAACCACGGCCGAGTGTCAGCACTGCGAGGACCGCAGCGATGACACGGCGTTCCACACGCTGGTGGAGTGCACAGCATGGGCGCAACAGCGACAGGTCCTCGTAGTGGGTCTGGACGTGGACACTCTCTCGCTCGAGACCATGCTGCGAGCCATGATCTCCAGCGGGAGTAAGTGGGATTGCGCCGCCTCTTTCTGCGAGCAGGTCATACTCGTGAAGGAGGCGGCGGGGCGGGTACGGGAGAGAACTCTCCCACCCGAGTTCCGCAGTCAGCGGCCTGGACGCCGCCGACGTGTCTTCGCCGAGGACTATCGGCCTCCATGACCGGGGGTCTGAGGACGATGAGAGGGCCGCTCACCGTCCTTACAGAAGCAGGCCCATGACGGCAGCGTGACGTGAGGAACTCACGTACGCCCCCCCTTAGAAGCGGGATCACACCCGAAACCCCCCAAAGACGCGGGATAGCACCCGAACCACCCCCTAGGCGAGGCCGCGGTGGCGGCCCTAGGTCAAAGACTTCTATATAAACTGAGATAGACGCGCCGTACTCTAACAAACGAGATTTCAAAAGCAATCCTCAAATACACACATTAATAAGACTACACTCACTTATAAATATTTTTTACGTAATTGTCACCACACACAATAGCAATATACGAATAGAAAAAGAGTAAAAGAGAAGGCGTATGGACTCCGATTGCAAGTCGAGCATCTACTTTCGAAGTTTTGACTCATAACAGTGCGAGCAACGCTGCTAATTAGCTCAGTTTATAGGTTTCAAAAATCAGTGCGTAGGGCATGTCTACCTCAGTTTATATAGAAGTCTTTGCCCTAGGTCTGTTGGGAGTCCTGGGATATCCTTCCGAGGGCTTACCCGGGGCTCACAACCATAGGCTGTTGGGCGTTACGTGAGGTTTTTTAGTCGGTAGGAGTCCGGTATAACATCCATGAGGATTTCCCCTCACGTTAAAACAAAAAATGCATCAGAGTTTATCAACTACACACAAATCTTCCCTTCCCTTTATACAATTTGTATGGAATAAATATATTTTCTTTTCAGTTCGTAGGTAAATGAATACGTGAAGCGAAAAGTACACCATATCAAGGAAATTGCGTATGTAACCGGATGAACGCACAATTTGACACAGTTAATTTATATGGGGAGAAAAAGTTCATAAAGCTATATCTTTAATGACCAACGAATCTTTAGTTCATTGTTATTATTTCTCGAGTACTGTTGAGATATAATAAAACAATATCGCACTTTGAATCGTTATTTTTAAGCAACAATATTTTCAATAAACGCTGCATCCAGAATGCAATAAGGTAATTGGTTGTCACAGAAACAGCTTCAGTGATATATTACTCGATGCAATCATAGCTGGTGATACTTGTATATTAACTCGACTCTGATATTTAATTATTTTATTGAAGTTTTTCCAATATAATATATTGAATATTGTTCGACATATTATGTCGAACAATATTCATATTGAATTTTAATAGCACTATGAGCGATTAATGAACAATATACGAGCACAGTTCACAATATCATTCAGTTGTGATATTATTATGTACGTTTATTATATTAACTATAATATAAAATTGAATAACTTGATTATTTGGTCAAAATTTACATACTTACAGTCTTATTTGTAATCAATTTATGATTAAAACTAAATAATTAACGCCCATTACACTGGCTGCATTGCCACGCTGGACCTCAATGGCCGACTTTTGCACCAGATACGAGCCGGAGCGGGAGCCAACCGTCTTGACCATTACCCGCCTGCCCAATTTTTTGATCAATTTTTTGGCGTCTGCACCCCAACTGCCCATCGTTTCGACAGCGAAGTATATATTGTATATTTACGTTTTTTTTCCGTGGCTTCTTCAGCAGCAGCTGCTGGAGAGCGGACGGTACGACTGTACCTATAACTATCAGTTTCCATGTGGTATCAATTTAGAACAGAGAAATAGGTATATGTAAAGTAAAATGCCCACAGACGGAACTGCTGAGCTCTCAAATATTTGGGCCGAGCAATTAAATGCATTATTTTTAGTTTTCAGATAAAGTTATCGAGATATATTTAACATCCATTACTGAGTGTTTTTGATATTTAAGTCTGTTGTAAGCGCCATGATTACGGAGGAACTTATCATGGGGTTTGCAACAGTGCAGAAATATATTACGATTACTCTTACTAGTTTTAGTCTAAGTTTCAATATTAATTTAAACATCATAACGGCATTACGTAGTAACTATTTAGTAATCTGTGATAACGGCTCCATCCCCTACCGTCCTCAGGACCCGGTCACAGAGGTCGATTGTCTTGGGTAAAGACAAGCCCGCAGTGAGAAGCCCTCTCTCCTGACTTCTCGCCCGCTCCCTCTACAGCCGCATTTTCGCGAGCACCACCTGCTCACAGAAAGACGCGGCAGCATTCCACTTACGCTACAGAGCATGGTTCGCAACATGGTCTCTAGCTAAATGTTCAAGTCCAGACTTGCCACGATTATTTGGCGCTGTCGTGCCCACCTAAAGCACTACAACGATATGTGGAGCTACATACAATTTTCCATTAGCATGGAATCTAGTTGTAGAAAACTTGATTTTCTAGTTATCAATATCTTGTACATAGGTACATAATTATTGATAACGTGTGCTGAGCTGCTATAACTAGACCACATAACTGGGTCCTCGCACAAAGACAATGTGATCACTGTGTAATAAGAGACATGGTAAGTATATGTAGTGATTATATAGTCTTTGGGTAAGGCCTCAGTTATGTGGATTGTGGTCTAGCTATAGAGTAACTACATTTGCCAGTCTCCGTGAAAACTCGCGATCTTTCTCTTGAAAGATATGCAATAGACAAATTATTAGGTATGCAGACAGATATTGAATATTGTTCGACATATTATGTCGAACAATATTCATATTGGATTTTAATAGCACTATGAGCGATTAATGAACAATATACGAGCACAGTTCACAATATCATTCAGTTGTGATATTATTATGTACGTTTATTATATTAACTATAATATAAAATTGAATAACTTGATTATTTGGTCAAAATTTACATACTTACAGTCTTATTTGTACTGTCGTGCCCACCGAAAGCACTACAACGATATGTGGAGCTACATACAATTTTCCATTAGCATGGAATCTAGTTGTAGAAAACTTGATTTTCTAGTTATCAATATCTTGTACATAGGTACATAATTATTGATAACGTGTGCTGAGCTGCTATAACTAGACCACATAACTGGGTCCTCGCACAAAGACAATGTGATCACTGTGTAATAAGAGGGTTATATATTAAAATACCAGAAATCAAAATGCCTTTACTTAAAATGCATTAGACCAAAATACCCGAATTCGAAATACCTTAACATTCAAAATACCTTATTTCAGTACACCTTACCGTAAAATGTCTAAATCTATACATATAATAAAATGATAGAAAAGCCAAAACTGTACATTGGAAATATTAACAAAAAAATACTCGCTGGGTGTTCTACATAAGATACCGAAGCTGAAAATATAGTTAGAATTTTTTTTGTCTGTTTGTCTGTTTGTCTGTTTGCTTTGCTTTGTCCGGAAGGATCTCGAAAAGTACTGAACAGATTTGGTTCAAATTTTGCACAAATATTACTTAGGGGTGTGGTCTTAAAATAGGCTATTTATTATCACGCCACATATCTTAGGGGCTAAGCAGAGAGCAATGAAATGTTTAAACCGTTGGATTGATTTAACTAAAACGTAGCAGGAATATTAGTAGGAGATAGGTTTTACACTCAGACAACATATTATTACGCTAAATTTTTTAGGAGCTCGGCAGAGAACAATGAAAATCTGTTTGTATATTTTTGCAAAATACAGAAATTACTGAATAATTTTAATTAATCTTTTATTTGAATAGCAATCTAGAGGTAGGATCTTTAAATAGGCTATATATTATCACGCCACATATCCTAGGGACTAGGCAGAGGGTAATGAAATATGTAAGTATGTGGATTGATTAAACTAAAACGTTGCAGGAATATTAGTTAGAGATCGGTTTTACACACTCGTTACATATTATCACGCTAAATATCTTGGAGGCCCGATAGAGAAAAATTAAATTCTGTGTTTGCTACGATATCCAGACGACTGATATACATACTTATATATTTCTAAATACATACATATTATACACAGAAAACACCCAAACTCCGAAACAAACATTTGTGGATCACACAACTAATTGGAACAACCCAGAAATCGAACCAAGCCCTCCGGCGCGACAGGCGGTATCACTACACCGACTACGCCACAGAGGCAGTCAATGAAATTATATTTCATATTCTTTCATATAATTATTCTAACGGCTTGACAGACACAAAATATATTTGCTTATGTATTTACGGGCAACAATCAAAAGTACCTAACTGTTAAGATTCGTAGTAGTAATTTATAGGCTTGATAAAGAACAATAATCAAATTCATTAGAGTACGTGTTTGTTTTTAAATATGCATTTAGTATATAACATAATAAGTAAAATTATCAGTTTTCTAGATCTCATAGCTCACACTAATATAAATCAAATTTCAGGCTACGCTATACTAGGTATTGTACAAGTCATGTAATATGTAGTATACTTTTATATAACGTGAAGGAAAATCCATCGTGGATGCTATGCCGGACTCCTACCAATTAAAAAACCTCACGTAACGTTTAAGGCCGCGTGGGTCAGATTTTGAGTTTTTTGAAACAATCCTAGTCAAAAAGTAAAGGGTTTTTAAATCTGAAAAATATATATATAATAGTTAAGGATATAAGCTAAACATATTCCGAGCCCGTTACACGATCCAATAAATTTCACTAGATAGAAAAAAATCCCAAAGTTGACTCTCTCAGAAAAGTTTTTTCAAAACTGTGGCTAAACTATTAACATTTTATATTTTTTTTTGCACTCAATTAAAGGTATTAAGTTTTTATACACATTTTCCGAGCGTTTTTCTATAAACAACTATTTACATAGTTATCATGTACGAATATCTACCAAACGCAATAGAATTGCTCCGCTGACGGCCGATCAGTCTCGCCCTGGCGCTTGTGGAGGCAGGACCTGTGTCAGTTTTTTTCGCAACTATTTCGTAATTATTATGCCAAATTACATTGAAATCGCGCCACAGTATAAAAATATCAGTAATGGGCAAAATGTAATTAGATTAACCGTTACAAATACATACGCGACTCATGGTAAAAATGTGGTGATCTTTTACTTTTTAAGTGTTTTCACGACATGGTAACCAGCTACCTAATGCATTAAAATGTCTACGAATTACATGATAATTTCGCAATCCAACATGGCGGCCACGCCGTAATCACAAAATTTCATGATGGGTATCGTTTAAGGGGTTTTTTGGTATGCTGAGTACAAAGTACGTGATAATTTTGCAATTTAATATGGCCGCCGCGCCGTAATCACAAAATTTCATGATGGGTATCGTTTAAGGGGTTTGTTCGTATGCTGAGTACGAATCACGTGATAATTTTGCAATCGAATATAGCCGCCGCGCCGTAATCACAAAATTTCATGATGGGTATCGTTTAAGGGGTTTTTTGGTATGCTGAGTACGAATCGCGTACTAATTTTGCAATACAAGATGGCCGTCGCGCCGTAATCACAAAATTTCATGATGGGTATCGTTTGAGGGGTTTTTTGGTATGCTGAGTACGAATCACGTGATAATTTTGCAATCCAATATGGCTGCCGCGCCATAATCACAAAATTTCATGATGTGTATCGTTTAAGGGTTTTTTTGGTATGCTGAGTACGAATCACGTGATAATTTTGCAATCCAATATGCCCGCCCCGCTGTAATCACAAAATTACATGGTGGGTATCGTTTAAGGGGTTTAGTACCAAGAAACCCCTTAAACGATACCCATCATGAAATTTTGTGATTACGGCGCGGCGCCCATATTGGATTGCAAAATTATCACGTGATTCGTACTCAGCATACCAAAAAACCCCTTAAACGATACCCATCATGAATTTTTGTGATTACACCGCGGCCGCCATTTTGGATTGCAAAATTATCACGTGATTCGTACTCAGCATACCAAGAAACCCCTTAAACGATACCCATCATGAAATTTTGTGATTACGGCGCGGCGCCCATATTGGATTGCAAAATTATCACGTGATTCGTACTCAGCATACCAGGAAACCCCTTAAACGATACCCATCATGACATTTTGTGATTACGGCGCGGCGTCCATATTGGATTGCAAAATTAGTACGTGATTCGTACTAAGCATACCAAAAAACCCTTTAAACGACACCCATCATGAAATTTTGTTATTACACCGCGGCGGCCATTTTGGATTGCACAATGATCCCGTGATTCATACTTAGCATACCAACTTTAGAAAACTTTAGAAATTTTTATGACCAGCTATTATGTAATTTACATTTTTTACGCAACTGTAGCAAACGTACGCAACGGAAACTCTCAAAAGAAATGAAATATCCTAGTTGTCGAAAAATGTTTCGTTGCTGCTAAGCTCTTATTCGCCTTAGCGTGATGTTATATATTTTGGTATTTTTCAAAAATGGACATTCTGTTAAGAAACTCTTGAAATTCAACTAGCAGTCTCTTAGACTCTAGAGTTAGAACAACTAAACAAACAAACAAACTCTTTAGCTTAAAAATAATAGTATAATATACATATTTTATTTACGATTAACTCTTTTATTTTTATTTACGAAACTAATAAATTACTAGATACACTTAATAAAGTTAGATGCATTTACTACGTCAAACAAAGTTAGCATGCTGTTTCTTTCTACTATACTGTATACTGTGGCATGAGAGTTGACTGCCGCTGCCGGCGCGCGGTGTGTCTTGCGCCCGGGGCGAGGGGAGCACCAAATGCCTACTTGTGCGCAATAACCGCCCCTTAACAGCCTATGGTTGGGAGCCCCGGGCACAGATTAAATAATAGTTACTACGTAACAGATACATCACTCCCATACTTAACCTTAAAAATATTAGCTATAACATATTGCTACAGTGGAAAACATGCTCTACGACGTATTCCGAGAGTCGAGATTCGTGCGCACACCGTATGATTGCGTCATCGAGTGACAACTATTGACAACATTAGGGTTGTAAGCACGTAACAAAATTACATTTAACTAAAAAAAACAATAAACACAGTGTCTGAAAAAAAACTTAATAATATTTTATAACTTCTTCTTCTTTATATAAGAATTATATTATAACTAGCTGATGTTCGCAGCTTAGCCCGCGTTAAA
This sequence comes from Miltochrista miniata, assembly GCA_933228765.1. Classification (NCBI taxonomy): domain Eukaryota; kingdom Metazoa; phylum Arthropoda; class Insecta; order Lepidoptera; family Erebidae; genus Miltochrista; species Miltochrista miniata. Next base: position 34,571,559 of record OW121747.1, on the reverse strand, counting down.
GTTTGTTCCTTTTCCCGCTTCCAATAGGAACTTATTCCCGGGATAAAAAGTAACCTATGTGTTATTCCAGACTACAATCTATCCCTGTATCAAATATCAGCCAGATCCGTTAGCCGTTAGAGCGTGAAAGAGTAACAAACAGTCTCACATCTACACATCCGCACTTAAACACTTTCGCATTTAATTTTAGAATATTAGTAGGAAGTAAGATGAAAAAAAAAGCAAGACTAAATAAAGCGAAATTATATTTTACACGGGAAATGTACATTGGTTGTGCGCACTTCCCTCGGTCTTGCGTGTGGTAGCCCTCTGCCGGTCGGCCACGTTAGTTCTGCGTCATAATACTTAGGAGTAGGTGCTTATAAAACGACTTGTAGCGAGTGACGGAGGCCTGCCCCGGGTAAGCCCTCGGAAGGATGTCCCAGGACTCCCAGAAGACCCACGGCCGCCACTGCGTCCTCGCCTAGGAGGTGGTTCGGGTGCTATGCCGCGTCTTTGGGAGTTTCGGGTGCGATCCCGCTTTTAAGGGGGGGGGGGGGGGGCGTGAGTGAACGCCTTCGGCGCGGACTGAATTATTTTACAATAGCCTTACTCATTAAGCTCTTTTATCATTAAGCCAACACGCCAGTTTATATTTACCCTCACATTCAAAGGGATCCTTGAATTCTAGGTTTTGCGAAAGTTGGGATGTCTCTAATTCCTGAACTAGAAAACCTTTAACATGGAAACTTGTGTGAAACATTCCTTACAGTATTCCCTTTATAACACAAAAAAAAAATTCTTTCTCCCAAAGGAACCGCGCAAAATATCGAGATCAAAATCGATCCTAGAACCTTCCTCGGATTATAAGCTCTGATGAACTTAGTACAAGTTTCATTTAAATCCATTCAGTAACTTTGGCGTGATACTTATTCGGAATACAGACAGACAGACACACATGAAAAATGTAATTTCATTATCGGCTTCAGTAGACTCTCGACCCTCTACAGTTTTACTATTATGTATAGACTAGCTAACCCTCGCAACTTCGTTTAGGTCACATAAGATCTATGAAAGGAGAGGTATTTCTTCATCAGACTCATCAAGCAGCGTGTGAAACTGCCCTGTTTGCTTAATCAAAAAAGAGCTTAAAGATTAAGTCTATTCTAAAGCAAAATGGTCTTTTATGATTAAGCCAACACGCCACACAAACGTTGTTTATAATGAACATTCTTAAAACAACTTTACTGAAAAATGTTGAGCTTTGGCTACAGTGACATGGGTACATAAATTAAATCACCTTAAACATAATAAGTACTGCATACGGTCACGCCTTTATCCCCAAAGGGGTATCGAGGCATATTATGTGTTTACCTTTTTTTAATTTGTCCCACGTAACGTAATAGGTGGTGAGCCGCATTGCCGTGTTGAAATGGACAGGCGTTAGTTCTGCCTACTTTTGGAAATTATTAAATCTATAAGGTCTTCAACTTGGTTTAACGACTGCCATTTACTGGCTACCGTTAGCGTTAGTGTTATCGTCTTAACTCTTCCGATTATGCGTAAAGTTTTCAGTCTGTGGCCCTAATCTAACAAACGTGTCGTATTCGCGCTTCACCATACTACTTACTCTTATAATTAATTATTAAAGGGGCTAATTAATAAACACGTACGTCATACCGGCCTTGGACCCACTAAAACCATGAGGTATCTTCCTATCCATCTAGCGCATATCCTTTAGAGGGCTTACCCGGGGCTCCCAATCGTAGGCTGTTAGGTAGGATACGTGTGGTTTTTAGTCAGTGGGAGTCATAGTACATTCATGTGGGATGTTCCTCACGTTAAAAAAATCCATCTAGCGCATAACTCCCCGGGTAAGTTGGAGGATGGCCTAAATTTGTTCCCACATTTTGGTTACGACTTATCCTAGAGGCTCAAATAGAATACGGTTCAAACTTTGCTTATAACATAATTTCCACGCGGACGAAGTCGCGGGTAACAGCTAGTTTAAAATACAAATAATTATTATATCAGAATTCAAAACACAAATTTTCAAATATCCTTAATTTAAAATACCGAAAATAGAATACAATGTGTCACTGTCACTCACACGTTTTGTTATTTGGCTTTAACTTATTTATACGCCCCCCCCCCCCCTCCCACCTAAGTGAAGCCGCAGTTGTAGCCGTAGGTCTGTTGGTCCTTGGATATCCTTCTGAGGGCTTACCTGGGGCTCCTAACTGTAGGCTGTTATGTAGGATACGTGTGGTTTTTAGTCGGTAGGAGTCCGGCATAGTATCCATGTAGGATTTACCTCATGTTAAAACACTCTGATTCAGAGTTACAAAAGTACTACAGTGGGCTAAAAAAAGGCTACGAAAAATCAAAAAAAAAAACCACGAACGCTAAGGAGGGAGCTCCGCTTCGCTTCGCTCCCGCCTTAGTGCTCGTTTAAGGAGACGCGGCGCTTCGAGCGGCGCGGACCGCCAGGCGGGCCGCCAGAAACACAAACGTATGGAAATGTTCAGAGCGTTCAAGGAGAAGCGTTTTTGCAAGCGTTTGTTTGAGTTGTAGCTGCCACAGCGGCGAGTGTCGTCGCGTCGGAAGCGGCAATTGAAGCGACGGGTGATGCCGCGGAGGACGCGGCGGGTAAACCAGCGAGTCTCGCAATGGAGGAACGCGGCGGATGAAGCTGCGGGTGACGCCGCGAAGGACGCTTCAAGGAAGGGGTGGGAGATGTGCGGGGTATGCGTTAGGTAGGAATGTCGGGCAATATCGTTCATAGAAATAATGTAATCGATGTTTATAACCCTCTGGAGCAGAACGTCATGAAAGCAAAATATCAAGTACGCAAAATAAACGATACATTGATACTTATGAAAGATTGGCGTTCAATTCCATACGTCGAACTCGAACATTTCCATACGTTTCAGGGTGGCGTTCTATCTCCTCTTTTATTCTGTATCTTCATCAACTCGGCTACGAGTCTTATTTCCAGTAACTTCCATCTCTACGCTGACGACTTGCAGCTGTACCGACGTTTTTCGGCCACTGACGCCCCATTTGGCATATCGTGCATTAACCGAGACTTAGACGAAGCGACTGGGCTAATTCGGTCGGACTGCGCATCAACCCTCTGAAGTCGCAAGCCATCGTCATTAGCAGTAAGTATCAAACTGACATTATGCCGGTGTCTGAACTGGATCCAGTTCTTTTGGCCGGTATTCAGATACCCTACGCAGACACTGTGAAGAACCTGGGAGTGATCATGGACACCACGCTATCCTGGAGTGCCCATATTAGTGACGTCAGCAAGAAAGTGCACTTCTCCTTTCATTCGTTGAAGTGCCTCCAGAGCCTCTCACCCTTGAGGACGAAAATTTGTCTTGCTCTAACTATTATTCAGCCCATTATTGACTACGCCGACGCCTGCTATTTAGACGCGACTGAGGAGCTTCTGGATAAACTTGAGAGGTTGCAAAATTTGTGTATACGCTTTATATTCAATCTTAGAAAGTTGGATCATGTTTCTCACTTTCGCAAAGAACTCAAGTGGCTCCCAATCCGCCTTCGCCGTAACACTCGAATCCTCAGCCTCCTTTACAATATTCTTTATAATCCATCTTCACCTCCCTATCTAAAAGAAAGGTTCTCTTTTGTTCTTTTCCTGATGCTCTCTGCAGATCTCACCTACGCTCAAATCCTAAATTTCCTTCTCACAAAACCGGTTTTTATTCATCCTCTTTCACCGTGCATGCAGTCAGACTATGGAACTCACTTCCGCCTGGTATCAGGGACAGTAAAACTATCACCACTTTTAAAAAGCAAGTCCGTGGACACTATTTTTTTTTTTTTTTTGTTGCCTACGGATTTTTAGTTTTTGAATAATTTAATTTACTTTTTATTTATTTAAATATTTTGTTGATTCAATGTGAAAAACATTTAAATTTCAACCTTATTGTTCTACAACTTTAATTTGTGTTGATTATTAAGAACTTACTACTGTTTATTTTAATATTTTGAACCTGTTATAATTTGATTGTTCTAAAACTTTAATTTGTGTTGATTATGTAAGTACTTACTATTTCTGTTGTTTATTATTAATGAATAAAACTTGATATGGTATTTATTTTATAAAAAAATAAATGTCAAATTAGGAAAAAATCGATTAATTTAAAAAAAACGATTATTTTCTTGAGAAAAATCGATAATTTACTAATCGATTTTTCATGCTAAAGAAAAAATCGATTAACTAAAAATCGTTTTTTTATGTACAATGTCACATCCCTATGTCGCACTGAACGACGCCGTATATGAAGCTGCGTGCAACGCGGCGGATGCAGCGCCTAGTGAAGCTGCGTGCCACGCGGCGGACGCAGCGCCGAGAGAAGCCACGCCACGCGCGTCGCTTGACGCCCCGCGTGTCCTTAAACGAGCTCCTACATTTCTATATGTTTGATTTTGCGCGTGACGCTACGCGGGCCGCTTCACGCGCCGCCTGACTATAAACGGTCAAATCGCTTTACGCGCCGCTGCAAGCCACGCCGTACGCGACGCTTGACGCCCCGCGTCTCCTTATACGAGCCCTTAGTCTTCTAACCTAACCTTTTCGAGTCGGGATACTCTGAGTCGGGGTGTTAACCATTCACAGATATATAGCATCCATGTAGGATTTAAATCATGTTAAAAAAAAGGTATTTTGTGTTTGAACATTTTAGAATAAGGTATGTATTTGATAAATTTATTTTTTGGGTTTCGGTTATTCGACCGTAAGGCATTTTAAATTATTTATATTACAAATATTAGCCTTTTGAATATTGATATTTCGATTTCGGGTATTTTGGGCTACGATATTTTGAGTTAAGGCATTATAATTTCTGGTATTGTGACGGTATACCAATAAGAGACATGGTAAGTATATGTAGTGATTATATAGTCTTTGGGTAAGGCCTCAGTTATGTGGATTGTGGTCTAGCTATAGAGTAACTACATTTGCCAGTCTCCGTGAAAACTCGCGATCTTTCTCTTGAAAGATATGCAATAGACAAATTATTAGGTATGCAGACCTGAAAATATGTAACCTGGTTTTCAGGTTGTACTTCTTTATTTTTTATTTTTAAAATCATCCAACAGATATTCTAACTGGAATCAAATCCGTCATTCTACACAATCAGTCATTTAGGTCTTCTCGTTCGTTTTCCCTGTCATCCTCAGGGGACAGAGAAGGTCGCCAGTTTTAACAAGTTTTTGCAATGAAAGTACTAGCTAATAGGAATTAATTACTTAATGAATACCTAAACAGAGCTTTGAAATACTCGTGTAATTTGACAAATTCTTAAGTGTTAAGGAATCCCACGGCTCTGCCCCTTTACAATTTGATTATCCCACAGGAACCCTAAGATAAAGTATAGCCTTGTCACTCTCAGGTCTACAGTTTAAAGAAGGCACATTAAAATACGGCTGTCATGTCTGTTTCCCAAGGCAAAAAAAAAAAAGAGAAAAAAATAGTGCCATAAAAGTTCAATGATCTGTAGTCTGCCTTCCACATATTTGTACACTATCAACCACGGTCATAATATTCTCTGGTAGCACCAATGCTGTTACTACACTCGAGAGCAATGAATCCGGGTCACTTAAAGAATCCTAAAAATCTCGGAAACTAAAAATGCTAGGTTAATGCAATAAATTATATTTAATAGACAATGTAATACTCCTTAAATGAAGGTATTAAAACTTCTTAGTTATTGTAAAGTTATATCATAAAAAAATCAAATTTGAAAAAGGGCCACTTTCGAAGATGGAACTACGAAATTACAGCATTTGGTGTTGCTTTTGTTTGTAATCTGTCATTTATGTGGGTACATAAACCATGTTGATAGTGCTCTATATTCATTAATCAAGCTGAAATTATGTCGCTTACGCCTGAAGAATGCACCAGAATACTTACAATGCTGGAAACCGGCCGGAGTCAGCGCGATACAGCCAGGGCTGTCGGTGTGTCGCTGTCAACAGTACAAAGAGTTCTCCGACGTTACGAAGAAACTGGTTCTAACCTACGCAGACCAGGAACGGGCAGAACCACGTGTACCACAGCACGAGAAGACCGATACTTGGTGAACACCATGCTTCGAAATCGCTTTCTCACAGGAACTGAACTCACCAATCAGTTTCGACGCCTCGGAGGAAGTAACCCAAGTGCATGGACAGTAAGACGTCGGCTTGCTGAATCTAACTTAAAACCCCTTAGACCTGCAAACGGCCCTAAACTGGAGCGTGGGCATCGTATTTCGAGACTAAGGTATGCCCAGAGCCACGTAAATTGGAGTATTGAAGATTGGTCAAAAGTTATGTTCTCCGACGAATCAAAATTTATGCTCTACAAGCACGATGGAAGACACAGAGTGTATCGAAGACCAGGGGAAAGATTCAAGCAAGCATGCATCGAAGAAAAAGTAGCCTACGGTGGTGGGTCTGTACTTGTGTGGGCCGGAATTTCTTCTGAAAGTCGCACAGAGCTGGTGATCATAGAAAACGGCTCTTTAACTAGCGTAAGATATGTGGAAGAAATCCTCAATGATCACGTTGGTCCATTTATGGTCAATTTAGGTGAGGATGCTATATTTATGCATGACAATGCCCGACCTCATACAGGTAGGATTGTGAATGACTACCTTCAAGAGATGAACATTACTCGTATGGAGTGGCCAGCGCGCAGCCCGGATATCAACCCGATCGAGCATGCTTGGGACGAGCTAGGCAGATGCGTAAAACAACGAAACCCTCCCCCAATCACGCTTCGTGAGCTCAAAATTGCTCTCACAGAGGAATGGGAGAATATTCCCCAAAATCGTATAAGGAACTTGGTGTACAGCATGCCAAACCGCGTAAACGCAGTAATGGAAGCACGAGGAGGCAATACGAAGTATTAAAATTCAAGAAAATCGTAATAAAGTTCAAAAATTTCATGTTTCCTATTTTTGTTTTAAGGAGAGATCAGCAGTTTTTTCTTTATGTAATTTTGTGTTAATAAAATGTATGGTGACTCATATTTTTTTTACTTTCATTAAAGGAGTATTACATTGTCTATTAAATACAATTTATTGCATTAACCTATCATTTTTAGTTTCCGAGATTTTTAACATTCTTTAAGTGACCCGGATTCATTGCTCTCGAGTGTATTCAAAAATATCTTAAGTATTACTACTAAAGACAATAAAGTGCATTCTACTTCTACAGCCAGCAAGGTGACTCAGTTGTCGCGGCATATTGCCGGGGCTATTATTGTGACCAATTAACATTGTACTAAGCAGGTAAGGTCAGAATCTATAAGATCCTAATTAGGTATGTTAGTTAGTGCTAAATTGTGCAACCTAATCTACATTCGCACATAATTATATAGTCACGCGTTGTTAACAGCGAGGTTAGTGTGCCTTTCCACTAGGCACGTTCCTGGCAAATCTTGTAATATCGATGACATACAAATAAGTGTATTGATACATACATCGATACTCTAGTTTAAGTTGTAGATACCGATCATGGTCATGGACGAGTGGCTGGGGAGAAGACACGATGCTCTCTCCTACCGGTTGTCACAGATACTTACCGGGCACGGTAGCTTCGGTAGGTATATGTGGCGAAGACACCGAGAAACCACGGCCGAGTGTCAGCACTGCGAGAACCTCAGCGATGACACGGCGCTCCACACGCTGGTGGACTGTACGGCGTAGGCGCAACAGCGCCGGGTCCTCGTAGTGGGTCTGGACGTGGACACTCTCTCGCTGGAGACCATGATCACCAACGGGAGTAAGCAGGACCGCCTCTTTCTCGTGCTCGTGAAAGAGGCGGCGGGGCGGGAACGAGAGAGAACTCTCCCACCCGAGTTCCGCAGTCGGCGGAACGTGTCTTCGCCGAAGACTATCGGCCTCCATGATCGGGGGCCATATAATAATAAATCTTTTTTGAACCGTTGAAATGGTGATAACCGTTGCGTGAGGTTTTTTTAGTCGGTAGGAGCCCGGCATAGCATCCATGATGTATTTACCCTCACGGAAAAAGGGGAGCTCTCATACAACCAATGTAATATTTTGCCGTTTTTTAGTACTTTTGAATATTGTGTATTCCGGTTATCTCTGTATATTCCGGTTCCTGTCTTCATTAAGTGTTATTTCAAAAAAAATGTAGCACTATTTATGAGACTAAAAATATCAAGTACCTACATGTTGTATGTAGTAATATTTATAGAAATAGTTAGCTTTGTTTTTAATAAGTACCTATAGTGTTAATTTGATTTCAGAATCGTCATAATAATCTAGAGTAAAAACGTCTCGGCAATGTCAATGAAGCAATATAGTATAGCTCTGGAATTTGGTTTGAAGTACCTATAGTACATTGAGTAGAAACGTAGGTAGGCACAGTGTGTCTTTACGCCATTTTTAGTTCTGAGTTGGTTAACCGTTTGTGGCATTTCACTTATGAGGGTTTCATGATCTCGGATGAAGCGCTCGTGGCCCCGCGGACTCAGTGTTCTGTAAACGATCACTGCAGTAAGCAACTTTCACTATGGCCGGTCCATGGATGGGTGACCATCCATGTGATCACTTTGTGACATTTATTAGAGCGTTTCCGTGCTTCGGAAGGCACGTTAAGCCGTTGGTCCCGGTTGCCAGTAAAATGGCAGTCGTTAAGCTAAGTTGAAGGCTTTATTTCAACAGCAGGCAGTCACAACCTGCGCCTGTCCATTTAAACACGGCAATACGGCTCACCACCTATTACGTGGGACAAATTATACAAAGGTGAAATGTGGGCATATTATATGCCTCTGCCTACCCCTTCGGCGATAAAGGCGTGACCATATGTATGTATGTATGATCTCGGAAGGCTATTGGGCCCAGCTGATTTTCTTTCTATACAAAAGAAACCTACACAATAACCCTGTCAGGAAAGGAAATACAGGAACGATCAAATTCGCCTATGACAGTCCACTCCTGCACGTAGGCCTCTCGCAATTTACGCAACAATACACGGTCCTGCACCTTCCGCTCTCGTTTGGTGGAGGACATATTTCTAACAAGTTCACCATACCTATTACAAATATTCTGTACCTACTTTTTAAATCCATAATCATGAATATTGTATTCATGATTATGAATTTAAAAATGATGAAATAATTCCTTAGGTTGACAATTTCAGTCTAGTTTTACAGACCTACATACAGTCACGCTTTTATCACAGAACGGATAGGCAGGGACATATTATACTACCACTTTACACAGTTTGGAGTTTCGGATAAAGCGTTTATCCGTTATAAGTATAGTTAAAGTACCTACCTATTCTGATATTTACCTCGGGGGACCGACCAGGGGAGCCACGAGATAGAACCCCTATAATATACTTAATCAATAGTCAATGTAAACCATGAGAGCTCAAACTTATTCACAACATCTGTCATTGAGTTTGCTTCGATGTATGAGAGAGAGAGCGAGAAGATCTAATCTTGCCCTCGCAGAGTTAGGCACAAGATATCTCTGATCTCCTTAAGAGTGAGGAGTACTACTTCTTTCACAACGCCGTATCATCTAGCGGTCATGTCTTCGGGCAATATCACGGGTCGACGAACAGAAAAAAAGACACTTTGCGATTTGGCCAGTACAAGTCCAACATGCCCACCTCGATAACATATCAACATAATAATTTATAATAGTCGATTTGTATTATTATTCCGTAGAGATAAGCATATATATGAGGAACAAAATACACAACTTCATCTTTCATTGTAATATAAGATTAATTTCCTACTTTGAAACTTAGGCTTAAGCTTCCTTGGACCCCTGTTATCCGGGTTTAGTAGATACATGCATACAATACGCACCAATGCTACATCGTTAATTATGAAACAGGTCCATTATTATAAAGGTAAAGTGTCAATGTGTCGGTAAACAACTACACACTTACGCACTACAAGCACACTTCTATACCAAGTAGCGAAAGGCAAACTTTATGTTCTATGAATAATGGATTATTATGCAATTATGCCAGACGTTTTTTACGATATGATGTCACTTTTCTTTTCAAGAATGCTTTGACGGACGTGATAAAAATATTATTAGAATGCATTGTTTCTTGGTTGCGTTTATCTTTTAAGTATGATTGATCGCATAAACGTCTGTTGCCGTGGTGGTGGCAGCATACAACTTTAAGTTAAAATGTTATGAAAGCCTATTCCTTATAAAAAGTTTGCAAGACCAGAGTTGTACCTTTCGTGCTGCCGACTCTATTGCGGTGGTGATATGGCCAGGAACAGGCTGTGACTAGTGAGAAGTACCTAATTTCAACAAATGGTAAACGATTCACCTCCAGTGACTGCTAGACAAAGTTAATGACGGCAAATCAAGATCGGGTTGTTCAATCGCAAATGTAGAAAGTGTCTTTAAAACAATTGCATATTTTTATTTGCTCCACTTACTCAATCGTCACATAAAACAATGCAAGAGTTAAAGTGGTATTCATAAAAAAAACAGGAACAATTTATTCATCAAATTTAGAACATTGTTAGTCCGTGTAAGAAAAGTGTGAAAGAAGAAAGATGATCATGATGTTTCTAAGACATAATAATACCGACTTATTTACTGGACGGCGAGTTTTCGTAGCGCCATGCTACGATAACGTTCTATCCAGAGCTCCGCAGATGAGATGCTAGATGCTACGCCGCGCGCCGTTTATTTCGCGTCTAAATATGAGGTACTTTGAAATTTTAATGGTTATCCTTTTATACTGTACGTAAGAACTCCAGGCTAAATAGGTAAAAATAGTAAATATTCTCTGGTCATCACTTAAGATAAAGATAATCTCTGTGCGCCAAGTCTCGTACCGTTTTTATTTTTATTCTTATTCTCAATATTTTAATTCGATCGTACGACGTGAAAACGTAGACGTCAAGAAAAAGTTTACCGACGGAAATGTCTTTTCTATTATATTTAGGCGTTTCTAAATGGTAGGCAAATGAAATATCACCTATAAATTTCCTACTACACGTTCAAGTCGTTTGAAATCGCTGCCTTGCACTTTTCGTGTACATAATAAGCTTCTTAGAGACGAACTTCACTCACGGGCGTTTCCTCAATATTACGAAGCCTCTATAGTGATTTATTGAATATACTACAGAATATTGCTCTATGCAAGCTGCGTTCTCTACTATACAGGGATAATCTAGTTTTCCACGTCAAATGCCGCGAAAGTGCTTCACTTTGCAAACCAAGAATATTGTCTTTTTCAGTTGAAACTTTCAACACTATAATGCATTTTCAATATTGTATTGAAAAATAATGTCAAGGGCATTCTTCAGTGATGTGTGAACAGTGAATTTACTGGCAAGAATCTAAGAAATACATGCGACATAGAAACAATATAAGCATATCTTTCATAATAGGTAATCTTGGCAAAAGTCTTGTTATTAAAAAGTGTAGCTGCTCTATCATACCTAGCCGTGTCCTGTGCTTATCCAAGCTTCAAGGAACCATAGACCTTAATATACGGTATTAATTTCTCGATACCTTCATGTGTTCACGAGATAAAAATTCTTGACAGACGAACGGACGGACAACAAAGTGATCCCATAGGGGTTTCGTTTTATTCTTTTGAGGTACGGAACCCTTCAAAATGTTTGTAGAAGGGCTTACATTCAAAAGAAGTGACTCGCACTTGGCCGGTATTTTAAACTTTCCTGGGACTTATTATTATGGTAGTTAAATTATATAATTGTGTTGTTGTCAATCTGGTGTACAAAGTCACCGCATCGGGAGTGTGGGTGGATGGGAAAAGCTCAAATAAGAAAACAATAATGTGCAACCACAATGTATTTTAGCAAAAAGCCTTTACTGGTTGAATAAAATTGTACCGGTAATATACTCGTAGCTGTGTTTGTGGTTACATTTCTGTAAGGTTGCTAATAGACAAGCTATGTTACCTTAATGTAGTTTATTTACTACTTCATAGGTATGTGTGGTTAGCTACCGTCTTCTTTGTAGTTGAGGTGGCAGAGATGTTTGGCCAAACAATTAGAAAAATATACGATTCATTGACAAAACAAAGTATAGTTCCTACTCTATACATAGAAGCATTGTGCCAGGACACTACGTTCATTACTTACTAAGTACACTAACTTTTTATTTTGCGTTGCTTTACAGCATCGTAGGCTAGAGCTGCTGTCTCCTAAATATATATCCGTGTTTAATATAGAAATGCAGAAAGAACTCTGTCTTTACTGCTTTCACTTTGAACTTTGGTATAAAGATAGAATAGAGCTTAGCTTAGCGTCACAAAAACCGGGCACGGGTAAACTTCGCTACGCGTTCGGCGCTACGGCCATTAGCTAGTTTCTATGTATACATTAACGGATGAAATTATATTGCTCTGATAATTTGTACTAAACATCAGAACTGTCACCTACGCCTAGCTGGCGAAATAAGCTCTCACGACCCTACTCACCAGGGAATTAACATAGCTCTAGACAAGTATTGGGTATTTCGTATTCTGCGATCCAGATAGCGGCAGGCTACTTTTAAAGTTTGCTGGCTTCTAATGTGAATGAGAAATTCCTTTATGTCTTACCTCCCTCAGAGGGCCGTCGATAAATCGGTATTAAAAATAACTACTTATCGTACAGCCTTTTATTCGCATTCCCCTATCGAATCCAGTCACTGTAATCGATTCCTTGATCAAAAATGTCGGCGAAAATATGTACGCATCCAATTTCATGCCCGCGGGACAGTTATTGAGATGAAACTTCGCCTTTTTTTAGTGGCAAGCCGATATTGCAGTACGTAGTGGTCAGGCGTACGTCGGTTGTAACTTTTTTAACACACTTCGTGTGAAATTTACATTTTTATCAAAAATTAACCGGAAGTCGTAGGTTCGCTCTCGCTTCCTGTGATGTGAGCATGTCAATTTAACTATTAGTTGTCAAGATCTCATATTATCTTCAGCTTAATTTGGATGAGTAGATAAATATATGTCCCCAGTATAAAAACAAGTTTAATATGTACTTAATCTGTGATTTAGATTCATTCTCATCTCAATCATTTCATCTCCAATAAAAGTAACTCATTTATTTTGAGAACTAAGAAGCATGAATAAATTAAAATAAATTCAGCACAAATCAAAGTGAACTTTACAATACTCTATAGTCGCTGACAAGTTATATTTATACAAAAGACGGCTTAATACAATTTACAAAAGCACTTTGCCTCCTATTATGTATTAATGACGAGCCTCTCACTCGGATTGTATTAGTAATTCAAGGGTTAAAAGTTAACTATAAATTCATTTCAAGGTTTCCTGTCTTCGTGGAAGCACAAATTAGAAATTAGGTTGATTATTCATAATAAGTGGGCAGATTGTCGCCTGCCTGCTCAGTGCTCACAGTGATGAAGGTTTGACATCAACACTTGTTTGACTGACTGGTAGTAGTTTCGAATCGAGGCATACTTTGAGTTCGGTAAATTACCTTTAAACAATTAGGCGGGGTTAATCATGACAGAAATGGCAACAGTAAATAAGTTAATGAGTTTCAGTTTTGGCATCTAAATGGATCACGAAATTGACTTTTGAATATTTGATTTCAGAATACAAACACTTCTTGTGTTTATAATTATTTGAGTTTATGATTTCATGCCACTTTTTTTTCTTTTTAACGTGAGGGAAAATCCATCATGGATGCTATGCCGGACTCCTACCGACTCCTACCGACCAAAAAACCTCACGGAACGCCCAACAGCCTACGGTTGGGAGCCCCGGGTAAGCCCTCGGAAGGATGTCCCAGGACTCCCAGCATACCCACGGCAGCGACTGCGGCCTAGCCTAGGGGGTGATTCGGGTGCTATCCCGCGTCTTTGGGGGTTTCGGGTGTGATCCCGCTTCAAGGGGGGGCGTGCGTGAAGAAAGTAAGTACCTTCTAACTCTTTCTTCTTTCGTCGTCAGTTTCATAGAAGGCCTAAGTTACATATAATAATTACTCCTTGGTAACCAGTTACATAGCAGTATTAAAAAATCCTTCATGGTAACCAGTTACGTAGACGTATTAAAAAATCCTTAAAGGAAACCAGTTACCAAGCACCGGTTTCCAAGGCGGCCGAAGCGAATCCCCCCTCACGTCAAGCTGCCGTCTTGGGCCTGCTTCTGTAAGGACGGCGAGCAGCTTTCTCACCGTCCTCAGGCCCCCGGTCATGGAGGCCGATAGTTTCCGGCGAAGACACAAGCCGCCGACTGCAGAACTCGGGTGCGAGAGTTCTTTCCTGTTACATATATATATATACTGTGCTCCTGTTCCCGCCCACGAGCATGACCTGCTCGCAAAAAGAGGCGTCGCGGTCCCACTTACTCCCGCTGGGGATCATGGCTCGCACCAGGGTCTCGAGCGAGAGAGTATCCCCGTCCAGACCCACCATGAGGACCTGGCGCTGTTGCGCCCACGCCGTGTGATTTCATGACTCTATAAAGTAGGTACTATGCTATTCCACGTATGCGTTGCATGGATTGTCTCGAATTTAAAAGTACCTTTCATTTTGTGTCACATACCGCTGTTGTAGGGCCAGCACAGATTTACTTCCCAATTTCTTTATCCTCCTTTCCCATGTTCTTCTCTTTCGATCTAATCTTTCAACTTTATTGTCTTTGTTTCCTCTAATATCCGGGTGTGTTTACGAAAAGATAACAGGAACATTCTTATTTAACTCCATTAAAGGGCTGGCCTTTTGGGAGCAGGTGGAGGGTGACATCTCGAATTAGTAACCAACCGTGCTTACTGTAACTGTGAGTAACTGTTTTTGTGTAGTTTTACAAATAAATAAATCAAACGGCTTAGAGCAACACGGTTTGTCTACAATGTCAGTATACATTAATATACATTGAAACATATTATTATTACATATATATTTAATATATATTCATTATTACTATTTAAACTACTTTATTACTATTTAAACTACTTAAACATAAATAAAGCCCCCGTGGCATTATACCCAAAAGATTAGCAGCATTCCCCCTTTGAGAGCACTTGATGCCCAATATGACGGGTTTACTGAACTGCGAAAGAGATGTCTTGAACATAAGAGTAAACATACGGATAAGCCTTGCGGTGAGAGAGTACAATTGTGTAGAAACTATGTACAAACTGTTTCCAAACCAGATCAGAGTTGTCTCAGAATTCTGTTTTACTTTCACAACAATAGTTTCAACACTATTATATACGTATACAAAAGATTATGTTCGGTCGCATCTTACTAAACCTAACCTAAGACGTTAGAAGTTGTGTGGCTACAATATATTATGAACAAATTCTAATAGAATTCGAGCACGGTTAGATCCGATTGGGACTTTCTCCCACGCACGCTTGGATTGTGGAATGATCTCCCTGCCTCGGTTTTCCTGAACGCTTCTTCAAAAGGGGTCTTAGAAGGTTATTACAGGGTCGGCAGCGCGAGTGTAGCGCCTCCGGTGTTGCAAACGTGCATAGGCAGCGGTGACCACCAGTGCACAAATTAGAGATAGTACAGATGGAAACCTAGATACTAAATTCGCTGAGGCTACGCATGCATAGACAACTCATTCACAGACACTACGCACACATAGACAACTCATTTACAGACACGAGGTCAGGCGGTCCTCAACCGACATTTCGATACAGATTTGTGCGCGAGTCTTTGTAGCAGAGGGTCGATAGGTGTGAAAAAAAAAGTACATACATGAGTTTTCCATCTGTACTATCTCTAATTTGCCCCGCAAATTTTCTTATGTTTCCTTCCACTGTTGTTCTGCACCGAAGATTTCTATACGCTGTATGATCCAACGAAAGTTTTAATATGGGAAGTCAAAACGGCACCCAGAGATGAGGGACCGCTCACAGCTGGAATGGTTAATGATAGTGGCCCTTAGTTCGATGACCCTTTCAACAAGTGGAAAGAAAACAAAGAAGGGATATGTTGCAGACTTCTTAAAACAGTCAACGTAGTAGTTTTGATAACAAGCTGACAAGGAGAAGATTGCTTCAAGTTCCTAGTTATTTCAGGACAATTTAGCCGTACTTTGATGACTCTGCGAAATATCGAGGGAGTCCAGTAAGTTCTATTATCCCATATGACGGCTAGCCGGAGGTCCGCTATCTTGAGGAAAAACCAGTCTCAAGGAGCGAGTTAGATAAAGTTGTTTTTGAAAATGGCCAATATCAAGATCTTAATGTATAAATTATATATCCTGAATAACCTCCTTCACATTTCAGCTTGTACAGGGTTATGGCCCTTTTAATTTAGGTAAAATAGGCCATTATGTTATAAATAAGATTTTCAGGTAAATACCGCTCCGTCACTGTCAGTCGGATCATTGTGGCTGGTAATATTTACAAGTAATAATAATGGATTTTATACCAATCCATCATGAAAAAAATAATGAAAATATGTAATTGAATATCGATTTTATGCAAATAAATTTCCGGCTCATATCTTTATCAGCACAATATCCCAGTATTCATAGCCAAGCACTTGATATTATAAAATCAGTTTCTACAGCAATTTGGATATTGGTTAGGCACTCATAGATGTAAGTTGCGGTACTCACAATTATCTTATTAATGAAAAGTTTTCCTTTTATGTGAGTGAGTGTTCATAATGGACATCGGCGAAAATCCTTCTAGATAGCTAGTTTTGACAGTTTCTTCAATCTGATACTGTTTAGATTTAAATTTGCAATTGCACACTCAACTTAGTGGACACGATTTTCTATTTATATGAAGCTACTGAGGGAGTTTATTATGTACCTGTTCCTTGGGTTTGTAAATGACAGTAAAGTGGCTAGAACACAAACCTTCCGGTGTCGTGTGCCGTAGTATAATTTAAAGCATCATCCAATCGCTATGTCTGTCCACATTCTAGGCGTTACGTTTCCAATTTTATCGGTCTTCGGTTTTTTCGCTAGTCAAATTATTCCGAAGCACGAAAACGCTCGCAAATAAATGCCACAAAGTGGTCATGTGGTGGTAACTCATCCAAGGACCGGCCAAACCGAATCGTGTACAGAACACATGAGTCCGCGAGCGCTACGAATATAAAAGAGCAGCACAGTTATAGTAAATAAAACTAGTCTGATCTAGGAAGAGCACGGGCACATCGATTTCGGACAGTATTGATCAACCTGACGTATGGCGTAATACTTTGGCGCGTGCTGAAAATACTAAGCGACCAAATTCGGATGAGCGTGCAAACTAATGGCTAGGTTACGAAAGATGTTACATATACATTGTCGGCGATAGCTTCCTCGTTGTGTGTCAATATATTGTGCAGCAAAAGTAAGCTAAGTATAGATGCGCACGCACATTTCAACCGTGAAGTAGGAGGGTATAGATATTTATATATCTATTTCATAAGAATTGAATCAGTCAGCATCAGATATGAACAAAACTTTAACGTGGTAGCCCTTCTCCCAACTGTGTAAATTAGGTAGATGAGAAAGAAATATTAGAAGTAGGCACAAACCAAGTGGAATCTGAAAATTCTTGCTTGGAGTCGGGATAAATAAATAAATAAATAAATAAATATTCACGGACATCTCACACAACGCTATCTGATCCCAAAGTAAGCTAGGAATAACCTGAGTCGGGAATTCGGGATAAATAAATAAATAAATAAATAAATATTCACGGACATCTCACACAACGCTATCTGATCCCAAAGTAAGCTAGGAATAACCTGCTTGTGTTATGGGTATCAGACCACGGATATTAATACTTAAATACTTTTAAATACATACATATTATACATAGAAACACCCAGACTCTGTTACAAAACAATTTTTGCGAACTCTGGTCAAATTTTCGCACCTCACCGGAAATTGCACTAAAATTAATGAGTTACTACATCTATTACTACATAAGCTCAGTGAATACTGTGTTGTACCTCGGTACTATTACCTTTGGTAATAATAATAAACCGCGATTTAAAAAAAGTTTGAATATTTGTATCACCGGTCTTACTGCAAATTTTGTTAGTAGGAGTAAATATACTGCAATGCCTAGATACAACAAGGTGATGTATCACTCAACTGTGGTTGCGGTTCGACTCTTACTCCATACGTGTGTTTGTGCATTTTATGCGATATCTAACCGCTTCTATCGTTTTCGTTGCAATGTCGGTGTTTGGTAAGATGAGATGTAACCGTATCGCCTCAGTCACGTACGTACCGTGACGGATCAGGCGGTAAGGAGGTCGCCATCACGGCAATCAGAACAAGTCGACTTATCATTATTTTGACAGAAGCTCAAAAGCTTATGTGTCAAATCGTAGATTTTCGATTACAATTCGACACGAACACAAGATCAAAGACAATTTTCTTTAATGTCGTCTCGCACAAAATGTCTATAATGTTCTCTTCGAGAAGACAAGACAGCAAACACAGTGGGCGTTCTGTTGGAGATGAAGACCTCATTGTACACCCCCTTGCCTGACCGTGACGTCCTGTCATTGGCAATGATTTGACGCCAAAAACTTCTCATGATTTCCGGGTCGTAAGTGTTATTTCTTGACAGTCATTGCTTTCCAGTAAGTAGGCAGGTCACATACACAACTAATAATTTGCATTATCCTGACAGACATGAGAAAATTTCGTTCGTCAAAAGACTACTTGAAATAAAACTCTTAAAATACAGACTATACGCCATTTCCATGCAATTTCGTCATTTTAAAACGTGCAGTATTAAACTATGCTGCCATGCTTTCCTAAACAAATGCATGTTAATGAATCAGCCTGTGAAAGCACAGTTCACTGCTGGACGTAAGCCCCGCCAACTTTGTCATAACACCTTTTTAAATGCCTACTAGATGGTGTAGGTAAGTTTATTAGGTACGTAATAGCAATAGGCCCACTAGTAAGAGATGACAAGATATTGTCAATTATAGTTGTTTTATTATAAAGTACAATGTCAAGAGTATGCTATTGACTGAGTTGTAGTTAATAGTACACTGTATCCAAGAGATGGTTTACTGACATAGTGCCGCCTCGCAACTGACCATACATGATCATTTAACACAAGGACACAAGTTAAAGAATGAAGCGATTATCATAAGTACAAATATTTCGAATAAAAGCACAAAATATCAGGAAGGAATAGAAATCGAGATTTGTAAATAATAATGAATAAGATGAATAAACGCTAATTTAATGATTGAGAACTAAATTAAAATAATAATTTGTTTATTACTTACGAAAATAAAAGACGAGTAGGTACACATTGGTATTCAAAGATCGGGTACCAATATTCCTATGGCGCGATGACCTTCGTCTTCTGTTTTTTATTTCATTGTTTTGTCCGAGGAATCTATCTGGCTATCTGTTTTTAAGATTAAATTATTGAACATGAGGTTTTTCATATGTCTAAGCAGATTTTATTACATATAGTTTTCGTCAATTGACGGAAGAAAACAAATAGCACAGTATAAAATAGTATTAGAATCCCGCTATAGAACGACATTTACCGAGCTGGTTAATGGATGAAAAGTGTTTTATTATACAATTTATTACGTCAATAAATAATTTGCAATAGGGTTGCCTAAAAAATTCAGTCCTGAATTTGATTATGAAGAATTAAAAAATAATCATTTCATTGGTTTGCTTTACAGATACATTCCATACCAATTGAAAGTATTTATAACGCCCATATCATATGCAAACGTTAGGTTGTCGATGGGTTACGCAGGCATAAACAGGTTGCAAGTTACTAGTATGGATTTACCTGTTTAACCTTGCGTAAACCATCGACAACCTAACGTTTGCTTATTCTATGAGCGTTATAAGTACTTTCAATTGGTGTGGAATGTATCTATTAAGCAAACCAATGAAATAAAAAAATATAATTAAATTGTTAATTAATCATATTCTGGACTGAAATTTTTGGCAACCCTATTGCAATTTATTTATTGACATATTTAATTTAATATAAAACACTTTTCATGCATTAACCAGCTCGGTGAAGGTCGTTCTATAGGGGGATTTTAGACCAAAAGCTATAAACCGCAATCGCTCTTAACTTACGTCAAAATGTTAAGTAGGGCACACACATGAACACATCCACAACGTATAGATTTATGACTAGAACAATCGCACCGTTATCTGGTATTTCGGCCAATGGCTTGCAACTGTCGCCGCGTGAAGAATTAAAAATACCCTTTTATGTAAAATACTATTGAACGTACATTGATTTTTATGACTTGAATAAATGACGACAGCAGTATTCAAGCAGCTTTACCTTGTAAATGATAGTTATTTTAATTAAAAATTTATACTGTCTCGCTGCACCAAAGATAGTAGGTACAAAGATCGATAAAGATTGATTAACAATATACAATGTCACGGTAAAATGTGTTGCTGTAAAAAAATCTAAGTGGATGAGTTGAATACATCAATGTGAAAGTATATTCATTGATATACCTATCACAGTGAAGTATTTTATGATATAGGTACCTAGCGATTTATATAAATCAATGTGTATATCATAAACAACAAGCCGTGAGACGGTCTCACCCGACTGCCCCTCTAACGTTTATTGTGAAAATGAAAGTTCAATCCGATTGACGTTGTCATTTTTGTTGTATTTCAACTTTGAACAGATGATCCACGTGACCTAGTGACGTAACTTAATGCAACAGAGTAACAGAATACAGACACAAGTCTCGCCATAAGCCCCTCTGAAATCTGTTTTGTAGGGAGGGGCTAAAATTGAAAAGAGAACACTTTCGTGGTCAATATTACATGGTGTCGCAATCTCCAATACGATACCAGACCCGACACGATATACCTAGTGGTATTGGACTGAACGTGCTTCAGGTGTATAATATATAAAGAGGTTAACGCTCTACTAACACGGTTTAGTGAACATTTTTAGTACCTATTTTACGTCTGACATTATGGACAGAGGTTGATCTTACATTACTCAACACAATAATTGCAGTACTTTCTCGATGAAAGAGTCTTAATTTAATAAGAGTATTCTGACAGTTTTGAGTGTAACAAAAATACACTAAAATCTCGGAATATACCTACGTAGGTAATATAGCTTGCAAACTATTGGATAAATAACGGATGAGGCATAGGAAGGTATAAAGGTATAGGGAAGTCAACCGGCAATCGTTTTATCCATGCCGAATAGAAAAGAAACGGCAAGTTCATGGCTATCGCAGTTGATTATAGAGAGCTTAGAAAGATTTCATTGAAACCAATAGCTTCCTCCTACCGGAATATTAAACATATTTATGATGTGTGTTAAGATAAAATATAACTTATAAATTTGACAATGTGGGCCTCACTGTCATTTCTTTTAGCAATATGGATGGGAGACCAGCTTATTATTATTATGTAGGTACAAAAGACTTAATTATTCTATTTTCTTACAGCGCAAGTTCCTGACATTCCATTGTCACTAACAAGATGAAATTTACTTTGAAAAATACCAATAAATACTCAAAGTTCATGACATTTTTTCCCTAAAATGGACGAAATACTTTACAAATTGAAGTATTTCCTTTATTTTAGCAGAAAATGCCATTAACTTTGAGAACTTTGAGAGAATTTATCGGTATTTCCCAAAACAAACAACAATATATTTTTTTTAAATAGCAAACAGAAGTGACACTTTGATCGTAGTTGGTTATCGTATCACAAACGTAGACTGAAGTTAATTTTGTGCAAATTTGTCGCTAACCGAGCACTTACTGGGCAGAGAAAAATGTCCTAATTCGAGTAAAACGAGGTAGCGTAAGTCGAGGTAATATTATATTTCATATAGTAATAAATTTCAGTTTTATTTCATATTCAAAATACAGTCTCATGTGGCACGAGTTACCTATAAATTGCTCTATTCGAAATTCTATGAAATAAATCCATGTTTGATGTTCACTTCATAATAATATATTTTCCTTTCATTAAATCTGACAATTGACTGAAAAGCTTCATTATTACACGAGTAGATTTCCATGAAATTCAGTACAAAGGATTCCTCAATTATTTTTGGTGTTTCTGGGACTCGTTATTGAAATAATTTACACTCTGCTAACCATAAATTGGGTACGTCGACATTAAATGAGTTTCTTGCTATGTGCTATTTTCTGTACGTTCTGCTAATTCATTAGTTCATGTAATGTGAATGAGTTCTGAGTGCCAGTTTTCCATACTCAATTCATAAGTGACTAGATCATTCACCCGGCGACTCTTACCAACGATTGCAATTTAACAATGGTATGATAATGACAACAATATCTGCACACGCACTAGGTCTCTTAAAAAGGCTATTTCAGAGATAGGTAATACTAGCTATCCTGCGCAACTTTGTTTGTGTCTGCATGTTTTCCGTCGCGTGTACAGCTTCTAAAAAGAATACATTTTCACGTTTTTGAAACAGTTTTCAATGGGGCCTCTAATAGTCGTGATTTCCTATATTTTTTCAACAAATGTACAGTTAGTCCATTTATTGAAAAAAAATTAACAATTGTGAAATCAAACCATACAAACAAATTATACGTTTTTAGCCCCAACTAATTTTAGCAGCTAACTTAAAGGCCACTATCTATAGATACTCCTAGTCTTGTGGATTGTGATAGTGGACTTCATTTCGCTAGATGTTGCCAGCAGGCGGGAGGCTCAATTTCGCCGAGCTAAATGTAAATTGAAGAAATAAATTACCTTATTACGCCATAAAATTTACTCAAATGAGGCGTAGTGCGTAAAACATGGCTATGTCAAGATTAATATCTGATCTTCCAAAGCTGTAATGTTAATATTGATACTTTTATATTATGACGAAATGAAAGGAAAAGAATATTATTAAAGTACCTATTGTAGCGGTAGAAGTCAAATTTCGTAGGAATTAATTATGTTGAAAGGAAGCATTAATAATGAATGAAATTAAAAAATAATAATGAATATAAATATCTTGAAATATTATTACCAAGAGTAGATGGGGAAATGAAGATTTTTATGAATTCTCTTGTATAATGATACTAAGGGAGAAGGAAATGCTTCGTTTTTAGGATTCCGTACCCAAAGGGTAAAAACGTAACCCTAGTCTATCTGTCTATCTGTCTATCTGTCTGTCCGTCACGAGGCTGTATCTCAGGAACCGCCATAGCTAGAGGGCTGAAACTTTCACAGATGATGTATTTCTGTTGCCGCTATAATAACAAATCAGAAAAAAGGGGGGATTAAGGGGACTGCCATACAACAAACATGTTTTTTTGTTACGTCTTGGTACGGAACCCTCTGTGCGCGGGTCCGACTCGCACTTGGCCGATTTTTATCATCATTCCGGTGCAAAAGTCGAAAAGCAAAAGTTATTCGGCGGCGTTATATTTTACTGACTGAATGATGATGCAGCTTAAGTTTATTTGTGATTCAATCAGACGCACCTTCCGTCGTACGAAGAATCTTCTCTGTTTTCGTATCTTCGGAAACCTTATCTACCTTCATACCTCTCACGTAGCCTTGAGGGTAGGTGTTGTCTTGACTTAAAGTCCTATGTCCTCTAGATGGGGCAGAGGGCGTCCACAGTGATCTTCCATCGCGTTCGGTCTTGGGCTTCCCGTTTCATCTCGCTCCAGGTCTTTCCAACGTTCTTCGCCTCGTCCGCCACTGTGCGCTTCCAAGTTTGTTTGGGACGGCCACGCTTGCGCTTTCCTTGAGGGTTCCAATCCAGCGCCTGTTTTGGGATCTGATCGGAACCTCTTCGGAGGGTGTGGCCAATCCAGTTCCACTTGCGACGCTTTATCTGCAGGGCGATCGGGTGTTCGTGGCAGCGCTCCAAGAGCTCTTCGTTGGAGATTTTCTCGGGCCAGTATATGCCGAGAATGCGACGCAAACAGGTGTTAATGAAGACCTGGAGCTGGCGCGAGATGATCTTGGTGACCTTCCACGTTTCGCACCCATATAGCAGGACGGATTTGACATTGGCCCGGAATATCTTAATTTTGACTCGGCGCGTAAGTTTCCGTGACTGCCACACAGGCCGAAGTTGTGCGAAGGTTGCTCGAGCTCTGGCAATGCGTGAAGTGATGTCATCTTCAGTACCTCCAGATTCTGACACGACACTTTCGAGGTAGGTAAATTTGTGGACGCGCTCCACATCCTCTGCACCAATCCGAAATGGCATCCACTCCAGATCGCATTTCTTGGGTCTTCCGAGTGTTAATCTTTAGCCCCGTAATGCCCGCCTCTCTACAGAGGTCGTCCAGCTTAGATTGCATGTCACGGTGCGTGTGACTCAGCAGGCATAGATCATCGGCATAGTCCAAGTCTTCCAAGACGTTGGATATCCCCCACTCTATCCCGCGTCGCGTATTGTGGTGTGTACGATGCATGATCCCGTCAAGGACAACGAGGAATAAGAGAGGCGAGAGCAAGCAGCCTTGTCGAACACCCGCATTCACCTCAATATCATCCGAGATGAGGCCATTGTGAGTGACCTTACAGGAGTATTTCCTGTAAATGGCCTTCAGCAGGTTGGTTATCTTCGTCGGGACACCAAATTCGGCTAGTCGTGACCAAATATTTGTCCATCTCAAGGTGTCGAAGGCTTTTTCAAAGTCTACAAAGGTAAGTTAAACCTCCCTTTGCCATTCTGATGCCTGTTCAAGGATGATGCGCAATGTGTTTATTTGATCCGTACATGAACGGTTCGGGCGGAAGCCAGCTTGTTCTCTGCGCAAAAGAGGTTCGACGGCCCCCGACAAACGGTCCAAGATAATCTTGCAGAAAACCTTAGACGGTACCGAGAGCAAAGTGATACCTCTCCAATTGCTACACTGGCTTAGGTCACCTTTCTTTGGCACAGTTATAACTAACCCTTTATTCCATTCGTCCGGAAGCTCCTCACTCGTCCAGATTTTATTAATTAAAGGTGTCAGGACCTCCACCGCTTTTAGCATTTCCGCGGTTATGAGGTCAAGACCCGGAGCTTTGCCAGTTTTTAGCGGGAGAACTGCTTTTTCTACCTCGTCGTGTGTAGGTGGATCAACGTCGATATCAAGTCGCCTTGGTGGTAAAGGTGTACCCTGGGATTCATCAGGCGTGGTTGATGCTGTTGTGCGGAAGACCAGCGTTGAAGTTGCCCTTCTGATGTCACGATTAGCTGTCCCTCTTTGGACTTTAGAGACTTTTTACATTGACTGCGTTTCCCTGACAAGATTTTTGTGGCCTTGTACAGTTCCCTCAGGTTACCGGAATTGGCAGCGAACTGGGCGTTATCAGCAATACCATCAGCCCAGATCCTTCTATCTTTCCGCGTGCTGCGATAGATTTTCTTCCGTATCTGACGGTACTGCTGTCTGAGGTCGGCCTGTAATGGCTGTTCATGGGTTCCCAGTAGCCTTAAATGAAGTTCTCTGCGGTCGTTAATGAGCTTCCATGTAGTTTGCGACATCCAGTCTTCGCGATCGTGTGTGATGTGTCCCAAAACAATGGAGCTGGTCTCTGTGTATACCATTTTGATGTTGTTCCACTCCTCATCTATAGAGCAGTT
Organism: Miltochrista miniata; assembly: GCA_933228765.1. NCBI lineage: Eukaryota > Metazoa > Arthropoda > Insecta > Lepidoptera > Erebidae > Miltochrista > Miltochrista miniata. The sequence goes on along the minus strand of OW121747.1, from coordinate 34,546,037 downwards.
GCTTTTGAGTCCGGAGAAGCGGTTACGGAGTTCTAGTTTGAAGTCGTCTCTGGTGTCAGGGTTTCTTAGTTTAGTGACGTCAAACCTTTTCCCGACCCTGCCCGGTCCCCCTGTAGGTCGGGCTATTGCAACTTTGAGCCGCAATTCGGCAACTACCAGTTCATGGTCACTGTCGATATCCGCGCCCCTTCGGTTTCGGACATCGAGCAACGATGAGCGCCACTCGGTGCTGAGGGCAAGGTGGTCGATTTGGTTTTTAGTAGCGCCATCGGGTGAGGTCCAAGTATATTTGTGAGCATCTTTGTGGATAAACAAAGTTCCGCCGATGGTCAGGTTGTGGTTCTGACAAAACTCTATAAACCTTTCTCCATTTTCATTGCGCACTCCAAGTCCCTGTGTCCCCATGTGGTCCTCGCAGTTTGTGTTATCGCTTCCGACTTTTGCGTTTAGGTCGCCCATGACGATGACAATGTCTTGTTTCTTAATACCCTTTAAGGTGGCGTTAAGGGCGTTATAAAAGTCATCTTTGGTTTCCTCTGCCGACGTGTTGGTGGGAGCGTAACACTGCACGATTGAGATTTTCCGGGCTCTTGAGTTAAAACGGGCCCAAATGATTCGGTCTGAGATCGGTTTCCAATCTAAAAGACTATTCTTTGCAGCGTCAGAAAGGAGTAAGCCAACACCATATTCCAGGTTATCCTCCTCATTTTCCTTGCCAGAGTATAGGAAAGTCAAGCCTTTAGATGTTCTCATTTCACCGAAACCAATTCTACGCACTTCGCTAAGCCCGAGTATTTGCAGGTTGTATCTTAGCATTTCTGCTTCTGCTTGGGCTAGTCGACTGTCATCGCTGAGCGTACGTACATTCCAAAAAGCAATTCGTGTCCGTATTTTCATGCCAAAGGTCGTCGGAGAATGATCGGTCCGGTTTTTCACTGTTTCGGTTTCTTGAATCTATTTGTTTTGGGCAAGCGAGTGATTAGCCCACTGTGCCCTAGTCCGGCGGCGGGGCTGCCACCTCAGAGCGTCCAGACATGCTCGGTTTCGTACGGGTATCCTCCCTAGTGATATGATTCTGTTTTGAGGCGCAGAATACTCGCCTTTCGCCCTGCATCCTCAGCTCAGCTGCAGCACTAGGTAGTGGGCACGCGACGGCGTGGCTGCAGCAGGTCCCGGGGTGGACGACTGGGACGTGGATGGCTCGGACTTGTCAGGGTTCTGCTAGTATTGGTGTTCCACTACAAAACACAGCAGACAATTGTTTGGCTTTTTAAAGGCAATGTTAACCTCACTACGTCAACGATTCCTGCCAAAGTCATACCCCGACTTCCCACCCCAAGGGTAGGTGTTGTACATAAGTGAAAATGAGATAGACCATTTTGGTCCGTCCTAATTCATATTAAAATATTTAACTGCTGTTGTAATTCTCAAGCGGTCTGACCACCAGTACATCTGGTGGGCCGTATGCTTGTCGGCCACCTTAGTGGTATAAAAAAACAAAGATAAGTGTAATATATCATAGGTCACATTAATGTGCCAACATTATTAAATCAGGTGTCACAAAAAATGACAGGGACACATAATAACTTTTTTTTATTAATTTTGCCTTTGTTCATGTTCATTAATTATCCCTGAAAGTCAACCTAGTCTGTAATATTGAATGTGATTCTGCTAAAAGGGTTCCGTACCTCAACATGTAAAACGAATCCTTTTAGGATATCTTGAAACGGTTGGAGGTATTGTAATGAAACAGATTGGCAATCCCTTGAATGTGTTAAAATTAAAACTTCTAAGAATATTACTCAAAATGGTACCTACGTACTTACATATTTGTTCCACAAATAGATATTGTATGTTTGAAAGGATTTTTGAAAACATAATTATCTACTTGACAATTATGTTTTCTAAAATCCTTTCAATCACACACGCCAAAACTAAGAAGCGGGATAACAGCCGAACAACCTTCAAAGACGCGGGATAGCACCTGTACCACACCACCTGGATGAGGTCGCAGTGGTAGCAGTAGGTATGATTTGAGGACATCCTTCTGGGGGCTTACCCCGGGGCTCCCAACCGTAGGCTGTTAGGAAGGGTACGTGTGGTTTTTAATCAGCAGAATTTTCCTTACGTTAAAAAAAAAGGATCCAAAGAAAAAACTAATCTGTTATACACATAACAATTATCTAATTAATAACCGTTACAATTAACCGTGTCTAATAAGTAACTCTTTAATAAAAAATAACAATAAAATGATATCCTGTTAATGATAATATCCAAGTAATTATTTAAGTACCACGTCGTCGTGGGAACTTGTAACAATGGACGGTCATTTTTGCAGCCTTGGTTGGCATGATTGGATGTTAATCGTGTGTTTTGTGGCGGGGATCAAATTAATATTTAATCTTGACATAACTTTATAATACTTTGTTCTTATTTAAGGGCTTTTAGAAAAATGTAACCATATTTTAGTTTCTAAAATCTTCGTGCGTGAATGTAGAGACTACTTTTTACTAGATTTTTTGAAGAGATTTAGTTAGTTTTTGTTGGTCTGACGAAGACAATCACTTCAAAACAGCATGTGAACTTGAGATAACAAGGTTTCGTGCAGTGACTGAGTCTGTTTTGTAACAAGAATATGTATGGCAAGATAAGAAATACAGCAGGACAAAAAATATTAGATACGAATCGTTAAATTATCTCTTGTAGTACTGTAGTTAATAAACAGTAGGATTGAACTTTGGAGATTTAAAATACAATATTCAAAACTATGTTCATACTTTATCCAAAGTAGCTGATGGAAACTGAAATGAATGAGATTTATTTAGTAGGTAATCCAATTACTTAAAGTCGTTGTTCTATTAAATTCTAAACCGAAAATCTAAGGGTCCGTTCACACAGACCGGCTCGGAGAGCATCGGCGCGCACTTTTCTTTTCACACAGACCGGATCGTATACGCTCGGAGTTGGTCGGAGCGGAGCCGCCAACTATTTCACACAGTACGGCTGAAAGCGGATGCGCGCGAAGCCGGTCGGATGCGCTCGGAGCCGGTCGGATGCGCTCGCAGCCGGTCGGATTCATCGAGTGCATCGATTGACTACAAAGGCAGTACCAGTATTCCAAGTTTTGTTTTCGGTGTTAACTGGTGCTTCTCGGAACATGGTTTTAGATAGCTCCGATGAAGAAATATATTATTTTTTCATAAGTCATGTTTTCGTATAAGTGCACACAACTGTTCTGTTTAAATTGTGCTATCGAAATGGCGGTCGGCGTGGGGCAGCGCGCACGCAATCGGAGCCGATCGGCTGCGCGAGCGGGAAAGAGCACGCAATCGGAGCCGAACGGCTGCGCGAACGAGAAAAGTACGCGATCGGAGCCGGTCAGCTCCTCTTATTATTTCACACCAAGCGCGTTCAAGCATTCTTACTGACAAAAGCACTGCACATGCAAGAATAAACCTTACTTCAAATAATAAAAGCTCTGTTTTCAACGTGATAAGAATCTGCTCTGCTCTCCGAGCCGGTCTGTGTGAACGGACCGTAAGCACTGGCTTTACCTACCAATTTCAGTCCTTTGTCTTTATTACAATGCGGCTATTGTACTCGATATAGTCATCGCCATCGCATCGGTTATAAAATAATGCGCCAACTGATCTATTTAAACGGAAACGACATAATTTGTCATTGACTTTTAACAAGACTGTTTCTCCACTTCTGCTCGTCATGTGACCATGCTGAATATTGAAATGAGACCACTGAAAAATAATAAATAATATTAATTTCAAAGTTAGTAGCCTTATCTTTTAATTGCTGGGAGAAACAAAGTCACTTTCTCTTGGCGTGTATTACGATTAAACACACTTTTAAGGCAATTATAGAAAAAAATAATGTGCATTTAACAAAGTGTCACCTTGGTGGTATATATGGTTATAATAAGTATATATAAGTCTCTAACAAAAGTCATTTCTGCTGAATTACGTAAGCCTAAAATGGTTATGGATTATTAGTTTGGTAAAAGTAATCAATACAAATAATTACATATACAATATAATAAAAGTTCTGATACTGGAGATATATTTTCGAAGTAGTTAACTGTACGCATTAATATGGACTGTAAATTTAAACATACTGTATGTAAATCTAAGACGTAATCACTTTTACTTGTTGGTTTACGTCATCAAACGAATTATACTATTATTACTGTTTCTATGCAAATGATATAAAATTGGTTAACCATGGGAGACACCTTGGCGCAGTTCCTACTACACAGTTAGATTATAGTTCTGTGTTTAATTCTGTGAACCAAGTATACCTGTTTTGACGCACGCAATGACACGTTTTACATTAAGCTCCAAAATAACAGATCTAGTTCTGTGCGATAATTTAGTGAACCAGGTATTTCTGTTTTATTGCACGCATGTCTAAGATATCACAATGGCGTACATTTCTTGATGGCATGTCTTGGGAGACTTTACACACTACAAAAGATTGGGACTGTCCTGTCTAAACTCAACGGATAGTGTCACCCTAATGCGCATACGCCTGTTTACCAGATGTCGCCAAGGATCGATCGCCGACTGATTTATAGTCCTCAGGCACAGGTTCTTTTTGTACCCGACGGTTATTGGTTTACGACAACACTGACCGTCACTAAATAAATACAGTTGTGTGGTCTGGATCTCATTAAGTAAATAACAGAGTGGAATATTCCTTTTCATAATTATCATTTAAATTATTTGTTTGGTAACTTTCATCAGATTCAATTTCACATATTTTTGCATTACTTATTTGGGTATGTAGCGTTGCGATGCCTTTTCAATTCATAAAATTCTCAAAAGTTTATAATACTCGTATATATTACGAACGTTTAAATATTACAAATTTTACAGAATACTTTCAACACACTAGGTGTTGAAAGTATTCTGTAAAATTTAATAAACGTACACTCATAATTAGTTTCAAATTATAAGATGTCAATAGGTTTTAGACATTAATCTATTAAAAACATATCTTACCTCACTTACAAATCATTTTAATAATTATAAATTATTTCTTATTAAATGCATTTTGAATTTGCAAAATGTGTGGTCAAAATAAATATCTCAATATACATACTAGAGACAAACAAAATTCGGCTATTGACGTTAATCCTGGTAGTATTCCTAAAACTAGGCCTTACGTTTACATTGGCTAGTACAATGATATTTAAGTAAAGATATGCTACCTTCATACAAAACAGCATTCAGTTATTGTTGAGTTATAATTTCACGTGCTTACCTATCGGTACCTAATAGATTGCATCTATGAATGCGATAGAGAATACAAAACATTTAAAACAGAGAGGGATAGCTATCTGTGTCGTTTTGCACACAGCAGCCGACCACAACACGACTTGTTTCGCTCGCAGCTATTAGCCGACTAAATGGAATTATAACAATTGTGTGACTTTGTCCGCAACAGTTTTTGAGCGGTAATGCGATATCTACCTCTTTTTTACTATAACATCATTGGGCTAGTATTATAAGTCTAAGCGACAGTTCATATCGAAAGCAATTTACGACACACCGAAACAATAGGTCGGTTTTCGACAGTTAATATGCTTTATGCCAAGAATGCCAAAGAGATACATTCGAATGGCGACTTATGCCCAACACGTGCGGACATGTGTCACGCTTGTCAAACTAGGCGTAGCGGATTGTTGGTAATTGTTCGATTCCGGGCCGGACAAAAAATGATAGGAAAGGTTTTAGTTAACATAGATACATAATATGGAAGGGCAAATGTCATAGCTCTCTCAGATGGAGGGTAAAAATATTTTAATCATTCACATAATAAAGTCAGTAGGTAATAATGACAACTGTTAAATCGAGTTAAAGGCTTTAGGGGCGGCTTGAGGTAAACTATAAGGTTAAATGTGGCCGTATATTATGCATCTGCCTACCCCTTCGGGAATGAAAGCGGGAATAGGGGTAGATACATATAGATGTGTACATCTATATGTATCTACCCCTAAGAAATAATTAAATTAATATCTACGTACATATGTATATGTACGTAGATATTAATTTAATTATTTGTATTATTATAGCCTAGCATTCACTCGTGGAAGTGGCGGCGGGGCGGGAACGGGAGAGAACTCTCCCACCCTAGTTCCGCAGTCGGCGGCTTGGGCGCCGACCAACGTGTCTTCGTCGAAGATTATCGGCCTCCATGACCGGGGGCCTGTGGACGGAGAGAGGGCTGCTAACCGTCCTTACAGAAGCATGCCCATGACGGCAGCGTGACGTGAGAAATTCACGCATGCCCCCCCCCTTAGAAACAGGATCACATTCGAAACCCCCCAAAGACGCAGGATAGCACCCGAACCACCCCCTAGGCGAGGTTGCAGTGGCGGCCGTGGGTCTGTTGGGAGTCCTGGGACATCCTTCCGAGGGTTTACCCGGGGCTCCCAACCATAGGCTGTTGGGCGTTGCGTGAGGTTTTTTAGTCGGTGGGAGTCCTAACTATAACATCCACGATGAATTTTCCCTCACGTTAAAAAAAAGCCTAGCATTCAGACAAACACACTCTTCAGTTTTATAATATTAGTATAGATAGGTACTATTATTTATTGTTCACATTGTGGAAAGGATTAACTGTAGTACAACTACATGTAACTGTTATTTGTTCCAAATCAATCAATCAATACATATAATAAAATTGTAACAGGTCGCTGTCTGTACATGGAAGATAAATAAGAAAAAATATTATAGGGGGGCTTTATGAACGCAATAGAACCCAAAACAATGTTTTTTAGAATTTTTGTCTGTTTGTCTGTATGTCTGTATGTCTGTATGTCTGTATGTCTGTATATCTGTTTGTCTGTACGGTTGTGCACGCTATTCTCAGTAACCGCTCAACCGATTGCAATGCGGTTTTTTTTATTGTGTTGAGGTTTGCTCCAGTTAACATTTAGCGTTTGTTTTATGTAAATCGGTTTAGAAATAAAAGAGTTATAACACTTTTAAGAATCAGATATTTTGAAAATTTTAATTGTAGGGGTTTCTTTGAATGTGAGTGAACCTAAACTGGCGTGTTGGCTTAATCATAAAAGAGCTTAATGATTAAGACTATTTTTAAACAATTCAGTCCGCGCCGAAGGCGTGGACTGAATTGTTTTAAAATAGACTTAATCATTAAGCTCTTTTATGATTAAGCAAACAGGGCAGTTTCAGACGCTGATTGATGACTCTGATGAAGAAATACCTTTCCTTTCATACACCTTATGTGACGTAAACGAAGTTGCGGGCTCAGCTAGTAAATTAATAAAATTAATAAAAATAAAGAAAACACATCGTGAAAAAGTAAAGAAAAGATGTACTTTATCCTTCGTTTCGCTGGATCCCTCGTGTAATATTACTTACTCTTAACCTTTGCTATATTTATTTAATACCATATGTAAGCACACAATACAATTGTGTTAATACAAAATAAAACCGTACATAGGTGCTACAAAGGCAAGCTTAATTCAACAATGAATTAAGCTCGCTTTTGTGATACTTCTTTCACGAAAGCTGTTATACACATGTCATATGCCATGGTTAGGGGGTATTCTTGATCTTTGCCTTTACTTAGTGGTTTTAAGCCGTTAAATTAATTGACTAGGCTTTACCTGGTAGTAATAAAATCGAAACTTATCACAAAATCGCAATTTATAAACAACGTCTACATGACGCCTACGTTTGATAAAAAAAGTTCTTTCTGGTTTCGCCTAAGTGTGTTTCCGGTGGAAATAAGATTTTACGAAACGATAATTGGCTGTGGAAGTTTCTAGATCTACAACTCATACAAAAACGATTGTATAGACTGCTTCCTTAGGCTGAAACAAACTTAAACTGGAAGACGCTCGTGGTACTTATATGCTCTTTGAACAGGATTACAAGTAATAGTAATAGGTTCAATTCTCCAGAACTACAACTGTAACGCCATGAAAAAAGCACAAACAAACAAACAAATTTTTTTACTTATCACATTCATGAATCCTCAGACATCTTTCCGAGAACTTACCCGGGGCTCCAGACTGTACCTAGGCAGAGTAGGCAGTGGTAGGGCAGGTACGGTTTAGTTAGGAAAGAGTCCGGCATAGCACCTGGGGCATCCTTCCGAGGGCTTACTTGGAGCTCCCAACGATAGGCTGTTGGGCGTAACGTGAGGTTTTTTAGTCAGTAGGAGTCCGGCATAGCATCCATGATGGATTTTCCCTCACGTTAAAAAATGACGTACTGCTCGTTCGCTCTAACTTTGCCGCTCGGCTCCATACTGAAGTCGAATTTTTAATTAGACGAAGTAAATTGACAGCAACTAATGTCACTTCTTCATACAATGTTGCGTATTTTCTATGACGAAGTGACATTAGCTATTGTCAATTTACTTCGTCTAATTAACAATTCGGGTATACGCATCTACGCCAGCGGCAAAGTTAGAGCGAACGGGTAGTACTGATATTTATACTTTATCTTTATTTTATTTAGGTTTGTTAACTTGTGTGATAAAGTGCACATTACTGCAATAATAGAATTGCGCAAGTGTGGAAAAAACATTCAACTGCAACAAACTATTTACAGTATTTCACACAACACTATCCGTTATTTGTAAATATTTAGCAAAATAAAATGAAATAATTTACTCATCTGGGTTACAATGTAATTATTTTGAAAGAAGGTGAGTCAAATTACATTTAAAATAAACGACTGGTTTTTAACGCAATAGATACGACAGGGAAAATTAGTATCAAGTAGGCATCGAAATATACTTTGTACCTTTTTTTCAACATTAGGAAAATCCTACATGGATGCTATCTCCTACCGACTAAAAACCACACGTACTCGTATCCTGCCTAACAGCCTACGGTTGGGAGCCCCGGGTAAGCCTTCGAAAGGATACCCCAGGACTGTACTACTACCCTCTCTTGTATGCATTATATTGTACTAGATACCCTTTTAGGAATTAGATCGTGCAACTACTGATACCTGATAAATCCTTACTAATACATATTATACACGCGAATGTTAGTATGGATGGATGTATGGTCGTTTGTTACACTTTCACGCTCAAACAAACTGCTGAACGAATCTCGCTGAAATAGTTTGAAATAACACATAGTCTTATTTTCATCCCCGGAGTAGGTACGTTCTGATGAGATCGGGGAACGAGAACTAATTTCCACGGGAGCGAAGCCGTGAATAATTGGCACTGGATCTCTTTATTTCCGTGAATTATATCGCATCCAATTTCTGAGTTCTTAGTAGCGTGGTGGGTACGATAAACAATTTTTCAAACAAGTTATTTCCGAAAATACAAGTACATATATATAGTCTGGCGAATGATTTCTTTTTATCCATATTTATTTGTGTACATTTTTGTTGCGTTCTAGTTCTGCCACTAAAAACTATAACAACTGAGTAAAAAATCTGTTAGTGCTAAAATATCTGATAGATTGTTTCTACAGTCCGAAGTGAATTTTTTTATGACTGATCAAGTGACGATTGGTCACTCGTTCTTGTTTGAAGATATATGGGCGTTTTTCTTTTCAGCCATAAGTCATGCATGAAAAGAAGAAATTGTATTCACAAATATCCAACGCTATTAACTCGGGCAATTAAACGACTAGATAGATATACAATTATACATACTACCTTTATTCATGTTCTTTCCACAAAGTATTTAACGCCAACACTTCACCAGTTGAATTTTTTTTTCATTTAAATGTATGTAGATAGATTGGAACTACTTGCTGGTGAGATTTTAAAGCTGCCCATACGAGTAAGTTGCTACGATATTAATATAATTAACGAGTAGCAAAACTAAATAGGCATATTATGGTGAGTCTCCTCCAGATTATATCCAATCTTACATACTTCTTTTCAAAGGCGAAATAGGTATATGGTGGCAATAGATTATTTAAGAGAATGAAGTACACATATTCAGTAAACGTTTTTCACTGTTTTGAGCTAATCTATTATTTATACAGTTTTCTGGAGAGGCGAAGATTTTATGGAAAATTAAAGATGGATAGCACAATTTGCACACTGACGGCTAGAAGTCAGTCTAGAAGTCAGTTGATACTTTTCAATCGTAATTTATGCAAACTCTTTTTAAAATCAACTTTTGAAATTACGGTGCTTACTTTCTTTTGTTTTCTAAGATAACGACATAGCTGACTTTTAGTTAGTGGCAGCCAAGTTCGTCATTTTTGTAAAAGAATTAGCAAGAATTTTGTGGTCGATAGCAGCTTCATTTAAAGTTAAAAATTTAAATCAACGATAAGAATAGAATAGAATAGAATAGAAAAACCTTTATTTGTACACTAAGTTAGAAAACAAGTTTACAATAATTTTTACCAAGTTAAAAAACAACTAAGAGGGGCCTCATTTAGGGTACCCTAACTCGAGATTTGCACCAACAAAATATAAGGCAAGAAAATGAACCATTCTTACAATAGTTTTTTTAATTATTAGAAGGTTCTAGTATCACGATTACCTATTTTATTTTTATTTTGAAACAGTATTGTAAGTGCTCCATATACGACTTTGCAATGTACGTAACTACCAGGTACCCTGTAAATCAAGCATATATTCAAAGTTCTTTGATTTTCAATCACATTGTCTATTTAGACCCTGAGGTTAGATCGGTCGTCTTGTCCGAGATTGTGCTACAAGCTACAACAAAGACAAAGGACGTCGTCGCACAGACAAATGTTTTAATGTCGCCCACTGGACATGTGGCACAAAAAATGCATCGGTCACGACTAACATGTGGTACAGCCACATTGTCCACTGTAGGCGACTGACACGTGGTATTCTAAGAAATTACAAAGAAGGTATTTTGGACTTTACAAAAGACAATAATGGTAATACGGATATTTACTAATTCTTTTGCTCAAGCTTGGACTGCAAAGATTATATTTGTGGATGTGCAATAGTATATATATTCTGACCTCAGATTAATAAAACAGTATTTTGTTTAGTAGAGTATTGACATAAGTACCTATAGATTTTTTTTGGTCTGAGGAACTGACTATTGGAATTTGGATTCGTATAGGTAACATATAAATAATAGTTATAGATTTTCTACAATATAATGTAGTCCCGATGAACTAACGTGTATTAGGTATGCATTGGCATTGTTATTTCTTATACTCGTGGTAGGCATAGGTATAATTTGTTTTAAAAACTTGGAAGCTATTCAAATGAAAGTTTCAGTTCACGACTCACGTTTCGATTGAATCTTACCAGTAGCAAAACTGTAGCACCGCAAAAATTTCGCCATGAGCCAAGTTAATTTATAAAAAAAATAAACCGGCCAAGTGCGAGTTGGACTCGCCCATGAAGGGTTTCGTAGCAGCAAGTAACATAATATAAAAGTTCTATGTTTTAACACGTTTGCAGTGGTAGTGATTTTTCTTACCGAAAATTGCGGTGTATGACGTATTAAAAAAAAACTACCAGCTCTATCTCGTTCAAACTAATTTTCGTTGGTAGTTTATATGGCAATGTACATCATACATTTTTTTTAGATTTATCATTCTCTTAATTTAGAAGTTAGAGGGGGGGGGGGGACACACATTTTTCCACTTTGGAAGTGTCTCTTGCGCAAACTATTTACTGTAGAAAAAAATGATTTTAGGAACCTCAATAGCATTTTTGAAGACCTGTCTATAGGTACCCCACACGTATGGATATGATGAAAAAAAAAATTTTGAGTTTCAGTTCTGAGTATGGGGACCCCCAAAATTTACTGCTTTTTTTCTAGTTTTATATAAGAGTCTTAATGCGGTTCACAGAATACATCTAGTTACCAAGTTTCAATATCATAGGCCTTATAGTTTCGGAGAAAAGTGGCTGTGACACACGGACGGACAGACAGACAGACAGACAGACAGACATGACGAATCTATAAGGGTTCCGTTTTTGCCATTTGGCTACGAAACCCTAATAAGAACTTTTTAAAAGGTTAATATAATTTCTTTTGAGTTGGTCGCAAACAACATTTCTATTGCTTCACCATTGTGAGTACTTAAATTCATTTCGTGGAAGAAAAATTTCGTTGAAATCAAATCAAAGTGACTTTATATAGGCAAGCACTAGCAACTTACCCTCGTTTCGCCTTAAAATTTGGGTACGTAAGTTTTTATTGAAATTTAAATGTTAGAAATGATCGTTGTGTTGAAAAAGGCAATTTAGCTAGACATGGTTTGTTTTGTGTATAGGTGGGTATCTTCTCTCAGAGTATACTGTAAAAACTCACAAAACGAACTAGTTTTGCTGACTTATGTCGTTGTATATAACTTTACTTGATTGCCTACGGAGATCGTTTACTTCTAATTAATGAAATACTTTTTAACATAAAACCCGTAGTAAGGTAAATTAATAGTTAATAAGGAACAAAAAAATTTTTCCTCTCCATAATACCTATTAGTAAAAATGAAAACAATATTTTCGTTTAAGTTAACAAAATGAACTTTGTCCTCTCGCAAGCTTTGTAGGCTATAGAATTTCATAAAACAAAGAACTGTAGGTAACTTATATGAATTCCTTACTTTTAAAACAAGGCATGTAATGAATAAAAGCTCGTTCATTGTATTTACTTTCACTTATTTCGTATTTGTTAATATATTGAAATACTTCAGTACTCACAGTAAAGTAATTTAAGATTCATTGCTTTGAAAATTAATTCCATCATTTATGAGACCTTAGAGACCGCTGTGGCGAATTGGAAAAGCAAATTGTTTTTTGATTTTAAAAGGAAACCGTATAATCTGCGACGTACGAATATGAAAAGCTTCCTATGAGTGGGAGTAAAGAACACTAAACATCTAGGTACCTACTACAAAAGTTGTATCTACAATAGCGAAATAAATAAGACCGCAACTCGTTCTCGCCATAGTTCTGCCATTAACTAACTAAAATAAAATTAATACTATTTAACTTGACTAACTAGTCAACTTTTAAATGGGACGTATTTTAGGCTTTAAACCTTCATTTGTGGAAATGGGCAGAGATGGTCCATACCCGTGTTGCAGATACGCGACATTTTTGCCACAAATTTTATGACTTATTAAGCTATTGCATAGCTTCTATCGCGGGCCTTGCGTGGAGACCGAATCCAGAAATTGTGTCACGAAAACGAGTCACACTCGGCTACCTTCGGCCACGTTCGTGTATCTAGTCTAGCAATTCATAATTTTTTTGTTTACGTCAATTATGAACTCTGCAGTCGTTATATATTATTATTATTATGTCAAATAATCCAAAAATTGATGCTTGTACCCAGAATCGATCTTGCGCCTTCTGCGTACCGATCCGCGTCTTAACCACTCGACCAAAGTTGAATTAAGAGTGTTGGTCGAATTTAGAGTTCTTAATGTGTAATGACAATTTCGATGCTGTCAATTACATTAGTTGCTGTCAATTTACTTCGTCTAAATAAAAATTCGACTATTAGTCCAGTCATTATATACATTTGGAAATGCAAATGAACCGAGAAAGCCAAATTTTGGATATTACGTGTGGAGGGACTAGAAAAGCTTAAGTTCAAATTGTCGACCAAAATAACCTGGTGGGTTTTCCGCCATCTTGAAAAAAGGGTTATATTCAGTTTTTTCATCATAATGCGGTTCCCCGTCGAGATACGAAAATTTTAATTGAAAGTTTTTTGTTGCTCTTTGTACGATCTACATTTAAGGTCTACACATTTTTCACGTATCGATCACCGTTATCGAAATATCGATCCAAAAATCCGCAATTTGGGGACAAAAAATTGTTTTTAGCTATTTCCTTCATTCTCGTGAAATATATCGAAAAATGTCTGTAAAGAAAATTGTTGAGCGTGTTCAGACCTACAAATTAGTTTTTTTATTTTTTATTTTTGACAAGAATTACGACCTCTATGGCGCCACAAAGTCGGCCCCAGCGCGTCTCGAGTCTTTTGAAGCGAGCGTACACGTGTTTGAAAATTACTAGTTAGCTTGTTAGCTTAGTTAGCATAGCTTAGTTGTAGGCAATCAAGGGAAGCTCTACCGAGACCCAGGCCAAAACTAGCTAGAACGTTGCTACATCTGAATAAAGTTGATCTACGAACCATGGTAGGCACAATAACGGGTCATTGCACAGTAAATAAGCACTTGAATGTCTTCGGTATCACGGACAGCACGCTGTGCAGAGCGTGCCTGTTGAAAGAAGAAACCATAGCTCACGCAATCTTGGAGTGCGAGAGCCTGGTTACATACAGAGTCAACATACTTGGCAGCACCACAACACTCCGGGAAGCTTGTGAGGATCCGAAGAGGATCCTACGCTTCTGGTCGGAGCTGGGTTGGCTGGAGTGACAGCCGACACTCACGTACAATGCGTCCACTGGCGGACCTAAGTGCGGAAATTAGGAGCCCAATAAGACTGAAGACTAGTTAGCTTGTGCGGGAAAACTATTCCTTATCGCTCTGTATGGTGGTCATAAAGAGGATACAACGATGGATAGTTTGCGATTCCACCGCTTTGCAAAATCAATGACGACAAATAAGATGAATAATCTTTCACTACTCCCACCAACGGAAAGCGCAGTCCGCCAACACGTTTTCCGGACATATCTACAGGTACAAACGTGGCTCGGAATTTTCAAAGATCCTCAGGAATGGGGTTGGCGACAGACGAATTACGGGCTTGAACCAATTTGCACCACAGCCGCACCCGCTCCACCTGAACTTTTAAAACTCATTTCGTGCAAATGTAAAGGAAAGCGTGGGGCTGCTTGTGGGTGCAGGAATGCAGGAATTAGTTGCTGCGTTATTTGCCTGCACTGTAGTGGACAGACATGCAACAATCACGATGATGATGATTATGCTTTTTTCATCCGTCCCAGCATCATTTACTGCGATTCAAGAGTTTTCACGACTCGAAGAGTCTGCCGAGGAAGAACTTCTACAGCCAGGACCATCGAAACGGCGAAAAACATGTGAAAAAAATTACCACCTGTAAATTTTGTTTTTTGCTGCATAAAAATTATTTGATCAATAATTTTCATGTTTGATTTATAATGTTGGTTTATTAATTTATTTTGTATTGCAATAATTGCTTGAACAACCATTCATCCATTTCGACGTATGGATACAACCGTGCGAGCGGCTAAATCAAAACCGGGCACAGTCTTACTGACTTTGCGCCGCGCTAGCGGTCGTAATTCTTATCGAAAATAAAAAATAAAAAAAATAATTTGTAGGTCTGAACACGCTCACCAATTTTCATTACGGACATTTTTCGATATCTTTCACGAGAAAGAAGGAAATAGCTAAAAACAATTTTTCTCCCCAAATTTATGGTTTTTTGGATCGATATTTCGATAACGGTGATCGATACGTGAAAAATGTTTAGACCTTAATTGTAGATCGTACAAAGAGCAACAAAAGGCTTTTATTAAAATTTTCATATCTCAACGGGGAACCGAATTATGATGAAAAAACTGAATATAACCCTTTTTTCAAGATGGCGGAAAACCCACCAGGTTATTTTGGTCGACAATTTGAACTTAAGCTTTTCTAGCCCCTCCACACGTAATATCCAAAATTTGGCTTTCTCGGTTCATTTGCATTTCTAACCCGATTTTTTCGACGTAATGACTGGACTATATAGGTGTATAGGTATTCATCATCTATGTACAACAGTGAACTGTACTCGTATAATTTGTGTAAAAAGTGTTTTAAATATAAATAAACAAAGTGCATTTATTAATGTAGAAAGTCACGAAAAATAGTGAAAGAAAATGAGTGAGTACTGTATATACATACATTTTATTATTATTATCACCAATGCAGTATCATTTTTTGTTTTGTTAATTTATATATAATACTGCTATAAAGATAACTAAACCCGGGAGTACGTTCCCATGGGAAGCGGGAAGAAAATTTCACGCTGACGTAGCCGCGAGCGCCATCTATCCCATACCTATGTACTTTAAACGTGTCATAAAAGTCACAACAATACCATACATGCATATTTCAAAGAATGTCTATTATTACCATAAAATTTGTAAAAATAGTTTTTAAGTAGAAAGAAGAAACCTATTGTTTTATCTTTTAACTAGCTGACCCTCGCAACTTTGTTTACGTCACACAAGGTCTATGAAATTAGAGGTATTTATTAATCATACTCATCAAGTAGCGTGTAAATCTGCCCTGTATGCTATATCAAAATAGAGCTTAATGGTTAAAACTATTCCTCAGTATAGAATTTTCCTCAGTATAAACAATTTACATACAAACACCGGCGTGTTAGAATTTTATTACATGTATCAATGTAGTAGACGTAACGTGTATAAAATGACATCAATCAAATGTCATCAATATTCTGAAAAAGAAATTAAAAATAGAGTTCACAAACTCTTTTGAAAATACATACTGTACCTACCTTAGAGGATCGTTATGAAGAAAACAGGATAGTTAACAACCATCCATAGAAAATAGATGGTATAATGCTGAATACCGCAAAGAACAATCGGCGCGGCATAGAATGGGGCCTATACTGATATCCTGGAGGATATTAATGATGCCGATGTCCTGTGCCTGCTGAGGCACACACACGCCGTCATGCATGTCTGCAGGACAACGTGCAGGACAACGAGCAGGATGAGGCAGCGAATGGCTGGACTGAAATTAAAATCGACAGACGCAAGAGATGTGGTGGAGGCACTAATTCACGTACCTCGGGAGTGTCGTGTCAGAAACTGATGGAATAGAAGAGTACCCTACATCATTTCGAGTCTCGCCAAGGCCAGAATAACCTTTACACAGCTGCGCCCCGTAGGCAGTTGCGAAAATAGACACGAAGAGTGAAACTCAAAACAAAGTAAACGTTAAAACTGTACTGCTAACTGCTATACGGATGCGAGACATGGAAGGTCACTAAAGTAAAGACATTTCGCACCAGCTACCAGCTATAAGTCTTCGTCAAACGCTGCCTCCAATGGATCCTCGGTACATATGGGCCCGAGAACATCACGAACGTAAGACTATTGGAACGCTGCAGTGAGACCCCAACAGATCAAACGTCGGAAGTGTAGCTGCTGCGCTGGATTGGACACACGCTGCAAAGGGACCATGAATCACATCATACCAAGGCAAGCCTTGCTGAAACTACTGGTAGGCTTTCAAAAACTGTTCGATAGTAAGTAGGTACATTTATTGATAGTGGCTATAGGCTACATAACATAATGCGAAGATTAATAGGAGTGGTGCAGCAATGAGGAATGTTTCGAAAACGGAAAACATTTAATCGTTATAAGAGTATCCGTTGCGCCTCTGCGTAAATGGTTGAAGTTACATAAAAATAATTTATTACAAAATAATTGTTCTTCTTAAAAAGTTCTAAAACAAAATTCCAAAAGCCCAAATGTCCACAGTCAAGTAGGCACTTGGTACTTTACTTTGTTGAACATAGGCCTTAAAATCTTACTTCTTACTAATATTATAAATGCGAAAGTTTGTGAGTGTGGATGTTTGTTACTCTTTCACGCTCAAACCGCTGAACGGATCGGGCTGAAATTTGGTACGGAGATACATTATAGTCTGGAATAACACATAGGCTACCTTTTATCCCGGGAATAACTTCCCGCGGTAACAAATTTTACGCAGGCGAAGCTGCGGGCATCAGCTAGTATTCTTATATAGAAATAATTATACTAGCATAGTTGGTAAAAAATGCTATGTAATAGCTTTACCGCGGCAGTCCCCGAGTGCCACACGTCTTTTTTTTTTTTTCACGAGAGGATAATCCGTTTAGGATGCTATGCCGGACTCTTACCGACTAAAATCCACACGTACCCGATCTACTCCCTGGGGTTCGGAGCGCCTGGAAAGCCCTTGGTAGGATATAGAATAATATTATATAATCTGTGGTAGGATACTCCAGGACTCCCAACAGACCTACGGCTACCACTGAGGCCTTAACTAGGGAGCGTGCGGGTGCTATCCCGCGTCTTTGGGGGGTTTGTTCGGATGTTATCACGCTTCTACTGGTTACCTCGAAATGTGTCAATTGGAATTAACGAGATTCTTCTGTCACCTGAGGGTTGCGTGTCTGTGGGAATCCTTGATGCAGTACTATCGATAAGAAGCTGTATTATCTTTTATATCCAGCTGGAAAGAAATGACAGCTACTAGCTCGCGCCATTCCTTTAGGTTCATTACGTCAACTGTGCCAAAACGTCAACTTCCCAAAACGTCATCTTCTGAAATTAACTTCCCAAAACGTCAACTTCGCAAAACGTCAACTTCCCAAAACGACAACTTCCCAAAACGACAACTTCCCAAAACGACCTTTCCAGAGTCTAGAGTCTAGACGGCGCGCGGCGGCACTACAATACAACGCAATCGATTGTCACCAGTTTAAATATACAAATCCGAGATATTTTATCTCGTTCATGCGTTCGATTACAGTAAGATAACAGATGAGGGATCATTGAAGTTGCAGGCTTAGAACTGGGGTTAAGTTGGCACATTGAGCTTTGAAAAGTAAAAGGATTGTAACCAGCATCGTACCCTGTTCTGAAACAGGTTTTGATGACGTAGTGCAGGAAAATTATACATTTTCAAAAGCTTCTCCTAATAACAAATAAGTACCTATTTTTCGATTTACCTGTTTTATTTAAAGTTAGAATTTACGAAGGCTCTGATAACATGGTAGATAGAGGTTCGCGGAAAATAAAAGAATAAAAGCTATTGCCCTAATATGTCATGATATTATGTATGACGAAGCCGTGACAACACGACAAAGCACTTCTTTGATGTTTATTAATCAATAAAATTTAAATATACATTGGAAGCCACGACTTATTCGAACAACGCCATGGTAAAACAAAAATCTTGTATGTAGCTAAAATAAATTGAGAGCAAGGAGCAACGAGTAAAAAGTACCCACTAAGCTTTACGGAAAAGAAATACTTATAAAAGGATAGCAGCGTCAGATGTCTACATTAATGTATTGCGATTTTGTTTATTGAGAATTCTATTGAGAAAATGGCTTTAGCCTGCGGCGCCGCCCACGCTTAAAATAACTAATTAGAACCATTAACTCAGTTACATTCTTAAAAATACCTTGTTATTTTGTCTTGATTAGCCCTCTCTACTTGAGTAAATGTTGTTAAAGGTATTACAAACCAAAATACAACACTCGTTATGAGTGAAGAAGGAAAATCATGTAAGTTGACCACGCCTAGGTGACATGACTAATGGTGTACTAAAATAAAATAAATAAAGTAACACAATAAATAAACGATCGGTTTTTTCCGCTGGCAACCCCAGCGAAGTAAATACGTTCTTGGGGAGAATCCCGTATTTAATATTTATAAAAATGGTAATAAGTGTGTAATGTGGTTGCAAATAAAGTAATTAAGTGCTAAACTTGACTCAAAAAGTTTAGAACAGAAAAAACAAAAGAAGTGTACATCAAAATTGTGAGTAAAACAAGCTGTAGTTATAACAGAAACAGTTACCTACCTGAATTTAAATTTCCCGCACACATCTATGAACTTGCTGTTTTATGTATTTTGAATCACTCACTCACGAAAAGGTTAACCACAAAACATGGAATAGAAGTACATAATATATATTCGGAGTTCATTTCATCAAAGATTCGAAATTGAGACCAAAGAAAAGTAAACACTATTGGTGGATACCGCGCAGCATTTCTTTTCATCTTATGTATGGAGACAAGAGTACTGTTGCAACTATGATTGATAACATAACACATTAACATTGCGCGTGAAATGCTGACAGATACGCTCTCACTTTCACTATAGTTTGTTTGTCTTTTTGAATAATCATTGCGATACAATAAAGTTTTTGTTGTGATTGCCAAACAACTTCGACTTTTCGAAAACTTCACCTACAGACGAAGAAGCCTAAGAGTGGGTATAATTGACACAAAAATACGAGAATTTACCCAAATACCGCCTCGTCGATTTGGGGCATTGGTGTTGCCCAATAGCCAACGGGAAAAAGAAATGTAATTCTACATTCGAAAATGTATGCGGAATTCGTGTTAGATTAATTTAGAAATTCAGTTTTTTTTTGTGTATCACTAGCAAATTACCTTTGTGGTTGGCTTGCTTTTGGTTTTGAATGTTTACAGTTTACTTATTATGCTAAGTATTTCATCATCATTGAGATAATTTTGATACAGATTTTTACTTAGTTTTTTATTTGATATACATATACCTAGTTCACTGTGTAATTCATTACACAACAGTTTATTTAATTGATTTTTAAATTAGTCTTTGATATTTTTTTTAACGTTTTTGACATGTCCTTTTTTTTTCTTAATTGTAATTTAAATTAATTTTTGACAGCTTTTATAATGATTTTTATTTATAAGTTATTTTCTAGATTGAATTTTAAATTGATTTTTGACATTTTTCAGTCCGTAAAATAATTTATGTTTACGTATTTTAATGTTTTAATGTATTCCAGTCACATTCCGATACTTACTTTTCAAGGGTATTAGTTTTTATTTTTTTATGGCAATTGTATTTTAAATTAACTTTTGACATTTTTAGACAACATAATTTTATATACCTATAACTATTTATATAAGTTTATATTTTTGTTAACTAATTTTTAATTAATTGATTTATTGAATTTTAAATTAATTTATGACATTTTGTTTTCGGTGAATGTTTTATTTTTACTTATTTTGATGCTTTAAAACTAAAATGGATTCCGGTATGGCACGATTGCTTTGTCCCCACTGCCCTGGGTCTACACGTATTTTTGGTTTGCATGGGCTTAGGGTACATGTAGGTCGTAAACACAGGGATGTTCAGCATGCTGCTGCTATTACGGATACAGCAGTGGCGCCTCCAATCGGCGGTCCTGCTGGCCAGTCATCGGTGCCGTGTCCTCTGGACAGGCTTGCTGGTTTGAGGAGAGCTACACCAGTGCTCCGGCATATACCCAAGGGCGCGCGTAATCTCGCAGCCGGTAAGCTATGTGATGTGATCGATGCCTGTATTAGCTGTAATGGAGTGGAGGACTGGCAGAAGCTTCTCTCTTTCGCATACGGACCATTGAGGGTGCCTGCGAAGGACCTTCCCGGCAATATGACCTCAAAAGTTAAGGCCAATGTTGAGTCGTATGGTCTTTTTGATCACAATGATCTACGTGCCACCGAGAGGGCCAACGCTAGGGGCCGCTCCGCTAAGAAGGTCATTGAATCAAAAGTGTTCGAGGGTGATCTGAGGGGAGCGGTTCGTCTGCTGATGTCTGATGACTCTTTTGCCCAGCACGATCTCGATACATTGGCTGCCCTCAAACTTAAGCACCCAGCTCCATCGCGTCCACTAGATTTCCCGCCCGAAGCTGATATTTCGGTTGCGCCGATATCGGTTACCGCTGAGGATGTGCGGTCGTCTCTTGGTTCGTTCTACAGCGGATCTGCGGCTGGTCTGGACGGGCTCCGCCCTGTACATCTTAAGGAGCTGACTTCTTCGGCGGGAGAAAATGGGGTGCGGTTGTTGGAGTGCCTGGCGCGACTATCAAATTTTTTGCTGAGCGGTCAACTGAACTCTGTTATATGTCCCTATCTTTACGGCGCCTCTCTTTTTGCACTTACAAAAAAGGATGGAGGCATTAGACCTATCGCCATTGGCAGTGTCCTGCGCCGTTTGACGGCTAAGCTCGCTTGTCGTGCCGTGAGGGACCAGATGTCTGAATATTTGCGGCCGCATCAGCTGGGGTTCGGTACGCGCCTGGGCTGCGAGGCGGCAGTGCATGCCACGCGGTCCTTTGCGATGAGTTCAGGGAATGAGGGCAGCGTATTAGTAAAGCTCGACATATGCAACGCGTTTAATACTTTGGAGAGAGACGTTCTCTTGAGTGAGGTCAGGGATAAAATTCCTTCTATCTATCCTTTTCTTTGCCAGGTGTATCAACCTTTTTCTAATCTGTTCTTTAATGAGAATCTCATTCTTTCACAAGTGGGGGCACAGCAGGGAGATCCTCTTGGGCCACTCATATTTAGTTTGTCCATTCACAGGGTCATCCGAGAAATACAGTCTCCTCTGAATATTTGGTACCTTGATGATGGCATCCTTGGAGGTAAGCCAGAGGAAGTGTATAGGGATTTGGAGATGCTTCTTCCTCGGTTAAGTGAGCTTGGCTTAGTGGTAAACGCCTCAAAGTGCGAGTTCTTTCCCTGCAGTGTCGATGCCAGTGAACACTTGTCTCGATTCAACGCTCTATTACCAGGTCTCAGAGAACTAACAAAATCAAATTTCTACCTTTTAGGGTCTCCCATTTTCTTGGATGCAGTTCCTGAGGCTATCAGTTCGTGTGAACAGCTTCTCCTTGTCGCTCGGGAGCGTCTCAAAAAACTTTCCGCGCACGTTGCGGTTGTCTTGCTGCGCATGTGCTTCGCTGTACCGAAGCTCATGTACTTATTGCGTACGACCCCTACATGGCTCTTCCCTCGGGAGATTTCAAGCTTTGACCAATCCATCAAAATAACGCTCGAATCCGTCCTGAATGTGTCCCTTGATGGACCCCAGTGGACTCAGGCGGTTCTCCCGACTCGTTACGGGGGTCTTGGTGTGAGATGCGCTCACGATGTGGGTTTTCCGGCATTCCTGGCCTCTGCGCATGGGGTTGCCAGCCTCGTCACTACCATACTCCATTCTAATGGTGACGTGGACGGTATATCCTTTGTGTCGGATGCCCTGGCCGCCTGGTCTCTGGGCGTGGGTGCAGTGCCGCCTGGGGCACTGTGCAGTCAGCGGGCGTGGGATGATTTAGGGTTAAAGCGAGTTCGGGGACTGTTGCTGGACGGTGCCGCTGCTAGTGATAGGGCTAGACTTCTTGCAGTGTCACAGCCGGAGTCGGGGGCATGGCTGCACGCGCTGCCATCACCTCACCTGGGCACGTTGTTGGACGATGACTCTTTGCGTGTGGCGGTTGCTCTCCGCCTGGGCTGCAGGGTGTGTGAACCCCATAGATGCACCTGCGGTTCCATGGTGGGGGCTGATGGCCACCACGCTCTGAGTTGTCGTCGCTGTACAGGGAGGTTTCCGCGACACCATGCCCTCAACGATATTGTACGGAGGGCTTTTGTCTCGGCGGGTGTCCCTTGCGTCCTTGAGCCGCCGGGTCTCTGTAGAACTGATGGCAAGAAGCCGGATGGGCTAACCTTGGTGCCGTGGAGGAACGGAAAGTGTCTGGTGTGGGATGCTACTTGTGTCTGTACATTGGCCGCCAGCCACTTGAGTCGCACTGTCCGTTCACCATCGGCGGCTGCAGAGGATGCAGCCGAAAGGAAAAGGCAGAAATACGCTGCGATGGAGCCCCATTATTTATTCACTCCCATCGCCGTGGAGACTATGGGATGCTGGGGCACTGATGCCAAAAATCTTATTAGTGAGCTGGGTCAAAGAATTGGGGAAAAAACGGGTGACTCCCGCTCCAAATCGTTCCTGGTCCAAAGGCTGGCCATAGCCATTCAGCGTGGCAATGCGGCTAGCGTAATGGGCAAGCCGAAAGCCGGGGTATGTATGTACGTCCGTGATGATGTCTGCTGTCGCCGTCTTACAAGCCTTGAAGACAGGGACCTGTCTACGTTATGGGCGCGCGTGGATCACGGGGGCCACACTCGGATCTACGCGTGCGTGTACAGGTCTCACAGCGGTAACACGGACACAGTTCGCCTTTTTGACCACCTGCAACAATCGACTGACAAGGTGATTGAGCAGTATCCTTCTGCGGAGATTGTGATTCTGGGGGACTTCAACGGTCATCATGTTGACTGGTTGGGCTCCCGGATGACCAACTTTGCGGGGAACGCTGCACACGAATTTGCCCTGACCTATGGGTTCTCCCAACTGGTTAAATCCCATACGAGGATACCAGATAAGGAGAACGAGCATAGTGCATTGCTGGACCTCCTGCTGACAACGCGTCCGGATGGATACAACGTCTCAGTGGATGCTCCGCTCGGATCGTCGGACCACTGTATCATTCGGGCGCATGTGCCTCTCGCAAGGCCTGAACCACCTCGGCCCAAGGAGTGGCGACATGTGTGGCACTATAAGTCAGCAGACTGGGATGGACTGCGGGAGTTCTTCGCGTCGTACCCGTGGAGGCGGCTTTGTTTTGCCTCAGACGATCTGGATTCCTGCGCTGCAGCAGTCGCTGAGGGGATCTTGGAGGGCATGGAGTGCTATATTCCCAACCGCTGGATCCCTGTAGGAGCAAAAAAGCGACCGTGGTTCAATCGGCTCTGCAGAGAAGCTTTGATGCTGAAAGAATCTGCCTACAGAGCCTGGACCACGGCTCGTGCAAATTCAGATCCTAACATCTCTGAGGTGAAACGCAAATTAAATGCCGCCTCGAGGGCCAGCAAAAGAGCAATTGTCAGGGCTAAATTCGATTTCGTCGGCAGAATTGGTGAGCGGCTAGCAGGGTACCCTTCAGGGAGTCGTGAATTCTGGTCGCTTGCCAAAGCTGCCGAGGGAAACTTCTGTCAGTCAGGTTTACCACCCTTGCTTAAACCCGACGGTAGTCTGGCCCAGAGTGCCAGGGAGAAGGCCGACCTTTTGGGTTCTCTCTTTGCCTCTAACTCGACCATGAGCGACGGGGGTGCTGTGCCGCCGGACGTTCCGTGGTGTGGAACTTCCATGCCGGAAGTTAAATTTGCGCAGCGGGACGTCCGACGGGAGCTTCGTTCTCTGGACGTTCATAAGTCGAGTGGGCCAGACGGTATACCCGCGGTAGTACTTAAGCAGTGTGGTCCAGAGTTGTGTCCGGTACTTACACGTCTTTTCTCGCTTTCTTATTCCATGCGACAAGTCCCGGCGTCGTGGAAGATCGCGTATGTGCATCCTGTGCCCAAGAAGGGTGATAGGACCGACCCGGCCAATTACAGGCCTATAGCCGTCACCTCACTATTGTCTAAGGTGATGGAGCGTGTAATTAATACACAGCTCCTGAGGTACCTTGAGGAAAACGACCTGCTCAGTGACCGGCAGTACGGTTTCCGTCACGGTCGCTCGACGGGCGATCTTCTCGTGTGCCTCACACACCGATGGGCGACGGCTATCGAGAGTAAGGGCGAGGCTCTAGCAGTGAGCCTCGACATTTCTAAAGCCTTTGACCGGGTCTGGCACCGTGGTCTTCTTAAAAAATTGCCCTCCTACGGACTGACCGAGAGATTATGCGGATGGGTGTCCAGCTTTTTGGCCGATAGAAGCATCAGGGCTGTTGTCGACGGCAGCTGTTCTGACTGCATGGCCATAAACGCTGGAGTACCGCAAGGCTCAGTGTTGTCCCCTACCCTGTTTCTGCTGCATATCAATGACATGTTATCTATTGACGGCATTCATTGTTATGCAGACGACAGTACAGGGGACACTTGTTACACAGGCCGTCCCGGTATCTCTCGGGTCGCAGTGGAAGAAAGTCGTGAACAGCTTGTGTCTGAAATCGAGGCTACTCTTACTAGAGTGTCCGATTGGGGTAGACAAAACCTTGTCCAGTTCAATCCCTCCAAGACACAGGCGTGTTTCTTCACCGCTAAGAAAGCTCCAATTACTGTAGCGCCACGATTCCAGGGCACATCTCTTTCCATCTCTAAAAGTATAGGGATCCTTGGTGTTGACATCTCCAGTGACGTTCAGTTCCGCAGTCATTTGGAGGACAAGGCCAGGCTGGCGTCCAAGAAGCTCGGTGTGCTCAACAGGGCGCGGCGGTACTTTACTGCGGCGCAAACACTGCTTCTCTATAAGTCGCAGGTGCGGCCACACATGGAGTACTGCTGTCACCTCTGGGCGGGGGCACCTGAATATCAGCTTCGCCCATTTGACTCGGTGCAGAGGCGAGCTGTGAGAGTTGTCAACGATCCTATACTGACAGGTGGTGTGGAACCTCTTCGCGACAGGAGAGACTATGCCTCCTTATGCGTGTTCTACCGCCTGTACAATGGTATGTGCTCCGAGGAATTGTTTGACATGATGCCCACGGCTACCTTCTATCATCGCACCGCTCGCCATAGACAGGGATTTCATTCTCACACCCTACGTCCTGAGCGTTTGAGCACGGTTAGATCCGGTAGGGGTTTTCTTCCGCGCACGCTTAGGTTGTGGAATGATCTTCCTGCCTCGGTTTTCCCAAACGCCTACAGTATGGGGTTCTTCAAAAGGGGTCTAAGAAGGTTTTTACAGGGTCGGCAGCGCGAGTGTGGCGCCTCTGGTGTTGCAAACGTTCATAGGCTGCGGTGACCACCGGTCCTTCTGGTGGGCCGTGTGCTTGTCTGCCACCTTAGTGGTATAAAAAAAAAAAAAAAAAAAAAAAAAATAATTTTTTTCTCTATCGGATATAAAAAAAAAAAAAAAAAATAAACTAAATAACATGACTAATGGTGTGCCATTGGCGAGGAAGCTTATAGTAAATAGAAGTTTACCGGGTATATAAATATATTAAAGTTAATTTAAAGTTTAAATTAGTACCTACCTATGTAAGGTGACAGACAAGCTAACACCTGATGAACTGTGTTCACTGTAGTCTCTGAACGTTTACAACACAAGAGCTTTATAGTAAAGATTTAGATGCTTTTCAACTTTAAATGATTGGCAATTCATTGGAAACTTGCAACTGTAATAGATCTTTATAGTGTACGAGTACATCGAACCAATTTAAAAAATCAACAATGTTTTAACCCATCACCAATTTACTGGCAAGTCAAAGATTTTCGTGCTAAAAGTGCAATGTACTCTACCACCTACAGACATGAGTAGGTTAAGTTCCCTATACTTTTACGGGTATATAAAATGTTTATTTTTGGAAAACTCTCATGCTGGAATAAGAATGCGGAATAAATACCTACTATCGCGTGTCATTTTTTCACCAAGCTTTACAAAATAATTTTATGTTTGTGGAGTGCCGCAGAAATCGGTGCCCAATAAAACTATGTAGGCTTAGGTAGGCATTATTAATCTCTCTCATAGTCATACCGGCACCGACTTCAGTATTATATTTAATGATATCTGATAAATCAGAATAGGTATACTAATTTTGTGCTAAGTAAATTTTATTTTTCAGTTTTTAGTTTGATTTGAAGTCGGTGTCTCTTTTGTTAAATATTTTATTTTCACCTTTTTTAGTGACTTGTAGACTGAAAATCTATCTATCTAGGTGTAAAGATCCTGACTTCCTTAAAATGGGACCACCTTGAGAGTATCTATTTTCGAACGAAAAAAAAAAACAATTTTCAAATCGGTGGTCCATAAACGACGGAGTCCTGCGCGAACAAACATAAAAAAAATTTAAAAAATTGAAAATGTATATAAAGAATTAATTTTCTATAAATCTGAGATAAAGCTATTATAATTATAGCTATCCCAATTAATGAACAAAGATACCATTAAAGGCATTTTTTATTTAAAAAGGTACGAGTTTGATAGCAAGCTGTCGGAATATTACAAATTCTCGCGATTTTCGTAGTAATTCGGCTATGAAAAAATTCCAGTTATGAAAAAGTTCCGAAAAATGTTACTTCAACTCAGGGAGTTATTATACGGGAGTAATGTTTAGAAGTAACTAGTGGATTTTTAACAATAATTATTTATTGCGCTTATTTCACTAGAGCAGCATCTTAGCGCTTTGAGAGGTATGCGCGTAGGCATAAAGCGTGTTCATTGACACAGAAAGAAACGGTTGCGATTTAAATTCTAATTTCGGTAGTATAAAACTATGTAAATGTTTATAGCTATTGTATGGTATATAAAGAATTGCTTGGATTATTAAAAAAATCAATTTAACCCTATTCCTCTCCTGTAAGACTTAATTGCTGAAATGCCTCTATTCTTTGCCGCGTGACTTTAGCTAGAAATGCCTCCATATGCTTATGATGCTTGCCTTTTTGCAATCTAATCTCCTACGAATTCTTATCAGGGTATAGCTACATGGGGTTGTTTATATCCTCCTTTTTCTCTGTCATTATTTATTAAAAGTAATAAAGTATAATAAAAAGGTACTGCCAGAATCTTATACACACAGTGAAAACGTGGCCGCGATCCTGAAACTATTGCCATGCAAGACGCGAATGTCGGAATGATAATTTTATTGAGCTTCGAAGACTTTTCCAGAGTTCGTAGAAAATTAAATTAAATTACCTATTTCCTTGGCTACCATTAAGTAGTTAAGTGGTCTAAGCTTAGAGTATAAATAAGAATGCTCTAAGGGTCTAAGCCTATTTCAGATGGCATCATGTCGAAAGTGGAACCGAATATTGCGCTGTAGTTACTATAAGCACAGTCGACAGGTTTTAGGTAGTAGGTAGGTAGGTACTCGTATTATTCTAATTATACTGTGCTATAAGTGATGGGAGCTATTGCAATTGTGTAAATGGATACATTTCAGTAAGAATTCTTTTCAGCTTAATATAACTTTAATGCATCGGGAATATAATACGTTTGTAAAGAAATAAATGGTTTAGTAAGTATGCCTTCTTGGCGATTAAAATTAAAAAAAAAAAAGAACTTGATCTTAGTATTGTAATTTGTGGACTTTAGGCTGTGTGTGTATAAAAGTCGCTGCCTACACATTCGAGAAATCATGTGTATTGTGTATTGTGTGTACTGTATTGTGTGTACCTAATAAAAAGTAAATATACAAAATGTCATATACATAATATTTACGACTTTTGTAAGACTTAAAAGTTGTGTTTAAGTACTTTGAGTTTTATTCTGTTAGCTACCTACATTTTTATAAGAGTAGCCCTATTTAATTTGCGATTATTCCCAGTTGTTCCGTTCAAGTAGTTCCGTTGCGGAACTAGTGAGACTTTTTTTCCCAGTTGTCCCGCGGAACAAAGCATCAATAATTCAGTTCCCATTAGTTCCGCGGAACAAAGTAGAAATGAAATACTAATAAATTAATTCCCAGTAGTTCCGCGGAACAAAGCATAAGTTAAAAACTAATAAATTAAGTCCCAGTAGTTCCGCGGAACAAAGCATAAATTAAAAACTAATAAATCAAGTCCCAGTAGTCCCGCGGGAGAAAGCATCTCTTACATTCGAATATTTTATGTTCCCATTAGTTCCCTACGGTGTCTTACAGCTATTTTCTCATACAATTAAAAAAAATGAAGACCGACAAAACAAATGAAGATCGGTATAACAAATGAAGACTGACAAAACAAATGAAGATCGACAAAACAAATGAAGATTGACGAAACAAACGAAGATCGACGAAACCAATGAAGATCAATGAAACAAATGAAGATAAGCAAAACAAATGACGGTTGGAAAAACAAATGACGGTTGGAAAAACAAATGACGATCGAAAAAACATATGCAGATCAATAAAACAAAAGACTATAAGCAAGTTGATAAGGTCAAAAGTTTCTTGCAGCCATATTTTGTAAACTAAATGCGATTACCATTAAAAAAATAGGTGCAAGCAATTCTCGACCTTATGAATAAGCATAATATTTATTTATTTTTTTATATATTCGTGATCTGTGATGTCTATAAACGCCTAAAAGCACATTTTTAGGGAAGTGTCATTAAGGTCGAGAATTGCTCGCAGCTATTTTTTTGAATGGTTATCGCATCTAGATTACAAAAAAAGGGTCCATGCCAATTTCGACCTAATGAGCATGCATAATATCTATTTATTTTTTATATATTCGTGATCTGTGATGTCTCTACACACCTAAAAGCGTATTTTTTAAATAAGTGCCATTAGGGTCGAGAATTGCTTGCACCAATTTTTTTAATGCTAATCGCATTTTGATTACAAAACATGACTGCAAGTAACTTTTGACCTTATCAACTTGCTTATAGTCTTTTGTTTTATTGATCTGCATATTGTTTTTTCAAAAGATATTTGTTTTTCCAACTGTCATTTGTTTTGCTGATCTTCATTTGTTTCGGCGATCTTCATTTGCTTTTGTCGATCTTCATTTGTTTTTGTAGATCTTTATTTGTTTTGCAAATTATTTAACTACTTTATACTTTTAAACTAGATGTTCTTCGTATAATGGATCTTTTTCCACTCGCATGTTCTAAAAGATCCACATTCATAAAAAATAAAAATACTTTAAGGTATTAAATGGGACATAATATAATGTCCATAAAGATCCATGACAGTTCCGCTACGGAACTATTGGGAATAGAAAAGTCTCACTAGTTCCGCTACGGAACTACTGAGAATAGAAAAGTCTCACTAGTTCCGCCACGGAACTACTGAGAATAGAAAAGTCTCACTAGTTCCGCCACGGAACTACTGAGAATAAAAATGTCCCAGTAGTTCCGTGGTGCGGAACTACTGGGAAAAAAAAGTCTCACTAGTTCCGCCACGGAACTATTGGGACAAAAAGTCTCACTAGTTCCGTCGCGGAACAACTGCCGCGGAACTACTGGGAATGAAGGTTAATTTGTTACAATTCGAAAGAAGTTTAACAACAACAACTTCAAATTTTTACAAAGACTGGTACTTAACTGGAATTCCGTGTATTTATAAAATTTCGACAAATTTCACGAGCCTTAGAAGCCATGGCCACCTAGACTAAGTAAAATGTTTAAAATATACCTTTATGGTGAGTTAATTTTGATATAAAAAATCCGGACAAGTACGAGTAGTACTCGCCCACCAAGGGGTTCCATACATCCGTCCGTCCGCCCGTCCGTCCCAACGTCTGTCTGTCAAGATCTTATGAACGCGTTAAGGTATTGAGTTGAAACTAATATCACATGTTTCCTTGAAGCTGTAAAAAAATTAAACCTTAGCGCAGAAAAAGTTACGGCTGTTTGTGTCGTTAACAACGTATTTCGACACCTTCAAGGGAATATAAATAATAAGTGCAGAATAGAATAGAATAGAATAATCTTTATTGCACACCAATACAAAAACATTTATGTTACGAGATTATAGGAGTAAAAATGTACAGAGGACGGCCTTATCGCTAAAAAGCAATCTCTTACAGGCAACCTTTGTATTTCCCGTTAACCTTCGGGCCGTCGCGTGGGGTCTTTGAAAGCCCGAACATTAAAAAAATGCAAAATTTTCTTATTTAAATCTATTGTAGCAGTGCAGTAGTTTATGTACCCTCCTAAGTTAGATTGTAGTTGGCGCGGACAGTGGCTAACTTCAATTCTCTCGTAAGCTCCGTGTAATACGGACCTGTTTTGAACGCAAGGGCTCTCAAAGACCCCACGCGACGAGCATACATTTTGTAAAGTTACGAATTCTTTTTGTTTATTCCTTAAATATTATATGTTACAAAGTTGATTATTTCTATATGATACCAAAAAAGTATAAAGTAAATAATTACAGAGTTGATTTCTTTATTTTATTTATTTTTTTAAAAAGTGATCTCAGAGTGAGAAAAATAGGTTCCTACTTTTAGATTATAAGTTAAATAAGTAATTAAATACATATTACTTAATAATTTATCATTGTTTTAATGTAGTTTGACAAACAAGTAATAACGTAATGATAAATTATATGAAATGCTTATAATTTCCTATTTTACATGCTATTTTGCATTGGGGTTCTAAAGAACCCCACGCGACAAGCCTCGTTAAGTGAAATCGCGCGCTGACCGAAGGTTAACCTAGCAAACAATATGGTATTAATTTCAACTCGATACCTTCACGCGTTCACGAGAAAAAAATTCTTGACAGACAGATAGACGGACGGGCGGACAACAAAGGGATCCTTCAAGGGTTCCATTTTAACCTTTTAGGTACGGCGTACGAACCCTAAAAAGCGACATAATATTATATGTAATTTCTTATCTGCATAATATATAAACACGTATTTATTTAAATTTACTTTACTAGACGAGAAGATCGTTTAATAAGTGATAATTATGAACAATGCGCACAGTTACAGCAGAAAGAATGTCACATTAAGCTTTATAGCAACCAAATAGAGGCGAAGGTGAGGTCAGCTCGGTTGTCGACCTCGACAAATATACAACGACCATATTTAGTGATGTTGGTAAAAAATGTGTGACAAATCTTGCTTATATTAATACACTAGCTGAGCCCGCAACTTCGTTTACGTCACATAAGGTGTATAAAAGGAAAGGTATTTCTTCATCAGAGTCATCAATCAGCGTCTGAAACTGCCCTGTTTGCTTAATCATAAAAGAGCTTAATGATTAAGTATATTTTAAAACAATTCAGTCCACGCCTTCGGCGCGGACTGAATTGTTTAAAAATAGTCTTAATCATTAAGCTCTTTTATGATTAAGCCAACACGCCAGTTTAGGTTCACTCACATTCAAAGAAACCCCTACAATTAAAATTTTCAAAATATCTGATTCTTAAAAGTGTTATAACTCTTTTATTTCTAAACCGATTTACATAAAACAAACGCTAAATGTTAACTGGAGCAAACCTCAACACAATAAAAAAACCGCATTGCAATCGGTTGAGCGGTTACTGATTAGCGTGCACAACCGTACAGACAAACAGATATACAGACATACAGACATACAGACAAACAGACAAAAATTCTAAAAAACATTGTTTTGGGTTCTATTGCGTTCATAAAGCCCCCCTATAATATTTTTTCTTATTTGTCTTCCATGTACAGACAGCGACCTGTTACAATTTTATTATATGTATTGATGTAGCGAAATCTTTGATAGTGCTCTTTTTTGAATAAAGAAAAACGGGAGAACGGATGAACGTGAAATCTGACAAAGTTAAAATTTATATGGAGATGAATGTTACACAGATAATTTGACATTCGAATTCATGAAAAATTCTAGACACGTACGTCGTATTCCAATACCATTCCGGAATTTGTACCAACATACCTATAAAACTTCATACTACTTATGTAAAGATTCTATCTATTTCAAAATCAGCGGAACTGATAAAAATGTACCTACTTGCAAATACGTCTAACTTTTTTTTGAATTCAGGAGTATCTACATTGCTATTAACGAGCAATTTTTAAAGGTCGCTTATTAGTAGATATTACACTAAATAAAGACTGAAAATGTGGTAGCCGGAAATCGTACCCGGGGCTCCAAGCGAGAGCATCAGATGCAACCAGAAGTAACGCTCCGATGATTATTATAATTACGTATTTACATTTGGGTATAGATAAAGAATATCCGCCCTGGTGTTTTTATCTTAGAATCATCATATTAAGGAAGCCTTAGAAATAACACGCTTAATATTCGGAATTAATTTTATTTTTAGTATTTTTATTGTTGTTAATTTAATGTTTTTTTGTTGAATTCTTAGGATAAATTATTCGGAAATTAATCATTGCTTAGTTTTAAAAATCTGTTTAGATTCTATTATAAATTACAAGATTTTATAAATATATAAATTAAGTTTAAAACAGTAAACTAAACTATTTGGTTTAGTTAACTTTATTCAACTTAATTTATATTTTACGGCTGTAAATCAATAATTTTGAATTTGATAGAAGGTGAATCAAAATATCTTTCAAATGTTTTATTTATAAAAAAAGCAGTTGTGTTTTTAAGACTTTCTATCAAATGGCTGTGTGAGCTTTTAGTATTTTCCGTCTTCGCCATCACGTTATCTTTGGAAATGTTGTTAGCAGTGCGATAACGAATATAAAAATCTGCCCCCAAACAACAAAGTCGCAGGGAGATGCTTTTTCCAGCCGGACTGAGTTGGTTCCATTGAAAGTCCCTCTGATAGATCCAAAAGAATTTTTGTGCCTTTGTCTCCATTACTTAGTGCAAATGGTTCCAACAGGATTTTATGTCCTTTTCATTACCCACAAACCTTGAAAACGGTTTCATTTTCAATGTCAGCAAAACTTCTCTAAGTTTCAAGTTGAAATGCTTATATTGAGACTAGATGGCGCTGTGTTTATACCACGCGGGCGGGCGGCGCCCTATGCTTTATGTAGCCCCAGAAAATGTATGTACATTTACGCCTTTTAATTAGTTTTTTTAACTTTTTATGTCACTTAAACACTTTTAAATTCAATTTAATATAATATTATTCTTTAATTATAAGCTACAATCTCATATTGTAGCGTTATTGTAAATGTTAATATAAGTAAATAAATCCCATTAGGTAGCCTTTCACGGTTCACTGCTACCTTTAACTACTTTTGTAACTGACTGCATCATACCAGGTACGTAAAAGTAATATTCTTCACTGGTTTGTTAGGTACTTTGAAACCAGTGACTAATACGAACTTTTCTCTCACCGCTCACCAAAGCTCTCGTCACTTTTCCTAATATGTCTTCTATCTGTTCTATAGATATAAAAATCAAGGCCACTTTTCGTTGTAATTTTATAACTCAAGAACGGGCTCACTAATCCAAACCAAATATTTAGGCTTTGTTTGGAGTATTTAGTAGATGGTTTATGTGAAGTTTGCACAAAATCGGTCGCGCGGTTATTTATTTATCACGCAAACGAAGTTGCGCGGGTCAGCTAGTACATAATAAATATTGGGTTTTGTTAATCATGTCATACCTATACACTATACAGATGACCTTACAGTAGATAATTTCACCAAAAATAAAGTTATATACAGAGTGTTGATAGTATCCGGCGTCTAAGAGTTCATCACAGTCACAGTATCAAATAAAATCGCATGAAAATTGTACTTTTGCAAAATAGTAGTACCTAGCACCTATTCATAATAATAACTACCCTACTTCAGACTACTTTTGAATGCCATATCGTAGGGGTAGCACAATATATAGCACTTTAACTCTAGTATCTGTGACAAATTTATGTATGGAAAGTTCTTGGCATGCAAGCTCAAATGATTTTAATAGGTTACTTACAATTACCAAGAATTAGAATTTTATGTACTTATGCTTAAACGCCGCGGCTCTTTTAAACAATGATATTGTCAATTCGTGGTGTTTTTAATTGGTGTTTGTCCTTGGCGGTTTTTGAAGCATGGGAACAACCAAATGAGGTCATACATCCTTCTCCCAGTGTGGTGGTATAAGTTATTAGTGCTAAGCGGTTATACATACAAAGAGACGTCTCTGTGAAAATTTAGGTTGGTATTGTAAATTCACATACATAAATATGTAATGTTTCACTCCATGTAGGTAGTGAAACTGTGATGGGCGACTACGGGGACATTTTCGCAAAAGTCCCCATTGTGAGAGACACATAATTTCGAAGTAGTACGTATAAAACGCCTGGAAGGTGCGATAATTCATGAATATTCTCCAGAAATGAATATTTTATACAGCAAAAATATGTTGCTGTATAAAATATTAACGTGCCAATCGAGACCACATAAAAGAAAAAAACATTGTTTGTTTTTATTATTCCGTGATCGAGACAGACATCCTGATCTTAAATCGTTTTATCTTCTAACTTGGACCAATCAAGGACAACATTATTCGCAATGGCATAAACAACAATGTTAGGTTGGATGTGCATATCTGTAAAGTTAATCAGCATGGCTGGTTATCATGCTTTATTATAATTAATGACTCATAAAAAGAGACCATTGTCCATTCTTTTGCTGAATTAACAGTACGGCCATAGTATTTTTACAAAGGTCTCTAAAACAGACTAATGGCCGAATGTTTATGCTATAGCTGTACTGTAAGAAATGATCGATGCTTGGGCAATATAAACAAGAATTACGACTATTGAAGGTGAAGATCTTCGAAAGACAACTTATTCAAAGTCACGCTGATATTGCGTTTATGGGACATGTAGCAGGGTCGTCCACCTTGTTATTACTTTTGCGTTTTTGGGCCATGATTTTTATAGTTATTTTGCCTCATTCTAACACACTGCCATCTTGCCTGTACTAAGCTATTATGAGCTTTAGACTTTACTAAGCTAATACGAGCTTTAGACTTTACTAAGCTGATATGAGCTTTAGATTAGTTTAGCTTTAGACAACTGATATGCATCCTCTTCTCATATCATATTATTAAACTTAAAGAAACATTTGTTTCGTGAATCACACAAATATTTGTACCAATCCGGGATTTGCCACACACACATCACCGAGACAGCAACAAGCAATAATCATGTGGGAAATAATAAGTGTCTATCAAGTTACATACAAAGTGGCAGATAAAAAAAGCTATAGCCTGATATCATAAAGCATGGAATGTGAGCCAATGTTTTCACTACCGTGGAGGCAGAATGTAAAGTTAAGCCAAGAAAAAGCAATATAAATATAACGTAAAAATAAAAGAATAACAATAGAAAGAAAAGTAGGCCACTGCAACCTCTTCGGGACCGATCCATAAGAGGCCGCACAGAATGAAATGAAAACATGCGAAAATCCAATCAACCGTTCTCATCACTACACCGAAATCTAAATTTTTACATGTACTTAGGTACTTATATTTGAGAACAGACTTACAATTACATCGCGAGACTCAAAACAACAGTTTGCACGTTACACAATCTCGTTCCGTAATCTGCAGAGACTTGTAACATGTAACCGTCTAGCCGTGTGAACACGATATTGAGAGCAACGCTGCATAAAAGCGTCGGATCTAGTAAAACAAAACTCATAAAAACGCAATAAAGCCATTTAAAGAGTGTAGCCACACGTTGCGCCGCCGACGTTCATACGTGGGTAAGTTAAATGACCTAGGTACTGCACTATCTCTAAATAAAGAAAGAACAGATTATATTGATTTGGACGATCCGACGTATATTGCAATTAATTTCGTCTATTTCCCCAGACTGCATTTTATGCATGGATTTGCGTTTTGCGTATCTCAGCAGTACAGCAGTCAGCAACCAGCTCTACGGCGGTGTACCTGTGTACTGTACCGCGCGTCAATATTACCTACTGTTGCTGACTGCTGTTGACTTGACGAATTCCTATTTTCTCTCAAAAGCGCACTATCAGATCTATTTTCATGTACCTACTTCAGGTTCTCAGTGAGTGCACTCAGCCAATAGGTCGTCCATCACTGTAAAGTGCAATAACGCCATTAGGTAGGTATTGAACTGCTTCGTTCAACACAATATACCTTGTTTAGTTACCTTATGTCAACAGACCTCAAACACTCGATGTGCCAGATTGTTTGTTTCAAACGTTGTGATTGTATTATCTGTGGTGAATACGAGGGAGGTAGAGTTGTAGAAACGAAGGTAAAGGCCTGAGGTACCTATGTCAATGACGCGTCAAAGAGCTCAAACGATACTATTCGACTGAAATTATGTTGACCCTAAACAAACACTTCTATGTAACTAGCTTTCGAGCCACTAGCTTTTCCATTCATGTACAGTACAGATACGCATTTAAAAGGGTTACACTTAATTCAATATAGGCACTTAAATACTTAAACAAATATTTGTCGACGTTACCGGTCTATTCCCAGTTTCCCCCGAATGCTATCCCCCGACCGGGGGAAACTGGGAATTTTGTTCCCAGTTTCCCCCGAATTCATAATCGGCGGAAACTGGGAACAAATTGATCCCATTTTCCCCCGAAATATTATTTAAATTATAACAAAACAAAAAAAAATAACCACGACGGCTAAGGCGGGAGCTCCGCTCCGCTTCGCTCCCGCCTTAGTCTTCTAACCTAACCTATCCGAGTCGAGGTTTTAACCATAATAAGTGAATGGTTAACACCCCGACTCAGAGTACCCCGACTCGGATAGGTTAGGTTAGAAGGCTAAGGCGGGAGCGAAGCGGAGCGGAGCTCCCACCGTAGCCTTCGTGGTAATTTTTTTTTGTTTTGTTAGTTCCCAAAATGGATTTATAATTTAAATAATATTTCGGGGGAAAATGGGAACAATTTGTTCCCAGTTTCCCCTGATTATGAATTCGGGGGTAACTGGGAACAAAATTCCGAGTTTCCCCCGATCGGGGGAAAGCATTCGGGGGAAACTGGGAATAGACGACGTTACCTATACATATGCCGTTGCGCAGTATAAAATGGTCTAATGTCAGAACTATTTATTCAGCTTAGTACTTAAATAGGAACTAAGTACTCGTATATTTCATAATTACCACTCAAATTCGGAATCAAATATTATTTTTGCCGTTGATATCAAAAAATTTGTTCAGTTTACACTTTCACTGCTTCACTTGGGCAGTAAAATGAACTATTTGATTGCGATGCGGATAGCTGACAGCTGACTGCGAAGCCTCAGCTAAGGTTTTGCATATAACTGCCTAATTTGGTTACGGCATTTCCATTTTAACAAAGACAAGTAGAGCGGTGGAAAATTTTGAAGCATTGGTAAATGAAATTTAACTGGCATCGAATTAAGTTATATTTAATTTAGTTCCGCCACACGTATACCACTGCGGTAAACTTACTCTCGCAATAAAAACCGACAACAAAACACCTTAATTTATCAGTGGAGTTTTTAATTAAAGGACTCGCTTTGTTTGTTACGGCACCGTACACCGATCGCCTAACATTGTAATAATACGCCTATCGGGTTTTTTAAGGTCTACTCTTTCAGGTGTTTCTGGCTGTGGTTTCCCACGAGGCGAGTGGAGGTAAATTAACGAGGTAATTTTAAATTTACACTATTCCATAAAAGATCAAATATCTAGTTAGGCTTCCCTCGAGGTGAGTGGAGGTAAATTAACGAAGTAATTTTAAATTTACACTATTTACAGAAGCGCTCGTGGCCCCGCGGACTCAGTGTTCTGTAAACGATCACTGCAGTAAGCAATTTTCACTATGGCCGGTCCATGGATGGGTGACCATCCATGTGATCACTTTGTGACATTTATTTGAGCGTTTCCGTGCTTCGGAAGGCACGTTAAGCCGTTGGTCCCGACTGCCATTATCTCAACAGCAGGCAGTCACAACCTGCGCCTGTCCATTTAAACACGGCAATACGGCTCACCACCTATTACGTGGGACAAATTGTACTAAGGTGAAATGTGGGCATATAATATGCCTCTGATTACCCCTTCGGGGATAAAGGCGTGACCATATGTATGTATGTATGTACTATTTCCATAAAAGATCAAATATAGCTAGCTGAAACGCTGTCAACCCCCGACATTTCACATCATTTGGAACTGCAGTAGTTATTGAGATCGTATTAGCATTATCTGTGATAATACTTGAAGTTCACAGAACAAAAACTTGTGGAGTCGCTACTTATTTCTTTATCAAGTTTTCATCAGATTCTTATGTGAAATGAATCTGACAAAATTGTGTGTAATTTTTAGCATCCTTAGATTTTTTTAAATAAATAATAGTAAGTAAAAGCGTAACGCATTGGCAACCAATGGCCGTGCGTGGGGTCTCTGGAATAATGTGGAATATGAAAGCTATTATAGCTATATATAGCTATCGGCCGCTATTGTTCAACAAAAAGCCTTTGGCTCAGTACAACATGAACTTATGTTGTTTGCATTAAAATGGTATAACTTTCCGTCAATAATCTGTGAAATAATAGCTTCTTATTACAACCAATTAAAATTTGTAATCAATACAAAAGAAGGACATACGCAACCCTTAAAGTATAGAGTAGGTTTGTTCCAGGGTTGCTGTTTATCACCAATAGTTTTCAATATAGTAATAAATATTTTAATAGACAGTATTATTACTCATGAGAAGAAGTGGGGATATCGGTTTAAATTAAATGGTAAATATACAGAGTCCAACCTGGCGTTTGCAGACGACCTCGCAATCCTGACTCGCAGCCCAAAGCAGTGCCAAGACCTACTGCGTAAAGTGGATGAATTTTGTACATGGACAGATGGAATGAGGACAAAACCTAGCAAATGCTACTGTCTATGTCTGGGTAGGCGGGGTACTAAGTTTACGTCGTATGACCCCGGGCTTGCTATAGGCGGGGAAAAAGTTTCTATTATATCGGAAACCGTGCCTTTCAAATTTCTTGGCAGAAAGATAGATAACAGAGGTTGTACTCCAGCTTTGGATGACATAATTGAAAGTTTCATTGTTGACATAAAAAAGGTAGACCAACAACCAATAGGTAACGTCAAGAAAGCATGGATATACGACAACTATTTAACATCACGTCTAAACTGGCCGTTTCTTGTGTACGATATGAGCCAAAACCTTCTCAGAAAATTGGATGCGAATGTTACTAAGACGTTGAAGTCGTGGCTAGGGCTAGCTCAATCGGCCGACCCGTCGGCATTATACAGAGCCTCTAATAACTTCGGAATGACGTGTAAGAAGCCGTCGGAACTCTATAAACATCTAAGAGTTACTAAAATGCACGTCTTGGCAAAATCAAGAGACAAAATCGTTCAAACTCTTCCAAAGGATAAAAATATAGCAGAACTTGAGTCACGCCTCCAATTCCACAAGAAATTCATGGTGGGTTCGCAGACTGGTCGAGCGGGGTTGGGTAGTATCCGGAGACAAACAGATAAAGACATTACAAAATCTTTTCTGGAGCAGGATGAGAGCAATGCCTATAAGGTGCACGCGATGAACCTGGAGATGCAGAATGAATGGCTTACTCGGGGCGAGTTTTGTATTCCCATGGCCTTGCAGTGGCGTAACTTATTGTACGACTGGTCGCCGGCTTTGCTTAAGTTCTACCTGAACGCGTTTCAATTGACCCTCCCCGACTAAAGTAATCTGGTCAGGTGGGGGAAAGCCACAGATAAAACATGTAATGCATGTGGAGAAGCGATTGGAACTGCTAGGCACCTGCTGGTAGGTTGTAGGACGTTACTAGACCGGGATCATTACTCACGCCGACACGATAGGGTATTGGAAATCATACGTGAGGCTGTCAGTTTGGCGGTAGCGAGAGCGAAAAAGGGATTAACCACAAACAAAAGAAATGACATTGCGTTTGTAAAGGAAGGCTGTTCAAAGAAAGTACCTCAAAAGCCATACTCAATTTTGATGGCTGCCGCCGATTGGACTATACTCTCAGACACGTATGAAAAACACTACAAAATCCCGGAGGATGTATGTGCCTCGTCATCCAGACCCGACATATTCCTGTTTTCGAGGATACACAGGCGTGCGGTGCTCGTGGAGCTGACGGTGCCGTGGGAGACCAACATACCGAAGGACCACGCTATGAAGACAAATAAATACTTGACCAATGAGTTAACCAAAAATGGCTATGTGGTTAAACTCTATCCCGTAGAAGTAGGAGCAAGGGGAATTCCAGCTAAATCCCTGTATAATTTATTTAAGGATCTTGGATTGCCAAGAGCTTCAGTAAGCTCTTTACTAAAACGCGTATCCAAAGCGGCATTGATAGGATCTTACCAAATCTGGTTGGGCAGGGGGGGGGAACATTGTTGACGGTGGAAGGTGATCGTTTATGCGCATAGTAAGGTTCCAGACGCCGTCGGGGTGTTCCCCCCTGTGCCACGCTATGGACCCGGCGCGGCGCCCGCACGGAGAATCCATGGAATGCTAAGAATACGGTCTCCTCTCCCAGTGGTATCTACATGATGTCCGTTTTAACGTGTCAACATTCAAACTCTAGTCACAATACGATATAAATTACTATTGTATTTTTATATAAGGTCAACAATAGCTTTATTACTTGAGAACGACTCTGAACAATCAAAATAGACCTGATCCCTCTCTCGTGCTGTTGATATTTTGTACATAAGAGATTTACTACTCTGCCCCTAAAAAGATTACCTATCTACAATGGGTTGAGAAGGCTCAAAAGAACTGAATAGGTAAAAAGAATCAACTTTCTACGTAATCAGGATAAACCGTTCAAAATAATATTATATTTTATTTGGTCATTACTAAATACCTACTTATTACTACGGTTACTTGGGAGAGGTCTACGTCCAGCAGTGTACTGTCATACATAGGCTGATTTCATAGACCACGGCTACTACCTAGAACATTATTACTTTATTAAACTACTAGCGGACGTCACGCGGTTTCACCCGCGTAGTTCCCGTTTCCGTGGGAATACGGGAATAAAATGTAGCCTATGTTCACCGCAAAGAGTGTAGCTTCCCAACAGGGAAAGAATTTTTCAAATCGGTCCATTAGTTCCGGAGCCTATTCGTTACAAACAAACAAACAAAAAAACAAATCTTTCCTCTTTATAATATTAGTATAGATGTCTCACGATTATGTGCTTTTATGTATACAATTGAAGATTATTTTTGTTATAATTCAAATTCCAATTCTTTTCAAAATATCCGAATCCAAAAATTCTTTACAAACTATAAACTTTAGAGATATTTATTACTCGTACGTAACTATCAACAAGTGAGTTCTTGCTAACGTACCTATTCCACCTTGAGAATTTCCCCACGGTTGGTTACAAAGGCTAAATAGACATTCTGGTTTAACGGTAGAACAAAAACGGAAGGACATTTTATTCTTTGTGTAAAGATTATTATATTACGAACGATCCAAATTGCTTGCAAATGTGATTATATTGAAGTCCCTACTTCATATTGAGCCCAATAAAGCATTTTTGTGTTTGAAAATTTGTTATGAAATTTTTCCAATATCATAAATTTTTACAATAAGTATTCCATCAGAGCTCAAGTTTCCATGTAAACGATCTTCTAATTTAATTTGGGTACACATACCATACAAAATCGTTTCTTCAAAAATGTAATTAGGTACGTCACCAGATTATATTTCTTAATGTAATTTTGTTTCTCATTAGGTAGCTAAAAGCGTATAAAATATAATGTTTTATTTTATTTATCGAGATTTCTCCTAGGGACACTCCAAATTAGATTTGAGTAGGTACGTAAAGGAAATATTCCACAATTACCGAGCGCCTATACCTATAGGCTATAGGAAATCAGATTTGTGACTGATGACGTGGGCGCGGGGGCGGGCGACGTGATCACCAATGTTTGATAAATACGGATACAAAATGAAAAAGCTTGTTATTCCACAAGTTTCACAGAGTAAACGAATCTACTCAAGATATACCTGAAAACATTTCCTTTGTCCCGTTTTATAAAAACATTTTT
Organism: Miltochrista miniata; assembly: GCA_933228765.1. Taxonomy (NCBI): domain Eukaryota; kingdom Metazoa; phylum Arthropoda; class Insecta; order Lepidoptera; family Erebidae; genus Miltochrista; species Miltochrista miniata. The sequence continues at coordinate 34,503,131 of OW121747.1, read as the reverse complement.
GTTGTATTCTTATCAGCTGTAAGTACCTTACCTACTAATATATTTTAATGAATAAGTTATCTTTACCAACGGTTTGCTTAGTAGAATTTGTTTGCAAAGGATTGATTTGGAAGGAGACCAATAATAATAACATTACACAGGTAAATACAATATATTTAGGCACTCGTCGTAAAGCCCGAAATGTTCGGCGGGGTAGGTAACAACTACATCACTAGTTGAATTTGGTCACACGTCATGTTACCGAGATAAACTGACAGAGGCAGGTCATGTATACCTCCTTTTGATATTCTCAAGCCACCGCATACCGGGGGTAACGTCTTGTTCTGAAAGACAAAAACATGCGCTGAGCACAATGGAAAATGCCCCACTGTTGGGAGTCCTGGGACATCCTTTCGAGGGCTTACCCGGGGCTCCCAACCATAGGCTGTTCGGCGTTACGTGAGGGTTTTTATTCGGTAGGAGTCCGGCATAACATCCATGAGGATTTTCCCTCACGTTAAACAAAAAAAACATGGCAAAGTGCCCCAAATGGCCGTTCACGTTGCAAAAGTGGCAATACAATGTCGAATAAAATTTTAAATAACTTATTAAGTTATTTGGATGATTAACAAACATCCTGTATTTAGCAATAGTAAAAGTAATTATCTTCTTTGTTATTAGACTTACAAAGATCATTTTTTAAATTACAAAATTAGACTTACGCAAACGAATAAAAATGCTAGTTGCCACTCACACAAGCAACCTTTATTTGTATTTCGTCAAATTTTTGCCGCAGTAATAATATATTTTAATTGGCTGTAACTAATGTGTTCAGACGCTGGTTATTCATACAAAAATGTACACAATGCACATATTTGTGTCACCCACGCCACACACGGAACACCATCATTGATAAACAACTTTATGTAACAATTATTTTCAAGTTCTAGTTGAAACCAAACTTACTGCCAGGCGACTTAAGCTCTATTCATACTTTAATAAAGGTGTTGTACCTGTAACAAAAAATGAGGTATTTAGTGTTGGCGGAGTACCATCCACGTGCAATCAATTAGCTACTAAAAACAATGAAGACTGGTGTTTGGATTTAATACAAAACAGTATATTACCTATATATTTTTATTTGATATTTTGACAGAGCAATTTTGTACGGTCTGATTTCAAATTCAGCTAGTTATTATCATGCGAAAAAATTAATTTTCTAAGAATTTCTATAGATGCCTAATGTATAGAATTTCTTAGAAGAAGTTTGTTCCACGTTAAAAATTGGAGTTGGTGATTTTTGAAGACTACGGTTATATTTTAGTGTGCAACTTTTTCAATCGACTTATTTGGCCTCCTGCTGATGTAAAAGGAAAACATTTAGAAGGAATATGGTAACTAAAAGCGTAGGCGCGTATACGTGTAGCCTACTTTTCCTTGTTTATTCCTTTTTGTATTTTTTGTTTCTTTAAGCCTTTGAAAAAGTATTGTAATTCGAAATAGGTTCGTCTAGCAATCGAGATTTAAGAAGAATAAGGTCTGTAGAATATATATTTACTGTTGTTAATATATGATGATGATGATGACTAACACAAAATAGTCGACTTTAGACCACTACTCGCGCCAACGACCTCCCGTCAGTAACAGGATATAAAATTTCACACGAAACTTAATTTTGTATTTGAGTTAAAACTCATTCATATCATTTTAAACAATACAGTTTAAACACACAATGAAGTTCATTGAGTCTTGATATGACCAGTCGTAGCACCAGCCCGACTTTGACTTTTTAAAACTTTGCAAATACCTACATTTAGTTATATCATTTTTTTCTTATTTTTTTGCTTGATGTATAATATAGTTTAAAACAAATAAATTAATATAAATTGGTTTACTTCCTTGTAATTATATTTTAAATTTTATATTCGTTGTAAACACTAGGCGTAAGTACTTGAGTATTCTAATATTTTGCAGAACTAAGTATAACATAATATATTATAGAGCGATTAACCACAGAACCAATATAAATTAAAATTAAGAGAGGCAATCAAATTAAAAACGAAAATATTAGGTGCTTACACATCAAATTGGCGTTTTTCGTACTGGCCACTTTAATTACGATTTTCTCCTCTTTGGTAAGGAATTCCAAATTCAAATTTTCCCAGCTATTTACTCATGTATTTATCCTTCGATGACCGTCATTCATTTGTTTTTTTCTTCTGTTTTTTTCTGTTTGCGTCACTCATTTTACAAAATGGAAAACTTAAAATATCGCATTATTTACGAGTACGAGTTCCGCCGTGGCACTAGTGCTGCGGAAACGACTAGAAGGGTGAATGATGTGTATGGCGGTCATGTTGCAAAAGAAAACACAGTTCGTTTTTGGTTCCAACGTTTTCGTTCAGGAAATGTCGACCTGCAGAACAAGCCCCGTGGACGACCTGAGACTCAAGTTGATAATGAAGTATTGAAGGCTATTGTGGAAGCGGATCCATCGCAAACCACGTCCGAGTTAGCTGCAGGCTGCGGTGTTAGTGATAAAACTGTTTTAATTCACTTGAAGCAAATTGGGAAGATTAAAAAGCTTGAAAGGTGGGTACCTCACGAATTGACTGAAGCAAACCGGCAAAAGCGCGTCGACTGCTGCGTTACATTACTGAACCGGCACAATAATGAAGGTATTTTAAACCGAATCATTACCTGTGACGAAAAATGGATTCTTTACGATAATCGAAAGCGCTCAGCGCAATGGTTGGATCCTGGCCAGCCAGCCAAATCCTGCCCCAAGCGAAAATTAACCCCAAAAAAGTTACTTGTAAGCGTTTGGTGGACTAGTGCCGGTATTGTTCATTACAGTTTTCTCAAATCTGGCCAGACTATTACGGCTGATGTCTTTTGTCAGCAATTGCAAACCATGATGGAAAAGCTAGCGGCTAAACAACCTAGGCTGGTCAATCGCTCCACGCCACTGCTGCTTCACGACAACGCTAGACCACACACTGCACAACAGACGGCTACCAAATTAGAAGAGCTTCAATTGGAATGTCTAAAACATCCTCCGTACTCCCCGGATCTTGCTCCAACAGATTACCATTTTTTTCGAAATTTGGACAACTTCTTGCAAGGGAAAAAATTCAACTCTGATGGGGCAGTCCAAATCGCCTTCACAGATTTTATTGATTCCCGTCCGACTGGTTTTTTTAGTAAAGGGATCAATGAACTACCTATGAGATGGCAAAAATGCATAGAAAACAATGGTTCATACTTTGATTGATTAAATATATTATATTTAAAAATATTCGACTTTTTGTTCCTCCTATACAAAACGCCAATTTCATATGTAAGCACCTAATATTTGAAAAATATTTCAATAGCAACGCCCCGGTATAATATTATCAACTTAACACCATGACACATAAGGGTTGCTACACACATAAGCGGGCCGGCATTACTCGGCAAGGCCGGGCAGTAAAATCGAATATATGTAGATGAATGTTCGGGAACCACAAACCGCTCGAGTGGCGCGCATTACCACTCGGCATGGTAGTTGCTAAACACAACGAGCCGGCATCAATCGGCAAAGCCGGACGGTAAAATCGAAAATATTTAGATGACTGTTCGGGAATCATAAGCCGCTCGACTGCCGCACATTATCACTCGGCTTGGCAACTGCCGACTTTTGCCTATGAATGAAAACCTAAATGTGCCGATCGGCACAAGCCGAATGAACAAATCGATCGGCACTAGCCGATTGAAGTTGAACAAGTGCAGTAATTGCTTCGGGTAGGCTTTGTTGTTCGACAAATACTGCCGAACCGACAATGCCGGCCCGCTTATGTGTGTAGCAACCCTAAGTAATTACCGACACCCGTGAACATGCGGATTTGTTCGGTGAAGACCGAGGACACACAAGTCTGTGCTTATCAAAACTTACAGGTTTTTAGAGAAAGGGAAAGAGAATGAAAACCAAATTTTTAATAGATTTTGTTTTTTATTCTCTTTGAAATCGACGTTAGGCGGTTCAGGACTCATTATGGCAGGAGTTAGCCTCACCCAATAAAGTAGCGTTAAGTATTTATGTGAAAGATTCGTAAAGCTTTTTGAGAAAATCGCATTTAACTGATCAACATACCTATTGTTAAACATGAATTTTCACAAATAAAAATTTTTAATTACGGTACGAGGAAAAGAAATGAGAATCATTTAAATATAAATTAGATTTAATATAAAACTATTGCTCTAGTTTTATATTAAATTTACCTCTTTATTTACAGTGGCACATTTCGGACGAGGTCCCAAATAAAATTCTTCGCAAAATGTTATACTTGTGGCGACTTGGTATTTCTTACTTGTGTTAGACATAATACAGCACAGTCGTGCTTTACTCCAACGTAATTTGAACAAATGGCACGTTGATCGTGACAGCACGCCATTGCAGAGCACCAGCCAAATCTTTCGCAATCCTATGTCGCAACATCACTGGACTTGATAAAATTAATCACTAGTTTTTGTCATACTTTTTTGTCGAGTGAAACCTAAATGTTAAGGTTGTCGCTAAAACCGGTTTAAGTTTATGGACATAGCTGTTTTTGTATCGAACTTAATAGTCATTAAGGATTATAGATAAAAATTATATTGATTCTATGAAGATTCCGGGTCGCCTAGACTAATAAATAAATTAGCTCGTTTACGTATCATATCCTTCCCATCCTAATGACTTATTTACGAGTACACATCGAACTCTGTCTGTTTGTACCATGGTAGACACGCCAAAAATTAATACTGTGCAATCTCCCCTTCCACGACTTCCTTTTTCAAATGGGAAGATGGGGGAAGACCAATCACCCATCTTATAATCGTAGTATAAATAATGCATTGTTAGTGTATACACAAAATATGCACATTTTTACACCTTAACTTACCACTTTCTTTTAAACTGTATGAAAACGCACCTTTATTTTAATAACCATAAAAGAATAAACTTATAACCTCAGACTAATAGAATACATCTGAGCTTATAATTAACCTACTTATTGAAAAGATAGAAAACCATCGTTTCAAATTCTCGATATTTTCCAAATCGAAGTTAAAAAACCTTAAAACCGAGCCAATACGCGTTGCAGTCGATAATTGAAGCTACATAGCGGTATTTTTCGATACTCCAAAGAGAAAATATATTCGTGAACGCTACCTTCATTAGGCCCACTTGTCCGAAATGAGGCCAATATTGAACTAATAGACATTATTAGTTGTTTTCTGTAAATGTATCCACTATATTATATTAGCTTCGGTATTTATTTTATAACACTAAGGGGTCTCACAAGCTTACGAACCGCCTAGCATGTGGTCACTGTGGTATGACTTTTGCAACGCCAAACGTTCGTGAAGTATTGTCGTAAGTCGCAAAACTTCTACCGTTTCGTAACGTAAAATTCATATTTATTCGGCTTCCATCCAGAAAACGTGACTATCTGAATTTTTTTGGTTTTTCCCGAAAACTTTTCATTATTTGAAAAAGAAATAAAGTTTACCAAGTTCTTGCAAATCAGGAAAATATAAGCATTGTTTACTTACCTGTTTTTGCAAGACTTCGATAAACTTTGCCTCTTTTCCTAACTTTGACGAACTCGTGTCTGAAACACGTGACTAATGAAATTAAACCACTGAGAGCTAAGCTTATAGAGAAATACTCCATACCCACTGAACCAATGTCTATGTATGACATAAACTAATGCAGATCTCTCTCACTTATGCCCAGTCTCATCTGTAGAAGATAGAAATCTATTAGTACGTTGGCACCAAAATTTCCCGATGGCACGTTTTAAATGTGTGTCTTAGACGCGTTAGACATAATACATATTTATTTTATTGCACCGAGTAGACCGGATTTAGTAGTCTTTGACCTCGAATTAATTCAGAAAAATTCGTAACTCTTGGTAGGTATGTATTAGTTATGTACTTAATGCCAACGGACCGAAGTTCCTTTATTAAAAATTTCGAAAATTGCACATTGTTTCTCAACATTCAAAGTACCTATCATGACATGTACCAAATATATGGTTGTCAATACATAAAAACTGTAAAACAATCTCGCGCAACATAAATATAAATATTTGCATTCACACACAACATCATCTAGCCCAAATTCAGCTAATATTAGCTTGTGCTATGGGATCTAGACGACTGATATAAATGCTCATATATTTCTAAATACATACATTTATTGCAACCTTAGTCGAAATTGCAACATAGTAACAGTGCAGTACAGAGGGCATCACTGTACTATTGTCAAATAAGAGTATCCGGTGCGGTCGTATACAGGAAAGTGTGATAAAGGTTTCCTTACGCGTACGGTTAGGTTATTTTACATACATCTGAAACTTTGACAGTCGAGATAATCCCAAAATTCTTCAATATATTAGCAAGGTCAACCGGCAGTGCTAGTGTAACTACTGTAGTGGAATGGCAATTATCCGGGAACTGGATACCATCATACCACATACCACCTACATTTAAGCGTCAGATGTAAACAGAATATGTTTCTGAATATGTGTAGGTACCAATATGTATATTCCTTTCGTTTTAGTTTTTCCTTCATGTTGTTGAAAGATTCAATGTCCCTATCAAACTGGTTTATGAAAAAGTATGTATTTCTTTACTTCCGACAGTTTACAAATAGGCTCTATATTACATTTTTGTGCGCACAATCTTCTTCGTCTAGTGAAATATAATAACGAGAATTGTACTCGTGTTCAGCCACAAACATGCTCGGGCTCTAGAGAAATCTATTTTTTAGGTAGTCGGTGACGTCTCATGACATAAATCCATTACTTGGTCAGAGACAGGGAGTCAGTTGTTGCTTTTGATACTTTCTGATTTCTTATAAATATTTGTAATAACATTAGTGTCGCCTCACATGGAAGGTTTCCACGATGTGTCGGATCGATGTGTTCATTCCATCCGAGTGCTGATTCAACAGGAGTCACGGCAGTGGAAACGAGGTTCTTAGTTGTAACAAATTCACACTTGACTGGACTGATAGATTCATAAAACACATTTCTTTTATCAGATATAAAATAAAATCTTTTCATGTTCGTTAGCTACTGATTTACTTAGGTATACTTGAATGTTCTAGCTGATATTGTACATTTATAATGAGCGCGGTCACGACAGAAGGTCAACAGGTTTGGTTCTCGCTCTGTGAGACTGTGACCCTTGCCAGTAACTGAGTTTCACAGTGTTTATTACGATCACTGCTGTATGATATAGAATTCATTGTAATTTGAAAATAAAATGTAATCAGGTAATGCATAAAAAAAAAATCAAATCGATTTCACTGAGTTATAAATTTTCCATCAAATCTACAATGAGTTTCGATATAATAATAACGGATCACATTGAACAACTGTGATATCCCCCAAAGTACTTACATTATTCACTTATTATAACATGGTCACAGATAAGCAGATTAGTAACGCTTAAAGTTTACTTACCTGATCTTTGAGATGTGAGTGAGTTTGAAAAAAAAAAAATATAAAATAACACGCTATTTTATTCTAAAATAGGAAAATAATATTGTATCTATTTTTGTTTAAAACCGAACTGTTATAAGCTAGTAACATTTGATGGCAGAACAGTATTTCGAGGCGGCGAGCCTCATTGCGGGCTTGGGCATATGGTGCACCGACGTACCACCTCTCTCAGCTCTCCATAGGATATGGCTGCTTCGCCAAGTACCTGTGGGAGGTGGTGGGCGTGGAGTCGTACACTGCGTGCCGTCACTGCCCAAGTGTCGCCATAGACACGGCAGAACACAGGCTTGCTGAGTGTGTGGCGTGGGACGTGCTGCTCTCACGGTCTGTTTTGGAACGGACCTATCACTGCCGGCTGTAGTGCGAGCCATGGTCAGCAACCAGGAGTGCTGGGCCGTCGTCATCTCATTTGCGAGTGAGGCTATGGCGGCCAAGAGAGAGGAGTTGCGGGTGCGGAAGCGTGCTGGTCAGACGATCCGGCCCCGCCATCCGGTTCGGGGGCGCCGCATGGCAGCCTTCGTGCGCGTCCGCGAGGGTGGAGGTTGGGGGACCCCGCTCACCGATGTTCATTTGGCGAAAGGCACCTCTCCCTGTTTCGGAGGTACCTTCAGTGTCCGCCCGCTTGACCGCTCTCTACCCTCTCTGCTTTCTGAAAGGCGCTCGAGAGCGGTGCGATGCGGGCTTGGGTTTTTGTCAGCTCCTTGTGGAGCTCAGGGGGAGCCACCCATCTTGTTCCCCCGAGGAGAGCCCCGGATGTGCGGGGCGCCCCCGGCCGGGTCGACGTGAATAATCTTTGGATATCCTTCGGCCCGGCTGTAGGGTAAGAAGGAACACCGCGGGGTTTAGTGGTAGGACGGTCCCATTCCGGGACCGGGAGTCCTACACTCCGTCCTAGCTGTCCCCGCGGCTGGCACGACGGTGCCCAAGCGCATTCCCCGCGTCACCAAATAAAAAAGAAATGGCGGATCAGTATGGATTTAGCGGCAATAGAAAATAGATAAACGGTGCTCTTTCGCATATAAACACTCATATTTCACCGTTTATTTTAGTCCCACGTCATAGGAGGTGAGCCTATTGTTGTATTGAAATGGACAGGCGCAGATTGCAACTGTCTGCTGTTGGATTTTTTCAAGACGTTCAAATGTATTCAGCCTAGTTTAACGACGGCCATGTTACTGACCACCGGCGCCAATGGCGGAACATCAGTCTTAGTAATTTTATGAATGAGACTGGCCTCGTAGTCCTGTGGTTAGTGTGCCCGACAAATCTCTTTATGTGATGAGCACATTGATTTGTTCTTCGTCTGGATGTTATTTGTCTATAATATGTGTGTATTTAAATACATTTATCAGTCGTCTAGATTCCATAGCATAGGGCTAGATCACAGAAATCAGAAAAAACTTTTTTCTGATAGCTGTGGGCTAGATGATGTTGTGTGAGAATGTCCACAGATACCTATTTAAAAAAACTTATTAACAAACAATATTTAATCAAGAAGCGCCATTTATTCCGTGAAATCGAAAGTCGAAATCCTAATTTTCAGGACTATTGTAAATTGAAAATCTTTTCAAATTTCAGCCGATAAATTCGTAAAACGTGTGGATCCGGCAGATTCTAAATTTAAATCTGAATTCTGCCAACGAAGTAACCTAGATTACATTGGATTACATTCAGATAACAAAGAGACGGTAGGTACTGGAATTGATAGTTATTTTTTTACTTTACGAAGTTTTACATATTATTATAGTTATGATCCTCCTGTTGTCAGTAAAATGAAGTTGAAGGCCTTATGGGAAGCTTGAAAAATTTCAACTGCGGGTCGGAGCGAGCTGCGTCCGTCCATTTCAACACGCCAATGGGCGTATACTATGCCGCTGCCTGCCTCTTTCGGGGGTAAAGGCGTGATTATATGTATGTATGTAATTATGATCCTCATAGTCACTCCTTTATCACTAAAGGGTTAGCAGAGGCATATTAACAGTCCACATTTTACCATTTGGTTTTTACCACGTACTCGTCGTAGGAGAACTAATTATAATATGGACAGTACTTAACTAAGACTACTTACTAACATTAGATCAGTCTCTTTATTGTACGTTACATATGAGAGGTACGTTAAATAGTGAACAAGTACCTAAATAGACCTTTGCTAAGTTATATCAACTTCAAATTATGGAGCTTAAATGCCGACATGCCTATGTATCTATGTATACTATATTTGTGAGCATCAAGCTTACTGTCAAACGCAAACTGTCTGGAATCCCTTTGCTTTGAACTCTAAACGAAACTACAGAACTTAATTAAGTAGAATATGTTTGGAATTTTCCTTTCAAGTCATCTTTTATCCGTAGTTTGTTTGCGAAAATCATACTTAGTCATTATCATCAGAGTGTGGTTCCTAACTTAAAATTGACTAGTCAATTCGAGCCAAATATTCGCTCCCAACCCCTCAGTCCACGATGGGGATACTAAGTGCCCCTGCCGGTAATTAAACTTCAAAACCGTATGCTCAGCGATACCGGAGTGAAAATATATGAAAAACATCAATACCTACATATAGGGCGGCCGTGTACTTGTACTTGTATACTTTGCCCACTGTACTTTTATACTGTGTATTAAAATCTTTCTAGTAAAAAAATATTTGTAGCTTAGGGAAAGAACATCTAATAACTATTACGAATAATACTTTTCTTATTTGTACGAGATTCAACTTCAAACAGTTGCTCGTCTATTACAGCAGTGATCAAATAAATTTGATACTTACACAGTGTGACGGGTATCAAAGAGAATAGTGAGTAGGTACCGTTACAATAAGTATTCGAATTCAATAGCTTCGTATACGTATCAAATATTAATACAGGGATTTTGCTACTTACGTCAATAACTAGCTTTTACCTGCGACTTCGTTCGCGAGGTGATTTTAACTTTTATACCTATCAACCAAACAACTGTGACCTGTCCAACGCATACGGCTTCTTGAGTAAAACATAAGACAAGCTGTGTTATCATTTCCGCTGAACCGATTTTCATGAAACATACAGCATTTAAGTTGAAAAAAAATAGCAACTGAATCCTAATAGCACAATGATCAAGTCACCGAATTTTGCTCCAACCCCGAAAAAACTAACAGACATGAAGAAAAAAATCGTAGATGGATTCAGAAGCCCTAAATCAGTCGATTACAGTTATTGTTTAAATTAATGTCGAAACGTAATCCAGCTATTTTTACAACTCAAAACTAAATATATTCTATATTTCCCTCTCGTATCTCACATGCTGTTTACAAAATGCTATCAGCAATAACACAAGAGAAAGAAAGGTGTCGCGTCGAGAGCGAGTCTTAAAGCCTTGGATGACACAGGGACTGTTGCGATGTCTGTTATCCGATAACCAGTATGGTTTTCGATCTGGTAGATCAACTGAGCAGGCTGTCAATACATTAGTTCAGCATGTTACAAAAAATCTTGACTCAGGAACAAAATGTCTAACCATCTTTTTAGACTTGGCTAAGGCATTCGATACGATTTCTGTTTCTATCTTACTAGGGAGGTTAGAACGATTGGGAATTAGAGGGACACAGCTTAAGCTTTTCAAGAGTTACTTGTCAGAGAGAGTTCAGAGGTTTAAGGTGGGCGGCTGCATCAGTTCTTATCTATCGGTAAATCATGGAGTTCCACAGGGAAGTATCCTTGGACCTACCTTGTTTCTCGTTTATCTAAACGAACTAACAAGTCTTAAACTCACTCAGGGCAAAATCATATCATTTGCCGATGATACGGCACTCACCTTCTCGGGATGTACCTGGAGTGAAGTGTTTCATTCAGCCCAAATAGGTTTTAATGAAGTCAGAAGATGGCTTCGACATAATAAGCTCACTCTGAACACTGATAAAACCAAGTATATTACATATCACATCCGCCAGCCCTCTGGGCCTCCTGCGGACTGCTGTATTGTGCCACACGAATGCATTGTCGGGGGTTGGTGCAACTGCACACCTTTGAGGGAGGTAGATACAATAAGATATCTCGGTGTTATAATCGATCGCAACATGAACTTCAAAGAACATATTAAAGCATTGTGTGGAAAAGTGCGTAGGCTAATCTATATATTTAAACACCTCAGAAACATTGCAGAACCAAGAGTGATAAAGCAGGTGTACTTCGCACTTTGCCAGTCTCTAATCCAGTATTGTATTTCGTCTTGGGGAGGAGCTTCTAAATCTGAGCTGAAGTCTGTTGAAGTCGCCCAACGTGCCATACTCAAAATCTCTGCTTTTAAGCCAATACTTTTTCCCACCACACAGCTCTATAACCTATGGAATGTACTCACAGTAAGGCAACTATTTTTCCAAAGCGTTATTCTCATCCAACATAGGGGACTAGTGTATAATGCTCAAACCCAAAACAAAAGAAGAAAGCATGTGGTTTGTGAGCAGCCGGGCCAATTTAGAACTGCGTTTTACACAAGGTTCGTTGATTTCTTGGGACCATTCCTTTACAATAAAATAAACCGTCATCTGGATATATACAAACTCACAGCAGCATCATGTAAGAGAGTGGTCCAAAAATATTTGAAAGGTCTTACGTACGAGGATACAGAATTACTGCTACACAGACCAACTTAGTTTGGAATTTAATTAAGTTTAAAAATTATTATCAAATTAATTTCAAATTCTTTAATGTTATTTATTCTATAATGATACATATTGAATCTTTAATGTTATGTTATTTACTCTTGAATATTATTTCTAATGTTATTTATTAATTGAGACATGTGATATTGTCATTGATAGGTAGAAAATGATTTATAATTGTAATTTGAATAGGTACAGAAATAGGAAATTTTATACTAATCTACCTATAGCCAATAATAAGGTGGAAACCAAAATTCATTATCATAAAAATCTTAATTTATGTTCATATTTTAATCTTTTTTGTTCGTGTAACTATTACTATTTCTACAAACATACTGGTTTTTTAAATTTTTATTCGTAATTTAGAAGATACTTAAATGCAGTAGGGATTAAATGTAAAAATTTAAACCGGTTTTAGAAAATACCTAAAGATTACCTACAGATACATGATACAGAGATGTAATGACGCCTAAGTCACAGGACGTGTCCTAGTTTGGGTGTCAAGGATGTAAAACCCTGAGCAAACTGTAAAGTCTGTATTTACCATAACAATAAAATACTAATAATTGTAAACAAAGAAAGTGTAGAATTTAGAATTATGTTGTTGTATTAGGCTTATGTAATATTGTATAATGTATGTAGTACTATTGTTATATTTCATGTAACTTTATTATAAACATGTAAATTAATAATAATAAATAAAATAAAAAAAATAAAAAAATTTAAAAAAAAATAAAAAAATTAAAATAAGAAAAAGGTGAGACAGTAGCATTAAAATAGGTGAGTCGTTTTTTTTAAATTTTAATAAAGGTACCTATCGCAAATAATGGTTTTATACTAGATGATGCCCGAAAATTCTTACGTGGATTCGTCCGCATAATATATGTTCAACATAAATTTCCCTAAAATAAAAATTTCCCAAATTACTCTATGCAATAAATCTATGCGAGCCCAACTCCATGCAGTCATTCGGAAAATTACCTGGAACAAACAGATAGACGTTTATTAAAAATAAGTACTGTTATTTGTTTATGGGATATTGTTAAATGCACATCTATATCTTTTTTCTGCACACTAGGGAACTCCACTAATTTACTACATGCATACCAGATATCTGAATGCTGTACAAAAAAACCAATTGATTTATAACTAAATATGTACTACTTAAAAAACAAAAATTTTACACAAAACGAGATTACCTTTTTTATCGAATTCACACCAAAAATGTGGTTCGTACACCGGATATATGATTTACTAAACAACAATACGAATTGCTAATCAAAAATACTAACTTGCACTCTAAATTGTACAATCTTATAACAGAATAGGTTAGGTTAGGGTAGTTTTTTATTATTTTTATTAACAAAATTTAATTTTGTAAAGATGACTGATTAAATTAGGTTTTTAATTAGAATAATGGATGTTTCTAAAAGTAAATGGGATATAATAAACCGAGCCTCAAAAGTTTTTATCGGCCACGGCATTTAGCTTCTGATTTAATAACTAAGCCACGCGAAAATGAAATAGCCTGTAATATGCTAATTCGTCCTCTTTACAACGTCACCTAAAAAAATCTATAATAAGCATCAAATAAAGATCAACAATTATTTTAACTTGTCCTGCGTATTAATATATTAACACCTAATGTACTAATTTAGCCACAGATTTTATATGTAATCACCATTTTATATCTTACAGCTTCAAATCGAGAGCCTCAAAAAATATAATTTAAGCCTCCACAGACAACATCAGTTTTTATAACTTAGCGTGTAAAATAAATATATCATATTCTTTTTTCGTGAAAATAGCCACTGCAAGGTTTAATCTAAGTACAAAGGATGACAGCGACCGGCCATTTGCATCAATCAGAGACCGCTATTTGATGTCACTTTGTAATTAAAAACAGATTACGCTTACCAAACAAAAAAGTGAGGTCAAGAAAGCAAATACTAAACTTAAAAGTGTATAATACATTATACACTTTTGACTTTAGTATAGGTATACATTAAGTGAACATATGGATAATGTCGTCATAAATTTCACGATTAATGAGAAATTACTCGTTACGTGTAAACAGTGTTTAGTACTGCCACGTTATAGTACGCACTTTTGAGTTTTGTATTTGCTTTCTTGGGCTTACTTTTTTGTTTGGTAAGCGTTATCTGTCTTTAGTTCTATAATCTGTATTACATGCATACGCAACGTCACCGACCTAAATCTGCATAATGTCTGGGCATTCTATAGAATACCAGAAACTTGCAGGCAAGGCAATGTATGAAATAATTATATACGAGAGTATGGAAGGTATATTGGCTGCTTGCGAAGGTTAGCTTAGGTTGGAACAGTTACCACTAACGCGCGAAGGCAAGCGAGTGAACGCGAATGCCGCGGCAGCGGCCGCCGAGCACCAGATGTCAAAAATTTTATATTTAGCATTATGTTGCAATTTATAATTTCTCGATAGTTTATAATTTTGCGGTGTTTACAATTTTATGGTGACCCCAGACCTATTTATTTTACACATTGCCGGTGTACCAGCAGGTATTCTATGCAATCCCTAGGAATTTTGTACAATATCTAGACAAAGTATGAACAATCATATACTTATTCAAAACATTTCATACATTGTCTGGAGTCTGGGTCAGGTATTCCTTAGAATGCAGGTATTGTATAGAATACCTGAATTATAAAGACTGCAGGTAACATCATAATAAATAAAAGCATTTATGCCCGAAAGTCTGTCCCACGCTCCCGTGTTGTAACGAACTCGCTTGTCCGTTTCCACTAGATTGTGACACCCCTTCCCATCCCATCCCATCTTAACGTGCCTTTCAAAGCAAGGAAACTCTCGCAAATTAAATGTTACAAAGTGGTCACCCATTCGAGCACCAGCAATAGCGGTAGTTGCTTACTGCAGTGATCATTTACAAAAGACTGAGTCGGTGGCTACAAGTGGTTCTAGCTATTTAGGTAATATTAGTGGCCATAATTTGATTTTTGATGGTAATTTTATTAACTCTGATGATCCATTCATGTGGGATGAGTTACATTTTAAACATGCTGAATTAGGAAATTAGAAGCTAAGATATTAACAAATAATGTATATTTTGATGCCATTTTTTAGTAATTTAGAATTCACTGTTTGAATGCATGTTGCAAAAATAGATGCTAAAAAATAATCGCGATGCTGAATTATATTAACAGTGGCTAAAAAAGAACTTAAATGGTGGCTAGAATCTATAAATACTGACGCTCATTAATTGTGGCTGACTTATTAATTTGGGGGGCAAAGTATTTTTTCGGAGGCCAATAATGCTATTAAAAAGAAGTTCGCTTAATTAGCACCCAAAGTAAATTAGGCGACGGTTTTCCTTAAAAAAGTTTTAATATATGTTTGTTAAGCTAAGGAATTTTTAGATATACAATTTTGATAATAGTGATTTGAAGTAAAATAGTTTTGCAAATACTATTAAACAGTATATTGAATTTGACTTATTTAGTGTGCATAATTAGTGTGCAAGTCAGTATTTTTGGTTTAACTATGTAATATTTTGTTCGGAAAAAGGGAATAAACCGATATCGATTTAAATACATGCCTTTGTTTATTACGAATATCTAATAAATTTAATTTCGAAAGCTCGCAATATGAAAAGCATTAAGGTACTTATGTTTAAATGAAACATGCAACACAAATTTCCAATAAATATGTATGATGTTTAAAATATTGAGTGAACTTTAAATTCCGGCACAAGGCTACCACAGTTCATATTATAGGTAAGTACATAGATAGCCGTCGGAGTGGAGGGCCATTGTTCAAAATCGAAAGGTCCAACTATATTAAACCAATCGTTGAAGTGCAAACCTTGCTTGATTGCGTACAATCTGAAATAGATATTAATTCTCACCCATAATGATTCGATATTGTCTGTTGGCTATAAGTAGGTATCACCGAATTATATGTACGTCTGCTTCGGTGGTGCAATGCTTCGGTGGTGCAATGCAATGGTAAGGAAATACGTCTGCCGTGCTAACATTTGTGTGTTCTACAAAATGTATTTTTTTGGAATTTGGATGTTTCCTATGTAGCTACTTATAAATACCAGACAAAATTTGCTTTGGGTGGAAATATTTAATCTGTTTGGTGTAGGCACTATACCTATAATAATTATCACAACATATTTCTAATAGGTATTCCCATTATTCAATGATTTCCCTACAGTGTTAATAGATACTTTTTTAAACTTATTCTTAACTATATCTAAGCTTAGGATCAGATAACTTAATGACCGGAGATTTAACTTAAGCAAATCCTATAACCCAGTGGCCCACTAAGCTACCACAGCTTTCCGCGTTTGTAAAAACCAGGTCATTCCTATACTCATTCCATAATATTCATTTTCACAGAATATGACATAGTCCTTTCCGTTTATAATGTAAATGCAATATTTGAAACCGGTTGGTCAACGATGACGTCAACATGTGGGACGATGCCGAGCTGGTTTTCCAATTATGACTCCGAGTCTATCATACCATTCATAGTTTCCGACACCGAGTCACACAGTTCGACACTGCGCTAATGCAAAATGGTTGACACTACCGTTTAAGGCTGCTTTAACATTTGTAATATTTTACCTACTTGGCAGCTCAGTTAATAAGTTGGCAGTTCTTCTGTCTTTGGTAATTGGTTTTTGTAAGTAGGACAAGCACATTTTAAAATGGCGGAGACCTAACTAACCTTCTTTTTATTAAAAATATGTACTTATTTATTATGTATCTAAAATGATGTCTACCTTTTAAGAAAAAAGCTACTAGCAGAGCGGAGCTTAACCAGAATTAAGAAAGTACCTATTTATACATATCCCTACGATTGTATAAATGCCGAAGTAACCTGTCTATTTTTTATGGTCTATGCCTGAATCGCTGAACGTGGTTCTGATGAAATTTGGTATAGGTATAGACTATAGTTTGGAAATGACAGACAACTTTCTATCTCGCTTACTAGTTCATAAAATTACAGCGCGGTAAACTCCACCCTGCGTTTTACAGAATCGATTCTGGAAATTAATATTCCGCGCCATCAAATTCAAAATACAGACTCATACATACGTGTGCTTTAATTACCGTTTAATAATTATACACATGCACACAAATTTATCTATATCTGCTTTGACATTATGCCCAGAACCATTAACATAATTATTTTATTATCAATAATGTCCACTCTCACAGTCTAAGAGACTATTGTCAGCGGTCCTCAAGTTGGCCACCCTATGAGTGACGCTTGAAAAGCCCGGGGTTGTAAGACGAGAGAAACACGAGAGCTGGCATCTGTCCTTTCAACAATAGCATTAAATAGCATCTGTGCTTACCTTGTAGCGTAAAAAATAAGCAAATATGTAGCCGTGGCTGAGGAATCAAATCAGCCTTTAGCAATCCATTAATGAATAAAGATTATATGGTATAAGAAATATTCCATTTGACCGAACACTGTGCCCTAAGATACAGGCAAATTGCCTAGTTTAGAAGACAGGGTTTCTTCAGGGGTCCTTCCTTTTTTTATTGAGAATTTTTTTTCTGTACATAAATTTTTAGAATGTAACTTTTTTTTTTTTTTTTTTTACGTGAGGGAAAATCCTCATGGATGGTATGCCGGACTCCTACCGCTTAAAAAACCTCACGTAACGGCCCGGGTAAGCCCTCGGAAGGATGTCCCAGGACTCCCAACAGACCTACGGCCGCCGCTGCGGCCTCGCCCAGGGGGGGTTCGGGTGCTAGCCGCGTCTTTGGGGGGGGGGGGGGGGTTTCGGGTGTGATCCCGCTTCTAAGGGGGGGCGTGCGTGAGTTTCTCACGTCACGCTGCCGGCATGGGCCTGCTTCTGTAAGGACGGTGAGCGACCCTCTCACCGTCCTCAGGTCCCCGGTCATGGAGGCCGATAGTCCTCGGCGAAGACACGTCGGCGGCGCCAAGGCCGCCGACTGCGGAACTCGGGTGGGAAAGTTCTCTCCCGTACCCGCCCCGCCGCCGCCGCCTCCTTCACGAGCATGATCTGCTCGCAGAAAGAGGCGGCGCAGTAGAATGTACCTAAGTAATTTTAATGTCTCAATTAGTAAATATTATATGTAGTATTATATTTTATTATTGCCTATTGGGTGTAAGTTTAGTATCTTTATGAGGTTATCATGAATATATTGTCCATAAATTCATAATTGAGTATTCTATCTAATACATTATATTTAGTATTATATTTTATTATTGCCTATTGGGTGTAAGTTTAGTATCTTTATGAGGTTATCATGAATATATTGTCCATAAATTCATAATTGAGTATTCTATCTAATACACTAAGAGAGTACCTACCTACTCGTTACACTTTATATTTACTTGATACGTCTTTATTTTATTAAATTTCATGAAACGACTATCGATAAAGGTCATTTCAAAATGCATGTATTTCATAAATTTTACTCATCGTTCAACAATTTCACAGATTTCTTCCCAAATTGTTTCATGTTAAACATCCTGATAATAACTAGGTATTCATAATTATATCGGGAGGTCGCGTCGCGTCATGACATTGACGGAGACACGTCTTGCCTGTGATAACCACGGTATTGTTAATGCATTGGTCACAGCTAGCCTTCGGTCATAATCATTATCACAAAATGATTAAAACTTAGTAAACGTTTTGTATGTTAAGCGGAATAGAGTGAGAAATACTAGACCCGGAAATTGAACATCCGCTTAAAAACAACATTGCAGATTAACTTGAACGCAGAAAGACGCAATCGCTTACGATCTACTTTGTTACAGAACGTGTTTATAAAAACTCAGCATTTTATTAGGTAAAATAAAAAGATATATGTATATTTATATTATACTTGTGGATAATCCGTCTTGGATGCTATGCCGACTAAGAACCAACACGTTCCCTACCTATTGCCTACGGTTGGGAGCCCCGGGTAAGTATCGGAAGCATATCAACAGGATTCTTAACAGACCTTGGCTACCATTGCACCTTCACCTAAGGCGGGGACGACGAAAGACGCGGGAGGGCATCCGGACCCCCCCATCCGGATGCCCTCCCGCGTCTTTGGGGGTTTGTACTGGTGTTATCCCGCTTCTTGGGGCGAATGTCGTGCATCAGCGATTAAAAAAGATCTTGTTTCTCCTGTACCATAACCGTATCATTAACCCTTTACCAGCACACGTGTTTTCGACTTACCAGCTGTAAAAGTAGTTTCCAACAGCTGTAGTAGTTTCCAACAGTAAGTGGTCGACGTTATTTCTACTAAATAAATATATTAAATAAACTAGATTTCAAAGTATAATACTTCCTGAAACATCTACATACTTGTATTTACAGGTACTAATAATAAGGAACTGAAAAGAGCTGTGAGACAAGTCACAGAGTCAATGAACGATAATAGTTAAGTAGGTGCCAACTGTGAACATAGGTTCACAGTTGGCACCTACTTAACTATTATCGTTCGACCAAAAAAATCCGATCTTGCGCTGTTCTATAATGATAATATACAGATTGGTCCAGAACTTGATAGTCATACTTACCTATTACTTCATACTATTTTGCTCATGTTGTTAGGTTGAATAGTCAACCGTAATATGAAGTAATAGGTAAGTATGACTATCAAGTTTTGGACCAATCTGTATATTATCATTATAGAACAGCGCAAGATCGGATTTTTTTGCAAAATAGCCGACTTGGCCCCCAGGTTCTTGTAGAGAACTATATTTGGAACTACGTACATAATTTGAGTGATAACTTCCGATACGAGATTATCCGCCGGAATGGTCAAAGTGATTGAATTAAATTGCGAAGCAATTATTGATCCAAGAATCCGAAATTGTGAGATCCGATCAGTTAATGGAGCAAACAAGTTCTGGAATGGAGAAAGTGACTTGGCGCAAGTGGTAAGACTAGCCAGCAGTCCAATCGCAGTGTTTGGTTAGCTCTCAAAAATGAGAATAATTTTATTTTCCTCTATTTACTTCAAATTAAATAAACATCACTTATCTATTTTCTTTTTAGCAACGACACTTTAATGCTAAAACTGGTTGCTGTATAGATGTTACACCGCTAAAACTAATGGAACAAGTAGCTTGAAGTCTTATTTCTCGATGCTTTATTTTTGAACTTTTTGTTGGTTTAACTTAAATTAAAACTTAAAGAAGACAAAATAAAGTCGACAAAATTGTATGTTTCTTTGAAGCGAGTATGGTTTGTTTGCACGCCCTACAGTATCACACACTCAACGTAATATCCTGAAACTAATCCTCCAACTTGGCACTTACACTTGCTTGCCATAAGTATTCATAAATGCGTGTAGTTCATTGAACATTATAGATTGATCATTTCTGAAAACTTACAATTAAAACGGTGATCATATAGAAAAGAATGATTATAAAGAAAGCAATGTATTAACTAATGTGTATATTATATCCATATTAAATTTCCACATTAATATATCACGGTATGTAGGACATGTAGGTCGTAGGTACATTATATTCTATGGATAACCTTCAGACACCATTGATTGGCAGTGGCGCCTTACCTACAGGAATATTATCTTAAAAGACCCGTTATAAGACGCAGACATCGACGTCATGTGTCATTGTGATGTTCATACCCATTAAAAACATTATTGAATGAAAACTGATAGAGAATTTCTAATACTCTATATACCTACGTAGGTACAGTCGGTACGAAAATAAATGCGTATTTAGCTTCGCCGGTGGTATATATAAACTGTATGTATGTTTGTGTGTAAGTTTTGTAATATTATATTCTCTTGACATAGTACACAGTAAACATCTAAATATCTCATAACCTTTTGATAAATCCTATCGTTATTGTCAATAGACAACTTTATGAATTTATAGCAATATGTTAGGGAAAATACCTATCCCAACAATATGAAAGGTTCCGTATATTAATAATGTTACCAGTTATTTACAAAGTCACTCAATAAAGTTCCGAATTTAGATATTTAATAAATGTTTCAGAAACTTGATTCAATTGAACCATTGCTTTTATATTCACAAGAGTCGTCGTTAGATTCACGTACCCAGGTATGTTCTTTATGTATGTATTATCTTATGTAAGTATGTGTGTATATATGGTGTGAGTACTTTTACAGTGATATTATTACGTTTTTTTGTTTTAGCTGAAGCGATTGCCGTTGAAACTGTCCCTACAGGCGTAGAGCGAAACACCTTGTACACCGCCAAAAGCTTGGTTTGTCTATTTGGTGTTATGTGAGTATGATCGTACTACTCTTTAAAAAGTGTATGTGGTCGGTTATGGTTGTTTTTCAGTAGGTATTCAATTCAATTCAATTAGCCTTTATTTCAGAAATTATTAAGTACATGCATTATTACCAACATAATGAATAAATATTAGGTACAAATTAAATTACATTATTCAATTATACATTCTAACATAATTATCATTATTTACAAATTTACACTATATTTCTGATTGTCTGTCGACAAAGGCCTCCTAAAGCTGCATTTTTTTTTCAGAAACACAATGCAATAACTTGTCGAATTTGCGAAAATATGGAAGTTGTCCAGAGGTACAGCGAGTAGGTATAGAGAATTACAAAGAGTGTCTCTGTTCAATTTGGCTTTAGCGCGTGGAGACATATTTATGAAAATAAACTTACACTTCGCCTTGAGTTTTTTTTGTAGAGTTTGACCTGAGGTTGAAGTGGTGCATTGTTCTCTTACGACTATCGTAATTAATTCATATTTTCAGGGCTATTTAAAATCCCTTCATTTATGCATCACTTTCGCAAAGCAAACTTCTAAATTTCGTTCCCCCTACGCACTTGATATATTACTGCTCAAAAAATGGTTGCCTCATTTATCGAACTTATTTATTTTATCGATTTTTATCAAATGACCTTTTTAATTTTAGCAGATTGAAATGATATTTGGTAATTTGTTGAGATCGACTTCTGCTCAGTATTACTTTTAAAATCGATAGCCGTAATCTCTCTAAATAAGTACAATATTATTTGACGTCATGCACCTATGCATCTGGTAAAAAAAGGCAAGGGAAGCTGAATGAAATATATGTATATCTATTGCCTTAGATAGTATAACTATTTATAAAACTATTTATATGAAACAACAAAGCTTGCCGCAATTAAAACTATTGTTTGATAAATAAAATAAACCATTTTCTAAATGGTAATATTTATATTATTTATATCCTACCAAATATAATAATGCCTACATATTTTGAAAACCTTGAAACTTACAATCAAGATTTACCGATCATTGTTCATTGTTAAAACAATTAACAGCTTGTTTTTGTTTTCTTTGAATTATACCTATCTAAGCAAATAATTAAAAACCGACCAAGTGCGAGTTGGACTCGCCCATGAAGGGTTTCGTAGCAGCAAGTAACATAATATCGTCTGCTTACTGGTAAAACATAATAAATGCATTTTTTATCTAAAATGACTTATGTATGCATATACATGTAATTTTCGATGCTCTATCTACTGGCAAAACAAAATAACTGCTAGGACCGTTTAATACAAAGATACCTTAGTTAACAATATGATAAACAACAATGAAATAGTAATAATCATTCAGATAAACAGAGGTAAATCACCTTAACATCGAATTAAAACTTAACAGCACAATTAAATGACAATATATCACTGTATGATTTTTTCGATGTAGAAAGATGTAGTATTTACGTTCCCATGAACTTTAAGCTAAAATAAGATAAAGTCATTTATTTACGATCATATTTACATAATGTATTTAAATTCCTACAAGTAAAATGAGATAAATGCAGAGTTTTACCCAAATTACTGAGCATTTATGGCAAATAAAGGTATCTATTATATCTGTTTTTTCAATTACAGGTAAAACCAGTTAAGTGCATGACCTAGGACAATAATAACTGATTTATTGCCTGATTTTCTGAAGAATGTGTTGCTGTAATTTAAATGGGATACAGTTCAATATTTTATTTATCATTTGGCATTAAAGAATTAAAAAAAAAAAAATTAATTATAGTTTTAAATCGATGAAACTTTTAAAGCTTATTATCTCAGTTCAAGGAAATGTGCACTTAACATCTTTTACCAGTAAGCAGACGATATAAAAGTTCTTATAGTTCGTTGTAACTTTGACTGATGTTTTAACACGTTCGCAGTGGTAGTGATTTCACTAACCGGAAATTGCGGTTTATGACGTATTAAAAAAAACTACCAGCTCACGAAAATTAGTTTGAACGAGATGTTCAAACTAATTTTCGTTGGTAGTTTTTATGCATCATATATTTTTTTTAGATTTATCATTCTCTTAGTTTAGAAGTTAGAGGGGGGGGGGGGACATTTTTCCACTTTGGAAATGTCTCTTGCGCAATCTATTCACTATAGAAAAAAATTATGTTAGAAACCTCCATAGCATTTTTGAAGACCTATCTATAGATACCCCACACGTATGGGTTTGATGAAAAAAATAAGTTAGAGTTTCAGTTCTGAGTATGGGGACCCCCAAAATTTACTGCTTTTTTTCTAGTTTTATATAAGAATCTTAATGCGGTTCGCAGAATACATCTAGTTACAAAGTTTCAATAGCATAGACCTCATACTTTCGGAGAAAAGTGGCTGTGACACACGGACGGACAGACAGACAGACAGACATGACGAATCTATAAGGGTTCCGTTTTTGCCATTTGGCTACGAAACCCTAAAAACCCGACCTAGCACGAGTCGGAGTCGCCCACGCAGGGTTCCGTACTAAAAATTACTTTAAAACATTACGTCGGTAGTACGGGAAGATTCCCGTACTACCGACGACTAATTATTAGGGTATAACAAACACTATACTCAGAAAAACAATTCAGGAAGACTCCTGAATTGTTTTTCTGAGTATAGTGTTTGTTATACCCTCGTGTGCCGGCGGGGCCCCGAGTGGCAACGAGAAAATGTACAAAATGTCGCCACTCCAATTAATCCCGAGAGTGACCTAAGAGTCGCCTCTTATGGGAACACTTTCTCAAAACGATCCATTGCGTAGAGAAAGATAACTCGAAATGAAACCCGGTTGTCAGTAAAATGACAATCGTTCAACCAAGAAATTCAACTGCGGTCACGACCTGCGCCTTTGCATTTCAACACGGCAATAGACCACCTATTACGTGGGACATAAAACTATAAGGTGAAATGCTGGCGTATTATATGTATGTATGTATAGCGACAAGAGAAATTTCAAATCTACTATCACGGATCATGACGTACACCAGGTGACAGACATACGGACAGCGGAGTCTCAGTAATAGGGTCCCTTTTGCTTTCGGAACCTTTGTGTTCGGAACAGTAATTATGTCAAGTCACATGTTGAAAATCGTTCTTGTATGTTATCAAATTATCAGCACATGTCTCACAATAGGTCCCGTTCTCCTCACTAGTTCACACCCACGCGTGTCTTCAGCGACATTAGGTACCTATACTATTTGACAACAAATAAAAAATTAAATTTAAAATTTAAAAAAAGTTATTTTATTACTTTTTACACGATTTTTTAAGAGTCGGGCTCTTAAAAAATCGTGTAAAAAGTAATAAAATAACTATTATATTATGACCTATCTACCCTAAGTATTGAACCTTTATTATTATTATAGGTAGCTATATTATTTACGTATTCATATTTTTAACTAACAGTTGGTCTCGTCGGGGGGACCGCTCTATATCTAAACAGAGACAGACGTACGACTAGGTTAGGATTAGGTGAGCGGTCCCCGACGAGACAAACTGTTAGTTAAAAATATGAACACGTAAATAATATAGCTACGAGTACCTATAATAATAATAAAGGTTCAATACTTAGGGTAGATAGGTCATAATATAATAGTTATTTTATTACTTTTTACACGATTTTTTAAGAGTCGGGGGGTTTTTTACATTTTAAATTTAATTTTTTATTTCATGCTTTTTATAGGGATTTTATAGGGGTTTTTAATATCAACATACGTATAGTCTATCAACAATTATTCAGAGCTAATGCGAATTGCGCGGAGTGTGGTTACAGAATTAGAAATACATTCCACTCCTCATATCTTCCGAATGGCTAAACCGATTTTCATAAAATTTGCGGTATCGTGATGTATAAGTTATGACCTTTCATTTGATACCCAACACGGGTATATTTGAACACATTCAATTTTTCATCACCACTTTCATCCCTCATATCTTTGAAATGGCTGAACCGATTTTTATAAAACATAGCTAAGAACACTCTCCCCTAACCCATCTTTCAAACAAAAGAAACAGAATCAAAATCGGTTCATTCGTTTGGGCGCTACGATGCCACAGACAGACTTACACACACACACACACACACACACACAAACACACACACACACACACACACCCACACACACGTCAAACTTATAACACCCCGTCCGGGTTTCCGTCGGGGGTTAAAAAAATGTATTCTTATAGATTAGAGGACGATTTATTTTCTTAGATAGATTCTAATACTTATACCTAAATGCTTTATAAAATAATCAATTCTTTTGCAGCAAAAAGCAAGTTAAAGGTCAGAAAGTCACAACCTGCGCCTGATCTGACTCACAAGTTGGCCAAACATCATCATTGATGACTTGCCCGGGGCTCCTAGACGTAGGCAGATGTAGGGAACCGTGTGGTTTTAGTCGGAAGAGTCTGGCATACCATCCATGAACGATATTCACACGTAATAAAAAAGAATGCTGCCGTATTGTTTCGTTCTCCGGGATATGTATTTCTGGGAAACTGAAATTGTAAAATATATACCAAATGGGCTGTAAATCCTTTAGAGACAGAGAGATTATGACTAAATAGTATGTCCTGTATGTGTATAATTTAAATTTCAAGCACAACATTAAATTTGAGAAGCCACTTTTGCACCTATATGATTGGTTTTAATTTAATAGTCAAGGATATATACTCGTATTTGTCATGGTGCCTACAGTACATAAGTAACGAACATAGCTAAAGCTAAACAACAACTTTATAAAGAACTTCCTCCTTTCATTGGCAAAGTAGGCAGGTCTTACAGTAACTTGGTAAAGGACATGTCAAGTTAAATTAAAAGTATGTTCTACATTAAACGAAGTGATAGAGTGATAAAATAACTATTTATCACTAGCGGGACAAGTACCGGTAGCCGGCACCTCGTTATGTAGTGCAAGCCGGTTCTAGTGGAACTTTCTCTCGCTCAGCTGATTGGAACCTTTAAGGTTGCGGTCTCACACGAGTAGCAAGCGAGAGCGTGGCGACATTACCTCCACCAATTTATTCTTGAGTAGGATCGGCGTAACAATAAATTTTGTATCTAGTGTAGCTACGTAAGGTGGATAATGGAGGCATTTTTCTGGTGTTTCACTGCTGAGTCCGGTGACTGAAGGGAGTTAACACAGGTATCGCTCAGGGCATTAGTATAGCTACGAGAAGGAAAGCAAGGTAAAATGAGGGGCTATGTGTTCATTTAAATTTAAATAGATATTAATTATGCACTATTGTACCTAAGTTCTAAATACTTTAATGAATGAATTGTTTATATTTACTTTGGATTGTTATCAGATAAAAAGTTAACTTCTTCCAATAATGATGTATAATTATATAGTATACTCTTTATTATATTATTATAGTAAACTCTTTTTTACTTTACCTCTAGAGTTTCAGTCTCATTGCAAGGGGTTCTGAAAATGGTACAAAGTGGAGAAGCGGAAAGCGGACCCCAAACGTGCCGAAGCGTGGACTTTAGAATCCACCGGGACTAGCAGTCCGATGGTGGCTTTACCTCTAAAGGTTGTACTCTACCGGTTAGTCTATGTCAGCTACCTAAGTACTAAATGTCATTAGGAGTTAGATCACTTTTTTTTTAAATAAGTAGCCGTGTACCTTTTTTTACACCACGATGAAATGAGGTTGTTAAAGTTTAACCTGTGTCTGTCTCTCATAGCTGTAAACCAATTTTGATGTGATTTTTTGTTCGAAAGATTTAATGGTTCTTAGTTCTAGATTTCGATGATCATCAGCTCACTGTCTAAGTGATGAAGAGATTTCTAAAATTCACAGGTCCAGTTGTATGAAATTATTTCATGTGATCTAAGTTGCAGACGCTACTAAACTAGAGTGAGTATATTGGCCGCATGGTCGTATAAAAGATCATTGAGTACTTTATAATAATTTACGTACGCAATTCAGTGGATTCTAAAGATGCACCGTCAGTAGGTACAAATTTTGTAATTGCCAAATCGTAATTAAATGTATCCTTGAATGTATAATATACTTTCATTCAACATAAAGTTATGCCATGTCTCTCACGCCTTTGAATGATAATTTACAATCTATTTAAATATTAATGAATCGATGAAATGTATAACTTTACTAGCATAACTTCCGAACTACTGCAATTAATTGGATAATTCTTTTTTCTACCTATTCGTAATTAAAAAAATGTTTCTGTTTGTATGTTGGACTCAATCACACTCTTCTCTCTGAACTCTATTATTGACTACGCTGACGCTTGCTATTTGGACGCCACCGAGGAGCTTCTAGATAAACTTGAGAGATTGCAAAATTTATGTATACGCTTTATATTTAATCTTAGAAAGTATGATCACGTTTCCCATTTTCGCAAAGAACTCAAGTGGCTCCCTATCCGTCTTCGCCGGAACACTCGAATTCTCAATCTCCTATTCAACATACTTTACAATCCTTCTTCACCTACCTATCTGAAGGAGCGGTTCTCATTTGCACGCTCTCCCGACGCTCCCTGCAGAACTAACCTCCGCCTTCTTCTCAAACTTCCTAGGCACAAAACCGATTTCTATTCTTATTCCTTTACTGTGCATGCGGTCAGATTGTGGAACTCACTACCACCTAACATCAGAGACAGTAAAACTATCACTACCTTTAAAAGGAAAGTCCGTCAATATTATTTATCTACACTATAAACCTATTTATGTATTTACGTATTTATTAAGTTTATGTAAGTTTGTATGTTATCTATACCGTATTTATATATTTACATATTTGTATATTTATTATACCTATCAATATCATATTGAGATTTATATAGGTACTTATTCTTTTATTAATTTTGTATGTGTATTAATTTAATTCAAACCTATTCCTTTATTTACACACTTTGAAAGTTCTTTTTCCTTGTTCTTGTTCTCCTTTCGCCGGTCTGCTGGTAGATATTTCTTATAGAAATAAGCAGTACCATTGTACCTATATCTCTGTATATTGCTTTGTTATATTTCTTGTGTGTACATAAATAAATAAATAAATAAATAAATAAAAATAAAAACTCTGAACCAAAAGAAGATCATTTACTTTGGACCAAAAACTGAAAGGAACAACTAAACCCTATGGCATGGCTCACGGAGTTTTTGTAGTAGGTATGAAGTATATTTTTTAGAGATTTTTGTGTTCTTTCCAAATTTTCTTTTAGTAACTTTGATATGTAAATGTATAAAACACTAGCCGATATCACGCGGTTTCACACGCGTAGTTCTCGTTCCTATGGGAGTTTAGGAATAAAATATAGCCTATGTTTCCCGAGGTTACTGTAGCTTCCCAACAGTAAAAGAATTTTTCATATCGGTACAGTAGTTTATGAGTTATTCATTACAAACATACATAAATATTTTTTTCCTCTTTATAACATTAGTGCAGAGAGTAGATGAATGATCTCTTTTGGTAAGTAAGTATACAGTTATCTGACACCATGGATCGATTAACACAAAGCTTACTTTTTGTCCCGGGAATAAGTACTGTGGAAAACATGTGCGAGAAATTTCACGCGGTGTAGGCAAGCTGAAGTACATCTACAATAAAATAAATGTTACCGAGTTATTTTCGTAATAACGTTGTTGCCGAAACATATTTTATGTAATTAATAGCGAGTATTTGAACGATTGCGATAGTTATAAAAATCGAATCGATACAGTTACGAAATTTTGTTACTATTGCTCTGTTCGGTTACAAAAATAATTTTGATATTCGCCTACGCTGATATAGTGTGCTTAGATTTTAATTTGAGTTAAATCTCGCTCAACAATAAGATTGTAATACGATTACAAGCAATTTTTCAAATGAACTGGATTAGATTTAATAGGGTTCCGTGGTATTATAGGAAACCTTATGGATTCAAGATGTCCATCTATCCGGAATGTATAACTCTCTTAATTCTAGGAAACTTGAATTTGTAGGGATATAGTAACTAAATGACCAGAGGTTAAGGACGCCTCTGCTTACCGCTTCGGTAAAAAACATGAATAAATATTTTCACGTCTACCCATGCTGTAGGGTAGAAATGGATATGTCTTTATCACGTACTGTCATAGGTTTACTAACCTACACTAATTTAAGAATCCCATAAGCTTTGAAGTGCTAATTTTAGTAAGCGTCAAATCCCTACTACCAGCGCAGCGGTAGAACAACATATACATCGTTTCTCTGAACTGAACCATATAAATTTGGGACGTTCTGTAGGATTCTTCTGAGTCATCGGGCCGCCAAGAGGGTTTTGTACCAAAAAATAGCAAAAAATCAAGTTTGTTGTATGGGAGCCCTCTTAATCCCCCTTATTTTCTAATTTTATATTTTTCTATTTTTTATCTGTGAAAATTTCAGCTATCTAGCTATCACGGTTCCTGAGATACAGCTTCGCGGCTGACAGACAAACTGACAGACAGTCAGACAGATAAACAGACGAATGGGGACGGATGAATAGGGTCCCCGTTTTTACACTTTGGGCATGGAAACCTAAAAAACTAGCTAAATACCTACTTTATGGGTATGTGGAAAAATTCAAACGTCGAGATAATATTAAACTTTCAGTGAATAACATATAAAAGTTTGAAAAACTAAAAAACACGCGTTTAGCACGCACTAAAAATTACAAAATGTCTTTATGTTTTTCGTATCCCATTCAGCGAACCCTTTCATTTAATACCCATATCATGGGGGTGCATTTCAAATAGCCTGTCCGCCATCTTGGACGTCCGCCAAATTGGATTTAAGTCACGTGACTATATTTTTTGTATTTCTGACAGCAAACACTTTCATTCGATACCCATATCATGGGGGTGGATTTCAAACAGCCAGTCTGCCATTTTGGGGAGGCCGCCATATTGGATTTGTAATGACGTTTT
The DNA here is from genome assembly GCA_933228765.1 of Miltochrista miniata. Lineage (NCBI taxonomy): Eukaryota > Metazoa > Arthropoda > Insecta > Lepidoptera > Erebidae > Miltochrista > Miltochrista miniata. The sequence goes on along the minus strand of OW121747.1, from coordinate 34,472,790 downwards.
TTAGCTAGTCATGTATTGTCATCAGAACTCAGAGCGTTTGCAAAATTTCAGCTTGATCGAAGGACAGGAAGTTGGTCAAATTAACATTCCAAGATTTTCTTACGTACATAGTTACAAGTGAAGCTAATATAAGCGTGTTAAAATATATTGTAGAAGACAGTTCCTGAGATTACAACAATTTTGAGATACCTAACGTTGGAACATCAAAGAAGGTATCTAAAGCCTCAAAAGCGTTTAATATTGTGTGGAAGTGAAATATTTGCTTTGTGGTTCCGCCTCTGATCTCTGTTCTGTCAATCTCCTTCATATACAGAGTATCAAATGAAAAATTGCTTCTTTTTACGTCGACTTCATTATTTGAGGTAAATAAATATGTAGGCACTGGTAGGCACTGTTAATTTCCGTTGAGTTTCGATCAATTTCCTTCATCAGTCGTTGTTTGTCAGATAGACATTCAATATATTGAACTTAGAGACTAGTTTGAAATAATCTAATTTCAAACCATTTGTCATTTGGCATTATTATTAATTATTTATTTATTAATTAACACGGCCTAAGACCAATTACATTAATTAAGAATAACACTGAAACATACACATACAAATTCTATACAGCAGCTCAATTATACAATAAAAATAAAAAAAAACAAAACATTTCAATAAAAAGAGAAAAAAAAAGAAATATATATATAAATAAATTATAAATGAACGTAAAATTCACTAAAATGAAGACAAACTAATAATAATTTGGGTAATGTGTCGGCAAATAAGTCACAGCTAGGGTACTTCTCGAGAAGGGCGTTGAATGCAGTAAGTATACGCGGCAGTGGTGATTGCGCTCGCGACTGTGTCCGAGAAAAAGGTACGTCGAACAGCCTGTGCTTACGGCTACGCGTGTATTGATTCGGGACAAAGAGTCTGCAGAGCACTTCACTTAGATCGGGAGCATCAATCTTGTCGCGAATTATTTTGATGGCAATCATTAGCTGGTGCCAAATGCGGCGAACTTCCAGAGAGTTGTAACCTAGACAACCTAGTAGGAAAAAAGTTGGGTACAAATAAGGGTAATAGCCGTACTGGCGTTTATATAGGAACCTCAAGAAAGTTTTTTGAACCTTTTCTAATGGAAGAGCATACGTAACTTCATGTGTGTTCCAGACACTAGAGCTAGTTTCCAGCTTGCTGCGAACGAGTGCGTTATATAAAAGTTTAACTGCATGATTGTCGCGGAAATCACGGGCATTCCTAAGAATGAATCCCAGCCGTCTGTATGATTCCTTTCTACTGATAGGATGATAGGATCGCCATTAAGTTTGTAATCAAAAATGATCGGCTTCCGAATACGCCCAAAAGTCATGATGGAACATTTTTTGGGGTTGAATTCCAACTTATTGACGACACTCCACAGATGAATGGCATCAACATCACGCTGTATTGCTTGGCAATCCGCTTCCGATCTGATCTGAGAAAAGATCTTTAAATCATCTGCGTATAACAAGCTCATAGCGTGATTGATTACGTTGGGGAGATCATTTACCATTAGTAAAAAGAGCAATGGTCCAAGTATTGATCCCTGACTAACGCCGGATCGCGTGTGGTACGGTCGGGATTCATACAGGCCAAGCCTGACATACTGTTGCCGATTTCGCAGGTAGTCAGCAATTAGCCTGAGCAAACTTGGAGCAATACCTAGGGCAGAGAGCTTCGCAAGTAGTATGTCGTTATTGACTCTGTCGAAGGCCTTTTGAAAATCAAAATAAAGAACATCCACTTGGAGTCCCCGATCCAGGCTACTTGAGATGCATTCCACCAATGATAGCAAATTTGTATCAACGGAGCGTCCACTTCTGAAACCATGTTGTTCATTTCGTAAGTATTTATTTACATGACTGTAAATATATTTGTGAAGTATACTCTCAAGTATTTTTGCTGGAGAGCACAGGATAGCTATAGGACGATATTCTTCTACAAATAACTTGCTAGAGCTTTTCGGTATTGGTGTTACTCTAGACTGCTTCCATTGCTCTGGATAGACACCAGTTTTGAGACATAAATTGAACATATGACAGAGCGGAACACTGAGTGACTTTTTACAGTTTTTCAAAATAAAAGGTGGTATACCGTCCGGTCCAAGAGAGCTACTCATTTTCAGTTTATTTATTCCAAAAATTACGTCCTTTTGCGTAAAATCAACAATATTGAAACATTCAAAATTCGCGCTTCCTTGGAGATTAATTGCATTGTTATCAATATCTAATTGCGGCGGTTCTTGCAGAAAAACACTGGAAAAATATTGTGCAAACGCCTCTGCAGCCTCCGGACCAGAGAAAGTCGAGCCTTTATAGGAGATTCGGGGCTCGAAACCTCCCTTTGATCTGAGGCCGGATATATGCTGCCAAAAATCGCGAGGACATTTTTTGATGTTACGTTCAATAATTTGAATGTGGTCATTGTACGCGGTGGCAATGCGAGACTTTAGGTTGGTTCGGAGTAACGAAAACTCTAAATATTTTTCACTACTATTCGAGCGCTTCCATAGGGAATGAAGTTTGTTTTTGTAATTGACATCCCGAATAATATCAGCGTTGAACCAGACAGGATAGCGCCTATCTCCTCGAGAACTTCGCCGTTTTTTCGGCATACAGCTATCAAAGATGTTGTAAATAATGTTATAAAACAGTTGACAAGCAGAGTTTACATCGTTTGCCAGCAGCACGTCATTCCACACGACTGCTGATAGCAAGTCGCACAGTTGAGTGTAGTCACATTTCCTAAAATTCCAGTCCCGCGAGGTTTCAATATTACTAGGCTGTATCAAGTCACAATGACGTGCTCCGCAGACTCTTACCTGGACATCCAATGGGGGGTGGTGTCTGTCGGGGGGAACTGCGCCTTCTGTAGGTGAGACAGTAACCTCGCTGTCACCAGTACCGTTTCGAATTAAGACCACATCAAGAATCACTCCCCGACTATTAAGAACTGCGTTATGTTCAGAGAGCTGACAGTAGGACAGAAAATATGAATAATAGTTTACAATATTGGTCGATGCACTATAAAGATTTATATCGCCTATGATTATTACCGTGCCTTTCAGGCGAGTAATGACACTTTCCACTTTACAAAACCAGTTCATATATTCCCCATCGCTTGCAGTGGGACACAGATATATCACGCACACGAAGAAGGGGCGACCATTCCAGGAAAAACTAGCCCACATATCCTTCCCTGTGTCTGTTTCCAGGTCGGATCGCCGTTGTAGCGATAAAGGTAGCCGTGAGGCAAGTAAAACTCCACCGCATATTGTTCTCCTGTCGCGACGCATTACATTCCAATCGCCGTGAGAGAGTTCAGAATCTTTAATAGAACTGTCAAGAAAACTTTCCGTGATAACAACTAAATTGTGTTCTAACGCTGATAAACTATTACGCCAAGTTCTTAATTTTGACTTTAACCCGTTGGTATTCTGGTAAAAAATCTTAATACTGCACTTATATTGTCGATTTAGGCATCACTACACTACGTCCTGTAACTCCACTACTAGCCTTAGATCATCTAACCACAGGATGCGCCTTACTTAAGCATTGTTTTCTGCCAAGCCAATAGACCATTTGGTCTTTTGGCTTTATAAAAAGCACTGTACATCAGTACATCATTTTATATGATTAAACTAGTACATTTCATTGTAGTTGACTGTACAATAAAAATTAACACACAACAGCCATTACGCGTTTGTCGATTAATACATTTTTAAATATAATGAAATTTTATATGTCTTTGTGTTTCCCCCCATATAGTCCATATTCTTAACTATGTTTCTTAACTATCTATGAAACAAGAATTTTTATTCGCTTTTTCTTAACTGGTTAAGAAATAAGAATATTTTATCCATTTTCCTAACTGGTTAAGAAAACCAGTTAGGAAAATGGATAAAATATTCTTATTTCTTAACCAGTTAAGAAAAAGCGAATAAAAATTCTTGTTTCATAGATAGTTAAGTAACATAGTTAAGAATATGGACTAAAGGTCCCTTCACCCGCTATGAAAACTAGCAGAATATTTTTGTATGCGGTGGTTCGCAAAGGCTAGTCACGTGATATATGGTCTAAGCTACTAGTATGTAATAAGTCCATTAATACATATTTCTATACCAACGAATGTCTTATTATTTATTGATTTAGGTACTTGGTTTTATTTAATTTATGATACGATAGAGCTAAATGAAAAGTAATTTGAGTTTTTTCCACTATCTCTGTTTCGATCCAATCACACAGAGTGGTGGCACAATACATAAATTTATTAGAATGCGACAATTGTAGACATTTAATTAGAGTATCTGTTTGTCTGTACATTTGTGCACGCTTATCTCAGTAACCGCTTAACCGATTGCAATGCTGTTTTTATTGTGTTAAGGTTTGCTCCACTTAACATTTAACGTTTATTTCATGTCAATCGGTTCATAAATAAAAAAAAATTAGAACACTTTTAAGAATCAGATATTATGAAAATTTTAATTGTAGGGGTTTCTTTGAACGTGAGGGTAAATCTGTTTTAAATCAATTCAGTCCACGCCTTCGGCGCGACTGAATTATTTTAAAAGAGTTCTAATCATTAAGCTCTTTTATGATTAAGCCAACACGCCAGTTTCACACGCTGCTTAATGAGCACAATGAAGAAATACCTCTCCTTTCATACACCTTATGTGACGTAACCGAAGTTGCGGGGTCAGCTAGTTGTACCTAATTATCTAAAAAATACATTCATTTGTGATGGAGGCGACTTCTCGAAACGAGCGATTCATAAAATACTTTTTCTATCGAATCATACAAACTAAGAACGCTTTGAGCGGAGCACGTTATGCCCTCGTCTTATAATCCCAGTAAAAAGGCCCATTATTGAACCGTGAACTACTTTCAAGAGTCTTGTGACTCCCAACTTGCTTGATGTCGCCATGACTTTCCATCAGAACGGCATCATGTTGCCCACCGCAATAGAAAAAAAAATTGTCAAAAGAAACAACTTCCTATGTAATAACTAGGCTTAAACCCTTTGCCTTACAGGGACATTGTCCTACCCTATGAGCAGAGTAGAAATTTACTATGAAACACTGAACTTTGCACTTAGATACTTCTTGCATAACCTATCTACCTATCTGTAGTCTAGACATCGTATAAGTACATAGTCAAACTATTTTGATCCAGAAGGTCGGTCAAAAAAACCTTCAAGAGGGACTTGCGTAAGCATTTATATGCAGCGAAAGTTAGGACTTCCGCTACCAATTGAGATACCAGGGTAATCGTTGGATGATAGCAATCAAAGGTCAGAAAGCTGCTTACTACTTTACAACTAGTAGCTGTTGACTTTTAATGGTTTTTGTACACGAAGGTGTTTACTTTCGACCTGTCACAGTGATTTCTTTGGTGATAGATAAATATAGACACAACGGATATGAGTCCTTATTTCTATAACCCCAGCTTTGCCTTAAATGTATGTAGGTACTATCTATATTTGTATAGAGTCTAGATTGGTAAAAAAAATATATGTTGCTGATTGTATTGCGTGTTTATAGCGAAGGTATTTTTAAAGGTAGAATTACATCATCATTTCTCTTTCTTTCTCACAAAATCATAAAACCAACTGTGTTTTTTAACTTGAGCGAAAATCCAGCATTGATGCTATGCCGTACTCCTACTGACTAATAAAACCTCACGTATCCTACCTAACAGCCTACGGGTTCGGAGCCCCAGGTAAGCCCGAAGCTGGTATTCCCCAGGGATCGATTTTGGGGCCTAAATTATACACGTTGTTCACTAATGACTTAATCAATTATATGGCTAAAGTATCACCAGATTTACAACTTGTGGTCTTTGCAGATGACACTAATGCTATAGTAGCAGACTCAGACATTGAATCTTAGCAACCCTTTTATAGCTGGTTTACTTCGAATAAACTTATAGTAAATACAACTAAAACTAATGTTGTTTAAAACTACGGCACGCAATGATGATGATCTGTACATTGAACTCAATAAAACCAAGATCGAACAAGTAAAAGAAGTTAAGTTTCTAGGAATATACATAGACGAATTTTTAAATTGGAAACGCGAATTAACAGCACTAGATTCAGCAATCTCGTCCGCTTGCTATGCTTAAGAGCGCTGAGAGACAAAGCCAACACAAACAATCTCAAAATGGTATGCCACGCTTTAATAGAATCGTTCTGTTTTGGGGTAACAGCTACCAATATAACTGCCAAAGAGCTTTTATTCTCCAATAAAGGGCTATTAGAAACTATTAGTCGCATCGCCCAAACAGAGAGCTGTAGCCTTTAAATATTGGTATTACTAAATTTAAAAAAACATATTCATGAGTCACATGACGATAGGTTGAAACGGGAAAAACAAGAGGGAAAGATTTCAGTAGCGTAACAATTCCGCACTTGGAAATAGTGAAACATAGCCCACATTATCAGGCGGTGCGCGTCTTTAATAAGTTGCCTAGTGATCTAAAACATAAATATTGTACACAATATTGTTTAAACCTGCTCTTCTGGGACATCCTTCCGAGGGCTTACCCGGGGCTCTCAACCATAGGCTGTTGGGCGTTACGTGAGGTTTTTTAGTCGGTAGGAGTCCGGCATAGCATACATAACGATTCTCCGTCAGGTAAAAAAAAAAAAAAAAAAAAGAAAGCTTTATTTGTTGAAAATATGTATCTATAGTTTGACTGATTTTCTTTCCACATAATAAGAATATTCTTGCATGTAATTAGAATGAATATGGATCGGACAACTTTAATTATTTTGACATGTTATTGTATTTTTCCCTTTGACATTATGAGAGTGTTATTCCCCCTTGACATTTTATTTTGACACGGGTACCTTATTGTTTCAATTTAAATGAATGTCAAAATTTTGTATCACAAGATTGTTTAAACCTGCTCTTAAGGCTTATTTGTTAAAAAAAGAGTACCTATTTAGTTTGATTTTCTTTCCACATAATAAGAATATTCTTGCATGTATTTAGAATGAATATGGATTGGACAATTTTGATTCTTCTGACATGTTATTCTATTTTTTTTCCTTTTGACATTACGAGAGTGTTTTATCCTTGACATTTTATTTGACATGAGTATTTAATTGTTAATTTAAATAAATGTCTTAATGTTGTATTTTAATTATATTATGTTATTCTGATGCTAGTGTGCTTCCAAATGTTTCATGCAACCCAAATTCAAGTACAATTGTTATTGTTGAACAAATAAATAAATTGAATGTGACTGATGCAGTCCTTGGAGTTATCCTTCGCAGACTCCCTTCCGTAGGCAGATGGTATGGCACCCTTAGGGTTTAGTCAGTAGGAGTCAGGATTTCCACACGTAAGAAAAAAAAATGTGGTTGCTACATTTTTTGCTCACTGTATCTCCATATTACAGCTGAGACGTACAGTCAGCCTCAGCTACGAGAACCGTTAAAGGCGCGTGCCGTACCGTCGGCCAATCAGTCAGTGTGCCACACGGCTTGACCTTAGTCATCATTCCGTCAGAGAAAGCCGGCCAAACCATCTCTTATAATTCTGATGTTAAAAAACCACAAACATGGTGATTCGGGTTGAAGGCCGATGACTTTTTAATACGGTGTTATGTGGGGTCAATGAGTTCAGATGACAGAGATTTATATTTAGTTATTTTTATGCTTAGATATCTCTACTATCTTTTATATTATACTATATTTTATTACTTTTCTTTATTTATTAAAAATACATTTGTAATGGAACCACCGCATATGCTACAGAATAGGACAAATTTATTATTTTTTAAATTTTAATTCAAAAAGATAAGTAGGTCAGTACAGGTGCCTACTGAAACTCTGCCTTATCTACTATCTACAGACTACAGAAAGCACTCGTTCAATGCGACCGAGTTCTTTTGGGACAAATAGGCTTCTAGTTACTTCGTAACACTTTGTAACAGTATTCTTAGTATGCGGCATGGAGATTGACAACGTGCTCGACGATGTGTGCTCCAGCACATGTTGACTAGAAATGCAATATTACTTTTTAAGAGTATTCTAATTTTCTCACCCACGCGTTTAGAACTTGGTTATCACTTTATCGATCATATTTGTACTATGGAGATCAAAGGGCCCGGTATAACAATCTTCACACGTATTTGAGTTAGGTAGTATCTAGTTTATAGCGCAATGTTCCACAAAAGCTGAGCGCAGTGCCATTACGCTCCTGCAAACACTAGTTTGAGATAGTTCCTCAATATCCGGCGGTAATGTTCATTTAGTTTACTTACGCTAGACTAGGTTGTATCTGAACAAATATCTACAAGGTATTTACTTGGAATTTACTGTACAATTAATAACCATTTCTTACATCACATGAAGGTTATGAACAAGTACCTACATAATTGATTTACCTAAAAAATTTGTTTGTTAGAAACCACGAGAATTTCATATTGACACTATGGACAAATGACTTTTTATCCCAGGAAGTCGGCAGGAAATTAGCTAATATAATATAGAGCAAGCCGCAGACGTTAGCTAGTTAAATAACTAATTAGGAGTATAAGAAATGCGATGTTTTCTAATATAATAATATAAAGGGACTGGATGCCGAAGGCGCAGGGCTGTGTTTTGTGGGAGAGGTCTACGTCCAGAACCGCCACATTCTGATTGGATTGATTGATTTGAAATACAAATAAGGAAATAGATTCCATAAGTAGAAGGTCATCTATTACCAGTAATGTCTTGGCTTCTATTTTCACCGTTATTGGAATTTACTGCAAGAAGTAACCTGACAGTACTCAACCGATAATAAATACCTACATATTTTTGCAAATTGCTGCATTTGTTCCGGATTAGACAGATTTTATTTTATGATAAACAATTGAAGTTGCGCGGTTCAGCTTGTAGAACTGTATTTTCTAAACCAATGAGTCTTCAATTGTGAACATTGATTCTAATATCTTGAATCTCTACTAATTGGTCTGTAAATGTATTTCCGTGCCTATTACTACCTACCACAGAATAAGGACGTCAGACTTATCATTAGGTAGAAGACAAATGTAGTTAACCCACATTTTTCGTTTCTGATAAGGTTTCCTGGATTTTAAAACAAATTACCCAAGAATACTACTTCCCAACGACTCCTAAGTAATAAACTGTAGTAGGATCGTAAAAGTTAACCGCAGTTCTAGTGCATGATTAAAGAAAAATCTATTAATAGCTAGTAATAACTTAGAGTACTAACTTTTGAAACAATTTGCTAAGTACTTGACCCTGTTCTGTTGGGAGTCCTGGGACATCCTTCCGAGGGCTTACCCGGGACTCCCAACCATAAGCTGTTGGGCGTAACGTGAGGTTTTTTAGTCGGTAGGAGTCCGGCATAACATTCATGAGGATTATCCCTCACGTTAAGAAAGGTACTTGACTCTGTTTCTTTTTTTTTTTTCAAAAACCAGCGAACAAAACTGAATGGAGAATTCCACTTTGCTTGATACCTAATTAAATTAAAATAGTTAGTTTAGGTCGCATCCAACACAGAAATTAATCGTCTATTGTGTGTTTTTGTTGTAGAAACACTAATTTGCGTGTAAAATATATTATTTTGTGTAGGCAATGTATAAATAAAATTATACTCTATCTCGAATAGCCTAGTTATACCAGTTTTATACCAAATTGCAATACAAGGTTTCCATTCAGTTCCGGTCAGATGATTTTAGAATTTTTTGTCTTTATTTAGCGATTGTAATCTATATAAATGGTTTGCGTATTACCTATGAGGTAATTGGAGTTGGAATTTATTGCGCTTAGTAATCTAACTAATTATGCAGCTATGTCATGTACCTACCTATTATTTTTTCTACCATTGGCGTTTACTACTGAAGTAAATTCAGTGGACGAACAAATTAAAATCGCAAAAACCGGTTTATCTATACAGCCGGACCTTTATGATTGCTACGATAGATACTTAAATGTGTATCGTGATGCCACACTTATGCAGGGAAAGGAAATCGTATTATAATCCCTCAATCACGACACAACACTGACAGTATGCGTTCACACATCTGAATTCCATACTAAATCCCGCATTCAAAGCCTACAAGTTATTTGGTTCAGATTGATCACGACTTTGCACCGTGATAATATGCTTCTGGCCTTACGACCAGAATATAGCTCACAAACACAAACAAACGCCATTATAAATACTCCCACTCACACACTGACCGGCTACATGCACACACGTACATGTACTAAGGATAAGTGAAAGTAATCTGCGGTTATAAGCGGCTGTAGTGCACTCAATAGAACACTTTTTGTAACGTTCTCTATTGTAAGTATTTGAAAACGAAATTGAAATAATTACGTATTGTTTGAGAATTTTTCTGATAGATGTGGTATATAAATGAATGTCGGACAAAGGCCTAATTTATAGAAGAGCGTTTCTTGCTTTGGGAAAACAGTAAGCGGAGAGGGAAAGCACACATGCTCATTGTTGTTTATCTTGATATGAGAAGTATTTAGTGTCTAGTGCTGGGATATCGTTAGATTATAGGTGACTAGCTGTTTCTCATGGCTTTACCTGTGATATTCTATGAACCCTAGAGCACTTGCCTAATACAAAATAATATGAGTAGGTTTTTATAATAAACAATGGAAACATGCCTTATTTAAGTATTTTTAAAATCGGGTTTTTAGATTTTATTTCAAACAAACAATTTTTCCTCTTTATGAAATTATCATGGATAGTAAAATTTTAAATATGTTATTTAAAATTTTAAGCGTCATTTACCAGTGTTATCGTGTGCGAATTTTTATTGACGATCATTATTGACACCTAGACAGGTCTTGTACATCGTTACCCTCCATTTCCTCCCCCTCATCATTTTCTGTAAAAATTTCGTTTAAATTCGTGGTTTATAAAGAACTGTGATTACTATTGGCTTTCCAGTACCAATTAATTATTGAAAATGAATGGTGAGCAAAGGCCAATACGGGTATCAAATGAAATACTTACAGTTTTTGGTAAAATATAGGTAGGTATATTAAATAAAACTACGATAAGTTACAATTACTTTAAATCGACCAATTTTGTGTTACCTATAACCTTTCAAACAAGGTGCCTTAAATAAATTTCTGTGTGCTCAAGGTGAAATTTGCTGGCATAGTTGACAAACATCGTCATAGCAGCTTTAATATATTCTATACCTAAGTCAACCTACTCACGGATAACATAGTTTCGAAGATACCACAAGCGCAAAAGGCATCCAAAATCACGATCCAACAAACTTCTCTCTTTAGTATATTAATATAATAAGATGGCAGCATGTTTCATGATCGTTTATGAAATAAAAAACTTTTAGGTGAAGGCATTGTTAAAGGCGACCAAATACATTTAAATGGAAGAACAAAAGGAGAAAGTCGAAATGATATTCATGAACGTGTCATATAAAGTATATTATATGCTCGATTTCAGAACACAATTAGAGTTTCTAACAGTCTTAGTTCCAACAATATTACTGAAGAGATTATTCCCATGCTCTTTCTATAAACACTATCTACCGAACTTTGTCAGTTGATAGCTGTTTTATCTTGTTGAAGCCGAAAATTCGGTGTCATTTTATTCAGTCTGTTTGCCAAATTACCATTCAATAATACGTGAAAATAATTATTCGAAAACGTAACGCGTGCTTCGTCATTTCAAATGGAGTTGATGTGCACTACACCCACCGATATCGTTGGCCTTAGTCTTTCGGGTTAACTAGCTCCTCGGGTGTCCACGGCACAATGTCCCAAGACCTCCGGCAGAAAAGAAATCCCCTAATAAATTAATATAAATATTGCGACACATTTACACAGAGTCATCCAGCCAAATGCTTGACAAAATTCTTTCGAACCGAGAACTGGGCTATGACAATGGCATACTGTAGCACTGATAACAGAACGGTAGTAGTAATTGATCAAGCATTGTGGTGACAACCATAAATACAGCTTACGTAGCGAAAACAAGTTGAAATCAGCTTCACGTTTCAAATCTTTTTTAAATTAAAAAGTGACGACCCTATCGCTTCAGTCACGCAGCATGATTGGTAATTCCGTAATCCTTTGAATAGACTTACGGAACGGTGCCCATCGCAATAGTCGGAAGCTACGTTAAGATAAAATCGATACCGTCGGCCATAGGGAATGCAAATATCTACAAAATTATTAATCTTTGAATATTCAATTTTTTTAGTGACGGAAGTTATGTGAAACACAATGGATGAGGATGCCTTTATCTTTCTGGTGATATTCTTCCGCGGGCTTTCCAGGGACTTCCAACAGTAGGCAGTAGGTAGGGAACATGTTGATTTTTAGTCGGTAAGAGTCTGGCATAGCATCCGTAAAGGATTTTCCTCACGAAAAAAAAAGGATGGCTTTGTGTGCAGTTTTGCTCTTTAGATTATTTGGCTGATTATGGCTATTTTACATACTAATATTTACTCCTGTATATTTTTTGAATATTAAGACATCAAACATTCTCTAAATTTTTATCGTCTTCCTGCAAGTGACTATTGAGAATACTTTTATACAAAAATCTAATGAGCGTTGATAGAAGAGGGTCTAGTGTTGCACTGCTCTCCCCTTCCAATATGGTTTCGTGTTTAATCATTATTAAGGAATATTAAAGTTGATTTGATCAAAGTTTATACTGTTTTTTTCTTACATCGGGACTAAAAAAGGTATAATAGAACATATTTTTATATGAAATAAAAGTATCCATTAAATGTTTAATTACATTTAATGAAAGTTTCTATGACACACTGTTGGATGGAGACATACACAACTTACAAAGCACACGCACGGTATTCTATTTTCATTGCAAGCAAACTAACCTAAAGTAATTGCTTAGTATTGTATTCCATCTGCTAAATAGATTAGCGAGAATCCCCTAGAGATTCGCGTTACTCGCCCCTGTACCAGACCGTTTACTGTCATTTAAATATTATGTCGTTCACACTAAATTGGCATGTAAATCAGCTATGTCAGGCATGCGATATTAATTATATTCGGACGTGTGGCCTTTGATTGCGAGAGGGGTTTGAATATTAAGTACCGTGAGCAGCATTTACAATTACTGAATTAGTATTATCAAACCTAGAAAATAGTATTTTAAGAAAATTCGGTTAGATTCGGCAGCAGGTCTATACCGATCAAGGGTGTTACTCTTTTATGAAAAATAATAGGCCTCATCAAGATATCCGCATTGAAATTCACGTGCAAGCTGGTAGCGGACGATACTTTAAGTGGAGGCTTTCAAATAAAGACCCATAAAGAGTTTGAGAGGCCCAACGGATACGCTTTGTAAAATGCCAAAGCAAACCTCATTATAGTTTCCAGCTGATTCAATTGAAGTATACGGGATGCTATAATGACATCTGACTAAGCAGAAGACGTAGTTCACTGCGTCAGTTTTGACACACCAGTCCCTCCATGCGTCATCATCAGTGTGTGCTTCTTGTTAAAAACCCTTTACCAGGGTTTTCCTTTAAAGTGCTTCTTCAATTTTGCCCCTATTTAAAGTCAGATTGTCAGTTCTGGGTTTATAATGCACGATAACATGTCCCACTAAATAGGTCGTAGCATATTACTTGATTTGTATTCTCTGGGTACTGATTCGCTCTACGTGTCGCAACCTCCCTACTGTACCCTTTTCAATTGTATAATCTGGGCTAATTGAAAGGATTACATTTTACCACTGAATATCAAATGTAAACACATCCTGAAATTGTAGGTTTATAGACACTCATAAGCATAAGTGCTATAGCATTTATACATATTTAATATGTACTAAGTCTAATTTTACTGGGGTAGTTACAATTTATGACACGACAACTATAATTGCTGTTCTGACATATATTTTATGTGTGACTCTTGTTAAAGGTATTACTGAATAAATATGAACTTTACTAGACTTTAGATGTGTATAGGCCTAGTAATAAAATGAAAACATTTGTGAGAATGCGTGCTCTTTTCGATTTAATTCAGGAAGAATTTTGATGAAATGCAGTCAACAGGTCAAGTGATTTAAATTCGCTGAGTAGTTCCAGAGTTCTTTTATTTTTTTAAATTTTAGTACAGATTTTAGTACAGATAATAAAGTTATTATACTAAGAGCGTGTGAGAGAGTGAAAGAGAAGTATAACACGTGAGCAACGGCGCGTCTATAGGTTGTATTCTTATCATCTTAATATGTATATTTACAGCTATAAATGGATGATGGTGAAATTTCTTTGCAGTATAATGCATTCTATGCTTCTGCATACCCCTTCGGGGCTAAAGGCGTGACTATATGTTTGTATGTATGGGGTTAAAGTATGAAATTGCCGATTAGTACCGAAAATCTAAATTGTTTATTTTTTAAATTTTTAACAGACTTATTTATTCAAAATAGTTTTTATAGTAGATAATGATTATTATCTATAGGGGAAAGGTGTACAAGATGATCCCTCGAGGTAAGACGATCCTTTTCGATTGTGACGATACTGTGCATGCCATCTAGTTGTTTTTTCGAGAAAAGCGTAGGTTCCCGCCCCCACCGACTGCAGTCAAACCGCGATGGCTGCGTGAAGGACGATCACTGTGTTTTGTGATTTTTAAAAAATTGTACAGTGTTAATCTAAAGTAAGCCTGAATTTGAAACTCCTTTACTTTTCGTGTAACCGATTTTATGTACCTAATGATTATTATATTAGTAGCTTCTAAATATGTTCATTTGTTATAAAAACGTATTGCGGTGACTGTAGGATACTTATAGGTTAGGTTAGAGAATTTCAAATAAAAAGTAAGCTCTGGGGCAAGATGATTCGTCTGCTTCTGTACAAGATGATCCGTGGATCATCTCACCCCAATGTCTTTTTGCCCGGCTGCGCCAGCGAGGGTAATAAATTCGCGCGTATGTATGTATGTACTCGTATGTATGTTATATGTATATATACTATATGTAACAAGATAATATAGCAATTCTACATTTTAAAATAAATTAAATGATTAAAAAAATAACAAACTCAAATGCTACTGAAAAGGTCGAAACAAGCTTGATAACCCATGATATTAGGCGGTACCCACACATTTTCTTTCGGTTTATGATTTTCAAATGGGTACCGCCTGATATCAAGCTTGTTTCGACCTTCTCAGTAGCATTCGAGTTTGTTATTTTTTTAATCATTTATGTTATTTTATTATGGATTTTTTTTAAAAGGAAATTGCCACGTGTCACTTATCGTGGAAGACCAGCCGTGGACAGTGGGATCTATGGATGATAAAGCACTAGGGGCTGTGGCAGTTGATTATGCCTAAGGGTTGATCTCGTTGTTCAAAACACATATTTGATTAAAACATTTTAAAATAATTATTTGAGTAAAGTCATTTTAACGATACCTTAAGTCGAATTTTTAATTAAACGGAGTAAAGTGACAGCAACTAATGTCACTTCTTCATACAATGCTGCATAATTTCTATGAAGAAGTGACATTAGTTGCTGCCACTTTACTCCGTTTAATTAAAAATTCGACTATGGAGATTGGGTTGGATCTGAACGGGGCAAGATGATCCTCTGGGATCATCTTATACACCTGTGTGGACAAGATGATCCTTTAGCAGACATTTAGTATAATTAATGAAACTCTTATCAATACTGAATTTTGAGAACATAAGGTATGACAATACCTAGATAGATAAACTGACTATTCAAAACATCTTTAATATT
This sequence comes from Miltochrista miniata, assembly GCA_933228765.1. Lineage (NCBI taxonomy): Eukaryota > Metazoa > Arthropoda > Insecta > Lepidoptera > Erebidae > Miltochrista > Miltochrista miniata. Next base: position 34,457,040 of record OW121747.1, on the reverse strand, counting down.
AACATTAGATTGTACTTTCTCAGATTTACAGGCATTCTCCCTTAGAGGGATCATCTCATACCACCTTCCCCTACATTGCTGCCATTTAATAGGAAGGTCATTTATGCCTTTGCGATAGAACTCTAAGGATCTAGACTGCACAAACTTTGTGAAAGTATTTTGTACTGCCTCCTGGGAAGAAAACTTCTTGTCACGTAGATAATTGTCCAAATCACGAAAAAAATGGTAGTCCGTTGGAGCAAGGTCTGGCGAATACGGAGGATGACGAATGGTTTCTAAGCGCAGTTCCTGTAGGGTTAAAATCGTTTCTCGTGCTGTATGAGGTCTCGCGTTGTCATGGAGCAATAATGGTGAAGATCGATTCATGAGTCGGGGCTGTTTTACTGCTAGTTTTACCAACATTGTACGGAGTTCGGCACAATAGACATCTGCCGTTATTGCTTGACCAGATCGCAGAAAACTATAGTGAATAACACTATGCTGAGACCACCTAACAGTTACCATTACCTTTTTACTGGTAAGTTTCGCTTTAGGACACTGTTGTGGCGTTTGACCTGGGGTCAGCCATTGCATTTTTCTTTTACGGTTATCATAAAGAATCCACTTTTCATCACATGTAACAATTCGATCCAATATTCCTTCATTTCTGTACCGATTCAACAAGGCAACACAAGTTTCAACACGCGTTTCTTTGTGCAGATCGGTGAAATCGTGAGGCACCCATTTTTCATATTTTTTTATTTAATTGATGTGATGCAAATGAGTCAATATTGTGGATAAGGTAACGTTAAACCATGCCGCTAATTCCTGGGTAGTTTGACTAGGATCGGCTACCACCATCTCTCTTAATTCATTGTTATTCTCCTGTGTGGGCGGTCTTCCTCGTGGCTCGTTCTTCAAGACGAAGTTTCCTTCACGAAAGCGTTTAAACCAAAATCGCACGATGCGTTCATTAGTAGACCCCTCTCCAAACGCAACATTGATATTGCGCCTTGCGGGCTGTTTCTGCCGCGTTACTAAAATCACTCGAATTTTCGCAGTATCCATCTTTCTTGTCTAAGTTGAAAATCAAAAACAATTGAAAGTCGATATTCAAATGTTTCACATTTTTTAAAAGAAGAACATCATAGAAACTATGTTAAAAAAGTTTCATTCGAAAACCTCATTGTCAATTCAAAGAACCTATTGCAATAAAACTGCAATTTCATACTTTAACCCCTATTATTTACTACCAGTAAATCGCATTGAGCGTGTACCAAAATATCCACTAGCTAAAGATAAACAACATTTCTACGGATTGACTTCTAAAACTATTGACAGATGTACAACATATCTTTTGGCTAGATTAATAATAAAATGTAATTGAAATGGGCGTAAATGCACTAATTAGTTGCGTGTGCCCATTGAAATTACCATTTTATTTATTGCAGCGGAAAGCAGATAGGGGGAAATGTACTATGTTGACGTCTATGGAAACTACCTATGGGATGCTGGGGATCCGAAACGAAATATCTAGTTATAAGGCATTGATTTTCCAGGATTGGCTACGCGGCCTTTGAACCGGATACAGTCAGGGGCGGGTTAATGAATGATACATTTTAAAATATTTGCCAAAATTTAAGGTAAAGTTTCAAAAAAATATTTCAGCATTTATATCTGTATACTTAAAATTGTTCTGGAAAAATAGATTTCTATACTTAATGCACTTTGCGTAGGGGCTTTCACATCGCCTTTCAATTATAAATTGTGAACAATATCCAACGTAAATTAATTTTCTATAAAGAGCTTAGTGGTAATAGGATTTCGATACCATGTACCCCGCCTGCTAATTAACAGGAAACAGGTGGCCGAATATTGATAAACTTGCTTTCCGTACCTATGTCTAAATTTATAACACGTTTTTGGAACTTGTTTTTCGCCAAATGGACCGGTAAGTTATTTTGAAGATTGCTGTGTGTTGGCTGACATTTGATTCGACATGAGTTTGAAACTCGCCGAGTGAGTTCGTACAGAATTTGAAGGTCAATTCAAGCTCTATACTTTCATATTGCTTACTAAGTTTTTTTCTCTACTATTTGGAACATCTCACTTCGTTCATGGTTGATGCGGTGTTTCCGATTTCAATATATGGGGAATGGTTATAATGGCTGTTGATTTCCAACTGCAAAATACTTCAGTAACATAATGGCTCGACCTTTCACTGAACATTCGAACTGCTGCAATCACATTATTAGTTTCACTGTACATTTAAATTGCCGCACCACATTATTGTTAGTATTTTGGTTGCGAGTGTACCTTGAAACATACAACTTGAGCAAGTGTGTTTATTCATACTTATACTTGTATTTATATTATTGTGGTGAATGTGCACAGTCATGTAAAGTGACCGCTTGAGAAACGCCCGCACCCGTAGCAACCGCGATATTGCGCATAACGTCCATGATTTTTGCCTCTCTTGGTACTGTCAAGCTCTGCCTAGACATCAGAGACGGGACGGACAGACGAGACGAGACTATGACTCTAGGTAGAATAGTTAAGTACGAATGAAGTGAGTTCACGTTGTCAGTATGATTGGCAAAGATCAATCCCTTGTGGTCGTTAACCTGATGACCTAGAAACGCTACTTACTAAGCAACTGCTACGCTCCTACCTATCAATTAACTAGCGATGTTTTCAAACAATCTACACATTTGTTCCAGTTTCTAACTGTTTAGCGTGGTCAATCCATTGACAGTTAAAATCTAACAAAATGTTTTTATGATATTGTGACAAAAATGGGAACAAAGACGGCATATATACGGTACGGTATAGTTTGAAAGGAACATACACACTTTTGAATTGACTTGTTATTTAAATTTCTATGGGCTGACCTCGTCTGCAAATTGGTGCGTCTATTCACCAATAGACGAGACTCTGGCACAGGTGTAACACGAGTCGAGAATTAAGATGCAGGAGAAGTATCTTTAGATAGTATAAAATGAATAAGCTTTTTACCCGAACTGCCGAAGAAGGAAGGGTAATATTTTTTGAGACTATGTATGTATGTATGTCCAATTCTTTGTCACGTCCTACAGCCTAAACAGCTTGACGGATTTTGACAAGCGAGGTGTCATTTGATTCGTTGTAATTGTGTGGGTGACACCAGGTATACTAATTTAAAAAAAAAATGAAAATGGTAGTTTTTTGGAGCTAAAATGAAAAACCTTGAAAATTTTTCTTGCACGCTCTATACAGCCTGAACGGCTTTACGGATTTTGACGCGCAAGGTTGACTCGTCGTGATTGTGTGAGGTCCCTTCACTACACAAAAATTAATAACTCCAAACTGAAAAGTTTTAAATAAACTTAATTATTAAGAATACAAAAAACCCGACTGCAATGTAGAAATACAACTAAAAAGCAAAAAACAAGCTACATTTCTTTTGTAATTTTGTTTAGCTACTTACTGTTTCACTTTGTCGGCTATCTTTGCAGTTAGGAACTAGCTTATCTTTAGTCTAAGTCAGGAACAAGTTATGGAAACATTTAGCTATTTTGTAAATCACCACTCGCTTGAGATTGCTTGTTCCTGCTGGCAAATGTTGGAAGCTTGTTTTTTGCTTTTCAGTTGTATTTTTACATTGCAGTCGCGTTGTTTTGTATTCTTAATAATTAAGTTTATTAAAGTAGTCAACGGATATTAATTAAGTTTCCAGCAATAAATATAGTGATGCAAGAGAAAGGTTTATGATGTATAATAATATGCATGCATACGTTTTTATACAGAAAAGCTTAGCTGTAACCTAACCGAGGTTGCGCGAGTCAGATAGTTAACAAAAAAATATGTGAAATAAAACGAAGTACCTGTGAATAAACGCAATAAATGCGGAACACGTTTACTAAGTTAGATTAGAGACTTGAATGCTATCGTGATAATGTCATTGAAAAAAAGAGCCAGCCAAGTTCGAGTCTGACTTACGCACAGAGCGTGCCGTACTATAAAACCGCAAAAATATCACGTTTGTTGTATGGGAGCCCCCCTTAATCCCCATTTTTTCTGATTTCAGTATTTGTTGGCATAGTGGCAACAGAAATACATCATCTGTGGAAATTTCAGCTCTCTAGCAATCACGGTTACTGAGATACAGCCTCGTTACGGGCAGACAGACAGACAGACAGACAGACAGCGAAGTCTCGTGAATAGGGTCCCGTTTTTACCCTTTGGGTACGGGACACTAAATATGAGAGTGTTGGATGCGTGTATTTTACTCAACTCTGACCTCAAGCACTTTGATACTATCTCCCTGTAATTATCTGTCCTCTGTTCATTACACACTTCCCCCTGGGCGAGGCCGCAGTGGCGGCCGTAGGTCTGTTGGGAGTCCTGGGACATCCTTCAGAGGGCTTACCCGGGGCTCACAACCATAGGCTGTTGGGCGTTACGTGAGGTTTTTTAGTCGGTAGGAGTCCGGCATAACATCCATGAGGATTTTCCCTCACGTAAAAAAAAAACACACTTCACACTTGTTTTGTGAATTTTCATTGTTTGAAAGAAAATATTTGATCCGTTACAATTGTTTCTTCAAGCAGATATCAACCACAATTTTCATGACTTAATTTAGAAAGTGACATTAAAAGGTTAAATTAAAAAAAAATCTAATTGTATGAAGTTGTAAAAATATATTGAACAACTTCAGTTGTGCAACAGTACAAGTGAAGCTTTTCAATATGTGTAGCAAGTTCCATCAAGTGCCATCAATCAACAGTATCAATAATTTGTAAAAATATCTAAGTAGTATTTAAAAGAAATGTATGCTAATATCTATGGCAAATGGTTATTTACGATCTTTATATGTACCACATTTTCGCAAATATAATTATATTCTACTAGCGGTACCCTGCCACGCTTCGCTGTGACTTATTTTTGGTGGTTTTATGTACCTATGAGAAATGAGCAACAAACCAAAGGATGGGTCCCTACATTACAAAAAAAATTAATGTTGAGCCGTAACCAAAATTATAAATCTTTCTGAAAATCCAATTAACATCCAAATCAATAGAAGCTTCACTTGAAAAAAAAATCTGTTCTGTGATCAAAGTTCAGTTTTTAAAACATCGTGCGCACGCTTCAAAAAATGAATTCACTCTATAATATTTCCCTAACGCGCCAAAACTCTAACTTCAAAAATAACATGCAAAACATATCTGACCTGTTTATTAGGCAAGTACTCTCTTTTATTATTCTGAATACAAGGAGGCCGCAATCAAACTTCTCTTAAAAAACAGCAATCTGGTAGGTACCTACCTTCTTAATACATAGGTTGTTTATAATATTTTGTTCAAAAGCTGGCAGAATATAATTAAAAAAAAACGACCAGCGCCATCTATAGGTAAAATCACTTTTTAAAGCTGTTTTATTCTTATTGCTGTTATGATAAAAGTGTATAAAGCAGCCTAAAACCATCTCTGAATCCTATTGTATATCATGTCCAATTTTGAGCTCAGTCGATTCAGTAAATTTTGAGTTTTTAATAAATACTTAAACGCACACAACATTTTTATAAACATAGATAAAATAAAAAATGTGATGAACCTGTTGGTCAGTTAAGAATGAAGTTGTTCATTGAGTGGAGCATAATGGATATGCACAACAGTTGGTCGGAGTGGGAAGACAGAAATTGTACTGCATGTGTAGTAGATATATTTATCCAAACTGGTGTATATGTAGGCATATGTATAATATGTACATATTATAGCCATGGCGTAGGCATCTACTATGAATTCTCTATCACAAGATAATAAAGACACGAAAAAAACCACGGGCATAGCTATGAAACACAAATTAGTTTTTGGCAAATGCGTTAAAACTAAAAAGACGATTGTTTGCATTGGTTGTTTGTATACAATTAACGAAAGATCCGACGATATCCTATAAAACATGTAATGGAATCTGGGGAACGTGGCGATTTCACCGAGTGATGTCACACAGGTCTGACGTCATTGCTTTGTGATGATAATGTTTTCCGATATACTGTATAAATTATAACGTACACTGGATAGTGGAATTTTTCATTTAGACAATACGATGTAAAATTGTGAGGGGAATATCAGCTCAACAATTATATGCGTAATATTTTTTTGAAGGCAATACCACTGTGTTAAATGCAGTGATATTATAGTCTGTCCAACCGTTTATTTTACTTTTGACAGCGGCCTGAGAACGAAAATAACATCAACTAAAAATATACATCATCTGTGAAAATTCAACTCTCTAGCTGTCACGGTTCCTGAGACAGCCTCATGATAGACAGACAGACGGACAGCGAAGTCTCATGAATAAGGTCCCGTTCTTACCCTTAGGGAACGGAACCCCAATAAAAAACAGCGGGTACCCCTAGGCAGTTTACATCCGATTCAACAAATAGTGCCGGCAGCGCAACTGTAAAACTGTGTACCTGTTGTAGACGTTTATATACTAACTAAGGTGACCACTGTCGATCACATATCTCGAATGCTTGTCTGCCTCCTCAGTAGTATAAAAAATGAAAGCAAACACTATAACCTACTTCTACGTGTTTGGTAACTTTTAGAGGTTTATGTAGGCATAATACCAAAGGTAATATAATAGATAAACATGGTGGTTCGGCGGGCATTTAGTACTTCATTCGAATTCGGTTTGACCCAAACATATTTAGTATCGCAATGTTTGGTCATTACTGAAGCTAGATTCCGGCTTCCGCAATAGAACGAACATAACACCTACATTTCCAGTGTTTAAGTGTCTAATTCCAATTCAAATTAAGAATTCTAAAGGGCTACAATTCAACGATTCAATTCAATGATGTGAACTTCTATTCGATTGATTTCGAGTGAATTGTAATTTGGGAGCCTTTGGAATCAAACCGTAACTTAGTGCTCGTTCCATTTAATTTTACCGCTGTTATTTTAGTGAATTGAATAAAATATTTACACGTAATAATTATCATTCGTACTCCCACGTTGATATTGTGCTTTCCTCATAACTACATGTACGAGTGTACAACATTGTACTATCATCAACGTCATCCACCGAGATTTTTCCCAACCCAGTTAGCGTCTGAACTTGGATGTTTTCCGTAAAGCGACCTGACCTCCGAAAACAACCATTTTGTCATGGTCGAAATTTACTATGTGTGGATGAAAATATGAGACTCCAACGTATATTACTTATGGTTTTTAAAAGTTGAAAAAAAAATTATAATCGGAGTTTTAAGATTACAAAATAAACAAATATTTTCATCTTGGGTGTCTTTCAATACAACAGCTATGAAAATAACCAGACGACCGAAGCTGAAGTCAAATCAAATACAGTTGCTCTTCCTAAACATACTAATTATGTCCTTTCGAATTCAAAATGCGTTTATTATATCTTCTACCTTTATTTAACGGACCTGTCAACAGTGTGATTTCATTCCAACTGTGTGTCGCAACAAATGGATTTAAATTACTGTGGAAAACTCCCTGTTTTATGGAACAGGTAGAAACGAATTTGTTTTGATTTTATCTAAAACTATTTACGCACGACGATTTGGCAAGTCATTGACGATGTTTTTGAAGACTTCTACACATTGCTTAATTTTTAGGGAAAAACTCATACATTTTTAATAATTGACCGAAAATTTTCACCATTTCGTGAATATTTTGACATCTTTGGATCATTTCATGCAAATTCAACAAAATTGATGATTAGGCAAAAAAGAGACAGTGCCATCTTGACTATTTCATGCGAAAAATATATAGGGAACAAACAGTACTTGCAAAGCACTTGGTTCGAAGCATCGAAAGCAACATAATAAGGAATCCTTATTATTATAACACGGGTAGGATCAGACTGGCAGCAAAAGTATAAAAATAGCATATTGTTAAACAAAGAAGACTTGTTATACTTTACTTCAAAGCATCACAAATGAGCCGTGACATCGATTCCTGTCCGTGACTTAGTTCCAGAACCCGCCTACTCCACACTACATCTATTTGTAGAGCGTTTAAGTATTTTGCGAACTTCTTTGATGAATAATACGAGCCATTAAATGATTTTTCGTTTAATTACAAACTGTCAAAGCCAAAGTTGTTCATAATTTAGAAATATGTCAATCATATTTCACGAGCAATTTGATAATATTTCCATTTAGATTGGAATTGTTTGCAGACCCACAGCTGCCTATGGGAAATCGCTGAGCCACTTTCATAGGTATCAAGTAAGTTTTTTAATTTGGTCACAAAGTTCTGCAAGCGTACTAAAGGACCATCAACTTATAAGCTTTGACAGCTTTTTCACAAGAAAACCATCACTTATCGTAGTTTCTGATAGTATATCTATGCAATACTATACAGCATCTCAATCGATCATACTCAAACATATAGTACAACAGTTATTCGATTGTCACCAGTCGGTTCACTCAGAACAGAGACCGGATATTTCAAGTTAAATCGATTCTGCAAGTGAGTTTGCGTAGGCAGGCAAAAGGTTGATGTGTTTCGTGGTGTTTATACGACGGTTTTATAGCTTCGTGGATTTCTGATTGGCTGTATATCGGTTCTAGTATGATTCAACGTGATTTGATCAGGGTGATAGATAATGTTATGATAAAAAAATCTTCAGTGTGTTTAGGTCAACCAATATGGTTTATGTAGTCATGCTTCATTTCGTTTTGGGAAGAATTGTGAAAATTCCCATGAAAATTTCGTTGCGTGAAATCAAGTTATGATTGAACTTGGCGGGATTTAAAGTATTTAAACGACGGTTTGGATGGTTATTTTTAGCTAGTTTTTATTTATTTGTATGAAAATATATATTTTACAATTGATAAATTACTTCTACAGAAAAAAAACAACGAAAACAGTCGACAAAAAGGGGGGTAAGACTGACAATACCTCGTTTAGGTATCTAAGAATTCCTCCCCAAACATCAATTTTTTCTGGGACATACGTCTGAGGGGTTACACGGGGTTCCGTGCCATAGACAGAAGTAGGTCACCGGCTTTAGTAAGAGTCCGGCATAGAATGCAGACGGGATTTCCACACTTAAAAAAAGTTATCTATTTTAGGTTTAATCAAATACCTATGTACCTATATTGCTAGAGAGAATATAGTTAAACGTTTCACAATGACAAACAAACCTTAGACCGAGCACTAGAAAGTTTCAATTAATATTTATTGTTTTGAATTTATTAAAACGTTCAGTTTTAATACGTAACATTCTGAAAGTTTTAATTAAAAGTGACATTCTATTAAAAATCAGCAAACGAATTTAAAAGTTATGTTTATGAAATAAACAATTACTCCGGAAAATTTCCTATGCCACATTTTACTCTTAAGTCTTACTGATTTTTGCGTCGCAATTAGCTATTGGAATGGTTAAATTGTACGGAACTCGGATTATGTATAACAACATTGTCGGTCTGCGGTCCGGGCAGTGAAACCGGTCAGCGATTCGGGTGAAATGGGCAGTGCATAATGTTGGATATTTTGTTCGTCCGTGATCTGTAAGAGTTGACCGGATCGCGCCTCCTCTGCCAACCTACCGGCCCGTACGTGTCCTTACGTTCCGTTCACGTGCGGTCCGTCAGATCGCCTGTCAATAAAAAATATACGGAGACCGACAATTTTGTGCATACATAATGCGGGCTGCTTTCAATTTTACCGGACCGCCGACCGCAGCCTGTGCGGCAAATCCTTTAGAGAAGATGTAAATTAAACAATATTTAATTACAAAGTGGTATTTGTCAACAGCATTGTGGTAGTATTCGCCAACAAAGACGTCATAACGATGAGATGCTCTAAAGTAACTGTTGCCACTACAAATATCATTAAACAGCTAAAGCTAAGTCCGTAAAAGAAGAATGTTATGATTTTAACAAGGAGATTAATAAGTAAAACTTTATTTGTATAAAGACGTAGAAATTCTGAAAAATTATGGACCTAGCCTTGTAGATAGGTAAACTGATCCACCAAGTAATTAACTTATTTTAATATACTTTTCCGTTATAAATTTGAAAAGTCTATAATAAATTTCAGACTTAGTACCTACAACGTCAAACCTTCGGCTTTGTCTGCGTGTTTAAAGTTTCCTGTGCACCTTACCGTGGTGACGAGTTCCCGCGATAAAATAATCCTGTACTATATTGGGTGCGACAAAATTTACTTTCCAAATTTATAGACGGTATATAAGAAATCGTTCAAAGTTCAGGGGTTAGAGCGTGATTGATTAACCAACTCACAAACCTTCACATTAAATAAATATATAGGGGAAATTATTTCTTAAATTAACGAACTATATCGTTTACATAGGATCAAATCTTTTTAATTTAAATTTAGTTAGACAAGATTTCTGGGTTCTGGAGTTCCGGTCTACCTCATTTGATGGACTCAATTAAGGAAAATTAACACTGTTGTAGTTGTAGTTCCCTAATTTGATACTTGAAGCTAAGAAGGATATTTAGCAACTTTGGAGTTCAAATCACTTATTTTTGTAAATCGAGCGGACTACATTATGATTAGTCATAGAATACAAAAAGAAGAAGCGGGATCACACCCGAAACCCCCCAAAGACGCGGGATAGCACCCGAACCACCCCTTGGGCGAGGCTGCAGCGGTAGCCGTAGGTCTGTTGGGAGTCCTGGGACATCCTTCCGAGGGCTTACTCGGGGCTACCGACCATAAGCACAAAAAAATGTTTTTGTCATTACCGTCGGTTGTATTCCACAAATCGCAATAATAAGACATTTCTAAGTTAGATAATTATAAGAAAAGGCATCAAAATCGTTCAACAGTTTTCGCGCATATTATAAAGAACAAGTTTTTAATTGTCACAGACAAAAGATCTAAATAAATAATTTTATTTTCAAAAATATATTGTACAGACTATAGACATCTAACGGTAGGTCGGAAAATACCGGTTGACTGTGTTCATAATATTCCAGTAAGTTTATAAAGTACTTATAAGGTTTTAGCAACACAATCATTGAATGTTGGCGGCCAGTGAGCTCAGTTTCGCGAACACCTGCTGTCCTCGAAATCCCCTTTCCAAACTTTCATTACGCTTCAACGCTCAAGGCCAGCGGCTGACGTCTGACTTGACTACAAAATCATACTAATACCGAACCACATTTAGTGACTGGTGAACGGACAACCATAAATAAATATTTTTTTTAAACGTATTTTGGCTTGGAGTCTTAAAATTTTGTCTACTTAGATAAGTGATGATCGTACCTTAATAGCTACGATCATCACTTATCTTTACTTGAAGAATTTATAGCAATACTTAATTTATTGCTGAATACTTTTATACTTAATATAGTTATTGCCATAAATTCTTCTGGGTATACCGAAGCCCCACCAAGTCAAGCCAAACTCAAGTGCAAATGGCGCATCGCTAACCAACAGGCGAGTTGTGGTCTTCTGGTACAAACTTCATGGTATTATTGAGAGGTCAAACCACACTCGTATAGAAGAAAATTTTCAAATCCTAGCTGCTTCTTGGCGTCACGTGGTTTGAAAGCAGTCACTCAGAAGACAAGGTATGGGTTCATTTGTTACGATTATGATTCATAAGAAGTGTAAATCAATGACACCCAGTCTCAGAACAAATCGTCAGACTGATTGCGCAAAGTTTTGTATTGCATTTCCCATGCAATACAAAACTTTGCGACATCGGTCCGAGGCGTAAGCTAACCTAACCCCTTAATTTTTGCAGTCAGTGTCACAATGATCAACAGGCGAACTGCGAACATCATTTGCTCAATGACATAATATTGTTGGCGTATCAGTGGATTCAAGAAAATCGAAAATCGGACCTGGCAAAAGTATTAAGAATTTATATCTATTCATCTTACAAGTCTTTGTAAAATATTTTACTTCCATTTATTATAGATAAATCTCAGGATAAATTTATTTAAGGATTTTATAAAGATTCTTTACATTATACAAATTAAGTTTACCTACCTACAGTTGAAATGTATGATTCTTTGCTTCTATATTTTTTAAATTTGTCGAACTGGTAATACGAGCTTTTAGACTTATCTTCTTCTTTGTCCTCGCTCCATCCCGTTACACGGGGTCGGCTTTCCTTATCATGCGGCGCCACTTATTCCGCTGGTATACGTTGTCATCGGTGAGGCCCAACCTCTGCATATCTTTCTTGACATCCAAGAAGTTTTGGGCCTCCCTCTCCCTCTTTTCCGTGTAGCAATGGAAAGGCACTTTCTCACGACATGATCGTCCGGGCGTCTCATAATATGTCCATACCATCTCAGTTTAGATTCAGTAAGTTTGTCAGGAATCGGCGATACTTTAAAACTACCCCTTATATATTCATTTTTAATTTTGTCCATCATGGTGACACCTCCCGCCCAACATACGCATCTCCGTGGTGTGCAGTTTCATCCCCTCTGTATTCTTTAAGGACCATGTCTCGCTACCGTAAAGCAGTGCCGGTCTCACAGCCATTCTATATACCTTTCCTTTTGTTCTGATAGGCATCTTTGGATCACATAAAACTCCTGTTAATTCACGCCACTTATTCCATCCAACCATCGTTCTGTGAGTTATATCGGCTGTTATGGCACCGTCTTCCATTATTACTGATCCCAGGTAATTAAATTTGCTTACTCTAGGCAGGGCTTTTAGACTTATGAAAGGCTGAAAGGGATAGACGCAAGTTCTATTCTAGTTAATACATTCAAGGTAAACGGATATGTTAATTGTTACCGAATTCGGCAATAAGGTACTAGATTTAAAGAAATGATGAATCGTGAACAGTTCTACGTTCCCTGTTACTAGAGAGGGAATAAATCACCGAAGGCTTTTAGCCACTGCACTGTTTTTTTTGTATTTAATTAAAACTGTTTAGTTTTGAGTTCTGGAGTGGAGACCGCGACTTGGTAAACGTGGGGTAGGACGACCCCCTTCCAGATGGAGCGATGACCTGAAGAAGGTGCAGGGATTGAATGAATGCGCAAAGCGCAGGACCGTGTGTTGTAGCGAAATATGGGAGAGGCCTATGTCCAGCAGCGGACTGCTATACGTTGAGTTGATTGATTTGATTTTTATAGTTTAGTTTTGTGGAGCATATTGCAAGTGCTCTCGACCTCAATGTAATTTTCTAGTAAATCAGAAATTATCTGATCCGATTAAAAGATATGTTTACATAAATTCATATGTTACATATTTAGGTCAAGCAATTATAAACGTAGATAAACTATACCGAGACGATTGGTTTTGAAAGGTTAGACGACAAATAAGATTAGACGTTTATGTCTTTAGAGGGCAAATAATGTCAGTACAATATATAACACTATTAGAATGTTGACAACCCTATTCTGTTTAATACCGTATAGTTGTCAGTCGAATATTTGTTTAGTTTATGTTTTACTTTAACCCTTTCATGTCATGTCGCAATGTAATCAAGTCAACTCTCCGCCCTCGGTGAGATCGCGCTGAGTCCGCGCCCTCCCTAATATCTTTGTCAACTAGGAAGTTCCCGATTACCGTAACTGGTTCTTAGGAGATGAATTTTACTCTTTCTGACGTATTTTAGTTTTATTAGCTTTTTTTCATTTCTATTTATATAAATACTTGTAAGGTTATCACAAGCTAGAAACATAAAAAGCTAAAATATTCAATCAAATACACTCGAGAGCAATGAATCCGGGTCACTTAAAGAATCCTAAAAATCTCGGAAACTAAAAATGCTAGGTTAATGCAATAAATTGTATTTAATAGACAATGTAATACTCCTTAAATGAAGGTATTAAAACTTCTTATTTATTGTAAAGTTATATCATAAAAAAATCAAATTTGAAAAAGGGCCACTTTCGAAGATGGAACTACGAAATTACAGCATTTGGTGTTGCTTTTGTTTGTAATCTGTCATTTATGTGGGTACATAAACCATGTTGATAGTGCTCTATATTCATTAATCAAGCTGAAATTATGTCGCTTACGCCTGAAGAATGCACCAGAATACTTACAATGCTGGAAACCGGCCGGAGTCAGCGCGATACAGCCAGGACTGTCGGTGTGTCGCTGTCAACAGTACAAAGAGTTCTCCGACGTTACGAAGAAACTGGTTCTAACCTACGCAGACCAGGAACGGGCAGAACCAGGTGTACCTCAGCACGAGAAGACCGATACTTGGTGAACACCATGCTTCGAAATCGCTTTCTCACAGGAACTGAACTCACCAATCAGTTTCGACGCCTCGGAGGAAGTAACCCAAGTGCATGGACAGTAAGACGTCGGCTTGCTGAATCTAACTTAAAACCCCTTAGACCTGCAAACGGCCCTAAACTGGAGCGTGGGCATCGTATTTCGAGACTAAGGTATGCCCAGAGCCACGTAAATTGGAGTATTGAAGATTGGTCAAAAGTTATGTTCTCCGACGAATCAAAATTTATGCTCTACAAGCACGATGGAAGACACAGAGTCGAAGACCAGGGGAAAGATTCAAGCAAGCATGCATCGAAGAAAAAGTAGCCTACGGTGGTGGGTCTGTACTTGTGTGGGCCGGAATTTCTTCTGAAAGCCGCACAGAGCTGGTGATCATAGAAAACGGCTCTTTAACTAGCGTAAGATATGTGGAAGAAATCCTCAATGATCACGTTGGTCCATTTATGGTCAATTTAGGTGAGGATGCTATATTTATGCATGACAATGCCCGACCTCATACAGGTAGGATTGTGAATGACTACCTTCAAGAGATGAACATTACTCGTATGGAGTGGCCAGCGCGCAGCCCGGATATCAACCCGATCGAGCATGCTTGGGACGAGCTAGGCAGATGCGTAAAACAACGAAACCCTCTCATTTTTGTTTTAAGGAGAGATCGGCAGTTTTTTTACTTTCATTTAAGGAGTATTACATTGTCTATTAAATACAATTTATTGCATTAACCTATCATTTTTAGTTTCCGAGATTTTTAACATTCTTTAAGTGACCCGGATTCATTGCTCTCGAGTGTAGATACCTACAGTCAAATCGTGCTGCTGTTACTGAGATATTAAGACGTGATAGAGACAGAAAGTAAGTTCCGGTTGAAGAAGATCCGAGAGTGGACATATCAACGCCAGCGTTGAAGATCTATTTCGCTTGGCAAAGCCGACCTCCAATGATGGAGAGGCGACAGAAGATGATGAAGATATAAAAACATACACTTGAATTTTATTTGTTGGTATTAATTCTTGTAATATTTCTTGACTTATAGCGGTGAAGTATTTTTTTTATTAATTTAAAATCGCAGTTTATAGATTACAGACAAATAAATTATAATTTCTCTATATTTTTTTTTCAAAGTAAATATGTTATAGTCGATTATACAAATTCAGGGTAAATATGGTATTCCTTAAAATGATTCCCTACATATTATAAGTAGGTACTTATTATTGTTCTGGGACATCCTTCCGAGGGCTTACCCGGGGCTCCCAACCATAGGCTGTGGGGCGTTACGTGAGGTTTTTTAGTCGTTAGGAGTAGGTACGGCATAATCCATGCGGATTTTCCCTCACGTTAAACAAAAAAAAAGGTTGGTACTTATCGTAAGAAGTTCAACTAACACTCAATGTCACACATTCTCTTTTATTATATTTTTGGTGCACCTGTAATTCTTATTTTATTTTAAATTTCTCACAAATATGAACGCCAATTTAGTTTGAGGTTAGTAATTAGGTATAATAGTGACGAAATTCAACGTTACCAAGTCTAATTCTCAGCGCAGACTATTTAGATCAACTAGCTTGATTTTGTGTTGCAATCTTAGTTTTTGTCAGCGAGCCTGACCGAGTGGCAGTCTCTTTTTGTAGTTTGTAGAAACGAGGACAGATAATCTGGTCCACGGCACTTCTGATTGACAAAAAGAATCACCAGGAAACTCGTTTTGCAATTTATTTTATCAAAATTGCAGGAATCATCACCTGAACATATTGATCACCCTTCACTGTTCATGGACGTTCGCAACCTCTAAGGAGAACATCCGGGTGTCGACTCTAGCTTCTTCTTCCAACGAACAGGAACAGCCTTACAAGCCTATACCACCAGCCATGTTGATACCTCATCCAACCAAGTAGTTGAATGAATACATGTAAGAGTATCACCTTTACGACAAGTAACATTGCTTTAATGGTCAATTTGATCATGCATGAAAAATAATGCGCAGTTGAAGCCCCAATTTTTAAAACGTTGGTACCCCTAATCTCTGATTATAGAACCTTTTATTTTATATAATCCCCTAATCTTACTACTTATATTTAAAAGCTTTTGTTCCTTTAAGAGCACAAAACAATTTAATAATATCAATCAGAAAATCATTTCTGCTTGTTAAAAATCCTTTGCTTTTAATTTAGCAGGAAACTGGACAGTACTTACCTGTCTCTTTTTATAACTCCAATGTAAATCTTTTACTCATTTATTTTAAAGCGCTGCGATGTTTTCTCTCAAATTTTGCTATTTACGTCCAATTTTTATAACAATGATTTCAATTTCGAATTCTTTCCGCAACTTACATAATGTACATTCTCATAAAAACTGAAAGTAGGTATTGTACTTAAAATTCGGCGCTATAATAGACTCAATAGACTACTAAGTAAACGTTGGTTGGCAAGAGCGGTAATTTTACATTTTTTGAATAATTATTCGACCACTAAGCAAACCTGTAGTGCGGGTAGCCAAATTTAAACATAATTTTATTATTGTAATAAATGAAAACTGCCTAGTCGAGACAGGTAAATTTAAAAGGTAGAGAAGATTTTGCTACAAACATTTTAAGGTTTTATTTCTGATTTTGGTAGTCGTTCCAGAGGGGAATAGAAAGGCCTAAACACCTTCCACACGGATTGTTTAAAATTCTCAGGCTAATGAGGGCCTAGAGCAACGGAAGACCATAGGGTGCGAAAAATTACCCTCACAGAGAGAGATTCGACATAGAGACTTGTCTCTATGTCGAATCTCTCTGCGATGTTCATTCACGTGGCGTAGAAACGAAATGTAAGCCTTTACCAAGCGTGAACAACGTTCGACTTAGATGATGATAATGATGACCTTGTTCATTCATTCAATATGCTTCGTTATTGCGGTCTACACAAACATTTGAGGTCATTATTATAAAATAACACTGGTTTTTTATGCATTACGTACGTTACACTAACAAAACGTGAAAGTTATGCGTAACGCTGAACTGAACACATTTTTATTTTTCGGTCTAGATAAATAAAACATAAATGACATCATCGCCTTTATTTCAATACCGAACTTTTTGACACTGACTGCTAAACAGTGAGTGAACCGGTAGCGACATAGATATTGGAGACTCACCTTTTGGTGATAGAACAACACGATCTATGACGTTTAACGGGAGGGGAGGTGCCATACCGAAACTCTCCCCTCTGTCAGACACACACATATTTAAGTAATATATATGTGTGTATCTGAAATTAAGAGTGTTTTGTTATAATTGTTTTGCGTAAGTTCCATAGTGAGAGCCAGTTGCTTTTGTAGTGGTGTAGAATACGATTTCTCCCCGCAACATACGAGAGACAGATATGTATACTTCGAGCAAACATGCTATGTCTACTCCCTTGTGCTTGTACGCGTCGCGTTGCTCTATGCTGGAGACTGTCCTTTTCGAATAACGCTTAAAGTTATGGAGATAGCTTTTGTACTGACAACACATGAATCCCATACCACGTAATCGCGACACTATTATACACATTGGACAATAGAACGGGTAGCGAATATACATAATTATATACCTAGTCGTATCTGTTCAGTTTATGTCATCTCGCTGGCGATTTCAAAACCTTTATTGTGGGTAAATTCTATTTAATTGTTTATGTATGTATATTTTTTATAATAGTGAGAAATTTTGTAAATATGTATTTCGTGTATACGATAGTATCTTCTTATATAATCCGTACCTGTGTGCGACTAATATTATGTCCTTGTTTTTTTTAATCATTACTTAACTAACCTAGCAATTGTTACTCAATTGCTCGAGTTACAGTTAGAGCCATATTGTTCTAGATTTAGGACAGAAAAATTAAAAAGTTTTTTTTTAGTTTTACGAAACACATAGGTATTACAGATTATGTAAGTAAGTGTAAACTGTGTGTAGACCTAACACATAAAAAATGCGCAATCGAATACAAAAATTCTTTTAGAAACCTTGATGGATAAAGAGACTTTCAGACAAATCATTAATTTTCTACAATAATGGTACCTAATCAATAGTAAAGCTCTCATATTAAAAGTGACGGCAGTATTTTTTGGAATAAGTACAGAAACATGTTTGCAAGACTCTCGAGTTGCTTTCTGTAAGAGTAAGAGAAATTTCTAATTTTCTCTTTGAAAATTCCAAAATCTCGATTAAAATATAAAACATGCCTTTTAACTAGGTATGTTTATCGTCAGATGTTTCGTGCGATAAGAACGAGACGATGGGAATACGTATTTTGATGATGGTCCATTATGACCGCACAATGCATAATGCTCTCGTGAGGTTCTTATTATATGATACTCTTCAATAGTGAAAGTCTTAGATCCTTGTCGCAAGTAGAACTCAACCACACAATACATTTCTACTGGAACATACAGTTTGTTTAGAGCATTCAAGTCTCATGTTTTAATGTCTAAACAGACCAGAGTGAAAAGTGACTTCATGTTTGAACATAAGAAACAGAACATACACACAGGCACAGAAAACTCTTTCCTAATAAGACAGTCTGTCTTTATAGGAAAGAGTTTTGTGTGCATGTGTGTATGTTCTGTTGCATCTGTATACTAAAATTTAGTATACAGAACCAACAGAACATACACACAGGTACACACAACTAATTTAATATTCAAACAGGACCACTTATCCATTCTTATTTTTGACCTTTCATGTAACATTTACCTGGACAGATACTTCAGACGCGTCGCAATCTAAAGTCCAGTTGCGAACACAGGCGTTGCGACGACGCGCTCGAAATCTGTGCAACTTTGTTTTTACCTACTACAAGTTTCACAAACATCGATCGTGAGTAAGTATCAAAAAGTTCAATTAAATATTAGACGATTGTGGCTTAATTGCTTGAGTTACAGAGTTATAGCCGTAATGATCTTAGGGAGAAAAAAAACTCAACTATGTTAATGCCTGAAAATTTTTCCTCTAAATTTTCTTAATTTTCCGTCTAAATTCCTTCTCATCTCATCGATCCATTTCAATCAATTAAAACCGTTAGGGGTTGAACGCGGACTAAAAATATTAAAATATTAGAAGTTTTCGTTTGACTCCTCGGGGGTCAAACAGTGACGTCGATTACATTAAGGGTTTGAATATGGATGGGAGTCGAAACTTTGGGGGTTGAACGTGGACTGAACTGTGTTAATATTCACCGCCATTAATACCAATAAATATTTTATTTTTTATGGACCATTAATCAGATTTTAGGCGACTGTCTCAATTAAAAAAAACTGGATACTGATATCGAGAATAAATCGCACACAAACCGTATTAATTTTCGCGCTCGTGTAGATATCGAATGCAATGCTTTGTCCACTGAGTCATGACCACTGACAAATTGCCGAAGTCCGTGACCACAAATGCAAAGTCTGTGTTAGCCTTGTACTATCTTGTAGCAAATAAGCTCACTGAACAATAAGTTACACACTAGAGTTTCGCAAATTTCAAAATGTGTGGCAATATATTTCCAGTATCTTACGAGTATATCAGTATACAATTTTTGCTTTAAAACAAATAAGCAAGCCGTATTGTTCACTCACCTTGGGCCAGAGCCGGCGAAAGAGCGCTCCAAATAACAATGCAAAGACACAAAAACATACTGCAGTCTCTTTGAAGGAACATCACTATTTCATGACGTCACAGACACATACACTAGGATTCTAATTCAAATGTTGGCGCGAGAGTAAAAAGTTAGCACTTCGTTTCGATGTTTGAGTCGGGCTAAGGCAACGTCTATACAGCCTTGTCAAGTGTTCACGTCGGACTGGACTAAACGCCGTATGCGCAGCCAGCCGATCCCCTCCATGAGCCGCCTTTCACCGTTACAATTCGTTGTTGGAAAGACTGTTGGCAAGGCTATTTGACGATTGACATTCAACAAAACGGCCCATTTGGTACACGGAAACAGTATTCACAAACTCTATTCTATATTTGGTGCGATTGTTACACACCTAGTTTAAGTAACTAGAGTATCTACTTTAGATTTATGTCTTCATTAGAAAGAACCCCGGAGGTCTTGAAGAGTGGCGGTTCTAGTTTAACAAAACGTTTTATTATTGGACAACACAAATGCCCTACATACTCGATGTGACCCATTAACCTGAAATATTGTGTTGCCACTGAACCTCCTGTCTTCAAGTTCTCTTTCCTGCAAGTGAGGATGGAAAGTCCGTGAGTTCCGTAGCTAGGGCCAAATTGCAGTAAAATAAAAAAAAATTAGGATAATCGAATGTAACGTAAATGACCTGTATTCATACAGGTCATTTACGTTACGTTACGTTACGTTTAATTGGCCCTAGCCTGACTCACGGACTTTCCATCCTCACTTGCAGGAACCTACTTGCGGTTAGGGCTCCCCAGAGAGCTTGGTTCCTGTAATCGAAGCCGGGGGGATTAACTATAGTTCTTAAATCTATATTTAAAATGTATTTGATATGTTGTTCCCACACTAATTTTATAAAGAGGAAAAATTTGTATTTTTGTATGTTTTTAATGCATAAACTCGAAAACTACTGCGCCGATCACAAAATTATTTCACCATTTTAAAGCTACATTAAACCTGACTAACATAGTCTATATTTAATTCCCGTATTCCAAAGGGAACGGGAGCTACGCGGGTGAAACCGCGTGACGTCCGCTGGTACTTGATTAAAGAGATCGAACTGGTCGATCTGGACAGAAAAATCCTCGCAACTATAAACATCTATATCCGAAGTTTCCGACAATGTTGTACATTCTGAGAAAGTGCGGTGATCGAGACCTTCATAGAGTGTCAAGGTCACGCATAATCACGAGGTGTGTAATCTCAGGGACTATTTCGTTCATGAACGCCCTAGATCCAGTTGCCAAACCCGATCATCTGAAGGTGTTGTCGAGGCTATTAGCTATAATACCATTAACGGAGATGGCTACAGGTACAGTGATTGCTGCATCGACCTCTCACATATCGACAATCTCCTGAACTAAGTCCACATTACCTTGAGGGAAGATAAAAAATAATCACTTGTTTAATCTTCCCTCTCAGCTTTTACAATTTACAAGATTTTATATAATTTCAATAATCATTTCTGGCCGCTCAGATGGATTTATGAGCGTGTCCACGCTTTAATAAGGTTTGTTGTCGACAACAGTCCTGTCTGTGATAGTGATAATACTTAGATCGATCCCAGTACAATTTGATATGGCCACTTTTAGGAACTGGCTCCTCGATATCCACCAGGATCCACAGGCACCGAGGCAGGCAGGCAGACTCCTGAAACTTCGATATCCACCAGGCTATATTATGAGACTAAATTCTGAATCGCAACATTCAGCGCAAAATAAGAAAAACTTTCGTTATAGTCTTTTTATCAGGAAAGCGCCTTCTGAGTTCAATTTAATGTACATCGCATATGTCATTTATACACTCACACAAAACAAAATGTATATGTTTTCATTATTGAGGTACCATGAAGAATTCTTTTCACACAGAGAATTCAGAGTGATCACTTGGTGTTCACCCATCCGAAGACCGGCCATAGTGAAAGTTGCATACTGAAGTGGTCGTTTACAGAACACTGAGCCACGAGCCCAAAATTTATCTATGACTAGATGACGGTCGTCGCTTCGCCTACGTGTGATTTGGTTCCCGCTTAGATCATCTAACCACAGGATGCGCCTTACTTAAGCATTCCTTTCTGCCAAGCCAATAGACCATTTGGTCTATCGGCCAGACTTTGACCGCTATCGTGGTCTCACCCAAAGGATTGGATTTTATTCCAAAGGATTTGCCTTACTCTGTGAAACTAAAAAAATTTGATCCTGGGTACTGAACTCATTGAAAATCTCCATTTGTACTATTGCACAATATTTATTATACGTCAGTGGTTACCTAACAAAAAAGAGACCTGAAAAAATTATGAGTCTTGGAGGGGAAGTACCTTAAATCCTTCATTTAGTACACTTTACTAAAAGGAACCATTGCTTTATGTTTATTTTAAAAAAATAAACTAAACTGCATCCAAAGATTTTCAAACTCGAGTGTCTTGCCCGGGAATCAAACCAACTAAAAATGAAACATAAACCTTTGCTATTTTATTATACGACTCGGTCGGATTATTAGTTTAGTAGAACAACGGCTATTTATAGACTAAGGTTCGGGTTAGTATTTAGGAGTCTACCTATTTTAACGGACTCCAAAGCAGTCATTTTTAGGGTTTCGTACCCAAAGGGTAAAAATGAGACCCTATTATTGAGACTTAGCTGTCCGTCATTCTGTCTGTCTGACTGTATCTCAAGAACAGTGATAGCTAGAGAACTGAAATATTCACAGATGATGTATTTCTTTTGCCGCTATTACAAAAAATACTAAAATTAGAAAAAAAGAGGGGATTAAAGGTGGCTCCCATACAATAAACGTGATTTTTTGACGTTTTTTCTACTCACACTTGGCCGGGTTTTTTAGTCTACATAAACTAATATGTCAGGTCGTAAGCCCAACTTTTTGTTCCATGTGATGTCTGTGCTGTAAGAGACCAAATTGTCTAGGCTAATGCGAAATGCTAGCTTGTATTCGAAAAGACTCCTAGCACAACTATACTTATGAAATGCTACCGATGTAAGGTTTGTATCCCTCTTTCTATCTGCCTTGTATCTGAGTACCCATTCCCCTTATGCCTCGAAAAAAGTCAATGATGACTACTAGCAAAACGAAGAACCGTGAATAGCAGAATCACAATATAGTAGACATTTTCTGAAGTCACATTTGCACGACTCCAAAACAACTTCTTTTGACTACCTAGACATAATGATGTTGCTTTGAAGAGACATTAACAACTACTGACCCCAAGTTAATTACTATGTGTAAACTCGCAACTTAAAATAGATTTATAAAATCTGATAAAATCTATACTAATAATCACAAATAACAAAAAATAACTTTTTTCTGATTTCTGTGATACTTATCTATACTTATAATAAATCTGTAGAAGTGAAAATTCTGTACATTCAAAATATCAAAAAAATAAATAGCAGGGGGTGTTACTAGACCGACACCGAACCCAAAAATGTGATTAAAAAAATTTTTGTCTGTCTGTCTGTCTGTTTGTTCAGGCATCACGCAAAAACTACCGGTTCGATTGCGATGAAACTTAGTATGATTATTCTTTAATAGGCTGGGCACCACACTGGGTACTTTTTATCCCGGAAAGTATATAGAATTCAAAGCAAACTTAATTTTACGTTTCGATCCCTAGACCCAAAGTTATTATCAATTATTGCCTAAACGGTTAATGGTACGATGATGAAACTAAGCATAAGCGTTGTTTGTTACAATTTGAATAAAGTAATTTTAACATTTTTGCAAATTCCACCTCCAAAGGTATAAAAAAGGAGGGTAAAGTTTGTATGGGACAACGTGAATCCTTGGTCCGATCTACTTAAAATTTGGCATATAGCATTATAAACATAATTGATGGAAGACGTGTTTCGTATTTTATTGAAATTTATACTATAACGAGCTAAAAAGGGAATGTAAATTATTTTGGGGCTGATTTTCTCCGGAGTTGATATCAATACTCCTTAAATACTCTTATTTTATACTTAAATTACTTTTTATTTTGACACATAATTTGTGAAAGCGTTGTCATTTATGTTAAATGGTTTTACTTCAGACTTCAAAGATATAATTTTACTACAAAGCCATACAGTTAAATAAAAAGCGCTATTTTGGTATAATATTAACCAAATATGCTACACGGAAGTATTATTGCTAATTTATTCAAATTTTGTGTGACAAAAATACATTTGTGAAAAGAAGAAAATTCTAAGATGGCTAGCCAGAAAAAATGAAAGACCACGCTTCAGGTAGTATCCACTGGTCAACAAAATAACACCTAATGTTACCATCTGCGCTCAATCCTTACGACACAGATTTTCAGCAGACTGATCATGGCATTAAGTTTATTCTACTTATAGTGCTGACTACAGTCTGTCAGGAAACAGACTCACTAAGTCTTTGTAAAATACGGGAATGGCCTCTGGGATGGAAAATGGGAAAAGAGCCATTACCATGAACATGAACGCTCAGCTGATGAAATTTACATTGTTATTACGTTACCAGGTCTTGGTTGGACCATTTGTATTAGGAGGACAAAGCCTACAGTAGTTCGGTTTGTTTAAACGTCGTAGGCTGGGACTGCCTGAAGAAGGAACTAAGTTACGATGTCAATTGCTTAGAAGAGAAGTTGTGTCAAGTAGTAGTTTAGCCATTGAATTAAGAAATTTATTTAATAAATAAATTTGCTTGGCTCATATTATACTAGGCATTATGAATTTGTTAATCACAAATCTATCGTAACTAGATATTATTATAAATGCGAATGTGTGTGAGTGTGGATGTTTGTTACTCTTTTACGCTGTAACGGCTGAACGGATCTGGCTGAAATTTGGTGCCTACAGAGATTTTGTTATAGCCTAGAAACAAAATTTCACGCAGGCGAAGCTGCGGGCATCAGCTAGTTAATAATAAGTACCTGTAGAGAAGAAAACAATTTGATTGTTTGTTTGCATTGAATAGGTACCGAAACTACTGAACTGATTGGAAAAATATTTTCACTGTTTTGAGGACACTATCCCCGGGTGGTATAGGCTATATTTTATTCCCATATTCCCACGGGAACGGGAACTACACGGGTGAATTAATATATAACTTTGTCGCATTTTCTCGGAGAACAACACAGTGCTGAGTGACAATTTATCTAAACTTCACCATCATTAGATACTAATTCACTTACATATTTGGATTTATTGACTCATACATTTTGTCTACAATACCTACATATAGTCACGCCTTTATGTCCAAAGGGGTAGGCAGAGACATGAAGGTCCCCATCCCCACAACTTATAGGTTATGGGCCGCGTAACAGACAGTGAGCCTGTAACAGGGCTGCGCCTGTCCATTTCAACACAGCAACAGTTGCTCAACACAGCAACAGTTGCTGTGTTGAAATGGACAGGCGCAGGTTTTGACGACCTATTGTTAAAATGTTTCAAGACGCCATATGACTGGCAACTTGAACTAACAAGTGTGTGAACATCCGCGACTTGATCACGAACATTGGCTCAGGGGTGGGAGCCGCGCCAGTCACTGCTGCAGTCCTCGCAACCGCCGCGGCGCAGCACTTGTCGCGATAGCCAGGGAAGAGAAGAAATAGGAGGAGTCTAATAATAACATGCGCTTTTGTATCTTTTGGACAAAATATCTTCAATTTAAGCCAATTTAATTCCAAGCATGTTAGGTGTAAAAAAATCATTTTCAGATAAGGTTTTTAAAACCCTCTTTTATTCTAAAATTCTATCCCTCTTCGCATAGGAACTTACTCCTATAGACTATAAATCTATCCCTTGAATAACGGCACTTGTACTGTTCCACAACATTTATTTACTTTACACCTGACCGGTTTCGCCTTTCGGCATCTTCAAAGGCAATTTGCCTTTGAAGATGGCGAAACCGGTCAGGTTTAAAGTAAATAAATGTTGTGGAACAGTACAAGTGCCGTTATTCAATATGTGCAGCAGGTTCCACCAAGTGCCATCAATCAACAGTATAAATAAATCTATCCCTGCACCAAATTTCAGCCAGGTCCACTCAGTCGTTAGAGCGTGAAAGATTAACAAACATCCACACTTACAAACCTTTGCATTTATAATATAAGTAAGAAGTAAGGATAAAACTCCCCAATATGGTCCAATACAGTTCTGAATTACGAAAATCTCACACTTCGTCTCAAATGGTCGAGGTCAGCCAGAGTTGCCAACTCTTTTTCTCCACTTTGGACTTCCCCGCCACGAAAGAGCAAAGATAATCGCGTGCATTACAATCATCAGCATAACTCATTATTAGAAGCATACCTAGTTGGGGACAGCCCAAATCTCCGTTATTTTTTACTCTGCTGGAGTAGCGTAACGTTTAGCAAACTGGTACGCACGAGTTTTCTACTCGCGAAGACTGGAGACTGAAGACGAGCGAAGTCACAAACAAGTTTATTCTGCCACAGAAGAACTAATGGTACTAAGTACGAGTACGTATTTTTATCTACGATGTCGAGACTTACGTTAGCGTTACCCCATGCCTTCAAAGTTGTTGAACGAGGTACGTTTAGCCGACATAGCTCGCAGCGTAAGCGCCTGAAAGTATCAGGCCACATCTGTTCATGAATCGATTGTTGGTGGAGAAACCGATTCTGAAGTCGAGACATCTTCACTCCAGAACTGGTTATACTTAGTAAGATTGGGGTCGCAGGCCATGAGATTCTAAAACCCATTACCAATATATATGTGTTGTTTCGTGAATTAGGTGAGTTGTACGCCCAGCAGTTGGCTGACAAAAGCTCCTTCGATAATACACTGTGCCAAGGGAATACCTACCGTCTAATCTTCCATACCCGAAACTCGATGATCCCTCGAATTCCACTATCCTTACTGCGCCATTGGCACACATTTTTCAGTGTAGGTTTATGAAAGGTGGAAATAAAAACAAATCGTAATCTATAGACATATAATTATTATTTTGTGAACTAGACATCTAGAGGTAAGTACAACAAATAAATTACAAGTGGCATAATTATTTGAGACAAAGAAATTGACAACATTCCACTTTTGAAGAATGAATTATACTACGTTACACGTTCTACATTTGACAATTACTGCTACTGTATATATTAGTATATCTATTTTAAAAAATAATACATACGTACTTAGATTATAAGAATTTCTTGCAAAATCTAAGAAATAAAGATATTCTATCATATCTAGAGGTTGTTTTACAAGATCTCGGAATTCTGATTGCCAAATTTTGGCGTCAGTCAAAAAACTCTTTAGCTGACTCATAATGAAAAATTCATTATATTTTATCTGAAAATGTACCATATTGACCTACCTGTACTATAATTTGCGATACTGTTAGTAAATTTCCAACCAAATTACCGGCTATTAATTTTTTTTATTACAACGCCTAGAATTTTGGTAACCGCAAACATTGAATTAGTGTTAGTGCTATTTTGTCAAAGTACCTTCAGAATTTTTTTGTTCAGACAACTAAAACAGTAGGAAAAATGTTTATTTAATAAATTTTAGTTTTTGAATAGAAGAAATTTCAAAATTACTCTTAGAATACTTCCGAAATACGAATACATAATTATATTAACAGGTAGATACTTATTTGTAAGTATTTAAGATTCAAAAATATATTTCAGATTCAAAAAACAGTCTTCCACAGGATATAACAATTTGAATCTAAATATGATATAAATATTTGAATTTACGTTAAATTCGAAATTTATTTTGATCCATAACTGAGGCTAAACCTAGATTGTAAATTGTAAAAAGGTATACACTTTTACTAACCATATAGGTAGGTTGGCATTTAGATAAGTTTTAGTCCCTAAATATTATAAAGATACCTATACACTTAAGTTTTTTTTTCTAAAATAGTAGACATATTAAGAGTCAAAAATTTTGATTATCTATTTAGTAGTAAAATGTCGAAATTTACAACACCTAGAGTTAAATGTAGTATTGTATACTTTTTACCCTAATTTAATAGTTACCCTATTGGTTTGCACATGAAACTACTTTTCCGAAGGACGGGCGTTACCGTGCACTAACTACTTACAATGATGTTGCAATATGGATTTTTTTTCATACGACATGAAACTTATTAACTATCAACTACTTTTCAATTCCTTTCGTGCCTGCAGATGGTCTTACAGCAATTTGATATACACCTTAAGTTATATTTAAGTAACTACATGCCCGTTGACAGGCTGATTATTATAATTTTAATTTTAAAGTTTGACTACAAATATTGAAATTACCAGCTATAATATTATTTTTTAAATAGACACATATTGAAAACTAACGTACACTTTTATTGTGCGTAACATTCTAATTCGTAATTAATTCCCTCTAAGGGTATACGCGGTATTTACGGTCAACAACAACACTGAAACATTGTTTACTAACTAACTTAGCCATCTAGAGAATAAAGAGTTTACTTCAAAATAGATCTTACGATAATTTTATGACTAGGATTTCTTTTCTTTCTTTTTACAATTTTTTTTCAGACATCATCAACTTTCACTTAGGTATCTAAACAGTGTTTATGATAATATGCCACAGCCTCTTACAGAGCGCTTCAGTATATCCCATTGTAAAACTTTTGCTAAATAGGTAACTATTTAAAGTTTGATTGAATGTTTCTCATACAAAAATATAACATAATCTTCTCTTAATAATAAATAGTAAACAAACGTACTTTTCTGCATGTCGTCCCACCAAACCGTCAATGACTATGTCAAGTTAACGAACGAAGTAAGTAAGTATAAAAAAATACGGTTGTAGGTACTAAATGTAGGTTTTTGTTTTAAATTATGCTTATAAAATAAATAACTCATGTTTTAGTAGAAAAATAGTGACCATGTCCACTATTTGAGATTATAAAAAAACAGTCTATAATACCTCCAGTCATTTATAAAATAATTCTAAAATATTTTTTTTGAGCTTTGCCCATTTTAAATAGGCTAAACAGTTCTCAAAAAGGTTGCAAAAACCGTGTACTTATGAGATGAAATATTTTTATGTATTTTGCACAATTGGACAATAATGACAAAGAAAATGCTTTGAATGCGACAATTCTAATCTCAAAATTGACAAAATCCATTAATATTGTCCACAATCCCGGTGAACTATGTCAGCCGGCAATAAGGTAGATATACCTACTTGGAGTTGCACGCCACATGTTTTACTTTACTCCAATGCTACGAATAATATAGGTAAGTAGACACGTAAGCTTTACGTACGCTTTATGATTATGAGATAAGACCATAATACTCCTGTAGAATCCTGTATACAGTATCATCAGAATGATTGTAAAATCCCTGCTGTATTTTAGTCCTTTGTATTAAATTTAATATTTAAACTTACATTAATTGATCTTTAAAACATAATAAGTCCAATTTAGAACAATGGTTCATATCATTTTATACTCAAGCCAGACATTCTTTACATTTAGGCAAAAATACATCAATGAATTGGACAACCGAATGAAACAATTACCCTTAGAACTTTATGTGACATCTTATCTCATGATTCATTGTACCTAGATACCTACTTATGTAATTTTCTTAAATTAAATAAAGAAGTAGTAATTAAATAACTATATAATAAAAAAATTGACATTTTTGTATTTTTGCCAAAATGGACAAATGCTCGCAAATGTCATTTCGCAAAATGGTCACTCATCCGAGGACCAGATCAGTGGAAGTCGTTTACTGCAGTGATCGTTTACCGACCACTGAAACCGCGACGCCACGAGGACTATAGTTGTAAAAAAAGGGTTCAAAATTTTTCAAAAACTTTCTCAAAAATACTTTTTGTTTTCCTACCTATGCCTTCTTTTTTTAATCGTAAATCATCGCCATTAAGCGTAAATTTACAAATCTCGGGTTTCGCAAATCGCATTGGCGCCCCTTTGAGGGCTATGGGATGTAGCAACCTGATGCATGATATGAACTCTAACTTCCCCAGAGGTGGAGAAGCCATGCGCCCTCCTGTGACGGTGGTGGTAATTTCCAGTCAAACTGCTCTTGCAGCAGCAATAGTTGAAAAGATAACCAAACGCGCTTCGGAAGTTGGTATTGACAATAGCATACAAGAAGGCAACGAAGACAGAACGCAATACTCCGATCCAGGCGGTCTGATAATAATATTCGGGGGAGATATTGGGAAATTTGTAAAGGACAATCAAGTAGGGTGTCCACCCAGCTACAAATAAAGTATATGTAGTAAGCTTTAAGCACATAGTCGAACGGTCGGATTCATATTGAAGAGATCGTCTGTAGTGGCCGTCACGGCGAGCACGAGCGTGCATGCAGACTATGGTCACGATCAAAAAGAAGTACGTTATCAGACCCGGTATAAGATGAAATACAAGTGCGGTTACGAGTTTGAAGTAGGAGTTCCCATGATGAAGTCGCTGGCAGTAGTCGTAGTCCAGTCCAGAGAAGACGCCCACACCAGCCACCACAAAGCCAATGACAAACACTATCAAAGTGACGATTGAAGCTGCCGTCAACAGCCTATCGTGTTCTTCGTAAGAACAGCACATCTTGCAATAGCCTTCCACGGCAATCAGCTGCAATAGGAAATAAAAAGTTGTTTGACTTTTTTACAGGCTTCGATAACCGCAAACTTGTTTTTTTTTTCAACTAATGTAGTGGACAAGCATACGGCACGCGTCATGCAAAATGGTCACTGCAGCCTTTGGACATTGGCTATAATACAACCACGCCTATTTCCCCCAGGGGATAGGTAGATATTTCTCCCACGTTAGCCCCAAGCCAATTAGCGTCACCGGGCACTATACATGGAAGGAGAATTATACTAAAATTGCTACCCTCAGTAACACGTGTGTAGTCTTCCTTCTCTACGCAATGGATCTTTCAGCGAAAGTGTTCCCTAAGTCGCCTTTTACGACACCCTCGGGATGTATTGGGGTGGCAACATTTTGTACTCTTACCCGTCGCCACACGGGGCGACGTAAAGTATTAATAAAGTGTCATAATAATAACACAGGCCTGCAAAATGAGGGTCATAACTTCCTCTCTGGAATTTGATAGCTGATTCTAGGGTATTTTGGTGCGCTGATTACGAATATGTACTTAGTTTTTCTGCATCACCTCCAGATTTTTAAAAAAAGGAACAGAAAGAAAATAGAGAAAAAGACCCAAGTTTTCTCATAAAAGATATATATTTAAAAAAGTACATTACTTTTAACTTTAAAAACGACCAAAATATAATAACAACTTGTAACTAGTCTAAATTACATGTAAATTTTATTTGTTGAACCTGGACCTTTTTTCCTGGAACCTTCGGTTGTGCGATTTTCGGTTAAAATTCCAGTTTGCATCGTCGCGCTTCAATAACCAACAATAGTCCGCCATCATCCTAGTATTCCATGTTCCTTGATACCAGACTTCAAGCTCTTTCAAATCTCGGTAAAATCTTTCGCCTTGTTCTTCGCCAACGGCTCCTAGATTTTCTGGGAAGTAATCAATGTGCGAATTTAGGAAATGAAGTTTAGTGCTCGTTTATGTCCCTTTTATTATTAAAATTGTATCTAGTTATGTCACAACAACAACAGTAGCAATTTTTATCATGGTTGTTAGCCTCTCTTCGTAGCATAGGCGAAACGATTTTGAATCTATTTTTCTGTCCTTTTGACCACTGGCGAAGTTCTAATAAACAAGTCGTACAAAGTTTATGAGGTGTCCAAGTTTTGTCTTTGGTTAATTAAAACGTCTCCATAATAACTTTTGTAAATATTTTTCACAAAGTCAGTAATGCTGTTTCGTTGTTTTATCACCATAAAATTCCCGCAAATATTACAAAAACAATTTGGAGAATTTAAACATCTTCGCGATGACATTTTAAAGTTCATGTTGCAAGATGCGCACTTCAACTGTTAATTTTCTAAATAAGTGCGGGTACTTAATAAAAAAAAGCCTTTTGGATTATCTTTATTACACCCTTTTTTAATAACATTTACAACAATTAGGTAATATTACTACTAGGTAATATTTTTTATTATTTTATTACTAAATTAAGTCAAATTACCCGTTTTCAACATGGTTAATGCGGATTACTTTTACTTTTTATGTAGTAATCATCAAATTACTGATTTTCATTAATTTCTATGTCCCCTTACACGAATTAAATGCAATAAAAATTAAGCTGAAGTATTTTAATGACGTTTTATAAATTTCTAAAGGTAGACGCTCAGACATTTTGGAGCTAAATCTTAAATATTCAATATCAAAAAATCCTGACGTGATGGATTTTTTTTATTATTTTTCTCGTAATCAGCACATCAGAAACTATAGAAAATGTTACTCAGATTTCAAAGAGGAAAACCATTGCAGACCTGTGTAATTATACTCACAGCATACAATGTGTTAAAACAGTATGAGGCAGCTTCCACTAGGAATTGTTGAACCCGACATACAATGAGCGAGTCCCACTCCCCTGACAGCAAGACGACTGCGGAGGTGGGCATAACTACGGTGGTCAGAAGTAAGTCGGCCAGTCCGACGCCAGCGAGGAATATATTACCTGGTGGAAAAATAATCATAAGTTGTAATAAGAGTCCTTTTCAAGTTTTTAGGCACGGATACTCGTATCAGTTGGATTTCAGAAATAATTATCTTTACAGCCTTGAAGTCGAATCATAAGCCCAATCTTACTATTTACTAATATGTATTATAAATGCGAAAGTTTGTGATCGTGGATGTGTGGATGTTTGTTACTCTTTCACGCTCTAACGGCTGAACAGATCAGACTGAAATCCGGTACAGGGTAGATATAGGTCTGGAATAACACATAGGCCGCTTTTTAACCCGGGAATAAGTTCCCACGGGAAGCGGAAGCGGTAACAAAACTTGACGCGGGCGGAGCTGCGGGCTTCAGCTAGTAGTATAATAAGTAGTAAAAATTATTCGTAGAGTAAAAGCGAAATTTTGTGAGTCTGGATGTTTGTTACTCTTTCACGCTCTAACGGATCAACGGATCAACGGATCTGGCTCAAATTGGTAGGTACCTTTTATCCCGGGAATAAGTTATCATGGGAAGCGGGAACGGAAACAAAATTTTACGCTCAAGACAGAATTTTTTAACGTGTGAAAAATCCATCATGGATGTTATGACGTTTTACCGACTAAAAACCACATTTTCCCCATCTACTGCCTACGGTTGAGAGCCCGGGGTAAGCCCTCGAAGGGATGTCCCCAGGATAAACAGACTACCGCTATATTAAATTTATGAAATTGCGCACACTGCGAAAAAGACTTCTCACAGAGGAAACTGTTTTTAGGGTTTCGTAGCCAAATGGCAAAAACGGAACCCTTATAGATTCGTCATGTCTGTCTGTCTGTCTGTCTGTCTATCTGTCCGTCCGTGTGTCACAGCCACTTTTCTCCGAAACTATACGGCCTATGCTATTGAAACTTGGTAACTAGATGTATTCTGTGAACCGCATTAAGATTTTTATATAACCCTAGAAAAGAAGCAGCAAATTTTGGGGGTCCCCATACTCAGAACTGAAACTCAATTTTTTTTTTTTCATCTAACCCATACGTGTGGGGTATCTATAGATAGGTCTTCCAAAATGCTGTGGAGGTTTCTAACATCATTTTTTTCTAAAGTGAATAGTTTGCGCAAGAGGGACTTCCAAAGTCGAAAAATGAGTGTCCCCCCCCCCTCTAACTTCTAAACTAAGAGAGTGATAAATCTAAAAAAAATATATGATGTACATTGCCATAAAAACTACCAACGAAAATTAGTTTGAACGAGATAGAGCTGGTAGTTTTTTTTTAATACGTCATAAACCGCAATTTTCGGTTAGAAAAATCACTACCACTGCGAACGTGTTAAAACCAAAGACTTCTATATAAACTGAGGTAGACGCGCCGTACTCTAACAAACGAGATTTCAAAAGCAATCCTCAAACACACCCATTGCTAAGACTACACTCACTTATAAATACTATTTACGTAATTGTCACCACACACAATAGTAATATACGGATAGAACAAGAGTAAAAGAGAAGGCGTATGGACTCCAATT
Source organism: Miltochrista miniata (assembly GCA_933228765.1). Lineage (NCBI taxonomy): Eukaryota > Metazoa > Arthropoda > Insecta > Lepidoptera > Erebidae > Miltochrista > Miltochrista miniata. Next base: position 34,423,155 of record OW121747.1, on the reverse strand, counting down.
GCAAGTCGAGTACCTACTCTCGAAGTTTTGACTCACAACAGTGCGAACAACGCTGCTAATTAGCGCAGTTTATAGGTTTCAAAAATCGGTGCGTAGGGCATGTCTACCTCAGTTTATATAGAAGTCTTTGGTTAAAACATCAATCATGTTACTTGCTGCTACGAAACCCTTCATGGGCGAGTCCAACTCGCACTTGGCCGGTTTATTTAGTGCACATCAACGTCCGATAATCCTGAAACTGATTTTTACGCCGACCATCGGAACGATCGAATTTTCGACGTTAAGTCAGTTAAGACAGTTGTGTCTCAAATTGCGCTCAGCCTAAGTTAGAACAACACTCGTTAATCTTAAAACACAAGAAGACGGGATAGGCTGAGGCATTTTATAAGGCTACCGTTTACTAGTTGCACTTTGCTCCACGTAACAATAGGTAGTGAACCATTTCACATGTATATGGAAATAAATAAATTTAACTTACCAAGAGTTTTCAAAGTGCCCTCTACGAAGAAAGAAGCTACGAAAAATCCATTGATCATTGTGCCCACAATCGAAAATAATACTATGCCTAAAAGACGATACAATGTTGGCCATTCGTAGTTTAGGGTCACAGGCGAGAAGCCCGACGTGAGATTGCCTATACCGCTAAGATATTCTGGCAGCGGTGGTTGTATTGGCACAACCATGATCTGCAGAAAAAAAACGTAACAATAACCAAAGGAAATGGACCCTTTACACTTACTTCAAACCTTGCGGGGTCAAAGCTAACCTCACCCCACCCCCAAAAAGTGGTACACGTGATATACCTAGCACTATAACCTGACCTCGAAAGAGATTTCACACGATTAGCCTCGGCTCGTACATGGTAAGTAAGGCCTTGGTTTTGCCAAACTCCTACAGTATAGGGTTTTTGAAAAGGGGTCTTAGAAGGTTTTTACAGGGTCGGCAGCGCGAGTGTAGCGCCTCCGGTGTTGCAAACTCCGGCCGTATGCTCGACTGCCACCTTAGTGGTATAAAAAATTAAAAAGAAGGCCCTTTATGAGTTTTTGTGAACTTGGACTATGGAGCGAACTTCCTGTCTCGATTTTCCCGAACCAAGGGCTCCATTTCTTCAAAAGGCGTATTAGAAGATTATTCAGAATCAGCAGCGCTATTGTTGCACTTCTGGTATTGCAAACGTGCATGGGCAACTTGTCTGCCATTTCAGTGGTATAAAAAAGTACCTAAGAAAGACATATTGAAACAATATTATGTACGAAAGTCACACACAGTGATCCATCGTGTCTGTATGTCGTTTAGGAATCTGTCGGTAGTTGTTCGAAAGCAAAATTACGGGAAAACTATGTTTAACGATCCACTCCGTAAATAGCAAAAGTTTCATCGAATTCTGATTCTCAAGCTAGGCTATCATTATAAAGAATTGTAGGTAGGTACTTACGGCAGCTGTTTAGTCTGGTTGAAGATGTAGTTCTCCCCCGTTCATTACCTTAAATCAATGAAGAAAAGATTTGTTTACAAAAAGAAATTCATTCAATCGTTGTAAACTTAAAATAGCCATCTACCCTACATACTTCAAAAAGAATCACAATAATTTTATTCCTAAGTCTAATGTTACGTAAGATCGTACAAATGCGTTCCAAATAAAATTCGAGACACAAATGAGTTGTTATAAGAACAGGGTAACTATTAGTGATTTAGTCCCGAACTAGTCACCTAGCAAAATTAACTCTTTCATTGAAAAAATACTGTAGATAAATTAAACAATGACCTTATTTCTTCAGAATAAAGTCCGAATTCGCTTATTTCACAAAGAACCAAAGGTGTAATTAACTCAGTTTCACGTTTATTGTCCAGTTTTATGGCAGATTGACGTTAGTAAACAAACCGCCAGATGTACGCCGTTTGTCGGAAACTGTTAGCAGAAATAACGGTCTAAAATAAGTTAAAATAAGTCATATCATATCAGTCAGTCGTTTAAATAGATGTTTTGTTTCTTTATTACTCACTTATAAACTTTTGTATTGCATGATCTAAATAAACATAGTCGATTCGAAATTCCCACACAAACTAACTGTTCATAACACACGGTTCTGCAGCTTCCACATCCAGTCCCTGCCTGGACAGTACAGGTGGACGTCCTACCGTCCTACCTACCTCGTGCCTACCTAAGTCTCCTCTCAAGACTTCCTTGTTCTTCGTTTGCAACATCGGCCATCAGTTATTCTACAGATGTGATCAGTTCTTCGAGGGATAACATCGTTTCGGGTTTTTTACATCAGAGACACTCAAAGCCATACCTCGTTACATTGCTTGTTGCGCAAATTTAAGGGCATAGACTAGAACCACTGTGAGTGTCGACGTCTAGACAGCGTAGGTAAAACTGACAGAACGCACTGGTTATAGAACTACCGAGCACTGGTCATAGATGACGAAATTAAGAGCTCGTTAGCTCTCTTAGGGCCGGAGTCTCACTTATTTTAAGGAGCTTAGTCGTTATTCCTTCCTCTCCAGGTGATTTGTAATATAATGTTTGTGTTGCTCGAGAGCCACGCTGATTTTGCCCTGGTTGATATCTGGCATGTCTTTCGTGGAGTGGCGCGTTAATCAGACTCTGTGGTTATAATCGCTTGGTCCAGGCGGCATTTTTGTCCGTGATGTCCATATGACCTGTAGGTACACGTTCGGGCGTATACGCCTGCGTAGCTTTGTGACATTTCCCTTCTGATCCTCTTGTCATTGTGGATCTTGGGCGAGAGTTGCATCTTTTTTGCCTATTTCGGACTAAAACCTGCGTGACACTTAATTGTTAGCTTTTTGCCAGTGAACGTTGTCAGTGGTGTCCGGCAGATCGATATTGCTATACAGATCTGTCCTGAAGTAACATGCTGGCACTGGAGGCAAAAACGCTGTTCCTAATATAGCTGTGCTTGGCGTCAGAAAGAGCTCCCCAGGTGACCATGTCGCTGGACATAAATGCATTCAATGCTATCCCAACACAGTCTCCTGAGGTCAGGCGTATCCTGGCACGAGGTACTACTTTTTGGACCTGGTCGTCTTCTACCCGGCCCAGACAGTGGTAATCCGCAGGGAAATGATGTGCATAGGACTACAACAGGGTCAGTTCTTTTTCGACTAATGTGTAACATCGGTTACGATTAGATCTGACTCCATGGTTCCAGGAGTCGGCGTACTCGAATTCGCCAAAATTACTCTGATGACGCCATGGAGCCCTAGTTAATATTGGGCACCATGAGTGTGGTCCAAGTGGTTAGTCACATTAGGTGCTAGAGCTCAAGGAGGTCCTTGAAAAAATCGTGTTCTTCAAAAGCTTCGGCGGAGGATTGCATCTGGAAAAACCCTAAAGCACTCCAGACTGCTGGTGCCATAGTTGTTCCAATTTGCCGTAAGCTCTAGTAAAGTAGTATTCATATATTCACGGACATTTCACACAACGCTGTCTGATCCCAAAGTAAGCTGGGAATAACCTCCAAGTAGTGTCGCTCTAGTTAAGTTCAAATCCGATGTGTGTGAGACAGGAAGACAGGTTTACTCTTGAGGTAGATTATGAGAGACAGTTCATCTAGTCCCGGGAGGAGAACTCCATTCCAGGGTATCTAGCTTGGAATCGAACTCTCCTCACGCCTCCTCTCCTCAAGCCCATTTACTTAGCCTGGTCGTCGTGTGACTCGTCCTCTAGTCTATCCAGGACCTGAGTTGGGACGCACGAGAAAACACCACGGTGGTTTAGTGGGTAGGATGGCCGAACTCCATTACGGCCGGGAGTCCCAAACAAAGCACACTGTTGTCCTCTACGACAGGGCTGTTTTGTGTAACACTGCGAAGAACGCAGCCAGGACGCAGAGCTCCACACAGTTGTGCTAGGTCCTCCTGGCAACTCTGGAAGTGGACATTCTCTCACTGGAGATCATGGCTCGGACCATAAGATCATAGTACGATCCATGATCTGCAGCAGGAGTAAGTGGGACGCCACCGCATCTTTCTGCTAAAAGGTCATGCTCGTAGAAGAGGCGGTGAGGAGGGAGTGGGAGAGAAGTCTCCTATAAAGACAAGACTGCGATGAGGGCACCGCATACTTGTCTTGTCTTCGCCCAAGACTATACGCCTTTATGACAAGGTGCCGGGTAAAATATCACGTTTGTTGCACGGGAGCCACCTATAATAGTTTGTTCTGATTTTAATATTTCTTGTTACAGCGGCAACAGAAATAAATCATCTGTGAAATTTCAACTCTCTAGCTATCACGGTCCCGAGATACAGCCTCGTAACAGACGGACAGACGTACATCGAAGTCTGAGCAATAGGGTCCTTTTTATCCTTTTGGTACGGAACCCTAAAAACGACTGTGTTGTGTGTCTGACGTTCATTCATTCAAAATATGAGCTTTTATGGGGTCAATGGGTGCTATGGGATTCATAGTATGACATGGCGTACAGCTGGTAGTATGTACATACATATGGTCACGCCTTTATCCCCGAAGGGGTAGGCAGAGGCATATTATATGCCCACATTTCACCTTTTTGTATAATTTGTCCCACGTAATAGGTGGTGAGCCGTATTGCCGTGTTTAAATGGACAGGCGCGGGTTGTGACTGCCTGCTGTTGAAATAAAGCCTTCAACTTAGCTTAACGACTGCCATATTACTGGCAACCGGGACCAACGGCTTAACGTGCCTTCCGAAGCACGGAAACGCTCAAATAAATGTCACAAAGTGATCACATGGACATCCATGGACCGGCCATAGTGAAAGTTGCTTACTGCAGTGATCGTTTACAGAACACTGAGTCCGCGGGGCCACGAGCGCTTCTTGGTAGTATGTAGGTATAAAATAATAACGGGGCATGAAACACAATTTACTATTATTTTACCATTTGTCAAATTATTTGCTTATATAAATATTCTTAGTCAACGTAACATACGAATTCGTATGTTACTTTGACTAGGCTTTAGTATTAAAAGTACCAAGTCGCAAAGGCATATGATTAGCAACCTCAATCATCGTCTCAGCAATCCCAGGTGCATTCGAAGATTTTCAAATTTATATAGCTATCAAACTGTTAATTAAAACACCGACTTCGAACAAAAACTAAAAATTGAAAAATAAAATTAACTTAGCACAAAGTAATAGGTAGTATATTTAGTTTTATAAGATTTTATTGAATGTTATACTGAAATCGGCGCCAAGTGAAACTATAGGTTTAGGTAGACTTTATTATTCTCTCATAGAAAAATTGGCACCGACTTCAGTATTACAGTCAATAATATCTGATAAAACTAAATATACTACCTATTACTTTGTGCTAAGTTAAATTTATTTTTCAATTTTTTTTTCTTTGTTTGAAGTCGGTTTTCTTTTGTCAAATTTTTTTTTTCAGGATTTTCAGTGACGGTTAGACTGAAATTATATCTGTCTAGGGGTAATGTTCTCCCCAATACAAATTAATCAAGCCCAAACACAAGATAACTGGTGTAAATCGTTAAGGAATTCCCTCGATTCGAGGGATTTCTTCGATTTCTCCAGGATCTCCGCATCAAATTCTGACTTCCTGTATATGGAACCACATGGGAAGCACCAGCTTTCAAATAAAAAAAGAATCATCAAAATCGGATAACTCTTTCAAGCGATTTGCCGGTAACAAACATAAAAAAAAATACAGACGAATTGAGAACCTCCTCCTTTTTTGGAAGTCGGTTAAAAAACGTCAAATCAAATATCCAAAATTCCAAACCCAAAATTGAACGATCATTGGTCAAATCCTGTTTTCCAATACCTACTAGTTTCATCCCTAGCCAGGAATATTCTAAAAATTAAAAAATGGTGCAAGTAAAATTTATTGTTCAAGAACGTTTCTATTGAAGTGGATCCATGTCGGTCACATTCAATATTTCAGCCGAAATTTCCTTGTCTTTTTAAAGCAACAATCACTGCCTATGGGTACAAGCTGTAAAGGTCTCTTCAGGTACTATATTACTCTTTATTCTACACTAGCGGACGTCACGCGGTTTCACTCGCGTAGTTCCCGTTCCCGTGGGAATACGGGAATAAAATATTCACCGCAAAGAGTGTAGCTTTCTAAGAGTGAAAGAATTTTTCAAATCGGTCCAGTAGCCGGAGCCTATTCGTTACAAACAAACAAACAAACAAAAAACAAATCTTTCCTCTTTATAATATTAGTATATATTAAAGATACTATGCTAGTTCGCTCAGCTCAAGCTATAAATGCTTAGTCTAACTAAGAATTCCTAGAGGAAATATGAACAAAAATTGTATGATTTTTATTATTTATTTTATTAGTTTTAAAAATAGTTGAAATACATTTAAATAAAATATATTAATACAGCAGCCTGCGGGATGCGGGCGGCAAAAATCGGCTGAGATGATGATGATGCTGATTGATGACAGTACCTATTGAATCGACGTCAGCAAAAGACTTTAGAAATCACCTTGAAAGATCTGCAACCTATATTTTAAACGCAACATTTCTTGTTCATTTTTATACTCTGATGTTTTTCTGTGTTTTTCCATTCAACTCTCAAGATTCAACTATCCATCTTATGCCAAGTTGCCCAGACGCTATAGATTTCTGCTGTCCTACCCTATACCTACGATAATTTATAACCTGGATATTAGCTTCATTGGGCTACTCATCGTTTTACTTCAGCAAATTGCGCAACCAGTGTGACCAATTGTGGCAGATTTCTGCCATTTTGGCAGATTTTGGTCCTAAATTTTGTCTGTGGCAGATCATGCTGACGATTTACTAAAATGGCAGATTTCGGCAGATTTAAAATATTTTAAGAAAATTCACATAACCTAATCTGAATTTTCAATGAATTCATTGTTTTTAAGTAAATACACATCAGGTTTCTTATGAAATTAGATTACTTACACATTATTTCATCAAACTGGAAACTTCTGTTTCATGGCCAAATATACAGGGATTTACCGCTTATTCTGTTTTTAAACAAATGCATCATATGATTATGAACTGTAATATAGTTCATATTCTTATCTTCTTTATTGATTTGGTTTCCAATCAATTTTCGATTTTATTTCATCATTTTTCCTTTCTTACCTATATGACGTTAAAGATGTTGCGAGGGTCAGCTCGTTGTTGCATATATTTTTTGATTAAAAAGTTATTTTTTCCGAACTTCATCGAGTGCAGCATAGCGAGCGCGCCTACTGGGTGTGGGGGAGTGGGAGTTGGGTCAATGGCTTCATGCTTTACCTTCAAGTCATATTGGCACACGATTAGATAAGCGTACTTTTCGCATTGCTGCTTGTTTACGCCTCGGTACATCCTGCATCGCTCCACATCGTTGTCACCGCGGTGAAACAGTCGACCGCCTAGGTCACCACGGTCTATCCAGCTACAAAAGTGCTGGTCGGGGTCCGCGACATGCTAGCATAAATGACATCATCCGTCGCGCCCTTTCTCTCGCCGGCATGCCAGTAATTCTTGAACCCAAGGGCTTGGCTCGAGACGATGGGAAGAGGCCCGACGGAATGTCATTGGTGCCTTGGAAGATGGGAAAACCGCTTGTGTGGGATGCTGCATGTGTGGATACCCTTGCGCCTTCCCATGTTCCAGGCACTGCTAGCTGCGCGGGAGCTGCTGCCGCGTCTGCGGAGACCATCAAACGGCGAAAATACAAAAATTTGTCGGATTTATTAGTGTCTATTAGGGTCGAGACTCTTGGACCGTGGGGTCCTAGTGCAAAGCTCATTTACAGAGCTATATGTAAACTTTTGGTCGACAACTCTCGGGACCAAAATGCTGGTGTTTCCTTAGGCCAGAGGCTCTCCATTACCATACAACGTGGCAACGCCGCCATTATTTTGGGCACGGTTGTGGTTGACAGCGTTGTGGAAGAGTTTTATGATGCATAATCTTATTCCGTATTGCCATTTTCTTTTAAATTGATGTTACTCTTGTAAACATGTTATAAATTGTAGTATATTAGTGTATAGTAACTTTAAGTTATTTATATTAAAAGTCCTATTTTTCCGTTAGTATATTTTTGGCAGTTTTGGCTATAAGTGTGGCAGATTTTGGCAGATTTTTTGCCCAGTCTGTTACAGATTCGCCATTTTTGATATGGTCACACTGTCGCAACAGCGTCATTCATCGATTGCCCATAAAACTCAGAAGTCTTACTTAAAAAGAAATCACTTTTGATCCATAACTCTTGGTATAAAAAAATTATTAAGAATTTTTTTTTGGGGTAAGTACCTCCCCTGCCGTTAGTGGTGTTTTTTTTTTCTCGCGTCTGCTCCATAGTGTACGGTTTTAATAGATATTTTAAAAACATTAAGTTGCTAAGATTTTTTATTTATTTATGTATTTACATTTGAGTTTTAAAGAGTATTTTTTTGTTAAAACATACAAAAATCGTAGATAGATAGCTATGTGATGAACTCTAAAGGAAAATTATAACGACTTTGATAAATTTGATACTTTGAAGAAGTTACTAAGTAGAGGCCTAACTTGTAAGATACGTTTACTTGGAATAGGTGCGTACAAAAATAACTAAATAATTCCCAAGCACCAACTACTAAATAAAGGACTGTAAATTAAGGACCAACACCGCACCGGTTCACTGCGACAACAATATTGTACCTATAATAATAAAACAAAAAAAAATAGATAAGTGTTGCTGCTCAGTATTGCTGAAATGCCTGAAATGTAAGATACACGAGGACAAATAATAATCCAACAGAACTTAACTATCGCACAGCTCTTTGCATACTTCGCTTCTACCTAAAATACAAAGAACCACACAGAAAATATGTTTAAAAGTACAATAAAAGTCTTAAACTTAGATACTCACCTGTTAACCGCTAAACACTGCAACAGTTTTCGAAAGATAAACAAAGTTTACTCAACTTCTTCTGAAGTTATATTAAATAAAAAAAAGTATACAAAGTAATTGAATATGAAAGTAAAAGCACATAATCTATTTTTTTTAGATAGTTAAACTGTTAAAACACTTGGAAAATATTGTTGAAATGTTGAATTAAACTTGCGAGTTCGGTTACTTGAGAAGACTATAGATCTCTCCTATCGCTTGAGCTTCAATGAGGGAAAATGCGAGGGCGGGACGGTTATATTGCCACGAGGGGTAGGAGTGGTCTGCGGAAGGGTGAGGCTGCGTCTAGGGGTAGTTTTGGTTTGCTGCGCAGGACGTTGGGAGACGTGTGGGGGGGAATGGCGACAACCAGGCGGGTGACGACTGATGACTCGGACATAAAACTAAGACAATATCCGTCTGAAATCTTATGTCAAGCATGTTGGTACCTAAGTCTAGATATTGTTAATAGATCTATTCTATATTTTAAAAGTTCACTGTTTGATAACGTATGTACAAAGAGCTTTATTATACTTTCAAACCTACCATTAAATTTATCTAAGTAAGTTCACATTTACCGCGTCTTGTGTGGAAAGGTTCAAAAAACGAAGTAACTTCTCATATTTTTGAAACCTGGGTTTATGTTTCATAGGGAATGTCCGCTATCACGAATTCACGACGCGTTCATAACGCTTTTCTTGCGAGTGGCTTTTCCCGTCTGAACTAGCAGAGAAGTGAATATCCTTTAACCTGATTATCGTAATGAATATTAAAATAAAAATCAGGCTTCGAATCTGAATAACACATGTAGGGGAGTGTGCTTTGGATATTATTGGGCAGATGTGATTGAAATTCTTTAAACTGAACCTTATTACGGAATAAAATTCGGTATCTACCTATTGATTCCTGAAAGACATCAAAAATACACTACACAGGATGCATTTTAGGGTTCCGTAAATTAGAAGGAAAAAGCGGAGCCCCTTTAGAGTCACTTTGTTGTTAGTTGCGTCTTTGCTTCCGCCCGTCTGTCTGTCAAGACGTTGATCTCGTGAACGAGTAACGGATCGAGTTGAAATAAATACCTTTTATTTAGTTATATACTTAGTTCATAGTTTACTTCCCGATAACCTAGAACTATGAAATTCGGTAAGTAATATTCTCTAATGCCCCAAGTATAGCAGTAAATCTGAAAACTGTACATCTAAGAAGATAATTACTTACAAAATTTTTTATAGTTCCGTATCAACGGAAAGTAAGTAAATTAAATTAGTTTTGATTCCATTGAGGATGTTCAAATATTTTTTTTTGCTTGAACTATAAAACATTTTTAAACTGCAAATACTTTTTTCCGCGTTGACTTAAAAGTTAGATTTTTTTACAGCTTCAAGAGACCGTACCTAATCTTGAATAATTTCAAGTCGATACCTCCATGCATTTTAGGAGATAAAGGGTCTTATAAGTCTGACTTAGAGACACAGTGACAGTGGGCAAGTCCGTTTCGCACTTGCCCGGCTGTTTTACGGCTTTTTTCTAGGGACTGTAGGCCTAGTATGTTAGTATCAATTTCAACTCGATGCCTTCTTACGTTCCCAAGGTTTACTTGATCACGAACTGATGGACAGACAAAGACAAGTGATCCTGTTTACCCTTTGTCCTTTAAGGTAATGAACCGAAAACACTGCATGTAAAAGCTGGACTTCATGTACCTATATCTTTTTTTTTACGTGAGGGAAAATCCTCAGAGGATGTTATGCCGGACTCTTACCGACTAAAAAACCTCACGCAACGCCCAACAGCCTGTGGTTGGGAGCCCCGGGTAAGCCCTCGGAAGGATGTCCCGGGACTCACAACAGACCTACGGCCGCCCCTGCGGCCTCGCCCAGGGGGTGGTTCGGGTGCTATTCCGCGCCTTTGGGGGGTTTCGGGTGTTATCCCGCTTCTAAGGGGGGGCATGCGTGAGTTCCTCACGTCACGCTGCCGTCATGGGCCTGCTTCTGTAAGGACGGTGAGCCTTCATGTATACCTTATTAAAATATGGCAGAAGAAAATGGCTACAAATGAATTACGTATACCGCTAAATACCTAGATGCGTCCTACTAAACAATATTTTCTCTTTCGTATATTTAAAGGCGATAGATTTCAATTTCAGTATGTTGCGGTTATTCCCTTTTAGAATCTAAGAAAAGCCGAGGTCCATACTTGTATTAAAAATACGTATGTTTTGCTTGTCTTTTTATACGGTTATGGTGGCAAAGAAGCATACGATTCACTGGCTACCTTAGTGTTATGTTTGTCTTTTGAAAATCCTCATGGACAATGGAATGAATAGGACTGTCGGACTCGTATCGACTAAAATCGTAAGGGGCTTTGATGTATACAGTGGTATTATTGTACGCGTATGGAGCCTCTTACACGGATGTTCACGAGAGAGGATGTCCCAAGGATCAAAGCCATCAGACATCAGACATACACATCAGAATGTTACACTTGCACTGCCGAACGTGTAAGTCTCTGTCGAAAATTCCCGTACCTTTAGGAAAAGCTTGAAGCTCTAAGCTATGAGAAGATAATATGTGTAATTTTCTTTTCTTACGATGGCGTTAATCCATACATCGTAGGACCATTGGCGATCGTTCGCCATACGATAATACGGAACGCATCTATAATACTTTTTACACGGAGGACGGTAGGCGCATTTTTTTAAATTTTCCATCACTTGTTCAATAAACAAGTGATGGAAAATTACAAGCATTCAGTGTGACTTTCTCGGTTTGCACGACTATTTAGTCGCGGATAGTCGTTTTAAAACGAATCGGTTATTTCTTCTATCTGCGCTATACGAGTTGACCGATGACCTGAAAAAGGTTGCAGGCATGGACTGTATGTGGAAGGCTCAGAACCGACGGTGTATTGTGGTGAAAATTAGGAGAGGCCAGCAGTGAATTGATATAACCTGATTTGACTGATTGAGTGATTGACACAACCAAGGGATATATAGGCAAGGATCGCAGTCAGATTCAGGTAAGACCTTTAGCATTATTAAGAGATTGATTCTTTTAGCCCTGAGACTGAGTAAATCAGGTAAATTTATGGGGGACAGAATTTTTCAAACTCATCTAAAAAGTAATTTATTTAGTTAGTTAGTCAGATTACACTCTGACCTGGAGGTTGTGTCCAGCATTTTTAACGAACGGGATACTGACGGTACAAAAAGTAAACATGGCATTAAAATCCATCTTCATCAATCTTTAAATATGTCAGTGTCAGTCGCTAAAAACCCGCGCAACGGAGACCAAACCCAAAGACCTGGGGTGGGCGACCACAATGACCTCTGTGGGTGGACTATTTTTTATAACACAGTGCTTGATATTCGAAGCGCTCGGAAAATCAGGTAAAAATATTTAAGCAGTATATTCTGTGACGCCGCCACCGCCGTATGAAACTGTCTAAGTATGTCCATAATTTTAATAGGGTTTATTCTATCTTTCTGAAATTTTATCCAGTTGGTGTTTGTGTGTCATCGTAAAGGTGGAAAAACAGTTAGGTTGAAATCTACCTAGTGAGATATTAAACTGTCGAGATATAGTGAACGGTAAAAGATGGTAACCTCTAAGATGGTTTGGTCCCTACTTCCCTACTAATATTATAAATGCGAAAGAATCTCTGTCCGTCTGTCTGTTACGTTTCAGGCTTAAACCGCTGAACGGATTTTGATGAAATTTGGTATAGAGGTCATTTGAGTCCAAGGGAAGGACATATCAGGCTACTTTTTAACTGACTACGCTAAAGGAGGGTATTGATTATACGCGGTAACGACTTATACGAGGACGAAGCCGCAGGGAACAGCTAGTTTCTAATAAGTTATCAAAATACAAACAGTTCTTAAGAAGGTTGTTGTGCCTGTAGAATTTAATTGAGTTACGTATTTAATATTCGGCTAGTTTGGGTAATTTCTGGTGTTGCAAACGTCCATACGCTACGGTAACCACTTTCCATCAGGTAGGCCCTAACCTTGACTAGCACCTTAGTAGTAAAAAAAGTATCCATTTTAATGAATATCTTTTCTACTTATCTCTTTTATTCCTATTTGAATAATTTAGTATATAGGTGTGACTGTTCAACATAGAAATCGGAAAAAACGGAAAATACTTCCTTTCAATATGTGGTACAATTCACCCGGACTACCGACTGTAGGCATTCTAACCTAACCTATCCGAGTCGGGGTGTTAACCATTCACTTATTAAGTTATTATGGTTGAATTAATCGTTCTGTCGGCGAAACGTTCGTAGTTGAAAGGTTCTGTCGGTGAACAACTCATAATCAAAACGTTCTGTCGGCGGCTCATTCGGCAGAGAAACGTGTGTCGGAGGTATGTTACAGAATCTTTATTATGCCATTCTGTTCTGAATATCTTTGGATAGCAATTTAGATGGAAATATATTACGTATTACAAACATACTTATCGAATGCCCCAATGGCGGTGCAGCGTCGCGTCGGTGTAGTAGTAACGTTACTTCAACACAAAAAAAAATGTTTTACGGTGCGATGGGGTGTTTTCTAGGTAGGTACCTATATTTACCCATGTACATATTTACGTTTACAAATATAATATCTGTACATAATATTCTTCTTTTGATTGCCTTTGACTGCCTCTGTGGCGCAGTCGGTAGTGATAACGCCTGCGGCGCTGGAGGTCGTGGGTTTGATTCCCACCGGAGAGAAATATTTGTGTGACCCATAAATGTTGGTCTCAAGAGTCTGGGGTTCAGCCGCTTCAGACATTCCGGTCCCCTCTCGGATGTTTCGTAACCACAATTTTTTTTACCTCCTACCCTTCTTTTTCCAGCAACTTTACCCATCACTACCAGTTGCAAGAGCTCTCATAAAGTTGGTGTTGGAGAACATGGCCCAATATGAAATCTTGCGTTTTTTCACAGTTTGCATGAGACTGCGCTTCTAGCTGATCTGTTGCAGAACACTGTCGTTAGTAACTCTCTGGGTCCAACTAATGGAAAGCATGCACCTTTATGTCCACATTTTAATTGCTTCTACGCGCATTTTAAGCTCTTCTTAGGCCTCACATCTATAAATAAATGGGCCAGATGTAACAATGAAGTAGGTAACGAGTTCGTAGTGCATAATAGTACCTAGTGTCAATATTAGCAGCCACGGATCATTCCTTACATGTCTGTGGTGTGACCCAATAGGTGCAGATGGCTGGTTCTCGTTCTTAATATCGATGATTTTTATTCTAGAAAATAGGCGTTCAAATGGCACTACACAAAATGAGACTTATCGGTAAGGAGACCCTAGTTCAATTTAGGTAGGTACTATGAAGGTTAATCCTACTTACGATCGTCTTTTTAAGCTAATATTGGGCTGTTAGCCCGTTAAGCATTACTGCTGAAAACGGATCTTCTTGTTAGTGATCATAAAACGCTACTTACCTAGCGTAGAGGTGCCCTTGTCTCAAGCAGTGACAGCCAGACAGTAACTTAATCCAAGTACAGTAACAATGAGGTACTCAACAATGAGGGACCGTGACATTGTGTTATCCTTCATCTCACCTTAAACAAGGCAACGCCGACGCCCCAAATAATAACCCGATAAATATAAAAATGGCAGTGCCCATATGAAACTTACTTTGCTTTCTAGGGTTCCGTGCGTACACAAAGGCTTATTCATGAGACTTCGCTGTCCGTCTGTCTGTCTGTGATAGCTAGAGAGCAGATATTTTTACAAATTATGCTGTGACCGCTATAACAACAAAAATATTAAAATGAAAAATATTATAATAATCAAGGGGGCGGCCATACAACAAACACGATTTGGTATGGAACCCTCCATGCGTGAGTCCGACTCGTGCTTGGCCGGTTTTATACCAATAAGGTGGCAGACTATCTTACAACTCACCTGATGAAGATGGGGTCAGCGTAACTTAGGACATCTACGTGATAAACATAAAAGAGTTATTATTGTAAGAACTTTTTTAAATCTTTCAATGACTTTTCGACTATTATCTCTTATCTCCCTGGAAAGGATTTCCGGGGTGTTAGTACTCTTTATACTGTGACGGTACAGTACGCGTGGCGCCTGGACCTAGATAAGTGGGTAGAGACCGTGGTAAGTGAGTTCTCATCAACCTTTTGTCACAGATTACTAAATAGTTACTTTTGTAAAACTTCCGCGGCAGGCTTTATACTTATAGTCAACAAGTGCTTTTTAGTTCAAACATATTTTTTAGTTTTGGAATACCTACCATATAAATAAGTTTTCGAGTTCCAACCTCAAGGGGTTAAAAAGAGACCCTATTTCTAAGACTCCGTTGTCCGTCTATCTGTCACCAGACTTCTCATGAAATAGCTAGCCAGACAAATAAAATTTTCACGATTGATGTATTTCTGTTACGCCGCAGAGGTGTTTGGTGTACGAGACGCAGATTCGTCCAGCAAACTCTCTCTTTGGGACGCTCTCACCTTTGGGACGACTCCGCGAGGTATGTACTTACTGGATGCGCTGGACGCTATGCAGCGGTATCCTGTGTTTTCAACTGCCCGGAGATGACGGAAAGTCTGGAGCCGTTGGCGCAGCGAAGAGAGGGCGGGATAAAATTGAAGTGTTCTGAAGAACTCTTCAATCTAATCCCGCCCTCTCTTTTTGGATCCCGAACAACGCGTGCTCAGAGGTGCCACTCTCACACAGTGGAGAGCATCTTCGATCAAAAGATCGTTTCTCTGTCGTACCTTATAAACCTGGAACGACCTGGCACGTTTTTCCTTCGTCTTGTAATCCTAGGTTATTCAACCGCAGCGTGAAGAGGCACATCATAGGGCCGCCAACTTGAGGACCACTGCTACCCACCATCGCTAGGTGTCGTTAAGGCTTTCCATCAGGCATCGTTTTGGCGAGCTAAAATTTAAAATACAAAAAAAACGTGACCTATTGTCGTTTGGCCTAACTTTGTGCGAAATCTTTGTGCACGAAGCCGAATCGTACTTGGTCGGTTTATAAAAACATTGAAATTACGGTCGCAATAATTGCAAAAGAAGTTAGCCGGAGAGTGCGAGTCGGCCTCGCTCACCGAGGGTTCCGTACATCCGTCCGTCCGTCCGTCCGTCCGCCCGGCCGTCCCTCCATCTGTCCGTCAAGTCTCTTTGTCTCGGGAATACGTGGAGGTATCGACTTGAAATTTACATCAATATTCACTGTCTATTAGTGCCCTATAGCTAGAGAATGCAATACCGGGATCCTGCAGTATTTTTGCGGGACTAGCCCCGCGCGTAAATCTTGAGGGATCCCGTGAGATAACGGGACGGCGCAAAGGTAAACGCCATGTATTGTTCAGTAAGCGGAAGCGCGCAAACTGATTCGGCTCGAGAAAGATTTTCTCGTAATTGTGACGTAATAAGTATATAACCTAATAACGTACTTATCATTGCTTGCTGGCTATCTGACATGTAAAGTTAGGAGTCGTTTGGCAGACAAGAATTTTAACATCCTGTTTTATGCGCAGTTACTTTTAAAGTAATGCCAAAACTACCCATTATCTGCTTCTAATAATTTTAATTATTTCATTACTTATACGAATATGTATATCTTTTTAATAATTTCAATACATAGGTAATATTGAATAATTTATTTTGCTTGTGGCCCCGCGGACTCAGTGTTCTGTAAACGATCACTGCAGTAAGTAACATTTACTATGGCCGGTCCTTAGATGGGTGACCACTTTTTATTTGAGCGTTTCCGTGCTTTGGAAGGCACGTTATGCCGTTGGTCCCGGTTGCCGGTAAAATGGCAGCCGTTAAGCCAAGTTGAAGGCCTTTCAGGAGGCAGCTTGAAAAATTTCAACAGCAGGCAGACACAACCTACGCCTATAAATTTCAATACGGCAATTCGGCTCACCACCTATTACATGGGACGAAATCTCAAAAGATGAAATGTGGGCATAATTTTATTTTTATATTAAGCTCGCCAAATTGACTGCGCCAGCCTGATGGAAAGCAGTGGCGCAGGTAGCGATCGGGGGCCACTCTCACAGTCCGTAAGACTTCTGAAAGTGGTCCTTCAGTTGGCGGCCCTGTGATGTGCCTCTTGAAGAATCCGGGATTGTAAATATGCGTATTCGTAAGATAATATGCCTCTGCCTACCCCTTCGGGGATAAAGGCGTGACTATTTCAGTTCATTCAGTTCTAGGGGCATGTATGGTACAGGATTTTATTCTTTTCTGAATGACTTTCAGAAATATCCGGGATTACGTAAATACCGGGATCCCGCGGGACTAAGACCCCTCAGTCCCGCTAATACCGGGATAACAATTTTGTTGCGAATCCCTCAACAAAATTCCCTCCCTATAGCTGTAAAATGTTAAACTTTTAAATTTACGCGGAATAACATTATGTCTGTGTATGTTGCAAAAAACATAGACTTATTTTTATTTTATTTTTCTTTATTGGAACATCAAACAGTTATACATTATATGTATATAAACATGAACAATATAAGGTAATTATAATTGGTAGACGTATAACCCACACCGATGTCCTCAATCTAAATAAAGTATGTGAGTGAATTACCTGGGGATCGTGCGAAGCATGGCCTTGTACGGGGCTCCCGTATGGGCGGAGACCCTGACGGCCAGCAATGATGCTAGACTGCTGAGCCCGCAGAGAGTGATGGCCGTCAGGGTGATAAGAGGATACCGCACGATCTCCGGTGAGGCGGCATGTCTCCTAGCCGGGACCCCTCCATGGGACCTGGAAGTGAGAGCCCTTGCGTCACTGTTCAGATGGCGCAAGGAGGCGCTTGAGCGGGGCCAAAGGCCTGCGTCTCGAGAAATCGAGGCCCAGCGGACCCTGCTCCACCAGGAAACCATGGAGACATGAAAGGTGCGACTTGAGCAACCAAAGGGGGGATTCGCCACAATCGCGGCCGTAAGACCGGTCATGGACGAGTGGCTGGAGAGAAGACACGGTGCTCTCTCCTACCGGTTGACACAGATACTTGCCGGGCACGGTAGCTTCGGTAGGTATCTGTGGCGAAAACACCGGGAAACCACGGCCGAGTGTCAGCACTGCGAGGACCGCAGCGATGACACGGCGCTCCACACTCTGGTGGAGTGCACGGCGTGGGCACAACAGCGCCAGGTCCTCGTAGTGGGTCTGGGCGTGGACACTCTCTCGCTCGAGGCCATGGTGCGAGCCATGCTCTCCAGCGGGAGTAAGTGGGACTGCGCCGCCTCTTTCTGCGAGCAGGTCATGCTCGCGAAGGAGGCGGCGGGCCGGGTGCGGGAGAGAACTCTCCCACCCGAGTTCCGCAGTCGGCGCCCTGGGCGCCGCCCACGTGTCTTCGCCGAGGACTATCGGCCTCCATGACCGGGGGTCTGAGGACGGTGAGAGGGCCGCTCACCGTCCTTACAGAAGCAGGCCCATGACGGCAGCGTGACGTGAGCAACTCACGCACGCCACCCCCTTGGAAGCGGGGTCACACCCGAAACCCCCCATAGACGCGGGATTGCACCCGAACCACCCCCTGGGCGAGGCCGCATCGGCGGCCGTAGGTCTGTTGAGAGTCACGGGACATCCTTCCTGAGGGCTTACCCGGGGCTCTCAACCATAGGCTGTTAGGCGTGGCGTGAGGTTTTTTAGTCGGTAAGAGTCCGGCATAACATCCTATGAGGATTTTCCCTCACGTTAAACAAAAAAAAAAAAAAAAAAAGTATGTGAGTGAATTATGGTAAATACATGCAATTGTTACACTATTAAGAAATTAAGTGATTAACTGTGTTCTGCAGAAAGGACCCTATAGTCTAAAATATACTAACGCAGAAAAAAAAATTATTTATTGGTCAAAATATTTCGAGCTAGTCGTTTAAATTGGTATTCAGACAGGGTGAAAATATAGAGGTCTGTGAGGAAGGAATTATACGTTTCCAAAATACGGCGCACGGGGGCACGCTTGCCCGCATTCGTATTGCACTTGGCAGTGAAGAATAACCTCCTCACGCGCAAACTGCGATACACAGTTCTTGGTACAAAATAAAGTATTTGTCTTGTTATATCAGGGCAGTCAAACCTATTGTTACAAAGACCGTACAGCGTCAAAACCATCAAATAACTACGCCTAGACTCCAAGCTCAGCAGATTATACCTTTGCAGCAGTTCCAAATACGACAATTTGGGGTGGCGACACCTATAATTCATTGCTCGCAAAAACTTCTTTTGAACCATTTCAAGTCTTGTCACGTATTTGTCATAGAAGGGACTCCAAATTTGGACTCCATATTCTAGCTGAGAGCGAATGAGGGCAGTGTACAACAATAAATATGTGGAAGGTTTCTTAAAGTCAATCGTCGATCTCATAACAAACCCATACATCTTGTAAGCCTTATTAATAATATTGTCAATGTGTAAATCTAAGTGAAGCTTGGAATCTAGCAAGATACCAAGATCACGAATTGATTCTACTTTCTTTAAGCACATATTTTGTAGATAGTAATCATAATTAATTACATTAACATTTTTCGTATAGGATATGGAATTACATTTAGGTAGACTTAGTTGAAGTTTGTTGTTATAGCAGTAAATGGAGAGCCTATTTAAGTCCTCTTGCAATAGCTGACAGTCCTGTGTATTCCTGCACGGCAAGTATATTTTGATATCGTCAGCGTACATGAGGAACTTAGAGTGAATGAAACAGTTTCTTATGTCATTAATGAATAGGATAAAGAGAAGTGGTCCCAATATAGAACCCTGAGGCACACCAGAGGAGACGGTGACAGAATTAGACTCAAATCCATTAACAACAACTTGTTGGGTTCTATTGAAAATGTAGGCCGTGAACCATCTCAACAAATTTCCACGCATTCCGTTAAAAGCTATTTTATCTAAAAGTATTTTGTGATCCACCTTGTCGAAAGCCTTATGAAAATCAGTTACACTGCATCAACTTGCACTCTCTTATCCATACTTTCAAACAAGAAGGTGGTAAACAATAGTAAGTTGGTTGTTGTAGATCTGTGTTTAACAAAGCCATGTTAATTGGGTATAATAATGTGGTGAAAATAAGGATATAGTTGACCATGCACAAGACTCTCGAAAAGCTTTGCCAAGGCGGACAGTACCTATAGAAATTGGACGATAGTTTTCAATGCTTTTCTTGTCACCACTTTTATGTATGGGAGTGATAAATGCCCAAATGCCAAATAAATGACTTAGGGTAGGTAAGTATTTCGACACTCTCAAGGGAATCAAAATTAATAAGATTTTGGTAATTTGCATATTATTATATGCATATAATACATATAGTCACGCCTTTATCCGCGAAGAGGTAGGCATAGGCATATTGTATGCCCACATTTCACTATCTTAGAATTCTTTCCACGAAATAGGCGGTGAGCAGTATTGCCATGTTGAAAAATGATAGGTGCACGTTGGGACTGCCTGCTGTTGAAAATTTTCAAGCCGCCCATAAGCTGGCTAAACGTGGCATGGGGACCGTCCGTAAAAAATGCACTAAGGATTTTGGAAATATTAAAGAACTCACTTCATTAAATGACACTAATATGGAACCTTAAATTCTTCATAGATGAGACTACATTAACACCGTGTGCTTTTTACAAAGTAATTATTTACATTTGAAAAAACACCTCTCAAAATTATTAAAATCATCGAAATCCCTCTTTTTCCGTAGTACGGTCGTTTTTGTCCGGCAGCCGGACAATGGAAGAATTGTTATTTCGATTGTCCTGTGAAGATACTGATTGGGCGGTTGTACACTTTCAGAACTGTACTTTGGTCCGGTTGACGAAAAAAAAGTCCAAAAAATCTATTTTTCTTAAAACAAAATCAATGGTACTTCAACGAGTAAACACGGGATGAAATATATTGTATTTTTAAGTGGTACTAGTAACGTATAAGTGTGTCAGTAGTACCATCAATGGTACGACTGGGGAAAATAAAGGGAAATTTATTTATTATAACAAATTCTTTATTTCTTTTACCACAATATCTTTATTTATGAATTATATTATTATTATTTTTATTTATCTTTATTTATATTTTATCAAAAAGGTTGTCTACCATAAGCACTAGATCTTCCGTGGTCCGGTCAACCGGACTACGGAACAAAAGAGTTTATCCGTTGTGCGGTCAACCGGACCACGGAAAAAACAATTCTTCCGTTGTCCGGCTGGCCGGACAAAACGACCGTACTACGGAAAAAGAGAGCATCGAAATAGCAGAAATAATCAAATTGACAAAGGATTGGAGGATTGAAGGATTTCGATGATTTTCAGAGGTTTTTTCGTAAGTAAATAATTATTTTCTAAATAGCACCAAAGATAATATAATAGTATTACATACAGATCGGCAACTCCCTGCCTCCCACCTGAGTAAGCTTCCCCATCCCCCCACCAAAATTAATGTGTCGAATCCCGTCAATCAGTACTTGAGAGAGTGTCACTGCGTTGCATTACGTATTACTACCTAAGTGCTTTGGGCTATTGCTTTGGTTTAATTTGCGCTTAGCCGAGGGTAGATTTGAAAAAAAAGTACCTACATACATGAGATTGCGTTCTGTTCCTTATTATTTTGTTTCCATAGCTAGTGACCCTAGAATACTCACACACACATTAAAGCTTGATTTAAGCATTCACATTACGTCTATATTAGTATGGGTGAAGACGAACATTTTTGTATGGAGTTTCCACCCTGTGATAGCACAC
This sequence comes from Miltochrista miniata, assembly GCA_933228765.1. Classification (NCBI taxonomy): domain Eukaryota; kingdom Metazoa; phylum Arthropoda; class Insecta; order Lepidoptera; family Erebidae; genus Miltochrista; species Miltochrista miniata. The sequence goes on along the minus strand of OW121747.1, from coordinate 34,401,560 downwards.
AGTGCTAATGTGGTCTCATCTATTAAGAAACTAGCTGACCCGACAGACGTTGTCCTGCCTTAACTATGAAAAATCGGTATTCCGAGTTCAGAGTTCCCGGTTCCTGGTTTTCGGTCACCGAGTTCCAGTTCCCTGTCAGTCTTTCTGTTCCCGGTTCCCATTTCGGAGTATCCAGTTCTAAGACCTGATCCAGAATTGCAATAGAAACCATTTCTTCTAACAGTTCAAGCGGGTTACAGTTATTTAAAAATTTTTAAACCTTCTTCTGATAATAACAAACACAAAAAACAGAATTAGCGAAATCGGTCCAGCCGTTCTGAAGTTATGCGCGTATTTTTATATAAATTTTAATTGGTTTATTTTTAAATGATATTTAGTATTTTTACATTCTTTTTGATGATATTTGTAGCACGAATTCTGTCAATTCTATGTCAAATGTCATAATTTTCAAATAAAAAAGTTTATGATTGTTCAAAGCAGTAAGGTTAGATTAGAAATAATATTGTATGGTGGTTAAGTATTTTTAAATTTTCTAATTGTCAGCGTAATTTTTTAATATTTTTCTTTATAAGAACCTTCTCCTGACAATATCAAACGTAACAAAAAATTAAACCAAATCGGTTCAGCCGTTCACAAGTGATGCCGTGATCAAGGAAATAGGGATTCATCTATACAGGATGGAATTTAAAGACGGTAGTTGGAGGGAAAGTACCCATAACATTCCTTTATTTTCAAAAGTAAGTAAAACCACAGATTACTAAATAGTTACTACGTAAAACTGCGTTGTAAATGCGTTTAAAGATTTTTGAAAAATCACCTGTTTGAGCTGGGTCGTCGAAACTGGGAGATGTGAAAATAATATCAAAATAAAAAACAAATCTTTCAGATCTTTTGGAAATAAAAAACAAATTTAAGTTGATTGGTTTGGAACTAAATTTTAATAAGTGTGAATTATATATTCATAACGCTCACAACCGTTTCGAACTCATAGAAAAATTCAATTTCTTATGTCAAAATATCAAAGTAATTGATAGAGAGAATCTTAACCTCTTAGGGTCTCCAATTTTTGAAGATGCTATTCCAGAAATAATAGCATTAAAAATTTTAAAATTTGAATCAAATGTGGATCGACTTATCAATATAAATTCACATTATGCAATCACAATTTTAAAATTTTGTCTATTTGTTCCTAAATCTATGTATCTGCTTCGGTGTTGTCCTTTTTGGAAACATCAGAATTGTTTATTAGCGATTGATTCCCTCATAAAAACGTCTTTAGAACGTATTCTGAATATACATCTAAATGAACAATCTTGGAATCAAGCTTCCCTTCCAATTAAATACAGTGGATTAGGGATCCGGAAAATTTCCAGTGTGGCTTTGCCAGCCTTTTTGTCATCTGTACATGCCACGTCAGCACTCGTAGGTAAAATCCTAAACAATTGTTTTACTAACTATGAGATGGCTGGCTGTACAGTTGCCAAGGATGCTTGGCTTATGGCTTGCCCAGGTCAAAATTTTCCTATTCATCCAAATTCACAACGGAGCTGGGATGACACAATTTCAAAATTAACTTTTGACTCGATTTTAAATGCCAGCTTAGGCCCAGATCGTGCAAGATTATTAGCGCTCAGCAGAAAGGAATCCGGTGATTGGCTAAATGCTTTTCCAACTGCTAACACCGGAACCTTTCTTGATCCGGACACTTTGAGAATGGCAGTTGGCTTGAGACTTGGCGTCCCGCTCTGCGCCCCACACCTTTGCCCCTGTGGTGTTACCGTTGACTCTATGGGACACCATGGACTATCCTGCTTAAAGAGTGCAGGTCGCTTCTCTCGCCACGCTGCGCTTAACGATATCATTCGCCGTGCTCTTGCCACCGTCGGTGTGCCCGCTCTCTTAGAGCCAAATGGCATTTTTAGGGACGATGGCAAGAGACCGGATGGGATGACCTTAATTCCGTGGGAGATGGGTCGGGTCCTAGTCTGGGATGCCACTTGCGTAGACACATTGGCCCCGTCCCATCTTCCTAGAACAAAAGAAAAGGCCAGCGCAGCAGCGGAAGCGGCAGAAAATAAAAAGATAACCAAGTATAAGGGTCTCGGCTCGTCGTACAATTTTATTCCAGTCGGTGTCGAGACCCTAGGTCCTTGGGGTCCCAAGGCGCATAAATTCTTTAAAATTTTGAAGAAGCGTCTTGTGGAGTCTACTGGTGACCTAAGGGCTGGCAGTTATTTCTCCCAACGAATAGGCATCGCCGTTCAAAGGGGGAATGCTGCCAGTCTTTTGGGCACAATGCCACGGGGGCCCTATTTAGATTTAGTTTAGTTTTATTTATTTTGTAAATAGTTATTACGCTTTAATGTATATACCATTTGTTTAATATTTTATTGAATAAATAAAAACATATTTTACTTGGTCTTCCTTTAATTTAAGATACTATGCTGTTTATAATAAATTCTTTCTTATTAAAGACTCTTTCGGTTGGTATCATAAAGTACAGGATGCTTTTTTTTATAACACCTCCCAGGTTCGATTCCCGTCTCACGCAAGTGATTATTCAAAAATCTTTTAATGCAGTTTTACTTACTTTTGAAAATAAAGGAATGTTTCCTTTCAGCAAAACTTGCCATTATCAATATTAAGAGTACTTTCCCTCCAACTACCGTCTTTAAATTCCACCCTGTATAAATAAGTACAAATTAAGGTTCCATTTTAGTGTCATTTAATAAAGTGAGTTCTTGAATATTTCCAAAATCCTAAATGTCTTTTTTGCATTTTACGGACGTGCCCATTAACGACTGCGATTTTACTGGCAACGGGGACCAACTGCTTAACGTATCTTTTGAAGCACGGAAACGGTGGCCACCCATCCAAGGACCGACCATAGTGAAAGTTTCTTAGTGATCGTTTACAGAACACTGACTCGGCGGGGGTCCACGAGCGCTTCATGTAATTTAATCACAAAAAAAAACCGGCCAAGTGCGAGTCGGATTCGCGCAGAAAGGGCATAAATTACGTTTATTGTTTTATTGTATAGGAATCCTCTTTATTCCTCTTTATCAAATAGCGTTGTGTGAGATGTCCGTGAAAATTTATTTATTTATTTATTATTCTTTTTCTGTTTTGTTATAGCGGAAACTTAAATACACAATCTGTAAAAAAATTCAACTTTCAGACTATCACGATTCACGAGACACAGCCTCATGACGGACAGACAGGCGGAGAGCGAAGTCTCAGTAATAGGGTTCATTCCGTTTTGCCTTTTGAGTACGGAGCTCTAAAAATGGTCCATAAAGAAGGTACGTAACTTAAAACTACGAGAATTTCTGAATTTCTTGTAAGGCACTCGTATAACTGCGAGATTTCATTCCTGAACTTCCTGGAAAATTGAATCACGTTTTAGGCGACATAAACACTCGTGAACGCAGAAAAAAGTTCTGCGTTTACTTAGAAGTATGATTTTCTCCAGCTTTAAGGTACTGGATACTTCTAAGCGTTCACGAGATAAAAGGTCTTATGTGAAGACAGACGGACAGACAAAAGGTGATCCTTTAAGGCTTCCGCATTTCCTTTTGAGGTACTGAACACTAAAAATGTATTGAATGCAGATTATTGTTCATCTATCTATCCTCTAATTATCAAGTTCTTTTAGTTCGTATTTTTCTATTACTTAATCAGTCACGAACCCCTTAGTACCCATTGATCACACACATTCATGATTTACATTTAGATACATTTTTTTTTATATTTAGCTCGCCAAATTGACGTCACCACCATCCTGATGAAAAGCCGTGGCGCATCTAGCGATTGGGGGCCACTTTTGACAGTGGTCCTCAAGTTGACGGTCCTGTGATGTGCCTCTTCAACACGGCAATGCGCTCACTGCCTATTACATGGGACATAAAGTCATAAGGTGAAATGTGGGCGTATACTATGCCTCTGCCTACCCCTTCACGGATAAAGATGTGACTATATGTACGTAATGAAATCTGTCAGATTTGCTCACATTTATTATTAATAAATCACTAGATTTATAAATAAGGATAGGTATTAACAAAAAAAAACTAATTATTCATTCACATTCTCTAATACCTACCCATAACACACTCAGAAGAATCCTAGCTTTCTTTGGGATCAGATGACGCTGTGTGAAAATGATTGTAATTTTTGTTATTTATTTATTGTGCCTAGGTACATCGTTCAGTTTTCTTTCACTGAAAGAGCAACATGTCGGTGGTTTGCCTTGCAGACAACACAAGACATCGGAGCAGTAATATATATCCGGCTGTCTGCCACCAGGATGTATCGTACATATCTCATAACTCGTGATAACTAGACAGTTGAAATTTTCACATATTAAATTAAGTGCAACGACAATAGGCTCACCACCGTTCACCACATTACGTGGGACATAAAACTATAAGGTGAAATGTGGGCGTATGTTATGCCTCTGCCTATTCTGCCTTCATCATCAACAGAGGATCAAGGTGTGACTATTATAAAATGTACTTAACTACATAACGACGGTAAAAAGGAAAAACACTTTATGCGACATTTTTTTAATTTTACAGTGGAACCAATACAAGTTTAAAAAAATATATAAAAATTCTAATTTGGAGTTAGAGAAACCACCGAAAAAACTGTTTCTTAATTTTTTAAGTACTTTCTTCTTTTAAACATAAAAAAATCCCTAAGCATTATAAGTAGTAACCGACCGAAGTTTACCGAGATTTCAAAAGACACTGCCACCAACCACCACCAACTACCTCACCCTGTGCTGTTGCCGCTATAACAAAAATTACTTACCTACTAAAATCAGAAAAGAACGTCCACATAACAAACGTAATTTTTGTAACGGAACTCTCTGTGCGGGAATCCGACTCGCACTTGGCTGGTTTTTTTTTTTTTTTTTTTTCAATATGAACACGTGAGTTTCGGTTTCGGTTTCGGTTTGGGCCGAAACTGACCCTGAGGCCGAAAGTTCGGTTTCAGTTTCGGCTGGAAAACCAGTTTCGGTCGGACACTAAGGAGTTATGTATCGCTTCAGTTTTTTTTATTAAATACTGCTGACCCTCACCACTTCATTTGTGTTACAATTTTCATTGCTGCTCAGCTCCTATTCAGTGTAGCGATGATTTATAACCTATGACATTCCACAATAACATAACTTTCTATTGGTGAAATAATTTTGAAAAACGGTTCAGTAGATCCTGTGATTACCCCTTACAACGTCACAAACTCACAAACGCTACATACTTCTTCTAATCTTACTAAAAAAAATAATAAAAAAAATAAAAAAAAATAAAAAAAAAAATAATAAATTAATAATAAATTTATATAAAATTACTTGTCCCCACTGACTGTCTGACTGACTGATTCATCAACGCAGAGCCTAAACCGCTGGACCTACAAACTTGAAATTTTGACAGTAGATGCATTTTCTGATTTAAGCATCCACTAGGAAAGGATTTTTTAAATTCTGTTACTAAAGGTATAAAATAAGGGATGGAAGTCCGTCATTTTCAGAGCTAGATGCACTAAATCTCAAAAACCTGTGTCGTTTAAGAAATAAATGAACACGTGTATATATATTTTTTTAAATTTAACTAGTAAAATAGGTAATAAACAATTGTATGGAAAATTCATCATTTTCAAAGTGAAATCATGAAACTTCGTATATAAACCTACGTCTTTTATGAAATAAATGAACACGTTTATCAGCGTCTTTCAAAATTTTACTACTTAGAGGTAAATGATAAACGTTATAAACATGACAGACCAGACTGACTAACACAAATCAACGCACAGCCCAAACCGCTGGGACTAGAAAGTCCAAAATAAGTCTAGTAGGTTCCTTATAAGGTCTAGGGGTCCACTAAGAAAGGATTTTTTAAAATTCAGCCCCTATAGGGGTGAAATGGGGGTCCAAATTTTGTATGGGGAAACAAGATCAGTTAGACTATTTTATTCCAAACTAGCTGACCCTCGCAACTTCGTTTACGCCTCATGAGGTGTATGAAAGGACAGGTATTTTTTCAACAGACTCGTGGGAGCGTATGAAACTACCTTGTTTGCTTTATCATAAAAGAGCTTAAGGATTAAGTCCATTATAAAACAATTCATTTTACAATAGCCTTAATCATTAAGCTCTTTTACGATAAAGCCAATACGCCAGTTTAGATCATTGAATTCTATTCTAGGTTTTGCGAAAGTTGATATGTCTCTAATTCCTGAACTAAAAAACCATCAACATTGAAACTTCTGTAAAACAATTCTTAAAGCACTCCCTTTATAACACTGAAAATAAATTTGGAATCGGACCACGCATTAAGAAGTTACAACTAAAAAACCATTACGTCTTTAATCCCCTCTCCCAAAAGAACCGCGCAAAATATCGGGATCAAAAGTATCCTAGAATTTTCTTCGAATTATAAGCTCTGATTACCCCAAGTTTCATTCAAATCGATTCCGTAGTTTCAGCTTGATACTTATGCGGGATACAAACAGACAGAAATGAAAAAATTAAATTACATTTTCGGCTTCAGTATCGATTAGAGAACACCCTACAATTAAAATTTTCTAAATATCTTCCATGTACAGACGCTCGACCCTCTACAGTTTTATTATATGTAAAGATTTCACAAGAGTATTGCTTAAAATAAATGAGTAAACCATGTTGCTGGTTTTTTGAAAATTCAGCCCCCAAGGGGGGGGGGGGGTCCCTATTGTTTGATATATCAATATGGGTAGCTTTAGTCCAAAAAATGTCGCTGTGAATTTCCATCGGACGGCGGCATCATTTTATTGAGCTAAATATATACTGGGTGTTTCTTTTAGGGTGTCAAGCCGCCACTAGCTGGTAGCAGGGTTCCATACCTATCGACTTAACCCCCATGTATGTTTTACGATTTTTTGTAGTTATCAAGATATAATTTTTTTTCGTTATTTTTCCACATGGCTTTAAATAATTACAACTTCTTTTTGGTTCGACTTTTCTTGGATATTTTTTTATTATTATAATGCCTATTGATTGCATTATTATGGACAAAATAATCTCCTTCCTAACTTTGATACAAGATGTAAAAATTTTAATCGATAATAAAAAAATAGGGAATTATGCAGAACATTATATCTCGAAAACTACAAAAAATCGTAGAACATACATGGGGGTTAAATCGATAGGTATGGAACCCTGCTACCAGCTAGTGGCGGCTTGACACCCTAAAAGAAACACCGTGTATATCAAAAAAGGAAGCCTTCGCAAATTTGAGGCTCTGTGCTTGCACGGACCACTGAAGGGGCCGCCCACCGGATCCAGTATATGAGTAGGAGGCGTTAGCATCGTATCGGCATCGAGCCCTCGAATTAGTATCTGGGGTTCATACTCGATAGCCGATGGAACTTCGGACACCATTTCCGAAGTTAGGTCCCAAAACTGAGGGAGAACCACAGCTGCACTCTCGTAGCTGTTGCCCAACATAACGTCGTTGCGCCTGACAAGTTCCAGATGTGATTTTTACAAGGTTTTAGGAAACTCAAAAAAACATGTTTTTTCAAAAAGTGTGTAAGTAATCAAAAATCTGTAAATGCAGTATTATGAACATTCATTTATTACATATGTAAGAAATACATTTGAATTGCAATGTTGCATATATTTGAAGATTTAATAATTTTTTTCTGTAAATCTGCACATACCTGTTTTGGCACTGTGCATGCAAATTATTCATGTGCCATTTTCATGCACATAAGGGATAATGTTAACACTGTTTTCTCAAAAACTAGTCTATTATGTGACATTTCGGTATTGAACATTCAGTGTACCTACTACTTTCATTTTCACAATTATTGGTCGATCGTTTTGTAATGCATTAGTATGAATTAAAACTTCTGTTGTTAATCGTAAAAGTTAAATTAAAAGTATGTTAAAATACCTAAAAGTCACAATATAAACTCCTCTATAAAGTCCTTAATCCACTTACACGAGTCCAATGCAGAGTGCAGAACAAAATAGATGGAGCTTAAACTTTTGAATAATTACGTACGATATTATGTCTGTGGAAACCGTGGACAGCTTTATGCCTATTCTTAATTAGGTAATCATATTCAGGCAATCAAAATTACGCCGGAACATATGGTCCTACGTCTTCCGCATTCAGTCACTCTTTGTGACCTTTTCAGGCGGTCGAGCCATCAGGAGGGGGATCGTCCTATCCTACGTTCATCAAGCTCGGCTATCGTTTCTTCTATAAATGTGTACCTACCATCAAAACGCATGCTCTGAGAGCTATATCGACAACTCTGGTATTCTGACGGAAAACATCGTTTCAAATCAGGTTTCAAGGTACTTAAGTAGACTCCTGGGCAACCACAAGCCTCAATCTTTTGACTAGGGTTAGTCCCTGCTACGTCGTTTCTTTACGGTGAGGCAATTTGTGACACTACTCTCGAGAACAACTTGTAAACATGGGTCGCGCACAAGTGATATGGGGCAGGTCTTGTCACCTTTTTTTGAGATCAGAGTCACCACACTCCCTCTTTAGCCGCCTGTTCCAGCCGGAGAATGAAATTTAATACACTTTAAGGAACTGAGTCCCACCAAATTTAAAGTGTTGTTTATTAATTCCGTCCTCTCAAGGGGATTTATTATTCTTGAGTTGCTCGAGAGTCGCGCTGACTTCGCTCTGATCGATATCTGGGATATTGATGCGTTAATGGAACCCTATGGCCATCATTTCTAGGCTAATTAATCCGTGATAATTATAGGTATCTGTAAAAGCAGTCCGTTTCCTCGAGAATATTAATGAAATTGACCTTGAGGGTACAATTTTGCTATATGTGGCTGTTTGTTGCTTTTGAACTGTTGGCTACAGACCTTAGTGCCTCTGTTCTACTCAATCGTAGCCTCGAAAACACTGATGCTATTACGTCTGAGGTCGTATCTTATCAGCTTTAGAATTTTGACGTTAAGGTCAAACCGTTTTGATGAATACGCAGGCGTAGGTCTCATTTCCCGTCTAATCTTCATAACTTCGAGAGTCTCGAGCTATGAACGCCTTTTTTGCCATTGCTGGACCAAAATCTTCGAGCACTTAATGTAATGTTTTTACTACTGTGTCGGTTTTATCGTTGTCAGTGGTGTCTAGCAAATCGAAACGATTTCTAAGTTTCAATTGAAACCTTTCGGATCCCAATTCTATGTGGAGCGTAGTAGGTCGAACAAGCTTTATTACCTGGGCTGTTTCTGAAAATACTGGGACAAGTCAGTGATTACAACCGGCATTAAACCACCTGACAATCACTAACACCATCCGTCACCGTCATCACTTTTGTCCGTTATGATAAAGACTTTCTCATTAATTGTGACTTTGTCGGGGCTTCACCAAATCTACTTTCCATGGGGCCTCATATTAAAGAAAGAATTCACTAAGAAGTGACCCTGAGATTGGAGGGAAAATCAACAAGTAGGTATGTGCCTCAGTCATTCCGTATCACGGTTTTGCCGCGACCTTATACCCTACAGTTTGGCGTTGAAAATCCCCATTAACATTGTAGTTGGCAGTGCCTTGTAATATCTTCGCTATGTCTTCATACACAGCCTCGATTGCTTCTTTCGTGCTTTCCGAGGTAGTGGCAAACACTTGTATCACATTCAGGGAGTTCTTGTCGATGAGTTCCAGTATATGATATGCTACCCGAGCTGATATACTGCTGACTTCCACACCACTGCTAATGAGGTAAATTTTCACCACAAAATCGACACCACCGTCGGAGGTCCTTCCATCACTTTGCTAAAAATAGGGCATTTCATCTAGTGTGAGGGTTGGCGTGTTCTAGTGTTCCTTGATTGAAGTGTGTAAGTGAAGATACCCTTTATTGCGGAGGCGCGCGTGGACTGCTTCCACACCATTATGCGCAAGAGAGGCGCGTCCCTGGTGAGGCGGGTGCGGGGGAGCCGGAACAGTATGCTGGCGACGCTCGCGGACAGACTGGATTGTTGTATAGTAAATCGGTGCTGTGAGCGACATGTGGGGCGCTTAGATTAAAATTGACATTATTTGATAATTAGTTAACATTATTTGATTGTTGGTAAAATCTACTAGTTAATGTCAATAATTCTAAGTTTGACATCAATTCATTTATTTTTATTTTCATTAATGACATGCAAAATTATAATCCTGACATCAATATTTTCAATTGATGACATGCAAAATTCATTTTGACATCAATATTGTATTTTCTTAATATAATTGTAATATAGTGTAATTCTCAATATTTAAATTTCATGACATGGCATGAATGAATGTTTTCAAATGTATGTAACTGTGAGTAATGTGACTATTATTGTTATTATTATGAAAATGTACCTACCTAAATGAGTCTAGTTACTTGAAATAAATGAATTATTATTATTATTATTTATTCGGACCTCGCACAAGTCTAGTATGTCTTTGCGACTCAATTCTACCTTGAGTTTGATGAGATGCTCGTTCAGCTATGGAGTGTACCTAAAGTGCGTCGTTATATGGAGCCAGGATCAGTCGTGAATGGTAGCCTGTGTAAGCCCGTAAATTCTTTGTACTTCCCTCCCGCCATTGTTGCGACCGCTACCGCGACCGGAACAGCGCAAGTGCAGGGAACTGCGGGTCGTTTATTTTTATAAGCTTTCATATTGGTAGCGGTTTGGGCCTTATTGTACGACGTTGACCAGAGGGCTAAGTAGTGCGTAGTGTTTTATTTTGTTTGTTTTTCTCTTCGTCATGACCTCATCCGTTTATCAGCAGGAGCACCACTCGCGGGTAAGACCAGAAAGTGGCCCCTATATTGTGGGTGGGACTCTATCTATAACAAAACTTATCAAATAATGATAATAAATAAATAAAAAGCACATTACTTACGAATTTCGACACACTTTTCTTTTCAATACTAATTAAAATGACGGTTAACGTCACATTAGACCATGTTTGTCGCCATAATGTTACATAGTTATCATGTTTTCCGCGCGATATTGGCAAGATCGCATATTCCATAGGTGCGTGTGTGCACATAACGTTTTTTTCTAAAGCTTAAAACACATACGGAATTTTGCAAAATTGGTTCTAAGCTAAATATTACACAACGGATTTTACTAGAATGTGTAGATTAGACGGAGATCATAAATATGCAAAAATCGAAAAATCTAAAAAATGCACATATGGAACTTGTCAGGTGCAACGACGAAAAGGGGACCCAATACACCCTGCAGGAGACTGTTGGATCTGGGGATCGTTTACATAGCCCGTAAAAGGCGATTTCCATCAGAGTGATCGAGGAGTACGACTTGAGCAACCAAGATGGAAAAGCAATCAGGGTGAGCGGTCGTGGATTATTTCCACCCTCCTCCCCCCCCCCCCCCTCGTCCCCCTCGACCAAGAAATATAATTATCATTGGTAGATCGCACAGCTTTCATTACTAAACAGTAGATCTCGGGGTATAATTAAGTTTGGCCACCCCTGTTTTAGACCAACGAGTCAGGCAAAAGTCGATTCATGATTTAGGTATGTAGGTATGCACGTTAAAATTTTGTTATTAACCCACGGTGGTGAGTCCAAGTCGCTCTTGTCTGGTAATACAAGACAGGCACAGAATTACCTACGTAGCTACATTATAGCAAAACGTAGTTATAAGTAACTACCTACTTACTAATTGAATGATTTTATTTCCATATTTTGTGTCATATTTCAGGTTCATACGTTCACGGAATTTATCATAAAAGGTTACAAAGTATTCGCTTTACGCTCTAATTACATAGTAAAAATTATTTTACATTTATTTATGTGTCTCTTCTTGTATTTTTCTTAATCCTTGGATTCCACAGCTCGTCTAGTTATTATTCTACCTATGCTACGACAATGAACTTGAAATTGACGTTTACTTTTTAATGTTGCCAGCAGTAGTAAAACTGGAAATGAATATGGCGTACCTACTTTAACACTGCAAAAGCTTGCATCTTACAACTAGCCAGACTAGTCTATTCAGGTGTATTAACGCATCGTCGCCTCAGTGCTTATTTGTCCCATCGACCAAATTTTTCGAATATGAGTTTTTAATGCAGAATTGTTAAGACAAAAATTTCAATCTTCTTTTTCAGTCAAATAAAATTTAAGACATTTTATTACTAAAAGAACAAAAAAATAATTTGAATTTATTTTATGACACGACACTATAATTAGAATTTTGTGCTTATTTGTTCTATGTTCAATGTTTGTCCTACATCGTAAGAGACGTTGAGTGCTGGAGTGTTTTATGTTCACCCAAGCGACTAATCACAGCCCGCGACGGAATATGCGCCATTATATTTGATTTGCCATTGTGTCTGGAAACTTTACGATAATCTTATAAATTGTTGCGTTTTCATCGTCAAATTAGTTCAGATAAATACTACATAATGTCAAAAACAGATTATGAAAACTATGTATTGAGACGCGGCCGCAAACTGTTCAGCTAGTAGTTTTTAATTTACACTCGATTCCGTTTTGAATTTGAAACAGAATTATAATTTTTTGCAGCCTTCAAATAAGTGGGAGATCAATTCGACCTGTTCCTAAATATGTATGTAATATTGTCGTGTTAGTAACGAGTTGTGAAAATTCTAGAATGTTATGTTAGTAAGCCCAATCAATATTCACGAAGCAAAAGCTTTTCTTTCAAAATAACTTTAGTTCCAATTTTTCCACTTCTTGCTTTGTGTTTTGTGGGTCCCTCCGTATTTATGTAAAGAACTAAGACGACCAATAAACTTATATTAGTAAGAAGAGTACCTATACCTATACCTTAAGTGTTTTGTTTTCTATTTTCGAACTCCAGTCATAAATTTAAACAAAAAAAAATAATGAAACATTCTCAACTTAAAAGATAAACCCGTTTGTGTTTGTTATGTATGACCATTACGGTGAAATACGCACCATCCTATGTAGAAAATCTGGAAGATAGCACAAATAAGCACGTAATTAAAAAACCCCCGAATCACAAAAAAAAAACAATAAAAAGACCTGTAAAAAGTAAAAAAATAACTACCTATTAAATTATGTTATGACCTATCTACCCTAAGTATTGAACCTTTTATTATTATAGGTAGCCATATTATTTACGTATTCATATTTTTAACTCACAGTTTGTCTTGTAGGGGACCACTCACCTAATCATAACCTAATCGTGCGTCTGTCTCGCAAGATCCTAACTGTAGATGTTTTGCGCGTACTCGTTGAGTATCTTTGAAGTTCCTTGATATGCTCAATTGTTTAGGTATAGAGCGGTCCCCACGACAAGACAAACTGTTAGTTCGGCACCACAGTCACACTTCCGGTTTTCTGATGACATCGTCATACTTAACTGAAATATTTAGTCGGGATCGGGATACTGCTCTTCTACTCGTATAAAACATAACGTGTATAAAACCAAGGTCCTGCTGAATTTGCTTATTATGCCGAGACACACGAGTGCAAAGTAATTCCAACAAAGGCGGAAAAAGTATCCACCGTAGGTCATAACCAGAAGAATCCCTGATGGCGAAAAACCAGTTATGACCTACGGTGGACACTAATAGAATTACGGTGGGGCTAGTTCGTGCCATTGCCCTATGTCTGTCTGACTGTCTGAGAGAAGAAATCAGAGAGGATGTTATCCGTCAGTGTACCAAAATAGTCGAAATAGCTCGCAAAGAATGCGTTTTGAAGGGGCAACGGGCAAGTCCCATCTATGTAAGAACCGATGCTAGACCGCGACGTAGAAAACGTTTTGTAAGACCACTAACAACCAGATATACGGACGATATGGAGGAAATCGCAGGGAGGAACTGGATGCGTATTACCGTGTGTAGTGGCGTAATTTAGAAGAGGTTTTCTTCCAGCAGTGGCCTGTCATAAGCTGATTAGCTGAAAGATAGTAAACAAAATAAAGTTTGAATGAAAACAATTTTCTTATTTTTTTTTATTTTCGTTATTGTTAACAATCAAAAAGCATAATGTTTGCAAGTCTATTAATTGTCTTTATACCTATAAATCTTTTGTGTTTTAGGTTTATTTATAGTTTATTTAATATTACTAGCTGACCCGCGCAACTTCGTTTGCGTCTGATATGAGAGAGGTATTATAATTTTAATATCATGTTTTCCGTCATTATCTCTCGGCACCTCGTCGCTAGTATTAATTATTTTAGAACTAATTTGGGTTATTGTGAGCGATCCTTTTGAGATAAATAAATAAATACATATTCTTTTAGAACTTGTTAAGAGGAACAATTTTGTATGGCATTATTTCTTCGTAATTTTAACTATTTACGCAGAGGCATAGTATACGCCCACAGTTTACCTTATAGTTTTATGTCCCACTTAATAGGTGGTGAGCCCATTGCCGTGTTAAAATGGACAGGCGCAGGTCGCCGCGACCCGCAGTTAAAATTTTCCAAGCCGCCCATATGGCCTTCAACTTGGCTTAACGATTGTCATTTTACTGACAAGCGGGTTACATTTCGAGCTTTCCTTCTCTACGCAATGGATCTTTTTGCGAAAGTGTTTCCTTAGACGCCTCTTACGACACCCTCGGGATGTATCGGGCGCGGGCATTAGATAGTAAAAATCCTTGACTTAAGGTTCTATTGCCCCTAGATGGGGCAGTGCGTCGTCACCTCTTATGCTTTCCTTTGGGAATTTAAAGTAAGGCTTGCTTTGGTACGTGATCATGGTCCCAATGGCAGCCTGCGTATGTACAATCCAGCTACACTTCCGGCGTTTGATCTGTTGACGGATAGAGTTCTCACTACAGCGTTTCCATAGGCTTACGTTGGTAATTTTCTCGGGCCAGTATATGTAACCGAGGATCCGTCCAAGGCAGCGCAGCGGTTCACGAAGATTTGTACCTAGTGTGAGATGACTTTTGTGAACTTTCCCGTCTTGCATCCGTATAGTAGCACGTTATTGACGTTGGCTCACTTTTATGTTTCACTCTTCGAGTCGATTTTTGCGACAGCCATTCTGGGCACAGCTGTGTAAAGGTTGCTGTAACCTTGGCGACTCTCGAAGTGGTGTCCTCTTAAGTCCCCCCAGTTTCTGACATGACACTCCCGGTACTTGAATTTGTGAACGCGCTCCACATCTTCTGTGCCAATGCTCAGGGATACAGAGCCCGTCTTCTTGCACCTCATCTCTTGCGTCTTCTGAGTGTACATTTTCAGTCTTGCCTCCGCTGCAACCTGTAGGATGAGGCAGCGAAGGCGGGATTCCATTCAGTTTGGCTCGCATGTCGTCTTGTGTGTGACTCAGAAGGTATAGGTCATCGGCGTGATCTAAATCCTCTAGGATAATTGGATAGTCCCTATTGTATACCGCACCGTTTGTTCTTTGTGTTATTCAGTATTATTCCATCCGTTGAAAATAATTGAGTCATAGAAAATGTGGTACGCTAAAGCCACTCTTATTTTCTGTAGACCGACTGACACAAAACCACCTGTCATGGTGGTTGTGCAACACGGTTGATCCTCTAAGGTAGGTACAGTAGATACGTATTTGCAAAATAGTTTGTGAACTCTATGCTCTTCCTTCCCTTCAATCCACGCAAAAAAATCTGTCAAAAACATGACAGCAGGGGTACTATCTTCTACTACCCTAAAAATGATAGCAGGGTTACTATCTTCTACAAAAAAAAAATATTTCTTACTTACCAGACCATATTTACGATTCTGCAAACGGCAACAGGTTTATTGATATATTGTTTATTTTCATGTGTATAATAATAAATAATAATGCAAACACATTATTTATTATAAAAACAAAACACACACGCACACACGCACACGGTACACACGCACTCCACAAAAAAAATTTACTCTACCACCACACCATATTTTTACGATTCTATAAACGGCAACAGGATTATAATCATTTATTGTTAAAAATTACAGAGAAACATAAATATTACATATCTATATTTACACTATTACTATCTAAACTAAACCTAAATAAGGCCCCCGTGGCATTGTGCCCAAAAGACTAGCAGCATTCCCCCTTTGAATAGCAATACCTATTCGTTGAGCGAGAAAACTGCCAGCCCTTGGGTCACCAGTTGACTCCACAAGGCGCTTTTTCAAATTCTTGAAAAATTTTTGCGCATTGGGACCCCATGGACCTAGGGTTTCGACACCGACTGGACAAAAACGATACGATGAGTCGAGACCCTTATATTTATTAATTTTAATATTTTCAGCCGCTTCCGCTGCGGCACTGGCTTTTAATTTTGTTTTAGGAAGATGGGACGGGGCTAGAGTGTCAACACAAGTTGCATCCCACACCAGGACCCGACCCATCTCCCACGGTATCAAAGTTATACCATCCGGTCTCTTGCCATCGTCCCTGAAAACGCCGTTTGGCTCTAAGAGCGCAGGCACATTGGCGGTGGCAAGAGCACGGCGGATGATGTCATTCAGCGCAGCGTGGCGTGAGAAGCGGCCTGCGCTCTTTAAACATGAAAGACCATGATGCCCCAAAGTGTCAACGTTAAAACCGCAGGGGCATCGATGTGGAGCGCAAAGCGTGACGCCAAGTCTCAAACCAACTGAAATTAACAGGATTATTGATATATTGTTTATTTTACTGTGTATAATAATAAATAATAATGCAAACACATTATTTATAATAAAAACACGAAACACACACGCACAACACAAACGCACTCCGTCCATACGCACTCCACTCTCAACTTCAACTGTTCGATTTTTGAAAAAATATCGGACCATAGATGTTGTTTTATAAGATTCAAATGACAATGAAATGTTCCATAGAACACATACAATCAAACTTGTTCATAGAAAAGTAGAACGTAAGCAGGCTAAATATAAGTTTTAAAGTCGCCTGGAGAGGTGCGGTGCCCGGGCACCGGTTGGGGATTGACGGAATGGCGTGAATATTACAAGGTTTTCAGAATATTGATGACATTT
The DNA here is from genome assembly GCA_933228765.1 of Miltochrista miniata. NCBI lineage: Eukaryota > Metazoa > Arthropoda > Insecta > Lepidoptera > Erebidae > Miltochrista > Miltochrista miniata. The sequence continues at coordinate 34,384,591 of OW121747.1, read as the reverse complement.
GAATGATGGCATTTTATACACGCTACGTCTACTCTACTAAGACTATTTTGACACATATGTTTCCGAAACGCGAACACTATTTTTACAGACATGATTGAATTTGAGCTTTGTGCAGCGGTTATCAATTGCAAATTGACTCCTTGAAGTTAGGAACACATCTACATTTCATATACAACTGTGAATGATTATAATTTACTATGAACTTTATTGAATAGTAATAAAGTTCAAATTGACTCTACATTTTACTTAGAAAACGTTTGTATGGGAAAAAGAAAAGGGCTATTTTTAGGGGTTTCCCGGCAATTATTCGAATTTTTCTCACCTTTTAAACCTTCCCTAGACCTCCACGAACATTTTAAGACCAAGATAAAGATACATCTGTTCAGCCGTTGTCGAGTTTTTTTTAAATATATAGATTAACGAATTGGAGCGTTTTAGCAAATTAATTTTAATAGAAAATACCAATTTATCAAAAATGTTCCAGGCCTATTTGTTTATTACACGAACTATAATGAATATTTTCGAATAAAATATACGTGCCTAATTATAAATTAATTACAGAATGTCTACAGGAAAACCCATAGTATTCCTTCAATAAATAGCTTAAAAAAAGTGCCACGCTAAAACACGTAGGTAGTTGCATTTATTTCAAAATGAAGTTGTTGGGGAATGGAATGTTTTTGCATATCTGGGTCCACTTTGTAATAATATGTGTTGGTAACATTCGTTCCGTCAAAATAATGTCAACGCCAGAATTCCAACTCGCAAGCGCGACCGACTGTCACTTCACTTAGCTTGCTTGAGTTAATGAGTTGAGTTGAGTTGCCGAGTTGGTCAGTGTTTGTGTTCGATCTCATACGGTTCGTATCGCTGCTTTGCTTTTCCTGTTATTTCAAATTCTTTACTAAATAAATATTCACTTAACGTTTGGTACACGACCAATTTAATAACTAATGTTTGTATATTATAATTACTATTGAGAACATTTGAATAGTCGAAAAAGAAGTGTTATTAAATTATATCAAAATTATTTACAAAACTCGTGATTAAAGTTATTTAAGATACTAATTTTTTTTCTCCAGTTCTCTATGAGTTTCAAAAACTATTGTCAATTGCAAGTCGAGTAAGTTATAACCTTGACCTTAGAGCAAGACGTGGAAACAGCGGCTGAATTGAAGTGTCCGCGTCGCTTCTAATCCGGAACTTACCTGACGAGTACTGGCTGCGATATATTGAACAAAATATACTAGAAATAGCAGGTATGTACATATTTTATTCACTTGTAGTTCCTCTGAACTTTGAATTCATTTAACTATACTTTCATTTAGTCATTGGCATTGTTTTAAAGATGATTACTTTACAATAAACTTTGTAAAATATTAACAAATAGTGTAAAAGTCCTGGTTTAAAGTTGATCTCCCTTATTTACTGCCTTTTTTCATCTCATCTAGCCAGTTGTCTCGAAACCTTGCAAGAATTACTAATCTGCTTTTATTGAGTGATAAATAAATCTAGGAACTTATCTGCCGACAGACCTTCTATTGTTGAGATTTACTTGGACTCAAAAACATATTGAATGGGTCCTAGTACCTCATTGTAAACTGGAGAAATACTAATATTGTCAGCTCGATTGTTCTGAAATGCCTAAAATTTCAAATTATTGTCACAATAAATTCCCAACAACCCTTTATCTGATTCAATATCATGTTTGCATCCAACATATCTGCCTCCATGACTGCTACTGATTCAAGGGTTTGAATCTGTGGTCGGACAAAATATTTATATGATCTGCTAATGTTTCTTCAAACTATGGGAGTTTTCCATCATGTAATATATATTTAAGTATTTAGATTTAGAAATATTTAAGTGTTTATCAGTTGTTTACATGCCGTAGCACTAGCTTTTGTATGGGTTTGTGTTGTGGATGATGCCATCCCAGTTCCTCCAGGAAGCCTAGCAGACACTTCACATTGCCAACAATATCTTGGAGCTACCTCGGTTTGTGACCCTGTACATCGCCAGTGCTGGGCATTCCATCAGAATGTGACTGGTGACTTCATTGGTCCCCATGCAGACTCTTCAGAAGGGGATATCTGTGACACCTAAGTTTTAAAGATATTTCTTAAGTAGACCATGACCTGTAACTATCCCTGTAACCATACTTATTCTGGTCTTATTTAGCTGCAGATTTTTGCCAAAGAATCTGGTATTGTTTTTAGGTAGTGTGGTTCTGGTTTCTCTGCATGTATCAAGGCTGCTCCAGTAGTGTTGGTGCTGGTCCCTATAAAGCACTAGCTAAAATAACTTCAAATGGGCTAGACCGTACTGTGTGACAATGTCAAAATGTTTATTTTATTGTAGCCAGAATCTCTGTTCGAATGCCTTTATCCCACCAGAGCTTATTTGCGATTCGGCTTTTTATACTGCCATAGAACCACTGACCTTACCACTTACATCTATGTCGAGCTGTTCTGTCCGTCAGCATTTGCAAAGGCGATTGTTCTACCTACATATTTAACAATCTGTAGTTCATACTATTTCCGAGTATACTCATAGTGTAAAAAACCACCCACTATAAGTGAATCTATCCTTATTACTTTTTTCTTCAGCATTGTAAGACTCGCTAATGAAGCATAGGGCACTTCCCCCATCTATTTCATAGCACTTGGCTACTATGTAATAGGATCTTACAAACATTTTGCTAACATGCTTATTTTTACATTGAACTAAATGGTACCTCCATAATACTATTTTACCACTGAATAAAGAAATGCAAATGTAAAAAAGTAAAAAATGGTATGAAGAGAACAGCACACTCGACTAAACAAATACATTAGCATAGTTGACTCATAAAATCACAATAAATTGAACAAGCCATATGGACCCCCATGAACTCTTTGTTCTCAATTCTGAGAACATCTTATTCCTCAGTACATAGAAGTGATTCAGCATAAATATTTAAATATTTCACTACTTTTCAGGTACCTGCCAGTAATTAAAATGGATCCTTCAGTGGTAAATTCGATAGCTAACGCCCTCAGTGTGATAACTATACTATCATGTGTTTTCTTGAAGTTACCACAGATCCAGCAGGTGAAACAACGTAAGTCGGCTGAAGGAATTTATCCACAGTCTATGATTCTGGAAATAACTGGGTGAGATTTGTTTTTTTTTAAATTGACAAGATCTTTGTAGGTATTATGACATAATATTAGCATGATGTTGATTCATGGTACTTCAAACCGGATTATATTAAATAGAAACTTTTTAGAGTTCTGTACCCAAAGGGTATAAACGGGTTCCCATTTTTCAAAATCCGCTGTCTATTAATCTATCGGTCACCAGGTTCTATTTCATGACTCGTGATAGCTAGACAGTTGTAATGTTCAGCTTTGCCGCTATAGCAAACAAAACGAAAGTTGATACAACACACGTAATATTTTTGCTGTCAAACGCGAGCCAGGGTACCGATTCTCGCTTCACACGACATGAATGCGTGGACGGAAATCGGCGGGTGTCGCGTCGCCTGTCTCATATTTAGGAACGGCGAACATGAGACGGACGACGTTTCACCCGTAAATTTGCGTCCACGCATTCACGTCGTGTGGTCGAGAATCGGCGCCCTGATCGCGCCGCGCACAAAGGGAACATTACCTTTCGTGCGCGAATCTGGCTCGCGTTTGGCCGGTATTTTTCATGAATGACGGCAAACAGACTTTGCTTTCCTGAGATCGAAGCACACTATTATTACCAATAGGCAAGATTATAACTGTCGGCCTTTCAGACTCGGTTTTCACATTTCTATTTTGAAGGTTTCAAGAGGGATAAATTACTTGCTGAAACGCTACGTTAAAATCCTTGGGCCCAAGCTTGTCTCATCTGCACCTGCACCAACGGACGAGACTGTGTCCTTACTTGTGAGAGGTCAGATGAGAGCCGCTGCCAACACTGCCGAAAAAAGGCCGGAGACTGCGGGGGTAGCCGAAGTCTGTCGGGATTCGAGATCTTGTGACATCCATCCAAGTTGTGACCCGGGGTGCCCGGCGCTGCACGGGTAGTAGGGACCATGTGATTTTATTCCGTAGTCCAACATGTCATCAAACATTAATAAAATAACCCTTTACTATTTAATTAATTTGATTTGTTCAATTCATCTTCACACCTTTCATTTCGCTCTTATCGCTATTTGAAGCAGTGCTTGTCTAAATAAAACAAGATTAAATATTCATATGCCATGCTCTCTTTGTAAGTGGTGTGTATGAAATCGATATTATTGAAAAGTGAGAAATTGAGGTCATTGAAAAAAATGATGTTGACGTATATTGTAATACAAATGAACCCACAACGGCATGTGTAGTGTTTTAAAAGGTCTGTCACATCTTATCTTTGAATTCCAGGAGTCGACCCGTAATCATGATACGCGTACCTACCTACATGTCTAGGCTAGTAATAATGCATCTTATTTGATTAGGTATTTCTATGTAATATTTGCGATATATGTAGCAATTACATTATGTAATTGATACTTTATTATTGGTTTTGTGAATCGTTCATTAGATGGCATACGCTTTGCTTAAGTGTCGGCTATACCTAAAGCGGTAATCCAACGCTCTAACTAGGGTCACCTACTTGTTTCTGTAATTCAGTATAAATAATGACCTTCGTCGTCCTTGGTAGGACCATTCTAACGTCACCTCTGCCGGGAACCAGGGACATGCTTCCGAGGAATAACTCGGGGATAGACGGATAGATATGTAACCAGTGGTTTAAGTCGGTTCAAATCCAGCTTGATATTACCACGACCATCGGCCAAGTAATAATATAGACCGGCCCATCCATACATTAGTTTTGAAGACGATAATGTGAGCGCATGCGCTCACTTGGTCGTAGTCGGTGTTATTGTTCCGTAGGTGAAACACGTGTCAAGATAAGACATTCTACGCAAGATACCTTCCTGTGCGTTCCCGAAGTGTAAAAACATTACCCTAAATTCTAAACAGCAAGTGACGTAATATAAAAGTTCTTGTAGTTCGTTGTAACTTTCATTAATGTTTTAACAAGTTCGAAGTGGTAGTGATTTTTCTAGGCGAAAATTGCGGTTTATGATGTATTAAAAAAAACTACCTAGTCGATCTCGTTCAAATCAATTTTCGTTGGTAGATTTTATGGCAATTTACATCATATATTTTTCTTGATGCGGTTTACAGAATACATCTACTTACCAAGTTTCAACAGCATAGGCTTTATAGTTTCGGAGAAAAGTGGCTGTGACATACGAACGGACAGACAGACAGACATGACGAATCTATAAGGGTTCCGTTTTTGCCATTTGGCTACGGAACCCTAAAAAGAATGTAGGTATGTGTGCATGTCGTGTCGTCGCTACAATATCTTTGTGTGTGAACTAGTCTCACTTTTTGAGTTCGTAATGCATGACGTGGGCCCGTTTTTTACTATTACTTGGTCGAAAGCCACGACTCACACTAAGTTACTACTGCAATCTAGAGACAGTGCTGCCGAAAATACTAGAAAACATCATAAAAGGTTTTGTTTATTCCAGGTTTACCATAATGACGTTGTACAACTTTACCAACGGGTACGGCATTATGACGTACATGGAGTATCCGATCATTCTGGCGCAAGTATACATGTTGTTGTACTATGTGTTGCTGTACAAGAATATGTTGAACAAATCTACCATTCCTGTGTATGTTGGAATATATGTACTGACAGCGTTTGCGTTTATTTGTGGGTGTTTACCGAAGGATTTACTGTCATATTTGGTGGTGAGTAATTTTATGTATAGTTATAAGTATACGTAAGTATAATAATCTATTCGAACCCAAATAAAAAAGCCAAAGAAAATCATTTTGAGGTCGGCTCTTCCTGCCTACTTACCACATTTTTGCACCGGTTTTCGCAGTAATATTAAAAGTCGGCCATAGGCTCATGAACGAGAATTTGAGAGCTTTCAGATACCTTCTGATACAGAGAGCTCCCTCCACCTTTCTCAAACTCTGGACTTCTGAGTTCTCCTTAGCTGAATCCATCTTCGACTCTGGAACGAACTACCCTCGCCGTACCAAGTGTCATTGCCTAATTTCCTAGCTGTTCCTAAAAGTCTCGAGTTCATACGTAATATTCTAGACCTAACTGACTCTGGTGAACTAGCGAACGTGACTCCATGAGCCATAGCTTGAAGCGAAATATGTATCGCGATGGGCTTCACAGAGTTAGATGTCCATGAAATGTAGATCACATTGCGAAGAGATCTTCTCTCTGAGTACGTCGATGCAGTTATCCACATTACTGGTGTGGTGTGTTGTGGTGGGTAGAATGAATAGTGTCAATGTAGGGCCTGACCAGCGAACAGTGTAACTAATACCTAGTCCCTAGTACTAACATACATCACCAGTATCCGGACAAAAAGTAGTTGGATAAAAAAAGATATAAATTATTTTACAAATTTACTACTACTACTAGTTTGGATGTACTCCAACCAACAAATGATATTAATTGCTATTAAACACTATTTTTAGTTTGCCAGGGCAAGAATAGGGCGGTAGCTATTGCACTAGTATCTAGACCGAACATAATATGTGCTAACTTTCTCACGTGGCTCTGTGCGCGTGAACAAGTAAGCACTCTATTTTTTTTCTATATTGATAGACTCAGTGTTCTGGAAACGATCACTGCAGTAAGCAACTTTCGCTGCTGCTAGTTTTTAGCTGACCACTTTGGTGTCGTTTACGTGCTTCGGAAAGTACGTTAAGCCGTTCGGCCCCCGTTGTTATACTTACACAAAGTCGTATTAACGGTAGTTATGACTTACTGTAAGTATATCAACGGGGGCAGCGTTGGTCCTGGTTATCAGAAACATGTTAGGCATTATGATAAGTTTTTACAGCGGGCGGTCACAACCGCGGCTGTCCATTCTAACACGGCAGTAGACTCACCACCTACTACGTGGGCCGTAAAACTATAAGGTAAAAAGTAGGCGTACAATATGCCTCTGACTTTCCATTTGGGAATAAAGATGTGATTAGGTATACTATACACTGTGGAAAGGAAAAAAAAGTTTGATGATGTAACATTTTTTTCATTGCGGCTTAACACGTTTTCTAACACCATTTTGTCATAGCAAGTTTCCTGCTAACTTATACACGGTTGATCGTTCACTATTATACATATAATTATTGATAATATCACAGGGCGGAAACTCCATTCAAATGATTCGTTTTCAATTTTGTCACCTACACTAAAACACGCTATGTTCGTACAGAGCTTGAATGTGTGTGTGACCAATAACGCTAAGCAAATTTTCCATCAAAACACCCGCCGAACTGTAATGACAGCCGTGGCTGGCGGGGGTGGGGAAGCTAGGTCAGAGAGGGGCAGGGAGTTGCCTATCTGTATGTAATACTGTTATATTATCTTTGATAATATCAACTCCGGTTTATTGGGGACACTTGAACACTATAAAAATAAGACTCGAAAATGACGTTTTTAATTATTTTATAGCTTGCCTGCAAAGATAACAATGTGTATCTAAGTGAAAGTGACTGATAGCTCACCTGCAGTGTAATAGTTTACAATTACCTCACTGTTGTTTTAGGGTTCCGTACGCAAAGGTAAAAACCGAATGTCTGTCTCTAGGCTGTATCTCAGGAACCAAGACTATTATTAGTGGTCAAGCAATCTCTATGGTAGCGTTAATATAGTCCGTTTAGAGTTAAATTACCTCTAGCACTTAGGTTGCCGATCTTGATTGCTGTGTTACCCGAATAAGTTTTTGTTTCTCCCATGTTCTGCAACCTTTAGTCGAAATTAACTTTCTACTTTTTCGGGCGCGGCCATTATTTGAGATGTGAAACGTTGTGAACTTGTGGTAGCAGCAACTTCGTCTTCGTTAGTGGCGGTAGTTAATGTTTTTTTCGAACATTCATAAAACAATAAATAAATCTTAAATACAATGGCATAGTACCTGGAGCATTGTCGTAGTAAAGTAAAGTTCATTATGACATGAAAATCAAAACTGTTCGTGCTAACGGTTGGATATTAAAATCTCCACTATACTCGGTAAAATGTCTTAGGCTGGCACTCATAGGGCGACTTTACTGCAATGCCAACACGCAGAAAACAATCGACAAGCTGTCAGTCAGAGGTAATATATCTGGTAACGGACTATACTAGTATTAACACCAGCTACATGACAAATTTCTGGGTATTGCTCTCGATATAAGAGTCATGGCTGGTAAACTTGGTTCAGGGAAATATGGATACAGCTATCCCTTTCGGTATACTGCGTGGTTCTTGTGCAGAAATATACTTATGGCATTTGGCATATGTTATTAACTAAATCTTTCAACAACCTATCCTGTGTAGGTATAGCGCATAGCCTCTAACTGGGCAAGCTTTCGGAGTGAGCCGAGCACTTTTCGGAGTTAGTGGAGCACTTTTTGTACCTCTAAGTGTACGATGCTCCTTACCCCCACTACTCCAAAAGTTCCAAAACCTTGCCAAGATAGATGCCGTACACTGTACAAAACTTATTTAACTTTAGACATTTTTTAAAGAGTAGTTATTTCTCTAACTAAAATGGCTAAGGTCATCATCAGTCCGTCGATCGGTTAACGGTAGCATCAACTAGCCAACACATGCATTATTGTATTCTAAACAACTTCTAATTGCTTAGTAAATTCTATTTGTGTTCCAGCCGTTCTGCACACCTCTAAGTGGATTCGCAAAAGTGTCATACATTTATAGCATCGTTGTAGAAAGCAATGCCGATGCTGTTTCCCTCACTACTTGGTTGATCTCTATAGTAACGAACATGGGTGAGACATATTTTCATTTTATTTTAAAGTTATTCACACAGAAAAGGGTGGAGAGACGACTTAATAAATAAAAGAGAAGACGGGTGGGGGAAGACCATTGTGGCGATGACATATGGCTATCTGTGGACATCGATCGGCTGGCATAAATAATAGTATTTACAGAGCAGACTGGGTCGCCATGCGTTGTACAATAAGTTGAAGATTAACTTATTTTGGTCAGTTACACAACACAACTGAAGACGTAGCGACTAACGACTTGAGGGTTGGCTTGAGTTTTACAATAAACACCTAAGTTAACCCTTAAGTTGTTTCTCGCTACTACGTCGCCATGGCAGTGGCGGATACAGGGTAGGGGCGCGGGGGGCGCCCCCCCCCCCCTTGGGTGGCTCACACACGGCGCACGCGTCGTCGTACGTGGACGCATACGATAGTGTAGAGTAGTCGGGCGACTTCGCCGACGAACTTCGTTCAACTACGCGAGTAGAAATTTATGGGGTATTTATATCCTATGCTGAATCAGTCGATAAGTAAATAATACGGTGTCTGTAGGTGTCTGCCGGATGATGAACGAAAGACGATTGACGAAACAGATTAATGAAGCGAGAGTGAACGGACAACCCGGTAGATGTCGACCTAGACATACGTATGGCAATCAAATCGGAAGAAATACTAAAGAAACGACATGTCAAGCAACAGTACCCGAAACCGGCGAGCATGTATGAAAACAATTATTAAAGAGAAAGAGCAAAGAAGTTGCCAGGGTGGCATTCTACTGTAGCATTGGACATAGCAGGTGGTCTCTGACGGGTTCTCTGCTGCTGACATGATGACGGGACTGACAGCTAGTAAAAGTTGGTTCGGGAAATAAAACAAAGATTAATTCTAATTGAAAACAAGTAAATTATCTTAATAAACTTGCTTTGGTGATCACACCCCGCAATCCGATTAGGATACGTTAGGTTAGAAGGCTAAGGCGGGAGCGGAGCGGAGCTTCCGCATTAGCCTTCGTGGTTATTTTTTTTTATTACCGCCTTAACAAAACCACGCCAAATACAAATAAGACGATTAACATAGACACAAACATAAATCAAATTAAGGTACGTGTTCAAACGTACCGTTGTACGTACGTTGCAAACGAATAATCGATGGCGCCTACTTATAACATGCCTTTTTCAACATATACCGTGGCTTTAATGTTCAGTGGCTTGTACCGTGACTTTAAAGTATGTTCAAATTAAAACTATAAATATCTTCTTCTACCCACATATATTTTTTATTACGAAGGTTTTTATAGGGTCGGCAGCGCGAGTGTGGCACCTCTGGTGTCGCAAACGTTCATAGGCTGCGGTGACCGCCAGTCCTTCTGGTGGGCCGTATGCTTGTCTGTCACCTTATTTTATTTTTATTTTATTTTTATTTTAAAACTTTATGCACAAATTACAATTGTACAAAGGCGGACTTAATGCCAAAAGGCATTATCTGCCAGTCAACCTTTGGGTGATGCAGAGATAAGTTTGAGTAGGTGCTCATAATAATATGGTGAAAGCTAAACGGTACAAGACTTCAAATTTTAATATTACTATCTATTAAATCATGTAAACATAACATGTATACATACATAAAAATAAATCAAAATACATACTTATCATATATACATAGATATCATATAAAATACATACTATCTATATATATATATATACATATATATACTTAAAACACATTTCATACGTACACTTGAGATAAGCCTTAACAATATTGTTCTACCTATGGGTTCTTATATAGTTCGCGAACTCTGTTTCGAAATGTTAACCGATTAGTCAACTTCCTGACTTCAAGAGGAAGAGCATTCCAGAGAAGAATAGAACGCACTGGAAAAGAGGAATGGACAAGATTAGAAGAGTGAGTTGGACAGTGCAGTAGAAGATTGTTAGAGGAGCGCAGATGTTTGTCGTGGTTAGAGCCAATTAGATGAAGATGAGATTTTAAGTAAGGAGGAGCGCTGGGAGAATTGAGTAGTGAGAAAATTTGACAGACAGATCGCAGACTGCGTCGTCGCCGAATAGGTAACCAACCAAGCTCTACCCGACAAGCCGAAACATGATCGTACTTCCTAAGGTTGTAGACGAATCGAATGCAATTGTTGAGAAGTCGGTCAAGCTTATTGAGCAGGTCTGCATTCAGGTCAAGATAGCACACATCACCATAGTCGAAGATCGGAAATATTAGAGTTTGCACAAGCATTGTCTTGGTTTTGACAGGTAAAAAATTTCTAAGACGATAAAGAGCCCGAAGCATCCCAGTAACCCTTTGACAAACACTAGTCACCTGAACCCGCCAACTCAAGGTTGAATCAATGTTTAAGCCTAAGTTCTTAACGCTGAGTGTAACAGGAATAGCTATATCATTAAAAGTTATTGATGGCAGAGTTACGTCCTTCAACTTGTTAATCATATGATTAGTGCCAATTATTATGCTCTGGCATTTATCAGGGTTGACGGCTAGACCGAACCTACTACACCAACTACCTATCAAGTCTAAATCCGCGTTAACGCTGTTTATTGCATCCGATATATTGTCCACAGAGGCCTGGCAATACAATTGCAGGTCATCAGCATACAGGTGATACGCACACTGAAGATTAGAGGTCACGAAATTGATGAATATCGAAAATAGAAGAGGAGATAAGATGCCGCCTTGAGGGACCCCAGAGTCAAGTTTGCACCAGATCGACGACTTCTCGTCAACCCAAACTGACTGCTGACGACCCTGAAGATAAGAGGAAAACCAATCCAGCTCGTTAGAAGAGATCTTAATATGGGCAAGGATTGACAAAAGAATGTCGTGGTTAACACAATTAAATGCATTTGAGAAGTCAACTAAGACCATTACGGTGGCCTTAGCTTTTTCCATCCCATCCCTGATATCACCGGTTATCTTGAGGAGTGCAGTAGTTGTACTATGGCCTGGCCTGAATCCCGATTGCATAGGAGTAAGTATGGTATTATGCTGTACAAAACCAGACAACTGCTTATGCACGCATGCCTCCAACACTTTTGATAGAAAAGGAAGGATAGAAATTGGACGAAAATGTTTTGGAAGAGACGGATTGGAGATTTTAGCAAGGGGGCGAACATAGGCTTTTCGCCACAAGATTGGAAATTGACCAGATTCAAGCGAAAAGTTAATTATGTTTAAAATAGCAGGAAGAAGTAAGTCAAGGATAAGCGTAACCATACGTCGACTTATGTTGTCACAGCCCACTGCCTTTGATTTAATGGACAAGATATTTTTTTTGATCTCAACCAACGTGACCGGAGAAAACTGAAAGGGTGCATGACTGGGACTGGTCAGTCCGGCTATGAAGTCAACCGTTTGACACTTGGTTAGGCCATCAATTACAGGAGTGGTGGAGAAATGACTATTAATAGCATCTAACTCAATTGTCTTGGGTAACTCCAGTTGCCTTGGTTTACCAATACCCAGTGTCCCAAGAAACTTCCAAACATCAGCCGGTGACGAGTAAGTGATGTTGTCAAAGATGTGTCGGCCTTAGTGGTATAAAATAAAAAGTATCACATACCTACTCGATATTTGTATGTCAGGATCGTAGCAAGTGGAAAGCCATAGTCTCTGCTTACCCCGATGGGAGACAAGCGTGATTATTATATGTATGTATGTATACCTACTCGATAACCAATAGAATTTTAGACACCATTTACCAAGAGAGACTGTACCTTGGATTCATGACCCCATACGGGGCCCCCATATGGACGTATTTCCGGAATGCCCGCAATGCGGCAAGATTATATAAGCCCACAGATGGCGATAGCCGTCAGGGTGATTTGAGGTAAACGCAAGATCTCCGTTGAGGTGGCATATCTCCTAGCCGGGACCTGGAAGCGAGGGCCCTTGCGTCAATACTTAAATGGCGCAAGGGAAATCATAGAGCATAGCTTGGAAAGTGAGACTTGAGCAACTAGGGTGGGGAAACAAGAATATCGGCCTTAATGCCCGGGGCCTGCGGGGGGGGGGGGTGTCGAAACTCAAAATTTTATTTTGCGCCCCCCCCCCTTGTGTTTTTTCTGTAGCCGCCACTGCGCCATGGGAAAAATAAGAGAGAAGATACGTGTATTAAATTAGTAGGCTGTCATCATCCTTCATTTGTATTCATGCATTCATGTTGAAATTACACACACATACACAAATTTTGTAATTCCTAATATTAGAGTAATGTGTGTGCTTTATGAATACATACGCTAAATTATACGCAGAAAAAATATAACCTCGAGGTCATCTTGAAGTTTCAGGTACCTACTTTCGAAAAAAATATGGATACCTACTCGTAGAATATAATTTAGATGTTTGTATTTGAATGAACATAAAATTAACATTAACGGTGTAAAAATGTCCGTAATTTATTTATTTATTTCCCAACTAAAATATTCACTATTTTCTTTTCCAGCTCGCATTTTCACCGTTTACGTGGACTCGGCTGACATAACCCTGATGGTAAACTTTATTGTGTCCACGATGCTTAGCACAGGAGTATTCTGCACCGCGTTCTACTACCAAAGTGTGAGCTGCGACTGCACCGTGAAGAAACAACGTCGTACCACTGCCAAGCCTCATAAAGATTTTGCCAATTTCAATTCCGACTAAATGAATACTACCTACCTGTATTTGACGATTCTGTATTTGTATGTGATAATATTTTAGAGTATATAGTTCATTGTTCTCTAGTAGATACTTCACAAATTTGATAGAAATAATATATTTTTAATCTATAATATAGGACAGTACAGTACACCTTCAAAAATAATAAAAATGTTGGTGTTATTTTGTCTTCATGATACTACTTCACGACATCTACATTTAGTATGTAGTAATATAAAGATAGTCAGTGCATATCGCAAAGTAATTCCTATGAAAAGTTAGATTCACAATTCTCATCAAATTTTATTAAATTTAGAACTTTAAATCTTAACACGTTGAACGCCATGTCGGACAATGGTGTCCGCCAGGTGAGTTTCCCCTGAGACCAGATCATTTTACCACGAAGTGTCCAAAATCGTCAGTGGTTTTTTTTGTAAATATGCTTAGGAAATAACTCAAAATTGATAGCCAACTTACGGGAATAGCGATATTGTCATTATTTCCTGAGATATTATATAGCAGACACCAGTGTCCGTCATGGCCTGTGAGAGAGTAAAACCGGTTTTTCTATCGCAGAGGCCGCGCGGGTCACATTGTCGGCCCCTTCCACCACGCGTATTTGTAACCTAAAGTATTTTTTTAGTATGTGTTGTAAACAATGCACCAACAGATATCCTGAACTTGATAACATAGTTCAGAAGTTCATTATTATTTTTTAGCTCGTGCGGTTGTTACCTACCTATTTTCTATAAGAAAAATAGTTACTTAATTTTGTTTTTATTAACATGCAGCCTTTTACAACTCCTATAGGATTTTACGATAACATATTTATTTTTTAAACATTTTTCTAATAGTTAAACCGAAACAGATTAAACTGTCTTGATAAAAATGCCTTCTTCCAAAAAAAATGCCCTACTGAACCCATTTCTTATTCAAAATGTACTTGACTATGAGCTATTATAATTCTAACAACTGTCTAATGCTTTATAAAGGCTGAAATTCTGTCTATCTAACTATAATATCACTCAATTGAACAATTCAAAACACTTTCTTTACGTACCTAGAATATATTTGACAACAATTTATTGAAAAGCCTATAATTTCTAAGTCCTTTTGGTTTTTCTCGGGCCAAGCGGCCAGGAAGTACTGTGGGGCCATGCGGGTCCATTGACGTAATAAAAGCAGTGTAATCGCTGTCCGTCGGCCTCCCAGAGGCTTCGGAAGTGATCAATGTCACGTCAGACACCAGTGTCTGCCGCGGCCCACGTGACCCGGCACATTGGCAGACACCAGTGTCCGCCGCGGCCGACTGGAATATCCACGTTTTTATGCCTGGCGTTCAACGTGTTAAACATAAAGTTATTTATAAAGGATAAAAATGACACAGAACTTTTATTTTTATAAGTTGTACTCAACATTGTTTTACACCTGAGCACAAAGTATTCAGGTAAATAAATATTAAGTACAAGGTGCCATAACCGTTCTCCGCATATTCCTGACATTATATTTTTGAGAATAACAACAAAAAATGAGTTGATAATTTTAATTTTTATTAAATCATCATATCAGTAATCTATTATTAGTGCCTACTTTATTTAATACTTTATCATTATTTATTGTGATACTTATTATTATAATTCTACGACTAATCATTTTGAGACTTACTCATTTTATTCCATTATTATTAAGTATTTTATTTTCATATGACTATTTTTATGAGGAGTTTATAAAATACTGTTTATTGTAAAGTATTTTACTATTTGTTCTAGTCACTGTTATGAAATTTTGCCGTTTTGAATTATTTATTAGTTTAGAATGTCTCATGATGATTTTAATATATTTTTTTCTACAATACGATTCTCATAGAGACGCACACAGTAGTGAAAGTTCTATGCACTTACTTTGAATATAGTGAGACAAAAATATTCGATTTGTAGTTCAAAGAGTAGTTAGTAGACACAAGATTTATTCTATATCATATTAATATATTTATAATATTATGAGCATTAAAAAGACGTTATTGCTTACTTAAATTATAAAAGGTCATTTATTACGACCATGTGATTGTCAAACATTCTGATATTTTTTAGTTATTGTTTGATATTGTTCGAACGCCGAGAAATGTGTTGATTATGTTTTTATTTAAAGAGCCGTTTCCCAAAAAAAATACAGAACATCAGTATAGTTCAATTCGATTTTTATAAATCAAAAAAGGAAGGATATAACGGTATCCTAGAAATAAGGATCACTTTGAATTAAAGCTCCACCTACCGGTGTGAACAAGAGTTTTCAAGTCGGTAGTGCTTGTGTTAGCTGTAAGGACAGCCAATATAGGAACCACGGCTGCTAGAATTCTTACGATATCTTGACAATTTAATGTAGTTTATATTGTAACTGACATAATATTTAGAGAATAAGCGATTACCTGACGAATAAATTATCAATTTAGACTTTGCTTCCATATGATACATAGTTTGGATTTGGAGTGGTCATAGAAGAAAAAAATATATAAATAATATTATAAATCAAAGGTGTCATTGTAATTCAGTACAGTGATTGAGCCCAGCACGAACTGTATACTATGGACACTATCACAACTATTTAATTTAATTTATAAAGAATTTGACATACCTACATCTAAATGGCATTAAAAAACGCAAAACTTGCACGAGTATTGCCGTTGGTTATTATTATGTGAGAAAATTCAAGTAGCCAGAGATGACTTAGGCAACGAATTCATACATCCATTAGTAGAAAAGTTTATGGCCGCTCTGAAGACAAATTTTCTGCGATTTGTCACTTGACGGGGTGACAGTCTCAGTGCGGCAGTCATCTCTCACTCTGAACTCATATGGGGTAAACATAGAGCATATATTATGTCCGGGAACTACGCTAGCTAGCGATGTGTCTCCAACAAAATAGGCAAAACAAAAAATCCTTATGCTTCCTCCACAATGCTCGCGAAGTTGAACGAAGTTTCTCGGCGAAGTCGCCCGAGGCAAGGTAAAGTTTTGACGAAGTAAGCCGATGTGCCTCTCTATACTATCGTATTCGTCCAACTTCGCGAGTAGTGTGGAGGAAGCATTAGGAAATGTGCTTCTAAGTACGTCTGAATCTTTTGTTGACTCTGGGTACTGTTTCATTCCTGTATTGCGAGAAATGTCGAATACCTATCAGTTAAAAATATATTGCAAAATCAGAGCAGATTTATGCGTAGCTAAGATAGAGAGATCATATCCTCTGCAAAATGAACCATGATGATATACATTATTTACTTCAAATAAATTATTTAAAAATATTCTCATAATTTTAATATAGTTAAGTGCCAAATTTGGATTTACTTAGAAGATATATTCCAATTCTATTATGTAATCAGTAATTTAATCATATTTCAGTATAATAAAGATGATATGAAATACCTAAGTTGTTTATAATATATATTGAGATCCCAGTATCCCAGATTAAAGTGTCTTTTGTGTACGAAGTTTGTATGACATGTGGTACCTATCTGTCCCCTGTTCACATATCCTTACTGGTATGGAAGTGTTGATTTGACCAGCTCAAGTAAGAGGTAATGAATAGTACTTCAAAGCCTGGAACATCGCCGCATCCTTACGTTTCAGCTGGTCGGACTGGAAGTCGGGGGTTTTGTATAAGATTGCCGTAAGACTCCGTTGGGGGTGCGCACTGGAGTCTTACGGCAATGTGCACCGAGGAGGTGGTGATGTATTTCTCCCATTAATACACTCTACCAGCTCTGACACCATCACTTACCAACAGCTGAGACAGTGCGTGGTCAGCGAGCTTATCTTTATTTAAAAAAGTATGAGCTCAATAAGGTGTTTCGTGACAAGGGTGCGATGGAGCCTAGCCTTTTTATGATCTTCAGAGCCTAAACCAGCTTCGGACGGGACCATGGTGAAAATAGGTAAAACTTGTAACAAAAGCTTGTATCAGATCAACCATTAAGACTGGCGTGGTACCTTTCGAGCCATAAGGCCTATATAACAATAACAACCTCCCAAATGTGTAATGAAAGTTGAGTGCCGTGAGGGGTTGTTCCTTTCCCCAGGTTCTTTCTCATAGGCGAATCTGGCATAAAATGTAGAATCAGAACAAGAAGCCGTAAGACGGTCTCACCCGACTGCCCCTCTAACGTTTATTATGAAAGTGAAAGTTCAATACGGTTGACGTTGCCATTTTTGTTTTTTTCAAACTTTGAATAGATGATCCACGTGACCTAGTGACGTAGTTTAATGCAACAGAGTCACAGACTACAGACACAAGTCTGGCCATAAGCCCCTCTGCAATCTATTTTATAGAGAGGGGCTAAAACTCAATGTTCATAAGTGTTACTTGACCTATATGAAAAAAGCCGGCCAAGTGCGAGTTGGACTCGCCCATAAAGGGTTCCGTAGCAACAAGTAACATAATTTAAAAGTTCTTGTAGTTACTTGTAACTTTCATTGATGTTTTAACACGTTCGCAGTGGTAGTGATTTTTTTAGGCGAAAATCGCGGTTTATGACGTATTAACACGCTGAACGCCACGTGGCTCACCGTGTGAGCCGCGTGAGAAAACTTGTTTAGGCCAAAGTGAAAATGATATTTCTTTCAATTTTCATAATAGTGTTTTTTTCACGTAATACGTAAAAAAGATGAAGTAATATTATATCCATTTAAAACAATCGATTTTTATGCCATAAATACTGCATTTAAGAGTTATGGCTCACTGGTGGGCCGCGTGGCCACATCAGAAGGAAACGCGATCTTACTACCGCGGGGGCCGCGAGGGTCACGCTGTGGCTCACCCGCGCAGCACCCACCTGCCTACATTACTCGTCCAGCGTAAATTCAAATTAGTCGACCGTTTGCAATACGAGTAAATCACGCGCAATTTCTTATGATAAGTTTTTTTTTATACCACTAAGGTGGCAGACAAGCATACGGCCCACCAGAAGGACCGGTGGTCACCGCAGCCTATGAACGTTTGCAACACCAGACGTGCCACACTCGCGCTGCCGACCCTGTAAAAACCTTCTAAGACCCCTTTTGAAGAACCCCATACTGTAGGCGTTTGGGAAAACCGAGGCAGGGAGGTCATTCCACAACCTAAGCGTGCGCGGAAGAAAACACCTATCGGATCTAACCGTGCTGGAACGCACCGAACGCAGAGTGTGAGGATGAACTCCCTGTCTGTGGCGAGCGGTGCGATGATAGAACGTAGCCGTGGGCATCATATCAAACAATTCCTCAGAGCACATACCATTGTACAGGCGGTAGAACACGCATAAGGAGGCAAAGTCTCTCCTGTCGCGAAGAGGTTCCACACCAGCTGTAAGTACAGGATCGTTGACAACTCTTACAGCTTGTCTTTGCACCGAGTCAAATGGACGAAGCTGATATTCAGGTGCTCCCGCCCAGAGGTGACAGCAGTACTCCATATGCGGCCGCACTTGCGACTTAAAAGAGAAGCAGTATTTGCGTCGCAGTGAAGTACCGCCGCACCCTGTTGAGCACACCTAGCTTCTTGGACGCCAGCTTAGCCTTGTCCTCCAAATGACTACGGAACTGAACGTCACTGGAGATGTCAACGCCAAGGATCCCTATACTTTTGGAGATGGAAAGAGATGTGCCCTAAAATTGCGGCGCTACAATAATTGGGGTTTGCTTAGCGGTGAACAAACACGCTTGCGTCTTCGAAGGTTTGAACTGGACAAGATTTTGTCCACCCCAATCGGACACTCTAGTAAGAGTAGCCTCGATTTCAGACACAAGCTGTTCACGTTTTTCCTTCACTATATACCGAGAGATACCGGGGCGGCCCGTGTAACAAGTGTCCACCGTACTGTCGTCCGCATAACAATGAATGCCGTCAATAGACAACATGTCATTGACATGCAGCAGAAACAGAGTAGGGGACAACACTGAGCCTTGCGATACTCCAGTACTCCGCGTTTATGGCCATGCATTCTGAACAGCTGCCGTCAACGACGGCCCTGATGCTTCTACCGGCCAAGAAGGTGGACACCCATCCGCATAATCTCTCAGGTAGTCCATATGAGGGTAATTTCGTAGGAAGATCACGGTGCCAGACCCGGTCAAATGCTTTAGAGATGTCGAGGCTCACTGCTAGAGCTTGACCCTTACTGTCGATAGCCGCCACCCATCGGTGTGTTAGGTACACAAGAAGATCGCCCGTCGAGCGACCGTGACGGAAACGGTACTGCCGGTCACTGAGCAGGTCGTGTTCCTCAAGGTACCCCAGGAGCTGTGTATTAATTACACGCTCTATCACCTTGGATAAAAGGGAGGTGACGGCTATAGACCTGTAATTGGCCGGGTCGGTCCTGTCACCCTTCTTGGGTACAGGATGTACATACGCGATCTTCCACGACGCTGGGACTTGTCGCATGGAATATGAAAGTGTGAAAAGACGAGTAAGTACCGGACACAACTCTGGACCACAGTGCTTAAGTACCACCGCGGGAATGCCGTCTGGCCCACTCGACTTATGAACGTCCAGGGATTGAAGCTCCCGTCGGACATTCCGCTGTGTAAATTTAACTTCCGGCATGGAAGTGCCACAACTCGGAATGCCCGGCGGTAAAGCACCCCCGTCGCTCATGGTCGAGTCAAAGGCAAAGAGATTACCCAAAAAGTCGGCTTTCTCCTTGGCACTCTGGGTCAAACTACCGTCGGGTTTAAGCAAGGGTGGTAAACCTGACCGACAGAAGTTTCTCTCGGCAGCTTTGGCAAGCGACCAAAATTCACGACTTTCTGAAGGGTAGCCTGCTAGCCGTTCGCCAATTCTGCCGACGAAATCGAACTTGGCCCTGACAATTGTTCTTTTACTCGACCTCGAGGCGGCATTTAATTTGCGTTTCACCTCAGAGATGTTTGGATCTAAATTTGCACGAGCCGTGGTCCAAGCTCTGTAGACAGATTCTTTCTGCATTAGAGCTTCTCTGCAGAGCCGATTGAACCAAGGTCGCTTTTTTGCACCTACAGGGATCCAGCGGTTGGGAATGTAGCATTCCATATCTATCCTCCTAGATCCCCTCAGCGACTGCTACAGCACAAGAATCCAGATCCCCTGAGGCGAAACAAAGCCGCCACCACGGGTACGACGCATAGAACTCTCGCAGTCCATCCCAGTCTGCTGACTTGTAGTGCCAAGTATTTGTTTATTGAAGTAATTATATTGGCTATTGGTTAAAATGGATGTAGATATGTTTGACGATTTTATTATTACACAAGAAGGCTTAGCAGAAATAGAAAATGTCGAGATAAATCTTTTGGACAAAAGTTTTACTTTAGCCGAAGATGATGACGACTTGAATATCATCTCAAAGAAGAAAACAAGCGAGAGAGAAAAAATAAGACTTCCAGAGACTTGTGCCATATTAAAAATTCATGTTAAGATTTTTGTAATTCCTTAATTTTAATTCATTTATTATTTAACATATATTAAAACCTAATAAATAATTATTTTTTGTTGCAAAATACCTATGTTAATAACCCCTTTACACATTTTATTTGTTAGAGTTGAGAATCATCCCACAAAGTATAGAAAACTGTAAATAAATTCTAAGTCCTTTGCAAGATATTCAAACCAAGTTGAATGGTGTGTTGCAGGAGGCCACGCGGCTCACGCTTCAAACATTTATGTATGATATCAGCGCGTAGTGGCCTGCAAAACATGTTAAAGTTTAAGTCGTCGAGTGGCTCACCGGTGACCCGCGTGGCTCCAATGGTACAGTAGGGTTCGGCTCACCGGTGAGCCGCGTGGCCCCAATGAAAAGTAGTATTTTTTAACGTGGCGTTTAACGTGTTAAAAAAAAACTACCAACTCGATCTCGTTCAAACCAATTTTCGTTGGTAGATATTATGGCAATGTACATCATATTTTTTTTTAGATTTATCATTCTCTTAGTTTAGAAGTTAGAGGGACACATACACACATTTTTCCACTTTGGAAGAGTCTCTTGCGCAAACTATACACTTTAGAAAAAAAATATGTTAGAAACCTCAATAGCATTTTTGAAGACCTACACGCATGGGTTTAATGAAAAAAAAAAATTTCAAGTTTCAGTTCTGAGTATGGGGACCCCCAAAGTTAACTGCTTTTTTTCTAGTTTTATATAAAAATCTTGATGCGGTTCACAGAATACATTTACTTACCAAGTTTCAACAGCATAGGCCTTATAGTTTCGAAGAAAAGTGGCTGTGACACACGGACGGACAGACAGACAGACATGACGAATCTATAAGGGTTCCGTTTTTGCCATTTGGCTACGTAACCCTAAAAAGATAATTTAAATTCATTTCAGAGAGACCTACGTCCAGCAGTGGACCGTGATATCCTTTGAATGTATCTAGAAGTTATAAAATTAAATACGTAGTAATGCTTCTTGTCTTTATTTAAACCATGCGTCTAAGTAGATCTTAATCCTAATATTATCAATACCTATCTAAACAATAATAACTAATAGGGATAAAGGCGGAGCAAGACTATACTAGAGAATAACTTTTAGTACCTACCTACTTATTATTAGGTATGTACCATAGATTTAGAATGTACAAGATAAACAGTGTCAGATAGAAAACGAAACCAAAAAAGAAATATCTATGTGTGAAAATGAATATATGAATATAGACTATATATGAATATCTATATATGTTATTTAATATCAAATTCACACACTGAACTCGACACCATCGTAGAAAATATTAAATTTTCCATTTTATTCGTAAGATCACTACAGAATATTGTAAAATATGAATGACATATTATCACCACGGGTGCTAGGGTGATAAATTAAGAGTCACAAGTTGCTATCTCTTTTCCTCTCGAGCTATGTGTACTGGTAAATGAGGTCTCGCTCTCACGCTATGTGTATCTATTGAGAGTAGCGAAAAATTCTAAATCTATGGTATGTACCTACTTATTATTTTTGTGCAGTGAAACCAACAGTCCGAAAGGTTATAATCACAGTATCTAACTATAGTGATTTTCTATATTACCAACAACTAATAAGCACAACGTAACTATGGCAACCATACTGAAGTACCTAGTCTACGCTAGTCAAGTATGGTTCTAATTACCTACGTTTTATTTAAAATTGTGATAAAATACAAAATCACTAATTAAAAACAAATACTGGTATTATATGTAGGTAGGTACAAGTTTTTGTCTAGTGTAGTCTAACTCCATTTTTTTTATTACGGCCAAGTTACCTAATACCTAGTAAGTAGGGTTACCGTGCTAATACAGCCCAAAATTTATAGTAGGTAATCAAACCTATACGCATGCACAACTTTGTCAAGCATCTACCTATGTAGGTAGATAGGTAGGTACCAATTATAACAAAGTAAACGAGTACCACTTTACGGTGTGAAATCTTCTTTTGAGATTAGGCACGTAAAGTAGGTAACTTTAAGAGTCATTGCTCTTCAAATTCTGAAATTTTTGCAATATCTGTGCCGCAGTAGGGTTGGTGGCACCTGTACTTTTCCTTGCCACTATGTTCGACACCACTTTTCTAACCTCTGGAGTACGAACGCCTTTCTCTTTTTTTGAAGATTGTAAACTTACTCTAGAAGAGCGCCAACCCTTTGTCATTAGTAACTTTGAACATAGAACTCTCGGGGAAACCAGTTCAAAAGATGACGATGACGTCATCTTCGCATGCGGTGTCGTGACTGATCCGTGACGGGGCGAACTAACATAACATGGCTCAAATCTGAATACATCATGCGATGGCGCCACAGAACTCTTCGCTTCTATTACTGTCGCTAATTCCGGAGGACCGTCAAGCTTTTCTTGTGAGGAACATTTTGAATGCAAATTTTCTTCCATCAGACCTTGTGGTTCTTGGGCGGCAAAGTTAGAGCGACTTGCCGCCAATCTTCCCGTACGTCTCGCTTTAGCTTTAGCAATTAGGGCCGTGCTCTTTGAATGCATCAAATGCATATTTTGATCGATGTATCTGCATACTGCTTCGGCTTCTTCTTCAGGCGTTAAATGTGCATCTCGGAAGAAACCGTAACCGTTACGTAAGTCATGAATACCTTCAATGAAAAGCCACACCAGTGTTCCGATGACAAGTGTTAAAGTTGTAAAGACGGCAACGGCTGTGGTTTTATCAGGGCCTCGAAGTTTGTACTGAGATTTTCCTAATACACCATACGTGACTATATTACCAGTAAGTCTGTTTCTATGGGCCCGGCATGTATAAAAGCCTCGCAAATCATTATCAGCTGAAGCTACCAACCTGAGGATTCTACCGTCATCGATGGATCTCAACGTTTTATCGCCCAATACGCCTGTAACGGAAGTATCCAAGAACAACCAACTTGCCTCGTGTGGTGTTCTAGTTGTTCTAGCGTGTAAACAAGTAAGATTTAAGCGATTCGATTTGCCCCAAACCGTTTCATGGTACGAGCCGGATACACTGGCTGTCCTCGAGGATACTTGAAGTTTATTATCCTTGTATCGCTCTAAGCTATACTCACGAAGGTCCAAAAATACATTGTTAAGTTTGACCGACGCTATAATTCCTGAGAATGAAGTGAAGTCTTCCAAATGAATATATTGCTTGACTTCA
Source organism: Miltochrista miniata (assembly GCA_933228765.1). Taxonomy (NCBI): domain Eukaryota; kingdom Metazoa; phylum Arthropoda; class Insecta; order Lepidoptera; family Erebidae; genus Miltochrista; species Miltochrista miniata. Next base: position 34,360,492 of record OW121747.1, on the reverse strand, counting down.
TTAGGAACACCTCCAATAAAAAACTCGTCAGTACACAATGCTAAAGGCTGTTCACCTAGCGCTCTTATTTGTAATTCGGGTATAGTTGTTACATTTTCCAATTTATGGTTCTCACGCCGCTTCCGAGCAACTTCTTCAAAAAGTACATGTAAACGTTCACCTGCATTAACAGATGCTTCTATCGCATTTGTCTCATGTTTTTTCGTCAGCGTCACATCAAACCACCTGTCTGGTGGGTATTCTAACGTGCTGCTACTTTCAGACCTGAATTCACCCAAAGCTAATTTTAGTTTTAGCCGCATATTTTGTAAGCTTAAATGTAACCAATTTTGGTTTAGATCGTTTTTAAAAAACAATATCGTACCAGCCTCCTTCTTGGGTTTCAATGTTAGATCTACTTGCCACTCGCCTTGGTTTATAAAACATGGTAAACGCAAATAGTGGTCATTATTAATTCGTAGATAAGCTTCTTGAGTGCTTGATTTTTCGAAGCCTACATTTGAAGTTGTAATGGGATAAAAATCTGATGGTTGTGATCGTTGTTCTCTGTCTATGTACATTTTTAGAGGAATGAAATTCAAAATAATTTCCTGTATTTTTCCTTGGATCTTATCACCGATAAATATATTCAACTTATCGTCAGGTAATTCGGGGTCACATGGCCAGGAACTTCTTAAACTTGCAATAGCATCGTCTAATCTCAACATAGCCCCCTCTTTAGTAATAGTAATAAGAACATTGTGCCAAGCGTTCGGGTCTATGCTAGAATGCGAACAACTCCGTTGTAAGCAGCATGAGCGACTGGCTCCACATGCGTCTAAACATACGTGCCACTTTTGTAAACTAAGTCGAACGTATGAGCCGTCACGTGTTTCCCTTCGTACTAACGTGCCATGTGGAGATGAAGGCATGAATCTAATATAAAAGTGATACAGTGCTGCACGTCTGTTCCTGAAAGTGTAGTGAAGAGAAGATTCGCCATTAAAAAAAGCTACAGTATGTGAAAACCCTCCACAAGGCATCAAGTGACAAGAACCAACTTCTGTTCTAAACCCGACGCAAGGTTTTCCTTTTCCCGATGGTAGTGGTCTAGTGCATGATCGAGTTCTTGACCGTTTTCCCGCTCCACATGTTTGAGAACACGGACCCCACCCTCCCCAACCTGACCACCCACCATCCAGATTACACGTACGGTTTTCGCATAATTCAAGTTGGTCATGTTGTCCTCTGCAATGGGTACCCCAAGTGCCCGACATAAGTGGCGTCTTTGTTTCGCGACACATTCTCTTTCGACGTTGAACACCAGTTCCACATTTTTCGGAACAGGGCGACCATTCGCTCCACTCTCCCCAACTTCCTCCGGAGTCATGATTACTGATGGCGCACTGATCGCCTATACACTCATCTGCTTGTAGGGGACTTCCAGCACAGACAAGAGTTGCATCAGAAGGTGGTGGCGTATCACATCTTCGAAGCCGCCACGTTAATCCTCGACCACAGCGTGCTCCGCATGCCGACCAAGCTCCCCAAGTACCCCATTCGCCAGCTATAGGACATCCAAGATTACGCTTTACACACTGTAACGCGTTCCACAACGATTCCGAGTTGAGTTGCCAGGTGTTTTCCATAGTTAAAACAGCTTCTATGGCTTCATAAGGACATTCCATTTGTAGGCATTTTTCTGTTAGTGCTGGTACTGTTTCTAAGTGAACCATGGCCTTCATTCTAGCAGTGTCACCAGCAACAAGTTTTCGAAAGTCATCCACAGTACAATTTGTGAGGTAGCAAAGTTCAGTTTGTTCATCAAGACCACTACAAGAGGCGCCGTCTTGTGAAGGTGGTGGATTGGTGCATTCTCTGGTTCTATGGCGGTGTCCTGTATCGTCACACTGCCCTTGACATTCAGTCCACGGGCTCCAAGGTGACCATCCGCCGTCTATAGGGCAGTCAGGGTCTGCGATCATACCCAATTCACATTCTAGTTGCCAAACTGATAGGTGCCGTTTACCGAGTGGTTTTTTTGTTTGCGTAATAATAAATAAGAACATTAACCAGATCGGTAAACCTTTGATAATGATAATATTCATTGTTACTCCTTTGGTTCAATTTTATTGTTCAATTGTGAGCGGTATCGGCAAATAACCCAATGATTTTTAATCAACACTCTTTGAAGATCTTGACCCAACTAGCTGTCACCCGACTGACAGCTGGACTTTACAATGCGATTCTATCCTCTTTGTGCTTTGATATTGTAAATTGCAAAGAGCAAAGAGATCTATGAACTAATTATTGTTCATTTATCGAACTAATTCACTGGAGATTTTCTACTTAAAAAACCTAACCATGGAAGTTAGTTGGGCTTTTCGCATTCAGTCCCTGCCTGCTGGACGCAGCCTTTTCCCAATTTCCACCCTTTTGTGGTGTGAATTGGGAAAATGCTACGTCCAGCAGTGGACTGACATAGGCTGATTTTGATTGAATAAGCAGCCTTAAGTGAAAATACTGACCCCGCCCTTAGTCGTTTGAAATAAGAGGCTAGATAGACAGAGTCTCCTCTCTAGTGCCTAGCTAGCACATATTATACCTAAAGCCTCACTTGCCACTGATCTGTATTCCGCCACTATTCCGTTGCTCACCCGTCTCGCTCTCGCGCTCGCCTGTTTTCGGATCGGTGGCGGTATTTTGACCCGAGCCAAAGGGTGTCTCGAGCGAGAAAAGAGAAGGATGTCTCATTCTCGCTTGGTCTCCTACATACCTACCTCTTTATTTTATTCAAAGTAAAACGATCTACGTACCTTGTTCTATTTTTATGTAGGTACTTATTTGTGTCATCCACCATCGTCTGGGCTTCCTTTTTTGGTAATTCTATTTTAATATTTATAAGATTAAAATGTGCTAATGCACACAATAATTAAGCCCCTGCACTGTCTTTCATTCCGGAATACGGTCGAGAACGAAGTCGGTCAGTCGCTGAGTGTGAACACCTTCTCGCTTCTCGCGCAAAATCTCTGCGAGACGTCTCGCCGTGAATCTGTATGAGGCTTAATGGTTATTACGCGGGCTGCATAAAGCGGCGGCATCTAGACGTGCTCCAGCTTTAACTTTAGTCAAATAAATCAACTCGTTGTTATGTAGTTCTAGCCTGAAGGTTACCTAGGGTAGGTAGGTAAGTACATCGCGCACGTGGTACTTCCAGGCAACGAATCATAAGTGATTAGATCAGATAGCAGGCAACTCGTTTAATTATAATGTATAAACTTTGGTCAAGAGAATGGAAACAGATTGGCGAAATTTGAGAGATACCTACATCTACACACGAGTCTGTAGTACTTCTACAAGAGAACTCTGAAACTTAAAAAGAATGTACTTACCTACCATTATTATAGACCAGTCTTGTATAATATAAACACTAGACAGGTAGGTTTACAAATGTTATAAATTTGCACAGTCCACATTTAACATTCGCTTTTTCAATTCAATGCATGAAAGAAAATATAATTGCCATCGCTTGAGACGCTGCAGCTACACATAGCATTCATTTTTACATTGATTTCATACTACATGACGCCCGCAGCTCTTCCGAGCATAAGAAGTAGGTAGCCCACGTCACCCACGTGTTATTCCAAGCTACAATCAATCTCTGTACAAATTTCCTATTCTTGCGCGTGGTACTACTGGTAGTACCACGAGTAAAAAAATTACCCGTGGTACTACCAAGTGGTCCCAGTAGTACCACGGGTAATTCAATTTTACCCGTGGTACTACAATCAAACAAAACCCGGCCCGCCATACACTTGATTGATTGAGCTAAGTGTCATAACGAGCTACCGCGGACGCTACTCAGCATACTTCGCCAGTAATATCGTCACAACAGTTTCCATCGTAGAAAAAAAATGCTTGCACTGTTTGATAAGGATTCTATAGCTCTATAAATATGCACTCTTAACTAAAAACGTTACGGATCCTCATTGCGCAAATCACACGTTTTACAAAATATCATCATTCGTTTTCACTGATCTTCATTTGTTTTCTCGATCTTCATTTGGTTTTACCGATTTGTTTTTCACCGGTCTTCATTTTTTTTACTTATCTTCATTTGTTTTTATAGATGTGCATTTGTTTTTATTGATCTTTACTTGTTCTCACCAATCTTCATTTGTTTTTATCGATCTTCGCTTGTTTTACTGACGTTCATTTGTTTTACCGATCTTCATTTGTTACAATCGGCACTATATAACAAGGCAATATATGAAGCGCTCGTGGGTCCGCGGACTCGGTGTTCTGTGAACGTTCACTGCAGTAAGCTACTTTCACTATAGCCAGTCCTTGGATGGGTGACCACTTTGTGGCAATTATTTGAGCGTTTCCGTGCTTCGGTAGGCACGTTAAGCAGTTGGTTCCGGTTGCCAGTAAAATGGCAGTCGTTAAGCCATGTTGAAGGCCTTTTTTGGCGGTTTGAAAAATTTCATCAGTCACAACCTGCGCCTGTCCATCTCAACACGGCAATACGGCTCGTCACCTATTACGTGGGACAAATTCTAAAAAGGTGAAATGGGCATATAATATGCCTCCGCCTGCCCCTTCGGGGATAAAGGCGTGACCATAGGTATGTATGTATGATATATCGGATTAGTAAGAAATAAGTACCTAATTAATATTAACATAAAAACGTTTATTTAATGTAATACACATACAAATACACATTTTATTTAATGTAATATTGTATACATATGAATTATGACTAGAATGTTAATTTTGACTAGGTAGTTTTTTAAGATATAATATAAGTTAATATCTTAATAAGATTTAAAAATTAAATTTGCAAATTTTATTTAATGCAATATACATACAAATACACATTTTATTTAATGTAATATTGTTTACATATGAATTATGACTAGAATGTTAATTATGACTAGTTTTTTAAAAATATACCTAATATAAGTTAATATCCTAATAAGATTTATAAATTAAAATTGCAAATTTTAATAAAAAAATACTTAGTAATAACAAAATAAATTATTGATATCATAATTCACCAACGTCATGTGTCTTTTTTTCTCTTCATTACTCTAGCCACAGAAAACATTTTGTGTACCTACCTAATATGAGAACGCTAGTAGCCGCCATTAAACCGACCGTAGTTAGCGAGAAAATAAAATTCTGTTGTACGCATGCGCATGAAATGATACTTTCAGGATAGGAGCTCATGAACACTTCTAAAGTTCCAGTAAAATGATTGACACTATCAAAATTATAGGTCATGTAATGATAATTCATTCATATTGCAGTTAATAGAAAAAAAAAAACCTTACATTACAACTGGCTTAAAGAGTTTCCAAAGGGTTTCAAACTCCTCTTTATATCTCTTAACAAGTTCTTCCTGTGACGTGACTATACAATTTTCAAAATTGCCGTCCAAAGCTTGATCAGTCCAATTCAATGAACCGGTAATCAAAATAGGAGTACCTTTATCTGATAATGCATCAATTAAACAGAATTTATGTTCCATACCACCAGTAGATTTCATCCAACGTACAGGTATATGATGCTGGATTAACTTATCAATACAGGAACCACTGGCGTAAGCCATTTCAGCATCGGTAATGAATCTAATCTTTACATTTCGATAGCGTAACTTCAACAAAATGTTGGTTATGTCCATGTTTGTAAAAACACACATACAGATGTCAATACTATATTGAGGCTGTGTTAAATAGTACAATAATCTGTCCATACTTCGTGTTATCATGCAGCGTGAATACTCGCTTTTCATTATCTCTTCTGTCCCAGATGAGAACAATATTACTTCATGCACTTCTTTCTGTTTTTTCTTATAGTTCCTTTTGATGAAATACTTATAAACAGCATGAGTAGCAAAAGCTAACGATATCAACATGAAACCTTCTCTGTAATAACTCATGGTTGGTCAGAACACTCAGAAGTTCCGAATCAGAACACTGTACGGTACGTGTACGCGTACGAAAGACCGACAGCCCTGTCCTGGGTCCGGTTACAGTACAGTTCAAATGCCATTGTGGCGCGGAACGAACACCCACGCCATATGTCAGGACATCATGGGGTATTGATTTGCGCATGTCTATTGCGCATGTCTACCACGCTCACAAACCTCTGTATTTACAATATTATAAAGGAAGGAAGGAGTTTCATTTTGAATGGTTAAAAAAGACCCGCCGTACAAATTAAGCTGTCTGTATTAGGGCACATACTTAAAATGCCTTTTCACACGTACCGGTTGCCGGGTAGCCGGTGCCGGGTGAATGCAAGCGGTTGCCGGGCAAATTACGCCGGTACGTGTGAAAGCTATAGTACATGGCCCTACACTTCGCCGCCGGTTACCCGGCAACGGCTACCCGGCAACCGGTACGTGTGAAAAGGGTGAAACACAATGAATAAAATACCCTACAAAGAACGGATAAAGATGGTGTCCTCAATATAGTTATCATTTTATTAAATAACTAGCTGACCCGCGCAACTTCGTTTTCGCCACATAAGAGAGAGTATTACCTGTTCCCGTCGCATTTACTCCCGTCGTCGCGTTGCGTTTACTCCCGTAGAGAGAGAGAGAGAGAGAAAGGTTTCTCGTCGCGTGTATTCCCGTTGCATTATTTTTAAGAACAATTTCGTTTATGAAAGAGTTATCCCGTGGCATTATTGTAGAAAAAAATTGATTGCCATTAAAATGATTATTGTGCACCAACTCAAAGATAGACACATGCTATCGCGCAATTTTTTTAGAACTTTTTTAAGCGAAACAATTTTGTAGTACATATTTTTTACATGACTACTTATAAATATTTACGCAGCACACGCAACGAAGCTCTCAAAATAACTTATCCCCCGTTTTTGAAACATTTACTATTACTGCTCCGCTCCTATTCGTTGTAGCGTGATGCTATATATATATATATATATATATATATATATATATATATATATATATATATATATATATATATATATGTATAGCCTATGACACTCCACAATAACGTAGCTTTCTATTGGTTAAAGAATTTTTAAAATCGGTTCAGTAGATCCCGAGTTTACCCCTTACAATTTAACAAACACACAAACTTTACTTCTTTATAATATTATTATTATCTCCTTTATTAACATTAAACACATATTAAATACATTTTAAAATACATTTAAAATATTACAAAAAAATCTATTTAAAAATATATAAAATAGCAGCCCACCGGCAGCGGCATCGGAATTCGGATACAGGGACCAAGATACCGGTGGTTAGGACTCCAGAGAGAGAAACCTCCTCACAATACGTGCCGTATCGAGGAGTACTGCTTTCTGGATCTGGCCCTTGACCCAGCTACCTAACGAGAGCCTCTTAAGATGTTGGTCGTGGCTCTTGGCTATAAGTCCGTTCACTGTAACAACTATCGGAACAATGACTGCCGATTCCACCTCCCACATGTCAACAATCTCGCGAGCTAAGTCCAAATATTCAATCTCTTTATCTTTTTCGGCTTTTACGAGATTGCCATCATGAGGGATTGTGATATCGACAATCATTACCTTGCGCTCGGACCTGTCTATCACCACAATATCAGGTTTGTTAGCAATAACAGTTCTGTCTGTGATGATAGGCAGGTCCCAGTACAATGTGATAGGGCCATCTTCAAGAACTGGCTCAGCAACATACTTATAGTACGGAACCTCAGCGTCCACCAGATGTTATTTCAGAGCAAGCTGTTGGTGAATAATCCTGGCTACTTGATTGTGCCTGTGCAAGTACTCGCTGGTAGCAAGACGAAGACAACCGGAAATTATATGTCTGAGGGACTCACCTGTTTGGTGACAGGCTCGACAAATGTCGATCGTGCCGTCCCTCATAATATACCTCCTATAGTTGTTGGTCTTAATAACTTCATCTGCAATTGCACAGACAAAACCTTCGGTTTCTCCGAAGAGATCACCGAAACGTAGCCAGGCCACGGAAGCTAAAAAGTCCACATCAGGCCCATGTAAGGCCTGATAGAACCTACCGTGAAGCTCTTTACTACTGCCATACCCTCTGACGGTCACTAAGGCTAAGCACTGTATGCCTGTGCCAGTTCTCTTTAGCCAAACCAAGCGGGGTGAGACCAGCGTCCACTGCAACAACATCACGATGCATATCCACATTCACATCAAGGAAATACTGTCTAAGGCTGTACACCTCACGGTTATGAAGGGTTTTAGCATTTAAAAAGCCTCGTCCTCCATGTTTTCGTGGGATGTACAGCCTCATCAGAGATGAACGTGGATGATGCATACGGTATGCCGTAAGCAATGTTCGTACTCTCCGATCCAAAGCGTCCAATTCGGTTTGAGTCCACTTGAGTATACCAAAGGAGTACATCAGAAGTGGCATGACCCATCTATTATAAGCGCGCACCTTGTTGCCACCTGATAAAAGACTATTTAGTACCTTCTTCAGGCGACCAAAGAAACGCTCTCGTAATGAATGTTTCATGCCAGCTTCATTGATGCACAAAGCCTGCGATATACCTACCCAAGTACTTATAGGTATCAGTTACGAGGAGTGACGTCAGATGGATGGAATCAGAAAGCTGAATACCATCTGATTCCATTATCTTCCCTCGCTTTATATGCATGACTGCACATTTATCCACACCAAACTCCATTTTGATAGAATTACTAAAGTTTTCATTAACCTTCAGTAATTCTATCAATTGTGAGTTCGTTGTAGCAAACAACTTTAAATCATCCATATAAAGTAAGTGAGATATTACCTGACCTCCTCTTCGTAGCCTATAACCTAGCCCTGAACTCTCAAGTAAAGTACTTAACGGGTTCAGTGCTAGACAAAACCAAAGAGGACTCAAACTGTCGCCTTGGAATATTCCCCGCTCGATTTTTATAGGTTCACCACTACCGCACGTCCCTCGATATCCTGGATATCTAAGAATAGTTCTCCATTGACTCATACATGACTTCAAAAAGGTGCATAGAGTTGTATCTACTTTATACTTAGATCATCTAACCACAGGATGCGCCTTACTTAAGCATTGTTTTCTGCCATTGCACATGACCATTTGGTCTTTTGGCTTTATGAAAAGCCTGTACATCAGTACATCATTTTATATGATTAAACTAGTACATTACATTGTAGTTGACTGTACAATAACAATTAACACACAACAGCCATTACGCGTTTGTCGATTAATACATTTTTAATTGCAATGAAATTTTATTTGTCTTTGTGTTTCCCCCTTCATTTGTATGAAAACTGGCAGAATATTTTTGTATGCGGTGGTTCGCAAAGGCTAGTCCCGTGTTATATGGTCTAAGACTTTATACAACTCCAACACCCTCAGAAGCCACGAATGAGGTACGGAATCGAACGCTTTCTTGTAATCTATCCAACATACGGAGAGATCTTTACGGTTGCGGCGAACTTGTTGACTGATGGCCGTATCGATGAGGAGGAGCTCTTTAGTACCTCGAGCACCACTTCTGCATCCATGCACTTATTACCGTATTAAAGCTAATATGCTTGGCAATTTTGTCTCTCAAAATGGATGTGAGAAGCTTATAGACCGATGACAGACAAGTGATCGGCCTATAATTACTGGGGTTCGAGGTACTTCCTGTCTTATGAAGCAGGTGAGTAACTCCTGTTGTCATAAAAATTGGCAGCGAACCAGAGTCAATGGCTGCCTGGAACTGAGATGCCAAAAGAGCATGTGAACTACGGAACCATTTGATCCAAAAGTTTTGCAGTCCGTCCGGTCCTAGAGCTTTCCAATTTGATAAGGGACGAACTGCATTACCCACATCTATATGGTCAATTTTTATAGGTTCCATGTCTACTACGTCTTCACATGCTTTCCTGACATCACACATCCAGGCACCTTCGGTGTGAATTACAGGTGCCGACCAGATGCCGCGCCAAAACACGTTTGTTTCGTCAGCATCCGGTAAGCTACCAATACTCACACCTTTATCTGGTCGCTCCCAATTCCTATATACACACCTCTGGTCTCTTTGGAATGAGCAATTAATGTTAAATCGATCCACACGTTTTCTAAATCGACGAATACGATGTGCCCATGCATAGATTTTTTGTTTATAGAAATCAATGCGCTCTGTGACACGAGCGACATATTCCTGAGGACTAATCTCAGTCCCAGAAAACGCTCGTTTCACAAAGCGCATTACTTTTGGGCGAGTGTTACCTGACTTAAAGCAGGATAATTTGCCGATGAGCACTCTTGCCTCGGCGATACGTCGTTCGATTCTGGATTGCCAAACTGGAACAACAGGTTTTGGCCGTGTAACAATGTCTTGAGATGGTATTTTAACTTTTGCTACACGGCAAACCGCAACAGCTGCACAATACAGAATCGAATGGGTATCACCGAGAGACCCACTATCATCTAAATAACTAGATATTAATGAGTCAACAGCACTCACCAACATCAGATTTTTCCTATGCATGGGTAACCTAGGCAAACGTGGTCTTAAATTGCTAGGCATGAATCGATATTCACGAATTGCACATTCCAAAGTTACCTTAGCCTCTTCATTGTACCTACTGCGTGTCCACAGGAATAAACGTGTCATCCACAACAGTAGTATTTTCATTCAGAGCAGTATTATTTTCTTCTACTACAGCATTTAAATAATTATTATTACTCACAATTTGTTGCGGAGGAATAACACGCATATTCTGTAAACACTCTGAGCGCAAACGGTCAAGTACTGCGTCATCCAACATACGATTACGTTGAATGACACGTACCTGGTCCGATAGTCGTTGAGCCGATACGTTGATACGTTGACGCAATATACGATGACGGTACGCAGTGAGGTTGGTTTCAACCTCTGTAGCCACAAAATATATACAGGATGAATTTTTCAAAAGGGATTGGATGGCCAAATCCGAAACTATAAGGAATAGCGAAAAATGCTCAAAGGAGTCACGAGCCCGATTTTGATGAAACTTAAAACCTCATCATTAGATTTTTGAAAAACCCAAAATCCTAGCTGGGAATCGAATCCATTGATTTTGTAAAAAAAAACACACCCTTTATTATTACACCATACGATAGTGTTGCTATTAAGGATCATATTCTGGGAAGTAATGATATACGGCAAACTACAGGAAAGAGCTCATCTTTAACAAAATTCATTTTATTTTTCTTACGTTAACTGATTAATTGTTCAAAATCTTTGCAATACATAGCTGGATTCGAAACCTCAAGGAATAACTAAGGAATATTATTGATTCCGTTGAGAATATTTTCTAAAAAATCATTCTGAGCATAATTTAAAACACGGAATAGTTACGATCTTTTCTGGGATTTCCAACGAAACAAACTATGATACAAAATTTAGGTACATGAAATATGCATTCTATTAAAATTCCAAATGTTCCTTAAATTTGGCGTATATCATTACTTTGCAAAATTTGATCCTTAACAGCGACTCTATCGTATGGTGTAATAATAAAGGGTGTGTTTTTTTTTGAGAAATCAACAAGTTCGATTCCCAGCTAGGATTATGGGTTTTTCGAAAATCTAATGATGAGGTTTTAAGTTTCATCAAAATCGGGCTCGTGACTCCTTTCAGCGTTTTTCGCTATTCCTTATAGTTTCGGATTTGGCCATCCAATCCCTTTTCAAAAATTCATCCTGTATATATATATATATTTATATATATATATATTATTATTATATTATAGTATAGAATAGAGTATAGAAGTATAGATAATCACTAAACACCGATATTGGCCACCTTCACAAAAAACTAAATTTTTGAAGTAGAACTTCTTTGGGCGCAGGGAATGCAATACCGGGATACCGGGATCCCGAAATACCGGGATCCTGCAGTATTTTTGAGGGATCAGTCCCGCACGTAAATCATGCGGGATCCCGCGGGATTAGCGGGACTGCGCAAAGGTAAACGCCATTTATTTTTCTGTAAGCGGAAGCGCGCAAATCAAGAAAGATTTTTGTAATTGTGACGTAATATAACCTACTTATTTGTTTCAGTGATTTAATCAGAAAGATTTGACTTTTTAACCGACTTCAAAAAAAGGAGGAGGTTCTCAATTCGTCTGTATGTATTTTTTTTTATGTATGTCAAGCGATAATTCCGTCAATTATAGACGGATTTCAAAATTTTTTTTTTTGTTGTATATGGGTTACTTCTGAGGTGGTCCCATTTTCACCAGGTCAGGATCTGATGAAGGGATCTAGGAGAAAACGAGGGCAACCACCGAAAATTGTAGGGACATTTAGCGTGCTTGTTAACTTTTTAATTAAGTGCTTTAATGTTCTACACTTTAATGAAGGTGTGGCGTCGATCTGATGATAGAGTCGAAAGACAGCCGAGGGCATTCCTAAACAATTTACAGCAGTTATCTTGTGTTTGGGCTTGATTGATTTGTATTGATGAGAACTTTACACCTAGATTGATAGATTCAACTTAAAAAAAAAAGAAAGGTCTCAAGGTTTTTTGTGTGTTCACCGTCAATTATAGACGGATTTCAATTTTTTTTGTTGAATAGGGTTTATTCTGATGTGGTCCCATTATAACCAGGTTAGGATCTGATGATGGGATCCTGGAGAAATCGAGGGCAACCACCGAAAATTAGAGGCACAACTAGTGCGTTTGTTAACTTTTTAATTCAGTGCTTTAATGTACTACCATTAATAAAGGTCTGGAGTCGATCTGCCATCATCAGATCGACTCGATCGACATAAGAGATTCGAAGGAATTCCTTAATGATTTACAGCAGCTACCTTGTGTTGGGGCTTGATTAATTTGTATTGATGAGAACTTTCACCTAGATAGGTATATTTTTCGGTTCACCCGTCACTTAAAATAATGAAAAAAAATTTTTCAATAAAAAATACAACCGACTTCCAAGAAATCCTGAAAAATAAAATTTACTTAGCACAAAGCAATATGTAGTTGATTTATCAGATTTTATTTAATATAATATTGAAGTTGGTGCCATGAATAATACCTCTCTAAACCTATGAATTTACTTGGCGCCGACTTCAATATGATATTGAATAAAAAATCAGATAAATCAAAATACATATTACTTTGTGCTAAGTAAATTTTACTTTTCAGGATTTCTTGGAAGTCGGTTGTATTTTTTATTGAAAAATTTTTTTCTTGTACTATGAACAGATAGAAAAGTATTCAATTATCTCGTACGTACATTGCTTGCTGGCTATCTGACATGTAAAGTTAGGAGTCGTTTGGCAAACAAGAATTTTGATATGCTATGTTTTATATATTTTTAATAATCTCGATACATAAGTACCTACATACACTCAACACACAATAAATTGAATAATTTATTTATCGCTGTGGCCCCGCGGACTCGTCCGCGGGGCCACGGGATCACTGCAGTAAGTAACATTTACTATGGCCGGTCCTTAGATAGGTGAGCACTTGTTGACATTTATTTGAGCGTTGCCGTGCTTTCCTTGGAAGGCACGTTAAGCTGTTGGTCTATTTTGGCGGTAAAATGGCAGTCATTAAGCCAAGTTGACGGCCCGTCTTGAAAAATTGTAACAGCAAGTATAATGCGTTTCAAATGAGTTGATAACTGTCAGAATGACATTTTGATTCACGGTGCTAACTTCATTATACAATGTAGGGTCAGCAAACCCATTTTTTTGTTTCACTATTGCTTGACACTAATAATGATACTTCTAAATGTCCTCTTCTAAATTCACTTCGTCAAAATAGGTAATACTATCAGGTATTTATCTAAAGAAGTCTAGCCATGATGATTTGCGGAATTTCGATAGTTTTAATTGATAATGAAGTACAGGTAAGTACCTACTTGTACAACGCGAACTACTTTATGAGGAAAGAGGCCTAAAGATACCTAAAGTATGTAAAAACCAGCCAAGTGCGAGTCGGACTCGCGCACGGAGGTTTCCGTACCAAAAAACGACGCACGAAATCACGTTTACTGTATGGGAGCCCCCCTTAAAAATGCATATTTTGTTTTAATTTAATTATTTATAGGTATTTAATGAAAATACACAGCTCGATATTCTGTGAGTAGGGGTAAAAAAAGTGATCCACTGAGACCCATGTTGGGTCTCAGTGGATCACTTTTTTTTCGAAGCTGTTTTTGATGTAAATTTTTGCTTTAATAACAGAGGTTTTGCATGTAATACGTAAAAGCATAATTAAATTTTAAGTTTCTCTTTTTAAATACCTCATTAATCAATTAATATTCGTCAGAAGACGGTTTTTTCCTCGAGAGGGAATTGATCCACTGTGGCACATGTATGGGTTACCTTGGATCGGGGTTTGAGTTACAGTGGATCATAAGGGGTAGTATGGATAGCCGGTGGATCTTTGGATATCGCTTCCGAAGTTTGATTCCAAAAATGGGAGGGGGGCATCAGCCGCACTCTCGCGACTGATGCCCGACATCAGGGGACCCAACGCTCCCTACAGTAGACAGTACCTCGGGATCGTGCGGAGCATGGCCCCATACGGGCCCCCGTATTGGCGAAGATCCTGACGGCCATCAAGGCGGCTAGATTACTTAGCCCGCAGAGAGCAATGGCCGTCTGGGTGATAAGGGGATACCGCACGATCTGAGGTTAGGCGGCATGTCTCCTAGCCGGGACCTTTCTATGGTCCTTGCGTCACTATTTGAATGGTGTAACCGCGCAAGGAGGCGCTGGAGCGAGGCCACAGGCCTGCATCTCGCGGAATCGAAGCTCAGCGGTCCCCGTTTCACCAGGAAACCGTGGAGACGTGGAAAGAGCAACTTGAACACCAAACGGGGGATTCGCCACAATTGCTGCGGTCAGACCTGTCATGGACGAGTGGCTGGAGAGGAGACAAGGTGCTTTTTTGTACCGGTTGTCACAGATACATACCGGGCACGAGAGCTTGGTTTAGTACTATGGTTCGGTAACAGCGCCAGGTCCTCGTGGCGAGTCTGGACGTCGAAACTCTCTCACTGGAGACCATGGTGCGAGCAATGATATCCAGCGGGAGTAAGTGGGACTGAGCTGCCTCTTTCTGCGAGCAGCTGATGCTCGTGAAAGAGGCCGCTGCCTCTTTCACGAGCATCTCTGCTGCCGCTGGTATCCTGCTGGTAGGGAGCAGGAGAGAACTCTCCCACCCAAGTTCCGCAGTTGGCGGCTCGGGCGCTGCCGACGTGTTTTTGTCCAAGACTATCGGCCTCCATGACCGAGGCCTGAGGACGGTGAGGGGGCTGCCCACCGTTCTTATTTACAGAGGCCACAGTCGTAGCCATACCTGCCACGAGGACCTGACCAGGCCGTGCACTCCACCAGTGTGTGGAGCGCTGTGCCCTCGCTGCGCTCTCCACAGTGCTGGCACTCGGCCGAGGTTTCCCGGTGTATTGGCCACAGATACTTACCGCAGCTCCCGTGCCCGGTAAGCATCTGTGACAACCGGTAGGAGAGAGCATCATGGCTCCTCTCCAGCCACTCTTCCATGAACGGTCTAACCGCCGCGAACGTGGCGAATTCCCCCGTTGGTTGCTCAAGTCGCACCTTCCAGGTCTCCACGGTTTCCTGGTGGATCTGGGACCGCCTAGCTGCGTTTTTCTTTGACGATTACGGGGCATATTAACCCGCGAAAAAGGATCATATAAATTTCTAATCCCTTCGGGTAACAGTGGATCACGATCCGATGAACCCCATTGGAGTATGATTCACTGTAACCCATTTACCAATAACAGCAATCATATTTTTATTTAAATATAATTAGCCTTTACAGCACAGTATAATACAGTTTTAGACACTGAGACACACACACTAAAAGAAAATATACAAAGACATTGAAATATCTAAAAAACTTGGTAGCAAAACTATTTCCAATAATACGTAAATATTTTTTTTCGTACGTGCCTACGGACCGATTCGCTGTCGCGCGGCCTTCCGTTGTGACTCTGTGGCGGTGACTAGTCGGGTAGTGCAGGGTGTAGGGGGATGTGCGCTGACCCGAAGTGTAAATGTGTGGGTGCCATAGGCACAAAGTTATAACAAATGATCCACTGTTCCCCGTGATCCACTGATGCCCATGTTCCCCTATTTCAAGCGTCTACTCGTTGTCCTTATTAATAGGTATTTAAAGTAAAATGGCAAAAAGAATCACGTTTATTGTATGCGTAATGCCCCTTTTTGTTTTTAGTAGGTACCTATTTGTTGTTCTGTGAAAATTTCAGCTCTCTAGCAACCACCGTCAATTAGATACAACCTCGTGACGGACAGACAGACGTCTCATGAATAGTGTCCCGTTTTTTACCTACTAAAATTATTTTTGGACTTTTTGTCTAAAACCAAAATAGTCACGACTCACTTCGTTTTATCACTTTTCAACACTAGTGTACATAGTCGAACTTTTATGTTTAAGAATCTGCCGTTAATACACATAAAACACACGAAAATAATATACAAATTTTGGGAAATAATACAACGGAGCAATAACTGCCCTTGTTTACTTTTCATCAAAAAGTCATGGCAGCCGACCGGCGGCCATGGTTGCCATTTTTTAAGTATTGATAAAAAAAACTAATAATATAATTACTAAAAATATGCTAAGTAAGTACTTATTGAAAAGAAAATAAAGATTAAGTCATTGTTACCATAATACACGTAGGTACATGAACCGATCCGACCAGGAAAATTTTGTTGCTAGCTGTACAATTTTGATGAGTACGGAGTGAAGTTGCCGCGATCGCGATTATCTTCTCATTTGAATCGCATAGTAGTCACTTTCTTAATAGGTACATAATAGGTATAATAGGCACTTTCTTGCACGCTAAAATGTATATCTTCTATCTTCTTTTAACACTTTGGCGTCTGGTAGGCTCTTAATATAACATTTGATGCCGTCAATGGCAAAGAAGTTTTACTTCAAACGCGCGTAAAGGTTACACGCGCGCACTTTTATTTTGGATTAGATAAGTATACCAATGATACTTCGAGACCAACTCTGGAGCAGTGAACGGAAAACCCATTTAAAAGATTAACCGAAATAAACGGTTACAGATTGAATCGGTAACCTTTTATAAGGGTTACATATCGATACGGTTCACACTTTATATCGGTTAATTTATCAATAAGGTTTAAAAGTTGAATGATGTGTTTAAATAACCCTTTGAAACGGTTAATAATCTATTGAAACTGATATCACATACAATGTTAACCTGGGTTTTTAGTTACGATACAGGTTAATGACACAGCCGACCTTTGGACCTTTGGACTTTTGGATTTTGGACTTTTGAACTTTTGAACTTTTGGACTTTAGTACTTTTGGACTTTTGGACTTTTGAACTTTGGACTTTTGGACTTTTGGCCTTCAGGACTTTTGGACTTTTAGACTTTTGGACTAAAAGTGATTTCAATAAGGTCATGAAGAAGTTTCACTTCTTACGTAAGTACACGCACACATTTTTTTATTATAAAGCGATTACAAAGTGGCCCCCGTTTCGCAGTTATATACCTAATGTCTTGTTGGATATTTTTCTAAAGCTTTTTTTATATATTGGAACGAATTTCAGGTTAATTTTGCAATCCAATATGGCTGCCGCGCCGCGCCGTTGTAAAATTTCATGTTGGATATCGTATAAGGGGTTTTTTGGTGTGCTGAGTACGAATTTTGGGTTCATTTTGCAATCCAATATGGCCGCCGCGTAACCGATGTAAATATTCATGTTGGATATCGTATAAGGGGTTTTTGGGTATGCTGAGTTAGAATTTTCGGTTTATTTTGCAATCCAATATGGCCGCCGCGCCACTGTTATAAAATTTCATGTTGGATATCGTATAAGGGGTTTTTTGGTACGCTGAGTACGAATTTAGGGTTAATTTTGCAATCCAATATGGCCGCCGCGCCACCCCTGTGAAATTTCATGTTGGATATCGTATAAGGGGTTTTTGGGTATGCTGAGTACGAATTTTGGGTTAATTTTGCAATCCAAGATGGCCGCCGCGCCACCGCTGTGAAATTTCATGTTGGATATCGTATAAGGGGTTTTTGGGTATGCTGAGTACGAATTTCGGGTTAATTTTGCAATCCAAGATGGACGCCGCGCCACTGATATAAAATTTCATGTTGGATATCGTATAAGGGGTATTTTGGTATGCTGAGTACAAATTTCGGGCTAATTTTGCAATCCAATATGGCCGCTGCGCTACCGTTGTAAAATTTCATGTTGGATATCGTATAAGGGGTTTTTTGGTACGCTGAGTACGAATTTAGGGTTAATTTTGCAATCCAATATGGCCGCCGCGCCACCCCTGTGAAATTTCATGTTGGATATCGTATAAGGGGTTTTTGGGTATGCTGAGTACGAATTTCAAGTTAAATTTGCAATCCAATATGGCCACCGCACCACCGATGTAAAATTTCATGTTGGACATCGTATAAGAGATTTTTTGGTATGCTGAGTACGAATTTAGGCAGACATTGAAAATCAGTTATTGATTGTGATTTGCAATGACATTGCTATCATAGTTTTGCTGAATGTCGGCCTATTGCAAGCTCAGTGTACAGAATTTTTATTCATATTTTTAGTGTATATTATAACCCCAACGTGCTTTTGACCACACATAGAGCCACGTCAAGTGTTAAGTGCGTGATACCGCGCCATAGAGTAAAATATGCGTACTTAGACACAGAAAATAATATGTGTGGTCTCCGGACACGGTCAAATAACCAACAATATCTTGACAAAAATAAATGTATACAACTAAACAGTGTTATCTACTTTCATTTAATATTTAAACAGAGTTGACTCAATCTTGTTGACCGTGGCTAGAGACCAAAATATGATAGGATAGTTGCAGCAATTTTAAAGATGGGTCCGCTGCTACCAGTTTTCATAATGTTTTCGCTGACTTTGTCGATAGTGGCGGATGTGGCTGTACTTGAGTTGTGATTGTGTATTTATTTATTTTTATTCGTTTTTCTTTTCATTTTTGCTGAAATGTGGAAAAGTTACAAAAATTTGTGGCGAACTTTATACTTACTGTAATACTGGCCTGTATGTAGTAAGTCGGTTGAATGCATTTTGTGGTTGAAATATATAGAAGAAAAAAACTGTCCTGTGGTTTTGCAATAAACATTTATTTATTTATTTAATTTCGGGTTATTTTGCAATCCAATATTGCCGCCACACCACCGTAGTAAAATTTCATGTTGGATATAGCATAAGGGTTTTTTAGTATGCTGAGTACGAATTTCGGATAATAGGTATGGCAGCCGCACCTCCACGAGTCTCTACTCTACTCTTTCTCTACTCAGCATACCAAAAACCCTTAAAACGATATCCAATATGAAATTTTATAACGACGGCGTGGCGGCCATATTAGATTGCAAAATTAACCCAAAATTCGTACTCAGCATACCAGAAAACCCTTATACGATATCCAACATGAAACTTTACAACGGTGGCCTGGCGGCCATATTGGGTTGCAAAATTAACCTGAAATTCGTACTCACCATACCCAAAAACCCCTTATACGATATCCAACATGAAATTTTACTATAGTGGCGCGGTGGCCATATTGGATTGCAAAATTAACCCGGAATTTGTACTCAGCATACCCAAAAACCCCTTATACGGTATACAACATAAAATTTTACAACGTTGGCGTGGCGGCCATATTGGATTGCAAGAGTAACCCGAAATTCGTACTCACCATACTCAAAAACCCCTTATACGATATCCAACATGAAATGTTACTACAGTTGCGCGGCGGCCATATTGGAGTGCAAAATTAACCCGAAATTCGTACTCAGCATACCCAAAAACCCCTTATACGATATCCAACATGAAATTTTACAATGGCGGCGCGGCAGCCATATTGGATTACAAAATTAACCGAAAATTCGTACTCAGCATACCCAAAAACCCCTTATATGATATCCAACATTAAATTTTACAATAGTGGCGCGGCAGCCATATTGGATTACAAAATTAACCGAAAATTCGTACTCAGCATACCAAAAAATCCCTTATACGATATCCAACATAAAATTTTACAACGGTGGCGTGGCGGCCATATTGGATTGCAAAATTAACCCGAAATTCGTACTCACCATACCCAAAAACCCCTTATACGATATCCAACATGAAATTTTACTACAGTTGCGCGGCGGCCATATTGGAGTGCAAAATTAACCCGAAATTCGTACTCAGCATACCCAAAAACCCCTTATACCATATCCAACATGAAAAGAACGGTCGCTGCACCGTTGTTTTCATGTGGCGCGTAAAATAAACTGACACTGCACACAATAAGACATGAATCGGCATGATCGACGTCACACGGCAGTAACACTGGAAAACGCGACTCAGTTAAATATAAACAAACAGTGGTGCATACTAAAATTCGTAAAATACATTTGATTCTTTCTATTTGTACCTATGTGTGCGTGAAAGGAATCGCTTTGGCGAGCGAAGAACAAAGGAGACGCCGACCGGCATCTAGGTACCTACCTACCTACGAGTAGAGGTACAAGCAAAATAACCTATATCAATTCGGTTACGGTTACTGTATACAAAACGGTAACATGTTGTTTCTGTTAAGCTATTAATTCTGTTACATTATTATTCGGTGTATTCTGGTTACGGTTAACACATATTTGATTGGGTTAATAACAGATATATTTCTGTTATTAACCCAAACCGAAAGAACACTGCTCTGGAGCGTAACATAATATCTGGTCAACTTATATATATCACTGGAAAATAACAAGACTCGTAACTTGATCAATTTTATAGGTAGATGATCAACTCTCGGAAAATAATAAACGGCAGTTGAAATGTATTATTTAACGTACATATTTCAGCTAATTGGTCAACTTACGGTACCTGGCAATAATTTAATAATTTACGATTTTACCACAAGTAAAATCATTCACAAATGAGCCAATCGTTGCTCAGGGAACTATTTAACTGTAGACTATTACCCGTCACTTAATACACTGTTCTCTGATTGGTCAACGGCATAATTTTATGCATTTGGCAAGTGTTTATTCATAGAATTAACAAACACTTAGATATACCCAAAATCCAAAAAACGATAAAACAAAAAAAGTCATCACGAAGGCCAAGGCAGGAGCTCGGCTCCGCTTCGGTCTCCCGGCCTTAAGGTGCGGTTCCACTTAAGCGGAGCGGAGAGGAGCTGTGGATTTTATTCCATGTGATTGTTGAATCGCGGCACAGCTCGTCTCTGCTGCTCTCCGCTTCGCACCGTGATTGGTGAATCGCGGCACTGCTCCTCTCCGCTCCGCCTAAGTGGAACTACACCTTTAAGGCTTAAAATCCACACCTCCTCTCCACCTAAGTGGAACCGCCTTCTAACCTAACCTATCCGAGTCGGGGTACTCTGAGTCGAGGTGTTAACCATAATAAGTGAATGGTTAACACACCGACACCGTTATTTTTTTTGTTTTGACGTTAGCCCACTGTAGTACTTTTGTAACTCTGCATCAAAGTGTTCACGTGAGTCGTTCAACCAATCAACATACACCTCGCCTTCGTCGGATTATTTAACGACAAGACGCTGTAAATTAATCAATTTACTACAATTATATACGTTAAATAATACATTTCAACTGCCGTTTATTATTTTCCGAGAGTTGATCAACTACCTACCTAGAAAATTGATCAACTTACGAGTCTTGTTATTTTGACATATACAAACCAATAAGCGTGACATAAGGATAAGTATAGTTACAAAGTATAACATACATTTACAGCGCAATTTTTACGTAGGTACCTCGGTTTAAGACTCGAAAGGAAGGAAAACATTATAAAAGAAATTAACATAGGCACATACTCGTAGTAATGTTTAAGATGGAATTTAGGAAAGAAGAAAAGGCATCTATCTGTACCTAAGTACACACATCAACACCGTCTAGGGATATTTCACATTTTCTCAATTTTCAGAAAATCTGTTAGGAATAATATGCAACAATGTTATATTCTTAGAAAGTCCATTTTTCAGACTATGTTTTAAAACAGAAAATTTTATCCAATAATCAAATTAAAAAACACACATGAATATAAAATAAATACTTAGATTAAATAACTAAACTACTAAACTATTGCCTACTGAACAGTCCACCTCCGATCATACCCGGCGCAAAGGTGCCCAATACACTAGCAGCGTTGCGTTGCCGCGCTGGATAGCGATAGCCATCCTTTGTACCAGGTACGATCGGGCGTGGGAGTCATGCGTCTTATCATGTAACCTACGGCCAATATTCGAGACCAGAGCTTTAGCATCACTGCCCCAACAGCCCATCGTCTCTACAGCTACTGGTACCACCAGATAACGCGACTCCATCTCCGCGTACTTTTGACGTTTCCGGCAAGCAGCGTCTTGTGCTGCGGCCGCCGGGGAGTGGACGGTACGAGCCAAGTGACTGGCGGCGAAAGTGCTGACGCATGTTGCATCCCACACTAAGCATTTGCCGTTCCTCCATGGCACAAGCGTCAGACCGTCCGGTCTCTTGCCGTCTGCGCGAGACAAACCTGGTGGTTCAAGGACACAGGGGACCTCAGCCGACACCAGAGCCCGCTTGATTAACTCATTAAGAGCGTTGTGCCGCGGATGCCTACCCGCGCAGCGACGACAACTCAAAGCATGATGACCATCGCTCTCCACCATGGCACCGCAGATGCATACGTGAAGTTCACACACCTTGCAGCCCAAGCGGAGAGCCACAGCCACCCGCAAAGAGTCGTCGTCCAACAGAGTTCCCACATGAGGCGAGGGAAGCGCATGCAGCCAAGCGCCAGACTCAGGCTGAGCCACGGCACGCAATCTGGCGAGGTCTGCTCCTACAGCGTCAGCCATTAACAAGCTGTAGTTTCGCTTGGCAAGAACATCGCACCATGCACGCTGTACCTGAGAAGAGCTCGGACACGGCACTCCCGAAGCGAGAGCAGACCATGCTGTCACCGCCTCAGACACATAAGGCACCCTGAACCCGTCGCCATTCGACTGGAGAATAGTACAACTAGTCCGGACACCCCATGAGCAGACGCGATAAATGCCGGCAAGCCCACATCCCGAGCACGCCTGGCCTGGAGCCACTGTAAGTCACTAAGGGAGACGTTTAGTATCGACTCCACTGCTTTCCTCAACGAATCATCGAATAGGTGGCCCTCTTCACTACACAACCATGTAGGAGCAGTTCGCAAGAAATAATTTATTTTGGGTAACGCAAAGCACATACGGAACAAAACCATGGCGACATGTGCCGACAAAGCTCCAAGACGCTGTTGAGCGGTAAGAAGCAGTTGCCTCCGGGAAGCAATTGCTCCCGGAACGGCACTGAGAAAGATAGGAGAACCTAAAAGGAAAAATGAATTAGAAGAAAGGGATTTGAGGCCAGGTAAAAGCTCACTAAAACGAGCGAAGTGGGAGTTTACATCTGTGCAGCATGGGAAGAATTCACACTTCGAGGGGTTGACGTTCAGACCGAGTGCCCTAAGCCGAGGTATGAGCACCTCCAGTTCCTGGTAAACTTCTGCTGGTGCCGCCCCGATCGTGCCGTCGTCCAGGTACCAGAGATTAAGGGGAATTTTGTGTATCGCTAAGCTGAAGGTCAGTGGTCCCAGTGGATCGCCCTGCTGCACTCCTACCTCAGAGGAAATGAGTTTATTTCCGAAGAAAAGGTGAGAGGGAGTAAAGTAGGCTTGATGCAGAAAAGGGTAAATAGAAGGGATATTCTCTCTGACCTCGCTCAACAGGATGTCTCTTTCCAGAGTGTTAAATGCGTTACAAATGTCCAGTTTTAAAATAAAATAAAAGTATATTTTCGACTTATATAACATTTTAATAAAATGAAAACAAAAGTAAAAAAATGTTGCAACTAAAGATGAATGTGTCATTTACGAAAAAATTAAAAATAATTTCTTTTAAATTTTTTGCACTGATAGGAAAAATCAGTAGTCATTAAAACCACCCATGACGTTAACCACGGCCCTGCAACGGTTTTTCATGCTTTGAATTAAGTTATCAAAGTCTCGCTGCGGGATATTGTCCCAAGTTCTGCTAAGATGCAAAAAAAGTTGTTCTTCAGTCGCAATGTCTGCAGGAAAATTCTTATAAGCCCTTCCTTGGAGCATGTCCCACGCATGCTCGATGAGGTTTAAATCAGGCGATTGCGCCGGCCAGGGTAAAACCGACACTTCATGGTCCTGCAGCCAGCTGGTCACCGCTCGTGGCGTTGTCATGAATGAGAGTAAATTCTTGACCCATTTGAAGTCGATGAGGGTAGACAATGGGTACAAGCACCTGGTCGCGGTATTTTTCAGCGGTCATGGTGTTTCTAATCCAAACGAGGTCCGTTCTTCCACCAAAACGAATTCCCGCCCAAACCATAATTGTCCCGCCCTTGTATGGAGGGACTACCTGTAACCTGTACCTGGTGTTGCAGACAACTCTCACGACCAGGAACTCGCCAAACGCGTACTCTTCGTGAATCGGGATGAAAACCGAATCGGGACTCATCGGTAAACAGTACTACAGACCACTGGTTATCTTTCCAAAGCAAATGTTCACGAGCCCACTCTAATCTTCGTCCACGATTTCCTCTGCGTAGTGCTGTAGTACGAAGTGGCCTGCGAGCATGAAGGTTAGCTTCATGCAGTCTCCTCCTCACAGTCTGGTCACTGACAAGCAATTGGTGTTCTGACTGGAGCCGTTGAACCAACTGCACGGCTGTAACGTTTGGCTGCATTCTCGCGGCAACTTGTAAAAATCGGTCTTGTCGTTGGGTGGTTAAGCGTCTCCCGCCACGGTGTCTTTCAGCCACTTTCCCGGTTGCACGATAACGTGACCACAATCTTGAAATAACGTTTTGCCTGGTTCCAATCTCCTCAGCAATACTCCGCTGAGTAGCCCCAGCTTGAATCATGCCTACTGCCCTTAGCATTTCTACTCTAGTTAAATGGCGTCGCTGCATGACTTACACAATGAAATAAATTCGTAATTAATCAATAACTAGCTTTAAAACTTCAACTGGACAAAACAAATACCAATTAACTATCGTCGGTAAAATTAAAATTTCGAACTTCGCTATACTAATGCCGCGCAAGTCATTTGTTTTAATTTCTTTTTTTAATTTCAAATTTGGAATCATTCAAATATACCTACAAAATAAGATTCAATCAAAAGTTTTGGCAAAATCTTTTGCTATTTCCTTATAAAGTTTTACATGCTAAATTTAGTGACGAGACTATATCTCTCACACAAAAATTAAAAATAATTGTTCTAACCCCACACTTCCGACTCAAAATTGCTGTTTTACTGGAAATTATAACAAAAAGATTTATAATGTTAACAAGCTAGTAGAAGCAAAAGTTAGCGACGGAGATTTAAAAGGAGCCGCACGTCTCCTGTTTTCAAGTGATGTACTGTCTCCAGATACAACAGATACCCTACGTCTTTACAGACAGAACATCTCTCAGCTCCAGTCTCGGCCTACGTTCTGGACCCGCCTACATCACCCGATGTGTGTTTACTTGCACAGGATAAGGACACAGTGAGTGCGATTAATGCTTTTAAAGTCGGATCAGCTGCTGGTCTTGATGGTCTTTCTCCACAACACCTAAAAGACCTAACCTCTCACTGTGTGGGTGATGCAGGTAAGCACCTCATCGGTTGTTTAACAAAATTAGTAAACCTCATGCTCTCTGGTAACATTAACCCTGAGATCGCTCCTGTTATCTATGGAGCTAATCTCATTGCCCTCACTAAAAAAGACGGAGGAGTCCGTCCTATTGCTGTTGGCTCCACTTTTAGGCGTTTGGCATCCAAAATTTCTGTCCGTTACATCTTGTCAAAATTTGCAACAATTTGAACCGACTCAATTAGGGTTTGGTACCAAAGGTGGGTGTGAAGCGGCGGTCCACGCCTTACGCACCTACCTTAATAAAGGTGAGTGTGAGGTTTTGCTGAAAATTGATGTCAAAAATGCTTTTAATTCGGTAAACCGTGACATCCTGCTGTCAGAAATTAGAATCAATGTTCCTGAAATTTATAATTATTTACTTAACTGTTATCACAAACCTTCCAAATTAATGTATAAATGCAACGAACTTTCTTCTGAAGTCGGTTGCCAGCAGGGTGATCCCCTCGGACCAGCCATTTTCAGCCTAGCCATTAACCCCATCATTCAAAATTTAAAGTCAAAATTTAACGTCTGGTATTTAGATGACGGTACTCTTGGAGGTGATGTCAGATCTTATAGAAATTAAAAATAAATTTCATTTAATTGGTTTGGAATTAAATTTTAATAAGTGTGAATTATATATTCATAATAATCACAACAATTCGGAACTCGTTGTGTCGTCGAAATGTCCGAATATTAAAATTGTTAGCAGAGAGAATCTTTACCTCCTAGGGTCCCCTATATTTGAAGATGCTATTCCCGAATTAATAGCACAAAAAAATTCAAAATTTAAATCCAATGTAGATCGGCTACATACTCGTACTATTAGTTCACATTACGCAATCACAATTCTGAAATTTTGTATGTTTGTTCCCAAATCTATTTATTTGCTTCGCTGTTGTCCTTTTTGGAAACATTAAAGTCATTTATTTTCTATAGATTCGCTAATCCAATCTTCTTGATTCAGAAGGAATATATTTAGATTCAATTAAACAATATATGCTCTTTATTTGCACACATAATCTTATAGCTAATGTAATTTTATATACAAGTCTTACATA
Organism: Miltochrista miniata; assembly: GCA_933228765.1. NCBI lineage: Eukaryota > Metazoa > Arthropoda > Insecta > Lepidoptera > Erebidae > Miltochrista > Miltochrista miniata. The sequence continues at coordinate 34,333,727 of OW121747.1, read as the reverse complement.
TTGTATGTTAAAATTAGAACTGATATCTATATTACGAAATATTAATTTAAATTCAATTAAACAATCCTCACAATTTACACACATAGTCATGAAACTAATATCATATTATACTATACAATTTATACATATATAATATTATTATTAAGTACAACATAACATTAAATATTAGAATTATAACTAGGAATTAAATATTTACAGAAAAATGGGAGAAGAATAAACAGAAAGGAAAAATACACAAGACTGTTGTAATACTCGTCTAGGTGTCGAAGAATTCCTCCCCATCACAATCGACTGGCAAGGTCCCCATAAGGCTGGCCGCATTGCCACGTTGGATGGCAATGCTTATTCTCTGAGCGAGAAAGAGGCCAGCCTTATGGTCACGAGAAGCATCGACCAAACGCTTTGCTATATCTTTATATAGCGCACGTGCACTTGGGCCCCACGAACCTAGTGTCTCGACACCAAACGGCTCAAATATATAATTACCAATTAAATTATTATATTTGCGCCGTTTGAGTGTCTCGGCAGATGCAGCAGCAGAACAGGCGCAGCCCGCCGTGCTTGGAAGATGAGAAGGGGCAAGGGTGTCGGCACAAGTTGCGTCCCACACCAAAGGCCTTCCCATCTTCCATGGCACCAATGACATACCATCCGGTCTCCTGCCATCGTCGCGCGCCAAACCATTTGGTTCAAGAATAGCTGGCACGCCGGCGCGGCGGTGACAAGAGCGCGGCGGATAATATCATTTAGGTATGCATGACGAGACATACGACCTGCACTCCTGCTGCACGAAAGCCCGTGGTGCCCAAGCGTGTCGACTGCTTCTCCACAGTGACAACGATGTGGAGACACGCAAGGAGCACCTAAACGAAGGCAGGCGGCAATTCTGAACGTAGTGTCGTCCAACATAGTACCTGTATTGGGAACGGAAGAGCCTGAAGCCAGACACCTGATTCCCATTCTCCCACAGCCAGAAGGCGAGCACGTTCTGCAACGTTAGAGCAAGAGTTCAGTAAATTGATTCTAACTCTGCTGCAGAGCGGCCTATTCCACTGTCTCTGAGAGCATGGGTAGGTGGGCAGATCAGTATTTGGGCAAGCCATTTTCCAAGCATTAATGGCTTCAATCTTACCTGACACTTCAGAATTAACCAGTGTAGGAAACAATATTTTCCTGGTCAATTCTTCAGTGTCATGTATTGAAGCCAAAAATGCTGGTAAACTCACATCGGAAATTTTTCGAACGCCGAGACCGCCCAAACGAATAGGCAAAGACGCTTGGAGATAGGCTCGGTCATACAAATCTGCGTTTAAAATTTGGCAAAGTGTGTTTTGAATAATTTTGTCCATTTTCTCCAAAAGGGCAGAATGTTTAAATAAGTGTGCTGAACGAAGGGCATGTGTTAATTTAGGGACGAAAAGACAGTACCGAAGAATTGTAAAAGCAGAATGGATATTAATATGAAGAAGTCGGTTTGAAACTGCACAAAAATTTTGAATTTTCTCTTCAATAAAAGAATCAAAGGCTTCTTCAAAAACGGGAGAGCCTAGGAGTAGGAGAGAACTTTTTTGCAATAATTTTAAATTTGGAGCCAGAATGTTAAATATGTTAAATGCCGAAGCTTTATCAATATTATCTTGTAAATAAATTTCACATTTTGATGAATTTAGTTCTAAGCCAATATTTTGAAATTCATTTTTTAGAAAAGCCAAATCACTAAGAACTGTGTCCACATCTCCTCCTAAGGTGCCGTCATCTAGATACCAAATATTTAATTTAGAATTTAGCTGACTAATTACGGATTGTATGGATAAACTGAAAATGACTGGCCCAAGAGGGTCACCTTGTTGACATCCAACTACTGAGTCTAAAATATTGTCCTTGTATAATAATTTTGATAGGTGTCTGTAGCACTGCCAAAGAAAATTAAAAATCAATTCTCAATATACAACTGAGCGAACAATCTTGGCCCAGGCATCTCTTCCCAAAATAAAATAAAATAATAAAATAAAATAAAATTTATTCCCTTTGAAATTTTACAAAAAATTATTTAGGTTTGTCAAAATTTTTGTGACTCTACCGGGGGTTCGGAAATACTACAGACTGAGAAGAACACCCCAAGAAACTCAGTCTGGTCCCTTCTCTGCTAGTATCTTAGTATCTAATACAGTTTTTTTTTATGTAGAAAGGAGCAATTCGTGTCACTGCCAGGCAGCCTTGTCTTCTAGAAAGTCTTTAATGCTGTGGTGTATTGAATGAAACAATGACGATCGCAGAATGCATTGGCTTTATTGCGCTAGAACCTTTACATTGTGGGTGGGTAGATTTATAGAAAAGTACCCTACAATACCAGTACACAACACTATCTTCCCTTAAAAACTAGATCAAAGAAATTAAATATTTGTTTGATACACTTACTACAACTATTAACAAGCAAATATCCTTCTCATAGACAAACAGAAAATGGCAAATATAGCTGAGTATGTATATCTGTAGATTTTTACGATTGTATGTAATACCTACTTATACAAAAAGATTTAATCTTGACATGCGTTGTGGTGCGTACCTAGGTTTAACAAAATACTAAAGCTATAATAATCTAAGCATACAAGTCTATTGTAAGCGTCTGTGAACCAGTGGCCGTAAAGTCATTTTATGAGGACTGTGAACTGAATCGAGACGCTTGCGATTATCATCGGGCTGAGCGCTGGCCTCTTGGCTTTGGTTATCACTCTTACTGAGCTGACATTCACTCGAATCAGTCGATTTTTGAGTTGGACACGAAAACACCTCGCCATATAGCGGCGTCGAATCAACGCCACCTACGTCCACAGCTGAATCCCTAGAAACGACCGTGACTGAATCCCCGGTGTCACCGCTGTTAACAACCGACAGAGAATGACGCGACTTACTAACATTTTTACACAATAACTGGTCAACGTGACGCTTAACGATACGATTATCATTCAATGTTTTAACCTTATACGACAATGGACCCGTTCTGTCGACCACCACTCCATCCCTCCACTTGGTATCGTTATTGGCATAATCGCGGACTAACACCGATTCTCCAGGAGTCGCCTCACGCATCACGCCCCCTCGGCGCGTCTCCTGCGCGTCCTGTTTCTCGCGAACTAACTCTTCGGTACGAGGCCGTAATAAGTCTAGTCTGCCGCGCAACCGGCGACCAAGAAGAGCCACAGCGGGTTCCTTTTTTGTAGTCGAATGTTCTGTATTACGGTAAGTAAATAAGAATCTGTGTATAGCGACGTCGTAATCCTCTTGACCGAAAGTCGCCTTTTTAAGAACTTGTTTAACTTGGCGCACAGCGTTTTCCGCGGCGCCGTTGCTTGACGGATGATACGGCGCGACTAATACACGCTTGATTCCGTTTTTTGTTAAATAAGATAGATATTGTGATGACGAGAACGGAGGACCATTGTCGCTGACAATAACAGTCGGCAGACCGAACCTCGCAAATATTTTGCGAAAACAAACAATAACGGCTTGGGCAGACGTACTGTTAACACGTTCGACTTCCAGCCACTTGGAGTGAGCGTCTATTATGACTAAATAATACTGATTTTTATAAGGCCCTAGAAAGTCAACGTTTAAGCGAGTCCATGGTTGGGCTGGCCAGGGCCACGAGTGGAGCGGTGCAGGTGGTGGATGGTCGCGCTGCGATCTACACTCGGGACATTCGCGACATACTCGTTCAATGTCCGTGTCTAACCCTTCCCACCAAACGTAGTTTCGCGCGACTTGTTTCATTTTGACAACTCCTATGTGTCCATTATGAAGCTCTTCCAAAACAGAACTACGAAGTTTTTTAGGAATGATCACGCGGTACCCCCAGATTAAACAACCGTGTTCAAAAAATAAACTCTCTCGCTTTGAAAAATATACATTGTCACATTGATTACCAACACTGTTTGGCCAACCAAATTTAACGAAACTGACAATTTTGTTAAGTAGCGGATCCTTAGAAGTTTCGCTTTTAACCTCTTCGAATGTGACAGGCAACTGATGTTCTATAAAATTAAAATAACTTCCTTCAAAAAAATTGTCGCGATTTTCCTTACTCGACGTTTTTAAAGGTAAACGTGATAAAGCGTCCGCGAAACAATTTCTTGCCGAAGGCACAAACTCAATGTCGAAATTATAGGCGGCTAATCGAACTGCATATCTTTGCAATCGGCTAGCAGCTGTTTGAGAAATGCCTTTGTTTTTACCAAAGATATAACTAAGAGGACGATGGTCGCTACGTAAATAAAAATGTACGCCGTACAAATATTGATGGAACTTTGTCACACCGAAAATAATAGCCAAAGCCTCCTTGTCTAACTGTGAGTAGTTAGTCTCGGCCGCATTGAGCGTGCGCGAGGCACAGCTGACCGGCCGCTCCGAGCCGTCGGGGTAGCGGTGCGCGAGCACGGCGCCCAGCCCGTACGCACTGCTGTCCACTGACAGTATCAACGGCAACGTCGCATCAAAATGCGCTAATACCGGATGACTACTTAAAACATTTTTGATTTTACTGAATGCCAGTTCACATCGCTTATCCCAATGCCACTTAACATTCTTTTTAAGTAAATCGTACAATGGTTTTAAAATATCACTAATGTTTACACAAAACTTAGAATAGAAATTTACTAAACCTATAAAGCTTTTTAATTGGGTAACGTTCTCAGGTGTGGGTGCCGCCACGATAGCTTCAATCTTTTTTTCATCGGTGTGAAGACCGTGCTTATCGATGCGATAGCCCAAATACGTGACACTATTCTTAAAAAACTCACACTTAGACCAATTAACCCGTAAACCCGCTTCTGTTAACCGCGACAAAACAGCACGTAAATTTTTGATATGCTCGTTTTTATTCTTACCGGTACAACAGATATCGTCTTGAAAAACTACAGTGGACGGCAATCCCCTGAGGGTTTCCTCAATTAATTTCTGAAAATACTCAGGAATACATTTTATTCCAAATGGAACCCGCCTGTATAAAAAAATTCCTACATGCGTGGTGATAGCCGTCATAGCTTGGGATTCTGGACTTAAAATTAATTGTTGATAGGCGTGAGATAGGTCTAATTTGGAGTAATGCTCACCACCGGCCAGAGTTGCGAAAATATCTTCGATCCGGGGAAGAGGATAGTGAAAATCTTTCAAAATTGGGTTAATAGTGATTTTATAATCCCCGCATATACGAATATCACCGTTCTTTTTTATGACAGGCACTATCGGTGTGCCGTAATCTGACTGTTCAACTTTGTATATAACCTCATCTCGCTGCAAGCGCTCGAGCTCGCGCTCGACGGGTTCGCGCAGGGCTAGAGGAAGGGAGCGGGCCTTCACGAAAACCGGTGTGTTATCAACAAGGTATAATTTTAGGGGAGATTTGAAAGTCCCTAGTCCCTCAGCAAAAACTTCAGGAAACTCCCTTAGTAAAGAAGTGACACAATTGCTATCTTCCTTAATGTTATAACACTGTAATGCATTTAAACGTAAACACCTTAGCCAAGTGCGCCCTAACAACGGCGGGCCACCCTTCTCAAATATATACAATTCCAATTTTTCACACAGTGTGCCGCAAACAACGTTGACCGTAATGTAGCCCAATGGTTTGATCACGTCACCTACGTAAGAATTCAATCTTAATACTTTCTTTGTTATTGGAATTAAATTAAAGTATGTATCGTAATAAAATTTCGAAATGGCAGAAATTTTGCTACCTGTGTCGATTTCGAAATTAATGGGATGATTTTCGACTTTAACTACGACATAATAAGGGTCATCACGGTCAGAGTTGCTACAAAAATGAAATAAATTTAAAAAATCACTGTCGGAATCAGAACTATTTAAAAAAAACTGACCTTTAGTGTCCTTTAATTGTCCGGTGCCATCTTTGCCATACTTACGACACATTGCTTTCAAATGGCCTCTTTCACCGCACTGATCACAGTTGTACGCTTTGAACCTGCACCGGGCGGGTGCGTGTCCGGCGCGGCCACAGCGCATGCACGCTCGCGGGGCCAGCGCAGGCGCCGACGCCGTCGGTGCGCGCGCGGTGGGCGCGGTACGCGAGCTGTGGGCGGCGCGCGCACTCGCTACTCGATGCAAGCCATCGCTGGGCCCGGGCGCAAGCAGCGCCGTCGCCGGGTCCGGGCCGCGGCTGGCGCCGCTAGCCGCGGTAGCAGCGTGTCTGTCAGCCGCCTCCAGGGCCAGAGCGAGCTCGACAGCTCGTTTGTAATCCAACTCTCGTTCGGCAAATAGTCTCGATCGCATTTCCTCGAGATGTAGGCCGGAGACAAACTGATCTCTTAGATTAATTTCAAGCATATGGCCAAAATTGCAAGTCTTTGCTAAATGCTTTAAATTCTGTAAATAATCATTGATAGTCTCCGCCTCCCCTTGCTTTCTTTGCCGAAATACGTGTCTTTCTGCAATCTCAGATCGTTTAGGTTCGAGATGTTCCTTAACTATTTGTTCAAGGTCGTCGAAGGACTTATTTTCCGGTAACTCAGGAGCGCACAAGTCGCACATCAATTCATAACACGCTACACCGACGTGTGTCACTAAAGTAGCCACATGTAAACCTTTATCAATGCTATTAAGAGTTATAAATTGTTTAATCCGTCTACAATATGCCTCCCAGTTGTGAACACCCACTTCAAACGGTTCAATTTTACCTATAGGCATGTTAAGTGACGATCTAATGCACAATCACACAACTATAAATATTTCTAACACTGTTATATTTAAATAGCACTTTAACGCAACTGTACATAAGTAAGCACTGAAACTGTAACACTACTTGTAAATTATACGACACATCCACGACTTGTAAGTAAAAATATCAGGCTGCGCCAATGTGGTGTATTGAATGAAACAATGACGATCGCAGAATGCATTGGCTTTATTGCGCTAGAACCTTTACATTGTGGGTGGGTAGATTTATAGAAAAGTACCCTACAATACCAGTACACAACAAATGCTATAATAAGCTTTCTGGCACAATTTAAGCTTTATTAGTTTTTTAAATTTATTAACTGACAAACCTGTTATGGCTGTCGGCAATGTATTGTACATTCGAATACAATTGCCCGCAAAAGAATTGCTTATTTTATTAAGCCTAAATCTAGGTACAGACAATTTATTCTTATTTCTTAAGTTTAGATTATGGATATCACTATTTTTAATAAATTTACTGTTATTTTTATGAGTATATAATAAGTTTTCATATATGTACTGTGAATACACAGTAAGTATGTTGATATCCTTAAACTTTTCTCTTAATGACTCCCGAATCCCCATACCATAGATAGCCCGTACAGCCCTTTTCTGCAACACAAAGATAGATTCGATATCGGCAGCGTTACCCCATAATAGTATGCCATAGGTCATGACACTGTGGAAATAGCTAAAGTAGACAAGACGCGCTGTTCTAATGTCTGTCAGTTGTCGGATCTTTTTAACGGCATAGGCTGCAGAGCTCAGTCTGCCCGAGACTTTCTCGATATGAGGCCCCCACTGCAAGTTGGAGTCTAACTTTATGCCCAGAAAGACAGTTTCATCGACCAATTCTACTTGATCATCCCTAATCCTAATACTGGTGTTAACGAGCCTAACATTTGGCAAGGTGAATCTAATACATTTTGTTTTAGTTTCATTTAACAATAAATTATTTGCGTTAAACCAGTGGACTACCCTAGAGAGGGCATTGTTTACTTCGTCAAGATCGCGTTGTCCACGTTCAACTTTAAATATTAAAGATGTGTCATCAGCAAACAAAACTACCTCGTGATCGTCTCTTATAAGGTGAGGGAGATCATTTATGTACACTAAAAATAGAAAAGGTCCCAGAATTGAACCCTGAGGCACCCCCATTGTTACAGCAGAACCATGTGACTGTTTACCATTTATAACTACTTTCTGTACCCTATCTCTTAGGTAAGAACTAATTAAATCCAAGGCCGTCACCTGGATCCCATAATGATCAAGTTTTTGAATTAAAGTCTGATGCTGGACGCAATCGAAGGCCTTAGATAGGTCGCAGAATACACCATAAGCATCATACGACTCCTCCCAGGCCTCATATATATACTCTAATAATTTGATTCCAGCATCAGTGGTAGACCGACCGCGCGTGAAACCGAATTGTTTAGTATGGAATAGTTTATTTGTATTAAAATGATTTTGCATTTGATTAAGCATTACCTTTTCAAAGATTTTACTAAACGTGGGTAGTACAGAAATAGGACGAAAATTGGACGGATCCGAGGTGCTACCCGATTTAAACAGAGGAGTTATTTTACTAAACTTCATTAAGTCAGGAAACACACCACTATCAACACAATTATTAAATATTATTGATAATTCAGGAGCAACCATTTCAATTAACGAATTAACTAAATGTACAGAGGTCAGCCGTTTTCTTAATATTTAAAGATTTAAAAGTTTTTATGATAGTGTGTAAACTAATTTTACTGAATTTGAATATTTCATTACAGCAAGGAACATTTGCTTTTAACAAGGATTCTGCTATTGGGGTAGAAGAACCTAGGGCTCTGGTCAAATCTACTGGAATACGAGAAAAAAATTGTTCAAATTCGTTAGCGACTTCGGCATCTGTTGTAATTATGTTACCATTTACTTTAAGTTTAAAATTATTATCATTTGATTTTGCTTGGCCTCTTTCTGCGTTAATAATTTTCCAACTAGATTTAACTTTGTCTACACTATTGATAATTTTATTACTTATATACTTTCTTTTGGCCGCTAAGCAGTCTGCTTTAAACTTTTTTGAATAAGTTTTAACATAATTTAGAAATTCATCTGTTCTATTAAGCTGTCTTTCTGAGTATAGTTCATACAGTTTTAATCTACTTTTATGTATATCCTCAGTGGCCCATTCACTGAAGGCTGGCCTGTCACCGATTGTGACTTCCTTAGACTTGAATATGGAGTTGAACTCATTGTAAAAGGAATCAAAAAATAACTTATACATTACATTTGGATCTAAGCCAGAGTCTAAAAATGGAAGTTTATTGCAAAGTCCAACTCGCATACGTTCCAAGCGGCCACTAGTTACTGGTCTACATAATATTTTACGTCTTTTAACTTTTTCTCTTGTGATCTTGAAAGATGCTATTTGCCCAGTATGATCTGATTTTATCTTATTTATAATACTCTTACTTTCTGGCAAATTATCACTGTATATATTGTCCAGACAAGTAGCTGTTGTATCACAATATCTAGTAGGCTCTAAAAATAAGTTAGTGAGATTGTGTGATTTAAATAAATTTAAGATATCATTGGTCTAACGCGTATTTATAAGTATATTAACATTAAAATCACCGCACACTATTACGTGTTTATTAGTTTTTCCAAGTTTAAATAGCACTTTATCCATTACTTCCTCAAACTCACAAAAGGGTGAGACTCCAGGTTTATATACGCATACTACTATGAATTGCTCCAATTCTACGCATGATATTTCAACTGTACACTCTACAGAGAGGGACACAACATCTTTCCGTTCCTTATATTTTAATTTCTTATTTAATAAAATCAACGAACCCCCCCGTGTTGTGTTGACCCTGCAGAACGCACTACCAACCCGGTGACTACTGAAACTGAACATGAGCTCATACTCCTTACGCATATGTTCTGTAAGACAAACAATTTCAATATTTTCTGAGCTCATGAACAGCTCCAATTCAAACTCTTTGACCTGCGTTAATGTTGCAATATTATAATGCACCAGGCTGATATAATTTACATTTTTTAATTTAGTTTTGTTCGGTGGACAGTTTCCGATATAGTTATGGTTTGCAATTAAATTCAACTCTATCAATTTACAATTTTGGCTAGAGGGTAATTCCTCTGTTGTCCCAGAAGTTAATTTAAATTACTTGGAACAGATTCCAAAGTCCTAAATCTACTCTGCTCAAATAAAGCAGTTTTGTCAGCCAAGTTTTTGGCTAAAGAGTAAAAATAACTGAATAGCAAACTTGCTATTTGTCTTTTATAATAATTGGGTAGACAATACCTACCCTTGTGATTATTATAGTCTTTATACTTGCTATGTGACAAATTTGTGTCAAATACAGAATTAAAGTCAATTACATTAAATTTATTATTATACTGACTTATTAAGTTTAAACGTAAATTCATCTCATATCTAAATGAATTTTCCGAATCTGGCACACCTTTTATAAATGGAAGTGTGAACATTACAACTTGTATGGCATTTAAGTTTAAGATGTAATTCATGTATAGGGACAAATCATCATTGCTAATTTTGCCCCTGTTTGCACAGAAAATTATTATTTTACTGTTAGCGTCGAATTTATATTCGATTATCTTTTGCATAATATCACTTAATGAAGCACCCGGATAGCAATTATTAATAACCGAGTAATAACTTGAATTTAAGTTTTGTTTTAAAAATGAACTAAGATTGGTACCAATATCATCACTAAATACAATTAATTTAGTACAACTATTACTATTATTTACACTGTCACACAATATATCCACTGATGTACTGGGTGAGCACATGGTAATGGGAGCTTGGGGCTCAGCGGTAACCGGTTCGCCCTGAGCCTCCACCGGCTCAATTGCTTTAGGGCAGTTAATATTGCATGAGTGGTCATTTAGGAAACAATTAAGGCGCTCAGTGTTATCATTTGATGTTTTGAGTACCTTATCTATGGTTAAAGAACATTTAGTAAAGTCCTTAAGGGACCATTCATATTTTTTAGTCATATATTGTAGCTCAAATTGCAAACTTTGTATTTTTGATTCTAATTTTTGTGTGTCAGTGCAATATTTTAAATGGCTTTGTTCCAGCTCTAACATTGACAATTTAGCTTGTTCTCTAAATTTTAAACAAGAACCTATATTTTTACACTTCTTGATTAACATTTTATGGAATTTTAATTGCTTTTTTGATTTTTGTATAAACTTTTTAATTCTAAGATATTTTTTTAGTTTATTTCTGCTGCAAAACAAAACCGACTTGTCCTGTTGATATGGACTGTCACCTGTAAGATCTATAGTAGTCAAGTCCAGGTTTTGAGAATTTGCAGAAGGAATAAACTGCGGGATACCACTCATTAACTCACTATAAAGATTATCAGTTTGTTGAGCAGTAACTTTCTCAGCAGCTTCTTCCAGGTGTGAGATCTGTCCCTGGGCATCCCTTAGCTCCTGTTCCAGAAAGGTAGTCCTTGTTAGAATATAATTGTGTATCCTCAACTTTGCTGCCAACGTCTGTGCTCGGCCTTATACACTTTGACGTATTACTACTCTATGCAGCCTCTCTGCTTTTTGGTTCCCTACTAAATGGACGACATTTCTGTACAACGTAAAATATTATATCTGTAATTATTTTTGGAATCAATATAGAATTTGGTGTAATATACAAGAAGAAATTGTTTTACTTCAATCCATAATCCATCACAGTAAGTTGTTTGTTACTTCAACAAAGGTAGTCGCAATATATTCCACTTCGATTGAACCTGCTGCACAAGTTAGGTCCTGGAGACCTTTCGAACTTCAAACAGGTTATGGGCCCAGCTTAACCTTGTTGAGAAATACCTGAATACTTATTGTATACTTCACATTTGAGGATGGATTCGACAAAAATTCAGATGGCTGCCATTGAGAAACTACATGGCGTGGCGAATTACGTGAGTTGGAAGTTTGCTATAAAGATGCTGTTGACATTAGAAGATTTGTGGAAATGTGTTTTGGGAACCGACAGTTCCGACACCGATGGTGCACGTGACAGCCGAGCGCTGGCGCGCATATGCTTAACCATAAACCCAAGTCTTTATCAGTATGTACGACAATGTAAAACCTCGAAAGAAGCGTGGACTCAGTTAGCTGAAGCCTTCGAACATAAATGTTTGTACAGAAGAGTACTATTACTCCGTCAACTACATAAAGTTGAATACAAACACCACAGTAATATGTCTGAATACATTGAATCTTGTACATCAATTGCATGACATAGGGAAAACTATAGAGGATTGTGAGATTGCTGAGATATTGTTGAGTGGGTTACCTCAAGAGTTTGATGTGCTTGTATCAAGCTTAGAAACCGCCCAGTTGACGGACAAGCTGACAAGTGAATTAGTTAAAGCTCGTCTAATACAGGAGGATCACCGTCGCTTAACTTCAGCTTCATCATCAGCCTATATTGTTCATAAGAGGAAACCTACTATTATTTGTGACTATTGCCACCGACAGGGGCACAGTTCTAAGCGCTGTTTTAAGAAGAAAAGAGATCAGAAGAAGAACTCTAGTGATGGCAGTGCTTTCCTAGCAACTGCATGTACTGCGTCTACCAGCTGTAATAATATGTTTATTATTGATAGCGGTGCTACCTGTCACATGTGTTGTCGGGAAGATATGTTATCTGGTAAGAGAAACTATGATAGTTCTGTATCAATTGCTAATGGCAAGCAACTTAAAGGCCAGTTAATAGGTAATGTAAATGTTTCTTCCAATATAAGGCTTAATGATGTTCTTTATGTACCTGATTTGTCATGTAACTTATTGTCTGTTAGTAGAGTTACTAATAATAATTATACTGTTGTATTTAATAGGGATGAGTGTAGGATTTATAAAAGTTGTAAAATCATTGGTGACCAAATTGCTTCTGCAAATAGAGTGAATGGACTTTATGTCATGAATGTGGCAGATGTTGAGCGTATCACCGAATTGGATTCCAAGTCCTTGTGTTCTAGACAAGGAACAGAGAATGCAAATGCTGTTGTCAATGTGCCTTCTTCATTATGGCACAAGCGTCTCGGTCATTTATCTAATAAAGGTATTAGTATTCTGAGTGGTGGTGGTCAATGTGTTGGTGTTGTTTTTAAACAGGACAACGTGCCAAGCAGCTGTGTGCCATGTCTATTAGGTAAGATGTTGAATTCATCTTATCCTAAGACATGCGGTCGTGCTGCCAAACCATTGGACCTCATAACTTCAGATGTTGCTGGACCATTGCATGTGACAAGCATCGGGGGTGCCAATTACTTGCTGACATTCACCGACGATTGCACTAGGAAAACCTGGGGTTTTCTAATGAAACACAAGTCTGAGGTGAGTTCACTTTTTAAATTATTTAAAGCGCAGGTAGAAAAACAAACTGGTCTATCCATTTAGATTTTACGTTCTGATAACGGAACAGAATATTGTAATAATGACTTGCTTAATTATCTTGACCAAGAAGGTATTATACACCAGACCACTGTTCCATATTGCCCACAACAAAATGGAATTTCGGAACGGGTTAATAGAGTTGTTTTTGAGAGGGCTAGAGCTATGTTAGTGGAGTCCGGTTTGTCTAGGAAGTATTGGGGAGAAGCTGTTATGACAGCAAATCTCCTACCAGTGCGTTACCTGATAATGGAATTCCTGAATATGCATGGACAGGGAATAAAGTAGATCTTAGTCATCTACGTGTGTTTGGGTGTACTGCCTATGCACTAATACCTAAAGCCAAGCGTCGTAAGCTAGACCCTACAGCTAAACAATACATTTTCGTTGGTTATTCAGATACTTGCAAGGGTTTCCGTCTCAGTGATCCCAACAATCCCAAAAAGGTCGTCTTTGCCAGAACTGTTAAGTTTTTAGAAACCGAGTTCTTGGGCAAAACTGATGTGAACGTAGGAGAGCAAAATAGTAGTCAAAATCAATTTTATTTTTATGACATGGAACCTAGTAATAATAGTAATGATTTAATTCCTGATGTCATTTCTAATAATAATTATGATGAGACAAATATTTTAGGTCTAGACTCTTATGATTATCATCCTGTCTCAGATATGGATGGGGCGCTGGTACCTGAGTGTTCTCCGCTGTCTGATGACACTTATGCGACAGGTGATGAGGGAGAGGCCAGTGATCATGGTGATGAGGATGGTGTGTGTAGCAGCAACACGTCTTCTCTGCCTGATGAGCCTTCTCGTCCTGTCCGCACTACGCGTGGTAACATTCCTCAACGTTACAAAGAGTATGACCTCTCAGCTATGAAAGCTGAACATTCGGGTGAGCCTTATAGTTACAAGGAGGCTATTAATTCAGTTGATCAGGAGGAGTGGCTTAGGGCTATGAACTGTGAGTATACTTCATTGATTAAAAACAATGTATGGACTTTGGTTGACTATCCGAAAGACGCTAATGTTGTCAAGTGTCGATGGGTATTTAAAAGGAAATACGATTCAATGGGTAATTTTGTTAAATATAAAGCAAGATTGGTTGCCCGTGGTTTTAGTCAGAAAGAAGGTGTAGATTTTACAGATACTTTTTCGCCTGTAGTCCGTCACTCATCCTTGCGGATTTTATTTGCTTTAGCGGTTGAATTAGATCTTAAAATTGACCATATAGATATAACCACAGCATTCTTGAATGCAGATTTGAATGAGATAATATATATGGAGCAACCGGAGGGTTTTAGAAAGGATAATAAAGTATGCTTATTAAAGAAAAGCATTTATGGTCTTAAGCAGGCTAGTCGTCAATTTAATGCCAAGATACATAAAATTTTATTGCATAATGGTTTTATTCAGTGTAAATGTGAGCCTTGTATATACATAAAGAAAACTAAAAAGGAATATGTTGTAATTGGACTGTATGTTGATGATTTGTATGTTTTTCATAATGATTGTGTCTTTAATGTAATTAATATGTTAAAGGAAAACTTTGAAATCAGACATTTAGGTCAGTTGACTGATTGTTTAGGTATGAAAATAACAAGAAAGCAAGGCGTTATTAAACTGGATCAATCAGAATATATAAGGCGTTTATTATGTAAATATAACATGACGAATTGTAAAGCTGTAAAGACTCCATTACCTGTGAATTCTAAACTGGACACAGGAAATAAAAATGATTGTTTAGATGATGATGTATATAAGTACAGACAATTACTGGGTTCGCTTATGTATTTAGCTGTCTGTACACGTCATGACATTGCCTACGCATGTAGCCAGTTAAGTCATTTTAACACTTGTTTTGACTTAAGTCATTGGCAAGCTGCAAAGCGTGTACTTAGATACCTAGCAGGTACTATTGACTATGGTCTTAGCTTTGTTAAAAGTATGAATTTAGAAATAATTGCTTACACAGATGCAGATTGGGCCAATGATTTATCTGACCGCAGGTCTTATACAGGTTTCGTTGTTAAGTTAGGAAACAATGTAATTAATTGGGAAGCTAGAAAACAACGTTGTATTGCTTTGTCTAGCACTGAGAGTGAGTACATAGCCATTGGTGATGTATGCAAAGATATTTGTTTTATTCGTAACTTCTTATCGGAGATTATAGATAAGACTTTTGATGTAACTGTATATAATGACAATCAAGGTGCTCAAAAATTGTTATTACATAAAGAGTATTCCCATAAAAGAACGAAACACATAGATTTAAGATATCACTATGTAAAGGACCTGATACATAATCATAATTTTAGTGTTAAGTATTTATCAACTGATAATATGGTAGCAGATGTTTTGACAAAACCTCTATGTACTCAAAAACATTTTCAATATTTAGACAATTTAAATGTAAGAATGACATTGTAGTGTTTTGAGTTATTTTTAATATGTAGAGTTTACATATTATGTAGAGCTTTTTATTTTATTTGTTTTGACCTCTTGTAAGAGTTTGTTTCTTGCTTTTTTGACTTACGTATTATGTGTGTAATGCAAAGTAGAGTCTAAGGAGGAGTGTTAGAATATAATTGTGTATCCTCAACTTTGCTGCCAACGTCTGTGCTCGGCCTTATACACTTTGACGTATTACTACTCTATGCAGCCTCTCTGCTTTTTGGTTCCCTACTAAATGGACGACATTTCTGTACAACGTAAAATATTATATCTGTAATTATTTTTGGAATCAATATAGAATTTGGTGTAATATACAAGAAGAAATTGTTTTACTTCAATCCATAATCCATCACAGTAAGTTGTTTGTTACTTCAACAAAGGTAGTCGCAATATATTCCACTTCGATTGAACCTGCTGCACAAGTTAGGTCCTGGAGACCTTTCGAACTTCAAACAGTCCTCCTCAAGGTTTTCTCATACTCGTCACTGCACTCTATAGATATATAATATATCCCATTAAATATAGTGGGCTAGGGATCCGCAAAAAATTTCTAGTGTGGCTTTGCCAGCCTCTTTGTCATCTGTACATGCCACGTCGAGTCTCGTAGGTAAAATTCTGACGAATTGTCTTACAGACTATGAGACTATGCCTTACAGATGCCAAGAATGCTTGACGTATGGCTTGTCCGGTACAAAATTTACCCACCCATCTAAATTTACAACGGAGCTGGGACGACGCTATATCAAAATTAACCTTTGACTCCTTGTTAAATGCTAGCTTAGGCCCGGATCGGGCCAAATTATTAGCGCTCAGTAGAAAGGAATCTGGTGATTGGTTGAAAGCTTTCCCTACAGCCAACACCGGAACTTTTTTGGAACCGGACATCCTAAGAATTTCAGTTGGTTTGAGACTTGGCGTCACGCTTTGCGCTACACATCGATGCCCCTGCGGTTTTAACGTTGACACTTTGGGGCATTATGGTCTTTCATGTTTAAAGAGCGCAGGCCGCTTCTCACGCCACGCTGCGCTGAACGACATCATCCGCCGTGCTCTTGCCACCGCCAATGTGCCTGCGCTCTTAGAGCCAAACGGCGTTTTCAGGGACGATGGCAAGAGACCGGATAGTATAACTTTGATACCGTGGGAGATGGGTCGGGTCCTGGTGTGGGATGCAACTTGTGTTGACACTCTGGCCCCGTCCCATCTTCCTAAAACAAAATTAAAAGCCAGTGCAGCAGCGGAAGCGGCTGAAAATCTTAAAATTAATAAATATAAGGGTCTCGACTCATCGTATCGTTTTTGTCCAGTCGGTGTCGAGACCCTAGGTCCATGGGGTCCTAATGCGCAAAAATTTTTCAAGAATTTGAAAAAGCGCCTTGTGGAGTCGACTGGTGACCCAAGAGCTGGCAGTTTTCTCGCTCAACGAATAGGTATTGCCATTCAAAGGGGGAATGCTGCTAGTCTTTTGGGCACAATACCACGGGGGCCTTATTTAGGATTAGTTTAGATAATAATAATGTAAATATAGATATGTAATAATTATGTTTCTCTGTAATTTATAACAATAAATGTATTAAATCAAAAGTTTTTAAAATCGGCCAGTATTTTTTGAGATGCAGAAATTTTTAAAAAATATCCCTAGACGGTGTTGATGTGTGTATATGAATGCTTTAACTTTAACATTTCGACCCCTCCGTACAATAACTCGGTAATCGTAAAATCAAAATTGTTCAGGAGAAAAGATTTACTGATTTTATCAAATAACTTTTTAGTGAGAGGGACTATTGACGTCATTGAGGTATCAAATGAAAGCTATTTTTTTGTTTATTGTAGCTGTACCATTAATGGGAACTTTCTTGTGTTCAAAACCTAGTTATTTACTAAAACAAATGTTACCAAAAACTTTCAAAATCAAATATTACACTACATTACTTACGGGTTATTGCAGTAAATTTATCAAATATAATTTTTCGTAACATATTATAATGGACCTTTATAGCATAATTTTCTATCGCAGGAATGATACGTAACATATCTTTACGGACTTATTGTGGTACTATCAATACATTTTTATAAATGGTATTGATAAGTAACAATGTTATTGCACTTAAAAGTTTTAATATCAATATATTGTTACCGCTCAGTGCCGCTTTTTTTATTCAGCATTTAAGTTGCGTATTCGAAGATAGAAACGCAGAAAAGTTGTAATATCTTTTTTGTTTTAAAGTATTTTATGAGGCATAGATTGAAATTTGATGCTCAAATATATTGAGAATATGTATTATTAACAATAAAGTAATAAATCAAATGCTGAAATCAACTTTGAGCTTTATAAACTTAAATTTAACAATTTTTCTTCAGAAATAGCTTCCGCGCCTTGGCATATGGTCTACCGCCTCGATTGTACAGCTGGATATTCAATTTCCTGCACAGACGATGTATACGGGTTCTCTGTGATGGTCAGACACCCAGTATATTGCAGAATATTGCCGGGGTGTGTAGTACCCAACTCTTTTTTTTCTGCTTAAAAATGAAATGCTATCCCATGAAAGAATTCAGTTTTATTCAAATAAAAGCACTCTGCACGTCAGTAACTCTGCCCGTACTACAGCCGAGAGGACCGATGTGGAGGAAAAGAAGCTAACCCACCGGAAAATACGACTCAAGTCCTCTTGAAAAGGGCCTGAGTTGTATTTACATCCGTCGAGCAGAAATCTTGGTAAATTTTAGTGCTAGAGAGACACAGGCATGTGTATTTACAACAAAAAAGTTTTGAATAACACTAACTGTAACTGTAACAGAAGGAATGCAGAAAAAAAAGAAACAATACTATTATTTTATGGGCGGCGGCTATCGAGAGTAAGGGCGAGGCTCTAGCAGTAAGCCTCGACATCTCTAAAGCCTTTGACCGGGTCTGGCACCGTAGTCTTCTTACGAAATTGCCATCCTATGGACTACCAGAGAGGTTATGCGGATGGGTGTCCACCTTTCTGGCCGGTAGAAGCATCAGAGTCGTCATCGACGGCAGCTGTTTTGACTGCATGGCCATCAACGCTGGAGTACCGCAAGGCTCAGTGTTGTCCCCGTGTACTCTGTTTCTGCTGCATATCAATGACATGTTGTCTACTGAATGCATTCATTGTTATGCAGACGACGGTACGGGGGACACTTGTTACACGGGCCGCCCCGGTATCTCTCGGGCCACAGTGGAAGAAAGTCGTGAATAGCTTGTGTCCGAAATCGAGGCTACTCTTACTAGAGTGCCCGATTGGGGTGGACAAAATCTCGTCCAGTTTAACCCTTCGCAAGCGTGTATATTCATTGCTAAGAAAACCCCATTTACTGTAGCGCCACAATTCTAGGACACATCTCTCACTATCTCTGAAAGCATTGGGCTCCTTGGTGTTGACATCTCCAGAGAGTTCAATTCCGGAGTCATTTGGAGGACAACTGCTGTCACCTGTGGGCGGAGGCAACAGAATATCAGCTTCGTCCATTTGACTCGGTGCAAAGGCGAGCTGTGAGAGTTGTCAACGATCCTATGCTTGCAGGTGGTGTGGAACCTCTTCGCGACAGGAGAGACTTTGCCTCCTTATGTGTATTCTACCGCCTGTACAATGAATGAATGAATGAATGCATTTATTTCAGGAAATTAACATCCCATATACATTAAGATACAATGATATAATTAACCACAAATAGAAATTAAATAAATATTTAAAATAAAAACCATAAAATCATAATCCTAGTTCAAACTCAATAGATAAAGAATATTAAAAATTAAAATCATATAAAAATAATAAATGTCAAAAAATTTCATTTACTTAAATTTTAAATCAAAGTTAAATAAAATGGAATTAGAAATTCATTATTAAAATAATTTAATTACTTAAAACGAAATTATTAAAAATTTTGAAACATCGACACCATTACCATTATAAAACTTTAAAATCATCACAAATTATAAAATCATAAAATCATGAAATCAATAAATCAATAAATTAATAAATCAATAAAGCACAAAATCATAAAATCACAAAATCATAAAATCACAAAATCATAAAATCGCAAATTCATAGAATCATAGGCCGCATAAAGTCAGCTTGCAGGCACCATACACTGCCCTTATAACGTTATTTGTAGACTCTCTAATGCTGGACATAAAAGAAGCGTGTCCCATTCTCAACACAGCGTAGAAGTCGTCGTCGACAATGGTATGCTCTGAGGAATTGTTTGATATGATGCCCACGGCTACGTTATATCATCGCACTGCTCGCCACAGACAGGGAGTTCATCCTCACACTCTACGTCCGGAGCGTTCCAGCACGTTTAGACCGATAGGGGATTTCTTCCGCGCACGCTTAGGTTGAGGAATGATCACCATGCCTCGGTTTTTCCAAACGCCTACAGTATGGGGTTCTTCAAAAGGGGTCTTAGAAGGTTTTTACGGGTCGGCGGCGCGAGAGTGGCGCCTCTGGTGTTGCAAACGTTCATAGGCTGCGGTGACCACCGGTCCTTCTGGTGGGCCGTATGCTTGTCTGCCACCTTAGTGGTATATAAAAAATATTTATGTAATATTTTATTTAAAACAGAATCAAATTTGACGTTTCAATTTAAAACTTACATGACATTGTGTTGTTTTTTTTCCAAATAATCTAATAGAATCAAATCTTGAGTTATTATTTAGTTCAGTTTAATTTTATTTATTAATCTTCAGAAATACTTTCATTCACGGTTTCAGAATGGGTCATGGTTTCAGAAAGGGTGGTATTCGCCATATATGAATCTTCGCCAGAACTGAGCGTTTTAAAAGATCGTTCCTCTGTCGAACTATAAAAATCTGGAACGACCTGCCCGCACACGTGTTGCCCTCATCTTACAATCCCGGGTTCTTTAAGAGGATCGTGAAGAGGCACATCACAGTGCTGCCATCTTGAGGACCACTGTTAGAAGTGTTACGAACTGCGAGAGTGGCCCCCAATCGCTAAATGCGCCACGGCTTTCCATCAGGCTGGTGGCGACTCCAATTTGGCGAGCTAAATATTTAAAAAAAATGTAAAATGGGCTGATAGACTAATACATGTGCTTGGGGAGCGGCATATAATTATGTTTATTACTGTCTAACAATACTAACTAACTAACTAACTATCTTCACGTCAAATCCCTTGCGGGGTAGGCAGAAAGAATCGAGCGCCACACGGCACGGTCCATAAACACCTCACTTGCTTCTTCAACTTTCATTTTTCTTTTCATGCATACACGTCGGTTCCTACGGCTCTTGACACCACCTTCAACTAACACACGATTAATTTGGTCGTGTTAGGTGTGTCGTGGCCTTCCCCGACTCCTACGTCCATCCACTTTCGCGTTGTATATCTGTTTTGTCATTCTTTCATCTCCCATTCGTTCCACATGCCCGAACCATCGTAGCATGCCCTTCCTTACTTTAACACCGACACTCTCTTTCAGACCAACTCTCTTTCTTACATCTTCATTCCGAACGCGATCTGCGAGCGTTACTCCGCAGATTTTGCGTAGCGTGCGCATCTCGACCGCGTTTATTCTACTTTCATGCGTTTCCTGCCATACCCAACTCTCGCTTCCATACGTTAGCGTAGGTATAAGCACCGCATTGTGTACTGCGAGCTGGGCCTTTTGACTTAAGCCCTTGGTACCTAAAAGTTTGCCTAACGCTCCATTCACACTATTGCCCGCAGTTACCCTCTTTTCTACATCAGCGGTGTACCGTCCCATCCCTGCTAAATGCACATCCAATATATACAAACTCATCCACCTGTTCCAGCACTACATCATTTACAGTTATCCTGGCGTTCGTTCTGTCCTCTTCTCTTGCGAATACCATCACTTTCGTTTTAGTCGCGTTCAAATGTAAGCCTCTCATTAGACAATCATCTTTCATCGTTGTGACTAGTGACTGTAGTTCTGATGGTGATTCGGCTATGAGCACGGCATCATCTGCATACAGCAAACAGTTCACAAGTAAGTCACCCATTCGCAATCCAACATTCATCGATCTTACTCTCTTAAGACAATCGTCCAGGTACAGGACAAACAGCAGAGCCGACAGCACGCAGCCCTGTCTGACGCCAATGTTGACGTCAAACCAGGGAGACAGGCTGCCGCCCACCCGCACACATGCCGTACATCCCACATATGTAGACTGCACAGCACGAAGCAGCGCACCATCAATCCCGTATCCTGG
Organism: Miltochrista miniata; assembly: GCA_933228765.1. Lineage (NCBI taxonomy): Eukaryota > Metazoa > Arthropoda > Insecta > Lepidoptera > Erebidae > Miltochrista > Miltochrista miniata. Next base: position 34,311,881 of record OW121747.1, on the reverse strand, counting down.
CAATATATCCCAGAGATCCTTCCGTACAACTCTGTCAAATGCTTTCTCCATGTCCACAAAACCGCAGAAAACCTTCCGGCCTACAGCCAGCTGCTTCTCTACAATGTTGCGGAGCGAGAAAACTTGGTCCATACATCCCCTTCCATTTCGGAAACCACCCTGCGCCTCCCACAGTAATCCGTCAGATTCCACCCTCATTCTCCTTTCCATAATTTTGCCATACACTTTAGCTGCTATACTGATCAAACTGATGGCCCTATAGTTGGCGCACTCCATACGTGAGCCCTTGCCTTTATACAAGGGCACGACGATAGCACGCCTCCAGTCCATTGGGACCCTTCCAGTCTTCCAGCATAGATTTGCTCAATGACCAGAAGGCGTCCCGGACGCAAGGACCACCTAATTTGATCATTTCAGCAGATATCCTATCAATTCCCGCAGACTTTCCATTTTTCAAGCTTCGTATCGACCATTCAATCTCTTCCAAAGTAATATCTCCGCTTGATGCTTGCACCGCAAGATCAGTCATCGACTCCCTCGCAGTGCCCGCATCCGGGAGATATTCATACATTTCTCCAAAGTACTCATTCCACCGCTCTAACACCTCTAATGGGTCCGCAAGAATGTCGCCAGCTTTACTCTTTATCTTATCCATTCTGGAAACTGACGAACAGCTCCGAGACTTCTTGACCTTCCTCCAAAAGAGTTTGGTATTCGTCTCGAAGTTCCTCGTCAGCTTCTTTCCGCAATCATATTTATTCTTTCACGCTTCTCTTTCACTAAAGCTTTGGCTTCATTCTTGCAGAGGCGGTAAATTTCTTTCTTCGTGTCTTTCATACTGTCATTCAGTTGCAAAGATGAGACATAATCCAACCACGCTTTCTTCTTTCTTGCTACGCAGGATTGAACTTCTGCATCCCACCAGGCATCACCTTTCGAATGTTCATGTCTCTTTGCACTCCCACATGCCTCTTTTGCACTATCCACTATACTTTCTTTCATAATATTCCAGCATTCATCCACATCTAAGTCGGAAAGGCTCGCGTTTGCAAGCCTTTCACTGACTAAGCCTACATACATACTCCTTACGCTTTCATCTTCCAGTTTTTCACTCTTTATCCTTTCATAGTCTCCGAAAGGGACACGCACTCGCCAGTGCCTCCACTTCTTGAAAAGACCAACAAACCGGCTTACCACCAGGTAGTGGTCAGTTTCAAGAGTGGGGCCTCTATAGGCTCTTGTATCCCTTATAGCCTCTCGGAGACGACTGTCTATCAAAATCAAATCAATTACACTTTTTTCTTCCTTCCGTCTCCAAGTATACGTGTGGATATCTTTGTGACGAAATAAACTGTTCGCCACAAGGAGGTCTCGTTCCAAGCATACGTCTAAGATTGACTTACCAGCATCATTCGCTCTCTTATCTCCATACGGACCAAGGACAGCATCGAAGCCATCTCACTTGGTCCCCACCCATCCATTCAAATCACCACACATGATCAACTTTTCATTCCCGTCAGCCAAATCGAGGACGTCCCTAACGGAATCCCAGAACTCCGCGAGCACTTGGGGATTAGCCGATCTGACGGGAGCATAGGCTGCGACCAAAAAAAACTCTCGTGATCCCCAGTTTTATACGTACCCACAGGAGTCTTGGGCCTGCCAATCCATAATCTTTCACTCTAACAATAAGAAAAAGAAAGAGACAAGTGCACACTGCAATCTTTGCGCGGCAAGACAAAGATCGATAAAATCCAGTACAGAGCTAGGTGTATTGTTATTTAGAACATTTTGATCGATTTAACTGTTGCGTACATTTATGAAAAAAATCTATAGGTACTTCAACAACCTTGTTAGATTATATTAAGGAATAAGAATATTTAAGCTGGCCCAGCAAAAACTCAGCACTTACTTATACAAAATACTCGAGAAATTTATTTACGCCAATAACTCGGTAAGTGCGACTTACTGAAAAACGTTTATTTTATATTTTTTGTATACACCTATTGCAAGTATATTGCCTACATATTTTTTGTTTCTAAATTTACACCAATAAAATTGTTTTTAGTTATATCTTTTTAATTATCAATAGGAAAAATCTGCAAAAAATTGACAAGGTGTATTCCAGTGTGTAGATGCCGAATCTGACATAACAGTATAAACCGCATAACAGCATTTTACCGAGTTATTGCACGGAGGGGTCGATTTCTATTGTTACAAACATCATCTGAACCTAAAGGAGCTCACATAGGCATAGGTCATAGGGCAAAGATCGCCACAACCTACGGTCTTATACCACCTGAACCCAGCAGTTGTTCTAATATCCCTGTGAGTATAGCCCCGTGTGGCGATGGGGTCCCGTGTTGCTACGGGTAATAGTACAAAATGTCGCCACCCCAATACATCCCGAGGGTGTCGTAAGAGGCGACTAAGGGAACACTTTGGGGAGAGAAGGAAAACTCGAAATGAAACCCGGGTTGTCAGTAAAATATCAATCGAAAAGCCAAGATGAAGGCCAGGCGGCTTGAAAAATTTCAACTGCGGGTCGCGGCGTCCTGAGCCTGTCCTTTTCAACACGTCAATAGGCTCACCACCTATGACGTGGGACATAAAACTATAAGATGAAATGTGGGCGTACCTATACCTCTGCCAACCCCTTCGGGGAGGGATAAAAGCGTGACTATATGTATGTATGTATTTTAATGAAAGGTATTTAAAATTGAACTGCTTTTATTTCACTGTATAAAATAAACAGTGATTACTATCCGTGAATAACTTAGATCATCTAACCACAGGATGCGCCTTACTTAAGCATTGTTTTCTGCCATTGCACATGACCATTTGGTCTTTTGGCTTTATGAAAAGCCTGTACATCAGTACATCATTTTATATGATTAAACTAGTACATTACATTGTAGTTGACTGTACAATAACAATTAACACACAACAGCCATTACGCGTTTGTCGATTAATACATTTTTAATTGCAATGAAATTTTATATGTCTTTGTGTTTCCCCCTTCATTTGTATGAAAACTGGCAGAATATTTTTGTATGCGGTGGTTCGCAAAGGCTAGTCCCGTGTTATATGGTCTAAGGTGAATAATCGTTACGCCAAATGAACAATATTAGAACACAAAGGCTTGTGTTTAAACGCCCGCCGCCCAAAAATGTACCTATTTTACTACCAATGAAATTCAAAACGTTTATCAAAATGGATAAATGGTCACCAAATTACGTTTCCTAAAAAATTAAGCAAAAATCTAACTGTCGACCGTTGTCGACTGTTTAAACTGTCGGATTATTATTCGGTAAGTAGTTGGTAGATTACGTATAAATCTATCGAAATTACCTATCTACTAAGTATAAATAATACCAATAGGTTCTGGCGCTAGGCGGCCGCCGCCGCAGCACGCTCGCCTTCGCACGTTAAGGTAAGATCGCACTGGGCGGAACTGCACTGCAGCGGAACTGCGCCACACGACGCGACAAAATATTTTTTATATGAAATTGTATGAGGCAACACGCACTGAACTACACTTCAGCCGACTGCAGCGGAACTGCGCGACAAAGTTGATCAACTCACCAAAAGTGCGCGCCGTGTAGTTGCAGTGCAGTTCAGTTGCCGCTCAGTGCGGTTTAGGCCAACTTCATTTTCATAGTCAGTAGGGATGCAATATCGTTTATTAAAAATATCGATTTTGGAATATCGATATTTATCAAAATAAAATATCAATTTTGAAAACATTGATGTTTATAAACAATATACCTAATGTTGATGTTTATATGTTTTTTTTTATTAGAGAGATCTGGTTAAGCTTAAAATCTGAGCTTAGTTTCATGGCAATCGGTTGAAAAAAGCGGAGTTATGAACAAAAGTAGAATAATCAAGGTTGTGTTTCCGTGTGATCATTATTGTTAAAAAAACAATAAGAGCGGCAAACAAATCGATATATCAATATATCGTTCGTGATTATCCATATATCGTATATAAACATCGATGTTTTCAATATCGATATTTTTTATAAACGATACTGCATCCCTATTCAAAGCTTCATAGCGTCCGTCATCCATTTCGACGTCCATCTTGCTCAGAGGTTCCCTACCTACTGAATACATTTTTGTAGTTCCCCTGCAGTTGTAGCGCAGTGGTAGTGCGGTATACCAAAAAATGACGCGACGTGTCGCGCAGTTGCGCTGCAGTGCAGTTCCGCCCAGTGCGGTCTTACCTTAATCGTTACAGTTCCAACCTAACCTAACCTTAATTACACTAAGGCAAATTAGAACTGGAGTTTTTTGGTGTCAATTAATTAATCCATTCCAAAAACTGCAGTGACTTCATCAGTGGCTGATTGAGGAAGATCGACATGTGACATACCGCGAAATTCAGGCAACTTTAAACATCGGCATGAGTCAAATACAAATAATCTTGCATGAACAATTAGGTGTAAAAAAGTTGTTTTCCCGATGGATATCGCATTCGCTCTGTGAAGAGTAAAACGCGGCTCGCGTTATTTGGTGCGTCAGAACTCTCGAAAGATTCCACGCAGGATCCTCAAATGCTGTATACAACATCGTATCAGGTGACAAATCCTGGATATACGTGTACGAACCCGAAACAAAAAGCCCGTCACGAGTTTGGGTGTTCTAAAACGTTAAAGCCAACAAAAATTGTTAGTTCGCGGAGTGTTGCAAAAAAAAATGGTGGCCACGTTTGTCTCCAAAACCGGTCATGTTGCGACTATTCCTCTTGACAAAGAAGCATTAACCGAATGCAGAATGGTATGCTAGCATTTGTTTGCCACAGGTCGTTTCTGAACTCGATAAAGAGAACTGCAACCGCCGCATCATCCTCCATCACGACAATGCGAGTTCTCACACCGCGCACAGAACAAAAGAATTTTAGAGCAAGAAAACATAGAATTATTAGACCATCCACCGTACAGCCCAGACCAAAGCCCTAATGATTGCTATACTTTCCCTAAAATAAAGAATAACTTGCGTGGTCAGAGATTTTCAGCTCCTGAAGAAGCTGTGGACACCTACAAAACGGCCATTTTGGAGACCTCAACTTCTGAATGGAAAGGTTGCTTCAATAATTGGTTCCATCGTATGGAAAAATGTATCAAATTTCGCGGAGAATACTTCGAAAAGCAATAAATACATTTTTAAATAGTAATGTTGTGTCACTTCCTTGATTCCCGAAATTTTCAGTGCCGCCCTAGTAGCGACATCTGTTCTTAGGAACCATGTCTTCGATTTTAGATTTAATAATTGACATTCAATTTTTTTTTCAAAGCGTACCTACATAACCGGGAGTCGAACCTGGTCGAAGTCTCTGTAAACAATGTTAGATTAGTTTGTATGTAGTTCCAAATTCTGCAAGGTTTTCGTTGTTATTGTTAATGGGGAGAATCTGGGATCTCGAGATTCGGGACCCCGGTATCCCAGAAGTTTTCTGGCCCCGAAAATCCCGGGACTGTACTTGGCTAATCTCGGGATTTTCAAATTTGCCACCATCAGATCCAATTTGCGTTCTGTAGTCCGCTGCGCTTTGACAATAACCTTTCCCAGATTATTTTAATAGCATTTTTTAACATAACGACAAAAACAACCCTTAGATACGCCCACATTGTTAGTGGACCGTGTTACATTATTTACAAAATCCACGAAAAGATAATGAACATTTGATGTATGAGAGATGGGTAGCGGGTTATAACCCAATCTACCCATTTGGGTTAAAACTGGGTGATTTGGGTTTTAACCCAATTAAAACCCATAATCACCCATTTTGCAGGGTGATAATAAGTTTCGTAAACTAGTAAGAAGTGGGAGGGTGATAATAGGTTTCGTAAACTAGTAAGAAGTGGGAAGTAGTGTTTAGTAGTCTAGCAAATCAAAAATAAACTCCTTACCCTTAAAACAGACATATATTTTAAAAACAGAACTAATTAGTAGGCAGTTTATTCAATAAATCGACGCTACCACTGCGGGTAGAGGTCGGAAAGCCAACCTCTACAGAACCAAGGGAGGGTATCGGGCCGCCGGTAGATGTGCCCCCGCAGGACAATGCCGGACAGCTAACGCAGCTACATTCTTCACATCAGATGTATCAGCGGCAAAACAGATAATGGCGTCTCTTGCTCGCATTTCGGCCCGTAAAAGGCGCCAAGAATGTAGCGGGCAGGAAGAAGATAGTGGCGCAAGCCGTCACAGGCGCCACTAAGGTGTTGGATGAGCACCTCGATAGGAGCATCTCCAACGAGGAGGGAAAACTCTGGGCTCGGGTTGCGAGCCTGGAGACTAAGCTTGCCGATTCCCGCAAACAGCAACAGCTGATGCAGGAGGAAATCGCAAAGCTAACGCAGCTGGCTTGGGGTGTGACAACCCCCGCTCCACAAAAGGCCCCTGCTCGTGCACCCAAAGTGACACCGAGCATGATTCAGCTACTGGAGGCCATCGAGAGACGCCTTGGCGTCCTCGAAGACCGGGCAAACTGCTCACCACTAGCGGCACTCGTCGTCACATCGTATGTGACGACGGCTGCATCCAGTTGGGCTCCCGGTCCCCAGCGAAAGGCCAACGCCCCCTCCCCCGCCCCCAAGAAGATGGCGCATGGGGAGAGTGGCAACCCCGCTTTCCACAGAACCCCTCCAGAGAGAGGGTCCGGAAGGTAACGGGAGCGAAAAAGAAGGCAGCTAAGGCTGCCAAAAAGACGGCAAGGGCCGCCGCGGCGAAGGCACCAAAGAGGCTCCGAGCTCCCACGCCACCGCCGTCGTCCTTACGGTGACGACAGAGGGCATGGCAAGGGGCGTGGGGTACGCTGAGGTCCTGAGGCAGGCGAAAGCCTCAGTGGACCTAAAGGCCCTCGACACAGGAGGAGGCTCCGACGCAAGGTGACGCGCACTGTAGCACTCCTCCTCGAGATCTCCGGCGCCACCAGCGGTCCGAAGGCTGAGGCCCTATAGCGGCTAAGCTGAGGGAGACATCGACACGGAGGATTTCACACGCGTCAGCGTCACCAGACCCAATAAATGCGCCGGTCTGCGCATTACGGGTCTAGATGACGCGGCTACGACAGAGAAGATAATCTCCGCCGTCAATGGAAGCGAGCGGCTGCCGTCGCGAAAATAAGATCTAGCAAAATTCGCTTTGGTACCACTGGTCACGGGTCGGCAGTAGCGAGCTGCCCTGTCGCGGTGGCTCAGAAAGTGGCCGACTGACGGCGCCCTTCTCAATGTGGGCTTCCTCAAGGCGCAGGTGCATCTTCTACACGTATCGTTTGCGACCCCTGATCTCGCCCGCTGTGTCCAAGGATAGCGTGCAGTGAAGGAGAATGAGTCGTCATCAGACCACCGATATATCCCTTTCGACGCCTCCCCTCCACCTAACCTACCGCCGGTTATCGCAAATCCCCCGGAAGCGCGTTGGGCACTCAATCGCCTGGATCGGGAGGCTCTCTTGGAGGTGGCCATCGGGCAGGCCAGGATTCGACTGCAAACAAGCCTATTCCACAGCTGTCATTGAGTGTTACATATCGGATCATCATATGCTTGGAATTTCTATTAATGCAACGGGACAGGACGAATCACAGTTGTTTTATAAATAGTAAGATTGATAAATTGACTGTAATTAGTAATAAATTAGTGAAAGAAAAACTATTATCATTTGATTGGCCGAGTCTATTGCTGTTTAGGTGTCCATTGATGTTATATACAGCTTTATGTAGTACTTTTGGTAAAATATATCAGGATAGTAAAATTGAAGTATCTGTGAAACAACGAGTGTATAGGCACCCTTGGATAGATAAGGAGCTGTATGTAATGATGGTGCACCGTGACAAACTTTTTAGAATGTGGAAATCTAAACCAACTAATATGTGTTACCGTTTGGAGTATACTATATTTAGAAATAGGCTAAATAAGTTAATAAATGTCGCAAAAAATAATTATAGGCAGCAAGAAATTAAAAATTGTAATGGGGACATGAGGAAAATATGGGGTAAAATCAATGAATGGATAGGTCGAAGTAGGAATAGTGTCGATAATTTGATCATGAAATATTTAGGTAAGAAACATAATTTATATGAAATATGTACTAACTTCACGAATACATTTACACGTGAAATAACAAATATCAAGCACACTTGTAGCACAAAATTCTTGGATAGAAATACATATGTTTGCCCGTCGAACATATCGTTTCGGTTTAAAGAAATTAAAAGCGATTTAGTCGAAAAATATATAAACAACCTTGGTTCAGAGAAGTCTCCCGGTATCGACAACATAAGAGTGCAAGATATCAAGCTTATAAAAAAAGAATTAAGTCCCGTTCTGGCGTTATTTATAAACCTTTGTATATCTCAAGGTATATATCCTGATGATCTGAAAAAGTCCATTATCCGCCCGATATATAAGCAGGGAAGCTTTTCTGACTACGGTAATTATAGGCCTATAGCAATTTTATCTGTAATAAATAAATTAGTAGAAAAAGTTATTGTTAATCAAGTTAGTAATTTTTTAGAAAAATATGAGATTTTGTCGGGTGCTCAGCACGGCTTCAGACCCGGCCGAAGCACTTCCACGGCACTGACGTGCTTTGCGGATGAGGTCAACAATAGTCTGGACAGAGGGCACCAGGTGATTTGTGTCTTCATAGACTATAAAAAAGCTTTCGAAACTTTAGATCATGAAATCTTATTGCAGTCCATGGACGAATGTGGTATACGTGGGCCTACGAATAATTGGTTCCGCAATTATTTGCAAAACCGAACTATCCGCACAGTGGTCAGTGGCGTGGAGGGTGCAGAGTGTGAAGTCGTGCTGGGGGTCCCGACCGGTTCTGTGTTTGGCCCGGTGGGCTTTATCATGCATGTAAACAGTGTGCCAAACGTAGTACAGTGTTGTCGTGTGTATATGTATGCGGACGATATGTGCCTCCTTTACTCCTCAAAGGATATTACTGAAGTGATAAAGTGTGTACAAATAGATTTAAATAATATTACCAAATGGGCGCACGATAACGGGCTAATTATAAATCAACCTAAAACAAAATGCATACATATACACTCGCCATACAATAGAACGGCCGCCAGACTGATTGTCGATGACGTCAGTATCGTGGGTCATACTTACGAATGTCTACACTTGGCCGAGAGGGACTGTTCTTGTGAAAAACTTAATTTTGTTGACAGTTTCAAATATTTAGGCTTGCACGTCGACCGCAAGTTTAACTGGAAGATGCACGTGGAGCAGGTATGTACTAAATTAAGAACCCTGCTGGGAAAATTTTACCACCTTAAGCATACTCTCTCCAAACATTTATTACGTATTATATACTTCGCGCTGGTTGACTCGACACTCAGTTATTGCCTAAGTACGTATGGTCGAACTTTTGATACGTACCTTAAAGACGTCAAGAACTTGCAAATTAGATTCTTAAAATATCTAGTCAGTACTAAAGTTAAAAGGAAATGTCGCGACAACTATGACGAACTATTTTTTGAGACTAATGTACTTCCGGTTAAGCTTAAGGTTGAGTATTTAATGATATTGGAAAATTATTATAGCGATTGGTTTAGAAATGTTGTAACAAATAAATATAATACTAAAAGAGTTCGGAAAAAAAATTATACCGTTCCTAAAGTTAAAAATTATTACGGGCAAAGAACAAATAGATATATGTTACCAAAGATCTTTAATAGATTAGACTTTTTAAGGGAAGAAAGGAAAGTAAGTAAATACTCGTTGAAGGTAAAAGTTAAAGGAGCACTAAGTACTTAAAAAATAGTTCTGTTTTGTTTTGCTTTAATTAGATCGTTGTTGTATTTGGGTAGGTATTCTGGGTAAACTTGGTACTGGTTTATGTTGTTATAATCATGTGTAGATTAGTTTAAGGTAGGTAATAATTAAGTAAGTGAGTGTACGCTTGCCAACAAACTGCATATGCAGTTTGGCAACATGTTTACTTTGTAAAATGTGTAACCTGCTTTTAAATAAATAAATAAATAAATAAAAATGATGATGCCTTAGTGGGGTGGTTCAAAAGAGCCACCCCACTAAGACTAAGTGTATTGGTGGATGCCGGAAATCGCACAGCTGCGTGCAGCGTGCATTACCGCGCGCCATCAGTATGCCACACCAGATTCCGCCGGAGGCGTCGCCGCCCAGACAATGCAGCAGCTCGAGAGATGAGCTCTATGAGGGGCACAGGGTGGCCAAGTGGGCCCCTCAAGCAGCCATTAAGCGGTCCAAAAGATTACCTGAGATCCTGGAGCGGAACCCATAGGGGCGCCCGTACCTTATGTTAAGAGGCAAACTAGGCCCTAATGCACCCGCACTGACCCAGAGTCTACAGCTGGAGGGTCCTGGGTTCCTTGCTCCCATCAAGGGCGGAGGAACAGGCTTCGTCTCAGGCGCCCGGCGCGGATAACAGGGAGAACGATGTACCTGAAGTCACGGAGGGTCAGTTAGGGGCGGCTGTCTCTTGACATCGCCAACGCATTCAACATCTTGCCCTGAAGCTGCATTAGGGAGGCACATATTTATCATGGAGTGCCTCCCTACCTTCTTCGAACTGTCGGGACCTATCTTTCCGAGAGGGCCAGCCACAGCGAATAACTTACCCGAGCTGGCAAGAGCCGGGTCGACAGAATCAAATTTCATAAGCAAATCGTAGTCAAGGTGTTCAAGCCAAGGTCATTCAGGTAAAAACTGGATCAGATCACAATAATAATGCAGAGTCGTAAATAAAAACAACAACAAATTCACACAAAACGCGCCCACTCTACTCTACTGGCGTAGCGAAGTACACTAGAGAGTAAAGAGAGAGAGAGAGAGAGAGTTAGAGAGTTTGAGCACGGGCGGGGCGCGAATCAAACCCCCCCCCCCCCCCCGCGTCCGGCACAGTTTTTCCACCCCGCAAACCGATCGCAGCGCGCTGCAAGTTTTATCGGCAATATTTTGTTTTCACCCGGCCAAACCACCCAGTGAGTGGATTGAAGCGGGTGATAACTAGGTTTTAACCCACTATCACCCGTTTCAAAAAGTGAGTTTTAACCCAGGTCGTTACCCATCTCTACCTACCACCCCGCAAACCGATCGCAGCGCGCTGCAAGTTTTATCGGCAATATTTAGTTTTCACCCGGCCAAACCACCCAGTGGGTGGATTGAAACGGGTGATAACTGGGTTTTTACCCACCGGTGGGTTTTAACCCGGGTCGTTACCCATCTCTATGTATGATCAAAAAAAATCTATTGTCGATTTTTGTGTTGTCTTTTAGAATTTTTGCAAAAAATAGTACTTTTATTTTGTTTTGTATATTTTCTGTACTTATATAAACAAAATTATAATAGATACTTATATATTTTTACGGATACATAGTCAAAGATATCATATAATTAACAATTACACACAAAAATTATAACAAAATAAACAATCTTACCTTTTTTATCGAATTTAATAACAGTCCGTCGAGAAAACCGCACACAAACACTTTTTCAAATTATTATAAATACCCACGGATGCACTTTAGCGCCAAAGTTTTGCAGTGTAACAGTCAACAATGGCATAATAAGGCGTAATCTATATATATAAAAACAAGAACTGACTGACTGACGATCAACGCACAGCCTAAACCGCTGGGTCCAGAGGCATGAAATTTTGCACAAATGCTCCTTAAGTGACGTAGGCGAGCAATAAGAAGGGATTTTTTAAAATTCAACTCCTAAGGGGGTAAACAAGGGTTGCAAAGTTTGTATGGGACTACGTGATTCCTTGGTCCGATCTTCTTCAAATTTGGCATAAAACATCTTTTACCAAATTGATGGGAGACGTGTATTTTATTTTATTGAAATTTATCATTTAACATGTTTTAAATGGGTTAGAAAATAATTTGGGGGCATTTGCCTCATAGTTCATATTGATACTCCTTGGTCGGTACTTTTTAAACTTTTTTTTTTGACGCATGACAACTGAATTTTTAATAAAAAATTGGTTTTATTTTTGATAAACGTCAAAACATTTCAAAATAATTTTAAGAAATTTAAGTAATTTATGTCCTAAAACTGTATTTTATTTATGCGTATATTTATTTCAATAAGCGAAATTGCCTTCATATTATTTTGTATGCCAAAATACATTTGTGAGATGAATACCTGAACATGACTGGCTAGGAATTATGAAAAAATAAGTAGGTAAGGTGTACGGTTCATCCGACTAACAAAAAGTAGGTATTACCATCTTCGCTTACTCTTAAATTTTGTACAAGGATAGCCAATTAGTCGAATACAAACAATCAGAGGCATTATAGATGAACAAATTAGCAGATGAAATCTACAGTAAGCGTCTGGTCACAATAGGAGAAACTGTATTAGCATTTTGTAAACAAAGTATTATGTATTAGCAAAAAAACAGTAAGAGGACAAAGCCTGCAGCCTCTAGAATTAGGAATGGGACGATCGTAAACTAATTAAATATTATTGTTGTGACTTCCGTTCGTCCCCTTGGAGGATAAAGTCGAGGGGACAAACGGGAATACATTAGACATCATGTATTTTTACAAATACCGATATAGATTTACTTCGCTCAAAGTAACACGTATTTTGATTTAGTTATTTAAAATTATATCTATACATATAAAAACAGAAAACGGCCGAATAAGTTCTGATTATCTGAAGCGGCCACCGCGACTCTGTCTACCCGACAGATGGACCGAGGACGAAGAGGTCGCAGACTGGATGCGGAACACGCAGGACGTAAATTAGGAGAGGCCTACGTCCAAGACCGTACGTGCTGATTTGATAGAATTATATGAAAACAAAAACTGACTAACTGATTGATCTAGAACCTTGAAGTTAATAATGGCGTAGGTGCGCATTAAGAAACGATTTTTAGGGTTTGTACCCCGAAAATTCTACATACATACTATACGACTCCTACCGACCAAAAGCCACAAGTATCCTACCTAATAGCCTACGATTGGGAGCCTCAGATAAGTCCTCAGAAGGATACCCCTGGACTCCCAACAGACCTTCGGCTACCATTGAGCCTGGGTGTTATTCCGCTTCTTCGGGGCGTGCGTGAATCCCCCACGTCAGTCTGGGTTCGTATCCTATTCACGAGACTTCGCTGTCCGTCTATCTGTCCGTAATGAGGCTGTATCTCAGGAACCGTGATAGCTAGAGAGCTGCAAAATTCAGATGATATATTTCTGTTGCAACTATGACAACAATATTACTACAGTCAGAAAAAGAGGTCCCATCCAACAAACGTGATTTTTTGCCCTTTTTTGGTAGGGAACCCTCTGTGTGCGAGTCCATTTCGCACTTGGCTGGTTTTTATACTACTAAATGGGCAGACAGGCTAACGGCCCATCTGATGGTTGGTTACTGTAGCATATGAACGTTGCAACACCAGTGGCGCTGCTTTATGCCAACCCTTGTCACTACCAGTAGAGTCACGGGAAGAAATCCCGTTACCCTGTTAAGCGGTACCTAGCGGTAGTGCTAAGGGTTATTAAATGTACTTTTCCCTTGACACTACTATTTGCCAGTAGTTTAAGTAGTGTCCGTATGAATTAAGGAGCCACCTATCTTTTTAAATTAAGTTTAAATGAAGTCCTTAGAAGACAATCATAAAAAAATTTAGAACAATTTTTAGAATTTGTAGGGCAATAGATAAAAGTTAGATTTATGTCAAAGTTGCTCCTCAATCTAAACATCTGGATATAGGAGTTATTTGAATCTCTTAACGAAACTGATATTATGTTATCGATTTCCCTTTTTGTATCATTTAAGGTGCGCGTCCATTGGCCCGCGCCGGACGCACCGCACGCACGGCACGCACGGCACGCAACGGATTTTAGTTTGCTTTGTATGATTTTACACAGCGCTGCGTCCACTATCCGCACCGGCCGCATCGAAAGCCGGCATTTATGAACAAAAAATCCGTTGCGTGACGGTGACGTCAAACAAATCAGTTGGCTACTGGCATCACCTACTGCGCACGTGTTAAAACTTAAAAATTTAATACATACATATGTACTTTTTTAAGGGTACCTACATTTATTGAAGTTTATTTTATCTATCTTTACAAATAAATAAAATTTAAGTGTGTGTTTGCCACTGATCTGGAGGTGTTTGCAACATTAAAAGTACAGATTTTTAATGATTGCATATGAATGTATAAACGATACTTAAAGCAAAAATACTATTTTAAAAATTTGGTCTGAATGTCTTAAACTAGAACTAAAACCCTAAAAACTGAATTCACGTAGACGAAGGCGCGGTTACAGTTAGTTCGAAATAAAAAACTGGTTACATAATATTATATACTTTATTTTAAAATTTTGGTTTATTGTAACCGTCTACCAGCTCTTACTCTGCTTTGTTGCTAACCTACAGATACAGTTAAGTTATGAATTTAGCTCTTGACATGTGAATATTATTGAAAAATCTTTCTTCATCATGAAGTAAATCGGAGACAAATAATGAATGATACTCTCCAAAAATTGGTCGCCTCAAATTCATATTGCGTCATGAACCCACATTCTACGTTTAGTTTAACGTTTTACTTCATCTTCCAACAAGCAATTAATAATAATAATATCTTCGTCAATCTCCATGGTAAAATACGTCCGCTCATGACAAGAAACTACTCAAAACTAATCAAAAAATCCGGATACAGTGGACGCATGCCATCGGCAAATCCGTTTAATCCGTTGCGTGCAGTGCGTGTGGTGCGTCCGGCGCGGGCCAATGGACGCGCACCCTTAGTAGGCATTACGTACTTAATACGTAGGGTAACTACTAACGATCTCCGTCCTATCGTACTGGAATTCAAGAAGTTACAATACGTTTAATTTGGCTCCTCAATCTTCAGATTAGGTTCGCTTGCAATAACCATTTTAATGGAAATCTAATTTGTTCCAAAATAATGCAACGGGAAAACACGCGATAGTAAACCATGCGATAAGAATAGTCGCGACGGGGAATCTTTCTATTTCTCTTTCTCTCTTACTCAAACGAAGTTGCGCGGGTCAGCTAGTAGTTCAATAAGATTTCAATAGATGGGGTTAAAATAAAAATAAAAATTCTTAAATATGTGGCTAGTTAACTAACCACCAAACCTGAAAGAGTTAATAAATATTAGATATGTATAATGTAATTTGTTTGTGTGCAACGATATAAAAACGTTTTCTAAGAAATTTCTGAAGATTTTTTCATCTCAGTCCAATTAAAAACCACACCAAATAGTCTATATATAACTACTATATATAACTAATCGCAGGGTAGCTCCGGGATTACGGGATTACGCATCGAAAATCCCGTATTCCCGGGATTGATAAACATGCTCGGGATTGTATTCTCTAATCATAAGTCACTAGGAACGTTTAAGTGATTGAATGAAAACATGCAATAACAAAAATAGCACAATAATAATGTGAAAGTGAAAGTTATCTAGGATTCGTTTGAAAAAGAAATTTGAGCGTACCTACTGCTTAGTGTCAATGTTTAAATTGCACTACTTTTCGAAGCCTACACGAGCCTGTAGTTCTTCTAGAATGAGAACGCTGAAACATAAAAAGAATGTACCTAGGGTTCATTCGACTAGTTTTGTATAATATGGACAGGTATTCAAATGTTATAAATTCGCATAGTGCACATTTAACATTCGCTTTTTCAAAATGCAATGAAATGAAGACATATTGCCATCGCTTGAGACGCTGCAGCTACACATAGCATTCTTTACATTTATTTCATACTAAATGACGCTCAGCTCTTCCGAGCATAAGAAGTAGGTAGCTTAAGTGTTATTCCAAGCTACAATCTATTCCTGTAGGTACAAATTTCAGCCAGAGTAACAAACCATCCACGCTCAAACTTCCGCATTTATAATTTTATTAATATTGAAGATATAGGAAGTAAAGATTTAAAAAATAAATTGTGTTAAGTCTCATTTTAAATGATTAACAAAACCCGCCATACCATTTAAGCTGTCTGTAATAGGGTACGTACTTAAACACAATGAATAAAATACTGGTGAAATAGAAAATTAAACAATAAGTAATGAACAACACCTCAATATAGTTATTATTTTATTAAATAATAATCACTAAACACTGATATTGGTCACCTTCACAAAAGGAAAACATTTCTTGAGATTGGATAAGTTATAACAATGATCTTCGTTACCAACTTTGGAGCGTAACATATCTGGTTAAGTTCAATAAAATATGTCAAACATGTCAATATTATAATACAAAGCTATAAGCTTGACATAAGAATAAGTGGTTAAATATTACAATACCAGAAATCGGAATGCCTATTTTTAAAATATATTAGCGCAAAATACCCAAAATCGAAATACCAATATTCAAAAAGCCAAGTATGTATAATACAAATAATTTAAAATGCCTTCCGTTCGAATAACCGAAACCCAAAAAATAAATTTACTAAATACCTAGGTACTTAATCCTAAAGTATTCAACCACAAACTACTTTTTTTTAATGTGAGGTAAATAATACATGGATGCTTTGCCAGACTCCTACAGACTAAGAACCACACGTATCTACTAACCTAACCTAACCTAAATTATTCCATAAATTGTTTAAGGATAATTGAGAATTTAAATTTTGAAATCTAACATAGTAATTATATGTACTTATTTTAGATTTAGGCATTGTACGGTAAGATGTATTGGATTAAGGTATTTTAAATATTGAGTTATTTCTATTTCGGGTATTTTGGGCTAATATATTTTAAGTAAAGGGATTAAGATTTCTGGTATTGTGATGGTATACTGGATAAGTATATGTTACAAAGTATAACATAATATTTACTGCGCAATTTTAATGTATCACGTTTTAAGACTTGAATGGAAGGAAACATTATAAAAGAAATTACCATTCGCTTTAAAGTTTAAGATGGCACTTACGAAAGGAGAAAGGGCATCTTTTCCGTTAGTACCTGTTTGGATTCTTCAAACTATTGTTACAACCATCATAATGAAGCTAACATAGCTCACATAGGCATGGGTCACAGGTACAACCTACGCAGCTACGGTTTTATGCCGCCTGAAACCAGCAGTTTTCCTAATATCCATGTGAGTATTTTATGAAAGGTACGGAAAATTTTTCTCTGTAAGTATAAATAAAACAGTGATCACTATCCGTAAGAAAAATCGTTACGCCAAATGAACAACATGCCTAAGTACACAAATAATAACTAAAGCAACATATATTTATAAAAACAAAACAATAACAAAAAAATAACTTGTTTATTACGTCGTACCGCAAAATTGTTCTAAAACCATTATCAACTAACATTCGTCCATTTTATTAATAGGTAATACTGTTGGCAAACAATCCATAATCAATAAGACAACATAAACATAATAATATATATACCTACTATTTACGTTAGGAACTAAATGACATCTATTAGATCTAAGCTTTACAATAAAAATACGTACTAAATTGAGAAGGACCGAATTAGTAGATTCGATTCGAGTACCAACCCGCGTGCGTAAGTGTAGCCTATTAAAGTGCCTAAGTAATATAAATATCCGATGGTTTCCTATTTGCACGGACGAAGAAAGTGTAGGTAGGTACCCTGTACCTACACAAAGGAACGGGTGCCACGCAAACCTGTTCCTGCAGTGTGAACAGGTTCTTAATAGAACACTAGTAACGATCTAGTGCAGAACACCAACCACTCAAACAAAGAGACACGTTGTTAGCCAGTGCCTTTCTCGCATAAAAGCAATTTTATAGGGCAAGCAGCGGGTTCAAGTCCCCTTTTGGGCTGAGTTGTCTTTTTTCACTTTATAATAAAATATTATGAAAAAGCAGTTTGACGTTTCGTGATTGTATGTGAGCGAGCGACAACGAGTGAAAACTATGGCAATAGCTTCGCCTCTTTATACAATACGTAAAACTGTCTCTTTTATGTTCCCTCGCCTCTTCTCTGTTTCATATACCACAATAAGGTGTTTGAATTTTATTCGTGAAATAAGTAATAAGAAGTGCGCTTAATCTATGTGGTCGAAGGATTTGAAATATCCCTAACTACTTCAGATTTAAGAACCTCGGCCTGTCTAAACCAAAATTTATTAGATAATTTCATATTTTAGTTTGAAAAAAAAAAAAATAAGGCAGTGCAAAAAGTGGTTCAATGTTAAACATGTAAAACAAGTAGTCTAAGTAATTAAATTTTACTTATAACAAAGAAACGAATGAGGAAGAACATCAAAATAAAAAAACAAAAACACTAGACATAACTAGACTCCTACTATCACATTAGTAAAATAGTTTCTGTAACATATTCCTATCTTTATACGATAGTACAAAAGATAATTATTCTGGTATAGTGAGTAACTAGTAGCACAAAATGAACATCACATGTTAGTAAAGCTCACAAACCAAAACTTTTACTGTCATTGACAATAAAAAAAAACTTTAACTTAGATAGTCATAGCACTAGAACTGGCATCAATTTCTAGTATATTAAAACCCAATTTTGTGGATGATTGTACCCCAAAAACACAGGGGTATGTAACAACAGTGAATACGAAGTTTTATCCATATTCACTGATATCGAGAGCCACTTTTCTAACCACTTCTTCATTTCCTGGTTCGTGAGATGGCTGCCATTCAACCCTCGTATATGGCAGGCGTATCGTAACGTTTCAGTATTGAGGGTGTCAACACCACCTTCTCTAATAATAGCCTTGTCCATTTCCATCAGTATGAAGGCTCGGTATTTTAATTTGTTTGTTCTAAATATAGATTTTCTCATACCATGCATTTTAAGTAGATAACCCTGTAAATAGATAACAACATTATGTTAGTATATTTTGTAATTAGGAGAATCAGAAAAATAACAAAATATTGGAAGTGAAATCATATGGCAATTTCCTTATTGTACCTTACCTATGTTTTTTTGGGTACCACAAAGTTCCAAGAGTGTTAAGGTGAATGCCAGTCCTAATAAATAAGATAAAAGAAGAGAGCAAACCTTGAGTTCCAAAGAGAATGAAGAGTTTGGAGAAAACGAAGGAAAGAGAAAACAAAATGTAGGTTACTATAGAAGGCATAGATGTGGTTGTTTTGGTAATCTTGGTTATCATGTCATGATTATGCTTTCAGGATGACCATAACTGTCATTGGTATTATAATGTTAGTCATACTTTAATGTTGCTATGATGCTGGCAAGTTTATAAAAATTTACAGCTCTGATCTCCAGGACTAAACGCAATTTCACCACCTAATTGCTAGATGAATACATGATCTGGCACAGAGATCCTAAAGGCATTTTAAAAGTTACATAGATAAAATGTTTACCATAAGTAGCAAAGTCTTAGAAAGTAAAAAGGGCTCAGAAAGTAGGGAATGAACATACCTTATGTGCATAGGTTAAACTGCTTAACTGGTAAGGCTCCTCGGAAAACAGATCTTTACATTCTAAAATATCATCAGTTTTTGGATGTACTCCTGAGCCTAGTAATGCAATTACTCTTTTAAATCGGTATTTCACTTCGCTATTTGGTATAGTATGGACTTTGGCTTGTAGTGCTCTAAAAACGGGCTTGTTATTTCTTAGTCTGTCTGTTAGATCCTGAGTGGTGAATTCAACTTTTTGTTGTATTGACCAGAAGTGGGAACAGAGGAGTCGTCTTGGATTCAGAAACCTGTAATCAAAAATATTGTCCTCGTAGTATCATGGCAATCAAGGGCTGTCAGGAAATAGGAAATTTTTATAAGATTTGTTGTGTAATACTTAGGTATGCCAAATATTGTAAATAAATAAATATTGTTGGACATTCTCACACAACATCATCTAGATCAAACTTAAGCTATAAGCTTGTGCTATGGAATCTAGAAGACTGATAGCCATACATATTTACCTATTTCTAAATCTAAATACATACATATTTACCTAGAAAACACCCAAACTGCGAAACAAACATTGGTGGATCACACAAATATTTTGATCTACCAGTGACCTCAGCGCTGCAGGCGCTCTATATTATTAGAACTCGGGTAAGTGTATTATATTATATAGATGTACAATTAGTTTTAAATTATAGGGACGCTACTCATCACTTCGCCGTCTGTCTGTCTGTCTGTCAGTTCGTCACGAGGCTGTATCTCATGAAAGGTGATAGATAGTGAGCTGAAATTTTCACAGATTAGTGTGGGTTAGTGTTTCTGTGGCCGCTATTACAGCAAATACTATGATCACAAAATAAAAATACTTAGGGGGGCTTCCATACAACAAACATGATTTTTGTCGTTTTTAGGTATGGAACTCTCCATGCGTTAGTCCGACTCGCACTTAGGCGGTATTTTTATTGTGTTATCAAAAATAAAGTAAATATTGAAATTAGAAGGTACTTACGCTAAAGGAAAGATAATATAATTTCCAAATGGAACAGCTGACAATATCAAAACTGGTGCTATTCTGTACATATCTGATGGCATTTTAAAGTACAGTTCTATGTCTTGTCGACTCAACTTTGAAAAGTTTTGATCCCTTGATATTTGTATTCGTAAAGATATATACTTTTTTAAATCTCTTAGAAATTCTTTGATTCCCACACTAAATACTCTGTACATTTTCACTGCAGTGGGAAATCTAGTTTCTAAAACGCTAGTGTAATTCTTCACATATTCGATGTATCTTTGTAAGACATATGTCTGGATCTTTTCCTTTTCTGTTTTCAATACTTTTGAGTGTTTTTGTCTGTTCACTGCTAGAAACCTGTAAAAAGTTTATTTGATACTTCAATGTTGACAAAGAGTGTATTTTCTCTATTATAGCCTACATTAAAGCTACTTAATATAATTATTTACAACTATTATAAAATATCTACTAACAATTTTAAAAAGAACTAATAAATGTTTTAAATAAGGATATTATATTTTATTATTATAAGGATTTATTTTATCAAATACTAGTTCCCGTTCCCGTGGGAATACGGGAATAAAATATAGCCTATGTTACACGCAAAGAGTGTAGCTTTCCAACAGTGAAAGAATTTTTCAAATCGGCCCAGTATTTCCGGAGCCTATTCGTTACAAACAAACAAACAAAAAAACAAATCTTTCATCTTTATAATATTAGTATAGATTTAAGCTTGTATATTAATAAAATCCTCCTACCATTTTTGCTACCTCAGTCAAAATAGAAATTAACATTTCAACAGCCCAAAAAATTTTGACGCCTAAACATGAGTCACAGTGTAAAGAAATCGTTGATTGTCTAAAGACATTCAGTCTCATGGCTTGGCATTTAATTTTATAAAATTGATGAGTGAAATAGAACATAAAGGTGGCTGTACAACTCAATTATAGGTCATAATATGGTTGATCTTGTTAAAGTAAGTTTCTCTAAAGAATAGAATGGAATAAACTCTATTGAACACTAATTCACAAGATCCATGTAATGAGATTATAGGAGTAAAAATGTACAGAGGCGTATTCGATAAAAAGCAATCTCTTACAGTCAACCTTTAAAGACATAATAGGTACATAAAATATACTAAAGGAGTTGTAACCTTACTATAACAGTAGCTATAGGCGCTATACTTAGCTAAGTTTGTGATACGGCAGTATATTTTAAATTATGTACTAAACCACATTCAAATAATTTTTTGACGGCTTCGTCTAATAACAATGTTCATGGAAAACTTATAGAACTTATAATTTTATTATGCAATAACATAAAAACACAGGAAATATCATAGAAACGAATTTTTGATTAGCATATTTAGCTTGTTTACTAGGTCGATGTATTGATTTTCTTAATATTTTCGGTCTTACGGTGATAATAGATTCCATTCTTAAAGGCAGAAGGTTTAAAAATAAAGTTGTCTTGGCTTCGAAAGCAGTTGTTTACAAGTCAAACTACGTACAAATAGAAGAAAATAAATAACTCACTTGCAACTAGTAACCTGTTGATATTTCGTCTTGCTATTTAATAACATGTTAGACCGGCTAGATTGTATTATTAGGTGAGGCAGAGCCATAAACCTCTGTAGCGGCATTGTTTAGTAGAAAATTTAGGTTGCTTTAGTTTGGATTTTTAACTGAAGTCGGTCGAGAGTCGAGGCTGCTTTCCTTCAATCAGCAAGACAGACGTGAGACGATTTTTTTTTTTTTTTTAATAGTTATGGCTTGGTTACAAGACCTTTAAGCCATGTCTTTATTTATTATTATTTAAAGAAATATCTTCATTTTGCTTAAATAAGTCACAGTCCTCGTCCTCTAAGTCCAGTCAAAGTCAAGTTAAGCCCTAAGTCAAAGTCAGTCTTCCTTCAGAAAAGCGGTAGATAAATTTCTGAAAGTTTCTTTGGATTTTTTTGTCAGAAACTGCAAAGTTGCGATTCACTGCGTTTTATCACTTCCCAACACTAGTGCACGTTGTCGAACGTTTATGTTTAAGAATCCACCATTAATACACACAAAGCACTCGAAAAAACACTAATTTTGCAAATTTATAAAACGATGCGATACGATTCCTTCCAAATCCCGCCAAAAAAGCCACGTGAGACGACAGACAGACACAGTGTGACCGAATTTAATTTTACGAAAATACCTTAGCTCATTAAAAATAAGCTGAAATATACCAACTTGCACAGGGAAAATATACCGATAAATATACCGATTTCCAAAACGAGTTTTATTCTTTAATTACTACTTTATTTTTATAAAAGAAGAACCTAGAATTGACATTTAACATTCTATTTGAAGGATTGAACAAAACCAACTTCACCTTCCTCACGCTTCATAAAAAAAAAAAAAAAATTTACTGAATATTATTGCAATACACAAAGACAAAAATCGTTGCGATTTGGAATTGAGTTTTTCTTTCTAGTCCTTAGCGAGCTCCGGGGGAACCTCCCATCTTGCTCCCCCGAGGAGAGCCGCCGAATGGTTCCCGATGGGAATAATCCTTGGAAATTCTTTAGTTTTCGGCCGGCTTTAGGGAGTAGGAATACCACCGGGTTTAATAGGACAGCCCTATTCCGGGACCGGGAGCCGCACACCCAGCTGTCCTCGCATTCCCCACGTCAGCAAAGGAAAAATGCTGACTATTTTTAATGTTCGGTACCCAATGGTTCAAAACGGAACCCTATTTGAGATTTCGCTGTCTGTCTCCGGGCTGTACTGTATATCATGAAAAGTGAGCAGGAGGACAAACCTTTTCACAGGTCATTATTTTTTTATACCACTAAGGTGGCAGACAAGCATACTGCCCACCAGAAGGACCGGTGGTCACCGCAGCATGTGGCGCCTCTGGTGTTGCAAACGTTCATACGTTTGCAACACCAGAGGCGCCACACTTGCTATGCCCTGACCCTAAAATGTATATATTTATGTTGCCGCTATATGAAAATAATATTCAGGGAGGCTTTCATACATGTTTTTTTATGTTTTTCGTAACTGCACACCTCGTAGAACAATAATTAAAAGTATCTGTACCTAGGTACTATTTCAAGTATTAATTATTTAATTAGTAAGTATCTACTTATATATTTCTTTAAACATTATGGCTTTTAAAAACATTTAAATAAATAACGTGAATGTGATGAGGACACGAATTTCAACTGTCCCTGACATACATACATACATATGATCACGCCTTTATCCCCGAATAGGGTTACCATTTCTGAAGAAATGTATGCCTGATTTACATGGTAAAATCGCCTGATTTTCACGAAAAATGCCTGATTTTCTTAAAAAATGCCGCATAATAAAAGAAATATTTGATAATAGGTAAAACAAATTGCTTGAATGAATTTTTAATTTGAAAATATCAATTTTCAGACACATTAGAGTAGGTAAAAAGAAAATCAGTCAAATATATGATTAGTTTTTTAATAAATGAAAAAGGAATTCCACTGTACGTTTTCTTACTTCTAAAGATAATTATCTGATGACGCCATTTTTAACAAGTCTTTTTGAGTTAAAATATAATGCACAAAACTCTTTACAATTAATCATTTCGCCTGACATAGAACAATGCCGGCCGGGCGCCTGATCAAGTGCTAAAATGCCTGGCAAATCAGGCGAAAGCCTGACATATGGTAACCCTATCCCCGAAGGGGTAGGCAGAGGCATATTATATGCCCACATTTCACCTTTGTATAATTTGTCCCACGTAATAGGTGGTGAGCCGTATTGCCGTGTTTACTCACAAGTTCCTTCTGCCAATATGTAGTTTTCATTCTTTTATTCAATATTTGTACCACTTCTATTCCGTGGTCCCCATTGATGTGACAACGGAAAATATCATTTAACCGTGGTTCCATTGGCTAATGGGACTACGGAACATAAAATTTAAATTATCTATGCTCCCGAATGAAATATTATGGACAAAAGCCGGGAAATCCCCAAAACTTCAATGTTCGCTGAGACACGTAGGTGCAACCCTAACCTTTTATTCAAAATATACTCAAAAATACTGCCTTTTGCCGATATACCCATTAATATACTGATATCGAAAAAAGTCCATAAAATATACCGAAAAAATATTAAAATACTGAAATCGGTCACACTGGACAGACAATACATAGACATGACATTCATGACAACACATTATGTCAATACAGTCAGTGTGACAGCACTGACAGCAGGTGGTCACAGGTAATATACACATTCAATCAACCCCCATAAAAGCGTAGGTACTTAAATATCGAATTAAAAAAAATACAGCAGTTTCTCGTGGACATGACCATGAAGTCATAGCTTGGCAAATTCGTGCGCGCCCCTTCCATGGTCTGCGGGCGACGGGGCGTGACGTCAGCAACAGACTTAGTACTTTTTTTGTACTGAACATAACAAAAGTGCAGTAAGCGCAAGGGACGCCCTCCTTTGTCAAGGGCCTTGACAAAGGAGGGCGTCCCTTGCGCTTTTTGTTTGTAAGCCTTGACTCAAGGCTTACAAACATTCACTTCTCAAATCGCACTGCGGCTCGTCGGTAATAAGAACTACCGACAAGTCTTCTACTCAGCATCGTATTACATTAGTTTCACCGTTCTTAGCTAGATGGTGCTAAACGCAAGCATTTTGAATGTAGTTAATACTAGCTGAACCTGCAACTTCGTTCACGTCACATATGGTGTATGAAAGGAGAGGTATTTCTACATCAGACTCATCAAGCAGCGTGTGAAACTGCCCTGATTATGTGATATTTTTTTGGAATAGACTTTATCTTTAAGCTCTTTTATGACTAAGCCAACACACCAGTTTAGATTTACCCATTTTTAGATTCATAAGTCTATGTATGATTCTTTAAAGTGAAATAACTTTTTTATTTATAAACCGATTGACATGAAATAAACACTAATAACCCCCTTATTCATAATCGTTTATTAAACCTATTTTAGTTAAAAGACACTTTAAGTCTATTGCTGTCTCTAACCAATGACAGAGTATGGTTAGAGACAGCAATAGACTTAAAGTGTGTTTTAACTAAAATAGGTTTAATAAACGATTATGAATAAGGGGGTTAATGTTAAGTGGAGCAAACCTTAACACAATAAAGAAAACCTTATTGCAATCGGTTAAGCGGTTACTGAGATAAGCGTGCACAAACGTACAGACAAACAGATATACAGACAAACAGACAAAAATTTTAAAAATCATTGTTTTGGGTTCTATTGCGTGCATTAAACCCCCATATAATATTTTTTCTTATTTATCTTCCATGTACAGACAGCGACCTGTTACGATTTTATTATTGATTGATAAAACAATAAATAGTAAAATTCCTACTAATATTTTTAAATGCGGAAGTAACTCTGTCAGTCCGTCTGTTCGCTTTCACGCCCAAACCGCCGCTGATGCGATTCAGATGAAATTTCGTTTGAGTCCCTGGGAAGGGCATAGGCTGCTTTTTAACCGAATAAGCAATGATTGAATGATTAGATTGTCTTTTTTTTTAAATTGAACTTGCTGTGTTAGCTGCTTGCTGGTAAGCGACCAAATTGTGCGAAGGAGGTTGCATGAAGTCAACCTTCATGCTCGAAGACCACTACGTGCTCCAGCACTGCGACGCGGCGACGTGGCAATCGCGGTCGGCGGCTTTTATGGGCTCGGGAGCATTTGTCTTGGAGTGATCAACAATGGTCATCGGTGCTGATAACTGATGAGTCCGGGTTTGAATTTCATCCGGATTCAAGAAGAACTCGTGTTTGGAGAACTCCAGTCAGAGTTAGCCGTCTGCGGCACGCTCACATCAGGTCCACTCTTACCGAGGCGGGACAATCATGGTGTGGGCAGGAATTCGTCTTGGCGGGCAAACCCAGCTCGTTTGGATCCAAGGCAGCATGACTGCACGAAAATACCTTGAAGAGGTAGTAGAGCCTGAAATTATCCCACACAGAATCCAAATGGGCCTAGAGTTTCTATTTATGCACGATAATGCTCCTTCTCATACGGCACGACTGGTATTGACAGCTCTTCAAGATCATGACATTCATGTTTTGGATTGGCCTGCACAGTCGCCCGAATTAAATCCCATCGAGCATGCCTGGGACATGTTGCAACGAAAAGCGTTGCGAGATTTCCCGCCAAATTTGACGATGGAACAAGAAGACGCGAGGAACGCAGCAAGACATTGACAATTTAATTTTAAGTATGAACAATCGATGTCGATGTCTAATTAATGTAAGGATGGCAACACTGATTATTAATTATTAGATTTTATTACATTTTTAATTATTTTATTAATATTAGTGTCCGACCGAAACTGGTTTTCCGGCCGAAACCGAAACCGAACTTTCGGCCCCAGGGTCAGTTTCGGCCGAAACCGAAACTCACGTGTTCATATTGAAAAAAAAAAAAACAGCCAAGTTCGAGTCGGATTCCCGCACAGAGGGTTCCGTTACAAAAATTGGGCACAAAAATTATGTTTGTTGTGTGGATGCTTCTTTCTGATTTTAGTAGGTATTTTTTGTTATAGCGGCAACAGAACAGGGTGGCTGTGTCTCTTCGATATCGCCAACGCTTTCAACACCTTGCCCTGAGCTACGTTTGGGAGGCGCTTATTTACCATGGAATGCCTCCATACCTCCGTCGAATTGTCGGGGCCTATCTTTCCGAGAGGGGCCATAACTTACCCGAGCTGGCTAGGGCAGGGTCAATACGAGCATACGGCAGAACGAGATATGTCGTTCGGTGTTTCATAGGGATCGGTTTTAGGACCGCTTCTGTGGAACACCGGTTACGATTAGGTTCTGCGTGGTCCGTTGCTCAGAGGTGTCGGCGTAATGTGTTACGACAACACCCTCATTACAGCGCGAGGAGCAACGCACCGAGACTCAGCCCTAAAGGCCACCTGCGGGATCCAGCTTACATATAGGGGGCGTCAGTCAGCATCGGCGTCGAGCTCTCGATGACGTACCTGGGGCTCGTACTCGATAGCCGGTGGAACTTCGGATACCATTTCCATTGTCCCATAACTGAGGGAGGGGGGCATCAGCCGCACTCTCATGGTTGTTACCCAACATCAGGAGACCTAACGATCCCTGCAGGAGACTGTACCTTGGGATCGTGCGTAGCATGGCCTTATACGGGGCGTAGACCCTGTTGACAAGCAATGCGGCTAGATTGCTTAACCCGCAGAAGGCGATGGCTGTCAGTGTGATAAGGGGATACCGCACGACCTCCGTTAAGGCGGCATGTCTTCTAGCTGGGACCCCTCTATAGGACCTGGAAGCGAGTGTCCTTGCGTCATTGTTTCAATAGCGCAAGGAGGCGCTGAAGCGGGGCCATAGGCCTCTTCTTGTGAGCAGGTCATGCTCGTGATAGAGACGGCGGGAAGGAAGCGGGAGAGAATATCAATTTTCAGACACATTAGAGTAGGTAAAAAGAAAATCAGTCAAATATATGATTAGTTTTTTAATAAATGAAAAAGGAATTCCACTGTACGTTTTCTTACTTCTAAAGATAATTATCTGATGACGCCATTTTTAACAAGTCTTTTTGAGTTAAAATATAATGCACAAAACTCTTTACAATTAATCATTTCGCCTGACATAGAACAATGCCGGCCGGGCGCCTGATCAAGTGCTAAAATGCCTGGCAAATCAGGCGAAAGCCTGGCATATGGTAACCCTATCCCCGAAGGGGTAGGCAGAGGCATATTATATGCCCACATTTCACCTTTGTATAATTTGTCCCACGTAATAGGTGGTGAGCCGTATTGCCGTGTTTACTCACAAGTTCCTTCTGCCAATATGTAGTTTTCATTCTTTTATTCAATATTTGTACCACTTCTATTCCGTGGTCCCCATTGATGTGACAACGGAAAATATCATTTAACCGTGGTTCCATTGGCTAATGGGACTACGGAACATAAAATTTAAATTATCTATGCTCCCGAATGAAATATTATGGACAAAAGCCGGGAAATCCCCAAAACTTCAATGTTCGCTGAGACACGTAGGTGCAACCCTAACCTTTTATTCAAAATATACTCAAAAATACTGCCTTTTGCCGATATACCCATTAATATACTGATATCGAAAAAAGTCCATAAAATATACCGAAAAAATATTAAAATACTGAAATCGGTCACACTGGACAGACAATACATAGACATGACATTCATGACAACACATTATGTCAATACAGTCAGTGTGACAGCACTGACAGCAGGTGGTCACAGGTAATATACACATTCAATCAACCCCCATAAAAGCGTAGGTACTTAAATATCGAATTAAAAAAAATACAGCAGTTTCTCGTGGACATGACCATGAAGTCATAGCTTGGCAAATTCGTGCGCGCCCCTTCCATGGTCTGCGGGCGACGGGGCGTGACGTCAGCAACAGACTTAGTACTTTTTTTGTACTGAACATAACAAAAGTGCAGTAAGCGCAAGGGACGCCCTCCTTTGTCAAGGGCCTTGACAAAGGAGGGCGTCCCTTGCGCTTTTTGTTTGTAAGCCTTGACTCAAGGCTTACAAACATTCACTTCTCAAATCGCACTGCGGCTCGTCGGTAATAAGAACTACCGACAAGTCTTCTACTCAGCATCGTATTACATTAGTTTCACCGTTCTTAGCTAGATGGTGCTAAACGCAAGCATTTTGAATGTAGTTAATACTAGCTGAACCTGCAACTTCGTTCACGTCACATATGGTGTATGAAAGGAGAGGTATTTCTACATCAGACTCATCAAGCAGCGTGTGAAACTGCCCTGATTATGTGATATTTTTTTGGAATAGACTTTATCTTTAAGCTCTTTTATGACTAAGCCAACACACCAGTTTAGATTTACCCATTTTTAGATTCATAAGTCTATGTATGATTCTTTAAAGTGAAATAACTTTTTTATTTATAAACCGATTGACATGAAATAAACACTAATAACCCCCTTATTCATAATCGTTTATTAAACCTATTTTAGTTAAAAGACACTTTAAGTCTATTGCTGTCTCTAACCAATGACAGAGTATGGTTAGAGACAGCAATAGACTTAAAGTGTGTTTTAACTAAAATAGGTTTAATAAACGATTATGAATAAGGGGGTTAATGTTAAGTGGAGCAAACCTTAACACAATAAAGAAAACCTTATTGCAATCGGTTAAGCGGTTACTGAGATAAGCGTGCACAAACGTACAGACAAACAGATATACAGACAAACAGACAAAAATTTTAAAAATCATTGTTTTGGGTTCTATTGCGTGCATTAAACCCCCATATAATATTTTTTCTTATTTATCTTCCATGTACAGACAGCGACCTGTTACGATTTTATTATTGATTGATAAAACAATAAATAGTAAAATTCCTACTAATATTTTTAAATGCGGAAGTAACTCTGTCAGTCCGTCTGTTCGCTTTCACGCCCAAACCGCCGCTGATGCGATTCAGATGAAATTTCGTTTGAGTCCCTGGGAAGGGCATAGGCTGCTTTTTAACCGAATAAGCAATGATTGAATGATTAGATTGTCTTTTTTTTTAAATTGAACTTGCTGTGTTAGCTGCTTGCTGGTAAGCGACCAAATTGTGCGAAGGAGGTTGCATGAAGTCAACCTTCATGCTCGAAGACCACTACGTGCTCCAGCACTGCGACGCGGCGACGTGGCAATCGCGGTCGGCGGCTTTTATGGGCTCGGGAGCATTTGTCTTGGAGTGATCAACAATGGTCATCGGTGCTGATAACTGATGAGTCCGGGTTTGAATTTCATCCGGATTCAAGAAGAACTCGTGTTTGGAGAACTCCAGTCAGAGTTAGCCGTCTGCGGCACGCTCACATCAGGTCCACTCTTACCGAGGCGGGACAATCATGGTGTGGGCAGGAATTCGTCTTGGCGGGCAAACCCAGCTCGTTTGGATCCAAGGCAGCATGACTGCACGAAAATACCTTGAAGAG
Source organism: Miltochrista miniata (assembly GCA_933228765.1). Taxonomy (NCBI): domain Eukaryota; kingdom Metazoa; phylum Arthropoda; class Insecta; order Lepidoptera; family Erebidae; genus Miltochrista; species Miltochrista miniata. The sequence goes on along the minus strand of OW121747.1, from coordinate 34,281,493 downwards.
GTAGTAGAGCCTGAAATTATCCCACACAGAATCCAAATGGGCCTAGAGTTTCTATTTATGCACGATAATGCTCCTTCTCATACGGCACGACTGGTATTGACAGCTCTTCAAGATCATGACATTCATGTTTTGGATTGGCCTGCACAGTCGCCCGAATTAAATCCCATCGAGCATGCCTGGGACATGTTGCAACGAAAAGCGTTGCGAGATTTCCCGCCAAATTTGACGATGGAACAAGAAGACGCGAGGAACGCAGCAAGACATTGACAATTTAATTTTAAGTATGAACAATCGATGTCGATGTCTAATTAATGTAAGGATGGCAACACTGATTATTAATTATTAGATTTTATTACATTTTTAATTATTTTATTAATATTAGTGTCCGACCGAAACTGGTTTTCCGGCCGAAACCGAAACCGAACTTTCGGCCCCAGGGTCAGTTTCGGCCGAAACCGAAACTCACGTGTTCATATTGAAAAAAAAAAAAACAGCCAAGTTCGAGTCGGATTCCCGCACAGAGGGTTCCGTTACAAAAATTGGGCACAAAAATTATGTTTGTTGTGTGGATGCTTCTTTCTGATTTTAGTAGGTATTTTTTGTTATAGCGGCAACAGAACAGGGTGGCTGTGTCTCTTCGATATCGCCAACGCTTTCAACACCTTGCCCTGAGCTACGTTTGGGAGGCGCTTATTTACCATGGAATGCCTCCATACCTCCGTCGAATTGTCGGGGCCTATCTTTCCGAGAGGGGCCATAACTTACCCGAGCTGGCTAGGGCAGGGTCAATACGAGCATACGGCAGAACGAGATATGTCGTTCGGTGTTTCATAGGGATCGGTTTTAGGACCGCTTCTGTGGAACACCGGTTACGATTAGGTTCTGCGTGGTCCGTTGCTCAGAGGTGTCGGCGTAATGTGTTACGACAACACCCTCATTACAGCGCGAGGAGCAACGCACCGAGACTCAGCCCTAAAGGCCACCTGCGGGATCCAGCTTACATATAGGGGGCGTCAGTCAGCATCGGCGTCGAGCTCTCGATGACGTACCTGGGGCTCGTACTCGATAGCCGGTGGAACTTCGGATACCATTTCCATTGTCCCATAACTGAGGGAGGGGGGCATCAGCCGCACTCTCATGGTTGTTACCCAACATCAGGAGACCTAACGATCCCTGCAGGAGACTGTACCTTGGGATCGTGCGTAGCATGGCCTTATACGGGGCGTAGACCCTGTTGACAAGCAATGCGGCTAGATTGCTTAACCCGCAGAAGGCGATGGCTGTCAGTGTGATAAGGGGATACCGCACGACCTCCGTTAAGGCGGCATGTCTTCTAGCTGGGACCCCTCTATAGGACCTGGAAGCGAGTGTCCTTGCGTCATTGTTTCAATAGCGCAAGGAGGCGCTGAAGCGGGGCCATAGGCCTCTTCTTGTGAGCAGGTCATGCTCGTGATAGAGACGGCGGGAAGGAAGCGGGAGAGAATATCAATTTTCAGACACATTAGAGTAGGTAAAAAGAAAATCAGTCAAATATATGATTAGTTTTTTAATAAATGAAAAAGGAATTCCACTGTACGTTTTCTTACTTCTAAAGATAATTATCTGATGACGCCATTTTTAACAAGTCTTTTTGAGTTAAAATATAATGCACAAAACTCTTTACAATTAATCATTTCGCCTGACATAGAACAATGCCGGCCGGGCGCCTGATCAAGTGCTAAAATGCCTGGCAAATCAGGCGAAAGCCTGGCATATGGTAACCCTATCCCCGAAGGGGTAGGCAGAGGCATATTATATGCCCACATTTCACCTTTGTATAATTTGTCCCACGTAATAGGTGGTGAGCCGTATTGCCGTGTTTACTCACAAGTTCCTTCTGCCAATATGTAGTTTTCATTCTTTTATTCAATATTTGTACCACTTCTATTCCGTGGTCCCCATTGATGTGACAACGGAAAATATCATTTAACCGTGGTTCCATTGGCTAATGGGACTACGGAACATAAAATTTAAATTATCTATGCTCCCGAATGAAATATTATGGACAAAAGCCGGGAAATCCCCAAAACTTCAATGTTCGCTGAGACACGTAGGTGCAACCCTAACCTTTTATTCAAAATATACTCAAAAATACTGCCTTTTGCCGATATACCCATTAATATACTGATATCGAAAAAAGTCCATAAAATATACCGAAAAAATATTAAAATACTGAAATCGGTCACACTGGACAGACAATACATAGACATGACATTCATGACAACACATTATGTCAATACAGTCAGTGTGACAGCACTGACAGCAGGTGGTCACAGGTAATATACACATTCAATCAACCCCCATAAAAGCGTAGGTACTTAAATATCGAATTAAAAAAAATACAGCAGTTTCTCGTGGACATGACCATGAAGTCATAGCTTGGCAAATTCGTGCGCGCCCCTTCCATGGTCTGCGGGCGACGGGGCGTGACGTCAGCAACAGACTTAGTACTTTTTTTGTACTGAACATAACAAAAGTGCAGTAAGCGCAAGGGACGCCCTCCTTTGTCAAGGGCCTTGACAAAGGAGGGCGTCCCTTGCGCTTTTTGTTTGTAAGCCTTGACTCAAGGCTTACAAACATTCACTTCTCAAATCGCACTGCGGCTCGTCGGTAATAAGAACTACCGACAAGTCTTCTACTCAGCATCGTATTACATTAGTTTCACCGTTCTTAGCTAGATGGTGCTAAACGCAAGCATTTTGAATGTAGTTAATACTAGCTGAACCTGCAACTTCGTTCACGTCACATATGGTGTATGAAAGGAGAGGTATTTCTACATCAGACTCATCAAGCAGCGTGTGAAACTGCCCTGATTATGTGATATTTTTTTGGAATAGACTTTATCTTTAAGCTCTTTTATGACTAAGCCAACACACCAGTTTAGATTTACCCATTTTTAGATTCATAAGTCTATGTATGATTCTTTAAAGTGAAATAACTTTTTTATTTATAAACCGATTGACATGAAATAAACACTAATAACCCCCTTATTCATAATCGTTTATTAAACCTATTTTAGTTAAAAGACACTTTAAGTCTATTGCTGTCTCTAACCAATGACAGAGTATGGTTAGAGACAGCAATAGACTTAAAGTGTGTTTTAACTAAAATAGGTTTAATAAACGATTATGAATCCCTTATTCATAATCGTTTATTAATGTTAAGTGGAGCAAACCTTAACACAATAAAGAAAACCTTATTGCAATCGGTTAAGCGGTTACTGAGATAAGCGTGCACAAACGTACAGACAAACAGATATACAGACAAACAGACAAAAATTTTAAAAATCATTGTTTTGGGTTCTATTGCGTGCATTAAACCCCCATATAATATTTTTTCTTATTTATCTTCCATGTACAGACAGCGACCTGTTACGATTTTATTATTGATTGATAAAACAATAAATAGTAAAATTCCTACTAATATTTTTAAATGCGGAAGTAACTCTGTCAGTCCGTCTGTTCGCTTTCACGCCCAAACCGCCGCTGATGCGATTCAGATGAAATTTCGTTTGAGTCCCTGGGAAGGGCATAGGCTGCTTTTTAACCGAATAAGCAATGATTGAATGATTAGATTGTCTTTTTTTTTAAATTGAACTTGCTGTGTTAGCTGCTTGCTGGTAAGCGACCAAATTGTGCGAAGGAGGTTGCATGAAGTCAACCTTCATGCTCGAAGACCACTACGTGCTCCAGCACTGCGACGCGGCGACGCCGACGTGGCAATCGCGGTCGGCGGCTTTTATGGGCTCGGGAGCATTTGTCTTGGAGTGATCAACAATGGTCATCGGTGCTGATAACTGATGAGTCCGGGTTTGAATTTCATCCGGATTCAAGAAGAACTCGTGTTTGGAGAACTCCAGTCAGAGTTAGCCGTCTGCGGCACGCTCACATCAGGTCCACTCTTACCGAGGCGGGACAATCATGGTGTGGGCAGGAATTCGTCTTGGCGGGCAAACCCAGCTCGTTTGGATCCAAGGCAGCATGACTGCACGAAAATACCTTGAAGAGGTAGTAGAGCCTGAAATTATCCCACACAGAATCCAAATGGGCCTAGAGTTTCTATTTATGCACGATAATGCTCCTTCTCATACGGCACGACTGGTATTGACAGCTCTTCAAGATCATGACATTCATGTTTTGGATTGGCCTGCACAGTCGCCCGAATTAAATCCCATCGAGCATGCCTGGGACATGTTGCAACGAAAAGCGTTGCGAGATTTCCCGCCAAATTTGACGATGGAACAAGAAGACGCGAGGAACGCAGCAAGACATTGACAATTTAATTTTAAGTATGAACAATCGATGTCGATGTCTAATTAATGTAAGGATGGCAACACTGATTATTAATTATTAGATTTTATTACATTTTTAATTATTTTATTAATATTAGTGTCCGACCGAAACTGGTTTTCCGGCCGAAACCGAAACCGAACTTTCGGCCCCAGGGTCAGTTTCGGCCGAAACCGAAACTCACGTGTTCATATTGAAAAAAAAAAACAGCCAAGTTCGAGTCGGATTCCCGCACAGAGGGTTCCGTTACAAAAATTGGGCACAAAAATTATGTTTGTTGTGTGGATGCTTCTTTCTGATTTTAGTAGGTATTTTTTGTTATAGCGGCAACAGAACAGGGTGGCTGTGTCTCTTCGATATCGCCAACGCTTTCAACACCTTGCCCTGAGCTACGTTTGGGAGGCGCTTATTTACCATGGAATGCCTCCATACCTCCGTCGAATTGTCGGGGCCTATCTTTCCGAGAGGGGCCATAACTTACCCGAGCTGGCTAGGGCAGGGTCAATACGAGCATACGGCAGAACGAGATATGTCGTTCGGTGTTTCATAGGGATCGGTTTTAGGACCGCTTCTGTGGAACACCGGTTACGATTAGGTTCTGCGTGGTCCGTTGCTCAGAGGTGTCGGCGTAATGTGTTACGACAACACCCTCATTACAGCGCGAGGAGCAACGCACCGAGACTCAGCCCTAAAGGCCACCTGCGGGATCCAGCTTACATATAGGGGGCGTCAGTCAGCATCGGCGTCGAGCTCTCGATGACGTACCTGGGGCTCGTACTCGATAGCCGGTGGAACTTCGGATACCATTTCCATTGTCCCATAACTGAGGGAGGGGGGCATCAGCCGCACTCTCATGGTTGTTACCCAACATCAGGAGACCTAACGATCCCTGCAGGAGACTGTACCTTGGGATCGTGCGTAGCATGGCCTTATACGGGGCGTAGACCCTGTTGACAAGCAATGCGGCTAGATTGCTTAACCCGCAGAAGGCGATGGCTGTCAGTGTGATAAGGGGATACCGCACGACCTCCGTTAAGGCGGCATGTCTTCTAGCTGGGACCCCTCTATAGGACCTGGAAGCGAGTGTCCTTGCGTCATTGTTTCAATAGCGCAAGGAGGCGCTGAAGCGGGGCCATAGGCCTCTTCTTGTGAGCAGGTCATGCTCGTGATAGAGACGGCGGGAAGGAAGCGGGAGAGAACTCTACCACCCAAGTTTCACAATCTGCGGCGGCGACCCATCAGGCCTTAGACGATAGCGTGACGTGAGAGATTCATGCACGCCCCCCTCAAGAAACGGGATCACAAGTAAACAACCCCCAAAGACGCGGCCGCAGTATGCATCATCGGCAGCGGCTGTTAGGTACGATACGCGTGGTTTTTAGTCGGTAGGACTACTGTACAGTGAAAATTTTAGGCCTCTATCTCGCACAGTTCCAGCAATACAACCTCTAGACTAATAGACAGACGGACGGCTAGGCCTCAAGTCTCGTTAATAGGGTCCCGCTTTAACCCCTCCGTGTGAGAGTTCGACTCGCACTTGGCCGGTTATTTTTCCAATAGGTGCAGCAAGTTCCACCAAGTGCCATCAATCAACGGTATAAATCTTCTCAAGTGTGTTTTCTAAAGATGAGTTTCTTTCTTTTACGTGTGGAATTAGATCAGAGATGCTATTGCGAACTCCTGCCGACTAAAACCACACGGTGCCCTGCTACTAACTCTTGGCTGGTTTTGGTTACATTCTAGAAGTATATAACTAAAACTGGACAACAGTGAGCCGGACTAGCGCACGTAGAGTTTCGTACAAGAAAAGCGGCAAAAAATCACGTGTGTTGTATGTGAGCCCCCCTTTAATATTATTAATTTGTCTATTTTTATTATTTGTTGCTATAGCGGCAAAAGAATTACATAATCTGTAAAAAAATATCTGTCTAACTATCACGGTGCATGAGTTACAGCCTGCTGACAGACAGACAGACGACCAACGAAGTCAACGCAACCGGCAACAAAGGGGTAGGGTTATGCGATGTCCTAGATCACCTTTTAGGATTCCGTGAAAATTGTATTGTTATAACTATTGATTGGAAGTCCGTTGTAAATCTTCAGTTAGTAACATATTAACTGGATGGGCCGACCCCAACCACGTCACAAGCAGAGCCAGGCACTCAAAATTCATGAACACGTGAGTTTCGGCCCGGCCGAAAGTTTCGGCCCATTTTGGCCGAAACTGAAACTGCGGCCGAAACTCGATTTTTTGGCCGAAACTGGCCGAAACCGAAACCGAAACCGAAACTTCGGTCGGTCACTAATTAATATTAATAATGTTACAAAAATTCTATGACATTTGTTTTCGTAAATACCAATTTTCTACAACAATGAAAAAAGTTATAACTTTAAAATAAAAACAAAAAATCACGAGTCGTTTTCTTTTTACCCGAACTGCCGAAGACAGGAGAGGAGGGTAATGTTTTTCGAGATAATTCTTTGTCACGTCCGTCCTACAGCCTGAACGGCTTGACGGATTTTGACTTGCGAGGTGTCATTTGATTTGTCGTGATTGTGTGAGTGACACCAGGCACATAAAAATTACTAAAAAATCAAAATGGCTGACTTTTGGCGCTACAATGAAAACGTTGATTTTTAGGGTTCCGTAGCCAAATGGCAAAAACGGAACCCTTATAGATTCGTCATGTCTGTCCGTCTGTCTGTCCGTCGGTGTGTCACAGCCACTTTTCTCAAATCCATACGTGTGGGGTATCAATAGATAGGTATTGAAAAATGCTATTGAGGTTCTTAACATCATTTTTTTCTTTAGTGAATAGTTTGCGCAAGAAACACTTCCAAAGTGAAAAAATGTGTGTGTGTCCCCCCCCCTAACTTCTCAATTAAGAGAACGATAAATCTAAAAAAAATATAAGATGTATATTGCCATAAAATCTACCAACGAAAATTGGTTTCAACGAGCAATTTTCGCCTAGAAAAATCTTTACCACTGCGAACGTGTTAAAACATCAATGAAAGTTACAACGAACTACAAGAACTTTTATATTATGTTACTTGGTGCTACGGAACCCTTCATGGGCGAGTCCAACTTGCACTTGGCCGGTTTTTGTTCTTGCACGCTCTACAGACTTAACGGCTTGACGGATTTTAACATACGAGGTGTCATTTGATTTGTCGTGATTGTGTGAGTGACGGTCTTCTCTCGTTTTCCATAAATTCATTTGCACTAATAATTTTTGCCATAATCATCCCCGATCATAATATTTACTTGTACTATTATCATTTATACTAATAACGTTTGCCATAACAACTCAACAGTCATAACTTTTATTTGCCATAAAATGACTTTCTATAACAACATCTATCATAAAAATTAGTTTCCATAAGTAACACATCTCATAATCGACTCTTGACATAATCAAAATTTGATATAATTATGAAAATAATACATAATATTGTTAGGTCGAAATTAATTATCGTTAACACCTCGAGTCAGTGCAATCCACAGTCCTCATCTCCTCATCCAGTACAGAAAACAAACGAGTACAATCAGCCTCTGCGTATGGTTTTTGTGGAATAAGAGAAGGCATTTGACTCTGTCGAAACGTGGGCAGTCCTGGACGCTCTGCAGCGATGTCGTGTAGATTGGCGATATATCGAAGTGTTGAGATGATTTTACGACAACGCTACCATGACCATACAGTTGGAGAACCAAAAAACCAGTCCCAGGTGTAGGACAGGGTGATGTGATATCCCCGAAACTCTTCACCAATGCGCTTGAGGACATCTTTAGGACACTGGACTGGGAAGGGTGGGGCGTGAACATCAACGGCACGCAAATGTCGCACCTTCGGTTTGCCGATGACATCGTAATTGTGGCGGAGACGCTGGAACAGCTAAGCGGAATGCTGCATAGCCTGAACGGAGCGTCTCGACGTGTTGGTCTCGACATGAACTTGGAAAAAACCAAGGTTGTGTTGTTTAATAACCACGTTACGCCGGGGCCAATATACGTCGAGGGATCAAGGCTAGAGGTCGTCCAGGAGTATACTTACCGTGGGCAGGTTATTACACTGGGGAAATGGAACCTGGACAAGGAAATAAGGCGCAGGACCGTGGATTGTGGCGTAAATTAGGAGAGGCCTACGTCCAGCAGTGGACTGCGATAGGCTCATTTGATTGATTTGATTGATTCACCAACTGCTGGAGGGTCGCAAATTCACGATTCATAGGTTGAAAACTGCAGGCTGCTCTATACAAATTAATGAGTCTGTGTCTGACCTAGTGATAGCAATAGGTGTCTACCCTGATAAATGAAATGAAAGAGATTCCTTCTATCCTTCATCACAAGTAACATGAAGGCATAGGTAAGTACACCACACCACATAGTCTATCTATACATATAATAAAACTGTTGAAGGTCGAGAGTCTGTACAAGGAAGATATTTTGAAAATTATTATTGTAGGGCGTTCTCTAATAGATACTGAAGCCGAAAATGTAATTTAAACGTTTCATGTCTGTCTGTCTGTCTGTCTATTTGTCTGTCTGTCTGTATCCCGAATAAGTATGACGCCGAAACTACTGAATGGATTTGAATGATACTTGGCACAATCTGAGCTTATGATCCGAGGAAGGTTCTGGGATACTTTTGATCCCGATATTTTCCGCGGTTCCTTCAGGAGAGATGATAAGAGATGAAATAGTTTTTCAGCTGTAATCGCTCAACGCGTTGTTTGATTTCAAATGTTTTATAGTGTCAAAAAGGGAGTACCTTAAGCATTGTTTAACACATGTTTCAGGGTTGAGGGTTTTGTGGTTCAGAATTTAGAGGCATCTCAACTTTCGCCAAACCTAAAATTCAAGGGTTCTTTTAAATGAGAGGGTAAATCTAAACGGTCGTGTTGGCTAAATCATAAAAGAGCTTAATTATTGAGGCTGTCGTAAAATAAATCAGTCTGGACTGAATTGAAATTGAAAGAAACAGGGCCGTTTCATACGAGGCTTGATGTGTCTGATGAAGAATTACCTCTCCTTTCGTACACCTTATGTGACGTAAACGAAGTTGCGAGGGTCAGCTAGTTACATAATAAAAATTAAGATGCTTTCACTGTTTGTACGCTTAAATCTTTTTATCCGCTCAACATATTTTAATGCAGTTTTCAGCAACAGAAGGATAGAGTGATTCAGGAATATCACAGAATAAAGTACAGAATAGCCGAGCTATAATGTAATCGTAGTCACGATTACGGGGGTCAGCTATTTTCATATAAATCATGTCCCATTCTGAGCTAAGTTGCCTTTTCTTCAATATAAATAAAAAATATTTAGGTACGGACATTTCACACGACGCTATCTAATCCCAAAGTACGTACGAATAACCTGCTTGTTGTATGGGTATCAGACCGCGGATATAAATACTTTTAAATATAATACTTATAATATTTTTTTTTCAATCAATCAAATGAGCCTATCGCAGTCCACTGCTGGACGTAGGCCTCTCCTAATTTACGCCACAATCCACGGTCCTGCGTCTTACGCATCCAGTCCCAGCCTGTGACCTATACCAGGTCGTCGGTCCATCTAGCGGGTGGACGTCCTACCCCACGTTTGCCGAGACGCGGTCTCCACTCTAGAACTCGTTTGCTCCATCGGCCGTCGGTTCTTCTGCAGACATGGCCGGCCCACTGCCCCTTCAATGTACTTATTCTGCGAGCTATGTCGACCACTTTAGTTCTTTGCCGGATAGTCTCATTTCGGAGTCTATCCCTCAGAGACACCCCAAGCATAGCCCTTTCCACCGCTGCGCAACCTTTAGAGCATTAACCAACCTCTCTGTAAGTGTCCACGTCTCGGCACCGTATGTCATAACAGGTAGAACGCACTGGTTGTAGACTTTGGTCATCAGGCATTGCGGTAAAGGCGAATTGAAGGTTCGACGCAGTTTGCGAAATGCTGCCCAGTCCAACCGTATCCTTCTGGCGATTTCCTTGTCCTGGTTCCCTTTCCCCAGTGTAATAACCTGCCCAAGGTAAGTATACTCCTGGACGACCTCTAACCTCGATCCCTCGACGTATATTGGCTCCGGCGTAACGTGGTTATTAAACATAACCTTGGTTTTTTCCAAGTTCATGCCGAGACCAACACGTCGAGATGCTCCGTTCAGGCTATGCAGCATTCCCCTTAGCTGTTCCAGCGTCTCCGCCACAATAACGATGTCATCGGCAAACCGAAGGTGCGAGATTTGCGTGCCATTGATGTTCACGCCCCACCCTTCCCAGTCCAGTGTCTTAAAGATGTCCTCAAGCGCATTGGTGAAGTGTTTCGGGGATATCACATCACCCTGTCTTACACCTCTACGCAGTTCAATGGGACTGGTTTTTTGATTCTCCAGCTGGATGGTCATCGTAGCGTTGTCGTAGAGACATCTCAACACCTCGATATATCGCCAATCTACACGACATCGCTGCAGAGCGTCCAGGACTGCCCACGTTTCGACAGAGTCAAAGGCCTTCTCGTAATCCACAAAAGCCATACACAGCGGCTGATTGTACTCGTTTGTTTTCTGTACAATCTGCCGTACAGTATGGATGTGGTCCACGGTGCTGAAGCCTTTTCGAAACCCCCGAACCTCGAACATTGTTTTATCGTGAGGAAAATCCTATAGGGGTGCTATGCCGAACGCTTACCGACTGAAAACCACACGTATCTTAACAGCCTTCGGTTGGTAGCCCCGGGGAAGCCCTCAGAAGGATATCACAGGACTCCAAACAGACCTACGGCCTACGGCTACCACTGCGGTCTCAAACCTCGATGTTCTATAAATGTTTGTCTCGACACTCGAGACAAACATTTATGGAACACACAACTTTTTGTCTACGGTGGGAATAGAACCCACGACCTCGTGATCCGCAGTCGCACATTTCGACCTCTAGACCTACGAGGCAATCAATTTATTAAATGTATCGAGTTCATGATTTACCTGTTCTTTGTTTGATTACCAAAACACGTATCTAGATGGTCTAAGCCATAACTGTTACTCCTTGTTTGATATCATACTATAAAGATAAACACGTAGGAAAATTTTAAATCTATGAGTAAGCATGGAACACCTAGGGTTTTGATGTCTCGAAATAAATATAATTTTCTAGTATCAAATACATTTATTGTTAAAAATTACAGAGAAACATAATTATTACATATCTATATTTACATTATTACTATCTAAACTAAACCTAAATAAGGCCCCCGTGGCATTGTGCCCAAAAGACTAGCAGCATTCCCCCTTTGAATAGCAATGCCTATTCGTTGAGCGAGAAAACTGCCAGCCCTTGGGTCACCAGTTGACTCCACAAGGCGCTTTTTCAAATTCTTGAAAAATTTTTGCGCATTGGGACCCCATGGACCTAGGGTCTCGACACCGACTGGACAAAAACGATACGATGAGTCGAGACCCTTATATTTATTAATTTTAATATTTTCAGCCGCTTCCGCTGCTGCACTGGCTTTTAATTTTGTTTTAGGAAGATGGGACGGGGAAATAATAAATAACCAATACTTTAACTAATACTTTTTAATACTTCTTGGGTTGTGGTATATTTTTCTCTATGGCGGTATGTCCATTTATTTGCTGTCAGCACTGATCTGTAAATAAAGTACCACGTTGTCAGTGTCATTTTTACACTGCTTGCCGTTATTGAAAATTGAATTGTAATATTGATATCACAATAACAATATAAGAAGTATTATGCAAAAATGTTGCTGCATGGGTAAGGTTAATTTTTTTAACTACATAGGTACTTAATAGCTAATTATGTTGTTTATTCTAAAGATTCAAACACTAAGGCTAAGGCCATATTGTAAAAGCCTAGCTAGGTGCTAAGAGCCAAGCGACTCGCCTAACGACTGTCACAGATACTACCATCGCAATATCACAGCGGCCACATTGCCACTAAGAGAGTCGTGAAACTCGCATTATAGTCACCCAGTGTCACCCGAACCAACTCCAAAGGATGCGAGATTTCACCAAATACTGGGCGAGGCTGCGGTGGAAGGTAGCCAAAGTCTGTTTGTATCGACAAGTATAAAAAATATACCTATAACAAAAACGCGGCAACATAAAACTTATTCCTTTTGACTTTTAATTGCTACCTACTGTTTTTAAAAGGAAACCACTGATGAACCCATCAAATAAGCACTACAAATTGTGTTTATAAGTACTAAAAATATACGGCATACTTAATTCGTTATTGAACGGATCGCACCATTAGATATACAAAGCGTGCGAGCGAGACCTCATTATCCATAGCACTTAGCTCGAGAGGAAAAGAGAAAGCAAATTGTGTACTCATATGTCAGTATTTTGAATCGCTGAGCCCGCTGGGATCCTATGGCGGCTCTATGTTATTCATAATATCCAGTAATCTGTAGTGATCTTACGATTAAAATAGAAAATTTTATATTTTCAACAATATTGTCGTGTTTAGTGTGTGTATAGGATAATACAAAACGCAATTATACGAAGAAAGACTCGTTTAACAGGTCATTTGTGACTTCGTTCATTCCATTTTTGACGTACATATTTTGCCAAATTGGATGTAAAATTTCACTGAAAGTCCAACTCATAACGTAGATTATGCATTTTCCTTCATACATAACACAATATTTAATGTGTAAATGCATTTTTGGAGGATATATAAGGCAGAAATAGAAAGGGTTGTTTACAGTAAAATAGTCATGGGTAGGTATCGATAAGGATGTCGATAGTTCATTATAGTGGCATTGCTGCAAACAAACTTATCTGGATTTAATTTACTATAAATATGATTGATTTTTACTCGAACTGTGTTATTTAACCTTTTTTTTAGGGTTTTGTGCCTATTTTAATATAATATTTCCAAAATTTGTGATCCATTTTGAGTTGAATTTTTATAATTTTACTTCACTTAAGGTACTCCACGCCACACCGGGATGTTTGCTGTGCAAGGCGCAGATTAGCCTCTGCGTCGAATACTGTTCTCACCTTTGGGATGACTGTGCGAGGTACTTACTGGACGCGCTTGGCGCTATGCAGAGACGTGTTATCCGATTTCAATTATAGGTTGTCCTAAGATGACGGTAAGCCTCGAGCCGTTAGCGCAGCAAAGAACCATAGCGTCCTTGGCTGCCTTCTACTGAATGTATCACGGCGAATGTTCTGAAGAGCTCTTCAACCTGATCCCACCATCTCCTTTCCGATTTCGAACAACACGTCGGGCAGAGGTGCCACTCATATATAGCGGAGAGAATCTTCGCCAGAACTGAGCGTTTCAAAAGGTCGTTCCTCTGTCGAACTACAAAATCCTGGAACGACCTGCCCGCACATGTGTTTCCCTCATTTTACAATCCCGGGTTCTACAAGCGGAGCGTGAAGAGGCACATCATAGGGCCGCCAACTTGAGGACTACTGTCAGAAGTCTTGTGTGCTGTAAGCATGACCCCCATTCGCTAGATGCGCCACGGCTTTCCATTAGTTTCCATCAGTGGCGACGTCAATTTGGCGAGGTTAATATATTTAAAAAAATCTACGAGTAATATCTTTTATTGTTACTAGGGTTCAATAATAAATGAGTTTCTAGGTTTAGTATTACGATAAGAGTTGGATTTTTAGTAAAATTTCAAATTCAATTGGCAAAATATATATGTACGGCAACAATGCAATGTACGATGCCATAAATTACATGTTTGTTGTTAAAAGTGTATTTTCACATTCACACACTGAATCAAAATTCGTAAAATCACTACAGAATTTCTAATATTACGAGTTACCCCATATAATCCCATTTTTACTTTTTCATAGTCGATTACATTCAAATTAACAATTTATTCCCCAAAACAAGAAGTTGGAGATGAAACTTCTAAGCACTTTGTGTGCTTAGAAGTTTCATTTCCATTCCATCCATTTATACAGATACTTTATCGATAACATAGGTGTGACCATTCAACAACACTATTTAACCCACACATAGATCTTTCATTTTTGGTCTCGTCTTCAGTTTGACACTGTTCAATTCTAAATCTATGGATCGCACGATAAGCTAGGCTCTTATAGTTTGGCCCTAGTTTTAGCCTTAACCATTTACCAAGGAATATACATATTGTGACATTTCAGACGCAGTAATTGTCCGTGCAGGCAGGAATTGTAAGTTCTAAACAAATTTCAAAGAATATAATTCTGAACACAATGTACTATACATATTATGCACAAAACTCCACAACTCATAATTCCGATACATACCTTACATTATTGTCACGATTTTATTCCTGAACGGTCAGGGCAGAAGCACGCCAATATAAATAGGTTTTTTTACGTGTCGAAATCCTACATGGATGATATGCCGGACTCCTACCGACTAAAACCACACGATGCCCTACAACTGTCTACGGCCGGGAGTCCCGGGTAAGGCCTCGGAAGGATGTCCCAGGGCTCTCGGCAGACTTTGGCGAACACTTCAACCTCGCCTATGGGGTTCGGGTGAATATAAATAGGTTAACCTACACTTTTCCGGATCCGGGCTTCAAAAACTATGGCAACATGGGCAACGGCTGTCACCGACACTATCAGACTATCACTACGACACTATCCATGAACTCTACAAGGAAAGAGATAGAGACTTTATGTTATAACCCGCCAGATTGAAGAGTTTGATTCGTCATTCTTCAAATACAATTTCAGTTCCTGTGCTGGAAGGCGCATGACAGTGTATTGTCGGTTATTTGGGAGAGGCCTACGTCTAACAGTGAGATTTGATGAATCCTTGTGCGCTGGCTTTTTTTTATACCACTAAGGTGCAAGACAAGCATGCGGCCCACCAGAAGGACCGGTGGTCACCGCAGCCTATGAACGCTTTCAACACCAGAGGCGACACACTCGCGCCACTGACCCTAAATCGCTGGTATTGATAGATTGGCGTTTCATTCTTGCTTCTCGACTTTTTTATATCTATAACTAATTTGGCCAACAAGCAGACGTCCAACCAGACAGAAAGTAGTAACTTGTAGCTTAGGGACGCTTGCAATGCGGGAAAATCGACACAGGGGGTTTATTCTAAGGAAGAAAACTCCTATCGAACCTTACAGTGCACGAGCGGTCCAGCGGGCGTAAAGTATTAGAATGAATATCCTGTCTGTGACAAGCGGTGCGATGATTGAGAGTAGCCTTGGGCATCATATCAAATAATTTCACGGAGCACAAGCCGTTGTACAGGTACAGAACACGCATTAGGACTCAAATCTCTCCTGTCGCGAACGGGTTCTACGCTTCATGTAAGTATAGGATGGTGGGAAACCCATAGCTAGCCCTTGCACCGAGTCGAATATGGACGAAGCTGATGTTCCCGTGCCCCAGCCCAAAGGTGACAGCAGTAGGTTCTCCATGTGCGGCCGCACTAGCGACTTGTTCAGAAGTGTTTGCGTCGCAGAAAGGTATATATACCACCGCGCCCTGTTGAGCACTCCGAGCTTTTTGAAGGCCAATTTGGCCTTGTCCTCCAAATGACTAGCAATACCATGATTTCCATCCCTTATGCAGGGCGTCCCACGGCTATGCCAAATGGAGGGAAAGTACCTTAAATATTGTAGATGGAGGGAGCATTTTATTGAAAGAAGACATTATTTTATTTTAAAAAACAATTTAAACTGCATTCATAGATTTTTAAAAAATAACATGGATGAGCCGGGAATCGAAACCGCTACACGAGAAAAAAATAATTACCCTGTAGTTTTATCATACCGATCGAAAGGCTTCATCATAAGGATTATTTTTTGCTAAGTAACATAGTGTCAGAAATGAAAGGAAGACCATGAATTTAACCTTCTCTATAATAATATAAAAAGAGAGAGAGAGAGAATAAGAGAGAGAGAGAGAGAGAGGTAGAGGGGGGGGGGGGGAGAGGGAGACTACATTTTTATCAAACCACTTACAACGATGGATTACATCCAAGTATTATAAGATTTCATTGCTTATATAATTTTCATTTATTTTCACAGAAGTTCTTCGTACCCAATATGTGACAACGAGCAGTGTAAATACAGGTACCCGAGGCTGAGCAACGAAAGATGTTAGTAGACAGAGTATTTTACTCTTAGAGTAAATATTAGAAGGTATACTCTAAGATCTTACCACTTGTAAAGTTTTAGTTTTGACATTAAAAATATAAAGTCGCCAACGTCCTTCAGGGACCATGTCGCCTAGGTAACGGCCGAACGATGATAAGTAACTTAAACGTAGAAATGTTCAATGAGTCTGCCCTTATAATTCACTGACTTCCTGATTAGGCAAAACGTTAAAGACAAAAAAATATCTTTCATATAGACTAGTTTAAAGGCCCTTACAAAAATCACCTAAATAGGTACTAAGTTGCACATAATGCCTTCAACTTGGGTTAACCACTGCCATGTTACTGACACCGAGACCTACGGAATATAATGTGCCCTTCGAAGCACAAAATGCCACAAATGAAATGTCACAGAGTGGTCACTCATCAAAAGAATAAACCAGGCTTAGTGAAAGTTGCTTAATAAAGTGATCGTTTACAGAACACTGAGTCAGCGGGGCTCCGAGTGCTTCAGCTAATATCTATAAAACAACAAATTTAATCTGCTTCAGCTAATGTGTTTATAAAATTGAATTTAATTTGGCAGGTCAAACGAATTGTCATCAATGTGCAGAAACTATGCAACGAATTCGAGATTTTCTCGATGAGATTATTTCTAAAAGTGACGAGAGTCCAATTGTCGGTGTCTGTAAATGCTGCAGAAGAGTAACAGCAATAAGCAAGTGTAATAAATGCTGTGTTAGCACTAGCAATTATGTCATACATGAAGAGGAAAGAAATAAACACAAATGTTTTGCGGAATGGTTGTTGAAACTAAAGTGTTTGTTGAAAACTCTACTACATTCCCATAGCATTTGCAAGCACACACTATGTAGAGACACTGAATTGGAGCGGATTTTGAAAGAAATTCCGTCACCCATTTCTAGTCGTAAGCCAGTAATCGAATACTTTCCTAATGTAAAAGAAGGTCAATGGATGATTCAAAGTATTTCAGAAAGTAAAGATTTAATCGGAAAGCTTTTGCATAGGGTTCAGCATGAAAATGCTGCTACGTGTTTACCTTGTAATGATAGGGAAATTAGTGCCACCTCGTGCATAGATACATGTATCTGTAAACTGTTAAGAAAAGAACAACCCGAGGCACCACCACCATCTATAGAAGAAGATAAGCAGAATGTAACATTAAATATGTCGCCTTTATCTGAACTTCCCACGGAGATCACAGCTTATAAGAAAAAAAAATCTTTAAATAAGAAACAATCTAATAACAAAGCTCAAATTCATCCAAAGAAAGTTGAAAAAAGGACATCAATCAAAACAGATGAAGTTTCTTTATTTGCCATACAGAAACAAATTAAGTCTAAAACAGAAAAGAACGACAAAAAAAGAGAGCGCGAAAAGAATGTATCGAATAAAACTTATGACAGAAAAAATGATAAGGAGCAAAAATATATAGATAAACAATTAGAGGACGCATTAGCAGCCTACACACAACTAGTTGATATAAAGAGTTCATCCATTCTTGAATGCGAGGTTGAAAGTGATTCTCCTAAATATATGGTGAGAAATGTCACACTGAACCCATATGATGCTAACAAAAAGCCAAGCCAGGATTCTAATTTGCTCACAAAAAGAGAATTCGCATTTAACTCGGATTCTAATTTTAATTTAGCATCACTTCATCAAAAACTTGGAGTTGGATTAAATTTGGAACATACCACTAAACAGCGCGCAATACGTGTGAGTGCATTACTTTTATTTAGTTACTAAACCTCACATGCTTACTGGTGTGCTTATCTCGAAATTATATAAAAAAACATCTAATAACTGTTTAATAACACTTAGATAAAAAAATGTCTAAGATCAGACATTTGTCGGGTCAAACGGTCAACTTCGACTTTCACTTTTTCTATAAGGAATTAAGCAAGATTTGAAATTTAAATCAATCTATACTGATATTATAAAGAGGAAAGATTTGTTTTTTGTTTGTTTGTTTGTAACGAGTAGGCTCCGGAACTACTGGAGCGATTTGAAAAGTTCTTTCACTGTTGGGAAGCTACACTCTTTGCGGTCAATATAGACTATATTTTATTCCCGTATTCCCACGGGAACGGGAACTACGCAGGTGAAACCGCGTGACGTCCGCTAGTTTCATATAAAGTCTACATTCACACAAAAGTCATTTATCCTGAGTATTGTAATTTAATTTGCCTCATTGATAAACAAAAACCCAAGATACACAATCAGTGTTTCAAAAACGTCCGCATAAAAAACATACTTTTCTAGTACACTTTACTTGAAAAGTGAGCTTTTTATGGGGCGAATAGTATAAATAAAATATGTAGGAAAAAGTTACTGTTCGTCTTGAGTTTTTGTATTACAATGACTTGCATTAATAAAAGGCAACCATAATTATCTGATCTATCAACCCACATTTCAACCCGCTGAACAAATATGCTACCCTGGATAATGTAAATCGAAGGACAACACAATTAAGTAATTATATTTATCTTCAGAGATTTATTTATTTATACATTATTTGATGACGCCCTAGCCCTCTCGAACCACAATGCAATAATTAGTTCATGACTTGCTGATTATTATTTGTGTAGTTCATTCCATCATTTTGCGTATTGATTGTATCGATACTAATATGTTTATCGAATAATTAAGTGCAAATACCACAGCAAATACCACCAAACAAACGGTAGTTGATAATAGAACTTGATAAGCCTAGTATGTGGTGAGGAGCTTCTCTCTTCTTCTTATTTTGAGTTATAAGTTTCAAGGTTTCATTGCTTTATTTTCTCAGGCCTCTGATCATGACCCGATATCGTATAATGAATGTTCTGCATAATTTTTTAGTCCTAATAAAATATTTCATAAATTTCCTTATTAAATGGAAGATTTCTTTACCTTTATCCTTTTCTGAATTGAACGGCTTCAGTAAAACAGTTCAGTGTCAGAAATGACCACCTAAAGCTGACGTAGGCTTTGAAAGAGTATAATCTACAGGTTGGCAAAACGTCGTGAAAATAATGGAGGAGCCACTGTGCTGTTCATAATGGCAACCCGTTAAAAGAACCACCAATCAGTATCAAGTGGTCAACAACCGTCAATAAAACCCACCAATCAAATTGTATAACGTCATTGACTGACAGACATATGTTACGTTATTGGCAGCTTTTTGACAATGTAGCCAGCCTGCAAAATATTAGTTCCGTTTCTAGACTTTTTTGCCAAGCTATATGTTAAAAGCTGTAAGATTCTTCCAGTCCATTGAAAGAAATTACATTTTTAATGTTATTATCCGACTGATGATGATAAACCTAAAACACACTCTTGTTTAACTCACCGTCTTCAGATCAATAGGGTTAATTCAATCCTAGAGTCTCACTGTATAGACATATTACTAGATAGATTTACTGGACATAGTAGATACTTGGTATACTACATAAATTTAAAAACAAATTTCAGATCCAAAAAACGGAGGATTCGGGACTAGTCAGGTATCAATTGTCGGACAGGTCGTTTATTGACAATGGATGGACACAATTACCCCAACAGAAACTTATGCGCAGGGTAAAATATTTTCACTACTGGGTATTTATAAAGGCACTTATTTGATAGATGTTACATTGTATTATCCAGAGTACACGAATTTGAACGTCTTTTGACTGTATAATTCTGTACACAGTTTTTGAAAGTGCGTTTGAAATCTAGCCATTTCAATAATTTAGCTCTGCAGTGGGGTTTGCTGCAGAATTATTCCTCTAAGATACACACAAAAGCGAGATTTTTCAAAAAGTGTATCTACCGGGAAAGTGTATCTTAGGGGAATAATTCTTGCTGCAGATGTTCAAAAGGCAAAGTCCATTAACATCACTCTCTACAAGACATTTTGACATCTAGTCGCTAGCCAAGTGTGTAAATAAATGTGAAATGTAAGGTTTCATCCGCCATTGCTTTTCGTTAATATCTATTTCTACTGTACCTACCTACATTATAAACAAATTCCATGCGGAAATGCCCGAACCATCGTAGCATGCCCTTCCTTACTTTAACACCGACACTCTCTTTCAGACCAACTCTCTTTCTTACATCTTCATTCCGAACGCGATCTGCGAGCGTTACTCCGCAGATTTTGCGTAGCGCGCGCATCTCGACCGCGTTTATTCTACTTTCATGCGTTTCCTGCCATACCCAACTCTCGCTTCCATACGTTAGCGTAGGTATCAGCACCGCATTGTGTACTGCGAGCTGGGCCTTTTGACTTAAGGCCTTGGTACCTAAAAGTTTGCCTAACGCTCCATTTACACTATTTCCCGCAGTTACCCTCTTTTCTACATCAGCGGTGTACCGTCCATCCCTGCTAAATGCACATCCAAGATATACAAACTCATCCACCTGTTCCAGCACTACATCATTTACAGTTATCCTGGCATTCGTTCTGTCCTCTTCTCTTTCGAATACCATCACTTTCGTTTTAGACGCGTTCAAATGTAAGCCTCTCATTAGACAATCATCTTTCATCGTTGTGACTAGTGACTGTAGTTCTGATGGCGATTCGGCTATGAGCACGGCATCATCTGCATACAGCAAACAGTTCACAAGTAAGTTACCCATTCGCAATCCAACATTCATCGATCTTACTCTCTTAAGACAATCGTCCAGGTACAGGACAAACAGCAGAGCCGACAGCACGCAACCCTGTCTGACGCCAATGTTGACGTCAAACCAGGGAGACAGGCTGCCGCCCACCCGCACACATGCCGTACATCCCACATATATAGACTGCACAGCACGAAGCAGCGCACCATCAATCCCGTATCCTGGCAATATATCCCAGAGATCCTTTCGTACAACTCTGTCAAATGCTTTCTCCATGTCCACAAAACCGCAGAAAACCTTCCGGCCTACAGCAAGCTGCTTCTCTACAATGTTGCGGAGCGAGAAAACTTGGTCCATACATCCCCTTCCATTTCGGAAACCACCCTGCGCCTCCCACAGTAATCCGTCAGATTCCACCCTCATTCTCCTTTCAATAATTTTGCCATACACTTTAGCTGCTATACTGATCAAACTGATGGCCCTATAGTTGGCGCACTCCATACGTGAGCCCTTGCCTTTATACAAGGGCACGACGATAGCACGCCTCCAGTCCATTGGGACCCTTCCAGTCTTCCAGCATAGATTGCTCAATGACCAGAAGGCGTCCCGGACGCAAGGACCACCTAATTTGATCATTTCAGCAGATATCCTATCAATTCCCGCAGACTTTCCATTTTTCAAGCTTCGTATCGACCATTCAATCTCTTCCAAAGTAATATCTCCGCTTGATGCTTGCACCGCAAGATCAGTCATCGCCTCCCTCGCAGTGCCCGCATCCGGGAGATATTCATACATTTCTCCAAAGTACTCATTCCACCGCTCTAACACCTCTAAGGGGTCCGCAAGAATGTCCCCAGCTTTACTCTTTATCTTATCCATTCTGGAAACTGACGAACAGCTCCGAGACTTCTTGACCTCCCTCCAAAAGAGTTTGGTATTCGTTTCGAAGTTTCTCGTCAGCTTCTCTTCCGCAATCATATTTATTCTTTCACGCTTCTCTTTCACTAAAGCTTTGGCTTCATTCTTGCAGAGGCGGTAAATTTCTTTCTTCGTGTCTTTCATACTGTCATTCAGTTGCAAAGATGAGACATAATCCAACCACGCTTTCTTCTTTCTTGCTACGCAGGATTGAACTTCTGCATCCCACCAGGCATCACCTTTCGAATGTTCATGTCTCTTTGCACTCCCACATGCTTCTTTTGCACTATCCACTATACTTTGTTTCATAATATTCCAGCATTCATCCACATCTAAGTCGGAAAGGCTCGCGTTTGCAAGCCTTTCACTGACTAAGCCAACATACATACTCCTTACGCTTTCATCTTCCAGTTTTTCACTTTTTATCCTTTCATAGTCTCCGAAAGGGACACGCACTCGCCAGTGCCTCCACTTCTTGAAAAGACCAACAAACCGGCTTACCACCAGGTAGTGATCAGTTTCAAGAGTGGGGCCTCTGTAGGCTCTTGTATCCCTTATAGCCTGTCGAAGACGATTGTCTATCAAAATCAAATCAATCACACTTTTTTCTTCCTTCCGTCTCCATGTATACGTGTGGATATCTTTGTGACGGAATAAACTGTTCGCCACAAGGAGGTCTCGTTCCAAGCATACGTCTAAGATTGACTTACCAGCATCATTCGCTCTCTTGTCTCCTTACGGACCAAGGACAGCATCGAAGCCATCTCGCTTGGTCCCCACCCATCCATTCAAATCACCACACATGATCAACTTTTCATTCCCGTCAGCCAAATCGAGGACGTCCCTAACGGATTCCCAGAACTCCGCGAGCACCTGGGGATTAGCCGAGCTGACGGGAGCATAGGCTGCGACCAAAAAAACTCTCGTGATCCCCAGTTTTATACGTACCCACAGGAGTCTTGGGCCTACCAATCCATAATCTTTCACTCCAGAGGCCAAACGGGAGGAGAGCAAGACACCCACTCCCTTACTGGCATGATCCTCTTGGTCCACTCCGGACCACAAAGCAATTATTCCGCCAGGAAGATCGTCGATGCCGCTCCCCTTCCGCTTAGTCTCTGTGACACACAATACATCCAGGCATCGCTCGTTCATTACATCCATCAATTCATTCATCTTACCTTCCATACCACCACGCACATTCCACGTGCCTATCCGGCACTCGGCTCCTCGCATCCCGCCAGAGTTGGCGCTGCGTGAAGGGTGGCGGCCCCCTTCGCCGCGTGCGCATGCAGTCGTACCGACGGGGGCATACCGGTACGCGTCGCCTTGGGGCGACGCCCTAGCCCTGTCGGCACTCATCGGTAGTGATTGGTTTCGCGTTTTCGCTTTCGCCGCTACTTACGGGGAGGGCCCGAGCACAGGTAACGCTCTTCGTGAAGGCACACTACATCCCCCCCAATAAATGTGATGTTTAGATGTATATATAATATTATAAATGTGATGTTTAGATGTTTGGATGTTTGTTACTCAATCACGCTCTAATCGCTGAACGAATTGGGCTGAAATTTGGTACAGAGATAGCTTATAGTCTGGAATATCTACTTTTCATCTCGGGAATATGTTCCCACGGGAAGGGGGACGGGTATCGAATTTCACGGGGGCGAAGTCGCGAGCTTCATCTAGTAATAAATATTTTTCTTCTACAATTCTGTTTCCAGATGAACTTGTACAAAATGGAGCCAGTTAATGTGAATAATAACTGGTTTGAGCGGAACAAAGCTAAGCATACTATGTACTACGACAGCGGGGAGCTGCTTGCGCAAATTGACCATGACGGTAGTGGTACGTTGTATTATAAAAATGGCTCTATTGGTCTGGAGTACTTCAGTGCAAATGGTTAGTATGGCTTTACCATTTACCTGTTAAACCTTGCTTCTTTTATTTTCGTGGACGTCTTTTAAAAAGTCGAGAAAAGTAAATTTCATGATCTACATATGATGATCTATTTATAGCACCACTTGTACGGTTCCACAATAGGTATATAAAAACAGAGTGACAAGTGGCTGGTTTTGGCGTGCGCCTGTCGACAGTCACGGTGAGCGCGTTATCGCCGATTTGTATGGAATCGAGACAAGTTCCCGCGTTTAAAGCTAGGTGGCGGTGTCTCGATCCCATACGAATCAGCGCACCGTGAACGTCGACAGGCGCACGCCATAACTAGCACTTGCCGCTCCAACCGGTTTCGCCTCACGGCATCATCATGGTGACCGGTTTCATCTTACGGCATCGTCCAAGATTAACTATATGGCAGTTGACAACTTAGGTACTATGAAAGTAAGGGGGTGAAAATAAAGAAGTGCCGTAAGGCGAAACCGGTCGGGTTTATGAATAAATATTGTGGCACAGTACAAGTGATGTTTTAAATATGTGCAGCAAGTTCCGCCAAGTGCCATCAATCAATAGTGTAAATAATTTAATGTAGGTACATCATTATCTCAGCTGATTTGACTTTTCCAAAATATCGCCGTAACATGCATAGTACTTCCTACCAGTTCTAGCAGACTCCCGCGACAGTTGTTAGGTCGTCTGTCCATCTTAGAGGAGTCTTACCCACTTTGCGTTTTCCGGTACGTAGACGCCACTCGAGAACTTTTCAGCACCATCTGCCGCCAGTTCTACTGGCACTTAAGTCAGGCGATTCTTTTGACAATTTTGGTGACCCGAACCTTATTTTGGATTTCCTCGTTGCTGATTCCATTACGAAGCGAAACTTCGATTGCCTTCTCCATTGGCTTTTAGGCGACAGCTTGGCTCGTAAGGACCTTATTTGTATATTAAATACTTTTATTTTAGAAGATTATGGCCTTCGTTGTAAAGTGTATAGTTGCGAGGAATTTGGGAGCACGAAAGGAAAGGTTCATTCAACGCTGGCCGAGTTTGACTACCTTGGAAATGGTGTGATTTACGACTGCAGCGGGAATATTCGGTAACTCATACATAGTTATAGTAATGTCCACGAGACCACGACATAGATTAGTACCTCTTTATTATTAAGATTAGACTCCCAAATACAGATTCTTTATTTTTAAAATTGTACTTGTGTCTAGGGGTAAAAATATAATTTATGAGGAAATATATAACTTGCCTTTCCATTGTGTAGGTATTCTTCGTTTTTCTGACTTGTTACTCCGCATCATCACAAGGTTGATTAGAATGTGTTAGGGTGCGTACCCAAAGTGTAAAAGGGACCTCATTGATACGGAACCCTCCGTGCAACATAACCCGTGCTTCACAAGATTAAGCACATAAATTTTGAATTAAACTTTCTAACCCTGACTAAGAAAACAGCACTCTTAAACCGATCAAGAAACGCTTGTTTAATTAAGCGATTGTTACACATAGATTGCTTCTTTGCAGACTGAAATACAATCAAACAGAAGGTGCCGTGATTGACCCTAAGATAGCCAACCCGTGTCATTGGAAATGGCACGCTCTGAATGAACCTCCGGTCCTGAAAATGCTTTACCTAAACTCTTATTTGGACCCAAAAGATTCTCATATACAATCTTTGGAATCAGGTTCCGCAGCAAAGCCAGATAACACATCACCAAAAGCTGTACCTGAACTCTTAATGCAACAATTGGAGGCTGCGCAGTTAGTTCAGAATAAACTACGAACAAATTTCAAACAATTTGTAATGACGACGAAAATAGCTAAGCTTAGTGAACAATTTACTGTAAGGATTCGCGATCAGTCAAACATATCTGTAATATACAGAAATAGATCTACCGTCATTACACTGAGTTTGGGTATGGTTTTAAACAGTACCCATATAATAGGTTTTGATTTTACTGATGCCAAAGATGTTCAGTTTCTTCACTTATCACAGTAGACAACGGAATATTGATTCAAGTTATAAGTAGGTACTTTTATTCCCATTAATTGGGAATAATATATTGCAAAGTACAGCATAGCAAATTATAAAATTTAAGCAAATTTTATAATTTGCTATGCTGTGCTTTGCAATACATTATTTAAAAAAATAAACATTCACATACATTTTTATACAATTTCAGAGCCTACTGCAAATAATAATGTCATAGTACAAAGGAAATGTGAACAAATATAGTAACAATCTACAATACGGCACCGTATATTGACTCAGTTGCATGTTTAATTTGCTTTCAGCTGCCATACTGTTCCGCCAAACAACTCATTCGAATTTTAATAATTTTACCTCGGAACAATACTTTTTTAGTGGTCTGAGAATTTTACAAATTACCTGTTACCGATTCAGAGTGAAATAGGTATTACATATCCTATTTTAAGTCAATAGAAGAAAATTCGCTTGTTATAAATAACACATTCATTTCATTACAAAAGAGGATTTAGAGAACTATAAGAATACACGTGGTTTTTAGATTTAAGCTAAAAAGTTCATCATAAAGCTGGGCATTGGCGATCGGTTGATTACCTAAATCAAACTAACTAACATACATACTACTCAAGCGTTTAGACCAACGACGCGTGGAATGACCATTACCGTGCTTACCGTCTGCTCAAAAATAAATACCGATCGATCTAGAGATTTTTCGTCACATTTTAGTAGTCTTATTTCGTCTTCTTTTTTGTCGACTTCGAAAAAGGAGGACTTTGTGTTTGACTGTAAGTTATTTTTTAGTAAATACTTTGTTAAAATTTTCTTAGTCACCACCACTGTACTCAGACGAATTGGTAGGGTCATGAGAAATTTTACTATGAATATGCATTTAATCAGCCAATAAGAGCGGTAGTGTCACGGGAAGTAAAATTTCCCGTGACGCTACTGGTAGTGCCATGGGAAAGAAATGGGAAGTTACTAATTTGGTTTTACTGTTTGCACAGTTAGCGCTCCTGTACACGACGCGTCATCTTTTTTGTCGACTTCAAAAGGGAGGTGTGTGTACGTTATTTTTTCGTAAAATCGTAGTTATTTTATTAATTTGTATGAAATAATAATTATGTTCATAATGTTGCAGTTTCAGCAAATAGATAAACTATTTCAAGTTCCAAACTTGTGTTTGACTTTGGTATGTTATTTTTTGTAGTAAAATCTTTGTTATTTTATTAATTTGTATAGAATAATATGTTCATAATGTATCAGTTTCAGGAATAGATGTACTATTGCAAGTTCCAAAACTGAGACAGATTTTTTTTCTCAAATTTTTCGTTACACTTTTATTCTGCTGTTATTTATTAAAATTGTAACTTATAATAGAACTTCCTGTGATGTATGTGATTGTATGTTATTTACTTATGCTAGTGGTGATACGCTTAATTTATTGATGGCACCCATAATTGTTATTTTAATTTTAAATCTATATATATAAAAATCAATGCCACTTTTCGTTGTAATTTTATAACTCAAGAACGGGCTGACCTATCCAAACCAAATGTTTAGGCTTTGTTCGGACTATTTAGTAGATGGTTTATGTGAAGTTTGCACAAAATCGGTCCAGTGGTTCTTCATTTATCACGCAAACGAAGTTGCGCGGGTCAGCTAGTATTGTATAATTAAAAAGTTAGTAAAATAAAGTAACAGTGTTTATTTACCCTGTGTCGCCACCAATATTAATATTAGAAACTTTCAAAAGTTCCAAATTGTGTATAGATTTAGACATTGTTCTTGTTTTTAGGGTTCCGTACCCAAAGGTTAAAAAGGGGATCCTATTCATGAGACTTCGCATTACGTCTGTCTGTCCGCCACGAGGCTGTATCTCAAGAACCGTGATAGCTGAAAAGCTTACATTTTCACAGATGATTACAGTATTTCTGTTTCATCTATAATGTTTCTCTTAAAAAGTTTTTGAAAAAGTCCGCGACAGCATGTGCCTATCTTTTAAGGTTCGCTCTCAATCATAGATTTAGAAATTTTTGCTACATCACAATAGCCGGCGACAGTTCCATGTAACTACTGGGATAAAAAATCCCAGTAGTTCCATCATGGAACTACGCAATGGAACTACTGCGATACGGCGAAATCTCTTAAGGTTCACTCACTATGTTATGAAACTGAAGAGTTTGTTTGTGATAGGATCTCCAGAAAACTACGGGTTGCATTTTAAAAATTATTAATTTACAGTAATAGTCCATTGAGGGTGGCTGCTAATGGCTATTTAACATCACGCTAAGACAAATAGGAGCGGAGCAGCCATGAATAATGTAACGAGAACTGGGAAAGAGGGCTTCCATTGCGTACGCTGCGTAAATGGTTACAGTTACGTAAAAATTGTGTATTACAAAATTATTTCCCTTAGAAAGTTATAAAAAAGTCTTCATCAGCATATGCCTATCTTTTAAGGTTCACTTACCCCTCTTAATAAGTTTTAAAATATTAGCGACGTAACGCGACGCGACGGGAGTAAACGTGGTCTGCAGTGGTAGCCAGTCAACTTAACGATAAAAACCGGCCAAGTGCGAGTCGGACTCGCACAGGATGAGTTCCGTACCAAAAAACGGACGGATGGAAGTAAATGCGACGATTAATACCTCTCTCCGCAAACGAAGTTGTGCGGATCAGCTCTAATGAATATAAGCGACGCGACGGGAGTAAATGCGACGGGTACATTATATCACTTTAAATAATTATACCTCACCTCTCTCTTTCTCACTCTTTATGTGACGCAAACGAAGTTGTGCGTTGTGTGGGTCAGATCTAATAAATATAAGCATCGCGACGAGAGTAAGCGCGACAGGACTAAATGCAACGGGAAACATTATATCACTTAAATATGTATACCACATCTCTCTCTCACTCTTATGTGACACAAACGAAGTTGTGCGGGTCAGCTCTAATCCATATAAGCACCGCAACGAGAGTAAGCGCGACGGGAGTAGGTGCGACGGGAAACATTATATTACTCAAAATATTAATACCATACCTCTCTCTTTCTCACTCTCATATGATGCAAACGAAGTTGCGCGGGTCAGCTAGTAATAAATAGTAGGTACTTACTATGATTTTTTTACGGCAGTACCTAAGTTCCAAAGTTTAGCAATTAATTTAATTCAATTAATTTTGTAGTTTAAAACACAAAAATGCACAATGGTAAAAAGAAATTTAAATATGTAGATATATAAAAATCAATACCACATTTCGTTGTGTAATTTTATAACTCAAGAACAGGCAAACCAAATGTTTAAGCTTTATTCGGACTATTTAGTAGATGGTTTATGTGAAGTTTGCTCAAAATCGGTCGAGCGGTTCTTCTGTTATCACGCAAATGAAGTTGCGCGGGTCAGCTAGTCTTCAATAAAAATTACCGGCCCGCACTGAGGGTTCCGTACCAAGAAAAATCACGTTTGTTGTATTGAAGCCCCCTTCTACTATTACGACAATAGAAATACATCATCCGTGAAAATTTCAACCATAGGATTTAAAGTTGTTGCTGTCTAATGCCCAATGATTCTTTCCATCATGTACACCTAACACACTCACACAGGCCTAAGTACACTTACAACTATTATTGAATTATTCCCCTAAGATACACTTTCCCGGTAGATACACTTTTTGAAAATTCTCGCTTTTATTCCCCTTTGGTACACTTTTTATAATCATGAGAAAACATTACCCCTAGATACACTTTTTAGTACATATATAGACATAAGTTTTTACATAAATCTCGTAATTTTCACCTTGGATACGAACTACGGACTAACGGACAATCTAGAATTTTCTAATTATATGTGTATGCAACCCAGCCTTTAGAACTTTAACTATGGAATAAATAAAGCTTTTTGTTATTATTTGGACGACATAAGCAATACTCTTTATCTATATACTTAACAGTTTCTAAAAAGATGTAAATTAAATTTTTAAAAGTTTATGGTTTTTATTTATTTACATGGTTGTACTACACAAAAGTGTACCAAAAGGGAATAAAAGCGAGATTTTTCAAAAAGTGTATCTACCGGGAAAGGGTATCTTAGGGGAATAATAAATATATCAACGTGTACTGTATGCGATTTCATTACTCTACCTTATAGAAAACAATTTATATAGACAGACATTCACATTACCTTGACATTGTCTATATCCAGCTATTGCAGCTGCCATGTTCCCATATTGCTTTGTACTTACCTATGGTTTTAATGACCAGCTGGAGCTTACGTCAATATCGATAATGTGACGGCTGTACTGCGGCCCTCGCATTATCTACTGATGTAATGACACACGCTGAAACAATTACACCAAGGTCGAAGGGTCATACTCGTCATTATCTTTAAACTCGCTGACGTTTTTTTTAGATGTAGAAATCGGCCATGGATGCTATAGACTCTTACTACCTACTTACCTACTACACTAGTAGACTAACACACGGTGCCCTACGAGAGAGGGCCTAAGCAAGCGTGCACTGTGACCGTTCAATGCGGGTCCTGACGTCATCAGTGGGCGGGGCTTAAGTCAGTGCGCTGTCCGCGTTCATCTGGGCAACTTCCGGTTCGTTAGACGCAAATATATGTCAAAATTCGTATTTTCGCGAAATTAGAAGAATTTAAAAAGATAAGGATAAAGTGTTGTGTTCTATCGTGTAAAAATTACTCGGATAGACGTTTTGATGCTATGCATGGCATCACATTTTAGTTGGAAGTATTTTTATTCTTTATTTTCATAAATAGTTCTAGAAACATCTGTGATCCCCGGATACAGTAAAATATTTTTTACTCGACGCTAGATGGCGATACTTTGTGTTTTCGTTACCTAAAATAAGTAGGTGCGTAGGGCTCAGTAATAATGTAATTTTAATATTGTTAAGTATTTAAACTTATTTAGCAATAATTCCGAAGTAAATTTAGGCAACCAAAGATTATTTTTACAAATTTATTTAAGAACTTCGATAACAGACCGCCATCTATTGCCAAGAATAAACAGCACTAAAAACAGAAACGAATTTAGAATTTCACTGAGGGGCCCATAACCGTCCTAGCTACTAGTAGTAGGTACAAAAAGTAATTTTTAATACAGTTGTTCAAAAACGTAATGCAAGTCGAGTCGACAATCTTCGCGACGACGAGACTGAAGAAGAACGTTCACAGCATTTGGAAGCAAATAGAATGAGACTATCTCAACTAAAATTTTACAGTAACTGTAACTGGCTCAATCGGTTCAAGGAAATGGTTTCTATTACAATTTTGGATCGGGTCTTAGAAATCGAATCATCAAAATGAGAACCGGGAATAGAAAAACGGACTGGGAAATGAAAATCAGGAACCGGGACCAGTGATCAGGAAACCAGGAACGGGAACATGGGACCGGGAACTCAGGATACCGATTTCCATATTTATAGTTATGGCAGGACAACGTCTGTCGGGTCACCTAGTTCATTATAATTTTAACAATCGATACCTACTAAGAATATTTTATTTAATTCATATTGTTTAGTAGGTACTGAAGAAAACATTCTTTAATTAATCTTACAAAATATTGTAAATGCTAAAGTTTCTGAGTGTGGATGTATGGATTTTTGTCACTCTTTTACGCTCAAAAGGCGAAATGGACTTAGCAGAAATTTGGTACAGGAATAGATTATAGTCTGAAATAACACATATTTCAAAGCTTTTTATTCCCGGAGTCGATTCCCGTGGAATGCGGGAACGACAACAGAACGCTACGTAGGCAAAAGTGGTGGCGGTTTTGTTTTTGTATAAACCTAAGTATGTTCATTGAAAAATTTTCAAAGTACTTGCATTTTATCTACGGTTTAACGACAATTGGCGGCAGCTTGATTGGCTTCTTATTAGTATTTTGTTCACCATGTGAGGTTTATTCTTTCATTTTTTTTCTTTAATATTTATCGCTGACAATACAGTAAAGGCTTAATAACTGTTAGAGCTTTGTTACCATATAATTTGAGTTTTGCGAATAAATCATTTTCGCTATAATTTTCCCTTTTACTGTCTATATTATAATCTAGAAAAGACTTTATAAAAAAATATATTTTCATAGTGATAGAAATAAAAAAAAAATACTAGTCATCTTGCTAAGAGTTAATACTCCGGGGGGGACAAAATATTCCAACTTCGGCCCTGTTTTCAGTGTACAGTAGTAGTACTACGTAGTAATCCGGAAGTTGAAGTAAGCAAGTAGTTTTGACACTGACCGCTAGATGGATAATAGTAAAGTGGGCGGATACAAACCCCTCCTCACCACACCCTCCCCCCGCGCCGAGTCACACATTGTTTCATAGGGAAATCATATTACAACACCTCCTCTCTTATATTTGCTCCATGCCTACGACTGCCTACGGCCGGGAGTCCGGGGTAAGCCCTCGGAAGGACGTCCCAAGATTCCCTAAAGACTTTAGCTACCACCGCGGCCTCACCTAGGAGTTCGGGTACAATCCCGCGTCTTTGTGGGTTTGTTCGGGTGCTAGACCGCTTCTAGGGTTGCGCAAAAAGACATTTTGAATTCGGAGGCGCCTGCTTTTTTTTTTATTAACGTGAGGAAAAATCCTCATGGATGCTATGCCGGACTCCTGCCACAGTATTATACAGTGCTCCTACTGACTAAAAGTCCTCACGTTACGCCCAACAACCTATGGTTGGAAGTCCCGGGTAAGCCATCGAAAGGATGTCCCAGGACTCCCAACAGACCCTCGGCCATTGCGGCCTCGCCTAGGGCAGGGGTCGGCAACCTTTTGACTCGAAAGAGCCAAAAATGACGATTTTAAATTACAACATTTTTAAAGAGCCACAAAATCTTTCTTGATCCCACGACCCCCCCCCCCCCTCCCCGTAAGAAGTGGGATAGACTAGACTGCGGGGAAAATCTGCTATAGAGACAAACCAAGTCTGTCGGAAGCTCTGAGAACATTCTTCGAAGGGCGTCTCCTGGACTTACGGCCATAGGCAGATGGTAAGTCAAAGGGTGGTTTTGGAGAATTTACACAATTAAAAAAATCTGAGTTATTATGTGGGATTCTCCCATTAAAACCCTGGGATGTTCCTTCTTGTCACTATTGTTGGGTCACAGGGAAGGCAAGCGTACAACAGCTACCTGCAACAGTCTCGACTCTGGGGGTCTAAATATTACCCACCGAAACTTCACTGCCGCGACGCCTGAACACGAGGGGTGCGTCTTAGTCAGTCTCACGGCTGTCTTAAAGCTTCCATCGTGGGCCACGCGTGCGAGGTTGGCATACTGGAAGTGTTAGGTCACCCCGCTCTGGCACCCGCAGCGCTTTTTTCATTGCCGTTGACGTCAAAACAACAGCCGAAACAATTTCCTTCGCCGTCTAACATAGCGTAAACAATAATAGACAGCGACGCGACCGGGCCAATAGGACTCTTAGAGCGGTACGCTCGCCACTCCACTCCGTACAAAAAGCGAGGGTGTGCAGCGCTTTATCCACGGCGCCGTCCTCGCAGTGGGTACGTTGCCTCAGGCTCAATGCCTATCACATCATGCAGGTATTTACTAAAATATCCGTGCCCCGTGAGGAGCTGTGTGAGGTGGTAGGTATGTCAGTGCCGCTTTTCTACCCAGGAGCTCAGAATAAATAAGATGGCAGAGACGAGCTCAATGCTTACCGCCGAGCTCTAGCCTGGTGCGCCATTTATGAATGAGATCATTGCGCGCTCTAACACGCCAGCTTTCAATATCTTCCGAAGATGGTTGTTTGCCATTTTGACGCACCAAAGCATTGGGCCGGTAGATTTCTGCCAGAACTGCGGCCTCTAGGTTCCGCGACGGACTGTCAGAATTAGACATGCCGTCTCTTATGATATTATATTCTCTGGGCTATGGCCCGCTGCGGACATCGCAGCAGAATCCTATTAGAAAGAAAATGGTGCTCCATATAACGCTTTCAAGCGCAGCACACCACCATTAGGCGAGTTTGCTTGTTTAACTACTAGTAAGACTTTTGTGGTAATTTTGAAAATGAAAGGGTGATGATGTTCTTGAAAATGAATAATATGATAATTATGTATGCAACTAAAGAGCCGCAGGTCTACACCCAAAGAGCCGCATGCGGCTCGCGAGCCGCGCCTTGCCGACCCCTGGCCTAGGGGGAGGTTCGGGTGCTATCCCGCGTCTTTGGGCCCGAGGCGACTGCTGTGTAACTTTGCAACCTCATTCCTCTCTCCTACTTGATGTCCTTGTTTATAAGACAGTAGCTCAATCACTGGAATGTGGTTTTTCAAACTCGAAACGATTTTCTAGAATAGAATAAGAATAAGAATAGATTTATTTGCTTGTAAACATGGTAAAAAAAGATCTTACAATTTATTATACTAGTAACAGTACAGCATGTTTAGCCGCAACACTGCAGCATGCAAATGTTTTTTCTTTTGTGACACAGTTCAATGTCAATAGATTAAATTATATAAACCAAAGTATCTATATTACTTTAGTATCTATAGACTCGGTCATAACTTCTAAGCCGGATTTGCACAATTGGAGAAATACCTATACCTACAAAAGATCAATCTAAATAATGTTATGAAACAAGGTGACAAAGTAGACCGGATGTTGTATTTTCAGAACGATATCTTGTGATTTTCGGAATTTCCAGAATGTTGTTTACATTTCTGTATAGGTATCTGGTATTTTAGGGTTTCGTGTATAAATGTTAAAAACGGGACCCTATTCACGAGACTTCACCGTGCGTCTGTTTGTCACGAGGTTGTATCTCAAGAACGAAGATAACCAGAGAGCGGAAATTTTTATAGATGTATTTCTGTTGCCGCTATACAACAAACCAGAAAATTTATATTCAAACTAAAGTCAGAAACCCTGATTATCCAAACAACAAAGTGATATTTTGCCATTTTTGTAACGGAAACCTTCGTGCGCGAGTCCAACTCGCGCTTGGCCCGTTATCTCTTCTCTTCTCTACTATTATACAATTGTAAGAATAGCTGTGACGGTACTCGAGATAAATTTAAAAAAATAAGTGTAACCAACTAATTGAGGACTTCTGAGTCCTAATCTATGGTTTTTTTCTGTGTCTGTTTGTTTGGTTGTTTGTTTATTTGTTCGGGGTAGGAAAAAAAATCAGTAGCTTGATTTTAATTGTACCACGGGTGCGATGATGACCACTCCAACAGCCGCGCTAGAGATCATCCTGGGGCTTCACCCCCTGGACTTAGAGATAAAAAAGAAAGCCGTTGAACTGTGGTTTAAGCTAAAGAGCGTGGGCCTATGGAAGGCGACCTCAGCAGCAGACGGTGGACATGCAAAAATTAGCAAAACATATGAGGACAAAATGTCAATGATTCTTATCAACAATAATCTCATCAGAAAAGAGAGGATCGTTGACAAAAAATATAGAGTTCACATAGGAACAAAGAAAAACTGGCAGGTAGACGACGGTAAGGGCGCTATCTGCTACACAGATGGCTCCAGAATGGAGTCAATAAAGCAATTCGATTCTGGAGTGCACATCAAGTGCGAAAACTAAACTGAGATTAATAGACATATAAGCCTAGGCTAATACGCCAGCGTCTTTCAGGCGGAAATCAGCGCCATCACGGACTGTGCGCAAATGGTTTCCCACCACAATACCAGAAAGGCAACCATATACAGTAATAGCCAGGCGGCACTAAAAGCACTAAATAAAGAAGAAATAATGTCAGCAATCGTCAAAGAGTGCAGAGAGTCACTTGACAGGCTGGCGGAAAGCACTCAAGTGAGTTTCGCCTGGGTGCCCGGGCATGCGGGAGTCCCGGGCAACGAAATAGCAGATAATCTAGCCCGAAAGGAAGCAGAAGAAAGCTTGGTGGGACCTGAGCCTGGGATTCCCATCGCTCACAAAATCACCAAGGGAGTAATCAGCAGGACCCTAACAGTAGAAACCAACCGCCGATGGACATCATCGACTGTAATGAGACAGTCAAAGATCTTCATCAAAGGCATGGATGCGAAAAGAACCAGCCAACTGGTTAAACCATAGATTTGTAGCGAAAAATTCTAAATCTATGGGTTAAACTGAGCAGAGCAAATATGAGGCTGGTAATTGAGATAATCACAAGGGTCTGTCGCCTGAACAGGCACCTGACAGTGATAGGAGTTAAAGACGACCCCATATGCCCAGAATGCTTGGAGGAAGAAGAGACCAGTGTCCACCTACTGGCTGAGTGCCCCATGTACTCTCTAAGCAGATGGGAGACTATAGGCACGGATAGACTGAACATAGAGGATATGGAACTTTTGAAGGTGGATCAGATAGTCCGATTTTGCAAGGATACTAGAAGATTTGACGAGGCGCCGTGAAGAATGCTGGGATATCCAATCTAATCCCAGAGAGGTGGCTGGGGAAAAGGACGAAATGGGCAGCAAAACAGGAGGTCGGATCCTCCGCTCGGCATGGCCAGCGTTCCCCACAAGAAAATAAAAAATAATTGATGATTGTAAAAAATCACCTCGCAAACGTAGTCGCGGGCAAAAGCTGTTTTTTTTTATACAATTAGACCAAACATTGAATGTTACATGCAGATTCCGGACAGCTGTTTAAATCAAACTCCGGGATCTACATTTGAGATCAAAAGCAACCGAGATTCTATGAGCGGTGTGGACAAAATTCTCTAAGGGGACATAATGTAACGTTTTTCTAATTCTTAGAAATGAATTAGGTATTATTTTCCCTTTTAAACCTATTACAACCTGTCAGCTTACCGGCAACGTGTCACTTAACCAAATCACATCAGTTATTTGGATGACAGCGTGATTCTTTAACCTTAAGTATAAAGAAAGAAAATACTCAGGACTTAATGGATATTTGTGTACAATATCTTTTAATAGAATTCATTTTTCATGTACCTAAATACATTTTGTATCATAATTTGTTTCGTTCGAAATCCCAGAATAGATCATGCTCCGAATGATACTTTGGAGAATATTCTAAACGGAATCAATAATATTGAATGCAGTACGATCCTTGAGGTCTCGAATCCAGCTATTTATTGAAAACAATGGTCTACATTTTGAACTATTAATCAGTTATCGTAAGAAAAATAATTGTATTTTGTTAAAGATGAGCACTTTCCGTTAGTTTGCCGTATGTCATTACTTCCCACAATAAGATTCTTAATAGCAACACTATCGTATGGTGTAATAATAATATAGGGCGTGTATATGCTAGGATTATTGGTTTTTCAAAAATCTAATGATGAGATTTTAAGTTTCATCAAAATCGGGCTTGTGACTCCTTTTTGCATTTTTCGCTACTCCTTATAGTTTCGGATTTGGCCATCCAATCCCTTTTGAAAAAATCACCTGTACTTATAGCTTAAAGTATTCTACATTATTTATTTGTCTGTACCAAATATCTAGTAACGCTGTAGCTATGTAGATTCTCTGTGGAGGCTATGCATGCCGCCAACTTAGTTTGTCAGAATGTACCTATAAATTAATTAATAGTGATCTGTAAATAGAGGGCGGCACTGAAAGTATCGGGAATGGAAAGTATCGTATAGTCGGTAATTATCAGTAAGTACATGTGTATACAAGTGTACGATACCTGGGGATCGTGCGAAGCATGGCTCTATACGGAGCTCCTGTATGGGCGGAAACCCTGACGGCCAGCAATGTGGCTAGATTGCTGAGCCCGCAGAGAGTGATGGCCATCAGGGTGATAAGGGGATACCGCACGATCTCCGGTGAGGCGGCATGTCTCCTAGCCGGGACCCCTCCATGGGACCTGGAAGCGAGAGCCCTTGCGTCACTGTTCAGATGGCGCAAGGAGGCGCTGGAGCGGGGCCAAATTCCCGCTAATCGAGAAATCGAGGCCCAGCGGTCCCTACTCCAACAGGAAACCGTGGAGACATGGAAGGTGCGACTTGAGCAATCAAAGGGGGGATTCGCCACAATCGCGGCCGTCAGACCGGTCATGGACGAGTGGCTGGAGAGGAGACACGGTGCTCTCTCCTACCGGTTGACACAGATGCTTGCCGGGCACGGTAGCGCTTCGGTAGGTATCTGTGGCGAAAACACCGGGAAACCACGGCCGAGTGTCAGCACTGCGAGGACCGCAGCGATGACACGGCGTTGCACACGCTGGTGGAGTGCACGGCGTGGGCGCAACAGCGCCAGGACCTCGTAGTGGGTCTGGACGTGGACACTCTCTCGCTCGAGACCATGGTGCGAGCCATGCTCTCCAGCGGGAGTAAGTGGGACTGCGCCGCCTCCTTCTGCGAGCAGGTCATGCTCGTGAAGGAGGCGGCGGGACGGGTACGGGAGAGAACTCTCCCACCCGAGTTCCGCAGTCGGCGGCCTGGGCGCCGCCGACGTGTCTTCGCCGAGGAGCCGGGGGCCTGAGGACTGTGAGAGGGCGGCTCACCGTCCTTACAGAAGCAGGCCCAAGACGGCAGCGTGACGTGAGCAATTCACGCACGCCCCCCCTTAGAAGCGGGATCACACCCGGAACCCCCCAAAGACGCGGGATAGCACCCGAACCACCCCCTGGGCGAGGCCGCAGTGGCGGCCGTGGGTCTGTTGGGAGTTCTGGGACATCCTTCCGAGGGCTTCCCCGGGGCTCCCAACCACAGGCTGTTGGGCGTGACGTGAGGTTTTTTAGTCGGTAGGAGTCATAACATCCATGAGGATTTTCCCTCACGTTAAACAAAAAAAAAAAGTACAAGTGTGCACACAACTTTTGTTTCTTCATACGAACACGCTATAGTGGCCAAAGGTCATTTGAACTTAGCACCGTAAAATTTCATTGATGTGGCCATGTTCTTTGATTGACGAAGTAACTGTTCCTTCCTGTCTATAAGATCAGAATAAGTACCTACCTACCTAATAGAAGAATAAAAAAGCGTTAGGTAATAAAAAGAATTGTAATCAATCTAGTCTCGCCACCAAATCGACTTCTGAAATCGATACATGTCAACCTTCACGTTTTGTCAAAAGTTTGTGCAATGAAAATCAATCGGGACAAAATTGTTACGTGTCAAAGAGTATGTCGTTTATCTAACTGAAGTTCTTTATATAAGCGTTAGACAACTCGAACTACATAAATTACATATAAATAAAAAAAGATTATCAAAGAAAACTATTAGTTAGGTAGAATTCCTACCATTACAATTTATTTAAAGCTGTCTGCGCTAGTTCTGGGACATCCTTCCGAGGGCTTCCCCGGGGCTCCCAACCACAGGCTGTTGGGCGTGACGTGAGGTTTTTTAGTCGGTAGGAGTCCGGCATAACATCCATGAGGATTTTCCCTCACGTTAAACAAAAAAAAAAGCGGTCTGCGCTATTGCAAAATTAGGTCTTCCTATTATTACCCCAGGGTAACCACGGGAATGCGAAATCCCATGGACTGCCATACACTGATTAGATGGAAGACCCGCATCCTATAGAATAGATATTGTACGTCTCCTTGGGATGGCAACTGGGTGAACCAAAAGTAACGATCTGCTAAAGATATTGCACGCTGTTCTCCATAGTCCTTTCCTGATACTAACCGGGTTTAATAGTTCAGTACTGTGGATTCCTTCGAATACAACGTAAGCCCGTACTGCTGGCCAGAACTAAGTGTCGTAAGTTAAAATCGGTCAGGTTTATAATTATATAAATATTGTGGAACAGTACAAATGGCGTTTTTAATACGTGCAGCAAGTTCCACCAAATGCCATCAATCAACAGTATAAATAAATGATTGGTTGTGACCTTAATATCCCGCTTGACCACAAGTATATCGCAGTGTCCTATTTTCCTCCTATTTCCAGAGGACTGCAGCAGTCGCGTTGAAGTTCTACAGTCACTGCAAACTATGCGGTCTCGAAGAAGCCTGCACCCCTCTAAATGTTTGCTTCAACGTACACACTAAGACGAGGAATAGTCTCTTATCTAATCCCAACAAACATATTTTCAGTTTATTAGAGGCTCACTTTCTATTGAAGAGTTTGGTAATCATTTCACGAGTTAACAGTCAATGTAACATTTTATGTTTATGAACATCGATCAATATACTCGTGTAACCACAGTTCGTTAATAGATAGGTATCGTACATATATGACGTCATATGCCATTACGTAAGTATAAACAGGGATTTTAACATACATATAGTCACGCTTTTATTCTCGAAGGGGTAGGAAGAGGCATATTATACAAACAGGGATTTTACTATGATAAAAATGTGGGGAACCCAGAGTTTAGGCCGGTTATCAAAGTTCGTATAGGGAATCAAAATAATGTTTCTTATCCACTTGGATATTTGCCGAAATATCTATTCTTAAAAGATAATGCTTGTAAGAAGCCGTAACAAAGGCGCGGCAGCCGATGGCAAATGTGGCTCAAATGTGAGTGAGTAAGTCCCTCCTACCTTACAACCCGAGGGGTCCACATAGGTTTTGATATGAATGTATAGATAACCGTCCTCTACAGGACGTCTCCCAATTTTTTTTTTGGCCGTTATTTAGAACCCTCTATACGTTACAAGTCACTCACCTGAGAACTTAGATCCCGTGAATGTGGATAGGGCTCTATCGCATCCAACGTAGGTATTCATGCATTATTTGGTACTTAGACTGAAACCCTATGCTGTGTTGCTTGGTTGTTGTTAATTCAGGTTTAACTATCTGATCTGCGATACAACTCGGCCCGTAGCGCTGTAGGAATAGATTATTCCCCACGGTATTGTCAGTAGTGATTGGAATGATCGAAAGGGAATTTTTTTCAAAGGAATACTTACTTACATAAAGATGAAATTGCCGAAAATCTTGTTTGAGTGAGCAATATATGTTGTCCAATGGCAATATGCTCAAGTCTTTTTTTGTGTGTGGAAATCCTCATGGATGCCATGCCGGACTTCTACCGACTAAAACCGCACAGTGCCTTGCTATCTGTCTAAGGCCAGGAGTCCCGGGTAAGCCCTCGGAAGGCTCCCGACTCGGACTTTCTCCACCATCGCGGACTCTTCCTATAGGTTTGGGTTCTATCCCGCTCAAGTCTTGATGCGCCCTAGACTAGTTTACAAACGATATGTTGAAGGTAGCTTAGAAATGAAACAAGGTTATAACTTGTGGAAGAGTTTTATATTAAAAAGTCATATTTTCGATATAACAGTCCCCCACGCTGTCTTGCTTTTTAATATAATATTGAATGGAAATACATGTACCTACCTACTTTGAGGAGAAAACACTTGATAAAATGATAAATAGTCAAGTGACGTGTATTGTAACAACAATATTGTATACTCAACATAGTTTCTCTGAACACTAAGTACTTTTGTACTTTAATTCGACATGCTGAAAACAGAGTTGGCTTCTCCAAATCTCCATGCAAATCGTTTTAAATAAGGATTACTTAGTGCATAACATTGTGTATCTACAATTGTACCGGCTACTGTGAAATCAATACTGTAAAATGTTTCTCCAATTCTCAAAAAGCCCTTCAATAATCAATACTGACAGGATCTCCTGTCAGTATCGATACGATCCTAAATTGTACAAACATGAACTCCTTTTTATTTCGAAGATGTATCCAGAGACATATTACCCGCCTTCTTTTCATTATTGGTATTTTTGTCCCACTTTTGGTAGTGACTACTTGCCGTTGACTGACCAAGCATCATTGCAATCCACCATGATTAAATGAGTTTGCCAATCCAGCTTGCATATCTGTGGTCGGTTGCCTTTCCCCACTTTAATCACTTCGGCAGTTTGTCAAAAACACTTGCCTGTTGCAGCAAGTTTAGTGCTCGTTAGAAATTGTATCCCGATTTTACCATGAGTTGGCAATTTTCGTGTCATTTTAAATACATTGCATTGATACATCATTTACCGAGTAAGACCGTTTTAATAAAGTACAATGTGTGTTGTGTTGGTAAAAAGCGGTGGTAAGATAGAGAGGGCTTAGGACCCTTCTCTATCTTACAGCTGCTTTTTTAACGGGACGTAGATGGGTTCCCTCTTGAGAAACCATGGTTTGAGCCTTGGTCAACAGAGAAAGACGATGAATTGAAAATGGGCGAAGGGCACGTGTGGCCAAGCTTGTCAGCATGTGACCACAGTCAGTGGAACATAATATGCGTATCTAAAATTGTACCGGCTACTGTAAAATAAATACTGTACAATGTTTCTCCAATACTCAAAAAGCCGTTCAATAATCAATACAGACAGGACCTCCTGTCCGTATCGGTACCATCCTAAGAGACTACTCGCCGTTGACTAGACAAGCATCATTGCAATCCACCATGATTAAATGAGTTTACCAATGCAGTTTGCATATCTGCGGTCAGTTACCTTTCCCACTATATCGTCGCGAGTGTAGTGCTCGTTACAAATACCCCGGTTTTACCATAACTTGG
Source organism: Miltochrista miniata (assembly GCA_933228765.1). Lineage (NCBI taxonomy): Eukaryota > Metazoa > Arthropoda > Insecta > Lepidoptera > Erebidae > Miltochrista > Miltochrista miniata. The sequence goes on along the minus strand of OW121747.1, from coordinate 34,239,249 downwards.
CAATTTTCGTGTCATTTTACATATATTGCATTGATACATCATTTACCGAGAAAGAACGTACAGTGTGTGTTGTGTAGTTAAAACGCGGTGGTAAGATAGAGAGGGCCTAGGAACACTCTCTTTCTTACCACCTGATGGGATCTCTCTTCAGAAACCATGGTCTGAGCCATGATCAACGGAGAGAGACGATGAATTGCAAAAGGGTGGAGGAAATGTTCAGCCAAGCACAAACTTGGCCACACATTTCCTCCACCCTTTAGCAATTTCGTCGCAAAGCGTGCGACCACAGTCAGTGCCACAGTGGAACGTGGTTGTAACTTCTGTTTCTACGATAGGTTTGTTATTAAAAGTTTATTAGAAAAAAAGCTCGGTAAATTTTATTGTGGCTATTGTTTGTAGTTCTAAGTAGTTTTAGCCAAAGACTTCTATATAAACTGAGGTAGACGTGCCGTACTCTAACAAGCGAGATTTCAAAAGCAATCCTCAAACACACACATTGCTAAGACTACACTCACTTATAAATACTATTTACGTAATTGTCACCACACACAATAGTAATATACGGATAGAACAAGAGTAAAAGAGAAGGCGTATGGACTCCAATTGCAAGTCGAGTACCTACTCTCGAAGTTTTGACTCACAACAGTGCGAACAACGCTGCTAATTAGCGCAGTTTATAGGTTTAAAAAATCGGTGCGTAGGGCATGTCTACCTCAGTTTATATAGAAGTCTTTGGTTTTAGCTAATGGTCTTGAAGCCTGAGAGGATTGTCTTTTTTTTATGTATGTGTATGTAGTACAATAGTAACAGACTATAATTGTAACGTATACCTTTACAATTACAGTATGTTACTTAAACATTCGTTATTGCAATGCATATAAAATCACACTTTACAAAACTGATCGCGTACATGTATTCCCACGTCTTCTACATAAACATTTTACGAGTATTATCATTTTATAAACTTTGGAATATAATTCTAACACAAGTAGTTAATAATCATTATAAATTTTGTTATACAGATTAACAATAAATAAATAATGTGTTATATTTCTAGTAAAACTGATATAGGTACTTGATGTACTAAGACATGACGATAAAAGTAGACATGACTATTTAGTTAAATATGCTTTTGTTTACTAGTTCCAGAAATATATAATATGGTCTGGAAATAAATATAATTATACTTTTACGTATTATGACTACTTTTGAAAGCGTATGTGATTATTTGTTACTATGCGTTTAAACCTTACAAGTTCTATACTATAATATAAGTATAATATAATTATGTAATCATTTATAAATTTTAAAATATATATTATCTAATAGAAACAATTAATAAATTAGATTTAAAATTTTTGCTAAATATTAACGATACGTAAGTTGTGGTAATCTTTGCTCCTTGGGCTCCCCAAGGAGCAAAGATTACCACAACTACGGGGGAGCCGATTGGCCTCGAGGAGAGCTCCGACTCCACGTGGCACCCCTTGCCGGGTCGACATTGTAATGAATACTTCATATCTGTTTGGCCCGGCTATAGGGTGAATAGGAACACCGCGGGGTTTAGTGGGTATTACGGTCCCATTTTCGAGACCGGTGAGCCTAACACACCGTCCCAACTACCCCCGTAGCTGGGATGATGGTGCCCAAGCGCATACTCCACGTCAGAAAAATAAGTTGTGATAATCTTTAAAAATGATTTTAGTAGCTTGGTTGTATAAAACAGTGTTCAAATCAGTATGTTTACTGCCAGTGAACAGTTGAAAATTATGGAATTTCCAAACCGGAAACTGCGAAGGTAAAATTATAAATATAATTTTACATTACACTGATTCTCCGCATCAGTGTATTTCTTTACTCTCTAGTAATTAATACATCAGCATTTTTATTTTGTTGACATATTAATTACCTGAGAAGAGGAGACGGGTCTAGAAAGAGAGGAAGAGGGATAAGCCAAAGTCAAAAAGATTTGGTGAATTTTTGGCACTTTTGCAAGGATTACATTTGTATTTCATTTGTATATTGGAACGTTGTGACAGTAAATTTTGAGTTACAACTTTAAGAGTGATAGGCGATAATCTTAACTCAATATAGAAACTCGAAAGAAGATTAATCACTAGATACTTATGGGCATGTATTATAATATGCCTTGATTAAATATTTCTATAATCTACTTATTAAAATTGGAATATATAGCTATCATAATTGGTATACAGAAATATTTAAATATCGACTATGTTCTATATGATTGGAATATAATCTAACATTGTACTATAACTATGATCGTTATTATTTGCTATAAAAACAACATATTTCATAAATCATAATTTACTGCAGGCATAGCCAGGCCTCTTCAGTAAATTTGAAATATTATGAAACTAGTCATTGATATAAATAAATAATATCGAATGAAACTACTGAAATTCTCTATTTTGATAGCAAACTACTACCGCACAGCCATTGATGAACTCAACTTATGTATCTACCTAACACCTCAAATATATCGTATCAAACTATTCGGAGTTTAAAAAATAAAAATAACAATTAAGATAACTTGATATCTGAGAGAAAAATACCAGGGTTACTGTAGTAGTGCCGACAGAATTAAGGGCTTGAACAAATACTAGGGAATTTTTCAAATCGTCAGAAAAAAAATTAAACACAGAGGGGTCGGTAACGGTATTTCCGAGTTCAATGGTTTATGCTCATCTCAAAAATGACCAAAGAGGCTAAAGATTTTGTCACTTCAAAAAACGCATCATGGTAGTCTTTGTAGGTGGATGATGGACTCGACGGATAATTCTCAACCACTACTAGAAAGTTTTTTTTACTTTGAAAATTAAAAAAGAAAAATCGACCAACACAGGCGCATGTCCATGACCTTTTCGCCTTTTACCTACTGCCCGTTCTCCATTTGGTGGACTCATATGGTTGTGAAATAGTTTAATGTTTTAAAAACAATCTAGAATTTTTAGGCGTTGGGTGCAATGTGCAATTTCGACACCTAAAAAACCCAGATTACGTTTTAAAATTTTTATTAATAAATAAAATAAACAGCGGCAGTAGTTTATAATATTAAAAACAAATAAACCATTTCGTTAAGTCGGCAATGTCGACTAAGCTGATTTTGAGTTACTCTTTGTGATAAGATACCGACGCACTTGCTACCTTTCTCCTACAGTATTCCAGGTCATTGTTAATGACTCTTTTGGTAGGGGCAAAGGTTCTCAATCTTTCAAGACTTTCCATTATGGACGGGGTCATCAAGGGATCCAATGAAAAACAATTATGCTGCTTTTAGTTCGGCGAAACATGTATAAGCTAATATGATAAATAATTAAAGCATATGACACACCAACTGGGCTCAGCTATTGTAATGTATGCCTTTGCCTTAAATATACTTACATGTGATATCTCAAAATCACTGTAATGAAATTTAATCTTAAAACTAGAGATTAAATGCGATTATATACGAAGAGCAGATCCGTTGATTAACTATGTTAAAACATCAAATATATAAGCATTAAATAAATCTTATGGAATTAAATGCGGTTATACGTTGATTAAATGCGGTTATATGTTGATTAGATACGGTTATGTATTAATTAAATAAAATATAATCGTCTACACGTGGTTGTCATCCCTTGATTTCATAAAATACGTCAACATATCAATGGGTAACGGAAATACTATTGTTGAATTCTTCTCGGCCGAAATGGTGTTCAGTGTCTGAAAGAAAGAGTACGGGTGAATTCCAAAAGGAACTAAGTCAAGTTTTTTTGATCTCTAATTACTTCTTTGGGTAATCTCTTCTCTAGAGCCACAGTAATAGTCCATGCAAATGACGCGATGAGGTACGATTTCCGCGTCGGACCAAATATTTGTGTGATCAACAAATGTATCATTCGGAGTTTGTGTATTTTCCTTCTATAGTATGTAGGTATGCCTTTAGAAATATAAAAGTATGTTTATCAGACGTCTAGTTTGGAATCTAGCCCACATCTCGAGCTTCTTTTAGCTTAGTTTAGGCTAGATAGCCATAAAAAACTGTCCCGCAATATTATGTCTCTAGGACTCCAACCAATCTCGCCCCTAGTTGACACATTCTGAATACTGTCACACGACAGACTGAGATAATAAGAGGAAAAAAAAAGACGTGTGGCACTCGGGGACTGCCGCGGTGGAGCTATTGCGTAGCATTTTTAGGGTTCCGTAGCCGAATGGCAAGAAACGGAACCCTTATAGATTCGTGTCGTTATTTTACATAAACATTACCGTGTCCGTTGTGAAAAATTGTGAATTAAAAGTTAGTGGGTGATTTGCAAAGTGCTGTAAATATTCTTATCTATGACGCATTTCAATCGGAGCATCGAAATTGTTTTCACATTAAGAACTCTTAATTCGACCAGTACTCTTAATTCAACTTTGGTCCAGTGGTTAAGACACGGATCGGGACGCGGAAGGTGCAAGATCGATTCTGGGTACAATCGTCACTTTTTGGATTATTATAACGACTGCAGAGTGCATAATTGACGTAAACAAAAAAAAAAATGAAGTGCGAGATGTACGAGCGTGACCGAGCGTGGCCGAGAATAGCCGAGTGTTAGGATTTTTTCGTGACGGAATTTCTGGATTCGGTCTCCACGCTCAAGGCCCGCGATAGAAGCTATGCAATAGCTTAAAAAGTTAAATTTTAATTGAGGTTCTTACAGGGTCGGCAACGCTCAGGTGTTGCAAATGTTCATAGGCTACGGTGACCATCAGGTAGAGCCACAAACTTGTCTGCCAGTTTAGTAGTATAGAAAAGTACAATAACATGAATTGTTAGTTCCTCACTTGCAGATATCGTAGCTGGAGAGCAGCAGGGCTGTCACCGATGACTTCAGACGCTTCCCGCAGTGCTCGAGACGCCTTCTGTTCTCCTTCGGCGGCAATGACTTTAGCTCGAGCCTCTCTTGCAGCTTCAGCCTCTGCCGCCATGGCACGTTGCAGCTGTACCGGTAAGCGGACATCCTTGCTGTGTGGGGAGAGGCAATTACTCCGGATATATAGGTTTAAATCATAGATGTTAGCGTAACGTCATTGTGGATGTCAAACGTATCGTGTATCGATGAAATTAAAGAACATGTAAATTAAAAACATCCTAAGGTGCGAGAGATTTGTGTAAAACTATCACCTACGCTATATACTGGTGGCTACACTGGGTTCCTCAAGCGTAATTTAAAACATATTTTATTTACTCAGTGCACTGAAATTTTACACCGCGCGGCATGGTGGCACTACCAAACTACTCTACCAGTAGCGCGTAGCAGATGTCGAAGTTTCGTAGACTGCTACGTAGCGCGTAGCTTTTGGTCTACAATCGAGATCGTATTCATTTATGCGAACCGCACTATTATTGATAAAAATATTCTTTTCTATATTCTCACCAAAATATTGCACTTCTGACAAAAAAGTAAAAGTTCTGTTAAACTATATCAAGTCTACAGGATGTTTTATTTGACAATATGTTTTGCAATTGATATTCAGCGTATCATTTTCAGAGTTGATTGCAGTCTTTGTAGCAAATGAGCTCGCTTGTGACCGATAGACGAGGGGACGAATATTATACCCGAATGTGGACGATGGGGACGTGCGGGTTGCGAGTTTTCGTAAGTTTTCTTCACAAACTTTTCACAAGTTACAGATTGCTATAAAAGTATTTTCAAAGTTATGAGTTGATACTTTGAGTTACTTTTTGAGAGTTGTCACTTTTTAAGGTTTCGTACTTAAAGGGCGAAAACGTGACCGTAATTCTGAGACTTCTCTGTCCGTCTGTCTGTCTACAACTGTGATAGCTAGACAACTGAAATTTTCTCAGATGCTGTTAGTATTTCTGTTGCCATATAACATAAAATACTGAAAAGAAAATGTTTAAGGGGCTCCTATAATATAAACATACTTTTTTTGCCAATTTTTGATAGGAACCCTTCGTGCGCGAAACCCACTTGCACTTGGCCGGGTTTTAGAGTTATTTTTATCTGTTGGGTGTTGATTATTTCAAAATTAATGTGATTCTTTGTACTTACATCTCAACTCTCTCGACCTTGATGCCCCACGCTTCAGTTGCCTCATCCAGCGACAGTTGCATGTTACCAGAAATTGTCTCGCGTTCACTCAAGATTTCATGCAGAGGTCGTGTTCCCATGGTGTTCCTAAGCGTGGTTTGGGCCAGAAGCCTTGTTGAATGATGCGCGTTCTCTACATTGGCTATGGATATGGTGGCGTTGTGTACCCGGTAGTAGACCACAGCATCTACCGATACGGTTACTGAATCTTTGGTGAGAACCTGTAAGAAAGACAATTTAGTGGATCCTATACTCAAAAGTGTGTTTTGCAGTGCAATTTCTTAACTAGGCTAAGAGACCACCCAATTCTGTTTGACTAAATGTGACTAGTCAACTACTAATCAGTTTAGTGATATATCATCCAGTTTTTTTAATAAACGACAGCTATGACCCTTAAAATAAAACAAAGCTTTAGCTTTGACTGCCTCTGTGTCGCAGTCGGTAGTGATACCGCCTGCGGCGCTGGAGGTCGTGGGTTCGATTCCCACCGGAGACAAATATTTGTGTGACCCATAAATGTTTGTCTCAAGAGTCTGGGTGTTTCTATGTATAATATGTATGTATTTAAAAGTATATAAGTATTAATATCCGTGGTCTGATACCCATAACACAAGCAGGTTATTCCTAGCTTACTTTGGGATCAGATAGCGTTGTGTGAAATGTCCGTGAATATTTATTTATTTATTTAGATATTATTATCTGCGTTGTGCTCTGGGTTGAAGTTAGAAATAAACCAGACTGCCAAGTTTTATCCTGATCGAGCAATTTGTTTGGATCGAGAAAAATGCGGAAACAGTATACATACAATAGTACAGTAATATAATTGTTACTAAAGGAATTCAATAAAAAAAAACTAATACCTTTGTAAGGTAATAGTTTTTTATTATCTTATATTCGTGTTGTGAGTAGTTAGTGTGGTAGTGTAGATACTCACTACACAAACATTGTACTACAAATACTATACTTTTAACATTGTACTATAATCACAGGGCAGAAACTCCAGCTTGAATGTGTGCGTGTGATCAATAAAATGTTCAATTTGAATTTGTGTGATCAATTTTCATGACGCTACGATCCTTGGAAGATGGTTATATAAGTTTCCTTAGATTCCATTACATTGTTAGTTACATATACGACGACCTAATAAAAATGCAAGCAAATTGTCCGTCAACGCGCACGTCAACTCTACTGACAGCTGTGGCGCGACAGGGAGTTGCCGATCTGTATGTAACACTATAATTATTATCTTTGCTATAATTAACAAACTTTATAAATCAAACTACTTACTTCTTGGGGTGGTACATCGTAAGTGCGTGTGCGCAGGTCGACGCGCGCATACGTATCGATGCAGGGCAAAATAAAGAAAATACCTACGAAAAGTACAGAAATTTACATTGTAGTCGGTGAATTAAATTGATACGAGATTAGATAGAATGGATATTAGTATTCCATTAGAGAGGGGAAAAAAATAAATTGATGAGTACATACTTATTTATTTTTTTATTAAGTGTTGAGGTACTCTATCAAAATGCTCTCAAGAGAACCTCATCTGAAAGATGCGCACCTACTGATTGACCGACTCTACTAAAAGCAAAGGAGCCTACAGACGGATTAAAATCGATGTCCAAATAGCAGGCAGCAGGGATTCAAATTGTTTTTCCGAGAAGCAGCCATAGCATCTAATTAGCAGCTGAGCTTCAAACTACAAATTTACAGATTCCTCCAAGCCTTTAACGCTTTCTAATTTTTTAATTCAAAGCTCTCTTTGAAAAATGTTTTTTTTTATCCTTCTTCTCCTTTCCATTATGCCTTTTAAATGCTATATATAATAACTAGAATAAAATGTCAAATCAAACATTACAGGTGCAGCATTTACAAGATAGATTACCTATTATGACGAAATCCGCTCTGATAAATTGGAAATTCACGCCAACATGAAGCTGATAATAAATAAATTTATTAATATATTTAACGTGGACCCTGAATATGTAATAGTAATAAGTACTTAAATAATATTAAAAGCTTCTAATTAATTTCATACGTACCAGGGCCTTTAGCACCTCCAGATAGTAGTCGTCCTAATCGAAAAATAACTGCCCTTTCGAACTCCTGAACTACCTGTCAAAAAGAAAATTTACGTTAGTCACATACCGAGGAAACAATCTATAAATAAAAACTGCAGCACGTAGGCGTCTCGTCTCGTTGTAGTAGAAGGAAAGAAAGAAAGAAAGTAATTTTTATTTTACCCTTGAGATAATCGTCCCTACTTAACTTAGATATTAAAAACAATAGTAAACTAGTTCTAACAATTGATAGGTGAAAAAATCTCTACTAATATTATAAATGCGAAAGTAACTCTGTCTGTCTGTCTGTTACGCTTCACGCCAAAACGACTGGAGCGATTGAGATAAAATTTGGTATAGGGATAGTTCGAGGCCCTGGAAAGGACATAGGCTACTTTTTAACCGACTGTGCAAACGGAGCGTAATAATTTTACGATATATCGACTCTCACGCGATAACGACTTCTACGCGGTCGAAGCCGCGGGGAACAGCTAGTAAAATAATAAAATCTAAGGATGACTGGTCTTACTGTGCTACTCTCGGCCAGGTAGGTGTTACTGTATGTATAAGTACCACTCCCGCCAGTCGGGTGGTTACAATCCTGGAGAATCCTCCCTAGGGTGCTTCAGATGCATGGGGGTGGGCCATCCTCAGGTGCTGTGCCCCTCCAAGAAGGACCGCAGCACACTCTGCCATCGGTGTGGACAGGAGGGGCATATGCTCTCCACCTGCTCCGCTGAGCCGCGTTGTGCGATTTGCGCCGACCGCGGATTACCATCTGCGCATCGCATGGCCGGGGTTAATTGTAACCCTCCCCCGGTCAAAGGTCGCCGACTCCCACTACTGGGGTTGGCCTCTCGCGGTACGGCTAGCCAGGCCGCTCCTGAAGCAACTCCCATGGATACCATCAATGCCAGTTAAATCCATGGGATGTGTGCTACAGGCCAATGTGAACCGCTCACCCGGCGCCCAGAACCTTTTGTTTCAGGCGACGGCTGAGTGGGACATAGATTTAGTGGTATTGTCGGAGCCGTCCGTGGCTTCCCTGCCCTCCGGGTGTGCCGTAGCCACTGATAATCTCGCGGCAGTCATGGTGGCCGGTGTGGCGCCTCCCGCTCTCGTTGTGGCCGAAAGAGGTGAAGGGTACGTTGCGGCGAGATGGGGAGGCGTCATGGTGGTCGCCATGTACTTTTCCCCCAACCGAAGCCGAGCAGATTTTGAGCGCTACCTGGCTGTACTGGAAGGCGTGGTTAGGCGAGCAGCTCCTGTTCCTGTGTTGGTGGCGGGCGACGTCAATGCCAAATCACCGACGTGGGGGTCATCAATTCTGGATCCAAGGGGTGAGGATCTGGAGTCCTGGGTTCTGTCCCTAGGGCTCCAGACCCTCAATACTGGAAGCACCCCAACATGCGTCCGGTGGAATGGCACGTCCGTCATAGATGTGACCTTTGCCACCTCATCACTGGCGACCTGCATCAGGGACTGGAGGGTGGTCGAAGAAGCGGAGACCCTATCCGACCATCGATATATTCGGTACGAGATCTCAGCACGAGGTCTCCCTCTTCGGCTGCATACCGCGGTAAGCCGTTCAGCATTCCCGAAATGGGCACTTGCCCAGATGCGGCCTGACGTTGCGGAGGAGGCAGCGATGGTTCGAGCGTGGGCCGAAGTGCCAGACCTTATCGCTAATGATCCTGAAAGCATGGCGGAGTTATTTGCCGACGACATGCGGGTCGTGTGTGACTCCGCCATGCCAAGGCAGCGGTCGGGCCCTCGGAACCCAGGGCAGGTATACTGGTGGACGCAAGAACTTTCCGATCTGCGTGCCGCCAGTGTAAGAGCCAGACGGGCGTATCAACGCTGCCGCAGGCGCGCCCGGATAGAGCCCGTGGAAGAGGAAAGGTTGCATCAGGAATACAAGGAAGCCCACCGGACATTGAGAGCTGCCATTCTTAGGGCGAAGGTCGACGCATGGGACCGGTATGTGGAAATTCTTAACGGTGACCCTTGGGGGCGACCGTACCGAATGGTTAGGCGAAAGTTCACAGGTCCGGCTCCGTCTACGTCGTGTATGGAGCCGGTGCTTCTAAGCAGAGTCCTCCAGACCTTGTTCCCGGACACGAGGGATTTTGTGCCCCCGCGAATGCCGACCTCCGATTCTGCCTCGGAGGTGTGGGCTGATGGGCCACCAGTGACGGACGCGGAGTTCGGCACCGTAAGGGAACGGCTTCGTAAGAAGAGCAAAGCGCCCGGACCAGACGGAGTACCAGCCAAAATCATGGCTGTCGCCCTGGGCCCTCTGGAGGAGCGTTTCCGAGCGGTGCTGGATCTCTGTATCCTAAAAGCCCATTTTCCCAGCAGGTGGAAAGTCGGGCGTCTGTGCTTGCTGAGGAAGGAAGGTCGCCCAGAAGATTCGCCGACGGGTTATCGGCCGGTTGTGTTGCTCGATGAGGCGGGAAAGGCTTTTGAGAAAATTCTCGCCTCCCGCATCATCGAGCACCTCGAGAGCGTGGGGCCCGAGTTGGCTGACTGCCAATATGGCTTCCGAGCAGGACGGTCCACAGCCGACGCAATCAGTCACCTCAAAGCGTGGACACAGCAAGCAATGTCGCGTGGGGAGGCGGTGTTGGTAGTGTCATTGGACATAGCCAATGCATTCAACACCATCCCCCACGAATGCATAGAGGAGGCACTCCAGTTTCATGGAGTTCCACAGTACCTTCGTGTTTTGGTGAGGGGCTATCTGCGGCAAAGATGTGTCCTGTATGAGGACTCGGAAGGCCAAATCCAGTCTTGGAGAGTGTCGGCGGGGGTGCCCCAGGGTTCCGTGCTGGGCCCGCTGCTGTGGAACCTGGGGTACAACTGGGTGCTACGTGGTTCACTGCTGCCAAGAATGCTAGTCATTTGTTTTGCAGATGATACCCTGGTTGCGGCAGCAGCAGAAGAATGGGACGAGGCAGTTCATCTTGCGTCGGTCGGCACCTCCATGGTCGTCCGACGCATTCGTCTACTGGGGTTGGAAGTGGCACTTAATAAAACCAGGGCCATGTGTTTTCATGCCCCGCGGCGGAGAGCCCCTGGAAGTCTTAGGATCAACGTAGATGGCAGTCGCATACAGGTCGAGGCACACATGAGGTACCTCGGCATTACACTCGATTCGCGATGGAGCTTCGGAAAACATTTCGAGCTCCTCGCTCCCAGGTTGTGCGCTACGGCGCTCTCGCTCGGCCGCCTCCTCCCCAATATTGGAGGACCAGGCTCATCGTGTCGTCGACTGTATCATGGGGTGATTCGGTCGATGGCACTGTACGGAGCCCCAGTGTGGGCAAACTGTCTCACACGGCAGACACGAACTCTCCTGCGTCAACCGCAAAGGGCTATCGCAACCCGGGCGGTACGCGCATACCGTACGGTAAGCCACAGTGCGGCCTGCGTTTTGGCGGGTACAATCCCGTGGGCAATTGAGGCACCAGTGCTGGCAGAGGTGCACCGACTTAGGGTCGAAGCCAGAATACGAGGTGAGCGGCCTGACCTCGAAGAAGTCGAGCGGGTCCGCTCACTGGCGCGAAGAGAGGCTTTAAGGCGTTGGGAGGAGGAGCTAACTGCTCCTAGCGCTGGCCACCGGACAATCGAGGCGATTCGTCCAGTGCTGGAAGAGTGGGTGAGTCGCCCAGGTGGGGATCTTACCTACCGCCTGGTACAGGTATTGACCGGACATGGCTGTTTCGGTCACTACCTGTATCGGGTGGCACGCCGAGAGGAGTCGCCGATCTGTCATCACTGCGGCGCTCCGGACGACACTGCTGAGCACACCCTTTGGGAGTGCTCAGCATGGCAAACCCAACGCCATCAACTAAGTGTCGCCATCGACGGACGCGGTCTCACGCTGTCGGGCATGGTAAGTGCTATGCTCGACAGCGCGGAGGCCTGGCAAGAAATCGCCAACTTCGCCGAAGTTGTAATGTCGGCGAAGGAGGCTGCGGAGAGGGAGCGGGAAGAGGATGCTCTAGCCGCTCCTATCCGGCGTAGACGGAGGGGAAGGAGAAGGCGAGCGGTTCCGGCCGCAGACCGTCTCTAACCCTTGGGTTGGCCTGCACACAAGAGTGGCACTCTTGTGTGCATTGCACTGGCCACCACGTCTGGGGATTACCTGGCGCACACCGAGGTAATCCTCCTTCCGGCGCGGCAGCTCAGCCAGGCTGAGTAGCCCGGAGGTGTTTTGGTAGAGTTTAACAGGTCCCAGAACACCTCTGCTAGGGCACAACGGTGCCAAGGAGTTTTAGTCAGTATTCCCAGTGCTAACAAGATCAGGTGCTGGGCGACCCTGACACTGTTCCACGCCTCGCCAGCGTGGTTCGTCTGTAAGCGGATCACTCCTTGTAAAAAAAAAAAAAAAAAAAAAAAAAAAAAAAAAAAAAAAAAAAAAAGGGTTTTTTCAAAGTTATCCTGGTCGTCGCTATGAATTTGTCAGTCCAAATAAGGGGGACTTAGTCTTGGGCCTTAAAGATCTTGGGAGCCCCTAATCTACTAATAATGTGGATCCTTAAAAAAGTAATGACTTGACTTCGTAGAGGATAATCCGTTAGGTAGTAGTTTTACTATCGAGATTGAAGTTGAGAGGGAAACAAAATACCAAAAAAAAACAGTCAAATTCGTGTCGAGTCCCACCGAGAATTCCGTACATCCGTCCAAACGGGCCAAAAAGTGACCCTATTAGGATTCTGTTTTTGCTTTTGGGGTATGGAACCCTAATAATCAAGTGAAAATTATATGTAAGAGACTTGGCTAAGGAAGGGCACCATCAAATCATCAAATACCAACAAACTTTCCCCTTTACCGATACACAGATTTATAAACGCACAGCTTAAATCGCTCAGCTGATTTAGTTAAAGACAATTTTCTTTTACTTTAAGTGGAAATCATCATAGCATCTATGCCGCACTCGTACGACTAAAACCATCCGGTGCCAGTCTACCTGCCTACGGCTGGGAGTCCCAGGTAAACCTTCGGAAGGATATCCTCAAAACTCCTGATAACTAAAAGCATAGAGCTTATCTTAATGCATAAGTATTACGATATAAAGTAGCTACATTGTCTGGCCATAATTTTCAAACAGAAGAAGATTATGAAATATTTACGCCAGCTATTGAGAAACAATTTACACAATTTTTAGACAAATCGCTTAGCTTTTTTTTAACGTGTGGAAAATTCTACAGGGATGCTATGAAAACTACACGTTTCCTTCCCAATGCGCTTGGAAGGAGGACCCCCACGACAAATCGCTTAGCTACATTTAAGTATTGTAACATAAAATTGTTAGTCGGACCAAATGTTTGTGTGATTCGCAATATTTGTTTCGAAGTTTGGATGACTTATTAACTGTCTAGGAATCAAAAAACACACACCCACAATACTTCTTAAAATTTATTTATCCATCGAAAACTGTGAATGGCAGATATTTTTTGAAAATATGAATTCTAGAGCATTCTTTCGGTACTAAAGTCGTAATAGTGGTTTAAAAATGTTTTGTCTGTCTGTATCGCACATAAGTATCACACCAAAACGACTAAATCATATTAGTAATAGTTGGCACGATCTGAGCTTATAATCCAAGGAAGGCTTTAGGATAATTTTGATCCCTGTATTCTACGCGGTCCCTTTGGATGAGGGAATGAAATACAAAATGTTTTTTTCAATTGTACTTTCATAACGCAATATTGAGAGTTTTGTAGTTAATAATTTATAGACATCTCTTCTTTTGTAAAATAATTTAAATTATTATTATATTATCAGGAATAAATTATTTTTAAGCTCTTTTATAGTAAAGCAAACATGTCAGTTTCATCTAGCGGCAACACTCCCTTACGCAATTACGCTGAAATATATTAAATGAATAATAATAAATTAATACAGTTCTGCTAATATATAGTTTGTGAGCTATCTGTGCGGTAATTTCATCTTAAACTGTTCAATCGAGTTTAAGTGGTATCGGTGATGTTCAATGTCTCTATTATCACATAATTGCTTTAATTGGCTCACATTAATTGCAATGACTTTGTAAGCATTATTTAGTAATAAACATAATTTCCAACAATGTTCAAAAAAATTAATACCTGAACTTCAAAGTAAACTTTTGCGAATCACACATTTATCAAATTCTAGCCTGAAATTTAACTAAAACCCATAAATAACAGCAGCAATTTAGCTTTACTTCAGAATATATCCTGTAATTACACTTGAACATAATTATATCCAGATAAAATAATTGCTTTCCAAGTACAAGCCCAAGTATATTTTAAAATAAAAGAAAAGAAAATCAAGAACTAGATAGAAACATAAAAAAAAATATATTCACAATTTATATTGATCTGATCCTGTAAAACTTAAGTTAAACGAAAGATATATTTAAACAGATAATATAAAACAATCTTAACTGTAAAAATAAATATATATTCAAGGACACTTTTACACAACGCTCTATGATCGTAAAGTAAGCTAGGATTAACTTGCTTGTGTTATGGTTATCAGACCACAAGAAAAAGAAAGTATTAAAATTTATACTTACGGAAAAAATGTTTCAGCTGTTGTCGTTGTCGTCGGTGTCGAATGATGCACGGGACCCAGAGAGCCCTTTACCCAAGAACAGATTATCAAAAGTAAATAAAATTAATTGGTCAGTATTTTAGACCAATTAATTTTATTTACTTTTGATAATCTGTATCTTAATCTAGTTTGGAACTAGACCTAGGGTACGGCGATGGCATCCCGTGGCGTTCTTGACTTCATCATAGTATAAACTCTTTTCCCAATTAAATAAAAGACTAGCAAAGAAAATTGCAAAAGTCCCATAAAGAAAATTAACACTTTGAAAGAATAAATGACACTTGGAAAATTTCTAAGTTAATGAAATTTAACACTTCGCGATGTGTAAATGTTACAAAAATTTTGAGAACTTGAAGAGCGAGATGGGAGCGCTTGGTGTTGAGAGAGGAGCGTCTGTTCCTCACAAGGGCACCGATAATTGTGTGATTATTGGCAAAATTGCAGGCTATATATACCAAAGTCCCCTCCACTGGCAAGATACGCCCATTACTCCGATGCACCGCCTCTTGGGTAGAGTTTAGGAATTCGCACGAATTGCTTCTCACGCGCTTCGAAATAGTACAATCAGCAGCAGCAATGTTGTAGTTGTCGTGAATAAACTTGAAATTATTCTTTAAAAGGTTTCACTTTTTTAGGGTTTCGTAGCCAAATGGCAAAAACGGAACCTTTATAGATTCGTCATGTCTGTCTGTCTGTCTGTCCGTCTGTCTGTCCGTCCGTGTGTCACAGCCACTTTTCTTCGAAACTATAAGGTCTATGCTATTGAAACTTGGTAACTAGATGTATTCTGTGAACCGCATTAAGATTCTTATATAAAACTTGAAAAAAAGCAATAAATTTTGGGGATCCCCATACTCAGAACTGAAACTCAAAATTTTTTTTTCCTCAAATTCATTCGTGTATAGATAGGTCTTCAAAAATGCTATTAAGGTTTCTAACATCATTTTTTTCTAAAGTGAATAGTTTGCGCAAGAGACACTTCCAAAGTGGAAAAATGTGTGTCCCCCCCCCCCCCTGTAACTTCTAAACTAAAAGAATGATAAATCTAAAAAAAATATATGATGTACATTGGCATAAAAACTACCAACTAAAATTGATTTGAACGAGATAGAGGTAGTAGTTTTTTTGTAATACGTCATATACCGCAATTTTCGGTTAGAAAAATCACTACCACTGCGAACGTGTTAAAACATCAATCAAACTTACAACGAACTATAAGAACTTTTATATTACGTTACTTGCTGCTACGGAACCCTTCATGGGCGAGTCCAACTCGCACTTGGCCGGTTTTTCAAAATTCTGAACAACATTAACCTAAACTTATAAAATAGCGTTGTTTAAGAAGTAGCTAAGACTTGAGAGTAGCGAAAAATTCTAAATCTATGGTCAAGACTTGATATAAATTGTATGTAAATTTACAATCCATAGATTGTAAATCTTGCAAAAGTACTCTTTATCTCATAAGATATATATAAAAAATCTATTTCCAATGACCTCGGTTATCTTTAGTACCTAGGTTTCTATAATTACTATTTTATTAGATCTTGGACTTTAGATATGAACTTACACTAGGTGAAACTAAAAACCTATACAGACAGTGTGATCGAGATTTATATTCAATGTTTTTGGTGATTTCCGTTTGGCCTTAGCCACGATGAAGTAAATATTTTTGGCTTTCCTCTTAGATATATAGATAGATAACTCACCATTACATAGGTACAGTATTTTCTTCTTTTTTCCTCTTCTTCTTGAGTGAAGTAATTCCTTAAGTCGAATTTGTACAGATCTTCATCATATTAATGATATTCTTTTAAACATCATCGATTTATGTACCAATGTCCTAGTTTGAACTAATTTCTACTCCAGAATAGTCTCCGCTTTACTAGAAGCCATCAGTGGATCTTTTCGAGAAATAAGAGTCGCGATTCACGACGTTATAAAACTTTCCAATACTTGTACCTACACAATGTACACGTTGTCGAACCTTTCATGTAACAGAATCCAATTCTGCTAGACTTTAGACTGTGCCATCAGTTTTGAAAAACCGGCCAAGTGCGAGTTCAACTCGCCCATGAAAGGTTCCGTAGCAGCAAGTAACATAATATAAAAGTTCTTGTAGTTCGTTGTAGCTTTCATTGATGTTTTAACACGTTCGCAGTGGTAGTGATTTTTCTCGTCGAAAATTGCGGTTTATGACGTATTAAAAAAAACTACCAGCTCGATTTCATTCAAACCAAGTTTCGTTGGTAGATTTTATGGCAATGTACATTATATATTTATTTAGATTTACCATTCTATTAGTTTAGAAGTTAGAGGGGGGGGGGGGGGGGGGACACATTTTTCCACTTTGGAAGTGTCTCTTGCGCAAACCATTCACTTTAGAAAAAATAATCTTAGAAACCTCAATAGCATTTTTGAAGACCTATCTATAGATACCCCCATTTGATGATAAAAAAATTTTTGAGTTTCAGTTCTGAGTATGGGGACCCCCAAAATTAACTGCTTTTTTTCTAGTTTTATATTAAAATCTTGATGCGGTTCACAGAATACATCTACTTACCAAGTTTCAACAGCGTAAGTCTTACAGTGTCGGAGAATAGTGGGTGTGACACACGGAAGGACAAACAGACAGACAGACATGACGAATCTATAAGGGTTCCGTTTTTGCCACTTGGCTACGGAACCCTAAAAATTATGTAAACTTAAGTACAACGGAAGGGGTAAGTGGAGACTCTAAGATTTACACTTAGTCCGATCGATATTATTAGTGTTCTAAACAAAGAAGTCAAAAAACAGTATCTTTATTATAATCTCGGTGCTAAACATAGATTTTTTCACAGTCTGTCCCAGTTTTTAGGGTGCCGTACCCAAAGTGTAAAAACGGGATCCTTACTGAGACTTCGCTGTCCGTTTGTCTGTCACCAAGCTGTATTTCATGAACCGTTATAGCTAGCCAGTTGGAATTTTCACAAATTATGTATAGGTATCAGTTGCTGCTATAACATATTTATATACAATTAATAAATAATGGTTTTTCGAACAATTGTCTTTTCATATATTCAACCACATATTCAACCACAAGGATATCCACTTGTATACAAGAGAGGAGAGAGATCAGAGAAGCATGATTGACTTTGTGATAGTAGACGCAAGACTGAGAAAGAAAGTGCTAGACACTCGGGCGTACCGTGGCACCGGGATCGACACAGATCACTTCTTGGTAATTAGCCGGGTAAGGGGTCTGTTTCAGCGGTGGCGACATCGTGTGCATGAACCCGTTAGTGTACTAGAGCGAATAAAAGTTGAGAATTTACAAGAGTTAGGCATAAAAGAGGCATTTGTGAGTAAACTGAGTGAAAAATTTGAAAACCTAGATGAAATATGTGAGATTGAAGAATTATGGAAGCCGTTTAAGGAAGGACTTGTGGAAGTTGCGATTGAAGTGTGTGGGGTTAGCAAAAGACGACAAGGATGTATGGCAAAGGGAATGAGTGCGGAAGTTCTTAATGCGTTGACTGGCAAGAAGAAAGCATGGTTGGACTGGTTGGCTACAAAGGCCAATCAAAGAATGCAAAAGGCAACGGATGAGGATGTAAAAATGGCAAAGGATGAATATAAAAAGTATAAACGTGTTGCAAAAGAGACGATGATGAGAAAGAAAGAGAATGATAGAGAAAAATTTGATAAAAGGTTATCTGAAGACTTCCAACGGAATATTAATTTTTTTTGGAAGTCCATAAGAACAGTGAGGAGTCAGCAAACAATGTCGCCGCTCAATCACATCAGAAACCAGGATGGAAGTTTTGTAAGAGGAGAAGAATGTGTGCTAAAGAGATGGAAGGAATATTTTGAGAGTTTATTCGAAAAAGAAGATATTATACAAGGCGATACGCGTGTTTAAGAACTGAATGAATTTGGCGATGAAAGCGAGTTAAGTATGGGAGAAATAGTGGAAGCGTTGAATTGTATGAAAGTAGGAAAGGCTGCTGGAATAGATCGGATTTCTGTCGAAATGCTGAAAGCTGGACGTGGCGTGGTAGCTTGCCAGCTGTACCGCCTTTTTAACTTTTGTTGGCGAAGTGGCAGAGTACCAGCAGAATGGTGTAAAGCTGTCATTGTGCCGCTTTACAAAGGAAAAGGGTCGCAGCAAGAGTGCAAAAACTACCGCGGCATAAGCTTGCTCAGCATCGTTGGCAAATTGTATGCAAAAGTGTTGATAAAAAGAGTGATGAATGAAACTGAGGGAAAAATGTGGGATGTGCAAGCAGGATTTATGAAAGGAAGGGGATGTACGGATCAGGTCTTTTCCTTACGATGCGTAGCTGAGAAAGTTTTGGCTAAAAGTCAAAAGGTCTATTGCATATTCGTGGACTTGGAAAAGGCCTATGACAGAGTGGTGAGGAATGAACTCTGGTCAATATTGTCCATGTATGGAGTGAACAGCAACTTGATACGGGCACTGAGGTCTCTCTATGAGGGTTCTAGTGCTTGTGTCAGGATCAACGGGGCCTGCACGGACTTCTTTCACATTGAAAAGGGTGTGAGACAGGGATGTGTAGCGTCTCCGTGGCTGTTTAATCTATACATGGATAGTTGTCTGAAAGAACTGCAAGAGAGTATGTATGGCTTAAAAATGAATGAACTGACCGTCAAATGCCTCCTATACGCTGATGATCAGGTGATATTAGCATCATCAGCGGAGGAATTGCAGCTGATGGTTAATAGTATGAATGAGGCTCTAAAAAGTAGAGGAATGAAAGTTAATGTAAACAAGACGAAAGTAATGGTTTTTGAAAGTATGACGAATTGCTCAATCTTCATTGAAGGGCAAAGAGTGGAACAGGTGAAAGAATTTGTATACTTGGGTTCCAAATTTGTAAGGGATGGAAAGTGTGACCAGGATATTGAGCGAAGAGTTTTGGCAGGAAATCAAGTGAATGGGGCTATGTACACCTTTATGAGCAGTCAAAATGTGTCTGAGAAGGCCAGGTTGGCTGTACATAGGGGAGTGCTCATCCCTACACTTATGTATGGTAGTGAAAGTTGGGTATGGCAGAAGAAGCATGAAAGCAAAATTAATGCAGTGGAAATGAGAAGTCTGCGAAGTATAGCTGGAGTGACTTTAATGGACAAAAAAAGAAATAGCGTGATAAGGGAAAAATGTGGTATAACAGAAGATGTAGTGACTAAGATCGAAAAAGGGATGCTTAGATGGTTTGGACACGTGGAGAGAATGGATGAGAATAGACTGACAAAGCAGATTTATGAGGCGAGAATGAATGGGCAAACTGGTAGGGGTAAACCTCGGCGTACGCATGCCGATCAAATCAGAGACGTTCTGGAAAAAGGCAAGGTCAAGAGTACCCTTAACCGGCGAGCGTGTATGAAAACAGTTATGAAAGTAGAAGAAGCGAAAGTTGTATGTCAGGATCGTAGCAAGTGGAAAGCCATAGTCTCTGCTTACCCCGATGGGAAACAAGCGTGATTATATGTATGTATGTCTTTTAATATCAAAACATAGTAAGATTGGCATTTTTCATCTATACTATCTATACTAATATTATAAAGAAGTAAAGTTTGTGTGTTTGTTAAATTGTTAGGGGTAATTTCGGGATCTACTAAAACGATTTTAAAAATTCTTTCATCAATAGAAAGCTACGTTATTGTGGAGTGTCATAGACTATATAGCATCACGCTTCAACGAATAGGAGCGGAGCAGTAATAGTAAATGTTTCAAAAACGGGGGAAAAGTTATTACTTTTGAGAGCTTCGTTGCGTGTGCTGCGTAAATATTTTATAGTTATGTTAAAAATATGTACTACAAAATTGTTTCTCTTAAAAAAGTTCTAAAAAAATTGCGCGATAGCATGTGTCTATCTTTGGGTTGGTGCACAATAACCATTTTAATGGCAATATTTTTTTTTCTACAATAATGCCACGAGATACCTCTTGCATAAACGAAATTGTTCTTAAAAATAATGCGACGGGAATACACGCGACGAGAAACCTTTCTCTCTCTCTCTCTCTCTCTCTCTCTCTCTCTCTCTCTTTCACGTAGTATTGAATATTAACGACGAGACGCTACGGGAGTAAACGCAACGCGACGGGAAAGGTAATACTCTCTCTTATGTGGCTCAAACGAAGTTGCGCGGGTCAGCTAGTCTTGAATATAGAGGTGCAATGCTCCCTCGTTATAATTATGTAGGCCCACCAGACATGTTTTATTGTGTCCATTTCGATTGCTCGGCCAATATGTCGTAGAAAAAAGAAACTTATGTCAGCATTTCGAAGGAATTCGTAGAAAACGAACAGTGAAAACCGCAAATTCGAAGAGTCAATATTTAGAAAGTTATAAGGGTTTAACCGTGGCCGCGCAGTCCGCATGAATTCAACTGCGCGGCCACCAGTTCTCTTGAACGGAGCTACGTACAAGTCTAATTCTTTTTGCTAATCACTGACACGATTTCGAAGAAAATGTAGATTATAAAAATAAAGCCCTACTATTTGAACTTCACAACATACGGCACTCCAAAGTTATGGCCGCGCAGTCCGCACAATGCGAACCGCGCGGCCACGGTTTTTCTTAAATGGAGCTTAAACGGAGCTTAGTAGAAGTCCCATTCTTTTTGCTAATTACAGATACCATTTCGAAGAATATGTAGACAGTATGAATAAAGCCTCAAATTAAGAACTAAATGACGTATAGAACTTAAAACCTATAATCGAAGGAAAAAATAGGGTGACCAAGATTTATAGTGTGTGAATCCAGGCTTTTTACTATTTTAATATCATAGTGTAAATATATTTATATAGCAAGTAGCTTTTCTTG
Source organism: Miltochrista miniata (assembly GCA_933228765.1). NCBI lineage: Eukaryota > Metazoa > Arthropoda > Insecta > Lepidoptera > Erebidae > Miltochrista > Miltochrista miniata. The sequence continues at coordinate 34,217,647 of OW121747.1, read as the reverse complement.
TAAAAAGAGCTACTGATTGTTTCAATTGAATTCCAATTCAATTCAATTGAGAATTAGTGATTCGAATTAGTCTTACGAAAATGTGCTTGTAAGCTTTTAAGTAAAATAGGTTTATTAAAAAGAAAACATATTTGCTGGCGATTGGCAATCATTCATTCTGTGTGAAATAGATATTCCACTACATTTAATATTGGTTTTTGGTGCAGGACCTCCTCACTCCCACAGTTCAACAATCCCAACCACAGCAACCACCAAAAGGAAACAAACCTTAGCAAATCACCACGACGATAACGAACTGCCCAACCCAAAGAAGACAAATGGACGGGACGATAATTCGCCTGATGGCATTTGTAACTTTTTCTAAGATGAAGCGGTCCACAACTATTCTGAGCATTTTCCGTACTTATTTATATAAGGTGTTATTTACTAACTAGAAGTATTCTTCTATAAATGTAGGTATTAAAATGTCGTTTATAAAAAAAGTAAAGTAAGTAGGTACATATAAGTAAAGTATTGACTTTCGATTACATTACATTAATTAAGTACTATACGTAAAAACACCATACAGTACCTCATTACCTACCAACTTAAATATTGGGTAAAAAATATTAGTATTGCGGAAATACCTTACTTGATATTGTTATAGTCAAGACTACCATCGTTATAGGTTAAACGCAAAGTTTATATTACTTGAATAGTGGTATTTAGATTCAATTTACGTAAAACAAAGCATTTGAAATTAAATCAGCAATTAAAAATGGTCGAAAACAAGGACGTATCATAGCTATACACATCGACATCGCGACTTTAAAAAACAAATAAACTTTTATAAATTTGAAAATAGAATTCTATAAATTATCTGTAGTAGCATGCATGAAGTAAACATATTTGCTGGTGAAAGAAAAAAGTCAATATCAGAGGAACGTGGATTAAAAAGGAAACTTGAATTTCACTTACTGAGACATATGATTACCTACTTAATGTGTTTACGGGTAAAAAGTAATAATTAAATTTATAAAATGTTAGTGCTGTTTATCGGATTAGTAATTACTGGCGTAATTTAAGTCATAAAATCAAACTATAACAATACCATAAAGAAACATCTATTTAATAAGTAATAATTCAGTACATAATAAGTAATCAAAATATTTTTAATTTCAATCATTTTAATAATCTTAATATATTATAATTTTGTTTTACTTTTTATTTATAGAAACATAATTAAATAAAATGAAATCTACTAGCAAAATAAAATATTAAGTAGTACAAAATCTCCCCAACATCCCCTTGTGGGTCTACAACTATTTGCTTTTTACGATTAAAAGTATAGCAATATACGTGACATTAATAAGTCTTATTAACCGACTTCAAAAAAGAGGAGGTTCTCAATTCGTACGCTATGTTTTTTTATGTATAAGTATTACGCGATAGCGGCGCCGATTTTGATTTTTTTTGTTTCAATGAAGTTACTTCTGAGGTGGTCCCATATCCAGGGTATCAAGATCTGATGCTGGGATCCAAGAGAAATCGAGGGCAACCACCGAAAATTGTTGGGACAACTAGTGCGTTTGCTAACTTTTTGATTAAGTGCTTTAATAAGTAAGAATACCTACTACAATTTAATAAAGGTCTGGAGTCGATATGATGATGGAACCGAAAGACAGTTGAGGGAATTTCTTAACGATTTACAGCAGTTACCTTGTGTTTCGGCTTGATTGATTTGTGTTGATGAGAACTTTACACCTAGATAGATATACTTATCGGTCTACCCGTCACTTAAAATAATAATAAAAAAATAATTAAACAATAGAACCGACTTCATACAAATCCTTAAAAATAAAATATACCTAGCACATAGTGATATGTATTTTGATTTATCAGATTTTATTCAATTTATCAGATAGCGTTTTGTGAGATGTCCGTGAATATTTATTTATTTATTTATTTTAATATGGAAGTTGTTGCCATTAATAATACCTACCTACCTATACCTATGGGTTTACTTGGCGCCGACTTCAATATGATATTGAATAAAATCTGGTAAATCAAAATAATAACTTTGTGCTAGGTAAATATTTTAAAGGATTTGTATGAATTCGGTTCAATTTTTTTTTTTGGGAATATCTCGTCGACGCAACGTAAATCATGGTCACCCTTCTTTTAACTCGAGTTACAGGGTTTAAGGTCTGTAACTCGTGATTTTCAAGCATTAGAACTTCATTCATGATATCTACATATTCTTCGAAATCGTATCAATGATTAGCAAAAATAATGAGACCTCTACCAAATTCTGTTTAAGCTCCACTTTAAGAAACACGTGGCCGCGCGGTTCGCTCTTACGTAAGTGCTGTAGAACGAGAAGTTCAAACTTTAGGGCTATATTTTTCAAATCTACTTTTTCTTCGAAATCGTATCAGTGATTAGCAAAAAGAATTAGACTTCTACAATGCTCCGTTAATGAGAACTGGTGGCCGCGCGGTTCGCTTTATGCGGACTGCGCGGCCATAACTTTGGAGTGCCGTATGTTGTGAAGTTCAAATAGTAGGGCTTTATTTTTATAATCTACATTTTCTTCGAAATCGTATCAGTGATTAGCAAAAAGAATTAGACTTGTACGTAGTTCCGTTCAATAGAACTGGTGGCCGCGCAGTTGAATTCATGCGGACTGCGCGGCCACGGTTAAACCCTTATAACTTTCTAAATATTGACTCTTCGAATTTGCGGTTTTCACTGTTCGTTTTCTACGAATTCCTTCGAAATGCTGACATAAGTTTCTTTTTTCTACGACATATTGGCCGAGCAATCGAAATGGACACGTTTTATTTTCTACAAGCCTATGCAGGGTACCGTACCCAAAGAGTAAAAACGGGACCCGATTACTGAGACTTTGCTTTTCATCCGTCTGTATCTCTGTCTGTCATGGGGCTGTATCTCAGGAAAGCTTTTTCTCGAAGTTGCCATGATTAGACCCTAAATATGGGTCCATTTTGGGATTATCTCCTTTTTAATAAATAAAAACAATCATCAAATTCTTAAACGATATAGTAATGGGGTTCTTCAAAAGGAGACTTAGAAGGTTTTTAAAGGGTCGGCAGCGCGATTGTGGCGCCTCTGGTGTTGCAAACGTCCATAAGCTGCGGTGACCACCGGTACATCTGGTGGGGCCGTATGCTTGTCTGCCACTCTAGTGGTAATAAAAAAAAAAAAAATCGGCGAACAAACAAAAGAAATATATAAGTATACGATCGAATTATGAAACCTTCTCCTTTTTTTAAGACGATTAAAAGGATATGATGTGTAACTGCCTGCTAAAAGTCGAAGAAGATTTAGATGTTCATACAACGGTTAGTGGCACAAATCCCTTCCGAATTCGAATAGGGGTACACACCAGGGATCCATCCCCTTTTTTATTTTATTTTTTTTATTTGTGGAAATCCTACCTGGATGTTATGCCGGACTCCTACCGACTAAAACCACACAATGCCTTACAATAGTCTATGGCCGGAAGTCCCGGGTAAGCCCTTGGAAGGATGTCCCAGGGCTCTCGGCAGACTTTAGCTACCATCGCCGCCTCGCCTAAATGGTTCGGGTACTATCCCGCGTCTGGGGTGTTTGTTCGGGTGTTACCCCGCTACTTGGGGGGGGATCCATCCCCTGCCCGCTTTAATTCAGGTTAGTGTAAATACAACATTTGTTAGACTGCGTATGGAACCTATATCGTCAGCCTGCGTGGTAGCTCACAGTTTTTTGCTACTATGCATCGCGTTGGTCTTGTCATACATGGGGAGGTTGGTGCGTTAACTTAGCTTATAACTCCAAAGATCCTAGATGTATTCCTGTACGTTTAGGGTGTATGTGTGTACTGAGCATATGGCATATGGATCAGGTAATGTATCAGAGAGTTGAACTTCGTAAGTGTGTAGGGCGGCCTCCGCAATCCAAATCATATTTGAATAATATTTGTTCGTACGGTGCTTTTCAAAAGACCAATGTTCGATAACTTAATAGAGCTGCACGACTAAAAAGGGCCTCAGTTAGTTTCACATAAAGCACTTAGACACACTATTAATATTAACCCCCTTAATTCCTATAGGACTAGTACCTATAGGCAAGACAAACAGAAAGTATTACAGTGTTGGGAAAATGGGGTCCCTTTAATGTGTGTGAGGAAATTAAGTACTTAGCACAAATTAAACAGCTTTAGGCAGTCTTATCATGGCGTTGTTTCGTCAAGAGGGATGTTTTCAGAGCGTTTAAGGACTTGAGTTGAGAGTAGAGACATGATGTGGAATAACTTAACGTTATTACGAGCTGAAGAGCCAATTTTGATTTAATTTAAACTCAAATATTGACATCTAAATTATAGGAACATTAGCGTTTAACTCCTTTCTAGCGTCTTATGTTAGCAACAGCCTAAATTTTACGTAAAATTAGTAACGAGAAGTACCTTCCTAATTTGTTTACACAACGTTATTCGGGATCAGTGTATGTTCATTATTATATTAATAATAAAGTTCAAAAAGAAATATACAGCTTTATAACATACTTGTACACGAAATCTGAAACTTTGCCATGGATAATGAGCTCACAATACATGTACTTTACCAAAGTAATACAGTAAAGTTGATCTATCGTCTATTTGAGAATATATGTTAAAAATGTTCAAAAGCTCTGTCTTTTATAAAGGTAGGTGAAAAAAAAACAGTCATTTACATAATCATGCCTTGCCTTCTTTCTCTTCCGATATGAACTTTCAACTTATTTTTCGTATTGATTTAATATATTTTTTAGGGTTTCGTACCTTAAGGGTGAAAAGACCCTATTTATGAGACTTCGCTGTCTGTCTATCTGTCTGTCTGTTCGTAACGAGGCTATATCTCAGGAACCGTGATAGCTAGAGGGCTGAAATTTTTACAGATGATGTATTTCTTTTGATGCTATGACAACAAATAATAAAATCAGAAAAAGCGGGATTAAGGGCTCCCATACAACAAACGTGATTTTTGCCGTTTTTTGGCAGGGAAGCCTTAGTGCCCGAGTCTGACTCGCACTTGGCCGGTTTTTGTCTATTTCAAAGTGCTTTCAAAATGTTTGGTCAAGATTGGATGCCAAAGGCAAAATGAAATTACATTTTGAAAGTGCATGGAATATGTTCATTTCAGTGGATTTCTAAGACTTATGGCATCGACTTAAAGTTAATCATCTATCACGAGGATTTTAGTATACTGCTATTGTTGTAAGCAACCATACAGAAAGTTGCATATCGTGCTGACAATACTGTAATAACTTTTTCGTGCCACTTTCGAAGAAATATAATTACTGAAAACGTGATAAAATCATGGCAGGGAGCTTTTCCCCAACCGAAACGTACGTAGAAGAAAGTTCTTATCAGATTGTTCAGTAAGTGAGTACTCCACGCTGAAAGTTTGACAGCAAAGAGCCTGTCTGTAGCGATCGGTGTCTTGTTAGATGCCTGCGCCTTGTTTTGTTGTGCACTTCAATTATGACTATTATAATGAAAAACTCTTTATTCTTACGCTATTCTTGAGTTAAATCTCACTCCGGATTGGTCAAATCCACCCTCAGACGTTAATATATTTAGGACCTTCGCTTAGTGAAGCGAGCGCACTCGATTGACGACTTCTCCAGGTGCTTGTATTAGAAAATAGTATAGAGGCAAGTTTCCTTAGATATAGAGTAATTATCGGGTTAATTATTTATGAAATGAGTTTTGTTTTCCACCAACCAGGACCTGTAATGACTCATTAACGATCCTTTAATGCCTCCATCAGCTGCCTAGAACAGAGAATGGTCATTAAAACAATTTCTGCTGCCCAGTCATTTCTTCCCAGCCATTTATTGGTAGGAAAATAACTATGAAGTTTACTGTTGCGAGTTCAATGGACCAGCTCGAGGTGGAAACTGGACTTCAGGCGAACGCGTGCGAATGGGTTTGTCATACTATTGTGTTACGCTTCACCAATATATCTATTTTAGCTTCACCACGTTGTCAAACTCATCTAATACATTAAAGTGATCAGTTCATTTGCTAAGTAGGTACCTCTTTGGTGTCAGATCGGGAAACTGACACACACTGATCAAACATAACACCCCAAGTTTCAGGGGTAAAAAACAAAATATTGATTTTCACTTCATCGCAATTGCCCTTAAGTGTCCACAATTACTAAATGAGGTCACATATGGCGACGTTATAACAAGAAAATCAACAAATTATATCAAGGCGGAGTCGTTCCAATCAGAAATCGATCGTTTGACATCTATTGGGCAAACACTCTGTCGATCATAACAGCAATAACAGTGTACCTAATGCCTTTTTAAGTTCATATGAAGGCCACGAAAGCACAACACTTTCTTTTCATTTGTAGTTTAGCCATAGTATAAATAAAGGTTTATTATAGGTAATTAAATTAAACTAAATATTTACAGAATACATTAAACTAATCTAATATAAAAATAAAAATAAACAAAGGAAAACTACGAAACTAAAATGCGTCATAAAATTATCATTATTATCATTTGTAAATAAATTCTATATTTCAGTCAAAAAGATGCTTAGTGGGATACTCTTTTTGTATCACTTTAATGGGAACATTAAGTAAAAATAGAATGTCAACATGATACCTACTACAGGCTCTAAACAAGGTGAAATGTAAATATCTACTTAGTTTAATGACATCGCTTCGTAAATAAAGAAGGTCGATACTACCGTTTAACCTAACTTAAAACTATAATAATCCCTCAGCCTATATGGTTTACTGGTGACACACGTTATTAAATTAAATTGAATGAATATTATACGAGTAGGAAGGTAATTACCTATGTGTAACTACTGTATTTTACCAGTCAGACATACGTTAGATTAGGAAAAGTAATAAAGTATGACTGTATGTCCTACTGAAGTGCTCGTCCAGTGTTTTGTAAACGGTCACTGGCTAGTTCTACTTTTACGATTTTTATCGTCACTGTGTACTCTATAATGGTCACGTTCATGGCAAATTTTAAAAACATGAAGAGCTTTAATAGTAAAGTAACTTAAGATTTAACGTGTCTTATTTTGAAGAATACATTTTTACATCTCTAGATGATAGATACGAAGGTGACGCAGTCACTGTACAGGCAATGTTTTACCAATAATGAAGTAGGTACTATTTATGAGTTAAAAAGTTAATATCTAATATAGACCATGGCCCTCACCATGGTCTCCAGCGTGAGAATGCCCACTTCCAAGCCCGCAAAGAGGTCCTGGCGCTGCAGTTTCCAAGCTGAGCACTTCACCAGTGTGTGCTGCACCGTATCCTTGTTGTCACTGCAGTGCTGGCACTCGGGTGCTTTTTCCCAGTGTATGCGCCGCAGATACTTAATGAAGCACCGTGCCCGGTAAGTATCTGAACACTCGGTAGGTGAAGCTGCCATGGCGCCTCTCCACTCACACTTCCATGACCGGCTACACCGCCTCGATAGTATAGTGTCCCCAGTTTGGTTGATCAAGTCGCCTTCCATGACTCCATGTGCTTCAGGCGGAGCAAGGATCTTTGTGCAACGATTTCTTGGGGCACAGGCCTCTAATCCCGCTTCCACTTATAGGGATTTCCATTTACGAGCGTCTCCGTGCTTTGGATGGCACCGACGCGACGTATGACCGCCCGTAGTTGTAATATGGCAACCGGCAGCGATTAAGCTTTGTTGAAGGTTAAGGAGATCGACTTCAAACATTTTAACAGAACGACGAGAAGGCAACCAAGGTCGTTATGGTTCTTCGCTGCGCCAACAGCTTGAGGCCTCCCGTAACATAAGGATCACAAATAATTCGAATAGCACGTCTCTGTAAGGCGCGTAAAGTTGGAGATGAAAGGTTGTATGATTTGAGGTGGTGAGGAGGTGTTGAATTCACGCACGCCCCCCCCCCCCCCTTAGAAGATGGATAACACCCGAAATCCTCCAAAGATGCAGGATAGCACCTGAACCACCCCCTGGGCGAGGCCGCAGCGGCGGCCGTGGGTCTGTTGGGAGTCCTGGGACATCCTTCCGAGGGCTTACCCGGGGCTCCCAACCATAGGCTGTTGGGCGTTACGTGAGGTTTTTTTAGTCGGTAGGAGTCCAACATTGCATCCATGAGGATTTTCCTTCATGTTAAAAAAAAGATAGGTAGCACTCAACTAACACTATTGAATCATAGTCAAAACGAGTGAGATCATCGCATTTTTGCGGTAATTTTGATTCCCTTAGGAACCGCAACGTGTAGACCCTTACGTAAGTGTGTGGCCTTCAGCTAGTGGCTGTTACTAAATGTTTACTAACATTTTGTAACAGACAACATTTTATAACATGGCTAGGTGATGTTGTGTGTGAATGTCCACAAATATTTATTATTATTTATTTAGTAACATTTGATAACAAATGTTAGGAGTTGTTACACTTTGTTAACAATTGTTAGGAGAGTTGCACCTGCTGATACTGACTGTTGCAAAATGAAAACCAACATTTTGTAGCACTATAAAATAATTCCAAACATTTTTTGATAATTGTAAGGAGTTGCTACATTTTGTTATGAAATCCTACTAATATTAAAAAGGTGAAAGTTTATAAAGATGTTTGGATTTTTGTTACAGAATCAGGCTCTAAATAAAGACTGAACGGATCGGGCTTAAATTAGGTACAGGGTTTTTCATCCTGGGAATATGTTCCCACGGGAAGCGTGCACGGGTGTCGAATTTACGCGGGGTAGCCGCAATCATCATATCAAATGTATGTAACAATGTTGTTAACTAATGCTAGTCAAAGCCTATGTGGGAGCACCGTAACTATTCATATGAACACTGTGTATCAGTTTGGTATATTTATTGTAATGTATGGGAATGATGACGAGGGAAAATTTTTGAAGTAAGTTATCACGTTTCCGTGTTTGGTCTTACGTTATTATGTGGTCAACCTATTCCCCTCTCTTTGGTGTAACCCAAAAACTACACAAATTGATATATCTATATCATTGTAAAAAATAATAAGTAGAAGGGTCTCGACTCATCCTATCGTTTCTTCCAGTCGGTGTCGAGACTAGTCCACGGGGTCCCAATGCGCATGGATTCAAAGATTTTTAAAAAGCGCTTAACTGAGTCGACTGGTGACCTAAGGGCTGACAGTGTTCTCTCTCAGCATTCTCTCTTTATTTTTATCAGTAAAGTTAAATTTTGAAAATTTATTACTTCTACCATTTACTACGTTCATTCCAAAACTTCTTCACTACTTGCTCCAAAAAGAGTTTCAATGAATGTGAACTCCTTTTTGGAGCAATTAGTGATAGAAGTCATAAATCAAACAAATCATATAGGAGTAACAAGTTTAATTGACTATTACAATATTATTGAAGTATAAATTCGAGAATAGTTTTTAAAACTGTGCGATTTAAAGACTTTACTTTTGTGTTTTTTTTTATTTAGGTCTCGTAAGACAATGGACATGGTTGAAATGTATTCCTCTGGTCCAACATTGCCGCAATTCCCAATAGGTGCCACCACCTTCGCAAGTAACCTCGTAATCATAAAAACTCTTTTACGCATACTCGTACATATTTGACAAGCACTTTGCTGTATTTCTCAGGAGTCGTATAACATAATGACATAATTATTATTAATTGAAATGTACCTAATAGTCGTGGAATGAGCTCACAATAATTGTACAAATTGGTGCAACCTTGATAAAAGGCTTTGCTAGCAATATTTCAGGATTCCTTCTATCCTCATCTACAGGTCAATCCTACATACCTACTTACATAACAGCCACGTCTTTTCACGTCACGAAAGGGTTGGTAGAGGCATACTTCCTATAGGTGTAGGCCCAAATTTCATTAATTACCTATATTTTGTCCTCAGGTGACAGTGGTGAGCTTATTGCCGTGTAGGATTAGATAGGTATGAGTCCTTACAGAAGCAGGCCCATGACGGCAGCGTGACGTGAGCAACTCACGCACGCCCCCCTTAGAAGCGGGATCACACCCGAAACACTCCAAAGACGCGGGATAGCACCCGAACCACCCCCTGGGCGAGGCCGCAGTGGCGGCCGTAGGTCTGTTGGGAGTCACGGGACATCCTTCCTGAGGGCTTACCCGGGGCTCTCAACCATAGGCTGTTGGGCGTTACGTGAGGTTTTTTTAGTCGCTAAGAGTCCGGCATAGCATCCTACGAGGATTTTCCCTCACATTAAAAAAAAAAAGGTTGTTTACCCGCTGTTGAAATTTTCATGCCCCCTTTAAGGCCTTCAACGTGGATTACTAACGACCATGCCACTGGCTAGCTGGACCATTGGCTTAAAGTGCCTTCCCACGGAAATTCGAAGTCAGACTACAGGTACAGGCAAAACGTAAAAATACAAGTTATTCTCTAAATTGGGAATCTGGATGTAGCTAGGGCGGCTACCATGTGAACTGATGACATTAAAAAGGTCCCATAAAATGCTTTTAGTTTCATCAGCATCGCCCAAATATTCAACAACACATTTTTGCGACGCCCGCGACGTTAACTTACGCGTGTTTCATATCAATGAATATTGCGTTGTTTTCAGTTTATCCTGCCACTAAGATGGCGAAAAAGCAGACTGCCCCCCAAATCCAGAGGTAACTGCTGCGAGGCCATCGCACAGGACCTGGACAATGCCGTACAGTGCGACAAGGATAGCTTTAGTTCAAACCGTATTTATTTTAACAAAATAGATAATTCGTATTCCCCTGTTTTCTCCCTCTAAACTGAACCTATTAATATATTTTTGACATCGTTTTTTAAGAAAGAGTATGTCTAGGTTTCTGCTACCACGTGTTTAAAGTTCCAAGCTTTTCATATGCTTCTGGTCTGGTCCTCCACTAAACACGGTGATAAGAACTGGTAATTATTCGCCATTTATAAAATGTCACATTTTTTAAATTAAAATTTGATGCCGAAAAAAGTGATATGGACTGTGTATCTAAATTTATTTTATAAAAAAAAAAAGATTCTTCAAGAAGTATTAAACAGTAATAAGGTAGGGGAATGCGTTTGTATATAGGTAAATGGCACTGCGCGTATTTCCTCTTAAAAGTATACAGAATAAAAGTGTCAAAGAAATACAGTTTTAGTGCAAAAGCTCAGCGGACGCAAGTCTAAAGTAAACTTTCAATCTACTTTGTTTTATAAATTTTATAACTTACCTTGAAACATATGAAGAGTGAAAACGGCATTGTAATTATAACGAGGATCCATGACAGCACCACAAAAATCTTGCCGCAAGTTTTGGATTCCGAATCATTATCGTTGTTGGCTGGAAATAATAAAAAATTGAAACTCCTTTCTCAATACAGAGTCAAACTTTACTTTTAATATTACTGAAATGAGATTTCTTACTCGAGGTTATAGTTGGATATAATTGCTGTCTGCTGGACATCTCGATCATCATATTCCTAGCATTGATTTTAAAATAAGAAGGTTTATTCCACCAAGCGTCGCGACCTACAGTCACGTATTTACTAACGCGAGTCGATAGTAGTATGGGTCATCAACTATGCATGTGAGAACCATAATATGGTTACAGGTAACGTCTGACATAAAAAGTATACATAATACATTACTTTTAATTACCTGTAGATTCTGTAACCACCATAGTTGTAGAATCACTATAGCTGGCCATATTTCAGCTGATTTTGTCGCGTCTGTTCAAAACGAGCGCCGTTTACATACTGATTATAGAAAATGCTTTTAACAATATAATGATCACGGTGAGTGATTTGTTTACGGCATGGGTTTCGCGCATTTTATTGTTACAATTAATATAGTTGAAAATTTTTAAATTACGTTGAAAGTATAGCAAACCCCTCTTCTGTAACATAATAAATAATAGAAGTTGAAAAATTACATGAACTTTAAAACAAGGGCTGGAAGTAAGTAAAACATTACAAGAAATAGCGTAGCTTATTGGAAAAGAGATGGCTTATTACACAGCTCTTGATTTTCTCATAGTCAGCCCCAATGATTTCTTTTATTCGATAAATGAAGAAGTAATATTTCAGAATGAATACACGTTTAAGTTATAAACTTAAATAACAGGCCTTCAGCCTCCTCATACTAGGTAAGTAAACTTAATTGTTCATGCGACCATTTTGCTTAAAAAGCAGATCTATATATTTAGACGTCAAGCGAACTTTTAAGCCCTTTTATCCTTGTAGCAGACGCGCTATGGTACAATTTGAAAGTTTCCATAGCATTGCATTAAGTTACAACTGCAACAACTGCACTGCACAATTGAATTTGTAGACTTGGGCCACTACACGCTTCCAAAATGTTAAAGAATAATTATGTGTTGTGGTCAAGAAAAAAATACTCCAATTTATTTTTCTTTCTTACGTGTGGAATTCCCTCATGGATGCTATGCCGGATTCTTACCGACTATATCTACACGGTGACCCACCACTGCGTCTGACGTACGACCTCTCCTCGCTCCTGGTAAGTCCTCGGAAGAATATTTTAGGATTTCCGACAGAAATTTCGAAATTCGCCGCCTGGAGTCTATCAAACAAAGAATAATATACATTCCAAAAAGTACCAACGATCTAGTTGACAATCTCCTTTCTTCAATTAGCCAAGCACGACTTAGATGTAAATTACTGTCATTTATCATTGACAATACTGCACTAATTCAACGACACAGCAAAGGCTAATGAAAGGGCTGGTGCAACGTAACCTATAATTACTTAAATTAATTATAAGCCTTGAAGGCCTTCGTATTTCTTTGTAGGTACTTATTGGTGATTCTTTCTCTATAATATTAGTTTTCTAATAAATAGACTAGCAATGCTATCAACTATTACTGTTATATGTACGAATGTTTTTCATGTGTCCTCACATTTCTATGTCCACACGATCTGGCCATTTGCCATTTCAGGATGATACTTGGTAGGCTTTTTAGGTTCAAAGATTGTTTTTAGTCAATTCCGGTTTCGAAATTCAAACTAAAAGTTAGTCTAAAGGGGGTTTCTATGTTTGGCAGGCTACTAAGTGTATTTTAATTTAATAATGCTTGCAATTCAGGAGTAAGCATGAGTTTCGTAGGTTTTTTTTTTTCATTTTATGACAGTAGTTACTACTTAGCGAAAGCCAACATCTTAAGCCTTCTTGCTATGCTTTACAACTTTTTTCTACATTATGTGTGGTAAGAATTGAAAACTTATTGTGTTTAAGTACCTAAACTACTGGAGAGTCGTTGTAAATAGTTAGGGGTTTCTCAGATACTGAAATTGTACTGAAATTCCATATGAAAAAGTTTATGAACGAGTTATTGTTTCTTAAAGTTACTTTAGTTTTCAGAAAGTAGAATTACATTTAGGTAAGTAAAACATCATTCCTTGTACCAATGGCTGTAATAAAGACTAAGAAATTTGAGCCCAAATTCTACATCATTTGCAAGTATTTGATGAATTTATTTGTTCTTCAACGAATTTGACGAATTTATTTGTTCTTGCCTATACGGGTTTAATGGTAATAATTAAAAGCGTAAACTTCTTGTAAGTGAAGTACTGCTTGTCGACTCATAGTTTTCATAAATCTAGGCCAGGTTTGTGCACAAAATGGATAATTATTATGAACATACAAGACTTCCTTGTTAGACTACGGATCCCTAAAATGGCTATTGGCGTAAGTGAGATCGATAAGTACCTACACCACGTCATATCACCTTGACAGTTTGAATTTTTTAAAAGGTTTAGAACGTTTACTATTAGTCCATTGAAATGTTACAATTTAACGACCGAATATTGCATTTCTTAGAGGACGCAATTTTATTTTTGGGACATGTGTGGCATGTGGGCCAATAGAAGCTTAAAAAAAATTGTACAGGCATAATTTGTAGCAAATTATGCCTGTACAATTTTTTTGTAAGACTCTTAGTTTCCGAGATATTGCGAAAAAATTGTTTTATTCCCCCCTCTTTTCAAGATGGCGGCCGGGGGACAAGGGTGACGACCCCACAAACTCGAGGTTAAGTTTCTATTGAGACCCCCCACACATGTCCCAAAAATAAAATTGCGTCCTCTAATAAATGCAAAGCTCATGTAACATTTCAATGGACTATATCCATTTACTTCCATTTTCTTTTTAGTAACAGGTATTTTTAATAGCTGATCAAGCAAACTTTTTACTGAGTATAATAGAAAAAGTTGTTAAATTTTGCTTTTATTATAAAATATATTGCGAAACTAACTTATTATTTTACAATAGCCTTACCTATTTAGCTCTTTTATGATTAAGCAAACAAGCCATTATAAAATGATCCTTACACTCAAAGCAACCTTTGAATTCTAGATTGAGCAATAGTTAAGATGTCTCTAATTTCTGAAGTACAAAACCCTCAATATTTTAACTAGTGTGGAATAATCCTTAAAATACTTCCTTTCTGACACCAAAAATATTTGAAATCGAACTACTCGTTGAGAAATAACGGCTGAAAAAATATTTTGCTTTTCATCCCCTCTCCCAAAGGAATAAAAATTAAATTACATTTTTAGCTTCAGCACAGATTACTAAATAGTTACTACGTAACTTCAGTATCAATTAGAGAATGCCCTACAGTTAAAATTTCAAAAAATCTTTCATGTACAGATTCTCGACCCTCTACAGTTATCTATCTATCTATCTATACTTATAATAAAACTGTAGAGGGTCGAGAGTTTTATTATAAGTATAGATAGATAGATAGATAACTGTAGAGGGTCGAGAATCTGTACATGAAAGATTTTTTGAAATTTTAACTGTAGGGCATTCTCTAATTGATACTGAAGCTAAAAATGTAATTTAATTTTTTCATGTCTGTATGTCTGTCTGTCTGTCTGTATCCCGAATTAGTATCACGCCGAAACTACTGAACCAATTTGAATCATACTTGGTACATTCTGAGCTTATAGTCCGAGGAAGGTTCTAGGATACTTTTGATCCCGATATTTTGCGCGGTTCCTGCGGGAGAGGGGTTAGAAGACAAAATTGTTTTTTAGTTGTAATTTCTTAACGCGTGATCCGATTTCAAATATTTTTTTAGTGTTGGAAAGGGAGTACTTTATGGATTAATTCACACTAGTTTAAATATTGAGGGTTTTGTGGTTCAGAAATTAGAGACATTTAACTTTCATTCACATTCAAGGGTTTTGAATGTAAGGGTCATTCTAAACTGGCGTGTTGGCTTTATCATAAAAGAGCTTAATAATTAAGACTATAGTTGTAGTGTTTTAGAGTAGACTTAATCTTTAAGCTGTTTTTTGATATAAGCAAAAAGGGCATTTTTACACGCTGCTTGGTCAGTCTGATGAAGAAACACCTCTCCTTTCATAGACCTTATGTGTCGTAAACGAAGTTGCGAGGGTCAGCTAGTACTTATAATAAAACTGTAGAGGGTCGAGAGTCTGTACATGGAAGATATTTTGAAAATTTTCATTGTAGGGTGTTCTGTAATCGATACTGAAGCCGAAAATGTAATTTAAACTTTTCATGTCTGTCTGTCTGTGTGTCTGGCTGTCTGTCTGTATCCCGAATAAGTATAACGCCGAAACTACTGAATCGATTTGAATGAAACTTGGTACAATCAGAGCTTATAATCTGAGGAAGGTTCTAGGATACTTTTGATCCCGATATTTTGCCCGGTTCCTTTGGGAGAGGGGATGATAGTTACAATGGTTTTTTAGTTGTAACTTCTTAATGCGTAGTAAATTTTCCCAGTGTTATAAAGAGAGTAATTTAAGGATTGTTCTACACAAGTTTCAATGATGAGGGTTTTGTAGTTCAGGAATTAGAGGCATCTCAACTTTCGCAAAACCTAGAATTCAATTTAAGGGTTCCTTTGAATGCAAGTGCAAATCTAAACTGGCGTGTTGGCTTAATCATAAAAGAGCTTAATGATTAAGGGTATTGTAAAAGGATTCAGTCCACGCCGGAGGCGAGGGCTGTATCGTTTTAGAATAGACTTAATATTTGTTTTAGAATAGACTTAATCTTTAAGCTCTTTTTTGATTAAGCAAACAGGGCAGTTTTATACGTTCCTAGGAGTCTGATGAAGAAATACCTCTCCTTGCATAGACCTCATGTGACGTAAACGAAGTTGCGAGGGTCAGCTAGTATGTAATATGTATAGATTAATACTTCACAAAAGAACAAAGGCTAAATTGAACTGGAGACAAAACTGTGAATCAACCGTTCTTTCAAATTTGAAGTCCATGAAATTGAAGCGCGGATAAGATGGACTTTTCTAGATAAAATAATAATGATTTGAGAACTATGTAAATAGTAAATATTCACGGACATTTCACACAACACTATCCAATCCCAAAGTAAGCTAGGAATAACCTACTTTTGTTTAAGGTATCAGACCACGGATATTAATACTTGTTTACTTTTTAAATATAATATACATAGAAACGCCCAGACTCTTGAAACAATGGGTCACACAAATATTTGTCTCCGGTAGGAATCGAACCCACCACCTCCAACGCCGCAGGCGGTATTACTACCGACTGCGCCACAGAGGCAGTCATAGAATCAAGAACTACCTCCTACTTTCAAGTATGTCCCCGAATGTTTCCATCCAATACATGACATACAAAGAGAATACAATACTACGTATGACATATAATATGTCATGGATTGGATGGGACAGGATTGTCACATTTTTATTTTGCTTGTAATATGTATTGTGAGTCTTAATAAATTTAAATACCTTATAGGTCTGACCAACTTGTCTGGTACCGTATTCAATGTTTAAAAAAACTTTGTATATTTTATTCAGAGCTATGGTGGTGTCTTTTACCATAGAAATAACATAGATAGTTGTAACATGTGGGTCAAGGTTCTAACCTAGTTGATATAACACCTGACACAGGTGCGGCCACTATGGGGGTTGTACATGCTAGTCCATGTTTGTACAACTGGTGTGATAAAAATTTGTATGTACATTGAATTTTGGATACGAAACCCTTAGACCTTTTCGGCCAACAGCAATTAATTATATACCAATAGTTTGGTATACATATACACATTAAGCGCTTATGGCCCCGCGGACTCAGTGTTCTGTGAACGATCACTGCAGTAAGCAACTTTCACTATGGCCGGTCCATGGATGGGTGACCATCCATGTGATCACTTTGTGACATTTATTTGAGCGTTTCCGTGCTTCGGAAGGCACGTTAAGCCGTTGGTCCCGGTTGCCAGTAAAATGGCAGTCGTTAAGCTAAGTTGAAGGCTTTATTTCAACAGCAGGCAGTCACAACCTGCGCCTGTCCATTTAAACACGGCAATACGGCTCACCACCTATTACGTGGGACAAATCATACAAAAAAGGTGAAATGTAGGCATATAATATGCCTCTGCCTACCCCTTCGGGGATAAAGGCGTGACCATATGTATGTATGTATGTATGTACATATACACATGAAAATCACAATGTGACTTTGGAGGAAAATTTTACACAATAGGAACCTACCATCTGACGCCAAAACTTACACATTTCGCTAATATTCGGTTTGAAAAGGTTGTAATTACCAAATCAATAGAATTAAAGAAACATCGTTGCAAATAAGTGTTACGATTTAGACACAACATATTTTATTTATTTATAACTAGTTGACCCTCACAACTTCGTTTGTGTTGGGTAACGTTTGTGAGTTTGTGAGTTTGTAACGTAGTAAGGGGAAATCTCAGGATCTACTGAACCGATTGTCAAAATTATTTCACCAATAGAAAGCTACGTTATTGTGTCATAGGCTATTAATCATCACGCTACAATTAATAGGAGCTGACCAGCAATGAAAAGAATGTAACACAAACGAAGATGTGAGTGTCAGCTAGTAAATAAATAAATAACATATTTTTTTAATATTTTGTAAATAAATAAATAATTCTATTGATTTGGTAATTACAACCTTTTCAAACCGAAAATAAGCGAAATTTGTAAGTTTTGGCGTCAGATGGTAGGTTCCCAATGTGTAAAATTTTCCTCCAAACTCACATTGTGATTTTTATGTGTACATGTATACCAATCTATTGGTATACACCTAATTGCTGATAGCCGAAAAGTTTTAAGGGTTTCGTACTCAATTGATTAAAACCTAAGAGTATAAATAAGGTAAAACCCTATTCATGAGTCTGGCAGTCTGACTGTCAGAGAGACAGTCAGACTGCCAGACTCATGAATAGGGTCTTTCTGTCTGTCTTTCTGTCCTCAGGCTCTACTCAGAAACCGTGATAGCTAGAGAGCTGAAAATGTCTCAGACGATGTATTTCTGTTGCCGCTGTATCAACAAATACTAAAATAAACGGGTAGGGGGGAGATTAAGGGGGCCCATACAACAAACGTCATTATTTGCCGTTTTTTGGTACGAAACCCTCTATACACGAGTCCGACTCGCACTTGGCCGGTTTTTTATGCTGCCAAGATGCTCTGGTAATGTAAAAATCCATGGGCTTCAGGTAAAACTTTCAATCAGGTAGACCTTATGCTGGTTTGCCATAGAGTACCTACACAGAAACCAAGAAAGCCTTTCAGTAGTTGGTTAAATTATCTAGTACCTACTTAATAGGGAATAGATTATTGAAATGGTGGATCGATACGTAATGTGATCCTGAAGGTGGTATTTAGACCTCGTGCTACGCAATTGACATCGATTTATAGCTGCTCCATGCGATTCAATGTAATATTAACGTGAGCTCTAGGCATTTGGATTATAATGAATAGTATAAAAATTCATTTTTCGTACTATTCTATAAGGTTCAATGGGTTCTTATTGTATTAAATTCATTATAGTCTAGAATTCTAGATTCTATTGGACCTAGATATACCCTGCAGGATCACGTTTCTAGTTTCTGACTCAAATTAGCCCATGGACCTCTCCTAGACGTAGATTTCTTATAGTCCACTGCAGAACTCGAGCGCCTGGTTTCAATCTCAAAAAAAAAAAAATCTAACTATTGTCAAATGGTCGCTACTACATACTTCAATCAGAGACATAGCGCACACAGACACACTATTTGAAACAATAACTTATTTTAGACATGTAGAATGTTACACTTGTACGATGCTATGATTTCCTGGTAGTTTTAGTGCGTATAGCAGTCAAAATCTAGACCTTAAATCGGTTCCTGAGATACAGCCTCATGACGGACAGACATACAGACAGCCGGACAGTGACGTCTCATGAATAGGGTCCCGTTTTTACTCTTGTGTACGGAACCCTAAAAAAAGGTGTTGCTCTATTATGGTAGCTGTTTAAATCAAGATGGAGGCTGAACTCGACATGGACTAATTTATTGATGTCCATGTTTTTATCTCGCACACAGGGAAATTTAATGTAATTCGACAGATGTATGTATGTATGCGCATAATTTACAACGACACAACGCACACACGCTTAAAACCTGAATTGCAATAAGCATCATTTTAAATATGAACTACTTTGTTTTCTGTTCGCCTGGTACACATTGCAATAAAGTGTTACCGTCCAAGGCCGGATCGCGAAATTCGCATTTGATGACAAATCTTTATGTATTTATCGTAACTAGCAGACAGAGAGATGTCGGATTCGAAGACTACACGATGATGGTCTTCCACGTCAGTATGGTGACCAGGAAACATGGTAGGTATTACCTTGAAAGACCTGGGCCTGCGGTTAGTAGCAAATTTAGTAAGAAACACATGTTGTCGCGGCCGAATGACACCGTTTCCTTCGCCGCAGACCATTGACAAACAGAACCAGTCCTTATTCTTGTCTATATAATCACTCAAAGTAGTAAGTATCCATATGATTATAGCAATGGTTACAAAAGGGCTACTTCTACCCGATGTACGTGTGTCAATTCCCACTAGAGACACGCGCTGCCAAGGCGCGGTGTCAGTAGGACCGCCTTGCCAAGGCCACGTCATAGAAAAACCAGAATCTGTTAATACTTTACCTACGTTCGTGGAATCATTTTTTTTTAGTAAGTATAGTAAATAGTAGTTTTCGATACAAGTGTGGGATTTCTGTTATTACAACGAGTTCCGATAGGTGTTGACCCGAGCCGAAGGCGAGGGTAGACAGTCGGAACGAGTTTAAATAACAGTCCCACACGTTGTATTGAACAACTATTTTTAAAACAGTTGCGAAAAAATTAAGCAATTTTATAAAATAATAAAAACACAATAAACCTGAATATCCAAAATGGCGCCAACCAAAAGAAATATACCTTCTTAAGCAGAGACTATGGCAGTGCACTTCATACAGCCAACTTTTTTATATTTATAAATTTAATTTGACCGATACTTAGGTATATTAATTTATGCTTAAATTTTAATAAAAATTACTTTTAATCTTATATTGAAAGAAGATAGTATCTTTTCTTAGAAATATTTGCATGAATCACAGACATTATTTTGACAATTGGGAAGGAAAACGCACGTGTGCGGGAATGCTAAAGAAAAAGCACGAGTGTGTAATAGCCCACATCCCGAACGCTATACGTCCCTGTAATACGCCACTTTTTGAGCAACTGTATTAAAAAATGCTTTTCAGTAGTTACAAGCTTGCAGTGATTTTTAGGGTTTCGTAGCCAAATGGCAAAAACGGAACCCTTATAGATTCGTCATGTCTGTCTGTCTGTCTGTCTGTCTGTCTGTCTGTCTGTCCGTCCGTGTGTCACAGCCATTTTTCTTCGAAACTATAAGGCCTATGATATTAAAACTTGGTAACTAGATGTATTCTGTGAACCGCATTAAGATTCTTATATAAAATTATAAAAAAGCAGTAAATTTTGGGGGTCCCCATACTCAGAACTGAAACTCAAAAATTTTTTTTTCATCAAAACCTTACGAGTGGGGTATCTATAGATACATACATACATATACTCACGCCTTTATCCCCGAAGGGGTAGGCAGAGGCCTATACCGGCCCACATTTCACCGTGTACAATTCGGTCCCACGTAACAGGTGGTGAGCCCATCGCCGTGTTGAAATGGACCGCCGACGTCAGAGCCTCGTCCGTTGTTCAGCAGGTGCACGAGCTTGCACGTGAGGTTGACTTGGGCCCGGAGGTGTTGGTAGGGCCCCACTACACCCTATATATAGATAGGTCATATATCTATAGATAGGTCTTCAAAAATACTATTGAGGTTTCTAATTTCATTTTTTTCTAAACTGAATAGTTTGAGCAAGAGACACTTCCAAAGTGGAAAAATGAGTGTCCCCCCCCCTCTAACTTCTAAACTAAGAGCATGATAAATCTAAAAAGAATATATGATGTACATTGCCATAAAAACTACCAACGAAAATTAGTTCGAACGAGATAGAGCCAGTAGTTTTTTTTTAATACGTCATAAACTGCAATTTTCGGTTAGAAAAATCACTACCACTGCGAACGTGTTAAAACATCAATCAAAGTTACAACGAACTATAAGAACTTTTATATTATGTTACTTGCTGCTACGAAACCCTTCATGGGCGAGTCCAACTCGCACTTGGCCGGTTTTTTCTTTTCTCTCTCAATTTGGTAGTTGCAGTAGTCTTCTTTATCATAATAAAGCCTGTATTTTCAACATAATTTATTATACACTTATATTATGTTTTATGGTTTGAACACGTCATCTACGTCGTTCAGGTTCACATTCATACGTTCAATGATTCCATTTACAGGATAGTAATATATTATCAAATCACTTTTCACAAAATATATATTATTATTTCCTTTATTAATTACAACACATATTCAATATATTTTTAAATACACTTAAAATATTATAAAAAAAAAAAAAAAAAAAATCTATTTAAAAATATATAAAATAGCAGCCCACCGGTATCGGATACAGGGACCAAGATACCGGTGGTTAGGACTCCAGAGACAGAAACCTCCTCACAATACGTGCCGTATCGAGGAGTACTGCTTTCTGCATCTGGCCCTTGACCCAGCTACCTAACGAGAGCCTCTTAAGATGTTGGTCGAGGCTCTTGGCTATAAGTCCGTTCACTGAGACAACTATCGGGACAATGACTGCCGAGTCCACCTCCCACATGTCAACAATCTCGCGTGCTAAGTCCAAATATTTAATTTCTTTATCTTTTTCAGCTTTTACGAGATTGCCATCATGAGGGATTGTGACATCGACAATCATTACCTTGCGCTCAGACCTGTCTATCACCACAATATCAGGTTTGTTAGCAATAACAGTCCTGTCTGTGATGATAGGCCGGTCCCAGTACAATGTGATAGGACCATCTTCAAGAACTGGCTCAGCAACATACTTATAGTACGGAACCTCAGCGTCCACCAGATGGTATTTCAGAGCAAGCTGTTGGTGAATAATCCTGGCTACTTGATTGTGCCTGTGCAAGTACTCGCTGTTAGCAAGACGAGAACAACCGGAAACTATATGTCTGAGGGACTCACCTGGTTGGTGACACGCTCGACAAATGTCGATCGTGCCGTCCCTCATAATATACCTCCGGTAATTGTTCGTCTTGATAACTTCATCTGCAATTGCACAGACAAACCCTTCGGTTTCTCCGAAGAGATCACCGAAACGTAGCCAGGCCACGGAAGCTAAAAAGTTCACATCAGGCCCATGTAAGGCCTGATAGAACCTACCGTGAAGCTCTTTACTCTGCCATACCCTCTGACGGTCACCAAGGCTAAGCACTGTATGCCTGTTACAGTTCTCTTTAGCCAAACCAAGCGGGGTGAGTCCAGCGTCCACTGCAACAACATCACGATGCATATCCACATTCACATCTAGAAAATACTGTCTAAGACTGTACACCTCGCGGTTATGAAGGGTTTTAGCATTTAAAAAGCCTCGTCCTCCACACCTTCGTGGGATGTACAGCCTCATCAGAGATGAACGTGGATGATGCATACGGTATGCCGTTAGCAGTGTTCGTACTCTCCGATCCAAAGCGTCCAATTCGGTTTGAGTCCACTTGAGTATACCAAAGGAGTACATCAGAAGTGGCATGACCCATCCATTATAAGCGCGAACCTTGTTGCCACCTGATAAAAGACTATTTAGTACCTTTTTCAGGCGACCAAAGAAACGCTCTCGTAATGAATGTTTCATGTCAGCTTCATTGATGCACAAAGCCTGCGATATACCCAAGTACTTATAGGTATCAGTTACGAGGAGTGAGGTTAGATGGATGGAATCAGAAACCTGAATACCATCTGATTCCATTATCTTCCCTCGCTTAATATGCATGACTGCACATTTGTCAACACCAAACTCCATTTTGATAGAATTACTAAAGTTTTCAGTAACCTTTAGTAGATCTATCAACTGTGAGTTTGTTGTAGCAAACAACTTTAAATCATCCATATAAAGTAAGTGAGATATTACCTGACCTCCTCTTCGCAACCTATAACCTAGCCCTGAACTCTCCAGTAAAGTACTTAAAGGGTTAAGTGCTAGACAAAACCAAAGAGGACTCAAACTGTCGCCTTGGAATATTCCCCGCTCGATTTTTATAGGTTCACCACTACCGCACGGCTCTCGATATCCTGGATAGCTAAGAATAGTTCTCCATTGACTCATACATGACTTTAGAAAGGTGCATAGAGTTGTATCTACTTTATACAACTCCAACACCCTCAAGAGCCACGAATGAGGTACGGAATCGAACGCTTTCTTATAATCTATCCAACATACAGAGAGATCTTTACGGTTGCGGCGAACCTGTTGGCTGATGGCGGTATCAATGAGGAGGAGCTCTTTAGTACCTCGAGCGCCAGTTCTACATCCATTTTGGGAGGCACTTATTACCGTATTAAAGCTAATATGCTTGGCAATTTTGTCTCTCAAAATGGATGTGAGAAGTTTATAGACCGATGACAAACAAGTGATCGGCCTATAATTGCTGGGGTTCGAAGTACTTCCTGTCTTATAAAGCAGGTGAGTAACTCCTGTTGTCATAAAAATTGGCAGCGAGCCAGAGTCAATAGCTGCCTGGAACTGAGATGCCAAAAGAGCGTGTGAAGTACGGAACCATTTGATCCAAAAGTTTTGCAGTCCGTCCGGTCCTGGAGCTTTCCAATTTGATAACGAACGAACTGCATTACTCACATCTAAATGATCAATTTTTATAGGTTCCATGTCACCAATGTCTTCACACGCTTTTTCGACATCACACATCCAGTCACCTTCGGTGTGAATTACAGATGCCGACCAGATGCCGCGCCAAAACACGTTTGTTTCGTCAGCATTCGGTAGGCTACCAATACTCACACCTTTATCTGGTCGCTCCCAATTCCTATATACACACCTCTGGTCTCTTTGGAATGAGCAATTAATGTTAAATCGATCCACACGTTTTCTATAACGATGGATACGATGTGCCCATGCATAGATTTTTTGTTTGTAGAAATCAATGCGCTCCGTGACACGAGCGGTATATTCCTGAGGACTAATGTCAGTCCCAGAAAACGCTCGTTTCACGAAGCGCATTACTTTTGGCCGAGTGTTACCTGACTTAAAACAGGATAATTTGCCAATAAGCACTCTTGCAATCAATCAATCAATCTCAATCACATTTTTTAATATTATTATTCCCTTTATTTACAATGTTCAACTTATTAAATTAAATTTTTAAATACATTTAAAAAAATAAAAAAAAAATATATTTAAAAATATAAAAAAATAGTGTCCCACCGGCATCGGGTACAGGGACCAAGTTACCGGTGGTTAGGGCTGCAGAGACAGGAACCTCCTCACAATACGTGCCGTATCTAGGAGAACTGCCTTTTGCATCTGGCCCTTGACCCAACTACCTAACGCGAGCCTCTTGAGATGTTGATCGAGGCTCTTGGCAATTAGACCGTGTGCTGATACGACTATCGGAACAATAATCGCTGAATCTACATCCCACATGTCGACAACCTCGTGTGCCAAGTCCAAATATTTTAATTGTTTGTCTTTTTCGGCTTTCACGAGGTTTCCGTCATGTGGAACCGTGATATCAACGATTATTGCGAGGCGCTCTGATCGATCTATTACCACTATATCAGGCTTATTGGCTACAATAGTCCTGTCAGTGATAATAGATCGATCCCAATACAACGTGGCACGACCATTTTCAAGAACTGGGTCGGGCACATACCTGTAATACGGTACCTCCAAATCCACAAGTTTATATTTTAGTGCAAGTTGCTGATGGACAATCCTGGCCACTTGGTTGTGTCTATGCAAATAGTCGCCGTTGGCAAGACGAGAACAACCAGAAATAATATGTCTGAGAGATTCACCGGGTAGGTGGCATGCCCGACATATGTCAACCGTACCATCTCTCAAAATATATTTCCGATAGTTATTCGTCATAACAACTTCGTCTGTAATTGCACAGACAAAACCTTCTGTTTCGCCGAACAAATCACCGAAACGTAGCCAGGAGACAGATGCTATTAAATCTACATCGGGCCCGTGTAAGGCCCGATAAAATCGTCCATGCAGCTCTTTGCTCTGCCATATCTCCTTGCGATCCGTAGTTGATAGTATTACTGGTTTGTGCCAGTTCTCTTTGGCAAGAGCAAGAGGGGTCAGTCCGTTATCCATTGCTACCACATCCCGATGCATACCCACGTCAGCATGAAGGAAATATTCCCTAAGGTTGTATACCTCACGATTGTGTAAGGTCTTGGCATTTAAAAAGCCGCGACCTCCACACTTTCGTGGGATATACAACCTCATTACAGACGAACGTGGGTGATGCATTCGGTTTATGGTCAATAGTGAACGGACTTTCCTATCCAGGGCGTCTAATTCAGTCTGAGTCCATCTAAGTATGCCGAAGGAATAGATTAAGATTGGCATGGCCCAACCGTTGATAGCCCGCACCTTGTTACCGCCCGATAAAAGACTTTTCAGTACTTTTTTCAGGCGGCCAAAGAAACGGTCCACCAACGTTTGTTTCATGCCAATCTCTGTAATACCTAATGCCTGCGACATACCCAGATACTTATAGGTTTCAGTCGCGGAGATGGATTTAAGTTTTGTAAAATCTGAAAGATGTACTCTTTCAGATTCCACAATTCGTCCCTTCTTTACATGCATGACAGCGCATTTATCTACACCAAATTCCATTTTGATAGAATTACTGAAAGCTTCTGTGACTTTTAGTAACTCTATCAAGTGGGAATCGGTGGAGGCAAATAATTTCAAGTCATCCATGTAAAGAAGGTGGGAAACAACTTGACCTCCTCTCCTGAACTGATAGCCTAGCCCTGAACCCTCCAGTAAGGTACTGAGAGGATTCAGCGCCAGGCAAAACCATAAGGGACTCAGGCTGTCACCCTGAAATATACCCCTCTTGATCCTGACAGGCTCGCCATTCCCAAGAACCTGACGACATCCTGGATATACAAGAGCCGTTGTCCATTGCCTCATACATGCCTCTAAGAAGGTGCTAAGAGTTGCATCAACTTTATACAACTCCAGCACCCTCAACAGCCATGTATGTGGCACTGAATCGTAGGCTTTCTTGTAATCAATCCAGCATGTCGCCAGATTTTTTCGGTTACGGCGAACCTGCTGGTTAATGGCCATGTCAAGAATAAGGAGTTCTTTAGTACCACGTGACCCGCTTCTACATCCATTTTGAGAGTTAGACATTATAGAATTATTTTCAATATGAGTTGCTAATTTAACTCTCAAAATAGATGTAAGAAGCTTATAGACCGTTGGTAAACAAGTTATCGGTCTATAATTTTTAGGGTCCGTAGTACTACCGGATTTGTAGAGAAGGTGGGTTATTCCCGAAGTCATAAAAGATGGAAGCGACCCTGATTCAAGTGATGATTGAAAGCAGGATGCCAAACAAGCATGTGAGCTATGGAACCATTTCAGCCAAAAATTGTGCAGTCCGTCCGGCCCAGTTGACTTCCAATTGGGCAACGAACGAACCGCACTGGCTATGTCACAAGATGTTATTAGGACTGGTTCCATAGTCTTTATAGACTCACATGAAAGCTTGACATCCCGCATCCACTCACACTCTGTATGACTAACAGGTGCAGACCAAATGCCTCGCCAGAATGTATTTGTGGCTTCAGCATCCGGTAGGCACCTGTCAGTCACACTCGAATCGGGCTGCTCCCATCTTCTATACACCCACCTTTCATCTTTTTGGAACGAGCGATTCTGAGTATAACGATCTACCCTCTTCTTGTACCGCCGTATACGGCTTGCCCACGCATAAATTTTCTGCTTCAGGTAGTCAATGCGTTCCGTGACCCGCACTGTGTATTCGCGAGGACCAATATCGGTCCCCGCGAATGCACGAGTCACAAAACGCATTACCCTAGGTCGGGTATTACCTGTCCTGAAGCAGCATAACTTACTAATGAGTACCCTAGTCCCGGCGATGCGACGCTCAATTCTGCATTGCCAGGCTGGAACAGAATTAGGTCTGGTAGCTGGCTCAAATTTAGAAAATTTAACACCAGCCACTCGACACACTGTAACAGCCGCGCAATACAGAATTGAGTGTGCATCACTAATATCTACACAAGTGTCAAAATAACTTGATAGAGCCGAGTCCAGGGCACTCACTAGCGCCATGTTTTTTCTATGCGTGGGCAAACGCGGTATACGAGGACGACAAATGGGATCACAAAATCTGTATTCCTGAATCGCTCGTTCCAAAACACTCCTTATTTCGTCGTTGTATTGTGTACTTACTGTTGTAGCATCATCATTCACTACTATATCAATAGGCACAACAGATTGTATTTCGTTGTTAATCGTTTCACTAGATATACTTGGTTCAGATGTAGTAGGGATGATGATGCTACATTGTACTTCTGATCGAAGCCTCTCAAGCACGGCATCATTCAACATATGATTACGCTGTATGACCCGCACTTGATCCGATAGTCGCTGTGCCGACACGTTGACAGTTGGTTCAAGAGCCTGAAACAAAGGTAGCAACCGAACACGGTACGCAGTGAGGTTAATTCCCCCCTCTGTAGCCGCAAAATATGCCCGCATGACGTTTTCATTCATAGATGAAGTCCATCGCATGCGGTGCACATTACCACCGGTAGCGGGGACCCTATTCGAGGCCGGTGGGTCTCGGGGTCCTAAGCAGATCGGCGGCCGGCCTCTCCCCTGCCGACGTACAGGTGTTGGCGACGTCGGTGGGGAGAAATACTCGTCGCTTGATGAGCTCGACGCCTCAGCAACAGTCGATTCCATTCCTAATGTTTCCGTGGGTTGTGAGATGGAGCTGTGCGACGAGTCCGGAGATGTTGGTCGTGCATTTTTACTTCTGGCTTTTGCTCGTGTAAGCATTTAATATATTATATATTATTATATTTTATATTATTATTATTATTATTATTATTATTTATTTATCAGGCAGGCAGTTGAAACAACTGATGACGCCTGTATCCAGCCAGTATATAGACTGAAAATACTAGACAATATCATCTGTAAATATACAAACGAAGAGAGAGCACAGGATTGTTTGAGGGAAATATAAATACTTCAACCTTGTTAACCATATTTTATTCAAACGATCACGATCACACAAGTATTCATCCTTTGGTACATAACGCCATCGAAAAGCTGCTTTAGTTATTTATCATATTCGGTGGTTTACTCATTAGTAAAATGGCTCACACTTTACCAAATACAAAATCTATTACAAAAACTTATTAGCAAAAATGATGTTCTAAAGAACGTTATTGGTGCACGGTTGCTGCACGTAGTTGAGACAGAAGCCTCTGTTGCCCATGTCCACGGGAGCCTCCACGTTGTCGGTGTGAAACCAGAGGCGGAAGGGTTTCACTGTACCTGCGGGAAAAGACAAAGTATAAAATGACACTATAAAACACTAGTTATTGAACGAAGAGCAGTGATTTGAAAAGAAGCGCTCAAAAGTAATGAATTAAATCGTCTTTATTGTAACATTTTACATTGCTGCTCCGCTCCTAATTATCGTAGCGCGATGTCATACAGCCTTCAAACCAATGAACTCTTCAGTTTCATTTATTTATTAAATATTTTCCAGTTGTTAAAAATAGGCAGACAAGGTACAATTGTTTAGAGAAGTAAAAATCCGGCCAAGTACAACTTGGAATCATGTATGGAGGCAAAAATCATGTTTGTTGAGCCCCGACATTATTTTTCTGATTTTAGTATTTGTGTGCGCTCGTGGGCCCGCGAAGTCCGTGTTCTGTAAACTATCACTTCAGTTAGCAAGATTTACTATTAACGGTTCTGTTCTTGGATAGGTGACCACCACGTGACCAGTTTGTCGTCGTTGCGTCTGACAAGTTCCATATGTGCATTTTTTCGATTTTTCGATTTTTGCATATTTATGATCTCCGTCTAAATCTACACATGCTAGTAAAATCCGTTGTGCAATATTTAGCTCAGAGCCAATTTTGCAAAATTCCGTATGTGTTTTAAGCTTTGGAAAAAAACGTTATGTGCACACACGCACATAATGGAATATGCGATCTTGCCAATATCGCGCGGAAAACATGATAAATATGCGCGCGCGGAAGACATTATAGCGACAAACATGGTCTAATGTGACGTTAACCATCATTTTAATAAGTATTGAAAAGAAAAGTGTGTCGAAATTCGTAAGTAATGTGCTTTTTATTTATTTACTAGCTGAGCCCGCAACTTCGTTTACGTCACATAAGGTGTATGAAAGGAAAGGTATTTCTTCATCAGAGTCATCAAGCAGCATCTGAAACTGCCCTGTTTGCTTAATCATAAAAGAGCTTAATGATTAAGACTATTTTTAAACAATTCAGTCCGCGCCGAAGGCGTGGACTGAATTGTTTTAAAATAGACTCTCTCTAAAAAAAATAGACTCTTTTATGATTAAGCCAACACGCCAGTTTAGGTTCACTCACATTCAAAGAAACCCCTACAATTAAAATTTTCAAAATATCTGATTCTTAAAAGTGTTATAACTCTTTTATTTCTAAACCGATTTACATAAAACAAACGCTAAATGTTAACTGGAGCAAACCTCAACACAATAAAAAAAACCGCATTGCAATCGGTTGAGCGGTTACTGAGATTAGCGTGCACAACCGTACAGACAAACAGATATACAGACATACAGACATACAGACATACAGACAAACAGACAAAAATTCTAAAAATCATTGTTTTGGGTTCTATTGCGTTCATAAAGCCCCCCTATAATATTTTTTCTCATTTATCTTCCATGTACAGACAGCGACCTGTTACGATTTTATTATATTTATCGATTGATTATGATTATTTGATAAGTTTTGTTATGGATCACAAAACACAATATAGGGGCCACTTTCCGGTCTTACCTGCGAGTGGTGCTCCTGCTGATTAACGGATTAGATCATGACGAAGAGAAAAACAAAAAAATAAAACACTACGCAGTACTTAGCCGTCTGGTCAACGTCGTACAATAAGGCCCAAACCCCTACTAATATGAAAGCTTATAAAAATAAACGGCCCACAGTTTCCTGCACTTGCGCTGTTCCGGTCGCGGTAGCGGTCGCAACAATGGCGGGAGGGAAGTGCAAAGAATTTACGGGCTTACTAATCCTGGCGCCATATAACGACGCACTTTAGGTACACTATGGAGTGTACCTAAAGTACGTCGTTATGTGGAGATGCTCGTTCTGCTATGGAGCTGAACGAGCATCTCATCAAACTCGAGGTAGATCTGAGCCGCAAATACATACTACTTACACACTTCAATCAAGGAACACTAGAACACGCCAACCCTCACACCAGATGAAATGCTCTATTTTTAGCAAAGTGATGGAAGGACCTCCGACGGTGGTGTCGATTTTATGGTGAAAATTTACCTCATTAGCAGTGGTGTGGAAGTCAGCAGTTTATCAGCTCGGGTAGCGTATCATATACTGGAACTAATCGACAGGAACTCCCTGAATATGACACAGGTGTGCAAACACCTGTATCATATTCAGGGAGTTCCTGTTCCACTACTTCGAGAAGCACGAAAGAGGGAATCGAGGCTGTGTATGAAGACATAGCGAAGATATTACAAGGCACTGCCAACTACAATGTTAATGGGGATTTTCAACGCCAAACTGTAGGGTATAAGGTCGCGGCAAAACCGTGATACGGAATGACTGAGGCACATACCTACTTGTTGATTTTCCCTCCAATCTCAGGGTCACTTCTTGGTGAATTCTTTCTTTAGTATGAGGCCCCATAGAAAGTAGATTTGGTGAAGCCCCGACAAAGTCACAATTAATGAGAAAGTCTCTAACATAACGGACAAAAGTGATGACTTTGTGATTGTCATGTGGTTTAATGCCGGTTGTGATCACTGACTTGTCCCAGTATTTTCAGAAAGTGCCCAGGTAATAAAGCCTGTTCTTCGACCGACTATGCTCTACATAGAATTGGGATCCGAAAGGTTTCAATTGAAACTTAGAAAACGTTTCGATTTGCTAGAAACCACTGGCAACGATAAAACCGACACAGTTATAAAAACGTTACAAGAAGTGCTCGAAGATTTTTGTCCAGCAATGGCAAAAAAGGTGTTCAAAGCTCGAGACTCTCGAAGTTATGAAGATTAGACGGGAAATGAGAACTACGCCTGTGTATTAGTCAGAACGGTTTCACCTTAACGTCAAAATTCTAAAGCTGATAAGACACGACCTCAGACGTAATAACACCAGTGTTTTCGAGGCTACGATTGAGTAGAACAGGGACACTAAGGTTTGTACCCAACAGTTCAACAGCAGCAAACAGCCACAGGGAGCAAAATTGTACCCTCAAGATTAATTTCATTAATATTCTCGAGGAAATGAACTGCTTTTACAGATACCTATAATTATCACGGATTAATTAGCCTAGAAATGATGGCCAGAGGGTTCCATTAACGCACCAATGTCCTAGATATCGATCAGAGTGAAGTCAGCTCGGCTATCGAGCAACTCAAAAATAATAAATCCCCTTGAGAGGACGGAATTAATAGACAACACTTTAAATTTGGAGGGACTCAGGTCCTTAATGTGTATTAAATTTCATTCTCCAGCTGGAACAGACGGCTAAAGCGGGGAGAGGGAGTGTGGTGACTCTGATCTTAAAAAAAAGGAGTCAAGACCTGCCCCATGTCACATGTGTGCGAGCCATGTTTACAAGTTGTTCTCGAGAATAGTGTCACAAATTGCCTCACCGTAAAGAAACGACGTGGCAGGGACTAATCCTAGTCGAAAGATTGAGGCTTGTGGTTGCCCAGGAGTCTACTAACCTGAAACCTGATTTGAAACGATGTTATCCGTCAGAATACCAGAGTTGTCGACATAGCTCTCAGAGCATGCGTTTTGATGGTGGGTACACATTTATAGAAGAAACGATAGCCGAGCTTGATGAACGTAGCATAGGACGATCCCCCTCCTGATGGCTTGACCGCCTGAAAAGGTCACAGAGAGTGACTGAATGCGGAAGACGTAGGACCGTATGTTCCGGCGTAATTTTGATTGCCTGAATATGATTGCCTAATTAAGAATAGGCATAAAACTGTCCACGGTTTCTACAGACATAAGATCGTACGTAATTATTCAAAAGTTTAAGCTCCATCTATTTTGTTCTGCACTCTGCATTGGACTTGTGTAAGTAGATTAAGGATTTTATAGAGGAGTTTATTTTGTGACTTAGGTATTTTAACATATGTACTTTTAATTTAACTTATACGATTAACACCAGAAGTTTTAATTAATACTAATACATTACAAAAATACCGACCAATAATTGTGAAAATGAAAGTAGTACACTGAATGTTTAATACCGAAATGTCACATAATAGACTAGTTTTTGAGAAAACAGTGTTTACATTATCCCTTATGTGCATAAAAATGGCACATGAATAATTTGAATGCGCAGTGCCAAAACAAGTATGTGCAGATTTACAGAAAAACATTATTAAATCTTAAAATATATGCAACATTTCATTTCAAATGTATATCTTACATATGTAAAAAATGAATGTTCATAATACTGCATTTACAGATTCTTGATTACTTACACACTTTTTGAAAAAACATGTTTTTTTGAGTTTCCCAAAACCTTGTAAAAATCACATCTGGAACTTGTCAGGCGCAACGACGTTGTGACATTGATATTTTGAGTGTTTCCGTGCTTCATATGACTCGTAAAGCCCGGTCCCGGCCCGGGGTCCCGGTTGCCAGTAAAATGGCAGTCGTTAAGCCAAACCGAAACTTCAACAGAGGGCAGTTACAACCAGCGGCTGTTCATTTCAACCCGACAATTATTATTTATCATTTAGGTAGGGTTTGGTATGGAACCCTAAAAACTGCACATCTGTCATGCAAATACAGAAAATTCTACTAAAATTACTCAACGCATCTAAAGAAAATTTCCCTTAAAAAAATGTTATCCAAAGAAACACATGCCATTTTGTTTGTCATGCCGTGCACCACAGGGTTCACTTGATAATAAATTGGTGGTAATAGACAAATTAAGCACGCACTATGGTTTCGTAAATGCCAATATTGCTATTGATTGCCATTGATTGCTAAGTAATAGATATAAGATGACACAAATCCAATATTTATTGGATCATATATGACGGTCATGTTTCTAAATGGTTGCTAAGTGGTCGTAAAGCTAATACATTATTTTGGTTCAGCGTTTTTTATTCTAGTTTTTCATTATTTGTCACATTCAACTTACACCCTCCGTATCACAAGGGCCTAATAGACCAGTGCAGATAGTTTTTAAAATATAAAAAAATTGTAGTAGAATGAAACCTATTGCAAAAGGAAGAGAATGTGGCAAAAATAATAGAATAGTTTACGGGCGATCTGAGGTCGGGAAGGGAAAAAAATGGGGGTTTTAAGGGGGGAAAAGGGGTTTTCTCGATTTCCGTCAAAATTACAAGTCCTATGGAAAAATGTTTAATGGCAAAGTTGCAGGAAATAAATAAATCTACAACTTTTGGATTTACACTTTTTGACATAACCTCAAAAAGTATGTCAAAAACTCAAAAAACCCAGATTTTGAGTTATATTAAAAGATATTTAAAGGTAAATAAATAGCTCAAAATTGTACATGAATGATTTAAATAGAAAAATATGATTGGAGTTCTCTTGCATTTTCTGAGAAAATTTACCATTATGATGTACATATATTTTTACATCATCACAAAGAAGAGATTTAAGGTAACAAAAAACTTAACAATTTTTAAAAAATATTTTATATTTTGACAGGTGATTTTTCGATAAAAAATTTAAATGCTTTTGCGATATTAAGTCAATAAAAGGAGAAAAAATAATAAATTTTGGATCAAAAAAATTACAGTGCATTAGGAACATAAAAAGAAAGGTTTCTGCCAAATTTCATGAAAAAGCACACATTTTTGTAAAAGAAAAAATCAAAAACTTAAAATCTGGGTTTTATGAGTTTTTGACATACATTTTGAGATTATGTCGAAAAAGTGTGAATGCAAAAGTTATAGATTTTTTTATTTCCTACAACTTTGCCATTAAACATTTTTCCATAGTCTTGTAGTTTTGTCGGAAACCGAGAAAACCCCTTTTCCCACCTTAAAACCCCCATTGTTTTCACTTCCCGACCTCAGATCACCCGTAAATTATTTTTCCAGTATTTTTGTCACATTCTCTTCCTTTTGCAATAGGTTTCATTCTACTACTAATTTTTGGGTACGAAACCCTAAAAAAATAGTAGGCATCAATTATTTCTTGTGAATAAGATTTAATTGCATTTATACCGCCGCTGTCGACCAAAACGCTGGCCACGTAAACTAAAAAGTTTGGCACTAGGACCCCACGGTCTGAGAGTTTCGACCTCAAACGGCTTAAATAAATAAGCCCCAGCAAGATTTACGTATTTGCGCCGATGGAGGACCTTAGAAGATGCGGCAGCAGCTCCCGCGCAGCTTGCAGTACCAGGAACACGAGAAGGCGCAAGGGTGTCCAAGCATGTGGCAACCCACACAAGCGGTCTTTCACAACTTCCGTGGCACCAATGACATTCCGTAGGGCCTCTTCCCGTCGTCTCGAGTCAAGCCCTTGGGTTTAAGGACTACTGGCACGCCGGCGGCGCAAAGAGCGCGACGGATGATGTCATTTATACTAGCATGACGCGGAAAGCGTCCTGCACTTTTATAGCAGGATAGACCGTGGTGACCCAGGCGGTCGACAGTTACGCCACAGTGACAACGATGTGGAACGATGTAAGAAGTGCCAAGGCGTAAGCAAGCAGCGATGGGGAAAGTGCCATTATCTAGATTGCTAGATAATGGCACTTTCCCCATCATACATTATGTGGAACATTGGTTCCAATATGGGCTGGCAGCGCATGAAGCCAGATGATTTCTTGTGTATGTTCAATATTAATATTGCGAGGTAAAGTGAAGTTCGTATGTGTATGGAAGCCATAAAAACACTTTCATGTTTTAGAAATTAACACGTTTCTAATCGTATAACGAAATTAATTTAGTAGCTAACTAGAACATGTTACGTAGCAATGTTTTAAACAATATTGAAGTATTGTATCAATGTTACAGGAACATGTTAAAAGTAGACTTTCGATCAAGTCCCTAGAGATATTATGAAATTCTGAACGATGTCAAAACAACAATATGATTTTACCGTTACACTAAACAAAGTAAGTTACTTGGTTCACTCTCAAAGCTGATTTAGTAAATAGGTAACGAAAACAACTGCTAAGAGCCAGAAGTGGAATAAAATCCGAACACCAAAGACGACACTGCGATGTTGGACAAACTGTTTCGGGAGCCCTGGGGTTAATTTTCTAGGGCCCCCGGGACTCCCCACCCTAGGCAGTATACATTTTCAGTTCAGAGTGAACGAATTGAAACTTTTACGGTATCAAAACGACACATACGCAATTTTTAAGTACCTAAACAAATGTAGATACCAGTAGATACGGTCCAGAATAAGTACCTCTTATCTACTTATTTTTCAGGTGTGAGTGTTAGCTATACTAATATTATAAAGAGAAAAGATTTGATAGTTTGTTTGTATTGAAAAGGCTCCTAAACTTGTGAAGCGATTTAAAAAATCTTTCACTATTTCAAGCTACGCTAGCCCCGGGTGACATAAGCTATATTTTACTCCCGCATTCCCACAGGAACGGGAACTAAGGGAGTGATACCCCGAGACGTCTGCTAGTGATTAATATTATAGATTGATAAAGACATTACTATGCCAACGATATGCTTAGTCTTGCTATTAAAAACAACTCTGCCAAGCTTATATAAAATATCTAGGTAGTTGCTCAAACCAACAAATTTTCCAACTCTCCGGCTCCATTTATGTGCGTCATCGTTTCAAAACTTTTGTTAGGAAGTTAATCATGTAACCTACTTGCAAGTAAAATCGAAGGTTCTGAAGGAAAATCAAGTACAGTCAGTGTAAATAACATACTGGCGACCATTCTGTTTGAAACTTTAATAAGCACGGTGGGCTGAGTGACAGTTCAAACGAACAATACATAGGTGATAGTTGTTCACTTATGATCAAGTGATCGATATGCTTTTCTGCCACTGAAGTGTATTTTTTTTATATTACTTCACACATTTCTAAAACAATTATTCTAAATGTTCTCATGATTATGTTACTTCCCTATTATTATGGCAAGTTAAACAAATAGGTAAACCCAACATTACTTGACTGCCTCTGTGACGCAGTCGGTAGTGATACCGCATGCGACGCTGGAGGTCGTGGGTGCGATTCCCACCGGAGACAAATATTTGTGTGACCCATAAATGTTTGTCTCAAGTGTCTGGGTGTTTCTATGTATGATAACTATGTATTTAAAAAGTATATAAGTATTTATATCCGTGGTCTGATACCCATAACACAAGCAGGTTATTCCTAGCTTACTTTGGGATCAGACAGCGTTGTGTGAAATGTCCATGAATATTTATTTATTTATTACGAGACAACTCTGCCATAAGAGTTGGCAGAGTTGTATTGTAAACAAATAGGTAAACCCAACATTACAAGACATTATAAAAAAGTGTTCAAGACGTGTATAAAATAAACAATTTTTTTACAACACAACAAATTAAAACATAAAATGTAGAAACATTTATTTCATTTGTTATCAAATCACTTGTAAGACGAGCTTTTCTTTTTAATTAAGCTTGAATAGATTCCAATCCTCTCTGGTACCCTACCGAGATCGCGAAGGATTATTACAATACTAGCCTGAGGCTTCTGTTACTCGGTAACGGAAAACAGTGGGAATTACTAAATTTTATTTGTACGAAATTTCTCAGAAAAAACATGCGCTTTTATTAAATTGAAGCAAAGTATCATGGCAATCTCTAACAAGATTACTTTTAAGGCGACAATCAAACAATGTTTTCGTAGGTTAACAATTTCTGTAAGTGTTATTTTTATAAGCTAAAAGCTTTAAACATTGTTTATTTCGTAATATAAAAAAAAATCTTATAATACTAATATTTTTGATGGGAGGTACACGGCAAATAAATGTCTCATAAGCTATTGGACAAGCAATCAATTAACTCAGCCTATCACACTTCACGCTTGACGTAGGCCTTGGTCGAAGGCGTCTACCAATTTTTCTATTTTAATGGATGATGTAAGATATTAATTGTTGTCTTAATCATGTCATGATGTCATTGGCAGTCATGCCCATGATCGTACTATTCCACTCTTTCTTTAGAAGTAGAAAAAGAATAATATACAAGGATCAGAGAATAAACACTAATAGCATAAGTACTTACTTAGAATCGTAGCAGTCTGCATTGTCAAGTCGGCTGAAAATGTGCCCCCACATATTCTGTCGGTACACAAAGCTTGAGCTGGTTGTATTCGGCCAACGTTTGTTGCACACGGCACCAACAGCCAATCGTTGGCGCAATTATTGGGCCCGGCACCGGAACCAACCATGGAGTTAACTGGGCTGTTGCTATTCCCACTTAGTGTAAAGGCTTTTGAGCGATTATTTACTGAAAATTAACGAATAATGTAATGAATTTCAGTATAAAAGATCCTTGACTGCCTCGATGGTGCTGTGGAAAGTGAATGAGACTGCTTTGGTCTTGGGTTCGCAGCCCGGTTCGGAACAAATATTTGTGTTAATATTTCTTTTGAAGTTTGGGTTTTATATAATTATGAAAAAAAAACTCCGTTTTTAGAAAATTGTAACTATGCTTTCAGCTTAATTTGAAGAATGTCACGAAATATTTATTTTCATTCAATGAAACCAGGCATCTGCCTGATTTCGGATTCAATGAATGACTTAAATGAACAGTTCTCTCCTATCTCACTATAAAACTCAGAGATAGGTATCAGAAAAAGAGTATTCTGATTTCTTTGATAAAACTGGTAGTAACTTCTTACCCGTATCAGCACAGGCGGTGTACTGAATACCACAGAAGTTTCTCTCCATTCGAATGCAAATTCCATAATCTTGGTTGCTCAGCTGAAGACCTGATGAGGGGTCGTAGTTGAATGAACGAAGCTGTCCTGACACGCCGGTATAGTACTGGAGACAACCCTCGTCAGCTGAAAATAGTGTAAGCACTTGCAGGTGAAGTGGTATGGATTACTTTCTAATTCCTACTATCCCTTTCAAAAGATAGGTACGGTCATCTACAAAAGAAGATCTACTCTTGAACTTGACTGTACCTATAGGTGTTTAGGAAATTACTGCTAACTCTGTTATTGTTTTTAAATTAAAACAAATTAAAGTAAACTTTTGCCCAGTAATGGATGTCTTCTAATAAGCTGAGATGATTACGAATACAAATAAAATCTGTACAGTTAATTGTAAAAAAATCTATTCTGTAGATCAATATAGCAGCTGATAAGATAATATATACTCAGGATATTTAATGCTCTAAAATACTAGGCGAGGCCGCGGCAGTAGCCAAAATCTGCCGGGAATCCGTTCCCCGGTTACCCGGGTGCCGGTTTTAGTCGGTTTGAATACGCCGTAGCATTATGGAATCATAGGCGGGGCCGCGGAGCCAAAATCTGCCGGGATCCCTGGGACATCCTTACGATCCTTACCTGGGACTCCCGGCAGTAGTCAGCTGTAAGCCGTCGCGTGGTTTTAGTCGGTAGGAGTCCGGCATAGCATTAATGGTAGGATTTTCACACGTAAAAGAAAAATGAAGCATTCTGGATCTCCACACGTATAGCCTCTAAAATAATAATATACCTCTATAGATGGTACTGCAAGGTATTTGCGTGACCTTAACCTTCCACTGTCTCTCAAAGGATGTTCCACTGGTGACGAAGGTCAGTTTTACAGGGTTGGTCATCCCCACGCCGGCATCGATGTACACTGTTGACGGGGGGAAACAGTATGATAATTTAAACATTTGACATTTCATCCTCCGTGCCGCACAGTGCTGAGTTGTCGCGATATTGCAATATAATCATTGCAAGCGTCCATAGACAGCGGTGACCACCAGTGCATCTGGTGGGCTGTATGCTTGTCATACAGCCCACCAGATGCACTGGTTTTACACGTGTTGTGTGAAAATAAAAATTATCCCTCGCGATGGTTAGCACCTCAGTATTGCGCTACAGGAATTTGTGCGATCCGCCAATGCCTATTTCAGAGTAGGCGTGTTTTCTATGTATAGTTATATTTCGGAAAACATAAGTACATTATGTTTATCAGTAGTCTAGATCTCGTCTTGTCCTCGTTAATATTAACTTTTTTTTGGGACATTCTTACATCACGTGAGAATGTCCCATAAGGTTAGATAGGTTAGAAGCTACTGTACTTACTAGCCAAAGCATTTACTTTTTCTAAAAAAAAGAAATTTACTTACTATGGCTGCCCTGGTTGAGGCCACATATTGCAGGTATGGGGTTGCCTCCAGACACTATGAATTGGTCCTGGTTGCAGACGTTGTTTGTTTGTTCAGGACCCGCAATCGCAAATCGATCAAAATCCAACCTGTTAAGTTAAAATTAAGTATGGATAAGTGATAATCTGATCAAGTCTGCTTCACCTGGGCGAGGTCATGATGTAGAATTCCTGTTATATGAATATGACTTCAATTTAAAGTGTATTTTAGTCATGACCTTAGAATATGACATCGAGAAAGTAACTATCAATGTAGTTACCAGTGTTTCAGTTTCTACATGGTCATGAGTCAAAGAGTCTTAATCTTGAAAATAACTTTGGTTTATCTGCAAGTAAGACACGATCCTAATAATCGTATTGAAATTTACGATGTAAAACTGTAGATATTAATGCAAAAACATTGTATAGGTACTTTAGGTTTAAAGTTTCATACGTTCATTATAAGTACATAGAACACCTCGTAAAAGAGATGCCATTATAGACTCTGACGTTGCCGAAACTGGCTCATTATAACAGTGATATCACAAGTAAATATTGATGTACAAATAAGCAACTCTTGAAAACATCAATCAAAAATTTTCCAAGAACTTCTAGTCAATCAAAAAAGAAAAACTGTGCGTAATTTATAAAAAAAAACCTACCGATTTTCTTTGTGCTTAACGATAGAATATCTATAATTATTTTCGTACATTGCATAATAATAATTGACCTCATAAAATGCCTGATAAAGAAAATGAAAATAGGTTAGAAAATTCAGTTATAAAATCAAAATAAAACTTTGATTTTATTTTATTCGTGTTTAAGCCAGCATACAAGTATTAGTTTGAGTGGCATCTGCAGCTTCTGAATGCAGGCTTTAGGTTGCCTGCAAACTGCAGAATCCCTGATAGCGAGACCACAGGCATGTCATTCTCTATGAATAGAAGCTCAAA
Organism: Miltochrista miniata; assembly: GCA_933228765.1. Lineage (NCBI taxonomy): Eukaryota > Metazoa > Arthropoda > Insecta > Lepidoptera > Erebidae > Miltochrista > Miltochrista miniata. The sequence goes on along the minus strand of OW121747.1, from coordinate 34,176,848 downwards.
TAATTTAAGCTGCGCCTGGGTGATATTGCTCTTTATAGGTTGGTTTAAAATATCTTGGTACTTTTTTAATACAGAATCAGGAGTAGTTTTATTAGTAGAAAATATGTAATAAGGAATTAAAAAGATATTACTTTATCGAAGTGCAAAGCGGCACAGGGCGGAAACTCCACACAAATTATTCATTTTCAATCTGTCACCTAGACTAAAACGTACGGTATGTTTGTACAGAGCTTGAATGTGTTTGTGACCACTAAGGTTAAGCACACGTTCCCTCAAAATACCCTCCAGCTATATTACAGCTGGGTGAGCGTGGGGAAGCTTGCTCAGTGGGTAGCAGAGAATTGTCTATATGTGTGTAATACTATTATGTATATTATTATCTTTGTCAATACTCAAAACAAAATGTTGTAAAGGATTGTACACAGTTCTAGAACGAGTTCTACGGGTTAAGTTTAGAGTAATCTTCTCACCTAATTTGGCACACATCTGGATGAGACTTCATGATAGTCAGTTCACAGGATCCAGTACCGTCGTACGATGAAGGGTAGCCATTGTTCACGAAGTAGGTAGCGTTTTCGGAGGTAGAACTTCCACATGACGTCATGACTGAAAGAATATTGATTATAAGGGCATACCTAATAAGAATAAAGGTCTAGAGCAGTGGTGGGCAAAATTTTTGAACGGGGGGGGGGGGGCGCAGAAAAATTAAGAAATATCAGATGAGGGCCAGAATTATAGAAAACCGGTCAAGTGCGAGTCGGACTCTTTCTCAGAGAATTCCGTACAAAAAACGAAAAAAAAATAGCATTTTTTGTATGGGAGCCCGCCTTAATTTCCTCCTTTTTATTGATTTTGGTATTTTTGTTATAGCGGCAACAAAAATACATCATCTGAGAAAATTTCTGCGCTCTCAAAAAAATACAGTAAACTTACTCACTTGCACAAACGTTAAAAATTACAATGTAACTGGTACCTTCCCGTAAGGCCCTGCATGCCATGGTGGGTGTGTAGGACGTAGGAAATTGCTTCGTATGTGCCATATTTCAAATGCAAATTCGTGTTGTGACGAAGTAAATTTAGCAGCACTAAAAGGTGTTCAACAGTAAGTCGGTTTGCGATTGAGTTGTGCAGCAATTTAATGGTCGAAAAAGTCTGTTAATTTCACCGTCTTCACCTATGTGTTAATTGCTCTACAAAGTAGAATCTACATAATACTTCTAGACCGTCAAAATATAATTATCGCAGGCCATATAACCAGGTGCCGAAGGACCGTCGGCGGGCCGGATTAAATACTTCCGCGGGCCGGAGCTGGCCCGCGGGCCGTACTTTGCCCATCACTGGTCTAGAGTCATCCTATCGTTTTCGTCGTGTGTCGGTGTCGAGATCCTAGATCCACGAGGTCCCAATACGCGCATAGATTTTTTAAGATTTTGAAAACGTACCTATTTGAGTCGACAGGTGACCCAAGGCACCAAGGGTTGTCAGTTTTCTCTCTTAGCGAATAGATATTGCTATTCATCAAAACGTGAATGCTGCTAGTCTTTTGGACACATGCTACAGGGGCCTAATTTAAGTTTACATAGGTATAATGTAAATATATAATGTTAATAATTATGTTTCACAGTAATTTTTAACAATATAATTATGCTTTTTTTTTCATAAAAATCGTAGGTACTTACTACATTTTTTTTGGAAAGTAAGTTATTTATTTTTTTATTTATTTACAACTGAAATAAGGAAGTCGCTGCCGGAGGACCCAAAAAAAACCAAAATGATTTTTAACTAAATTTAAGTTATACAAAAATTACAAAGAAATTACAATTAAAAGTAAGTGGTTCCGACCGATGTTAGAATCAGAATGATCTACGGCTATTCCACGAGTATCGGGTAAAACTGGCATCCGGTTGCATGTGACGAACATCGCCTCATCAAGTCAGCAGTTTTGTCTCCACGTGTAAGTACGGCTGCATTGCGTCATCTCGCGTCAGCAATTCTGTCTCCGCGTGTAAGGCTTGTTACTAAGAAGGGCAACGGGGTCGCTGCATAGTTGCATTTTCTATATTGCTAGATACTATAACACCTCCACCGACAGTTCAGCAATTATTTTTGAAGTTTGAACTGAGAAAATATTGCTGAGTGTCCCTTTGGCGCTTCTGATTCTTCAGGTTGTGCGTATGTGCTATCCAGGATTTCCAGTTTCTTGCCTTTGCATTTCAATAATTTGTATCGTTTCAGAAGTACCAGTATCCCGGCTATGAGAATACAGGCGAATATGATGTAGAACGGGATGGTGGTGTGGTACAAGTATTCTTGAGATACCGGCTGCAGTTGTAACGGAGGCTGCGACATAATGTTGAATTGGGCGTTATGCAGCTTCCTAAGATCGCTGGATCTAAGATTGATCCGAGTAGCATTCGGCTGGTTAACTTCAGTGTATTGTATCTTCGTGATCTTTATAGGTTGTCCTTCTACGTGATCATTGAGATTAGTGATGGTGAACTCTGGAGTGTACAGGTAGCATCCTGTCGGTATAGTAGCTGGATAACTGCCATTTAGCGTGCTGTAATCTTCCCGGCCGCATATGGTGTGAATTTTTGTCTCGTAGGGGAACGATAAGATGTAGTGTTTTTCGTTCAGTTCTTCCATGGATATTTTTGACAGGAGTACGGTCCTAACTTCGCAAGATTTATGTAGGACTTGGTTGATGATGAGGTTCTGGATACAGTCTGGATCCCGTCGTAGTTGGTGGTCCATCTTGTCTTCGCAGAGGTACCAGTTGTTATACTTCGGGCATTCAGCCTCTATGTACACATAACCATTCCTGTTTGTTGCAATCAACGGGTAAGGAGGGATAAGTACGTGCTTGAACTTATTAGGGACAAGGGATAACTTGTACAGGTCGTAATTATCTACAGCGAAAATAGGAAATTTAAATGAGATAACTATTTGATTACCCGAATAGTAGTAGCCAGGTTTAATTATCTCGTAATATTCTCTAAGTTCTAAATCTAATACCTTATCTTTACCATAAACCTTAACTAATTTTTTAACCATTTGTCTTAGACTTTCTACATCAATCATGGAATGATGCGGGCTTGAACTATGTATGAATGCTAAAATGTTTTCTATTCTAATTAACTCATTAAGTATCTCATCTAAGTTCTCGCTTATTAATGTTAAGCATTGGCTAAATTTTGCAAATGTTATAAGATTATACTCTCTATTAAGGTCTTTATTATCTAGTAGAGCTATTACTGTCTCATTCAATTTGGATTGATTTTCTACAAGCTGCATGATAATATCGGAATGTTGGGTCATCCACTCTTTACTCAGGCTAATATGATTATTAAATTCCTCCTGGATCTGGTAGTTATTATCTTGTAAGATTTTGAGAGCTTTGTCGTATTTTATTGCATCAGAGTAGTCTAGATTACCTGTTATACCTTTTATTATAGAACCCAGACCATCAATGAGACCTCGCTTTACACGATTTGGTTTTAACGTTTGTATGTAGCTTATAATTTTACTTAATTTATTAGAGAGATAATCTATTTGGATTTCATGAAGCACATGTATACCATCAACTAAATACTTCTTAAAATTATTTAATTGGTCCCCTAATAGAGCAATTTTACTGTCAATATCATCTAGCTTAATGAATTGCAGGAAGGTATGGTAGTGCGTGATTAGCTTAGTCCCACCAAGGCGAAAAGGTAGCAGTCCCGGGCCATCATCTAGGTTCTCGAATGTTATTTCCGGGTTCGTTTCCTGGGCTGCTATCAAACGAGCAGTCAGGACCAGTAGCACCCTGTAACAATTGAGCGCTTTTAGGTACCCTTTTCAAACGGTTTTTAGCAATGGGGCCGCGTTTTTTAGAAGTGTATATGTGTATTGGCAAATCAGCCAAGATCGCGGTTTTTGTTACGGTTTTCTATTATTCTACTGCGATTGGACAAAGAATCCGTATTTATGGCTTCGTAAATTATTTTCATTTGCTCCCTATGATTTTGAGTGTATTGTTGCATGAGATGTTTCGATAAATCTATGTTGAGGGGATTTCGCGGATCGAAATGCCCAGTTATTATATCAAATGGACGGCATTTGGTAAAACTATGAATTGCGCTATTATAGGCTAAGATGGCGTATGGTACGAGAGTAGTTACATCCTCACCTTTATGCGTTAGCTTTAAAATGCGTAAATGTTCTAACAAAGTTGAATGAAACTTCTTCACGATGCCATTATCGTTTGGGGAATGTGCTAAGGTGCGGTGATGATTAATTTCGTGTAACTTTACAAATTCGCTAAACAATTGGTTGGTGAATTCCGTACCGTTGTCCGATATTATGGTTAGTGGTAAGCCATGATGAGTTGCAAACTTTAGTAAAGCCTGCAGTATGGTAACAGCTGTACCATCTCTTATGTGGTATGCTTGTGCATACTTCGAGAACGCGTCCACTATTGTTAAGTATTTCTCCGATTGGATACTCAAAAGGTCTATGTGAACGGTTTCGAATGGTTTAGTAGCAGGTGGTACTAGGTTGAACTGTGGTTTAATTGGGTGGCGATCGTATTTAGCTTGCCCACAAACGGTACAGTTGTTAATAAATTTAGTTATGTCCTCCTTCATTTTTGGCCAGTAATACTTATGAGATAGGGCTAAGTAGCACTCATTGATGCCACGATGGTTAGTTTTCCCATCATGGTAATGTTTGATAATGTCCTGCTGTTGTAGATATTCCTTAATATTCTCTACCTCTCTTTTGGCCAAAACTAAATTCATGGAAGAACTTCAAAATTTTTCTTGAATGATAGGAATGATGTCATGCATGGATAAAGCAGGACTGATTAACAGGGCTGTTTTCACTTTGGGATTGACATATTCCTTGATGACATTTACAATATCATCTTCTAAATTAGTTTGAGATACTTGTACAGAAGTTCTAGTATGAGTATCGAATGGCTTCGATGCTGTTGGGCGCTTTTTGAGGTCGCCAACAACAGTGATGAAGATTTGCCTATGGAATTTATTTAGTGGCTCGTCAACAATAGGGATTTCAAGAATCGGGTTTTCCTGACTGGTATGTGCAGTTAAGGTTGATGAGTCGCCTTCTGAGGGTGGACGTTCGGATGCGTTCACTGCCATAGAGCTCGTTTCTTCATTATGGATTTGGATGCGGGAGAGAGCATCAGCATTGGTATTGCTAGAACCTTTTTTATAAATGACAGTAAAGTCATATTCAGATAGCTTAAGCTTCCATCTGGTCAGTCGAGAATTGGGCTCTTTCAGGTTCATAACCCACTGAAGTGGTTTGTGATCTGTTACTATTTTGAATTTTGTACCGTATAGGTAGGGTCTGAAATATTTGGCTGCCCAGACTATAGCGAGAAGCTCTTTCTCAATCGTACTGTAGTTGATTTCGCTCTCGTTAAGAGTGCGAGAAGCGTAGCACACGGGTTTGTCAGAGCCTATAGTACCCTGCGATAGGATAGCACCAAGAGCGACGTTAGAAGCATCTGTAGTCAGGATGAAATCTTTTGAGACATCAGGGTACTGCAAAATCGGATCGTTGGTAATGAGCGTCTTGCACATTTCGAAACTTTCAGTGTACTCAGGGGTCATTACTACTCTTCTGCCTTTCTTTAAACACTGAGTGAGAGGTTTGGTAATACGGGCAAAATCAGGTATAAACTTTCTATAGTAGCCGACTAAACCTAAGAATTGCTTGATTTCTTTGGGTGTAGTCGGGATTGGGTATTTTTGGATGGCTATTATTTTATCGGGTTGTGGCTTAATGCCTTCTCTGGTTATTACATGGCCTAGGAAAGAGGTTTCTAGTTTGAGGAACTCGGACTTATTTAGCTGGACTTTGAAATTGGATTCGCGTAGCTTCTTAAATACTTTCTCCAAATTGGTCATGTGTTCTTGGAGCGAAGTACTGAAGACTACAATATCGTCCAAGTATACCAAGCAAACGGTATTCTGCAGTTCTTTCAGTTCTTTCTTTTTAATCCATGACGCGCTGAAATGATGATGGTGCGTTCTTAAGGCCCATTGCCATCCTCAGGAACTCATAGTGCCCATTTTCGACATTAAAAGCGGTCTGAGGGATGTCCGCCGGGTCCATTTCAACTTGGTAGAATCCGCTAGCCAAGTCCAAGGTGGTAAAGTACTGGCAGTTTCCCAGTTTGTCCAACACATCGTTTATGTTCGGGATAGGATACTTATCGTCGTAGGTTTTCTCGTTTAGCTTACGAAAATCTACGACTAGACGCCACTTAGTCTTGCCTGACGCGTCACCCTTCTTTGGCACTACCCAGATAGGTGAACTCCAGGCGGACTCGGAGGGTCTAATTATACCCTGTTCCAGCATTTTGTTTATTTGACTCCTAACTTCGTCCCTATGGATATACGGGTAACGATAGCATTTACCGTGTACTGGTATTTCATCCGAGGTACGAATTTTATGTTTAATTTTATTTGTGAAAGTCAGGGCTTCTCCCTCTATGTAGAATATATCGGCGTATTTACTGCATAGAGTCTCTAAATTAGCCCGTTCCTCCACATTAAGGTGTTCGGTACGTAACTGAGAGATGACAAATTTGGCACGTTCGGGAAACTGATCTATGTACGTATGCGGACTTCTGTGAGAGTATTTTGCATCACACTGAGTATTATAAACCTCTGCTTGTACGGCTCGGTCCATTGAAAATATTACATCATTAGACGTTGGGTTAGTAATTTCTAAAAATCCGCGGTTATTCTTTACAGTGGTAAGGCAATCTCTGATGGTACAGTTAGAAATTCTCTTTTCGGGTATTAATGCCTCTCCATCGTGAAAGTTAATGGGTACTCTAAGTAATTTCGATGAATTGGCTGGTATACTATCCTCGTAAAGATTAGCATTACGTGAATTATGCATCTTGATTTCGTTAATAGAATTACGCGTTATCAACACTCTATCTTAAGGTCAATTTTAGATTCCCATTTCTCTAGCAAATCTAATCCTATAATTCCATCAAAATAATAGTGACATTTAAAAACGTATAGTTTCATGGAATCGAGCTCTTGAAATTCGCTGAAAGTCGGGATATCTATGGTATGATCGCTTCGCGCAGACCCATGGATGTTCGTAACTTCAAAAGGTTCGTAGTTAAGGGGAAAATTTTTATAAAATTGATTCACAGCTTCTGGGCTAATAAATGATTGATTTGCCCCTGTGTCAAGTAATAGTTTTAGGGGCGGCTGTGAAATTTGCAGATATGGGAGCTGCCTTTGTGTTTGGAGATTTACTTCTATTTTAATTTGCTTAATATCCCGCGCTCCTGAAAATCCTGCTCTGGTTCAGAACTAGGTCCAGGAATAGGACTTTCGCAAGGCTGGCTATGTTCCGGGTAACCATAATTAGGATTCTCATAATAAGTATAAGGGGTTGGCTCTACATTGTAATATTCCGTGCCATCGCCGTACAAGTTACAATTGGGTTCGTCAAAATAATCAGGGTAATAGTGTTGTTCACTGTGGTAACCACACTCGTTCATATTCATTTCCTTTGACTTAAAATAGTTGTTAGGGGGCGGGTTACCGCTTTTACGCCAGTCATGACCTGCTATTTGACCGAAGGAGGGTTTTTCTTTCGGTACAAAGTGACTAACACCGCTCATGGGCTTAGGGCCCGTATACGGCTGCTGGAACGTTCTAGGTTGCGGTTGGAAATTGTTGTTGAAGCGATTATACCCTGGTGGTGGCCCTCGGAACATTTGTTGCGTGCGCGTGGGCATACCTACACCGTTACCGAGAGTGGCAGGCCTATTAAAACTGTTAAAAGGTTGCACGTTGCCTTGAAAAGTATTTGGTTTCCATAGCTGCTGCGGTGGCTGAAAATTGTTAACAGGCCCGGTTCGTACAGCTGAATTGAACTGTTTTTGTTGTAAACTACTAGAATTATTCATGGGTGAAAAAGGCAAAGATCTAGGTATGTTACCAGATTTCCTTTCGGTTTCGTTTCGATTTATTAGATACATTACGTTCAATTCCTCTTGTACGAATTCAAGGGCTTTCTCAACGCTATCAGGACGCATACATCGTACACGAGATCCTAAAGGTTCCTTTAAGCCACGAACAAATGCTTGCATAGTTAATTTTTTGTATAGTGCGCGCTTGGCTTCTACGGTGGTAGGTATCGTCTCGTGTAGGGTGACATATGTCATGATAGTGCAGAATAATGAAACACAACGGTCATAAAACTCCTGGGGAGAAGCATTTCCTTGGGTAGCTAGCATAAGATCGTTATAAAGTGTGGTCTCATCCCGTTGGTCTGCGAAGTTGTTAATCAAAGCCTTTTTGATATTGGCCCAATCTTCAGGTATACCATTCGCGTTAATAATCTGAGCGGCTCGGCCGGTTATTTTATTTAATATACAGTTAATAAGGCACAGCCGCGCTAATTCGTTACCAGGATTAGCATCTATATACTCAGAAACAATTTGGTCGCAAAGCTGAATAAATCTTGGCAAAATGTGAGGATTCCCATCAAAATTTGGCACTAAACGTAGGGTTTTATAAATTATATCTGCGTCTGCCATAGTGTTAAATTCGGAACTTACAGACCTAACGCTGCTATTTAAACTATTACTAATACTATTAGAATCTCCGCTAATATCTCTATTCGAATCTAAGTCTAACCTACGTGCTTCTCTAGAGCGCACAGGCCCTCTGGGAGTACTTTGCTTAGGGTGAAAAATGATTGCTAATTACTAATACTAACTATAGGAAAAGGGAAGTTGAGAGCAACACACAAAAACAATTTTTAGTGTACTTACATCAACTGCATTTCAGCACCTCTGGGATCGATGTCTGGATTTCTCCTCCAGGCACGACGTCAGGTTCTTCTTTCAGGATACTCGGCGAACGCGATCGCTCGCGACGGCGGTAGCGATTTAGCGGTAAGGGTACGATATTCGATGCGAGAACCACCCTAATTAGCTATTTCGAGACGCCTCGAGCATCCTACCGACTGCGCCAAATAAGGAAGTCGCTGCCGGAGGACCCAAAAAAACCAAAATGATTTTTAACTAAATTTAATTAATACAAAAATTACAAAGAAATTACAATTAAAAGTAAGTGGTTCCGACCGATGTTAGAATCAGAATGATCTACGGCTATTCCACGAGTATCGGGTAAAACTGGCATCCAGTTGCATGGGACGAACATCGCCTCATCAAGTCAGCAGTTTTGTCTCCACGTGTAAGTACGGCTGCATTGCGTCATCTCGCGTCAGCAATTCTGTCTCCGCGTGTAAGGCTTGTTACTAAGAAGGGCAACGGGGTCGCTGCATAGTTGCATTTTCTATATTGCTAGATACTATAACAACTGATTACATTTATACTTATATCCTATAAAAATACATTAACTTAGTAGTAATTTTTACAGCAGTGTTACTTACTGCAGAGCAGTTTTTTTTTTTTTTTTATACCACTAAGGTGGCAGACAAGCACACGGCCCACCAGAAGAACCGGTGGTCACCGCAGCCTATGAACGTTTGCAACACCAGAGGCGCCACACTCGCGCTGCCGACCCTGTAAAAACCTTCTTAGACCCCTTTTGAAGAACCCCATACTGTAGGCGTTTGGGAAAACCGAGGCAGGAAGATCATTCCACAACCTAAGCGTGCGCGGAAGAAAACTCCTACCGGATCTAACCGTGCTCAAACGCTCCGGACGTAGGGTGTGCGGATGAAATCCCTGTCTATGGCGAGCGGTGCGATGATAGAAGGTAGCCGTGGGCATCATGTCAAACAATTCCTCGGAGCACATACCATTGTACAGGCGGTAGAACACGCATAAGGAGGCATAGTCTCTCCTGTCGCGAAGAGGTTCCACACCACCTGTCAGTATAGGATCGTTGACAACTCTCACAGCTCGCCTCTGCACCGAGTCAAACGGGCGAAGCTGATATTCAGGTGCCCCCGCCCAGAGGTGACAGCAGTACTCCATGTGTGGCCGCACTTGCGACTTATAGAGAAGCAGTGTTTGCGCCGCAGTAAAGTACCGCCGCGCCCTGTTGAGCACACCGAGCTTCTTGGACGCCAGCCTGGCCTTGTCCTCCAAATGACTGCGGAACTGAACGTCACTGGAGATGTCAACACCAAGGATCCCTATACTTTTAGAGATGGAAAGAGATGTGCCCTGGAATCGTGGCGCTACAGTAATTGGGGCTTTCTTAGCGGTGAAGAAACACGCCTGTGTCTTAGAGGGATTGAACTGGACAAGGTTTTGTCTACCCCAATCGGACACTCTAGTAAGAGTAGCCTCGATTTCAGACACAAGCTGTTCACGACTTTCCTCCACTGCGTCCCGAGAGATACCGGGACGGCCTGTGTAACAAGTGTCCCCTGTACTGTCGTCTGCATAACAATGAATGCCGTCAATAGACAACATGTCATTGATATGCAGCAGAAACAGGGTAGGGGACAACACTGAGCCTTGCGGTACTCCAGCGTTTATGGCCATGCAGTCAGAACAGCTGCCGTCGACAACAGCCCTGATGCTTCTATCGGCCAAAAAGCTGGACACCCATCCGCAAAATCTCTCGGTCAGTCCGTAGGAGGGCAATTTTTTAAGAAGACCACGGTGCCAGACCCGGTCAAAGGCTTTAGAAATATCGAGGCTCACTGCTAGAGCCTCGCCCTTACTCTCGATAGCCGTCGCCCATCGGTGTGTGAGGCACACGAGAAGATCGCCCGTCGAGCGACCGTGACGGAAACCGTACTGCCGGTCACTGAGCAGGTCGTTTTCCTCAAGGTACCTCAGGAGCTGTGTATTAATTACACACTCCATCACCTTAGACAATAGAGAGGTGACGGCTATAGGCCTGTAATTGGCCGGGTCGGTCCTATCACCCTTCTTGGGCACAGGATGCACATACGCGATCCTCCACGACGCCGGGACTTGTCGCATGGAATAAGAAAGCGAGAAAAGACGTGTAAGTACCGGACACAACTCTGGACCACACTGCTTAAGTACTACCGCGGGTATACCGTCTGGCCCACTCGACTTATGAACGTCCAGAGAATGAAGCTCCCGTCGGACGTCCCGCTGCGTAAATTTAACTTCCGGCATGGAAGTTCCACACCACGGAACGCCCGGCGGCACAGCACCCCCGTCGCTCATGGTCGAGTTAGAGGCAAAGAGAGAACCCAAAAGGTCGGCCTTCTCCCTGGCACTCTGGGCCAGACTACCGTCGGGTTTAAGCAAAGGTGGTAAACCTGACTGACAGAAGTTTCCCTCGGCAGCTTTGGCAAGCGACCAGAATTCACGACTTCCTGAAGGGTACCCTGCTAGCCGCTCACCAATTCTGCCGACGAAATCGAATTTAGCCCTGACAATTGCTCTTTTGCTGACCCTCGAGGCGGCATTTAGTTTGCGTTTCACCTCAGAGATGTTAGGATCTGAATTTGCACGAGCCGTGGTCCAGGCTCTGTAGGCAGATTCTTTCAGCATCAAAGCTTCTCTGCAGAGCCGATTGAACCACGGTCGCTTTTTTGCTCCTACAGGGATCCAGCGGTTGGGAATATAGCACTCCATGCCCTCCAAGATCCCCTCAGCGACTGCTGCAGCGCAGGAATCCAGATCGTCTGAGGCAAAACAAAGCCGCCTCCACGGGTACGACGCGAAGAACTCCCGCAGTCCATCCCAGTCTGCTGACTTATAGTGCCACACATGTCGCCACTCCTTGGGCCGAGGTGGTTCAGGCCTTGCGAGAGGCACATGCGCCCGAATGATACAGTGGTCCGACGATCCGAGCGGAGCATCCACTGAGACGTTGTATCCATCCGGACGCGTTGTCAGCAGGAGGTCCAGCAATGCACTATGCTCGTTCTCCTTATCTGGTATCCTCGTATGGGATTTAACCAGTTGGGAGAACCCATAGGTCAGGGCAAATTCGTGTGCAGCGTTCCCCGCAAAGTTGGTCATCCGGGAGCCCAACCAGTCAACATGATGACCGTTGAAGTCCCCCAGAATCACAATCTCCGCAGAAGGATACTGCTCAATCACCTTGTCAGTCGATTGTTGCAGGTGGTCAAAAAGGCGAACTGTGTCCGTGTTACCGCTGTGAGACCTGTACACGCACGCGTAGATCCGAGTGTGGCCCCCGTGATCCACGCGCGCCCATAACGTAGACAGGTCCCTGTCTTCAAGGCTTGTAAGACGGCGACAGCAGACATCACCACGGACGTACATACATACCCCGGCTTTCGGCTTGAAGTTGTACTCAAGCTTATAGCCAGGGTACATTAAGTAGGATGTATCGCCCGGGCATGAAATCTGCGTCTCCGTCAGGAAAAAAAGGGTCGGCTTCGCAGTTTCCAGATGGTGGTGGACTACGTTGAGGTTCTTGTGCATACCTCTTATGTTGCAAAGGTCCATGTAGTTGCAGTGTAAGTAATTTTTACACTGCTCTGTGCTAGACAGAGCAGTATAAAAGTTACTTAAAATTAAACCGTGCTTGTTCTATGTGTAACAAAACCAACCACAGTTAAAATTAAGATTATATTATCAGAGCTTTACTATTAGTTACGAGTACATAACTAGCTTTACTTGTCTTTTTTTTAACGTGAGGGTAAATCCATCATGGATGCTATGCCGGACTCCTACCGACTAAAAAACCTCACGTAACGTCCAACAGTCTATGGCGTGGAGCCCCGGGTAAGCCCTCGGAAGGATGTCCCAGGACTCACAACAGGCGATTTACTTGTCTATTTTTGAAAAAATCTAAAAGACATTATAGATTGCTATTGAATAACTTTAGGCATGTAAAAGGGAGTATTGGAGTTGTGTAGGGCTCCACCGATACTTACGGGGTTCACTAACGGCACTAACGAATTATAACTTTGGTAATAACTTTAGTTGCGTTAGTAAGTAACTTTCGATGCGGCACCAATTACAGACAAAACTCATTTATACCGCGAGCATGCAAGAGTCTAAACTCAATGTCCAATGAACTCGGTTTTGATATTTTTAATACAAGCATTCCAATAGCAAGGCGTCAAATGAGCGATAAGTTTTTCAAAAACTAGTAAATACCTCTTATAACATATTTTATTTAATTATGTAATAAGTACTTTTAATGTTATGAGTGTAAAAGGCATAAGTAGCGTAAGTTGCTCAATGTATATTTATTACGAATCCTAAACGTGAAAACCTATAATTGGCTACTGATACTAATTTAAATGTTTTACTTAAGTTGAATAATGCTGTTCTACATAAATAAATAAAAAAAATAAAAAAAAAATAAAAAAAATTACTTAATAAATAAATAACATACTTCACAGCTATATTGGCATCGCACGACTGTTTAGAAACTGAACTTTAAATAACTTGCGGGGGGATTTTATGAGGGAAAAGAGGTTAATTAAGGATGCTGATAGGACCAACGACCTTGACCATACAAAACATGCGTCCTCCAAGCTAGATTAAAAATTTACTTTTGGCTATCATTTTTCGTCTACTTGCCCACAAAAATGATTTCATTTGCACCTCCTTTTCAGTTCATTAGATACAGTTGCTCATTTTGCCTGAAAATGAACGATTCTAATTATTATTAGGGCAGTTTTTTATGTAGATGTATGAAAGAAGTCGACAAATCGAACAATGGCATTGAACCACGTGGACAGAGAGGAATATTTTATGCTGATGTTTTATTGAGATCTTGTACGAACTAAATTTGATACTCACAACTCTTAGGTTTTATGATGTCCTGATATTTCTAGTGCAAAAAGTTTACAAATCCTCGTGGAAAATATTTGCATTTCTAGGTCACAGTCAAGGCCACGGCACACGGGATCGAAAAATTTCAAAGCTCGAACGAACACTCATGTGCTGTGCTCATCATATCTTTAACTTGAGTGCACATCTATACATACCTATAATAAAATGATAGAAAAGCCAAAACTGTACATTGGAAATATTAAGAAAAAAATACTCGCTAGGTGTTCTACGTAAGATACCGAACCCAAAAATATAGTCAGAAAAATTTTTGTCTGTTTGTCTGTTTGTCTGTTTGCTTTGCTTTGTCCGGAAGGATCTCGAAAAGTACTGAACAGATTTGGTTCAAATTTTGCACAAATATTACTCAGGGGTGGGGTCTTAAAATAGGCTATATATTATCACGCTACATATCCTAGGGGCTAAGCAGAGAGCAATGAAATGTGTAAACCGGTGGATTGATTTAACTAAACGTAGCAGGAATATTAGTAAGAGTTAGGTTTTACACTCAGACAACATATTATTACGCTAAATATTTTAGGAGCTCGGCAGAGAACAATGAAAATCTGTTTGTATATTTTTGCAAAATAGAGAAACTACTGAATAATTTTAATTAATCTTTTACTTGAATAGCAATCTAGAGGTAGGATCTTTAAATTGACTATATATTATCACGCTACATATCCTAGGAACTAGGCAGAGGGTAGTGAAATATGTAAGTATGTGGATTGATTAAACTAAAACGTTGCAGGAATATCAGTAAGAGATCGGTTTTACACACCGGCTACATATCATCAAGCTAAATATCTTGGAGGCTCGATAGAAAAAAAAAAATCTGTGTTTGCTACGATATCCAGACGACTGATATACATACTTATATATTTCTAAAAACATACATATTATACATAGAAAACACCCAAACTCCGAAACAAACATTTGTGGATCACACAAATAATTGGAACAACCCAGAAATCGAACCATGCCCTCCGGCGCGGCAGGCGGTATCACTACACCGACTACGCCCACAGAGGCAGTCAATGAAATTATATTTCATATTCTTTCATGTCACAAGACACAAAATATATTTTTTGAAGTATTTACGGGCAAAAATCAAAAGTACCTAACTGTAAAGATTAGTAGTAGTAATTTATAGGCTTGATAAAGAACAATAATCAAATTCATTAGCTTACGTGTTTTTTAAATATGCATTTAGTATATAACATAATAAGTAAGTTTATCAGTTTTCTAGATCTCATAGCTCACACTAATATAAATCAAATTTCAGGCTACGCTATACTATTGTTCAAGCCATGTAATATGTAGTATACTTTTTTTTAACGTGAAGGAAAATCCATCGTGGATGCTGTGCCGGACTCCTACCGACTAAAAAAACCTCACGTAACGCCTAACAGCCTATGGTTGGGAGACCCGGGTAAGCCCTCGGAAGGATATCCCAGGACTCCCAGCAGACCCACGGCCGCCACTGCGTCCTCGCCTAGGAGGTGCTTCGGGTGCTATGGCGCGTCTTTTGGGGGTTTCGGGTGCGATCCCGCTTCTAAGGGGGGGCGTGCGTGAATTCCTGCTATCACGCTGCCGTCATGGGCTTGCTTCTGTAAGGACGGTGAGAAGCCCTCTCACCGTCCTCAGGCCCCCGGTCATGGAGGCCGATAGTCTTCGGCGAAGACCGGCGCCCAAGCCGCCGACTGCGGAGCTCGGGTGGGAGAGTTCTCTCCCGTTATCATAAAAGAGCTTTAAGGTTAAGCTCTTTTATGATTAAGCCAACACGCCAGTTTAGATATTACCTTCACATTCAAAGGGATCCTTGAATTCTAGGTTTTGCGAAAGTTGAGATGTCTCTAATTCCTGAACTAGGAAACCTTTAAAATGGAAACTTGTGTGAAACATTCCTTAAAGTATTCCCTTTATAACACTAAAAAAAAATTTAGAATCGCAAAACGCATTGAGAAGTTACAACTAATAAACCGTTTTGTCTTTCATCCCTTCTCCCAAAGGAACCGCGCAAAATACCGAGATCAAAAGTATCCTAGAACCTCCCTCGGATTATAAGCTCTGATTGTTGTACGAAGTTTCATTCAAATCGATTCAGTATCTTCGGCGCGATACTTATTTGGAACACAGACAGACAGACACACATGAAAAATTTAAATTTCATTTTCGGCTACAGTAGACTCTCGACCCTCAACAGTTTTATTATAGGTATGTATAGACTAGCTGACCCTCGCAACTTCGTTTACGTCACATAAGATCTATGAAAGGAGAGGAATTTCTTCATCAGACTCATCAAGCAGCGTGTGAAACTGCCCTGTTTGCTTAATCAAAAAAGAGCTTAAAGATTAAGTCCATTCTAAAGCAATTCAGTCCACGCCTTCGGCGCAGACTGAATTATTTTTCATTAGAATTAATCATTAAGCACTTTTATGATTAAGCCAACACGCCAGTTTATATTTACCCTTACATTCAAAGGGACTCTTGATTTCTAGGTTTTGTGAAAGTTGAGATGTTTCTACTTCCTGAACTACAAAACCCTCAACATTGAAACTTGTGTGAAACAATTCTTTACGTACTTCCTTCATGAAACTGAAAAAAAAAATTGGAATCGGACCACGCATTGAGAAGTCACAACTAATAAACCATTGGTCTTTCATCCCCTCTCCTAAAGGAACCGCTGAAAATATCAGGATCAAAAGTATCCTAGAACCTTTCTCGGATCATAAACTCAGATTGTACCAAATTTCATTCAAATCAAATCAGTAGTTTCGGCGTGATACTTATTCGGGTTACAAACAGACAGACAGACGTGAAAAATTTAAATGAAACTAGCTGTCCCTCGCAACTTTGTTAACGCCACATAAGGTGTATGACAGGACAGGTATTTTTTCTTCAGACTCATGGGAGCGTATGAAAAACTGCCCTGTTTGCTTAATCATAAAAGAGCTCAAAGATTAAGTCCATTCTAAAACAATTCAGTCTACGCCTTCGGCGCCGTGAATTATTTTACAATAGCCTTAACCATTAAGCTCTTTTATGATTAAGCCGACACGCCACACAAACGTTTTTTATAATGAACATTCATATGTTAAAAATACAACTTTACTGGAAAATGTTGAGCTTTGGCTACAGTGACATAGGTACATAAATTAAATCACCTTAAACATAATAAGTACATGCATACGGTCACGCCTTTATCCCCAAAGGGGTATCGAGTCATATTATATGTTTACCTTTTTATAGTTCGTCCCACGTAACAGGTGGTGAGCCGCATTGCCGTGTTGAAATGGACAGGCGTTAGTACTGCCTACTTTAAAATAGTAAATTATTAAATCTATAAGCTCTTCAACTTGGTTTAACGACTGCCATTTACTGGCTACCGTTAGCGTTAGTGTTATCGTCTCAACTCTTCCGGTTATGCTTAAAGTTTTCAGTCTGTGGCCCTAATCTAACAAACGTTTCGTAATCGCGCTTCACCATACTACTTACTCTTTTTATTATTAAAGGGGCTAATTAATAAACACGTACGTCATATCGGCCTTGGACCCACTAAAACCATGAGGTCTCTTCCTATCCGTCTAGCGCAGTCCTGGGGTATCCTTTAGAGGGCTTACCCGGGGCCCCCAACCGTAGGCTGTTAGGTAGGATACGTGTGGTTTTTAGTCAGTAGGAGTCATAGTACATTCATGTGGGATTTTCCTCACGTTAAAAAAATCCATCTAGCGCATAACTCCCCGGGTAAGTTGGAGGATGTCCTAAATTTGTTCCCACATTTTGGTTACGACTTGTCCTAGAAGCTCGATAGAATACGGTTCAAACTTTGCTTATAACATAATTTCCACGCGGACGAAGTCGCGGGTAACAGCTAGTTATTACATAAAATAAAACTCCTTCATATCATAGTCTCCTGGTAACTCAGTTGCAAAAAAGCCACATGTAAAATGACAATGCTCTACGAACTGTATGGCGGGTATACATAGCTCTACTCCGCCCCTTCATGAATTTTAGAATGCTTTTATGCATGTGTGTTATTGTGAATAAAATATTTCAGGTCTCAACTCATGTGTTTTATTTGTGTTGATCAGATACGTCACACACTGAGATGTAGTCTCATGATTACTACGAGTGTATGGGGGTAGGTTTGTAAGTGTGGTTGGGTAGCATTCCTAAGATTCTGCTTGTTTTTTGCCAGCCTGTTCCTACAGTTGTCGAAGTTCCTGGGTCATTTAGAGTTCCGTGCCTCAAAGGCAGAAACGGAACCCTTGTAGGATTACTTTATTGTCCGTCCGATTGGCTGGCAAGACCATTTATCTTTTAAACGCCTAAAGATTTCGAGTTGCAATTTATTAACACCATTTATTTAGGATTTTGACACCTTGAAGCTGTAAAAACATCAAACTCCTAAGTTAAGGAAAAAAAAGTGTGTGCGTGTAACGTTTTTGCGCGATATGAAGAATTGAAAACTTCTTTGCCATTGACGGCATCAAATGTTATATTAATATCAATTTCAATTTCATTTATTATGTCAGATAATTCATCATTATTCGAATTTTGAATAGCGGAAACTGCGTTTCTGCAGTCAAAATTTAAATAGCGTTACTTGTGTCAGAAAAATAATTGGAGTTACTGCATAGTCGCGCCTAAAGAAGTTTTACTTCAAAACTTACGGCCGTCTATGTCGTCAAAAACATGTCGTCAAACTCAAAGAAATTAAAATAATTAAAATACTTCCCTTTAACCAACAACTATGAAATATGGCAAGGCTCTTTACCACAAGTATAGGAGAAAATGTAAAAACTGTAGGAACCTACATTTGTAACTAAATCATACAAAAAAGAACGGTCTTTAAAGTACGTCCGTACATAATAAAAGCTATGAAATTCGATTTTTGATTTTCTTGTTACTTGTACAAGTGAGAGATTCTATTCCTGAAATCGAATTTTGCTTGAAAAATTAATTACGTACCAGCAATCAAATTAAAATTGAAACCAATTGGTACATACCAGTCTGACTATACTATTTCGTGAATGTAAAAATCTATGGATCAGTTAGTTCCCATAATCTCCTGGTAGCTCGGTTGCAAAACTACCACGTGTAAAACGAGATTGCCTCAACTACCCCTTCATGAATTTTAAAATCTACGAGTGTGCATGTGTTTCAACATCAATAAATTCATCATGAGTAATGTCAAATAAAATATGGCACACACTGAAAAGTAGTAATGGAAGATGTAGGCTGGCTAGCATTCCCAAGTTCTTGCCGGCACGCCTTCTTTTATTCATACTGTTCCGTAAATTCTATTGATACTTATATTATGTCAATATCAACAATATAAAAAAACATCTGTTTTATATGTTGGCTAAAGTGTAAATTCATGTTCACAACATGGTTTGCAAGTATTGATAGACTAGCATTCCTCAGTTTTTGCCAATGGCCTTTCATCCAATTTACACATATTGCTGCGGGCATCAGCTAGTATTTTATAAATAAACCGGCCAAGTGCGAGTTGGACTCGCCCATGAAGGGTTTCGTAGCAGCAAGTAACATAATATAAACTTCTTATAGTTCGTTGTAACTTTGACCAGGGCCGTCTTAACCGGGGGTTCAGAGGCGCGGCCGCACCCGGGCGCCGAGCCCGAGGGGGCGCAGGCCGAGCTCTAAACATTTCGATATTTCCTTACCTAATTAAACTTTAACTCATAAGTACAATATTAACGCCATTCCCCTGTTTCGTAAACTAACGTCAAAGTAAGATAGCTCTTGTTTCGATATACATAACAATTAAATTTATTTAACACTAGCGGATGTCACGCGGTTTCACCCACGTAGTTACCGTTTCCGTGGGAATACGGGAATTTAAAAAAAAACATATGTTCACCGCAAAGAGTGTAGCTTCCTAACAGTGAAAGAATTTTTCAAATCGGTCCAGTAGCTTCGGAACCAAATCAAATCTTTCCTCTTTATAATATTAATATAGACGCATACGGCAATATCTCCATTCCAAAGACGTTTGATGCGCCCTTTGACATAGGCGCTTGGCGCCCGCACTTTAAGCGAAATGGCCTCTATTATTAGGTGTTTAGGGTGTAAATTGCGAAAAATGGTGCAAAAATTAATTTTTGCCACCTTAATGGTGGAATTTCCAAAAATCCTTTCTTAGTGGATCCCTAGACCATACAAGGAACCTATTTGCCAAATTTGGACTTTCTAGTCCCAGTCAGTCAGGACATTCACGTTTATGCTACTGCTCCACCTGCATCTTAACGCGATTAACACCATAATAGCACTTCAACGTAGATGTGGCCAAGGTTTTAACGTGGTAAATTACAAACGGCATTAAGTAATGGCATTAAACGATAGGCGATAGCTCGGGCTGTCAGTTTTTTTCGACACATCAAAGGGTTTTTGTAATTTTGCGCGCTAAGCGATGTTGGCTACATTAACGCCAGTAAACGCCATCTCATTTCGCGGGCATTCATCTAAAAAATTGGGGCTTACTCTATGATTGCTTTACACATTATGTATAAATAATATAAAATTTACAACCAAAGCATATTTTGACACCGATTTTTAGGATTAAAAATCTATTTCTGGCTATTATTTTCCGTTTGCATAGGTAGACAAAAAACGCCTTCATTTGCGGGGTTTCGTCTTTTTCTAAACTAGTCCCCTTAAACCCCCATTGTGTGATTAGGTTCAACCTCCATCTTGTGTTAACGCGTAACTTCTTGAATTAATCCACTCTAACGGCGTTGTGACGGTCTCCTTTCGTTTTCCATAAATTCATTTGCAATAATATTGTTGCCATAATCATTCCCGATCATAATATTGCGTAATAATGTTTGCTTTAACAACTCAACAGTGATAACTTTTATTTGCCATAAAATAACTTTCTATAACAACATAATATCATAATAATTAGTTTCCATAAGTAACACATCTCATAATCGACTCTTGACATAATCAAAATTTGATATAATTATGAAAATAATACATAATATTGTTAGGTCGAAATTAATTATTCTTAATACCCCGACTCAGTGCAATCCGACTCGGATAGGTTAGGTTAGAAGACTAAGGCGGATGCGAAGCGAAGCGAAGCTTCCGCCTTAGTCTTCTTGTTTCTTTTTAAAACCACCCAGAAGTAGGAGCCCCGCAAAGCGGGGCTCCGTCGAGCTTGGTTAGTAGACGCCATTATGAGGTTTAGTTTTAGGTTTAATTGTGAATAAAAAATGTGTGTCGTATAAATTATCTTTATTTATATTATGGTGGATAAAAGTTATGGAAAATGGCATATTAAAAACGAAAATTATGGCAAATACCTACATTTATTGATTTACATAAATTATTATATAGTAAAAGTCATTTTATGTCATTTCACGATTATGGCAACTGAAGCGTTATTTCTAATGAAATTATGGCAAATACCAGTATGGCATATGCAATTATGGCATATTAAATTATGGCAAACATTAGTAAACCCGTTGTGCTTGTGACCTTAATGTAGCCAAAGCGCATTCTTAATGCCTTAATTATCGAGTAGTTGGACATCAACTTTAATGTTAACGCAGGTGGAGCAGTAGCAATATTTATATAGATTACAAATCTTAGAGAAAAAGAAGTGAAACATCGAAAATATATTGCGTTTTTTGGTTAACCTTGGGCAGTCTGAGCTTCGCACCCTGGCGCTATATAGCCTTAAGACGGCCCTGACTTTGACTGATGTTTTAACACGTTCGCAGTGGTAGCGATTTCACTAAACGGAAATTGCGGTTTATGACGTATTAAAAAAAAACTACGAACTCTATCTCGTTTAAACTAATTTTCGTTGGTAGTTTTTATGGCAATGTACATCATATATATTTTTTTAGATTTATCATTCTCTTAGTTTAGAAGTTAGAGGGGGGGGGGCACACATTTTTCCACTTTGGAAGTATCTCTAGCGCAAACTATTCACTTTAGAAAAAAATGATGTTAGAAACCTCCATAGCATTTTTGAAGACCTATCTATAGATACCACACATGTATGGGTTTGATGAAAAAAAAAATTTTGAGTTTCAGTTCTGAGTATGGGGACCCCCAAAATGTACTGCTTTTTTTCTGGTTTTACATAAGAATCTTAATGCGGTTCACAGAATACATCTAGCTACCAAGTTTCAATAGCATAGATTTTATAGTTTCGGAGAAAAGTGGCTGTGACACACGGACGGACAGACAGACGGGCAGACAGACAGACATGACGAATCTATAAGGGTTCCGTTTTTGCCATTTGGCTACGAAACCCTAAAAACCGGTCTGAGTCCGACACATATTCTAAGTCCGACACATATTCTAACCCATAGACTTGAATGCTATGTTCTAACCCCCTCCGACCTAATTATAATGAGAAAGACAGGTTTTTTCTTTTTATTACTAGATGATGCTCACGGCATACCAGGGGAATATATTCCCAGAATAAAAAGTAACCTAGACTATAATCTATTCCTGTAAGTACCAAATTTCGGCCAGATCCGTTCAGCCGTTAGAGAGGATTGAGTAACAAACATACAATCATTCAAATATGTTAACGAAGTTTCGACGGACGAAACGAACGTAACGAAGAATCAGCATGATTCCAAATATATACTAACAAAAAAAACTCATCTTTGGCAAATATTCTTTACGACAGTTGACATAATCCTATATCGTTTTTATATCAGTTAGTTCCCATAATCTCCTGGTACCTCAGTTGCAAAAATGCCACGTGTAAAACTACATTGTCTGAACCCAGCCTCTTCATGAATTTTAAAATCTACGCTACGAGAATGCATGAATACATTCATCATGAGTCAAATAAAATAGCCTGGCACACACGGAAATATAGTCTAATGTTTTACTAAGGTATGCATGTGTAGGTTTACTAGAATACCTAAGATTTTGTCGACACGCCCCGTTTTATTCATACTCTTCCATAAATTCTAAATTGTATGGATGTGTCAATTCGTCTGTTTTCTATGTGTGTGTTGGCTGTTACACTAAAAGTAGTGTTAACAGAGTTTACTCTATTATCTAAGGTTAACAACATGAACAGAAGGTTTGAGGGTATTGGTAGATATTTAATATTTCTATGGGTAGACTAGCATTCCTAAGTTTTCGCCGATGCCCTGTTGTCCTACTCACTCCTCCTTGTTTCATGGCTGTGTGTCGATATGGTAAGGTAGGTAGGTATGTGTTTTATATGTGTTGGTCAACGATACCGGTCGGCCGAGAGTAGCGAAAAATTCTAAATCTATGGGTCGGCCAGAAATATAATAGTTAGTTAGTTATTCTGACACACAGATACACAGATCCCTTTGTGTTTAGATTTTAAGGAGAAAATCAAAGTCTTTCTTTTTTAGGGTTCTTTACTCAAAGGGTAAAAACGGGACCCTATTTACGGGACTTCGCTGTCCGTCACGAGGCTGTATCTCAAAAGTCGTGATACCTGAAGAGATGAAACTTTCACAGATGATGTATTTCTATTGCGGCTATATTGGTACTCACAAATACAACAGAGTCCGAAGCCATTCGCACAGTATCCGTTCGCCGAACCTCCTCTGCCGGAACATTCACGTGCCGTCATGCAAGTGCCGTTGTCTCCCGATGCCCCTGAACATCCACCATTGGGAAACGTCACCACCGTGAACACTGACAAAACTGTAACAAATGAAAATGAAAAATCTTTATTCAATTACCTAGGTCACAAAGGAACACTTATAGGATAGGACGTCAAAATGATTGCTTCTACATTTACATTTACTGCCAGATTTACAGCCGGAGATAAAAGAACCTGGCAATAAAACTCACAGTAAATATTTTACAAACTATTACGTTCACTTAGTTCCGCTATGAATCTCTAATCTTTATATTTATAAATTACGTGTCACATGCTTGTCCCGGACGAACTCCAACTTGAGAGACAGGATAGTATTTTTTTTGTGGAAAAGAAAAGGCTGCGGCCGGGAGTACCAAGTTACAATACCTTAGCTACAGCAACGCGTGGCCTGGTATTGTTATAAAAGTTAAAACAAAATAATAACATTAGTAAATGGTGCCCTCTGTTCCACCACAGATTATATAATATACTAGCGGACGTGACACGGTTTCACCCGCGTAGTTCCCGTTCCCGTGGGAATACAGGAATAAAATATAGCCTATGTTCACCGCAAAGAGTGTAGGCTTCCCAACAGTGAAAGAATTTTTCAAATCGGTCCAATGTTCCGGAGCCTATTCGTTACAAACAAACAAACAAAAAAACAAATCTTTCTTCCTCTTTATAATATTAGTATGTACCAAGGTTCGCCGATATATTATATATCAGCGGATGTATATCATGATATATATCACGATATATATCAATTGATTTTTATCTTGATATATATCTATGGATTTATTCCTGTGTTCTCACTCAGGCAACACGGTGCGAAAAAGTACAATTCAGAATTATTTTAGATAGTTTCCCAAAGTGACAACCTCATTTTAAGTTGGGGAAATCCCTTTTGACATACCAGTATGGTCAGCTTTTAACTGAAATTGAAACCTTAATTTTACTGAGATAAGGTTCATTTTACAAGGTTACAAGGATATAAATCCGATATATATCAAAAAATCGGATATATATCAAAAAAATCTGGATTTTTGATATTTAATAATATTTATTATAAAAATCGGATACTTTCGAACCCTGGTATGTACGCTATATGTAGCATTTTTTACTTTTCACGCTCACACCTACTCTTTGGCATGTAAAAAAAGGTTAAATAAGGTCATACCTCGGGTGCAGATTATTCTTTAACTCTTTCAATTCTATAATCTCCTGGTACCTCAGTTGCAAAATAGCCACGTGTAAAAATGACCAACCTCTACATCGCTCCTTCATGAATTTTAAAATCTATGGAAGTGTGTCATCCATGTGTATTTATTACCCGACGAAGACGTGGTTTGGTATATGAAAAGGAAAAGTATAACCTGTGTACCTGTTTGTCTGTGGCTGAATAACGGCCTACGGGTACACTTTTTTTTCCGGTGTTTCAAAACATGACAGTAAGTACATCATCATAAATGCATTTCTGCATAATACTATTAAATATGTTTTGTGCGTACGTTCGCACTATTTGGTCGCGCCACTTTAACTCCCTTGGGTTGGGACATGTATACAATGGAAAGTTCCTAGCCACTTCGCTCACGCTTAAATTGGGCGTAAATTGTTAAACATCCGCTAATTATCCGGCAGAATTGCCGCAGTCATGAACTGCCTCATGCCGTTGTCCGGCCAAGACTTTAGTATTAGCACGTTTATTGTGAAAGACTACACGCTGTAACCATTAATGTTAAACATGCAGACTTTACATGCATATGGGTGTAAGGGTGCAACCGGGGATACAAGCAAGCCATCACTAATTAAATAAGTAGTAGATAGTATCATTCAGCATTAGCGCGTATTGACACAGAATAAATTATGAATTCGTGTTTATTCTTTTTACAGAAGATTATTCAGAAAAGCCTAAAGCCTTGGGCTTTAGGAATCTTACTAATGTTATAAATGCGATAGTTTATGAGTGTGGATGTTTGTTACGCTTTCACGCTCGAACGGCTGAACGGATTTGACTGAAATTTGGTACTACCCGTTCGCTCTAACTTTGCCGCTGGCGTAGAGGCGTATACCCGAATTGTTAATTAGACGAAGTAAATTGACAGTAGCTAATGTCACTTCGTCATAGAAAATACGCAACATTGTATGAAGAAGTGACATTAGTTGCTGTCAATTTACTTCGTCTAATTAAAAATTCGACTTTAGTATGGAGCCGAGCGGCAAAGTTAGAGCGAACGAGCAGTACAGGGATACACTATAGTCTGGAATAACACATAGGCTTCTTTTTATTCTGGGAATAAGTCCCTACGGGAAGCTGACACGGGAACAAATTTTACGCGAGCGAAGCTGCGGGCATCAGCTAGTTTCTGAATAATTTGGCGACAGAACTCATATCCAAATGTACCAAGATACCGTTTTTTACTGGATAAGTACAAAAGACTTCTACCACAGACACCATAAAATAGTTGTACTATTATAGCCATTCAAGATTTTTGGTCTACAGTCGCAAGAAAATTTATTTCCTTTTCAGTAAAATTCTTTGCAAGCGTATAAAACAAGCAGTAGAAATAAATGAATCCTAATCATGATGAGAAATGTTTGAAGAATGAAAAAACTAGCAAATATTGGATAATAGACATCGAGGGAGATGATGTAATAGTTGAGGTAATAACAGAAATATCAATAGAATAAAATGTGCTATTCAAACAACTTATTAACATGTCAAGTATAAAAATATGCAGAAGGATAATGCCCATAATACTATTTACGTAGCTAAATGATCTAAGGATATGCAAGAACTAGACCTCTAATGCTGAGCGCACATTGACGACAAGACCGTCTCCAGACGGCCAACCACTTTAATAAATAAATTTAACTACAAAACTGCTAAAGAGACCTCTACCAGGCAAAACTGTTTTACTGTGCAAGCCCACGTCCAATAATCGGCAACCGAGTTATAGAACCCAGAACCGATCGAATTTTCAATGTATAGCAAGAGTCTTATGATAGTTGTCTCTCTTACGCTCAGCCTTACCAGCCTTACATTGCGATACTTACTGTAATTTCCTTGAACCACTTTACCGATTCAGTTGAAAATCTTAGTTTGGCCCGAAATATAAAGAGTACATAGAGATATAGAGAGATAATTCACACACAAGCAAACTCAACTTATTCGGTACGGCTATTAAACAGTTCATCACTGACATTATACAGATTATGTACAGAAGACTTACCCAAGTACCATAGAAATATATAATATATAATACTTATACTAACATCGACTTTCTTTTGGTGTCGGAGGCGGAGGCCAAAATCGTTGCTCAAGCGATTCCTTGATTCTTCCATTCCACCTCGGCAGCGAACTATCTAAAAGACCTCTGTAATTCACTCGGTTTTCACTCGCCACACATAAACAAAAGTACAACGCGACAACAACAATATTAGCTTTCATGTTCACAGTGTTATATCCGACGGAATTATGAAAGTTTTATAATATTGCTATTTCAATATATATCAACAAAACGGAAGGCAGAACAATAGAAGTTTTCACCTATTACCTACATAGATGGTGACAATGGGTAGTGATAATTTTCTTGTAGTCAACAGTCCAACACATCCTTTGTATTATTCTAATGGCGGCACTTAAAAAGTAATCGGTTGGTACTATCGGTGACAATGGAAGTTACTTACGTATGGTTATTTAGAGCTCATGGCTTTTGTTATTTATATTGAAATCACCCTAGTTATCGAATTTAGTCTTTTATACGTCCCTTTTTTGTACTAGGTACGAGTAAACACATGCAGGTATTATTTACGATGAAAATATATAAGGGAACCTGAGAAAATATCCGACCTTATTTTCTCAGGTTCCCTTATACATTCTAGTCTTTTAAAGTCGTTATGCAATCATTTCTATTCAACTGCCTAGATAGCGCAGTTAAGAGCAGTGATAAGTGTAATATGCGACTGGCATGCTGACGTCTCGGGTTTGAATACCGGGTCGAACACAATTTATGTATTCTGAAAAACATTTTATTTTGATTTATCATTCACCTGTTTGATGAGATAGTCATAAACACAGCATAAATGTATAGAGTAACGCGAACGAGGTGCGCGTTGCTGATGTAAATAAAACGTACATGTATAAATAGAATATTTTACCCTCGGGGTTTAGGGGATATGCGTTACTTCTCATGGAGCTAACGTTACACCCTGAGGGTACAGTAGTGGCTTCTTCAATGAGATCCCTAAGATTCAATATCTTAGGGATTAACGAAAAAGCCCACATTAGGAGGAAGGGCATAACGGTACTCCGTTCGTTGAGCAGCCCGCCTGGGGCAGTACCTCCGCCCTGCAGAAGACCGCGGTAATAGTAACCTGACTCCGGTTGGGTTATGTTCTCCGTCGGTTAGCAGGGATCCAGAGCTCATTGGGGCGACTTTGTGCCGGTGACGGTGAGACCAGAGGCTTACCTGGCTCCATTGGCGGATAGAGGCGCGGAGTATTGGTACGGCGGTCAGGGAGACCCGGTGAAACGGTTGACCGCTGACCGCCCGCAGGCTGTACGGAACCCGAACCTGGGGATCACTTAATCTCCGCCCCAGGAGGCTGAACCAGCAGCCTGTGTAAAGTCCCTGGTGCTGTGGTCGTGCCGGAGGAGGATACCGGAGTGGACGCGGCCACTGCATTGAGGGGGGGACCGGGGGCCCTTCCGTACGCCGTGCCAATCTTCCGCATTACCTTTGTCTGCCTTTGGTGAGTTGGAGCCTCGCTTAGTCTCCTGCGCCAGCGGCACACAGGTGCCCCCTCAACCTTCTTAATTCCCCTTTTTAAAAAAAACAACCATGGCAGCAAAAAGGAAAAATAAAAGGGTATCCACAGCGGCATCGGCGTCCACACTTCAAGTGGACTTTTGCAACATCAGAGGCATGCGCGCGAACATCAACGTAGTCCACCACCATCTTGAAACTGCGAAGCCGACCCTTTTTTTCTTTACGGAGACGCAGATCTCATGCCCGGAAGATGCATCTGACTTAATGTACCCTGGCTACAAGCTGGAGTACCACTTCAGGCGGAAAGCCGGGGTGTGTATGTACGTCCGGGATGATGTCTGCTGTCGCCGTCTTACAAGCCTCGAAGACAGGGACCTGTCTACGTTATGGGCGCGCGTGGATCACGGGGGCCACACCCGGATCTACGCGTGCGTGTACAGGTCTCACAGCGGTAACACGGACACAGTTCGCCTTTATGACCACCTGCAGCAGTCGACTTCAATCCCTGGACGTTCATAAGTCGAGTGGGCCAGACGGCATTCCCGCGGTGGTACTAAAGCATTGTGGTCCAGAGTTGTGTCCGGTACTTACACGTCTTTTCACACTTTCCTATTCCATGCAACAAGTCCCGGCGTCGTGGAAGATCGCGTATGTACATCCTGTACCCAAGAAGGGTGACAGGACCAACCCGGCCAATTACAGGCCTATAGCCGTCACCTCCCTTTTATCCAAGGTGATGGAGCGTGTAATTAATACACAGCTCCTGGGGTACCTTGAGGAACACGACCTGCTCAGCGACCGGCAGTACGGTTTCCGTCACGGTCGCTCGACGGGCGATCTTCTTGTGTACCTAACACACCGATGGGCGGCGGCTATCGAGAGTAAGGGTGAGGCTCTAGCAGTGAGCCTCGACATCTCTAAAGCCTTTGACCGGGTCTGGCACCGTGGTCTACTTACGAAATTGCCCTCATATGGACTACCTGAGAGATTATGCGGATGGGTGTCCAGTTTCTTGGCCGGTAGAAACATCAGGGCCGTCGTTGACGGCAGCTGTTCAGACTGCATGGCCATAAACGCTGGAGTACCGCAAGGCTCAGTGTTGTCCCCTACTCTGTTTCTGCTGCATATCAATGACATGTTGTCTATTGATGGCATTCATTGTTATGCGGACGACAGTACGGGGGACACTTGTTACACGGGCCGCCCCGGTATCTCTCGGGACACAGTAGAGGAAAATCGTGAACAGCTTGTGTCTGAAATCGAGGCTACTCTTACTAGAGTGTCCGATTGGGGTGGACAAAATCTTGTCCAGTTCAACCCTTCCAAGACACAAGCGTGTTTTTTCACCGCTAAGCAAACCCCAATTACTGTAGCGCCGCAATTTCAGGGCACATCTCTTTCCATCTCCAAAAGTATAGGGATCCTTGGCGTTGACATCTCCAGTGACGTTCAGTTCCGTAGTCATTTGGAGGACAAGGCTAAGCTGGCGTCCAAGAAGCTAGGTGTGCTCAACAGGGCGCGGCGGTACTTCACTGCGGCGCAAACACTGCTTCTCTATAAGTCGCAAGTGCGGCCAATGGAGTACTGCTGTCACCTCTGGGCGGGAGCACCTGAATATCAGCTTCGTCCATTTGGCTCGGTGCAAAGACGAGCTGTAAGAATTGTCAACGATCCTGTACTTACAGCTGGTGTGGAACCTCTTCGCGACAGGAGAGACTTTGCCTCCTTATGCGTGTTCTACCGCCTGTACAATGGTATGTGCTCTGAGGAATTGTTTGATATGATGCCCACGGCTACGTTCTATCATCGCACCGCTCGCCACAGACAGGGAGTTCATCCTCACACTCTGCGTCCGGTGCGTTCCAGCACGGTTAGATCCGATAGGTGTTTTCTTCCGCGCACGCTTAGGTTGTGGAATGACCTCCCTGCCTCGGTTTTCCCAAACGCCTACAGTATGGGGTTCTTCAAAAGGGGTCTTAGAAGGTTTTTACAGGGTCGGCAGCGCGAGTGTGGCACCTCTGGTGTTGCAAACGTTCATAGGCTGCGGTGACCACCGGTCCTTCTGGTGGGCCGTATGCTTGTCTGCCACCTTAGTGGTATAAAAAAAAAAAAAAAAAAAAAAAGAATAAACTAATTTTGGTCAAGACTGTTTTGCATATAATTCAAATGTCACTCTCCATTAAGAAATAAATCAAATTGATAGCAAATATTATCCCAGACCTCAATTACATTACTATTACAATATCTTTGGTATTAGCCTAATACGTTACACGGATGAATTATAACATACAAGAAGTAGCTGAGCACAAGACTGTTTCAAGACAAACTGAAGCTTTACGCAATCTCTTTTTGGACAAAATTATTTTATAGTGCACTTCCACGTCCGATTGTTAACAGACAATGGTTATGCCGAAAATCGAACCGATCGGATTTTCGATGTTAAGCAATATTTAGTCGTAAGACAGTCGTGTCTCTGATGTGCGCTCAGCCTAATAATTCTAAAATAATAGAAAGAAAAGGTTTGTAGTAGCTAAAATAGAGTGCAGAGGGGTGTCGAGGCTTGTGTCTGTAGTCTGTGACTCCGTTGCATTAAACTACGTCACTAGGTCACGTAAATCATCTGTTCAAAGTTTGAGATAAAAAAAAATGACAACGTCAATAGGATTGAATTTTCACTTTCACACTATACGTGTTAGAAAGGGGCAGTCTGGTAAGAACGATCTCACGGCTTTCTTGTTTTCGTATGTAAGGAATTAACTCAAAAACTACTGAACCGATTCGATAATTCTTTCACCATTAGAACGCTACTTTATTTCTGGCTATATTTAATATCCGTATTCCCACGGCAACAGGAACTAAGCGATTTAATCTTACGTTGTTTGGTTGTTTGTTTGTACACACGTAGCCCCCAAACGGTATGATCCATACAGGGACTTTTTACGTTATATTGCTCAAATTACTAATCCTTTATTCTCAACGAGTCACCCTAAAACAAGTCACACTGTGACTCGTCGAGAAAAATACTCGCAACGAGTAACAGTGTGACTCGTTGTTGAAATTTTATTCTCATCTAGTCTAGGATCTCAGACTAACAGAATACATTATTTTGGTTTTGTTCCGTTCTATGGGGATTCGTTGAGAGTAATCTAAAATTAAACTAGGAGAGGTGCATCGGAACTCAACGGAAGTCAACCGGAAGTCACAGGGTGTTAATATCCATGATATTGTGTTTACACCACAGTCATTATAAATTATACACAGCTAGATGTGTATAATTTATAATGTGCCCATCGGCTCCGATTGCGTGCTCTTTCCCGCTCTAGCAGCCGATCGGCTCCGATTGCGTGCGCGCTGCCCCAGGCCCACGCCGACCGCCATTTCGATAGCACAATTTAAAAAGAACAGTTGTGTGCACTTATACGAAAACATGACTGATGAAAAATTAATATATTTCTTCATCAGAGCTATCTAAAACCATGTTCCGAAAAGCACCCGTTAACACCGAGAACAAAACTTGGAATACTGGTACTGCCTTTGTAGTGAATCGATGCACTCGATGAATCCGACCGGCTGCGACTGCATCCGACCGGCTCCGAGCGCATCCGACCGGCTCCGAGCGCATCCGACCGGCTCCGAGCGCATCCGACCGGCTCCGAGCGCATCCGACCGGCTCCGAGCGCATCCGACCTTCTCCGAGTGCATCCGCTTTCAGCCGGTCTGTGTGAAATAGTTGGCGGCTCCGCTCCGACCGGCTCCGAGCGTATACGATCCGGTCTGTGTGAAAAGAAAAGTGCGCGCCGATGCTCTCCGAGCCGGTCTGTGTGAACGGACCCTTAAGCGAGGTGGAACATTAAAAGTTTGTACTATCAAGTAATAGATGGCGCTAATTGCAACGGTTGCGTATGAATGAAAGTAAAATTAATTAATAAATAAGTTTCTAAAATAAAAACTGAGAAATACACTGAGTTTATTCTAGCTTTCGTGTGGATATCCCTCACGAATGCTATGCCGGACTCTTACCGACTTCAGCGACACGGTGCCCTACCCTACACGGTGCCATAGTCTAAGGCCGGGAGCCCTAGAGAAACTCTCAAAAGGACGTACCAGGATTCCTGACAGAATGCACTGTGTAAACACTTCGACAAATTCACAAAATCCCAAGGCCTGCCCGTGGTGGACCCACCATACCCAGGCCTGTTGAAATAATTAGACGCGAAAATGTCCGAAAGAGCATAACTTTATTAAATTAACTGTACAAATTCATTAAAGTTTGCCCCGCTCATTAAATTTTGATATAAGAACTAAAGGTTAATAATATTCATCCACAACGCCATCCAATCACAAACACTGTTTTTTTATCATCTGAAAATCCTACATGGATGCTATGCCGGACTCCTGCCGACTAAAACCACACAATGCCTTACAACAGATGGCCGGGAGTCCCGGGTAAACCTTCGGAAGGATGATCCAGTTCCAGGGTTCCCGTCAGAATTTGGCTACCACCCCGGCACACATTATAAATTATACACAGTTTGTATAATTGCTAATATAGGCTTTTTCGAAAATTTTCGCATTTAAATTTTTTGACAGGCCTGGGGATGGCAGGTCCGCCACGCACGGGCTATTGCCGTGGGATTTTGTGACTTGGTCGAAGTGTGCATTCTGTCAGGAATCCTGGTACATCCTTTTGAGACCTTCCCTAGGGTGCCCGGCTTTAGACAATGATAGGACACCTTGCGTCTTTAATCGGTAAGAATCCGGCATAGCATCCATGCGGAATATCCACACGAAAGCCAACATTAAATTCCGTGTATTTCATAATCAGTTTTTATTTTAGATACTTATTAATTTCATGCAAGACCGTATTGACACCTTGAGAAGTCTGGGGACGCTTTTCTTCTACGAGGGATGGGGCTTTGTTGAGCACTTCCAGCGCCTGGCACCTCAATTAGTGTCATACGCCGGAAGGCTGGCGAGGCTGCTCCCCATTATTGGGGGCCAGGAAGTGCATGTCGCCGTCTCTAAGACGGTGTAGTTCGCTGCAAGGCGCTCTACGGAGCGCCTGTTTGGTCGGACGCCCTCTGCGCCAAAAACATCCACCTGCAGCGAAGACCCCAGCGGGTCATTGCGCAGAGGGTGGCGCGGATGTACTGCACCGTCTCTTATGAAGCAGCGTGCCTAATTGGCGGGTGCCCCCCTTGGAACCTCGAGGCTGGAGTCCACAGAAGTGTTTATGAGGAAAGCTCCCTCCGGAAAAATGGAGGTCGCCTACTCCCGGAGGATATCGATCGCTGGAGACAACTAGCCCGCGAAGATCTCTTTCGGGAGTGGGCTTGTAGGTTGAAGGAACCCTCCGCGAGCGTGCGGCTCGTGGGCTCGAGACGTTGTTCATATTCTTCATATCCTTCGGCCCGGCTGTAGGGTGAGTAGGAACTCGGCGGGGTTTATTGCGGTCCCATTTTCGGGACCGGTGAGCCCCACACACCGTTCTCAGCTACCCCCGTTGCTGGGATGACGGTGCCCAAAGGCATTCCCCGCGTCTAAAAAAAACCGTTTTGACGGCTTTCATTCATACATTAAAGTTATTGCAATTAGCGCCATCTATTGCTTGATAGTACAAACTGATAATGTTCCACCTCGCTTAAAGCTTTTGTCGTCGAAACAAACGAACGGCGATAGTTATACAACCTACACACAAACCTTTCAGGAAAAAAAAAATCTGCTTTTCACCGAGTTATACTGTTATCTTCTAGATGGCTCTGTAAAGCTGTTGGATTGATATACCTGTCTAGGGCTTAAATGTAACGCCCATTAGGTATGTACTTAGGTACCCGAGCGATTTAATGTAATTTTATTAAAATAGTGCAGAATAATTTTATTTGTCCAAAATTTACAGAAATTATTTTGAGGGAGACACTTAGATTGGATTTACTGTAGTTTTGGAGTAGGTTCGTATTGCTTTGTGTGGTTATTAATAATTAGGTACATGCATTTCTTGTATGATTTATAGCACGTACACCTAGGTTAATACAGTTTACTGAGGTGGAATTTCCAACTGAAACTAAAATTTTCGATAATCATTAATAATTATATTGCATCATAATTTCTTCACAGCGATTAGGTATTGTTTTGATAGCTCTTCCTTTTATTATTAATTCAATTGCTCAGCTTTGATTACAAGATGATGCATGTCTATTTCGGAGCATTACATCAAAGGAATCCTTTGAAAAGTTTTGTCCATAGGGCGTCGCATTACGCATGCCTTGTACTTTAGGTGTGGTGGCGCTCATTCGCTACTTACACGCTCACCGCGATGACCATAGCAACCGCGGCCGCGCTCTTTCTATAATTCAAACGTTCGAAACTTTTTTAAACTA
Organism: Miltochrista miniata; assembly: GCA_933228765.1. NCBI lineage: Eukaryota > Metazoa > Arthropoda > Insecta > Lepidoptera > Erebidae > Miltochrista > Miltochrista miniata. The sequence continues at coordinate 34,142,315 of OW121747.1, read as the reverse complement.
TTAAAAAAGTATTAATCCAAAAAGGTTACATACAGAGACAACAAGCAAGGAGTTTGTGGTAAGTTTTGACTTTGGAGTTATCGCTATGTTGATTTTTATTGTTCCAAATTCGAAGCTCATTCGTAGAGCGAACTTTTTGAATAAAAACTTTTTTTACTATGCTTGATATTAAAAAAAAAAACAAAATTACATTATTACATACTTAAATTTTTATTTTATTTAAGTATGTACATACTAATGAAGTGTATAATTTAATAGACAATTTTATGTGTATGTGATTTTTGTATGTGGCTTTTCAGGTATTTAAACTTATTCATATTAGAATTCCTATGTTAAATGAGTGTAAGACTTTTATTTATCAGTTGTTTTATTATAGATCTCCATTTATAAATGTTTTTTATGTTATGGAACAGCAGTTATTTGCATTGTAGGTTACGTTTATGTTAGTTAATATTTGTGCTATTATGACTGGTATGCAAGTTAATTGGCAAACCTATTGCCAACCTTAAGCTATAGCTACAGATAGGTGTGTACAATATAATTGTACAGGTACAAAGTTAAAAATCCAGTACTCTGAAAAAAAATCATGGAAATATTCTGATAAGATTGAGAATTTAATTCCAGGCATCAATGAACCGAAAGACCTCCCCCCCCCTCCCCCCATAGATGAGGCTGCAGTGGTAAGCCGTAGGTCTGTTGGGAGTCCTGAGGTATCCTTCCGATGGCTTACCCGGGGCCCTCAACAGTAGGCTGTTAGGTAGGATACGTGTGGTTTTTATTCAGTAGGAGTCCAGCATAGCATCTCTGTAGGATTTTCCTCAGGAAAAAAAAATCCATCATAAAATGAATACGAATTGTCTAGTTTTTGTCATTCAGGTTAGCAATGACCTGAGCTTTGGGGTTGTCCTTCCGAGGGTCCGAGGTCCGAGGGCACACAGGGCTCCCGACCGTAGATTGATGGCCTTTGGTTTTAACTGGTATAGCATACGTGAGCATACCACAAGGAAATGATAAACACATTACCCTTCCTTTGCATCGCACAGTTGGGTCAAAATGAAGGGTAAAACTAATAAAAAGGGAGAACTTTCCAGGTCTCTGAAGACTGCAGACAAACAGACAGACGGACGGACGGACAGGGCGATACTATTAGTTTTTTTATCGCTACAGAACCCTAAAATCAATTCATGAGAGGAAAGAACCGTCTAGACGCGAACGAAACGATTGATAAATATTTACGGACTCTTTCACACAAGGCTATGTGATTCCAAAGTAAGCTAGGAATAACCTGCTTGTGTTATGAGTATTAGACCATTACCTATATACTTTTAAATATATAATTGTATATTTACAAATACACACCCAGATTTTCGCGACAAACATTTATGGATCACACAAAATTTTGTCTCCGGTAGGAGTCGAACCCACGACCACGTGAAACGCAGTCGCACATTTCGACCTCTAGACTAGTCTAGACTAACGAAGCAGTCATAGAGGAAAATAGGGGTAAATTGGGTAGTTATCGAAATAGAAACTTGAACAGGGTACCTAGAGGTCCTAGATTTATATATAAGGACGTATAACAGTAATGATCAATCGGCTATGAAATAACTTATACCTACATTTGGTTTACTTGATACGATTGCATACACCTAATTTAGATAATGAACATTCAATGGGCCTCAGATCGCGTATCAGTTGCTTACGTCACCTGACGTAATGGCGGGCGCAGATATGAATCTGAATCATTTCATGAAATAAATTGCACTAAAGTAAATATTGCACTCACGTCTCTGGGAAATGTCTTTCCCGAACATGACGTGAATTTAGCTGCTCATGAAATACAAATAGCTCACGGAGACGTTTTCCTGTTTAGTAAATACCTACTTACACTGATTGTGCTTTCGTGTGGAAATCTTAAACCACATTGTGACCTTCCATCTGCCCTCGGCCAGGAGTCCAGGGTACGCCCTCGGAAGGATGATCACAGGGCTCCCAAAGCAGTCTTTGACCGCCATCACGGCGTCTCCTGTGGGTTTGAGTTTTATCCCACTTCTTGCGGGGTTCGGGTGCAATCCCGCTTTTTTTGGGGTGTAGGGGGAATTGACTCATTGTTTGTGCTTCCAGAATAATGATCTTCAACTAAAATTGCTTGAGTTTTGAACGTATTAGAAGGGTTGACTCACAAACAGTTCGTTTCACGTCTAATACTTTTGCAGTTACGATACGGGTGCTACTTGTTTCTAAAGTTTATATACCTACCTCTAGAGATGCGCCGAATGTGGATTGAACTGAATTCGATCATTCGGCCGAATATTCGGTATAAAATGTACTGAACCGAATATTCGGCCGGACTATTCGGTTCAAATTAACGCGGTAAACAGGTCAGTCCAAGAGGCTGGCGACATTATTTCAGCGGTGGGCGCGCAGCCCTCAACCTGTGCCTCAACCCAGGGCGCCGATTCCTAATTGAACAAATTGCAAGCGTGAAGAAAATTTACAGTCGAAATGTCTTATAACTCACCTTTTGTCACTATTATTTCACCAATAACTCTTCGTCTATGCACAGAATTGCCATTCTGTTGATATTATATTATAGTGATTTGCTTAGGTCTACATATCCTTCAAGCTGTAAGAAATCGAAAAGAATCAAGTAAGGAAAAAGTACTTGCGGAATATGTAATGACTCGGACCACTATCTAAAACTGAGTCAGCTCATTACAACAATATCTGCCACTCAGTCCTGTCATCTCGACCATTTATTGCTAGGAAAACCAGTACTTTCCAAGTTCAACGTAATCAATAATGGGTTTGCTCTGCTCGCGGTGAAAACCGAGATTTTATTAAGGAAGCAATGTTGAGCACTACGATCTTTTAGGACGCCAGATTGGACTTACCACCACTATCAATATTACTGTGCGTCACCAGAGATTTTTCTACCATGACGTTAATGATTGGAAAACCCCTACTTTTTCAATAATTATAAATTTTGTTAATAATAATTTCAACATTTGGTAATTATTCGGCAAATAAACCGAATATTCGGCCGAATACGAACTTTCCAAAACTTGCCGAATGTACCGAATTCGAATATTCAGCCGAACATTCGGCGCACCTCTCTACTCTCGTAGTAGGTATCCTATTTGTGAAATTTAGAATTTTAAACAACGTATGATGATCTTTTTTCTTTTCAATCTAGAATTTCCTTCAGTAGGTATCGGCGCTTAACTTCGATTTTGACATTTAGAACTTTTGATTCAAGCACTTAAAGGTTTTTGTGAAATCAACCAGACAGAAGTAAGTGTTCAGAGATAGACAGATGACTAAATATAATATTTCGATTGATGTATAGACGATGAAGATGTAGATATTTGTTTTGACGTACTCGCAAACTGTATTCATCGATAGCTATAGCTGTGACGAAAAGGGCTCTTGTCGGTCTTCTAGGATGGAACATCCAAAGCACATACCTCTTATTAGAGAGAAGTCGGTATTGCAACCATTTTACCCCTTGTGGGCAACTAAATGTGAATTAAATCCCTCATCAAAAAAAACCATGAATGTTATCATAATTAACTTTCATTACAAAAAAAATAAGGTTAAGAAGGCTACATTTTTCCACTGAATTGCCAATGTATTCCCCGGTGAGATTAATTTATAAGATAGCGTGCTCTTTTATAAATGCAAAACCATTTACCTACCTCATTTTACTGACATCTATAGACCTACATACGAGTAAAACTGGAGTTTCGTTAACTACCTTGCCCTTTGAACATGCAGCTCATTCCAGCATTCTCACGAAGTAAGATCCGGTACTAAACCAATGCATCCGCTGTTTGATACAGTGAAAAGCATCAGCTTTTATAAATATTTTACACAGAAGTAAGTCAGAATATCAATGTGACATTTCTTACCTTTTTTTCTCCTAGACTCTCGGGATCAATTTTATGAATCACACAATTTTTAAATTCTAGATCAAAGAGGCAGTCAACTTTTTTTTCAAAAACACTGTTTTTCCTGAGTTTGTTTCAACTTCTCGTGGCAAACAATCGAGGCATCGAGGCAACTCGATTGTCAAGTCATGATTAAGTCAAGTCCAGATTGCCGCGCAAAGGTCATACGCGCCATTAATGCGTCCTAAATATGATATTTTTGTCTAATTAATCGGGAGTAGGCACTTATACTTAACCGAGGTTGTTTAGTAGAAAGAGTGCTCAAGCACGTCTATATTTAAAGAGCTCTCTAGTTCAGCCACTCGAAACTAAATCTGTAAATCCCTTTATGAATAGGTATTTAATAATTTTCTTAACCCAGTTCCTAATTCGCGTAAGACGTAAATTGCTTAGAGTTATGCTTTGTAATGCCATCCATGGATTAGACAAGTTTTCATACGTGCTTGTGCATTAAATATATACGTATTAAATGAAAAACATTTTCTTTAAAATCTTTAATCTACTTTAGTAAATCACGTCAAACGAAATGACAAAGAAGGAGTAACTTCGTCTCATGCCCGCACTCCAAGACACGGGACAGCCTCCACATGCGGGATAGCATCGGAACTATTCGGAACCCTTAGTCGAGATCGCGGTCGTAACCAAAGTCTGCTAGGAATACTGGGACATCCTTTCGAAGGCTGATCCGGTACTCCCGACCGTTGGCAGTTTGTAAGGCACAGTGGTTTAAGCCAGTCGATTTTCAGAGTAAAATACACCAGCATAAAGAAAAACTCATCATTGGCTTCAGCAATAGCTCTCATAACAATCTGTTGGGGCATTAGTGGTATGCTGTTTCGACAAACATGTATCTTTACTGTTCATCAGACCTCAGACTTATTATACCTATTTTAAATTAATTTTAGAGAAAATTATTGTAGAGTAATCAAAACACGATTTGATAAACAAAATCTATAAATATTTATTACAAACATACATTGTGGAAACGAACTTATAAAAGGACAATTTTTAAAGGATTGTGAAACTTTTTCTAAGAAACTGTTGAGTACAACTTCTGTTGACAAAAAATAATGGAACGTTTTCTCTGTTCACTGATAAAGACCTATGACCTGACCCTGTTTACTTGTGAACTATAAAAATAGTATACTAACTACCATGCCAATATCCCCGAAGAGGTACGCAGAGGTGACCAACAAAACTTCATGCAACTTCATAAACACTTTACATTACCTACCTTCTGTAATATAGAACCAAAACATCATCAGTAGGTAAGGAACTAAGGACAGACGTTACACATACACAAAAATACAATCTCTGAATTAAAGTTCCCAGCCATCTCCAGTTAAATGAACTAATCTACTTCTATACATATTGACCTGAACTACGGAATTCTAGACATAATATACAGAGAATTTCTGTGTCACGTACCAGAAAACAATATAATGTACTTGATATACACTTCTACTTTTATTGCGGACAACGTGTACTGAGTCAATTATTTTCTCGAGTAGAAATAAAGGTGTAGACTTATAGAGCGACACTTCTCATTAAGCGGTGAGTAAATTTATTAAAAGAACTTTCTCGTTTCTCGCAGGTTCAATTTATGGTTAAATCATGTAAATGTTTGTTTTAGCTTCAGGTAAACCAAATACATAACTTGAATTTAGCTTTATTTTATTAGTATTGGTCTGATTTATAATGAAATCATACTTTTATTGAAGTAATGATTCTTACTAATATTATAAATGTGAAAGTTAGTGAAGATGTTTGGATGTTTGTTACTCAATCACGCTCTAACGGCTGAATGGATCTGGCTGAAATTTGGTACAAGGATAGAGTATAGTCTGCAATAACACATAGTAGGCTACTTTTTTTTTATATCAAATGAACCAAATTTCACGCGGGCGAAGTCTTAAATAAATCAGTCTATTGCATTTCAGTTACTAAAGGTGACCTCCGTCAATATTTTTTTTGAGGTTAGTTTTCCGTGTTTTCCTTTTCGTCGCCATGGAAAGACAATATCACTTCATATTTAGTAAACTTATTCACTTCTTTTTGATGATATGGTGTAGAAACTTCATTTAAGGACATTTGGCAGAAAATATTATGCACAATTCAACGAATAAGATAGTTTACCATCGAAAACATTACAAAACATGTTTTAAAAGCGTAAGTGCTTCATCAAACATTATTTCAATAGATTTTGGGGTTTTGATCCAATTTTGAATTTGGCTTTGAATTTTTGATTTGAATTTTTGAATTTGAATTTGTTTGATTTCAATAGGTAGATTTCTATTACTACAGTTAAATATAGCTGTAGAATATTTCCCAATCATCACCTGTGCTCTTTATAAGAAAACTGACGCCAAAGCAAACAGTTTTGAAACATTTACCTTGGCGTATCTACTTCTACTCAAACTGTGACGTCGAGCGACAAAAATAATTAAAGTCTATCAAAGTAGGCTAAGCAGAAAATAATGTATTTACCTTATTCTTCCTACTCAGTACTAAACTCCAAATCTATCTACACTAATCTATCTATCTATATATATAAAAATCAATGCCACTTTTCCAAACGGGCTCACCTATCCAAACCAAATGTTTAGGCTTTGTTCGGACTATTTAGCAGATGGTTTATGTGAAGTTTGCACGAAATCGGTCCAGCGGTTCTTCATTTATCACGCAAACGAAGTTGTGCGGGTCAGCTAGTAATTTATAAAGAGGAAAGATTTTATTGTTTGTTTGTTTGTTTGCATCGAATAGGCTCCGTTTGAAGAATTCTTTCACTGTTGGGAAGCTATCCCCGGTGAACATAGGCTTTATTTTATTAGCGCATTCCCACGGGAACGGGAAAAACGTGGGTCAAACCGCGTGACGTCGGCTAGTTTGAGAATAATGCTACACTTGAACCAAAGGGCTTGATACCGTGACGACGGCAAAAGATCTGACGGTATGACATTAATACCGTGGAAGATGGGAAATTGTTTGGTGTGGGAAGTCACCTGCTTCGACACTCTAGCGCCTTTTCATCTTTCCGGCACTGCTGGTTGTGCCGGTAACGCCCCCGCTTCTGCTGAGTTTAGTTTCTGCTTAATTTTACTTTACTTTCATTTTAATTATTTCATTAACTTCCTAATTAGTTCTAATATATTAGCAACGCGACGCAACGGGAGTGTATGCTACGGGGAACATAATATTAGAACATTTAAAAAAAAAAAATTTAAATCTTTTAATCTCCGTTCCGGTTTGACGGCTCATTTCTGGAGTTTTTGGGGTTTTTCGAAGAAAGTTTCCGACCTGTGTAACAGATAGTGCTATTTTTAATACTGTTGGAGATAATCATTGACATTCAATATCATATTTCTGTTGTACGGTTAGTTGCTGATTCACGCAGGAAAAGACGTTTCACCCGTAAATTTGCGTCCACGCATTCAGGTCTTGTGTGGAAAAAGCCAAATTTATACTGGTTCCCTATAACTTTGGTGCTGAAGTTGACAAAAGTTGAAACACTGTTAATTTTAGTGCCACCAGTAACTGGTATGCAATATAAGTATACATTCTAGAATCTATACATCTGTCTATAAACATTTAATAAAACTGTAGAGGTTCGAGAGTTTGTACATGGAAGATTATTTTGAAAATTTTTATTGTAGGACGTTCTCTAATCGATACTGAAGCCAAAAGTTTTTTTTTGTCTGTCTGTCTGTATCCCGAATAAGTATCACGCCGAAACTACTGAACCAATTTGACTGATACTTGGCACAATCTAAGCTTATGATCCGAGGAAGGTTTTAAGATACTTTTAATCCCGATATTTTGCGCCGTTCCTGTGGGAGAGGGGATGAAAGACAAAATGGTTTTTCAGTTGTAAGTTCTCAACGCGTGGTCCGATTGCAAATATTACCTATTTAGTCGGTGAATGTAAGTAAATAGTATTTCGCGTGAAGTCCCGAATTCTATAAGTATGAGTATTATTTAGTGTTAGATAGGAAGTGCTTTGAGGATAGTTCCACACAAGTTTCAATATTGAGGGTTTTGTAGTTCAGAAATTAGAGACGTCTCAACTTTCGCTAAGCCCACAATTCAAGGGTTCCTTTCAATGTAAGGGTCATTCTAAACTGGCGTGTTGGCTTAATCATAAAAGAACTTAAAGATTAAGGATATTGTAAAACAATTCAGTCGGGACTTGATTGTTTTAGAATAGACTAAATCTTTAACCTCTTTTATGATTAAGCAAACAGGGCAGTTTCACACGCTCTTAGGAGTCTGATAAAGAAATACCTCTCCTTTCATAGACCTTATGTGACATAAACGAAGTTGCGAAGGTCAGGTAGTGGTTACATAATTTTAATGTAATATCTATCCGAAATTTAATTGAATATTTAATATTTGCAACAGGGAATGTTTACTGTAATAGTGGAAATCCTCATGGATGCTATGCGGGACTCCTACTGACTAAAACTACATGATGCCTTACTACTGCCTACGATCATAGATTAAATAGTTACTGCGCTACAACCCAGAGTTCCGGGAAAGCTCCCAAAGTCTATTCAAAAACATTTCAGCCCACGCCTCCGGCGAATTATTTTACAGTACCCTCAATCATTAGGCTATTTTATGATTAAGCAAATACATTAGTTTAGAATGACACATTCAAAGAAACTTAAACCCTTGAATTCTAGGGTTAGCGAAAGTTGAGATGTCTCTAATTTCTGAACTACAAAATCTTAAGTATTGAAACTTGTGTGACACAATTCTTAAAGTACTCCTTTCTTACACTAAAAGTATTTAAAATCGGACTACATTTCGAGAAATTACAACTGAAAAACCATTTTGTCTTTTATCCTCTCTCCCGAAGAAACTGCTAAAAATATTAGAATTAAAAGTATCCTAGATCCTTCAGACCATAAGCTCAAATTGTGCCAAGTATCATTCAAGTTTTCGGTTTCGGGATCGATTAATAGATTGCTCTACGTTTAAAATTTTCAAAATATCTTCTACAGATTCTCGACCCTCTACAATTTTATTATATGTATAGATCAATGGGAAGCCTCTGAAGTGTAGCGTCTAGCGTGGAAGGACCAGTCTCGGATATACGAAAGTGAAGGTACACACGTTTTTGGATGTGGTACTATAATTCAACGATATGAAGCTAGTTTTGTATTATGCTAAGGTTTTTTTTTGACACGGCGAATGCTTGTACGCGCCGTCATTCCAGCCGCGCGGGCAGCTCGGACGGTGTGTGGGACTCCCGACTCCGGAGAGGGACCGTCCTACCCACTAAACCCCGCAGTGTTCCGCTTCGCCCTATATTCGTGGGCGAACGCGAGCTCCTCACGAAGGCGCCCCTGAATTGCACGTCAGAGCGGGAGAAATTATCGATTTGCTCCCGTTCCCCCACGCTGAGACGCAGATGCGACGCAACACAGTGGGCCTAGCAGGCCCACTCAACTGCCACCCCCTCGTCATGGGGTCAGCTTGGCTGGATATCGGTACATCGACTAATGGGGGCAGCACGCCGTACCCAATGGTCGATGTTCCTGGGTACTCCGTCTAAGTCCGGTTTACACTCCCCCGGACATATAGGCCGGAGGGATAGAAAACCGTAGCAGGTCACTAGGAAGTTTTCCGATCAAGCTTCCGAGCCCAGGTGGTTCTAAAGCTGTTTTTTCTCCCTCTTCATTTCAAAGTTTAAGTGAGAGTTGTTTTAACGTTAACAAAATCAGACTTTATTTCAATAGCATAAGCCATTGAAATAAAGTCTGATTTTGTTTACGTTAATACTTACCACTGTCACTCTAATCAAAATTTTACAGATACACCTAATCTATAATTAAGATAATACTCTTATTAACATGGGTTTGTTTGAGGTTTGATGACGCTATGTGCCCAATAAAGTAATTAGAAGTGGCATTCACAGATTACATAATTATTCACGTTTGCGTTGTTTTATAAATTGGACAGCTTCCAATATATTCAACTCGTTGAACTAAAGTTGATTGTAGTTGGTACAGAGGATAAATGCGCAGTTTGTTAACATTACCAGAGCTACCTCAAGTGCTTACGCAGCTGATAGATGTTCTCACTGATACCGTATCCAAGATTATACAAACTTCTTGTATATTTGCTGCTTGAATGATGTACAATTATATTAATCAAGCGCGAAGCCTTGCCACATCTCAGACACGACCCCTCTTTTTACCCGAACTGCCGTAGACAGGAGGGTAATGTTTATTCAAAGTAAGTAATTTAGACGTTCATCAAATGTTTATTTCCCAAATTGTACGTCAGACATTAGTTCTTTTTCTTCTTTTCCTTATATCTTGGACTTTCTCGGCTCGAGAGTATGCCAATGTCAAGTCAATTATATATCGAAAATATCAATCCTTTTCATGTTGAGAATCTTGCAAATAGCAGTGTAAGTGTAATATATCTTTTTCTTAATAATTATTTTTATTATCAGCGTATTCATGTATGTTCCAGTCAAGTAAAGCGGTGGTACTTTACTAAGAGTTGTCTTTGGAGTTTGGTGGTACAAAAAAGTCGCGTATCACTTCGTTTTATCACTTTCCAACACTTGTGCACGTTGTTGAAATTTTTATGTTTAAGAATCCACCATTATTAAACATAAATACTCATAAATACACTAATTTTGAAAAATTACAACACGGAATAATGTACGAGTCCTTTCGTGTTCGCGCCAAAACTCCAGATATTAGTTAATGGAAATGTTAAAATTATAATAGATACAGATAAAAAATCAGTAAAAGAGGATACGCACAAAGGGTTCCATACCAAAAAGGTGTGAGCCGGATTCGCGCTCGGAGGTTTTAGTACCTTAAACTACAAAAATTCTGTTTCTTGCAAGAACCCCCTTATTGTTTTTTTTTTCTGTTATTAGTATTATTTTTTGTTATAGAAGCAACAGAGATAAGTCATCTGTGAAAATTTTAGCTCCCCAGCTATCGCAATTCCTGAGATACAGGCTCGTAACAGACAGACGGACAGCAAAATCTCAGTACTGCTCGTTCGCTCTAACTTTGCCGCTCGGCTCCATACTAAAGTCAAATTTTTAATTAGACGAAGTAAATTGACAGCGACTAATGTCACTTCTTCATACGATGTTGCTTATTTTCTATGACGAAGTGACATTGGCTGCTGTCGGTTTACGTCGTCTAATTAACAATTCGGGTATACGCCTCTACGCCAACGGCAAAGTTAGAGCGAACGGGTAGTAAGTGCGCCTTCACACTAGCGTAGGCGTTCGATGGACGTATGCGCGGCGCATACGCGACGCCAGCGTCGCTTATACGTCGCGCTCTCAGAACGTTTGCGAGAACGCGTTTTGGTCACAAAATAGATTCCGACCAGGAAATACTATTGATGGCGTTATTTTTAAAAAAGAAAAGTAGTGCGAACTGCGAATAAAATTTTGTTCGTGGTTCGGGAAAGACTTTCTGGGCTGGCGCCTCGGGACCGTATGCTATTAATTTTTTTTTTTATCGATTTCTTGAATTAATTACATAATAATTAAAACGATGCATACAAAAATACATGTTAATTTGCAATCCAACATGGCCGCTGTCGCGCCGTAATTACAAAATTTCAAGATAGATATTGTCTAAGCCTGGGGGTTTTTTCGTATGCTAAGTACGAATTACATGAAAATTTTGCAATCCAATTTGGCTGAAGCGCTGTAATTACAAAAAATAATGGTGGGTATCGTTTTAGGGGTTTTTAGTATGCTGAGTACGAATTACATGATAATTTTGCAGTCCAATATGGCCACCGCGCTATAATTACAAAATTTTATGATGGGCATCGTTTAAAGGGTTTTTTGGTGTGCTAAGTTCGAATGACATGATACTTTTGCAATTCAATATGGATGCCGCGACGTATTTACATAATTTCATGATGGGTATCGTTTTAGTGGTTTTTTAGTATGCTGAGTACGAATTACATGACGATTTTGAAATCCAATATGGCCGCCGCGCTGTAACTATAGAATTACATGGTACATGATGGGTATCGTTTAAGGGGTTTTTCGTATGCTGAGTACAAATTACATGATAAATTTGCAATCCAATATGGCCGCCGCGCTGTAATTACTAAATTTTATGATGGGTAACGTTTCATTGGTTTTTAAATATGCTGACAACGAATTACATGATATTTTTGCAATACAACATGGCCACTTCACCGTTATTACAAATAACGAAATTTCAAGATGGGTATCGTACCCATCATGAAATTTCGTAGTTACAGAGCGCGGCGGCCATACTGGATTGCAAATTTATCATGTAACTAGAGGATGTCACGCAGTTTCACCCGCGTAGGTCCCGTTCCCGTGGGAATACAATATTTTTTCTTCCATAAGAACCTTCATCTGACAATACCTTACACAACAAAGACAGCATTAGTGAAATCGGTCCCCCCGTTCTGAAGTTATGCGCTTATCAACACATTTTGCGTTTCATTTTTATATATAAGATTCGTACTCAGCATACGTAAAAGCCCTTAAACGATACCCATCATGTAATTTTATAATTACAGCGCGGCGGCCATATTGGATTTCAAAATCGTCATGTAATTCATACTCAGCATACTAAAAAACCCCTAAAACGACACCCATCATGAAATTTTGTAAATACGGCGCGGCAGCCACATTGAATGGCAAAATTATAATGTCATTCGAACTTAGCACACCAAAAAACCCCTTAAACGATACGCATCATGAAATTTTGTAATTACAGCGCGGTGGCCATATTGGACTGCAAAATTATCTTGTAATTCGTACTCAGCATACTAAAAAAAACCCTTAAACGATACCCATCATGTAATTCTATAGTTACAGCGCGGCGGCCATATTGGATTGCAAAATTATCATGTAATTCGTGCTCAGCATACGAAAAAACCTCTTAAACGATACCCATCGTAAAATTTTATAAATCCGGTGGGGCGGCCATATTGAATTGCAAAATTATCATGTAATTTCCACTCAGCAAATAAAAAAACCGAGATACTGCAAAGAGAATGCGTTGTGCGTTTGGCAGAATTTGTTTCGTCAATTTTCACTCCCCAAAAAACTTATCGCATAGTTTCATTTCCTAAAAAAATCTTTAGCAAATTTATATTTTGCATTTTAATTGCTTTGTCAAATAATATTCATTCATTAGGCAACTTTTTACTTGCTTAATTTTTATTAAGTCATATAATTATACTCATATGATTATTATTTTCGAGTAGCAATAATTTCCATGCCGAGGATAAGTCGCTTGTGAACAGGATTGTATACGATCCCCCAGTTAAGCGGCGTATACGTCGCGTTAAAGTCGCGCACGCCCGACGCTTGTTCAGCGTACTCATGTATTCCAGTGGAGACGCCGCTCCAACGCGGCGTATACGTTGCGTATCCGTCTCGTCTGCGCCGCGCATACGTCCATCGTACGCCTACGCTGGAAAAACGCTAGTGTGAAGGCGCACTAATAGGGTCCCGATTTTACCTTTTGGGTACAGAACCCTAAAAGTCTAATAAAATGTTTCCTGTCATGGTCACCAACATTAGTAATAATAATATTTACCATGTGTTATTAAATAAACGATTGCGGAGGAGGGTAGATCGATTTACCAAAGTGATTTTAATACTTTCGCTTTAATCGGCAGTACTTCAGTTCCTTCGTGATCATGACGCCTGCAATAGCGCCGAAATATAAAAAAGACTTATTAAAACTTGGTAAATATTCTTTAACTCTAATACTAAAATATTTTTATATGATCAGCCGAATGAGCCAAAAGACATCAGAGTATTTTAGACGAGCTTTGTCCCTATAAAATATTCTTTTGGTATTTGGACTCTGGAGTAAGAAAACCTGCAGATTATAAAAAAAGCCTTTTATATTTCCATTCACCCGAGTGGGATGATGTTCCCGATCCCGCGGGAACATATTCCAGGGTTAAAAAGTAGCCTATGTGTTATTCCAGACTATAATCTATCCCTGTACCAATTAAAGCTCTATCCGTTCAGCCGTTAGATAGTGATTGAGTAACAAACATCCAAACACCTTCACAAACTCTCACATTTTATAATATTTACACAAAATGTAAAAGCATTTTGGGCGCGATTGTCGTTGACAGCGATGTCAAAAGTGTATTGGTTCTTAAATACTGCAATATTAGCGATTAAACTTGGTATCTTATCTAAACAAATACAGCTCTCTCTTAGATGTGACGTAAACAAAGTGGCGCGGCGCAGTTAGTACAGTATAAAAAATATTCCGGAAAAACTGTACCTCAGGGTGTAATATAACTTTAGCAGTAAAAAATAAAACGATATTATCATTGCTGCCAATATAACTATTAACAAACTCTTACAATATTTATTAATATTAGAGAGCGGTGCTATTTTCTTTTCTTTCTTAGACAAGTTAACAATGCTCTTCCGTTTTTTTATATTTTGCTCGCCAAATTGACGTCGCCAGCCTAATGGAAAGCCGTGGCGCATCTAGCGATTGGGGGCCACTCTCACAGTCCGTAAGACATCTGACAGTGGTCCTCAAGTTGGTGGCCCTGAGATGTGCCTCTTCGCGCTCTTCTTGAACAACCCGGGAATGTAAGATGAGGGAAACACGTGTGCGGGCAGGTCTTTCCAGGTTGTTATAGTTCGACAGAGGAACGATCTTTTGAAACGCTTAGTTCTGGCGAAGATTCTCTGTTCTTGTGTTTTCCTTTATTCGCTTCTAATTCTTGATGTCAACCTCTGCGTCCAGGTCCATATCCCGTATCTTGACAGACAGGTATTTTTGTCTCGAGCTGATCCATCATTGTATTATAACCCTTAAACGTCTATTATTATATAACAGATCTTTTTATGGTTCCCATACCCAAAGTATTAAAGTGGGATCCTATTACTGCGCTGTCCGTCTGTATATCACCAGCCTGATCTCATGAACCGTGAGAGACAGTTACAGATACCTAATGTATTTTTGTTGCTGAAATACCTAATATTATCCTACTATAAATACTAAAAACTAATATTCAAGGGACGCAAATGCAACAAATGTTCTTTAGTATTGGGACCCGCCGGTCTTTGAATGGGGTACTGCCACGCTACCATTTTGTGACATTTATTTATATACCCGGTTGTCATTAACATGACAGTCGTTAAGATAAATTGAAAGCTGGAACAATTTCAGCAGAGCGGTTCGTCACAACCTGCGCCTGTACATTTATTTCAACGCGGCAGTAGACTCGCCGCCTAGGTTTAACGTGGGATAGAAAAAATCTTTCGGGATAAAGGCGTGAATGTATGTATGGATGTAACTAAACAAATTTCACAAAATAAATGTAATACCCCGCTTTAAACGAAGCACTTTGGACTAATATATACAAAATGTACTCTGTGCTTTGGATAACCCAACCCTTGTCAATGTTATATATATATTGTTTAAACATATTCCAAGCGATTACCAAACACTACTAAACAAAGTACCTACGTTGAAAGTCTATTGGTATTTTCCGTGATAGAAAGGCAGATTATGATATAATGTACACAAAATTATGACTAAAAAACCGGCCAAGTGCGAGTTGGACTCGCCCATGAAGGGTTTCGTACTTAGCAGCAAGTAACATAATATAAAAGATCTTATAGTTCGTTGTAACTTTGATTGATGTTTTAACACGTTCGCAGTGGTAGTGATTTTTCTAACCAAAAATTGCGGTTTATGACGTATTAAAAAAAACTACCCGCTCTATCTCGTTCAAACCAATTTTCGTTGGTAGTTTTTATGGCAATGTACATCATATATTTTTTTTAGATTTGTCATTCTCTTAGTTTAGAAGTTAGAGGGGGGGGGGACACACATTTTTCCACTTTGGAAGTGTCTCTTGCGCAAACTATTCATTTAAGGAAAAAATGATTTTAGGAACCTCCATAGCATTTTTGAAGGGTATACCGTCACAATACCAGAAATCATAATGCCTTTACTTAAAATGCCCGAGCCCAAAATACCCGAAATCGAAATATCAATATTCAAAAGGCAAATATTTATAATATAAATAATTTAAAATGCCTTACGGTCGAATAACCGAAACTCAAAAAATAAATTTATGAAATACCTTATCCTAAAATGTTCAAACACAAAATACCTTTTTTTTAACATTATTTAAATCCTACATGGATGCTATAAATCTGTGAATGGTTAACACCCCGACTCAGATCAGAATCAGATTTTTTTTTTGATGTTTCGTTAGCCCACTGTAGTACTTTTGTAACTCTGAATCAAAGTGTTTTAACATGAGGTAAATCCTACATGGATACTATGCCGGACTCCTACCGACTAAAAAAAACCACACGTATGGGGGGGGGGGGGATAAGTTAAAGCCAAATAACAAAACGTGAGTGACAGTGACACATTGTATTCTATTTTCGGTATTTTAAATTAAGGATATTTGAAAATTTGTATTTTGAATTCTGATATAATAATTATTTGTATTTTGAATTTAGACATTTTACGGTAAGGTGTACTGAAATAAGGTATTTTGAATGTTAAGGTATTTCGAATTCGGGTATTTTGGTCTAATGCATTTTAAGTAAAGGCATTTTGATTTCTGGTATTTTAATATATAACCTTTTTGAAGATCTATCTATAGATACCCCCACACGTATGGGTTTGATGAAAAAAAGTTTTTTGAGTTTCAGTTCTGAGTATGGGGACCCCAAAATTTACTGCTTTTTTTCTAGTTTTATGTAAGAATCTTAATGCGGTTCACAGAATACATCTAGTTACCAAGTTTCAATAGCATAGGCCTTATAGTTTCGGAGAAAAAAGGCTGTGACACACGGACGGACAGACAGACAGACAGACCGACAGACAGACATGACGAACCTATAAGGGTTCCGTTTTTGCCATTTGGCTACGAAACCCTAAAAAGGGGAAAAGAATTGAAATTAAGAAGGAAATAGGTAATTGAAGATAAAGTTCAGTTAGGTATTTACTGTTATTAGTTTACCACGTTGACGTGAATGAAAAGAAAAATGAAAGTTGAAGAAGCAAGTGAGGTGTGTATGGAACGTGCCGTGTGGCGCTCGGTTCTTTCTGCCTACCCCGCAAGGGATTTGGCGTGAAGATAGTATAGTATAGTATTCGTTGACGTGAAGTTACATTCCTTCCAACTAACTAAATTTATATTATTAAGCTGCTATAAATTCTCCAAGGACTTTACCGAATTCAAGCACTGTGTACGATGAGAACGATCTTGAGATCAAGTATATCGCTGCTCTGTGCACTAGGAAACAGAACAACGATATCGATCATTCTTCTATGTCCTGGTTTCACACAATGGGTGGGAGGATTCACACCCACTCTCCACGCCATAAACCATTGAGTTATTATTACCACGTATAGAGAAGAAGAAGAACAACAAAAGTTCGCTGCAGCGATTAAACAATAAATTAGATTAGTCGTCTAATCATATTAAAAAATATTCAAGCGCGAGATCGCTTCTTAGTTATAGTTTTTTCACGACCAAAAGGTCTAAAGCGCTGTGAATTCCATGGCGCTTACGCGTTTCCTTCAACGTATTCCAAGAACATGTCACTTGTAAGGAAACACGAGTGTAAAAAATGGCGGTTAGATATTAAAAACATAAATTAAATAAATCATGCGTGTTAAATCGAAAAGCTTATATCCTTACGAGTGAAAAGTACTTCCAAGACTTTTATTTTATCTTCTTGAGTGGTTTTTACAGTATTGGACAACACTCAAAGGCATTTTACGCAAATCTTTTTACTGATGAAGGCGTCACGTTGAGCCGGGTGCTCGCAAGAGACTAATTGACTTATGGTCCCTGGACCATAACGCTTTGTGCAAAATTTTACTTCGGGATGCGTTCTCTATACGTAGCAATTACAGTAATAATAACTCAATGCAATAAATAAACATATTAATAAATAAACATAACTATGGATTACTCATACATCCATAGTCTTGTTGATTTTTGGCGTGACATATAATTTTATGTTGCACATTATTATGATTATAATTTTAGGTTGGTACATTATGAACCCTGTCGGGCAAGCCAACATAGAATAATAATAATAATATTATAAAAATAAAACACAATAGGTAAGTATAGCGTCTATGAGAGATTTCCACTCGTAAATAAGGCAAAATGTTAAAAAAAAGATGTGTGGCACTCGGGGACTGCCGCGGTAAAGCTATAACATAGCATTTTTTATCAAATCAATCAATTACGAGTATAATTATTTCAACAAAGGCATATTTTTAGGCCTATGTTCAACAAAGTAAAGTAAGTACTAAGTAAGTGTTTTACTTTTCTAAAGTACTGTACTTTACTGCGCTTAACTGTGCTTTGCTGCATTTTACTATGCTTTACTGTGCTCCGCTGTTTTCCACTGTCTCCACTTTGCTCCACTGTACTCCACTATGCGCCACTGTACTCCACTGTACTCCTTTTTACTTCTCTGTACTACACTGTACCCCACTGTACTCCACGGTACTCCACTGCACTCATCTGTATTCCACTGTACTCATCTGTACTTAGCGGTATCTATCTGTACTCCTTTGTACTCTATTGTACTCCACTGTACTTACCTGTACTCCTTTGTACATATATGTACTCCGCTGTACTCATCTGTACTCAACTGTATTCCACTGTGCTCAGCTGTTCTCCACTGTAATCCATTGTAGTCTACTGTAACCCATTGTACTCCACTGTACTTATTTGTACTCTTATGTACTCTACTTTACTCAACATACTCATCTGTACTTCATTATACTAAACTGTATTCCATTTTATTCATCTGTACTCCTTTATACTTATCTGTACTACACTGTACTCACCTGTACTCAACTGTACTTTAATGTGCTCTAATTAACTCCACTGTGCTCCACTGTACTCATCCGTACTCCACTGTACTCAACTGTAATCCACTATACTCCACTGTACTGCACTTTACTTCACTGTACATCACTGTACTTCACTGTACTTAGTGTACTTCACTGTACTTAGTGTACTTCACTGTACTTCACTGTACCTCACTGCACATCACTGTACCGCACTGTAACTCGCAATAACTCACTGTAACTCACTGTACTTCAGTGTACCTCACAGAACCACAGTGAACCTCACTGTACCTTACTGTACTTCTCTGTACCTCACTGTACGTAGCTGTACCTCACTGTAAACTTCTCCACTCTCCATTGTAACCTCACTCAAACTCACCTCATTCCACCACAACTCAATCTAAGCCACCCCACTTCAACCCACCCCACACCACCTCACCTCACCTCACACCAACCCTCCCCACCCACCTTACCGCACCGCAACCCGTTACGCGAACGCTCACGTGTATGTATAATATATGAAGTGCGAGTGTTAGGTTTTTTCGTGACGGAATTTCTGGATTCGGTCTCGACGCTCAAGGCCCGCGGTAAAAGCTATGCAATAGCTTAAAAATCATTCCACCTTTTGTAAGAATTAAGTCATATTTTTTAAATTTCATTGTATCTATAACAGAACTACTGTAGCTTGTATTAAAATGTAATTGAAGGCTATTAGAAAAGAGTGACTGTGAGTTTTATTGCCAGGTTCTCTCTCACAGAGTCTACTTCTTGCTGTAATAGTGTAAAATAAAAAATGTTGACGTTCATATTTGTTACTTTGTGACATATAATTATGAATTTTGACATTTTTATTTTTAACGCATGATAGAGAAAAACAACTTGAAGACTTTTCATGCAAACAAAATGTGTAATTCATTATTCACTGTCACTCGGGATGAGTTATGGTTATGAAAGTTATGAGTCTTGATAGTATCTAATAAAATCATGCCCATAGGGAGCTGTTTCTGTATTATGTATTATTTACGGTCTCAAAGAGAAACCTGAAACATTTAGGGACCGAGTAAATAAATGATACCCAGCTTACCTTGCCTTAAGGTTTTGATAGTAAGGCCCAGCTGGCCGTACTATCAAAAGTTCAACCTATCTGATATTGACAACTATTTTGTAATTTATGTGATAAAAGCCTGATGCGACCACTATTTTGTAATTGAAAAATGAGGGTCAAAATATAATAGAAGTTCTTAATTTTAATTTTGATCTAATTTATTCTTGTAACCGCAGAGAACTGTATTTCTTTAATTTACGTAAAAAATGATAGTAAATGCAAAGTTGATTATAACCCAAGCGGGTGTGGTATGTGGTACATCTACATATGTTCTTCAAAATGAATATTGTTAACAAGCTCAATCTTTTAAATTTGTCTACAACAAGCAGAAAAATACGTAAACACTTCAAAAAGAGGTAAAGGTCTTAAATATCGTCGCACTCAAGTGCTACGCGATACTTTTAACGGTTCAAAGGAGGTGATATTGGAATTTTATTTGGAAAGTTTTAGATACGATAAACGATGTTGAAAGATAGTGAGCCATGAAAAGAATAAACGATATGGACAATCGGTGCCTTTATTTTCCTTTGTTTTTGGCGTATTGAATATAAATAGTGTCCTTATAAACTAGGTGAACAACGGATCGAGCAATATATTATTAGTTATTACGCTTGCTTCGCTGTAGAGACGAAGCGCGATGGTCAGTTTGGGTGACTCAGAATATGATCGGAAAATTTTGACATCCGGTTGAGGAGAAGGATAGGCAACTATCGCTCCGGCTCGTATCTAGTGCAATGGTTGACCATCGCTGTCCTGCGGCGCAATACAGTCAGTGTAATGGGCTATTTTTGGACCGGTTCTAGACCAGTCAAATTATGTAGAGGTGACAGCACATCAAACCGTTGTGGTTGGTACGTACCAACGGTGTACAATCTCTACTGTTACCCAATACGAAGCTACACGGTGTCGCCATCCACACAGAGAATTCATTTCCACTTACACTTTCGTGAAAATATTTTGTAGCTTTTATTTCCTTGTACTCCATATTGTCATACCCTTATTTTGAACATTACTCCTATGTACGTGACGCGACTTGCCCTCGCTGTAATAGATGTAATGTCGGGTACATCGGCATTGTAAAAACGTTTAATGGTGAAATACTTAGCACCAAAGTAAGCGTATACTCATTTTTTTATCAGTCCTTTGCAAATTACACAAGGCAATTTGACTATAATTTGCCTTTCTTACGCGAACATTTTTCTAAAAGGTTTTGGAATTATTAGCTGGACTAATAGACAGCACGAACTATGACGTTTATCGGGAAGGGAGGCGCCGTATGGAGACTTTCCCTCTGTCACAGTGGGCTCAAAAAGGAGTACACTTAATACACACACATTTTTAAAAGTTAAAATTTATGAGTGTATTGTTTTACGTAATTGCTTTTATAGTGGTGTATATTAAATAATTTTAAAAAGCAATAACTCAAAAAAAAAAATTGTTTTTGAGCAGGACTTGAACCTGCGTCTTCTGGTTCGCCAGACCAGACGCCCTAACCAATATTTTCACATTAAATTTGTGATATGACAGACAGATATGTATATTGCAAACATGCTATGTCTACTCCCCTTGCACTGATCGCGTTGCTCTGTGACTGGAGCGGTTGACGAAGTTTTATAAGTAGTTATCTAACATATTCGTCTTTTTGTTACACTGTTACATTTTTTAAAACGTAGACATATTCAATCTTGGAAGTGCTGTAGGCTAGATAGTGACATTACTAACTTCCTAGTAATTGTTTGACTATAACATTACGTATGGTAGCCTTCTCACACTAGAGGGCGTGGTACCATTAGTCCGATGAGCGATGCTTGATAAAAACTGCAAACTACTAGTAATTGATTAACATGGTGGAAATGGCTTGCGTGAAGTTAAACGGGCCTGAAGTTTGGTAAATTGGCAACTTTTGTAATGTTGTAAATGTTTCTTTGAAGAGTCATTTACTTGTATTTTATAGGTATTTTAATAGCAATACCTAATTGTAATTTATAGAAGTAACTTACTGTTAAGTTGAAAAGGTGTGATAATTGTTGCGATTCAATTTTTTTAGATTACATTAGTAGTTGATACTTAGTAATTAGGTGCTAAGTTTATTCGCTGAATGAAGTTTCATTTCCATTGAATTAGGTTTGTCCCTGAAACACTACGGCCTTGGTCTTTTATAGGGGATTGGAAGCGTCATACTGAGACTTTCCCCTGTGCCAAAGCGGGCTCCAAAAGGCGTATCTACGCTTATACACACATATAAGAAATATATAATGCGTGTGTCTGAAATTATGTGTGCCTTGTTTAAATTGTTTTGGTGTACGTTACATAGTGACAGAGCACTGTACCGCGGTCGACTGTATAGGTTTAATGAGATCCATCCAACAGTGGGTTGGGGACCGACCCATGACCTTATTCCCTCTACACGACCTTGAATCAGAAGACTCTTTAATAGAGTCCTAGTTACTGGAGATGTAATAGCGTTCATGAAAATTGTAACTTTATAACCATTCTGCCTCGGTGGCGCATTCGGTAGTGTCTCCGCTTGCCGCGCAGTTCCTTTGTTTGATTCAGAGGTCGGTCCAAAAATTTATGTGATCGACAAAATGTTTGTTTCGAAATTTGGGTGTTTTCTATGTATAAATTATGTATGTAGTTAAAATTTTAAGTTTGTCTATCAGTTATCTAGATCTTATAATTATGATGTTGCGTGAGAATGTCCTACAATATTTATTTATTTATTTATTCCTTCTGTTACAGAATCGAATGTAATGCCGAGTATGTGGTTGTTTGGAGGAGGAAGAGTACGCCCACAACCGCAGTGCCCAGCCAGAGGTCCAGCAATCGTGTCAACGGCAGATGGGGCTATGCCTCCGGTCCAAGTTGTCACACACAATTATGGCACCGCCCCGAGAACCAGAGGATTAGCTGTAAGTCTTGAAGAAATTTTACGCTTTTCAGTCTTTTTTACATTCTCATTTACGTTCCGGTATCTGTAGGTAATACTTTGCATACTCTGGATGCTTGTGCTTTGTTCACGTATTAAGGTACTATCGAGCTCATAACTGCAGTAGCAATCCTACGTAACTATGGCGTCAACATTCTTGCGCTACCTGTGACCTTTTTCTTTTAAGCCAATTCACACACACATATATAAATTGTTCTTCCGTAGGAATATTATCGATAATTTCGTTGTTACTACTTAAGCAACCCGTGGCCGAGTAGTTCTAGTATGGAATGCAAATGCAAAGGTTGATGGTTCGAATCCTACGATCTGTTTCATTTAAAAATTAATATATCAGGTTGATTAATAAAATATGTTTCATATGTAGAATTATTATTAGAAACTTCATGCAAAGTTACTTAATCAATATTTAAAATTGTATTTTAGTTTTAAATATAAAAAAAAGATCGTTATAAGCTGAAATCGAACCACGAATATCTCTAATCACTGTGTATTAATAGTATCTTGCTTCAGCCATTTAGCTATCAGTTAATTTACTAGGTTGTTAAATTACTGTATTCGTATCTAATGACTCACAGCAGTTGTAAAGAATAATACAGTTATGAAAACGAATATCACACACACACACAGACACACACACACACACACACACACACACACACACACACACACACACACACACACACACACACACACACACACACACACGCACACACACACACACACACATATGTAAACGCAAAACCAGCCCGAACGCAGCGTTGTTGTGCTATAGCAGTTATGAGCTCGATAGTAGGTACATTACCGGCTTTGTACTGAGCACACTTGGATTTTGAAATAAAATTTTTGTCTCGGCTGTCCCGGACATAATAATGAAACAAGCTCTTTAGAAACAAAGTAAGCAGGCACTTTTCACACGCAATTTCTGGGGTTGCACACGTATAATTTTCCCACTTTCCCACTTTTGCTTGTCTGCCACCATACTAGTATAAAATATAAGGGTTACATTTTTTTGCCATTTGGCCACGAAACCATAAAAATCTCTAGTAAGTATGTTGAAATACCGAGAAAAGTGTAAACAAACGCTGGGAATAACTATTGCATTATGTTTTGTTAACTAAAGAAGCCTTGAACTGTAACATTTTATTACACTATCTACCAGGCACACAGAAATTAAAGGAAGGTTACTGCAAAAATATCGCACTATTTCAAATCTAAGAAAGAGACAACAATTTATGCGCATAATAACGCATAGGTACAGTTGTAGTTTACTCACTCATTCATACAATTTTAATATTTAGTTAATGTTGCGTCACAGGATCACTGCCCGTGTCTTTGTAAATTACTTAAAATAAAATTAACTGTTTGTACCTAAATAAAATGAGCATTACATTTTTTTCGGTCCTAATTTGACGACTGACAACATAATACACTAGATAGCCCGATTTTATATGAGCAACTCTGTGAAACCACCGCGTGTAAAATCTTATTCAAGAAACAGTAGTTCTCTTTCATAGAACATAAAATTATTCTAAATCTAAATGCTCTAACTATAGGGTAATGTAACGTACTATGGGACGCTTGTACCTTGGGACATTGTTTTTATTTCAAAAACTGGTAACACTAGAAACTTAAAATCCTACCATATGCGTAGTATTTTTCTCACCCGTCAACACTAGTAAGTTACGTGATCATACCGGCGTCGAGTGAACTGTGATGACAACTCGAAGTTTTTTGGAGACAAAAGTAAGTTTTTTGTAGTTTCTTGACTTGTTTTACTTATTTTACGCATGCACATAATTGACAAATTGATATCACATGTCTGTTTTTAGTTATTTTCTTTTTACTATTTGTCAAATAGCGAAACAGATTTCTAACCCCAAAATTGAAATATTTTTATTTTCGTTCGATATTGCTATGTTTGTACCTTGGTACACGATTTTGTTTGTACCTGGGGACGCGTCCCAAGGTACAATGTATTTTTATCTATGGTCAGTACTTAAAACTCTTTGTATTTCTCTGTTATTTATAGTGCCACGGAGCAAAACTGGTATAAAGAGAGATGCAGTCAGTCCAGAACGTTTGAGACAGGCAGTAAATAAAGTAAAAGAAGGAGGAAAAATAAGAAGTGTTGCCAAAGACTTAGGGTTGAAAAAAACGACTTTACACAGGTATGTGAAAAACAATCAGAGCAATTCTGTGACAGATTTAATGTCATTCACGCCGAATTATGCAGTAAAAAAAGTATTTTCTGAGGAAGAAGAAAAGCTTTTGCTAGAATATATAGTTAAAGCAGCAAAAATGAACTATGGATTATCTGCAAAACAAACGTGTATTTTAGCCTATCAATTCGCCGTTGGAAGAAAACTGACAAATATTCCTGAGGCCTGGGTAAGAGATGGAATGGCTGGTCGTCAATGGCTATTCAGGTATCGTAGCAAATACCCTGAGCTGTCTTTGCGTAAACCGGAAGCAACAAGCTTAGCACGAGCAATATGTTTTAATAAAGTCAATGTTCAAAAGTTTTACGATAATTTAAAACATATTTATCAACGCCATGAATTTACTCCACAAAACATTTATAATTTGGATGAAACTGGGTGTTCCACCGTTCATAAACCTGAAAAGTTTTAGCGCCAAAATCTCTGAAATTGTTAGGAAAAATGACATCAGGAGAACGTGGCGAAAATGTTACTATGATTGCTTGTATAAACGCAGCAGGAAATTCGGTACCACCGATGATTATATTCCCCAGAGTCCATTTTAAAGATTATATGATGAAAAATGGCCCTCCTGGATCAATTGCTGAAGCTAATCGTTCTGGATGGTCAACGGAGCCTATTTTTAGAAAATACTTAGATCATTTTATCCAGTGCGTGAAGCCGTCACCTGAAGTAAGGTGATTAAACAACCATTACAACTAAAAATGTTTTTCTTTAATTTGTCCCAAGGTACACATAGGGGTGTACCAAGGTACAAATATGTAACGTACCTTTGAACAAAATCAGCATTTTCACTAATTCTTTAATATAATAAAATCTGGCTACATGTAAGCTTCCGTACAAATTCTATTAGTGACAGATTATATTTTCTTTAAAATAAAGTAACTCCCACATAAATATCTTAATTTTATGCCGAGATGGGTTTATTTAAAGTTGAAGCACTGAAAAATGTCCATAGGTACGTTACATGACCCTACTGCTCGTTCGCTCTAACTTTGCCGCTCGGCTCCATACTAAAGTCGAATTTTTAATTAGACGAAGTAAATTGACAGCAACAAACGTCACTTCTTTTTTTTTTTTTTTTTTCTTTATGGCGATACTATTTTCCGCCAATGACTCAGTGTGGATTTGGAAAGATACACAATGTTGCGTATTTTCTATGACGAAGTGACATTAGCTACTGTCAATTTACTTCGTCTAATTAACAATTCGGGTATACGCCTCTAAGCCAGCGGCAAAGTTAGAGCGAACGGGTAATACTAGGATATCAGAACATTGTTAGAGTTTATTCAGACAAATGTAGGTCTCACCTCCTCACTGATCTATTTCGTTTCTGCGTGTGTGAAGCACACCAAGATTCGATGTTTACAAGTGTGCTTATTAATGGAACGTACGGAATATGTTATCAACCTAGGTTCATGAATTATTACTTCTCTGACTTTCTGATATCCTAGTACTCCTAGGCCATACATTGTTGTAAAGTCTAGGCTTTTCCTAGGATTTACTGAATCTAGTCTTTCCTGATAAATTATTTATTGGGTTTTGAATCTATTTATTTTCAAACAGACTTCAAGATAGGAAGGGGATGTCAATTCGACTGTATGTATTTTCTCCGATATTTCTGTCAATTAGGTACAGATGGATTTAAAAACTTTTATTTTTATTTTGGATAGAGTTTACTTCTGAGCTGGTCCCATTTTCACCAGGTCAAGTTCTGATGATGGGATTTAGGAGAAATCGAGGACAACCACCGAATTTGTGAGGAAAACTAGTGCGTTTGTTATTTTTTTAATAAAGTGCTTTTTAAAGTATTATAATTTAATGAAGGTCTGGAGTCGATCTGATGATGGAGCCGAAAGACAGTCGAGGAAATTCCTTAACGATTTACAGCCGTTATGTTGTGTTTGGGCTTGATTGATGATTTATATTGATGAGGGCTTTACATCTAGATAGATAAATTTTGCAGACTACTAGTCACTTAAAATAATGTATTTTTTTTAACCAAAATATAACCGACTTCAAACAAATTATGAAAAATAATATCCCACCAAAAACGTCCCTGTTAAAAAGGGGCCAAGCTCCTATCTGCTAATTGTTCGCCTAAAAAAGTTGGAATTCAATCCAATGCCAAGTTTAGATGCACTTTAAAATCGATCATAATCATTTTCATCAACAGCATGATCCACTGGTAAACATTTGCCATTCCCAAGACTCGCCACTACACCCAGTCCTCCGCCTTCTGAATCCAGCCTTGGAAGGTTTTCGTGCAGTAGGTACGTAACACTTGATTAATTGGATGAATAAATTTATTATTTATAGGCAAATTATTAATGCGGCGACTAACAACTTATTAGGCGACTAACTACATGGTTCCAAAAAAAATAACTTGGTAGTGGTTAAATATTTTAGCAACAATTATATTATAATAAGTAACAAAACATGAGATTTATAAAAACGAAATAAAGGCTGCCACTATAAGATAGCAAATATATTAAACAGGAAAAATAAAATAATATGCCAGGTATTAAAAATAATGACTTGGCAGCTAATATTAACAGTGGGATATCAAACATTGTATTATTAGCAACAATTGGCTTCCATATAAAAATACACTTTCGGGTAGTGATTTAAAGCAGCTAAAACAATTAAAACGGGTCCAAATTTTAAGTATTAAGATTTCAGAATTTTTATTTGTAGAATCGTAAAATATGGAAAAAGGCGACAAATGCGTTGGTTGCATAGAAGCAGAGCAGTGGCCGCGGCGTGGGAGGTGGAGCAAAAGCATAATTTTCGTTTCATAGAATATTTGCGATAACAACATTTGCGCTATTGATCAAAAAGTATAATGCTCATTTCATGTATGTTCAGTTGGTATAATAAAAATATATATTAATGTTGTTCTTTTTTTTTTTTTTTATACCACTAGAGTGGCAGACAAGCCTACGGCCCCACCAGATGTACCGGTGGTCACCGCAGCCTATGGACGTTTGCAACACCAGAGGCGCCACAATCGCGTTGCCGACTCTTTAAAAACGATCATCAACCTAAGCGTACGCGGAAGAAAGCCTCTATTAGATCTCACCGTGCTCGAGCGCTCAGGACGCAACGTGTGAGGATGAACACCCTGTCTATGGCGAGCGGTGCGATGATAGAATGTAGCCGTAGGCATCATATCAAACAATTCTTCAGAGCACAAACCGTTGTACAGGCGGTAGAACACACACAGAGAAGCAAAGTCTCTCCTGTCACTAAGAGGTTCCACACCACCTGCAAGTATGGGATCGCTGACAACTCTCATAGCTCGCCTTTGCACCGAGTCAAATGGACTCGATTCGAGGTTCGAGGGATTTCTTCGATTTCTCCAGGATCCCAGCATCAGATTCTGACTTCCTGTATATGGGAACACATGGAAAGCACCAGCTTTCAAATAAAAAAAAGAATCATCCAAATCGGTTAACTCTTTCAAGCGATTTGCCGTAACAAACATAAAAAAAATACAGTCGAATTGAGAAGCTCCTCCTTTTTTGGAAGTCGGTTAATAAAACAGAAAAATATGATTGGAGTTCTTTTGCATTTCTGAGAAAATTTACCATTGTGATGTATATATAT
This sequence comes from Miltochrista miniata, assembly GCA_933228765.1. Classification (NCBI taxonomy): domain Eukaryota; kingdom Metazoa; phylum Arthropoda; class Insecta; order Lepidoptera; family Erebidae; genus Miltochrista; species Miltochrista miniata. The sequence continues at coordinate 34,113,618 of OW121747.1, read as the reverse complement.
TTTTATTTTTACATCATCTGAAAGTAAAGATTTTAAGTAACAAAAAGCCCACCAATTTTTTAAACGGGTGATTTTTCGATTGAAAGTTTAAATGCTTTTGCGATTTTAAGTCAATAAAAGGAGAAAAAATAAACATTTGAGATCAAAAAAAATTAGTAGTAGTGCATTAGGAACATAAAAAGAAAGGTTTCTGCCAAATTTCATGAAGAAACAATCATTTTTGTAAAAGACAAACATCAAAAACTCAAAATTTGGGTTTTTTTCAGTTTTTGACATACTTTTTGAGGTTATGTCAAAAAAAGTGAATTCAAAAGTTGTATATTTTTTTATTTCCTACAACTTTACCATTAAACATTTTTCCATAGGACTTGTAGTTTTGTCGGAAATCGAGAAAACCCCTTTTCTCCCCTTAAAACCCCCATTTTTTCACTTCCCGATTTCAGGTCGCCCGTAAATTATTTTTCCTGTTATTTTTGTCACATTTTCTTGTTTTTGCAGTCGGTTTCATTCTACTACTATTTTTTTATATTTTAAAAGCTATCTGCACTGGTCTAATTGACAATGAAAGGAAACTAATTATTACTAAACCGAATAATAATAATAGTATAGGCCAATAATATTTTTTGCATGCCGCAATTTGCTTTATTTAGACCTCATAAAATGTCGCAAAGAGTAGTTTTTTACTACCATGTGCATAGTTCATTCTCATCTCCGTTAATTTTATAAACAATCTCATTTTATTATATACTAGCTTTTGCCCGCGACTTCGTCCGGGTTTTCGTCGTTTTTCGTAAAAAAGTAGCATTATGTCCTTCCTCAGGGTTTAGTGGTTTTGATGTGAGAGACAGATTAACTTTCGTATTTTAGAAGGGAAATATAATATGTTAAAACAATACTGTTAAAAAATATCGCAATAAGGAACCGCAGAATATTACTATTAATAGCTGTTCCCCGAGACCATCAGCGTGTAACTCCTTGTATGTCATTATGTTAATGTGTTGGTAATATTGTTTAGATCACTTTCACATGAGGCTTAAGTACATATATAATGAAAATACTTCAGCGCAAAGCTTCCGGGTAAACTATGTTGAAAGTTGACCCGTCCAGCACGTGAACATAAAGATTTCTAGAACTGCTAACCCGGGAAAGAGCGACATAAAACTGAAACTGACCATGTGAAAAACAACTGATACCGAGATCTAATCCAGCAACACGAAAAGTCTGCCATTGAGCCTTATTTATTGTCATTGCATAACACACCGATACTGGGAATTGCGATTTTTTAAAATTGGAATGGAAAATTATTTGGTATTTTGGGAATTCTGGGAATAAAGATGGTGTCTCCCGCACCGCAACCTGTTAAAATTTGAGCCTCGATTACATTTTGTTGCAACTGGGTTACTTGAAGCCGAGTTCCATTGCAAAGTTGTGGTGGTCTTAAATTTCGGAGCAGAATAATCGGAATGCCAATTTTTAAACAAATTTCATGAGAAGGAAGTCCGGGCATATTTAAAGAATTTAAAAATTATATCGAGTAATTAGTGGCTTCTTGTTCATCAACCATTTTATTTATTAAACTATAAACTTTGCTTTCCCTCTGGATATTCGACAGTATTTTATTAATAATCTCAGATGCCTGGTCATTGCGAGGAGTTAAAATGGACCTTTAGCCAAGAATTGTCCTTATTTATATATTTGTTACGTCACCGTAAACTGACGATATAAGATGTTGTTGGGATTGCACTATACAACAAAACTCAGGCGTCAGAATAAGTTTTCCTTGGTGTAGCAGTGGATAGGTAGGTACCTTCACCAATCTTTAATAATATATCAGAAAATTCACGATCATCCGGGTTATCTCCAGTTCTCACTCGCATGTTTATAGTCAAATGCACCGATTGTATATCACGCCACAAATAAGAGCTTATCAGGCAAGCCCTAACCTCATCAGCTCGGGTTCCCCGTGGTATTACCGGTAAGGTTTGTCGGGAATCACCACAAAATTAAACTGTGATACCGCCCATTGGTCGATCATTTTGTCTTATATCCCTTAAAGTTCTGTCTACCGCTTCTACTCCTTTTCGATGGGCCATCGTACATTCATCCCATGTGATTAAATTACACTCACGTAATACCTTAGCTTTGTCGCTGTTCCTTGAAATACTACAGGTTGACCTTTCCGTGCGATCTAAATCAATTTGTATTTTAAACATTGTGTGAGCAGTTCTTCCTCCTGGTAGCAATGTTGCAGCTATACCTGATGAAGCCACGGCAAGAGCAATTTTACGCTGATTTCGAACATAAGTTAATATTAATTTACTCAAAAAGGCTTTCCCCATTCCTCCATGTGCATCTAAAAACCATTTTGGTACATCATCACGCCTTTATCCCCGAAGGGGTAGGCAGAGGCATATTATATGCCCACATTTCACCTTTTTATAATTTGTCCCAAGTAATACGTTGTGAGCCGTATTGCCGTGTTTAAATGGACAGGCGCAGGTTGTGACTGCCTGCTGTTGAAATAAAGCCTTCAACTTAGCTTAACGACTGCCATTTTACTGGCGACCGGGACCGACGGCTTAACGTGCCTTCCGAAGCACGGAAACGCTCAAATAAATGTCACAAAGTGATCACATGGATGGTCACCCATCCATGGACCGGCCATAGTGAAAGTTGCTTACTGCAGTGATCGTTTCCAAACCATATTGTTCCCAAATTATTCTGAACACTCTCGCACACGCGATCATAGACTGAACGTTGTTCTGCAGTAATCATTGGGACACCGTTTTCTAATGTTGCTAGCAGTTCCATTGAGCTGTAACCAATCTCTGCGGAATATTCTCTATTGGTAACCTCTCCGACTGAGGTTGGTGTTGGCAAACCATATTCACAGAGTGATTTACCGCCTACTGCTGTTAAGTCTTCCTGAAGAGCTAATAAGCACTGATTTATGGCAAGAAATTTGTGTGAAATGTCCGTGAATATTTACAATTTTTTTTAACTTTTGCTTGAAGTCGGTTTTATTCTTGTTATTTTTTTTTCTTTCAAAATTTGATCTTGTTCTGTTTGTAGCCCAATGCAAAATTTGTATGATAGAGCTGAATTTTCCGAAGACAGTTATAGTCGGACGTCAATATTTAGATATATTATCAAATTTATCATAGTAAAATTCTTCAAATTTCATCTCCTACAGTTTCCGCAATTCATTCGATAGTCTCGACCAACGTTGTTTAGCCATTAAAGCCCGAATGATCGTATACAACAGACTTGACCAATATCGTTAAACCTGAATGATCGTAAAAAAGCTTGTAAAAAGTGTCTGACTCTGCTTGTGAACGAGTAGGAATAATATCATTATATTCGAAGAAGAAACTTAGGTCGATAGTGAAACATTCAATGATTGTAGGTATGGAGAAGGCCGGATTTATGTTTTACGAAATTGAATAGTTTTATACTAATACTAGCTGACCCGCGCAACTTCGTTTGCGTAAGAGACAGAGAGAAATAGAAAGATTCCCCGTCGCTTCTATTCTTATCGCGCGGTTGCCTATCGCGTGTATTCCCGTTGTATTATTTTGACACAAATTGAATTTTCATTAAAATGGTTATTGTAAACGAACCTAATAATTCGAAGCACCATCAGTAGGGTTACGGGATATTTTACTTTCCCGAGACTCTACCGGGTCTCATGGGAAATATAGGTCGACATGCAGCCAGCGCCACTGGTGTTGCAAATTTTCATTATGCGAATTAGTCCGTTACAGTAACCAACCATCAGGTGGACCATAAGCTTGTCTGCCATCTTAGTAGTATATAAAACCGGCCAAGTGCGAAGCGGACTCGCGCACAGAGGGTTCCGTACCAAAAAAACAGCAAAACATCACGTTTGTTGGATGGGAGCCCCATTTATTCCCCCCTAAAAAGGGAGTTTTTCTAACTGTAGTATTTGTTGTCATAGTGCCTACAGAAATATATCATTTGAAAATTTCACAGCTCTCTAGCTATCACGATTCCTGAGATAATATGCCTCATGACGGATATATAGACAGACAGACGGACAGCGAAGTCTCATGAATAGGGTCCCGTTTAAGAGTACGAACCCATAATATAATTTCAAGGTTCAAGATCTCGATCAGTATCTAAGTCAGTTTTTGTTTTTATGCATGTACGCTGAAGGGTTGTTCTGAAGGGTGGGCCAAGTCGCGATATCCGCTTTAGAACTCGTTTGCTCCATCTTCTGTCGTCTGTCGTCTTCTGTGGCTAGCCCGCTGGCACTTTACAGTATGTATACATAGATATAATTCTGACTAAATAAATCAAAATACGTTACCTACGTACTACGTATTACTTTGAGCGAAGTAAATCTATGTTTTTGTAAAAATTAATACCTAATGTCTTTGTTAATGGTTTAGAGAGCACTCTCTGCTTTTGCTAAGGAGTTGATATTTTTTTCTAGTATTTCTGGATTGTGTATGTCTTCAGACTTTTCGGGGCTGAGGCAACCCGTACTAATACAGTTTCTCCTATACCAGCTTATATACCAGACATTTACTGTAAATTTCATCTGCTAAATGTTCATCTATAAAGGATCGTTGTATTGTCCCTGTATAAAATAAGAAAGTAAGCGAAGATGGTAATAAATACGCTGTGTTATTCGAATTAACCGTGTACACCTTACCTAAAACTTGTTCTTTCATAATTCCTAGCCAGCAATGTACAGTGTACAGAGGTTTTCATTCACACAAATGTATTTTTGACATACAAAATATGAAGGCAATTCCGCATATTGAAGGGCAAAAATCAATAAAATATGCAGTTTTAATAAAATTATTATCAGATTTTTCTGACATTTATCAAAAATTGCGACTATCGTTTTTAAATTGGATTGAGCTGTCAAACATGACAATGTGTCAAAAAAAAATTAAAAAAGTACCGACTACGGAGTATTAATATGAATTATGAGGCAAATGCCCTCAAATTTTTTTTCTAACCCATTTAAAACATGTTAAATGATAAATTTCAATGTTAAATGATAAAATCAATCAATTGAGTTAAAGATGTTTTATGCCAAATTTGAAGAAGATCGGACCAAGGAATCACGTAGTCCCATACAATCTTTGCAACCCTTGTTTACCCCCTTAGGAGTGGAATTTTCAAAAATCCCTTCTTATTGCTCGCCTACGTCACATAAGGAGCATTTGTGCAAAATTTCATGCTTTTAGACCCAGTGGTTTAGGCTCTGCGTTGATCGTCAGTCAGTCAGTTCTTGTTTTTATATATATAGATTATAAAACTGAAGAGTTTGTTTGTTTGAACGTTAGGATTTCAGGAACTGCTAATATCATTACAAAAATTCTCTTAAAATAATGTCTTATTTATTCATCCAACTGCTCTAGCTATTAAAATGTTTCAAAAAACGGGAAAAACAATAAATTTTCGTTCGTGGAATATTTGAAAAAGTATTTTTGTAACAGAATTCATAAAGTTGCCTCTGGTGTTACAAACATGCATAGGCTACGGCGACCAATTTCAATTACGTGGACCGTATCCTGTCCTACCGCTACCTTAGTAGTATAAAAAAATTACGTTAGATAGTTATATCATACGTTTAGGAATGTTTATGAGGTTTTGTAATTCCTTGACTCATAACAGGATTAAACCATCGTGTCGTCAAAGTGGTCGTGTTTTACCAAGGGACGACCGTTTGTGCTGCACTGTGGATAATTAATTGGTTCGTTCTGTTGAACTAAGATGTTAGCACTTTATTTACTTAATGAATGAAGCGCTGTGAGGCGGCTACACGTGTACACTCGAATCTACGAATCAATCTGTATTTAATCATTCTAGCTGTGTGTAGCTATTCTGTATAGAATCGTAGTATCCTTGGTGCCATTTCTGATTTATTAGATAAAATGGATAATATTCCCACGTCTTATTTATACGATAACAGAACATTATAATGAAATTCTTATGTAAGAAGAAAACCTGCTTAATTGAAGGCTTGCGAAGCCCAGCGCTTTCTATGACTTGGGCTTGGATAGGCAGGGCCAAGTGTCCAACTTCTGCCAACACTCGCTGACACCACTGCGTTACTCTGATGGTCTACAAAGCAAATGAAACAATAGCAATAAAAAAATTTGCTTCTTTGGCCCTTTGATAAATCTTCCATGGTGGAGTGTTTTAAAGATGTCTGCCGCTTATTTCTACCCTCTCATTTATAATCCTGAATATTCGTTCAAGGCAGAGATGCTGACAGCGTGGGGGACCCTAAGACGCGGGATAGCACGCGAACAACCCCACAAAGACGCGGAATGTAACCCGAACCACCTCTAGGTGAGGTCTCAGTGGCAGCCGTAGGTCTGTTAGGGAGTCCAGGGGTATCCTTCCGAGGGCTTACCCCGGGCTCCCAACCGTAGGCTGTTAGGTGAATACTTGTGGTTTTTAGTCGGTAGGAGTCCAGCATAGCATCGCTGTAGGATTTTCCTCGCGTTAAAAAAAAACAGGGCAGAGATGCTGCGCTTATGCAGTGAAGAGGATCCCTATTAGAGAGCTGCAATTTTTTCCTACTTGTACCATAGAATCTTGGAATGTTCTAGGACCACACCTGTTTCCCTCCTTTTATAACCTCGGATGCTTCAAGGCATATCATGGGGCTATCAACTTGAGGGCCACTGACAATTGTGTGTCATGTCACCTGTGAAACTGGTTCACATTATTTGCTTTGGCTTTCTAACACAAACAATAACATAGGGATCCTTCCGTTTGGCAAAATATGTTCGTCAAATTTCACTTCCCAAAAAACTTATCGCATAGTTTCATTTCCCAAAAGAATCTTTAGCAAATTTATATTTCGTATTTTAATCACTTCGTCAAATATTCATTTAGCAACATTTTACTAGCTCAATTTTTACTATAAGTCAAATAAACATTATGCAAATGCTTGATTTTGTAAAAAAAATATACTTATTCCAAAAGACACAACATGAAAAGTTTGATGTAAAAGTGGGTAGGTTAGGTTAGAACTGTGGCCCCAACAAGCGTGAGCCGAGCGAGCGAAGCGAGCGTGCCGCGGCAGCGGCCTGCGAACCGCCGGAATTGATTTGTATAATAGCAATTTGCCAAGTTTTTAATGAAATGAATCTAAACTCGGAAATCACATGATATGTAATATTTTGGGAAAAGTATGTTATGCCAAACCATATTTGACTACCTAATACTTGATAAGTTATGCCAAACCATATTTGACCACCTAATGCTTGGTAAAATGAAACTTTGCCATGTAATTATTTGTTAAAAAATAAATTGCCTAAACGGTTAATGGTACGATGATGAAACTAAGCATGAGCGTTGTTTGTTACAATTTGAAAAAAGTAATTTAAACATTAAAATAACACCGCATGTTACCACCTACGCTCAATCCTTACGACAAAGATTGTCAGCAGCCCTAAGCGACTGGTCATGGAAGGCATGAACTTTATTCTACATATAGTGCCGACTGCATTCTGTCAGGAAACAGACTACATTCGACAGGACTGAAAAGAGCCATTACAATGAACATGAACGCTCAGCTGATGAAATTTACATTGTTATAACGTTACCAGGTCTTGGCTGGACAATCTGTATTAGGAGGACAAAGCCTACAGTAGCTCGGTTTGTCCAAACGTCGTAGGGTGGAACCCGAACCTGAAGAAGGAACTAAGTTACGACGTCAATTGCTTAGAAGAGAAGTTGTGTCAAGTAGTAGTTTAGCCATTGAATTAAGAAATGTATTTAATAAATAAATTTAGTTATGTCATATTATTATGGATTATGAATGTGTTAATCAGAAATCTATCTTACTAGTTATTATTATAAATGCGAATGTTTGTGCGTGTGGATGTTTGTTACTCTTTCGTGTGGAAATTTGGTGCCTATAGGGATATGTTATAGTCTAGGAACAAAATTTCACGCAGGCGAAGCTGCGGGCATCAGCTAGTATATGTAATATTTTTGTCACCACTAAATTCTTAAAAGCATAGTGATCTGGTCCGTCCGTCTGTCTATCTCATAAAATTTTTACAGATTATGCCTTACCCATAACAACAATAAAACTAAAATTATGGAGGCTCCCATTTTTTTTAACATGAGGGAAATCCATCATGAATGCTATGCGGGACTCCTACCGACTAAAAAACTTAACGTAACCCCCAACAGCCTACGGTTGGGAGCCCCGGGTTAGCCCTCGTAAGGATGTCCCAGGACTCCCAACAGACCTACGGCCACCACTGCGGCTTCGTTCAGGGGGGGCGGTTCGGGTGCTATCCCGCGTCTTTGGGGGGTTTCGGGTGTGATCCCGCTTTTAAAGGTGGGCGTGCGTGAATCCCTCCTGTCACTGCCGTCATGGGCCTGCTTCTGTAAGGACGGTGAGCAGCCCTCTCATCGTCCTCATGGAGACTCCCATACAACAAATGTCATTTGTTTTTCGGAACCATTCGTGAGCAAGTCCAACTCGTGCATAAACGGTTTAGTTACACAATATGTATCACAGTAGCCTTTGATCCTTGTCAAAGGCTCATAAGTATGTAGATAAATAAAAAGCATTAGGAATATTTTTACTTACATGTGTATCTTATTAAGGGCGGATGCGCCTAAGTGAAGTGTTTACGTAGACATTATTCTCTTAAGCACATACCTACTTTATCATACTATTTTAAGGTACTTAAATGATTTTTATAGACAAAAGACTGGTAATGTGATTTTAAGAGATTTTACGTTAAAAGCTCTGAACATAAACCGTTTAAGATAAAGGCTATTATATCAAAAATGCTTTTATATAGCATCTCTTTCATGTAGTATTAGCAAAATAATATGAAAGATCTACAGAGTAAGTGAAAGATTTAATAAGTTGAAACATTATTTTTATAATCCTACATGCGTGTTCCATATTCACAACTACACAATTTTAAAGTTCTAGAACTTATTATTAATTAGCGGACGTCACACGGTTTCACCTGCGTAGCTCTTAGTCCCGTGGGAATACGAAAATTAAATATAGCCTATGTTACCCGGGGATAGTGTAGCTTCCCACAGTGAAAGAATTTATCAAATCGGTCCAGTAGTTTCGGAGCATATTCGTTGCAAACAAACAAACAATCAAATCTTTCCTTTTTTCTTAACAGTGGGCGCAGACTGGGCGACAGTCGCGACGACATGTGTCGCGGCGACTTGTCGCCGGGTCATGAAGCCGCGACTGTCGCGCACTTTAGTGACAGACGTCGTCGTACAAAAAGTTGTCGCTCGGCGACTGTTGCCGTGTCGCCGTGACTCCCCTTGCTTGTCGACGAGACCCGGCGACATGTCGCGCAGTGTGCGAAGCTTAGAACAAAATGTATGTAATTGGGCGCCCGCAGCTTGTCGCCGCGACATATTGCCGCGACAAGACGCTCAGTGTGCGCCTACTGTTATAGTATCGTAGATAGATGGCGCCGAGGCTCTGTGCGCACTTTTATTCTGTTTCCGTTCCCGCATAAAAAGTATAAAAATACACATGCTTTTATTTTTAGCCTATTACCATGTTTACATTGTATTATTGTTGTTATTATAGTAACCAAAATTAACTTTAATCACAGATTACTAAATAAGCTAAATAGTTACTACGTAATGAATAAAAGTAAATGCTTTAATTAAATTATACCTAATGTTATGTTACATTTTGTAATGTTACATTAGGATTGTAAAAAATGTCAGCTCTAGCTATCATTTCTGAGATACAACCTCGTAACGGACAGACGGACGAACGGCGAAGTCTCATGAATACGTTCCCGTTTTTACCCTTTGGGTACGGGACCCTAAATAACTTAAAATTTTAGTACCTATCATTGGCGTACAGCGCCTCTCGCTTTCAGGCTGTGAAAGGACACATAAAACAAATGTCATTTTATCCTCACTGTACAAAAATATAACCGCGAAAATTTGTATACTGTATTACAAAATAATACTTAGCATCCATGCATACATACTTTTTGTGTGCTATGTTGTTACTCTTTCAGGTTCTAATGACTCAACGGATCTGGTTGAAATTTTGGCATAGGGAAAGAAAACATCATAATAATCTATAGGTCTGGAATAACACATAGACTACTTCTTATCTCCGTTATACGTTCCCAGGGGATGCTTTTCTTTAACGTGAGGAGAACCCTACATGGATGCTATGCCGGACTCCTACCGAGTAAAAACCACACGTATCCTACCTAACAACCTACGGTTGGGAGCCCCGGGCAAGCTCTCTTAAGGACACCCCAGTACTCCCATCAGCCCTGCGGCTACCACTGCGGCCTTACCTATGGGGAGCTATCCCGCGTCTTTGGGGGGTTGTTCGGGTGTTATCCCGCTACCTGGGCGTGTGTGAATTTCTCACGTCACGCTGTCTTCTAGGGCCTTCTTATGTAAGGACTTTGAGCAGCCACATCACCGTCCTCAGGCGCTCCCGCCGCAGTCTGTGGAATAAGGGTGGGAGAGTTCCCTCAAGCTCCCTCCCCGCCGCCTCTTTCACGAGCATGACGTGACGTGTCTCACTTACTCCCTCTGGAGATCATGGCTAGCACCATGGTCTCCAGCGAGAGAATGTCCACGTCCAGACCTGCCACGAGTACCCGGCGCTGTTGCGCCCATTTGTGGAGCGCTGTGTCCTCGCTGCGCTCCTCGCAGTTCCCAGGGAATGCTGGAATTCTTCACAATACATGTAGTTTTGTGGGTACCACCTAGAATATAAATTAGATATTAATGTGATACGGTAATATCACAATATACGATATGATTGAAGTTGTTTAGCGGATTAAGTAATCATTTACTTGATCCAACCACTCCATTGAGGTTCACTTTGTGTAACTATACTAATGTATATTGCATATGTGTGAACATAGTTAGTAATATTACTAACTATATTCACACATATGCAATATACATAGTCCACACAAATGTTGTCACTACTAGTCTATACTAATATTATAAAGAGGAAATACTTGATTGTTTGTTTGTTTATTCGCATCGAATAGGCTCAGAAAATACTGAACCGATTCGAATAATTCTTTCACTGTTGGAAAGCTACACTACGGTACCCGGGTGAAGCATAGGCTGTATTTTATTCCCGTGTTCCTACGGGAACGGGTTGAAACCGCGTGACGTCCACTAGTATAATTTACATACATTTTATAGTAACGCGTCATTCCCTGTAGGCGTAGGAGGAGTATAATACTAAACACCCACACACGCCAGTTATACTTACACGTAAGTGTTGAACTGGACAGGGGAGGTGAGAGCTACTTGCTCTTGAATTATTTTCAGGCCGTCCATTAAGCCTTCAACTTGACTGAATGCACCTACCATAGCATAGAAATGAAATTGCCCCAAATTCCTAATTCCATTCACATTGGAAAGAAGTGCAAACTGGACCAACGCTGGGTTTACCGGTTCGCGCTAGCCACATAACCCCGCGGCGATCCGTCTCGATTTAACCATGTAGCAGGATAGGCAGGAGGATAATTCACTGCAACCGGCAAAGAGGTCCTCATTGGCATCAAAGCTTTTCGCGATGGTGGTAAGGGGGCCTGGAGAGTCCTGGGGTATTATTCCGAGGGCTTACCCGGGGCTCCCTCATGCTGTTAGGTGGGATACGTGTGGTTTTTTAGTCCGTCATGGCATCTAGGAAGGATTTTCTTCACGCTAAAAAAAATTAAAAAGTTGTCCGGTTTCGCATCGTTCTCGAGCGCCCCTCTTAATTAGCAGAGGAGATAGCGAACAGCTGTGGCATGGTCAAACAACACCTCGAGGTGACTGCCGCCGTGTGGCTTAGCCGATGTTACTTCAGATAACTTAACTGTCTTTAAGAGAATATTTAAGATTGATTGAGTGGTTTTCGAGTTTATCTATTACAAAGAAACAAATTTTCCTTTTTAAAATATTACAATACAAGCCATGCTAGTATAACTAGCACTGTTCTACATTTTTTTATTCTGTGTGAAATCAACTTAAATAAAATAGGTACTATCGTAAAGTTTAGTCACATTGTAATTAAAAACAATGCATAGTATTGCCCATAGGCATTGACAATCCCTTTTCAACGAATTATCTATTAAGTAATTGCTTTTATTATCACAAGCCTATGGGGTATTGCTTCAATGAAACTACTTACTGGCAGAACTTCGATTGTGTGGAGTACAATTCAAGGTTCATTGGCCTTAACCCATAACCTTGCACATGCAAACTTTAAATAAATATACTGTAGGCCAAACGATGGGTCTACGTAGGGTAGGACGTCCACCCCCCAGATGTACCGACGCCGATGGCTGGAACTGGGTGCGGAAGGCGCAAGAACGTGTGTAGTGGCGTTATTTAGGAGAGGCCTACGTCCAGGAGTGGACTGCCATGGACTGATTGGATTTGATTGATAGATCAATCAACTGCCACTCTCTTTACCAATACTTATATTATTGTATACAAACTTTCTCCCTTCAAAGGTCACCTGGCAGAAATCGCTTTTAGTGATAAGCTCGGCCATTTTTATTTACCTGGCACCCCCGCCAACTCAGTGTTCTGTAAACTACGAGTACCTATAACTGGGTTACGTATATGCTGCGGTTGGTCCGGAAATGGGTGACGATTTATGACAATTCTCTAAACGAACGTTTCGTGCTCTGGAAAACACGTTAGTCCGGTGGTCCCAATTACCTTAAGCTAAATACTTAGTGGAACTCTTGAATAAAAACACGGTTCATTTTACGTTAAGTTGACGGCCTTATGATCGGCTACCACAAGGTCCATCTTCCGCGCCGGTCGGAAGTTCCAGGTACGCCCTCGGAATGATAACCCCAAGGCTACAATAGTAGGTAGCCTATCTCTGTTCGTTTCAACTCGGCAATAGGATCGACCAGTGCGAAAGTTACATCCCAGAAATTTTTGTATACGCATTCTCCTCGTATGATCGGGATCGAGAGATCGCCGCCCTGACATAACAAACGCCCAGCTACAATAACCACTTTCCACCAGGTGGGCCGTATGCTTGTCTGCCACTTCAGTAGTAAAAGGAAACTCAGTATTTTTGAAAGACATAGACCAGACCCATGAACGTGACTTTGGTAATTACATGAGATTAAACTACTTTGATATGACTATACCTACATTTACTACACAGTCACTTAAAATAATTCGTATATTCATCAAAATGGCGTTTGGGATCGCGGACTGGTCCCATAAGCCCTACTGCTGTTATTATAGTCCATACGAATTAACTGTTAGATTATTAAAGTGGTCAGGCCGTGGTTTGGTGGTTATTCTTGCTGATTCAAGCCTAAGCTGTGGTTGTACCAAAGAGTTTGTCGCTTAAAACTGTGTTACACAATTTTTATATTATCTACTGTTTACTCTTTTAAATATTATGTGGTGAAAGAAACCCTAGAAACTTCTACACCGAAATCCGTCATAGCTTTCTGTGGCTAAGGAACCATTTAGTAAGTTATTACTAGTAAGGAGGTGCGGTCCCATTTGACTTGCTGTCCAAAAGAAAACAGCACATACCATGTAAAGTCTGGCCATAACTGCTATGCACTCTTCATCAACTGTCTAGGTATTTTAATAAAATATCGAGATCTGTAGATTACATTTTTATGAACAAATAAGATAGTACAAATAATATATTTTTATAATTAATCTCATGTATACTCATGCTCTTATTTCCCCGTCTCCCACCTCGCCGTACATACCTCAGAGAGTGCACAGCAGTTATGGCTAGACTATAGTACCTTAAGTCTAATTTTTAATTAGACGAAGTAAAGTGACAGCAACTAATTCCGCTTCTTCATAGAAATTAAACAACATTGTTTGAAGAAGTGACATTAGTTGCTGTCACTTTACTTCGTCTAATTATAAATTCGACTTTAGAATTCTTCTGATGTTCCTGCCCGTAGCCAGCTTCTCTTCCTAGTCCACTATCACGTGGATGCCAGCAAACCAAATCCAAAAATATTCTATACAACCCATCCTTTTATCTCTGGACGTCAGAATGCCTTTCCAACAGACAGGCGGTGTCATCAGTTTTTTTATGAATGACAGTAATAGCAGAGAAATTGATAACAACTGTTGGAATGATTTAAAAGCGTTTTGTCACAGTATAACTGTTATACTGTGGTTTTGTTCCGGTTTTTTCATAACGAGGCCAATAATTTTAAAATTTTCAATTAAAAATCTTTTAAATGCATTATCTGTATGCAAATGTTTAAATTATCTTTTTCAATTTGAACAATAAAAATATCTATGTACCTATAATATCAAACCATAATACGTGTAGGTGAGGATAGGCACCCAAATAAATATTGGCTTTTTTTATACAAGTAGGGAAAGCCTCCAGGAAAGTCCTCGGTAGGATGTAACAGGATGCTGACTAGTGGGAATATTCGGACTAAAAAGACCAAGACTACTGTTTATAGCGATTATGTGGTTAGGGCGAAACTATGAAAGTTATTTATCACTTTTTAAAGATTATTTGACAATGGACCGCTACAAACATAAAGGCTGTGTATTTGTTTACGTATTAGAGCATAGAGCAACATGACCTATGACTTTTATTGGGAGGGGAGAGATGTAGTCCCACTATTAGTCCCACTATATCGAGTCCCATTACGTCGAGTCTCCTGTACGTCGAGTCGCTCCTTAGGTCGGGTGCAAGGTGCAAGGTCTAACTAAAGCATAGCCGCCTCTACGTCGAGTCTCCGCTACGTCGAATCGTTCCGAGGGGATGTAGTCCCACTATGTCGAGTCCCGTTACGTCGAGTCTCCGCTACGTCGAGTCGCTCCTTGGGTCGGTGCAATAAAGGATATTCAAGTCTACGTCGAGTCGCTCCTTGGGTCGGTGCAATAAAGCATAGTCGCCTCTACGTCGAGTCGCCGCTCCGTTGATTCACCCCGAGTGTAAGTACCACCAAGTGGATGTGTCGACACGTCGAGTAGACTCCACGTCTATTTTGCAAGGTTTGTTTTGCGTTTTTTCCATTTATTCCCGCTACGTCGAATCAATGAAAAATGTCTCATTTATTAACGTCACGTCTACTAATTACTGAACGAAGCTCAAATAGTACAAGTCGTTTATAAAACTCATAGTTAGGTATTTGAAATCAATATATACATTATGGATGTAACGTTTATAACGATTTAAAAATATGTAATTTCTATAATGAGTTCATGATCTATCTCTCGAGATTGTAAACTGTCGAGATATGTGAACGTAACACAAATATTTTGGTTAGGTGAGGTTGGAACAACATTCAAAACAGCGAGATGGCGAGCGAGCGAAGCGAGCGGGCCGCGGCAGTTCTCTCTGGGGCACTCCACCGACGTAATCATTCGCGCACCTTGCCCTGGAGCTGCGTAAGTGAGGCGCTCACTTGTCATGGAGTGCCTCCCTACCTTCGTCGCACTGTCGTGGGTTATCTTTCCGAGAGAACCATAAGTTACCCGTGCAGGCTGGGGCCAGGTCGGCGAGAGGTATCGTGCGGTTGATTGCACACGGCCGCTACATGGGCTAGAACCGCCCCTGTGTATAGATAGACCAATTATTATGTTATTCTACTCTCCTTGTACAGGTCGCGTTGCTCTATGGTTTAAGTTTAAAGCGTCTGCAAGGTAGAATTTTATTGTTAGCTCACGCATTTTATTATGATTTCATTTCATTACCTCAACCCTGAAATTCATAAGGTTATTATGAGTAACGTGTCTAAAGGGCGCTTTGTTTCGCTGTTATAATATTATTAACATCTTAAATATGTAACATAATACAATCGTACGACTTTAACTAGGTCAGTGTAATTACGAGTATATAGATACCTTAGTCAAATTACTGTGAACTTTATTTACCTTCTCACAAAATGTCACGCTCTTTGTGTAAATTTAACATAACATATTAAAATTTATTATTAAAAACATATTCAGATAACATATGAAAATCATCTACTAGGTACTAACAGTTTTTAGGGGTCCGTACCCAAAGGGTAAAAGCGGGACCCTATTCATAAGACGTCACTGTCCGGCTGTCTGTCTGTCTGACCGTCATGAGGCTGTATCTCAGGAACCATGACAGATAGAGAGCTCAAATTTTCTGAGATGATGTATATTAAAATAAAAAAGGGGGTGGATTAAGGGAGCTTCCATGCAACAAATGTGATGTTTTGCCGTTTTTTTAGTACGTAACCCTCTGTGCACGAGTCCGACTCTCACTTGGCCGCCTTTTTATACTTACACAACCACACATTGGTACTATAACGCCGCGTCCACATTTGTGCATAAACCGTGCAGCGTATCATCGTGTCGAACAAGTAACTCGTAGCTGCAGTCTTCAACGGTACCGACACGCGAGTCTGATACGGTAATGGAGAAATGTATAGGCTTGGGGAGCTATTGAACTTGACATTACACACTATTGCATATTATAATAAAAAGTTCAATATTATTGACACTAACTCTATTGTTAGAAATAATTATTATTTGACTAAAGGAAAGCATAAGCTTTCAAATTATTGCAAAAGACAGGTAGCAAAATCGCTACAGTATTATATTGATATTTTAGCCAAAAACCTGGCTACCCAAACTGCTTCTTTTGAGCAGTCTAATGACATAGTATGTAATATTAGGACTAAGGATATATGTTTATATCCGAGTAATTTAAATTAGGTTATGAGACAAAAGAGCAAAACTCTTGCACTCAATTTGACATGTACCCACAGCAAAATAATAAACATAAGGCCCCTCCGGCCACTGAATCTATTCAGTACGGAAATACTGGTTTACACCTGGTGCACCAGAATGTAGAGGGTCTGCTCGGCGGGAAGGAGTTGGAGTTGGAGCTGTGCATTGATTTGGATGGAATAGACATTTTTTGTGTAACAGAACATTGGTTAAAGCAGCATGAAGTAATGTGGAACTTTAAAAATCATCAGGTTGCTAGCTCTTTCTGTAGGATAAAATGTAAACGTGGAGGCTCATTAATTCTTATTAACAAGGCTATAAAATTTAAAGAACGTAAAGACATAGTAAGCCTCTCTGTTGAACGAGTCATTGAAATAGCTAGTATTGAGTTCGAGCAGTTCATTGTGTTAAGCGTATACAGTCCCCCGGATGCTCCATACACACAGTTTGAAGAAATACTGGAAGATGCTTTGTTTAAATGCCAGACGGCGTCTGGGACTTGCGACCCATTCGAGTAGGTTTAGGGTGGCCACCTTACTATGCGCATAAACGATCACCTTCCACCGTCAACAATGTTCCCCCCCCCTGCCCAACCAGATTTGGTAAGATCCTATCAATGCCGCTTTGGATACGCGTTTTAGTAAAGAGCTTACTGATGCTCTTGGCAATCCAAGGTCCTTAAATAAATTATACAGGGATTTAGCTGGAATTCCCCTTGCTCCTACTTCTACGGCATAGAGTTTAACCACATAGCCATTTTTGGTTAACTCATTGGTCAAGTCAAAGTATTTATTTGTCTTCATGGCGTGGTCCTTCGGTATGTTGGTCTCCCACGGCACCGTCAGCTCCACGAGCACCGCACGCCTGTGTATCCTCGAAAACAGGAATATGTCGGGTCTGGATGACGAGGCACATACATCCTCCGGGATTTTGTAGTGTTTTTCATACGTGTCTGAGAGTATAGTCCAATCGGCGGCAGCCATCAAAATTGAGTATGGCTTTTGAGGTACTTTCTTTGAACAGACTTCCTTTACAAACGCAATGTCATTTCTTTTGTTTGTGGTTAATCCCTTTTTCGCTCTCGCTACCGCCAAACTGACAGCCTCACGTATGATTTCCAATACCCTATCGTGTCGGCGTGAGTAGGTAATGACCCCGGTCTAGTAACGTCCTACAACCTACCAGCAGGTGCCTAGCAGTTCCAATCGCTTCTCCACATGCATTACATGTTTTATCTGTGGCTTTCCCCCACCTGACCAGATTACTTTGGTCGGGGAGGGTCAATTGAAACGCGTTCAGGTAGAACTTAAGCAAAGCCGGCGACCAGTCGTACAATAAGGTACGCCACTGCAAGGCCATGGGAATACAAAACTCGCCCAGAGTAAGCCATTCATTCTGCATCTCCAGGTTCATCGCGTGCACCTTATAGGCATCGCTCTCATCCTGCTCCAGAAAAGATTTTGTAATGTCTTTATCTGTTTGTCTCCGGATACTACCCAACCCCGCTCGACCAGTCCGCGAACCCACCATGAATCTCTTGTGGAATTGGAGGCGTGACTCAAGTTCTGCTATATTTTTATCCTTTGGAAGAGTTTGAACGATTTGATTGAATAATTATATTATAAATACGAAAGTTATGTGACTGTGGTTGCTTGTTACTATTTCACGGTCTAACGGCTGAAAGGTTCTGGCTGAAACTTGGTACATTGATAGATCATAGTCTGGATTAACGTCATAGTCTACTTTTTATCCCGGGAATAAAGTTCTCATAGGAACGGGAACAACACTATTTCTAAAAATCCAAGGGGATTTCCAAGTAGTACCTATTATATTTTTTTTAACTAAATAAATAAATAAATAAATAATAAATATTCACGGACATCTTACACAACGCTATATGGTCCCAAAGTAAGCTAGGAATAACCTGCTTGTGTTATGGGTATCAGACCACGGATATTAATTCTTATATACTTTTAAATACATACATATTATACATAGAAACACCCAGACTCTTGAGACAAACATTTATGGGTCACGCAAATAGTTGTCTCCGGTGGGAATCAAACCCACGACCTCCAGCGCCGCAGGCGGTATCACTACCGACTGCGCCACGGAGGCAGTCAAATAACGGAGAGGAAAGGTACGTGTGATTTCATGAATTTCTTCCTCTTACTTTTTTTGATTCAGGGATATTAATCCCTGAATAACATATAGGGATAACTACTAGGGATAACTAGGGAATAACATATAGGGATACATAAAGGGGTGACGTTTGCTGAACTGATTTGAGTAATAATAATCCTCACTTCACTATTGTAAATTAAGTTTAATACTCTTTCACGCTCTAACAGTTGAACGGATCTGACAATAGTTTGCTACAATTTCGGTAAAATGACAAACGTTAAGCCAAGTTGAAGGCCCCATGAGCGGCTTGAAATATTACAACTGCAGGTCGGCACAACCTGCGCCTGTCTATTTCAAGCCGAAAAAATGCTCACTACCTTTTACGTGGGACATAAAACTTTAAGAAGATGTGGGCGTAGGTTTAATACACTTCGCGGATAAAGGCGTGACTATATGTATGTATGTGTGTAGTAATTCCCGAAATAAGTTTCTATGGTACACTTCGATGGAACCAATGGTTACCATCTGGTTTAATAAAGGGTAAGTAATTTTTGAGGTTTTCTTTCTTCGTGACAAGTTTGATGTAGAATGTTCTAGTCGTGTTTTAGTCGGTACAATATACAGATATCGGATTCAATTATGTGTTGCTAATCCTTTACCTACTGAATTCATTTTGTTTACTGGATTTTGTTAACGTGGGGAAAATCCTACATGGATGCTATGCCGGACTCCTACCGTCTAAAAACCACATGTACCCTACCTAACAGCCTACGGTTGTGAGCCCCGGGTAAGGCATCGGAAGGATACCCCAGGACTACCAACAGTAGTTGAGTAGATTAGAGTGGAATAGTGCAATATGATTTAGTACGTCCACGAGAACGGTGTCTGTTGCCTAACATACACCAGTCTCCTGGACGTACACAATACACAATCTACACATTGGTACTGTAACAGTTAGCTTACGTACGTTTCAAGTTATACCTTTGTTCAAGGCCGGCAGTGCTTCTGATCCAGGTAATTTCAGACCTGTCTCAGTGTTGCCGACTTTGAGCAAGATATTTGAAAAATTAATACTTGAGCAGATGCTGACCTATTTTAACAGTCACAAATTATTTCATAATAAACAATTTGGCTTCACTAAAGGACGTTCGACGACCGATGCTGGTGTAGATTTGTTGAAGAGTATTTATGAGGCCTGGGAAGATAAACATGATGCGCTTGGCGTGTTTTGCGATTTGTCTAAGGCTTTTGATTGCGTCCAACATGAGACATTGATCAGGAAACTACAGCACTACGGGATAAGGAACAAGGCTCTCGATCTTCTGACTTCATATTTGAACAATAGAACTCAGAGGGTCGATGTCGGTGGCACACGTTCCGGGGGATCGGTGGTTACTATGGGCGTCCCGCAGGGTTCGATACTCGGACCATTTTTATTTTTAATTTATATTAATGACCTACCCTATTACGTAGGGGACACTAACGGGATTGTTTTGTTTGCAGATGACACTTCCTTAATTTTCAAAATTAAAAGACAACTAGATGACTATGACGATGTTAACAATTGCCAATTGTCATACCAGTATGTTTAATTATATGTAAATTCAAATGTATTTCTGGTGTACAATAAAGAATTTTTATGTTATGTTATGTTAACAATGCAATCCTAAAAGTAGTACATTGGTTTAACACTAATAATCTTAGCCTGAATGAAAACAAAACTAAATGTTTTAAATTTACCTTGCCCAATGTAACACAGGCAGAAACCAATGTGCAACTTAATGGCCAAGAGTTGGAACTTGTGAAATCTACTGCGTTCTTAGGGTTGACGATCGATTCTGGATTGCAGTGGGGCCCACATATTGAAAAACTGGCTGGCAGATTAAGTTCAGCAGCATTTGCTGTCCAAAAGATTAGGCATTTGACTGATGTAGAAACAGCGCGAATAGTGTACTTCAGTTACTTCCACAGTGTAATGTCGTACGGTATGCTACTATGGGGCAATGCCGCAGATATAAATACAATTTTTGTTTTACAAAAACGGGCCATAAGAGCCATATATAGATTAGGTCCAAAGGTCTCTCTTCGAGAAAAATTTAAGGAATTAAATATTCTGACTGTGGCATCACAATATATTTTTGAAAATCTTATGTATGTTCAGAAAAATTTATCTAGTTTTACTAAGTTATGCGATAGACACAATGTGAACACCAGACATAAAAACAACCTTGCCGTTTATCACTGTAGACTGAACAAAGTCAGTAATTCTTTCCTGGGTAACTGTATACGTTTTTACAACAGGCTTCCAAGCGAAATTAAAAGCATGCCTCTAATTAAGTTTAAAAAGTGTTTAAAAAGTAAATTGTGCTGCAGGGGCTACTATACAATTGACGATTATTTGATTGATAAGGAAGCCTGGAAGTGATCTGCTTGCTCTACTGATGGAGTCTACTTATTGTAAATATGTAGTGCACAAAAAGAATAGCCCGCCGAGTTTCTTGCCAGTTCTTCTCAAGCGGGCCGCGTTCCGAACTGGTGGTACTATTTGCATTGTATTCATTGACGTGTCGCAAGTGCCTATGTATTAGGATTATGCGAAATAAATGTTTTTTTGAGTTTGAGTTTTGTGCCGTAAAAATGTTACAAATGTGGACGCAGCATAACTGTTACAGTACTAATGTGTAGATTGTGTATTGTGTACGTCCAGGAGACTAGTGTATGTTAGGCAACAGACACCGTTCTCGTGGACGTACTAAATCATATTGCACTATTCCACTCTAATCTACTCAACTACTGTTGGTAGTCCTGGGGTATCCTTCCGATGCCTAACCGGGGGCTCACAACCGTAGGCTGTTAGGTAGGGTACATGTGGTTTTTAGACGGTAGGAGTCCGGCATAGCATCCATGTAGGATTTTCCCCACGTTAACAAAATCCAGTAAACAAAATGAATTCAGTAGGTAAAGGATTAGCAACACATAATTGAATCCGATATCTGTATATTGTACCGACTAAAACACGACTAGAACATTCTACATCAAACTTGTCACGAAGAAAGAAAACCTCAAAAATTACTTACCCTTTATTAAACCAGATGGTAACCATTGGTTCCATCGAAGTGTACCATAGAAACTTATTTCGGGAATTACTACACACATACATACATATAGTCACGCCTTTATCCGCGAAGTGTATTAAACCTACGCCCACATCTTCTTAAAGTTTTATGTCCCACGTAAAAGGTAGTGAGCATTTTTTCGGCTTGAAATAGACAGGCGCAGGTTGTGCCGACCTGCAGTTGTAATATTTCAAGCCGCTCATGGGGCCTTCAACTTGGCTTAACGTTTGTCATTTTACCGAAATTGTAGCAAACTATTGTCAGATCCGTTCAACTGTTAGAGCGTGAAAGAGTATTAAACTTAATTTACAATAGTGAAGTGAGGATTATTATTACTCAAATCAGTTCAGCAAACGTCACCCCTTTATGTATCCCTATATGTTATTCCCTAGTTATCCCTATATGTTATTCAGGGATTAATATCCCTGAATCAAAAAAAGTAAGATGAAGAAATTCATGAAATCACACGTACCTTTCCTCTCCGTTATTTGACTGCCTCCGTGGCGCAGTCGGTAGTGATACCGCCTGCGGCGCTGGAGGTCGTGGGTTTGATTCCCACCGGAGACAACTATTTGCGTGACCCATAAATGTTTGTCTCAAGAGTCTGGGTGTTTCTATGTATAATATGTATGTATTTAAAAGTATATAAGAATTAATATCCGTGGTCTGATACCCATAACACAAGCAGGTTATTCCTAGCTTACTTTGGGACCATATAGCGTTGTGTAAGATGTCCGTGAATATTTATTATTTATTTATTTATTTATTTAGTTAAAAAAAATATAATAGGTACTACTTGGAAATCCCCTTGGATTTTTAGAAATAGTGTTGTTCCCGTTCCTATGAGAACTTTATTCCCGGGATAAAAAGTAGACTATGACGTTAATCCAGACTATGATCTATCAATGTACCAAGTTTCAGCCAGAACCTTTCAGCCGTTAGACCGTGAAATAGTAACAAGCAACCACAGTCACATAACTTTCGTATTTATAATATAATTATTCAATCAAATCGTTCAAACTCTTCCAAAGGATAAAAATATAGCAGAACTTGAGTCACGCCTCCAATTCCACAAGAGATTCATGGTGGGTTCGCGGACTGGTCGAGCGGGGTTGGGTAGTATCCGGAGACAAACAGATAAAGACATTACAAAATCTTTTCTGGAGCAGGATGAGAGCGATGCCTATAAGGTGCACGCGATGAACCTGGAGATGCAGAATGAATGGCTTACTCTGGGCGAGTTTTGTATTCCCATGGCCTTGCAGTGGCGTACCTTATTGTACGACTGGTCGCCGGCTTTGCTTAAGTTCTACCTGAACGCGTTTCAATTGACCCTCCCCGACCAAAGTAATCTGGTCAGGTGGGGGAAAGCCACAGATAAAACATGTAATGCATGTGGAGAAGCGATTGGAACTGCTAGGCACCTGCTGGTAGGTTGTAGGACGTTACTAGACCGGGGTCATTACCTACTCACGCCGACACGATAGGGTATTGGAAATCATACGTGAGGCTGTCAGTTTGGCGGTAGCGAGAGCGAAAAAGGGATTAACCACAAACAAAAGAAATGACATTGCGTTTGTAAAGGAAGTCTGTTCAAAGAAAGTACCTCAAAAGCCATACTCAATTTTGATGGCTGCCGCCGATTGGACTATACTCTCAGACACGTATGAAAAACACTACAAAATCCCGGAGGATGTATGTGCCTCGTCATCCAGACCCGACATATTCCTGTTTTCGAGGATACACAGGCGTGCGGTGCTCGTGGAGCTGACGGTGCCGTGGGAGACCAACATACCGAAGGACCACGCCATGAAGACAAATAAATACTTTGACTTGACCAATGAGTTAACCAAAAATGGCTATGTGGTTAAACTCTATGCCGTAGAAGTAGGAGCAAGGGGAATTCCAGCTAAATCCCTGTATAATTTATTTAAGGACCTTGGATTGCCAAGAGCTTCAGTAAGCTCTTTACTAAAACGCGTATCCAAAGCGGCATTGATAGGATCTTACCAAATCTGGTTGGGCAGGGGGGGGAACATTGTTGACGGTGGAAGGTGATCGTTTATGCGCATAGTAAGGTGGCCACCCTAAACCTACTCGAATGGGTCGCAAGTCCCAGACGCCGTCGGGGTGTTCCCCCCTGTGCCACGCTATGGACCCGGCGCCCGCACTGAGAATCCATGGAATGCTAAGAATACAGTCTCTAAATAGCGATGCCCGCAACTTCGCCCGTGAAAAATTTGATCCCGTTCCCGCTTCCCGTGGGCACTTATTCCCGGCATAAAAAGTGACCTATGTGTTATTCCAGACCATAATCTATCCCTGTACCAAGTTTCAGCCAGATCCGTTCAGCCGTAAGAGCGTAAAAGAGTAACAACCATCTACACGTTCACACTCACTAATTTTCGCCTTTATAATATCCCACCATAAACATAAATGTAAAGAAGGAGAGCCAATTCAATACAAAAACTATGCT
The DNA here is from genome assembly GCA_933228765.1 of Miltochrista miniata. NCBI lineage: Eukaryota > Metazoa > Arthropoda > Insecta > Lepidoptera > Erebidae > Miltochrista > Miltochrista miniata. The sequence goes on along the minus strand of OW121747.1, from coordinate 34,089,192 downwards.
TGGCTGTGGGCTTCACTGCAAAAAGAATGAAGATCTAAATGAGTGCCAAGTTCTATGCAAAAATGTATTTAAAAGAACAAAATAACATTGTGAACCAGCATTATATATATCTTTGCTATATTGGATACCTATAACAATTGTTGTTATTAAAGAAAAGTTTAAAGTCGGTTAGATTGACTTGAAATTTGGGCTTCTAGATGTCCTTATAGATAGATATAATTAAACACACGTAGTTTTATGTGTCTTTTTTTTTTTTTTTTTAACGTGAGGGAAAATCCTCGTAGGATGCTATGCCGGACTCTTACCGACTAAAAAACCTCACGTAACGCCCAACAGCCTATGGTTGAGAGCCCCGGGTAAGCCCTCAGGAAGGATGTCCCGTGACTCCCAACAGACCTACGGCCGCCAATGCGGCCTCGCCCAGGGGGTGGTTCGGGTGCAATCCCGCGTCTATGGGGGGTTTCGGGTGTGACCCCGCTTCTAAGGGGGGGAGTGCGTGAGTTGCTCACGTCACGCTGCCGTCATGGGCCTGCTTCTGTAAGGACGGTGAGCGGCCCTCTCACCGTCCTCAGACCCCCGGTCATAGAGGCCGATAGTCCTCGGCGAAGACACGTCGGCGGCGCCCACGGCGCCGACTGCGGAACTCGGGTGGGAGAGTTCTCTCCCGCACCCGGCCCGCCGCCTCCTTCGCGAGCATGACCTGCTCGCAGAAAGAGGCGGCGCAGTCCCACTTACTCCCGCTGGAGAGCATGGCTCGCACCATGGCCTCAAGCGAGAGAGTGTCCACGCCCAGACCCACTACGACGACCTGTCGCTGTTGTGCCCACGCCGTGCACTCCACCAGCGTGTGGAGCGCCGTGTCATCGCTGCGGTCCTCGCAGTGCTGACACTCGGCCGTGGTTTCCCGGTGTTTTCGCCACAGATACTTACCGAAGCTACCGTGCCCGGCAAGCATCTATGTCAACCGGTGGGAGAGAGCACCGTATCTTCTCTCCAGCCACTCGTCCATGACCGGTCTGACGGCCGCGATTGTGGCGAATCCCCCCTTTGGTTGCTCAAGTCGCACCTTCCATGTCTCCACGGTTTCCTGGTGGAGCAGGGTCCGCTGGGCCTCGATTTCTCGAGACGCAGGCCTTTGGCCCCGCTCCAGCGCCTCCTTGCGCCATCTGAACAGTGACGCAAGGGCTCTCGCTTCCAGGTCCCATGGAGGGGTCCCGGCTAGGAGACATGCCGCCTCACCGGAGATCGTGCGGTATCCTCTTATCACCCTGACGGCCATCACTCTCTGCGGGCTCAGCAGTCTAGCCTCATTGCTGGCCGTCAGGGTCTCCGCCCATACGGGAGCCCCGTACAGAGCCATACTTCGCACGATCCCCAGGTATAGTTTTATGTGTCTACGTTAAAGAAGTTTCGAGTTAAAGAAGGGTCAAAAGTGGCACCAAATGGTTTGTGTAACACTCGGCGCTGGTTAGCCAGTTCCTTTGCTTAAACTTGTCTTGACACGCTGCCGCGTGTCTAGATTAGTAAGATTAGCGATTAGGGAATTTACAGTTACGCGTTGAAGCCTCAGGCTTTAGGCTTTCATTGAATATTACTGTAATTAAATAATTATACATGACCAATTACGTTACAAAAACATGGGTACGTTTGCCTTTGGAGTACAATCTATTAAGTTGAACCTAGTTAATTAAAACATTTAGGTGCCTACACCGTATGAGTCATAAAATATTATTGGTACAAGCCCGAGGCCCTAGGACAACCTTCCGAGAGCTTACCCGGGACTCCCGGCCGTAGCCAGTTGTAATGCATTGTGTGAATTTAGTCAGTCGGAGTCCGGCATTTTTTTTACGTGAGGGAAAATCCTCATAACCCTTCTAACGGCCTACGATTGGAAGCCCCGGGTGAGCCCTCGAAAGGATACCCCAGGAGACCTACAGCTACTACTGCGGCTAACCTAGAGGGAGGTTCGGGTGCTATCCCGCGTCTTTGGGGGGTTTTTCGGGTGTTATGCCGCTTCTAAGGGAGGCGTGCGTGAATCCCTCACGTCACGCCGTCGTCTAGGGGTCCGGCATAGCATCAACGTATCATTTCCACACTTAAATAAATAAGGATTAAGTCATCATGTTTTTATACTAAGAAGTTGGCAGACAAGCCTACGGGTCCTCATGTTCGTTAGTGGAAATCGTAGCCGAAGGACGTCTGCAACACCAGAGAAGCTACACTCCCACTACCGTCGCGAACTCTCTCTTTCATCAAAATCTATTAATACGGTCATACTTTTATCCTCGAAGGGGTAGGGAGAGGCATACAGGCACATCACAGGGTCGCCAACTTGAGGAAAAGAAAACTTGTACGCCTCACGTTTCATAGTTAGCTTTTTTCCACGTAATTCTGAAATATTCAAATCTCAACAGGACTGACCATATATTATGTTTCCTGCAGGGACAAAACCCTAACAATGTGTTTCAACGCGACAAAAATTTTGTTTACAAATAATATTTGATGTTATGTGATAAAAATATTAAGTAAATTTTATAGAATAGAATAGAATAAAACTTTATTTGCACACCATGTTATACTTTACAGAAATAAATAATTGCAGATATTGTACAAAGGGCGGCCTTAATAGCAATTTCTGCCAGGCAACCTTGGGATGGAAAGAGAAAGATATAGATTATAAGACAAATGGGTAGTTTAGGTGTAGAAATAATAATTATGATACAAAACAATAAAACATACCAGTAGGTATGTAAATAAACAAAGAACTAAGCACATATTATAGATACATCTCACATATACACATACAAATATCCCTACATACAAAAATACATACATACAAATATACATACATACTAATATACATACGAACTAATATACATTGATATAAATATACACACATACAAATATACATACCTAAATGCATACATTTCAGTGTGGAAACAACATATCAAGCTTAGGAACATGCTGCCGGGCTAAATAGTGTTCCTTCACCATGCGCTTAAAGGCAACCATAGACTGTGCCTTTTTAATCGTTATAGGCAGCGCATTCCACAATCGCACAGCCTGTACGGTGAAAGATTTATCATAAAAACCGGAAGAGTGAATAGGCATAGCCAATACCAAGGATTCCGACGACCTCAAGGTTCTTGAATGTGTGTCATTAAGGAACATGAATCGTTCTTTGAGATAAGTTGAGGAACATGAATTGAATAGTATACTGTAAAGCATAGAGAGGATATGAGCATTCCGACGAAAACGAATTGGAAGCCACTCGAGCTGTTTGCGATACTCAGATACATGATCATATTTGCGTAGTCCAAATATGAATCTTATGCAGAAGTTTTGAAGGCGCTCAAGTTTATCAAGTTGCTCCTCTGTGATATCGAGATAACTGACATCGGCATAATCTAGAATAGGGAGAAGGAGAGATTGAGCAAGCGTAATTTTAGTGGTAATTGGCAGAAAATTGCGTAGTCGACGCAAAGACCCTGCAGATGCGAACATTTTCCGGCTGACTTCTTGTAGTTGGGGACGCCAGGATAGCGTGCCATCAATCAAAATTCCCAGATTTTTAACTGTTGCGCTACTGGGTATTGCAATACCGTTAAACATTATGTCAGGCAGTTGAACCCCGTCCAATCGTGACACCATATTGGGACTGCCGATAACGGAAACTTGAGTCTTGGAGGGATTCACGCTAAGACCATATTGATTGCTCCACTTACATATTCGCCGTAGATCCGAGTTAATTATGGAAATAGCTTCAGTAATTTCATGGACCGGAGCTTGCATATAGATCTGTAGATGTTTATAGTCGGTACAGCCTTGTTACTTCTTACCATAAACTGTACAAAGAGCTCCATCATCAATATAATTCGCATCTAATTGCACTTACTTATTAATAACTAGCGGACGTCACGTGGTTTTACCCGCGTAGTTCCCGTTCCCGTGGGAATACGGGAATAAAATATAGCCTATGTTCACCGCAAAGAGTGTAGCTTCCCAAGAATGAAAGAATTTTTCAAATCGGTCTAGTAGTTCCGGAGCCTATTCGATGCAAACAAACAAGCAAACAATGAAATCTTTCCTGTTTATAATATAATATTAAATATTAATATTATGAATACCCGTAGTCATCTCCATTATACCTAATTACAGTATTTGTTCAACAGGCTCAAAGTAGCATGCGAAACTGACATGCTTGGCTTATCACATTGAGCCTAAATATAATGGCGTGTATATCTGAATAAAACGGCGTAAATAATAAAACTACAAGCGCTTAGTATTAATTTCTTGTAGTTTCTTTGAATAACTTGATTCCGGTAACAAATTAAACGTGGAGGAAACCTTACTAGTTTTAATTCTGGAACGTGCAATTAATTTATAATGGAATCGATTTTTTTCTACAACCAAGGTCCTCTTGAGAGAGGTCTCTTTGATTTCTTAATTAGTTTTCTAATAATGCACACAAGTTGACCGGATTTCTTGACATTTATAATTACAACTCCGCTCTCTTAGATAGTAGCGTGATGATATACAGTGCCGATAATCTTTAGGAATTAGTGGAACATTTTATACTAAATGATTTTTTCAAATCAAAATATTTGCTAATAGCCCTACTTTTTGTTTTTTATTTTATTTATTTATTTATTACACGTAACAGATTACAACCAATAAAAAATATAATAATACAAAGCAGTAGGATTAGAGCCAAGGTTGCATTCCACAAGAACGCGTGTACAAATGAATTAAAATAAAGGAGTTACTCACAATAACACATATAAAAATAGTTTACAATTTTGACACATTAGACAGGATGGACTTAAAAACTACAGTTGATTTAGAAGTTGCTTTACCGCTCCAACAAACAAATTCAATTTAGGTACAAAGATATCGAAGGCTGGATTATCCCTGGCGATTTCGTTACACTGACGCGCCATACGACCTACTGACAGCTTTCCTAGCACATCCTTCCAAGGGCTTACCCGGGGCTCCCAATCATAGGCCGTTGAGCGTAACGTGAGGTTTTTCAGTCGGTAGGAGTCCGGCATAACATACATGAGGATTTTCCCTCACGTTACAAAACAAAAGCCCTACTGACATCTAAACTCACAAACGGTATCACTTTACACTGTTTAAAATGTGAAATAAAATACATCATTTCCGTGAAAATTTTTAACTAGCTTCTCGTAGCTATCACAATTCATGAGATTCATTCTGCAGACCTGTCCGAGCAATAGGGTCTCAATTTTAATTTAAAAATTACTAAATTGCAAATCGGAAACAGCGGGTGAGACTTTTTGAAAATTACTTGATGTAAACCGCAAAATAACTGTCAATGACACAAAATAATAAACTTCTTTCACCTGGTTCTAGGCCGTTGTCTATAAGAATGGGAGACGCTTTGCCGCTAACAAGGCCAACCACTTCCATGACCGGGGGCCTGAGGACGGTGAGAGGGTAACTCACCTTCCTTACAGAAGCAGGTCCATGACGGCAGCGTGACGTGAGGAATTCACGCACGTCCCCCCCTTAGAAGCGAGATCACACCCGAAACCCCCCCGAAGACGCGGGATAGCACCCGAACCACCCCTAGGCGAGGCCGCAGTGGCGGCCGTGGGTCTGTTGTGAGACCTGGGACATCCTTCCGAGGGCTCCCAACCATAGGCTGCTGGGCGTTACGTGAGGTTTTTTAGTCGATAGGAGTTCAGCATAGCATCCATGAGGATTTTCCCTCACGTTACAAATAAAAGCCAACCACTTGCTAAGAATCTGGCAAATATGTTTAAGCTTTCCTTTCTTAAAGATTTTGTTAAGAATACTCTTGACTGCACTTTCTTTAACACATTAGCTGCCAATTCCGCGTAACTGCGGTATCTGCGGACCATGTTGTTTGAATATCTATGGCTAAAAAATATTTTGTGCCCCAGGCGTGACACGAGAGATTTTTGCGATTTCTTACACCGAGGTCCGTCTCTACCTAGTAGCCCACTCCTGTTTTCTGTTTTCTGTGGCTCACTCCCACTCGTCTCATTCATCTATTTCCCCAATCTGCTTTAATCCATGCTCGAATAAAAAAACGTGTTTTTTTTTATTTGGTCCCGACGTCCCACCCGGATGTTCCCTTATCACGATATTCCGTTGCTGCTCCGTCACTACGTACTAAGTACTACTTCAGCTATGCTTTGCAGACTTCTCATTTCCATTGCATTAGTTTTACTTTCATTCTTCTTGCTTCTCAAGAGTTTTCACTACCAAATTTAAGTATGTGAAAAGCTACTTTTACGACCAGCTAGTATTACTTTATCAAAAAATTTTTGACTGCTCATGAAGTTATACATGGCGTAATTCACTTTATGGTATGATGACTGCATGGTAAAGCCGCAAAAGTAATTATAGGCACTGTACAACTATAAATGTCGGCCTTGGTAATCTTCCAACAAGGTCCTAATATATTGAGTTTTTTCAGGAATGGGTATGGACTCTGACCGGCCATCGCACCAATCAGAAAGCCCAAGATCCTGGAGGTGAATTACAGATCATGCTTCCAAACCAACCTGATCGCACCAACTCTGGCGAAGTCTGTCTTCTAGCAGAGAGTCCTTTCAGGATATTGAGGGTAAGTGCTTTTAATATCTAGAATTTTTCTTTATATTCGTGTGTGAATAAACAACATTGAAGCGCTGGTGACTTTGCGAACTCAGTGTTCAACGATCACCGCAATACGCATCATTATCTATGACTGGTCCTTCGATGGGTGACCACGACGTAATCACTTTGTGACATTTATTTGCGAGCGTTTCCATGCTTTGGAAACCACGTTAATCCGTTGGTCCCGGTTGTCAGTAGTGACATGAAAATGTTCAACAATGTGACTGAAACAACGTGGGGTGGTACGATGGGCCGTTAGCTATTTTTAAAGTGTGGAAATCTCCACTAATGGCTTCAACCAACTACGACCTCAGGGTTCCGAGAATTCCGATTTATCCGGATCGAAAGCTCTGCTTAGTTACTCCTACAAAGGTAGTCCCCAGATTGCCATTCAGCTATTGGTTACCACCATAATCGCTTCTTTTCGAAACACTAACTATCAGAATAAAAAAAAGTTATCAAAATCAATTTACAGATTGACCCAATGGTTTTCCAGACCCAACTTTAATAAGTTTGTGTTAAGTTCTATAAATTGAAGACAGTTTAAAGTGGTGTATACACATCATTATGAATAGCCCCTAGACATATGACCAACCCGAAATGACATTACATTCTTCTACTGACCTCATCAAGTACCCGGATCCCGAAAAAATAAACAACATACGACTTATTTCTCATTACTCGCAAATAAAATGTGATCCAGTAGTTAATTGCGTAATAATATGAAAGCTATCGCTTTTAATAACTAAATGACTAACGTTGTCATGTAGTTCAGCCTACGATCTCCTGTACCGTGGTATACTAATGGAGTACTAACCACTCCAGATAAGATTATAAATGTCATTTTGCTAAAATATACTCAGGAGAGATTATACCATGATCGATAAGCTAATGTAGATATCTGTGGTGTTGTTTTAGCATAATTACGAATGAAACCATGTCATCCAGATATTCACAGTTTATTAATTTTATAGAGGTTAATGCTCTTAGGATTATGAAGCGCCCCAATTGATTCCAACTGGTCAGATAAGTTCTTACTTTATCTATCTACTAAATATTGTATTTTTTTTCAATCCATAAAAGTCACAGCGAGCTTCAGCTCTTAAAGTTCACGGGGTGATAAAAAGGTCTGATTCGAACCGCCTTAAAATCACGTAACGTTTCTACCAGCATACGGGTGAGTGTGAAATGAGTCAGGAAATAAAGTACCTTGTAGGAATATTATAACTACATGCCCAGTGCAGGTCGAACTCCGCACGGAGGGTTCCGTGCCAAAAAACGGCAATGAGCCCCCTTTCTTTTTACGCCGGCAATAGAAATACATCATACTAAGTGAAAATTTCGGCTCTAGGTATCACGGTTCCTGAGATACAGCTTCGAGACAGACATACAGATGGACCGACAGCGAAGTCTCAGTAATAAGATCTCGTGTTTACCCTTTATGTACGTTATCCTAAAAGTAGTGGATAGTGACTTCTGAACCTGACATGTTTTCAAAGAGATTTAAGTCTCTAGAACTCCACTGTGTAAACAAATTTACCTTGGCGCACTTTGTTTAAAATTTTATTAGGTTTAACGTAAATAAGATTTCTTCTCTGACCATAATCCCTCATAAAGTAAATTTTTAGTAAGTATGTAGGTATATTGTATACAAAGACTTCTATATAAACTGAGGTAGACATGCCCTACGCACCGATTTTTGATAAACTGAGCTAATTAGCAGCGTTGCTCGCACTGTAGTGAGTCAAAACTTCGAGAGTAGGTGCTCGACTTGCAATCGGAGTCCATACGCCTTCTCTTTTACTCTTTTACGAATAGATCGTATATTGCTATTGTGTGTGGTGACAATTACGTAAAAAATATTTATAAGTAGGTGTAGTCTTAGTAATGTGTGTATTTGAGGATTGCTTTTGAAATCTCGTTTGTTAGAGTACGGCGCGTCTACCTCAGTTTATATAGAAGTCTTTGAATGTATATCTATGTAAGTTGCTATGACAGATTATATCTAAGTAGGTATGTCGCAGTAAATCGCAAAAACTCAAACCTAAACCCGAAATTAGCTTATTTTTGATAGATTAGGGCATCTCATTTATGCCTTCATCAATCACAAAAGCAAATGATAATCTTCACAGACTATGACAATTTCGTAATTAGGTATAAGAAAGATATCGAATGTAGAAGTAGGTACTTCAGCGTGGCACTATTTACTATTAACTTATGTAAAAGTATTACTTATTAAGTGCAAATAAAATTTTGTAAAACCCTTGCCCAATTAAACTAATAAATTGAAGTAAAACTTCCGAACATCGTTACTTAGTCAAATTATATATACGGGTAAGACTACGATTACGTTCTACGCAGGCAGCGTTTAAATAAGACGAGCGATTCTCTTATTATATCAAAAATAGTGTGTAACAACAATTATTGCCATTTTACGAAATTTCATTTATCAATATTTTCATTCAGAAAATTTACTATCAATGACTTGCATGGCAAATATCATAAATGTTGTAAGGTTACGGAATATTGAGGAATTTGTTTGGGTAGGTACCTATACTGAAAAAAATTTATACTGAAAGTTTAAAATAGCATTACAATATTTTGCAGTTTCTTATTAAAACAAGTTTTAATATACCAAGGAATTCATTTGCAATTCGAAAGCTTTATTGTTAACTAAACTTACTGTGGTACACAGATTTGTACAAAGTTTAAGTAAGTCTACTCACCAGAACCGTTTGACGATACAGAATCAAAATTCACATACATCGTAATAATACATGGGGGAACTGAGAACCACGCTCGTAATGCGCTAGTATTGTAAATGCGAAAGTTAGTGAGTGTGGATGTGTGAAACTTTGTTACTCTTTCACGTTCTAGAGACTGAACGGATTTGATTTAAATTTAATACTATTGTCTGGCATAACACATAGGTTACTTTTTATCCCGGGATAAAAGTACCATGGAAAGCGGGAACGGAAAGAAAATTTCACGCTGGCGTCACTACGGACGGGCATCAGCTAGCAATTATTAATAAAATAATGTACCATTTGCGTTATGGCACACCAAGTCTGTATTATAGCAGTGGAATTATCTATCTAAGGACGCACCCGAAGCTCCCGACCGTACCGAGACCAGAAATGCCACTGTCTTTTTTCTTTTTTTTTTTTTTTTTTATACCACTAAGGTGGCAGACAAGCATACGGCCCACCAGAAGGACCGGTGGTCACCGCAGCCTATGAACGTTTGCAACACCAGAGGTGCCACACTCGCGCTGCCGACCCTAAAACCACCACTGTCGTTCTTTTTCTTTTTTTTACCATACTTACATAACATTGTCTGATACCTGGTATCTACCTATACTATTAACTGATTTAGGACTATATTATACACTTATATATATATAAATTATACACTTGTATATTCACTTTTTCTAATTGCTTTAATAAATATTTCAACAGAGAAAAGCGACAAAATCTAAAATTTTCAGGAGAGCAGTTTAAAGTTTTGAATTCAGAAATATGGAAATTAGAAATATAAAACTTCTTTGTATTGTCATAGCGTAAAGAATTCGAATAGCATAATTGATTTTTACCCAAACTGCCGAAGAAAGGAGGGTAATGTTTTTTTATATAAAGCATTCGGTGTCCTTTGTCACTTAGAAAAGTTGGTTTTTTTCCCATATTTGATAAAAGTGGTAAAATATTGTGATATGAGAGTATAAGCGCGAAATTTTACGCACGGTGGCATTCAAAATTAATTTTCGACCAATATGTCGCTTTTCCCTTATACCATTTTAACCGTCTCGATAATAAATAGTACAGTCAGTCAGGGTAACTTTGTCCCATACTTCACTGTTTTTCGCATAGAAGCTCGTAATTGTATTCAAAAGGGTGTATGATATCTGCGTTTTTGGTGGGATCCAAGGTGGCCACATCAATAAATACACAATTTTTCCGTAAACTAGAACAAAAATAACGAAAAGACGTTGAGGGCCAATGTTATATTGAAAGACAAAGTTACCCAGTACGACTGTACTTGGGTAGACGGATAACGTAATTTTTTGACCGTTAGTAATTATAATAATTGATACTGACTATGAATATCCCCTACTAATATATACATATATGTGAAAGTTGATGATATTTGGTACAGTAATAGATTACAGTCTGAAATAATACATAGAATTTTCCCATGAGATGTGGGAACGGGCACAAAATTTCACGAGCCGCTAGCAAGGAATAAAATCGCTTCCGCTACCTGAATCGCTTTCCTTCCATTAACAAAACCGTAGCCTCAATAATCAATGGTGATATCATCAAACTCGTTAACCTGGTAATGGTAAATCGGTGTATCACGATTAGGGGAGATAAACACAGTTTGTTGTGTTTGTGCAATAATGAGCCTCATTGTCCCGGTGCAACTGAATGTGGTAGGATGTGAAGTTATTGAAAAATGTGGCTGTTCCGTCGTGCTAATACCGAGCCTATAATACCTGTTACTCCTACTAAGTTGTATGCGGTAAGTGAGGGATAAGATTTATTTATTAGATAGTGGTTATGGTGGGCTTAGCTAGGCATCGATTTGAACTTTGCTTATGTGATTTAAAGGAATAAAAAAAAAATCGATCAAAATTAATAGGTATAGTCTCCTAAATAAAGATAGATCTCACTCATTATCGTGTAGATGAAACTGCTAAATTTAAAATAATAATTATAAGCAGTGGGGTTTTAATTATTATTTAATTGAAATAAGTAATGGAATTGGTATTTTTTTATAATTACACCCCACAGTATTTTATATTCTAAAATATATTCAGCGTTAGAGAAGTTTTATTTTTCTGCTTGAAATCATGGGATATAAATGGAATGGAATATAAATCACGGGAAATATATGAGATATATATATATATATAAAGATTGATCAATATTATGGTACGTGTATGGAGCCGGTTACAGAAACTCACAAATGTCTGTGTGTTAGTTAGATGTAAGAGTATATAAATTGAATATTCTTGTATGTATTTCAACTCTTACAATGTGAATAAACTACAATCGTATGCGCATAACTTACGTGCACACACATGAAAATAGAATTTCTAAAAGCCCAAGTTTTAAATATAACCTACTTAGTTTTATGTGAGCCTGGTACGTGCTGTCATATACGTGTTACCATTCAAGGACGGATCCGGAATCTTTTACATTCTACATTGCTTGGTTCTCATGCTGGAGATACTTATTTCAATTATTTTATGTAAATCATCTTCCCCTTGTCGAAGTAGGTTTTTTTTTCAGCCTACGGTTGGGAGCCCCTGGTAGGCCTCGGAAGGATGCCCCAGGACTCCCAACATACCTACGGCTACCACTGCGTCCTCACCTAGGAGGGGTTGGTGCTATCTCGCGTCTTAGGGGGTTATTCGGGTGTTATCAGTATATATTCAGCGTGCGAATCACGCTCACCCCCTCTAATAGCGGTATTAGAGGGGGCGAGCGTGAATCCCACGGTATCGTTTAGGGCCTGCTTCTGTTAAGGACCGTGAGACCTGAGGAGGGTGAGGGGGCTCCCCTCACCCTCCTCAGGCTCCCGGTCATGGAGGCCGATAGTCGTGGATGAAAACACGGGCTGAACTTTGGCGGGAGACTTCTCTCCCGCTCTCCCCCGCCGACTCTTTCACGAGCATAACCTAGTCGCAGAAAGAGGCAGCGGAGTCCCACTTACATTCGAAGTAGGTGTAATTAGCGTTATGCTTACTTCTCCTTTTAACAAGTCATAACGCGAGTTAGGCGTACCTACTGCGAATTATTAGTCTTACCGAACGCAAAGGTAATCTGACACGCTCGAGTTACTATTATAAACTCAGATATTCCTTCTAGGGATCCCCTACCACCAACTATTTTCCTCTAAATAATTACAATATATTTATATGTCACGCTTTCATCCCCTACTACTACAATTTACCACCTCACTTTCTCTACGCTCCAATCAGAATTCGATGTAGGTAATTACGTACAAAGACATTTTTATAGGCCCTTTTTCCCATAAAAGTTAAAGTAATTACATCTGAAACTGTAGTGCTTCATATGCATGAGCGTTTTTAGGGTTCCGTAGTTCACATCTCAGAAAACTTAAGTAAAGTTTATTCATGTTCGTCCGTCCTCGGTTTACAATCCAAAAGGTTAGGCTGTGCTAGAAAGATGAAACCTTGCATGGATACCTAAGTGTATTTACCATGTCAACAAAGGGAATACACGAAACTTTTTTTAATACTTCTCTTGTATCTTGATTTTTTAATTTAGGTATCCGTTTACGAGATACTTACCACATTTTCATTCACCACAGTCATGTTCATTAAATAACGCCCTATTTCCTTATAATTATCTATATTATTCTACCACTGAAAAATCCTAGTGAGAGGCTTTGAAACAAAACGGCTTTAGATAACTTCGTAAGTGTAGGAGTTGAAGAGATGTAGTAAGCACATTGCAAAATAAATTTACTTGGAATTTCATTCAATTTATTTCAATTTCAATTTATTCATTCATAAACAATAATAAAATCGGATTTTTCATTAGAAAACATTCTTGTAAAAAAATACAGTTAAACTTAATTTATAGGTCTACATTGTATCTACATAGGTCATCTATTTACATCTATACTTAATAACATAAAGAGGCAAGATTTGTTTGTTTGGTTGTTCGCAACGATTTGAAAAGTTTTTTCACTGTTGGGAAGCTACGCTATCCCCGCTGAACATAAGCTATATTTTATCCCCGTATTCTTACAAGAACGGGAGATATACAGGTGGACCCGCGTGACATCCGCTAGTTATAAATATAACTATCTAAATTAACTATTTGAATGTCGAGTCCGAATCGCACATTGCAGATTTTTTAAATTTTCGTTATTATAGCAGCAATAGAAATAAATTATTTGTATTAAGTAATAATTCACCTACACGATTCATGCATGAGATACTGTCTGATGACCGATAGACGGAAAGCGGATAGCAATATGGTCCCGTTTTTAGATACAGATCACTAAAAAAGATGGAATCCCCCCTACTACAATATTATAAATACGAAAGTTACTCTGTCTGTCTGTTACGCTGTCACGCTTAAACCGCTGCAGCGATTTAAATGAAATTTCGTATACAGATAGTTTGAGACCCTAGGCTACTTTTTACTACGCAAAAAGAGGGTAATGATTTTACGAGATAAAGACTTTTATGTGGACGAAATCGTGGAGAACAGCTAGTATTGTTTATAATAGCATGTTCGAGGTTAGCCTATAACAGAATGATAATTTTATAGATACCTCATTGTCAAAATTTATTGAGTACGTAGTTTACTATACACTGGATACATAAATACAAACAGACAAATCAAACAACTAAGACAAACTCCAAACACGTTTGATCACAACACGTTACCTAACATGTTAAATGCGATAATTCTACAATATTACGTAATATCTGTACCTAATACGGATGAGCGATTGTGGCTTTTCCATTTGCCGAACATGAAAGATGTTCGGAAGGCACGTTATGACGTTGTCATCGGTTGCCATTTACTTGATTTAAAGCCATTTTTTTATACCACATAGGTGGCAGACCTGGCAGACAGGCATACGGTCCACCTGATGTACTAGTGGTCACCGTAGCCTATGGACATTTAAATATATTAGTCCATACATACATATTGATACGCCTTTATCCCCGAAAGGTAGAGACTTTTAAGATTTTGTGGCACGTAATAAGTGGTGAGCTGTATTGCCGTGTCGAAATGGACAGGTGCAGCTCACAACAGGCAATCACAACTGCCCGCTGTTGATTTTTTTCAAGCTGCCCCATAAAGGCCTTCAACCTGGCTTAACGACTGCCATTTTACTGGCAACCGGGACCAACGGCTTGCCGTGCCTTCGGAAGCACGGAAACGCGCAAATATATAGTCCATATAGCTCGACAATTTTCAACATCCAGTAGTTACAGCTGTTACAACACGGCAATAGGGTAGGCTGCGAAAGTGTAACTCTTTGGTGTTGCTGTCTAAGGCTATGTAACGATTTTACATCAGGTGGGCTGCATGCTTTTACTATTATGGTCACCTCAGCTGTATAAAAAATTATAAATGCAAACCTAAAAGACTTTATTTTTAACAATTCAAAGAATCACCGAGAGGACGCCCTGAATCCATAGCGTGGCACAATAATGCTTAATATACTTCTCTGTAAAACTTAATAATATTAGGTTGTTTGTAAAAGAAAGAAAGTATACATTCTACTACATAGGTACGTAAAATGTTTTACTTTCTTTTATTTCTAGCATCCCAGGGACTCGTATTTGCAATTCTCGTACACAAAGTTACTGCTAGCAATACGAATAAAAATAGGTCTATCAATTTCTACACAGGTACCTACCTATATTCAGTTTTATTTGACATAAATTACGTTCACACAAATGAATTCTGAATCCTACCACGTCGTATTGGGCTCCAAACAAAAGCATTTCTCTTTGTACAGTTTTACCTCATAATGCTCGTAAAAGACAAGTTAACGACAACGCATGTACAATTCTACATACTTTGTACGTCAGACGCACTTACTTTATTAAGAAAGAACGCGACCTTCAACCCCTGAATATGACATCTCGAGGATTAGTACATGAGCAATTGCCTGTTGCCTAACAAATTTCACTTCAGCGAAGTAAATGAGTATATATACATATTATAAATGAGGGGTGCAATAGAGCTTTAAGAAAATTAATCGGTGACCAAGCCAGTCTCTTCGGCAACTGGTACGGGTGAGAGGTGCGTATGGACCAAGCCATGGCAAATAGCAATACTCAAAACGTAACGCAGTAGCTAGCAGTTCTTACAGAAGCAAGCCCAAGACGGTGTGATGTAACGTGAGAGTTTTACATTCCCCAAGAAGCGTGATAACACCCCAACAAACCCCCAAAGACGCGGGGTAGCACACGAACCCATAGGCGACCACGGTGGTAGCTATAATTCATCAGGAGAGAGGGCTGGGACTCCTAGTCGAGGCAGTGGTGGGACGCCGTATGGTTTTACCGTTAGGAGTCTAGTCTAGCTACCATAATGGGTTTCAGCACGTAAAAAGAACCTTCTGGTTTGTGTGGTACATTGATTCCTTCCTAAGATGTTTGGGTGAGACCTACGAGCTGTTTTAAATAATTGAACTAAATGAGAAGTAATCTTTACTGAATTTAAGTAGTTAATGCTATAAACAACTGCTTAACTGTAAGACGAAAAACAAAGTCCGCTTACAATTAGTCGGACAAAGAAGTCGGACCATGCGGTCAGAGAGGGTTTCTCATTTAATTCGACATAATACTACGTAGGTAGGTATCCTAATTATAGTATCATACCCATATTGTATAAGAATCATCTTTCAACCAACAAAAAGAAGATTATGTGAGTATTTCCATAAAATTTTCCATATAGATTCAATCTCGGTCTATGATATAAGATATTTATAACAATGTCAGCATAGATTCACGTGTCAAAGCTATCAGTAGTACAACGTGATTGTAGAGCTTTGGTAACACAGAGAGCGTCTTCGCTTCAGACCTCATTAAAATTTTAACTACAATATACCCAAATCTTGTAAAATAAAAGTTTGTTTATAAAACATGGGTTCAAATTGCTTTAAATTTTCTGCTGTAAAAATAATAGTCATATAGTTAATATTACATACATATAATTACGCCTTTATCCCCAAAGGGGTAGGCAGAGGCATAGTATACGCCCACATTTCACCTTAAAGATTTATGCCCCACGTAATAGGTGGTGAGCCTATTGCCGTGTTGAAATGGACAGGCGCAGGTGCCCGCGACCCGCAGTTGAATATTTTCAAGCTGCTCATACGGCCTTTAACTTGGCTTTTGTTTTTTTTTTGTTTAACGTGAGGGAAAATCCTCATGGATGTTATTCCGGATTATGGATTGTCATTTTACTGTCAACCGGGTTTCATTTCGAGTTTTCCTTCTGTACGCCATGGATCTTTTTGCGAAAGTGTTCCCATAGTCGCCTTTTACGACACCCTCGTGATGTATAGGGGTGGCGACATTTTGTACTCCTTCTCGTAGTAACACGGCACTCCGTCGCGACACGGAGCGTTAATATTACTATTATTTGAAGAGCAGAACACAAATATACATACATATATATTAAACTATATACTCTATAGAGGGTCAAAAATCTGTTACATGGAAGATATTTTAATTATTTTTTATTGTAGGGCATTCTCAAATTCTCAAAGTATAAATAAGTATCGCGCCGAAGCTACTGAATCACCTTGAATGATACTTGGCACAATCTGAGCTCATGGTCCAAGGAAGAATCCGTAAAATAACGGGATCTAAAATGTCTAGGATACTTTTGACCCCCTTATTTCGCGCGGTTCCTTTGGGAGAGGGGATGAAAGATAACATGGTTTTTCAGTTGTAATATTTAGAAAGAATTTAAAGTGGTCGAGAGAGACACTAGTCTCAGTGGTCCAAGGGCCAACCCTTGGACCACTGAGACTAGGCTGGGCGTCTGGTCCGGCAAACCAGAAGACGCAGGTTCGAGTCCTGCTCAAGACCAAAATTTCTTCATATAAAATTTTAAGTTGTAGTTTCGTAACGCTTGGTCTTATTTCAAATATTTTCAGGCAGAAAAGGAGTACTATAAGAATTGATCCACACAAGTTTCAATGTTGAGGGTTTTGTAGTTCAGAAATTAGAGACATGTTTCTTTGAATGTATGGGTTATTCAAAACTGGCGTGTTTGGTTAATCATAAATAAAAGAGCCTAATGAACAAGGCTATTGTAAAATAATTCAGTTATGCTCTTTTATGATTAAGCAAATAAGACAATTTCACACGCTCCCTTATGTTAGATGAAGAAATACCTCTCCTTTCATACACCTCAGATATGTGACGTAAATGAAGTTGCGAGGCTCAGTTAGTAAATGTAAAAAATATTATACAAAGAATTGCAGGTTTGCTAGTTTTACACAAAAAGCAGATGGAGACGATAAAGTTGCCTTTGCTTGAAATATGGTAATTTACACATTTTTCAAATATTTTTGATGAAGCTCTTTACGTTTCGTCTTCTAATTTCTACATGCAAATTGTAAAAGTTGTTATTAATTGCATTTGCTATAAATAATTTTAATGTATCCTATAATTGGAAATGGATTTACGGTAGCTACAATTACGAGTATTTAAAGACTAAACGAATTTTGACAAGTTTTTATCTACTACTAGAGGACGTCACGCGGTTTTACCCGCGTAGTTCCCGTTCCCGTGGGAATACAATATTTTTTCTTCCATAAGAACCTTCTCCTGACAATACCTTACACAACTAAAAAAGAATTAGTGAAATCTGTCTACCCGTTCTGAAGTTATGCGCTTACCAACACATTTTAAAAGATTTTTCTATTTCTATTTCTATTTTGCGATTCATTTTTATATATCTACTAGCTGACCCGCGCAACTTCGTTTGCGTGATAAATCAAGAACCTCTCGACTGATTTTGTGCAAACTTCACATAAACCATCTACTAAATAGTCCGGAACAAAGCCTTGGTTTGGATAGGTGAGCCCGATCTCGAGTTATAAAATTACAACGAAAAGTGGCATTGATTTTTATATATACCTATAGCCTATTACTATCTAACTTCTTCAAAAACTTACATATTAAAATAGACGCACTCTCGCATTTCCGCTTATCGCTTACAATAACAACTTACAGCGATAAGTTGTTACAGAATAATGCTCGTACTTCTTTGTAAAAGGCCTTTGTACACCTGTGAAATTATTAATTTTATTTCTTAGAAGTTAGGTCATGTCCACTTATGCATGATGGGGCAGATATACCTATGTATTTAAGCAGTCGTCTCTCAATAATCTCAACTTGTATTGTATCCAAGGGTCTGCTTTGATTAGCTGCTGAGCATATTAATAATGTGATTTTGTCGGTGTGTTTGGAAGGTGTCAAAGGTCTTTCATAGGTAGGTCGGTCAATAGATGGGATAGACAAACAAATCAAGATGATGGGTGTCTACAGCAGGCAAACGACACCTGACCGAATGTTGCAGCGTTGGAGCGATATTTTGGGGAGACTGTATGCTCAGCATTTTTATTTATTGAACAGCATTATTACATTTTACATTATTATTGGGTACATAACGGACCCTGCCGGCAAAATAGTAGACAGGAGGAAACAATTGATATTTATTAATTTACTTATTATCTTTTATTTTACTATCCCTTAGGTATTTTATAAAATCAAACATACGTCGGAACTATTAATTAAAAGTAACAAAAAATAAATAACCCGCCCTGCCTTGTATCTGGTGCAAATGTGCCCAAAACAGTCGCAGCATTTCAAAGCTGAATGGCAATCGCTAACCTTTGCACCAGGTATTTGTGAGTGACCAGTTTTAGCTTATACATAAATAAATGGTTCACTTATATGATTAATTTTAATTATTTTATTGTTTTATTATTTACAGTAGTTTTTATTAAAATATTTTTTTGTTCATTTAATTAGGTATTCATTTAATTATTTATTTAATTATTTAGTGAAATATTCTCACGCAGACTAGCATATAAATGGACCATTACTTGTAATTGAGCATTATCATTATTACAGTGGTAGTGCAGACAGGAAGAAAATTCCCAACCACACTGCCAGTACCTAGTGTGGTTTGGTAGTTCGGTGGGTCAGAACACTACTTGCACTAAGTAAGTAAGTGTCATGAATAGTAATTTTAGGGCTGTATTTTTTACAGTATTCGATAGGTATAATTCAGGAGTTAAAAAATTGGCATTGTTTTGTAAATATGCGCAATGAGTAATTGAAATTATGACACAGTTACAGATTCACGTCCTGATATTGTGACAGTCCATCCCCCCTCTTCTGTCGGGAGGCACCTCCCTGTGTTCCGGAGATGCCTTTAACGCACGCCTGCTCGGCCGCTTTCTGCCCTCTCTGCAAGCAAGCAGAGAGGCGTTCAAGAGCGCGCGTGGTGCGATGCGGGTTTGAGTTCCTGTCAGCTCCTTATGGAGTTCTGGGAGAGCCAGAGGAGAGCCCCACACACCGTTACAGCTGCCCCCGCGGCTGGGATGACTGTGCCCAACTGCATTCCCTGCGTCAAATTAAAAGACACTCCATCCCTATTTCCATAAGGTCCGTGAATCTAACAATGTTGTTATATATACATTGGATACATAGAGTAGTTTTGGTTACCTTTTGCTAGAATTTTCCAGCTGTCTATAAAACGTCCAGCTAGGCTAAATGACTACGGTGTCCTTGGTACCCGGCGCCAACGACTTTATGTCCTTTCTTAAGCACGGATACGCTTGTAAATGATAATCCTACAAAAGGTCACACATTTTAGGATTGTTCCTAAGGTAGTACCTACGCATCTTAATCACGTGATCGGTCATGAGTTCAAATTACTATGGACTTCTGTATGCTATGATATGGTAAGTTTTGGAAGTGCGTGAAAATCACGTCGACAGTGAGCGCCTACAGTATTTCTTCATAAAATGGTCTTAGAAGGTTCTTGCGGGGTCGGAAGCACGTCTGTAGCGCCTCTAGTGATGCAAACGGTCATAGGCTACGGTGACTATGACCACAGTCCATCAGGTGCGGCCGTAAGCTTGTCTGATAAAAATAAATATTTCGGGACAATTTACCTAACCAAATCCAATCCTGCCCAAATTAAGTATATCACACACGTGTTTCCCTCATCTTAAAATCCCGGGTTCTCCAAGAGGAGCGTGAAGAGACACATCACAGGGCCGCCAACTTGAAGACCACTGTCGAAAGTCTTACGTACTGTGAGACTGGCCCCCAATCGCTAGATGCTTACCATCAGGCTGGTGGCGACGTCAATTTGGCAAGCTAAATATAAAAAAAAAATTAAAAAAATATTAGCATGTTCTATGCCGATGTGGGTTCTATACAAATAATTGAAAAGAAATACATAATAATAGAAATGCATAACTATATTATTATAGGTGCACACACAGACACAATTCTACTCATTACACAAACAGATTTGTCCCGGGCGGGAATTGAACCCACGTATTACGGCTTCGTTGTCACTCTAATCACTAAACCAACGAGCCGGCCAAGTTTACATTGCTTAAGTTATATTCGTATTGTTCCAAATGTTGCGTCAAATGTCCTCCCCACGAAATTCTTCACCTTGCACGAACTTTCTCTTCGGATCTTGAAGTGTCCAACTTAATATTCAATGTTTAAGATCACCTGTCGACTTGTGCATCCTACGATAATTTGATGAGGCACTGGTATAGGTCACCTAAAGAGTTGAAACTAAATGTCAAACAATGGCTATCACTCTTAACAAAAGGAAATATGGTCCAATAAGGACTGCCCGTGGTAGGTTGCTAAGTTTTTTTTTTTTTTGTTGACGCGGGGAACGCATTTACGCGCCTTCATCCCATCTGCGGGGGCAGCTGGGATGGTGTGTGGGACTCCCGGCCCGGTCCGGAATGGACCGTCCTACCCACTAAACCCCGCGGTGTTCCTCCTCACCCTTTAGCCGGGCCGAGGGATATCAAAAGATTATTCACGTCGACCCGGCTAGGGGCGCCCCGTTTGTTCGAGGCTCTCCTCGGGGGAGCCCGATGGGCGGCTCCCCAAAGCTCCCTAAGGAGCTGAAGACCACGCCTGCACCGCTCTCGAGCGCCCCTCTGTAATAGAGGAGACAGAGAGCGGCGCAGGCGTGCGCTAATGGCCACCCTCGGAACACGGGAAAGGTGCCCACCGCCATGTGACCGTTGGTGGGCGGGGTCCCCCGACCTTACGCCCACGGTCAAGAAACAATCGGGGGCGCACAGTGACTCCTCACCGCGGCGCCCCCGAACTGCACGGCAGAGCGGGAGCATTATCTGTTACTCCCGCTCCCCCACACAGTGCACCTCCTGCTTTGCCGCCATCACCTCGTCAACTGGCGAGGTGACAGCGGCCCAGCACTGTTGCCGCCGGTCGCGCCGTTATTCACGGCCGGCAGCCCGAACTGCATGGCAGGGCGGGAGCATCTACCCAAACTCCCGCCCCACACGCAGTGCCTCTCCCATTTTGCCGCCATCGTCTCGCCAGCAACGATGGCGAAGCGACGGCGACCCAGCATTGCTACTGCCGGCCGTGAATAACGGCACGGCCGGCTGCAACACACACCACCGAGCAACCCACAGGTGGGTTACTCCCGCCTCGGCCGGAATTAGCCAGAGTAGCACAACTCCCCCACAGAGGAAGGGGAGTGGTCGCTACTCCGTTGCCCAGGATGCACCACGAGGAGGATCCGACCCATTGGGGTCCATAAGATGTTAGTAGGACCCCGCATCCCAGGTTGCTAAGTATTAAGCTAGAACCCGTAACTCCAAGGTTGAGTTTGGATTGAGATGGGAGATAATAAAAAAAATACTGATAAAATAGGTTTTTTTTTTTTAATCTAAGGTGGTTGTCATAGCCCACCTGATACAATGTAGTCAGCGTAGTCTACGAACGTTTAAAAGATAAGAGCCACCCCACTCACAGAGCTTACTAGATAAAATCTAACGCTCGCCGAAGACTATCGGCCACCATGACCGGGGGCCTGAAGACGGTGAGAGGGTTGCTCACCGTCCTTACAGAAGCAGGCTTAGAAGCGGGATCACATCCGAAACCCTCCAAAGACGTGGAATAGCACCCGAACCACCCGCTAGGCGAGGCCGCAGTGGCGGCCGTGGGTCTGTTGGGTGTCCTGGGACATGCTTCCGAGGGCTTACCCGGGGCTCCCAACCGTAGGAGTCCGGCATAGCATCCATGAGGATTTTCCCTTACGTTAAAAAACAGAAAAAAAGATATGATCTAACGTTTTCTTTATTTATTTCATTCTTTCTTATCGTGTATTTGGTATATTAGGTATATGGTTTATTTCGATCAAATTTAAATTACAAAAGGTCTAGAAAATAACAGCTAATTGTAGTTGCGAAAGCTAAAAATATTAGCCTTCACTTTGATAGATTACGGCTAGAAGGACATATTACAAGGCCACGTTTCTATACGTAGGAGACAATTATTTACATATCGGCAAAGTTAACCCAACCCACCCTCTTAAAATACAATATGGTCTGATACTTATCTATACATATAAAATTACTTGCCCCGACTGATTGACTGATTCATCAACGCAGAGTCTAAACCACTAGACCTACTTTGACAGTAGATGCATTTTATCTGAAAGTCCGTCATTTTCAGAGCTAGATGAACTAAATTTCATAGACCTGTGTCTTTTAAGAAATAAATGAACACATGTATCAGCGTTTTTCAAAATTTCACTTCTAAGAGTGCAAAATAGGTGATAAACGTTTGTATGGAAAGCTCGTCTTTTTCAAAGTTGGAAGCATTGAACTTCGTACACCTGGGTCTTTTTAGAAATAAATGAATGATGACGAATAAATGTATCAGCGATTTTTTTTAATTTATCGAATTTTACTACTAAGAGGGTAAAATAGGCGACGAACAGTTGTATGGTAAAGTTTGTCATTTTCTAATATAGAAGCATTAAATTTCGTTTCTTTTTAGAATTAAATGCATACGTGCATCAGAGATTTTTTTAAATTCACATGTTTATCAGAATAGGTCGATTTTTTAATGTTTATTTGCGCTACATCGTTAGGTATATACATCGGAACAAACGATGTAAAGTAAGTTTTCCAATGTAGGTTGCTATCAAATATGAAATACGAACTATTCCCGGTTGAAGCCGGGACGGGCCAGCTAGTAGTTTTCTAGAAATCCGGGCCGTACCTACCAAGAAACAAAAGCTCTTACAGGTTGATGGCAAGATTAGTGCGATTGAGAATGTTATTTAATATTGCTGCTCGAGTCTCCTTCGCTGAAGTCAGGAAACAACTATTTGATTTCAATCCATGAAAGCAAACTCGCAGTCAGAAGGTAGTCAACAATAGATTAGGAGTCCTGGGGTAACCTTCCGAGACCTTACCCGGGGCTGCCAACGTTAGGCTGTTAGGTAGGATACGTGTGGTTTTGTCAGTAGGAGTCCGGCATAGCATCCATGTAGAATTTTCCTCATTTTAAAAAAAAGTCTAGAATGAATACAAGCTTCAAAACAATTTCAAGCTAATGTGAAGCACTTATATCATTACCTATTATCCGAAAGTAATTTAATCTTCTATTCTAATACAAGTAAAAAGCCTTTACTTAGCTTTGAAGATTCCAGGAAATTTTCGTCGTTAGTTAACCCTAATTCAAAATACTGCGCACTAATAGTATATTAGTCTTTAAACGAAAGCTTTTACAGTAAACGTAAGTAATAAAGGAAAAAAAATTGAGATCAAAAACTCTCCAATAAGGATAATTTGTGATATAAACTGGTGAGTGTAGTCGGGAACTTTAGTGGAAGTTATGTAGCCGGCACGGCCGCTCGCCTTTAGATTGTCGCGCGCTCACATATTCTCGCTTCCAATTAATAATTTACGGGACTTCGGAAATGGTCTGAAAAATTAATATAATAATCATTAATGGTGGCATTAATTTGCAAATTAATAAGATGCGTTCATTTCAACAATCAAAACGTTTGAAAAATCTTCAAAAATTTAAACACAGCGCGATAAAGCTTCCTCGCCATTGGTCAAAAATGTTGGGTCTTGTGAGTGAGGACAAAAGTTCAACAGTAGAGGAATTATTGCAAGTAAGTGGCCTTATTTATTAATTTACATTAATCAGTTCACAATATAACAAGTATTAAAAACATTTAATGTTTGTTTGTGTGTTTTAATTAATTTTGAATATAACACTTTAAAATAGGTGGGCCAAGATTAATATTTATATTTTAATTTAGTTTATTTATATAGTATAATAGTTAATAAATATAGTGGTGTTTTCAATTAATAACAACAACAAACAATTTCAGAACATTTGAAAGTTCAATTTCGATCCAGTGAAAATTACATTTTAAAAGAATTAAAGTACCTACTTCCATATTTAATTATTTAGTGATAGTTTAAAAAAATAATACATAAGTTTCATTACATTCTTTGGTAGTTTCTATACATGCTTTGTTATTGAAAAAGTAAATAATAAAGTGATTAATTACAAATTAAGTATAGTTACTTCATAATTATCTTTACTTTATTTTATACACTATGACACCATTATAACAACATACTTTAAACATTAATAGGTTTAGCTTTAATTAATTAATACACTCTTATGTTATTATTTTACGATTAATATTAACACGAAAAAAATTATTTATTAAATAAACCACATTGAGACATAATATAATTTTTTAAAGTATAATTTTTAAAGGATAAGTACATTGATAACGTGGAGTAATATTAGTAGGTATATTATTATACACGAGTGGATAGTCATGTTTTCAGACCTACCTTTAAAACTAAAAATAAAATATTGTGTCTAATAACAATTTAACTCATAATTATTTAATGCTTTCTTAATAAAACTTAACTTTACCGTTTTCTTAATTTTATTGTTGACTAGCAGACGTCAAGCGGTGTCACCCGCATAGGTCTCGTTCCCGTGGGAATATGGCAATAAAATATAGCTTATGTTATTCAAAATAAATGCAGCTTTCTAATGGTAAAAGAATTTTCGAAATTGGCATATTAGTTTTTGAGTTTATTCATTACAGACATACAAAAATACAAATTTTTCCTCTTCATAATACACTCGAGAGCAATGAATCCGGGTCACTTAAAGAATCCTAAAAATCTCGGAAACTAAAAATGCTAGGTTAATGCAATAAATTGTATTTAATAGACAATGTAATACTCCTTAAATGAAGGTATTAAAACTTCTTAGTTATTGTAAAGTTATATCATAAAAAAATCAAATTTGAAAAAGGGCCACTTTCGAAGATGGAACTACGAAATTACAGCATTTGGTGTTGCTTTTGTTTGTAATCTGTCATTTATGTGGGTACATAAACCATGTTGATAGTGCTCTATATTCATTAATCAAGCTGAAATTATGTCGCTTACGCCTGAAGAATGCACCAGAATACTTACAATGCTGGAAACCGGCCGGAGTCAGCGCGATACAGCCAGGACTGTCGGTGTGTCGCTGTCAACAGTACAAAGAGTTCTCCGACGTTACGAAGAAACTGGTTCTAACCTACGCAGACCAGGAACGGGCAGAACCAGGTGTACCACAGCACGAGAAGACCGATACTTGGTGAACACCATGCTTCGAAATCGCTTTCTCACAGGAACTGAACTCACCAATCAGTTTCGACGCCTCGGAGGAAGTAACCCAAGTGCATGGACAGTAAGACGTCGGCTTGCTGAATCTAACTTAAAACCCCTTAGACCTGCAAACGGCCCTAAACTGGAGCGTGGGCATCGTATTTCGAGACTAAGGTATGCCCAGAGCCACGTAAATTGGAGTATTGAAGATTGGTCAAAAGTTATGTTCTCCGACGAATCAAAATTTATGCTCTACAAGCACGATGGAAGACACAGAGTGTATCGAAGACCAGGGGAAAGATTCAAGCAAGCATGCATCGAAGAAAAAGTAGCCTACGGTGGTGGGTCTGTACTTGTGTGGGCCGGAATTTCTTCTGAAAGTCGCACAGAGCTGGTGATCATAGAAAACGGCTCTTTAACTAGCGTAAGATATGTGGAAGAAATCCTCAATGATCACGTTGGTCCATTTATGGTCAATTTAGGTGAGGATGCTATATTTATGCATGACAATGCCCGACCTCATACAGGTAGGATTGTGAATGACTACCTTCAAGAGATGAACATTACTCGTATGGAGTGGCCAGCGCGCAGCCCGGATATCAACCCGATCGAGCATGCTTGGGACGAGCTAGGCAGATGCGTAAAACAACGAAACCCTCCCCCAATCACGCTTCGTGAGCTCAAAATTGCTCTCACAGAGGAATGGGAGAATATTCCCCAAAATCGTATAAGGAACTTGGTGTACAGCATGCCAAACCGCGTAAACGCAGTAATGGAAGCACGAGGAGGCAATACGAAGTATTAAAATTCAAGAAAATCGTAATAAAGTTCAAAAATTTCATGTTTCCTATTTTTGTTTTAAGGAGAGATCGGCAGTTTTTTCTTTATGTAATTTTGTGTTAATAAAATGTATGGTGACTCATATTTTTTTTACTTTCATTTAAGGAGTATTACATTGTCTATTAAATACAATTTATTGCATTAACCTATCATTTTAGTTTCCGAGATTTTTAACATTCTTTAAGTGACCCGGATTCATTGCTCTCGACTGTATTAGTGTAGAATAAAACTAAAAAAGGTGAAAATAATATTATTTTGAGTTTGAATTTATACCTACAATAGTATCGTAATGTTCACCATCAGTGTTATTTTTTATCTCTTCAAATTTATTCAATATTCGATACGTAATACGTATAGGCAACAGTAACAACATTAGAATACGCTTCTTTTTTTATATCTCTAAGGTAGCAGACTAATAACACCACAGAAATATGTACTTCACCAATAACGTAAATGTATAAAATCCAATATACTGTTAGTTAAAAATAAAAACTGGCCAAGTTCAAGTCGGACTCTCGCAAGCAGGGTTCCGTACCAAAAAACGGCAAAAACATCACGTTTGTTGTATAGGAGGCCCACTTAAATATTGTTTTTGAGTTTTTAGTATTGGTCGTTATAGCGGCAACAAATAGCTTAAATAAAAGTGACCTCGTAACTTATGTTTATGAATAAATAGCCATTTTTATTTATTAATTTTCCCCTTTTTATTGAAATTCCCATGGATTTGATGCGGCGCTGTTTACTAGTACCTATTTGTTTAATATTTTCCAAGTGATGTTCTCAAAACTTGGGAAACGCTTCTGATATGGAAATCGGTTGCAAATGTATAATGCGATCGAGATATTATTACGTTTTTGATCATAAATTTATTATAATGCGACTTTTTAAAAAGGTTTGCTACCACATAACCTCGTCAGTTATGAACCCATTTGGAAAACTCTTTTATGGCATACCTAACTAATATTTAGTTCCATAAAATTTTTATGGCGATAGGTGGACAGGCAATGATTTTGGTTGTAAAGATTTTGTGAATAGATATGACCTTTCTTAAATTCAATAGTTATGTATTAAGATAAATAAATATAGTCGTGAGGGATTTACGCACGCCCCCCTAAGAAGCGCGATAACACCCGAAAAACCCCCAAAGACGAGGAATAGCAACCGGAAGGTGGTGAGGCCGCAGTGGTAGCCGTAGGTCTGTTGGGAGTCCTGGGGTGTATCCTTTCGAAGGCTTACCCGGGGTTCCAACGGTAGGAGTCCGGCGTAGCATCCATGTTGTGGAGTTGAGATAGATCTTAAAAATACAAAAATACCATCTGAAAGCAAAATTTTAAAACATTGCTCATAGAAGATATAAAGACTGTTTCAATTCGATGAAAATGTCTATGGACATCTAATAATGTACATAAAAAACTGTTGTGTACTTACACTGATAGATTTTCAAAAACGGGTAATTTTCCGGCCCATGCGAGGCCAACTCGCGCAAGGAGGGTTGCGTTCCAAAAACAGCCAATAAATACGTTTTTTGTATGGGAGCCCCCCCCCCCCCCCTCTTATTTTTTTTTCTGATTTCAGTGTTGTTGTTATAGCGCCGACAAAAATCCATCTGAAAATTTCAACTGTCTAGCTATCATAAATCATGAGATAGGTACAGCCTGTCAACAGACAGACGGGCAGACACAGGAGTTTTACTAATAGTGTCCCGTTTTCACCTTTTAAGTATGGAACCCTTTCTCTTATTCACAAATGATAAAACTTACACAGATGATGTAAATATATGACTTAGTTCTATACCACCTCCTTTTAAAGTATGTTAAAAGTTCTAAAACCTGTGGACAATTATATTAGAACAGGGAATTTGAACCTTCATGTCGATATTAGAACTCTATCAACAGTTTCTTTATATTTACGTTTTACGAGCTACGTAAAACAGTCTCGCTGCGTCAGTCTTCTTTGATTATATTTTTCTACGCACAAACCGCTCTTTGAGATCATCCTACAAAGAGCAACAAGTGGTTACAGAGGTGTAATATAGAGTTGTTTAACAATGTTTACATTTGACACCCCTATAAGTTAGTAGCGATCGATTTTGGGTATCCTAGCAAGCGTGATTACATCCTTTAGCAGGGAGTGTAATAACTGCGAGTTGAACACAGACCGTGAGTCAGAAACTCGACCTTCTAACCACTGGGCTTACAATGCCATTATTCTTTTTAGGGTTCCGTGCACAAAAAAATAAAAACGGGATCCTATTACTCAAACGCCAATGCCCGTCTGTCTGTCTATCTATCACCAGAATATTTTTATGAACTGTGATGTAACAACAATTTCTTAAAACATATTAAGATTATATTTAACCGTGGCTCCCATTCAAAAAAAGTATTTATTTTTTGCTCTTCGTGCACGAATCCGTCTCGCACTTCAACCGATTAAATCTGTCTGTCTGCCGTTTAATCTGTCACACGGTCGTGGGCTTGGCCCTGTTTTAATCTTAGCGAATGGAACCTAGGCAAATTATATTTCTATACTAATAAAGTTGTTGACAGAACAGGGAGGAATGTTAAAGCGAAGAGGGCATTACGGTATGCCCTATGGGGAAAGCCAGCTGGGTTACGTCATTTCTTAGTTTAAATGTAATAATTGCCAATCATGACGCCCGGTTTCCACAGCACAAGCGGGCCAATTAACGAATCCGCTCAATAAACTGCATATTTGTCTACCGCACCACAGTTTACTGTTGTATGTTCAGCAGATTCATTATTGGCCCGTTCAGATCACGGTGGAAAGCGACCTCTAGACATGCAAGAAAATTAAAACGAATTGCTACTTAATTAATCTACATTAGGCTTGATACAAAAAAGAAATACTTACTTTTTATGAAAATTGTCGCATGCTGTCCAGGAAATCTATATTTTGGTAATTAAAAAATAACCCATGAAAATCATATACTTAACCAATTTTTTCACACATTTGACGTATTGCATGGTATTATCAAATTATGTTTGATCATACGTAAACATAAGAATTAATAGTATGGTAGTCTTACTTTCAACTTTATATGTATAAATGGAATAAATTGTTTATTACCCAAACATTACAGGTAATTTACAATAGAATCAGGATTCTATTATGTCAACTAGAGTATTTACGTTTATAAATTCAATTTTCAAAGTTAAATAACTGGATTTCAATAACCAACTGAATTCTAATAAAATTGTGATAAAATGTAGCTAAGTATACAAAAACTCTTCATTAGAGTGATTGTTGAGAGAGTTGTTTCATCTTTTACGATAGCTCCTTCAGCCTGAGAAAGTCTGAAGGACCTATCGTGTTTTCTTTTTTTACTAACTAGGGAATTATCAAAACATAATCATTTTTTAATTTGTCCTGGTTAAGTGGTTTGAAGTTACTGGGTAGATTGATGGTGTACAATGTATGTAAAGCTAAAAAGCTCCTGTCCTCTCTTCAGCTGTATCCAAGGTTTAAATTGCCTTGATTATCGCCGACCTTCGTTAGGAAGATGGCAACAAGAAGAATGTATGTACGGTGTCAAAATGAAAAAAAAAAACGTGAATTAAGATAATATAATCTATATTATCTTAATTCTGAAAAAAGTAAACCAGGCTTAAATGTATGTACTTATTTATTAATTTTTTTGCTGACTGTACCTTTAATAAATACTCACATCAAAAGGCAGTTAGAGTGGTTTCCGCAGTCTATCTATGTTTGCAACATTTTTCGAAAACGGGTGAAAAACCTAGCGACCCTTCTCTGGGGTCTAGGTAAACAAAAAATATCCACAGTTATGGAAGAAATCCGGATAAGTTATATAGAGTGTAGAGGACATTAGTCAATATCAAAGGGTCGTCCTACAGTCTCCTACGTAAATATGAGGACAATGAGTTTCTGCCACTGACGTCGGTTAGGTATCAAAATCTATTTCTACATTCTAAGTGCACACACAATTGCGTCTAAAGCGCCAGCATTGACATCTGTCAGTTTGACACTAAAGTTTTTTTTTATGCTTTCACATCTTAACAAGGAGGGTGAATGTCCAGCCACAAAAGAGCTAATGGATTATCGGAACAATGCCAATACGTCATCGTTTTATTATATTCCTTTTCAATGTCCACTGCAAACAACAAATACCCTCAAAGGTCAAGTTGAGTACAGGTAGCCCATTGATAGAACAATCACGTCATATCTCAGTATTGGCCAAAGAAGATTCCAGAAACTTTTGTTATCATTTATGTTTATACGTACTTACAGATTTATTATGTTATGTTTATTAACTATTAGATCTGTAATTACAAAAATGTTACATTACTTAATAAACGCATATTTGTTAGATATCGTAGCAGAAAGACCTACGCCGTAACGTTTCGTAGCATGACATTTTGTTGAAGATCAAAATATTGAAAAGATAACTACCTATATAAAAAAAAAGGTTGCAGTGATTGGTCAGAACTGGTCAGATCACTGAGTCGCTTACATCCGGGCTACAAGCGCTTCCTAAAATAAATATGAAGTACCAATTTAAAAAAACCAGTCGTGCTGTTATGTGCTGTCTCTCAAACAGAGTAAGGCGTATGGAAGTCAACGCAAGATGCGCTCCACACCAAAACATTCTTACGTCATACACGCACGGTCTAGTCATAATTCATTTATTGCACATGTCAAAATTAGTGTGTTAATACTGTTTTATACTATACTAGCTGACCCGCGCAACTTCGTTTGCGTGATAAATGAAGAACCGCTGCACCGATTTTGTGCAAACTTCACATAAACCATCTACTAAATAGTCTGAACAAAGCCTAAGCATTTGGTTTGGATAGGTGAGCTCGTTCTTGAGTTATAAAATTACAACGAAAAGTGGCATTGATTTTTATATATATTTTATACTATACAACACATATATTTTATTATTTTAGATATCTGTTATTCATATATTCAGTTGTATTGTCATTTATATCTACGTTAAAATGTAATTATGTTTCAAATAGCTATGTCCATTTGTCCTAAAGTGTGGAATTCCAAAATAAAATGTTGAAATAAAAATCATGACCCCGTCTTCATTTTGGGACGAAAATACGACAATTTTCACAGAAATTTTGTTTCAAGTTACCTTGAAAGCATTTTAATAAAATGTCGAATGTCTAACAAATAACTTGATAGCACACCGTTAACATCGTTAAGTTTCGACCTTGATTTTTATCTCTTAACAAAATTGTATTTTTTTATAACGCAATTTAAACAACCGGGCAAGGTCGTCTCGGGCAAAGCCTAATGTAGGGTTCTGTAGTAGCTAATGTATAAGCATATAAAATTCCTAAGTACTTTAAACTAAAAACTGAACCTCTTAAAGTATTTTTTCTGAGTTAGTAGTTACTTTTTTCATATTAGTAATAGGTACTAATTAACTTATAAACTATACGTGTGTCAAAGATTTCGTTTTAACTATGTTATGTGCCCTACTACTTCGAGCTTATATTTTTAAGATAACAAGAAACTACCAATTTAGGTCAGTTTATAATTAAGTAAGCCGCTCCTATCTCAAATGGGGATTGGCCACAGTAAAATTTATTTTAATTTAAGGTTCCTAATTATTTGCCATTGGAAAAATCGTTTTTTGATATAATAGATCTTAAGTGTCTTAGTGATGGAAAGGGTTTAAAGTAATTGTAGGGCATACGCAAATCTCGGAGGGATAGTTATGCAATGCTGCAATCAGTCTCCTAAAATAAAACTGAAAGAAGCCTACATCCATTAGTATATTATGATAGATTAAGAAGTACGTATAGATATGAAAATATGTTTATTCAAATAGATCACAAAGTAACACTTATGCTCGTCAAAATTATCTACATACCTATCCAAGTTCAAGCAAAGGAACTGGTTGCTTCTACATTTACATTTACTGCCACATTCGGAACTTAATAGGTAGATCAGGAGAGAAAAGAACCCTCCCGGCGCAACCTGGCAATAATACTCACCGCCACTCTTTTCAAACTGCCATTTATGATGAGAATGCAATTTAATAATTTACCTGAATTCTCTTAAACTATTTTGCTGCACACATAGAAATACGTTACGTGAATGTGATGATTTATTATGACATCATGTACACCAACGTAAACAGTACAACAAAAACCATGTTAAACTGTTAAAACTCGATTGAAATGAATTCATAAAACGTAATCAGTGAGTTTCATCTGGCAACAAACTGTAGTACAGTTGCAACCAGAAATAAAAAGTGTACAATTATGAGTATTTTACAGAACGCTCGTGTTCAGTATACGTACCTACTGTAAACGATCACAATTATTCTTGAATGGGTGGCAGTATATGTGACATTTCTGGAACGTGGCCGCAGCTGCCGATAACGTGATTTTAGCCTTAGTCTATGCCCTTATAGGCAATTTAAAAATGTTGACAGCTGCAACCTGCTTCTACCCACTGCAATTAACCAGCAACCAAAAATAAACCGTTGGGAGATGATGATCTTCAATCAAGGTTTTCGCACTAAATTTAGAGGTGAACCTATGACTTATGTATAGTAAAATATAACTACTACCAACCGCTCAAGTAGGTACTTAACTGAACTTGAATTGTACAACACAAGTAATAGGACATAAAAACCAAAGCTGCAGGTAGTTTAAGTAAAGTGCATGTTGCTTTAGGTCGGTCTAGCTTATAAATGAGTTAGATCTGGACATCTTAAAACAACCTCACTACACACAAACTTTTTTCCAGTTAAAGAATAAACTTTGAATTTTTCTTATTTCACATAAGTACCACTATTGATCTGACTCTCTTACCTTCCAGAAAAACTCTTGATTGCAAAATGTTTACACTGTTTTTAGGTACCCAAATTTTATTTTTCATGTTACGAGTAGTTAATTATACGATAAAGAAGCGATCTCATTGATATTGCTGCGAGTACGAGTTTACCTTCTTTCAGCCAGTCAATGAAACCCATAAATCTGTGTACTTTATACAGACTTCATCATTACTGTAGAGTAACCCAGTTCTCATTGGTGTCGGAGCGAAGGCGAGCTATGAGAGTTATCAACGATCCGTTGCTTGCAGGTGCTGTGAAACCTCTTCGAGACAGGAGAGACTTTGCCTCCTTATGCGTGTTCTACCGCCTGTACAATGGATTGTGCTCTGAGGAATTGTTTGATATGATGCCTACGGCTGCATTCTGTCATCGTACCGCTCGCCACAGACAGGGTGTTCATCCTCACACGTTGTGTCCGGAGCGTTCGAGCACGGCTAGATCCAATAGGGGCTTTCTTCCGCGCACGCTTAGATTGTGGAATGATCTCCCTGCCTCGATTATCCCAAATCAATATCCCCTTTTCCTAGTACGGGGTTCTTCAAAAGGGGTCTTAGAAGGTTTTTACAGCGCGAGTGTAGCGCTTCTGGTGTTGCAAACGTCCGTAGGCTACGGTGACCACCAGTACATCTGGTGGGCTGTATGCTTGTTTTTGCCATTTTAGTGGTATAAAAAAAAGTGTCAGACGATGCTACTTCTATTCTATGTATTTTGGCTGTGGCCTACTATAGGGACCGACGCGACGCGACAAAACATTTGAACTCAATTCACTTGATGGTTTATTTCAATTTGCGTTCAATTTTTCTTGCTAACCAATTATGTGATAGCAGATAGGTGTCTTGATACTAGCGAATAATTTCAACAAATTTTCTTTCAATGTCAAATAACGCGTGTACTGTTTGTTAATTAAAGATAGGTCAGGTTATGACGCGTACGATGACTGTAGTGTAACAGTATGATTGTATTTCTACCACTTTGCTTTATAAACAGTCGTCGATTGGTTTAATGGTAGCAATATCGAACTTATTCGTAAATAAGCTGAAGTGCACTAGTACTTACTTAAAGATAAGTTCGACAACCGGGGAATCTCAGAATGCAGGAATAAAATGGCACTTCAATCTAAAGTTTAGGATTACGTAAGTAACAAAGTTGTTCGCAATCATGCTATCTGTTTGTTTCTCTCAACGTCTGACAATATTTACTCAAGTGCAATCTGTGAAACCTTCGCTAAGTCGACAAATTCCTAACCCTGCCCGAGTTTCATAAGTAAAGCAATTAACCGAATATGTGAGGTATACCTAACCAGCCTCAAATGGATCTCCAGGCCACATAAACAAATTACCTGTAAACCAGTTAACCAGCTAAATAATATATAGGAGACAATTTTTGGTATAACTTTAGTTAAAAACCTTTTGGACTAATATTGGTCCCGGTCAGGAGGCTTAGGCACTGAGGTACATAGATTCATACATAATAGTACATTATGGGCACGATTTCACGTTGGTCCCACGTTATAGATTGAAAACCGACAGCAGTGTTGCAATGAACAGGAAAACAAGATGGGAATACCCACAGAGCAACGAGCAAGACAGTTCGCGTTGCTCTGTGGGGATACCCGATGCCCGTAAAGCCTTCAACTTGGCCTAACGACTGCAATGAGCTGGCGACAAAGACCAACCACTTAAGGGGCCTGTTTTATAAGATGACGAAAAAAAAAATCAATTTTGTCGACTACTTACAGACGAAAAATTATAGCCAAAAGCAGATTTTTAATCTACAAGATGTGTGTCAAAATAATATACGCTTTTGTTATAATATGTAAATTAATTATTGATAAACAGGTTGTAATTCTATGATAATTAATTTCACACATTCTGTAATAAATTTTACACAATGTGTGAAATGATCATAGAATCAGCCCCATATTTCTAGATGAGAAAAAAAGGATCGACGCAAATGAAAAGGTGAAAAAAAAACATACAGCTATAATCAGACTTTTTCAATTTTCAATTAATATGAGTTTTACCTAACTTAAGGACGCGTATAACGGCCTCAACGTGCCTCAACATCAAACAAACTTACATAGACTGTTTATTTAACAGGACCGGTCCTCCGCAATTACGCAACGACTGAAAATTACCTATGCCACATAGATACCTCCTAAAGGCCGGAGCGATTTTGCAGAAATCGCCGCGTGTCATCAAGCATTTACCTACAATCTTCTTTTCATTATTCCAGTGTCCCTCCCTGGCTAGCTTTTAAACTCGCCAACTAGCACCTTGTAAACTCATATAGACGCTTGACTAAAACATTACCCTCCTTTCTTCGGCAGTTCGGGTAAAAAGGCAATCTATCCTTAGATGCAATATTCGAATTCAATGAATCATGTTGCATGGAATCTTGAACATCGAGTACCATGTAAATATGCGATTCCCAGGCGAAGTGGGTTCTACAAAGGCAGTAGCTTATTAGATTACATGCTTTAGACTTATTCTGACAGGCAATAAAGTAAGTAGAATTGTAAACTCGTATACTCGCAGCTTCAAGAGCAGAGATTTTTGGTAATTGACATGTTCCAAAATGGACGTTTATTTCGGTCGTAGTTTTTTTGTGAGTCAAAGACATCCCTATTGTCGTCTTGGCGACTAAGCCACGACTTCAATATTTCTTTATGATGTTCAAGTTATATTTTTTTGCTTTATTTCTTTTGTATACCTAGTTGTTTTATTACTGTGTAAATGGTTTATATCCTAAGCTGCTGTACTAGTAAGCTAGTTTCGTACAATACACAAGCTCGAAGTAGCTAATGGTAATAAAGCCTTAATTCAGCAGTGCTGATGACACGATATTCATTAGAAACTGAGCTTTTTTTTTTAACGTGAGGGGAAATTCTCATGGATGCTATGCCGAACTCCTACCGACTAAAAAACCTCACGTTACGCCCAACAGCCTACGGTTGGGAGCCCCGGGTAAGCCCTCGGAATAATGTCCCAGGACTAAAAACTGAGCTTCAAAATTCTAACTGTTCCTTCTTGTAATTTAGAAGCTTTAGGATATAATCCCAGGACAATGCTATTACTCGTAGTTGTTCCTCTTCTTCTGTTCAAAGTTTCGATATTATAGGCGACTGGAAAGGTTTGTGAACCATACATATTGCTCCGACTATCGAGAAAATATTTTTAATAGGCGCTCACCCCGAGCCCCAATCCGCCAATGTGTTCCAAGGGGCGTCGCGACGCACAGTTTGGTAAGCCCTGACCTAGTCAATGTTTAAAATGTTGAATGTTATTCAACTGGTTAACTGACCAACGAATAGACCAATTTTGATGTGATTTTTTTTTATTCGAAAGCCTCGCCAATGTGAATGAGATGGTTCTTAGCTATGGACTATTGGACTTGTTTAATTTCAGTCGGGTTTTTTATATCTTTAAATTTAAACTTTTTAGCTTGATGGTAATTTTTTTATCAGTTCGCCCTATGACGTAGTTTGTAGTAGTAAAATTAGTTCATCACTGAAAAAGAGGGATGACGATCTTCAAAATTTTATACAAATAACCTCTTCAGAAGTGGAACACAAAGATTGTAATATCTGGTTGGGACCCATTAAAGGTCAGCTCAAATCTTTCCAATATGGGTCCTTTGACCGTTTAGCTACTAGTTCTTAATTACATAATCTAAAGTCCTGCCTGTTCAAATCTGTATCAACGCGTTAGATTTATTTGTATAGGATTATTGTGCTTGTTACGTTTCGTGCTAGTGGGTCTTTTAATTCTTTTTTTGTACCCCGTAGAGGTAGACATAGTTTATGCCCACATGTCACCTTTTTAGAAATATTCCCACGTAATAATAGGTGGTGAGCCGTTTTCCGTGTTGATATGGACAGGCGCAGATTGTGACTGCCTACTGTTAAAATTTTCAAGCCGCCTTCAACTTGGCTTAAAAACTAAGCATTTTACTGGAAATCGGAACCAACGGCTTAATATGCCTTAACGATGCACGGAAACGCTCGCAAATAGATATCACATAGTGGTCACGTGGTGGGCACCCATCCATGATCGGTCATAGTAAATGTTGCTTACTCGTGATCGTTTACAGAACACTGAGGCCGCGGGGCCACGACCGCTTCACGGCCTTTTCTTTAAATTTATTGCTTTTGGTTCACCAGGCAGCAGAAAGCGGCAATGTGGAAGACTTCATGCGCTTGTACCTCAGCGAGCCATCGCGGCTGGCAGTGAAAGACGCCCGGGGACGCACTGCAGCGCATCAGGCTGCTGCCAAAAACAACACAAATATTCTGCACTTCATCAAAAATTATGGTGGAGGTAAGTGTCCTTTTATATTTTATGTTTAAGAGGGAACATGGAATGCGAGGAATTTGCGAAATACCTATTTGAATTTAGGTGTTGCTGTCGCAGTGCAGCTATCCAACCCAGTACAGTGTGCAGTAGCTGCAGTTCTGACCGATTATAATTGGACTAAGCTGCTGCTTCGTATTCCCCTGCTTTCTCCGTAATAACTTAGCCAGACAAAATATTTGTGACACATATTTTTAAGAAAGAGTTTTTCCAGATTTTTATTTTAGTTGAAGGCTGTTCTGCTGTCTGGTTGTCTTCTAACCCATATTTTCTTTACTCATTATTTGCCGAACAAAAAGAGATAATAGGGAAATGTGTACAACTTACCTTGATTTTATAAAGATTTTTCTAGAGATATTATTCAGGAAAAAGCGCTGGCGATGTTCCCTCTTAAGTTTTAGGGGAATGTATCTACATAGGTATGTGGTTAGTGCAAGACCGAACGCCGCAATGCTCCGGAAGACCAATCCCGAGCAACAATAAGCCGAGATGTGATGTAGGTAAGCATTGCAGGCAGACAGGGCTGTTTTTATAGTACAAACGTGTATTTTTCTTTAATAGATACTTATCTATAAACTTTGCCTAGTAATAAGGACATGGTTATCCAAAGTTCATTAGTTATTGACCCAAAGATACTAGCGAAATACAGTCACCTTAACAGGTCGTATTTCTCAGCCGATTTTCATGGAACTTGGTAATTGTGTTCGAGAATTTTTTTGCCATCTTCGATTTCAAAGGGTAAGTTGTGGGGGAAGGGGCGAAATATTGACAGCAGTGTCGTTTAAACACCGTTTTTAAGGCACCGTTTCAAAATCGCAGTACTGAAGGAGTTGTAAAACCGTATCATTACACTTCATCGAAAACACTTCACCGAAAAACACTTTCCCGAACGACATTTCGTCGAAAACACTTCGTCGAAAACACTTCGTCGGAACGACTTTTCACCGAAAACACTTCATCGAAAACATTTCCCCGAAAAGACACTTCGTCGAAAGACAGTTCACCGAAATGACATTTTAT
Organism: Miltochrista miniata; assembly: GCA_933228765.1. Lineage (NCBI taxonomy): Eukaryota > Metazoa > Arthropoda > Insecta > Lepidoptera > Erebidae > Miltochrista > Miltochrista miniata. Next base: position 34,050,240 of record OW121747.1, on the reverse strand, counting down.
CGAAAGGCACTTCCCCGAAAGACATTTCATCGAAAACACATTGTCGAAAACACTTTATCGAAACTGCATTTTACCGAAAACACTTCAACGAAAATCAGTTCGCCGAAAAAGACACTTCATCGAATGACATTTAATCGAAAACACTTGCCTCTGTGGCGCGGTTGGTAGTGATACCGCCTGTGGCGCTGGAGGTCGTGGGTTCGATTCCCACCGGAGACAAATATTTGTGTGACCCATAAATGTTTGTCTCAAGAGTCTGGGTGTTTCTATGTATAATAAGTATGTATTTAAAATTATATAAGTATTAATATCCGTGGTCTGATACCCATAACACAAGCAGGTTATTCCTAGCTTACTTTGGGATCAGATAGCGTTGAGTGAAATGTCCGTGAATATTTATTTACTTCACCGAAAACATTTCTACGAATGGCTGTTCTTATAACACAAATACGCGGAACAACTTTATTATTTAGGTACCAGTTCCTCGATTAACATTTTATCGAATCTAACCTAACCTGATAACCCAACAACGGATCGGTCGGTAATAGATAAAAAGATTCCTTCTTAAAGTTTGCCATTTCTGTGTCCCCCCCCCCCCCCCCTTCTTCAACCAACCTACAAATCTCAACCTCAACATTTCAGCTGATTAACGCTCTTCGGAAAAATGTAATGCTTCCATGTAAAAGTCGTTCGACAGTTTTTTTTCGGTGAAATGTCATTCGAAGAAATGTTTTCGGTAAAGTGTCGAAGTTTTATGAGGGAATTAGAACAATAATTTGAAGCACCTGTACAACAACCGCACAGCATAGCGTGTATTAAGTCTGACCTGAGGCGCGCTGGTAGCGGGTACGAATCCTGGTACTGTTTCTTTTTGTTTTTATTTCACTTTTTGTGTTTTCTATAGTTTTTAAAGTATTATTATATTCATTTTTTTTGTGAAGATAGTATAGTATAGTATAATAATTTTTTGTATTGTATGAAATAATATTTTTAATCTATACTTTTTTTGCACGAATTAGCTCCGAATCATGTTTCATTTTTCAATTTTTCATTTTTCAATAGCCACTACACTACTTTGGACTAGATGGCGTTGTGTGCCATTTCACTTATTTATCTGGTAAAGTCTGTAAAGTTATAAAATAGATTCAATCATTTTTGATTGTAAGGTAGGTAGGTATTTTATGAAACAATTATTGTATTTTTGACTGCCTCTGTGGCGCAGTCGGTAGTGATACCGCCTGCGGCGCTGGAGGTCGTGGGTTCGATTCCCACCGGAGACAAATATTTGTGAGAGCCATATTTTTTTTGTCTCAAGAGTCTGGGTGTGTTGTATGGATAATATGTATATTATGTATGTATTTAAAAGTAAGTATAAAGTGTTACTATCCGTGGTTTGATACCCATAACACAAGCATGTTATTCACTGGGCACCGATTCTCGCTTCACACGACATGAATGCCTGGACGGAAATCGGCGGGTGACGCGTCGCCTGTCTCATATTTAGGAACGGCGAACATGAGACGGACGACGTTTCACCCGTAAATTTGCGTCCACGCATTCACGTCGTGTGGTCGAGAATCGGCGCCCTGGCTTACTTTGGGATCAGATAGCGTTGTGTGAAATGTCCGTGAATATTTATTATTATTATATAATGACCTAATATTGTCAAGTTTTCGAGGTATTATTCCCAGTGTTTTCTACCTGCGAGGACGATATTATAATTTCCGTAGTACTTCAGTGACCAGTCGCAGTTTCCCCTACATTACCTAAGCTTCACTAATTAGTTATATTAATTTAAAAAGCAAGAAACTAGATTAAATTATCGAAATTAATTTAATACTAATGCCATCTATGCGGCATCAACGTAATTATCGCAATTTTATCACTAGGAGGACATTGTGATTATCGCCATCTTGTGGCACACGTTTAAAACTTATGAAGTAATTAATAGATAGGTGGCACTACTTTTAATTTTATTAAACTATGTTAAGATATTATTTATCTATCATAATAGCAGATCATATTGCATTAATTAAGACTCTTTTATACCGTTTACAATAGGTACCACAGCGCAGCGGAGGAAGAGGAAATTAGGTGTAAAAATGTGATTTGGTACCTACATTACGTGGAAAATCGATAAATTGCTAAACCTCATGGGGTTGAGTTCAGCTAGGTAGGCAGGTACTGTTGTCAAGGCAAGTTCATGAATGGATTACCTACTTACCAACTGATACCTAAACTTTTGCAACAACTAAAATCTTGATATTAACGTTGAAAAAAACAAACAAATTGGTTTCATAATTTTCTACAGAAACATTATATATACCTGCAGACCCTATTGTCATAGTATTAAACTCTGCTATTGTCCATTTCTACGGAAATTATAATATCGTCCTCGCAGGTAGAAAACACTGGGAATAACACCTCGAAAACTTGACAATATTAGGTCATTAAATACAATTGTTTCATAATTACTTAAATACCCATCAATCAAAAATGATACACATACATAATATTAAATGAGTGAAATGGCACACAACGCCATCTAGTCCAAAGTAGTGCAGTGACTATTGAAAACTGAGCGATTCGTTAAAAAAAAGGATAGATTAAAAAAAAATTAACACACTACAAAAAATGAATAATAATACTTTAAAAACTACAGAAATCACAGAAAGTAAAATAAAAACAAAAAGAAATCCAGGTTTCGTACCCGCTACCAGCGCGCCTCAGCGGTTATAGCAGAAGTTCTCCAAATTATTGTTCTGATTCTCTCATAAATCTTCGACACTTCACCAAAAACATTTCTTCGAATGACTTTTCACCGAAAAAGATGTCGAACGACTTTTACACGGAAACACTTCCTCGGTATCCTTCCCGAAGGGCGTCAATCAGCTGAAATGTTGAGGTTGAGGTTTTTCACAATGTATTTTTTAATATACATATATTCAAGATGATTCAATCTTTTTCTTAGAATTTAAAGATTACTAATATAAAGCAACTTTTCTGACAGAAAATTCATGAATTAGTTCTGAAGTCTTGGGGATGACTTTGTGATTACTGCTTTTCATAAATCAACATCTGGTCTTCGCTATGGAATTTCTTTATCGGGATGTTTCGTTTGGGAAGCTATCATCGGGGAAGTGTTTGCGTGTAAACAACTCTCTGTCACTTTTCGGAGAAGTGTTTTCGGCGATCTGCCTTTCGGAGAAGTGTTTTCGGTGATCTGCCTTTCGAAGAAGTGTCTTCGGTGATCTGTCTTTCGGAGAAGTGTTTTCGGCGATCTGCTTTTCGAGGAAGTGTTTTCGATGATCTGTCTTTCGGATAAATGTTTTTCGGTGAAGTGTTATTTCGGAAAAGTGTTTTTCGAGGAAATGCTTTTTCGGTAAAATGTTTTCGATAAAGTGTTTTTCGATGAAGTGTTTTCGATGAACTGTTTTCGGCGAAGTGTTTTCGATGAAGTGTTTTCGATGAAGTGTCTTTTCGGTGAACTGTTTTCGATGAAAAGTATGAGTACCAAAACAGGGATGCTGAAGACGTTTAAGAAGAAGTCAAGGAAGGGCTCCGAAGGATCATTGAATTGTGAGGAATCTGTGCTAATGTTCTACCCGAGTTTGGGATTGTCATACAAGGCTGATGACCGATTTAATCACATCACCCTGAGTGATCCATTTCTGATCCATGGCGCCCTCGAAAGGTATTATGGAAAATTTCCACCTTAGCAATAAATAACTATCTGAATGTCAGCCTCTTCGAGCATTGCAGTTGCATGACTGGATCAACTGGCTGCTCAGAATACAATTTTACTATTGGTTCAATGATTAGCATATGCTGACGACCTCTTGAATCTTTCAATTGTACACGCGCTACGATATGATACACTTTACTAGGAACTCATAATCCTAAAGGAATAAAATGCGACGACAATGTTGATTTCAATATCTTGTGACGCGTTTAGTGACGCTGACCGTAGCGGTTGTTGGTGTTAATGGGTACACGGACTTGACAAGTCTCATGTGAACGTAAACGTCGATGCACACACACGTGCATAGAGAGCACGTACACTAAAAGCTGCGATTCATACGATCTGAGATTCGTAGTCTAAAGATGATTGGATGTCAATTTAAATGCGTCGTCAGTTTGCCAGGTGCCGAAGAATAAACGGAAAAAACTGCTATGTAGGACTCCAGACCCAACCTCCAAGCTGAGGGCTTCAGACGCAACTAAGTATAGCGCTCGGATGATGACATGTACCTATATTTTGATGTTGACTGACAAATTGTCCCTCAATCTCAGGGAAACTGCATCGATTTCCATCAAGGGGGAGACCTCACTCACCAACTTATAAAATGTTACATTTAGTTTTATTAGTCCCGGATCTCTGAGACTCTATTTCTAAAAAACGGCCAAATGCGAGCCAGGCTCGCATTCCGTACCAAAAAACGGCAAAAATCACGTTTGTTGCATGTGAGCCCATATTTTTATATGTGATATACATATTATATATTTTTAAATACATACATATTTTACATAGCAAACACTCAAACTCCGAAACAAACATTTGTGGATCACACAAATATTTGGACCGACCCAGAAATCGAACCCAGGACCTCCAGCGCCGCAGACGGTATCACTACCAAAGTACCGACTACGCCACAAAGGCAGGCGGTAAAACAAAGAAGTATTCGTCCATCTCTGGAACCATGGTTCCGTCAGGAAAATCACCGTGGTCCTCCAATGGATGAATAATTGAGTAAGTTTTATAATTTTAATGCCTCGGTGGCGCATTTGGTAGTGTAACCGCTTGTCACGCTGAGGTCCCGGGTTCAATTCCCGGGTCGGTCCAAATATTTGTGTGACCCACAAATGTTTGTTTCAGAGTTTGGGTGTTTTCTATTTAAAATATATAATATACTAGCTGACCCGCGCAACTTCGTTTGCGTGATAAATGAAGAACCGCTTGACCGATTTTGTGCAAACTTTACATAAACCATCTACTAAGTAGTCCGAACAATGCCTAAACATTTGGTTTGGATAGGTGAGCCCGTTCTTGAGTTATAAAATTACAACGAAAAGTGGCATTGATTTTTATATATATAGATTTATTTATTTATTTATTTATTCATGCAAAAAAGGCACATACATAGGATATACATAAAACTGCAACAAATACTCATTAGAATGTTTCTGTGCATCAGAGTCGTCAGTGTCTAGATCCCATAGCACTAGCATAAATTTGCTTAATTTGGGCTAGATGATGTTGTGCGAGTATGTTTTATAAAATGTGTAACCATGAAATAAAAATTCAATTAAATTTCCTGGGGTATCCTTCCGAGGGCTTTCCCGGGGCTCCCAACCGTAGGCTGTTAGCAGGACACGTCAGGTTTTTTTTTGGTGGAAGTCCGGCAAATGATCCATGAAGCTTTTAGCTCGCGTAAAACAAAAAAAAAACATGAGATAATAAAAAGAGTTAGCTACGAAGCTGTATGCGAAAATAAATTCAGGTCATCTGCGTAATAGTTTGCTGCTGAAAATATATAACGGTCCTTTGCGTTCTGATAGTAAGCGACGCAATGCAATTATAAAACGGCCTCCTCCCTGCTTCTTTGATCGAGTTTCATAGATCAAGTCTCATAGATCAATTCAATTAGAGGAGGTGCATCGGTGTATCCGGTAGGCTATTAGGTCAGCCGTAAGTGCCGCACAAGGATGTCACTGGGGCCTACCTACCCATTGATGTTGTGTTTGCACAAGATTTAATATTCAGCTAGTATATTACATTACCTTTGCTGGAGTTCCATCTGTGTTAAAGTAGAACTAGACGATTCTCGCGGCTTTGCCCGCGTTTATTTCGGTTTCCGTTCCCGCTTCCCATGGAAACATATTTCAGGGATAAAAATTTACCTATATAATTAATTATATTATAATAACATTCTTATATAGAAAATTATAGTCGATGTCGAGACCGTAGTCGAGTCCATCCATGGAGCCCCTAGGGCTGGCAGTGTAGACATGCCTTACGCACCGATTTTTGAAACCTATAAACGGTGCCAATTGGCACCGTTGCGCGTGAGCGTCACTATGGACGGTCACTACCTATAGATCACATCGAAACAGTTATAGCACACTGTAGCGACTCAAAACTTCGAGAGTAGGTACTCGGCTTGCAATCGGAGTCCATACGCCTTCTCTCTTACTCTTGTTCTATTTGTTAATCCGGTCGATCGCGGCACGGTGAGCGGATCGAGGTGCGACGTTAAGAATGGAGACGGCAGCTTGTGGCTGATCACGACCGGGACCTAATCTATATTTCTCAATGGTGTTCAGAATACCTGAGCGGTTTCAATACCCGCAAAACAATGGTGGCCTTAACATAAAAAATCCCTTTTCCTACCTCTACCATATTAGTATACTCTACCCTGTCTTCAGACTGTGACAGTTACTACTGCTCTCATCTCTCAAATTTAAAATGGTTCCGCAAAGTACATGCTGGGCGCTAGGCAGCGACCTAGCTAGGGTAAGACCCGGATCGGCCAGGAGGCAGGTGTACTGGTGCTCACAGGAAATCGCACAGCTGCACATGACGGGGTAACCGCGCGCTACTGATACACCAACTAGCCAGAGACGTCGCGTCCCAGATAATGCGAAGGCCCGAGAGACAGAGCTTTACGAGCGTTACAAAGAGGACAAAAGAGCCGGTATTTCTGTCGAGTTGTCGGGGCTTATCTCGCCGAGAGGGCCATAACTTACCCGAGCTTGCTAGGTCAGTAGAATATCGGCAACGATTGGGTTTTGTGTGGTCCGTTGCTCAGAGGTGTGGGCATAATGCGCTAGGCCGACAAGACACCCTCATCACGGCACAAGAAGCAACCATAAGGGCCACGTCGATACGGCGGGTGGGTCTGGAGGTGGCCCTATTTACATCCACCCCCCTTTCGACCAAGAAATATATTATTGGTAGATTTTATTACTAAAATGTAGATGAGAGGGTCTAATAAAGTTGGCCAACCCTGGTCTATTGCTATTTTGATGACAATTACGTACCTTAATATTATTTATTAGTGAGTGTAGTCTTTAGCAATGTGTGTGCATTGACATAATATATTCTACCAATAGACAGGAACGTCCATACATTGAATATGTTCCAGAGAGCGATACTAATGGACCATCAATGGTATCGTCCAAATTGAGAGGTGCTAAAAATACATATTTTAGCATGAATAATACGGTCTAAACGTTATATATTATTTTACTCAGCATAGACTAAAATCAACATTTTTTCCTCTGTACATTACTTTTACAACACTTTAATTGATAATTCTACCACAATAAATTAAAATATCTCCAAATACGATACTAGTGGACTAGCCAAAAAATGGTATCGTCCATGCCAAATGGACAGGTGTTATAAAACACATATTTTAGCATGAATAATACGGTCTAAACGTTGTATAAATATATTACTTAGCATTAAATCTAATATGTTTTCCTCTGTACATTGCTTTCACAACACTTAGTTTAATAATTCTACCACAATAAATTAAAATGTTTCCGTCACGTGCGTGTCATTCGTATTATGGCACAAACCGAACTAACAAGAGATGAGTACCTTTACCGCAGTTGAATGATACACGACGCTTGTTCTGATCATCGCATATACGTATACGCTACGCGGTATACGCCTCTACGCCAACGGCAAAGTTAGAGCGAACGGGTAGTAGTCCATATAGATCGATGTTCTTTATGGGCTTGAGAGTCGTGCGCGACACGGTCCATAATATTTAGTCAAGTCTGATTTTTATGAATTAATAAAATAGTTAATAAAAATAGTTGCTTTAGTTTGCGTGAATTCTTTGCATGTGTGTGTGCATTGACGTGTGCATGCACATGAAATTGACGAGGCATGACAAGTGTTGTTTGATCGTATCTGGATCCCATTAGAGTATAGCGCGTCTACTTCAGTTTGTATTTGCAGCGAATAGGTATCTGCTATTCAAAGGGGCAATCCTGCTAGTCTTTTTGGTCACAACGCCACAGGACCCTAATTTGAGTTTAGTTCGGTTAGATACAATAATTATGTTTCACTGTAATTTTAACAATCTTTGTTATTATTCTATCCCTGTAGGCAAATTTTAGCCAGATCTGTTCAGCCGTTAGAGTGTGATTGAGTAACTAACATCTTGACAAACTTTCAGATTTATAATATTAGTAGTAGCATTGGATAGCAGGAAGTTCGATTACTTAGAGCAGTGCTATGGATAAACTGTTCTATGATTAGCATAGACTGACAACCTATCGAACTTGACCTCCAATAACCTAAATCTTCACTTTTACACGTGCCTCGATCTATTGGACTCTACTAGGAACTCATAGTCCCGAAGGAAAAATCTGTTGTGAAAAGACTCATTTCAGTAGTGTGTGTGCGGTTGTTTGTGTGTTCAAGTTGTGTATGTGTGCTAGCAACAATATCATACCACAGGGCGGAAACTCCAGCTTGAATGTGTGCTTGTGACCAATAAATGTAAGCAAATTGTCCGTCAGCGCATACGTCAACTCTACCGACAGCTGTGGCGCGACAGGGAGTTGCCGATCTGTATGTAATACTATTATATTATCTTTGATCATACATGGGATGATCTGCTCTATATGATTAGCATAGACTGACGACCTATTGAACTTGACCGTATCCGTGACCTCCAACCACCTAGATTTTCGATTTACACGCGCCGCGATGTATTGGACTCTACTAGGAACTCATAATCCCGAAGGAAAAATCTGTTGCGAAAAACTCATTTCTAGTATGTGTATGTGTGTGTTTTTGTGTTCAATTTGTGTATGTGTAGTAGCACCAATTATACATTGGGTGATCTGCTCTATGATTAGCATAGACTGATGACCTATCGAACTTGACCTAGATTTTTAATTTTACACGCGCCGCGATCTATTGGACTTTACTAGGAACTCATAATCTCGAAGGAAAAATCTGTGGCGAAAAGACTCATTTCAATAGTGTCTTTCAGTTTGAACACAAAAATAACCACAGGGTAGTTTTCGTGTTCAAGTTGTGTATGTGTGCTAGCGCCAATCAAACGTGGGGTGATTTGCTCTATCTCTATCATTAGCATAAAGTACGATTATTAATCTCAGTCAGTAAAATGACAAGTGCAACTGTCACTTATACTGAATTAAGTACTGAATTTTCATTCAAGAAATGTCATTTTACTGACTGTAATTAATAATCATAGTTTAGATATAATATATAATACATCTGAAGATTTAGGTGCACTTCAAGGGTGTGTGTGGTTGTTGTTGCGTTGAAGCTGTGTATATTATGTGCTAGCGCCTCGGGTGATCTACTCTATGATTAGCATATAGACTGATTATGGGTTCCCGACTCCCGGAGACGGTCAGACTGCACTTGTCATACCTACCTGATAATAATTGAATGAAAGTTGCTGCCGTGTGCGTGATTTCTTTGCACGTGTGTGCGCATCGACGTGTATGTACACATGATTAATGACGAGGCATGACAAGTGCAGTATGACCGTGTTGGGAGCCCTTACGTATCGAAATTGACATCGAATAAATTAAATCTTCAATTTTACACGCGCCGCGATCTATTGGGCTCTACCAGGAACTCATAATCCCGAAGGAGAAATTTGTTGCAAAAAAGCTAAATAGTGTGTGTGTGTGTGATTGTTTTTGTGTTCAAGCTGTGTATGTGTGCTGGCGCCAATCATTATTAAGTGGGAGTGTGAGAAAGTATCGTGTACGATTGGTGTTCGATATTTTTGGCTATGATACTCGTGACCGCTATTTTGAGTTTAGTTAAAAAGATCTCTTTAGGGTTGCGAAGTTTCATGCAAAGCGCATGAAACTTCGCCGACCGTCTATCTGTCTGACCGCCACATGGCTGTATCTCAGAGACCGTAACAGCAAGAGAGCTGAAATTTTCACAGATTATTAACATACTTCTATTGTCGTTATAACAACAAAAAAAAACAATTAAGAGGGGCCCCCATACAAAACGTGACTTTTTCCGTTTTTTGGTACGGAAGCCTTCGTCCGCGAGTCCGACTTGCACTTGGCCGGATTTATTTTTTAAAAGCAATTTTATTAGTGGCGTATCTTTAGTCTTCAGTAATTAAAAGTAAACCTTTTTCTTAAATATTATGTACTTGGACCGTATTAGAGATGGAGTTTGTACTTCCAAGAGTTGCTATACAAGCAGCCTGAGAGCATGATTGGTAGAATAATGATAGACCATATTATAATGTACGGTAAATACGAAACGTAGGGTAGTATGCGCACCCATACCAGATAAACCGACGATCTAGAAAACGTCGCAGGCTGGGAGTGGATGCGGGAGGCGCAGGACCGTAGATTGGGAGAGGACAACATGCAGCAGCGGACTGCTAAGACTGATTTGATTGATTGATTGATTTAATGTAATTATAGTTAAATTTTCTAAGCATTACCTATATATGAACATGAAAAGATCGAAGTGGGTGGGGGGGCTAAGGTCCATTCGAGACTTAAAGGGTATTATTTCCTAAGATGTCGTCATACTTACAGACCCCTTAAACTGCAATCCAATGGTCCTGGTTCGCTAAGAACTGCATGACTCAAGAGACATCGACTTGTCGTCGAACAATGCATAGCCGCCCGTGATCTAAAACTCCGTTTAAGTTGAGAGGGCTAATCTATAAAACGTAACCTGTGCCTCCACGTCACAGGTACAAGTTCCGGCCTGAGGACGGTAAGGGGGCTGCTCACAGTCCTTACAGAAGCAGGCCCTAGACGACAGCGTTACGTAAGGGATTCACGCACGCCCCTCCAAGTAACACCCGAACAACCAACCAAAGACGCGGGGTAGCACCTGAACCCCACCTGAACCCTAGGTGAGATCGCTATGGTAGCCGTAGGTCTGTAGGGAGTCCTGGGACATCCTTCCGAGGGCTAACCCGTTAGGTATACGGCATAGCATCCATATAGGACTTCGCACATGTTAAAAAAAGGCACAAGCTCCTTTGTAGCCATCATGCATTGCGTACTAGCTGCAAAAGAGTCGCCATTACTGCCACGTGCCAAGAAGTCCACTGGAATACCGGACCAAAGTCGCAAAAGGAAAGGAAAGAAAGAAAGAAGTGACTTCATGTAGTGAATACACGCAAATTGATATAATTACTTGAAAGAATAGGAAAATGCACTTCAAGTTTCCAAGCGAGGGTTTACCTGCAACCGGGACTGGACCTCGCTTGATGTTGATCCGTTTATAATCCGGTGTAGATTTGAAGTCAAGAAATTAAAAACTAGAAAAACAGAATTGAATCTATGTATGAGAGCAGCCGAAACGTAATTATAATTACTAATCTTCAAGTGGTTGGCTGTTAAATTGAACTACGAGTAATTACAAAACCTAATCATGAAACAATTCAACAAAAACGTCTGTAAATATTATTAAAACTAAAATATTCGTACAAAACCTATTGCAACTTAAATAAACAGGTATAAAGTATTCAGTACACGAAAACTCACATCTGTTAGATCCTCTTTGTTGGTACCTAGCACTAATGGGATGCGACTGGTTCCCATGGCATCGCGACGGCAACTGATATAATTGAGACATATTTTCTATAAGTAAAGGGGTGTAAAAGAAAGTACAAAGAACTTTTTCTTACAAAAGTAAATGATTGACGTTTGGTTTCCCCTCCCCCGACGCGTCTTATCGACTGGCTGCTAATATTAGCGAGTTAAATTTAGAGATTAGTTTTCATGAGATCGTTAAAATAGACCAGTGAAGTGGCACATGATATACCCAATGGTGGAGATTACCGGGATTTCGCAAACGGGGACTCTGCCCACCGGGTCAGTGCTCTTCAAAAGAGGAAGTAGGTCGTTAACGCCTGACTTCATAATCTCTGCTATTGTCAATGTTTATAGAAGCTGTAACAATTTTCCCATCAAAATTGGATGCAAATCTTTTAAAGTTACTGTAAATATTGTACAAAATTATCGTGACATAGATTGTGTCCGGGGTCGTTAAACGCAAGGCGAGAAAGCAACTTCTGAGGTCATTACGCTGATCAAAGGGTATACATTAAGTGTCATTCGTCTTTTTGATTTATATTATATGTATATTATACTTATTTTTGCTCGGCGAAGGAGATGGATAGGTGGAGCGATACTGAAATCCATTGGAACTGGAACCCATTAAATCATCTAGTGCGGGTGATATAGGAACGTAGCGAGATCTTTGGGGTCCAAAAACACCTGCTGACGAACGTAGGTACAGTACGTACAGTAGTAGGAACGTAGGATCATGGGTAAAGAAAAGGAAAATTTGAAACAAAATTCTATGCTGTTATCTTGTCTAAAGTTAGGAGTTAGGACCAAGCAGACCAACTACATATTAGTCATGTTCGTGCGTTTTTTGCCCCATATAGTATAGGAGGAGAGCTTAATGTCGTATTAAATGGACAGGACCAGGTAGTACTACTAGCAGCTATTGAAATATTCAAGCTGTTCCTTTTTTACATGTGGAAATCCTACATGGATATACACTCGAGAGCAATGAATCCGGGTCACTTAAAGAATCCTAAAAATCTCGGAAACTAAAAATGCTAGGTTAATGCAATAAATTGTATTTAATAGACAATGTAATACTCCTTAAATGAAGGTATTAAAACTTCTTAGTTATTGTAAAGTTATATCATAAAAAAATCAAATTTGAAAAAGGGCCACTTTCGAAGATGGAACTACGAAATTACAGCATTTGGTGTTGCTTTTGTTTGTAATCTGTCATTTATGTGGGTACATAAACCATGTTGATAGTGCTCTATATTCATTAATCAAGCTGAAATTATGTCGCTTACGCCTGAAGAATACACCAGAATACTTACAATGCTGGAAACCGGCCGGAGTCAGCGCGATACAGCCAGGACTGTCGGTGTGTCGCTGTCAACAGTACAAAGAGTTCTCCGACGTTACGAAGAAACTGGTTCTAACCTACGCAGACCAGGAACGGGCAGAACCAGGTGTACCACAGCACGAGAAGACCGATACTTGGTGAACACCATGCTTCGAAATCGCTTTCTCACAGGAACTGAACTCACCAATCAGTTTCGACGCCTCGGAGGAAGTAACCCAAGTGCATGGACAGTAAGACGTCGGCTTGCTGAATCTAACTTAAAACCCCTTAGACCTGCAAACGGCCCTAAACTGGAGCGTGGGCATCGTATTTCGAGACTAAGGTATGCCCAGAGCCACGTAAATTGGAGTATTGAAGATTGGTCAAAAGTTATGTTCTCCGACGAATCAAAATTTATGCTCTACAAGCACGATGAAAGACACAGAGTGTATCGAAGACCAGGGGAAAGATTCAAGCAAGCATGCATCGAAGAAAAAGTAGCCTACGGTGGTGGGTCTGTACTTGTGTGGGCCGGAATTTCTTCTGAAAGTCGCACAGAGCTGGTGATCATAGAAAACGGCTCTTTAACTAGCGTAAGATATGTGGAAGAAATCCTCAATGATCACGTTGGTCCATTTATGGTCAATTTAGGTGAGGATGCTATATTTATGCATGACAATGCCCGACCTCATACAGGTAGGATTGTGAATGACTACCTTCAAGAGATGAACATTACTCGTATGGAGTGGCCAGCGCGCAGCCCGGATATCAACCCGATCGAGCATGCTTGGGACGAGCTAGGCAGATGCGTAAAACAACGAAACCCTCCCCCAATCACGCTTCGTGAGCTCAAAATTGCTCTCACAGAGGAATGGGAGAATATTCCCCAAAATCGTATAAGGAACTTGGTGTACAGCATGCCAAACCGCGTAAACGCAGTAATGGAAGCACGAGGAGGCAATACGAAGTATTAAAATTCAAGAAAATCGTAATAAAGTTCAAAAATTTCATGTTTCCTATTTTTGTTTTAAGGAGAGATCAGCAGTTTTTTCTTTATGTAATTTTGTGTTAATAAAATGTATGGTGACTCATATTTTTTTTACTTTCATTTAAGGAGTATTACATTGTCTATTAAATACAATTTATTGCATTAACCTATCATTTTTAGTTTCCGAGATTTTTAACATTCTTTAAGTGACCCGGATTCATTGCTCTCGAGTGTATTTCTCCTACCGACTAAAACCACACGAAACACGATGCGTTAAAACTGAGGATGGAGGAGACGGAGGGATGGTGAGGAGGTTATCCCACTACTTGGGCAAGAGGAGGGGAGGGGGGAGTGTTGGGTACTATCCCAATACTGTGAGGGGCAAAGAGACTCGCCACCGTCTTGGCCTGCTTTTGTAAGAACGAGTTCTCCAACTCGGCTTGCCATGTTCTGGCAACTTCAGAAACTCAAGAACGGTTGTAGTAAAAGAACTGAAAATTTCACAGAGTATGCATATATCTTTTGCCGCTAAAAACACACCAACGAATTCTAAAAACAGAAAAATAAAAATATTTAAGGGGGGTTACCATCCAATAACCCTACGTACTCGAGTCCGACTCGCACTTGGCCGGTTTTATTATGCTAATAAAGTCAGCAGTAAAAAATAAGTCTCCTAAATGATGGGGATCGAAATTGGCAGGGACTTCATCATTTATTGTTATAGCGGCCATCGAAATACATCATCTGTGAAAGTTTCGTAACGGAGTAAGTTCGTGACGGATAGACAGACAGACAGACATACTGAGAGCGAAGTCTCATGAATAGGGTCCTGCTTATACCCTTTGGGTACGGAACCTTAAAAAGTTTATAACTATACACGGAAGAAAAAAGCAATTGTATGTATTTCTTGTTTTGTGTTACGATATCTCTGTTGGAAAAGGGAAAACTAATTATAAATAGTCTTTACGTATCGAATGGACAACAATGACAGTTTTCATTTGAGAAGCAATTTCACTTTTCTCTGTTATTGTGGTGATAATATTTCTTCACCAATAACTCTAAAAGCAATTCCTTTTTATGCGGTTTGTATTTTGCTGTGAATGACATATCTATTATATCTGTCGCTTCTGAAAGTGTGGTAGAGAAAAATAATAGCATTTTTATAAGTTACATCATTCGAACGCAAAGGGGCAATCAAAATCGGATAAACGTCTTTTTCAATATACTCAACTCTTTATCTAGCCAGTTGAATATTTCTGACGTTTTTCTAGATCACCTCACTCCACTATGAATTTTTCTTCCAATAACTTTATAGATTTTTAGGGTTCCGCACCCAAAGGTGCCCAAAGGGTTTAAAAAGGGGGACCCTATTCATGAGACCTCGCCGTCCGGCCGTCCGTCTGTCTGTCTGTCTGTCGGCCACGAGGCTGTACCGTAGGAACCGTGATAGCTAGAGAGCTGATATTTTCAAAGATGATGAATTTCTGTTGGGTAGGTACTGGGATGTTTCATAAATCCTTTTTATAAAAAGTCAGAATATCAAAATTCCGAATGTCTATAATTCCGACTGTCAGAATGCCGAATTTCAAGAAACCAAACCGTATAAATCCGAATCATTAAAAATCCGCCGTATTATAAATACGAACTCCATCGATAATTCGAAAAAAACACATGTCCTAAAGTAAAAAGCCTTGTAAAACTCGCATTGAAGCGCTTGTAGCCCCGCTTGAGTTTTTGTAAACGATCACTGTCAGTAAGCTACTTATGTTATGGCTGCAACGAAGTCTACTGATTATAAATTATACGAGACCTTAACCATGTGCAAACAAGCAGACAGGCGGACATGAATGCAGGCATTCATTAGCTTTACAAAATTGCGTGACGAGTTGAGAATGACGAGACAAGCTTGATACTGCAATCAAAAAATGTCCTTCCTTCACGCTTTTAACTGGTATTTCAAAGCACTCGCAGCTCGCTACCGCGGCACACTCGCTTCGCTCGCTCGGCTTGTGCACAGGGGGTCACAGTTCTAACTTAACCTAATCTAATTGAATATTTTTTACTCTTGTCACTCCGGGTTCCGGGTCACGAATACACTACCTATTTAACTACAAAATCATTCAATAAACTTATTTATTTATAAAACGATGGATAATATCAATTTTAACTTTAACCTATTTTTTGTAGGAAGTTATCACTTTAACAATGAATTTTCGGAAATTTGAAATTCGGAATAATGTTTTCCGGGAAAATAACAGTAGGTACGGACTTTTGATTATTCGTAGTAATGAAATTCTGAAAACTAAAAATTGGTACTATTTATTGACTTTCTGATAAATGAATATCCCGCTTTTGAATATTTGGAGCCTTCTTAATTAGGAATTATGATCATCGGAATTTTGAACATTGGAATATTGAAATTCAGAAAAACATATATCGGAATTTTTGGGTCTTCCCATTTCTGTTGCCGCTATAGCAACAAAATTCTAAAATCTTTAGGTTTAGGCGTAAAAGCGTAACAGACATACAGAGATATTTTCGCATTTATAATATTTGTAGGGATGTAGGACAACTTTTCTCCCTGATTTAAACGATGGATGACCGAATGAACTTACCTACGAGAGTCACCACAATTTTGAAATAATTTAGAACACTTTTCAAAATGTTTTACAAGGTACTCATACTTTTCATCGAAAACAGTTCACCGAAAAGACACTTCATCGAAAACACTTCATCGAAAACACTTCGCCGAAAACAGTTCATCGAAAACACTTCATCGAAAAACACTTTATCGAAAACATTTTACCGAAAAAGCATTTCCTCGAAAAACACTTTTCCGAAATAACACTTCACCGAAAAACATTTATCCGAAAGACAGATCATCGAAAACACTTCCTCGAAAAGCAGATCGCCGAAAACACTTCTCCGAAAGACAGATCACCGAAGACACTTCTTCGAAAGGCAGATCACCGAAAACACTTCTCCGAAAGGCAGATCGCCGAAAACACTTCTCCGAAAAGTGACAGAGAGTTGTTTACACGCAAACACTTCCCCGATGATAGCTTCCCAAACGAAACATCCCGATAAAGAAATTCCATAGCGAAGACCAGATGTTGATTTATGAAAAGCAGTAATCACAAAGTCATCCCCAAGACTTCAGAACTAATTCATGAATTTTCTGTCAGAAAAGTTGCTTTATATTAGTAATCTTTAAATTCTAAGAAAAAGATTGAATCATCTTGAATATATGTATATTAAAAAATACATTGTGAAAAACCTCAACCTCAACATTTCAGCTGATTGACGCCCTTCGGGAAGGATACCGAGGAAGTGTTTCCGTGTAAAAGTCGTTCGACATCTTTTTCGGTGAAAAGTCATTCGAAGAAATGTTTTTGGTGAAGTGTCGAAGATTTATGAGAGAATCAGAACAATAATTTGGAGAACTTCTGCTATAACCGCACAGCATAGTGTGTATGAAGTCTGACCTGAGGCGCGCTGGTAGCGGGTACGAAACCTGGATTTCTTTTTGTTTTTATTTTACTTTCTGTGATTTCTGTAGTTTTTAAAGTATTATTATTCATTTTTTGTAGTGTGTTAATTTTTTTTTAATCTATCCTTTTTTTTAACGAATCGCTCAGTTTTCAATAGTCACTGCACTACTTTGGACTAGATGGCGTTGTGTGCCATTTCACTCATTTAATATTATGTATGTGTATCATTTTTGATTGATGGGTATTTAAGTAATTATGAAACAATTGTATTTAATGACCTAATATTGTCAAGTTTTCGAGGTGTTATTCCCAGTGTTTTCTACCTGCGAGGACGATATTATAATTTCCGTAGAAATGGACAATAGCAGAGTTTAATACTATGACAATAGGGTCTGCAGGTATATATAATGTTTCTGTAGAAAATTATGAAACCAATTTGTTTGTTTTTTTCAACGTTAATATCAAGATTTTAGTTGTTGCAAAAGTTTAGGTATCAGTTGGTAAGTAGGTAATCCATTCATGAACTTGCCTTGACAACAGTACCTGCCTACCTAGCTGAACTCAACCCCATGAGGTTTAGCAATTTATCGATTTTCCACGTAATGTAGGTACCAAATCACATTTTTACACCTAATTTCCTCTTCCTCCGCTGCGCTGTGGTACCTATTGTAAACGGTATAAAAGAGTCTTAATTAATGCAATATGATCTGCTATTATGATAGATAAATAATATCTTAACATAGTTTAATAAAATTAAAAGTAGTGCCACCTATCTATTAATTACTTCATAAGTTTTAAACGTGTGCCACAAGATGGCGATAATCACAATGTCCTCCTAGTGATAAAATTGCGATAATTACGTTGATGCCGCATAGATGGCATTAGTATTAAATTAATTTCGATAATTTAATCTAGTTTCTTGCTTTTTAAATTAATATAACTAATTAGTGAAGCTTAGGTAATGTAGGGGAAACTGCGACTGGTCACTGAAGTACTACGGAAATTATAATATCGTCCTCGCAGGTAGAAAACACTGGGAATAATACCTCGAAAACTTGACAATATTAGGTCATTATATAATAATAATAAATATTCACGGACATTTCACACAACGCTATCTGATCCCAAAGTAAGCCAGGGCGCCGATTCTCGACCACACGACGTGAATGCGTGGACGCAAATTTACGGGTGAAACGTCGTCCGTCTCATGTTCGCCGTTCCTAAATATGAGACAGGCGACGCGTCACCCGCCGATTTCCGTCCAGGCATTCATGTCGTGTGAAGCGAGAATCGGTGCCCAGTGAATAACATGCTTGTGTTATGGGTATCAAACCACGGATAGTAACACTTTATACTTACTTTTAAATACATACATAATATACATATTATCCATACAACACACCCAGACTCTTGAGACAAAAAAAATATGGCTCTCACAAATATTTGTCTCCGGTGGGAATCGAACCCACGACCTCCAGCGCCGCAGGCGGTATCACTACCGACTGCGCCACAGAGGCAGTCAAAAATACAATAATTGTTTCATAAAATACCTACCTACCTTACAATCAAAAATGATTGAATCTATTTTATAACTTTACAGACTTTACCAGATAAATAAGTGAAATGGCACACAACGCCATCTAGTCCAAAGTAGTGTAGTGGCTATTGAAAAATGAAAAATTGAAAAATGAAACATGATTCGGAGCTAATTCGTGCAAAAAAAGTATAGATTAAAAATATTATTTCATACAATACAAAAAATTATTATACTATACTATACTATCTTCACAAAAAAAATGAATATAATAATACTTTAAAAACTATAGAAAACACAAAAAGTGAAATAAAAACAAAAAGAAACAGTACCAGGATTCGTACCCGCTACCAGCGCGCCTCAGGTCAGACTTAATACACGCTATGCTGTGCGGTTGTTGTACAGGTGCTTCAAATTATTGTTCTAATTCCCTCATAAAACTTCGACACTTTACCGAAAACATTTCTTCGAATGACATTTCACCGAAAAAAAACTGTCGAACGACTTTTACATGGAAGCATTACATTTTTCCGAAGAGCGTTAATCAGCTGAAATGTTGAGGTTGAGATTTGTAGGTTGGTTGAAGAAGGGGGGGGGGGGGGACACAGAAATGGCAAACTTTAAGAAGGAATCTTTTTATCTATTACCGACCGATCCGTTGTTGGGTTATCAGGTTAGGTTAGATTCGATAAAATGTTAATCGAGGAACTGGTACCTAAATAATAAAGTTGTTCCGCGTATTTGTGTTATAAGAACAGCCATTCGTAGAAATGTTTTCGGTGAAGTAAATAAATATTCACGGACATTTCACTCAACGCTATCTGATCCCAAAGTAAGCTAGGAATAACCTGCTTGTGTTATGGGTATCAGACCACGGATATTAATACTTATATAATTTTAAATACATACTTATTATACATAGAAACACCCAGACTCTTGAGACAAACATTTATGGGTCACACAAATATTTGTCTCCGGTGGGAATCGAACCCACGACCTCCAGCGCCACAGGCGGTATCACTACCAACCGCGCCACAGAGGCAAGTGTTTTCGATTAAATGTCATTCGATGAAGTGTCTTTTTCGGCGAACTGATTTTCGTTGAAGTGTTTTCGGTAAAATGCAGTTTCGATAAAGTGTTTTCGACAATGTGTTTTCGATGAAATGTCTTTCGGGGAAGTGCCTTTCGATAAAATGTCATTTCGGTGAACTGTCTTTCGACGAAGTGTCTTTTCGGGGAAATGTTTTCGATGAAGTGTTTTCGGTGAAAAGTCGTTCCGACGAAGTGTTTTCGACGAAGTGTTTTCGACGAAATGTCGTTCGGGAAAGTGTTTTTCGGTGAAGTGTTTTCGATGAAGTGTAATGATACGATGCTAATCATAGTGTTCGATCCGACCACTCTAGGATGCTAATAACCAGGTTGAACTGTTACAAATTTGTATATCTTGTAATCTACTTATCATTATTTTGGCTTTTTTTATACCACTAAGGTGGCAGACTAACATACGGCCCACCAGAAGGACCGGTGGTTTGCAAAACCAGAGGCGCCACACTTGCGCTGCCGACCCTGTAAAAACCTTCTAAGACCACTTTTGAAGAACCCCATACTGAAATAAATAAAAATAAAACAGTAAAAAAATAAAAGAAAGCACTAAGAAGTGCATAAAATAAATTTTATTGAATTTTATTTAAGTACTAGCTGTTGCCCGCGACTTCGTACGCGTGAAAATTATGTTATAATACCAATTTGATTGCTCTCTGCTTAGCCCCTAGGATATGTAGCGTGATAATATTATAGCCTATTTGAAGACCCTACCCCTAGTTAATATTTGTGCAAAATTTGAACCAAATCTATTGAGTAGGTAGAGGTACCTACTTTTCGTGATCCTTCCGGACAAAGCAAAGCAAACAGACAAACTGACAATTTTTTTTTAACTATGAATATTTTCTTCCTCGGTATCTTACGTAGAACACCCAGCGAGTTTTTTTTTAATATTTCCAATGTACAGTTTTGACTTTTCTATCATTGTATTATTGTATTATTGTATTATTATTTAAATACTTCCATACATTATAATTTATAATGTATGGAAGTATTTACTTTTTTTAACGCGAGGGAAAATCCTCATGGATGCTATGTTGACTAAAATTTTATGTGAAAATTTTTCGAAACGATGTTATCGTATAAAGTTTTTGTAGGACAGGAAATACGCTTTGTTCACACAACTAATCCGGCAAGAAATATGAATCGGTTACCTACATTTAAAAAAATCGGTGATAATAATTTTATAAAAATTTATAAAGTAAAGTAAAATAGAATCAAGGCCGATTTTCACCATATTGCCATGTTTATGCGAAAAATTCTAAATCTATGTTTATGACACTGCAGTTTACAATGAAGGTCTATTTCCACCGGCCGGCCGTAGAAACCGGCATTCTTTCGACTTCATGTGTAGAAGAAATAAGGCAAAAAGAACTTTTTATGGCTCGGTATCAGTCTCGCTGCGGCTTTACTGTGCGTAGCTGGGCGCGTAGCACCAGAGTAGAACGTACTCGTAGCACGACGCACTTACGCATGAAGCATCGCAGGATGCACCTCGAACACGCACCTTGCTTGCTCGAACATCATAGTCAAACACCAAATTTAGACATAATTTTCTACAGTATCAGAGTCGCAGCTCTGCCACAGAATAACTACTGCTATGCTCTTGGTGTGTGCTACACCCAAAGACAATACAACCGATTACGTTTTCATAGCGGATTCCACTAAAACGGTGTTTATGATTGTATTGTCTTTGGCACATAACAACCACGCAAGTATATTCAAATTTATTATTTCTTGTATTCAATTTACAAGCTCTGTTTAGGTCGCGACAAAGGAGGCGTCCTGATGAAAAGTTATCGTGACTTTCAGAGATTGAGGGACACTTTGAAGTCGGTTTTACAGGATTACACTTCTCTTGTCTTTGTGTCCTAGTCATTCACGATTGTATATGAAGCCCTCGCCTTGTAGTTCGGGTCTGGTACTACTTTGCAGTGCTTCCTACACGAACTCAACCCCTTGCTGTAATCAACTGAAAAAAATGCACAATGATGAATAATGCATAAGTACCATTCGAATGCGGGGCTTCTCACGCGATCCTCTCCACGATCCTCACACACGCTTCGGATCGGTCTGCGGCATTATCGCGTCATGATGTATTGAAATGAGCCTCTTCGCACCCGTTTATTCCTTGGGGATTATGAGTTCCTGCTTGATACCAATACATCGCGGTGCGTGTAAAATAGAAATTTCAATAGGTCGTTGAGCCGTTCAGTCAAAAGAGGAAACTTCCGCATGCAGTTCAGTCATTTGACTGCCAAGGTGGCGCAGCCGGTAGTGTAACCGCCTGCCGCGCCTTAGGTCCTGGGTTCAATTCCCGGGTCTAGAAATATGTCATGTCTATCAGTCGTCTAGATCCTATAGCAGAAGTTTATACTTGCTTAATTTGGGCTAGATGATGTTGTGTGTCCACAAATATTTATATTTATTCAGTCTAAGGTGCTATGGCTTAGAAAATTTTCATAGTTCTAGATCTCATAAAACAAGTAGGTAGTAGTAGTAGTAGTAACATAAACCAATGTATCATCATGTCTACTATTATCAGCGCGATGAAAGACATTTGTGTGATCGAGTCTGCGGCGCACAAAGAGACCGCTTCGTGCGCATTGGTCATCGCAGATTTTTCACAGACTGTGCGTCACCACTCCAGACTCAGGTAGGTCACTAACACATGTACACACGAACCATTGATAGATGCTTTGCTCGATCACACAGACGCAACTTGAACACCGACACAACGACATACTTTTTCACAACATTTCCTTTGGGATTATGTGTTCCTAGTAGGTGTCCGGTACATCGCACCGCGAGTAAACCGGAACCGGCAGGCCCCTTGTTCACATACGGTTTTTGACGTAAAAATCTATGGTAGAATCGCTGTGCGCAGGCACGGTCTTCAGTGTTGTATGGACACGCATGGATGACGTAACACGGCACTTACGGCTTACTTAGCTTGTGCCCGACGACGTGCCGTGCCGCAAAGAGTTTTCGCCGCCGCCGCCGGCACCGATCATACGCCCTTAGCACACCTCCGCCGCGAAACCATGATAGCAGAACCGCAGTAATTCCGCCAAGTAAGTCACATGTAGGAGGAGCGGAACACTAGCGAAACCACCCATTCTAATGCATAGATTTAACTATCTTCTATCTCTTTCACCGCCCGGTTTCGCCAATCTGCTGCTACGCCAGTCAAACCTCCGCGCTTCGGCCGCCTTGTTATTGCGGTGCCGCGTTGTCTACGCGCCGGTTTGTCAAAATTGACAGAAATACTGAGCGGAACGGCGAAACTAATATTTTTTCAGTAAATGGACGTGAAGTTCACGGAAAAACTACTTCAAGCCATCAGAAATAGACCCTTTATGTATTTATGCAGTCATTCAGATAATAAAAATAATATGACAAAATTGCGATAGCGTCACATCGACTAACTCGTGTCAGGTTCCGTTGCCCAGTTCGGCTGTTCAATCCACACTTGATCACAGAGGAATTCATTCAGCGGTTCCGCTGTTCTGGTTTCGCGGCGGAGGTGTGCCAAGGGCGATAGTGCTGCCGTGTGCTCTCATAGTAATAATAGTTATTCTGTGACTACACATCCACACTAGATAGCACACATTGGCACACACGACCCGCCTTTGTGCAACCACAGACGCAGTTGAGCACTAACACAACCATGCACTAGTTATCAAGGAACTATAAGTTCCTTGCTAGTCTAGTTATAGATATGAGACTTTTTACAACGTATTCTTCCTTGAGAATCATGAGTTCCTAGTACAGCCCAATAGATCGCGGCGCGTGTAAGATTCGAAATTTCATTAGGTCATCAGTTCATCACAGTCTATGCTAATATCATAGAGCTGTCCAGTTGAATGACTGTACCCAGTACTGACCGAGCAGCTCAATGATATGCTCTGACTTAATACTCAGATACACAGCGTTGATTTATGCTCGTATAGGATTGTACCACTGATCTGTATTATGATTGTACAGATTTCTGTATTTTGTAGTCTTTGATTATAATTATTCTCTTTTCGAAACCAGTTTCGAAAGAAGAAATATTATTCTTATTACGCAACTGGTTTCGAAACATGGTTTCGAATGTGGCCGAAATGGAAATAATCCGCCACCTAACAGCTGATATCTGTGAAAAAGACCACAGAAAAGACACACGAAGACTTTTTATTGCTGATCAGGATTCCAACTAAGTAAATGATAACCATTGCAATATTAATAAATAGGTATACTGTATTTCAATAGCTTTGCGCAAAAATGTAAACACACACATTTGATCCTATATATCCATAGTTACTTGCAATTGAGTATTCTCCCTGATTATATTCCAGTATTCAAGAGTCATACAGTGTTCTTACAATCATTTCGACACCAAATAACTTATTTATGATAGTTTATTTTCATTTCAAATACATACTCAGGATAGTAAAAAAATCAATGATTTGTCATACTATATTTTTCTACTCATCTATTAGACAACGATTGTCAAAACATGACGTGTTTACATTATTATTATGCCAGATCGGGCAGGATTGGACTATATCCACAGATTTTTTTCACATAGCGCTATCTGATCCCAAAGTAAGCCAGGATTAACCTACTTGTATTATGGGTATCAGATAATAGATATCACTAGTTCACTACGTACATAATTACTTTTTTGTATACTTACATAATTAAAATATATATAGGAACAGGAACACCCATTAAGACTCTCAAAACAAACATTTATGGATTATATAAATTTCGGTGGTGGGACTAGAAATCATAACTAAAACAAACGATTCACACTCGCTCAATACGCCAACAGGGCAGTCAATAAAACCTTGGATATTCTGTTTCAACAAATTTATATTTAGCTTAACTGAGGTTCTATGATATACTACTCAAAATAAACACACTCTTGTAGTCACCAGGGTACGCTCTCAATAAGATGCGTGATGTTTTATTCCGGAATCTTCTCTAAACGTCTTTTCAGTAGATCAATGAGCTGATGATGGATGTGAACACCTTCCTGAGCTGCACAAATTCTCCGTTTTAACTAATCCCAGCAATATTTCATGGATTTCAAGTTAAGGTTATTGGCAGGCCATGGCAAAACCTGAATCTTCGTTATGTCCAGGACGGATATTTTCACTTCGGATGTGTGTGCTCGTCCATTATTTTGCAATAAAATGAAATCGACCTGAGTTCTTTCAGGAAATGGAAGACTATGAAGTCTTTAAACTTGTAAGATATGTCTCTGGGCAATTACGGTACTCTCGTTTAGAATGGTAGCCTAGTTTTGTCTCACAAGCTAATTTCGCCCAAAACCATTTAATGCAAGCCACCAAACTCATCACGTTCGCAAATGCAAGGTTCAGAAAACTTCATCTTGCATTCATTACTGACGAGCTACATCTTACGCCAAACGTCTATTCCTCTTTTAAAATATTGATATGCGAACCTTAAGCGGCTCGCCATTGGAGTTCTGGTTAGCGCAGTTCGCTATATTTGCCTTATAAATGTTGCTGGTGATTTCTCAAACGATTTAGAAACGTATGGTCATTGACAAAAGTACCAGTAATACAGAGGAGCTGATCTTGCAGCGAGCGCGCGCAAAAGTCGTTCTTTTAGTGAAGAAAGACGAATATGCAGTTCTTCATCAGCTGTTATAGCACATTTTCTTCCCGAGCTACGACTCCTGGATACATTACCTGTCTTCAGATGCCAATTTCATAGGTCGTTTTGAACTTTAAGGGTACGGAACGTTGCTGTTGACTACTCTCAATCATTACAATGGCCCTAGTTGCCGTAGCAGTGGCCAAGTGGTGGCGAAATCTGGTCAAAGCACAATTAAAATAGATTTACAAAATGAATACCCAACACAAGCCGGATACAGCAAACTTGTCTAGAACGGTATCAAAACGCAATCAATGTATTGGTACAAACTACCGCATTTGTGACCATGCTTTACAAAAAACCGTCCAAAACATATCCTTCAGAATAATATTGCTGATGTTTTGACTCCTATCGTTACTTTACAACTAAATATCGTAATATTAATATTCTCAAAATCCACTTTTAATATCATACCACAACATTAAATCACTTCAAAGTGCACAATACTCAAGTGGCTCTTATTTTGTTTTGACTAATATATTTTGAATTTGGTAGGTATGTACCCAAAAGGACAAAAGTGGAGAATGAGTGCCTACCATAGATTTAGAATATTGTGTCTACAGACGTTGTCTGCCATTTTGACAGTTTACTAAGGGATAAAGGATTTTTTTATCAAATTCCGATATGCCTATTGATCACAGAGCAACGCGCACCTCTAACTCTATTAAACACGCTATTATTGATAGATCTTGTCACTCTATTAAATATTATTGTTATTATTGTGTGGTTTTTTTTCAATATACGATATATTTTGTCTGGATTTTTTCTCTTTTTCTTTTATAATTACTACTAAGATGGCAGATAACTTTACGGCCCGCCTAATGGAAACTGGTTACCGGAGACTATGGACATTTACAACACCAGTGGCGCTATGCTACATTCGCGCTGCCCAGTGCCCACTCAAATCTCTCTCTAGATTCTCTTTAGGGCGTTCGCATTATTTACAACTACGCATATTTTAATTGATTTCGTAATTGTGATTCGTACGTCATTTCGTCTACTCGTGAAATCCTCATGGATGCCATGCCGGACTCCTACCGGCTAAAACCACACAATGCTATAATAATGCAATTGACTACGAACCGATAGTTCCAGGTAAACTTTCGAAAGGATGTCCCACGATCCCCGGTAGACAGACCTTAACTACCAGCGCGACCTCGCCTTGAGTTTCAACTGCTACAGCTAAGGACAGGCTTAATGATAAATTTGTAGACTTCCCTCTTCAGTCTAACCTTGTTTTCGGAATTTCTTGTTTAGAATTCGCTAAGTAGCTCTCGTGTAAGAAAGTGGCGGTCCTTTTTTTGTGGGTGGAAATTCTCATTGATGCTGTGCCGGACTTCTACTGACTAAAACCATACGGTGACTTTCCATCTGTCTACGACCGGGCAATTCTGGCTACTTCCTCGAAGGATAACCCTAAGGCAAAAAGTGGCGAGCCTTCACCATGCGTTGCCATCAGTCGACTGCTTTTTGGTTTATTTTCTTTGTTCCAAACTTCCTCTTTCGTTATAAGATCCTAGTAGCTGGAAGATAATTCTAGGCCATGGCCTTGAGTCTAGAAACTCTATTTGAATATGTAATGTGTTCACTTCACTAGTCACACATTGCGAACCATTTTCATCCTATCGGAACATGCGCTCCTAGTACGAACCCACGTATCGCAGCGCGTGTAAGCTGTCAAGGTGACAGACAGAGGTCGTCGACTGAATCAATGTATGCTAATAAATACAAGAGGAAGGATTATGTAACATTATCAGCATCTCCATACGACTTGAAACCTGTGTAAGATAGATCGATCCTTACTTACTGATACTGAATATATCTTATCATAATTTTAATATCGGAGTACGGAATCCTGTTTCCTGCCTTTCTCCTTCAGCATCCCGTTCACCACGTCCGCGTCGCGCCAGGCTTTTGTCCGGAAAAACAATCTTTTAAATTGAGCAATGATCGCGGACACTTGCTGGCACCCATTGTGTGATCATTTGATCAACCAATGAGCGCGCGTTTTCTTCTTTAACTATTTACTACCAACTTACTTGATATTAAAATAATAGATAGGTACTTGTATATCTACACACTTATTTTTTGCGTGCCATCTGATCCCTAAGCAAACTAGAATTAACATGATTTAGTTATTGGTGCCGGATAATGTATATTAATACTTTTTGTAAATAAATATTAATTTATAATACATGTAGCGTAGCGCTTCCGGTGCTGCAAAAGGCTGCGGTAACCATCAGTACATCTCGTGGCCGTATGCTTGTCTGCCACCTTGTATACAAAACAAAACACCCAAACTCTCGAGACAAATATTTACGATTGGGAATGGAACCCACGATTGCAGTCGCAGAATACTAGACTGATGAATCTGACGACGCAGTATTGCTGTACGCATTAAAAGGTTTATTTTTGTTCCAGACCTGAACGCCAAGGACAATTCTGGCAACACCCCTCTGCATGTGGCTGTGGAAAACGATGCTCTTAACGCTATAGAGTTTATGCTTCAGCAGTAAGTACCTACACTTGACTTGCTCAAATTTAAACGTTGTAACCGTTACACAATGTTTTAGGCTGAGCGCAAATTGGCGACAAATGTGAAAAAATCTATGAAATGGTGAAGGACTTCGTAGTGGTCTGTTGGGAGTCCTGGAGTATCCTTCCGAGGGCTTACCCGGGGCCTTCCAACCGTAGGCTGTAAGGTAGGATAGGATATGTGTGGTTTTTACTCGGTAGAAGTCCGTTAGTAGCATCCATGTAGGATTTTCCTCATCTTAAAAAAAGAAAACTAAATTATTTCACGGTGTACTGTTGAAATATAACGCTGGCCACATAAATACGGTATAAGTTTTTATATTTTTATATCAAGGAACGAACTGCTGTCACTAGTGTGTTCTATGGTATTACGTGGTGTCATGTATTAGCTTTACAAATTATAATTTTAATATATCATTTAATAATATTTTCTGCGGTACTCTGATTTTACCTTACAAGAGGTTATGGGCTGCATCACGTAGAATGTTATGTAAGTGATTATATTTATAATTTAATTAAATTTTGAAAATGGAGTATTCAAACAACTCAACAGCTATTGCCGTTGAAAGGTTGAAAGGCACAACCAACTATAGAGATTGGGCATTTGGAATGAAAAACATACTCATATTCGAAAATTTGTGGCAATGCATCACCGAAAAACTCGAAACAGCTGAAGGTGCAAATGCTGAACTGAATGCTCGCGTAGAAGAAAAAGCTAAAGCGAGACTGTGCTTGAGTGTTGACAAGTCATGCTATTCTCACATTGTAAACGCTAAAACGGCGAAAGATGTGTGGAATGCCTTGAAAAAGGCGTATGACGACACTGGTTTGCACAAAAGGTTGTCATGTCTTCGACATTTATGCTCGATTAAGCTGGAGCAGTTTGAGAGCATGGAGTTTTATGTAAATGAAATTTTGTCGCTAGCTGAACAGCTAGATAAAATGAAGAAGCCTTTAGATGATGAATTTCTAGCAGCTATTATGCTTCAGGGGTTACCACAGGAGTATGAGCCCATGATTATGGCTCTGGAACACTCAGGTGTTAATATATCCACAGATATGATAAAAATTAAACTTCTGCAAGATCATCGATGGAGAAAAGGCACTGGTGGTCCTGATGACTGCTTGTTGACACGTGATCGTGGTAGCGGTAGCAAGACCAGTTTCCGAGGCAATAGAAAATATGTGCCTATTACATCGAAACACGTAAATACTTCGCCAAATACAAAGAAACTATGGTGTTGGAAGTGTCGATCGAAAGGTCACGTCAAGAAGGACTGTCCTCAAACTGATGTATCGACTTCTATGATGTTGACTGCACTCAGCACGACTAGGGATGACAGTTCTTGGATTGTTGATTCTGGAGCCACGGACAATATGACAGGATGTCGGGAATTGTTTGAATCGCTTGATCAATCACTGACAAAGGAAGTATGTGTTGCTGATGGAAAGAAGTTAACAGTTAAAGGAAAAGGTGATGTACATTTTACAGTGAACTTTCATGGTAGTAATATTGACATAACTTTGAAAGATGTAATGTTTGTACCTGGCCTTACTGTGAACTTGATATCTGTGTCAACTTTAACCGCAAAGGGTTTTATATTTAATTTTACTAATACAGAATGTAAAATATTAAAATCTGGTAAGGTTGTTTTAAGTGCTAGGAAATCTGGGAGAATTTACAGACTTGTAAATGTTAGTAGAGCTAACCTGTCAACATCCGCATCGTCTAAAGACATGATGTTATGGCATCAAAGATTAGGGCATCTAAATTTTGATAGCTTGGCATCGCTAAGGAAGGTTGCTAATGATATTGATTTTCAGGTTGCTAGTCAGAAGCAAGTTTGTGATGTATGTCTTAAGGGTAAGCAATCCCGCGCCCCTTTTGTGACTAATTCTGACAAACAGGTAGCTAAGACACGACTGGCGCTTATTCACACTGACGTCGTCGGGCCAATGCCGACAACTTCTCTCGGAGGAAAGCGCTACATCCTTACGTTCCTAGATGACTATTCCAGGAAGGTGTTTGTATACTGCATTGCAAAGAAGAGTGAAGTATGTAAGTATACTATAAATTTTATAAATCTTGTTGAGAATCAGTGTGACGCTAAAGTCAAAGTACTGAGGTCAGACAATGGCTCGGAGTACGTAAACGCAGGATTAACTCAGTTTCTGAAGAAAAAGGGTATTATCCATCAATTGACAGTACCGTACAGTCCTCAACAAAATGGATCTGCTGAACGATTTAATCGTAGTTTGCTTGACAAAGTCAGATGTTTATTGTACAATGCTAATCTAGACGACAAGATGTGGGCAGAGGCTGCGAACACAGCAGCATTTCTTATAAATCGATCTCCTAGCTCACGACTATCTGGTAAAATACCGGAAGAGATGTGGAGTGGTAAGCGAGTGAGTCTTAAGTTTCTGCGCGTTTTTGGTTGCGAGGCATTTGTACACATAGATGACTGCAAACGAAAAAAATTAGACCCTAAAAGTAAAAGACTAATTTTTTTAGGTTACTATGACAACGTAAAGGGATATCGTTTGTTCAACCCTGATAACAATAAGATCGTTGTATCACGCGATGTGGTTTTCAACGAATCTGTGTTTCCAGGTAGACACTCTAAAATTGGTGAGAAACGTGTGTTTGAACCTATTTATCTCACAGAAGGCAATGATAAGAATCTAAAAACTACTCCAGTTGAGGCGGAGCTAGATCTAGATTGTCCTGTTGAGGCGGAGCCAGAACTGGATGCCGTTTCCGTCAATTTGCCAAATTACCGTGGTGAGATGGAGTGTGAACATAAGCCTAGTGAAGACTCAGCAAGAGCGTCTACACAGGCAGATGAGTCTACTAGTCAACGGTATAACCTGCGTCCACGTTTGCCTAGACCGACGTGTAATGTAACTAATGTTTGTAATGTGACAGAACCTATAGAGCCGCGAACTGTAAAAGAAGCTTTAAATTGTGAAGATAAGGAGTTGTGGCAGAAAGCCATGCAAGAAGAAATAGATTCTTTTATCTTTCATGAAGCTTGGGAGCTTACTGACAAACCGATTGACAAGAAATTGGTTAAAAATAAATGGATTTTTACACTGAAGCGGGACTCTGATGGAAATATAACACGTTACAAAGCAAGGTTGGTAGCGAAAGGCTTTACCCAAAAGTATGGAGAAGATTTCAATGAAACTTTTTCGCCAGTCATTCGTCACTGTTCTATAAGATTGTTATTATCTCTGGCTGTCAAAATGAATCTGAAGATTGATTATTTGGATGTACAAACAGCATTTCTTAATGGTGAACTTCAAGAGGAAATTTTCATGGAACAACCAGAAGGTTTCATAAGCCCTGGGAGTGAACACAAAGTCTATAGACTACGAAAGGCGGTTTACGGGTTGAAGCAAGCATCGCGATCCTGGTACCAAAAGGTAAAAGATGTTTTACTTTCCCTTGGATACAAACAATGCAAGCAAGAAGACTGCATCTTTATTAAGAGATCGGGTGAGTCGATTGTTTTCATTGCTTTGTATGTTGATGATTTTTTCGTGTTTTACAATGACAAGCGTCAAGCAGAGACATTAAAATCTTATTTGCTGAAATTCTTTAAGATTAAAGACTTAGGGCCGGTAAGAAATATGTTAGGTATTAAAGTCGAACGTAATGAAACCTCTATCAAACTTAGTCAGGAAAATCGGATTGACAAATTATTAGATCGTTTTGGTATGACAGACTGCAAGTCTGTAAAGTCTCCAATGATGACTAACATTAGTTCTGTCAATGAGGAATTTGATAATGATAATGTTAGGAATAATAATGTCAGCAAGTTTCCGTACCAAGAGTTGATTGGTAGTTTAATGTATTTATGTGTTACTACGCGACCTGATATTTCGTTTGCCGTGTCATATTTAAGTAAATATAACAACTGTTATACGGAATTTCATTGGAATCAAGCTAAGCGTGTTTTAAGGTATCTTAAGGGTACAAAACAAAAGGCTTTGGTTTTTGAGAAGTCTAATGAGAACCCCACCTTGGAGGGTTATTCCGATGCAGACTGGGCCTCTGATTCTGATCGAAAATCGTATACAGGGTATCTGTTTAAGTACGGTGGTAATTTGATATCATGGGGTTGTTATAAACAATCGTGTATTTCATTGTCGTCTACCGAGGCGGAGTATATTAGTTTAAGTGAAGCTAGCAGAGAAGCGGTATTCCTCCAAGCGTTATTAAAAGAACTATTAATGATACCTGTTTGTGATATTGTGTTGTATTGTGACAACCAGTCCGCTATGCAACTAGCTGTTAATAGGGTGCATCACAAGCGTAGTAAGCACATTGAGATTAGGTACCATTATGTAAGAGACATGGTAGATCGATACAATGTAAAAATATTGTACATTCCAACAGATGCAATGATAGCAGATGTGTTTACCAAGCCGCTGGGTTGTGTCAAGCATCAGGACTTTACTAAGCAGCTTGGTGTAGCATAACTGATGATGTCCACGTTATGGGGGGGTGTTGAAATATAACGCTGGCCACATAAATACGGTATAAGTTTTTATATTTTTATATCAAGGAACGAACTGCTGTCACTAGTGTGTTCTATGGTATTACGTGGTGTCATGTATTAGCTTTACAAATTATAATTTTAATATATCATTTAATAATATTTTCTGCGGTACTCTGATTTTACCTTACAAGATGTACGCCCACGTACAATAATCGGCAACCACTATTTACCTACACCGAAGCTTATTAGCTGTGCCTCATTGTAGGTCAAGCGTTGAAATTGATTAAGTTACAGAAAAGTAAAATAACGGGTATATTAAGGTTTACAAGGATTATAACTTTCGAAATTAGAATGCCCATTTTTTGTGGAAGGTTACAAGCTATAAATCATCAGGCAACACAAGGAAGCGGAGTAGTAATCATATATTGCAACAAATATGGTTGATTTCTTTGCGTTATTTGAAATCTGATTCATACGTATAGATGAGAGGTTTTGAGGTTCAAAGAGTGTCGTGGGAAAAGTCGTGGGCATCAATATTATCGCACGTCCTCAAAAAAACTGTCGTAACCCAAAAATAGTAGTTTTGAGATATAAGCATTTAAAGTTTTTTTTTGACTTCTCAATGCTATAGTGATTAAATGGCTTATTGTTGAAATCAAATGACTCTTTAATTTGGTGCTATATTTAGAAGCCAAGAGGAGAGTATAGTGAAAAGCACAATTTTCTAAATAATATTATGACTATTTCAACAAAAATTAAAAAAAAAGGTATGATATGACACTTTTTTACATTCAATTAGGTTCAATAAAACAAAATTGCAATCTAATCACTGCTTTATTTGTATTTACACAATAATTTTAATAGCTAAACAACATTTCTTAAAACTCAAAAGGCATTACACAATTTAAATATTAAACTTAAAATTATAAAATCAGCCTTTTAGCATTGTTAATCTTAACGGAGCGAGCGGTGCTACGGTCACTTGACACGCGGAAAGCCAGTGGTCCTGATGGCATTCCGGCGGTGGTACTGAGAAAGTGTGCAGCCTTATTGTCTCCAACGCTCACACGCCTGTATCGCCTTTCATACTCGTTGTGGGAAGTGCTGGAGGCTTGGAAGGAGGCGAACGTCCAACCGATCCCCAGGAAAGGGTATTTGGTCGGATGGTCGCGTAACTATCGCCCCATAGCCATAACCACCGTCATCTGCAAGGTGTTCGAGCTATAATTATAATTATCAACATGCGCTGCCTGGAGGATCACTCGCCTATCAGCGATCGTCAATATGGCTTTAGGCTGAAACAATCAACGGGTAACCTCCTAGCACAAATAACACACATCTGGGGTGAGGCTATGGAGAGGCACGACGAATCTCTCGCTATTGACCTAGACATCGCTAAAGTCTTTGATAGGGTATGGCATGCGTCGCTTCTTTCCAAGCTGCCGGTTTATGGTCTGTCGCCTCAGTTGTGCCGCTTGTTGGCCAGCATTAGCTTTAGATGGCTTCCGGCTTTTTGCAGGTAAATGCTAGAGTACCACAAGAATCGATATTGTCCCCAAAACTCTTCCTTCTGCATATCAATGACATGCTGTCCCCTGGGTGCATTCATTGTTATGCGGATGATAGTACTCTGCATGAGAGCTATTCTGGCCGGCAAGTGGATGGGCGACATGACGTGGAGGAGAAGAGACGGCAGCAACTCGTGGCGGATCTCGACTGGGACCTGGGACGCATTGCCAAATCGGGTTTAGACAACCTGGTCGAGTTCATTGCCGGAAAAACACAGGCGTGTGCGTTTACAGCTAAGAAGTCCATAGGGACTAGTTCATCATAGGAATAGTCCTAACCCTACCCTCTCTTCAGAGCATTACGGTTCCACTAAAGGACAACCTGGAGATCCACGGTATAGACGTCCGGCGTGAGCTCAATCACAAAAACTACATAGGGAGTTGTATTAGGCTGGCCTCGAGGAAACTAGGAATCCTAAATAAGGTGAGATGGTACTTCACGCCACATCAGAGATATGTTTACTGTACAAGACGCAGATTCGTCCCTGCGTCGAATACTGTTCTCACCTTTGGGATGACTCCGCGAAGTACTTACTAAACGCGCTTGACGCTATGCAGAGACGTGCTATCCGAATAATTGGTTGTCCTGAGGTGACGGGAGGCCTCGAACCGTTAGCATAGCGAAGAACCATAGCGTTCTTATCTGCCTTCTATCGAATGTATCATGTAGTATAGTTTTCTTCGTGACTGTTTCCGAGTCGTACCCTTTTTTCAGTAGGTACAGCTTTCTTAATACATGTTTGCAATAGTTGTAGGTAACCTAAAAATATAACATTAGAATTATAGTAATAATAGTTATGTAGTACAATACAATGGATGAACAGGTTAACAAAATACAATGCAACTGTTATTCATTCATTTGTCAATTTGATATAACAAATAAATATTGCGAAAAATAGTCGTATTATATATATATGGCATCGTATTTATAACTGAATGGAAATAATATTAAAAAAATAAATTTTAAAAAAGTACCATTACTCATATTACAACTGTTTTCTGATCATCAAAATTGTGAACGTGGAAATAATTTGACGATGATATTGCCATAACTTGTGGTATGACAGTTTTTCACATTACATAATAACATAACTTCAATTGTGTTTGTAGAAAAAGACAAAATTATTTTATCTTACGACAGTTTTTTTCCCTTTGAAATAAAATAATTGCCAAAATTCTTACCTTCAATATAGTTGTATCACAGCTTAAGACGTTTTTCAGCAGCTTAAATACGCGTTCACCTGTCACAAGCATTGATGCGGCACTGTTGCGGATTGGGTGAAGTCGATTATCGTTCCCTAAAAAACTGTCAGTTGTGCCATCTAGCGACTTTTTTTAACGTTATCGTTGTGGCGGTTTTATTGAATGATTTAGTATGGAAAACTGAACTTAAGTATAGCAATATCTAAAAATGTAATATTTTTGTGTTAAGACAGTTTTTCAGAGGACGTGCGTTATGTTTAGAACTATATGAATTTCTGTAAGTTGTTACCAATAATGACATAATTCATTTGGAAATTTTGTTACAGCCGCGTTGATACTAGTATCTTGAACGACAAGAGTCAAGGGTGCCTCCATTTAGCGACAGTGCTGAATAAGGTTTGTACTATTTTGTCCTATTTATTTATTTTTCTACCAATGTTTTGACACTATTTAGAAAACTAAGTCAGGGAACCAGAGTGGTCGACATAGCTCGCAGAGTATGCATTTTGAAGTGGCTGTGGCCTGGCCACATTTGTACAAGAACCGAGATGGCCGATGGAGCAAAAGAGTTCTTGAGTGCAGACCGCGACTTGGCTATCGTAGCGTGGGAGGTTCACCCGCCAGATGGACCGACGCCGACAACCTGAAAATGGTCGCAGCGATTGACTGGAATGGAAGCAGATAGTGCAGGACCTTGCATAGTGGCGTAATTTAGGATGGG
This sequence comes from Miltochrista miniata, assembly GCA_933228765.1. Classification (NCBI taxonomy): domain Eukaryota; kingdom Metazoa; phylum Arthropoda; class Insecta; order Lepidoptera; family Erebidae; genus Miltochrista; species Miltochrista miniata. The sequence goes on along the minus strand of OW121747.1, from coordinate 34,014,014 downwards.
CCTACGTCCAGCAGTCGACTGCCATAGGCTGATTGGATTGATTGATAGGAAGCTAAAAAGAAAATCAATGGTAGTCTTGGTTATTACATCTGAAGATTTTCGTACTGGGTTAAAATAAAAAGCTAAACCTTTGAGTACTGTACCTACGCAACGTCAAGTCTTAAGCCAATGCAACTGAGATGAGTTCATCTTTTGCGAAACTTTTTGAGTGTAGATATCTAGATGTCTGTTACTCTTTCACACTCCAGCGGCTAAACGAATTTGTTTGAAATTTGGCACAAGAATAGATATTATAGTCTGGAATAACACAAATACACTCGAGAGCAATGAATCCGGGTCACTTAAAGAATCCTAAAAATCTCGGAAACTAAAAATGCTAGGTTAATGCAATAAATTGTATTTAATAGACAATGTAATACTCCTTAAATGAAGGTATTAAAACTTCTTAGTTATTGTAAAGTTATATCATAAAAAAATCAAATTTGAAAAAGGGCCACTTTCGAAGATGGAACTACGAAATTACAGCATTTGGTGTTGCTTTTGTTTGTAATCTGTCATTTATGTGGGTACATAAACCATGTTGATAGTGCTCTATATTCATTAATCAAGCTGAAATTATGTCGCTTACGCCTGAAGAATGCACCAGAATACTTACAATGCTGGAAACCGGCCGGAGTCAGCGCGATACAGCCAGGACTGTCGGTGTGTCGCTGTCAACAGTACAAAGAGTTCTCCGACGTTACGAAGAAACTGGTTCTAACCTACGCAGACCAGGAACGGGCAGAACCAGGTGTACCACAGCACGAGAAGACCGATACTTGGTGAACACCATGCTTCGAAATCGCTTTCTCACAGGAACTGAACTCACCAATCAGTTTCGACGCCTCGGAGGAAGTAACCTAAGTGCATGGACAGTAAGACGTCGGCTTGCTGAATTTAACTTAAAACCCCTTAGACCTGCAAACGACCCTAAACTGGAGCGTGGGCATCGTATTTCGAGACTAAGGTATGCCCAGAGCCACGTAAATTGGAGTATTGAAGATTGGTCAAAAGTTATGTTCTCCGACGAATCAAAATTTATGCTCTACAAGCACGATGGAAGACACAGAGTGTATCGAAGACCATAGGAAAGATTCAAGCAAGCATGCATCGAAGAAAAAGTAGCCTACGGTGGTGGGTCTGTACTTGTGTGGGCCGGAATTTCTTCTGAAAGTCGCACAGAGCTGGTGATCATAGAAAACGGCTCTTTAACTAGCGTAAGATATGTGGAAGAAATCCTCAATGATCACGTTGGTCCATTTATGGTCAATTTAGGTGAGGATGCTATATTTATGCATGACAATGCCCGACCTCATACAGGTAGGATTGTGAATGACTACCTTCAAGAGATGAACATTACTCGTATGGAGTGGCCAGCGCGCAGCCCGGATATCAACCCGATCGAGCATGCTTGGGACGAGCTAGGCAGATGCGTAAAACAACGAAACCCTCCCCCAATCACGCTTCGTGAGCTCAAAATTGCTCTCACAGAGGAATGGGAGAATATTCCCCAAAATCGTATAAGGAACTTGGTGTACAGCATGCCAAACCGCGTAAACGCAGTAATGGAAGCACGAGGAGGCAATACGAAGTATTAAAATTCAAGAAAATCGTAATAAAGTTCAAAAATTTCATGTTTCCTATTTTTGTTTTAAGCTCTCCTTATCGGCAGTTTTTTCTTTATGTAATTTTGTGTTAATAAAATGTATGGTGACTCATATTTTTTTTACTTTCATTTAAGGAGTATTACATTGTCTATTAAATACAATTTATTGCATTAACCTATCATTTTTAGTTTCCGAGATTTTTAACATTCTTTAAGTGACCCGGATTCATTGCTCTCGAGTGTAGTTTACCTTTTTTCCCAGGAATAAGTTTCTAGGGGAAGCGGGAAACGAGTGGAACCGCAGGCGGTGTCTAGTCTCAAATATAGCAGACGATACCTTATTATCAGAGCACCAGAGCCATTATTATCGTCACGTTTTACATTCGCGTAGGGTATTGTGTCCAGCTCTGCGTCTAACAAACAGCTGGCACCCTTGCTTGTAACGTCATTATACTGATACACAAAGATTTGTACCTATGTGCGCATCTATTATAAAAATAGCTGTAAAGGTTCATTTCATAAATAAAAAAAACTGTATTCGACTAATTTAGAGCTTTTGAGTCCAAATCTAAGATTCTTTTTTTTCGTGTCTGTTTGTTTATTTATTCAGGGTTAAAGCAAAATTCAGTAGCTTGATCATAATTTATACTATTGCAATTTTGTAGGTATTATTTTAACTTAAATATTGCTGTATTTATCATCAAAATCGGTTCAGCGGAAATGATAATTCAGCTTGACCTATGTTTTACTATATGCGTTGGACAGTTCAAAGTCGTTTGATTATTAGTTAAAATCACCTCGCGAACAAAGTCGCGGGCAAAAGCTAGTCATCTATACTTTCAGTCGTCTGTTTTGCACAGCGTTATCAATTCTAAGTTGAAGTAAAATGAAAAACAAAATAGTCTCTACGCTATTACAATAAATACTAAATCAGAAAAGTAATAATTAAGGGCCCTTCCATACAACATACGTAATATTTTGTCGATTTTTGAACCCTCCGTTTGCGAGTCTGACTCGCACATAGCCAGTTTTTAGGGTTCCGTACCCAAAGGCTAAAAACAGGACCCTTTTCATGAGACTTCGTAGTCCGTCTGTCTGTCCGTCACGACTCTGTATATCAGGAACCGTTTTGGTACGGAACACTCTTTCCGCGAGTCCGACTCGCACTTAGCCGATTTTTATTTCCACCGCTGCATATAAATTATATTAACTATTTAATAATAACAATGATTTGATTTGACCTAATGAAGCCAGAAATATCTACAACATTAACTTTGCTCATAACAACTAATCCAAAACTTTGGCCCATAACTTTGGCTCGTTTCCACTTCATTAGTCGTGGTATAGTTCAAGGTCGGGGTTGGAATGATAAGTTTTACGTTGGTTTAAGCCTAGTCCAGTCAATAATGGTTAGACCTGGAAAGATTTTCGGAAGTTTCGAAAATGAGTAACGTTATAGATTTTGCCATGGTCTTTTAAAATATCTACTTTCCGTATCGAATATTTTGCTGCTCGCGTTGCTTTATGAAAAAAACGGCCTCTTAGAAAAGTTTTTTGGCAATTTTTCCTCTCAGACAGGTAGTATAACGGAAATTTTAAAAGAGTACATTAAATCTTCAAAATAAAGTCACTTGAAAATAAAAGCTTACCCACATATATATCCTTTACAGAAGGACAGTTTTTGTTTGAAAACCCCTCCCTGGATAACATATTATCAAGAGACGAGTTTGTGGAGAAGATTAAGAAAACCAGCAAAACCATAACGGTGATTCATAAAATATTGACGGCCTGTGTGATAGATTTCCCACGACCTGCATGGAAACCCTGGTTTCTTGAGGAGAGGGAGCAGAATAATGTGCTGACAAAGGGTCTCTGGTACTGCTCAAAAAAATAATTTCATTCGATTCTGATTTAGATACTCTGGAAAAAATACAGTTAGATTAGGTACTAAAAGAAAAACTGCGAAAAAATCTGTAGGTTTAGAGGAAGGAGGAGAGGAGAAAATAAAATGTTCCACAATGTACATGTTGTCATAGCTTTTGAAGCTAGTTTCGAAAAGTTAACAGCATGAAATGGTAGTCAAATCTCTTATTTTCCTTGTGATAAAGGTTGCCGTACTCCAAATCTTCGTGAAATTCAAGAACCAGTTCAACGTGGAGTTGGGCGGTGAGCACGGCCGCACCGCACTCCATTTTGCTGCAATACACGACCATGACATCTGTGCTCGGATACTGGTAACTGTTTATGGGTCTATTTCGCTAGAAATAATAGTGGTTTTAAACTTATTTTGAAATATGTACCTCTACTGACTTAACATTTTCAGTGTTAAAGCAATACATTGAAATCATACAGCGTACTCGTAGGTCATCTGCAAATAGTTCAGCAAACTTTGTATATCAATATGAAGTACACAAGATCTTTAAAGTATGAACATTTGGAGATTACGTCCCCAAATGTACCAAAAGAATTACATTTTATATCTTTGGAATTAGTTGGTTGATTGGGCCACTAAACATTTTATTATTTTTGGCTGGTACGGATAAACTGGTACTTATATTTCTTGATTATCTTTGTAATAGATTACGGATTTGGGAGCCGAATGCAAAAGATCCTGCAACAACGGATACTACCCAATTCACGAGGCTGCTAAAAACGCTTCCTCGAGGACCATGGAGGTGTTCCTACAATGGGGAGAATCCAAAGGCTGTACTAGAGAGTCAATGATATCGTTGTATGATAACGAAGGAAATGTGCCGCTCCATTCAGCCGTTCATGGAGGGGACATCAAGGCTGTGGAGCTGTGCTTGCGTTCTGGCGCTAAGATATCAACTCAGCAACATGACTTGTCTACTCCCGTGCACCTTGCCTGTGCTCAGGTATTTATTACTTAATCATATTATTAGGCTAATTTTATATAGGTATAGGAAAGTCTTTCAGTATTGGCATCCTAACATGGCAGCTGTATCACAGCAAGCATTGGAGGTTCTTTATTCATATAACATGCCTTTTTAAATAAAATCATCCGCAAATGTTGCATCTGCCGAAAGTAAAAACTTGTAAGGCCAGCGTGGGATGGTAAGTAATCAACTAATTATCCTCCCAATATGATGAAAATTGGGAAGGCCAACGTACATGTGAGACGTTTTTAAATGACGGAACATTTTAAAGTAATCAAAGAATATTATGTATCACGACTTACTTTTCATTATTTTTATTCTCTTATGATATCCTCAATCGTGACAGGGAGCATTGGAAATAGTGAAGCTGATGTTTAACATGCAACCAACTGAGAAACTGGCCTGTCTAAACTCATGTGACGTACAAAGAATGACGCCCATTCACTGCGCTGCGATGTTTGATCATCCGGACATCGTCAATTATTTAATCTCTGAAGGTTCTGACATAAATCTGTTAGATAAAGAGCGCAGGTCTCCTATGCTGTTGGCTGCGTCACGGGCTGGTTGGAGAACTGTCGATACCTTGGTAAGTTAATGTTTTCAAGATATACTCTTCATCATATTTATGTACACTGTGAAGCCTGGAGTCGCTTTGGATGGACTCTTAGGAACTATTACCTATCGCTTGTGACTTTTTTATTATAGTAGCTACTTAAAAGCCTAATCCAATAGTCAGTATTTGCACCAGGTTGCAGGCTTGGACTCCAGAAATCGTGTGCAAAATCATTCACTTTACTTGACTTGCTAAACATTTCTTGAAATACTATATCATTAGCGTATCATAATCCAAAGAATCTTTAAAAGTGAATCAAGTCAACCCTTTCAGATTCGACTTGGAGCTGATATAGAGCTCAAGGACATTAACAGCAGGAATGTTCTCCACCTTGTGGTGATGAATGGAGGAAGACTTGAGGACTTCGCAGCCACATGCAAGGTACGGCAGTTAACCATTACTAGGCAGATTTCATTATAAGAATCTACCCATAGAACTGACTTCTTTTAATTTTAATAACACAATCGATACAATATCAATCCTAAACTATATGAACTCCGAAGATCTAGGACCCATGCCCTGCACTGTTTTGATCTGCAAAAATGTCGATCATGAGGTCTGGTAAAAAGGTTTTACATATTTCAACATGTTTGTTAATTTAAGTAGGAATATAGAGTACAATCTATTCTTTAATTACTTTAAGCTTGCTGTGCCGATAGGTACAGTTACTCGATAACTTGAAAGCTCTGGAAACAAGGATCAAATATTTCTTGATGAGATTCATCAATAAAATCGTAAATCATGATTTCATCAACAGATGATATTATCAATCCAATGCTGAAAATTGATCAAGCTTGAGTCGACTAATCTGACAGGCTGATGGATTTACGTATGTGCTTAAGTGGGGCATGGTTTAGATTTACAATGCCTGACAACCGCGGTCCATTTGGTATGAACGTCTAGTAGCTACTGTAATATCAACAATGCCAAAAATATTTAATCTTCCATTGATAAATTTATAAAAAACTGTTCTTATATAGCTACTTTTTATTCACTGAACCATCTGTGTTTTAGAATCGTTGTGAAAAAAGCCTTGACCAGCTCTTGAACGAAAAAGATAACACAGGTTGCTCTCCTCTTCATTACGCCAGTCGTGAAGGTCACATCAGGTCTTTGGAAAACCTTATCAAGCTAGGAGCTTGTATCAATTTGAAGAATAACAACAATGAAAGTCCACTGCATTTTGCAGCCAGGTATGTAAATTCAATCCTTTGAAAATACAATGTTTTCAGGATCCAAGTGTTACCTACGTTACTGAGTAATTATTTTATTGTCACCTCATATATTTCTCAGGTTCGAAACAGACCCACAGAATGACTAAGTAGTAGGACAGAACCCCCTTTACACTGTGTAAGTACAAACATATTGCCTACTAACTATAGCAGTGTATAATATTCCTATAGGTATGGGCGATATCACACCGCATGCCAGCTCTTGGACTCTGATAAAGGAACATTCATTATCAACGAAAGTGATGGGGAAGGTCTCACACCACTCCACATCGCTTCTAGAGAAGGTCATACAAGGGTAGTGCAGCTGTTACTCAATCGTGGAGCACTACTCCACAGAGATCATAATGGAAGAAATCCTCTGCACCTTGCCGCCATGAGCGGGTACACTCAGACTATAGAGTTGCTTCACTCAGTGCATTCTCATTTATTGGATCAGCAAGACAAAGATGGGGTAAGTGAACCTACAATATAAAAGTGACTCCAGTTCCTATGATTCTTGGACAGAAATTACTACCAAGACAAAAAGAGTTACCCCGAGCTCAAAGTTGGTAAAGTCTCAGGAAAATTTTGAATGTCTCGAAACCCATGTCCAAATTAATCAGAAGAGTATTGAAAACAAAATAATTCCCTCCTTTTCCAAACGGGAGATCAGAAATGACGTTGTCGTGGTGTGTGTTATAATTAAATTATAACATTGATAACGGCATTGGTCACGCATTCGGACATTGACGACAGTCAAGATTTCATTATCTATGCACTATCTATTGGTTTGAAAATAAACGAAACTCATAACTTACATACGGTTCAAATTATAAGGCACCTCGAGCCGCTGTTGGGTATAGTGTCTCCTAATACGCAACCTTATACCGATTACACGGAGACAGGGATCACCTTACTTAGATAATATAAAGTTTTAAAGATTTTAGGTCCCTACGAATCTCAATGTCAATACTGAAAACCATTAAAATAAATTGTAACCTTTTATAATTTTGTGAAAATTATTAAAAAAACACCTGCAGTCCCATTGATTTAATATGTAGTTGAAACCTATTCTGAGAATGAAACTTATGCTGAAATATCAACATATCTTACGTTATGGCTGGTCCTCAAATGGGTAAACATGTTATGATACGTCCATTTACGAGCGTTTCGTAGCTTGGGAAGACACAGTAAGCTGTTGGTCCCTGTTGCCAGTAACACGGCCGGCGCCGTAACGCCATGTCGAAGGCATTACGGGCAGAAGTAAGGAGAGTAGGTTAGGGGTTCACCCTGTGTCTGTCTATTGCAGCTCGATTTCCATCCAATTATTTGGGACCAAAACAAGCGTTGAAATAATTATGTTCGTATATGCCTTTGCCTTTGCCAAAGGGTAAATTTTTAATTTTGTTCAGAATACTCCCCTTCATCTGGCTACAATGGAAAACAAGCCGAACTCCATAGCACTCCTGCTGTCCATGGGATGCCACCTCAGCTACAACAACCTGGATATGAGCGCTATAGACTACGCCATCTACTACAAGTTCCCGGAAGCTGCACTAGCAATGGTAACACACGAACAACGGTAAGTTTAAAAACCAGTATTTTCGGGTTCAGTAGTTAGGAACCCTTTTTATTCATCATATTTACGCTTTTCACTCAATATCACATAGTGTTTCAAGTGTATTTTCCTGTGCGTGAGCTGGGAGAAGTGGAGTGGAGTGGAACGTTGACTAATCACAATGCTCGAAATCTCCACCCGGAGCACTTGTGAGCATTGTGACTGGCCAACTAACAGTCTGCTCTGCTCCAATCAGCCCAGCTTCACGTAAGTGGAAACTCACCCTAAGTAGTCCACTACAACCCCTCCCTCTTACATCCTTGAGTTCTTCAGGCGTGAAGAGGCACATTATTGAGCTGCAAATGCGTGGGCCATAGTCCTGTCAAATGTAATAGCCAACCCTCAATGGCTTTCCATCAGACGGGCGAGATCGTCGACTTAAATATTCAAGAACCAATCATTTGTCTTCTTCCTCCATCAAAACATATATCGTAACTCAGCTAAACGTATCTCCTTCTTATTATATAGTGCTAAGGAAGTAATGTCTCTAAGATCTGACCGCCACCCATGCGTTACTCTGGCACTCATCGCGTACATGCCACGTGTCTTCGAAGCTGTGCAAGACCGATGTATAACTAAAGCTAACTGTAAGAAGGACTCCAAGAGCTTCTACGTGAGTACAAATCAGGAAATAAAACGTATTACTCTCTTTTTTAAGCATTTTGATGAAGATTAATTTGATAAGCTTGAACATTCGGAAAGGTATTTTAAACTGATAGTCTGATATATTTAATAAGCAAATAAATTTGTAAAGATGACTTATAGGAGAAGTATGAAGATTAAATACATTTTGTCAATTCTAGGCACTACAGCATATATAAGTAAGGTGATAATTTCATTTTGATTATCAGTTTCTATATTTAAGCATCTTAGAAAATTGGAGAGAGAAAGTGAGAGATCAAAAGTGAAACAGAGCCGTTTAATCTATACTAATTATTTGGCTATTTGTTTGCATCCTATTTAGGCTCCGAAAGTAGGTACTCAACCGATTTAAAATTCTATTCATATATACACTATTCCCGGGTGACCTAAGCTATATTATATTACTGTATTAGCGGACGTCACGCGGTTTCACCCGCGTAGTTCCCGTTCCCGTGGGAATACGGGAATAAAATATAGCCTATGTTCACCGCAAAGAGTGTAGCTTTCCAACAGTGAAAGAATTTTTCAAATCGGTCTAGTAGTTCCGGAGCCTATTCGTTACAAACAAACAAACTTTATAATATTAGTATAGATGTATTCGTATCCCGCTAGTATTTTATGCATGATAGGTTATAAAGATGTTTGCTACTCATTCACGCTCCAACACCAGAACAGTTTTTGACTGGATTACGGACTGGACTGGATTACCATATAGCCTAATTTTGACTCCAGGACAAGTTCCTGGGGGAAGCGGGTACTGGGAACTTCACCAAGCTAGTAATTCAATATAAACGAATCTAGATTCCATCGCAAGCAATATAAAAAGATGTGTATCTTGTAGTGGTTTGTACTAATAGCTAATTTAATCATCTTAGTTGTAAATCTGCTCTAATAATTTTACCGATTTATTTAGATCAAGTACAGTTTTGAAACATTGTGTCCAAAACTAAGTATTGAAGACGGGAACAGTCCCAAAAGGGTATCTGACTCTGCGTCAAAATCTCAGAACATACCTTTACCAGCTTTAAATGTAAGTCCATTTTTTGTATATTACTATTGCATATTATTTAATTATTTTTTTATTTGCATCATCGCAGATTAAGTACTCTTTCAAAAACTATCAACGGTCGAAGCTAGAAGTTGACGCGTTGAGACTGGCGCTCAATGATCCAAAATATCGTCCCGAACCGTTGTGTGTTATCAACGTGAGTCGCATACACATAGCGGAGTGGTGGCTAAGACTAACATTATTTTATGCACACCTAGAAATCGATGCTCTGAATTTTTTCTGATATCTTCCATCTAAATTCAATTAAAATCGGTTGTGTAAAAAGTTGGAAGCCTTTGATCAACAATACCATTCGTCGAAGTTTTAAGCACATCAATACTTTATGTTTTATGGTCAAACACATGAATACAAACAAACATGCAAATATTGTTAAACTTAATAAACTTAGCAGCCTATTTTATTGTGTAACTTACTTATGGACGCGAATCTTCACTAACGCCGAGATACAAAAATAGCACACATTCAAGACATGACTGTCTTAAGCCTTTTAGAGATCGTGTATCGGACGTGAGCTTGCACTGTAAAACGATTTACGAAAGCAGTAGCCTGTCTGAAGGCAGTCTTGTCGCCAATATGCGCGCTCTTTAGCTTAGAAGGCTTTGTATGTATTTGTATTTGTATAACTTAAAACTAACAATGTACACGCATCTTCGCTAAGTTCGAACACATTGACATAAACATAAAAAGACTTCTAACCTTAATAAACGACCTGTAACCGTTGCCAGTTTTTTTTCTCCGTTTTTACTGATAGATACAATTATTTTTATTCATAAAAGAGCATCTTTTTCTTTAACAAACTATACAACTACACGCACAGAATTCTTTTTACTACACTGTTTAATACTATACACGAGGTTTTGGTTTATGTAAGCTTGTTTTGTACTTTATTTTTGTATATTGTAACTACACAGCGAAAATTTGAGCACATCCGAATTTTTGGGTAAAAAGTTCTAAAATAAATAAAAAGGGAATTAGATTAAATATTGTATATATTTTAAATTGTGTGGTTTATATAATAAATAACAGAAATGCTGATTAATTTGAAAATTGCATACAAATAAAAAACTGCACTTCAAATTTATTATAGAGAATGTGTTAAACTTATAATTTAAAATATTTCAGGCAATGGTGGCTCATGGCCGAGTTGAGCTACTAGCACATCCATTGAGTCAAAAATACTTACAAATGAAATGGCATTCGTATGGAAAATACTTCCATCTTACAAATTTGCTATTTTACTGCATTTTCTTGATATTTGTAACCGTCTACACATACTTGCTAATGTTGAACGCCAATGCTCCGATGTTGCCTAAGAAAGACTGCCGCGTTAATTCATCAAATATTCCAGACAGTGGAATTCAAATTGACCAAAGAAGTATAATCTTCGAACCAGGTAACTCTATTTTCTGCAATTTTATCTATGTAAGATACAGGAGACTAGAAGAGAATAATAAATTGATTACTGTTCGTTAGGTTTGGGAACGATTTGACAGATTCGGTTAAATTCGGTTTAAATATATTTCTGGAAGACCAGGAAAAATTAAAAGTAAAAGTTAAAAAGTATGGAAAAGTTTTGAGAAAAATATGACATAAACATTGAGGGCCACGTACACATAAATTAAAATATAATAATTATATCTATTACATTTTGTTTCTTATTCTTCAGATTTTGAGTCAAAAGTGGCAATGTACTCCAGTACGGTTGCAATTTTGGTATACAACACTGTGTGTTTGATTCGCGAAGCCTACAATGTCAAACAACAGAAATGGCATTACCTGGTTGATCCCTCCAATTTAGTCTCCTGGATACTGTACAGCAGCTCCACTTTGATGGTTTTCCCTACGATGCTTGGATATTTCAGCGAAGTTCAGGTAAATGCTTTCTTCAAACTATGATAAATTCTAGACAGTGCAAAGATGGATAGATAGAAAGTACCAATGCTTCAGATGCCGCTCTATGGCATTGAGTTTGAACATGGATAACTTATTGGAACTAACTAATGGTTCTATATTAATTTGTTCTTTTTTAGTTCTCTGCAGCCGCAATAACCGTATTCTTATCCTGGTTTGAGTTACTGTTGTTACTTCAACGCTTTGATCAAGTTGGAATCTACGTGGTGATGTTCCTCGAGATTCTACAAACTCTTATAAAAGTTCTAATGGTGTTCTCCATTCTGATCATCGCCTTCGGACTCGCATTTTTTATCCTCCTTTCTAAAGTGGGTCTACAAAACACGGTATTTATAATAATAATATTTTCGTAGAAATTGATTATGTGACAGCTATTACTGGCTTGAAGGTAATGTATCTACTAATTTAAGCTTTGCGCGATGAACTTTAAGTTAGTGTGTATGCTACAACTGGCGAATTACTCCGTCAACATTATGTAATGAGAAGCCGTAGCGAAAATGTGCATTGGCATGACATTTTGATTCGATGTGCACGAGTTGCGAAAATTTTTCTTCTTTGAAATTGGTTTATACAATATGCCTACTTTGCAGGGTCATCACTTATCTTTCAACAGCATTCCGATGTCTCTTATGAGGACTTTTGCTATGATGCTTGGGGAACTGGACTTTGTTGGTACCTATGTGCAGCCTTATTATAAACCGGATACTGATACTTTGCTACCATTCCCGATGCCGACGTTCTTCATCCTTGGACTGTTTATGGTACTGATGCCTATCCTACTCATGAACTTGCTGATCGGTTTGGCGGTTGGAGATATTGAAAGTGTCAGGCGCAATGCTCAACTAAAGCGATTGGCTATGCAGGTACTTTTAGAGTGATAATAGTAGGTATTTCAAAACTATAGAACGCAATTTTATCATAGCCCTTCACAAATTCTGATTTTAATTATTTATTAATAAAACACAACAATAAACGGCCTAAATTGTTATTAACGATTCTTAACGATTCTGTTGTTTCTTAACGATTCTAGCAACTATACAAAAGTTATGAGATTTAGTCATTTTAATCGAGGTCGTCTATCGACTTAATCGACCTAGACACAGATTTGGGAATAAAACAATTTTGGACAACCACAGTTAAAGGATAGTTAAGGGATTAATTAATTAATTAATTTTAGTTATTAATTTAATTGCATAATTTCTAGGTGGTGCTCCACACAGAGCTAGAGCGAAAACTTCCGGCTATCCTTTTGGAGAAAGTTGACAAAGATGAACTGATTGAATATCCCAACAACAAGAAATGTAAACTGGGCTTTCTTGACCTGATTTTACGCAAATGGTTCTGCAACCCATTCACTGATGACGGTACGTTCACTCATTTAGGTTTGATCTTTTATAATGAAAATGTCTTCCATCATAGATAATGTTACAAAAAATGTCAGTTCAACTCTCGGTGAGAATTCAAAAAGGGTAGTATGTAGAAATTATAACATTAGTTTCAATAAAACCACATCTTCCCATAAAAAATACTCAATTTGTAAGAACAATAATTTTAACAAGTTACATTTAGACTGAGCGCATATTAGAGACACGACTTTTTGAGACTGACTATTGCTGTAATATATCGAAAATACGATCGGTTCGATTTTCGGGATAAACTTTATAATAAGACGTAGACGTACACCGTAAAATAGTTTTGTCTTTACTGTAAGAAGTCTCATTCGTAGTGTTCGCAGTTTCCTAGATTTGGCAAAGTTAGTCTTGTCGTCAATGAACGTTCAACCTTAGACCATAGATTTTATATACAGATTATCCTTTTATTCTGGAGTTAAAAATAAATTCAGACATAGTCCTCCATGTTTTGTTCCTTTTTTAACATTAAGCAAACTGATTCAGGCGGCCTAGATCTAATGCTGGAGAGCAGCGAGGACTACATCACGGCTCAGCTCGACAAACAAAAGCGCAAGATGCGAGACATGGCCCAGATCTTGGATCAACAACACACGCTCATTAGGCTGATTGTGCAGGTGACCATCTTTATTTCCTCTTCTTATTATTTTGACATTCTTCTCTAAATACAAATATACAAAGGCATACCTACCACACCACATCTCGCCATTGGTTTTTGTCCAACGATTGCCGTGTTGAAATAAATTTAAAAAGATCTTAATGTAAACACGTTATTTATCTAAGTAAATAAGGCATTGTGTCCAAAAAAATTTGCAGCATTTACCTTTGAAAAGCTATACTTATTTGAACTAGGATTTATAATCTAAATTATTTTGTAAATTCCAATATCTTTCCTATCTCAGAAAATGGAAATCAAAACCGAAGCTGATGATGTTGATGAAGGCGTTTCACCCGGAGACACCCGCGTCATTCCTCGTTGGAGTTCACCCAGGATCCGCAAGAAGTTGCGCTCGGCAACATCTTTCAACAAAAGTGGTTAAATTGAAAGCGTAATCGTATACTGTTCAAGTAATCTTGGCACATTAGATTTAATTATGTGGTAGATATTACTACTATTGTAATTTAGGGTTTAAAAACCTACGCAATTTGATAGGGTACCATTTACATAAGTATCAACAAAATCGTGGGACATAGAGTTCATCGATCAGACAAGTTATAAGTCGTAAGCAACTTTCGTTAATCATAACATCTTGTTAAGCGAACGCATAGTAACCACTACATAAAAATAAACATGATATGTGATTTTATTAATCCTTTAAGATTAAGATAAAAAAATCCAAAAAAAATACCTTAGTAACATTATTATGAATTTCATTTAATATAGAAAAAAAGTTAATAGCCGACTTTGTAGATTTTGTTAATGTGTGTCTATTTATGTTATAGTTTCTCAGCAAGAATCTTATCTATGTAGACAAATTTGAAGACAGTGTAATCAATCTTTAAACTTATAATTCACATGAGTACCAATAATCAAAGTATATTGTAGATCTAGTCGTTGACCCCGCCAAATACACGTAAAGCCAAATAAATTTTGAAAAATTTGCACTCACTTTGTTGTGATAGTATAACAAAAATGTAGAATAATGGCAAAGTGACACAACACTTTGTTAATAATTTATTTGGATATTTATCCCGTCAAAATCCCAAATAAAAAAAATAAGATTGGAGTAGGAAGGTCAAATATATTTTACACTCTACTCTCATACCTAATAATATTTTTATAAAATGTTCTCGTGACACAAGATACTTATAATTTGTAGTTATATACACAATTAGAACGCACCAACACATTTATCTAAATATTATCAAAACGATATAAACTTATTGTATTAGCAATCACACAAACTATAATTGACTTCATAAATGTGTAGCAATCGTTGTTAATTATAAAGTATTATAATCGCACAGTAATTGTAACTATTTGATCAATCAGTTTGGGTTTTATGACCGTTTATAATTGGCACTAATTGTTTCAGAGCAAGTTCATTTTAGACATTATTACATTTTATTATATTAAAATTTATCTATGGAACTTATAATCGTAAATTTTATAATACAATTAAGTAAATGTTTAGAAATAGCAATTAGTTTTGGCAGGACCAGTCGGTTGATTACAGGCGTTTTATTTATTAGATAATTTACTTTATACATAATTAATTTCCCTTTTTACTTATTTTTTGTTTATATTTTACTTAACTATATTTTTATTTAAGCAACCGTAAAGGTTTAACCATCTAGTCAGATTAGTACTTAAGTAATTTATTATAATGTGATCACTTATACCAAATATTGACCAATTCTGACCACCGAACAATTTAAATATTAACTTATGTTTTCTCTTAATTTAAAAAAGTTCTTTAACGTTTAATGACGGTTATTCCTGAAAGTGCAGTTGTTGGGGCTTTTCGAGTATTTCCTCCTTCGGAAGGTAGCCTGATAGTCACTAAGCCATGCTGAAGGCTAGTGAGATGGCAGGACAGAAAATTTTCAATTGTAGGAAGTCTCAACATGTTCCTGTCCGTTCTATAACGACAATAGAGCTTGCAGGGCAAGTGTCCCAGCTCTGGTGTTGCAGTTGCCCATAGGTTAACCGAATTATCATTTTTATTAGTAGTATGAAAAAGCTCTACTTATTATAGTAAATCTGCACGTAATCACCCCTACTAATTTAAGAAATAAACCGAATTTCAAACGTTTCATAAAGTAAATATAAATGTTATGTATGCAAGTAATACTTACATACATACTTACTTAGATATAGAATACTGTTATATTTATATTGATTAAATCATGATGACTCGATTTCAAACCATCAAATTGTATAACCCGCATAATGAGTCCTTCGTATAAATTACTACTAATTATATAATCATATCAATCAATCAAATCGCAGACCATTGCTGAAAATTGGAAATTTTCGCCGTTAATATTTATTATGTTATTAGTACATACCCATTTGTACAAAATATTTTTACATACAAGAGCTTAAAAAAGAGTAACCGATTTATGCCCGTTTTCACCAACCAAACATAAGTCATCTCCTAACTAGGGGCCGCCTACCGTAGGTAGCCCCTAAATACAACCCCTTATCTAATTTCGTTTTCACCATGCTAAGTGGCACCTAACTAAGGGTCTCCTATTTTGTAGTGATTTCCAAAACCGTAAATTTGTGCAAGTGTTTATCGATTGTCTTATTTTTGCAATATTAAATTATTAAGTTGTTTAATATTACTTAGTAAGAAACTTATATATGAAATTAAATATTTTTTGTATATTTAAACATTAAATTACCATTTTTTTCTAATTGGTGGCTGAATAGATAAAAAAAATAGTTAAGAATTAATATGTAAATGTAAATTTTCAATGATTTTATTAATCTAGACTCTGATATTATTTTAATACAGTTTTAGATATTTACCTGGCGACTGTATTTTAATGTGTGTACAATCTATACAACCCAATATATTGGGGAAGTGCGCTATCTTGAAAAATTCTGACTTTACTGTAACTTGCTCCTGTTCCGTGTCTGGAAATACTATAAATTCCTTATACGAGTATAAGGTTA
Source organism: Miltochrista miniata (assembly GCA_933228765.1). Lineage (NCBI taxonomy): Eukaryota > Metazoa > Arthropoda > Insecta > Lepidoptera > Erebidae > Miltochrista > Miltochrista miniata. The sequence goes on along the minus strand of OW121747.1, from coordinate 33,997,374 downwards.
CAAACTTACAATAGCTTCAGACACTCTCTTTATAATAGGGCTGTAAGTACTGATACTGATGCCGCCCATATCAGATACTGTTTGTAAATGACAACCTGTACTTAGGGCACACAATAACTGTTTTATAGGTGGCACCGATTTGTTTCTGTAAAACAAAAAATGTAGAGATTTCAATATCTAGGTACACCAGGTAAAGCTTTGGGAAACAGTTGAATCGGGGCAAGTACTAGGTACCATTTTTATGCGAAATAAAAGTCTCGCCAGGCTTTCCTAACGTCCAAAGTTATTGAGGTAGGTATTATAAATTCAATTTTATTTAACAAAAAGATAACAGTCTCCTTAGTTAACCTAAATCTTGTATAAAAATCTTTATCGTCGTATTTAGAAAATAAGTCTGGTCTTTCACGGTAAATTCTCGGTCTATTGTGTAAATTATGATTATTTATCGTCTCTAAAACCTCCACAGCGTCGAAAAAATCCGACAAATCCTCCGTTTCAATAATTTCAAACAAAATATGTGTCCAGTACCGCTTTCACTTTGCTAGGGGTTAGTTAGGTGGTCAACATTCGGGCCCCTAAATTTTAAGAGCCACCTAAGCACTTAAGTGTCCCCTAAAGGTTGGTGAAAACGAAAAGGTCACTAAGAGGTACCTAACTTTTCGTAGGTGGCCCCTAAATTTTAGGGGACGTTGGTGAAAACGGGCATAGTCTTTTATCCATTTATGCAAATAATATTATCATAAATATTAAACCATTCAAAAGCTACCATAGTAGCAAAGTAGACAAATACTTAAAATTATAATTCTTATCTGATTTTAAGTGTAGACAGCATAAAATGCATTTGAAATAATATGTTATTAACAAAAAGTTCCAACATAAGGTACCAAGCCAAAATTTGTTAAAATCTTACTTTACAAAAATAAGAAAATTAACAAAAAACTGTTATAGAGCAAAAGAGTATATTTTTTAGATCATCCGTACTTACTTTCGTATTTACTTTCAGCAGTTGTGCTACGGCGCACACGCACCGCCTTTGTTTGTTCATTTAAAATAACATTATGGCCTATTTTTTATATTGTTGCCGGGTTAGTACACATATTTTTTTAAAACCCATAAAAAGCAATTAGTAAAAGAATAATACCCTGTTAGGTAAAGCCCACAAATAAAAAAGGTTTAAAAGCCAAGCTATGTACGTAATGTAGCCAATAAAACGAGTCTGATATTCTCATAAAAGAGGTTTTTATTATATATTTTTGGAAAGGTGTGCTAAAACATATATTGTACATATATAGTATATGATAACTAAAACAATGAACAATTAAGTGATGATAACATCTTGGGATGCTTAGAGCTCTACGATCGAATGCCAAGGAATGTCACTATCAATTTTGAGGTTTGCAAGCAAAATTACCGTTTTCTGATTGCTCAAATGATAAATCTGTCATTGCAACCCCTAAAATAGACCACGATAAAACATTCGAAGTTAAAAATCAAATTTGTCATTCAATTCGTATCAGTTGGTCCGATTGTTTTTAGCACAAAGGGCATGTAGCCTTATAATCAAGTAGATTGACTTTAGATATTTTTTTAAACTTCAGAGATCGTTCACTTATTTTTTAAATGTTCAGTTCTGTTACTGAAAGTTGCAACAAAGTTAAAGTATTTACTTACTACGGATGCTAAGCCAAGTTCACAATCATTCACAGGACCTGCAACTTCATCAGAAAACATTCAGTTTTGTAAAACTTCCTTATATCTTAGTAATAAGTTATTCTTATAAGTACTGTACTGCACTTTACCATTGTTCGTTAAGTAATCAACTGTGTTTTAATTCATTTACTATATTTATAGCATAATTATTACTTATAAATATGTGGACCTGAATATATTGATGTTAATTATATTAAATTAAATCTTTGTAGTAGCAGCTAATGTTGTTTAATTTGCCCTTTAGCAAAGCCATTCAGACCAGGAAAAGCAGGACCATATATTGTGGCGTAAATTGGGAGTGGACTGGCATAGGTTTATTTGATTGACTGATTGTTGAAGCCGCTAACAATCTATGGTTGAGTATTAGGGATCTGAGCAGTCCTGGGCGATCTTCATTTTAAAAACGCAGTCGAAAATTGATTGATGAAATATTTTTCGTCTCAAGTTTTGCTTCATTGGACACTAAATTAGTCATTGCCAAATGGTTGTGGAGGTAAGATGACAGTTCGTACCATCACGGAAAATAATCGATTTTCAGCCGCCATGTGTTATAAAGTGTTCCCGATATTTCAGCACTACTGCAAGCGAATTATTCACAGAATAACTGAAATACAGGCGAATAAATGTCAAAGTCACATTATATCAAACTACCCTCTTTTACAATCACTTATGACAACACTGCCACAGGGTTATACAAACATGTAGTTACTGCATCACTGCTACTGTTAAAGTTTCACTATCGATGGGAAGTCGATCACGTTCCGGACAAACAACGCTCACAGCTATCGACTCGTCATTTTTAATAAGACTCAGCGCACACTGGCAATATACTGTATCCCGAAAGCCCACAGTTTTACTAAATTTATGAAACTGTGAAAGAGACGTCACACAGACAAAACTGTTTTACGGTGTAAGACCATTTCTGATACTGAGAAGCCGATTTTTACGCCAATATAATCGGACCGATCGGATCTTCAATGTAAAATAAGAGTCAATTTTATGACATTCGTATCTTTGAGCTGGGCTCAGACTAACATGTCGTGGCAAACATCTCAAGTGTTATTTTTAAAACTCATGTATTTTTTTGTTCCCAAATATGGGACTAATGAAACTAAGTACATCATATTTTCACCACACTACCAAGCCACACTACCGGTAGTGTCGTGGGGAAATTTCTTTCCCTTCTACACTACCAGCTAGTAGTGTCGCGGGTAATTTCTTAAAGTTCTTACAACTTCGTTCCCATCGACACTACTATGAGATACCGCACTACCAAAATACTCTACCAGTAGTGTCGTAGGGAATAATTCTGCACTACTAGAATCCATTAAAAAGATGCATCATGGATCTTTGTGGACATATCATGTCCACTTTAATACCTTAAAGTATTTTTTTATCAAGAATGGATCTTTTAGGACATGCGAGTGCTGCGAGCAGGTCATGCTCGCGAAGGAGGCGGCGGGCCGGGTGCGGGAGAGAACTCTCCCACCCGAGTTCCGCAGTCGGCGCCCTGGGCGCTGCCGACGTGTCTTCGCCGAGGACTATCGGCCTCCATGACCGGGGGACTGAGGACGCACAGTGGATCGATTCATACAAATCGGCGGACATAGGAATCTTGGAAATCTTTTTACTGATTTTACAAAAACTAATGATGCCATTGTGTTTATCTTAGTAATTGTAGTCGAAAACAATAAAACACAATTTTGATTAGACTTCAATTTTAAAAAATATTCGACAAAAACTGATATCAATGTATGGAAAAGCACATTCAAAAAGGGATAGCTTGCAATTTTCTCGTGTTTTCTGATTTTAACGCTTATAATGACTTTAAATGGGTTGTTAGCAAAATATTTGCCAAACATTTTAGGTACCCCTAGGCACCCCTATGTGACAAAATATCATTTTTCTCATTTTCTTTAAGAAAATATGTCTAGTTCGTTTTTTTACAGTTATAATTGTTGATAAACTACATTTAAGCTTAGTACTGACCTACCCACATATAAAATAAACGCACCACACCCGCACCACACAAACAAACGCCGCTCACCGTCCTTACAGAAGCAGGCCCATGACGGCAGCGTGACGTGAGCAACTCACGCACGCCCCCCCCCCCCCCCTTAGAAGCGGGGTTACACCCGAAACCCCCCATAGACGCGGGATTGCACCCGAACCACCTCCTGGGCGAGGCCGCATTGGCGGCCGTAGGTCTGTTGGGAGTCACGGGACATCCTTCCTGAGGGCTTACCCGGGGCTCTCAACCATAGGCTGTTAGGCGTGGCGTGAGGTTTTTTAGTCGGTAAGAGTTCGGCATAACATCCTATGAGGATTTTCCCTCACGTTAAACAAAAAAGAAAAAAGGACATGCGAGTGGAATAAGATACATTATAGGTTGTGAAGACCGATTAAACATATGCATGTCAATAAAACAAAAGAGAATAAGCAAGCTGATTAGGTCAAAAACTTTTCGCAGCCATATTTTGTAATTTACATGCGATTGCCATTCAAAAAAGTAGGTGGAAGCAATTCTCGACTGTAATAACATTTATCTAAAATGTGCTTTTAGGCGTTTTTCGACATCACTTATCACGAATATGTAAAAAATAAATAGATATTATGCATGCTCATAAGGTCGAAATTAGCTTGGACCCAATTTTTGTAATCTAGATGCGATTGCTATTCTTAAAAAATAGATGCAAGCAATTCTCGACCTTATCAACTTGCATTATATTATTATTATTTATTTCTTTTTTTACATATTCGTGATTAGTGATGTCTATAAACGCCAAAAAGCACATTTATTGAGAACTATCGTTAAGGTCGAGAATTGCTTGCACTTTTTTTTTAATGGCAATCGCCTCAAGATTATAAAATGTGGCTGCCAGTAGTTTTTGACCTTATTAACTGGCTTATAGTCATTTTTTTATTGATCTGCATACGTTTTATCGGTTTTTTCGATCTTCATTTGTTTCGCCGATATTCATTGTTTTTGTCGATCTTCAATTGTATTGTCGATCTTTATTTGTTTCGCCGATCGTCATTTATTTTGTCGATCTTCTTTTGTTTTATCGAACTTCATTTGTTTTGAAAATTATTTAATTACTTTATACATTTTAACTTTAAGATGCTCTTCGTATACCACAACCTATAATGGTAAGCTATTAAAGTGGACATGATTATGTCCACAAAGATCCATGATGGATCTTTTTAATGGATTTTAGTAGTGCAGAATTATTCCCTACGACATTACTGGTAGAGTATTTTGGTAGTGCGGTATCTCATAGTAGTGTCGATGGGAACGAAGTTGTAAGAACTTTAAGAAATTACCCGCGACACTACTAGCTGGTAGTGTAGAAGGGAAAGAAATTTCCCCACGACGCTACCGGTAGTGTGGCTTGGTAGTGTGGTGGGTAAGAAGGGTTCCAAAGCCCATTGAAATATGATGCGCTTAATAATATTGCGCCTCTTCCGCGTTCGTTGCATCCAATCCTGGTAAAAGAGTAACCCCCAGTTTCCGAAAGGCTGATCAACGCTAAAATTAACTAATCGGCTGTTAAAGGCGGATCCCCACCAGACGATCCAAAATGCATATAATAGCATTTTTAAAGATCTATCTATTGATACACAACGCGTATGGGTTAGATGAAAAAAAAAATTTTGAGTTTCAGTTCTGAGTATGGGGACCCCCAAAATTTACTGCTTTTTTTCTAGTTTTATATGAGAATCCTAATGCGGTTCACAGAATACATCTAGTTACCAAGTTTCAATAGCGTAGGCCTTATAGTTTCGGAGAAAAGTGGCTGTGACACACGGACGGACAGACAGACAGACAGACATGACGAATCTATAAGGGTTCCGTTTTTGCCATTTGGCTACGAAACCCTAAAAAGCACCCAAATGGAGCTTTAGGTATAAATATTTGAATAGTTTATTCCTCCAAAGAAACTTTCTGTGACGCATCTGGAAACAGTAGTTTCTAACAAAAAAGATTACAGTGAGAAGCTTTATCTATGAACGCGATTGATGAGATTTCTGCCCAACAGTGCTTCGCGTCGTACCGTATGCTCCATTGACCTGCACCATTATCAACCGAGAAATCTATGAAAACAAATTTTTCGGCGAACCGTGCTTTCTATGAACAGTGATTTCTGCCAACCGTGATTTCTAAGAACAGTGATTTCTGCCAACCGTGCTTTTCTAAGAACAGTGATTTATGCCAACCGTGCATCCTGTGAATAGTAACAACAATGTATTCGCAGGAACGGGTTTTTGATTACGTTCCAAGCTCCCCCTAGGGTACGGTAATCACTTTCGACCATAAGGGTTGCTGTCTGCCACCTCAATAGTATACAAAAGTAAAAATAATATAGAAAATTAAAGAAAACTATTTTATTTAATAAACTTTAACAAAATGTAAATCTCTAAAATATTATAAATTACAATAATTATGAATCATAGTTACTATTAATTAGAACTAATAAAGTAATAATAATCTTAATTACATAAAACTTACTGTAAATAATTAAACAAAAATCAGTTAGGGGTTATCTGATCTAAATAGTGATTTTAATTTGCTTTAACCGTTTCTTAACCTTCAATCCACCTGGGCAAAAAGAAAAATAATGTTGCAAATCTGCTAATTACAAACAAATAATTAACGTAAAAGAAATATAAGACAAATATTTGTGCTGGTGGCGTCGCAAACTACCTTTTTCCACGTTGACGACGTAGCCTTGTGGTGTTGTGGACAGGCCCTAACCGGCCCCATACACGTACAATAATATTGATCAATATAGCAATAAATTGACCGTGTATGGGTAATATTGAGGTTTGAACAGATTATATTTCGATGAATATTAATATTGATGCAATATTATTGACTCAATAATATTGTACGTGTATGGGGCCGGTTAGGCTGATCGCACATATTGGCGACAAGACTGTCTCAAGACAGACAATCGATTTACACAATTTATGATTCTGGGCACACTGCGAAGGAGACGTTGCACAGACAAAACTATTTTACAATGCGCGCCAACGTCGGGTAATGTTTTCGCTGAAAATCGAACCGATCAGATTTTCGATATAGTGTAGGAGTTAGTCTTATGACAGTCGTGTCTCTAATGTGCGCTCAGCCTTACTCGTTGTTCTAGGTTAGCGACGGGATGAGACATAATAGCGACGCGACGCTATGCGACATAGCGCGATCGAGACTTGACAGACTCGTCAAGTCTCGATCGCGCTATGTCGCATAGCGGCTAATGTCGTTTCACCGCGACAACGTAGGTGATCTGATCATAAAATGTTTAATTTCTCTGCGTTTGTTAATGTTTCATTTCATATCGATGCATCCCTATATTTTTTTCGGAGTAGCTACATCAATATCATGGGTTGGTTAATTTAATAATGTAACCATTTTATGATCTCTAAAGCATTTCTTGTACGAATGTGCAAAAAATCTGATTATGCATGAAACGCGCTATTTTAACTTTTTAGCACCCCTGAACAGAGAAGTTCTAATGCAAAAAAATATTTGCGTAAACACACATACTGTCTGTGCATGTACGTCTGATTCACTATCAAAGGCTTCATAGAGGAAATGTAATAATAATTAACAATTCCATATCCATCAAGTTCTATCTTATACCTACTTACTGTATGAACTCACTCCACAATAGTAAAGGGACTTCGTAGTACACAAGCAGGAGTGTTATCACCAGAATCAGAAGACAAATCAGCGTTAATGAGTACTCTCGTTTCCATAAAAAGTGAATGCTCTGGACAATGTGCAGGCGAGTGGAGTGGTTCGATCGTCTGAAGAAAAGGATAGTAAGTACATATTAGGCGATTGATATTATCACATGCGTGTATGTGTGTACTTATGTGTATCAGGTAATGCGATACGTAGTTAGTAACTAAATGGTCGAAGGTCTCTTTTTTTTATACCGCAAAGGAGGCAGACAAGCATACGGCCAGATGGCAGATGTACTGGTGGTCACCGCAGCCTACGAACGTTTGCAACACCGGAGGCGCTACACTCGCGCTGCCGTCCCTGTAAAAACCTTCTAAGACCTCTTTTCGTTCTTTCGTTCATTCTTATGTTCTCTTTTTTGTCATCTCCTCAAAGTGACATCATCCACCTGACCAAAATCTTTGGAGATCCAGAGAATTAGAATAAAAAACATCCTTATTGTAACGTCAGCAAGTTTTGTATCTTTACCCTACCATGTTCTCCCAAGACAATCTCATTGCCTGTCTGACCTTGTTAACGGAATAAAATATAGCCTAAGGAAGCCTGGAAGGACAGACGGCATTCAATTTAACAATGAACAAAGAAAATGAAATCGCGGCTGCTTATCGCAGACGCAGAAAGAGCAGAAAGACAGACAAGTATAGGTCAGTCAGACGTCTCTCTGACAAGTTCAACGGGTAAGTACCTAATTACGGACAAACAAATAAAGTAAGTAGATAACGAAAATTCTAGTAATCTTATAGATATAATATTTCATTATTTTATTTAAGCTTAATTCGATATCAAACATGTTATACTCGTATAACTATATATATAACATTGAATAAGGTGAACCGTCACACATACATAGCCTTTTATCCGTAGATGATTAATGAGCACCCACTTACTTTATTGATACCTCATTTTGGTTTATAAATATACCTTGGGCTGCTAAGTTCATTACCGTAATCGGATGAAAATTTTCAATCATAGAGCAACGCGACCTCCAATAAAGGGAGAGCCTATAAATGTTTACCCCACACCAAACTGTGTGTGAGTATGTTGCGGGGTTTTTTTTTTGGAAATCCTACATGGATGCTATGCCGGACTCCTACCGAATAAAACCACACGATGCCCTACAACTGTCTACGGCCGGGAGTCCCGGGTAAGCCCTCTGAAGGGTGTACCAGGGCTCTCCGCAGACTTTGGCGAACACTTCAACCTCGCCTATGGGGTTCGGGTGCTATCCCGCGTCCGGGGAGTTGGTTCGGGTGTTAACCTGCCGCAGGTAAAGGGGGGGGGGGGAGTTGGGTACTGTCCCGGGCAAAAAGATATTCGCCATCGTCTTGGCCTGCTTCTGTAAGAACGACGAGCAACCAGCTCACCGCTCTCAGGCCCCCGGTCATGGAGGTCGGTAGTCTTGGGCGTACAGCAACCTGCGGCGACCTCGCCGCCGATGTTGCGGGAGTAACTACAAAAGCAATCGGCTGTCACTACGGACCTTACACAAATCAAAACAATACACTCATGATTTCAGACTTGCACACATTATATGTTTGTTATTCTATTTGGAGTCGTGCATTGACGGAGGGGAAAGTATGGCGCCTCCTCTCCCGTTTAAAGGTCGTGTTGCTCTATGATACCTATAGATATTTGGTGTAAAATATTTTTTTTTCTTACGGCACTTACTTTGGCAAGGGCAATGGCGACGGCGGTTCTCTTCCTAGTCCTACAGGCATCATTATAGCTCTGTCCTTTGGTAATACCGTGAGCTCTAAATCGATTGCACCCTGGTTTATGTAAAAGCTTAAGTTAATGTATAATTTTGGAGGTAAGATTCTTGAAGAAATTATCGACACAATTTTTTTTTGTTTTAATGGATAAGATAAACGAAAGCACTGTCGCCAAATAAAGGAAAATTCATAAATTTGCCGTTTACTTTCTATCTCCATAGAATTAAACTCTGCGCCAATCTCTCAAATCTGAATAAACATTTCACTGCTCAGTCACACAGAGAAATTTTACCTACTTCTGATGACCTGTGAGACTTTAATAGATTAAAGAGAACAATATGTGATTGATATTAACTACTGGGGTATGAAGTGCTTCCAGATTGCTTCAAAGTTTTGTTTCCAATTTGCCTTGCTTGGCCACGCCAGCAGGTGCACCACTAGCAGCTGAGGTAGTCTTGAGCCCCGTCGATGTCGGTAGAATTCCATCACTACCTAACCCAAGCACAGTATCTATTCGAGATAAGGAATACTTACTGCTGCTGTACTGATGCCAGTATTCCTATTAGTTTGTATCAAAGGCCACCACGCCCTTATGGATACCGCGGAGAACACATTGATTTTACTGTTTTGATTCATATCTTGAACTTTACAATGTTGTGGGCCCTTCTCGCCTTTAGGCACCAAGTTCAAATTGAATGATAATGAACCTGCAAATTTTATGGAGGTTGGAGATAATCATGATCAGTTGATCAAGCAAGTCTTCCTTACTTAAACTATATACATAGTATATTGTCAGATATCAGTATCCTCAACAATAAATTTTCCAAAAATAGAAAATTATCCAAGAAGAGCGGAGAATAAGATAGAAAAGTACTTTGATTTCTTATAAATTCATGTCTATTATAATATTCACCAAGCAATCATAGTCGTCATAGAGATAACTTACAAAGAAATTCATCCGGTGTCGAGGCTTCGCTATCCAAAACCTGAACCACGAATATTGGCGGGAAATGTTCTTCTACTTCAGTGAATGGACCCTTTTCCTTTCTTACCAACTGAAAAAACATGGCATTTCGTTATCGTTAGATTTGTAGTACTATACTGAGCTTCTATTTGATAAAGAAAAATAATGTAGCTGAAATTTATTAGGGCTTGTATTATTATATTAGCTTATTAGTACAATTTAATATAGGTATATTCACTCGTATTTTTTGCCTCCTACCTTCGTTGCGTATTTGTTTTTGCAAGAATTTTAGAGCATTTTTGAGCAAGAATCTGATATTAGCATTGCATTGCATATTTTAAGTTTTGCTATTTGTTTCTAAGTATCATTGTTTCAAAGATTGATCAGTTTTAAAACAAGACTTACGTATACGTCACTTCATAAGGAAGGTTTGAATTGACACTTTACTAGGTAATGTTTACCTTTTTCTCAGCCATGTGATAATGAAATCGGAATATCATTCGCCAGTTGAAACTGCACTCTTTGCCGCAAGTGCTGTAGTGGACATCTGTGTACTGCGCATTTTCAATGTTATCTAACCACCTGGATAGCGACATTATATTAGTAGAACCTTACCTACGCAGAGCAGATGTGACTTTTTACGCAAAAGAGAGATGGGATGATAGTAATTTTTCTTATCTTACGGCGCGTACACATTATAGAACGTCCAATTTTAAAGGATCCTTTTTAAATGATCCGTTGCTACTGAAGGTAATATTCACATAGTATTTACAGGACCACTGCACACAACGCACCCCCGTGTCAAGCCTCGCGCGGTTGCCGTTTCGATCCGATAAAACGGATCAGTATTTCCGTTGTGTGTGGTGTTTTTACTGGATCCGGAATACTGTATTCTGTGTTCGCTCATACAACTACATACGCTAATAAAATATGCGTTAAAACGGACCGGTAAAACGGACGTTCTATGTAAACGAGCCCATAAATGTGTAATTTAAAGTTGAGACTGAGACTCATAAGTTCGGGAAGTTAGCGTGTCCCGTAGCCGTTTGTATTGTAGGTACTGCTATTCTTTTTCGTATATGAAGATCCTTCTGATACATTTATACCCCATTGGTAATCTTCTATAGAATATTAAATATTGCTTACGCTCTACAGTAGATATTAGCTTTATTCTTCGAGCGATCAACCGTGATTCCATGAACATCCCAAATGATCACTCGAAGCTCATACTCTTCCAATTTCCTTGGAGTTATGTCGATCGCTGGAGGAATGTAAAAACTTGCGTCTAAGGGGAAAATGTCTACCCACATATGCAGTTTACCCTGTGTAGAGACAAAATGAATTATTGTCCATAGGCTGCGGTGACCACCAGTATATACATTTGGTGGGTCGTATGCTTGTCTGCCATCGTAGTGGTATAAAAAAATTATTTCACACTATGCGTAGATCACAAACATTATCATCAGAATGTAATAGAATAAACTGTATTGCACATCAAAGTAAATCATTCATAAAAAATAAATCAAACTTATAAAGGTACCGAGGGCCGGCTCTATCGCTAAAAAAGCAATCTCTTACAGGCAATCACAGGATGGAAATATCACATTCAGAGGTATCTGAATGTACATATTTCCTTCCAGAGATTACAACTCATGGTAATGAGTAGATACCTCATTTTCAGAATATTATAGAATCAACACATAGTTGAAACGCTCGTAGCCCTCCTACCTCAGTGGTCTGTAAGCGATCACTGTGACAGTTTGTGGCTTTTTGCAATTATGTACATAATAAATTTAAAAGTAAAGGCACTTTGTTCTTGTTAAAATCTCAGTACAGTACTACCACGTTTATAAGTCGCATCGACTTTATTCGGCTGCGCAGAATAGCTCATCCCACTGACGAATTAAACCGAATGAAAATTGCAAAGCAATTTCGAACTTATTGCTACTAACTTAAGGTCGAAAATAACAAGATTTTTGCACTCGAGTGTCAACCCGACAGAGTAATGAACGCGACTACACCGCCGTTGTCTAGACAGACTGACTGCCGAGTCAGACATGGTGCGTACGCATCAGCCAATAGCAGGCGAGTATTTTCGCGGGAATATGTGGCGCGCTGTGATTGGTAGATATATTTTCGCGCCTTACAAAAAATTGAGTTCTGCGCAGGTACATCGGTGTAACTTATAAAACTGGTAGTACTGTAATATGGTATTTGTTTAATCAAATTATGGGCCCTATGGCCGGCTTGAACCAAAACACTGCAATAATGTTTGTAGTGCGAGTAACGTCTCTAATAAGTACATACGTATTACAAACGTCTGTCAGCTATGTTGAGATTTTAGATCGGATTTTTTTTTTATATTAAGCTCGCCAAATTGACGTCACCAGCCTGATGGAAAGCCGTGGCGTATCCATCGATTGGGGGTCACTCTTACAGCCCGCAAGACTTCTGACAGTGGTCCTCAAGTTGGCGGCCCTGTGATGTGCCTCTTCACACTCCTCCTGAAGAAACCGGGATTGTAAGATGAGGGAAACACCTGTGAAGAATTTTTCGATGCCCAAATCGGGTATTTCATTTTTTTTTGTTTTTTTTTCTTTTGTTTGAAATTTACGTACCTACCTATTCTTAGTTTCTTTTCTTGTGTAAAAAGTGTATAGTAAATATAACCTGTGAGGGCAGGTTTTCAACGGAGGGCCATTCAATTAAAAGAAGAAGATCAGATGGGCCCATTAATACTTATTTAATTCGTTGCAAAGTTTACCATATCGAATCCAGGTTTCTCATTGTTATACAATGTTCGTGTTTCAACATGCTCGGGTACTAGATGGTACCCACAGAGAGGTAACGTGTGCCACTTGTGTAACAAACTCAAGCAGATGCTCTCCTTCCTGTCAGCAAGGGACTTGAATGGTTGGTCATCTAAGAAGAAAAATTGTATTAGAAATACTGGTAATGTTTTTAAAATCACACGACTTTTTTAATTCGTTAATATTATCGAGACTTCTACGAGCATTATTAACATTTTTGAATTTTGCTCATCTCTCGACGTGCCAACTATAATACAATAGCCATGGTCACAAGACGTAGACCGACAAAGTGCGAAAGGGACCAATTTCGAACGCGTAACAAAATGCGAATGGGACGAAGTGCGCATAACCCGACTAGACACTACATACCTAGTGATCAAGATCTCCATTTACTCCTCATCTACCAGTTGGTAAATATGCTGTCTTAAGTTCAGAGTACAGAAAGAGAAATATAAAAGGGTTGATTATTCGATGCCATCATGTTGTTGAGAGACTAATAATACAGTTTTAATAAAATACCGGGTTATCCACTCCCTTATCAACGTCCAGCCGTAACTCGTGGACGTTAATGTGATTTCTTTATATACAACTACTATTATCATTTAGGCCCCAACTACACGGGTGAAGCGGGTTCACCTTTAATAGAACCTGCTCTGCTCACGTTACGATAAGAAAGATAGGTTAAATGTGTATTCACGTAAGTACTTACTAACGTTATCATTGTCTCTATATTCAACACCGTTTACAATGACGGTGGTCGAATTAGGAAATATAGGAGAAGACAAATGGTTCTTTTTGCACATTTCTTCTAGAATAGCTGATGGCTTAAGACAATCACGCCATTTATTCGGTCCCGTACTGAAACGATAAAACCCTTACGATAGATGGCGCTGTTAAGTAAACATAGCTTCTGTGTGTACTCCTACTATTATTGATTTTAAAAATATTCAAAGTTATTTGTGAAATGTATGTGGTGTATATAAGTTTAAAGAAATAGATATAAAAACAGTGACAGCGTTGGTGAAAGAATATTTACAGTAAATTCGAAAATATGCAGAAAATAAAAATTCTTCTAACAGTGACATAATTAAATTATACTAGTAACCAAAATAGACATAATAGTGAACTCTGTACGAATATATGCTTATTATCATAATAAATGTAAATTATCATCAACAGCAGCTTTAAAATAACAGTGGAAAATAAAGAAGTGAAATCTGTGCTATTGAATTTGATACTCACCCACATGTCATAAAAATCGTGTGATACATACATACAGCGACACCTGTCGCTCGTGAACTGTATATCATTTTCAAAATATGAGATTGACAATTTCACGACAAGCACTTAATGATCATTTGGTCTCGAGGCATAGATTGCTGATTTACAAACCTCGAGCAGGGGTTTCAAATTAGGCGAACGCAGTTCTTTTTGGTTGTTAAATTTCAAAGGAAATTTTAACATCAAGCTTTAGGAGTAACATACCACCTCAGCGGGAGTCCTTCGTTCGCAATTATGAATTTCCTAGAGAATATAACTTTCCGTAACCGGCGTACACGAACTAAGTCGGATTCAATATTGGATGACAGTCAAGTTGCAATGTCACAAGTAAATGACACTATTTCAAGTGTACCGGAAATTTCCGACGATGAGGTTGAGGAAATTGGCAGACTACGAGGTCAAATTAAGAAATTGACATTGGAATTGCAGAGCGCGCACACAGAAATCGAGAACTTATCATTAGAAAATAGTAAACTGACTAATATTAACAAAGATTTGACTAACAGAAATGAACTTCTATCAAAAATAACACGCAGTCCTGCTAAAATGACACAATTAAATACGAAAAAGGATAGTAGCAAACCATTAGCAAACAACAGCTCTAAACAGACCCAAACAGAAATCCCTTACAAAATTAGTGAATGTAATAACAAACCTTCGCCTTCGGTACATATATCCACTGTAAGCAAAAAACAGTGCTCAGTAAACAACAAAGTATGTTTAATAAGTACAGACAATAAACATAATGTACTTCAGACGGCTGAAAATGTGTTCAAAAACACAAAACTTTGTCATCATATCACACCCTATGGACATATCCAACTTCTGTTAAAAAATATACAAGAAAAGCTTTCAGAATTTACGTTAAATGATTTTTGCATAATATTACTGGGTGAAGAGGATTTCAAGGTAACAAATAGTTATATTGATATTGTACTGCATATTAGATGTATATTACAGCAAGTTAAGCACACCAATATCATCGTCTGTACACCCACTTACAAACTGGGCTACTACTTTACTCTATATAACTCGAGAGTGGAAACATTTAATAACTTGCTGTACTTAGATATTATAACACACGAGCATGCATATCTTTTGGACACTAATAAGCATTTGAAGTGTGACTTTACTATGTTTGACAAACGCACCGGAATAATAAATAACTTAGCATTAAGGGTTATATTTGACGACATATTGTACATGACCAATGACATACGATGTTATAACTCAATTCAGCCGCAAAATATAAATTCAGTATGCATGGAAAAGAAAACGGAGTCAATAAATGAGCTTTTTCACGACGAATGATCTATACATACTGCATCAAAATATAGCAGGGCTGGTATCAAAGTCAGATGCCTTCACGGTTTGTCTAAATGAACTAGTAGAAGAAGGTATACAGGTTGATTTAATTTTTATTACTGAACATTTCATGCAGCAGGGCGATGAGGTTCAACTAAGTATACCAAACTATTGCCTTGCCGCTCAGTACAGCCGGGAAAATATGAAAAGAGGTGGCTCGTGTATCCTTGTGAGAAATGGATATGAATGGAGAGAACTATCGGCTATATCAAAAATGTCTTCATATTCATCATTTGAATGTTGTGCAATTGAACTCATTAAATATAATATCGTATTTTTGTGTGTATATAGGACACCGTATGCCGATAATATTAATGATTTCTTCCATAAGTTAGAATTAGTTCTAAAAAAAATTACGAAAAAGAAATATAAAAATATTGTTATCGCTGGAGATTTTAATGTTGACATTCTAAAATCAACCCAAGAAAAAAGGAAATTTGAGTGCATACTACTCAGCTTCAATTTAAAGTTAGCAATAAATCAAGTAACTCGAAATGCTACTAAAACATGTTTGGACAATTTTGCGCATAATTTTGTCAAGCCTTGCCAAGCAAATGTATTAGAGCTGGCACTTTCTGACCATTCAGCGCAACTAATGAGATGCCCTGTTAAAAAGACATTTGCTATTGACAGATATTATACTTTTAAACGTAAATATAATAAAACAAATATAACAAAGTTTAAGGAATGTTTGAGTAGCCTTAGTTTCTCAGAAATGTATGAAACCGAGGATCCTAATATTGCCTATAATATATTTATAGAACATTTTCAATTCTTTTTTGATTTATACTTTCCAGAATCAAAAGTAGCAATAAATTTATTGAAAAAGCCTAGGTGGATCTCAAAAGGGATCAAAGTATGTAGCAATAAAAAACGACAACTTCTGTGGCTGCAGAGACGGGAACCAAACGTTACAAATAAAATACGGTATAAAAGCTATGCCAAGTTATTTAGAAAAATTATAAACTTAACACAGCGTTCGCAAAACAACCATTATATTAAAACTTCAGAAAATAAATGCAAGACATCCTGGCAAATAATTAATAAATCAAAATGTAATGTTCCAATAAATAATATTAATCAAATTAAATGTAATAATTCGACCATAACAAATCCAAATCAGATAGCAAATGCATTTAATAATTATTTCATCGAGAAAGTCAAACCTATTTGTAATACAGAAAAAAGACTAAGTACTTCACTCATTGTAACTCAAAAAGATTCCATGTTCTTGGCTCCTTGTTTACCTCAAGATTTAATAAAAATCATCTTGAGTTTAAAAAATACTGGCAGTGTGGGGCATGACTCTCTCTCGACCAAAATACTAAAAGCAGTAGCCTCTGAAATATGTGGTCATTTAAGCCACATTTTTAATTTATGCATATATAAAGGTGTCTTTCCGGATACCCTGAAAATATCCATCGTAAAGCCTTTGTTCAAAAAGGGTGATCGAGAATGCTTGGAATGCTATAGACCAATATCATTAATATCAGTAGTTGCAAAAATATTTGAAAAATTTATATATAAAGAAATAAATAACTATTTCGAGACACATAAGCTCTTGTGTAATGAACAGAAAGGATTTCGAAAGAATAAAAGTATAAATTTGGCAATATATGACTTCCTGCATGACGTAATGTTTAATGTTGACAAAAGAACACCTGTATGTGCTATTTTTTGTGACATGACACAAGCATTTGACTATGTTAAACATGACATTTTAATAAAAAAGCTTGAAGCATATGGTGTGAGGGGCAATGTGTCAGATTTAATCAAATCCTATCTTGATAAAAGAAAACAATATACACAAATAAATAGAATAAACATTGCTACTAAACGTGAACAAATACATAGATCAAAGGAGCGAAGCGTACTCTATGGCGTCCCACAGGGGAGTGTCCTTGGACCCTTACTCTTTACGCTCTATATAAATGACTTACCTAAAACGACAAACCATCATATGACATTATTTGCAGATGATAGTACCTTGACAATATCTTGCGACAAAAATGACTTTATTAAATACAAAATTGACATAAAACGTTCATTGACATCAATAATAAATTGGTTAAATATTAATAATTTAAAAATTAATCTAGACAAAACCAAAGTAATGCATTTCAGTCAACGAGTGACACCTTATATTATTGACATAGAATATCAAGATAAAATAATTGAAAATGTTTGCACAACAAAGTTTCTAGGCCTGACTATTGACAGACAAATTAACTGGAAAACACACATAGAGATACTTTGTAAGAAAATTAGTAGATCCGCCTATGCACTATTTAAATTATCAAATATTGTGAATAGAAATGTGCTAGTCACCGCATATCATGGTGTAGCAGAACCACTGCTCCGATACGGAGTCATGTTCTGGGGCAACTCTACAGATACTGACTTTGTATTTAAAGCACAAAAAAGGTGCATTAGATCCATGTTCAGATTAAAAACCACTGACAGCTGCAAAACATATTTTCAACAAAACAAAATATTGACACTGCCCAGCTTATACATTTTTGAAACAGTAATGTTTGTTAAGGGTAATCCTAGTCTGTTTCCACGGTTGGAGTCAACTGTGACAAGAAATAGACGAGATAATAGTAAACTTCGACTGCATAGGGCTAGGACGGCACTTATGCGCAAAAGCATATTTTGTATGGCTCCTAAACTTTTTAATAAATTGCCTAAAGATTGGAAGGAGCTGAATGGTTATGCATTTAAAAAAAGAATAAAAGACTTTTTAGTTAAACAAGCCTACTATAGTATAGATGATTTTTTGACTCATAAAATTGAAATTTGACTGTGGTTTAAATAAAAAATTTGACATTTATCTATTCTACCTTTGTTATTAATAAAAAAAAAAAAAATTGACATTGTCAAATTTCTATTTCACTGACATGAGCATTTAATTTTATTTATTTGGAGACATTTTGCTATATTTCATTTATTGTTTGTTTATTATTTATTATTATTATTTTTTTAATTCGATTTCTAATATGTAAAGTGCTGTGTCAAGAAAGATTTTTATTTTTAATGTAATAATTTAAATTTTTGCACACCGTTTGTTTACGGTGAAACATGCTGTACCTAACCTTAGTAACATAACATAAGAACCCTGTAACCATGTTTCTAGCAAATAAATATTCTATTCTATTCTATTCTATTCTATTCTTACAAACGCCTTCAAAACCACAGAATTAAAAGACTGTTGCATTTGAGTTGGTGCTATTTTTTAGGATTCCGAGTTCCGACTACTTATCTCAAAAAGATGTGGAACCCCTGTAGCTTCACTTTCTCGGTTGGACGGATGTACGGAACCCTCGATGGGCGAGTTCAACTCGCACTGGTCCCCATAAAGGCCTTCAACTTGGCTTAACGACTGCCATTTTACTGACAACCGGGACCAACGGCTTAACGTGCCTTACAAAGCATGGCAACGCTCGCAAGTAAATGTCACAAAGTGGTCATTTGGGTGGTCGCCCATTTAACGACCGGCCATCGTAAATGTTGCTTACTGCAGTGATCGTTAACAGAACACTGATAATTTCGTAACAGCATAAGTACTTACGAGTTATACTCTGTAGCTAATCCAATCATGGCTCTATGTTTAGTATATATCCTATCTTCCAAGTCAATGGTAGTGGAGCCAATAAGCTCGTCGGGTGGTACGGTGTCGTAGTCATACAGGCCCACGGTTAGGAAATAGTCATCTGGGAGTGTGCACCGAAATTCATACATTCTGGAATTCAAGGTCAAACATTTTCAGTGCCATAGTTCGGAGTCTTGAGGTGCCTCCAATAACCTCTATTATTTTAAGGACTTCAAATAATAGCGGTTGTCATTTTGATGTGTTCACTAGATACAATCAACACAAATTTAGCATAACGTTTGTTTTTCAAATCAGAGTTCAAATGGCTATCATTAGACTGCCTCTGTGGCGTAGTCGGTAGAGTGATACCGCCTACGGCGCTGGAGGTCCTGGGATCGATTCCTAGGTCGGTCCAAATATTTGTGTGATCCACAAATGTTTGTTACGAAGTATGGGTGTTTTAATAAATATATAAGTATGCATATCAGTCGTCTAGATCCCATAGCACAAGCTTATAGCATAGTTTGGGCTAGATGATGTTGTGTGAGAGTGTCAAACAATGTCAAACAAACAATATCAAGTAGGTACAAATGGCTATCATTTGGCACAAGGGATAGACAGTGAAAAAAAAACTGAATACTAAAATAAACGCTTCGGCCGCCTAGGAAACCAGAGTTTGGTAACTGGTTTCCATTAAGGATTTTTTAATACGTCTACACAACTGGTTACCATGAAGGACTTTTTAATACTTCTACTTAACTGGTTACCATGTAGGAGTTTATAGTATGTCTACGTAACTGGTTTCCATCAAATAGTTATTAAGTATAGTGGCAACAGAAAGGCATCATCAGAGAAAATTACAACAGTCTAGCTTGTACGATTCGTGAGATACAGCCTGGTGGCAGACAGATCGACCGACAGACGGACGGCAGAGTCTAGGTAATAGGGTCCCGTTTTTACCCCACGTATACGGAACCATAAAAATCGACCCGTCCACAAGTTACTTCTGGTTTTATATTTGTTCTCTTGTGAAAAACCTGACTAAGTTAGGGAGTTATTTTTAATTTTTGTTTTATGTTTTATCATTCACAGCTTTTACAATTTATATAGTAGATTAACATCGTCTTTCCTAGATATAATCATATATTTTGTCTTTATCTTCAGACCAAACCTTTGACTGATTAGCTTTAGTCTATACCCCGTTTGTTGCAGTTCGGACACTGTAGTCAAAGTGTACATGCTATCAAAAATATGGCATAGCGGAAATTGTTAAAACTTCTGCTGTTTATCTTTACTACGCAATCGAGATATTGTAAAGCTTCTGTTATTATAGCTACTGAATACAAATAAAAGAGAACCGGTGACGGAATGCAGCCCTGTCTCACACCTTTTTGTACAGAAACAGCATTGGTTTCGTCTCCTTCTACTCTGACTTCGGATTCCAGTACACGCTCCAAATGGCGATCTCTATCGTCGAGGCCAATATCCTTCAGTAAATCTATTAGTCGACCATGCAACACACGATCGAAAGCCTTTTCATAATTAACAAAGCAAAGATAGACATCCTGCTGTATGGTGGAGTGCACGGCGTGGGCGCCAACAGCGCCAGGTCCTCGTGGTGGGTCTGGACGTGGACACTCTCTCGCTCGAGACCATGGTGCGAGCTATGCTCTCCAGCGGGAGTAAGCGGGACTGCGCCGCCTCTTTCTGCGAGCAGGTCATGCTTGTGAAAGGGACGGCGGGGCGGGAATGGGAGAGAACTCTCCCACCCGAGTTCCGCAGTCGACGGCCTGGGCGCCGTCGACGTGTCTTCGCCGAGGACTATCGGCCTCCATGACCGGGGGCCTGAGGATGGTGAGAGGGCGGCTTACCGTCTTTACAGAAGCAGACCCATGACGGCAGCGTGACGTGAGGAACTCACGCACGCCCCCCTTTAGAAGCGGGATCACACCCGAAAGCCCCCAAAGACGCGGAATAACGCAGTGGCGGCCGTGTTTCTGTTGGGAGTCCTGGGACATCCTTCCGAGGGCTTTTTTTTCAAATACAAATACAAATTCTTTATTTGCTGTAAATGAGGTTACAGTGATGTTAAGTTTCAATATATAGTAGTAGGTACGAGCCCATTTAGCCATTACAAGGATAGCATGCTTACCCGGGGCTCCCAACCATAGGCAGTTGGGCATAACGTGAGGTTTTTTAGTCGGCAGGAGACCGGCATAACATCCATGAGGATTTTCCCTCACGTTAAAAAAAAAGACATCCTGCTAGATATCTCTAGGTACATTTTTGGACCGGAACCTGAACAGCAAACAGTATCTCCCTTGTTTGCCAAAATCGAACTGACTGTCCCCAAGTTATTTGTAATAGCCTTCGCGGTAGTAGGTCATGCTCGTGAAAGAGGCGGCGGGGAGGAAGCGTGATAGAACTCTCACACCACACCTGAGATCCGCAGTCTAGCTACCGCAGACTTGTCATCGTCCAAGACTATCAGCCTCCTGTTCGTCATACTTTACCTTATTATTTTCAATTTAACCGTTTATAATCACAAAAAGAAAGTAAGTACCTTCTAACTCTTTCTCCTTTCGTCGTCAGTTCCGTAGAAGACTTAAGTTACCTAAGATAAGTACTGCTTGGTAACCAGTTACATAGCAGTATTAAAAAATCCTTCATGGTAACCAGTTACGTAGACGTATTAAAAAATCCTTAATGGAAACCAGTTACCAAACTCTGGTTTCCTAGGCGGCCGAAGCGAAAATAAAGGTCATCATAATACTGTTAGGTATCAATAAGGTCGTTTGATGTTGACAGTACTAATCATCTTACTTTAAAAAATCAAAATACATACTATCCGCAGTCTAGCTACCGCAGACTTGTCATCGTCCAAGACTATCAGCCTCCTGTTCGTCATACTTTACCTTATTATTTTCAATTTAACCGTTTATAATCACAAAAAGAAAGTAAGTACCTTCTAACTCTTTCTCCTTTCGTCGTCAGTTCCGTAGAAGACTTAAGTTACCTAAGATAAGTACTGCTTGGTAACCAGTTACATAGCAGTATTAAAAAATCCTTCATGGTAACCAGTTACGTAGACGTATTAAAAAATCCTTAATGGAAACCAGTTACCAAACTCTGGTTTCCTAGGCGGCCGAAGCGAAAATAAAGGTCATCATAATACTGTTAGGTATCAATAAGGTCGTTTGATGTTGACAGTACTAATCATCTTACTTTAAAAAATCAAAATACATACTTCCCAAAAATAGGGTTCAATGTGTTTTTGACATAACTTTTTCTATCTCCAAGGTGCTTATTGCCACAACTGATTGCTACGTAAGGGTCCAACATTCCAGTAAATGCTTTGGCAAATAGATTTGTTCCTTTAACTAAGTACACACGAACCAGAAATTTGCTGGAATCGTTATTTGGATGGTCGTTGAAATAACTACAAGAAAAATAACATTAATGCTTTTTTGTCTGATGTCTGATGAATGAATCTTGATGTTCGTAAGATTTATGGAAGATCTGTGCCAGAAACAGTTGAACGAAATCAGCGCGCCAATCGTTTGCCATAATACTCAACTCAAATCCACTTATAGACGTTGACCGCTCCCAATTTATATAGAGAGGATTTTAGATCTTAAGTGTTCGCCAGTCAGGTCAGTTACAGTTTTTCCTAAGTTACTTGGTTTTCCTTCCCTTCGCCGTAACCATACATAAGAGTCCGCAGCGCGACTGTAGCGCCTCCGGTGTTGCAAAGATCCATAGGCTGCGGTGACCACCAGTACATCTGGTGGAATTAGTGCTTGTATGCCATCTATGTACCTAGTGTTATTATAGCATTTATTTACTTATTTTATTTCTTCTATTATAAATAAAATATCCTTGTACGTTAGAATACAGATCCAAATTTTGGAGGCGAGGTTCCAATACTATAAAAATCACAATTATATGGAATCAAACTGTATCCTGGTCTATCTTCAACAAACTACATTTAGTCGTCAACAAGTTTTGTCAAATAACATTACCCATTTTTGAGATTCACTCCGTTACTAGTAACTGCAACGGTATTCTCTGGCGGTGGCCATTTGTATAATGCAATTCCTGCTTTCAAGTATCCGCAATGCAACTGTTCGTCCTTTTCTGGTATCCCAGTCTTTTTACCACTGTACAGTTTCAGGGTAGTACACCAGTCTTTGAATTTCGAGAACTTTGGTTGTAATTCGAGCTCAGTCGAATACATCTGGAGGATAGGAAGTTCATACGTAAGCTGTACCGTAGAGACCTATCCTAAAAACTTACATACCTCTTGCCAAAAAATAAAACAGCAGTGAATGGATCATGAATGAACTTTTGGACTGGTTCAAACCACTCTTATTCCTTATCGTTGACTGGTCGGGCATCGCTAATCCTTTCATCATAATGACACCTACTGCGGGGCGTAGGCTTCACTCAAACTTTGGAAGGTATTTCTAACTTTACTAAGCTGGTCAGATAGGTGGGTATGGGGTTGAACTTCGAGGTATACTTACTGTAATTTTATCTGTAGTACTGAGATTGTCATCAAACTCGTTCTGAAATTTCACAAAAACATTGAACACAACATAATTAAATGATTACACAGTTAATATAGAATTGAACTGCTTATCTGATATGTACGGAACTGAACTACCTCCAAAGAAGAAAAGTATCTCATCCACCAATCTTTATACTCCGGTACTTCGGGAAATGTTACCATATTAGACTTGTTGTCTGTAC
This sequence comes from Miltochrista miniata, assembly GCA_933228765.1. Taxonomy (NCBI): domain Eukaryota; kingdom Metazoa; phylum Arthropoda; class Insecta; order Lepidoptera; family Erebidae; genus Miltochrista; species Miltochrista miniata. Next base: position 33,973,439 of record OW121747.1, on the reverse strand, counting down.
CACGTTTGTCTCTACCCGATATTGGAAGAAGTACATATTCTTCCTCATTATCTTCTTTAATATTGAATAGTCTTTTCCATTTCGACTGTTTAATTTTTTGGGTGGCTCTTTTATCTCTCTCTTTTTTCATGGACTCTGCATCGGGTACGTAGCCTGATAAGCATTTTTTTACATACAATATATGATTCACTGCAAAGTTTACAAAATAGGTTAAATATTTTTCATTTCATAATTTATTCGAATGTTTTTCTATATAACATCGGAAGTCTCGCTAAATTCGCACCTTGAAAGAAATCTGAAGAAGTTATAGAGGCTGTTCGTAAAGATGCCTCCCTTTCGTTCTCAGGCAGCCAGCTCACGAGGTACTTTGAAGGATTTTTCTGTATATTAGTACCCAAGAAGAAAGTTCTACCAAATGTGCTACTGTCAAATAGCCTTATGTTCAAAGGAGGCTTGTAAATATCACATAGAGGAGCTTGAAATACTTGTGAAGCTCGTCCATTCACGAAGTTGCAATTTGCTTTTTTGTCCGTAACTGCTTCTGATTTTAGTGTTAAATCGTCAATTTCCATAATCACACAGGGCTTTCTTGACCCAGTAACGTCGCGTAAGCCCCACCAGTACACATCTACTCTGTTAAAAAAAATATATTTTTTGACACACAGCGCCATTGACGCTAGAAGATGTCTAGACCTATCTCATACGACAAGAATATATCTTGTCGTATGAGATAGGTCTAGACATTTTCTGTATATATCTATATATATAAAAATCAATGCCACTTTTCGTTGTAATTTTATAACTCAAGAACGGGCTCACCTATCCAAACGAAATGTTTAGGCTTTGTTCGGACTATTTAGTAGATGGTTTATGTGAAGTTTGCCCCCCATAACACTCCGGGAAGCGTGTGAGGACCCGAAGAGGATCCTGCGCTTCTGGTCGGAGCTGGGTTGGCTGGACTGACAGCCAACACTCACGTACAATGGGTCCACTGGCGGACCTAAGTGCGGAAAATGGGAGCCCAAGAAGACTGAAGACTGAAGACTGATGTGAAGTTTGCACAAAATCGGTCGAGCGGTTCTTCATTTATCACGCAAACGAAGTTGCGCGGGTCAGCTAGTATTTTATAGTTTAGATGAAATAAAAGTGTTGTCGATATATTTACTTGTAAGTTGTTGATTTCGGCACAAGGTGCGAAGGCAAAGATTCAACTTCCTCAACTTCACAGTTTTCTTCGCTCGATTGCAATACAACGTAATTATTATCGTCTGAGGTATATGTTGTACTCTTTATAAACGTTTCTGGTATCTTTCAAAGAAAGAAATGTTGATTAATAGGTATTATAATAAACTTTGAGATTCGCAGGTAACATTCCTTTCTATTCATTTACTAACGGTAGGTCTATTGTTCTCTTATCTCTGGGTGTCGGCCGCTTCGATTTGGTGAGTAATAGTGATTTAGAACGCTACCTGTTATGTTATAGGATTGCAATTTGCTTGTCTGTAGACATAGTATTTGTAAATGATTTTTATTTTAACGTCATTGACTGCTTTTTAACTTATGAACTTAATTCTTATGATCGTAGGAGCGTAATTTGTTTGTTTGCTAAAGTTTACCTTCATTTTATAATATTATTTTTTCGTTTTAAATTGTACATGCATTTGGTAACAACATTCTATTTATATGCTAATCACAACGATTTAAGATGACTCCTATTAACATTTATTATCAAAATGTGCGTGGACTGCGAACCAAGACAGATATTTTCTTTAGAAGTGTTTGCTTAAATGATTTTGACGTAATTTGCTTGTGTGAATCATGGCTTTTGGACGGCATACATGACACTGAATTGTTTGACAATAGGTATTTAATATGGAGACGGGACCGGGACCTGTCTGCTACAGGTCAAAAAAAGGGAGGAGGCGTTTTAATTGCCATTAGACGGGAGTTCGCGGCGGACGCTCGCAATGAGTGGTGTTCTTCTGCCGAGGATTTGTGGGTTACACTGAAACTGAGTCGTAAAAATCCCAGCGTGACATACAGAATACACATAGGCGTAGTATATATTTGTGATCAAAAGGGCGGCAATTCGTTATTACTTCAGTTGCGTAGTTTCTCAGACAGTTTGACGGACATAGTACTCAAAAATCCCGCAGATAAATTTATTATTTTAGGTGATTTTAATCAACCTAACATTGTGTGGCACCCCGGCAATGAGTATGGTTCATTGTCACCTAGTAACGTGCAGGGTGACATACAAAGGGCTTTGTTAGATAGCTTTAATATTTGTAACCTGAACCAATACAATTATCATACTAACATTAATAATAGGTTATTAGATCTGATACTGTCTAACGATTCTGTTTCGGTAGCACACTGTGAGGATCCACTGGTTCGAGAGGATCCTCAGCATAAAGCCTTGTATATCACAGCTGAATTTGTTCAACTGCACACCCTTTCAATACGTCCATATACCAAGTTCCTATATTCCTCAGCCAATTTCGAGGGTATAAATAGTAATATTACAAATATTAACTGGCAGCGGGAATTGAATAGTAGGGCACTAGAAGATGCAGTTACGTACTTCTATGACACAATTGACCGATTACGTACTGAATTCATACCCACTAAAACTTTTGGCCCCCCCTCCCACTATCCTCCGTGGTACAAAAGCCCACTAGTAAGGATAATTAAAGAAAAATCAAAATATCATACCAAATGTAGAAAGTATCATAACCTCTCAGACCACCAATCCTTCGTTATCCTGCGACAGAGGGCCAAAGATTTAGAAAAACATTTTTTTCAGGACTATATGAATAAAATAGAAATGGACATTTGTAAGAATCCCAGGGCGTTCTGGCGGTATGTGAAATCTAAAAGACATTCTACCTCCTATCCTTCCGTACTAAAGTTTGGACATTTATCGTCCAGCAATGGTGAAGAGATTGCTAACATGTTTAGTGACTACTTCTTTTCAAATTTTTTGATGGACACAGACGCTTCTCCTGAATGTTTTACAAATAGTCAAGCTTTCTCTGAGCACTTGCAATGCGTGGCAGCAGACATACATACCATCGAAATATGGGAGGATGAGGTTCTCCACTTACTCAAGCAGGTAGATCTGAACAAATCAGCAGGGCCGGACAATGTTCCGCCTGTTTTTATTGCCCGTTGTGCTGAGAGTCTTGTGGTACCTCTTGCAATATTGTTTCAGCGATCACTAGATTGCGGCGAGATGCCCTCTATCTGGAAGTCGGCATATATAACACCAATTCACAAAAAGGGACCGAAAAATTCCATAGAAAATTATAGGCCAATCTCGAAACTATGCGTATTTGCAAAAATACTGGAACGTATTATTCATAAACAACTTTACTCGGTTCTTAAATACAGTTTTAGCGAACAGCAGCATGGGTTTTTGAGAGGACGTTCTACCTTGTCGAATCTAGTCACTTGCAGCGACTTCTTAAGTGAAGTAATGGCTCAACCATCCCAAGTTGATGTTATATATACCGACTACAGCAAGTGTTTCGATAGAATACATCATGCAACATTAATGCGTAAAATACAGTACATGGGTATCAGGGGTAATTTGTACAGATGGTTCACGTCTTATGTAGAAAACAGGTGTCAAACTGTGGTGTTAAATGGATACTCTTCGAGAGTGGCTTACATTCCATCAGGGGTCCCACAAGGATCATTGCTTGGACCTCTCCTGTTTAATATTTTCATCAATGACGTCAGTTCATGTTTCTTAAACTCCAAAATACTACTTTATGCTGACGACATGAAAATTATTAAACAGGTATCGACCACCACAGATGCCGTACTATTGCAGGACGACTTGGAGCGTTTTCAGCGGTACTGTAATGTAAACAAGCTAGATCTAAATGTGAGTAAATGCTTTGTGTGTTCCTTTACCCGTAAACCAAACATCATTGCTCATGACTATAAGTTGTTGGGTGTATCTTTGTCAAGAGTGGATTCTATCAGAGACCTAGGGGTCGTGTTTGACTCAAAGCTTCTCTTTGATGTCCACATTGATACAATAGTCAATAAAGCTGCTAAGGCATTGGGTTTTATTTTGAGAATGTCGTCCGAATTCACAAACATAAAAACTATAAAAATTTTATACTGTTCCTTGGTTCGCAGTCACCTTGAATATGATTCTCAGGTATGGAATCCTATTTATAACACATACATTGATAGAATAGAGAACATACAGAGGAAGTTTCTTAGGTATGTACAATTTAGATCGCAATGCTATTTATCTAACTACTTTTGTCGGTGTAGGAAGTTTCACCTCCTACCACTACACGAGCGAAGACGAATAGCCGACTTATCATTCCTGTTCAAAATAGTGAATGGTTCTGTCGACACCCCAGAGTTAGTTGGCAAAATAAGTTTGTGGGTTCCAACTGTGTCGTTACGGACATTAGACCTATTGTATACTCCCATAGTAAAGACTACCTATCGACAGAACTCGTACATAATCAGAGCTTGTCGCATGTACAACGAGACGTGCCGGAGTGTTGATCTCGACATATTTAATAACAGTGTGTATTCGGTTAGAAAGATCCTATGTAACTCATTCTTCGGGGACCTGAATCTTTGACATCTTTTTTGGACGCCTATACTACCTATATATATCTCATTGTTTTGGTTTGTTTAAATTTTGTTTTTGTCTGCTGTTCGTAACTTGTTGTCATAAACTCATATTATATGTGAAAACTTGTAACTGGCCATCACCTACTAATTAACACATGTTAAATTGTTAAGACTAGCTGTAAGTTTTCTGTAAATTTAAAATAAAATAAAATAAAATAAATAATATTTATTTTTATTTAAAAACTTTATGCACACAAAAAGTACAAAGGTGGACTTAATGCCGTAGGCATTTTCTTCCAGTCAACCTTAGGGTGATGCAGAGATAGGTAATTTCAGGTAGGTGCTTAAGGATGTTTTGAAAAGAAGAAAAAAAAATTAAGTAAAAATGTATGATCACGTGCCCTCCCAGTCCAGACCCCACAACACTCACTCAAGTAACAACTTGAAGAAATGCAGCCAGATCCAAACCAAACGAACACCGAATCACGATACTGTCATACATATATAATTACTTATAATACTATAAATATAATATAAAATTCATATACATATAATATACATATATAAATTGTTACTACTTTAGGAACAACTTTAGGAAAAAAAGTTAAAGGAACATAGCGTCTAAAATATTATTACGCAAACCTTTTAATTTTTTTTATTAGGTAACTAAATCAGGCAACGCCTTCTAGTTTTGACATTTGACAACTTTTTGACCGATTGTGTTTAATATAGTTACCTGCAATAATTGAACAGATAGTAGTATTTGGCCGGTAAACTCCAGTCCTCTACGCAGGTCATACCACTGCAGCTTAGGAGCATATTCATATTCAGGTCTATCTTCCGCTTCAGGTCGCACCTCAAAACGTCCAATTAGTTGTACTTTACCCTGGAATATACTTAGCTACTATTAATCTCTATTAATCACTGTTTCTGTTAGGGTCACTTCTCTGTTATATCTTCTAGGGGCCATAGTCCGTATAGAAAGTTCAACTCATCTTTGTGCGCGGCCCTATGTGTAAACCTCGTTTAAACACAGTGACTTCGTGTGCGTGACCAGAGGTACAGTGAAGTACAAATACACTTGTTTAACTAAAATAAAATATAAAAACTTAATGGGTGAAATAAATGTTAAACATATTAATATATATCGCTGCTAGAAGAATAAAATTGAGGAATTTTAGATTCGCTGCTCTCTACAAGGTTGATTATTACAAATTCAGATTCCATATCAAAATGTCGATAGTATTCTTCTTCTTAGTATTCACCACATCTCTTCATCAATTTGACCTAAAACTTCGTTTATTAATTTCATTATTCCCATCACATTTTGTTCGATGTTATGCAAAGCATTATATTTTTTTTTTAATTCCCCATACATTTTCGATTGGGTTTAGTTCAGGATTTTAAGCCATATGGCTGAAGTATGTTATCAATTATATAACAAACTAGCTGACCCTTGCAACTTCGTTTACGTAACATAAGGTGTACGAAAGGAGAGGTATTTCTTCATCAGACTGATCAAGCAGCGTGTAAAACTGCCCTGCCCTCTCCCAAAGGAACCGCACAAAATATCGAAATCAAAAGTATTCCAGAACCTTCTTCGGATTATAAGCTCAGATTGTACCAAGTTTCATTTAAATCAATTCAGTAGTTTCAGCGTGATACTTATTCGGGATACAGACAGACAGACAGACAGACATGAAAATTTTAAATTACATTTTCGGCTTCAGTGTCGATTAGAGAACGCCCTACAATTAAATTTTCAAATTATCTTCCATGTACAGACTCTCGACCCTCAACAGTTTTTTTTAGATGTACTTATAGATTAATGGTCTTTTTACTTTTTAAATCAAGTCATACAGTTCAATTTTTGTCATATTTGCTGTATAAGCAATGTTTTTTTCTGTCGACTATCTCTGCATTTCTATTTTTTTTTGCATTAGAATTTGGAGCTCTATCATTTTTTGACTATTCTGTAGGCCCTTATAAGTTACACAATTCTACCATACATTATTTTGTTATGCCTCGAAGGGTTTAGGCAGCGTTTTCGTTAAAAGCTCCCAGACACCTAATTTTTTCCGACATCTCCAACTAATATCGTTATATTTTAGTCAATGTACATAAAAACTCAACAAATTATATACGCAAACCGTTCTTAAGAATCATTGGTGATCTCAGCATGAAAATCCATGCAGTAGTTTTTAAGTTTATCGTGAACAGACAGACGCGGCGGGGACTTTGTCTTATAATAATATGTAGTGATAACAAATATTAATTACATCGAATTGACACATCAAAAATAATTACCTAACTTCTGAAACATTTTCTCCGTGAAGAACTAAACATTTTCTTTAACGACTGTACCCATGGTATTATCACTTAGAACACTTTGTAATGAATTATAATGTAACCAACTTACACAGGATGTCAGCGTTGCAGTTACATTGAGACTTGTCATGATATTTAATTCCGTCTCATTATAACGTGAGAGTTGCCTTCAAAACGTGGTAGATGACGCTGTATGCTTTTTGTTCATTTTGATTTTTATTCCGCGGCCACGCAGAGAGTTTCATGCAAAGACTGCTTGGCACCGCTGGTGTCGTCAATAAGTCGAGCTACGTCTCTATCTCATAATATACAAATGTACCTACTCTGTGAAGACGGCGGCCGCATCACTGCCACACAAATTAAAGCTGTATAGTTACTAGAGCACGCACACATAGCGCCGCGCGCAGTGATGAGGTGAACTATCTATACCAAAAGGGAAAAAACGGGACCGTATTCATGAGACTTCTTGGTCCGTCTGTCTGACTGTCTGTCTGTCATCACGAGGCTTTATCTCAGGAACCGTGAAAGCCAGAGTGATTTTTTTACAGATGATGTATTTCTGTTGCCGCTATAACAACAAATACTAAAATAAAAAAGAAATAATAATTAAGGGGGGCCCTTATACAACATACGTGATTTATTTTTTTCGTTTTTCTTGGTACGGAACCCTCCGTGCGCGAGTCTGGTTGTTTTCTTAACCTATGTTTGGTCCCATTAAGGGATACTTTTCCCATTAAGGGACAGCTACGCTTGTATTCCCAATTACACGCGTAGCTGTGTTTCGAAAAGCACACTAAGCTATTGAACCCAGCTACCATCAGTAACATGATAAAGCCATAAGTCAATTTAAACACTTGCTCATCGGGTTTGCAATTTTTCAAAAGCAAATTGCCACAACCTGCGTCTGTTCATTATAAAAAGGCAATGGCCTTCCACCTCTGACGTAGGGCAAAAATCAGATGAGCACAATAGAACGCTCCTATCTCTACACCAAAATTATAATTAACTAGCTGACCCGCGCAACTTCGTTTGCGTGATAAATGAAGAACCGCTCGACCGGTTTCGTGCAAACTTCACAGAAACCATCTACTAAATAGTCCGAACACAGCCAAAATATTTGGTTTGGATAGGTGAGCCCGTTCTTGAGTTATAAAATTACAACGAAAAGTGGCATTGATTTTTATATATATAGATTGCTTTACAATTGCAGCTCTTACCGAGACATCTTCAAATACTTCAACAAGTACGTTGTGAGGGCTCTTAGCAATACGATCAGGTGTCGCTGGTACCATCTTGCGAATCTTTAGCACTTGGTTCCAAATAGGTGACACTGCTCTTGGTTTAGGCTATAATAATGAGCAGCTACTGTTTATCTTTAAATTTTAAGCTCTAAGTTATGGCACAGCTTGGTTGGTGATGTGTATTGGCGATGTTCAGTGAAGGAGGGTCACTTTTATAAACGGAAAGACATTGTCATGGCTCTGTTTGAAGAATATGGGTTTGTAAAAGGAGTGAAACACGTAGTTTCATTAAAATTTGTATGGTACAGTGTAGATCTTATTACTGTTGTTGCTATTTGTATGTACTGAAGTAAAGTTTCTGAGGTTAGAATTACTTTCAAGTGTCCTTCGATTTTATATGCGTATTACGGAAACGCATACACTGTTCTCGATGTTGAGAGAAAACCTGCAAGAACTCACAGACTCACAGATATTTGTAATATAGATCTATAGATTTACAATTAGGAGAAAATAACCTTTGTGTCCTTCGCTGTGTTCAGAGTGTTTATTCTTACAAATGTAAAAGCCTGGTTAGATTTGTCAACGTTCGTTTTCAATTTTGCTTTATAAATGAAAACCCGGCACTCCAGTACCTACAAATCAGAGAGGTTTTTAAAATATTAACACTAAACTTCTTTGATACGAAGCTCTGGGCTTCGTCCGTGATACTTTACTTATATAAAATGAATTGTAACATCTATAAATATAGAGCGAGCAAAACTATTTACCATAGGAGAACTCTTAATACACATGTCGTAATCTTTCGATTTCAGCTTGTAGCCTTTAGGCAGACAATTTTCAAACGTATGGATCTGTCTATATAGGCCCATCCAAATCATCAGCTCGAGTTTACCAGCAATGCAATAACAGTTGGCCAAGCCACTGATATGTTTTGTACATTTAAGAGGCTGGAAAAATATAGATCATAATTTAAAAAACTTCATCTTCATTTCAGCAGTACCTACCTATAAATGTGTTCTGTCTATTCGTTGTTACGTTGAAAACTATTAACAATTTAGTGGTAAAAGCAAAATATAAGTACTACCCGTTCGCTCTAAGTTTGCCGGTCGCTTCCCATGCTACGCCTCTACAACAGACTCTACGCCAGCGGCCAACTCACAGCGAACGGGATATATACGAGTATTTTGCATTTATAACTATTATATAGGTAGGGTACCTATTTCAGCAAGGCCTTGGGTTCCCTTGAGTAAGTTGTGTAGAAATTTGTTTCATTACCATTCGAAGAGTTCTCCTCCATAATTCTAATTTCCCCTTATTTAAAACACATACTAAGATATGGTGCCAAAGTTATCACACTGTCTAACCAGTTAGGTTTATCATCCACTTTTGGCTACTTTCAAAACCTACCTTTAGATAAATAGTGTGAATCCGGCCACAATTTCTTCCACATTGCTCTGGGATCACAGAGTGAATGACATCTGCGATAGGGACCTTAGAATATGCGACTCGTGATCCACCATTCAGAAGCCACAATACAATGTCAGGCCATCCATCGCACGTCTAAAATTGAAGCACATAGGTACTGTATAATACAGAGTTAGATCTAGTTCTTGACTGCCTCTGCGGCGCAGTCGGTAGTGATACCGCCTGCGGCGCTGGAGGTCGTGGGTTCGATTCCCACCGGAGACAAATATTTGTGTGACCCATAAATGTTTGTCTCAAGAGTCTGGGTGTTTCTATCTATACAAATAATAATAAATAAATAAGATAATATATATTATTAATTAATTAATTATTATTATTAATTAAATAAATAAAATTGGAGTGTCTGTTTGTAATATTAAAATAACCGCTTTCTACTTCATGCATATGAATGTATATACGGTACACATACCAAAATATATATTTTTAAAATTTTTGTTTGTCTGTCTGTCTGTTTGTTGCAGCTAATCTCTGAAAAGGCTGGACCGATTTGGACGGGACTTTCACTGGCAGATAGCTTAAATAAGGAGTAACTTAAGCTACTTTTATTTTAGAAAAAAATGCCAAAGACTAAATAAACTGATTTTTTTTATTACATTCCACGCGGACGAAGTCGCGGGCACAGTTAGTGTATAATATGTATATATTTCAAAAGTATATAGGTATTAATATCCGAGGTCTGATACCCATAACACAAGCAGGTTATTCCTAGCTTACTTTGGGATCGATAGCGTTGTGTGAAATGTCCGTGAATATTCATTTATTTTTATATTAGTTGTGAGTTTTTAAGCAGAATTATCTTTAAAATTATCAACAGCAATATAGGAAAATCTCTTAGTAATGCATCGCTGTGTTATAGTTTTTATTTATAGGACGATATATCAGAATGCAATTTCTTTTCTCAATTTTTTTTCTAGTCACGTATCCGTTCACCGAATTAGCAAGTCTAAAGCAATCAGGCTTGCCGAATTTGATGACAGTGACTAGTCAAAGGCAGTTTTTGAATGCATCTTTGCGTTGCATACATAAACATTTTTAAATGAAAACTCACTGCATAGTAAACATGAACGAACTGTAGATTTTTCAAAATGACCATACAGGGTCTTTAGAACCGCTAAAATGGATGTAAAAAATGGAATTCAAATTATAAGACCTGTAAGCAGTATGTAAAGTGGATAATTCTGCGAACCTTGAAAATGATATTCTTCAAGTTATTGACAAGACTTTTCAAATCAGCCAGCAGTACTTTAACTTCTCGTTTCGTACAAATCGTGGAAACCTCCATATTAGTGACTGAACGTATGAGACTCGGTGCCACATCACATTTTGTTCTTCTAACCAATTCTTGATACACCTTTTCCTGAATAAAAGTTGAAGAGCATCCTTATATACCTACTAGGTACATCCTTATATGAAGCGCTCGTGGCCCCACGGACTCAGTGTTCTGTAAACGATCACTGCAGTAAGCAACATTTACTATGGCCGAATATGGATGGGTGACCACCACGTACACAATTTGCTTACCAATGTGTCTCAATCTCGGTTACATATAACAAAAGTGAATAGGCATGGGGATTATTGGGGATGTTAATATTTTAGTGTAAATGTAAAATTTTGGATGAATGAACATGAAAATGACCCTAAATATTTATGTTTCTATCGCCAGTTACTCAAATATGTTTTACTTAATAGAATTCGCGATGATCTGGAATAGATTGCATGAAGGGAATGGATGCGAAAGGCATAGGACCGCGCTTTCAGCATTCTGTCCAAGGGTTGTGGAGTAAATTGGTGTACCTCCGTCATAGACATAATTATAATTGACTAGCTGATGCCCGCAGCTTCGCCCGCGTAAAATATGTTCCCGTTCCCGCTTCCCGTAGAAACTTATTCCCGGGATAAAAAGTAGCATAGATACATAGGTATTATTCCAGACTAAAATGTATCCCCACATAAAATTTTAGCCAGATCCGTTCAGCTGTTCAAGCGTGAAAGAGTAACAAACATCCACAAATCCACACTCACAAACTTTCGAATTTATCTAGGTACACTCGAGAGCAATGAATCCGGGTCACTTAAAGAATCCTAAAAATCTCGGAAACAAAAAATGCTAGGTTAATGCAATAAATTGTATTTAATAGACAATGTAATACTCCTTAAATGAAGGTATTAAAACTTCTTAGTTATTGTAAAGTTATATCATAAAAAAATCAAATTTGAAAAAGGGCCACTTTCGAAGATGGAACTACGAAATTACAGCATTTGGTGTTGCTTTTGTTTGTAATCTGTCATTTATGTGGGTACATAAACCATGTTGATAGTGCTCTATATTCATTAATCAAGCTGAAATTATGTCGCTTACGCCTGAAGAATGCACCAGAATACTTACAATGCTGGAAACCGGCCGGAGTCAGCGCGATACAGCCAGGACTGTCGGTGTGTCGCTGTCAACAGTACAAAGAGTTCTCCGACGTTACGAAGAAACTGGTTCTAACCTACGCAGACCAGGAACGGGCAGAACCAGGTGTACCACAGCACGAGAAGACCGATACTTGGTGAACACCATGCTTCGAAATCGCTTTCTCACAGGAACTGAACTCACCAATCAGTTTCGACGCCTCGGAGGAAGTAACCCAAGTGCATGGACAGTAAGACGTCGGCTTGCTGAATCTAACTTAAAACCCCTTAGACCTGCAAACGGCCCTAAACTGGAGCGTGGGCATCGTATTTCGAGACTAAGGTATGCCCAGAGCCACGTAAATTGGAGTATTGAAGATTGGTCAAAAGTTATGTTCTCCGACGAATCAAAATTTATACTCTACAAGCACGATGGAAGACACAGAGTGTATCGAAGACCAGGGGAAAGATTCAAGCAAGCATGCATCGAAGAAAAAGTAGCCTACGGTGGTGGGTCTGTACTTGTGTGGGCCGGAATTTCTTCTGAAAGTCGCACAGAGCTGGTGATCATAGAAAACGGCTCTTTAACTAGCGTAAGATATGTGGAAGAAATCCTCAATGATCACGTTGGTCCATTTATGGTCAATTTAGGTGAGGATGCTATATTTATGCATGACAATGCCCGACCTCATACAGGTAGGATTGTGAATGACTACCTTCAAGAGATGAACATTACTCGATCGAGCATGCTTGGGACGAGCTAGGCAGATGCGTAAAACAACGAAACCCTCCCCCAATCACGCTTCGTGAGCTCAAAATTGCTCTCACAGAGGAATGGGAGAATATTCCCCAAAATCGTATAAGGAACTTGGTGTACAGCATGCCAAACCGCGTAAACGCAGTAATGGAAGCACGAGGAGGCAATACGAAGTATTAAAATTCAAGAAAATCGTAATAAAGTTCAAAAATTTCATGTTTCCTATTTTTGTTTTAAGGAGAGATCAGCAGTTTTTTCTTTATGTAATTTTGTGTTAATAAAATGTATGGTGACTCATATTTTTTCTACTTTCATTTAAGGAGTATTACATTGTCTATTAAATACAATTTATTGCATTAACCTATCATTTTTAGTTTCCGAGATTTTTAACATTCTTTAAGTGACCCGGATTCATTGCTCTCGAGTGTATATCTATACTAATATTATAAAGAGAAGGATTTGATTGTTTGTTTGTTTGTTTGCATCGAATAGGCTCCGTCACTACTGAACCGATTTGAAAACGGGAGCTACGCGGGTGAAACCGCGTGATGTCCGCTAGTAATAGATATTATATAAGTTAGATATTAAGATTGATATTTTACTTACAGCTTCATCTTTCTGTAGTGCTAGCTGTTTTTGATCTAGCTCAGTGCTATACCGAGCAACATTATCTTCTAAATCGTCCACTTGACTTGAGTACTGAATTATGTCTAGAAATTTCAGTATATTGGCTGCTGCATCATCAGCAGCCTGATTTAGATCATCCATAGCGTTTTTTGGAGATTTGTAGTCTGCACTCTTGAAACGACGTTCTATGTATGATAAATTTTGTTCCTGTAGCAAAATACAATATTAAGTAGGTACCTAAGTATGTATGCTTAGCGAGCGATTATGCGACTGCCGTTCTTGAATCTCGCATTAAAACCAAAAATAATAGTGTGATTCACAAATGTATAGAAGTTTTGATGTTTTCTACTGTATGTGCGTTCTACTGTATGTGCGTTTCTCTACAGAGTTACATTGAGATAGTGGATTAAATTTCCATTAAGGGTGCTGCCGGGCTTATTTTTAAAATCCAGCAATGTGCGAGTCAAACTTAAACAGACACTAAGGTACTATAACTTAAAAGGATCTAGATTATAAGTGTAAATTTCAAAGTGCAGTTTCATTGACTGTATTGTGTTCGCAGTCCACAAGTCAAGAGTATACGCTAAGCATATTTTCCACCAAATCCTGACACCTACCCAACACAAGCGCAATAGGGTAATGTCATATCAAGCAAAACTGTCTCTCAGCTACATTTCATACAGTTGCAAGCTACTGTAAGTACTCGACTCTCCGCATAGATGTCACTGATCATTATTTTTACTGTTACCTATGTCCGTCTACTCCCACCTGTTCTGTTGAGTAGTTCTGTTAACAGAAGTAATGAGAAAAAAATTACCAGTAGTTCTGTTAACGAAACTACTGGTAATTTTTTTCTCATTAGTTCTGTCCACAGAATAAATGGTAATATAACTCCCACCTGTTCTGTTGGCAGATATACAGGTAATATTTTTTTACCATTAGTTCTGTCCACAGAACAAATGGTAATTCAATTCCCACCTGTTCTGCTGAGTAGTCCTGTTAGCAGAACTAATGGTATTTTATGTCCCATTAGTTCTGTCCACAGTTTTTATTTTTGTCGCCGCGGGGAATGCGTTTACGTCCCGTCATCCCAGCCGCGGGGGTAGCTGGGACGGTGTGTGGGGCCTCTGACCCCGGAAAGAAACCGTCCTGCTCACTAAACCCCGCGGTGTTCCACTTTACTCTTTATAGAACAGTAGTGAAGTGGAACACCGCCTCGACCCGGCTATCCGGGTCGAAAAAATCAAAAGGATTATTCACGTCGACCTGGCTAGAGGCGCCCTGCAAATTCGGGGGAGACAGATGGGTGGTTCCCCAGAGCTCCAAGGGGTAGGCAGAGACATTATATGCCCACATTTCGCCTTTAGATATTGTCCCACGTAATGAGTGATGATTCAAAATATTTCAAGTCGCTTTACTTAGGTAAAGGCAAAAGCCTTTAGCTTGGCTTAAAAATGCCATGTTACTGGCAACCGGGACCAATGGCTTAACATGCCTTACAAAGCACAGAAACTTATTGCGTTATAATAGTATAATTACGTTCCCAATAATAAACTAAGTAACCGAACTAGTGGGAATAGTAGAAAGACAAGTCATGTGGTTTTACACATAAAATAGTCTTATGAGTCACAGAACTAATGGGAACAAAAATTACCAGTAGTTCTGCCAACAATACTACTCAACAGAACAGTTGATGGGAATAGTTTACGAAAGTCAGGCGTAATTCATAGTCTTATAAGTCACAGAACTAATGGGAAAAAAATTACCAGTGGTTCTGCCAACAGAACTAGTCAACAGAACAGGTGGGAGTACCCTCCATAAATAAATACACTTACCAAATCAGCCACAATTCCTCGCACCATATTATTTCTATACATCCTAAACCTGAAATCAGGGAGTCTGGTAGCCATCTGCAGCACAGGAAATGTGTTATCAAAGTCCAAATATCCGTGGGATGGGTTGATAACGTTTATTGACCCTGTATAGTATAGCTTACGAGTTCCTAGACAAAAATGGGAACGCTGTAATAGAGGCACCTCACAGAGCCGCTAACTTGAGGACCATTGTCAGAAAACTTACGGACTGTGAGAGTGGTCCCCAATCGCTAGATGCGCCATGACTTAACATAAGGCTGGCGACATCAATTTGGCCGCATCGGCCACATTCGAAACAAAATTTCGAAACCAAATTTCGAAACTAGTTTCGAAATAAGAATAACATATCTTCTTTCGAAACTAGTTTCAAAAAGAGAATAATAAATTCTTCTTTCGAAACTACTTTTTATAAAGGATTATGTTTCTTCTTTCAACACTAGTAAATAAAGTCTCGTTGATGCATATGTCACAATTTACAGTCCACATTTACAAATGAAATCACTTTTTAGAGTTTCGTAGCCAAATGGCAAAAACGGAACCCTTATAGATTCGTCATGTCTGTCTGTCTGTCCGTCTGTCTGTCCGTCCGTGTGTCACAGCCACTTTTCTCTGAAACTAAAAGGCCTATGCTATTGAAACTTGGTAACTAGATGTATTCTGTGAACCGCATTAAGATTCTTATATAAAACTAGAAAAAAAGCAGTATATTTTGGGGGTCCCCATACTCAGAACTGAAACTCAACATTTTTTTTTTCATCTAACCCATACATGTGGGGTATCTATAGATAGGTCTTCAAAAATGTTATTGAGGTTTCTAACATCATTTTTTGCTAAAGTGAATAGTTTGCGCAAGAGACACTTCCAAAGTGGAAAAATGAGTGTCCCCCCCCCCTCTAACTTCTAAACTAAGAGAATGATATATCTAAAAAGAATATATGATGTACATTGCCATAAAAACTACCAACAAAAATTAGTTTTAACGAGATTGAGCTGGTAGTTTTTTTTAATACGTCATAAACCACAATTTTCGGTTAGAAAAATCACTACCACTGCGAACGTGTTAAAACATCAATCAAAGTTATAACGAACTATAAGAACTTTTATATTATGTTACTTGCTGCTACGAAACGCTTTTTGGGCGAGTCCAACTCGCACTTGGCCGGTTTTTTTAATTATTAATTCATACTCTGATTTTTGCAACTGCTGAATTGCTAATTGTATCTACTTCTTCATTTATTTCTATTTAGTTTTTGTTTCCATTAATGTTCTGTAAATTGTTACAAATCCGTGAACAGAGACATTATTTACTAGTTTCTAAAGAAGAAACATAATTCTTTTATCGAAACCATTTTCGAAAGAAGAATTGTTACAAACTAATTTCGAAAGAATAAAATATTATTCTTATTCCGAAACTGGTTTCGAAACTTGATTTCGAATGTGGCCGATGCGAATTTGGCGAGCTTAATAAAAAAAACTGAATTATTTAAAAGTGATATACCAACATAAGCTATTCTTTTTACTTGCAACTTAGCTTTGTATTTGCAAGCTGAATTGACAAGATCTAGAAAATTAATATCACTGCCATCTAGTGTAGAAGTATAAAATTTACTGAAACATTGGAAATGCGCAAGGGGAGCATGGAAAATTGAGTTTGTACTCTATGTCTGTAGTACCTATCATCGACGCAAGTTACTAATGATGGAAAGAAATTCAGTACAAACATGCATACATACAGAGATATGTTAAGTAGGTTAGTCCGTATTCTTAGCATACTAAGTCACCCCTTTATCCTTATAGTTATTAACTTATTATGTTACTAGCTGACCCGCGCAACTTCGTTTGCGCCACATAAGAGAGAGTATTACCTGTTCCCGTCGCATTCTCCCGTCGCGTTGCGTTTACTCCCGTAGCGTCTCGTCGTTAATATTCAATACTACATGAGAGAGAGAAAGAGAGAGAGAGAGAGAGAGAGAAAGGTTTCTCGTCGCGTGTATTCCCGTCGCATTATTTTTAAGAACAATTTCGTTTATGAAAGAGGTATCCCGTGGCATTTTGTAGAAAAAAATTGATTGCTATTAAAAAATTGAGCACCAACCCAAAGATAGACACATCCTATCGCACATTTTTTTTAGAAAAAAATTTGTAGTACATATTTTTTACATAACTTTAAATATTTACGCAGCACACGCAACGAAGCTCTCAAAAGGAATAACTTTTCCCCCGTTTTTGAAACATTTACTATTACTGCTCCGCTCCTATTCGTTGTAGCGTGATGCTATATAGCCTATGACACTCCACAATAACGTGGCTTTCTATGGGTGAAAGAATTTGTAAAATCGGTTCAGTAGATCCCGAGATTACCCCTTACAATTTAACAAACACACAAACTTTACTTCTTTATAATATTAGTATAGACAGTGGTAAGACTATGCATAGAACCGGGTCCTTAAGCACACAGGCAAAACCAGACATGTATTATGTATGGTTTACGCGGTAAGGGTGAAACGAACACACACACCTCGCAAATAATTCGCGGTGTTGTGAAGACCATAATAAATCCACATTTTGTTAATAAAAGAGGTATAGCGAGGTACCATAGTTACCTACATAATATATGTATACAGGCTATGTATAAGATAGTATTTAATAACTTACTTATCTCAGACATCATGCTGACAAACTCTGAAACAAACGTAGAGTATAAGGCTGAGTACACATTAGCGACAAGACTGTCTCCAGGCAAACTATCGCTTCACTAAATCTATGAAACTGTGAAAACTGCAACCAAGACGTCTCACAGGTTGATGTGACAGCCGTTTTACGCTGACAATCGGCCCAAATAGATCCTCGATGTCATTAAAGCAAGAATGAATCCGTACGTACTTCAAAGACCGTTTTTTAATGATTTCATTATAAATGTCCAGGTTTCAGAATTTTAGCTGTATTCCTAAAGGAAATTATTTGCCAAATTGCATAGTTCTAGGTTAACGGGAAGTACTTACCTTATTAATTTTAATACCCTTTGCGTTGGGAGTGTCGAAATACACGTTTTTGGCGACATAAGCGGCCGTAACTTTTTTCTGCGTTAACTTAGAACTTTAACATAATAATATGGTATTAATTTAAACTCGATACCTGTGTATCGGGTCATTTGCGTTTCTGGTCATATGCGTCGAAAGGACCTTCACGCGTTCACGAGAAAAAGGATCTTGACAGACAGACGGACGGACGTACAACAAAGTGATCATATGAAAGGACAGTTTTCCTTTGGGCCACTAAACCCTAATAAAAATGAATGAACTCTTTACTTTGAGTAAAGCCAGTCGTTTTTTAGTACAATGCTACACCTTTATCTCAGGAATACGAGAGAATATTTATCCCCAAGATGTCTAAGCTAGTCCTTTTGAAAGAACTACCAATCAATTTACATATGATTATCCCTAGGCTAGCTAATCATGCCATGAATTCGGTTCTTGAATATGTGTAAGCCTTGTAGCCTTTGGGCAACTGGGGGTAACCCCCCGTTTCCCAAAGGCTGATCAACGCTAAAATTAACTAATCGGCTGTTAAGGGCGGATCTCCACCAGACGATCCAAAATGGATCGCCAATTCCTGCGATCCACGATCCGAGAGCATGAGGCATGTATCATGTAGCCTGACGAACAAAACTTTTCTTGCGATCCCGCCGCGATGCACCGACACGCTCCAACCGATCCACACTGATCCGCCTAAGTATAGTGCAGTTGAACTTTCGGTCGCTATGGAGTCACATGTCGGCAAGGAGCGTGCGCCAGAAGCGCAGTTTGGATCGCGCGAGGCACGTCCACATCAAATCTTCATTTTGGATCGTCTGGTGGGGATCCGCCTTTAACAGCCTTTCGGAAACTGGGGGTGAGTGTGTCAAATGGTGGTCCGTGGTTTGCTACCTACTTACTAACCGTTCGCTCTAAGTTTGCCGGTCGCCTCCCCTACAACGCCTCTACACCAGCCTCTACGCCAGCGGCAAACTTACAGCGAATGGGCTATACATTCATCATTACATTCATTATTACCTATTAATACTTTTTAATTAGATATACATAACTTACCTTCATCACTATTATCTTCTGAAGGAATTTCTCCAATTGTCATGGCGATTCCACATGCTTTGCCACAAATTTTCTTATCCAACATTGAGCACTCAAGAATGGGACAGAATAAACAAAAATCCTCCAATTGCCAGAATTTTTCCTGCAATTCCATTATTTTTGTGAAACTGGTATCGTTCTGTCAATACCTTAACTAGTTGCGATCATTTTCTATTGTGGTAAGTTTGACTACCAAAAAGCATAACCGTTTATAAATCTCACAATCTATTTATTACACAGCACCCCGTACCCGATAGTCGGCAAAGATCAGAAGGTCTCGTTGCAGCATCTACATTCAATATTACAAACCAGCTTTGATGTAGCTTCGTAAGTATAATAAACTGTCAGCATTTTTATTGATAGCAAGGTGTCCACATAGTGGAGGCTGGAGCCAACCGTACATCAACTAGTACACAGCTCAAGAGGATTGCTTTGAAAGGCCTCCTCTGTGCCTTGCTTCTTTT
This sequence comes from Miltochrista miniata, assembly GCA_933228765.1. Classification (NCBI taxonomy): domain Eukaryota; kingdom Metazoa; phylum Arthropoda; class Insecta; order Lepidoptera; family Erebidae; genus Miltochrista; species Miltochrista miniata. Next base: position 33,953,534 of record OW121747.1, on the reverse strand, counting down.
TTTTTTTTTTAACGTGGGGGAAAATCCTCGTAGGATGCTATGCCGGACTCTTACCGACTAAAAAACCTCACGTAACGCCCAACAGCCTATGGTTGAGAGCCCCGGGTAAGCCCTCGGGAAGGATGTCCCGTGACTCCCAACAGACCTACGGCCGCGCTGCGGCCTCGCCCAGGGGGTGGTTCGGGTGCAATCCCGCGTCTATGGGGGTTTCGGGTGTGACCCCGCTTCTAAGGGGGGGCGTGCGTGAGTTGCTCACGTCACGCTGCCGTCATGGGCCTGCTTCTGTAAGGACGGTGAGCGGCCCTCTCAGCGTCCCCAGACCCCCGGTCATGGAGGCCGATAGTCCTCGGCGAAGACACGACGGCGGCGCCCAGGGCGCCGACTCCGGAACTCGGGTGGGAGAGTTCTCTCCCGCACCCGGCCCGCCACCTCCTTTGCGAGCATGACCTGCTCGCAGAAAGAGGCGGCGCAGTCCCACTTACTCCCGCTGGAGAGCATGGCTCGCACCATGGCCTCGAGCGAGAGAGTATCCACGCCCAGACCCACTACGAGGACCTGGCGCTGTTGTGCCCACGCCGTGCACTCCACCAGCGTGTGGAGCGCCGTGTCATTGCTGCGATCCTCGCAGTGCTGACACTCGGCCGTGGTTTCCCGGTGTTTTCGCCACAGATACCTACCGAAGCTACCGTGCCCGGCAAGCATCTGTGTCAACCGATAGGAGAGAGCACCGTGTCTTCTCTCCAGCCACTCGTCCATGACCGGTCTGACGGCCGCGATTGTGGCGAATCCCCCCTTTGGTTGCTCAAGTCGCACCTTCCATGTCTCCACGGTTTCCTGGTGGAGCAGGGTCCGCTGGGCCTCGATTTCTCGAGACGCAGGCCTTTGGCCCCGCTTCAGCGCCTCCTTGCGCCATCTGAACAGTGACGCAAGGGCTCTCGCTTCCAGGTCCCATGGAGGGGTCCCGGCTAGGAGACATGCCGCCTCACCGGAGATCGTGCGGTATCCTCTTATATCCCTGACGGCCATCACTCTCTGCGGGCTCAGCAGTCTAGCCTCATTGCTGGCCGTCAGCTCTTTGCCTTGCTAGTTTAAGTGAGGTTGATTATTTCCTTTATCATTAAGTATTCGCAAGGTTAGTTTACCTCACAGTTTAAAAAACCGGCCAAGTGCGAGTTGGACTCGCCCATTAAGGGTTTCGTAGCAGCAAGTAACATTATATAAAAGTTCTTATAGTTCGTTGTAACTTTGACTGATGTTTTAACACGTTCGCAGTGGTAGTGATTTCACTAACCGGAAATTGCGGTTTATGACGTATTAAAAAAAACTACCAGCTCTATCTCGTTCAAACTAATTTTCGCTGGTAGTTTTTATGGCAATTTACATCATATATTTTTTTAGATTTATCATTCTCTTAGTTTAGAAGTTAGAGGGGGGGGGGGGGGACACATTTTTCCACTTTGGAAGTGTCTCTTGCGCAAACTATTCACTTTAGAAAAAAATGATGTTAGAAACATCCATAGCATTTTTGAAGACCTATCTATAGATACCCCACACGTATAGGTTTGATGAAAAAAAAAATTTTGAGTTTCAGTTCTGAGTATGGGGACCCCCAAAATTTACTGCTTTTTTTCTAGTTTTATATAAGAATCTTAATGCGGTTCACAGAATACATCTAACTACCAAGTTTCAATAGCATAGACCTTATAGTTTCGGAGAAAAGTGGCTGTGACACACGGACGGACAGACAGACGGACAGACAGACATGACGAATCTATAAGGGTTCCGTTTTTGCCATTTGGCTACGAAACCCTAAAAAGGAGGATTGGCTCTACATAAACCTCCTTCATATTAGACCAATAAGAGCCCATAGCATAAATGCATGCATTGTAGTTGCAAGAGGAGAGGTTTTAGACTATGAACTAACGAGTATTATTGAGTCAAAATTTCAAGGACGTTGTCTTACAAATAGCTGCTCTATTATCAGCGCTGGAAGTCGTAAATATTTTAAAGTAATTTTACCTTTTTCAAGGACGCCACAGGTTCCACGTTGGTAGTTTTGATCCCTTGTTGATAATAAGGCACCACCGTCCTGAGTGACAGTAGCATCGCACCGCGGTGGAAGGGTCCATCTTCACTGTTGCCCAGACTGCCTGACGTTGTAGTCCCATACATGTGTAGAAGGGAAGGTCCAAATGTTGGGAGGTATCCTAAGGTGCACTTTTATTATCGAGTAGAGAATAATATTAAAGTATCAATGGAGCAAACGAATCTGAAGTGGAGACTTGGCAATCGTAGGACGTCCACCCGCCAGATGGACCGACGACCAAGAAAAGGTCGCCGGCTGGGAAGGTATGCGGAAGGCGGACCGTGTGTTGTGGCGTAAATTGGGAGTGGCCTACGTCCAGGAGGGGACTGTCATAGGCTAATTTGATTGATTAAAGTATCAAAATCTAACCTAGTTCACATTTATACAAAGAATTAGTAGGATGTCAGCTTCTAAAAGAAAAACATACAACGAGAATCACCGTTTTCTCCATCATGCGATATCTGACTAAGATTCAAGTTGGCAGAAGCCAGCACTCTATTGAAGCACGCTTCTCCAGAACAAACCTCAAGTCTTATTACTTCGCTCATGTTTGGGAACATTTCCACTATGTTGATCTGTTCGCAGTACGTTGGATGGTTGCTGCGGTACTGAACTGCTGTTTTCACCTGGAATTTTATGAACCTGCTGAGCGTACACTTAAGACATGACTATCCTAATACTGACTCTTCTTTTTATACTTACCACTACAGACAAGCATACTGCCCACCAGATGTAGATACTGGTGGTCATCGTAGCCTATGGACGTTTGCTACACCAGAGGCGCTACACTCGCGACTATGTAAAATCCTTCTAAAACCCCTCTTTGAAAAACCCCAGATCTCTTGTTTTAGATTAGAATCCGATCGGTCCGATTATCAGCGTAAAAGTCTACTGCCGATTATTGAGCGAAGATTTGCACCTTAAAATAGTTTTGTCTTTGGGACATCTCTTTCGGAGTTTTATAGATTTGGAAAAACGGTAGTACCTATGTCTAGAGACAGTCTTTTCGCCAATGGGCACACATCCTTAGTTATTTCTTTGAGAAATTGAGAATAGGAAACTAAATAGCTGTTTTTATTTGTTGTTGAATGTAGTTTAGTCATATTAAACTCAATGCAAGCTGGCATCCTGTTGTGTAACGGACGAGAGTCTAGCCTTTTTAAAAGCTACTAGGAAAAAGGAAAGTTTAAAAGATGAAAATCTAGAAACAAATCTATTTTGTACCACTCCATCCGGCCAGCAAGTTACAGTAAGAAAATAAAATAAAATAAATAAAATAAAATTTATTCCCTTTGAAATTTAAAAAAAAATTATTTAGGTTTGTCAAAATTTTTGTGACTCTACCGGGGGTTCGGAAATACTACAGACTGAGAAGAACACCCCAAGAAACTCAGTCTGGTCCCTTCTCTTCTAGTATCTTAGTATCTAATACAGTTTTTTTTTTATGTAGAAAGGAGCAATTCGTGTCACTGCCAGGCAGCCTTGTCTTCTAGAAAGTCTTTAATGCTATAATAAGCTTTCTGGCACAATTTAAGTTTTATTAGTTTTTTAAATTTATTAACTGACAAACCTGTTATAAGGCTTATCAATCACCTAAATAGGGAGAGCTCTACTGCCAACAAGAAACTGCGACAGGCTAGAATAGTCCATTGAAATGTTACAATTTAAGGAGCGAATATTGCATTTGTTAGAGGACGCAATTTTATTTTTGGGACATGTGTGGGGGTTCAATAGAAGCTTAACCTCAAGTTTGTGGGGTCGCCACCCTTGTCCCCCGGCCGCAATCTTAAAAAGGGGTAAAAACATTTTTTCCCAATATCCCGGAAACTATGAGTCTTACAAAAAATTTGTGAAATCATAAATTGTAGCAAATTGTTTTGCCTACAAATATGTTTATCAAATTTTTGCCCTAAACTAAAAATTATAAACAAAAAATTGAAAATAAATTATAAAAATTTTCTTTTTTGCTCTGAAGCGTTTTTTTTTTATTTCTCTTAAAAGATCATCTACAAGATTAGCCTGAGGTATTTTTTTTTGTAGAATGTATAAAAAAAAGTTATAGAGCAAAAAAGAAAATTTTTATAAAAAAATCTCATTTTTTTGTTAAATTATATATACATTTGTAGGCAAAACAATATGCTACAAATTATTCCTCTACAATTTTTTTGTAAGACTCATAGTTTCCGAAATATTGCGAAAAAAGTGTTTTTTTCCCCCCTCTTTTCAAGATGGCGGCCGGGGGACAAGGGTGGCGACCCCACAAACTTGAGGTTAAGCTTCTATTGACCCCCCACACATGTCCCAAAAATAAAATTGCGTCCTCTAATAAATGCAAAGCTCATGTAACATTTCAATGGACTAAAGGCGGAATTAGAAGTTTTAGAAATATTCAATCAAGTCGGACCCCTAACTTCAAAGTGTCTTTTTGATGCAGTTAGGATTTCATACTTAAGTGGAAGATAGAGAATGTTGGAAAGAGGTAGAAAGAGAGGCGGGGAGAGTAAATGGGGAGAGAAGAGCAGATATTAAATATCATATTACCGATAGCCCACAAAAAGACACCTTAACAAACGAGTCAGGTGCTTTTGCGTAGCGCCTGCTGTCGTTTTCACCGTGGCTAGCATTCGACAGGCCGTACACACCGTACACAGTGATGACGTAATTGGCTGGCTGCTGCTCCGATCCAGTTGGTAACAGTAGGTTGCTGGAAAATAATTTATGATAGATACAGGCCATAATAAACTATAAGTTTATGTTGTCTTTGTGTCTAGATTGCTCCCGAGCTTAGACAATTTCATCTTGAAGATATTTTTCCGAGGGCTTACCCGCAAGGGCCCCTAACCGGAGGCAGTAGGTAGGGAACGTGTTGGTTTTTAGTCGGTAAGAGTCCAGCATAGCATTCATGACGAATTTGCCACACATACAAAAAGCTTAAACAATTTAGTTTCTAAAAGGTCTAAAAAGGCACACACGTAGCAATTTAGTTGCGTAAGTTTAGACTTGCAAGTATACAGTACAGTCGTAGTGACCACAATATTCTCCCTGAAACCACAGGGCAGCAACTACATACGTTTTCAAGCTTGAATGTGTGCGTGTGACCAATAAGGCTAAGCAAATGTCCCCTCACGACACCTGCCAACTATAATGACAGCTGTGGCGCGGGGGAGCATATCTGTATGTAATACTATTATATTATCTTTGCTGAAACAACAAATGCACTTACTCCGCCACTTTTTCATCATTGACAACAATCGGCATGACTTGAATATCGCCTCTAAATATCATAGAAATATCAACTTTCAAAAAGCCAACGGCTCCAGCCGAAGGGTTGCGAGGTAAACTCAATTGTGCCCATCTGTGAAATACTTGATGGTCTGCAAACAAAAATCAATATATTTTTAGGCACAAACAAATTCCTTTCGTGCCAATATTGTTTAAACTAAGGTCATTCCTTGAAGTTTTGAATACATTGCTCATGATGGATTTTGTTTACTGTAGCCTATGAAAGTATGCAACACCAACACCCGAGGTACTTACACACGCCCTACTGACCCTGCAAGAACTTTCTAATGCTGCGTTCACATTTTTGTAACATTTTACAGCACTTTTCTACATTACCGTATCAGACTCGCCTAGCGGTACCGTTGAAAAGTGCACTACGAATAACATGTTCGACATGATGACACGCTCACTGAAATTAGAAAACAACTGTTTTCTGATATCTGTGGACACACTGTACGGTTCGTTGATAGATATGTTACAAATGTGAATTCCTTTTAAGAACCCCACACTGTAGGCTATAAATTATTAAAATGGCAGACAAGCTTACGGCCCACCTGAGGCCGTAACCTTTGCCTATGAACGGGGCCTTGCTCACACCGAAGATAGGAGATAATAAGAAAAAGTAAAAAAGTCCATAGTTTTCGCCCCTTCATGGTCAACTGAGCCCACATCCCATTGAGCCCGCGGGCTCAGTTGACCACGTTCGCTTTTTTTTGGGAGTAACTCAGCCCACTAACCAGCCAACTTGCCCTGCGGGCTCGGTTAACCACTTGCTACGACTATGGGTCTACTCAGCCAGTGGGCTCAGTTAAGCACTTGGCACGGCTAAGGGTTTACCCAGCCCACATCCAGTGCGCGGACACAATATGCAAATTGGCAGATTTAGGGAATTACTATAAGATTCTAATAAGATCCTAATTATTTTTATTTAAATAAATTTCAAATAAAAAACCATTCGCTGTTTGTTTACATGTTTTAATTTACGCAAAAAAGAGCAATAATTCAATGACAGATAGATTCGGCAGTTTAAATGGATATTTTGTTTTGTCAGTGTGCTGGGTAAACCCTTAGCCGTGCCAAGTGGTTAACTGAGCCCACGGGCTGAGTAGACCCATAGTCGTAGCAAGTGGTTAACTGAGCCCGCAGGGCAAGTTGGCTGGTTAGTGGGCTGAGTTACTCCCAAAAATAAGCGAACGTGGTCAACTGAGCCCGCGGGCTCAATGGGATGTGGGCTCAGTTGACCATGAAGGGGTTTTCGCCACTCGGCTACCATAGCTTCAAGAGAGGTTGTATGTAACTTACGTGGCTGGGACCATATAGATCCCAGGTCTATCGTGGCTTCCCCCATCAGACGAGCAGGGGCACAGCAGCGAGGCTCCATGACGGCGAACCATATACTTGACCGCTGTAGATCGCGAATGCTCACGTATTGCTCAAACATGAAGTACTGCAAAGGAAAGCAAGTAAAATTATGCCTAAATGAACTGTATAATGGTGAGTTTGTTTACTTTTACTTCGTCTGGTTAAAATGTATATATAGACTTCTACTTGCAATTATTTTTTGTTACACAAACACCCACGGGGTTTTCTGGACACTACGCGTCAGTCAATTTGTTTTGGTTTTAAAGCATTAAGAAAATACTCTTCTATGCACCAAATAACTCATGGGTACTGATGGCGTTCATAGGTAGGTAACTCAGACTAACAGAAGTAGGTAAGTATAGCACTTGAACTTTGAATATACAAAGCACTAGAATAATTTCCAAAAATGAAATAGAGCGCAAGCGCCATCTAGTTACTTTTTGGAAAGAACATAAATAAAGTCTGTAAACTTTTGTTGCTGTAGTATTTAGTCAATACTACAGCAACAAACGTTTACGAATTAAGAGAAGAGCATTTGCACAAATTAGAGGAAGTCTGTTTTGTGGCATTTTTATGTTATAGTACTTGAACTTTGAACATACAAAGCACTAGAATAATTTCCAAAAATGAAATAGAGCGCCAGCGCCATCTAGTTACTTCTTGGAGGAACATAAATTAAGTCTGTAAACTTTTGTGCTGTAGTATTTAGTTTATACTACAGCAACAAAAGTTTACGAATTAAGAGAAGAGCATTTGCACAAATTAGAGAAAGTCTTTTTTGTGGCATTTTTATGTCATGAGCACCTGTCGCTAGAGTTTCCTCCGGTCGCAAAAATCACTACTATGATCTTAATACGCTACGGGGGTAGAGGGAACTGGCAAGTCTTATTAAGAACATTGCTTTTAAGAGTTACACACATTCTCGACAGGGGCGCTTGCAGCTAATATCGGACCCATCGGTCCAAATTGGACGAATACAGGGGTAGGCATCTGCATCTAAACATTCTAATATAGGTATATAAATATTCTTTGCTTTTTCTTGCCTGCCAAGACATTTTTTCCTGCCGGCATCAGCAGAGGGAACTGATAAGTTTTAATAAGAACTTTGCATAGGAATTGGAGTCACAGAAATCAGAAACTCTTATATCTGTGATTGGAGTCATGAGCGCCGTCAGGAATATTTCCAGGGAGTGCATCTGCATCTAGGATTATTTCCGAGGTCTGCATCTGCTTCTAAACATAACTAAGATAAATAGATTTCCTGTGCACTTTCTTGTACCCATGCCAGAACATTTATTCCTGCCGGCATTGGCACCCAGCGTCCATGAGTGGAGTTCTAGCCCAGACCAACTAGAGTCGTAACCTACACCTACCTATGTATATTTTAAACGCATTGTCCCGCTAACTGCTACAATGGATCTTTGAAAACTAGAGCTTCTGCTATTTCTAGGCACAAAATCGTAGTAATTGACTAGCAATACTTAGTTCTGAAATATGCCACTCCCACTCGAGTTGGAGTCACCGAAAAAGCAACATCTAAGTAGGACGGTATATTATAGCCAAATACATTATTATTATTATTTGTAATACCTACATGCTATCAATGTGTTAGCACTTTGGGGTACCTAGTCATAAATTTAAAACAGACTTATTAGATTGAATTAAGGGGTTATGTTGGATACCGGTGCGAAACAGCTTATCTTTTCTTTTTATTGTTAACAGTGACGTCTGTTGAATTTTATGCGAACTACTTTAAGGTTCTATTGCTTCCATAGTCAATGGAGTCAAAGTCTTTATAGTGTAGGGTTATGAGAATAGATGGCGCTATTATAAAAAAATAATAAGGCTGAGTCCAGATTAGAGACAAGACTGTCTTAAAATTAAAACTTACTCTTGCTTTATTACTTAAAATTAAAACTTACTCTTGCTACAATATTTTATTCAGATTTATTTTCCATATATTTATCACGCACTAGCTGTAGCTCGCGACTTCGTGCGCTGCGTTTTATATGTGATTCTTTAGATTGATATATCTTTCATATTTATGAACCGATTGACAATGGAGCAAACCGCAACGCAATAAAGAAAACCTTATTGAAATCGGTTCAGCGGTTGCTGAGATATGCGTGCACAAACGTACAGACATACAGATAGTTACGATTTTATTATATGTATTGATATTGATTGATTGATTATATTGATTAAAATACTCATATTACGCTCAAATACAATCAGAAATGTCAGTAATAACAAGCATAGCTAGGTAGTCAAATAACCCATCCCTACCCGTTTCGGAGCAAATACCCTACCCATTACGCCAGTCGCATTGTTAGGCTGAATGGCTATGGCCAGGCCAGCCTTTGCACCAGAAACGATTTGGAGCTGGAAAAAATTTACAATGTACCTAATAAGTAGGTACTTATGCACCTTCTCACATCAAATAATTATGAGGTGTTATTATACTTATTATATGTAGATAAACTTTAGAAAAGCATTTGTAATGTAACATTACAAATACATTATATTATACTTGGTGATGCCTGCGGCTCCGCCCGCGTGCAATTTTGTTCTTTTGCTTCCCATGGGGGATAAAAAGCCTCGCCTATGTTTTTATTTATATCCCATCCCTGTAATAAAATTTCGGCCAGAACCACTCAGCTATTAGAGCGAAGTGTAACAAACATCAACACTCGCAAACTTTCGTATATTAGTAAGAAAATGTTATAATAACGCCATCTATTCACATAATGCTAAACTATCCAGATATTGACTGTGGGAGCAATTGAGCATTAACGGAGTACTCATAAAATTACCCAGATGTCACTGAGACAATGATTATAATAGCGCCATCTATTCAAATAACGCTATACTATCAAAGAATTGAGTGAGGCGGCAACAGAGCATTAACGTAGTATCTACGAATAATGTATTCTATAGAAATGTAACACCTATAAAGTTACCGCTAAAATCTTGGAGTAACTTACGCATACTAAAAAACAGCAATAAAACATAACACTCACACATCCATCGTTGAATACTTGCATGCGATTGGTCGCGCCAAGGTCATGCCGGCTCGGCGCCCCACCCGAAGCGGCGAACGTGATAAGCGTGGATGGTTTTATGCAATAATAAGAATAAGTTCAATCAAAGTTTAATCAACAGAAAAATAATAACTGCATTGTTATTATTTTTCTATTGATTGAACTACTTTGTAGGCGTATATACAAATTAAAATACGTTGTTTTTTTTTCACAATTATGAACCTCTAAAAATAATTAGTTTATTTAATTTATGGCGGTTGGAATTTAATAAGGACTCGTTTTTAGCAATATAATGCAAACGAATTATTAGAAATTGTTCGATTATAGCCTTCAACAACATAACATCGTGATTGCTTTCTATAGGATGACTGTCTTTCAGGGGTTTCGTGACGTCATTTCTTTCTATTATTTTGGCAAAACACTTATTTACCATTATTTTCAAATTGAGTGCCTTAGACAACCCTTTTCCTTCTATGTTGACAAGCTGCCTGAGTAATGTTTCAGACCAAAGACATATTTTGAAAACAATGAATGAGGGATAAACTAATCCTCCAAAATCTTTCAAACAAATTAGTTTGTGAAAATAAAGTTTTTCTGTTGCCCGTAATAAATTGATGCAGGACAAACATTCTATTTTGGTTTGTAACTTTTTTGCTACGAACCCTGCAATATAGCCCACAATTTGCTCAACTCTCAACTGTCTCTGGAAGTTGACGTTCCACATACAGCATATTTGACAACGCCATGCAAACTCCGAAACAAACAAAAATTATAATTTAATTTCTATGCATAATATCATCCTACTAATATAATATCTTACTAACAATATTACCTCAGCCCTTAACATACTATGAACACTGCATAAAAATAATTTAATTTTGGAATTGCGTTCATGTTGCATAACACTTTTCAACTTCCCCAAGTACGTGTTTTTAAAATGAATATTTACTAACTTATGGAAGGTGATTCCAGAGTTTTTCATATCCGTATGGCTTCTGCACCACTTCACAACACACGAAGGCATTTTTGGGATATATTTAACGCGAAAACACAATTAATATCACTGACTGATTGGTTCCAGCGACACAACCGTACGTTACGCGTGACAGCGCGGACTAACTGTGTCGCGCGGTCCCCTTTTTAAGCCCCACCTTCCGCGGTCCCCATTTGGTGGAGCCATTTTTTGAGCCGAATTACACTTCTATAGAATACATTATTCGTAGCGTAGTATTCATAAAACTCCACAGATGCCGCGTAGATTAAGTTTATAATAACGCCATCTATACATTTTACGCTAAACTATCAAGATATTGACTGTGGCAGCAACAGAGCATGAACGTAGTACTCATAAAATTCCAAAGATGTCACTGTTGGCAATAATAAAACAATCTTTATTTCACACCGGTTCTTCCAGTATCACAGGTAACAATAAAATATTTATCTAAGGGATATTTTTAAATACACATCTGTTTAATTTTTCTGCACACTAGGTGACTCCACTAATTTACTGAATGCAAACCAGAAAATTAAATGCTGTGCTAAAAAAACAATTCATTAACTAAACATGTCCTACTTAAAAAACTTATATGTTAGGTACCCAGAACGAGATGACCTTTTTAATCGATTTCACACCAAAAATGTAGTTCGTACATCGAATATAAATATGTTTTGTAAAACAGAAATACGAATTGTTTATCAAAAATACTTACTTGCACTCTAAATTATACAATCTTATAACGGAATAGGTTAAGTTAGGTTAGACTTTTATTTTTTTGATCAATAAAATTTAATTTTGTAGTGGTGACTGATTAAATTGGGGTTTACTTAGAATAAACGATGTTCGTAAAAGTAAATTAGGCGATGGTTTTCTTAAAAAAGTTTTAATATTTTTGTTGAACTAATGAATTATTAGATATACAATTTTGATAATAGTTGTTCGTTCAGTAAAACAGTTCTGCAAATACCATTAAACTGTATAATGAATTTGATTTATTTAGTGTGCATAATTAGTGTGCAAGTCAGTATTTTTGGATTAACTTTGAAATATTTAGTTCAGAAAAAAGGAATCGATTTGAATACATGCCTTTATCTAATACTAGCTGATGCCCGCAGCTTCGCCCGCGTGAAGTTTGTTCCCGTTCCCGCTTCTTGTAGGAACTTATTCCCAGGATAAAAAGTAGCCTATGTGTTATTTCAGACCATAATCTATCCCTGCACCAAATTTCAGCCAGATCCGTTCAGCCGTTAGAACGTGAAAGAGTATCTAACAAACATCCACACATCCACACTCACAAACTTTCGCATTATTTATAACTAGCTGATGCGCGCGGCTTCGCCCGCTTTAAATTTGGTTCCCGTTCCCGCTTCCCGTAGAAACATTTTTCCGGGATAAAAAGTAGCCTATATGTTATTCCGGACTATACTCTATCCTTGTACCAAATTTCAGCCAGATCCATTCAGCCGTTAGAGCGTGATTGAGTAACAAACATCCAAACATCTTCACAAACTTTCACATTTAGAATATTAGTAAGACCAGCTCTTGCGACTCGCAACTTGATTTATGCCACTTAAGGTGTATGAAAGGAGAGGTATTTTATCATCAAACTCATGGGATCGTATGAAACTGTCATGCTTGCTTAACACTCCAGCCACAGATTACTAAATAGTTACTACGTAACTCCAGCTTAGATTTACTCACAGAGACATTTACCCTTATTATATGGAACCCTTGAATAGTAGGTTCAGCGAAAGTTGAGATGTCTCTAATTTCTGAACTACAAAACCCTCGATATTGAAACCTGTGTGGAACAATCCCTAAAGTACCTATTCCCTTTCTGACACCAATAAAATATTAGGAACCGTCCAAAACATCGGGATCGGAAGTATCGTAGAACCTTCCTCGGATCATAAAGCTCAGATTGTACGAAGTATCATCCAAATTGATTCAGTACCTAGGTAATTTCGGCGTGATACTCACTCGGGAATTCGGGATATAGATAGACAAACAAAAAAAAATTAAGTAGACCCTCGCAACTTCGTTAACGTCACATAGGGTGCATGAAAGGAGAGGTATTTTTCACTGGACTCATAGAAGCTGATGAAACTGCCCTGTTTGCTGATTAAGATGCAAGAATATGATGCGGCGACTGAATTTTTTTATGATGGAAATGTTGCCGGCAAAGTAAAACAGTAAGTGGCTAAAGAAAATTGCAAAAGAAATGTAGAGCTTGATTTTTGCTTTTCAGTTGTATTTTTACATTGCAGTCGCGTTTTTTGTAATCTACACTATACTTATAATAAATCTGTAGAGAGGTCAATTCTGTACATGAAATATATTTTCAAAATAACTATCAGGGAGTGATTAGTGATCGATACTGATGCCAAAAATGCAATCAGTAAAATTTTTGTCTGTCTGTCTGTCTGTCTGTCTGTCTGTATGTTCCTTATAGAAACAAAAACTACTCGACGGATTTTGACGAAAATTGATGCAATTATTCTTCATACTCCTGGGCAGGTTATAGTATACTTTTCATCACGCTAAATCAATAGGAGCAGAGTAGTGAAGGGAAATTTTGGGAAAACGGGAGAATTACTCCATTTTTAGGGTTTCGTAGCCAAATGGCAAAAACGGAACCCTTATAGATTCGTCATGTCTGTCTGTCTGTCTGTCCGTCCGTGTGTCACAGCCACTTTTCTCCGAAACTATACGGCCTATGCTATTGAAACTTGGTAACTAGATGTATTCAGTGAACCGCATTAAGATTCTTATATAACACTAGAAAAAAGCAGTAAATTTTGGGGGTCCCTATACTCAGAACTGAAACTCAAAATTTTTTTTTCATCAATCCCACTGTGGGGTACCTATCTATAGATAGGTCTTCCAAAATGCTGTTGAGGTTTCTAACATCATTTTTTTCTAAAGTGAATAGTTTGCGCAAGAGGGATTTCCAAAGTGGAAAAATGAGTCCCCCTCTAACTTCTAAACTAAGAGAGTGATAAATCTATAAAAATTATATGATGTACATTGCCATAAAAACTACCAACGAAAATTGGTTTGAAAAGATAGAGCTGGTGGTTTTTTTTAATACGTCATAAACCGTAATTTTCGGTTAGAAAAATCAATATCACTGCGAACGTATTACAACATCAATCAAAGTTACAACGAACTATAAGAACTTTTATATTATGTTACTTCCTGCTACGAAACCCTTCATGGGCGAGTCCAACTCGCACTTGGCCGGTTTTTTTTAAGCTTCCGTCGCGTGTGCAGCCTTAATGGTTAAAGTTACATAGACATCATGTATGACGGAAATACATATTCGTATTCTACATAAAATTGTCTAAAAAATATCCTATGTCTATCTTTTATGGTTGACTCACAATAACACGTGTAACTCCTGATAGCTTAGCAGTTCGGAGCATTCTGATTATATTTGTTTACTTTTACGTTAATAATACTCTCACTCATCCCTAATTTAAAAAAGTTAACATTATTACCTATTTAAAAGAAAAGAATCATAGAAACACCAAACTTATATAAGCCATCGCACCGTCGCACGTGAATACTGAATCATGCTATAAGATAAAATCGTAAGAAGTCGCTGCCTGTACATGGAAGATAAATTAGAAAAAGTATTATAGGGGGGCTTTATAAACGCAATAGAACCCAAAACAATGATTTTTAGAATTTTCGTATATTTGTCTGCATGTCTGTATGTCTGTATATCTGTTCTGTTTGTCTGTACGTTTGTGCACGCTAATCTCAGTAACCGCTTAACCGATTGCCATGCGATTTTCTTCATTGTGTTGAGGTTTGCTCCACTTAACATTTAGTCTTTATTTCATGTCAATGTTATATCACTTTAAAGAATCGTACATAGACATAAGAATCTAAAAATGGCTAAATCTAAATAGCCCTGTTTGCTTAATCATAAAAGAGCTTAATGGTTAAGGCTATTTTAAAACAATTCAGTCCACTCCTTCGGCGCACACTGAATTGTTTTAAATAGACTTTTAATCTTTAAGCTCTTTTATGATTAAGCAAACAGGGCAGTTTCACACACTGCTTGATGAGTCTGCTGACAAAATACCTCTCCTTTCATACACGATATGTGACGTAAACGAAGTTGCGGGTTCAGCTAGTTAAGTTTATAGTAATACAGCCAAGTTCGAAATATTAACTTCTCCGGTAGATGGCGTTATTCCAATTCACACACGCTGTCTGCCGTCAGGAAATAACATCACTCACAGAATAGCTCAGCTAACATCAAGCCAGGGAGCTCTTTATATCATTATAGCGTGGCATTAAATTCTCCAGACACTAATGTTTGTAATGCCCTCCTGTCCGTGCACAACTAATTAGGGATTGTATCATTTGTATAAAATATAACTTTTATTGCCTTTATTGTGTGTTTCTTGTGGTGATAAGCAGAGGTAATGAACCGACTGTCGTCTCGGTGTGTGCTCCCAAGAACAAGTGTACGAAGCTTACATAGGGACGTTGTTATTTTGCTTTCCTGTCTCCTTGTATCACAACTATTTGTAAAGTTTGTGAAGAACAAGACTTCAGAAAGTCGAAACGCGACTCGATAGATTCGAACTAGCTAATATCTTGTAGGTTTATAAATGTACAGTCAGCAAAATAGCTTGGGTTGCAAGAACTTGCAAGCCACACAATGATGTTTGTATGGACAAAACCAGAGTAGATATCAAAACGCTGCAAACCGCCTCGCAATTTCAATAAAATTGCGAGGCGGTCTAAATTTGTTTTAACTAAATATTCTATATGTTCCTAATTATTATTGTTATTTTGCTGCCTGTAATTTGAACTGTTTTCTTCAGTGTACCTAGTCACTGTGAATTACTTTTGTAATCAAAGTTTGGTAGAGTTGATGAACGTTTTGTGAATAAAGGCAGTGAACTCTATAGGCATTTTAGAAGATAGCTATTGACTACAAAATCAAAATACTTTTATAATCTCAACTTTCTATTAGTCTATATCCGATTTTTCATGGATGCTATCTACTGACTAAAACCACGCGCTGCTCTTCCATCTACCTGGCCGTGGCACGCCTGGGAAAGCCCTCGGAACGATGACCCCAGGGTTCCCAATGCTGCGCTTTGACGTCACAGATTTAAATTCTAAAATCCCACTTCTCATTTAACTCAGCCTAGCTACACTGCTGGACGTACCTAGGTCATTCACAATTTCATATTGCAGGATGATTAGTCTTACTGTACCACTCTGACCTGTGGGTATGGTAGGTATAGGATTTTGATTACAGTTTTCTTCTTCTTTCTTTGCCATGAATTCGTTTAATATTATATTCACATATCATCTAAGCAGATTGCAACTATATTATATTGACTGCGAAATTTCTGCATACTCTCTGGTTCTATCTTGTATTTATAATTATAATTCTCTATTCTCTACCTCTTTGTCTTCAGAAAAATCACAAAGTGGTAATTTGTGTGTAAAAAGACATGGAGGTCAAGGATATCCCATCCGTACTAATATTTATTAATCCTGTTACCGTGTGTTTGAGGGACTATGTAGTACAGATGGGGTGCTTTTTCATAGAGGACAGTGTACGTTGGCCATTAAATGACCCAGTAGTGGATGTTTAATGGCTCGTATCCATAATTTTATCACCACCTACCTTAAGTCAACCTTCGTCCTTTACTCATAAATAAAAATTAACAAGTGATTAACTAGAATTGATGTACCTATGTGTTACGGGAAGCAGGCCTCAATAGGGGGTCGTACGACCGACGCCCGATGCCTGGTTCGCAGTATGACTCGCGCGGACGACGTATAATAAAATAACACTCATCGCTCCGTGGCTGGTCGGTATTCTGGCGTAATTCATTAATAAAATTTTATTTAACATCAATTTTCTGCTTGGCACTCTTTAAAAAAAGGTATGTCTTAAAAGTCGACTGTAAGATACCAACATACTTTTTTTAATACTGCAAGGTGTCAACCATGCATATTAGTTTTACCAACTTAATGAGATGCGAGCCTTGTCACTAAAGCCTATGAACGTTTACCAGTCGTGTTGCCAACTTTACGAAAACATTCTAATACCTATCCTATCCAATCTAAAGAACTCCATGCTGATGTCTCTGGTGACGACGTGCTCTGGGTTCTTGCAGGTGGTGGCAAGAGAAACAGCTGGTTTCTTGGTGAACTTTATAATAACGGTTCTTGTACAAATCACAGACGTATAGGTAGGTAGATATAGGTGCGCGTGTTGAGGTGACGGTGTTTTTTGACGTAGTGACTGACGGCCGCACAGCTGTTGCTCGGTGAGCGGGGCGCGTGGACCCCCCGCGTCTTGGATGCCCCTGCGTCGTCCTGCTGGCGACGATATGTCTCCGACAGTCTCTGTTTGGGATTTTACCGAACCTTACACACCGTATGTTCTGAAGAGCTCCCAATCCCAAACAAAGCGTTTATCTGGGCCAGAGGTGCCGTTTTCACTGTGAAGGAAACCTTTGCGAAGAACCGAGCGATTTAAAAAATCTATTTTCTATCGAACCATAAAAAATATTTGGGCACTGTCATAGTCTTCCGGGCTGTAAGAGTGACCTTAATTTGCAAGATGTTGCCTGATTTTCCATCGGGCAGGTACGTCACTTTGGCTACCTGAAATATTTATATTAAAAAAATACCTAATACAATACCAGGGCAAATGAAATTGCCTTGGTATTGTACTTTCTTCCGCTTACGTTCGCATTATACTAGCGTAAGCGGAAGAAAGTCCTTTTCAAACCGCACGCAACTCCAGAAATGAGATGTGATAATTATGTTAAATGAGTAGCGATATTGTAAGGCTTGTGTTGAGAACCTTACGGCCTGGCCACGGGGTTCGGCGGTGGCGGCGGCGGCGGCGGCGGCGGAGGCGACTAATCGTGCGGCATCGTTTGCAGGCCACGGGGTAGTCGCGTTCGCCGCCGCGATCAGTCATTTGATCACTGGCCTAGTCGCCGCGACTGCCGCCCGACGCCGTGGCTCGCACCGTACTGATTCATGCATTTGTTTCACTCGCTCGCCGCACCGCCAGTCGCCGTGTCGTTCGCTCGGTACATTTCGCCGGTCGCATCGCCGGTCGCCGTGCCGCGTGGCATGCTCAGTACATTTCTATTCATTTGTTTGAGTCGCAAGACGCTTCGACGGTCGCGCCGCACAAATTTTCGCCATGGCGACTGCCCCGTGGCCAGGCCGTTAAGGCGGACCACAAATATTTGTTTCGTATCTCGGCTGTGTTTCATTCAAATACTAACTTTGAAGCTTTATAGCCAGCTAAGAATAAAAAAACCGGCCAAGTGCGAGTTGAACTCGCCCATTAAGGGTTCCGTAGCAGCAAGTAACATACTATAAAAGTTCTTGTAGGTCGTTGTAACTTTGATTGATGTTTCAACACGTTCGCAGTGGTAGTGATTTTTCTCGGCGAATATTGCGGTTTATGACGTAGGTATTAAAAAAAAGCTACCACTCGATTTCGTTCAAAATAATTTTCGTAGGTAGATTTTATGGCAACGTACATTATATATTTTTTTTTAGATTTATCATTCTCTTAGTGTAGAAGTTAGAGCGGGGGGGGGGGGACACATTTTCCACTTTGGAAGTGTCTCTTGCGCAAACTATTCACTTTAGAAGAAAATGATGTTAATAATCTGTATAGCATTTTTGTAGACCTATCTATAGATATGATACGTAGGTATGGGTTTGATTAAAAAAAAAAATTGAGTTTCAGTTCTGAGTATGGGACCCCCAAAATTAACTGCTTTTTTATAGTTTTATATAAAAATCTTGATGCGGTTCACAGAATACATCTACTTACCAAGTTTCAACAGCATAGGCCTTGTAGTTTCGGAGAAAAGTGGCTGTGACACACGGACGGACAGACAGACAGACATGACGAATTTATAAGGGTTCCGTTTTTGCCATTTGGCTACGGAAACTTAAAAAGGATATCTTTTTTTACGTTTAGTAACTAGTTACGAAACCGGAATCAAATTTTTGTTTTCATAACTGGTTTTCTGAACCAGTTACGGAAATATTTTTCTGTGTTCATAACTAGTTCATAACCAAATCTCAGTAAGAATCGCACAAACGAGAAAAAAGTCCTATTCGTAGATGGCTACGAAAATTCAGCCACGAATTTGGATGGACGGGACTTCCCTTGTTACATACACGCACCCCCTATCATCCATACATGCCCGTGTTTATCACATTGTTTAAATGGAATTTAACATTTTATTTACAAGTCTGCTCCCTTGAGTAGTAGCGTTATGATACAATTAAGTACTAAATGCGAAAGAATTTTTAAAACCGGTTTCGAGTTTGTGTTTATCAATTACAAATTACAAACAAGCAAATTTTTCTCTCCATATAGGTACGTATACTATTTTACTATTTATTGTTAAAAATTACAGAGAAACATAATTATTACATATCTATATCTATACTAGCTGATGCCAGCGGCTCCGCCCGCGTGGAATGTTATTCCCGGTCACAGGGGCATGAAAAAAATTTTTTAATAATAAATACAACCGACTTCAAAGAAATCCTGAAAAATAAAATTTACTTAACACAAACAAAGTAATATGTATTTTGATTTATCAGATTTAATTCAATATCATATTGAAATCGGCGCCAAGTAAATTTATAGGTTTAGGGAGGTATTATTCATGGCACCAACTTCAATATTATATTAAATACAATCTGATAAATCAAAATACATATTACTTTGTTTGTGCTAAGTATATTTTATTTTTCAGGATTTCTTTGAAGTCGGTTGTATTTTTTATTGAAAAATTTTTTTTCATTATTTTAAGTAACGGGTGAACCGAAATATATATCTATCTAGGTGAAAGTTCTCATCAATACAAATTAATCAAGCCCCAACACAAGGTAGCGGCTATAAATCGTTAAGGAATTCCCTCGAATCTCTTTTGGTCCCATCATCAGATCGACTCCAGACCTTCATTAATGGTAGTACATCAAAGCACTGAATTAAAAAAAGACGTGTGGCACTCGGGGACTGCCGCGGTAAAGCTACATAGCATTTTTAGGGTTCCGTAGCCGAATGGCAAAAAACGGACCCCTTATAGATTCGTGTCGTTATTTTACATAAACATTACCGTGTCCGTTGTGAAAAATTGTGAATTAAAAGTTAGTGGGTGATTTGCAAAGTGCTGTAAATATTCTTATCTATGACGCATTTCAATCGGAGCATCGAAATTGTTTTCACATTAAGAACTCTAAATTCGACCAGTAGGTACTCTTAATTCAACTTTGGTCGAGTTGCTAAGACGCGGATCGGTACGCAAAAGGTACAAGATCGATTCTGGGTACATGCGTCACTTTTTGGATTGACTTAATATAGTTATAACGACTGCAGAGTGCATAATTGACGTAAACAAAAAAAATTATGAAGTGCGAGACGTACGAGCGTGACCGAGCATGGCCGAGAATAGCCGAGTGTTACGTGTTTTTCGTGACGGAATTTCTGGATTCGGTCTCCACGCTCAAGGCCCGCGATAGAAGCTATGCAATAGCTTAAAAGTTAACAAACGCACTAGTTGTCCCTATAATTTTCGGTGGTTGCCCTCGATTTCTCCAGGATCCCATAATCAGATCCTAACCTGGTTAAAATGGGACCACCTCAGAAGTAAACCCAATTCAACAAAAAAAATTGAAATCCGTCTATAATTGACGGAAATATCGGTGAACATACATAAAACATTAAGACCTTTCTTTTTTTTTAAAGTTGGTTCTATCAATCTAGGTGTAAAGTTCTCATCAATACAAATCAATCAAGCCCAAACACAAGATAACTGCTGTAAATTGTTTAGGAATGCCCTCGACTGTCTTTAGACTCTATCATCAGATCGACGCCAGACCTTCATTAAAGTGTAGAACATTAAAGCACTTAATTAAAAAGTTAACAAGCGCACTAGTTGTCCCTACAATTTTTGGTGGTTGCCCTCGTTTTCTCCTGGATCCCTTCATCAGATCCTGACCTGGTGAAAATGGGACCACCTCAGAAGTAATCCCTATTCAACAAAAAAAAAATTTTTTGAAATCCGTCTATAAGTGACGGAATTATCGATTGACATACATAAAAAAAAATTCATACAGACGAATTGAGAACCTCCTCCTTTTTTTGAAGTCGGTTAAAAATAGATGTCGGCCGATTCTCAGACCTACTCATTATGCTCACAAAATTTCATGAGAATCGGTCAAGCCGTTTCGGAAGAGTATGGCAACGAAAACTGTGACACGAGAATTTTATATATTAGATTTACATTATTACTATCTAAACTAAACCTAAACAAGGCCCCCGTGGCCTTAGAATTTAGAATTAGAATTCATACTTAGAGTATAAACAGAAGGTAATTTATACTCAGAATTCAAACCTTAGCATGTTTATCAGTTGTCTGGGTTCTTCAGCATAAGCATAACTTTAACTTGGGCTAAATGTAAATACCTACGAGTAGCGTTGTAAAAAACATGTAGCCAAACATTATGCTGTTTCCTATTAGCAATACGTTGTCATATACTTATGCGCTTCCTTACGGGTAAAAAAACAGTAAAAGCGACATTAGAATTGAGGTAGTGTACCAGACGCTATAGAAGCATTGCGTCCGGAGTGTTAGGGCCGCGTAAGGTCCGATAGGGGCTTTCTTCCGCGCTCGCTTACCTTGTGAAATTAACTTCCTGCCTCTAGACGCTCCCTCACCGGGAGCATTCGCGTGTAATGTAACGTTACAGAGTTGAGTATTACAGCAGTGAGGGAGGAGAATCGAGCATTGCAATGCGCGCCTTGTAATGATACAAGACGAGGTTACATCAATGAAGGAGGAGAACCGAGCATTACAATGCGCACCTTGTAATGATAGAATGTGTAATGTTTTTATACAACTTGTAACATCTTTAATCTTTTTTATTGCGCTAAATGTTACATTACATGCGAATGCACGTCGGTCAGGGAGATAGTATTGTAATTGTAACGTAATGCTCAAAGCCGAATCTATAATATTACATTACACGCGAATGCTCATCGGTCAGGGAGGCAGTATCGTAACGTAATGCTGTTAGTCAAATCTATAAATGTTACATTCCGCGCGAACGCTCGTCAGTCAGGGCGGTAGGCTGTAACGTAATGCTCAAAGTCAAATCTAATATGTTATATTACACGCGAATGCTACCAGTGAGGGAGGGCCTAAAAAGGTTTTTAAAAAGGGTCTTATAAGGTTCCTGATCGGCTGCGCGAGTGTTCAATCGTCCATGGGCTACAATGAGTACTTTCCAACACGGTTTTACTACAATTGTGACTAGATGGCGATGAGTGTTTTCTATTGAATACTTAATATCAAACTTTTACTTGAGCCCAATAAGAGAGCCCCACGTCCACCTGTGCATATTGGCAGTGGGCGCTGGGCACACGCTGATTTCATTGAATGAGTATTTAAAACTAACGAACGTTCCTTCGAAACTTCGAAAAAGTAGTTCGAGAAACATATTCAGTAGGTATCCCTACTGAATATGTTTCTCGAACTACTTTTCAGAAGGTAAAAAATAGTAGTTTTCGATACAAGTGTGGGATTTCTGTTATTACAACGAGTTACGACGACAGGTGTTGGCCCGAGCCGAAGGCGAGGGTAGACAGACGGAACGAGTTTAAATAACAGTCCCACACGTTGTATTGAACAACTATTTTTAATACAGTTGCGAAAATATGAAGCAATTTCATAAAATAATAAAAACAATAAACCTGAATATCCAAAATGGCGCCAATCGTAAAAGATTATATACCTTTCTAAGCAGAGACTATGGCAGTGCACTTCATACAGCCAACTTTTTTTATATTTATAAATTTAATTTGGCCGTTAGTTATATTAATTTACGCTATATTTTAATTTAAATTACTTTTAATCTGATATTAAAACAAGTTAATATCTTTTTTAGAAATATTTGCATGAATCACAGACATTATTTTGACAATTGGGAAAGAAAACTCACGAGTGCGGTAATGGTAAAGAAAAAGCACGAGTGTGTAATAGCCCACATCCCGAACGCTATACGTCCCTGTAATACGCCACTTTTTGAGCAACTGTATTAAAAAGATTTTTTTAAGACTATGTTACGCATATTACGCTATGACCAGTTCTGAGATGGGTGACCATTTATGACGGTAACATTAACTGGCTTCGTGGTCCAGTGGTTAGAGTACCTGACTACGGATTCGCAGGTCGTGGGTTCGATTACCACCCAGAAAAATATCTTTGTGTGATGACCACATTGATTTGTTCTGTGTCTGGGTGTAATTTATCTATGTTATGTAGGTATGTATTGAGGAATATAGTAAGTACCTATGTTTATCAATTATCTAGATCCCATAGCACAATTTCTATGATCTTATATTAGCTTAATTTGGGCTAGATAAACTTGTGTGAGAATGTACAAAGATTTCCAAAAAAAAAAACTATTGTGTCCATGCCTGGGATAGCACGTTAAGTAGGTATTCCAAATTTCATCAAACGATTTTGATGAAATTTTTCAGCGGTTTAGGCGTGAAAACGTAACACACAGACAGAGTTACGTTCGCATTTATAATATTAGTAAGTATAACGTACCTCTCTATAACATGGCTCCTCCATATTCCTCCTTATGCTCGTCCTGTGCTTCTTCTTGCCGAGTACTACAATCACGTACGAGTTTGCCGAATGAGGGTTCATCCATGACAGTTTGCGAGCTTCTAGAACGTTCACAGATATCTGAAAGAATAGTTCAACCAAGCTTCCTTTAGTAGAACTAAAACCATAGTCAATATGTACAGTCAACTACAAAAAGATGTACTAGTTTAATCTTACAAAATCGCTCTCGCAGGGATACATCATTTTGTAACATTAAACTAGTACATCTCTTTGTAGTTGACTGTACAACAGCTGATTCCAGTACACTCGAATTAAAGCATTCATAGCTCTAATTGCTCAGTGGACTATTCATGACCACGGTATTGAGTATCTGACGATACAGTTGATCCAAAGATGGGTGATCGTTTGTGGCATTTTTATTTACGGGCGTTTCCGGAAAGGCACGTGAAGTTGGCGGTACCGGCTGCCAGTAACATGGGAGCCATTAAGCCAAGTTATAAGCTTAGTGGAAACAGCTTCGGTCCATTTCAACACTCCAACAGCCTCTCTCTTTAAGTGCCTCTACCTACCGCTTCGGAGATAAATATAGGATATCAGATCTCGGACTCGGAGAGTGATAATATGCACCAACAGTGAAGGCATCATCTCCTCAGGTAGGTATCAAAGATGCAAAACAAAATAACTAGGTAATAGTATTATCGCAGATGCACTAAGATTGATAAGGAATGTGGACGACCATCTACAAAAGTTCAGGCAACTCCTTTTACAGCATGATTCATATTCAGACGTATAAAAAGACAGGATCCTTTTTGACCTAACCTGATCCTGAGTAAAGAAGGCCTGAAGTCAATGGCCGCCTGCTACCCAAAAATATGTTCCGACTCCGAGACAAGCGAGACACGAAGTTCAATGCATTTCTCATTAAAACACCTCTTTAAAGTTGACAGGTGGTATAGGTAGGTACTCTGTATGGAAAAGGCAGCTGTGTTATATAAAGCAGTTCACTGGCTGAAAGCACAATTGCGAGTTGGACATGTGAGCGCATTGTCTCCAACAAAAACGTAACAACTGCCAGTAAAGGACAGATTGTAGGGTGCCTAACAAGTTCGCATGAAGAACGGACATAAAATTATTGATTTCAGTTTTAGTAAGGTCGTGGCATTTAGGAAAGAAATCAATGTATCTACTTTTAGCATTTGGGAAAAAAATCATACGAGTAAAGTATAAGAATTCTTCATGATACATACAACATACCTACTCGTAATATTAGAGTACGAGCCGCGTCCGCTATTACCCATTTATACAAGGAAAACACTTCTAAACTTGTAAAAGGAAAAAGATTGTTGATTCATAAATATTAATATCTATACGTATAAATTTTATAGTCATACATTAGATATGAAATTTTATTCTTTCAACTACTAATTAGTTTTAATGTATTTTATCATATTTTATATTCAGTTCAAACACAAAGGAATGCTTATTAACATTTTTTTGAATTGTTCTTATTTTGTCTTGAATTTGATGAATTCGCATCTAAGTTATTAAATCAAGGAAGTATAGGTATCTAATTAATCTAATGTTTGATTGCTATACAAACAAATTTCATGTATCATGAAATTTGTTTACTTGTAGGTACTTACCTTTATGCGCTTTCTAGAATAACCGTTACATTTGTACTTAACTTAATTAATCTGCTATCTATTTTCCCCCATTCCCAACCGACCACCTGAGTTATCCACCTGGTTGGTCAGTTAGGAATAAAAGTTCCTAACCACCCACCTTGTGCACTTGGTTGGTCAGATAGGAATAAAAATTCTTAACCACCCACCTGTGACTGTATAAAATAAATAATGTCCATAATGTCTACTTTATCAATATACCCACATGTCTATATGGCAAAACAAATGAAAATCGACAAAACAAATGAAGATCTACAAAACAAATGAAGATCGACAAAACAAATGAAGATCGACAAAACAAATGCAGATCGACAAAACAAATGAAGATCGACAAAACAAATGACGGTCAGATAAACAAATGACGATCGGCAAAACAAATGACGATAAAAAAAACATATGCAGATCAATAAAACAAAAGACTATAAGCAATTTGATAAGATCAAAAATACTTGCAGCCATATTTAGTAATCTAGATGCGTTTGCCATTAAAAAAAATAGGTGCAAGCAAATCTCGACCTTTATGACACTTCTCTAAAAATGTGCTTTTAGGCATTTATTGACATCACTGATCACGAATATGTAAAAATTTAATTGGATTTGAATGGTGTTAGCATCTAGATTACAAAAAATGGGTGCAAGCAAATTTCGACCTTATGAACATACATTATATTTATTTATTTTTCATATATTCGTGATCAGTGATGTGTATAAACGCCTAAAAGCACATTTTTAGAGAAGTGTCATAAAGGTCGAGATTTGCTTGCACCTATTTTTTTTAATGGCAAACGCATCTAGATAACTAAATATGGCTGCAAGTATTTTTGATCTTATCAAATTGCTTATAGTCTTTTGTTTTATTGATCTGCATATGTTTTTTCTATCGTCATTTGTTTTTTCTATCGTCATTTGTTTTGCCGACCGTCATTTATTTATCCGACCGTCATTTGTTTTGTCGATTTTCATTTGTTTTGTCGACTTCAGTAGTTTATCTTACTTTCATTAATTGTTTAGTGATCTTCATTTGTTTTGCCGATCTTCATTTGTTTTGCCGATCTTCATTTGTTTTGTAGATCTTCATTTGTTTTGTCGATCTTCATTTGTTTTGCCATATAGACATGTGGGTATATTGATAAAGTAGACATTATGGACATTATTTATTTTATACAGTCACAGGTGGGTGGTTAAGAATTTTTATTCCTAACTGACCAACCAAGTGCACAAGGTGGGTGGTTAGGAACTTTTATTCCTAACTGACCAACCAGGTGGATAACTCAGGTGGTCGGTTGGGAATGGGGGTTATTTTCTGCCAATTTACTGTGGAACTCATGCTCAGTTCATACTGACATTTGTGCCAATATACATAACTTCTATTACATTCAAATGAAATATTCTGGGTGGAAGATTTGACTATGTATGCCATGCCTCCTTTGAGAATGTCCTTGATTGTTCTAAAGCATGGTCCTCTGAGTTGCACAATAAATAATTCATAAGCATATACCTGAAAATACTGCGGCGTGGTTTCCGGGTTCCTCTCCGCCTCGATCCTGTAAGTCGGTTGCCTCGCTGGTTTTTGTCGGCATCGTTTCTCGGGCGACCTAGCTCGCATGCTGAACTAATGATTTCTTGTCTTGTAATGATAATGATAATGACAGCCTTTATGACGGATGTCAATGTTTTGTCTACTGATTTTTTGCGAAGGAGGTGGGCTAATTTTATGAGCGTATTAATGGTTTATGGTTTCTACGTATACACTTGCGTTATTGTGTGACGGAATGCTTTATAAAGTTCTTTTAGTGTTCAAGCATTGGTTGAGTACTTATTTGTAAGTTCTTTCTAACATTTCCAACCCTGCATACATACATATAGTCACGCCTTTATCCTCGAAGGGGTTGGCAGAGGCATAGTGTACGTCCATATTTCACCATATATTTTTTTGTTTCACGTAATAGGTGATAAGCTTATTGCCGTGTTGAAATGGATAGGCGCAGGTTGTGACGATATATATTTGAAAATTTTCAAGCCGCCAATAAGGCCTTCAACTTGACTTAACGATTGTCATTTTACTGACAACTGGGTTTCATTTCGAGTTTTCGTTCTCTACGCAATGGATCGTTTATGAAACTGTTCCCTTAGTCACCGCTTCATGTATATGAGTTTCCACCTACTATTTTCTTTTTGAGTTTGTGTTTACATAATTATCGCGGCGCGTTCAGTCCAACATTCAAGCTTGGAACTTCAGCATTTGATTCAATCTACAGGAACCATTTCTTGTCATACTCACTTTCTTCCTTTAGAATATCGCTCTAGTCAAGCAAGCATAAAAGCTCTAGCTTTATTTCTAGTCTAGTTTTACAAGTACTGAGCTGAGGTTCAAATTGCTAATATACTTAATTACCTATTTAGAATACAAAAAACCCGACTGCCAAGTAAACATACAACTGAAAAGCAAAAAACAAGCTCTACATTTCTTTAGTGATTTTCTTTAGCTACTTACTGTTTTACTTTGTCGGCAACATTTGCAGGCGGGTAGAAGCTATGTCAAGCGAGTGGTGGTTTACAAAACAGCTACATGTTCCCATAGCTTGTTCTCGCCTGCAAATGTTGCCGACAAAGTAAAACAGTAAGTAGCTAAAGAAAATCACAAAAGAAATGTAGAGCTTGTTTTTTGCTTTTCAGTTGTATGTTTACTTGGCAGTCGGGTTTTTTGTATTCTAAATAGGTAATTAAGTTTATTTAAAACTTTTTAGTTATGTTAGTAGTGGAGTTATTAATTTTCGTGTAGTGAAAGGACATGACCAAAATTCCACCTTAATTATTATATTTTTGGTCATATTTCTGGTGCTACTCAGCCGATTGCAATCAAACAAATGTTAGAATTTAAGTCTGACTAAGGCCTTATAAACACATTATACCACATCGAAATCGGTTCAGCAGTTTTGCGTTCATCGCAGTTAAATAATTATAACGCCAAAAGTCCGCCGTTTTGATTTTCCATGAATTTTATTATACCTAGTGTCACGCACACAATCACGATGAATCAAATGACACCTTGTATTTAAAAATCCATTAAGCTGTTCAGGCTGTAGAGCGTCCAAGATAAATTATCATACTTTACATTTTAGCGCAAGAAGACTGCCATTTTCATTTTTCAAAAAATTTAATATACCCGGTGTCACTCACACAATCACGACGAATCAAATGAAACCTCGTATGTTAAAATCCGTCAAGCCGTTGAGTCTGTAGAGCGTGCAAGAAAAAAATTTACGTTTTCATTTTAGCGCCAAAAGTCAGCCATTTTGATTTTTTTGAAATTTTAATCTAGGTACCTGGTGTCACTCACACAATCACGATGAATCAAATGACACCTCGTATCGTCGTTGCGCCTTTATAAGTTCCATATGTGCATTTTTTTGATTTTTCGATTTTTGCATATTTATAATCTCCGTTTAAATCTACACATGCTAGTAAAATCCGTTGTCTAATATTTAGCTTAGAACCAATTTTGCAATATTCCGTATGTGTTTTAAGCTTTGGAAAAAAACGTTATGTGCACACACGCACATATGGAATATGCGATCTTGCCAATATCGCGCGGAAAACATGATAAATATGTAACATTATGGCGACAAACATGGTCTAAGGTGACGTTAACCATCATTTTAATTAGCATTGGAAAGAAAAGTGTGTCGAAATTCGTAAGTAATGTGCTTTTTATTTATTTATTATTATTATTTTATAAGTTTTGTTGTGAATAGAGTCCTACCCACAATATAGGGGCCACTTTCCGGTCTCACCTGCGAGTGGTGCTTCTGCTGATTAACGGATGAGGTCATGACGAAGAGAAGGACAAACAAAATAAAGCACTACGCACTACTTAGCCGTCTGTTCAACGTCGTACTGAACGACGTTGAACAGACTAACAGGTTAACCCCTACCAATATGAAAGTTTATAAAAATAAACGGCCCCCAGTTCCCTGCACTTCCGCTGTTCAGGTCGCGGTAGCGGTCACAACAATGGCGGGAGGGAAGTGAAAAGAATTTACGGGCTAAGACAGGCTACCAGTTACGACTGATCCTGGCTCCATATAACGACACACTTTAGGTACACTCCATAGCTGAACGAGCATCTTATCAAACTCAAGGTAGAACTGAGTCGCAAAGACATACTAGGCTTGTGCGAGGTCCGAAAAAAGGGTATCTTCACTTACAAACTTCAATCAAGGAACACTAGAACACACTAACCCTCACACCAGATGAAATGCTCTATTTTTAGCAAAGTGATGGAAGGACCTCCGACAGTGGTGTCGATTTTATGATGAAAATTTACCTCATTAGCAGTAGTGTGGAAGTCAGCAGTGTATGGCTCGGGTAGCATATCTTATACTTGAACTCACCGACAGGAACTCTCTTAATGTGATACAGGTGTTTGCCATTACCTCGAGAAGCACGAAATAGGCAATCGAGGCTGTGTACGAAGACATACAAGGCACTGTCAAATCGAGGCTGTGTACGAAGACATACAAGGCACTGTCATCTACAATGGGGATGGGGTAGGGTATAAGGTCGCGGCAAAACCGTGATACCGCGAATGACTGGCGCACATACCTAATTGTTGATTTTCCCTTCAACCTCAGGGTCACTTCTTGGTGAATTCTTTCTTTTTATATGAGGCCCCATAGAAGGTAGATTTGGTGAAGCCCCGACAAAGTCACAATTAATGAGAAAGTCTTTATCATAACGGACAAAATTGATGACTCTGTGATTGTCAGGTGGTTTAATGCAGGTTGTGATCACTGACTTGTCCCAGTATTTTCACAAAGAGCCCAGGTTTATTTTCACAAAGGCCTGTTCTTGGACCTACTATGCTCCACATAGAATTGGGATCCGAAAGGTTTCAATTGAAACTTTGAAATCCTTCTCGATTTGCTAGAAACCACTCACAACGATAAAACTGACACACTGGTAAAACGTTACAACAAGTGCTCGAAGATGTTTGTCCAGCAATGGCAAAAAAGACGTTCAAAGCTCGATACTCTCGAAGTTATGAAGATTAGACGGGAAATGAGACCTACGCCTGCGTATTTGTCAGAACGGTTTGACCATAACGTCAAAATTCTAAAGCTGCTAAGACACGACCTCAGACGTAATAACACCAGTGTTTTCGAGGCTACGATTGAGCAGAACAGGGGCACTAAGATCTGTACACAACAGTTCAACAGCAGCAAACAGCCACAGGTAGCAAAATTGTACCCTTAAGGTAATTTCATTAAATATTCTCAAGGAAATTGACTGCTTTTACAGAGACCTATATTTATCACGGGTTAATTAGCCTACGTGGCCTAGTAATGACGGCCACAGGGCTCCATTAACGCACCAATGTACTAGATATCGATCAGAGCAAGTCAGCGCGGCTCTCGAGCAACTAAAAAATAATAAATCCCCTGGAGAGAAGAACAACACCTTAAGTTTGGTGGGGCTCTGGTCCTTAAAGTGTATTAAATTTTATTCTCCAGCTGGAACAGACAACTAAAGCTGGCAGAGGGAGTGTGGTGACTCTGATCATTAAAAAAAGGGTGACAAGACCGGCCCCATGTCACTTCTGCGCGAGCCATATTTACAAGTTGTTCTCGGGAATATTATAGTGTCACAAATTGCCTCACCGTAAAGAAACGACGTAGCAGGGACTAATTTAAAAACTAGTCGAAAGATTGAGACTTGTGGTTGCCCAGGAGTATACTTACCTTGAAACCTGCTTTGAAACGATGTTATCCGTCAGAATACCAGAGTTATCGACATAGCCCTCAGAGCATGCGTTTTGTATGGTAGGTACCCATCTATAGAAGAAACGATAGCCTGATAGATAACGATAGAGCTTCATGAACGTAGGATAGGACGATCCCCCAGCTGATGGCTCGACAGCCTGAAATGGTACTCTGTTACCTTTTCAGGCTGACGAGCCATCAGTGACTGAATGCGAAAGACGTAGGACCGTATGTTCCGGCTTAATTTGGGCGAGGCCTATGTCCATCATTGGACTGCCTAAATTTGATTACCAAATTAAGAATAGGCATAAAACTGAGCACGGTTTCTACAGACATAAGATCGTACGTAATTATTCAAAAGTTTAAGCTCCATCTATTTTGTTCTGCACTCTGCATTGTAATCGTGTAAGTAGATTAAAGACTTTATAGAGGAGTTTATAATGAGACTCTTAGGTATTTTAACATACTGTTTATTTAACTTTTACTATTGCCGATCAGACTGCCTCTGTGGCGCACTTGAAGTGATACCGCCTGCGGCGCTGGAGGTCGTGGGTTCGATTCCCACCGGAGACAAATATTTGTATGACCCATAAATGTTTGTCTCAAGAGTCTGGGTGTTTCTATGTATAATATGTATGTATTTAAAAGTATATAAGTATTAATATTCGTGGTCTGATACCCATAACTAGTGACCGACCGAACTTTCGGTTTCGGTTTCGGTTTCGGCCAGTTTCGGCCAAAAAATCGAGTTTCGGCCGCAGTTTCGGTTTCGGCCAAAATGGGCCGAAACTTTCGGCCGGGCCGAAACTCACGTGTTCATGAATTTTGAGTGCTTAGCTCTGCTTGTGACGTGGTTAGGGTCAGCCCAACCAGTTAGTATGTTACTTACCGAAGATTTGCAGATTTACAAAGGGCTTCCAATCAATAGTTATAATAATACATTTTTTACGGAATCCTAAAAATATGATCTAGGACATTACATAAGCCTACTCCTTTCTTGTCGGTTCCGTTAACTTCGTTGGTCGTCTATCTGTCTGTCAGCAGGCTGTAACTCATGCACAGTAATAGACAGTTAAAATTTTTACAGATGACAAATTAATAATATTAAAGGGGGCCTCCCAAACAACATACGTGATTTTTTTGCTGATTTTCTTGTACGGAACCCTACGTGCGCTACTCCGGATCACTGTTGTCCAGTTTTAGTTATATACTTCTAGAATGTAACCAAAACCAGCCAAGAGCTAGTAGCAGGGCACCGTGTGGTTTTAGTCGGTAGGAGTTC
Source organism: Miltochrista miniata (assembly GCA_933228765.1). NCBI lineage: Eukaryota > Metazoa > Arthropoda > Insecta > Lepidoptera > Erebidae > Miltochrista > Miltochrista miniata. The sequence goes on along the minus strand of OW121747.1, from coordinate 33,921,369 downwards.
GCAATAGCATCTATGAGTAATTCCACACGTAAAAGAAAGAAACTTATCTTCAGGTGGAGATATTTCTAAAATGAACACTTGAGAAGATTTATACCGTTGATTGATGGCACTTTGTGGAACTTGCTGCACCTATTGAAAAAAATAACCGGCCAAGTGCGAGTCTAACTCACACACGGAGGGGTTAAAGCGGGACCCTATTAACGAAACATGAAGCCTAGCCGTCCGTCTGTCTATTAGTCACGAGGTTGTATCGCTGGAACCGTGCCAGATATCAAATTTTCACTGTACAGTAGTCGTACCGACTAAAAACCACTCATATCTTACCTAACAACCTACGGTTGGGAGCCCCGAGTACGCCCTCGGAATGATGCATACTGCGGCCGCGTCTTTGGGGGTTGTTCAGTTGTTATCCCGCTTCTTGAGCGGGGCGTGGATGAGTCTCTCACGTCATGCTATCGTCTAAGGCCTGCTTCTGTAAAGACGGTACGCAGCCCCGTCACCGTCCTCATGCCCCCGGTCATGGAGGCTGATAGTATGGGGCGCCGCCGCAGACTGTGGAACTCGGGTGACAGAGTTCTCTCCCGCTTAGTCCCCACCGCCTCTTTTACGAGCATGACATGCTCACAGGAAGAGGCCTATGGCCCCGCTCCAGCGTCACAATGACGCAAGGGCCCTCGCTTCTAGGTCCGATAGAGGGGTCCCGGCTAGAAGACATGCCGCCTCAACTGAGATCGTGCGGTATCTCCTTATCACCCTGACAGCCGTCGCCTTCTGCGGGCTAAGCAATCTAGCCGCATTGCTGGCCATCAGGATCTCCGCCCGTACGAGGGCCCCGTATAGGGCCATGCTCCGCACGATCCCAAGGTACAGTCTCCTGCAGGAACCGTTGGGTCTCCTGATATTGGCCAACAACCGCGAGAGTGCGGCTGATGCCCCCTCCCTCAGCCATGGGACCAAACTTCGGAAGTGGGTATCCGAAGTTCCTCCCGATGCTGACGCCCCCTATATATGTAAGCTGGATCCCGCAGGTGGCCTCAGGGCTGGGTCTCGGCGCGTTGCTCCTCGCGCCGTAATGAGGGTGTCGGCGTAACGTGTTACGACGACACCCTCATTCCTCACCTCTGAGCAACGGACCACGCAGCACCCAATCGTAACCGATGATCCTCCATTAGAACACATAATCAATTTATGTATATCGGATGGAATATATCCACATAGATTTAAAAAACTGATCATTCGACCGCTTCATAAAAAAAATGAAAGAAACGATATTAAGAATTACAGACCAATAGCAAAATGTGCGGTCTTTTCAAAAATTTTCGAGAAAGTGATTTACAATTCAGTATATGCCTATTTTACAAAATATAATTTGTTTTGTAATGAACAAAAGGGATTTCGAAAAAATATTAGTGTTAATATGGCGATATTTGAATTGTTGCATGAAGTCATGGCGTGTGTCGATGTGAAACTCCCGGTATGTGCTCTGTACACTGATATGACGAAAGCTTTCGACTATGTAGAGCATAAAACTTTGCTGTCGAAGTTACAGGGTTATGGCATCAGAGGAAATATTCTAAAGCCGTTCGAATCGTATCTAAGTGGTAGGCAACAATGTACAGAAATATCCAGAATATGTCCAAAAACTAAGATAAGAACTAACTATATTTCTAGACCAAGGTTAGTTCAATATGGCGTTCCACAGGGGAGTGTGCTGGGTCCATTGTTGTTTCTTATATACATTAACGATCTGCCAAAAAGCATACGGCAAAAGATGATCCTCTTTGCAGATGATTGCACTGCTGTAATTAAATGTTTAGACCTGAATCAATATGAAAATAAAATTAATAGAACCCTATCTGATATAATTGACTGGTTAAATCTAAATAATTTAGTAATTAACTTAAACAAGACAAAGATAATGCATTTTCACCAAAGATGTGAAATTCCTAATGTCAAGGCCATTTATAAGGACTGCAAAGTGGGTGTGGTGAATAGTATTAAGTTTTTAGGTATTACGATAGACAATAAACTCACGTGGAAGCCACACATAGAGGATCTGTGTGTGCGTCTAAACAAATCAGCTTTTGCATTAAGACAACTTTCTAAAAAAGTAAACAGAGAGGCTCTATTGATGGCATATCATGGTCTAGTCGCTTCACAACTGAGATATGGCATTATTTTTTGGGGAAACTCAACAGAACGCGAAACCATTTTCAAAATTCAAAAAAGGTGCATTAGGTCTATGTGTAATTTGAAAGTAACTGATAGCTGTGTTCCACATTTTAAAAACCTAAAGATACTTACTGTACCTTCTTTATATATTATAGAAACTGGAATGTTCGTACGTAGGAACATCAATTTGTTTGATATGGTTTCTTCTGTGCGTCGAGGTCCAATACGATCTCAATACAAAAATAAATTATGTAATCTTAGGTGCAATACGGCACTATTTAAAAAAGCTTTTTCGGTATGGCGACAACTGTTTATAACAAAATACCGGACACAATTAAGGACCAATCGCTCAACAAGTTTAAAAGTACACTCTTTAAAATTTTAACTGCTAAATGTTACTATACAATAGAAGATTTTATTAATGATAATGACATAAAAGAATAAAATTATAATGTATAATATATATGTAATATTAAATTGTGATTTGACTATTATTTGTTGGACGAATATGATTGTGACGGTATACCGTCATAATACCAGAAATCATAATGCCTTTACTTAAAATGCCTGAGCCCAAAATACCCGAAATCGAAATATCAATATTCAAAAGGCAAATATTTATAATATAAATAATTTAAAATGCCTTACGGTCGAATAACCGAAACCCAAAATATAAATTTATCAAATACCTTATCCTAAAATGTTCAAACACGAAATACCTTTTTTTTAACATGATTTAAATCATACATGAATGCTATATATCTGTGAATGGTTAACACCTCGACTCAGAGTATCCCGACTCGGATAGGTTAGGTTAGAAGACTAAGGCGGGAGCGAAGCGAAGCGGAGCTCCCGCCTTAGCCTTCGTGGTTTTTTTTTCTGATTTTTCGTTAGCCCACTGTAGTACTTTTGTAACTTTGAATCAAAGTGTTTTAACATGAGGTAAATCCTACATGGATACTATGCCGGACTCCTACCGACTAAAAACCACACGTATCCTACATAACAGCCTACAGTTGGGAGCCCCAAGTAAGCCCTCAGAAGGATACCCAAGGACCAACAGAGCTACGGCTACACTTAGGTGGGGGGGGGGGGGTGTAAATAAGTTAAAGTCAAATAACAAAACGTGTGAGTGGCAATAAATCTTTATTTCTTAAATCATTCATTTATTAACTACGCGCTATCTATATAATGAACTGGTATAATACCTAATACCCAGTAGGTTAAAGCGATGAACTGGGTAGGTTATGGTTTTTTTTTAATATTCACATTGTATTCTATTTTCGGTATTTTAAATTAAGGATATTTGAAAATTTGTATTTTGAATTCTGATATAATAATTATTTGTATTTTAAGTTAAGACATTTTAAGGTAAGGTGAACTGAAATAAGGTATTTTGAATGTTAAGGTATTTCGAATTCGGGTATTTTGGTCTAATGCATTTTAAGTAAAGGCATTTTGATTTCTGGTATTTTAATATATAACCGATTGTGACCGATGTATCTAAGGGTATTCCTTTCTTTTTTTAATTTTAATTTTTGTCAATGCAAGTAATATTTTTTATTTATTTATTATAATTAGATTGGACAAAGATTGATTTTATATAATTGTATTTTTTCTCTTAAAAATAGCCGTAATTTATTTAATTTATTCTTGTTAATCATTTTAAATTGTATGCATGCTTTTTTTTATTCAAACTCATATTTGTACGTCCTTGGGACAAAACATAGCGGACTTTTGAATTTAAGATCTATTATTAATGTATTACCTATGTTTAACAAATAAAGATTCTGACTCTGACTCTGACTCACAGAAGCGGTCCTAAGACCGAACCCTATGAAACACCGAACGACACATCTCGCGGACCCAGCCCTAGCCAGCTCGGGTAAGTTATGGCCCTCTCGGAAAGATAGGCCCCGACAATTCGACGGAGGCATGGAGTCATTCCATGGTAAATAAGCGCCTCCCAAACGCAGCTCCAGGGCAAGGTGCTGAAAGTGTTGGCGATGTCAAGATACACTGCCACCATCACCTCACCCTGTTCTGATGCCGATAACAAAAAATACCTACTAAAATCAGAAAAAAAATACACACAACAAATGTAATTTTTGTGCCCATTTTTTGTAACGGAACCCTCTGTGCGGAATCCGACTCGCACTTGGCTGGTTTTTTTTTTCAATATGAACACGTGAGTTTCGGTTTCGGCCGAAACTGACCCTGGGGCCGAAAGTTCGGTTTCGGTTTCGGTTTCGGCCGGAAAACCAGTTTCGGTCGGACACTACCCATAACACAAGCAGGTTATTCCTGGCTTGCTTTGGGATCAGATAGCGTTGTGTGAGATGTCCGTGAATATTTATTATTACTATTAAGGACAGAAGTTTTAATTAATACTAATACATTACAAAAAGACCGACCAATAATTGTGAAAATGAAAGTAGTACACTGAATGTTTAATACCGAAATGTCACATAATAGACTAGTTTTTGAGAAAACAGTGTTAACATTATCCTATATTAACTGTGCATGCAAATTATTCATGAAAATGGCACATGAATAATTTGCATGCACAGTGCCAAAACAGGTATGTGCAGATTTACAGAAAAAATAATTATATCTTCAAATATATGCAACATTGCATTTCAAATGTATATCTTACATATGTGAAAAATGAATGTTCATAATACTGCATTTACAGATTGTTTATTACTTGCACAATTTTTGAAAAAACATGTTTTTTTGAGTTTCCAAAAACCTTGTAAAAATCACATCTGGAACTTGTCAGGCGCAACGACGGTATGTCAAAATCCGTCAAGCCGTTCAGGCTGTAGGACGTGACAAAGAATTGGTCATACATACATACATACAAAAAAAAAAAAAAAAAAAAAAAAGAAAAAAAAAAAAAAAAAAAAGGGTAGATGAAACCAGACGTGTTTGTTTTTGCTCTTAAACTTTTTATCACTAAAAATAGTACAATTAACTTTCCTCTATCAAGATTTGTGAAGTTTTAATCACAGTGTAAACACCTACCAGCCAAGTGTAATCTCCACTCCATATTAGCTACTGTAAACATTCCCATCACATCACTTGGACAGTACATCAAGTTGCCGTCATGGAGCCTGCACCGGAGTCCTTCTCTGCCATCATGGATGCCTTCGAGGAGCGTATGTCTCATTTTGAGGCTGAGATCCGAAAACCTGGAAAGAATCCGGCCAGTTCCCCGAATGTGACAACTATAGCGGCGGAGTTTGCTTCTTTCAGGGATAATGTTGTCAACATATTCACTCTGTTTCGGAAGCAAATAGAAGTGCTGGCTAAGCAGGTCGACAATATTGAGCTTCGCAGTCGACGGAAAATGCTGTTAATACATGGGGTCCCCGAACAGAACAATGAGGTGCCATCCCACTTGGTGGTAAATATTGTTAAGGACCACCTGAAGTACGGAGTCTTTTCTGAGGCTGACATAAAGCGATGCCGCAGAATGGGGCGCCCTTCTGGTGCAAACAAGCCGAGGCCTATTTTATTTAAACTCCACCAGATGGACATAAGGAATAAGATATGGTTCACAAAATCAAATCTGAAAGGCACAGGATACACACTCTCTGAATTTGTCACGCGCACTCGTCATCAAGTGTTTTTGGCAGCACGCGAGCGTTTTGGTGTAAACAAATGTTGGACGCGAGAGGGACATGTATATGTTCTAGATCCCGACGGAAGAAGACATCGTGTGGCTAGCCTGGTTGAGCTGAATGGGCTTGATTTGGGCACCCAAAGACCTGTACCAAATAATCCGGCTAAAGCAACAACAAGTAAGCCCAGACGAGTAGTAACAAAAAAGTAGTATTTCCATGAAATTTGTAAGTGTCACCGGAAGGTGTTTTTGTACCTAATTGTTTTTATGTATACTGAGTATTACCGAACTACTTTCACTTTCCACTTCCAATGTTCCTTTATTGTTATACCTCCAAAATTAATTATTATAAATTCAACAAACAATTTGTTTATTAAAATTCAACCTTGTCACGCGTTTTGTAAGATTGTCAATGTCAGTAGTCAATATGTCAATTGTCTGTATAAAATTTCTTTTTCTTAAAACATTTGATTATGGCATGGCCACTAAGACTTTTGCTACTTGTTAATTTTCATGGGTGTATTATTGGCATGTTACCATTGAATTGCTGAGTTAACTTAAGTGCTCTTGCTATTCATTGAGTGAGTTCCCTGCGTATGTGATGGTGGGAACGCTGATTTCAGAGTTATGGTGATGTATATTTTGTATACTGTAATGAATGTAGCTATAATCTTAGAGATGTCTTCCATTATACACGCAGCTGGCGGGTGGATATTGTGTTGTAAATAACAGAGTATTATATATTTATTGACATTAATTTATTGCTAATAGAATTATACTTATTATATATTTTATTTAAATATTATTTATTATATTAAGTATATTATTTAGAAATATTATCTATTTATATTTTATATAATGTTAAACATAGACATTAGTTGTAACGATAGCTTTGAATCAGCCAGTACTTTGAATGACACATTTGCACATATGCCAACATTGTCTGAAGTTATAAAAACCCAGTTTGCTGATGTCCCAAGGAACTTTAATGTAGTCCATATAAATGCACAGAGTATTTCGTACCATTTCTCAGCTATGCTAACAACCTTTGACTGTGAGAATATTCACGCTATCCTGGTTTCTGAATCTTTTCTAAAACCATGCCTACTTTCTAGCTGTTACTCTCTTCCTGATTTCACCCTAATTAGAAATGATCGCGTTGGCCCTAGATGCGGCGGTGTGGCTATTTATTTACGAAATAACATACCTTATAATGTAATCGACATATCTCCACAGCCAACGCCGCCGAATGCTGGGGAGCATCTCTTTTTGGAGGTAGAACTGTTGCATACCAAATTGTTACTTGGTGTTTACTACAGCAATTCGATGCATGTTAACTTTTTCTCTTCTTTTGATACCCTTTTAGAACGTCATTTGCCTGCTTACAGTCAAACTATCATAATGGGAGATTTTAACACATGTCTCTTAAAGAATGATTCCCGCTCTTCTACCTTTCTAAATCTCGTTGAATCTTATAATCTGTCAATTCTTCCTTCAAATACCACTCATCACTTTCCCAACTGTAAACCATCTCTTATCGATTTAATCCTTGTTTCTTCCACTGACCTGGTCTCTAAGCATGGTCAGCATCCAGCTGATGCTTTTTCCTATCACGATTTGATATATCTCTCCTATAAGGTACGTTCTCCTAAACATAAACATAAAACTGTTATGCAGCGCAATTTTAGTGGCATGGACCTAAATAAATTGTGTGAGGATGCTGGTAAAATCGATTGGGGAGCACTATTGGCGGCCGATGCGATTGATGATAAGGTTGATATACTAAATGATAGACTGACTAAGTTATATGACGTACATGCACCTATCCGTACCGTAAAGGTGAAGCACTTGCCTTCACCTTGGCTTACAGCCGACATAAAAACTTTAATAAATAAAAAAGCAGCTGCAAAATGCAGGTACAAAATTCGGCCTACACCTACTAACCATGAAAAATATATAACGATAAGAAATCACTGCAGTAAGGTGTGCAGGAAAGCACAGCGCCAATATATTCATAAATCAGTCGAGAACGGAGACCCTGCCAAAACCTGGAAATTTCTCAGAACACTGGGAGTTGGAAAATCAAGACAAAATTCGATTCCTAATACTGTTAATATAGAATTATTAAATCAACACTTCACGTCGTCGTCTACGCTAGATCAGACGAACAAAGATAATACTTTGCAATATCTTTCATCACTTTCAACTCCCAACTACTCACCGTTCGTATTCAATCAATTATCTGCGTGTGATGTTAAGAGGAGTATAATGTCGATAAGCTCCAATGCAGTTGGCAGTGATAACGTAAGTCGTAATATGGTGCTACCTGTTATTGATGAAATCCTACCTATATTGTGTCATATTCTAAACTATTCCTTTTCCTGCTCTGAATTCCCAACAGCCTGGAAGGAGGCTCAAATAATTCCTATCCCTAAAAAATCAAACCCAGTCTCCTTCTCCGAATATCGACCAATTTCCATATTACCTTTTCTATCAAAAGTCCTAGAGCGTCTCGTCAACACCCAATTAAGTTCATATCTGAATAGACACCAACTCCTTAATCCTATCCAGTCAGGTTTTCGACCAGGTCACAGCACGACTAGCGCATTGATTAAGATTACTGACGACGTGCGTATGGGCATGGAGGATGGAAATCTCACAGTTCTTGCATTATTGGATTTTAGCAACGCCTTCAACACTGTAGATTTCCAACTTCTGCTTGGTATTTTGCGCTCTATTAACATATCTCCACCAGTGATTGATTGGTTTCATAGTTACCTTTTTGGACGTCGACAGAGGGTTCGTATTGAAGACTCTTTTTCTTCTTGGCGTAGTACAACTGTCGGCGTACCACAGGGTGGCGTGCTTTCTCCCATACTTTTCACAATTTTTATAAATTCTATTTCGAAGTATTTGTTTTCTGCCTGCCACCTTTATGCAGATGATCTACAGATTTACACACAAGCTCCTGTAGTTGAATTATCAACAGCCTTTACAATCATAAATGCGGATTTGGCTCAAATATGTCAATGGAGCAAGCAATATGGCTTGTCAGTAAATCCTACAAAGACACAAGTCATAGTGATTGGAAGCTCTGGAATGTTGGCGAAGGTAGATCGGACTATCCTTCCAGATATTTTATTTGATGGTGTTTCACTACACATAAGTGAAAATGTGAAGGATTTAGGCATTATGATTGATAATACATTATCCTGGCGTACACAAATGTGTGAAGTTAGTCGAAAACTATTTGCCGCATCAGGTTCCTTACGTAGATTGCGCAACTTTCTACCTACGTCCACTAAAATTGCGCTTGCAGAATCCCTTCTCCTACCTCTACTTGATTACGCTGATGTTAGCTATCTTGATGTCACTGAGGAGCAACTTGACAAACTTGAGCGCCTCCAAAATTTTTGCATTATATTTATATTTGGTTTACGCAAATATGATCATGTCTCCGAATTTCGCAACAAACTCAAGTGGCTCCCAATTCGACTTCGACGGAATACTCACATTCTTTGTTTGCTATATAGCATCCTCTTCAATCCCGCTAGTCCCAATTATTTAAAAGAACGTTTCATGTTCCTTAATGACGCACATTTGAGAACTTTGAGGTCATCAGAAACTTTGGCATTGGCAATACCTAGGCACGCGACTTCTTTTTATGGCAAGTCCTTTACCGTTCAAGCTGTACGCCTGTGGAATGCCTTGCCAATAACTGTAAGGCGAGCAAAATCTTTGAATATATTTAAACGAATGGTGAAAGAACACTATTTGGCATGTTAAAATAAAATTTTAAAGTTCTGATGAAATATGTATTGATTTATATAATATATGTGAATTCTGATATGTATATATATATATATATATATATATATATATATGTGTGTGTGTGTGTGTATATATTTATATATGTACCTATACATTTATGTATTTGTATATGTGTTTATTTATGTATATTTGTGTATTTGTTTGTATGTATTTACACATTCTTATTTTATTTATCTAGCTATTGTAATTGTACTTTGTATTCATTATATGTACCACGTATTTTATAGTACCTAATAGGTACCTTCTTACTATTAAAACACTAATGAAATATCTGCCCAGTTATAAACTTGATCTCTTACACTCATATCCATCCAAAGGTTGCCTGGAAGAAATCGCACTTAGCGATAAGGCCGTCCATTGTACATTTTAAACTCTGTATTCCATATACATGTATATGTTAATTAGTGTACAATAAAGCGTATTCTATTCTATTCATACATACATTATCTCGAAAAACATTACCCTCCTGTCTTCGGCAGTTCGGGTAAAAAGGTGGTTAGTAGAATCAACATAAGAAGAAGAAATCAGTAATACAAGTCTTAAATAGTGTATTACAACTTGTATGAAAATTACACTCCTATTTTCCTTCATTTTCTTCAAATAACTATGGTTAATGAATTAAGATAGATGAAAAAATATAGTAGGTATTAATCTGGAAACAAATACTCTCGCTTACAATTACCACCATGGTTTTGGTCAATTATTTAGTACCTAGTGAGATGAAAAGTTGTACGTTTCGCTCTGTAGTAAAACTTTTACTTCTAGTACTTTCGTAAGCCTCGCTATGCTCATTATTCTATGAACTATCGTGGAAAACCAGACTGGCTCGAGTTTCAATACTCAAACACTCTTCAGTAAACAACTATTTGCAGCTTTGTATAACAAAATATTATAAGTAGATACCTATAAGTATATTTTATAAATAAATAAATATTGTTGGACATTCTCACACAACATCATCTAGCCCAAATTAAGTTAAAATAATGCTTGTGCAGGTTAAAAAAAGGAAGGTATCTTTCGGAAAGGATTGAAATAAAAATACATTGATACCTGTTTTCGTATATATATTAAACCATTTTCACGTATAAATATGCTCACTAAAATTAAATACTACCATCTATCTCTTACTTCTAAAACCACTGACGAATCCAAGTAAATATTATACACATTAAACATCTAGTTTACACTTAATCTTATAAATAAGCATGGGAATATAATAACGGTAACTATATGGGCTTACTTATTATAATTATAAGTACAAGATCGATGTTATGTAAGTACAGGGTGGTTGCTTTAACATTATAATAGGTATATATGAAAAGTAATTTCACAAAATTTTGACAAAGAATATAAAATTTATTACAATAACCATGTACACATGTTAGTGGATTTTATCTAAAACAATTCCTACTTTTTTAAAATAGTCCTGAATCTTAGATTTGACTCAGTTAAAGTTTATGGACAAGCAGTCTATAAAGCTTGTTTTTAATGAATTATGTACCTACAGCCGAATTTCGAAAAGCAATGAGTCTCTAGATATTCAACATACGAGTAGGTAATTAGTTCTATTTTTGAAGGTTACTGAAAAAAATATCTTACTAAGCCTAAGCGCACATTAGAGACACGACTGTCTTAAGACTGACTCTCACTTTTCATTGAAAATCCGATGTGTCGGATTATAGGCTTAAGAGGATTTTCGGCTGCGGATTATCGGACATGGGATTGCGCCCTAAAACAGACTTGTCTGAGAGGCCTCTCTTTAATAGTGTTCGCAGTTTCAAAGATTTAGCAAAGCGGCTGGCTTTCTCTAGCCAGTCTTGCCGAAGTCTGTAAAGGTTAAAAGCTTAAGGTTCCGTAAAGAAGCGACTTATAGTCATGTCCATTTGTCAGTCTGTCTGTCGTGAAGTACCTAGGTACCTCCAAGATCAGGATTGTAAGGGCGTGACTTATGCCCAAACCAGGTGGTGAAGAAAATTTTTGATTGATAAATTTTGTAGGATACCTACCATTGTATTTTGTACGTACATCGTCAAATCCAAACACCTACAGCGCCACCGTGGCATATTATTTTGAAAAATATATCGGCTAGCCCTATATCGGCCATAGTGACTATCACTTAGCTTGAATGATTAAAAACAAAATAAATAACTAAACTTGTAAAAATATTTACAGAAACTAACAGTCACGATAACTAACAAACTGACTGATAACATGCAAAAAGATATCAGTATTTTGGAAAATAAAAAGTATGAAGATAACATTCATGCTACAAGTGTATATCAATGCATTAACATTGAAAAAAATAAATATTAAAATGTGCATGCATTTAATGTTAAAAAAAACCTTTCCGAAATGTCGTAAAATTAATATTGCGTTATTAATTAAGTATCACTAAATTTATCAGTAAAATGTTCAATTTACAATTCGAATGTTCAATTTATACCCAATCTTTACAGTTTGTTGTAAAATATTATTTAACTAGCTGAACCCGCAACTTCGTTAACGTCACATAAGGTGTATGAAAGGAGAGGTATTTCTTCAGCAGACTCATCAAGCAGCGTGTGAAACTGCCCTGTTTGCTTAATCATAAAAGAGCTTAAAGATTAAGTCTATTTTGAAACAATTCAGTCCGCGCCGAAGGCGTGGCCTGAATTGTTTTGGGTCCAGACAAACAGACAAAAATTCTAAAAGTCATTGTTTTGGGTTCTATTGCGTTCATAAAGCCCCCCTATAATATTTTTTCTTATTTTTCTACCATGTACAGACAGCGACTTGTTATGATTTTATTATATGTATTGATTGATATTGATAGCTGACCCCGCAACCTTGTTTACGTCACATTAGGTGTATGAAAGGAGAGGTATTTCTTCATCAGACTCATCAAGCAGCGTGTGAAACTGCCCTGTTTGCTTAATCATAAAAGAGCTTAATGATTAAGACATTTTAAAAACAATTCAGTCCCCGCCGAAGGCGTGGACTGAATTGTTTTAAAATAAGATAAAGCCAACACGCCAGTTTAGATTTACACTCTCATTCAAAGAAACCGCTACAATTAAAATTTTAAACATATCTTATTCTTAAAAGTGTTATAACTTTTTTATTTATAAATCGATTGACATGAAATAAACGCTAAATGTTAAGTGGAGCAAACCTCAACACAATAAAAAAAACCGCATCGCAATCGATTAAGCGGTTACTGAGATTAGCGTGCAACCGTACAGACAAACAGACATACAGACAAATTGACAAAAATTCTAAAAATCATTGTTTTGGGTTCTATTGCGTTCATAAAGCCCCCCTATAATATTTTTCTTATTTATCTTCTATGTACAGACAGCGACCTGTTACGATTTTATTATATATGTATGTATGTATGTATGTATATATTGATGTATCGATGTATTGATTAAGCCAACATGACAGTTTAGATTTACACTCTCATTCAAAGAAACCGCTACAATTAAAATTTTAAACGTATCTGATTCTTAATAGTATTATAACTTTTTTTTATAAACCGATTGACATGAAATAAACGCTAAATGTTAAGTGGAACGAACCTCAACACAATAAAAAAACCGCATTGCAATCGGTTAAGCGGTTACTGAGATTAGCGTGCACAACCGTACAGACAAACAGACATACAGACAAACAGACAAAAATTCTAAAATTCATTGTTTTGGGTTCTATTGCGTTCATAAAGCCTCCCTATAATATTTTTTCTTATTTATCTTCCATGTACAGACAGCGACCTGTTACGATTTTATTACATGTATTGATGATATTGATATTGATATTGATTGATTGATTGATATTGATGTTTTGAGTAAGCCAAAACGCCAGTTTAGATTTACACTCTCATTCAAAGAAACCGCTACAGTTAAAATTTGAAACATATCTGATTCTTAAAAGTGTTTTAACTTTTTTTATTTATAAACCGATTGACATGAAATAAACGCTAAATGTTAAGTGGAGCAAACCTCAACACAATAAAAAAAACCGCATTGCAATCGGTTAAGCGGTTACTGAGATTAGCGTGCACAACCGTACAGACAAACAGACATACAGACACACAGACAAAAATTCTAAAAATCATTGTTTTGGGTTCTATTGCGTTCATAAAGCCCCCCTATAATATTTTTTCTTATTTATTATCCATGTACAGACAGCGACCTGTTACGATTTTATTACATGTATTGATTGATATTGATATTGATTGATTGATTGATATTGATGTATTGATTAAGCCAAAACGCCAGTTTAGATTTACACTCTCATTCAAAGAAACCGCTACAGTTAAAATTTTAAACATATCTGATTCTTAAAAGTGTTATAACTTTTTTTATAAACCGATTGATATGAAATAGACGATAATGTTAAGTGGAACAAACCTCAACACAATAAAAAAACCGCATTGCAATCGGTTAAGCGGTTACTGAGATTAGCGTGCACAACCCTACAGACAAACAGACAAAAATTCTAAAAATCATTGTTTTGGGTTCTATTGCGTTCATAAAGCCCCCTTATAATATTTTTTCTTATTTATCTTCCATGTACAGACAGCGACCTGTTACGATTTTATTACATGTATTGATATTGATTGATTGATTGATATTGATGTATTGATTAAGCCAAAACGCCAGTTTAGATTTACACTCTCATTCAAAGAAACCGCTACAGTTAAAATTTTAAACATATCTGATTCTTAAAAGTGTTTTAACTTTTTTTATTTATAAACCGATTGACATGAAATAAACGCTAAATGTTAAGTGGAGCAAACCTCAACACAATAAAAAAAACCGCATTGCAATCGGTTAAGCGGTTACTGAGATTAGCGTGCACAACCACTTTTCAATTGTTAGCTGAGACACCAAAAATACAATGTACATTTCTACTTTCGCAGTTTTGTATTAATGTGTGTAGTGGAAACCTGGTGACCAGTAACACAGGTAATTTATTACCTAATTCAGGCACCAGAGATCCACAACCAAATTATCTTGTAATTCTGTAAATATAAGAAAATGTAATCCAATTTTTATTGTTGGTAAATGAAAAGAATTTATTTATTTATTTATTTATATTTATAACCGTACAGACAAACAGACATACAGACACATAGACAAAAATTCTAAAAATCATTGTTTTGGGTTCTATTGCGTTCATAAAGCCCCCTATAATATTTTTCTTATTTATTATCCATGTACAGACAGCGACCTGTTACGATTTTATTATATGTATTGATTGATATTGATTGATTGATGTTGATATTGATATTGATGATATTGATGTATTGATTAAGCCAACACGCCAGTTTAGATTTACACTCTCATTCAAAGAAACCGCTACAATTAAAATTTTAAAAATATCTGATTCTTAAAAGTGTTATAACTTTTTTATTTATAAACCGATTGACATGAAATAAACGCTAAATGTTAAGTGGAGCAAACCTCAACACAATAAAGAAAACCGCATTGCAATCGGTTAAGCGGTTACTGAGATTAGCGTGCACAACCGTACAGACAAACAGACATACAGACATACAGACATACAGACATACAGACAAACAGACAAAAATTCTAAAAATCATTGTTTTGGGTTCTATTGCGTTCATAAAGTCCCCCTATAATATTTTTTCTTATTTATCTTCCATGTACAGACAGCGACCTGTTACGATTTTATTATATGTATTGATTTTGTAGGCGTTGCCTGTAAATAAGGCACGGCCTCATTGTACGTAACTGCTATATAAATAAAACCGACCAAGTGCGAGTTGGACTCGCTCATGAAGGGTTTCGAAGCAGCAAGTAACATAATATAAAAGTTCTTATAGTTCGTTGTAACTTTGATTGATGTTTTAACACGTTCGCGGTGGTAGTGATTTTTCTAACCGAAAATTGCGATTTATGACGTATTAAAAAAAACTACCAGCTCAAACTACCAGCTTCAAACCAATTTTCGTTGGTAGTTTTTATGGCAATGTACATCATATTTTTTTTTAGATTTATCATTCTCTTAGTTTAGAAGTTAGAGTTACATTTTTCCACTTTGGAAGTGTCTCTTGCGCAAACTATTCACTGATTTTAGGAACCTCAATTGCATTTTTGAAGACCTATCTATAGATATCCCACACGTATGTATTTGATGAAAAAAAAATTTTGAGTTTCAGTTCTGAGATACCCCCAAAATTTACTGCTTTTTTTCTAGTTTTTTCGTTCCGTTCTGCCATTTTGCCGGACCGCAACCGCAATTTTCGGTTTTTGCCATTTGGCTACGAAACCCTAAAAATGCCCCTTCTAGGAGTGTAATGTTGATGTCATTTGATGTTTAAAATTTTAATATAAAACTTTATTTTCCGTATTAAAATATTACTGCTTGCGTTTCGTCATTGACATTTGAAATTATTTTCCATTATTTTGCTGAAAAAAATCATTGCTCACATTCGTAGACGCCCTATGATTTTAGAAAGTTATTTTCTAATATTATATAAGGTTTATACAAATTGAGTAATTTGCGCAAACTTGAGCAATAACTAAGCATAAAATTCCAGTAAAAGACACCCTGCGTACTCTCGGCGTATGATTACTGAAGGTACCTGCCTATATTAATTACTTTATTATGTGTGTGGTACAGGTTAATGGAATGGTTCCCAGATTGTATCATAATACATGGTAATAAATAATAAACTATTATATCAAAAGTTTAAGTAGTGAAGGCGAATGACTAATTATGACACAGATACGGTACTGGTTTCATGGCTACAGTTTATGATATTTTTATTATATTATTTGTTTTATGACCGTCTAAGAAACCAAGGGATTTTTTTTTAGGTGTTGATATTAATGCCGATCATATAAAAGCTTTTTATGAAGTCTTAGGGTTCCGTACCTTTAAATGAATAAGGAACCTAAAAGATATTGAAAACGGTAATTTATAATACTCGTAATATTATATTTTAACATTTACAAGTGAATGAAAAGTATGAACTAATAGCACAAGCACAGAATAAATAATAACTTTAACCTTAAAGGCTTTAAGCACATTTCGTTTTGCGGCCACATTTTTAGGATCTTTACTACATTAATAATCTATTTAAAGCCGAACCCTTTTTACACATACAACACAACTTAAAGGTAGTAGAGCTTAAAGGCTTTAAGCACATTTCGTTTCGTGGTTACATTTTTAGGATAAGGTATAATCTTTACTACATTAATAATGTATTTGAAGCCGAACCCTTTCTACACATACAACACAACTTAAAGGTAGTAAGTAGAGCTCAAAAGCTTTAAGCACATTTCGTTTTGCGGTCACATTTTTAGGATAAGATATAATCTTCACTACATTAATAATGTATTTGAAGCCGAACCCTTTCTTTCCATTTTCAGTCAATTTCGAAAACCGATGAAGTTGAAATATCACACATTTTCATGGAGAAGAAATTATGAATAAGTAGGTACCTACATAAAGCTAAATTTTAACAAATTTCTCTGGAATTTCGACTGCCGGCGAGTTATGCTTATGATTCATAAACAGCACACCAATATTTTGCAATTTGTTTATATTCCATACTTTTACATAAGTACCTGAAACTCCCCTAGGTGAGGTCGCAGTGGTAGCCGTAGGTCTGTTGAGAGTCCTCTTACCCGGGGCTCCCAAACGTAGGCTGTCCGGCAGAATTCGTGAGATTTTTAAGTAGGTAGAAGCAAAGACTTCTATATAAACTGAGGTAGACATGCCCTACGCACCGATTTTTGAAACCTATAAACTGAGCTAATTAGCAGCGTTGCTCGCACTGCTGTGAGTCAAAACTTCGAAAGTAGGTGCTCGACTTGCAATCGGAGTCCATACGCCTTCTCTTTTACTCTTTTTCTATTCGTATATTGCTATTGTGCGTGGTGACAATTACGTAAAAAATATTTAAAAGTGAGTGCAGTCTTATTAATGTGTGTATTTGAGGATTGCTTTTGAAATCTCGTTTGTTAGAGTACGGCGCGTCTACCTTAGTTTATATAGAAGTCTTTGGGTAGAAGTCGTTGGTTGAATAATTTTGTATATTATTTGGCATCCATGAGGAATATGAGGATTATCTCTTACGAAAAAAAAGTACCTAGAATAGTTTGTTTCTTCATGGACAAGGTATGCATTTTCAAAATTGTGCGGAACCGCAGGACTATGCTGGTAATTCTTGCATTTAAAAGCTTTTTATATTAGCAGTGTTTTTAGACATTTAGCATGATACCACTCATAAGTCAATATCAGTAGAGCGTATCATAATTACCACATAATGCTTGAAAAAATTATAGTTCTGTTAATGTAGGAAGAGAGGGAAATATAGAATCGGCTATTGGAATTGGAACTTCTTGGATATGACGTAGGTAGTTTGGTTAGGTGTTTTTTATGCACTGAGACCAAGAACATGTCCCAAAACTTGAATTCGTCTCCTGTAAATTGAGGGTTATGAGCAAAATGTAGGTGAGTTATATAGTATTTCATTTTTGTTTCTTGTTATTTTGGCGAAATAATAGAAAAATAAGGCGCAAAAACAAGATGTAAGACATTGGCCTAATGACCTAAATTCTAAAAATATTATTTTATGAGACTGTGTAAAAAACCTTATTGGCAAATCGTTTCATAGATATGCGGGCACATATGTATAAAAATAAGTTAATTATAATAAGGAATGAAAATTTGCAGATATTCTACTGAACATTTACCTAATATCATACGATATCTACTGATTTAGAATTTGCAAAATATCTTACGGTATAATTCTGAGTCCTTATTCTGTAAGGGCTACCTACACTGTAACATAAATGCAAGTATGTATGTTGTGCAGATTTAGTATCTACGAATTAATCATTTCATTACGCTTTAGCTGCAAAACTCGATAAGTACCTTCGCTTGGATGAAATCGTCTCTTTCACGTGACGAGGAGCGAATTACCTTAGAAGATTTTATCTATGAAATCGTCCTGAAATATCTATAAAGTGTGGCGCAGACTATCCAAATCCATAGCTTAGAGTATATAATAGAAAGTAGTTCTTTCTATATAGGTACTCTAAGATCGTACTAAAGTCTGTCGTTGGGCCGCATCTTTTCATTTTCTGAAATTTGTAGCGAGATATGAATCAGAGTAGGTAATGCTAATTTTATACAATAAAATATTAGTGATGACTTGAAATTATGACAGTTTGTTTCTACATTTACATAAATATACAATGCTATATTAGAAACCTTTATATTGATGATCAAGAGGACAATTGTACTATATCTACTATATATTAGGTACAAAAAGTACTGTAGTTAGTACCTATCTACAAAATAAATACAGATCTTAGTAGGTAGTATAATTTACAATTACGTTTTTAAAACTAAATTGGGCCAAATCCCTCTACCTCGCACTTATTAAAACTACGTTATTATTTATATCTTAGTATTATTAACACCGTATTAGTTACTGAACACTAACATTACGTCCAATATAATCTACGAGTAAGTATTGTCCTTGGACTAAACTTAGTACTTAATCGTAGATTATTTTAACACATGCCTACTCATCTGACGTCTGTCATCCAAATTCTGACACATCTGTCATCTTTACTTTTTAATCTGCGATTAATAGAGTACCTAATAAACTTACGTACTTAGTTCATCAAATTATGACCTACTTTCACTGATAAGACTAGCATCGTTACAACAAAGCAGAATTCTGTCATAACTCTTTATTATGTTTAAAGACATTTGCTGCAAAAACTATCTTTCTGACACACGTTGACTTTTCACACTTCGCACGAAAACCTCGGGGTTGCTTAACGAAGAAAACATATGAAAAAGCCTGGTGAAACACGTTATACCCATGGTGAAACATGGTATAACTACTAATTTCATTCATCTTCTTATCGTAATCCTACTTGACAAATACCTCTTTAATTTTCTGTTATACACACATTTTCACTGTGTGTGCTGTGCCAAGAACATCAAATGTATAAGCATCATTTTTATTCCGAAAAGAGAATCAAGACTGTCTGATGATCATGCAACATTGCGAGGGCTCGAGGGCTCTCTTGGTACATTAGGTACCAACTTAGTAAATATTATTCCAAAGGCATTCACAATTCCTTTAATTTGTGAAACTACTAGCTGATGCCCGCAGCTTCGCCCGCGATGGCGCTGTATGTGAAATTTTGCTAAATTTTCTTTGCTATAAACCTCACGGAGCCCGAGACCTTTCCAACGAATGTAAAATCGTGGAAATCGGTTCGTGCGTTCTGGAGTTATAGCGTCAGGAAGGAAAACCCGACTTATTTTTATATAATAGATTTGTGACGGTGTAATTGCTTCGATATATCTTATTGAACGCGACCGTAAAGCTAAACGACAAAGCTTTACGGTCGCGTTAAAATTATAATTTTAGGGTTGTTAGTTTCGTCGGAATCGATTGTGTCCACAGGTATAAGGCGTCCATAGGAACAGCACTTGCCTATAATATTTAATCATTATAACCCTTCGATCAACAATATATAACAACAATGTATATCAGCAATGTATATTGTTGATCGAAGGTAGCTCGGTAGCTTAGACCATATATCACGGGACTAGCCTTTGCGAACCACCGCATACAAAAATATTCTGCTAGTTTTCATAGCGGGTGAAGGGGGAAACACAAAGACATATAAAATTTCATTATATTTAAAAAAATATTAATCGACAAACGCGTAATGGCTGTTGTGTATTAATTTTTATTGTACAGTCAACTACAATGAAATGTACTAGTTTAATCATATAAAATGATGTACTGATGTACAGTGCTTTTTATAAAGCCAAAAGACCAAATGGTCTTGTGGCTTGGCAGAAAACAATGCTTAAGTAAGGCGCATCCTGTGGTTAGATGATCTAAGCTCGGTAGGTATATCCATATTTAGCCAGAATAGAGAAATTATCTCTACTTTAAAACTATTTTTGTTATTTTAGAGTTGCTACTCCGAAATATAGGAACTATTTTAAGGGATAATTAATATAATACATGTGTGTACTTATACATTTAATTTAATACTAGAATATTATAAATGCATTTTACTGGTCAATTGATTTAATAGGTTCTATTGGCTACCAGGATTTGTTGGTGAAACGAAGTACCTTCTTAAATAGCAAATCTCTAAATATATAAATTCTATTATAAGTAACCGAAACTAAGTGATCTATCACCTAAAGTATACTAAAATGGATTTATAAAATATTCTACCTAGGTGACCTTATTTACAGCGGATTTTCCAACATACATTTTTGCCCTTCTAAGTTCGGAAAATAACTTACATCGGTAAATCGTTTCTGCGATAAAATTCGTTCACAATTGTACCAATAACACTTACATCTTCGATCAAAAATACTTACCTAGATACTTAATTGGAATAGAACCCCAAACGCATATAAAACAACACGACTTAAGACTTTATCGGGAGGAGGGGGGGGGGGGTTATACTGAATCTTTTTGTATTGGTGTATATGAATACGATTTCCCCCGCAAATATGTAGGTATGACAGACAGATATGTACAGAGCAAACATGCTAAAGGTATAAGTACGAACTCGACTGCAAGCAGCATTGCTGTCGCGGCGGCAAGGCGACAGTACTGAGTGCAGTCGCGATGCTGCTGCCGAGTTCGAAATGTATTTTAATACAAATCTATACTTAGCTTAGCTTAGCTTAGCTTGAGGTCGAGTTCAGACTCGTACCTGTAGCAATGTTGTACTCGTCTTGTACTAGTCGCGTTGCTCTATGCCAATCACTACGCTAAGTGAGACCATTTGACCCCAAGTAAGTACCTGCATAGGTATTATTTTTTATCCGACTACGGCAAAGTCAGATCAGGTTAGGTACTAGATCTCTAGTTGACTTCTTTGTTTTCATACTTTTTTGAACGCTATTCTCGTACTCGTTCTTAGTTCTGTAGGTACTGAAATATTCTTCTGACAACCAATTTATTCACAAAAGCGTAAAAATATAAATACTAAATACATTTTAAATTTACACATCAATAATATTACATCTACATACTGGGCCGTTATGCGACAATCTTTCGCAATATTGATAGAATCGGAAATAACTCTCATCTGTAGAGAAAATTCGATGTAGGTATGCCGCATTACTTAAAAACCTGTTTCGTTCGTAATTAAGTCACCAACTACATGTCTTTATTAGCTACAGAAGTATTGTCTGTAGTGGCAGTGTCTATTTGCAAAGAATTCAACAGAGCAACTGCTGTAATTCATGAAAAACTTCATGTATATCTTATGATACATTTTACATTAACTATGCCACTGCCTGCCCATCGGCGATAAAAGCGTGATCATAATGTATGGCAGAATATTATTTGCCACAATGAATATTATAAGTAACAGTTAGGTCGCTAATACACGTAGGTATATAGAAAGTAAAATTTTATGCATTAGGTACCCATGAACAGTAAAAAGACTTGACCTCTGTGTAGTAAACCACTAAAAATTGCACAGTCCCGATGAAATCCCATTTTGTTATATGACCACTCGCTGCACAGCACTCATACAGTTACATTTTGTTATATGACCACTCCCTGCACAGCACTGTACACACACAAGTGTATGACACTTAGGTACATTTCCACTGATCGACAATACTAGAGAGACAACTCTAGAGCAAAATGCTAAAGAACGTGGACAGGTTCATGGCTCAGAATACTGGTATGAAGTATACTGATCTAAGCTACCAAACCTTCAAAATGGTTATCCGTATGTCAGTACAACTCGTTAAACGACATTGGGTGAGGAAGAGGAGTGTGGACCCTCAGTTCTTCGAGGGGTTGCATTGATTCCGATAGCAGCATCGTGTTAGGCCCAACGCTGGGCTGCGCAATGGATCCTGGGATAAGAGACCCGTTGGTGTGCACGCCTGTAGATTCCTGACGCATAATGTTGCGTCGCCATTTCGCGCGAGCATTTTGGAACCAGACCTAGGATAAATGAAAATAGTCAAATTCAATAATATAGAGGTAATTTGTTACCAAGCTAATTTACAATCAATTGCACAACTATCGATTTCCTTTCAAAATTGGGTAGTCACTCGAAGTATGTTTCCCATCAGAGTCGCAAAATGCCAAGAAGTCCAATTCATACGGATTTTAAATTGAGCGATGCGTTGCCTATCATTGCATTTTCCACCATCAAGGAGACCTAACAAAATAAAATACCATCTGAGTTCAGGAAGGGTCTCTCCCAATTTATATGGGAAGGGTGATTGTCCTTACTACATCACGCTGTCCAGATGGGCTGGTACTGGTTTTGGTTTCAAGTTTTAGTTCTCTTCGCTATGACCTAATCCGTTATTCAGAAGGGGTACCATTATATACCCTAGTCCTTCTGCATTAGACGCTTATTGTCAATAGTTAGTTTGTTACCTACTTACACAAATCTGAGTAATACAAATAAATTATTAAAGCTGGACAGATCAATGATTGTTCTTAATATCTCACCTGCAAAACCCTTTTAGACAGGCCAGTCTTCTGCGCCAGTTGCTTCAAATCTTTGGCATCTGGGTTTTGGTTGATGGCAAAGTAAGACTTCATAGTTCTCAGCTGGTGATGCTTGAAGCTGGTGCGCATGCGCTTGGTCCGCTGTGTGTGGCTGGAGACGCTCCCAGGTGAGGCAACTGAGGAGTCGTAGGCGAGTGACTCCATTGACGAAGATAGGTCGCCCCCGTGAAGAATGTCTGAAACAATTGTTTTTTTTTAGACCGAATTATATGACGTACTAGCGGACGTCACGCGGTTTCACCCGCATAGTTCCCGTTCCCGTGGGAATACGGGAATAAAATATAGCCTATGTTCACCGCAAAGAGTGTAGCTTCCCAACAGTGAAAGAATTTTTCAAATCGGTCCAGTAGTTCCGGAGCCTATTCGTTACAAACAAACAAACAAACAAACAAAAAAACAAATCTTTCCTCTTTATAATATTAGTATAGATTGGCCGTTGAAATTCGATTATGTATCAATATACATATAATAAAATCGTAACAGGTCGCTGTCTGTACATGGAAGATAAATAAGAAAAAATATTATAAGGAGGCTTTATGAACGCAATAGAACCCAAAACAATGATTTTTAGAATTTTTGTCTGTATGTCTGTATATCTGTTTGTCTGTACGGTTGTGCACGCTAATCTCAGTAACCGCTCAACCGATTGCAATGCGGTTTTTTTATTGTGTTGAAGTTTGCTCCAGTTAACATTTAGCGTTTGTTTTATGTAAATCGGTTTAGAAATAAAAGAGTTATAACTCTTTTAAGAATCAGATATTTTAAAAATTTTAATTGTAGTGGTTTCTTTGAATGTGAGTGATGATTAAGCCAACACGCCAGTTTAGGTTCAAACTGGCGTGTTGGCTTAATCATAAAAGAGCTTAATGATTAAGACTATTTTAAACTTGAACTGAACTGCTTTAAAATAGACTTAATCATTAAGCTCTTTTATGATTAAGCAAACAGGGCAGTTTCAGACGCTGTTTGATGACTCTGATGAAGAAATACCTCTCCTTTCATACACCTTATGTGGCGTAAACGAAGTTGCGGGTTCAGCTAGTAAAAAATATTATTCAAGTCTATACCATAGATTTTTTAAATGTGTCAACCTATTTACTTATAGCACAAACACAAGCTTATAATTAACTAGCGGACGCCACGCGGTTTCACCCGCGTAATTCCCGTTCCCGTGGGAAAACTGGAATAAAATATAGCATATGTTCACGGCAAAGAGTGTAGCTTCCCGACAGTGATAGAATTTTTTAAATCGGTCCAGTAATTTTGGAGCCTATTCGATGCAAACAAACAAACAATCAAATCTTTCCTCTTTATAATATTAGTATAGATAGCATAATTTGGGCTAGGTAATGTTATGTGAGAATGTCCATAAATATTGGTTCAATTTGGGACCATTATGACAGAGAGTAAAAATCAAAGGTAAATATATATTTTCAAGCATTTATATTTATACTGAACCATAAATTGGATGATGTCAAGAATACAAATACAGTACATAAATTTAATAAAATACTGTCTTAACACTTGTGAAACATTGCCTGCAGCTGTCCATTTTTTCCCTACTTCTCACGTGCTTGTAAACGTTCCTCAAGGTTTTAATATCTTAGGTAATTAATGAGTCCATAGCTGGCCACCGACTACCAAAGCGTGACAAACAAACAACTGATTGACAATACCTGATAGACGTGAGACAACTTACGAGTATAATTCAATTTAAAAAAATCAAAGCTGATTTCGTAAACGCATGTTTGAAGCTGTGCAGATTATTGAGATACATTCTACAAGTTCGTTTCGTTTGCAACTATCTATTATGAGATTGAATGCATGATGAAAGAAAAACACAAAAACATAATATCATTAAGTCAAGTTGAGGGATTTCTTGGCGGCTTCAACATTATCAAGAGTGGCTCGTTACAACCTGTGCCTCTGCGGGTTTGCAAATGTTCGGAGGCCACAGTAACCACTTTTTATTATGGGTAGGCCGTTAGCTTGTCTACCACCTTAGTAGCATAAAAATAACCTATTTGAAGTCAACTACAGTCTTGCCTAAAACTAAATCGGCTGCCTCTGTGGCGCAGTCGGTAGTGATACCGCCTGCGGCACTGCAGGTGGTGGGTTCGATTCCCACCGGAGACAAATATTTGTGTGACCCATAAATGTTTGTCTCAAGAGTCTGGGTGTTTCTATGTTTGATAAGTATGTATTTAAAAAGCATATAAGTATTAATATCCGTGGTCTGGTACCCATAACACAGCAGGTTATTCCTAGCTTACTTTGAGATCAGATAGCGTTGTGTGAAATGTCCGTAAAAAAAAAGAAAAATCTTGATCTTTATTAACCAACCAGCTAGGATGGGTCAAAAAAATATCGTGTTTAAGATCGAACCACGAGTACGATCAGTGCAATTTTAGACTTATATTGACATCACTAGTCATTGTCAAAGACTACACCTAATCACCCATTGTGATCGTCAGACCAATTTCGATAGCCAGTACCGGGAACCCACATCCTAACTTTTTTCCTTACAATTGGGAGGAAGCAAAGATTGCACAGCCTGTGGTCAAATCGGCAGAGCAAGACTTGTCGATAATGGAGGAAGTACTGTTCCGGGGCGAGGCAACTGGAGCATGAATTATTTTCAAGTTATTATAAAACTAGCTTGTACCCAGCGGCTTTACCTGCTACATACGTAAGCCTCCTTGAGGGATTACTCTGTCTTTTAGTGATAAACTTAATAATATGAAACTTTGTTCTTTTATTCGTTGAGTTCATTGCGAGCAGACAAACGGACGTGGTGGAGGACGTTGTTTTTAGGTTGCCGTACCCAAAGACCCGTTGCCGTTTTTTGATACGAAACCTTCTCTACGCGTGTACTTGCACTTGGCCGGTTTTTTGCTTACTTTTTTACTGTACTACTATAATATTATCTTTGCTAATACGCTAAGTTGAAGGTCTTAAAGGCGGCTTGAAAAATTTCAACAGCGGGCAGTCACTACCTGCACCTGTCCATATCAACACGGCTCACCACGGGAAAATAAAAAAGGTGAAATGTAGGCATTATAATATGCCGCGGGCTACCCCTTTGAAGATGAAAGGCGTGATCAGAAGTAAAGTAGCGAGCCTTTGCCGTGTTGATTTATACACAGATTTTTATTCACAACTTCTTACCAACATTTTTCATACTTCACTTTTTATAATTACCATTAATATCACATCTCATAATAAATTATCTTATATTAAGTGTTAATTAGTATTTTCCAGAAATCATTAGTACCAACTACCGTTTCAGGTTTTGTTTTAGATGCACTTAAAGTTTTTAAGTATGAAGTTACACTCTGATTATATAATTGCTATGTAAATTTTACTTTGTAGATAGCCTATTAAATTTTATTCATTCACAGTATAATAGATATCAGTTATTTCAATGATTTTGGTTCAGAATTTTTAAATTTATGACAGACTAGCGAACGTGACGCGGTTTCACCCGCGTAGTTCCCGTTCCCGTGGGAATAAGGGAATAAAATATAGCCTATGTTCACCGCATAGAGTGTAGCTTTCCAACAGTGAAAGAATTTTTCAAATCGGTCCAGTAGTTCCGGAACTACTGGACCGATACCTATTCGTTACAAACAAACAAACAAACAAAAAAAACAAATCTTTCCTCTTTATAATATTAGTACTTATAGATAGAAAATTGCCGCGGCATCTTACATAATGTACGTTTGAATTTTGCAATGCGTTCAGTTGCCAGCGACTTAGATTTGATTTGAGAGTAGCGAAAAATTCTAAATCTACGGATTTGACAACCTTGGTGAAGCACCGTGGTAGTGTAACCATAGATTTAGGATTTTTCGCTACTCTCAAGTGTAACCGACTGGCCTTATGAGTTCCTGGGTTCGACTCTCGGGACGGACCGAATATTTTTGTGCGATCTACAAATGTTTCGAAGTTTGGGTGTTTCTATAATAAAAAAATTCTAAATCTACGGATTTGACAACCTTGGTGAAGCACCGTGGTAGTGTAACCATAGATTTAGGATTTTTCGCTACTCTCAAGTGTAACCGACTGGCCTTATGAGTTCCTGGGTTCGACTCTCGGGACGGACCGAATATTTTTGTGCGATCTACAAATGTTTCGAAGTTTGGGTGTTTCTATAATATTTAGAAGTACATTATAAGGATGTTTATCAGTTGTCTTGATAGCATTCCACATGCATAGATTACCTTACCTTACTTTCGGCTGGAAATGAAGTGGGAAAATGTCACACGATATTTACCTATTTATTTATCTATAGAGTACATATTATGCCATCACCGTAATTCTTTCAGTGGGTGCTGTAAGACGACTAAGGGAAAATCGCAAAATCTATGCAATAAATCTTGCGAGTTTTCCCTTAGTCGTCGAAAGAAGTCTCTACTTAAATAAACCCCTATTTCAACAACTCGTAGTCAACAACCCATTTGCTACCGTGGTGTAGTAATGTCAGAAATATCCCTCAAAAATGTTTTATTTGATCCTCGATAAGGACCGATGTCCATTAGTGGGCAATGCGGTGAAAATGAAATGTGTGGGGCTAAATAAATAGTTTATTTCATAGTATTCAAATAAGTAGCTATTGTTGCTATACGTACCTACACAAATTTGCTTTAATAGATAAGCTTAAAGTCATTTCGACAAAGTTGACCATGAATACGACTTCAATCTTTGTCAATGATCTTATTTTTTTTAGTTTTATGAACTTTCTCTAAATGCCTAATTATTTTCTCGAGTTTTAGCGAGACAAACGAGCAAATTCAGTTTTTTAAATAAGAAAAAAAATAATAGAATAGATATGAAGAATTTCAATTTCCCAGAAAGACTTTCAACAATTTATTAGAACATTGACATTTAAGAGTCGACACTGGAATTCAGCCATAACTCAAGTCGAGAAATAACTACATAAATAGTGAATTAATGATATTAAGTAAAAATACATATATTTACTTAATGATAATAGCTACTTTAATCCCCTTATCTGCAAATACAGGGTTGAAAGCAAAAAAAAAATTAATATTAAAAAGGAACTACATATATTAATTAATATCTAAAGCCTCGTTATCACTCATTAGTAGGTACTACCGGAAACGACCGGTCATCAGACCCACTGCCTCGCGTCAAAACAAATAACTTGTATGATGTATGTCTCGATAATTGGCTGTGTTTTGATCGCATTGATAGGCTGGAGAAGTAGGGTGAGCATGATGAACGTTTGACGGTGCGTTTTCGGGTCAGATCAGCATATTTTTGTCGTTTCGGTAATCAATAGATTGCTAGTAGGTATTAATAAGTTTGGGTATACAAATTGTAACCGTCATAAATGAAGATGGGCACCGCTTTTTCCGTACAAATGTACCTATTTCCCTATTTATTTCTGAAAAATGCATGTCGAAGAATTTTTTTTATAATTAAAATAATAAGATATTTAGAATTTAAAACAACACCCTTAAAAATTGCTAATAATGATCCATTTCTCTCGCAATGTAGAGAGAGTACTACGAGACATATTAGAAAAGCCTTTAACCATCGAAAAAAAAACGAAACTTGAACCTACTATTTCTTAAGAAAATGGTGGCAAAAGTATTATATTGGCTCAGTATTCACGGAAAAAAATAGGGGAATACACAACATTGATTATGTCAAAAAAATCTGATAAATCGGTCTGAACTACAACTTACTGTCCCTATTGCACTGTACGGAGTTATCCAGGTGCAGTACGGTGGCAATAGTTAAATTCAGCTCGCAGCCCTTGTCCCCTCTTAAGATTCAGAATATTAAACAACTCTTTCTCTGCTTTCTATTTGCGATTCAAGTCCTGTCTAATTTTAATCTTTAACCACAATATCACCATAACACATGTGTGATATCACTTAGTTTTTCAATTTACAGATAACTGACATTGCTAAGTTACAAAAAACTTCAACGATCCCGCACATACACACCCTATACGTATTATAGGTCACTGTGGTAGAAGAAGTTTTTTTTAATAGCTTACCAAAGCACTTGGGTGGTTGGCTGCATTATAGGACGGATGTACTCACCGATGCGCAACCGTCTAATTTATTAAATTAATAATTAAATATATAAAGAAGTTTGTTGAAGTCCGGGGGTCGGCATTCTGAGTTCGCCTTTTTAGGGTTCCGTACCCAAAGGGCAAAAACGGGACCATATTCATGGGACTTCGCCGTCCGTCTGTCTGTCTGGCTGTCGGTCTAGCTAGAGAGCTGAAATTTTCACATGTGATTTATTTCGGTTGCAGCTATAACAACAAATAAAGTAAACTAAAATCTGAAAAATAAAAATACACAAGGGGCTTCCCATTCAACAAAAGTGATTTCAAGCCGTTTTTTTGGTGCGGAACCCTCCATGCGCGAGTCCGCCTACTAGCACTTGGCCGGTTTTTTTATAACACCATTTTCGAGTTTTACAAGGGGTCTTAACAAAGCGCAATTTGGTTGTAAAACGCTATCACTTTACTTTGGTTATGTCTAATTGCTGCACTTATCAAGGTATTGTTTAATGTTAAGATTTAGTTTATGTTCTGAATTAATAAGACAGTGTACTTCGTACAACTTATGCTAAGAAAGTTATACTTCACGCTCTTTGAATAGGTCCATAGATTAGTATTATATTTATTATCGTCTGGGTCAAATGTGTCTAGGGCTTCGTAGCACCTATAAAGGAAACTTAGAAACTATACGGTACATCAGTTTATGCGCAATCTAACTTCGTGAAGATTGGTAGGATATAGATAAGGAATGCTCTTGATTGCATGAACAATCGGAGAACTGACGCAATTTTATGTAGGTGTAATGTAAATTCTATTCACAGTAGCACGGTATCAGCAAAGATATAGGTACCCCAGCCGTCGGCATTCTGCCTTAATGTTTTTATTGGATTTTACTAAGACCCGAACAAAGCGCAATTTGGTAGTAATCCTACCTAGTGACGTAATAATGATTCCCAGAACATAAAAAAGTAATTTCATTTAATAATAAATATACCGTATACTCTTATTTTATTTTTATAGCCGGAATTAACATGTTACCGAATTTGAGAAGAGTAGGTACATATACCTACCTATATTTTATTTTTACTGAGTAATAAAGCATAGCTGCTATAAACCCCTCGATATTAACGATTGGTTATAAAAAAAATAAAGAAGCCATGAGTCTGTGTATGGTTTATTACATGTATAGGCGCCGCTCTTTTGTATGTGGTCTAAGTTACGAAATAGCAGCGATTGGAAGAAAAAGAAAGATATGAATCGCAATTTCCCTTGGTCACGAAATTCTGCGTGACCGATTTCGCTTATTCTTTTTAGGGTTTCGTAGCCAAATGGCAAAAACGGAACCCTTATAGATTCGTCATGTCTGTCTGTCTGTCTGTCCGTCCGTGTGTCACAGCCACTTTTCTCCGAAACTGTAAGGCCTATGATATTGAAACTTGGTAACTAGATGTATTTTGTGAACCGCATTAAGATTCTTATATAAAATTAGAAAAAAAGCAGTAAAATTTGGGGGTCCCCATACTCAGAACTGAAACTCAAAATTTTTTTTTTCGTCAAAACCATACGAGTGGAGTATCTATAGATAGGTCTTCAAAAATGATATTGATGTTTCTAATATCATTTTTTTCTAAACTGAATAGTTTGCGCAAGAGACACTAACAAAGTAGAAAAATGTGTGCCCCCCCCCCCTCTAACTTCCAAACTAAGAGAATGATAAATCTAGAAAGAAGATATGATGTACATTGCCATAAAAACTACCAATGAAAATTAGTTCGAACGAGATAGAGCTGGTAGTTTTTTTTTTATACGTCATAAACTGCAATTTTCGGTTAGAAAAATCACTACCACTGCGAACGTGTTAAAACATCAATCAAAGTTACAACGAACTATGAGAACTTTTATATTATGTTACTTGCTGCTACGAAACCCTTCATGGGCGAGTCCAACTCGCACTTGGCCAGTTATTTGTTATTTTCAGGAGAAGAATTGTATGAAGAAAAGATTTGGAATTCTTTTTAATTGAAATCCGAGGTCCAAGTTTTGGGGTGGTACGTAGTTTACGGGGATAAGGAGTAATTGATATAATTTATGAAACTGACTGTTTTTTAGAAGATTGGCAAGTTGGTACATGGTCAGGGACACGACTTGCATCTCCGTTGTAGCCGCCAGTGTCAATTAGGATGGATTATACATTCACTAACATCGGCAGCAGTAGAGAAGAGAAACGATGGGTACTTGGGTCTGTGGGAAAAACAATGATAAAGTTATTAATGACGTAGTTAAAGCAAAGTACTGGAAACTTATTTAACGTGCTATAGCAGTCAGTGTTTACAATACAGTCTGAAATCTGGAATGTTTCTTTTTCTTGCCTTTATATAAGCCCAGCAAGAGTAGGTATTGTCAGGGATCTAATCAAAAATAGTGTTAGAAACTCTATGCATGATAAGTATAGAAACGTAGGGGCGGCGGGCTCCCTCATGAAATTTACAAAAAGTAATGAAAGAGGTGAAGAGCCTCTTATGCTGAGCACACATTGACGACAAGGCTGTCTCAAGACTATCCCTTTACTAAATCTATAAAGCTACGAAAGAGTTGTTTCACATTTAAAACTGTTTCAAGGTGCAAGCCTACGTCCGATAATCGGCAGCCAACTTTTACGCCAATCGATCGAATTTTATTTGTGAAGCTAGAATCAGTCTCAGTCGTGTCTCTAATGTCTGCTCAGGTATACACTCTGTAAGAGGTTCGAAATTCGAAAAATCCCCAGAAAGGGGTAAAATGCCTTTAATATCCTTTCGCGCTAAGTTTGCCACTGGCGCAGAGGCTGGTGTAGAGGCGTAGTAGGGGAGGCGACCGGGCAAACGCACGGGTAGTAACTCTTCTTTGTGGATTTATCATTCTATGCATAAAATGAGTATTACTTTATTTAGTAAATAAACTTAATTAAAGTATGTATCTACAAGAGATTCGCTGACGCTTTTGACTTGTAACGTTAATCCAATAAAATTTGGGACCTTGTAAACGAATAGTGATGTGAATCGAAAGTTGGTATGCTAGTAGGTAGTCGTATATTTGTCGTAATCAACTCAGCTCTGACACCTACATCTATCTACCTATGGTAGGTAACTATGTATACATTGTATCAATACAAAGATATAAGTATTATATTACTACTGGCATTTTTCTAGATCTATTTTGTATAGCTATTTAAAGATTAGTTCTCCATAATACGGATTTTACAAGCTTGAAGAATATGCTCAATACATAGGTAATTAAAAAGTTGTTATTTATTATATGAAACCAACCTTTTGGAGACTAGGTTTTGCGATAAAACAAGCTGCAACATTCAGTGAATAGATTTGTGAAAGATAATATAAAATACAAGCGGACGCCACGCGGTTTAAAAAAAGGGAAATATTATTTCCCGTTCCCAACCATGGGGATAGTGTAACTTCCCAACCACAGAAATTTCCCAACAGTGAAAGAATTTTTCAAACTGGTCCAGTAGTTTCAGAGCCTATTCGATGCAAACAAACAAACAAATCTTTTCTCTATATAATATTAGTATAGATGAGAATGAACTCTCTGCATTTTGCATCAACCCTGAACAAATGGACGGACCTTTACGGACAGACACGAAGAATATTATATCGTAGATTCGGACTCAGAATCCCGAAAATAATTGATTAGATTTGAGTTATGTAGATTTTTAAATTTACCTATAATTTACTGTCTCAGCTTTTATAATGGTGTAGGTGTAGATAGAAGATTATGAACACACTGACATTATAATTAGTAATTTCTAACAACCTGTACACTTTTTATGACACGTGTACAAGTTCATTAAAATAATGAACATGGATCGGAATTTGTGATCTAGTCTCAATGAAATTCTGCCAACAAATTGTAGAGAAATAAAATTGCTCTATAAAGCGGTACAAAAATTTCCATTAAGAGTATAATATGTAGGTAGGTCCATCAATGCACTTGTTAAATCATATTTTTAGTGCACGTCCATAATATATATCATCAAATGGCAATGATTTTGATGTAAATATATTTATTTAAACGAATGAGTTAACTAGTTTCGACTTAATATTAATAACTGCCAACCCAGAAGTTGGAACAAGAAATAAATATAGGTACCGCCGAACGATTTATAAGTGACCCTACAAACTTACTTACTTCTTAGATATTCTATAGCTATAGGTTTCATGCAAAAAATACCTTTCGACATAAAAAGATTTTAAAGTAAAAATGTCTAAGAAATTCACTATATAGAACTATATTCATCAGGCAGGGTTCTCTATAAAAATATATTCTATAGAGAACCCTGCCTGAATCCATTGAGTTATTATTACTACCTACGTATATAATAACTCAATGCCTGAATTGCACTTAGCGGCTTTTGTCGAAACTTAATGTACAGTCACGAGCAATAATATGTAAACATTGTCAAGGCTCCTAAAATATGTAAACACCTTCGGCTACAAAACGAAGGGCTCAACGTGAAGAGCATAAAATTGTAACCACGAGTTCACATCATAAATATATATATACACTCCACCAATAATAAGTATACAACTAAAATTTCATAACTCTGTATACAAACAAATTCTTTAAAATTGTGAGAAATGAATGCATGCTAGAGTTCCTGTCTGTAGGTCGGGCACCTTCGCGAACCATACGAATATCACCGATCTATTCTTTCAGAAAAATTCTTTATTATAATTTGTGGGGCTTATATATGTGTATGAAAATGACAAAGTTTGTTTGTTTGTTTTCTTTAAAGTGCCGTATTATAATATTAGTTTAAATCGATCTGAAACCTTTGCACGGGTTGTTTGGTATCGCAAACCCGAATGTGTTTTAACAGACTCCAAAAAAAGAGGAGGTTTTTTTTTTAATGTTTGTTACCTCATAACTCCGACATTTACAGACCGGAATAAACCGGAATAAAGGATATATTTCCAGATTGCTATTTTTTTTTTTTCGAAATTTTGTTCTGATGGGTAGCTTTATGAGGACTTCAGTGTTTTGGTGCATTAGACAGATCACAGAACACCGTCACAGAGGCAGATCGGTGTCAAGGAGTTTTAGTGAGTATTCCCAGGCGCCCCTCACACGAGCCCATGCCTCGACAGCGTGGGTAGTCCATAAGCGGAGCTCTTCTTGTGAATTACTAGCTGTTCCCCGCGGCTTCGACCGCGTAGAAGCCGTTATCGCGTAAAATCATAACCACTATTTTGCGCAGTCGATTAAAAAGTAGCCTATGTCCTTCCCAGGGCCTCAAACTATCCCCATTTCAAATTTCATCTCAATCACTCCACCCGTTTAGGCGTGAAAGCGTAACAGACAGACAGACAGAGTTACTTTCACATTTATAATATTAGTAGGGATTTACAACAATAAATTATTAAAAAATATTTTTTAAAAGTCGGTGCCAGCATAATATCAATATAAACCTATGCAATTTTGAGTACACATTATTTTTTTAGTTCAGTATTCTTTTTGTCTAAGGTTCTATTTAGATATTAAATCATATATGTCTAATTTGGAGGTTTTCATCAAAAGTGGATACATATTTATGCAGCACCGTTTAGATACATGTTTTTGGCGGAGAAGTTAAATATAATTTAATGGAATATAAGATGAGTACACCTTATGAATCAACGCGTGAATACATGTTAATGAAGCAATAGTGTATATATATTTATGGTGTGAACTCGTGGTTACAATTTTATGCACTTCACGTTGAGTACTTCGTTTTGGAGCCGAAGGTGTTTACATATTTTAGGAGCCTTGACAATGTATACATATTATTGCTTTTGACTGTACTTAACTTAATTTTGTAAGCTTCATTTTTTTTGACAATATCATTGGAGTTAGGTACATTGCGATGCGATACTCGATAATGCGTAAACAAACCTAATTGAAATATTGTGTTACCTACGGACAATGAATTAAATACTTCGTCAATGGTAAACATTTCTTTTCATTATTCCACAATTATATTTTTATTCGCTCATAAACCAAAGGTATTAGGGTCCATCAAAACTAAATAATGTAAGCAATAAACTTCGAATTATTATATTTTAAATATATTCATCGAAACCAAAAACAACTGTCCCTCACATTTTGACCGATTCAAACGAAGACAGGTGAAGGCGTCATGTTAACGATTTTTTTTTTCTGTGCTTAGAACTGTTTGAAGTATTGTTTATGGTTAATTGTTTCAGTCGGACGGGCCCGTTTTTTTGTGCTATAAGATTTTTATTTGGACTTATAAATGTTGTGTATTATTGATGTTTAACTGCGATTTGCTTTTATGCTACGAAGCCCAAGGTGGCATGAACCTAATGTAAAATCCTTGATGCGAAACTAAATCACACTAGTTTTGCATCAAGGATTATACATAATAAAATCAAACACAACCGAAACGTCAAGCCTCAAATTATAGGTATGCATGATCGCGTTAATAGGTACTCGTTATGTAAGTATAATCATACTAATATTATAATTGCGAAAATTTGTGATTGTGGATGTGTGGATGTTTGTTACTCTTTCACGCGTGAACCACTGATCGGATCTCGCTGAAATTTGGTACAGGAATAAATTATAGTCTGGAATAACACATAGGCTACTTTTAATTCCGGGAATAAGTTACCACGGGAAGCGGCAACGGGAACAAATTATTGCAACGCGAAAGTTTAAAAGTTAGTATATTCAAACTCCTAAAAACTAAAACACACAGTGCCCATCTCGGAAGGGTAACCCCAAGGCTGTGGATAGGTTATAAGCGTCGCACTTTAAAAAAGTAGGTAAGTCTTACAATCGATATTGTTACAAAGGCATAAAATTTTCATGCAAAAGAATAAAAATCAAATGTATGATAAATTACAGATCACATCAGCATTAAATTACAGGACCCATGATGACTCTGACCAATGGGATCACTCTCTTGAGTAAGTACTAGATAAATAGATTATTGGAACGAAGTTTCTTATCGCGCGTTGTGAAAGGGGGCTAGACGGAAAAAATTCATACGAAAAGTTGTCACGACACTTTTTGCTATAGTATGGAGGGTAGAGGTACCTCTACCCTCCTTATACTTTAATATGGGGGTAACATGGGGGGGGGGGATTTAATATGGGGTAGGGGGAAAGGGGGGGGTAATAAAATGGGGGTTAATAATAAAAAAAAATTATAATTAATTTAAAAAAAAAAATTTTTATTACAATTCCTTCACTAATTAATCGAAAGGAACGTCGTTCCATCCGGGTGTCCCTTGACACCTCTCAAGTTTTTATATTACAAAATACTCTATGCATTATCAGTATCTAATAGGCAAGTAGGTACTACGTACACAGATAATATAATATTACTATAGCCTACCTACTACCACAGTATAAAGAGAACTAGGTATACCGGCGATACGATACGATATGTTCGCTGTGCTACTACTATAGTACTTAACTGCCTAAGATCAGGTACAGCAAGGATCATTAAACCAGTAAATAAAATTCACACAATAACAAGTAAAATAAAATATTTTATGCTCCATGTAGGTGCGCTTAAAAATACATTAAAGTTTGACCTATTCGACTTTACTTAGAGCAATAAAACCTTTTGAACATAATACCGTATTGTAATCACCAAAACTAATATTAACGCATAAAGGTAAGTAGGTAGATAGGTACGTTTTGGTATATTTAACAAGCTCCAAAACACACAACGGCAGATCGGAGTCAAGTAGTTATAGTAAGTATTCTAGATCCCATAGTACATGTTTATAGTAGCAGAATTTGTGCTAGATGTCGTTGTGTGAGAATGTCTACAAATATTTATTTATTTTATTCCCATAAATTATTCCCAGTGGCATCACGATCAGGTGCTGGGCTACCCTCACACGAGCTCGTGCTCAGCCAGCATAGTTGGCGGAACTCTCCTTGAAAGTAAACAGTAGATAAGTACGTAATAAACCCACAATGAAAGGTCATTTTGAAATAGCAAATCATTAGCTAAGAACAAAAATCGCGTACCTACTCCAGAGGTCACAGCGCTTTATTCTCTGTTCTTTTGGCACAAACTTCGTTTAAATAAAACTAATTCGTAATCCATTTATGAAGTTCACACTATAAACCGATCTCGTTTATAACACATCCTTAAAATATCAGTAAAAAAAACAAAAGGCGGCTGTTTGCCTCTTGACCACAGAAAACATTTTAAAATACTGCTTACGAAAACAGAATACATTTTGATCTGATCTTTACTGCCATTACAATAAGGTTCAATTTAAAATTGTAAAGTAAACCAATGGTATTATGGCGCTTAGATTAAAATCAATATGTCATTCCAAAAGTCGGCCAGCGTTTTATCCACCAAATTTTGTTAATTAAAATGATTTTATTGAATCTATTCGTTAGTAGCAAATCGTGTTTAGCATCTGCTATTGTGTGGTGCCTACTCGTGGGTTGTAGAAAACCGTTGGTTATTGAGTTCTGTCATTCTTGCAGTGAGATCAAGTTTTTGTGTATGCTAGTCGGCTACCAACTATGCCCACTACTAGAATGCATTTCTTATTACCGTATAAAAAAAGCATTCTAGTAGTGGGCATAGTTGGTAGCCGACTAACCGACATAATAAAATCGTCATTAATTTTGAATAAAGTACCTTTTAATTTTTAAAAGTGCAAAAAAATTTCGCGCTAAAACTGAACAAACAGGCTGAAAATCCCTGACACTTTCATGTGATGTGTAATTGCGGTATTTTGATGCTGTTTTGTTCTATGTATAGAGAATCAGAAGGGATAAATTCATATGTGTACTAATCAAAGACTCAGGTAATGATGATTGGCAGGTCGTACCACCCACCGAAAATAAAACTACTTACCCGGGGGAAGAGATCCAGTGGTCACCGAGGGTGAGCTGGGAGTCACCATTGATGGAACCCTATCGATGGCACATCACGTCCAGTCCGTCACCGCGAAGACCCTGTTCACGAGGATGAAGCTGCGCCATCTACTGGCCTCAAGATTGCCGCTGCGCGCCAAACTTGGCCTATATCAGGTCGCGCCTCGCCTACTCGGGGCCGGACTGATACAACTTGATAGCAGGGTCGGTGCGCAATCTACTCCAAGCCGCTGAGAACAGCTGCCTTCGCCTAGTGATGGACGCGCCCAGGTATCTGAGGAATGCCACGATCCACAGGGCCCTGAAGTGGAAGCCCATAGAAGGGTTCATCCGAAGCCTAGCCACGCGGATGTTTGAGCGGTCAGCCCGCTCAAAATACCCCCACCTATTGTGGCGTAAAACATAGATTTGCTATATTGGTTTATTAGGCGCTATTAAGCGTAGGTATATCTGGGTATACTTAGGTCGGTATAATGGGTGTGTCCTTAATAGTGTCAAAGTAGGGGTAGTTGATGGAAGGAGATATGGTGGGATGTAAGCTATATATAAGCGTGCGCAATAGTAGAAGAGAAAATCTAGTGTCTTAAATCTAGACTCCTAGATAAATAATATTTTTTATTGTAAGGTGTTTCCCGCTAGCAGGTAGCCTCCCCCGAAATTCGTGCTACTTCAAGGATTAGACGCCCTTGGCCTATGCTAGTCTGGATGCCCGAAATTTGAACATTTTTTTGCATTAACATAATTTTTTTTGGCTAAACGGGTATTCCGAAATTTGAAAATTTTCTTACACAACATTATTTTACTAACGTAGCTTATCCCCAAATTTAATTACAGTTATTTATTACTTGAAACTGTAATAGTAAAATATCTTTCATTACATAATTGTTGGCTTATAGTCATATTCATATTTTGTATTGTTCATCGCAAGGAAAAAATTCTACCCTCATTGTTTTTTGATAATTAATTGTAGTAACTTTAACGCAAAAAATATACCCACATTAGTAAAATTGTTACGAACCTTCTTGTTAGAAATAAAATTTGTTAATGTTTTAAAGATTTATGAATGCAAACCATTCACAGTAGGTTTTGTTTTATATAAATTGCTATTGTTTCAGGAAAATCTGAATGTTATTGTAGTTCTGTGTGAATAGAAAAAGTGATTTGTGTCTTAAAAATTGTGAGTGATTCGGTGCTTACCAGAACCGTTTAATATGGATATTAATAAAATTAGGTATTTTTTGCTCAATAAAAATAAGTTAACGTATGAAGTAGTTATTCGCGGTTTTGAGCCAAATTCTACGGTTATAATAATATGGGGTTCTTTAAAAAGGGTCATAAAGGGGTTTTACAGGGTCGGCAGCATGAGTTTGTCGCCTATGGTGAGGCAAATGTTCATAGGCTGCGGTAACCGCCAGTCCTTCTGGGGGGCCGTATGTTTATCTGCCACCTTCATAAAATTATGTCTTTTCTATATCGATAGCCACCTTAGTAATAAAAAAAATTGGGGTGGGTAACAAAATTTTCATCATTACATTAATACAATAATGCTATATACTAGTTAGCGATACGAATATTTAAACTAAATAATTACTTATAATCATCATAAAATAATTCCGAAATTTAACCTCATAACTAAAAATATTTTCTATGTAAATCGTAGTAACTTTTTTTTTCTTCTCCTAAATATGGGTAGTTGTGATGATATCATGTGAATATCGTTTAGGGTTCTTACAGACTGCATTTCATTACATAATTCCACAAGTGTAAGGACAGGATACGGTTTTAATGAATAATGTTGAGATTTAGTGTAAAATTTAAGCTAAATTCTCTTGTATATAAGTATTGCGTCATCATGTGATTGTATTGATGACACAAGTGTGCATGAGTATTTTATGAGCGGGAATTGTATGAGATGAATGAATGTATGAAAGGTATTAATATGATGTATGAAAGGCACATTATTCAAAGGAATGGGTGAGTCCGGTGAATTATGAAAGTTGAAATAGTCAATAATAACTTTGCATACAAATAAACTGCATCGCTAAAAAAATTTTTTTTTTCCCCTATTATAGAACAAAATTAACTTCTTTTTATTTTTAGATTTTAATCAAGTTAAATTAAAGTAAGTAAGCCAAGAATAGCAATATCAGGTAAATGATTTAAAAATGAGTGTTGATTTTCTTTTGGATGTCGTCGCGGACAGTCAAACATACACGATAAATTTGAGTCAGTGTGTAAGAGACCTTATGAATAATTGTGAAAATTTATGAGGGTACCTCAAAATATTGTTAAGCTTGAGGTCACATTGTGAATTCATTGTCATGATAAGTGAAAGTTGTGTACGTGCCGTGAGTTTATAAAATTACAAAGTATTAAGAATTAAGAAGTCATGAAAGTTTTATGCACATGCAGTATGTTAATAGTGATGCATACGTTTTGAAAACGTTAATACATATATTATTGGATGTTGGATAGCAGTGAAAAGTTAAGGTTGGTACATATGATATTTTTTTTCTGGGTTGTTTGTATATTTTTGGTTAGAATTCTGGTAGGATGATTCTGTAGGTGTATTCAGTGCTATATTTCTGTTTCTTGGTTTTAGTAGTAAATTCTGCCACTCGGAAGCTGTAAGCTTGCCCTCGTAGATTTACGTAGTACCTAATAGGAAGCTCTTAAAGGCTTGCTTATTATATGAAAATACATTGCATTATAGACATATACAATGTTATTACACCGTTGTATATGTTGTTATATAAATTTTCTTCTCTGAG
This sequence comes from Miltochrista miniata, assembly GCA_933228765.1. Lineage (NCBI taxonomy): Eukaryota > Metazoa > Arthropoda > Insecta > Lepidoptera > Erebidae > Miltochrista > Miltochrista miniata. Next base: position 33,880,451 of record OW121747.1, on the reverse strand, counting down.
ACGGTTATAGAAATCTCAGTCTTCAATTCAAGCCATATTCTATATTACATTCAGGCGGTTCGTATTACCTGAATCTCTTAATATTAAGCCTTAAATACGTCTTTTTTCTATCTATCTTGTGAACACCATCAGAATTACTCTATGGAGATATTTAAATGGAAATATTATCTACTAATTCAGTTATTAGAGAATTATATTATATAACTATAATTCAATCTTGTTAAATTGAATTATTAGTCTTAAATTTTGTCTATAGGGACAAAATTTTCTCTTGGGGAGGGGATATTGTGGCGTAAAACATAGATTTGCTATATTGGTTTATTAGGCGCTATTAAGCGTAGGTATATCTGGGTATACTTAGGTGTCAGTATAATGGGTGTGTCCTTAATAGTGTCAAAGTAGGGGTAGTTGATGGAAGGAGATATGGTGGGATGTAAGCTATATATAAGCGTGCGCAATAGTAGAAGAGAAAATCAGGAACTAACTAAAATTAATTTATTTTACTTCATACTGTCGAAGAAAATTTACATCAAAGTAAATTATTCTATAAAATATATTTCATTGAAATACCAGTGAGGGCGTACGTAGCCCAAGTATTTTAATAAAATTATACATTGAAAACGGAAGCTCTGGTAAGCATCAACTTCATAAATTTTATTAAGTAAATTAATTGTGGGTAATTTTCATGTAAAATAAAAAGTATATTTTAAGTAAATTTATTTTATCAGGCAGGCGTTTGTGAAATTTAGAAAAGGGGTAATGTTCTTTGGTATATTAAATGTTTTAAAATGGGGAGTAAAAATTAGTAATAAGGGAAAGTTTAGGGATATCTATGGTTGAAGAGGGTGTATATAAAATATATTGTTTGTTCTTTTCAGAATGAGCTTCCAAGTTTATGATTAAAAAAACCCCTGCTTATACCCGTAATATATCTTTGCTGAAAATATAGGCGTAGAGCCATATTACTTATTTTACATATCCTGGAGGAAGGAAGTCCCATCCCAGAATCCGGATGAGTACATAGTTATAAGTTAGATTTAAGTTTATTACTGATGAAGTTGTAATAAAAATATTAATACTCTGAGTTCGTGAATTATTGACTCCAGGACAAATTACCTTACCTAAACTACTGAACCGCCTGGTAACTCCTGGGGAACACTACGGACTTCCCAGAAGCGTGTCACTGGGTTGCTTCGCTCCTTTGCCCCCTGCCGTTACGACACTGATCACAAAAAGAAGACCCAAGCGCCCCGCTCGGACTCGGGAGTTTATATCGACTCCCTCGAGCGGGGCCACTACAACTGCAGTCATGGAAACAGACGAAACGAACCACGCGCCGTCATTTCGCAGGCGGTTAGCCGGCCAGGCCTCGAGAACAACGAAATAAACCCAATGACCGGTTCATGGTAATAAGCCGCGAGGAACACTCCCACAAGAAGCTCAACGCTCCAAGTGGATACCCAACCCTCACGTAGAGGGGTGAGTAGAAAACAACGATTGGTTACTGATAGATTCTTGTCACAATAGGTGTAATTTCTTGTCACAGCAAATCGTATTAAGCATCTATTATTATGTGATGCCTACCTACTCGTGGGTTGTATAAAGTCGTTGGTTATTGAGTTCTGTCATTCTATTATTAATATCTTCTTTAATTATTAAGTATTGTATTAGAGCAAAAAAAATTCGTTCTTAAAAACAAATAGGTATGTAATTTTTTTTATGTGAAAAAATTTTTAGTCTCGAGCAGGATTTTTTCAGGACCAAAATTTTTTTCACATTAAAATTTGTGATTGAGTCAGCATACTAATTGCTTTTCAAAATTATCTCTAAATAGGTATGTACTCGCACAAAAGAAATCTATTTTCTGACACATTCCTTGTGATATAAAATGGCGGTATTTTGACACTGTTTTGTTCTGTTTACAAATTCACTGTGACACATTTATGTATATGTAGGTACTAAATACGGCCAACAAATTCGTCTATTTGTATGGGAGCCCTCCGTTGTTTTTCTGTTTTAGTATTTGTTGTTAAATGAAGTGGATTTGTTTCATGAAAAGTCAAGTTAGAGTTTGGAAGGCTAGCAAAATAACAAAAATGAAAAAAAAAAAGACGTGTGGCACTCGGGGACTGCCGCGGTAAAGCTATTACATAGCATTTTTTATCAACTTTGCTAGTAAAATACTTTTGGGACTTTTCGGTCTTTCGAAACTTTTGGGTCTTTTGGGACTTTTGGGACTTTTGGGACTTTTGAGACTTTTGGGACCTCCGGGACCTTTGGGACTTTTGGGACTTTTGGGACTTTTGGGACTTTTGGAACTTTTGGGACTTTTGGACTTTTGGACTTGCCAAAAAAAAAGCAGGATCAAAAGTCCAAAGTCCAAAGGCCAAAAGTCTTTTGGGTCTTTTGGGACTTTTCGGTCTTTTGGGTCTTTTGGGTCTTTTGGGACTTTTGGGACTTTTAGGACTATTGGGACTTTTGGGACTTTTGCGACTTTTGGGACTTTTGGGACTTTTGGGACTTTTGGGTCTTTTGGGACTTTTGGGACTTTTGGGACTTTTGGAACTTTTGGACTTGCCAAAAAAAAGCAGGATCAAAAGTCCAAAGTCCAAGAGTCCAAAAGGCCAAAAGTCCAAAAAACCAAAGTCCAAAAGTCCAAAAGTCCAAAAGTCCAAAAGCTCAAAAGGCCAAAAGTCCAAAAGTACAAAAGCCCAAAAGTCCTAAAGTCCAAAAGGCCAAAAGTACAATAGTCCCAAAGGCCAAAATTCCACTCCACCTAACCTCACCTCACACCAATTCACCTCACCACACCCCACTTCACTTCACCCCACCCTACACACCTCAGCCCATCCCACTTCACCCTACTTCACTTCATATACATAGGTACAGGTTATGCAAACGCTCACGTGTACACGTTGGTATATGAAGTGCGAGATACACGAACGTGGCCGAGCGTGGCCGAAGGTAGCCGAGAGTGTGATTTATTTTCATGACACAATTTCTGGATTCGGTCTCCACGCAAGGCCCGCGATAGAAGCTATGCAACAGCTTAAAAAGGTTTAAAAAGTCTAAAAAATTAGAAATTCTGTTACGAGGAAATTAAATTGTAATACCACAGCATCTCCGTAAGAGGGTGTTAGACGCTGCACATGAAGGCCATCCAGGCATTGTAGCGATGAAAGGTCGTTTGCGGTCGAAAGTTTGGTGGCCACGCATCGACAAAGATGCAGAAAAGATAATAAAATCATGCAAGGGTTGTACTTTAGTAACTTCGCCTTACCCGCCAATCCCCATGAAGAGGCGAGAACTCCCTTTGGGACCATGGATAGACGTGGCTATGGATCTTTTGCGACCACTTCCAAGCAATGAATACCTACTAGTCGTCATCGACTATTACAGTCGATACAAAGAGGTGAAAATTACTAAATCAATCTCCAGTATTCAAATAATAAAACTACTGAAAGAAATCTTTAGCAGGCTTGGATTCCCTGTGTCTATAACAGCTGAAAACGGAAAACAGTTTATAAGCGAAGAATTCCGGAAATATTGCAGAGAATGCAATATTCGCCTCTATAGTACAGTTCCATATTGGCCTCAAATGAACGGGGAAGTTGAGCGACAGAACAGGAGTATTCTGAAGAGATTGCGGATTAGTCGAACAGAGGAGAAGGACATCAAGGAATGTTTATACGAGTATCTTATGATGTATAATAGCACACCCCACTCGGTCACTAGCCGTACACCATCAGAGCTGTTTTTCCAAAGACAAAATAGGGACAAGATACCAACTTTAGAGAACTCAAGAATAAACATAAACGATTCGGAGGTGAGAGATAGAGACAAGGTTCAGAAAGAGATAGGAAAAGAGTATGGAGACAGGAAACAGAAATCCGTTGAGACTGAGATAAATGAAGGTGAAAAAGTTTATGTCAAAGACATGAACAAAGCTAATAAATTAGCACCGAATTTCAACCCAACCCCGTATACGGTAGAAAGTACCAATGCAGAAGATTGTGTTGTGAGGAACGATGAAACAGGACAACCATACCGAAGAAACGTCGTTCATTTAAAGAAGGTAGAAGGGCAATGGAAAGCTCTAGTACCGGAAAAGGAAAACGAAGAAGGGAAAGAAAGTGAATATGAATAACTAGGTGTGACATAATGATTTTGTTGATTTGTCTTGTTTTGTTGATTTGTCTTGGTTAAGTAAGTACTTAACATAAAATTACTTAGTTAAAGTTATGCTATTTCTTGATTCTGTAAGCATATTGATTACCAGTGGAATCAATAAAAAATTGTGATAAGGAAGGGATGTAGTGTATGCGTTTCCCCTCCCACCCACACAGACAAACACTGTCTCGCGGACACAACACCCAGTGCAATCGGGAAGTACATCGAGTGCGGGTGCGTCGGTGGTCTGTCCGTTGAGTGTCTGTGCGAGCCAGTGACAATATAGAAATAAAGGAAGGATTTTACACCAACATCGCCCCGTTAATCAATGCCACCCCATGCCATAATTGCAATTTAGTCCAAACATTGAGAGGTCAGTAAAAATGACAATACACGAAAACAATCCGAAAGCTCTAAGCATTAAAAATAAACTGAAAAAACAATATTAAAATTTATAGATAGCTAATTTTATCTCAATATTGCACACGAAGCTCGCTTGGTGATAGTCCCAATAGACGGCTAAAGGGGTTTTGTCGATGATTGATAAAGCACGTCACTAACTAAAGGGCTCTCGTAGTTCTCATTATAGACGTCACGCGCGCCTCTCAAGCAGCGCTGTTTTGCCAACATGGATGCCGTTTCGGCGGGAAAATGCGATAGGAAAAACTAATATTAGGTATGTATCTACATTGTTGAAGTTTCACAAAAGTAAAAATTCGTTAACCAATAAAAACTTCGAGTTACTGGAATTCTAGTGCATTCTAGGGCGTTCAGGACAGCAAACAGCCCCTTTTTTTTAACGTGAGCGAAAATCCTCATGGATGCTATGCCGGACTCCTTCCGACCAAAAATCCTCACGTTACACCCAACAGCCTATGGTTGGGAGTCTCGGGTAAGCCCTCGGAAGGATGTCCCAGGACTCCCAACGACCCATTTCGAACATAAAAAAGAAAGTTTTTACCAAATTTTGCGAACAAAAAATTCTTTTTTTGGATAAGACAAAAATAACACGGCCGCCACTGCTGCCTTAAGCATATAGGTAGTATATCTACAAATCATTCGTAGATTACTACCCCTAGCAAATGATATTGAAATGCTGTAGATACTAAGGTTTTGCCACTAGAGTAGGAAACAAGCGTACACCTGGGTAAAAGTGGTCAGCGTATCTTACGGACGTCAGCAACCCCAGTGGTACTTTGTTAAAATGAACATGAAAAATTGAAAATAAACATTGAACAAGAAACAAGAATTGAGTAGGTATCCAAGATATTTTGAACTACCTACCAATTATAATACCTACTATAGTATGTATTGGATTACCTCGGTACTTGCCGAGGATCAATAGAGGAGACATAATTAATTAAAGTAAAAGTAAAAAACTCTCTATTGTAGGTACCTACCTACACCAGAAATAACATTTGAGCAAAACAGTTAAAATTACACTTATTGGCATAACAATTGGCCGCCTTATCGCACAAGGCAATCTCTTACAGGCAACCTTTTTTATGGAGATTGTAGGATGTGATTTTTTTAGGACATAATTAAGTTGGGAGTCCTGGGACATCCTTCCGAGGACTTACCCGGTGCTACCAACCATAGGCTGTAGGGCGTTACGTGAGGTTTTTTAGTCGGTAGGAGTCCGGCATAACATCCATGAGGATTTTCCCTCACGTTAAACAAAAAAAAGGGCATAATTAATACATAGATACATAATAATTAACACTAAACAATTAAACATTTTTTTGGCTTGCATCTCACTCATCTCAAATCAATATTATTACCTAGCTATTTGGCTTATTTGGTATAGATAACACAAAAGAATTGTTAAAGAAAACAAACTGTCTCCCTTTATTATATGGTTGTAGGGTGAACTGGCGCGGAAATCCTCGCGAGTTCACCCTACAACCTTCAAAGGCTCCACTGTGTACCTCATTAAGAGTGTTTACTATAATATCAAATATCATTAATTATCTGGGTAGCAACTATCAAAATATATTTACGTCTAATATTTACCTGCGTATTAGGACTAGCTACAAGATTGACGCTTTATATTTTTATGTAGTCGTAATACTCTATGTAAAAAATAAAATAGTAGAAATCGTGTGATTGATATCTAAATTCATTTAAAAATTTATGAGATTCATTAGTATGAAACGATCAATAAACAGAAAAATTAGGTGTTTTTTCATTTCTATTCGTCTGTCTGTCGGTATACGTTAATCTCCGAAGATAGTGAATCGATTTTCTTATGGTTTTCACGGTTAAGCTCTATTTGGAGGAACATTAGTCACGCCTTTATCCCTGAAGGGGTAGGCAGAAACATACCTCTGCCTACCCCTTCAGGGATAAAGACAAAGTGTGTACATTTGACCTTATAGTTTTTTGTCCGACGTAATAGGTGGTAAGCCCATTGCGTGTTGAAATGGACGTGCACAGATTGTAAAGACCCACTGTTGAAATTTTCCATTTCGAGCTGTAAGGTCTTATCCTTTAACTTGGCTTAACGACTGTCATGTTATTGGCAATTGGGAGTAAAGACTTAGTGTGCCAAAGTGGCCAAGTTGTGGTCACCCATCCAAGAACCGGCCATAGTGAAAGTGGCTGCCTGCAATGATCGTTTACAGAACACGAAGTGCGCGGGGTCACGAGCGCTTCATCAAAATTGAAAGGCAGAAATAAAGTTATCTTCAGTACAAAACGTTATTATGCGAGTTAAGTGATGTTGAATTTATTTGGTTCTTGTTCCAAAACAGTTTGTCAAGTTATTTTATGGACTAATACCTTTATTACACAACAAAAGAAGAAGAATTTACCAAATCAGTTCGTTTATTGAGGAAGTTTAACCTTGAGTATGTAGTAAGTAGATACTATTATTAATTATTATACTCGGCCTTGAGGTACTTAACCTTAAACTAGATGTCACTACATTACCCTTAAGATTAAAATAGCGTAAAAAGAGGAACTCGATGATATGAATACGTAAATTGCGAGAGAAAATAATGTGTTACAATGAAACTCAAGTAGTGTTGCGACATGTGTCTTTTGATTTGAAATAGGTAAGCACATTATTAATAGTGATATTTAGGGTTCCACACCCAAAGGATAAAAACGGGACCCTATTCATTGAGACTTCGCCGTCCGTCTGTCTGTCTGTCCGTCACGAGCACGAGACTGTATCTCAGAAACCGTGATAGCTTGAGAGCTGAAATTTCAGCATCACTGAAATCAGAAAGTAAGTTATATTTAAGGGGGCTCCCGATTTGCTCCCGACTCGAACTATGTCAGTTTTTTTTTGTGAGTTCGCTGTCAGCACTTGCCAGATACGTTCTAGACCACAAGCCGAATTCACCATCTCTGGGTTGATAATACCTCTTTATGTAACAGGCATAGGTACACTAATAATTACATACCCACCTTCTTGGTGGCTGGTAAGCATAGTTAAGCATAGTGAGCAATTTCGATGTAACAAGAAGCTACAGCCCCAGGGCTTTGTTATCAATAGTAGGTAGGTAGGTATTCTCTGAAAGTAGGTAGTCTCTGAAAATCAGCGCGGTCAATACCACAGGCAGATGGCATTGAGAGACGGCCGTTGTTCTACAATAGCTTTAATTTTTAAATGATTTTAAATTAATTTTTGAGTTTCTTTTTTATTTATTTTCTTCCTTATTTTGTTTTTGAAAATTGTTATTTTAATGTAGAATAAAAACGTTTCCTTTCTTTCTTTCTGTATTCCCGAATTGTGTCTAGTTAGATATGATCAAAATACACTCGAGAGCAATGAATCCGGGTCACTTAAAGAATGTTAAAAATCTCGGAAACTAAAAATGATAGGTTAATGCAATAAATTGTATTTAATAGACAATGTAATACTCCTTAAATGAAAGTAAAAAAAATATGAGTCACCATACATTTTATTAACACAAAATTACATAAAGAAAAAACTGCTGATCTCTCCTTAAAACAAAAATAGGAAACATGAAATTTTTGAACTTTATTACGATTTTCTTGAATTTTAATACTTCGTATTGCCTCCTCGTGCTTCCATTACTGCGTTTACGCGGTTTGGCATGCTGTACACCAAGTTCCTTATACGATTTTGGGGAATATTCTCCCATTCCTCTGTGAGAGCAATTTTGAGCTCACGAAGCGTGATTGGGGGAGGGTTTCGTTGTTTTACGCATCTGCCTAGCTCGTCCCAAGCATGCTCGATCGGGTTGATATCCGGGCTGCGCGCTGGCCACTCCATACGAGTAATGTTCATCTCTTGAAGGTAGTCATTCACAATCCTACCTGTATGAGGTCGGGCATTGTCATGCATAAATATAGCATCCTCACCTAAATTGACCATAAATGGACCAACGTGATCATTGAGGATTTCTTCCACATATCTTACGCTAGTTAAAGAGCCGTTTTCTATGATCACCAGCTCTGTGCGACTTTCAGAAGAAATTCCGGCCCACACAAGTACAGACCCACCACCGTAGGCTACTTTTTCTTCGATGCATGCTTGCTTGAATCTTTCCCCTGGTCTTCGATACACTCTGTGTCTTCCATCGTGCTTGTAGAGCATAAATTTTGATTCGTCGGAGAACATAACTTTTGACCAATCTTCAATACTCCAATTTACGTGGCTCTGGGCATACCTTAGTCTCGAAATACGATGCCCACGCTCCAGTTTAGGGCCGTTTGCAGGTCTAAGGGGTTTTAAGTTAGATTCAGCAAGCCGACGTCTTACTGTCCATGCACTTGGGTTACTTCCTCCGAGGCGTCGAAACTGATTGGTGAGTTCAGTTCCTGTGAGAAAGCGATTTCGAAGCATGGTGTTCACCAAGTATCGGTCTTCTCGTGCTGTGGTACACCTGGTTCTGCCCGTTCCTGGTCAGCGTAGGTTAGAACCAGTTTCTTCGTAACGTCGGAGAACTCTTTGTACTGTTGACAGCGACACACCGACAGTCCTGGCTGTATCGCGCTGACTCCGGCCGGTTTCCAGCATTGTAAGTATTCTGGTGCATTCTTCAGGCGTAAGCGACATAATTTCAGCTTGATTAATGAATATAGAGCACTATCAACATGGTTTATGTACCCACATAAATGACAGATTACAAACAAAAGCAACACCAAATGCTGTAATTTCGTAGTTCCATCTTCGAAAGTGGCCCTTTTTCAAATTTGATTTTTTTATGATATAACTTTACAATAACTAAGAAGTTTTAATACCTTCATTTAAGGAGTATTACATGGTCTATTAAATACAATTTATTGCATTAACCTAGCATTTTTAGTTTCCGAGATTTTTAGGATTCTTTAAGTGACCCGGATTCATTGCTCTCGAGTTTATAACCCCCTACAAAAAACGAGGGGTGTTATAAGTCTGACCTGTGAATTTTGTGTCTGTCTGTGGCATCCTAGCGGCCCAACGGATGGACCAATTTTGATGCAGTTTGCTTTTGTTCGAAAGCCGATGTGACGAGCATGGTTCTTAACTATAAATTTTGAAGATCGTTAGCTCCTGAGTGATGAAGATATTTTACTAAAATTCAGAGGTGCTCTTCATCGTAAATGTGATATTCTCTTACTTTCATGATATTTCCTGAATATAAAGGGTGTTTTTTTTCGAGGTATAGAACTTTGAAATGGAATAAAACGAAGGTGATTGTTTTTATTGATATGGAAATGACTTTATTCGAAAGGAAATCTTCTGGCATTATAATTTAAATATGATTTCTGGCATATAACCGCCAGGGCTGGCTCGGACGTAGTCTAATCTAGAGGTCCAATTTTCGATGACTTTCCCAACATTTGTGGCCGTATAGCGACAATATCGCTCCGAATGTTATCCTCCAAGTGGTCAATCGTTTCGGGCTTATCGGCGTAGACGAGCGACTTCACATATCTCCACAGAAAATAGTCAAGTGGCGTAAAATCGCACGACTCTGGAGGCCAATCCACGTGTCCAAAACGTGAAACTATGCGGTTACCAAACGTTTCCTTCAATAAATCAATTGTGGCACGAGCAATGTGACATGTTGCGCCGTCTTGTTGAAACCACTACTCCTGCACAACATGGTTGTTCAATTGATGAACGAAAAAGTCAGTAATCTTCGCTCTATAGCAGTCACGATTGACTGTAACATTCTGGTCAGCATCGTTTCTAAAGAAGTACGGACCAATTATTCCACCAGCCTATAAAGCACACCACACAGTCAGTTTTACTGGATGTAACGGTGTCTCAACATACACTTGAGGATCATCATCACCCCAAATATGGCAGTTTTGTTTATTGATGTATCCATTCAACCAAAAGTGAGCTGCACCGCTAAAGAAAATTCGCTTATGAAAATCACGATACGCATTTCGGAAAGAACCATGATTTTCAAAATAAATTTGCACAATTTGGAAGCATTGTTCAGGCTTCAGTCTATTTATGTTAAAATGCCAAACCATACTAAACATAAATCACTTTACAGCTGACAAAAATACCGCCGGTTAAAACAGCTAGGCCAACTTAAAGTTCTATACCTCTAAAAAAAACACCCGTTATATACTTTGATATTGGACATGGTAACCTGGAACTGGCTGATATATCAAGTAGTCTGCTGGATACCCAATTCCAAGAAAATTTTAGGATTTTACCATATTTGGGAATTTTTAGAAGAGTCTCAACATCGGCGGTTTAAATTTCTAAATTAACCCTTGTATCATAATGACATATAGGTAGGTACTGAAATCATTATGTGGGAGCAATAGCGCAATAAAGATGGCAAAAGGCTTGCTCCTCGTTACCGAAGATTCTGGGTCTGTGAATTATCTCAGCTTACTCCCTTGAGGATATAATAGGCGTGTTTGTTCTATTATTTCTTTACAAAATCTGTATTTGAAACAGAATATTAGATACATTTACAACGTCATGAATATGTGAAAATTACCACTGCCTACCCTATTTAGGCTTGTGATTTTATTTGGTTACAAAACCGATTTTTAACACAAAGTGATGTATATGCATTTTCACGCAATAATACCTAAAACAAACCTAATCTTCTGAAACTTTCTTACCTACATATTCGTAACAATCAGTCTACATGTTTTGGTAGGTATCTACATATTCCTAAATGTTGGTAGTTTAAAATAAAGTGTGTGCGTGTAACCTTTACGCGCGATTGAAGTAAAACTTCTTCGCCATTGATGGCATCAAATGTTATATTAATAGATAATCATTCATTCGAATTTTGAATAGCGGAAACTACTTACGTTTCCACTATTCAAAATTCAAATAGCGTTACTTCCGTCAGAAAAAAAATCTGAGTTAAAGTACGATTATTAATCTCAGTCAGTAAAATCACAAGTGCAAGTGTCACTTATATGAATTTAGTACTGAATTTTCATTCAATAAATGTCATTTTACTGACTGAAATTAATAATCATAGTATAGGTACCTACCCCTAAACGCGCCTAAGAAGTTTTACTTCAAAAATCGGCCCAGTGCGAGTTGGGCTCGCGCACGGAGCGTCACCAAAAATGGCAAAAAAATTACTTTGTTGTCTTTAATTCCAACAACAAACGTGATTTTTTTTAAACTTTAGTATTTGTTATTATAGCGGCAACAGAAATACCTACTACTACATCTGTGAAAATTTTAACTCCCTAGCAGTCTCATGACGGACAGACAGACAGACAGACGGCTAGTGAAGTTTCATGAATAAGGTCCCGTTTTTACCCTTTGGGTACGGAATCCTAAAAAGATTCAAATTCACCACCAATGAACAAAATCTTCGTCTTGTTTATAATTTTTTCAATTTATCTGTCATTGTTTACGAAAGTAAACAACAAACGATTTGAACCAATTAACAGTTTTTTAATCTTTTTATTTTTGGAATTGGGTTCGGAAATAGTAACTTATGGCTGGGGATAGGGCCAACGACATTGAGCATACAAAACAATAATGAAATAGTGCCGCGCGAGATCCCGTTCTTTCAATACAATATGAGTTCAAGGCGTGTAAGTTTAAAATAAAAATTTAGAATCATAATACAATTACCAAATTTTGTTTGATACACATCTTGTAGATTAGGTAAATCTATTTTCGGCTATCTTTTTTAGTCTACTCATGCCGACAAAAATGATTTCCTAAGCCTCTCTCTTATGCTTAGGAAATCAAATTTGTCGGCATTAGTTAATTTGTAATTTTTTGAGACAGGAGCCTATACCGGTGACGGAACCATGAGGAAAAATCGCTGACTAATTCCACAACCGAACCCCTTTTATCGATGTAGTTAGAACAATATCATTGTGCTATTATAAATACTGGGTGTAACGAAATTACCTCTCAAAATTTCATGAGATGACTTGGCATCAAAAATCAAATACAAATATTTAATAAAAAAGGGGGGTTAATTTCTTTTTTTTTTTTTGTCGCACATTAAGAATGTTTTTTACCGCGGCAATTCGAGGTAATATGGTCGCCGTGGCAAAACAAACACGGAGCACCCGTCTGGCTGTCGTTGTCGCTTTCTACTGCCGCTCAGTAGCGATAGAAAGGGTGATACTGGACCTTTGATTGGATGTGGACCTTTAAAACGGATTTACGGTTAAGGTATTCATGTGATTTTTTTTTCTTAATTTTTGTAATGTTTCTTGACTGATGCCACGTCACGTGACGAAATTTGGAGAGTCAATTTTGTTACACCCAATATAAAGCTTTTTAAGTACCGATAACTTTTTAAATTAATATAAATTGTGACAATAGTATCTACTTAGTAACAGAACTAAATATTTAGAAACAGCATTGTGCCTATATCCCTCGCCCTATTCAGCCTAACGCTATTATTAATCGGGTCGACAAGTCAACAGAACCTGAATTCACCTCGCATTTCGACGTTATAAAGAATAATCCAAACCAACCCTGACTGACGACCCAACGCCCGCAAACACATACCTCTCCTTCTAACTTAAGGAGACACAGCGAGACAGAAAAGGATAGAAACCATTTTGACAGTGCGTCTTCTATTCATTAGTCGTGATTATGGCACGGGATGAATTGACATCTGGGACATCGGGGTAGGCTCTCGGATTTCCCTGCTGAGGTTTCTGCAAAATTTTTGAGCAAACTAATTCTATGAAATATGTAGATATAGCGTCTGGTACTGAGCCGTCTGTTCCTGTGCCGAATTATAATAAATGCGTACTTACTTACAAACCCTATTTTTCTCCAAGTTACTTACAGTTCAGAGGCAGTCGAGACTTTCCTAAAACTTTAAATCACCTAGAACTAGAACACATTTAAGCTTGAACATTGCAAATTATAAATCAAATTCGCCGTGTAAAAACAATTAGCTGTGCAGTGTTTACAACATGTACATAGTTCATGCTCACCTAGTGCTGTGCTGGCCATCCTCATGGTCTGGGACTGCATATCATCAGGCGAACCTTGCGTACTCTTCCTCTTCCTCGGCCGTCCTTTCTGACTGGGTCCTCCATTGTAATACTGCGAAGGAGAATCACCTTCGCTGTGCATGTCCTGACACCTAGGAATAAAACTGCCAATTAATTTCTACATCAAATATTTATGGCTATGAGATGGAATTTTGATTGACTATTCTCGGTAAGAATGTAGGTATGCCTAGATTTTTGAGCCTATTATTTGGTTGCGCTTAATTGGCGAATATTTAGGAGCACATTTTTAAGATGGTCTACATCTAAATCAAGCACACCTATGGACAGATTATATAAACTCTTGACCCTCATTTAAATGTTTTCTTTTTCATTATTAAAATTGTATCATATCAGTCACTACTCCCTTTCGATCTAGTGATCAACCTGACATAACCAAGAGTGACAATTATGATTTCTATTCAATTCTTTAATGTTAACTTAAACCAATTCATTATTTTAAAAAAAACACCATAGCTCTTACACGAGTTTTTATATTTGTTTTTCTATGCTATCAGAGGTTTTGTATTTCTATACTATGATGATACTATGCTCTTACAGTATAGTCATAGTATTAGACAATTCAATATAGATTAATGGTGAAACCCGCGAACGTCCACACAAGAAAACCTTCTTTAGGCGAGAGGCGCGACCAAGGGAGTAACTCAGATTTTTTTTCTGACGGAAGTAACGCTATTTGAATTTTGAATAGCGGAAACGTAAGTAGTTTCCGCTATTCAAAATTATGAATGATATTAATAATAACATTTGATGCCGTCAATTATGGCAAAGAAGTATTACTTCAATCAAGCGTAAAGGTTAAACGCACACACTTTTTAGGGTTTCGTAGCCAAATGGCAAAAACGGAACCCTTATAGATTCGTCATGTCTGTCTGTCTGTCTGTCTGTCTGTCCGTCCGTGTGTCACAGCCATTTTTCTCCGAAACTATAAGAGCTATGCTATTGAAACTTGGTAACTAGATGTATTCTGTGAACCGCATTAAGATTCTTATATAAAACTAGAAAAAAAGTAGTAAATTTTGGGGGTCTCCATACTCAGAACTGAAACTCAAAAATTTTTTTTTCATCAAACCCGTACGTGTGGGGTTTTTATAGATAGGTCTTCAAAAATGCTATTGAGGTTCCTAACATCATTTTTTTCTAAAATGAATAGTCTACGCAAGGGGCACTTCCAAAGTGGAAAAATGCGTGTCCCCCCCCCTCTAACTTCTAAACTAAGAAAATTATAAATCTAAAAAAAGTATATGTTGTACATTGCCATATAAACTACCAACGAAAATTGGTTTGAACGAGATAGAGCTGGTAGTTTTTTTTTTATACGTCATAAACCACAATTTACGGTTAGAAAAATCACTACCACTGCGAATGTGTTAAAACATCAATCAAAGTTACAACGAACTATAAGAACTATTATATTATGTTACTTGCTGCTACGAAACCCTTCATGGGCGAGTCCAACTCGCACTTGGCCGGTTTTATTTATTTCTAAGTTTAGTATTTTCTAAAATGATGACTTTTTCATACACAATGAGTAGATGATGGGTAGGCAGGCAGCCTTCAGCTATAATATAAGAAGAACATTGGTAGTAAGGGTGGTGATAATTGTTTGATTAAGGTGAATCTAAAATTATATCTACCAAAGTTGTTTTAGGTAAAAAGAGTTTCCTTTTAAAGGTAAAAAGTCCTATGTATAGATCTGAGTTTGCAACCAAACCAATTAGACACTAATATGTATGTTAATTAGCTATCAAAACAAAAACAGATAAGTACCAGATCAGGTCAATGTCCAATACAAATCAGACAAAAAATATAAACAATAAACTGTCGTTACAGTTTCCACAAACTTCCCGCTTAGTTCCAAGAAACCCACGCTTTGTGTTCATTCATGACGCCATTACGCCAACATGAATATAGTGACATTGAACTTCACCTGATTGTTCCATCAAATTACGTCCTATCAGACCAAAAGGGTCACAACTCATAAATTCTAATTTTAGATACAGAAGTTCAGCGAACTTTTTCACGGATTGCTTTGAACTTTATCTATGTATTAGTTGTCTAAATCTTTTTGCGGAAGTTTTTATTAACTTAATTTAGGCTAGAGGTATGGTGCTGTGTAAAAACGTCTCAATATTGTTATTTATTAATCATCAGGTGTATACCTACATGTCAAAACCGTTGAAGTATTTTTTGCTCCAATACACATAATTGTTTGCGCTACCGATTTCAAAGTAGCAAGATCGCGGTCATAAGTAGTGATTTAGGATGAGCTTTGAGCTGAGGTTAGCGACACGACTGTCTTCGCTACGATGATCACGACAATATAAAACAAAAGTCAGTCTTCCGAAAATCCTATCGGTCCGGATGTCGGCGTATAAATTGGCTGCTATTCTCTTTTTTGCTAAAATACAAATACACATAAAAAGCGCACATTAGAGACACGGCTGTCTTCGCGACGCTGACCACGACGATTTCAACTACGTAGAACAAAAGTCAGCTTTGTCTGAGTTTTTTTACATTCTAAAATCCGATCGGTCCGGAAGTCGGCGTATAAATCGGTTTCTAATATATCGGACTTCGGTGCGCACCGTAAACAGTAGAAGCTTGGTGCAGTTTCATAAGTTAGTAAAGGGTAGTCTGTCCGAATACAGTCTTGTCGCCAATAAGTGCTCAGCCTGAAAGCGTGTTTATGTAAATACCACTAATAATTTTATTGGTAATATAGGTACTTTGCGGTGTCACTTACCTATAAATACTGTTCATATCATCATCGCAGTATTCATCGAGACAAGCCGAATCATAATGTGGTCGGCAGTACACGAAGCCGTCCCTCATTCCAAACACGTCGCCCTTTGACAGCTGGGTGCCACACGCCGTGCACGTGAAACACGACAAATGATAGACCAAGTCGCGAGCTCTCATCACCAGCTCGTTGGCTGTGATGCCGTTGCCGCAGCGGGCGCACCTTTTCACGCAGAAGAGTCTGTAACAAGAGAGAATAGGTTTTCTATCGTTGTTTAGTAGAAATTTTGTTTATCTTGTGACGTTCTTTTGAGGAATAACCGGGGGTACAGGGCTCTGGACGGGCGAATAGTTAAGCTGAGCGCATATTAGAGACACAACTGACTCTTTTACTGCTCTACATCGAAAATTCGACTTTGAAGAAGTACGATAATCATCAGATGTTTACGTCGAAAATCGAACTTTCGGCGTAAACATCTGACGATTATCATACATGAGCGCCATCCATATTCACTAAGAAGCATGGTATTTTTTCTTTTTTTACTTGATTCTGACGAGTTCCCATATGAAACACACGTTCTTCCACGTTTTCCTGATGAAGTAGATGGTGTGAAGACATTCGTTGCTTCTTCAGAGCTCGGTAGAGGTACTACATACTCTGAATCCAGCCAATTCATATTCCTATTTAAAAATAAATCTTTCCTCCTTGCAGCTTCGGCCCAACAGTATGGGATAATTTTCCTTTGAATATCACCAATAATCAAACAAATGTTGTCTTCAGAAACATTGTGATTTTCTTTTAAAGCTGTTTGTATTGCTTCAAATGTTTTACCTCCTTCAATATATGGAAGTAATATATCACGCTTGGTACACTTAAAAATAGTAGACATTGTAAAAATTAAACTTCTGTTTAGATACAACTACAAATTTATGATAGCAACCTAAATACGTAAACTCTTTATATACTATTCGAAAATAAGGGTAGTGTGAATTTTGTTGATAACCAATTTACCACAAAATGTGTGCAATGCAGATAAAATGTCATTTCATCAATTTAAAATATATTTCATATAAAATCAAACCACAAACTAGTAAAAAAAATAGTCTACTTCGGAAACCGCAACAGATTGTGTTTTTCAGTTTCCTGACTTCCATCACTCTTTTTGTGAGAACTTTAAAAATAGCAGATGGTTGCAGCATATTTTTATATCATGATATTTATGAATGTCTAGGCTATCAAACAACATCAAAAGTAAGCCTTTGCAAGTCTTCGGTAACTGTTAAAAGTCTCGATGAATTTAAAAAACTGTATTTTTTTTCGTATTTTATTTATTTATTTTTTTACATAAAAATAGGAACGTAAATATTACAATTTTATAATTGTTTATAAATCTACATAAAATAAGCTTTTCAGAAATGCGTAATAATAGATATCGATTCCCACAAAATTTTACAGGAAATCAATTTGAATGTAGTAATTCCCTTTTACGTAAATTTATAATTCTTATGAAACATTATCTTTGTGGCATTAAAAAATATATATCCTACAAAAAAAAATATATAAAAGATTACACTATAGTAAACTTCAACTTATGAACTAATTAATTAACGTAATAAAGTCTACAGTTAACGACATAAGTAAAATTGATTTATGATATGCCAATGTTCTAGCATTTTCCACAGTGCGTCGCCTCGGCCGGCTAACGGCATTTCTCCGTTAGTCAAAAATGGTTCTTCAGGTTGCAATATAACCTGGGGTTATTCTTGCGAGGGCGTACCCATCCCATTACTCCCGACTGCAGGCAGATGCAAGGGCACCGCTGTGTGGTTTTAGTTGGTAGGCGTCCGGCATAGATAGCATCTATAAGTATTTTCATAAGTTAATTAAGAACAAGTTCGTCAATAATACTACTTGGTCCAATAAACAAGAACTATATTCTGCTCATACAAACACGTACTTAGGTACTGAAAGTTTAGAACGAATTTTCCTGTATAAAAGTCACAAATCGAAAAAACACATAAATCAGAAATCGTGTTTATAAATGTAATAAGCTGATAGGAGCCCACAATTTGATATTTATAACTCGTCACAAGTAACTAGACAAACCCTTAGTGATAATCAATCAATGGCTATCACAATATTGACGCACCCCATGAGTCAACAATTATAGCATATGTCTGGTGTGAAGGGTGCAACGGGTGAATTACGAGTATACCCTGGGATACGTGTTTTGACAGTTGGTGAAGTGTCAAGGCTCTTGACTCTAGAAAAAATAGCAAACTAAGTAGTAAGTAGGTATATTTTTTTTAACGTGAGGAAAATCCTACAGGGCAGCTATGGACTATTCTAAGACTTCTACCGACTAAAAACCATATATATTCCACTTAAGTACGGTATTAAGTACTTAAGTACGGTTAAGATCCCCGGGTAAGCCTTACGAAGGATGTCCCCGGGAATCCCAACAGAGTAAGAATGTAGGGTTATATCTGGATTTTTTTAAAAATTGGTTAGATTTATTGACAAATGACGAATTTATTTATTAACGATGCTATATTCGGGTTCTAAAATCTGACGTTATCAACCAGCCTAAGTAATTTCACATAAGTAAGTAGTTACAACATTTATAGATTACTAGCTGACCCGCGCAACTTCGTTTGCGCCACATTAGAGAGAGTATTACCCGTTCCTGTCGCATTTACTCCCGTCGCGTTGCGTTTACTCCCGTAGCGTCTCGTCGTTAATATTCAAAACTACGTGTCAGAGAGAGAGAGAGAGAGAGAGAGAGAGAGAGAGAGAGAGAGAGAGAGAGAGAGAGAGAGAGAGAAAGGTTTCTCGTCGCGTGTATTCCCGTCGCATTATTTTTAAGAACAATTTCATTTATGAAAGAGGTATCACGTGGCATTATTGTAGAAAAAAATTGATTGCCATTAAAATGGTTATTGTGCACCAACCCAAAGATAGACACATGCTATCGCGCAATTTTTTCAGTAGTTACAACATTTATAGATTACTAGCTGACCCGCGCAACTTCGTTTGCGCCACATTAGAGAGAGTATTACCCGTTCCTGTCGCATTTACTCCCGTCGCGTTGCGTTTACTCCCGTAGCGTCTCGTCGTTAATATTCAAAACTACGTGTCAGAGAGAGAGAGAGAGAGAGAGAGAGAGAAAGGTTTCTCGTCGCGTGTATTCCCGTCGCATTATTTTTAAGAACAATTTCATTTATGAAAGAGGTATCACGTGGCATTATTGTAGAAAAAAATTGATTGCCATTAAAATGGTTATTGTGCACCAACCCAAAGATAGACACATGCTATCGCGCAATTTTTTCAGAACTTTTTAAGAGAAACAATTTTGTAGTATATATTTTTTACATAACTATAAATATTTACGCAGCACACGCAACGAAGCTCTCAAAAGGAATAACTTTTCCCCCGTTTTTGAAACATTTACTATTACTGCTCCGCTCCTATTCGTTGTAGCGTGATGCTATATAGCCTATGACACTCCACAATAACGTAGCTTTCTATTGGTGAAAGATTTTTTAAAATCAGTTGAGTAGATCCCGAGATTACCCCTTACAATTTAACAAATATACAAACACACAAACTTTGCTTCTTTATAATATTAGTATAGACAAAGGAATAATTGGCAAGTGGGTCATGATTTAATTTGGTCGATAGTACATAGATACAAAGAGTCATAAAATTTATTACGTTGTTTTTTTTTCATTGGCAGTCACCTTTTCTTTAATTTGCTTCTGAATTTCTAGGCTGCTTTCATAATGCATACATTTGCATCAACATGCATTCATAACAACAAAAATACTGTAACAATATACCTACAGGATGGAATTTAAAGACGGTAGTTGGAGGTAAAGTATCCTAAATATTGATAATGGCAAGTTTTGCTGAAAGGAAACATTCCTTAATTGAACCTGGGAGATGTGAAAAAAAAACATCACGTATTTTATGATACCAACCGAAAGGGTCTTTAATAAGGAACAATTTCTTTTAAACAACATAGTATTTTAAATTAAAGGAAGACCGAGTAAAATATGTTTTTAGTGTAAAGCTTACTCACTATCTGAAGAAAAAAAACAGTTAATTGAGAACCTCCTGCTTTTTTTGACGTTGGTTAAAAAAATGTTCTAGTTTCTGTGAATAGGAATGTTCGTTCTGGTCACTTAACCAATCAACTTCAGAAAATAGGTTCTCAATTAGACTGTTTAATTTTTCTTCAGATATCACTATCTGAAGAAAAATTCAAGTTGTACACTAAAAAAATATTTTACTAGGTCTTCCTTTAATATACGATGTTATGTTGTTTAAAAGATATTGTTCCTGGTTAAAGACTTTTTCGGTTGGTATAGTTTCTTCACATCTACTAGGTTCGATTCCCGGCTTAAGCAGGTGTTTTTCCAAAAACTTTTCAATGCAGTTTTACTTACTTTTGAAAATAAAGGAATGTTTCCTTTCAGCAAAACTTGCCATTATCAATATTAAGGGTACTTTACCTCCAACTACCGTCTTTAAATTCCACCCTGTATACCTACATAATTATACCGAAATACGCCTGCCCATGTTGACTCGAGTTATTTATGCTGGCAACCCTGAGGTGTTTAGTAAATTCCTTGACCAAATATTGCTAATACAATAATAAAGAATATAAGAAAAATACCGGCCAAGCGCGAGTCAGACTCGCGCATGGAGGGTTCCGTACCAAAGAAGAACAAAAAGTACCTAACGTTTGTTGTATCAGAGCCCCCAGACAGACGGACTGCAAAGTTTCATGAACAGGTTCCCGTTTTTACCGTTTGGGTAAGAAATCCTAAAAATTGACGTTATAAAGTTGATGAAAAGCTAGGTATGTATCTGCTTATGATTTATATATTTTCAAAACCACATATGTACCTATTATTCGACGGAGAAATGTGAAAATATCATAACATCAAACGCGGCGTGTGTGAAAAAGCAAGTGGTTTCGACTTTGAGTGACACCTACACTGGCTCCGTAATTGCTGTGCCTTCTAAAGGTGAATATAGCTCCTAACACAAATATGTTTAATTGGATTTATGTATATAAAATCATACAAAGGAAAATAATAATGAATACTTACGGATGAAAATGTGTCTTAGGTATGTTTTGCTTTGACATTTATTTTATTCTAAGCCGGCACTGTTCTGCCCTAACAGAGGTGCTTTGGTACCTTTGGTTGATTTGGTATGTTTGGGCAGAATTGTACTGAGAAATAGGTATAAAGCCATAGAAGATTACTTTTTTTTTGTTTCGGTGGCCAGTGGTTAAGGCGTCCGCAGGGTATGCGAGAAGACGCAGGTTCGAATACTGTTCAAAACCAATTATTTTTTCATTATTTCAAAAAATATGATAAGTTAGGATACTAATTGTTTTTCAAAAATTATCTTATAGTAGATTAGGTACACTGACTAAAAGAATAGGCAAGTGTTATTCTTTTAATCTGAGATTAGATGTTCCTATTGAATTTGTACTCTTCTTGATTTTGTCTCTTATTATGAATCTATACACAGGTATTTTATAGATATGGATTCACAAGAAGAGTCATTCTATAACTGCTGGAAGATAAAACTTTATTTAAAAAGATAATAAAAAAAAACATTCACATAGGTAGATATAATTATTACAATAAATAATCAAGATCACATACAGGTACAAAATTCATATTACTCAATATATCTATCGCACAGCCTTCGTTTCGCAGAAGCAAATAGGTAATTAAGTGAATCTCTCGCATGGCAACACTAATAAGTACGAGAACCTACAGTCTCGTTGCTATAACAGCACGATATCCAAAAGAAAAGCTATGTAACTATGACGTACGACCTTTTTCATAGTACACTCTGTCACAGTAGGTAACTATAATGAAGGAATGTTTCATCGTATTATTGAAGATAATAATTAGGTGATCGGGTTATTCTATCGCATTAGGTTAAGAACTGTAAAGACAGGATAGGATGTATGTAGATGAATAAATAAATAAATAATGTTATAGGAAGTACGTACTACCCGTTCGCTCTAACTTTGCCGCTGGCGTAGAGGCGTATACCCGATTTTTTAATTAGACGAAGTAAATTGACAGTAGCTAATTTCACTTCGTCATAGAAAATAAACAACATTGTATGAAGAAGTGACATTAGTTGCTGTCAACTTACTTCGTCTAATTAAAAAATCGACTTTAGTGTGGAGCCGAGCGGCAAAGTTAGAGCGAACGAGCAGTAATTATACATTACCTACCGATCTATACCCATTTCATGCTTTCATGAAGAATACTTATAATAACCATAGCCTACCTAACTCATTGTCATAGTGTGTAAGAAACTACATTCAAGGTATATGTAGGTATTACTTTAATAGCCAAGTAGCTAACGTAGTTTATAGAAAATTCCGAATTTTAGAACTATACGTAGTTTCATGTAGACATTTACGAACGTGAAGTACTAATAGGAAAGTGTCTAAGGGTTTGTGGAATCGTTCGAGAGAAATGAGTGAGATTTCCTACAAAAACAAATAACCTCTCTTATATCTCTATTTATCTAATCTCTAATCTATCCATTTATTAAGAAGCTCTACGTATAAATAGGACATGTAGGTATTAATTTAAATAAAATGAAGCTATAAAGTAGACAGAACATATTTTTGTCTTTTAGTGGGAGCTAAATAGGCTTTTAGTGGGAGCTAAACTAACATTTATGAATGAAAACTTTAATGTAGATATTATATTGTGTCAATACTAACTGCAAAACTATGTAACCATGTTTGTTAGTATTTTTGTCTTTCTGTGTACAGTGTGTACCTATTTGAAAAAGGCGTTTCAGAATATAAAATAAAAACATTATGGTACGAGTCTCTTACCGATAGTAGTCTTCTTTGCAGTAGATATTGCCGTCTCTGGAGAAGCAAGTCAGTTCTGTGTCGAGAGGCAGGCGGCACTCGCAGCATCGCAGACAGTTGCCGTGCCATTGGCGGTCCACAGCCAGTAGGTAGAACCTGGTTGAAGTATGCACAACATTTATCATAAGTAACACATTCATTGTTAAAAATTACAGTGAAACATAATTATTACATTAAATATACATTTATTACTAAGTATCTAAACTAAACCTAACTACCGTCTCCGTAGCATTGTGCCCTAAAGACTAGCAGCATTCCTCCTTTAAATAGCAATACAACTGCCAGCCCTTGGGTCACCAGTCGACTCTATAAGGCGATTTTTCAAATTCTTAAAAAAATATACAATAGATAAATGCAGAGAATACGAGACATTATTCTATTCAGAAATGTCGTGGGTAGTCAAAGTCTAGCAAGTCTTGCAATAAACCTACACGACTCGGTATACTTTGACATTGTTGTGATATTGCAGCGCACTTTCGTTATTTACCGCTCATGGTTAAATAGTTTGAGAGCTTATATTTCCAATACTAACTTTATAGTATTTCATTTACACGAAGATTCTATTTACAGAAGACACGTTCTTACAGTAAGGCTAAAATAAATAAAGAATCATGATATTCCTTGTTTGTTTTTATACCACTAAGGTGGCAGACAAGCATTCGGCCCACCAGATGTTTATTCAAACGATCTAATTTAGTTTTGCCCAAAGATTCCATTTACAGAAAAAACGAAGACTAAATAAATGAAGTATCGGCCAAATCGGAATGACGTAGATACTAAAAGTGCAAGCTGCTAAATTTAATAGCTAAATCCAAGGTCAACGAAAATTCGATTCAGGAAGCCTCACCTGTCTTGTATCTTCCCCCCGCACCCCGCACACTCGTCAGGGGCCGCGGGGGAACCCTCGGAGCTCCCTCGTTCCTTCAACATATTTTCCGATATGACTCTACCCTTATATCTAGACTCTCTTTCTCATTCAACAAAGTTCATTCCAGTTTTGATCGCGTTGTCGATACCGCCTTCTGCTACGTTCATAGTAGGCTGGTTTTTGCGAAAACCGAAACGGGATTCCTCGGGATCTGTGAACAAAAACCTTTGTTTAGTACCTCGACTAATTTCTGAGGGTTTTGTTTTGTAGCGTATTTGGAAAATATATAATGTAGCAAACACTGTATAGTACCTATGTGGTTCGGTTAACTTCGGTTGTTTAATAAAATTGCATTTTTCGTCTTTACCTTCAATACATGTTTAGGATTATGTATTTTTGATAATCATATACCTTAATATAAAAATATCTTTATTCACATTAATCGCAAAGTAACAATTAAGAACGTCAAGATTTTTGATTCTACATTCACATTTACTGCCAGATTCGCAAGGCAATAAGGTAGAGCCTGTGAAAAAGAACCTGGCGAGAAACCTCACAGCCACTCTTTTCAAATAGTAGTCTTGCTACAGTCAACTCTTTTTAAAGCCTTGAATATAAAAGAACCAAGGCTTAGTAACCATTGAGTTATTATTACTACGTAGTACATTATAACTGGGCGAGGACGCAGTAGCGGCCGTAGGTCTGTTGGGAGTCCTGGGACATCCTTCCGAGGGCTTGCCGGGGCTCGCAACCATAGGCTGTTGGGCGTTACGTGAGGTTTTTTAGTCGGTAGGAGTATAAATAACATCCATGAGGACTTTCCCTTACGTACAAAAAAATGTACATTGTAACTCAATGTTAGTAACGAGATTGGTGCCTACCTAATTATAATGTAAATACTTATACTCGTATACTAGGTTTCTACCTACCTTCATCTTCCTTACAGTTAGAATAACAAGAGCAACTTCAAATTATTCGTAAAAATAACACTTAATAGTACCTATTAATGAATAAACTACTTCACACTCCCTACAAGTAAAATGCAAACGAACTATATAATTATAAAAAATGCTTATACGGTTTAGTTCTGTCAAGTTTGAAGGACAATTAAATTGAATTAAATTACAGGTAAGGTAGTAATTATATCAAATCTATAAACAATAAGTAGAGTTACCATAATTACTGTGTAAGTATACACTTTCGTTAATCAATTAACACATTTTATAATTTTTCTTTCAAAACACATGTACGTGTAGATGATATCTATCTATAAGTGTTGTAGGTAACATCGAAGACAAAATGGTTTAGGTACTAGTTAAAGGTTTTTTACAATATGTGGCACTGGTGATTGATAAAATAAATATTTTGATAGTCGTGAAATAAGTGTAGGTATACATATTTGTAAAGATACAACCTTTTGTTTATTAAAATATTTTGAGAATATATAGATATGTTTTTCCGTGCTTTGTAAAGTTAGGTTATGAATAAAAACAAATTATGCGTTAAGTTTTAAGCAGGTGTGAAAGCGTTTTTGAAAATCGACCTTAAAATAATTATTTATTTATTGCACATTGAATATTTCAGTCCCAGTTTACATTCATACATATAGCCGCATATGTAGGCATAGTATACGTATACTATGCCTCTGCCTACCGCGCCTTATAAGGCATTCAACTTGGTTTAACGATTGTCATTTTACTGATAACCGGGTTTGATTTCGAGTTTTCATTCTCTACGCAATGGATCGTGTTGTGAAAGTGTTAGTCGCCTCTTACGACACCTTCGGGATGGATTGGGGTGGCGTCATTTTGTACTCTTTCCTGTCGCCATACGGGGCTTTATGTACCTAAACTGTAAAGTATATTAATGTCATCAGGATTGATCAATTTACAACCGCTATGATTTAACTACAAAATTATCCGTTCAGAAAAATATTTTATTTTTTTTATTCATATGAATTTGCTTTTTGTAATGTCTAATGTAAGGAAGTTTATAAAGTACCTACTACGTAATATCACAAAATAATAAGGATTATATACTAAGAACAGTTTTCGAAATATTAAATTCTATTCTTGTCGAAACACTTAACATCGTGACTGTACTCAATAAACGGTGGCAGGCAAGTGGGACTGGCCGTATAGCACGAGCTCCCATGTGCGCACGCACTACGCTATGTCGTGTTAATAACTATAATTAATTTATTTGTGACTTCTGAAATTATTTTGATTTTTTCTGAGGTTATTAGATATAGCACAAATATTACTGGCATTTTTCTAAATAGGTAACTGTGTAGTAGGCCCATAACACTCGAACCGATACCCACTTAGGTGGAACGCAGTGTAACTTGTAAGTCTGCCTGGAGTCATGTGACGTCATTGCGAGGGTTAAAGCGCCTGGTTCTCGGTGGGTCTAGAAACCAAGTGCTTTTAGTCAGTTCGAGCTGAGCTTGAATCTTTTATGAGAATATTTCTACACCTCCAATAAAGAACTTCTCTTTTGCAGAGTTTTTTTTATACCTCTAAGGTGGCAGTAAAGTAAAAAAAATAAAATAAAACATCTTTTCTATTGCGGCTATTGAAGTAAATTGTTTTCAGAATTCCTAACTTCATTTAAATTATATAACTTGTTATCTTTAAGTAATTTAGCTGTTGAAGACTTATTCGTCCTCTTTATGACATGATGCCATAATGACATGGTCTGTTGGGTGTTTGTCTGGTGATCTGTGATACAGGCTTGCGCCTATTTCAGACACCAGTCCTCACAAATTGTAATTGGTATTTGTAAAATGGTATTGTAAATTATGTATCAATTTAAGTATACCTACGGCCTATTAGTCTGTTGTACTGGTTGTCACCGTAGCCTATGGACGTTTGCAACACCAGAGGCGCTACAATCTCGCTGCCGACCCTTTAAGTCCCTTTAAAGAGCGTTGATTTAAAAGATGTATTTGTTTTACTGCTACCTCAGAGCCATTAAAAAGCTCCTTGAGGATTTATCTGTACTTATACTAGCTGAACCGCGCAACTTCGTTTGCGTAATAAATGAAGAACCGCTCGACCGATTTTGTGCAAACTTTACATAAACCATGTACTGAATAGTCCGAACAATTTGGATTGGATAGGTGAACCCGTTCTTGAATTATAAAATAACAACGAAAAGTGGCATTGATTTTTATATATAGATTATAAACAGGAAAGACTTGATTGTTTGCGTGCATCTAATAGGCTCCGAAACTACTGAACCGATTTGAAAAATTATTTTATTGATGGAAAGATACACTATCCCTGGGTAACATAGACTACTTTTTATTCCCCTATTCCCACGAGAACGGGAGCTACGCGGGTGAAACCGCGTGACGTCCGCTAGTTCAGCATAAACTTCACATGCCTTTCTCACTGTGAGGTTTGGTGTGGTTATGGACAAACTTTCTACTAAAAAAACTTTTCCTTTGTTTATAATAATAGCACCTACCTACGTTATTTTTGTATTTACTTCATACATAGCATCAGACTTAAGGAATACCTTCGTATAAAGAAATCCGAACGAATGCATTATTCAAAATGATACAACTACAGTCTGATTCGCATCACGATTGTTAATAAAAAGAGTTTCGCCATTGTCAAAGAGATCCATACAGTATAAAGTACCTTGTTTCTGATTTGTGCAGCTCTATAATGATATGTAAAAATATATATTTAAATACTGAAGCGGCCCCATCCCCATACATAATGTATTATGTATTCTTTAGATTCAGAAGGTAAATTTTTGATTCCTTTTGAGGCAACATGTACACTGACTAGATATCCGGTTACCCAAATGAAGGATGTGATACTTGCTCGCTATACACGCTTGTTTATTTACGCCTTTTTTTTACAAAAATAGTACTGTGCTATTGCTATGACAACCTATCATATTATTTTCGACAAAAGAAGGGAAGACGCCTCACCCTGGACAGGTTTAGATATCGGTTATGGATGCTAAGCTGAACTCTTACCGACAAAGACCACACTGCGACTTGCCCCGGGTAAGCCCTCGGAAGGATTTTCCAGGGGGTTCATTGGAATGAAGACGAGGCATCACGATGTGTATAGTTTGATGAAGTCACTGGCAAGTAAGGATAAGCACTCAACTTTCAAGTGGTGCTTTAAGTGACTGACAGTAAATTTGGCCCAGTAAACTTGAACGTCAAATAAGGTAGACAAAGATATAGCGTAAGTGCCTAGACTGCATCTGTGGCGCAGTCGGTAGAGTAACCGCCTGCGGCGCTGGAGGTCGTGGGTTCGATTCCCACCGGAGAAAAATATTTGTGTGACCCATAAATGTTTGTCTCAAGAGTCTGGGTGTTTCTATGTATAATATGTATGAATTAAAAAAATATAGAAGTATAAATATCCGTGTTCTGATACCCATAACACAAGCAGGTTATTCCTAGCTTACTTTGGGATCAGATAGCGTTGTGTGAAATGTCCGTGAATATTTATTTCTTTATTTAACTACTAGCTGACCCCGCAACTTCGTTTACGTCACGTAAGGTGTATGAAAGGATAGGTATTTCTTCATCAGACTCATCAAGCAGCATGTGAAACTGGCGTGTTGGCTTAATCATAAAAGAGCTTAATGATTAAGGCTATTTTAAAACAATTCAAGAAGACGCCGAAGGCGAGGCCTGAATTGTTTTACAATAGACTTACCCATTATTAGATTTATCCATTTTTAGATTCATATATCTATGTATGATTCTTTAAAGTGATATAACTTTTTTATTTATAAACCGATTGACATGAAATAAACAATAAGTGCAAAGTGGAGCAAACTTCAACACAATAAAGAAAACCGCATTGCAATCGGTCAAGCGGTTACTGAGATTAGCGTGCACAAACGTACAGACAAACAGATATACAGACATACAGACAAACAGACAAATATTCTAAAATTCATTGTTTTGGGTTCTATTGCGTTCATAAAGCCCTCCTATAATATTTTTTCTTATTTATCTACCATGTACAGACAGCGACCTGTTACGATTTTATTATATGTATTGATTGATATTGATTATGAAGGTTCATAGATCAGCAATTCGAAAAGATCGGTCAACCTATCAAATAGCTCCAGGTAAGGTGGAGATAATTAAAGTTATCGAACTTTTACAATCAGAGTAGGTACGCCAATGCCTATAATGACGTATAGAGGCCATATAGAGACAAAGCTCCGCAAAGTAAATAAAACGCCTGCACAATAAATTAAAATAATTTGACATAGTACTTGCCTACCAATTCATTTGCAAGACATCTCCCACGCGTTCGATTTACCATTCATCCATTTGTACAGACACGAAAATCAAAACTGCCCACAAAACGATATCTGGCCCCACTAACTAACCGACAATTAGTCGGTGTTATTTTTCACACTGGCTATAAAACTACAATCAGTTAAACCGATAGTACCTATTAATTGAGTCAAACAAATCGTTACTCCACAACAGTAAAGATAAAATAAATTTGAACTAGGGCAACATTTTATTTTACTGTTTTTTTACTCCAGGCGTAAAAGGGGTGCTATAAGTTTGAGTGTTTTATGTGTGCATCTGTCTCTGGTATCATAGCAGATAATTAATTATACTTAAAAAAATCTTTTTAAATAACAATCTTTCAAGCTCCTGATTCGGATTCATATCAGGTCCAAAATACCATCAAATTATATTGTCACCGAAGTTATATAAGTATTTTCAAATTTCAGCTCCATCGGAGCATGAGAAGTGGATCTAATCTAACTTGTAACATTTGTAGGTACCTTATATATATGTATACATACATAGGAAGTTAATTAAAAGCTTGTAAAAAGGGTTTAATTAACCGTGGTTTTTGTAATTTAAAACTTGACTTACGATGCGATTGATCCTGAGATGGGTGACCGTATATAGCATTTCCATTTACGAGCGTAATCGTACTTCAAAATGCACTCTCAGCTGTTAACATGGTGTTAGTCCCTGCTGCCAGTAATAAAGTAATCGTTAGCATAAAGTTGAAGAACTTAATAGATGGTTTAAAAAAACAGCAGGTAGACACTATCTGCCTCAACCTATTTCAATATGGTAAATGTTAAGGTATAGGTACATTTTCCTACTAAGTCTCTGTTCTTCATTTTATAATTTCCTTTTAAACCTGCGGAACCCCTCACAGCCTGCAACCCACCGAAGCTGTGCTCTGTCGCGAATCTGTAGAAAGCCAAACGATTCTCCCTGGAAATCTTTCGAATGCCAGCCAGTCCCAGTCAAAAATGCTTGTGATTACATTCTTTTGTTGGGTTAAATTTCATACGTCAAAATCACAGTTCATCTAGTCATTTTGACATCATGTCGTCACGCTGGTCTTCTCTCTCTCTGTTAAAGTGACAGCTCTCATAATCGACCCCAACCTATTTATCCATTCATCTTTTCCCATATACTCGTATCAGTCAGTTTTTTGATCCATCCTCTTCACGCTTTCAAGCAATCTTTATAGCGTTCAGTCTATTCACATTTTCTGTCACGTTATCACATTCATATTTTATGCTCTTCTTTTCTTTCTCCGTCAATGTCACGGACAAACTATGGGCATCATAAGAATATCCAGCTTTCAAAGTTTTAATTAGGTTTGAAACTAATCGTAACTTTCTGTTGTAGTAACCGATAAAGTTTGAAGTTAGATTAATTTAACGATTCTTGTTATAACGATACTGATTATATTTTTACTGTTGTTGCCGATCGCTTCCTGGTTTATTTTTTTCTCGACTTCCTAGAATGTTTTTATCAGTTCTTAGTAAATATTTTAATTAGTAGGCATGTATTACATTTGGTATTATAATATTATTCGGTCAAAGTAGGTAATAAGATAGCTATCGTTCGTTATACACTGCGAAACTTAACAGAGTTTGGTTTTCAGTTTTATTTCATGGCCGTGACCTCGCCGTTGGTCTTCAGGGCCACCACACAAGTGTGGTTGGTTTGGACCGCGATAATCTTGCAAGAGCTCCACAGCACCGCAATACTATTGACTACACTTCAATGACTTTTTCGTCGGAAGTAGTAACTTTTTCTGAACAAAAGCTCCTTTAAGAGAATTCGATCTTCTCCGTAGCCGCTACTGGTGTTGTTGCTCTGTAGTCAGTAGATCCTTGTCTATAGACGTTTTAAAAACCTGAGTTAATTATCTTCCAAGTTTACCTAGACTTAGAAAATATAGGCAGAGACCTTTTTTCACTACCTAAACGAACTTGGAAGGAACCTTACTGCATGTGACTGCTCTAGACGTAGTGTGTGTGAATGAACACCCTGCCTATAGTGAGCGGTGCGATGATACAAAGGAACCTAAGAACAATTCATTTAAAACCGTTTTATCTACAAGAAGCGGTAGAATACGTATAAGAAGAGTGTCTCATGTAACAAGGAAGTTTCACTCTGCTTTTTTTGTGTGAAAATCTTCATGGATGTTATGGTGGACTTCTTCTGGTTAAAAACACAACTCATCAGCACGACGTAGACAGTTTAAACAAAAGGTTAAAACTGTCTACGGGAGGGAGACCTGGGTAAGGAGAGAAGGTCCTGGAAGGATTTCCCAGGGAAAAAAGCATGCTTTAAAGTTTTGCGACACCGCTTACAAGTAGGAGGTCTATGTATATTATAGGCACTGCCACAGTATAAAGAGAAAACCTACTGTAGGCTGTGTTGTGGTACTGCATACTGAATTAATTCACTATATAACCGCTAGAGGCGCTGTATTGTTTATCATACAAATATTTTACGAGGTTGCTTGCGAGTTCATGACAGCAAAACTCATAGCTGAACTAAAGCTTTAAAATTCGTTATCGACGGTCCACCATTAAACAGACCGTTTGTATAGGTCATTACTACAAAGCGTTTACTTATTTATTAGTTTGTGATAGAATTTTATTGCGTTTGACACATTACAGTTTATTTCAAAAGAAATTTTATTGTGCTCGCTTTATGGTCATTTTTAGGGTTTCGTAGCCAAATGGCAAAAACGGAACCCTTATAGATTCGTCATGTCTGTCTGTCTGTCTGTCTGTCTGTCTGTCCGTCCGTGTGTCACAGCCACTTTTCTCCGAAACTATACGGCCTATGCTATTGAAACTTGGTAACTAGATGTATTCTGTGAACCGCATTAAGATTCTTATATAACACTAGAAAAAAAGCAGTACATTTTGGGGGTCCCCATACTCAGAACTGAAACTCAAAATTTCTTTTTTCATCAAACCCATACGTGTGGGATATCTATAGATAGGTCTTTTAAAATGTTGTTGAGGTTTCTAACATCGTTTTTTTCTAAAGTGAATAGTTTGCGCAAGAGGGACTTCCAAAGTCGAAAAATGAGTGTCCCCCCCCCCTCTAACTTCTAAACTAAAAGAGTGGTAAATCTAAAAAAAATATATGATGTACATTGCCATAAAAACTACCAACGAAAATTAGATTGAACGAGATAGAGCTGGTAGTTTTTTTTTAATACGTCATAAACCGCAACTTTCGGTTAGAAAAATCACCACCACTGCGAACGTGTTAAAACATCAATCAAAGTTACAACGAACTATAAGAACTTTTATATTATGTTACTTGCTGCTACGAAACCCTTCATGGGCGAGTCCAACTCGCACTTGGCCGGTTTATTATTCTTGTTTGTAAAACTTATAAATGGAAACGTGTTAAAGATTACTGATTGTTTTTGTTTGCATAGAACTGGATAAGAAAATTAATTGTTTTACAAGTTTCACATTGTGAAACCGACCGCTGTCTTTACCTCAGTGAAATGGACCTGTCAGACTAAAATAATCGAAGTAAAACCAAACGGTTTTTTATACTACTGAAGTGGCAGACTAGCTTGCGGCCCCACCTCATGGGCCGGTGGTCACCGTAGTCTATAAACGTTTGCGACACCAAAGGCGCTACGCTCGCGCTGCCGACCCTAAACTAGGTGCTAAAAAAACAGTGAACGTACCTACATAGATGAAGTCAGTTAATCTTAGCCTTTAATAGGGATATAATATCCTTGTAAACATAACGAGCTTATCCCTCAAGAGCTTCCAGAAGTAATGTAGCCTCTTTTTAAACAATTGACTGTCTCGTTGGTCTAGAGGTTGTAGGTTTGACTCCACCGGGGACAAAAATTGTGTTTGATTCGAGAGTCTGGGTGTTTCTATGTATGATGTGTGTAATTAAAAGTAGGTATATAAGTATTAATATCCGCGGTCTGATGTCCATCCCAAAACACAAGCAGGTTATTCATAGCTAACTTTGGGATCAGAAAGCGTTATGTGAAAATGTCCGTGAATATTTATTTATGCTCAACTGGGTTACCGTAGCAAAATTATTGGAAATTGAATTTAATTTACCTACAGAGAGAATTTATAATCGTTTGTTCAAAATTCAAGTGGAACTCGAGAACTGATATTTTCTTGATAATAATTAACAACGCGATCATACTGACTCAAGTATCGTCAAAACCACTAAGCTTTTCAAATTTGATTAGAGAAATTCCTTGCTGCAATAAACTTTTAATATTACCTTGGTAGTCACCTACTTAATAATTTCAATGCCTAGAAACAGATTTAGGTATATTAATAGGTAGGTTTCACCTTGTTCTAAATTGAACATAGACTTGAACACCCTATGAATTGATTGGATGCAATCGTTAGGCACACAATGCAATAAAACATGTAGGTCAATTTTAGGTTACCTACATGTTTGTATCAAAAAAAAGTTTCTTTTTTTTCTAGGGTTCCGTATCAAAAAGGTGAAAACAGAATTCCTATACATGAGACTATGCTGTCAGTCTGTTTGTCTGTCTGTCCGTGACGAAGCTGTACCGTGATAGTTAGAGTGCTAAATTTTTCACAGAAGATGTATTTCGGTTGCCGCTATAATAACAAATACTAAAATCAGAAAAAAGGGGAGTTAAGAGGGACTTCCATAAGTACAAAAAACGTGATTTTTTATAATTTTTTGGTACGAAACCCTCGGTGGGCGAGTCCGATATTTATAGTTTTGTGTAGATTGTAAGAGATTGTCTCTACAGTTGGTAACCACAAACCTGCGCCCGTCAATTCCATTCATAGATATAAAGTCTAGATGGAAGGTCAAGGCGCAGAAACGGCGCAAAAAAATTCATGCAACTGTTACATGAATTGGTCTCATTATTTACGCACACAGAAAAGCCGACGCACAGTCTAAATACACTGGCCGCTCGACGGCGCACGCACACATTTGCGAAATCGTAAGCCGTTTTGTTCATGTCGATTGTAGAGCGACTGTCCATCTTGACCTTATATAATCAAAGATTCCATTATACATTGCGCGTCGATATAGTACCTATGCCTATCACAGATTAATAAATAGTTAGTAGTTCTCTTTATACTGTGCTAATAGTATGCCTGTCTACTACTTTAGAATAATATATATTATATTATTATCTGTGCTACTACTTCGGGGATAGGGCCGTGCTACATTTAAGTAGGTATGTATGACATGTATGTAAGCAAAACGGAGTCAAGACCTCACAGCACAAGCTTATTTTAGCCTAATTTGGGCTAGATAGCGTTGTTTGACAATATCACAATTATTTATAGGTATAATGCTTATTTAGAGTAACTCTTGCAACCAATAAAGGGGTCGTCCATTAATCACGTGAGGCTCGAAAGGGGGGGAAGGGGGTCTGACAAAAATCACGAAACATCACCATGGGAGGTGGGGGGTGTAGTGAGATATCACGTGTATTTATTTCGAACAGCAAATTTACAACCCTGAATTTGAGATCACTAATTTCTGAACAACAAAACCCAATACTGACTTGTATGGAATAATTATAAAGCACTTACTTCCTTTCTTAAATCATAAATTAATTGAAATCGGAATACCTATGCGTTGATCATACAACAACACAAAAATCATTTTGTTTTTCATCGTGTCTCCCTAAGGAACCGCGCAGAATATCGGCATTAATCCGATCAATAATAATCCATAGTTTTGGCTAGATACAGAAAGACATAAAAAAAACTATTTTAGCTTCAGTATCGGATGTAATGGAAGTTACATAGATAGAAAGTCTAGTAAAAAAAATATCTTGGAAAATAATTACCAAATATATTCGACGTACAGATTTTGGACTCCCTATAGCTTTATTATAAGTTATATATATATTAGCCGATGCACGCAGCTATGACCCCGTCCACCGATGGTCATTTGTTCCGGAGATGCCTTCAGAGCCCACCCGCTCACCACTCTCTACCCTCTCTGCTTCCAGAGAAGCGCTCGAGAGCGGTGTAATGCGGGCGAGAACTCCGGAAGTGTTGGGAGCCCCCGGCCGGGCCGAGCCGACGTGAATAATCTTTGGATATCCATGCCGGCTGTAGGATGAGGAGGAACACCGCGGGGTTTATTGGGTAGGACGGTCCCTTTTCGGGACCGGGAGCCCCACACACCGTTCCGGCTGCCCCCGCACCTAGGATGATGGTGCCAAACCGCATTCCCCCCGTAACAA
Source organism: Miltochrista miniata (assembly GCA_933228765.1). Taxonomy (NCBI): domain Eukaryota; kingdom Metazoa; phylum Arthropoda; class Insecta; order Lepidoptera; family Erebidae; genus Miltochrista; species Miltochrista miniata. The sequence goes on along the minus strand of OW121747.1, from coordinate 33,844,770 downwards.
AAAAAACGCAGCTCAGTCCATGTGGATATCGATAGTCGTGACCAAAAGCATAATGATCTCATGGAAATTCAACCTTGATTACTGTAGTTTTGTTCATAACTTTGCTTCTATTTAGCCAACTGCGATCAAACCAACGTAAGATTTTAAGCTTGACAAACTGACACCTTCTTTATTAGCTCCAAAATAATGAATACTATATAGAAACACAACGGGAGTAAATGCAACGGGAAATATATTAAAATACTAATACCATATCTATCTCTATTATGTGACGCAAACGAAGTTGCGCGGATTAGCTAGTACCTATCTGTATAGAAGTATGGATAGATTATAACAATAGAGACTTATAATGTATAAAATTAAAAAAAAAACTTTGTAGTTACTAAAAATACACGTGATTCGGCCCAGGGGGGGGAGGGGTAGTCTGAAACCTCACCAAATATCACCAAGGGGGAGGGGGGGTCCAAAAAATGCCCAAAAAAACCTCACGCGATTAATGGACGACCCCAAAGAGGTATAAACACAATTTACGGTGTATAAATAAAAACATGGCAGACAAAATACCGTCCAATAAAACAAGTTACAATTATCCTGTTACGGTGAATTGTTTAAGTACCTAATTATTCCTCCTTATAAACAAAATTATTCCCTACACTATTGTGTAAATCAACCTTCAATGCGAATAAACGTTTTTAACACTTTCTTGAAATAACAACGTTTCGTTTAAAAATGATGGTAGCCCAATTGTTTTTTTTTTACAACGATGTCAATGTCGCAACTAATGGATATTGCTTTCATTTCCGTGGACATTGCGATGAAAAATATTGGTAATGAAAAAAATTTTAAATTCACAAGTTGAGGTAAATTAATACATATACGGAAAATTTTGTATTTAGAGATAGGGCGATCCCGCTATGTTATCTGCGACATTTTTTACGTGTGGAAATCCACATTATTGTCGTGTCGGACTCCTACCGACTAAAACCACACGGAGCCCTTCCATCTGCCTACGGCTGGGAGCTGGAGATGGTCTCCCTCGGCCGGATATCCTGGGTTGAGCTGTGCTAGTGCACAAATTAGGCTTATGCCTAATTTAGGCTGAAGCCGTATTGTGCGTATTGTGACAATGTCTCAATTTTTCTGTACTTATCTCTGAGTATTAACTCTTAATCAATAAATACTTAATTTTTGGATGAATACGTATCTATATCTATACTAATATTATAAAGAGGAAAGATTTGTTTTTTTTTGTTTGTTTGTTTGTTTGAAACGAATAGGCTCCGGAACTACTGGACCGATTTGAAAAATTCTTTCACTGTTGGAAAGCTACACTCTATGCGGTGAACATAGGCTATATTTTATTCCCGTACTCCCACGGGAACGGGAACTACGCGGGTGAAACCGCGTGACATCCGCTAGTACGTAATATAATGATTAAAGTAGAACTTTAAAGGTAATTGTAGATTGTAGTACGGTTGAATTACAAAACAGTAGGTAAGCTCAATATTCCAAAAAAAAATCCGTTTAATTTTAGAATTAACTCTGTATAAAAATTCCGTATAAAAACTTAAAATAAGTATCTACCTACTTATATAGAGTTTTGAGAAACATCGAGTTATATGTAGGTATTTCCAATCCTAAAAGTATACTTCTAAGTTTCGCCACTGCAGATGTTAGGTTCAAGTACGCCGCAGTAGTTTGAATTAAATTAATAGGTATTAGATATTGCAAATATTTGTAATAGGTACCTACTACTAACCTGTGTCAATTCATTTGTCACAAAACACCATACCTAGCCAACATACTTCAGTTTAAAACACATAAATACATGATAATTGATTTGACACAAAAATAAATCAAACCAATCGGCACCAATTACTTTCAACAACACACCATGTTATTCGATTTGATTCGATACTCAAATTACAAGATTCAAACCATTTATCACAAATTGCCTGAAAAAAAAAACACTGGCAGCGTATAAAATTACGCTACGCGAATTTTACGACCGGGAGTTTGGAGTCATAGCCCTCAATTAAGGTTGAGGAGTGACGACGATCTGCTACGCGGAGTGCGTTTTGCACGAATGAGGGTTAAATCCGCCCTATGTTTGGGCGTCCTCCCGCCACACCCCCACCGACAGGGGGTTTTTGTTGTCATCCCTAGGGAGGCATCATGTTCAAATAGCAATCGTGTCGATTTTTATTTTATAATAGATAAAACTGCTTCAATGTAAAATGAGGGACTTCACTCAAGTATGAGTTCGTCATTTCTTTAGGACGAGACATTATAAGTGTCTCCAATTTGCTCGTTTTTTAGGGTTTCATAGCCAAATGGCAAAAACGGAACCCTTATAGATTCGTCATGTCTGTCTGTCTGTCTGTCTGTCTGTCCGTCTGTCCGTCCGTGTGTCACAGTCACTTTTCTCCGAAACTATAAGGCCTATGCTATTGAAACTTGGTAAGTAGATGTATTCTGTGAACCGCATTAAGATTCTTATATAAAACTAGAAAAAAAGCTTTAAATTTTGGGGGTCCCCATACTCAGAACTGAAACTCAAAATTATTTTTTTCATCAAACCTATACGTGTGGGGTATCTATAGATAGGTCTTTAAAAATGCTATTGAGGTCCCTAAAATCATTTTTTCCTTAAGTGAATAGTTTGCGCAAGAGACACTTCCAAAGTGAAAAATGTGTGTCCCCCCCCCTCTAACTTCTAAACTAAGAGAATGATAAGTCTAAAAAAAATATATGATGTAGGTACATTATCATAAAAACTACCAACGAAAATTAGATTGAACTAGATAGAGCTAGTAGTTTTTTTTAATACGTCATAAACCGCAATTTTCGGTTAGAAAAATGACTAACACTGCGAACGTGTTAAAACATCAATCAAAGTTACAACAAACTATAAGAACTTTTATATTATGTTACTTGCTGCTACGAAACCCTTCATGAGCGAGTCCAACTCGCACTTGGCCGGTTTTTTATAAAACCACATAGATAGGTAGTCATGGCAACTCTGCCTACTTATACAATATTAACGAACATATCATTATTGTTCTGACGATGTATTCTCACAGTCTTATAAAAAAACGTCTAATAAATATTACTAAACATTAAAAGACCTTTCGCCACAGTATAAGCACAGTATCACCACAGTATGTCTGTTTTACTATGCTTTCACGCTTAGGTAGATAGATAATGGGCAAAGCAAAAAACGAACTCTAATGGTTATAACGTTATAACTAACAATATTTATGGCCGAAGTTTTTGGCGATATTTTGCCAATAACTTTGGCCATCGATGAGGAGCACTGAGTCTTGAGATTAAGAATTATTGAACCATTAACTTTTTTACTTTAATATTTTTCATTCATAAGTGATTTTAATAGTGACTTAAGAATGAAGTAATTGTAATTTGGTTCATGTCATTTATGTTCACAAACAGTGCTAAATCATATCCTAAGATATCCAAAAGTGAATTGCAGATTTTGGGAGCTTTACATAACCAACCCGGAGAGAATGATTTATTGATCGAGACAAATCAACATGAAAGCCAGGTATGTTTCGGGTGTAGCCAAATGTTTGGCAGCTTACGTAACACAATTCGATTTTGTTACCTGAAGCAAGCGTCGGGTTACAAAATTGAACTATCTAGGTTAAAGTTCAACACATGCCCAAAGGCTCAGAGATTATAGAACTAAAGCAGATGATGCTTACCGAACAAGTGAGGTAAAAATACTAGATCTTTTTACGATTTTTTTTTGGAAATGGCGTTTTATTGTACACACGTAGCTAGTGATTTTCATGACGGCATTATACACGTATTCATTTCTGGAGAGTCTACGCAGTATTCACTTTTGAAGTTAGAACCTTATTTGCTTTCATGACCTCACTTTCTTGTTCGGCAAGCCAGTGTCATCTGCGTTTAGTTCTACTCGTATTATCTGAGCCCAAAGGTTTGATATCAACTTTCTATTTTATCTGTGAACGCTAATATGGCGCCAGTTGTACCTACTTTTCTTACTGGTTATACTATCTATGCAAATTATGATTTCTAATCTATACATATAATAAAATGATAGAAAAGTCAAAACTGTACATTGGAAGTATTTAAAAAAAAATCTCGCTGGGTGTTTAACATAAGATACCGAAGCCGAAAATGTAGTTAGAAAAATTTTTGTCTGTTTGTCGGTTTGTCCGTTTGTCTGTTTGCTTTGCTTTGTCCGGAAGGATCTCGAAAAGTACTCAATAGATTTGATTCTTATTTTGCACAAATATTAACTAGGGGTAGGATCTTCAAATGGGCTATATATTATCACGCTACATATCATAGGGGCTAAGCAGAGAGCAATCAAATTGGCATTATAACATAATTTTTACGCGTACGAAGTCGCGGGCAACAGCTAGTAAGTAATAAAACTACACGCAGTTGTTTAGAATATCAATAAAGTGAAATTTATTTTCATGTGAATATAGATAGGTAGGTAGGTATTAAGTGCTGCAGCCCAACCACTAAAATTAATTAGGAACCATTAACCTGTAATGACTTTAGTTTCGGACACATATAAATTTAACTCTAAGTAATTACATTTTTTTAAATTTCTGAAAAAGACACATAATTCTTTCGTAGTGTTGTTTTTAAAATTTGTCTAGATACCTAAGTATAATTAGCTGTGTTAAAAAAGTTTCTAAAAATTCATTTCAGCGCACGGTAAAGATATATACCTACATACTTTATTATACCCACGTACAAAAGTCTAGCATCTACCTACCCCTTTCCCGCAGTCCTGTGTGGGATATTCAATATCATTTTTACTATGGATAGTTTGCACTTGATGGAACTTGTTGTAATTCATTATTCATTCTCAATAGCTTCTTACTAAGTTCGGTTTGGGTACTAAATGTTTTAACTATTTTGTGGTTATTACGTACCTACCTAAGTATGTTAAGCTGATTAGCTTAGGCCACTTTCCCACAATGACAATACGAATAATTATCGTCGAACGAACTTTAATTTTGTAAAGATGAGTAATTAAATTAGATTTTTTTTAGAATAAACGATGTTACTAAAAGTAAACTAGACGATGGTTTTCCTTTAAAATGTTTAAGGAATTGTTAGATAGGTATACTATTTTGATAATAGTTATTCGTTCAGTACCTAAAACAATTCTGCAAATACCATTAAACAGTATTTTTTAATTTGATTTATTTGGTGTGCAAAATTAGTGTAAAAGTCAGTATTATTGGTTTAACTTTCAAATATTTTGTTCAGAAAAAGGGCACGCTGCTTGCTTACACTGACCCTAATTTGTCGTCATGATTTATTGGGAAAGTCCTATAAGACGGGTGAGAGAGCACTTATGTACCTAAATAATTAAAGGCTTACCTAACTAGCTTCTTTTCAAAACTAAATGTACCTTTTATTTGATAAACAATAGTAAGCGCCACGCGTATAAAGGTAAAGGTACCTTTTACTTTTAGCCTGAGGATATTTACGAGCAGCGTACGAGAAAACGATACCTACCTATTAACTATTAAGAAAGAAAATGTTGTTTTTCTTATTTGTACCTTATGATCATTAAAATATTTACCGGCCTTAGAAATATAGGTAGGTATGGTATGTACCCCATTGAATGAAATTTTCATTTTATTACAACTCAGTCTTAACTATAGATTAAGAATTTTCCGCTCACTAAATGCATTTATAAAGAAGTTTACATACCTATAAGTACCTTTAGGTATGATACTTACCTACATAAAAATATCAAAGTATTTATTTCACATAGGTCACTATTATTTTATTACACATAAATAGGGGCATACGTAGGTATTCCAAGTTTTTTTTATGTACGGCTTATTAGAAAATAGAATATTCAAATCTCCAGAAAATTTGTAGGTATCTTTGTGAGATAGGTAGTTATTATTAAGTGAATGACCTCAGGACTTTTAAACAACATTTAGTACCCGACTACAGCGTTTACAAATGAGGTATCATTTACGTGTTTCAGGCTACGTGTAACGTGCTACGCTAACGTATCTAATGTAATAAAGGACTGTATAAAAATAAATATAAATAGGTATGCAAGGGCTTGATGAAATTTGTCCTTACTACTCGACCAAGTGTTTTAGACCAACGTGTGGAATGGTCCTTACCGCCTGCACCCTGCCTCTGGTACCGGATTTGCATCCTGCCTCTGGCAACACCAGAGGCGCTACACACGCGCTGCCGACCCGGGCGCAGGTTGTGACGACCCACAGTTGAAATTTTTCAAGCCGCCCGTAAGGCCTTTAACTTGGCTTAACGACTGTCATTTTACTGACAACCGGGACCAACGGCTTATCGTGCCTTCCGAAGCACGGAAACGCTCGTGAATAAATGTCACAAAGTGATCCACGTGGTGGTCACCCATCCATGTCCGGCCATAGTAAATGTTGCTTACTGCAGTGATCGTTTACAGAATACTGAGTCCGCGGGGCCACGAGCGCTTCAAACTTATCTGTTCGTTTAATCCCTGAAGCAATGTTCCCAAGTTTGACCGGGGTGCCACCCATCTTCCTATACTAAGTCCCATGTCTCATCTGTCATATAGGACATATTTTTTGACAGTCGTGGAGGGTCGTCCTGAAATACAGGACTAACCCAATATTGTCACTGTTGGGTTTCGACTTTCAACCCTAAGTTTGGGAACTGTTAACAAAGCATAATAGTTGTAGCGTAGGAAGATGCTAAATATATCTTCATAGTAAAGGAAAAAACCTATCCTTAACACCAATTTAATAAAGGGAGAGCCAGGTGCAGTCGCAACCTAAAAAATGGGGGTCAGTAATAATCTGTTTATAAAAAACCCTTAGTTTAGTAAATGTTGAGAAGATTTTTCAATGTGACGACGGTTTTGAGGGGAGCCATGTCCTATGTGAGCCCCCTACCTGAACTGCGACTGTTTAGGGCTGACAGCCTTAAGATTAACTGTCGTAGAGCGGTCTTAAAAGTTAACCGGGATTAACTGTCGGATGATAACGACTTGACAAAAATAATAACCAGGAAAATATTTAATAATCAGATACTAAGTTAAATCTCTATAATGGCAGCAACGCACGAAAAATAAATACCTACCGAAGTGGGTAAGTACAGTCAGCATAAAAAGTAAATTAACATAATCAACAGTTACGGAATAGTTTCTGGAATAAAAATTCACAAGCTAGCGAATTTTTTATTAATTCATTTATACTCTGTCTGTGTTATTTTAAATTTAAAGCAATTAAATTTTATTAGCAGGTGAAAAAACATACCTACGAATAATTTCACTTGGATCGTTTCTTGTAGTCTTATTTTTTGTATATACCTAGTTTTAGTAAATAAATAAAAAAAATAAAACAATACCTACTATAACTCGTTGGTCGTCGAAACTAGACCGTAATTCGTTAGACTTTTTGAGTGTAAATGTATAATTTATGGCGCTATAATTGGTACATTTTATTACATATACGTGAATGATAATATAATAATAATATTAACTTTCTGGGTTCCTTCTGTAACAGCACTAATAGGTGTAAATTTTAACAGTGCCTAATTTCGTACCTACTACTCGGTCTGTAATTTTTGTTAAAAGAGGTAAATACAAAGTTTTAACTTCACGTATCTATTTACCTCCTCATAAATATTTATTAACAATTATTTTTATGTATCTAACTAGGTTTTAAAATAATTACCTAAGTCTATAGGTATGTACCTACCTAATTCTGAGCGACTCTATTTGCTAACTGTACCTACCTGACACTACTTTTTTTTATTGATATTTTAGCTACCTAGCTACGCAGACAAGTAATTATTTAGGCATTGTACCTATGTTACCCATCCGTAGAAACTCTTATGTAGGTAAGAATACAGGGTGGAATATAAGGACGGCAGTTGGAGGTAAAGTACCATGAATAGTAATAATGACAAGCGGTTTCACCCGCGCTATGTCACCCGGGGAAAGTGTAGCTTCCAAACAATGCAAGAATTTCTCAAATCGGTTTCTAAAGAGACTATCGAATCTTTCCTCTTTATAATTTTAGTATAGGAGAATGAAAGATCCTGGATTCTTTGGGAGGTGAATTGACCAGCTCTCTCTCTCTCTCTCTCTCTCTCTCTCTCTCATGTAACGCAAACGAAGTTGCGTGGGTCCTCTAGCGTATAGGTACCTATAAAGATTTGTTTTTTGTTTGTTTGTTTGTAACGAATAGGCTCCGGAACTACCGGACCGATTTGAAAAATTCTTTCACTGTTGGAAAGCTACACTCTTTGCGGTGAACATAGATTATATTTTATTCCCGTGTTCCCACGGGAACGGGAACTATGCGGGTGAAACCGCGTGACGTCCACTAGTTATAAATATTCACAAACAGTTTCACACAACGCTACGCTATCGAATCCCAAATCAAGCTAAGAATAACCTACTTGTGTCATGGCGTATTAGAGCCACAGATACAGATTGTCATACTTACATAGAAATACAGATTGTCATACATAGAAATACCCAGACTTTCGAGACAAACATTTATGGATCCCACATTTTTTTGTCTCTGGTGGGAATCGAACCTACTACCTCGTGATCCGAAGTCGCAAATTTCGACCTCTAGACCAACAAGGCATTCCAGTTATTCTACCATTCAGCCTTCTAACAAAACAAAAATATAAAAATTGATGCGACCGTTTACCCACCCAACCAAATCAACTTTGTTTTGTCTTGCCAAGAAGATGACTGTTGGGCGTCCTGGGGTATCCTTCCAAAGGCTTACCCGGGGCTCCCAACCGTAGGCATTAGGTAGGATACGTGCTGTTTCTAGTCGGTAGAAGTCCGGCATAGCATCCATGTAGGTTTTTTATCATGTTGAAAAAAAAAACCCAATTGATGAAACTGTTTGTCTATCTACGTCCTCGTCCAACAAATCTAACTTTGGTAGGAATCTAGGTATCTACTGTATTTAGTAGCTATTGATATCAATTCAGTTGCAAATATGTCGGGACCGTTTTTGTATGTCTACCTATAGGTTATAGGTACTAAGCACTTTTTATGAGATAGAGACCTATACCTACTTGTCAACCACTTCAGTACCTACCTATCAATAAAAAAATGTAACAAAACTGAAAACAAAATTGAATTCGGTCATAAAAATTGATAATGATGAATTCAAATAGATGTAGGTACCTACCTAGCCACTTAACTAGTAGTTCTCTTTATACAGTGCTAATATCAACAGCTTTATTTCAATTATATTAGGTACCTAAGGAACTATTAGGTACCTAGATCCACTAAATTTGATTTCAAAGATTTGATTCTTTGTTTGTTTGTATGCATTAGGTAAATAAAGACTCCGAAGCTATTGAACAATTTTAAAAATTCGTTCACATTTTCTGGAGAGTTTCGCATAGAGTTACTTTAATTAGGCACCGACCTATCTTATTTTCAAAAGCCTTTTAATCCTACCTACCTACCTAGGTATCTATAAATTATGTTTTTTATTACCTATCTAAATTCAGGTTCTAATTAAAATCTGTTAGATTTATCACATGAACTGATAGGTATATAGGTATTATTTAAAATAATGGTTGGTCCATGCAACTTCATTTACGTCTTTAGGAAAGAGAAAGAAAGAGAGAGAGAGAGAGAGAAAGGTGAATAATAAATAAACACGATAAACACGGCAGTTTCGCACGCTGCGTGAAAAGCTGTCACCTGCCAGTTTATAATGACCCTTACATTCAAAGTAACCCTTGAATAGGAAGGTACAGCGAAGATTGACATGTCTCTTTTCCGAACTACAAACCCCACAATATTGAAACATGTGTGTGGAACAATAACAATCTTTATATTACTCTCTACTACCGAATAAAATGATTGAAATGACCACGTGTTGCGAAATTGCAGCTGAAAATACATTTTGTCTTCCTAGGCACATCCCTTCTCCGGAAACACACAGAATATCGGGATAAAAAGTATTTTAAAGCCTTCCGTGAAAGATTAGATAAGCTCAGATTGTACCATACTAATTATCATTTATTCTTAAGTAAATTGATTCTGCAATTTCGGTGTGATGCCGTTTCAGGATACAGACAGACAGACATACAAAAATATTTTAAGTGACGTCATCGACTTCTGTATCGATTAATAGAATGCATAACAAAATAAATATCAAAATATTTTCGATGTAGAGATTTTCCACCCTCTACAGATTATTTCTCGTATCTTTATCAAATATGAATTCACCAACGTGATTTTAATAGCAGATTTCACTTGGTAAGAAACGTAAGTAGGCACCTATTGTTTTTGTTGTCTATCAAAAATTATTTTTATAAGATGACATCCAACATTCGTTCAGTTACAAAAGCAAATGAAGCTTCAAAACTCAACATTATTATGCAAAAATACTATAAAAATAAAAGTTCCACAGCGACATACTACATCATACAATTTCAAATTTACCTCCTAATTCGCGGCGAAACGGCAACGTCGCACGCAACGGTCAAACCAACGCGAAAGCATTCAACTGTTCCGACACGAACGCTCAACTGTCGGGCGGTCGACATCTGAGGGGCACTGTGCGACGTTGCCACGCCTCTGCAATAACTCCGGCCAATAGAAAAACTCTGTGGACTGAGTAGCGTTTAAAATTTGCTATCTTTTTCTCCCTTTCGCTTATGGATTAGAACAATGTGTGAGTAAGATAGCGAAAAGATTATTCAGCATTTCTGTTCAATACCCTTTTCCACGTGTGGTATAAAAGTGTCGAAAGTGTTTTTATTTCTGCATTGCATTATAACCTCTGTACCTGAGTGATTAAAGTTGTTTTTAAAATATAGAGAATTAAATGTGTAAGCAAGTAATGGAATAAAGCGTTACACAAGTTACTGTAAATACAGCCACGGTTTGCTGCGGAGGATCGATTTTATTTGAAGAAGTGCTGCCATGCAATGTGGAATTTTAGACCGGCTGCGTTCGAATGAAAAGTTTGAATTTATTGTTCAGGATTCTTTGACCTGAGATGGAGGTGACACAATTTTGGCTGAGACATTTTATCGTATTTATTGTGTTATAAGCACTTGCAGAAAATTTATTGAATAATATTGAGTGCTAAATCTGAGGCCGTGGGCTTAACGTCAATCACATAGGTAGGTATTCTATGTAGGTAGTAATGTAACCTACCTTTTTACATTACCTACCTAATATTAGTAGGTAGATACCTAGTTACACTAATGTGTAACTAGGTAGGTACCTACTAATATTAGCTAGGTAATTTACTTACTACCTTTATTTAAACTAGATTGTCGTGTCGAATAGGCATAGGTAGGTAGGTAGGTACCTACTCATTTCATATTTTATTTACTAGGTTAATTTACTTACATACCTCCTATTTGGAGGTAGTTAAGTATGGTACCTAGGTACCTACTGAAAAACAATAATATCACACACAGTATAAATAAAGGAAGAACGAAACCTATGATACCTACCTTAGGTATTCTCAACAGTATAATGTAAACGATCACTTAGCATCAAGTCGATTCTGAGATGGGTGACCGTATGTGGTATTTTCATACAAGTACAAATTGTATGATACCCCGCAAGGCGCTTGTCGTTGCCCCCTTGTTTTGACCTTGAAATATTTCAACACCTGGTAACTACCCAGTTACCAGGTGTTGAAATATTTCAAGGTTTTACGGTTACGTACCCACGTACAGCCTGACTCTGTCTATTACTCTATGTCAGAGGCTCCCAAACTTTTTTTGTCTACCGCCCACTTAAAAAAAAACTAATTTTCAACGCCCCCCCTTTTTATTAACTAATAAAAAATCACTATAAAATTAAATAAATGATTGTAATGCTTTAGCGGCAACCGCATGAGTTAACTTGAGACCTGAGCGCATAGGTTGTAGGTATCTGCACAACGTCGGTGCTCCGCGCGCTGGCACAAATTAGAGATACTTAGCATGTGCAGATGGAAAACTCTTGTACCTATGTACTTTTTTTCACACCTACTCTCTGCTACACACACTCGCGCACAAATCAGTATCGAAAATTCAGTTGAGGCCGCCTGACCTCGTGTCTGTGAATGAGTTGTCTATGTGTGTGTAGCCTCTGTGAATGAATTGTCTATGTGTGCGTAGCCTCAGCGAATTTTTTATGTAGGTTTCCATCTGTAATATCTCTAATTTGTGGCTCTGGCCTCATCTTATTTAACTCTTACGGGACATACCTACCTGTAAAAGAGAGTGATTATTGAACACAACTTTGTAGTAAGTATTCGGTCCATAGATTTAAAGTTTTTCGCTACTCTCAGACAGAGTATTTTTTATTAAAAGTATAACAAACATAATCAATTTTAATACAAAAACTAATGTGAAGGATAAATCTGAGTGCTGGGGTATCCTTCCAAGGGTTTAACCGAGGCTCCCAACCGTAGGCTGTTAGGCGGGATAGGAAAGTGTAGTTTTTTAGTCAGTAGGAGTCCGGCATAGTATCCATGTAGGATTTTTCTTGACGTGAAATGAAAAGGATGAATATGATGCTGTTTGATAAGTTTTGATATTTGGTAAGTACTAGTATACATAAGAACAGCCGCAAGACTCCATATTCGGTAACAAGCAAACGATTTCTCTTTTTAGCAAGCAGTGTGGCCACAGTAGGTACTAAACCCACGTTCGCACAAATATGAAGATGGGAATGTTATCAAGAATCGTTGAACGGCTGACCACAATCCAGGATACAGTTGGAACACCCTTTGAAGCAATAATTTTAGGTAACCATTTTTAAACTTGACTTTTATTTCCTCGTTCGTCGTCAGTTCTATTAGTTCTTCCAGCTGAGACGATATTGCTGGGTTGACATTTGAAAACGGATCCAACATCCAGTCTTGTATTTTCAAGTTCAAGATGTCCCGGTATCTATTGGTGAAGTCAATGTGTAGGTTTTCCAACTGCTTTATAGGTTTACACTACACTAGTAATAAACAGGACACGGAACAACACTAGGTTTTTTTGTTTTTTTTTTATTTTCGTGAGGGAAAATCCTCATGTATGTGCTATGCCGAACTCCTACCGACTAAAAAACCTCACGTGTCCTGCTAACAGTCTACGGATGAGAGCCCCGGGTAAGCCCTCGGAAGGATATCCCAGGACTCCAAACAGCCCAGGACTCCCAACAGACAACACTATACTACAACCAGAACTGGCCAGCGGGCCGCCTAGGACGCGAAGGCAAAATCATTTATTTTGACGTCGATGACAAGTTGCGTGCGACTTCCTTTGAAAAGTAGGGAATATGCATGATTTTTAGGGTTCCGTACCCAAAGGGTAGGTAAGGAAGTCTCATAAATAGAGTCCCGCTATTCATAAGACTTCGCTGTCCGTCTGTCAGTCTGACTGTCTGTCTGTCAGTCTGACTGTCTGTCTGTCAGTCTGTCTGTCTGTCATGAAGCTGTATCTTAAGAACCGTGATAGCTAGAGAGCTGAAAATTTAACCGAAGATGTACCTAACTATTTCTGTTTTTGGAATCCTCTTTGGGCTAGTGCGACTCGCACTTGGCCGGTTTCTTTCATATTTTTTATCGCGTCAAAACAACTGAAATCCTGTCTAGATCCCATTTGGTGCTATCAGTCAGCGGGTACTCCGTCACATGCAAAACATTCCTTAGCGCGCGTAGCCGTAGATGCGTGTAAATAAGAGGTAGGTACCTACCTAGCACTTGCGTGGTAATTAGTTACACTAAGACCCTAACTGGGAGCAATTTGTGTAATTTGCGATACCTTAGCCTTCACGCTCGTTATTTGTTAAAGGAGTAAATTGCGGTGTATGTTTACGAGATGTAGCATTTATTTTCTATAGATGCAGTATTCAGGATGTGAAAGCAGCCTTATCTAGTTATCTTTTTTTAATCGGTTGTCAGTGGTGACATTTCTGCTGTCAGAATGACAGGATGTCATAAGGACGAGTGACGAATCGTTTTTGCATTGAATGAAAGCTGGTTTTAGATGAAAATTCGAGACGATTCCACGTGAGAGAGGGGATAAAGCCCTGATACAAGGTTCCGAGTCTCTTTTGACCATCGGCTAAGGACGAGGGATTGATATTACTCTGAGTGGCACGCCTCAATTTTTCTTGGGAGGTTGTTAGTTGCAACATGAGGACCTGTTAAGGAATTAGTCTGAGTTAACTTATTCTCTTCGGAAGGAGTTGGACTCTGTGTCAACCTACACCCGGGATACCGGTAAGCGTCATTTCTTGTTTGCTAAGCGGTTCGAATTTCGTCGGTCGCGATGTCAGTTATTTCATTTGTCGTTTACTTGTCATAACAGGGTTTTTTTACTACGGGGAAAAGCGGCCCGTCCACGGTTCGCAGAGCCACACCCAATGACACGTGGACTACATGAGCGAGGTGTTTTGAGAGGGACCAGCCGCCTCCACGTGGCATTCTCGGGCTGTGCTGCTCTCAGCTTACTCAAGGCCAGTAATTGTCACCCTATTACAGTGTAGTTAGCTGCTTACCCGTTCTACCTGCTCACGCGGCGGTGGTCTATTAAGTGGAATTAGACTTTATTTCTGTGTACCTGTGATATTTGTGTCTATCAGTGAATAAGCTCTCTGTGTGTCTCTGTGTATCTCTGTGTACTTAGTAAATATATGTGTGTACACCCTATTGTCTGTTTTCGTCAGAGCCCTAGCCTACCCTTGCACACAGACTGGAAACTCAGAAATAAGGCGCCCTGGGATAGAGTTCTCTGCATAGCTACCTCACGCTAGTTGGTGAGTAACACAGAACATCTTTGGGTTACAAATTGGCTCCCAACGTAGTGGCAAATCTCTGGGTCTACTCTGCGGTAGTCTCAGTCTGGTGTGTGTGCATAGGTGGTTATCTCTGGCGAAACCATCCTGTAATATCGTCCGAGACGCTCCAGGACGTTAATTGGTGGTGCTAGCAGCTAAGCACAAAACCTTCCCTTTCGTCTTCTTCCAGCTCCCTACATCTTTGGCTGGAAAAGACACAAAATTCTAAATTCAAAAATTTAAAATAGCTGTGATTTTGGAAAAACTTTTTGATTTTATTTGGCATACCCACTTCTTTTTCTTATTGTTTTTTTTCTTTTTTTATGGTGCACACATATATTTATTATATTATTAGTGTAGATTAATATATAATATATATTATCCTATAGCTTCACCTTGTAAGGTAAACTTAGTGAATCTCTCTGTGTTAACTTAGTGAATTTCTCTGTGTAACTTAAAACTTTTTTATAAGGTGTGTACATACCTTGTAATTTTGAATGTTAACCTGAACTGTGTTATCAGAAAATTTAGAAACTTTTCTCTCTTAATATACCCTTAATCTTTGTTAAATTCTAAAAGTCAATTTGAAACATAATTACCTAACTTAGTACACTTTGTTGTAACTCAATTTACATTTTTACTTTGTAATTGATCCCTATCTGTGCCATTTTATCTTTATAATTGTTGTAAGTAAATTTTTACATAATGGCACAGATGAAAAAATATATTAATTATTTAAGAAAGGATGAACTTGCTAACGAGCTGTCCCACATGGGTATTTCAGTGGAACCGGAAACGACAGTGTCTGGCCTTCGGAGTGAGCTAAGAGCGGCACACCGACTCGTCCGTCGAGGTAGCATCAAAGCGAGTGCTCCGGTACCCGCTGATGCATCGGCTGAGCTCTCGATCTGCCTCCCGAAGGTGTCCGAGCTGGAGGAGGCTATTCAGTCAGGTGACATCTTCATTAATAAGGGTAGTCGTCTTAGGGTGTCCCTCAGGGCCAACTACTTATTGAGTAGGTTAGCTCGTTGTGGTCTGGATTGCCCCGACCTGGTGGATATTCGTGGTAGGCTAGTGAAGATCATCGCTAGGGCTGAACCCAGTAGTGATTCTGAATCCGAAGGTTCGGATGATGATGGTGATGATCCTTCGGGTCGTGACCAGGTGGAATATACTTCACCAGTAGTGAGAGAGGACCGCTCGGTGCGAGCTAGTTCAAGTAGGAATAGTTCTACATGTAACATAGTGTATAAAGAACGTCCCCTTAACTTATGTTCATTTAACTTAAAATATGATGGTTCTACTTGTGTACGTGTGTTTTTAGAGAGATTAGAGGAACTTAGATGTGCTCGGGAGGTTACTAAGCCTAGACTCCTTATGGCTTTCTCCGACCTGTTGGATGGACCGGCTTTGTCTTGGTTCCGTACAAACAAAGCTAACTTCATCTCATATGAGGATCTTATTAGTGAGCTTAGAGATACCTTCGATATTCCTGATTATGATTACCGCCTCAGGAACGAGATAAGACAGCGTACACAAGCCCGCTCTGAGTCCTTGGTTAACTATATATGTACAATGCAAGCCATGTTCTCAAGGTTGTCATGTAAGATGCCCAGTGAGGAACAGCTGGACATTCTCATGCACAACATTAGACCTGACTACATGAAGGAACTGGCCTTGCATGATGTCAACTCTGTAGATGACTTGAGACGTTTGGGTAAGCGCTTGGAGCTTGCGCGTACTAGGGCAGACGCTTTCCATGAGCCTGCTCTTGACAAGTTTGAGATTACATCTGACTTACACCAGCTTAAGAACAAAGGTGTACAAAAGCCCGCTAAGCAGGTGTCTGCAGTGGAGACGCCGGTTACCCCCCACGATCGCAAATGCTTTCGTTGCGGCGGGGGCGGTCACACTGCATACAGCTGCACACAGTCAAGGGAGCTGGTGTGTTTCCGGTGTGGTCTCAAAGGAGTCAAGACCCCAGACTGCTCACAATGTACTAGCAAGTCAAAAAACGCGTAGGCCAGGGCCTTATTAGGAACTCTGTGCATTACTCTGTATCTGAGTCTATTTCTGATAAGGTCCTGTTTCCTAAACGGGATAGTGACATTAGACCGTATCTAGTTGTTAAGGTTTTAAATTTAAATGTCTTAGGCCTTCTAGATTCCGGTGCCTCCTGCTCTATACTAGGTAAGGGAGCGCACCGCATCTTCTTGGAACTGGGTTTTGATCTTGTGAGTATCAATCCTACTTTTCGTATTACAACTGCAGACAGCACTCACTTGCAATGTCTGGGTTGTATCTCTTTGCCAATTGAGTACAATTCGGTTATCCGAGTTGTCAAGTTCTATGTTGTCCCAGGTATAACCACCTCCATGATATTTGGAGTGGATTTCTGGCAACAATTTAAGTTAAGTGATAAGTTAATTTTACAAAATATTAGTCTTGATAGCTTTAGTGATAATAATCCTATCGAGTCTGTGTCCCTTAACGGTGGCCTCGAGGATTACGACAACTTGACAACTAAACAAAGGTGTGTAATCAACGAGGTCATTGAATTGTCGACTCGTTGAACACTGATAAGGTGGGTTTAGGTCGGACCTCACTTGTGCACCATGTCATTGACACTGGTGACAGCAAGCCGATCAAGCAGCGTTATTATCCGCTCTCTCCCCTTAAGCAGAAGGCCCTGGAAGCCGAGCTGGACCGAATGCTGGAGATGGGAGTAGTGTCCCCGTCTCAGTCCGCCTGGAACTCTCCAGTGGTCATGGTGGAGAAGGCGAACGGCGACCTCAGATTGTGCTTGGACTCTCGCAAACTGAACTCTGTGTCAAAGAGTGACGCCTACCCCTTACCCTATATCAATCAAATCTTGGACCACCTTAATAACGCTAAGTATTTAACTTCTGTAGATTTGAGTGCGGCTTACTGGCAGATTCCATTTGACTCACCCCAGTCTGCTGAGAAGACTGCTTTTACGGTTCCCCGGAGAGGATTATTCCACTACAATTCGATGTGCTTCGGTCTTGTCGGGGCCAGTGCCACGATGCAACGCCTCATGGACCGTCTGTTTGGTCCCGAGTTCGACAACAAGGTATTTGCGTTTCAGGATGACATAGTCTGTGTGTCCAGCACCTTTGAGGAGCATGTAGAGCTCTTACATAGAGTCTATCAGCAACTCAAGGATGCTAACTATTAACATGAAAAAATCCCACTTTTGTCGGAGTGAACTCAAATACCTGGGGTATTATGTGGACAAACATGGCCTACGGACAGACCCGGGTAAAGTTGAGGTTATCCTCAACTATCCCACCCCTTCTAACCCTAAGGAGGTTAAGAGATTTCTGGGAATGGCCGGCTGGTATCGTCGCTTTGTTAACAACTTCTCGAAGATGAGTAAACCTCTGTGCAAACTGACTTCTACGAACCTTAAGTTCGAATGGACCCCTGAGGCTGAACAGTCCTTTAACCTGCTAAAGTCAGCCTTGGTTTCTGCCCCTATATTAAAAATGCCTAACTTTGAGATGCCCTTCCGCATTCTTAGTGACGCGTCAGCTTACTCAGTTGCTGCTGTACTGACACAAACTCACGATGGTGTTGAGCACCCTATCGCCTACTGTAGCCGTTCTCTTAACAAGAATGAGGTGAACTACAGCACAACTGAGCGAGAACTTCTGGCCGTGATTTTCGCTTTGGAACAATTTCGACAGTACGTCGAAGGCCTAAAATGTACGGTCGTCACGGATCATTCATCTCTTCTGTGGTTCCATAAGCTAAAAAATCCCACGGGTCGTCTAGCACGTTGGAGCATGAGACTCAGTCAATTCGATTTTGACATAGAGCATCGAAAAGGTAAAGACCACGTTGTACCTGATGCTCTGTCTCGTATCAAAATTGATTCCCTCGATGCAGTACCCACTAAAGACCCGTGGTATGACCACACCATGAATAGTGTTCGGAAGAACCCTAGGAAGTCACCAAATTATGACATTCGTGACAACCTTCTATATAGGTTAACTAAAAATAAATATTCTTTGACTTCAGACTTTGACTGGAAGCTGGTGGTACCTCAGGAGGATCGCTTGCCCCTGCTCTCTAAGTACCACGATGACACACTTAGTGCCCATGGTGGCGTTTGGAAGACGCATAAAAGGTTAGCCCTAAATTATTACTGGCCCAAGATGTACGAGGACGTCAAAGAATATGTTGGGAATTGCGAAACATGCAAGCAGTACAAACCCGTAAATACGTCTCGTCCCGGCCTAATGGGTAGCCCGAAGCGGGTTTCGAAGCCATTCGAAGCTATCTCTGTCGATCTGCTTGGTCCCTTTCCCACTTCGAGCAATAGAAACGTACACCTGATCGTGGTCTCCGACTACTTTAGCAAATACGTCATGTTGTGCCCTGTTCGGGTTGCCACAGGCGCTGTAGTCGCGAGGTTCATAGAGAAGAGTGTGTTTCTCGTGCACGGAGTCTGCAAGACTATTTACATGGATAATGGCCCTCAGTTTTTGAGTAAGCCATTTAAGGATCTGTTGGCTAAATACAATGTACCTAATATATATTATAACCCTAGGTATCATGCCCAAACTAATCAGGCGGAACGAGCTATTCGTAATGTTGTTCAAGCGATCTCATGCTATGTGAAGTCGCAACACAAGTCTTGGGATCAGTTCTTGGTTGAGATACAGTGTGCTTTAAACACTGCAGTTAACGAAGCAACTCGTTTCACCCCTTACTTTTTGGTACATGGTAGGGAATTTATTGGGGATGGAGTGTTATACAGGCAGACAGATATCGCGTGCCATCCTACTTCAGTCTCTGTAGACGATCCATCAGCCTTCGGTGTCAAGCTGAGAGAAATACAACGCATTTACGACCAGGTGAGGAAACATTTGAACGTTGCCCACCAGCGTAATGAAAAGTATTACAACCTCAGAAAAAGGCATGTAGAGCTGAAAGTGGGACAGATAGTTTACAAACGCACGTTCTACCTGTCCAACAAGGCCAAGAATTTTACTTCTAAGCTAGCTCCTAAGTTCCTTAAATGTGTGGTGACTGCTAAACGATCCCCTTTAGTATATAGGCTGTCAGATCTGGACGGTAAGGATCTTGGGGAGTACCATATCAAGGACATCCTGAAGTATCAGGAGGAGCAGTCTCCAATACCTAACGTAACTACATAGCACTGTTTCTCTAGTTTATTAAACCAGTGCTATGTGATCATTATGTAAGACTATTTTAATCTTTTGTTTGTATTTCTATATGTGTACGTGACTTTAAATTGTCACGTTGTAGTTTCTTCTATGCACCGCACCGAGCGTTTTTCTCTCATTCGCTTCTTAGTACTCTACATTATCCTGAGAGCTTGGGTAGTGTTAGGGTATCGGCAGTGAGTAAAGGGAGCATTCGTTTTCTATGAAGGGCATTAGACTCTAGTTACTTAGCCTAACCGGTACACGAGTCAGTGTCTAGTTAGGTACATAGGAGGATCTTTCTTTGGTATTGTAATGGTCGTAGTCAGCTGGTGTTTGAAGGACCTAGCTGGTTGTCTTTGTTTATTAGTCAGTACTTTTCTGTTTTCTTTATTGTGTATTTCCAGCGTGTCATATCCGCAGGAAATACTATTAAAGGGGGGGTGGTTGTAGCATTTATTTTCTATAGATGCAGTATTCAGGATGTGAAAGCAGCCTTATCTAGTTATCTTTTTTTAATCGGTTGTCAGTGGTGACATTTCTGCTGTCAGAATGACAGGATGTCATAAGGACGAGTGACGAATCGTTTTTGCATTGAATGAAAGCTGGTTTTAGATGAAAATTCGAGACGATTCCACGTGAGAGAGGGGATAAAGCCCTGATACAAGGTTCCGAGTCTCTTTTGACCATCGGCTAAGGACGAGGGATTGATATTACTCTGAGTGGCACGCCTCAATTTTTCTTGGGAGGTTGTTAGTTGCAACATGAGGACCTGTTAAGGAATTAGTCTGAGTTAACTTATTCTCTTCGGAAGGAGTTGGACTCTGTGTCAACCTACACCCGGGATACCGGTAAGCGTCATTTCTTCTTCGTTCGAATTTCGTCGGTCGCGATGTCAGTTATTTCATTTGTCGTTTACTTGTCATAACAGGGTTTTTTTACTACGGGGAAAAGCGGCCCGTCCACGGTTGGCAGAGCCACACCCAATGACACGTGGACTACATGAGCGAGGTGTTTTGAGAGGGACCAGCCGCCTCCACGTGGCATTCTCGGGCTGTGCTGCTCTCAGCTTACTCAAGGCCAGTAATTGTCACCCTATTACAGTGTAGTTAGCTGCTTACCCGTTCTACCTGCTCACGCGGCAGTGGTCTATTAAGTGGAATTAGACTTTATTTCTGTGTACCTGTGATATTTGTGTCTATCAGTGAATAAGCTCTCTGTGTGTCTCTGTGTATCTCTGTGTACTTAGTAAATATATGTGTGTACACCCTATTGTCTGTTTTCGTCAGAGCCCTAGCCTACCCTAGCACACAGACTGGAAACTCAGAAATAAGGCGCCCTGGGATAGAGTTCTCTGCATAGCTACCTCACGCTAGTTGGTGAGTAACACAGAACATCTTTGGGTTACATAATCACTCAATTACAGCAGGTACATAATATCTGCTTACTTATTTAAAAATTGCAAATTGGTTCAGAACATAGTAGGTTGGTACTTACCCCGCTTTCTGTCTCTGAAAATGAAAAAAAATAGCTTTATTCACTTAGGTCACAAAGTAATATTTATGAACGTCAAAATTTTGTATTCTACATGTACCTTTATTGCCAAATTAAAACGATAGTTAGAGCCTGTGAGAAAGGACCCGGATAGAAAACTCACGGCAACTCTTTTCAAATAGTCTGCTCTTATAGTCTAGTCTCTCTCTTACACATACTTAGGTACCTACGTACCTACTACAGGGTAACTATATAGTTTGACGTCATTGAAATGACAAGAGTGCCAATGGGCCCGTATAGGGGTAGGTACCTATCTACCCAATGACTGAAAGACAAAAAGAAGGGAAAAAAAATTGCGTGTACTTAGTGTACACACGTAAGAAGTGAAACTTACACCTTAAATTAAGTCAAAAAGTACAAAAGTCCAAAGTCCCAAAGTCCCAAAGTCCCAAAGTCCCAAAGTCCCAAAGTCCCAAAGTCCCAAAGTCCCAAAGTCCCAAAGTCCCAAAGTCCCAAAGTCCCAAAGTCCCAAAGTCCCAAAGTCCCAAAGTCCCAAAGTCCCAAAGTCCCAAAGTCCCAAAGTCCCAAAGTCCCAAAGTCCCAAAGTCCCAAAGTCCCAAAGTCCCAAAGTCCCAAAGTCCCAAAGTCCCAAAGTCCCAAAGTCCCAAAGTCCCAAAGTCCCAAAGTCCCAAAGTCCCAAAGTCCCAAAGTCCCAAAGTCCCAAAGTCCCAAAGTCCCAAAGTCCCAAAGTCCCAAAGTCCCAAAGTCCCAAAGTCCCAAAGTCCCAAAGTCCCAAAGTCCCAAAGTCCCAAAGTCCCAAAGTCCCAAAGTCCCAAAGTCCCAAAGTCCCAAAGTCCCAAAGTCCCAAAGTCCCAAAGTCCCAAAGTCCCAAAGTCCCAAAGTCCAAAAGTCCCAAAGTCCCAAAGTCCCAAAGTCCCAAAGTCCCAAAGTCCCAAAGTCCCAAAGTCCCAAAGTCCCAAAGTCCCAAAGTCCCAAAGTCCCAAAGTCCCAAAGTCCCAAAGTCCCAAAGTCCCAAAATCCAAAAGTCCAAAAGTCCAAAAGTCCAAAAGTCCAAAAGTCCAAAAGTCCAAAAGTCCAAAAGTCCAAAAGTCCAAAAGTCCAAAAGTCCAAAAGTCCAAAGTCCAAAAGTCCAAAAGTCCAAAAGTCCAAAAGTCCAAAAGTCCAAAAGTCCAAAAGTCCAAAAGTCCAAAAGTCCAAAAGTCCAAAAGTCCAAAAGTCCCAAAGTCCCAAAGTCCCAAAATCCCAAAGTCCCAAAGTCCCAAAGTCAAATTCAAATCCTTTGCCACCCGCTAAAAAGCTCTTAACAGAAAAGAGCTACTTTGCGCCCCGTTATCGTGGTGCAAAGTGATTCTTTCCGAATAGAAGGAATGAAATAGTAGATTGTATAACAAGGGGAAAAATAGTATTTTTACGGCGAGGGCGCTTCTTTGAATCACGAGCGAAGCGAAGGATTCTAGAATAGAATCCCGAGCATAGCGAGGGATTCTAACATAGAATCCTAAGCGCAGTGAGGGATTCAAAGTACACCGCCCGAGGGAAAAATAATTTGCCCCCGAGTAATATACTCTACTTTTCATTCCCTTTCTATGAGAAAAAATAAGTTTTGTACAACGTAGTTACATTCTATAGTTATTGTTCCAGGAGTTCATGGATTGTCACTTTCATAACTTGACGTAGAACTTATTATATTTGCAGAATACAATAATAGTAGTTTATGACACTGTTGCATAATGAGGGTTCTTATAACACGAGTGTGTTTTAAAAAAACGAGCCGTAGGCGAGTTTTTTTATAGTATCACACGAGTGCTATAAGACCAAGTTATGTACAGTGTCATACACTACTTTATCTACTCTCATACTATAATACCTGATTTCATTTTGTTGTGATATATAGTTGCTCCTTGATTTCGCCGGTAACAGGTTCATGGTCATGTTTGACGCAGTTTCCAGAATGTCTGGTGGTGTACAATTACCACCATCCTCGCTTTAAAACATGTTTTTACACAAAAACTAATTTATTTTACAAACAAAACCAAACTTTGTTTAATTTAAATGTAAAATGTTGGCGCCAAGGCGCAAACATCGATTGCGCATGCGTGTTTCTTTTTTTTTTTAGGCTGCGGAGACCATAGATTTAGGATTTTTCGCTACTCTGGAGACATATTTTTTTTTTAAAGTAGAGGTTCAAACTTCTTTTTCAGCTGGAGATTGTTTATGGTGTATCGTAATGATTAAAAAGTTTTATTATGATACAGGTGTCCATACAAGACCTGTATCGTAATAAAACTTTTTTTTTGGCCTGTGCGTAATGTTTGTCATAATAGTATTGATTTCAATTTTATAATCTTTGTATTATAGTATCAGAGTAGATAAACATATTTTATCTACTCTGATACTATAATACAAAGATTATAAAATTGAAATCAATACTATTATGACAAACATTACGCACAGGCCAAAAAAAAAGTTTTATTACGATACAGGTCTTGTATGGACACCTATATCATAATAAAACTTTTTAATCATTACGATACACCATAAACAATCTCCAGTTGAAAAAGAAGTTTGAACCTCTACTTTAAAAAAAAATTGTGTCTCCAGAGTAGCGAAAAATCCTAAATCTATGGTCTCCGCAGCCTAAAAAAAAAAGAAACACGCATGCGCAATCGATGTTTGCGCCTTGGCGCCAACATTTTACATTTAAATTAAACAAAGTTTGGTTTTGTTTGTAAAATAAATAAGTTTTTGTGTAAAAACATGTCTTAAAGCGAGGATGGTGGTAATTGTACACCACCAGACATTCTGGAAACTGCGTTAAACATGACCATGAACCTGTTACCGGCGAAATCAAGGAGCAACTATATATCACAACAAAATGAAATCAGGTATTATAGTATGAGAGTAGATAAAGTAGTGTATGACACTGTACATAACTTGGTCTTATAACACTCGTGTGATACTATAAAAAAACTCGCCTACGGCTCGTTTTTTTAAAACACACTCGTGTTATAAGAACCCTTATTATGCAACAGTGTCATAAACTACTATTACCTACTGATTACAAGGACATTAATAATGACGAACACGAACAGATAAATGGCGCTCTTTAGTTTTTTTTTAGTTAGCTCAGGATACCGCGCTGTGCAGCCAACACTTACCAGCCAGTAATTCATACAATTTGCGTTCGATTTCTATGAAATTTTCAAGTTCCAAATTCAAATCACTTTGCCGCCCGCTAAACAGCTCTTAACAGAAAAGAGCTACTTTGCGCCCCGTTATCGTGGTGCAAAGTGATTCTTTCCGAATAGAAGGAATGAAAAAAAAGTTACGACATCGATTCTGCTTAGTATTTTAGTAAAATTATGGATCAAAAATGGTACTCAAGTTGGCGGCCCTGTGGTGTGCCTCACACTTGGCTTGACGAACCCGGGATTGATCGTATTTTTGACCATATTTTGACTGGCATTAATAATTTCTCTACGCTTTCATAAAAGTTCATAGATCCTAGAAATGCTGTCAGTGCACGTGCTTCCTTTCTATTCCTACGGCCTGAGTTCTTCAGGCATTCAGAGTCACATCATTGGGTCGCGAACTTGAGGACCACTAAGTATCAATAATCTTGTGGACTGTAAGAGTGGCTTTCAATTCCCTAGATGTCACCATGACTCACTGACCCATGATCAAGCCGGCAGTGTCATTTTGGTGAGCTAAATATAATGTTTTAAGGAGGACTTAAGTGCAAAAGTGTATAATTACTTCAACTTTAACGACTACACGGATCTTGCTGAAAGGAGATCATTCACGTTTCATACATTTTTGGGCCAATTTAGAAAGTACCGGCCAGAAAAAAAAAATCTAATATTCGGATAGAACACACAATTTCTGGCAAAAAATACTATTACATTAACCCTGTGCGTGCTATGGTTTTGTTGTTACATGCTTTTAAAATACGAGAAAAATGTTATTTTGATGATGTATTTTGATACATTTTATCACTTGAATATGAATATATTGTGATTTGTTTTTACGTTATTCTATTGTAATAAGAAAGAATTATCATTTTATTAATTATCTACGTACCTACGCACAAACAAAACGTACCTAACGATTCACAACAAATCCAAACTTGTTTCAAAAAAATTAGACAAAGATGCCGCGCGCGCAGCCGCCCAGACTCAAGCGACAGGTACCTGGCGAATCACCCCGCCACCTTCCGACGCCCGATGGGTGCGATGGGGCCCTACCACCAACCCCGGGGTCCAAGCCAGCCTCACCTGCGAGTGGTGCACCTGCTGATAAACGGACGAGGTCATGGCGCACAAAAAAGGAAAATTCGAAACTAAACCCTGTACCAACCCGTCTGGCCAGCGTGATACAGTAAGGCCAAATATCCTCCTATGATACACACAACAAAACAACAGCCCCCAGTTCACGGCACTCCCGCTGTTCCCGATCACGGCAGCGGTCGGAGTGACGGCGGAAGGGGGGGTGCTAAGAATCTCCGGGTTACGGGAGGCTGCCATACAAAACTGACCCTGGCTACGTTTAATGGAATTACTCTGCGCCTGGACGAGCGGCTCACCGAACTCGAGGTAGAACTAGGTCGTATTAACTGGCACATCCAGTATTGTGCGAGGTCCGAAGAAAGGGGGAGGATACGCTAACCCTTGCATCAGGCGACCTGTTTTACTTTCGGGAAGGTGACGGAAGACATTCTTCCGAGGGCGGGATTGGCTTTATGGTGAAAAAGGACCTCGTTTGCAGTTTTGTGGAGATCAGCAGTGTTTCCCATCGGGTAGCGTACTCAATACTGAGACTCACCAACAGGTACACCCTGAAGGTGATACAAGTGTACGCTCCGACCTAGAAAAGCACTGTCGAGGCAGTTGAGACCGTGTATGAGGACATAGCAAAAGCACTACATGGTACTGCCAAGACTCACTACAGCCTTGTGATGGAGGACTTCAATGCCAAAGTGGGAGTTCAAGAAGGCGGCGAAACGAATATCGGCCCCTTTGGTGTAGGGCGCTGAAATGACCGGGGCCATATGCTTGTCAGTTTTCTTGGTCTCAGAGGCTCTTCTTGATGAACGCTATCTTTAAGAAGAAGCCCCACAGAAAATGGACTTGGCGATGCCCCGACAAGGTCACAAGGAACGTGATAGACTTCATCATGACGGACAGGCAGTCTATGTTTCTGTGGTTAACAGGTTTAATACCGGTGCCACCGGTGGTGATCACCGACTTGTACGAGCATCTCTGAATTTGGACTTCCGAGCTGAAAGAGCCCGTATGATGAAGCCTACTCTCCGACCTACCGCGCTCCAGTTAGCCTCAGGGGCTGAGAGGTTCCAGTTAGAACTTCAAAATCGTTTTGATCTGCTGGAAACCACTGGCAATATTCACGATAAGGCCGACAATGTGGTCAGGACGTTACAGCAAGTGTCCCGAAGGTTTTTGTTCGGAAAAAGCAATAACAGGTGCTCTAAGCTCTCGCCCGAGACTCTCGAACTTATGAGAATAAGACGGGAAACGCCATCTACGCACTCGTCTTCGTCATACCAGCGGGATCTAAATCTCAGAACACGAAAGCTGAGACGACGCGACCTTAGACGCTATAACAGCAGCATCGTCGAGGCAGCGATCGAGCAGAACAGGGGTACCAAAGTAATTGCCCAACAGCTTGGAAGACCCCGTCTGATGAAACTGAAGAAAGCGGATGGCAGAACTGTGACCAGAAGGTTCGAGATTCTCGAGGAAATAAAGAGCTTTTACAGAGACCTTTATGCATCACGGACAAAAAGGCCGACGAGTAGGACCCTACTGATTGTGACCACCGAGTCCCACTATCGCGCCACTATAGCGAGGACATTTCGGACATCGATCAGAGCGAGGTAAGGGCGGCTCTCGGGCAACTTAAAAACAACAAGTCCCCTGGGGAGGACGGAATTACAACTGAACTACTGAAGGCGGGTGGGGGGGGCTCCGGTTCTCAAATAGCTGATGAGTTTGTTTAATACCGTCCTCCAACAGGGACAAACACCTGAAGCGTGGCTCTGTTCTTCAAGAAAGGTGATAAGACCTTGCTGAGGAATTACAGACCTATCTCACTCCTGAGCCATGTTTACAAGTTGTTCTTGAGAGTAATCACAAACCGCCTCGCCGGAAGGCTCGACGAGTTTCAGCTAAAGGAGCAAGCCGGATTTCGAAAAGGCTTCAGAACCGTGGACCACATCCATACTGTACGGCAGATTGTGCAGAAAACAAACGAGTACAATAAGCCGTTGTGTATGGCTTTTGCGGACTACGAGAAGGCCTTTGACTCTGTCGAAATAAAATACTCTTTATCTTTATTTTACATGCTTCTTTATGTAGGAACGAGAAATCAAAATTGGGCATAAAATATGCCTCTGCCTCACCCTTCGGAGAAACAGGTTTAATTATATGTATGTGTGCTAATATGTGTGCTGAAAGACATAATTAATAAAACAAAACACTATTCAACTGCTCATATCAATTAGAATGACACCTTCGATATAACATTTTTCACGAATTTTAAAAGCATGTAACTAAAAAACCATAGCACGCACAGGGTTATTGTAGTAGTATTTTTTGCTAGAAATTGTGTGTTCTATGCGAATATCACATTTTCTTTTTCTGGCCGGCACTTTCAGTTTTTGGTCCAAAATGAATGATGTCCTTTGGTACAGGGATAGATTATTTTCTGAGATAATACAAAGGCTAACTTTTACTGCCAGAACACGTAAATTCCCATGGGATGCGGGAACAGAAGTTGACGTGGGGGATTCGCGGGTGCCGTCTTGTAAAAATAAAATCTGCTTACTAAATAAATAAATATAACAAGTGCATCTATTTACATACAGGCACGGCCAAACGGAAGTTACCAATTAGGTACTGGACGGCTCTGCGCTATTTCAAGTAAATCGAATAAATTATTCACGATCATTCTTACTCCTTCGCAAAAACCTTCTTTCAAACTTTATTTTCTTCAGACTAAGCGCCGCAGGCTGTATTTAGTTCGCTGTCAATGCAATATTGCGACTTGCAATACTGAAGTTCGAGAACAAAATATATTTAAGCAATCTCCAATATTTGTTGGAGTTAGTGTGTATTTTTAGAAAGAAAGAAAGAACAAATATTGTTAAGTTTAACACATGTTTTAGACCCTCTCTATAAAATAGATTTCAGTGGGGCTTATGGCGAGAGTTATGTCTGTAGTCTGTGACTCTGTTGCATTAAATTACGTCACTAAGTCACGTGGATCATCTGTTCAAAGTTTGAAATAAATAAATACCGCTATATGATC
The DNA here is from genome assembly GCA_933228765.1 of Miltochrista miniata. Classification (NCBI taxonomy): domain Eukaryota; kingdom Metazoa; phylum Arthropoda; class Insecta; order Lepidoptera; family Erebidae; genus Miltochrista; species Miltochrista miniata. The sequence continues at coordinate 33,815,928 of OW121747.1, read as the reverse complement.
CTAAAGTAAGCTAGGAATAACCTGCTGCTGTGTTATGAGTATCAGACCACGGATATTAATAGTTACTTATATACTTTTTAAATACATACATAATTATTATACATAGAAACACTTAGACTCTTGAGACAAACATTTATGGGTCACACAAATATTTGTCTCCGGTGGGAATCGAACCCACGACCTCCAGCGCCGCAGGCGGTATCACTACCGACTGCGCCACAGAGGCACAGAGAGAGTCAAATAAAACAAAAATGCAACGTCAATCGGATTGAACTTTCACTTTCACAATAAACGTTAGATCGACTGAAATTTGTATGTTATAGGCGATGAATAACTTCATATTGGCGTAATTTGAGCTATACCTACGGTGTTTCGTAAAAACCTGGACAATTTCACGGACAAATATTTTCCTTTCTCCTTCTATTACAACTTTCATAGAACGTTATTTTAATAGTGATCACCAATGTACAATGGCCAAAATAGACTGATGACCTGCACACGCAACTATAAGCCATCCAATTTTATGTGAAAATATTGGAACTTAGAAACAAACAATTTTGTATGATAGATCGATCAAAATAACTTATTTATATAGGCAGTTCTAAGTATTGTGGTTCTACTATGAGATCAAATATTAAAAATACTTTTTAAAACTTGAGCAGTTATTGTTTTAAACATAAACTCTTCAATGGTCACGGTTCGCTCGACAATATCCCATTAAAATTACGAGGGTTGCTCGAGAGTCAGCGAAAATTGGATTTTTATTTTAGTTGTGTGACCTATAGCACAATAATAAAGACATCTTCATTCAGTATTATTAGTTTTGTCACATTTATTTTTTTAACCATAGAATATGCGTAGACGCGTATGCTTTTTAGGGTTCCGTACCCAAAGGGTAAAGAACGGGACCCTATTCATGAGACTTCACTGTCCGTCTGTCTGTCTGTCTGTCTGTCTGTCTGTCCGTCAGGAGGCTGTATCTCATGAACGGTGATAGCTAGAGACTTGAAATTTTCACAGATTATGTGTTTTTGTTGCCGCTATAACAACAAATACTGAAAACAAAAACATAATAATATTTAAGGGGGGCTTCCATACAACAAACGTGTTTTTAGCGATTTTGTCTAATATATTCGGTAATAAGGTATCCTTCTCAATTTAAATACGTTAGTTAATTTGAACATTTCATCAAGATCATTCATTCCCTTTACACCATGCAAATTAAATGAATACTTTAGGAGGTATAGCGCAATCAAATGTTGCTCAATGAAATTAATTTCGTGTCGCCATGATTGAATATTCTACGGGTCACATACTAACTTATTTTTCGACTTTCATCGTAAATATTTTTTCTTTAATAAGTGAACAACGCTTTCAGCAGATTACTTTAGGTAGGTGTAATATTTCAAAGATAACTATTTCATAGGAAATAGTAAACCAATAGTCCATATTTTAGATTTTTCTCCAGTATAAACAATTTACTTACAAACACACAATTTATGTTGTAGACATAGATATCGTGTTTATAATGTCATCATTCAAATGTCATCAATATTCTGAAAAAGAAATTAAACATAGAGTTCACAAACTCTTTTTGAAATATATACTGTACCTACCGTAGAGGATCTATACAAGGATAGTTAACACTATAGAGCAACGCGAACTGTCTAAGGCGCGCGTTGCTCTGTGTTAATAGGTAATGAGGGCAACCAGTAGACGCTTGAAATACTCACAGAATATCAAGCAGTGTATTTTCATAAAAAAATAATAATTAAAACAAAATGGACCTTTACTGGGACATCCTTTCGAGAGCTTACCCGGGGCTCCCAACCGTAGGCTGTTGGCCGTTACGTGGGGTTTAATAGTCGGTAGGAGTCCGGCATATCATCCATTAAGGATTTTACATCTCGTTAAATAAAAAGAAAAAAGGGGGGCTCCCATGCAACAAATAGGTTTTTGTTGTTTTTTGGTACGGAACCCTCCGTGCGGGAGTCCGACTCGCACTTGGCCGGTTATTTTTTGTACTTTATGTGGGACAAACCCTTTCAGGCACTATATAACCTTATGGAGCAAATAAAAGAGCTCACATGCCTATATTTGCTTCATGGTATATGTAACCTTACTGGAACCAACAGTGGCACTACCTTGTACTATGTAGGTATTTGTATAGATGCTCAACTCAAAACGACATAAACACATACAATCAGGCCATATCTCCGAGGGGATAGACAGCACCGCAGCATAAAAAAAACAATCGCAGTTACAAACAAGTATTAGATGATACGTAATTAGTTAATACTAGGAATAAAGTAATACATTAGGAAGGTATATAATTCTAAGTACCACCCACCCCAAGTGTGATAATGTCACCGATCAGATAAAATTAATTAAAAGGACATTCTACAACCGTTTAGTTTTGAAACTATATAAAAAACTGAGCAGGTGTTACTAAACGGTGCACAATTTGCCTCTATCACAAACGTCAGACGTCATTCGAAAACAAATTTCTGTTTAATCTTTCTTTATCTATCTTTAATTTTGTGGGTAGATATAAAATAGGGTAGCTCCTTGACTATAATAGTTGAAAGTCATTGACTTGTAATATTAAAAGTATTAATTGTTAGTAATGAGCCAATTTAGAACTATTCGTTCGTAATAATATCCTCTACGATTGAACCTCTACCGGGAAAACTTAAATTAGTTGGTACACAATAAATGGTAGTCAATGAACCGAACCGGATTTGCCTTTTTTGTATAGAAATGACTTTAACCGTATTTGCCACATACTTATAAAGTTTGAAGTGCGTAGGCGCATCACTTGATCGTGGCCTGTAAGATTTCATTTACAGTGCTAACTAATGGAAGTAGGCGTTATAAGGCGGTAATCATTTTTTAAACTGCTAAGGTTATGAACAAGTTACGTATTGTATGGACAATTGCAATTCCAGAGGCGCCACACACGCGCTACCTTAGATCATCTAACCACAGGATGCGCCTTACTTAAGCATTGTTTTCTGCCAAGCCAATAGACCATTTGGTCTTTTGGCTTTATAAAAAGCACTGTACATCAGTACATCATTTTATATGATTAAACTAGTACATTTCATTGTAGTTGACTGTACAATAAAAATTAACACACAACAGACATTACGCGTTTGTCGATTAATACATTTTTAAATATAATGAAATTTTATATGTCTTTGTGTTTCCCCCTTCACCCGCTATGAAAACTAGCAGAATATTTTTGTATACGGTGGTTCGCAAAGGCTAGTCCCGTGATATATGGTCTAAGCGCGCTACCGACCTAGTCGCAGGTTGAGACGATCGATCACCCACTGTCGAAGGTTTTCAAGCCGCCCATAAGGCGTTCAACTTGGCTTGACAGTCATGTTACTGATAACCGGGACCAACGGCTTTGCGTGCCTTCCCAAGCACAGAAACGCTCGTAAATAAATGTCACAAAGTGGAGTGTTCTAGTGGTGGACATCCATTTACGCACAGGTCATGGCTGAAGTTGATTACTGCAGTGATCGTTTACAGAACACTGAGTCCGCGGGGTCACGAGCGCTTGAAATCTTTACCAGAACGATCATAAAGGTTTTTCTTTTACAGAGGTAGAGTTACAATGAGAGGCGAGGAGTAGTTTCAGTGCTTTCCGAAAGAGTAACGAAAGTTGCTGAGAAGCGGTACCTATAAATAAAAACTTTATGAAATATTGTTATGAATATCGCATTGCACTTTTAATTAAAGCTGAACATTATTAATTAATGGCTTTACCGTTGGAACGTGTTAAAGTTTATCGGTTGCATGTATGTTTAATGCGTATTTAGCGGATGTTTGATAAGCTTATCGGGCCTAGCCATCGCGGCTCTCTTTATACTTTGCCACTCTGGAACTGTTTCTGGTACTGCTTTATCAATACATATAATAAAATCGTAACAGGTCGCTGTCTGTACATTGAAGATAAATTTAAGAAAACAAGTTTATAGGAGGGCTTTATGGACGCAATAGAACCCAAAACAATAATTTTTAGAATTTTTGTCTGTTTGTCTGTACGTTTGTGCACGCTTATCTCAGCAACCGCTCAACCGAATGCGATGCGGTTTTCTTTATTGAATTGCGGTTTACTCCACTTAACATGTCAATCGGTTCATAAATAAAAAAGTTATATCAATCTAAAGATAATGCAGCGTACGAAGTCGCAGGTAACAGCTAGTCAGTAATCATATAAGCTATAACTGGAATGGAACTGGGTTTCTGAATTATTGGTTGCAAGAGATTCTAGTGACAGTTAGTGTTTGTAAATAACTACGTACCTACTGGTTAGGTAGGTAGACGTTCAACCTTAGTAGAAATGAGGCCGCAGCAGTAGCCATTGGCCGATAATCCTGGGAAATCATTCTGAGAGCTTACCTGAGGCTCCCAGCCGTGGACAGTGGAAGGGAACTGTTTGGTTTTAGTCGGAAAAATTCCGGCATTAAGGATTTTTACACGTAAAAAAAGAGTACCTATGCATCGGGGCAAGTACAAATTTAATGTGGAAAAAACTCACGTCTATTACCAGTCCGGGGAACCTCTCTAGACGGCTGAGCTGAGATGGCACGATCGGAGCTGTTGAAATTATGTACTGTTTCTTTTTCAATGATTTTTTTTTTCTTTCTTTTTTTTTCATAGAACTACAAAGCTGGACAGTTGAATCGCGACTGTCAAGGTCTCGGGATCTCTTCTGACAGTTATTCGAATTTTCGCTCCTTCTAAGATCCAGAAGCCCCACATAAGCTGCCAGTTCAGTAGAATACCGAAAATGATCGAGAAATAAAAACTTTTATGTTTATTCTTTGGGGGTGACGAGTTTCTAACTAACTGCCTCAATACCTACTTAGAAAAGCCTTAATTTCGTGCTAAACTACGAATCGGTACCAACTGATATTTGCATAGCATATCAGTTGCATTATACACTACCAATGCAAGTACGATCTTAGAGTATTTCATTAGTAATGTACTAATCATCTAATATATACTACCTACTATGAACTATCTAAGTACCTAATACTGTAATGAATTCCTGGTAGTACCTATATAATGTTCCTAGCATACGGCATAAATTGATTGTCATTGTCATGGCAACTATTATCTGAAGTGTCTCCAGCTAACGTATAATTAATCGATCCGTTGAACCGCATCCTCAGCTACGTAGCACCCTATCAACTACGAGTATGATGTAGTACGTAGATATAGGTCAATTAATCAATCCAATTAGCCTATAGCAGCCTATTGCAGGATGTAGGCTTGTCACAATTTACGCCGCAACTACACGGTTCTGTGCCTTCCGCATCCAGTCGTTCCATCTGGCAGGTGGACGTCCTACCCTACGTTTGCCGATTCGCGATCTCCACTCCAGAACTCGTTTGCTCCACCGGCCGTGGGTTGTCTTGCTGATATAGCCAGCTCACTTCATTTTTATGTGCTTATTCTACGAGCTATGTCGACGACTATAGGTCTCTGCTGGATAACCTCATTTCGAAGCTTATCCCTCAAAGATACTCCAAGCATAGCCCGTTTTAGAGCTCGCTGGGCAACTTTGAGGGCATGCATGGAAGATATAGCTATCTTATCTTATAAATATATATAACTCAAAGGTGACTGACTGACTGACATAGTGATCTATCAACGCACAGCCCAAACCATTGGACGGATCGGGCTGAAATTTGGCATGCAGGTAGATGTTATGACGTAGGTAACCGCTAAGAAAGGATTTTGATAAATTCTACCCCAAGGGGATAAAATAGGTACGGGAAGCGAGAACGGCAACAAATTTTACGCGGGCGAAGCTGCGGGCATCAGCTAGTGTGTTATAAATTTATAGATTGATAATATTATATGTTATGCGAGACTCCGAAAAGTACTCATAACATCAGTAATCCTCTTCAGTGAGAACTAACAATATCACTGTTTAAATGGAAGCCGTCCGTAAGCCTTCGTTTTGCTCTCTATTCAGGTGAAGGATACTTAATAGGTATTATTTGAAAACGCTTCAATAAAGCTCCCACTCGATCCATCACACAACGAGATACATTTCCATGAATTTCATGCAAATACTCTTATTTAGGGAGAGATAAAATACATTCGTTGAATCGGGTAATCCCCTCTCACCTGCAGTAGTACCTACATAAAATTAAGTCCAAAAGCTATAAAATCCATCTGACACGTATAGCAAACAATATTATTGGGCACTAGCTGTGCTCCCAGCTTTGTCCGCGACGTACTTCGTTGAACTACAGGGGTGCAATTCTAACAAATCCTTTCGTAGTGGGGTTCCTAAATCGTGGGGATTTCCTTCCGAGGGCATACCCGGAGCTCCCGCTGTAGGCTGTGTCTACATTTTAAGGGTTGGTTGCCCTAAAACTTTGTAGATGTAGAGCTGCGGTTGCAGGTTCCAGATTTTATCGAAAAGGTCAAAATACGTATTAGTAAGTCATTCGGCTAATACAGGATTCGAAGTTCGACAAATTTAATACAGAGTCTTAGCACGTAGTAACTATTTACTAATCTGTGGTCTTAGGATGAAATAAATTATCATATTTAAGTAATTCTGAAACATTGTCACCTTTTACTACTTTATAAAATACAAATTAAGTTCATTGATTGATTGATTGATTGATTCAGTTGGCGCTGTGTAAGAATTTGTTGAAGTAATTTGTGTATTTATTTATTGCCTATTAATATAAAATAACGGCAATGTAACAAAATCTAGTAACCTGGCCTTTACTGCCTAGAGTTCGTAAAGTGCGACTGCTGATCACGAGATCGTGGGTTCGATTTCCACCGGGGACAAAAGTCTGTGTGATCCATAAATATTCGTCTCGAGAGGCTGGGTGTTTATGTAAGTATTATAAGTATATATCCCACAAACTTCTTCTTTAATACAAGCTTAATTTCTTCTCAAGTGGGAGCGTGGCACTGACCCACTGGGGCCACTCGTTTTCAGTGTGGCGATCCATAGTCTGACCATAGAGTCAACCTAAATTTTTATGATGGTGCCCTGACGACAGGACTTTACGAAGATAACCAGAAGTCGTGTAGCAGGATCTGATTACTCTGATGCATTGTTTCACCTGAGAAATGAATCTTGTATCCATGTACCTATACCTATAGTCACGACTTTAGCTCAAAAGGGTCATACAGAATCATACTATACATTTAACCATAGCTTTTATTAAAAGTTGGTATGCCTATTGCTGTGTTGAAATGGACAGGTGCAGGTTGTGTCTATCCATTGTTGTCATTTTTCAAGTCGCCCACATGGCCTCTATTTGCCTTAATGACTGCCATGTTAGTTATAAGCTAGTCAACGGCTTAACATGCCTTTAGAAAGGCTTTCAAATGAAGATGTCACCAAGTGGTAAACGATTTGAGGTCAAGCCCTAGCGAAAGATGTTCGCCTCAATCATCGTCACCAGAACATGGAGAATCCTCGCACCGCACGCCACTGACAGGGTGTTCATCCTCGCACTCTGCGTCCGGAGCGTTCGAGCACGGTTAGATCCTTTCTTCCGCGCATACTTAGATTGTGGAATGATCTCCCTGCCTCGGTTTTCCCAAACGCCTACAGTATGGGGTTCTTCAAAAGGGGTCTTAAAAGGTTTTAAAAGGGTCGGCAGCGCGAGTGTAGCGCCTCTGGTGTTGCAAATGTCCATAGGGTACGGTGTCCATCAGTACAACTGGTAGGCCGTTGTCCGCTTGTCTGCCTCCTTAGTGGTACAAATCAAATCGAGTCTGGGCTATGTGCACCTTAAGTTCTTCTCCATACACCGTTAAACGATAAACACGCTCAAATAACAGCAACACAGATTATAACAAAAAAACGCTCGTACACAACAATAAAATCGAAGCGTTTAATTAACATCCCTAACACTTGTTCGTGTGAAATTACTCGGTGAATGAAAAAAGACTACACTGTGTCGTCTCGCATTGCCGACGACAGATTTATAATAATTAGAAGTGATACACACGGACTTTAGAGTACGCCGCGCCGGCATATTTCTACCACCGCTTAATTATGTGAGTGAGGTACATTTCGCGACTCAGGAAGTTGCCACACGAAGTTATGTAAAGTTCACGTATAAAAGGGTAGACCTGCTGTGAGGACGGATTACGGCACAGTTGGCCCTGCAAGGACTGAATTAGAGGTTATTTGGGAGTAACTACTACGTCATATAATTTATCTATGTAATTATACTAATGTAATAAAGAGGATAGACTTGATTATTTGTTTGTTTGTATTATATAGGCACCGATAGTACTGAACAGATTTGAAAAATAATTTCACTGTTGGAAAGTTATACTATCCCCGGATGACATAGGGTATATTTTATTCCCGTACCTATTACCACGGGAACGGGAGCTACGCGGGTGGAACCGCGAGATGTCAGCTAGTAGATTACAATTACAATGCACCAAAGATCGCATTTAGATTTAGGAATACAATATTTGAGTCCTTTCGGGGATGTTACTAAAGAATTTAGCTATTGTGAACTACGATTATTTTTCATTGAAAAATATAATATATAAGATCATGATATTATTTTTTCTATATATACCATTTATCCGTCTTAAACCAACTTCACAAACAACAGAAACATTATTTACCAATGTGCCAGTATCATAAAAGCACCGTTCAAGACAAAACATTGAGTTTTATGACGTATCCGGATTAAAAGAGAAATATATAGTATGTTTTCAGTCATAAAACATGTACGTAATTGAGGTTTAACTATATAGCGTATTTTATTGTGGTTTTTCTACAATGGGAATTGCGGTCCAATGTAAAATTCACAACATATTTCTTACTTATGAATTGGACGCGATTGAGTGGTTGCTTGCTAGAACTACCAGTCTTATTTCTGGAAGGCATTCCAGAAGGAAGCTTCGTGTGAAAATTATGTATAGGTATCTACTTATTGTGTTGTCATATTATTTAATGGATTCAGAAATAGATCTCTGTGATATTGATGTAGTTCATCTACATGATGCCGCGGTTTTCGCAAATGCCTATAGCATGGGGTTCTTCAGAGGGCTACCCCTTAGCCCTCTGAAGAACCCCATCTTGGAAGGGTTTTACAGGGTCGGCAGCGCGAGTGCAGCGCCACCGACGTTGCAACCGACCTTAGGCTTATATGACTACCAGTCCTTCTGGTGAGTCGTGCGCTTGTCTGCCACCTTAGTGGTATAAAAATCCTACATTAATATCACTTTCACGATAAATCTATACTAACATTATTAAGCTGAAGAGTTTGTTTGTTAGTGTAAACACTAGGATCTTGAAAGCAACCGTTACATGCGCTTCGTAATCGTTACGTAAAATTCGTGTAAGAAGGTACAACGAAATTATAGCTTTCTTATAGTGAAAAAAATTCATACCTATTATCTTTTTAACAGATAACCTTTATAATGGAATTTTTACTTTTGAGGAGAATTCTATCTTCTTTTAGATAGAAATAAACCATGTTCTGTTAAAGTCGTTGAGTACAACGGCCACACAGCAGCACGAGGACAATTACAAGCAATTATTTTACAAATAACCGACCTTATTACTTTTATGTAGTTGGAGTACCTATACCTAACATAAAACATCAATTTAAACGTATTATTTTTATGACCAAGAAACTCTGTGATACGTAGATAAATATATTATTATCAATAATAATAAATTTAATGCATTCTAAGTGGTGCAAATATTGCGATAAAGGTCAATTTATAAACGCCATTTAAATGCATTAAATATTATTGATAAGAATGATATGGTGCCGTAAGGCGATAAAATTGCAGAAAAAGAAATGTATTTATATATCAAACCTATTACACGCTAGCATATGTGACGAATTACTAAACTTTTAATTCGTCACGCAACTTTTAACGTATAATTTACACATAATGCCTATAGAGGGTAATTTAGGAGTTGAAGTTGCTCACAAATTGTTTTCATAGGCAAAGGTGCCTAGGTTTCATATTAGGTATGCTTTTTTGGGAATAAGAAGATTAGGTGGTGCAATATTTGACCAGTGAATGTCACCGAGGCAATAGTCAACTTCTCCTGAAAATTCATTTTCGAAAACATGAGGACCACTGTTAAAAGTCTTGTAGGCTGTTGTTGTGTCTGACTGACAGTTGGCGAGCATAATATATCTTACATCTTACAAAATAATATTATAAATGCGAAAGTTTGTGAGTGTGGATGTTTGTTACGCTCAAACCGCTGAACGGATCGGGCTGAAATTTGGTACAGAGATACATTATAGTCTGGAATAACACATAGGCTACCTTTTATCCCGGGAATAACTTCCCGCGGGAACAAATTTTACGCGGGCGAAGCTGCGGGCATCAGCTAGTCTAATATAAACAAAATAATTTGCCCAGTTATGGGTAATTCCATGTACACTAAAATTTTTGAAGTTAGCACGGAATGCTAATTTAGGCTCAAAATGAGTCTGAATTAGGCTAAGAATTTTCGTTTCATAATATTCTTTATTTTTTGTCTGACATAGAAAATTTTAATGGCAATTCATCGTATTTTAACCACCAAATTTAGCCAAATAGCCATAAGCACACAATTTTCTTTTTACTTGATTCAACCGCCCAGCAAACTCAAAACATCAACCATTTTAAGTAGCCGTGTGTTTAACTTCTCCTAAAATAGACGCCATAGCTTTCATCTCATTATACTGTGACAATTATATTTCTGTTGACGGAAACCGTCAATTCTGTCCCCTAATTCAAAGGAATAAGGCTTAAAATTATGATCAAAGGAATGTACACAGATAATTTAAACAGTGCAGATTCCAGCTTAAATTTCCTTGTGTAAGCTGAGAGGGAAAACATTTGAATGAAATTTTTGTCAGATATTAAATTTGAAAGATTTTTTGGAAGTTACATACATACATACATATAGTCACGCATTGGGGCAGAGGCATAGGATACGCCCACATTTCACCTTACAGTTTCATGTCCCACGTAATAGGAGATGAGCCTATTGCCGTGTTGAACTGGACAGGCGCAGGTCGCCGTGACCCGCAGTTGAAATTTTTCAAGGCCTTTAACTTGGCTAACGATTGTCATTTTACTGACAACCGGATTTCATTTCGAGTTTTCCTTCTCTACGCAATGGATCTTTTGCAAAAAAAATCCCTTAGTCGCCTCTTACGACACCCTCGGGATATATTGGGATGACGACGTTTTGTACTCTTACCTGTCGCAACACAGGACCCTGTCGCCACACGGGGCAAGTTAGTTAATTTAATTTAACAATAAATTTAAATAAAAGTTCAAATAAAAAAGATACTTACCTTTATCAGAGTTTATCAGTATTTCTACTATGCCTTTATGGTGATGATCACAGAAAAAACTTAAAAGAAACATGATTTTTCCGTGGTGATGATATCCTTCCAGTCTTATGAAGCCAATATTGTGAAAGTTAGCAGAATCTAAAGTCATTATTACTTAAATATCTACTGTCGGATTCGCTCATATGACTGATCATCGAATCGCTTTAGAAACTTTGATATCCATGACACCCTGGCTCGCGATAAAGAAAGAATACTGCTAGGACACACAACTAGTCATTTGGTCATATTTTAGGCTACCTTTAGGCTCAATACAAACAGCAAGGATATACGACGCGGGAAGCGATATAATGTATCGAAAAGACGGAGTACGGTCTTGTGGCTTCATCCCTACTTCCCTACTAATATTATAAATGCGAAAGTAACTCTGTCTGTCTGCCTGTCTGTCTGTTACGCTTTCACGCCTAAACGGCTGGAGCGATTGAGATGAAATTTGGCATAGAGATAGTTTGAGGCCCTGGGCAGGACATAGGTTACTTTTTAACCGATTGCGCAAAAAGAAGGTTATGATTTTACGCGATAACGACTTCTACGCGGTCGAAGTCGCGGGGAACAGCTAGTTTTGTATAAAACGGAAGCGATTTCCTCGCTCTGTCCTTAATGTGTGTTTCGAGTAAAGCATCTAGCAGGAGAGGTAGATCCGATAAGTTATAAGTTACACTCGATGCAGTCTGACTTGTAAATTGTTTGTTCTCAGTCTCAGTGCAATGTTAAAGGAAAAGTGTAAAAAGTGGACTCCAGGCAACCGGGACTGCCATTCGAGAGCACATAAATCTGCAAATCTTCGCCATAAAGGAATTCGTCGTCTTTTTCCCTACCTCAATTCAGGGCATACACTTAAATTTTCCATACAAGTCCGTAACTGCGCATACCGCCCTCGAATTCGTCATTATATGTATATGCGCCACAAAAACTCGAAATTTACTGAGTCGGTTTTTGCTTCAATAGCAGCTTAAGAAATTAATAACAATTGTAGCCTCTGCCTTATATGGGTTGTTAAAAACAAAGTATAAAATATACCCGAAGAGTTGAGAAAGAGCAACGATGTTGTATTAACCGATTATGTACACCTTAGTACTAGATCTATATTTATTTGTTGTTATGTATGTTGGTATCTACAAACTGATCAGATCAGTAAGCGTTGTGTGAAAATTGTCCGTAAATATTTATGTATTAATATTCATATAAAAATATATGATAGTGTGGAACATAACACGTAGGGTTCTTTTTATCCCTCAAATACGTTCCCTTGAAACTTTAGATGCGGGATAGTGATCAGAATCACACGCGGCCGTAGCCCCGTACATCAGTCAGTATTTTCAGTTAATTCAATGGGCTAGGCTAGGCTACTAGCGAGAGTGTAGCGCCTCTGGTGTTGCATACGTCTATAGGATACGCTGACCACCAGTACCTACATGGGCCATGTGCTTGTCTACTCACACATTTTTCCACTTTGGGAGTGTCTCTTGCGCAAACTATTCACTTTAGATAAGATGATTTTTTTGGCACTTTAGGTAGAAAATGATGTTGGAAACCTCAATAGCATTTTCGAAGACCTCTCTATAAATGACCTCTCTATGAACATATGGGTTTGATGAAAAAAAATCGTTTGAGTTTCAGTTCTGAGTATGAAGACCCCCAAAATTTACTGCAATTTTTTCTAGTTTTATGTAAAATTCTTAATGCGGTTCACAGAATACATCTACTTACCAAGTTTCGATAGCATAGGTCTTATAGTTTCGGAGAAAAGTGGCTGTGTCATACGCAGACAGACATGACGAATCTATAAGGGTTCCGTTTTTGCCATTTGGCCACGAAACCCTAAAAACAGAATCTAGACTCTAGATCACTCTAGACATAAAATGAGGCTAGATTCTAGAGTGAGTTTATGTTATTATAAATTGCACATAAATTTCAGACCAGTAACTTATTTAAGAAACAGGTAGGCTACCAGAGAGACCAACAACTTTCATGGTAGGTTATTGCTACTTTTTTTGCTATTAATCGGAGCTTTTTCCTATTTGTACCATTAACGAGTCGCAGAACTAATATAACAAGACGAAATATGATACCATTTGCTTCAGATTGTAGGTAGCTCTTATTTTCGTTTTGTTTATTTTCGTGGTATTACGAGAATAAAATATAGCCTATGTTCACCGCAAAGTGTGTAGCTTTCCAACAGTGAAAGAATTTTTCAAATCGGTCCAGTAGTTCCGGAACCTATTCGTTACAAACAAACAAACAAAAAACAAATCTTTCCTCTTTATAATATTAGTATAGAGTATAGATATCAAAACTTTATGGCCGCATATTTCGTCTTTATTTGTACATATCACAGTAAAATAAAAAAAACAGTTAGAATGTGATCTACCTTGCGAGATTTAGATTGTCGGGATTTAACAATCTAACTGATTATTTTCGGTAAATTGTGAACTAACGAAATAAATATTAGGTACATTAATTAATAGTTTAAAAAACTAATTCGTATTCCTGACAGCAAACCCTTTCATTTGATACCCATATCATGGAGGTGCATTTCAATAGCCTGTCCACCATCTTGGACGTCTACCATATTAGATTTAAGTCACGTGACAATTTTTTTCGTATTTCTGACAGCAAACCCTTTCATTCGATACCCATATCATGGGGGTGGATTTCAATCAGCCAGTTCGTCATTTTGGGGAGGCCACCATATTGGATTTGTAATGACGTTTTTTAGCTAGTCATGTATTGTCATCAGAACTCAGAGCGTGTGCAAAATTTCAGCCTGATCAAAGGACGGGAATTGGGTCAAATTAACATTCCAAGATTTTCTTACATACATAGTTACAAGTGAAGCTAATATAAGCGTGTTAAAAAAGTAATACTGATTTGTTCACTGCAGCAACTCAATTTATCTATAATTTTTCACAATTTATTGTGACGTAGGTACATAACGCCTTATGGAAATGTTTCTCTTCTTTTTTAGTCAGGTCAGTTAGCCTTTTGTCGTCAGAGGGACCTCCTCTTTTTAACAAGACTCCTACTTGACATTTAATGGACACTTTCCGATGAGACCCCTTCGACTCTAATCTTATTCGGAACACGCAGAAAAGCTCTTGACAAAACTTGAATATAAAAACTTCCATAGGTACCTACCTATATCATGAAAGTTTTTACAACACACATATTCAAGTTGGGTCAAGGTACGTAATGTGCTAGAGAAAATAATACATCGTTACTATTTCTTACATACACACAGTCACGAATTCTTCCTCGAAGCGGTAGGCAGAGGCATATTATAAGCCCACACGCATTTTTTAGATTTCGTCATAGGTAGTGAGACTTTTCCTGTGTTGAAATGGACAGGCGCAGGTTGCGACCGTCTTGCTGTTGAAATTTTTCAAATCGATAACTGCTGTTACTGACAACAGCGATTTCCGAAGTACCTACGGAAATGCTCGAAAACGGAAACTTACAATAAAAAGTTTACTACAGCAGTGATCGATTAGGTACCTACAGAACGCTGCGCTGAATCGGCGCGGCGCGGCGGTGCTACGGGTGCTTCCATTCTACCATCTTTTGTGTCTTAAAGTCATGTAAACGAAGAACTCTCTTTCAATAACACTATAATATCAAAATTCACTGTCACAAATTTCGCGAATGTTTTTCTAATAGCATTTGTGGTAAGTTTAATATGGATCAATGCACTTTATAATCTTACTAATTTTATAAATGTGAAAGTTTGTGAAGATGTTTGTTACTCAATCACGCTCTAACGGCTGAATGGATCTGGCTGAAAATTGGTACAGGGATAGAGTATAGTCCGGAATAACACATCGGCTACTTTTTATCCCAGGAAAATGTTTCCGCGGAAAGCGGGAACGGGAACCAAATTTCACGAGGGCGAAGCCGCGGGCATTAGCTAGTAGTAGGTGGACCACGGGAAATAAAGGAATTTGTACTGTCAGGTGGTAGGTAACCCATCTCGAAAAAAAAACCCTGAATCTGAAAGTATAAAATTCATACGTCACACGTCACGTAAAAAAATATCCGATCATTTGCATCAAATAAAAATTCATTGTGCAATATTCCGAATAAATTGGTAACTAAGTATTTCAAACATGAACGCTCCCCAATTAGATAGGTACACACAAAATTGGCCCACAAGCAAGTTATAAATATTGGCAGACGTCTCCACATAAGTGGTAGCTATTGAATTGAACAGTAATTGATACTTCATAGGCAATATTACCTACCTGCCCTAATGTTACCTACTACGCGTTCGCGTTAAGTTGAGGCACGCTAGGACCAAACTTTCGCCGCGTGTGCCTCAAGCACTCGCGCACGAGTCGTACGTAATCCTAAAGGAAAAAATATTTCTATTTGAAAAGCTTCGCGAGTTCCATTAGACTTGTGTAGGAGCGTAATTACGCACAGCTATTTTTGTTTTGTTTGCGTATATTTTGTTTACACATTTGTGAAACTGTTTTTTCAAATAAATTGAGGATATTTAAGGACCGGTGATTATAATTATTGGATGTTTAATAAGATATTAAATATTTAGGGGAAGTATGGACAAATATGAACGCTACGCTACAAAAGAAACGCCTGTTAAAATATTTTGTTTTGTACCCACTCACTTGTCCTACTTACATATGTAAATAACTAGCTGTTCCTTCGTTTACCTACGTCAGAGAGTTGACTGGTCTTGTGGTCCAGTGATTAGTGTGCCTGACTACGGATTCGGAAGTCGTGGGTCAGATTCCCACCCAGGACAAATCTCTTTGTGTGATGGGCATATTGATTTGTTCTATGTCTGGGTGTGATTTCTCTATAATATACCTATATGTATTGGATGTAGGTATGTAATTATCAGTCGTCTAGATCCCATAGCAAAAGCTTATAATATTAGCTAAAATTGGGCTAGATGATGTTGTGTGAGATGTTCACAAATATTTATTTATTTTAGAGGGAGAGAGAGAGCGAGAGAAATATAAGTGTATTTATTCGTAAATGATCAAAAGTGCAGTGTTAGGAGTCCTGCAAAATGTATAGAGAACCCACTGAAAAGGACAAAGAGGGCTAGCTAACCCCACCTTCACGCCTAACTCAACAAAATAGGTAGACGGCAGTATTTCTTTACGAATTTTGCAATTTCTTAATTAACGAACGAAGTTTGGCTAATTGGTACGAAACTTGGATAATTAATTTTTATCAATATACCTCCAAAAATATTGAGTTTTTTGGAGAACCTACATAACTTCAGAAGCAAATATAATTATATTTCTTACGAAGTAAATCATTAAATTTTTAAGAATTGATATATTTGCACGTGGCACAGAGGGTTGGTGGTTAAAAAAATCGTTTTACTAGAAATCTATATACCTACATTTATGTAGTGGAAAGTTCACAACATCTCGTTCATCATCTTATTGGTGGGACCATGAATTACATCCATATATGTAGATTCAATAAAGTGCAACGCTCATTATAAAATGCTTACTGATGTCACGGTTTCACCCATAGATTTAGAATTTTTCGCTACCTTTCACCCGTCTAATTCATGTTTTCGTTGGAACACGGAAATAAAATTCAGCCTACCTGTCACAGGAGGATAGTGTATTAAACCATTTTTCAAAACAGTTCTGAAGATCCAGAGCCTATTAAATGCAAACAAACAAATAATATATTCTTACCAGTCTATAATATTAAGCCCCCCCCCCCCCCCCTTCCTGCCCCTAGGTGATGCCGCAGTTGTAGCCGTAGGTCTGTTGGGAGTCATGCCAGGGTATACTTCCGAGGGCTTTCACGGGGCTCCCAACCGTAGGCTGTTAGGTAGGATACGTGCGGTTTTTAGTCCGGTATAGCATGCATGTAGGATTTACCTCACGTTAAAAAAAAGTATAGAAAATAAAGGGGTAATTTGCGCATATGTCTCGTATGAACCATTACAAAAACATCCTAAGCCAAAAATAACGCGCACCGCGTGTTCGACGTCGGGAATCGAACACGAGCCCTTTGATCCTTCCCCCTGTAATCTTACACTCAAGTGTAACCGGTATACCTGAGATATTTAATGACCCGATGACAGTTTGCGGTTACTAAAATAACAGAAGATTTTATTTAGAAACAATATGAAAGCTCGTGGCCCTGCAGACTCAATGTTCTGTAAACGATCATTGTAGTAGGTACCTAAGCAACGTTTACTATGGCTGGTCATGGATGGGTGACCACTACGTGACCACTTTTGAGATTTATGCTTTATGATGTCCCGTTTGCCACTAAAATGGAGCTGGTAGAGATCTGCTACGAGAGTTGCTGTTACACCACCAATGTATGGAGCGCTGTATCCTCGCTGCGTTCCTCGCAGTGCTGGCATTCAGCCATGGGTTCCCGGTGTTATTGGCCACAGATATTTACCAAAGCTCCCATGCCCGATAAGCACCTGTGACGACCGGTAGGAGAGAACGCTGTGGTACCTCTCCAGCCACTAATCCATGACCGGTCTGACCGCTCCGATTGTGGCGTATTCCCTCTTTGATTGCTGAAATCGCACCTTCCAGGTCTCGCTTTCCGGGACCACCGAGCCTCGATTTCTCTAGACGCAAGTCTGGGGCCATAGACTTGCGTCTAGAGAAATCGAGGAATCTCCAGCGCCTCCTAGCACCATTTAAACAATGACGCAAGGACCCTCGCCCGGCTGGGAGATACAAATCCGAGGCTTTGTGCTTTCGAAACAATACAATTAGGGGTAGTTAGCAACGGTATCGAGCCCTCGATGAAGTATCTGGGGCTCGTTCTCGATAGCCGAACTTCGGACACCACAACGTTTGGTTATTATATAGCCCGCAGAAGGTGATGGGCGTCAGGGTGATAACAGAGTACCGCACGATGACCTTCGAGTCGGTATGTCTCCTTCTCAGGACCCCTCCATCTGGAATCTGGAAGTGAGGGCCATTGTGATATTGTTTACATGGCAAGGAGGCGGAGAAATGAAACCCGAGAAATAGAGGCTCAGTGGTCCCGGCTCCGCCAGGAAATCATGGAGACTAGAAAGACGGCGAAAGCAACCAAGATGGGAAGACGCCATTAGGGACGATCAAACCGGACATGGACGAGTCGCTGAAAAGGATCCATGAGTACATACACCGGTTGCCACAGATGAAAACCGGGCACGGGCGCTTCGAAAAACAGCTGTCAACGGTCGAGTACCAACAGTGTTAAGAAAGCAGTGAGGACACAACGCTCCTCTCATTGATGGAGTGCTCAGCGTGGGCGCAACAGCGTCACGCTCCCGTGGCGAGGTTGGACGGCAATATTTTCTCGCTGGAGACGTACGAGTCATGATTTCCAGCGGGCGCAAGTGGGACGCCGCGACTTTTTGCGAGCAGCTCATGCTCGTGACTCGAGTACTCCGCTGACTTGTCTACGCCCCAGGTTATTGGCATCCATAACTTGGAGTCTGTGAACGGCAGCAGGGCTGCTCGTCGTCCTTACAGAAGCACCCAAAAGACGACAGCGTGTCCTGAAAGATTTACTTATGCCTCAAGCCCCAAGAAGCGGGACAACACCCGAACCTACTTCCTAAAGGCGCCGCGGTGGTACCCAACGTCCTTCTAAAGGCTTACCAGGTACTTTAGCCGTAAGCTGTAGTGTAGTAGTGTGTTTTTAGTCGGTGAGAGTCTTACAATTGTATCAATGAAGGATTTCCAAAGAATAATTATATTGCCTATCAAAAATAGTTTCGGGGGCAGCAGCGGCGCGGCGCCCCTATGGTCTTGGCGCCAGTGTGCGCCGCACACTTCGCACACAGGGGCGGCTCGGCCCTAGGTCGTTCACAGCCTGCGCATGTCCACATCAACACGGCAATACGGCTCACCGCCTATTACCTGGCACAAAAATCTAAAAAAAAACGTGAAATATCTTCCTACCCCTTCGGGGATAAAATGCGTTAAAAAAATTTATGTAGGTTAACTACTACGATTTACTACGCTAATACTTATGACTGCCTCGGTGGCGCAGTCGAGAGTTCGATTCCCGGGTCGGACCAACTATTTGTGTGATCAACAACTGTTTGTTTAAGAGTTGAGATGTTTCTATGTATAATATGTTGGTATGTATTTACAAATATATAAGTGTGTAGGTATGTATGCGTTGATTGTCTAGATCCTACACAAGCTTTTATTAGCTTAATTTGAGCTAGTTGGTATTGTATAAGAATGTACCAGACAGTTTATTAATATTACACTTATTACACTTTGTAGTTATGTCGATAAAATAACAAACTCTCAGATGTGAACCTTTCGAAGCACGGTATCCGCTTTGAAATTGGCTGTAGACGACGGCAGTTTGATTAAGAATTTTACAACTCATTTGTATAAAATGTAAGTTGGATGATAGCACTGGTCTACAAAAAAACACACTTTTTGAATGTGTGTAACATGAAAATTTTTGTTTGATGATTATTAATATTTATTATTTATGAACTGTCTTAAGACAGACTCTTGCTTTACATTACAAATCTGATCTGATGTAAACTGATTTTGTTTGTAAGACTTCTCTTTTGCAGTGATCGCAGTTTCATAGATATAGTAAGTTGGTAGTCTGTCTTAAAACAGTCTTGTCACCAATGTGTGCTTAGTCCTGTCCACTAGTATACATAGATTCTGTTTGCCTTGATATCATTATATATCTACCTTTATATATGTATATTTACCTACTTACCTACGCTAGGAATGTTTTATTGGAAATTTTGTATCGATGAACACGCTGATAAATACGTCCAAATTTACAGAAAAGTTGTATAATTGTCAATGAAGGGTATTTTCAACGACTTTATATAGCCCAAAGCTTTATAAGTAGATTTAACAGCTACGCGTAAATATACTTTTTGTAAGTTTACTGAAAATTACTTTCATGAAATATTTTCAAACATTTTTTCCAAATCATTACACTTTTCTTAAGAAATAAAATCATTCGTCAATTGCCCAATGATTGCCCAATGATTGCCCAACGAATACGCCGTCTTCTTTCCTTTAAATACATTTAGCCGTCTCCTTTGTCCGAAAGAAAAAATCTTTACAAACAAAACACTTACACAAACATAACTATGATAGAATCGTTTAGTGTGTAAAAGTGTGAAATAAATAATAATTATTATCAGGCTGCAGTACTGGAGGACTGTAATATTATTATGTTCAGAAGTAAGAGAATGCTCTTTGAACCAATCTTTGTCAACACTTTTGGCACGCTTAGGTTGTGGAATGATCTCCCTGCCTCGGTTTTCACAAACGCCTACAGCATACTGTAGGCGTTTAGGAAAACCAGTTTTTTTACAGGGTCGGCAGCGCAAGTGTGGCATCTCTGGTGTTGCAAACGTTCATAAGCTGCAGTGACCAGCAGTCCTTCTGGTGGGCCTTATGCTTGTCTGCCACCTTAGTGGTATAAAAAAAACCAAAACGTTTTTTCAATATTTGCTGCCCTCTAACAAATATATTGGCACAGAAATTTACAAGTATGTCGTGATAAATGCTGCAAAATATGAAGAAAATCTATTATAGACTTCTCTCAATGTTAATTTTTGAAACAATGAACTTACTCAGCCAATGTCAGTCAACTATTCAACGAAGGCTTCTCCCACAAGATCCTGCTCATTCCATACCTAGTTCCACCTTGCATTTTTTCTAGATTAGATTGCATAGAGTTTCTTATTATTATTATAACCCCTGACTGATGTTCAAAATCTTTCCCTTCTCCTCCGCCTTCAATCACAAAATGCCTTTACAAAAACACAAAAGCTTGTCTATTCTAACCTTTTTCACACTTAGAGTGCACGTGGTCCAATTTTCACATGCACTAACTGCCTCAAGTTGAAACAAATTGTACCAGGTGTATACAAAAGAGTATATTGTATTGTTTTGTGTTAGCATAGAACTGTTAATACGACGGTAATTTAAAGGTGTTGAAGGTGTCTATAAACATTTTAGCTGTTGGAGATGGGAATGGATATTTTTTCGGAATTTCGGGTGTTCATTGTTATAATTTAAGTAGCAGTTTCGCACCTCTATGGTCAAATAGGGCTAATTTCCAGCCAAGGCTGTTGTGCTAACATCAATGAAAATTCTCATTGGCATAAAGCCCTACATGTGCGGGAATTACGAGCATCAGCCGGTAGTAGGTAAATGGTGGTTAGGGTACTCTAAAGGACTATAAATTTAAGATCCCCTGGCCCCAATAACTTTAGTAAATTAAATAACCGGCCAAGTGCGAGTCGGACTCCCGCACGGAGGGTTCCGTACCAAAAAACAACAAAAAGTCGTACCTATTTGTTGCATGGGAGCCCCCCTTTTTTCTTTTTATTTAACGAGATGGAAAATCCTTAATGAATGATATGCCGGACTCCTCTCTCTCAACAAGACAAGCTCTCGAAAAGATGTCCCAGTAAAGGTCCATTTTGTTTCAATTATTATTTTTTTATGAAAATACAATGCTCGATATTCTGTGAGTATTTCAAGCGTCTACTGGTTGCCCTCATTACCTATTAACACATAGCAACGCGCGCCTTAGACAGTTCGCGTTGCTCTATAGTGTTATACAACGCGCGTCTTTAGACAATTCGCGTTGCTCTATAGTGTTATACAACGCGCGTCTTTAGACAGTTCGCGTTGCTCTATAGTGTTATACAACGCGCGTCTTAAGACAGGTCGCGTTGCTCTATAGTGTAACTATCCTTGTATAGATCCTCTACGGTAGGTACAGTAATATTTAAAATTTCTTTTTCAGAATATTGATGACATTTGAATGATGACATTTATAAACACGATATCTACGCCTACAACATAAATTGTGTGTTTGTACGTAAATTGTTTATACTGGAGAAAAATCTAAAATATGGAATATTTGTTTACTATTTCCTATGAAATAGCTATCTTTGAAATATTACACCTACCTAAAGTAATCTGCTGAAAGCGTTGTTCACTTTTTAAAGAACAAATATTAACGATGAAAGTCGAAAAAAAAGTTAGTATGTGACCCGTATAATGTTCAATCATGGCGACACGAAATTAATTTCATTGAGCAACATTTGATTGTGCTATACCTCCTAAAGTATTCATTTAATTTGCATGGTGTAAAGGGAATGAATGATCTTGATGAAATGTTGAAATTAACTAACGTATTTAAATTGTGAAGGATACCATATTACCGAATATATAAGACAAAGTCGCTAAAAAACATGTTTGTTGTATGGAAGCCCCCCTTAAATATTATTATGATTTTGTTTTCAGTATTTGTTGTTATAGCGGCAACAAAAACACATAATCTGTGAAAATTTCAACTATCTAGCTATCACCGTTAATGAGATACAGCCTCCTGACGGACAGACAGACAGACAGACAGACAGACAGACAGACGGACAGCGAAGTCTCATGAATAGGGTCCCGTTCTTTACCCTTTGGGTACGGAACCCTAAAAAGTAACTTTTCATACCTTAACCTAGGGTGTCTACCTAAACTTCTACTTGAGTCATTGACTTGAAGATGATCTATTAGTCTTTATAAGTATAGACCTATAAAGACTAATAGATCATCTTCAAGGTAACACACTACCTGATCTACTTAAGATAACTTTAACACACTAACCGATCTACTAAAGCTATCTTTAGTAGATCAGGTAGTGTGTGCGTAGCAAAGAATGGGTTCGATTCCTTGATCTTAATTGTCTTTAATGTCTCAGATAAGGAAAAGACAGACTAGTTATACCTAAAACTGACATGAAATGGTTGTCAATACCAGCAGTCTGCACTGCCAGTATCTCCGTGGCCACTACCTTATATAAATTACTGACGACATTTTAATATAAGGCTAAACTTTGACAAAATGATTACACTTTGACAAATTTACATTGTTACAGATCAATGTGTATTTTAGCAAACCAATATCAGATGTTTTGAGCTTGATACTGCTACAGAAAAAAATACAATCCATGTAATTTACAAGACTGACGATGCCCCGTCTACGCATCGAAGCATTGACTATAAAAAACTCTGTAAAAAAATAGACAAATAAGGCCTATATTTATGTAACTTTATTACGCTATAAGTACATTTATATAGGGTGTAACAAAATTACCTCTCCAAATTTCATGAGATGACGTGGCATCGGAAATCAAATACAAATATTTAATAAAAAAGGGGGGTAAATTTTTTCATTTTTTTTAATTTTTTTTTGTCGCACATTAAGAATTCATTTTTTACTGCGGCAATTCGAGGTACCCGTCTGGCTGTCGTTGTCGCTTTCTACTGCCGCTCAGTAGCGATAGAAAGGGTTAAAAAGGGAATTTATAGGACCTTTAAAGTGGCTTTACGGTTAAAGTATTCATGTGATTTTTTTTTCTTCATTTTTGTAATGTTTCTTGACTGATGCCACGTCACGTGACGAAATTTAGAGAGGTAATTTTGTTACACCCAGTATAGTGTCTTACAAGTCACTAGTAGAAGTAAAGTAGTTTAACGAGTGGTCACCTGAAGGGTGTAAATCGGCTCAGGAGTAGACATTAACTTTAGTTTTGTTAAGGTAATTAAATTGCATCGAATTCGAATCGGCGATTGCCTAATTTCAAACGCTTATAATTATCTGGATTAATAATCAAAGAGAGTGATAAATAAAAGCAAGGTCAATCTTCGGCTTGTAAATATTAAGTCATAATGAAGAAAATATATTATTTATCATTTATTCTAGTAAGATGGCAGATAAGCAAATGGGCAATCTGATGGAAAGTGGTCACCATAGCCATAAGGACGTTTGAAACACCAGGGGCGCTACATTCGCGCTGCCGACCCTGTAAACCTTCTAAGATCCCTTTGAGGAACCCTATACTGTAAGCGATTGGTAAAACCGAAGTAAGGAGCTTATATTATAATCTTTTATCAATAAATACTGAAGACTGAGTAGGTAGGTAAGTGCCTACCTGTAAGTCTTTGCTTTAAATAATTTTGGAAATCAATGACCTAAATTACCTTGGGTAGAGCTTGAACTGCTGCAGCCCGTGAGATATTAATTAAAATCTGTTTGTTAATGTTAACTTAATTAATTAATTTGTTGGCTCGTAATAATTTTATTTCGTGACTTTTCCACGACTACACAGTTGAAAGCGATGAAATAACTTATTTCAAAACATTACTGTAGCGAGAATCGATTCTCTTCATGATTTTAATGTCTACGTTCCATTTAAAGTAAATATACTTTTGTAATCAAAAGATTACGATTATTGACATAATACCACAGCACAGAGAGTGATAATTATAGTCATCCATTTAATACCCTAACTCCATTAAAAAGCAAGCGAAGTGCTGTTCATAACTGGTCATGTTCGCCGTTGCGTGGATTGCAACACGCCCTATACTATGAGCCGATTATAAAATCTCTATCTTTTTCTACAGTGAAACATAATTATTGCATACATTATATATTTACATTATTACTTTCTAAACTAAACCTAACTAAGGACCTCGTGGCATGGCGTCCAAAAGACTAGCAGCATTCCCCCTTTGAATAGCAATACCTATTCGCTGAGCGAGGAAACTCCCAGCCCTTGGGTCACAAGCCGACTCTACTAGGCGCTTTTTCATATTCTTAAAAACATTATGCGCATTGGGACCCCATGGACTTAGGGTCTCGACACCGACTGGAAGAAAAAATAATTCTTTTTCTGTATTGTATATAACATCATCTGTCCGTATCCTGTATGAACTAAGTACTGTATTTTCTGACATTAGGTCGTCTGAGATTGCTTAAAAGCTCAAGTGCACACTGTGATTTTTTAAATAACCTGGAGACAGGTTGATATTTTTAACGACCTGAAGTTGTTTAAAATATTTCTTAAACAATCTGAGGCCTGAGTGAGTCTTTTCAAAGTTATCATCTGAGGGCAGAAGCTCGTCAACACCATGATTGTAGGTAGCCTTTCACATTGAAGACAAGATTGTTTCCTGACAAACTAGCGCTTTACTTACTTTGTATGAAACTGCACGGACTACGAACAAGACCTTCACAGACAAAACTGTATTATGATGAGCGCCCACATTCGATAATCAGAAGAGGATTTTTATGTCGAAGTATAGGTAAGAGTCAGTCTTAAGGGTCGGTTATAGCGCACAAGTAGGCATTTGGCGCTCCCCTCGCCCCGGACGCGAGACACACCGCGCGCCGGCAGCGGCAGTGAGCTCTCATGCCACAGTATACAGTAGAGTAGAAAGAAACAGCATGCTAACTTTGTTTGACGTAGTAAATGCATCTAACTTTAATATGTGTAGTGATTTATTAGAGTTTCGTAAATAAATGAGTTAATTATATATATTATACTATTATTTTTAAGCTAAAGAGTTTGTTTGTTTGTTTAGTTGTTTGAACTATAGAGTCTAAGAGACTGCTAGTTGAATTTCAAAAGTTCCTTAACAGAATGTCTATTTTTCAAAAATATCAAAATATCTAACATCACGCTAAGGCGAATGAGAGCTGAGCAGCAACGAAACATTTTTCGAAAACTAGGATATTTCATTTTTTTGAGAGTTTCCGTTGCGTACGTTTGCTAGATGGTTACAGTTGCGTAAAAAATGAAAATTACATAATAGCTGGTAATAAAAATTTCTAAAGTTTTCTAAAGTTGGTGTGCTAAGTATGAATCACGTGATCATTTTGCAATTCAATATGGGCGCCGCGCCGTAATCACAAAATTTCATGATGGGTATCGTTTAAGCTCGGCGCTCGTGGCCCCGCGGACTCAGTGTTCTGTAAACGATCACTGCAGTAAGCAACTTTCACTATGGCCAGTCCATGGATGGGTGACCATCCATGTGATCACTTCGTGATATTTATTTGAGCGTTTCCGTGCTTCGGAAGGCGCGTTAAGTCGTTGGTCCCGGTTGCCAGTAAAATGGCAATCGTTAAGCTTAATTAAAGGCTTTATTTCAACAGCAGGCAGTCACAACCTGCGCCTGTCCATTTAAACACGGCAATACGGCTCACCACCTATTACGTGGGACAAATTATACAAAGGTAAAATGTGGGCATATAATATGCCTACCCCTTCGGGGATAAAGGCGTGACCATATGTATCGTTTAAGGGTTTTCTTGGTGTGCTGAGTACAAATCACGTGATAATTTCGCAATCCAAAATGGCCACCGCGGTGTAATCACAAAATTTCATGATGAGTATCGTTTAAAGGGGTTTTTGGTATGCTGAGTACGAATTACGTGATAATTTTGCAATCCAATATGGTCGCCTCGCCGTAATCACAAAATTTTATGATGGGTATCGTTTAAGGGGTGTTTGGTATGCTGAGTACGAATCACGTGATAATTTTACAATTTAATATGGTCGCCGCGCCTAAATCGCAAAATTCCATGATGGGTATCGTTTAAGTGGTTTTTCGGTATGCTGAGTACGAATCACGGGATAATTTTGCAATCCAATATGGCCGCCGCGCCGTAATCGCAAAACTCCATGATGGGTATCGTTTAAGTGGTTTTTTGGTATGCTGAGTACGAATCACGGGATAATTTTGCAATCCAAAATGGCCACCGCGCCGTAATCATATAATTTCGTGATGAATATCTTTTAATGGGTTTTTTCGAATGCTGAGTACAAATAACATGATAATTTTGGAATTCAATTTGGCCGCCTAAGCTATTTACAGTAGTAAATTAAAAAGATTTGCTTATTAAGTTTAGGCCTAGCAATGCGAAAATACTATGACAACAGGTTTTTTGTAAAATTAAGGCCAATGACATTAAATTGGTACCTAGCATACGAAAGAATCCCTTAATCGGTACCCATCATGAAATTTTGTGATTACGCCGCGGCGGCCATATTGGATTGCAAAATTATCACGTGATTCGTACTCAGCATGCCAAAAAACCCCTTAATCGATACCCAACATGATATTTTATAATTATGGCGCAGCAGCCATATTGGATTGCAAAATTATCACGTGATTCGTACTCAGCATAACAAAAAACCCCTTAATCGATACCCAACATGAAATTTTATGATTATGGCGCAGCAGCCATATTGGATTGCAAAATTATCACGTGATTCGTACTCAGCATACAAAAAAACCCCTTAAACGATACCCATCATGATTTTTTGAGATTACGGCGCGGCGGTCATATTGGATTGCAAAATTAACACGTAATTCGTACTCAGCATACCAAAAAACCCCTTAAACGATACCCATCATGAAATTTTGTGATTACGGCGCGGCGGCCATATTGGATTGCAAAATTATCACGTGATTCGTACTCAGCATACCAAAAAACCGCTTAAACGATACCCATCATGATTTTTTGAGATTACGGCGCGGCGGTCATATTGAATTGCAAAATTAACACGTAATTCGTACTCAGCATACCAAAAAACCCCTTAAACGATACCCATCATGAAATTTTGTGATTACGGCGCGGTGGCCATATTGGATAATTATCGCGTGATTCGTACTCAGCATACCAAAAACCGCTTAAACGATACCCATCATGATTTTTTGAGATTACGGCGCGGTGGTCATATTGGATTGCAAAATTAACACGAAATTCGTACTCAGCATACCAAAAAACCCCTTAAACGATACCCATCATGAAATTTTGTGATAACGGCGCGGCGGCCATCTTGTACTGCAAAATTAGTACGTGATTCGTACTCAGCATACCAAAAAACCGCTTAAACGATACCCATCATGATTTTTTGAGATTACGGCGCGGCGGTCTTATTGGATTGCAAAATTAACACGTAATTCGTACTCAGCATACCAAAAAACCCCTTAAACGATACCCATCATGAAATTTTGTGATTACGGCGTGGCCGCCATGTTGGATTGCGAAATTATCATGTAATTCGTAGACATTTTAATGCATTAGGTAGCTGGTTACCATGTCGTGAAAACACTTAAAAAGTAAAAGATCACCACATTTTTACCATGAGTCGCGTATGTATTTGTAACGGTTAATCTAATTACATTTTGCCCATTACTGATATTTTTATACTGTGGCGCGATTTTAACGTAATTTGGCATAATAATTACGAAATAGTTGCGAAAAAAACTGACACAGGTCCTGCCTCCACAAGCGCCAGGGCGAGACTGATCGGCCGTCAGCGGCGCAATTCTATTGCGTTTGGTAGATATTCGTACATGATAACTATGTAAATAGTTGTTTATAGAAAAACGCTCGGAAAATGTGTATAAAAACTTAATACCTTTAATTGAGTGCAAAAAAAATATATAAAATGTTAATAGTTTAGCCACAGTTTTGAAAAAACTTTTCTGAGAGAGTCAACTTTGGGATTTTTTTCTATCTAGTGAAATTTATTGGATCGTGTAACGGGCTCGGAATATGTTTAGCTTATATCCTTAACTATTATATATATATTTTTCAGATTTAAAAACCCTTTACTTTTTGACTAGGATTGTTTCAAAAAACTCAAAATCTGACCCACGCGGCCTTAAGAGAATCGTGTCTCTAAGTTGTCCGCTCAGCCTGAGCGTTCGGTTCACATAGGTAGGTACAGCATGTTATAGACTGTATGTAGAAATCCGTATTTAATTTAAATAAAACTTCCAAACGTGCACTAACTTACATATTTACGTAGGCAATAAACCACACTATATACTTTTACGACGACGGCGCCTGCCCTGTAATCAACAATTTATTACTGTTAACTCTATCAAGTGGTTACACGTCTTTCGTGAGAACAGAAAACCTTCCAAGAATCTTTGACTATTAATATCAAAAATAAAGACCAAATCCTACTTTTATTGGACCATAGGGTGCTATATTTTTTCTGCAACTCAGGATAATAGAGGTTCGAGTGTGTAATAAATGTTTTTTCACTAGAGCGGTACAATTTGGGTTTTACGGTAGCGATAGAAAAAAATGTATTGTGCGATGGTCCCGTATACGGTTTGATGAATTTATATCACTTATTTTGATAGATTATACTTGTTTTGTTAGAGTTGATTGTAAACATGGTCTCCAATAAAATACTCAGTACAACATAATAATATCATCATGACGGAATTATAATAAGAAATAAAATATTTATAACATAGAATGAGAAGCGCTTGTAGTCCGGCTGCTCTGTGTTCTGTAAACGGCCACTGCAGTAAGGAACTTTTACTATTGGTGGTCCTTGGATGGGCGACCACTTTTCCGTTCCTGCTTTGTTAGTAGATTGACAGCCTTGAGGCTATGCTTTCAAGAGGGAACCCGAGGGCGGGGAGGTAGCTAGAAGGACATCGTGTCGTATGATTTTAGCCGGAATAAGGTGAGGGAACTCATTGTAAAAACGTCCCCAAAATATTTTTTTCCACCAAAAATTATTTCAAATGTTCATTGCCAGCCAATAGTAATGTCACGGGAATATACGTACTTAATGAAACTTGATGTCTTGTAAACGGAACCCTATTCTTCAACAACTAGGTAAGTATTATGTTAGGACTATACTTAAATAAAACGGTCCCAACTTCGAATAACAACAATACATGGCAGTTTTTTTGGATAATTTTGCAAAAACAGCACCTACTGGTTTACTACCAGTCACACAGAAGCCATCAACTAGTAGTATGAAAAAACAAATTATTATAGGTATTTATCTTCCTAATATTACTGCTAAGACACCACTGCAGCAAAATAGTTATAAGTAGCTGAGCAAAAGCCATAATGATGCAATAAAACAAAATTACAAAAAACTAGACACATCGGAATAGCCCAGAATTTTCATTTTGTTTTACGTAAGGGAAAATCCTAGTGGATGCTATGCCGGACTCCTACCGACTAAAAAGCCTCACGTGTCCTGCTAACAGCCTACGATTGGGAGTCCCGGATAGCCTAGCATTAGTAAATATTATATTAAACTATCGAACCATAAGACCCTTTCCTTTTTTTAAAGTGTGGAAAACCCTACAGGGATACTATGAGGGACTCCTATCGACTAAAAACCAGGCGTATTCTAACTAACAGCCTACGGTTGGGAGCACCGGGTATGCTCTCGGAAGGATGCCCCAGGACTCCAGGAGAGTGTGCGTGCATCTCTTTAAATTTTTTACTTGGGTCTTATGGTGACAACAGCGTCACGTCACGCTGTCGTCACCATAAGACCCAAGTAAAAAATTTGAAAGCTTTAATAATAAGCCCAACGCATGAAAAATACTACCTGACTTTCAATTTGACACACCTTTCACACTTACGCGAATTTCAACCTTGGGTGATTCAGAGATAAATATGTAGATGGAAATAAATAAAATTTATACATAGCTTTGGCACTAACTGCGATCTGAATTTCCAAACACTATACTAAACGCCCAAGCCAAAATCTCCTTCGTTAGTAAGAGAATTAAAAAATATTGTAGAGCCATTTAGTATGACCAATGACCATAAATCTCGTATGTGTCTGGGGGCTATTTCTACTTTTTACGATTCTCATCGTCACCTTCATGGTAAATTTTAAATACTGATGATTTTAACAATTTTTTTAAACAAACACAAAGCGTTTGGTAAGTTAAGTAACATATATAAGTCAACAAGTTAAATTTTGAGTCAGATTTGGAAGAATAAGGTTTTGAATTATTTGATCCCACGTAGGTGACGCGACGATCCACGAAGGTGACGCAGTAGCTTTACAGACATTATTAATCATTATTTAAGTACAAATTATAAGTTAGTTCTGACGAATAGTTATATGGTAACAGCTACTTAACTAAAAACAATTACCAGATGCTATACCTACACATGCTTTTGACGTAAAAGTTATTCTGGAACCATTATATTATAAAAATAATACAATACATCTCTTTGGCACAAAGTGGCAAATTATCAGTTGTCTAGATCCCATAGCATAAGCTTATATTGTCTTAATTTGGGCTAGATGATGTTGTGTGAGAATGTCCGAACCTCGCTACTTATAATGGAAGCACTCTGCGGCTGTACGATCGGCTCACCGAACTCGAGGTAGAACTGGGTCGCATAAGCTGGCACAAACTGGTGTTGTGCGAAGTCCGAAGAAAGGGGGAGGACACGCTAACCCTTGGGTCGGGTGACCTATTCTACTTTCGGGAAGGTGATGGAAGACATTCTTCCGAGGGCGGTGTCGGCTTTACGGTGAAAAAGGAACTCGTTAGCAGCATTGTGGAGATCAGGAGTGTTTCGCCTCGGGTAGCATACGTAATACTGAGACTTACCAATAGGACTCCCTGAAGGTGATTCAAGTGTACCTATGCCCCAACTTCGAGAAGCACTGACGAGGCAGTTGAGACCGTGTACGAGGACGTGGTGAAAGCATTACACGGTACTGCCAAGACTCACTACAATGTTATGATAGGGGGCTTCACTGTCAAAGTACAAGAACGCGGTGAAACGAAAATCGGACTCTTTGGTGTTGGGCGTAGAAACGACCGGGGGCCGCGGGGCAGTATGCTTATCAACTTTCTTGAGGCTCAGGGGCTCTTCTTGATGAACTCATTCTTTAAGAAGAAACCCGATAGAAGGTGGACTTGGCGAAGCCCCAACAAGGTCACAAGGAACGAGATAAAATTCATCATGTCGGACAGGATTTGGAGAAGATGTCTCTGTGATCAACAGGTTTAATACCGGAAATGATCAACGACTCGTCAGAGCGTCTCTGAATTTAGAATTCCGCGTCGAAAGGGCCCGGATGATGAAGCCTACTCTCCGACCTACTGCGCTCCAAATAGCTTTGTGTGCCGAGAAGTTTCAATTGGAGCTTCAAAATCGTTTCGATCTGCTGGAAACCACTGGCAACGATCACGATAAGGCCGACACTGTAGTCAGGACGCTACAACAAGTGTCCCGAAGGTTTCAGTCTGGAAAAAATCAAAAATAGGTGTTCCCAGCTTTCGCCCGAGACCCTCGAGCTCATGAGAATCATACGGGAAACGCCATCTACATTTCATTGAAGTGCGAAAATTAGGATGCATGCTGTGTTCGCACTGAGTTCTCGGCTGAAATCAGTCTGTAACACAAAGATGTTCAGTGTTACTCACCAACTAGCGCGAGGTAGCTATGCAGAGAACTCTATCCCAGGGCGCCTTATTTCTGAGTTTCCAGTGTGTGTGCAAGGGTAGGCTAGGGCTCTAACGAAAACAGACAATAGGGTGTACACACATATATTTATTAAGTACACAGAGATACACAGAGACACACAGAGAGCTTATTCACTGATAGACACAAATATCACAGGTACACAGAAGTATAGTCAGGGCTTAGGTACTAATACTACTCAATAGACCACTGCCGCGTGAGCAGGTAAAACGGGTAAGCAGCTAACTACACTTATAATTGGGTGACAATTACTGGCCTTGAGTCAAGCTGAGAGCGATACAGCACGAGAATGCCACGTGGAGGCGGTTGGTTCCTCTCAAAGCCCCTCGCTCGTGCAGTCCACGTGTCTTTGGGTGTGGCTCTGCCAACCGTGGACGGGCCGCTTTTCCCGTAGTAAAAAACCTTGTTATGACAAGTAAACGACAAATGAAATAACTGACATCGCGACCGACGAAATTCGAACCGCTTTGCAAACAAGAAATGGCACTTACCGGTATCCCGGGTGTAGGTTGAAACAGAAACTTATTCTTTCTGAGGAAAGTAGAACCTAGTCTATATTCCTCAACAAGTCCTCAGATTTGTACAGTGCCCGAGTCAAACTATAACCTCGCAACACATGAGGTGCGCTAAATCATCAGAGCTCAACGTTAACTAAGATGTGAATCGTATTGGCTAGATGTTAGAAGAGACCGTGAACTTCATAGCAGGGCTATTTATACCCTCACTATCGAATACTCTGGAAAACTTTAAACCAGTTTGCTACGCAACAATTCCTCCGTCCATGACAAAAAAACCCATAGACTAACGTCCGTTTCCTTGAGACAGCTGTTACCACAGCAAAAACCAATGAATCGATCATGGCGCACTGACACGGTCAATTAGTATTGTCCAGCCAGAGACCAGACATTGCTACTCATAGAAAATAAATGTTACAAGTCTAAATGAGCGATGTTGAATAATGTTGCCGAGAATCCAGTTTGCGAACCTCAATAAAAAAATAAAAATCTATGCATACTTACTTTTGCTTACTTTTGGTCTTCGTCAGACCAGAGAGATTTAAACATCAAAATCCGAAAGCTGCTATGACGCGACCTCAGACGTTATAACACCAACATCGTAGAGGCAGCGATCACACAAAATTGGGGTACTAAAGTCTTTGCCCAGCAGCTCGGAAGACCTCGTCTGTCAAAATTGAAGACAGCGGGTGGCAAAACCGAGACCTCGAGGTTCGAGATTCTCGAAGAAGTTAGGAGCTTCTACAGATACCTTTAAGCATCACGGAAAAAAAGACCGACGGGACCTAGCGACCGTGACCACAGAGAATAGAATAGAATAGAATAGAATATAACTTTATTTGTACACCAAGTTATAGTTTACAGAAAAAAAGATAATAGTAAGATATTGTACAAAGGGCGGCCTTAATGAGAGCCAGAGCCCCACTAATGCGCCACTATACCGAGGACATTCTGGATATTGACCAGGGCGAGGTCAGGGCTGCTCTTAAACAACTAAAAACCAATAAATCCCTGGAGAGGACGGAATAACGACTGAGCTTCTTAAAGCTGGCGGAACTCTAGTTCTCAAAGAGCGGACGAGTCTCTTTAATTCCGTCCTCCAACAGGAACAAACACCTAAAGCGTGGAGCGGGAGTGCGGTGGCTCTGTTTTTCAAAAAAGGTGACAAGACCTTGCTGAAGAATTATATACCCATCTCACTCCTTAGCCATGTTTACAAGTTGTTCTCGAGAGTAGTCACAAACCGCCTTGCCGGAAAACTCGACGAGTACTAGGTACCTAAATGTATTTAAGTTGATATAAGTATAAGGAAGTAGGTGCCTTGATTAAGCTTTAGGTGGCATGACTCTTTCCCAGGATTTCTTCTTGAGACTTGGACGCGAAGGTCATTGTGTCTTTGTTCAAAAGTTCTTAGCATGCCGCACGCCTCAAGAAGCGGAAAAGCATCTGAACTAACCCAAAAGACGCAAGATAACACCCGAACCCGTAGGCGAGGCCACGGTGATAGCCTAAGCCTGTCGGGTACCCTGATACATCATTCTAAGGAGTTGCCCGGGGCGCCTAATACTAGACGGGTAAGTAGCTACGATGGGGGTTTTAGACGGTTTGGATCTGGCATAACGTCCGGTGGGATTTCTACTCCTATAAAAGGGCTTCACACGGAATGTTATAGGTATTGCTCTGTCCTTTGCCATGATTGTAGGTACCTACTTATTTGTTCTACTATTATTCCGCTACATATCTACTACAATACGAATCTAAAAGAGTACCGCTCTAACTGAAACTAGTCAGAGATCACCTTCGTGGCATAAACTCACCTTCGTGGGTAAAACGCCACGAAGGATGTGACACGAAGGTAACGAAAACATAGCTTTTTTTTTAATTCCGACAAAGTTTAGCCGTTACGTTTTAAATCAAATACTACATAAATATCTCAATTAATTTGCGGTTTCGATGAATAAACTCTGACTTCAATAGCTATTATACAATGTACAAAAAGTCACCCACGAAAAGAACTCGAATTAAGTGTCAAAATGTAGAAACTTACTGATATTTTTTTTTCTTAAGGAGCCAGGAGTTGCTCGTTGCACTCTCGCGATGCCCGAGCTCGAATAACGTTCAGTTAAGTTGAGTTTTGTTATTGGGGCGGTCGTTTTGGTCAACAGTAAACCGTTTACTACGCAAATTTAGAGTACCTAGATTCGTGTGACCGATGTATATTGTGTTTTAAGTTCTAAATAATAGTTAGAAGATTTTTTTTGTAATACTGTGTGTGTAGTGTATGTTATTACGGTGAATTTAGTGTATGTAACTTCAAAATCTATGGAAATTTGGTGAAGCAGTAACCAAATGTTTAACTGAATCGGGAAGTGTGACACGAGTAGAATGCGAAAAATGACCCCGATTTTGACCTTTCGTGTTAATTTTTGGTATGAATATTTACTTCTATTGCAACAAATTTCATGTATTTTATAGCTTAGTAGCTGTTTTATCCACTATTTTAAAACATTTCTTTCTAACTCATACGGTTTAGAAAATATAAGCGTGTGACCATCAAATTTAAGCAACCAGGAGAAATAGCCTGGGACTTAAGAAAGAAGAAGAATACGTAAAGGAAATTTAAAAAAATGAAAAGTGGACGCACCATAAATTCTAGGTGACGACAAGGGTAAGTCCTCGAAAGGATAACCCAGGACTAAATTAGTCCTGGGTTATCTTTTCCAGGACTTACCCGGGGCTCTCAACCGTTGGCTGTTAGGTAGGATACGTGTGGTTTTTAGTCGGTAGGAGTCCGGCATAGCATCCCTGTAGGTTCTTTCTCACGTTAAAAAATGGTCAAATTTGGAGTCTCCTTTTGACCAGAAACTAAAGCAACTTGTTCTAATTGGATGATGCTGAGCAAAGCGACAATGAGTGACGTCATATTGTACCTACCAAATCAGCAATATGGCAGTCCACCGCTGGACGTCGGCCTCTCCCGATTTACGCCACACCACACGATCTACCACCTTGATATACATATTTTCACACCTTCATCCTCGAAGGGGTAGGCAGAGGTATAGTATAAGTCCAAATTTCAACTTTTTTATTGTACCGTACCTACCTAAAAGGTAAAAAAAACGGGAACCTATTCATGAAACTCCGTCTGTATGTCTGCCTGTCCGTCACGAGGTTATAGCAAAGAAACTGTGATAGCTTTTTTTTTTTTGGTGTGAGGGAAAATCCTCGTAGGATGCTATGCCGGACTCTTACCGACTAAAAAACCTCACGTTACGCCCAACAGCCTATGGTTGAGAGCCCCGGGTAAGCCCTCAGGAAGGATGTCCCGTGACTCCCAACAGACCCACGGCCGCCTCTGCGGCCTCGCCCAGGGGGTGGTTCGGGTGCAATCCCGCGTCTATGGGGGGTTTCGGGTGTGACCCCGCTTCTAAGGGGGGGCGTGCGTGAGTTGCTCACGTCACGCTGCCGTCATGGGCCTGCTTCTGTAAGGACGGTGAGCGGCCCTCTCACCGTCCTCAGACCCCCGGTCATGGAGGCCGATAGTCCTCGGCGAAGACACGTCGGCGGCGCCCGGGGCGCTGACTGCGGAACTCGGGTGGGAGAGTTCTCTCCCGCACCCGGCCCGCCGCCTCCTTCGCGAGCATGACCTGCTCGCAGAAAGAGGCGTTGCAGTCCCACTTACTCCCGCTGGAGAGCATGGTTCGCACCATGGCCTCGAGCGAGAGAGTGTCCACGCCCAGACCCACTACGAGGACATGGCGCTGTTGTGCCCACGCCGTGCACTCCACCAGCGTGTGGAGCGCCGTGTCATCGCTGCGGTCCTCGCAGTGCTGACACTCGGCCGTGGTTTCCCGGTGTTTTCGCCACAGATACCTACCGAAGCTACCTTGCCCGGCAAGCATCTGTGTCAACCGGTAGGAGAGAGCACCGTGTCTTCTCTCCAGCCACTCGTCCATGACCGGTCTGACGGCCGCGATTGTGGCGAATCCCCCCTTTGGTTGCTCAAGTCGCATCTTCCATGTCTCCAGGGTTTCCTGGTGGAGCAGGGTCCGCTGGGCCTCGATTTCTCGAGACGCAGGCCTTTGGCCCCGCTCCAGCGCCTCCTTGCGCCATCTGAACAATGACGCAAGGGCTCTCGCTTCCAGGTCCCATGGAGGGGTCCCGGCTAGGAGACATGCCGCCTCACCGGAGATCGTGCGGTATCCTCTTATCACCCTGACGGCCATCACTCTCTGCGGGCTCAGCAGTCTAGCCTCATTGCTGGCCGCCAGGGTCTCCGCCCATACGGGAGCCCCGTACAGGGCCATGCTTCGCACGATCCCCAGGTACAGCCTCCTGTAAGGAGCGTTGGGTCCCCTGATGTTGGGCATCAGCCGCGCGAGTGCGGCCGATGCTCCCCTCAGTTTTGGGACAAAACTTCGGAAGTGATGTCCGAAGTTCCACCGGCCATCGAGTACGAGCCCCAGATACTTCATCGAGGGCTCAATGCCGATGCTGACGCCCCCTACCTGTAGGATGGATCCCGCAGGTGGCCCCATCCGAGGTCCGTGGAAGCACAGGGCCTCGGATTTGTGAAGGGCGACCTCGAGACCCAGCCGCCGAATCCGACCCACGACCTGAGCAACCCCTGCCGTGGCCTTAAGTGCTGCGGCACGGTGCGTTGCTCCCCGCGCCGTAACGAGGGTGTCGTCGGCGTAACACGTTACGCCGACCCCTCTGAGTAACGGACCACGCAGCACCCAGTCGTAACCGATGTTCCACAGGAGCGGCCCTAAAACCGATCCCTGTGGAACACCGCACGACACATCTCGCCGACCCGGCCCTAGCCAGCTCGGGTAAGTTATGGCTCTCTCGGAGAGATAAGCCCCGACAATTCGACGGAGGTAGGGAGGCACTCCATGATAGATAAGCGCCTCCCTGACGCAGCTCCAGGGCAAGGTGTTGAATACGTTGGCGATGTCGAGAGACACCGCCACTACCACCTCACCCTGTGAGACTGCTTCCTCCGTCAGGCCTCTAATGCGCATGATCGCGTCGACGGTGGAGCGTCCCTGACGGAAGCCAAACTGGCTATCCGCCAGATCAGGCCCTACGCGTGTGAGGTGCCCGACGAGGCGTTGTGCAATAATGCGCTCAAAGAGCTCAAAGAGACACACCTCGTCGAGCAACACGATCGGCCGGTACCCTGATGGGGAATTTGCCGGCCGCCCCGCCTTTCGAATCAAGACCAGTTTCCCTGTCTTCCAGACCTTGGGAAACTGGCCTTTCTCGAGGCATGCGCTAAAGAGCCCAATTAGTCGAGGCCCAAGCTCTTCGAGAGCCAGGACCCACGCTCGGCCTGGAATGCCGTCGGGTCCAGGGGTGGTGTTTCTGCGGGATTTAAGCCGCAGTACTGCCGCCCCTAACTCACCCTCGGTGACTACGGGCACGTCGTTCTCGCTGCCTTCCGCGTTGGGCGCCCGAGACGGAGCCATGCGCGGAGAAATATGTTCCTCCGCTCTCGACGGGAACAAGGAGTCCAGGACCTCCTCCAGCCGCTCCGGCTGGAGACTCTGAGTCAGTGGGGGCGCCTTAGGGCGTAATTTGCCCCTTACCATAAGGTACGGGCGCCCCCACGGGTTCCGCTCCAGAGTCTTCATCAGCTCATCGCGGCCCAGCTTTTTGGACCGCTTGATGGCCGTCTGGAGGGCCCTCTTGGCCTCCCTGTACCCATCGTAGAGCTCCGTCTCTCGGGCTGCCGCATCGTCTGGGCGACGACGCCTCCGGCGGAATCTGGTGTACCGGCAGCGCGCGGTAACGCACTCCGCGCGCAACTGCGCGATTTCCGGCGTCCACCAGTACGCCTGCATCGCAGATGTGCGACATGGCTCTCCCGAACCACTCCACCTCGGCATCAACATCGGCAGGCCCGTCCACTGTCGGAATCCAGGCCTGCACGATGGCCACCTCCAGGAGAGCCTCCCGATCCAGGCGATGGAGTGCCCAACGCGGTTCCGGGGGATTCGCGATTGTTGGCGGCAGGTTAGGTGGAGGGGAGACGTCGAACCGAATATATCGATGATCTGACGACGTCTCCTCCTCCTCCACCACGCGCCATCCCTGGACACGGCGGGCGAGCTCAGGGGTCGCAAACGAAACGTCTATGACCGAGCTGAGCCCCCGCCGCGTCCAGGTTGCGACATTCCCCCGGTTCAGGATGACTAGGCCACGTGTAGTGACCCAGTCCTCCAGTATCCTCCCCCTGCCTCTGGTTTCCCGGGAGCCCCAAGCCTGCGACCAGGCATTGAAGTCTCCCAGGACCAGGACAGGGCGAGGCCGGCATGCAGCGAGGACTACGTCCAGCTCAGGGAGCCATTGCTCGAACTGATGCTGGTCGAGGCTCGGCGACATGTAGACGGCCACGACAGTCACACCCTCGTAATCCGCCGCGACACAACCCGGACCCCTAGCGATGACCGCCAGGCGCGAGTCGTCCGCGCCCGTCCCCCCAAAGATAGTCGCCAGGCCGTCCAGATCCACCGGGCTTCCCGGGTGAACCCAGTACGGCTCGGCGATGACTGCGATGTTAATGGACCACTGCCTGATGCTCTGGTACAGAAGGTCCTGTCGCCTGACCTCACCTGATCACGGGGACAGCCGCTCGCCTCCACGACGGCGGAGATAAGCTCGTCCGTCGTGGCTGTGTCATTCAGACCCGAAATGCGCAGCGCGGCGCATTTGTTGGGTCTGGACACGCGGACATCGCCCGTATTCAGCGACTCCCGCAGCTTCGCCGCTAAGGCATCCGCTTTGGGGCCGCTGGTGGCGCCGGAGACCTCGAGGAGGCGCGCTCCGGTGCGCGTCACCTTGCACCGGAGCCCTCCCTCAATCTCGAGGGCCTTGAGGTCAACTGAGGCTTTCGCCTGCCTCAGTACCTCGGCGTACCCCACGCCCTTCGCCTTGCCCTCTGTCGTCACCGTAATGACGACGGCAGTGGAGCGGGGAGCGCGGAGCCTCTTCGGCGCCTTCGTCGCGGCGGCCTTTGCCGCCTTTGCCGATTTTGCGGCGACTTTTGCCTTAGTCGCCTTCTTCTTGGCTCCTACCACCTCCCAGACCCCCTCATTTGAGGTAGTCTGGGGTGCAGCAGGAGCGCTGGTTGTTGGGGAAGCGGGGTTGCCACTTCCCCCAGGTGCCGTTTTCTTGGGGGCGGAGGCCCTCGGCTTGGGACCAGTCCCGTTGGGTGCAGCCGTCGTCGCGTATGACGCGCCGACGGGAGCCGCCAGCGGTGGGCGGTATGCCCGGTCCTCCAGGACGC
Organism: Miltochrista miniata; assembly: GCA_933228765.1. NCBI lineage: Eukaryota > Metazoa > Arthropoda > Insecta > Lepidoptera > Erebidae > Miltochrista > Miltochrista miniata. The sequence goes on along the minus strand of OW121747.1, from coordinate 33,775,631 downwards.
CGAGGCGTGTCGCTCGATGGCCTCCAGCAGCTGGACCATCGAAAGTGTCGTCTTAGGTGGTGCACGGGGAGCGGGGGTTTTCACACTCCGAGCTTCCCCGGCTTCTGGACCAGCTGCATCAACTTGTCAACCTTCTCCCGCATCAGCTGCTGCTGCTTACGGGAGTCGGCAAGCTCCGCCTCCAGGCTCGCAACCCGAGCCCGCAGCTTCCCCTTCTCCTTGGAGACACTCCTCTCGAGGAGCTCCTCCAACGCTTTGGCGGCGCCTGTGACCGCGTCCGCCACGACCTTCTTCTTCCCCGCCACATTCTTGGCACCCTTTACGGCGCCAGAAATGCGGGCAAGAGCCGCCATGATTTCCTTAGTCGCCGGCACCTCCGTGACCTTCCCGCTTGGCAGCGGGGGCACAATTGCCGGCGGCTCTGCTGTTACTCTACCCCCTTTCGCTCTGTTGAGGTCGGTCTTCCAACCTCTACCCGCGGTGGTAGCCGCAACCTTCCGAGGGAGGTCCTCCTCACTCGTGGATGACACCGACCCAGGCCTACGGAACAGGCCTTCGCCGCTCGACCTGGGTCTCTTCCTTTTAACGTCGGCATGGTTACCCTCGATGGCACCCTCGGTTTCGGTACCCATGTCGACCGCCGACTCCATCTCCGAGCCAGCACGGGTTGACGCGACTTCCGCGTCACTGGGGGTGGTTTTAAGGCACACCCCTGGGCCTAAACAATGGTGACCCCTCCCATATACCACCTGGGATGAACCCTGGCGGGGGTCGCCATGCCGAGGCATGGCAAGCGATTCCCCGGACACTGTCCGGGTGCGCTCCTGGGTAGTTACATCTGTAGTATTTTGCTCCATAGTGATTTTGTTGCGTTTTGCATCCGCCGACGTAAGGGTGGGAGTGGGGAAGTTGGGAGAGGATGTGAGGATGGGAAGGGTGGGAAGGTGGGAGTGACGCCCTAAGCACTGAGTTCCCCCCCGCGATACATCAAATTGCCGGGCGTCAGAGCGTGAGATTTGGGGTAATTTTTTATAGAGGTTTTCTTCCTCGCAACTCCAAAGAGCCACCGTGCCCGTCTGTAACCAGACGGGGTTACGGCTCGGCCGAACGATGGTCCCCATGGGACCGTGTACTTCTGGGAGTTCTCCGCTAAGTACGCTCTGCATAACAGAGCGCATGCGGAGAACTCCAAACCGGCCATAACGGCCCCCCCTCCTTGGTGGACTATTGGCCGTGGGCGACAACGTGCGCCTCGCATGAAGCCCACATCGTCGTCCACGTTACCAGGATGCACCACGTGGAGGTTGTCCTACCCAGCACCCCAAACTGTGATAGCTAGAGAGATAAAATTTTCACAGATGATGTATTTCTGTTGCCGCTATAGCAACAAACACTATCAGATAAAAAGGGCGTTTAGTGGGGTTCCCATATAATGTGCCTCTGCCTTCCTCTTCGGGGATAAAAGGCGTGATCAAATGTATGTTTTTATATTGTTATGTAACCCTCTGTGTGCGTGTCCGACTCACACTTGGCCAGTTTTGTTTTTGTTTGTCCCGTATTAACTAGTAGCCGTATTGCCTTAGTCCAGAGAAGTAGGAATCAGACGCCTTTTCCTTCCTTCCAGTCCAATGTCTATAAATCGTTGTAATAATTCATTCATTATTTTTGAGCTTGATTAATGATACACAATTAGCTGACCCGCGCAACTTCGTTTGCGTGATAAATGAAAAATCGCTCGGCCGATTTTATGCAAACTTCACATAGACCATCTACGAAATAGTCCGAACAAAGCCTAAACATTTGGTTTGGATAGGTGAGCCCGTTCTTGAGTTATAAAATTACAACGAAAAGTGGCATTAATTTTTATATATATAGATTCATGGAGCTATATGGAGTGAGTGAGAAGAACTCAAAGTCTCATTTTGCAAAGATAAAAAATATATGCCTGACAGCGCATGTGTTTCCCTCCTCTTACAATCCCGGGTTCTTCAAGCGGAGCGTGAAGAGGCACATCACAAGGCCGCCAACTTGAGGACCACTGTCAGAGGTGGCCCCTAATCGCTAGATGCGCCACGGCTTTCCATCAGGCTTGTGGCGACGTCAATTTGGTGAGCTAAATATAAAAAAAAAAATATTTTCAATCTTTCGATCGAAAATAAGACTGAAGATTGATCTCGCTTTTAATTCAACTATGGTAAAATACTAGAGTGGTATGGGTAGGTATCTAATTTAAATGACTTATTCAAAACAAACACGTTGTTTATAACCAATCAGTTACGAATAAAACTAATTTTATCAACCAAAATCGAGATAAGTAGAATAAATTCCTAAATTCCGACACACAAAATTAAAACACCATTGCAATAAAGCACACCCACACTCGTACGTTATTAGAACTGATGTTCAATACTTGAAAATCTCATTTATGTATTGTTAACATGCATGTGCCTAATTTATAGTCCGAGGTTCGACTCCGAGGCATAAATACTAAAAACAAAACAGTATTGCCATCAAAAAAATGATTAACATTGAAAATGAAGTGTTAATTGTGTGGAAACATTGAAAAATGATCAACATACATTATATAAATAACAATAAATAAGGACTGGACATACAGTTTAAATAATAATAAGTGCAAGACTGAGAGGGGAATAAAAAACACGGTGTTATTAATTTTGAGGTTGTAAAGGTGTGAGTTCGAATACTAAGGCAATGCGTGGAGCCGCTGTAAGTGTTTTATATTTTGGGAGTGATTTTGCGATCTTATTTTTTACGCAAAAACTTTTATTATAAAGTGAAAACATTTGATTGTTTGTTTGCATCAAATAGGTTCTAAACTAATGAAACGATTTAAAAAAATGTTTTACTGTTGGGAAGCTACCACTATTCCCGGTTATTATTTTATTCCCGTATTCCAACGGGAACGGGTGCTACAGGGGTGAAACCGCGTGACGTCCGCTATAGTCTGGCCATAACTGCTGTGCACTCTCTGAGGTATTAGCGGCAAAGTGGGAGCCGGGGAAAAAAGAGCATGAGTACACATGCGATTAATACGCGTCGGACAAATCTTACGATATCAGTTTACAGTTTTAAAACTGATGAATTTTACTTCTGATAACTCCAAGATCAAAATAATCGACAACATGGAGTGCACAGCAGCTATGGCCAGACTATAGTGCTAAATATACACATTGTGACATTTTTGAAGAGTAAAAGCTTTGGTGTAATGCGTGATTGATGATGTCGAAAAAATCTGATACTCTAAATGGGCTTTTTGCATTTTAAATTATTCTGTGAAACGATACAATATGTAATTTTGTCTCTTTGTGCGAGGGGTTTCTACAGTCTAAATGTCTCTTTGGAATTCATACAAAGTATTTAATGTTCCAAAACATTCAGAATATTTCAGTCTGTATAAGGTCAGCCTTAAACTTAGTTGTTTTACTAATGTTATAAAAGTGAATTTTAAAAGGTTAATTTTTTTTCTAAAACAGGAACGATTAATATTTTGGTTAAAATTCGAGTCTACGGAGCCCGTGTCCCACAGTTCAATTCCAAAGGAGAGTTTGACTTACGACTCGGGTCTAAATAACTGCCGGCCACTCATTACATTTCGAGTCGCTATTTGCATAACTATTGGAATCGAACGCTGGACCCAACGGTGTGTGTTTAGTCTGATGAACGAGCTGTGGACGTTAAGTTTCGTTGTTTTAACGTTATTTATGCAAATGCAATGTGTGAAATGAGTATTACAAATAAAAAAATCGTACTTTGATTTGTTTTGATACTTTTTTATTCTGAATATTCATACTTTTTAAAAGTGCAAGCGTAATCGTACTTCAAAGAAGAGAGAGTAGGAAGGACGGAGAAAGAGAAAGTTTTTTGGTTTGTAGTTAATAGTCGGAGTTGCGATAAATTTAAATCGAAACCTAGATTTGGTCAATCCTTCTGTTATTGCTTGCTTTGTTGCACAAAACACTATGGAGTATTTCTTTTGAATATTTTTATTGGTTGATAGTAAGATTTTTTTAAAGGAATTACAGTTATGTGCACTACAAACACAGCTGTAGGGGTTAATGGGAACATTGTCGCAGTACGGTTACATATCCAATATCCATGTTGAACTTCTATTCATTTTTAGGGTTTCGTAGCCAAATGGCAAAAACGGAACCCTTATAGATTCGTCATGTCTGTCCGTCCGTGTGTCACAGTCATTTTTCTCCGAAACTATAAGGCCTATGCTATTGAAACTTGGTAGATAGATGTATTCTGTGAACCGCATTAAGATTCTTATATAAAACTAGAAATAAAGTAGTAAATTTTGGGGGTCCCCATACTCAGAACTGAAACTCGAATTTTTTTTTTTCATTCAACCCATAAGTGTGGGTTATCTTTAGATAGGTCTTCAAAAATGTTATTGAAGTAACTAACATCATTTTTTTTTCTAAAATAAATAGCCTGCGCAAGAGACACTTCCAAAGTGGAAAAATGTGTGTCCCCTCCCCCCTCTAACTTCTAAACTAAGAGAATGATAAATCTAAAAAAAATATATGATATCCATTGCCATAAAAACTACCAACGAAAATTAGTTTGAACGAGATAGAGCTGGTAGTTTTTTTTTAATACGTCATAAGCCGCCATTTTCGCTTAGAAAAATCACTACCACTGCGAACGTGTTAAAACATCAATCAAAGTTACAACGAACTATAAGAACTTTTATATTATATTACTTGCTGCTTCGAAACCCTTCATGGGCGAGTCCAACTCGCACTTGGCCGGTTTTATTGACTGTAGATGCAGTTGTAATTTGGCTGGTATCGGTAAGGCGTATTGAAATTCGTTTTTTTGACCAACTTATAAACGGGTTCAGCGATTCTGTTAATCTACTCCTTTGTCTAGTTTCCTCCTCATCATCCCATCGTCCTTTTACGTGTATAGGAAACGTATTTTTGGAGCCGTAGTACTTTCTTGTTGGTTGATTTGAACGCATAATCTCCATTCTTCAACCGTAAGCAAGTCTTAATGAAACTTTAGAAGCTAATATATTGTTGGCAACTCCTACTGAATCTATAAAGTAAGTTTAAGTACGACATACAGTTATAAAGATATGAGCTTCTAAATTACTTTCTCGTTTTTAAGTGCTGCTACACCAACAGTGACTTCAAAATTTGTATTCTACGGTTAGCAAATTGATATTAGCTTCGGTCAAAACTCTGACCGCTAACTCACAATAAGGTCATAACATCAAGAATCAAACTAACCCTCTATGGAATTCCACTGGTCGAGTTTTACGATGGAACAATTATAGACGTTTTTTATTTTCAGTTCGCGTTTTATTGTCGGCTGCTTCAACGGGACGATCCTGCTGTAAAAGTAGATTGTTTGATTTTTAATTGCTTTACTGCTATACCGGGTGTATTTATTCGGTTTTGATTTATTTGGTCGTGTTTGAGGGAACGGGTTGACGTCAGATATGGCTTTTTAGTTAGGTGTAGCTAGAGAAGTTGAAGCTTCTTGCTGTATATACTTAAGTAGTATTCAGATTATGTATTTTACTTATAACATTTCTACATACATATACCTGTCGCCCGTCGGGGTAGACCGAGACTATCCACTGGCTGCGATGCTGACATATCACTTTCGCTTCTTCTACTTTTATAAAAGCTTTCATACACGCTTGCCTCTAAGGGTTCTCTAAACAATCGGCGATGTGGTTCGCAACCCGTCACATCTAGTTTCCCATCGAGGGGGAAAAGTGGAATGAGGACAACCACTTTGCTACTTTAATTTTACATAGGTACCCTTAAAGTGGCTGTAAAACGGTTGTTTTGTTTTTGCGTGGACCATAAGCAGGTATGAGAAACGTCAGCTGTTTGGCTTGGTCAGTCATAAAAGTTTACTGACGAATATGTGGGATCTGTGGGAAAATATATTTTTTTGCGTGAGGTAGCCCTCTCCTGGTACTACATCTAGGGCTACGAGTCAATAGTACCATGGTACCACTTTTATTTAATGAAAGGAAATGGGAGGAAATGTCATAAGTTTAGTGTGAACGTCTTCTTCTTTGGATAGAATTACATACGTAAAAAAAGTGATTTTTTGCTACCATTTATGAGCATGCTCAGGAAGAAAATTCATATTTACGAGTAACTTATAATAACTTACTCATATGCAATTTATAGTAACGTACAGGATGCTGTAAATCTAAGAGAGTGCATAATAGATAGGTACCTCAAGTATGCACCGAAGGGAGTTTAACTTGCAAGTACTTAATGATTAGATGGAAAGTACTGTTTGGCAGAAAGTTCCAATTTTAGTTCAAATTAAAATTGGTATAATAGATACCTACCTAGTTACCTACCTAATTATAATAATTTTGTGGTTGCATTTCCTGTTTTCAGTTCTGTCCTGTACATTATCTTGAAAACGAATTAGAGTAGGATTAGAATAAAGACGATAAATATTTATTAAATAAATATTTGTGGACATTCTCACACAACATCATCTAGCCCAAATTAAGCTTATATAAGCTTGTGCTATGGGATCTAGACGACTGATATACATACTTATATTTCTAAATACATACATATTATACCTACATAGAAAACACCCAAACTTCGAAACCAACACTTTGTGGATCGCACAAATATTTGGACCGACCCGGGAATCGAACCAGGGACCTCAGCGCGGTAGGCAGTATCATTACCGAATGCGCCACCGAGGCAGTGAAACAATAAAGTGGTCAAGGTAGCTCTATTTAAAAAAATATAGGCTTCTTTTGACATTGATCACCGAGAAGATTCTCATGGGCGGATTCCCGAATCCAACAATAAGGTACACGCCACACTGAAGGGACTCTCATTGACTGACTCCGGAATCACCCAAAGAGAATGGCGCTTTCTCAAAATGTCAAAACGCTCTTATTGTTTTTTGATAACTTATTAGCTGTATAGATTTGTTTAGCCTCGCCTGCAAGCTGTCAACGAATGAAATGCATTGTGCGACTTCACGTCCGTCGCAGTAGTAAACCAAATGTCGCTCCGTGAAAGACTAGTCAGTGAAAATTACAAATGAACAGTTTGGGAAATAAGAGTACTAATATCTCTATCAATTTGGCAGAATTACCTGCGATATAACCTTTTTCATCCATACTATATACTATAATATTATAATGCTGAAGAGTTTGTTTGTTTGTTTGTTTGTTTGAACGCTAGGATCTAAGGAACTACTGGTTGGATTTCAAAAATTCTTTTACAGTTTGATAGTTCATTTATCGAGGATGGCTATAGGCTATATAACATGACGCTGAGACGAAAAGGAGCCGAACAGCAATCAAGAATGTTTTGAAAACGGGGAATATTTTTTACCGTCTGAGAGCTTCCGAGGCGTACGCTGCGTAAATGGTTAAAGTCAGGTAAAAATTGTTTATAACAAAATTGTTTCTCTTAAAAAGTTCTACAAATAATTCCGCGATAGCATAATTATGTCTATCTTTTAGGGTTCGCTCACAATAACCTTATTTGTCTATTTCTTAAGGTTCGCTCACAATATAATGAAACTGAAGAGTTTGTTTGTGCTAGGATCTCAGAAACTACTGGTTGCATTTCAAAAACTATTTTACAGTTTAAAAGTCCATTTATTGAGGCTAGCTTATGGCGATATGACATCACGCTAAGACGAATAGGAGCAGAGCAGCCATCAATAATGTTTTGAGAACGGGGATTATTTCTTTCTTTTGAGAGCTCCCATTGCAGACGCTACATAAATAGTTAAAGTTACGTAAAAATTGTGTATTACGAAATTGTTTCTCTTTAAAAGTTATAAAAATAAGTCCTGAACAGCATATGCCTATCTTTTAAGGTTCACTTACAATAACCCTCTTATTAAGTTTTAAAGTATGAGCTACGCGACGGGAGTAACCTTGGTCTGCAGTGGCAGTCAGTCAACTGAACGATAAAAACCGGCCAACTTCGAGTTGGACTCGCACACGATGAGTTCCATAACGAAAAACGGATGGTTGGAAGTAAAAGCGACGGGAAACATTATATCACTTTAACACCTCTTACCTTCTCACTCTCATGTGACGAAACCAAGATATGCGGTTCAGCTCTAATGAATTCAAGCGAAGCGACGCGACGGGGGTAAATGCAACGAGAAACATTATAATACTCAAAATATTAATACCATACCTCTCTCTTTCTCACTCTCATGTGACGCAAACGAAGTTGCGCGGGTCAGCTAGTGCAATGTAAAATCGTTGATACATTTTGGTTTTCTTAGTTTATCCACCCATGAATTCCTGTTCCTTAATAGTTGAACATTGGGAAACCGCCGCAGTTCCAACAGATGGCAGACCAGGCGGTCAATTCTTGATTCATACGACGTTAATGCGTGGAAGGAAATTTAAGGGTTAAACGTCATCTTTCTCATATTAAGGATTGGCAAAACATGAGTCAGTTGACGTTTCACTTGTAAATTTCCGTCCACGCATTCACGTATTGAAGTCGAGAATCGGTGCCCAGTACATTAGGTCACATTGACAGCGACCTTCAAGTCACTGGCCCAATGAAGTAGAGCCCTTGTAAGGCACGGGACACACACAGAGAACACAGGTCGAACGCTTTAGGCGCGGGGCACACAGGAAGGACTATGGACGTAGTAGTCGGGGGCACGTACATGTTTCTATACATTTTGTAAGACAGGAACGTAGAAGAGATAGTTCGAGCCCTGTCTGAGTTCTACATCCATTCTTTGTGTCCCACGACTAAGAAGAGTCAAGTAAGCTCACTGGCATAGCTCTCCAAACTCGTGTCCTGAGCAAAAAGAAAAAAGGAATGTAGGTACAAAAAATTAAAATGGTGTTCTGTAATGTCCTTGTAAGAAACGTATTTTTTTCCTTTCCGACTTTCGACGTCATTTTTATCGAAAAAGTGAAAAGGCCAGCTTCAGAAGTCTCTTGTTTTGGGTATAACATCTGCAAAACATGTCAGTGATAGATGGAGAGTCTCTGCTGCAATGTCATATTTTGTCCCATACTTAGAAACGATTAAACATAAGACAAAAAGTATTTCTACAGTCAATAAACAGTTTCAATCGTATAATTAAGAATTATTTATAATGAACACGTGTAGATATAACATACGGGCAGGATGGTGTTCTTACAGTAGCCTATCATTTTCGATAATTAAAAAAATAAATATCATCTTAAACTCCTTTCAGTAAAATCAGAGAGCCTCCAGTCCGAATGGGTATTTAACTTATTATAGCCCAATGTACGATTGGCTTTATATTACCAACAGATATAATGTGTGATTTACGAGACAGGTAGTGTTAAACGTTGATTGTTTAATTATCGAGCACCGTATAACTCAGCGTTCGATTCCATTTCTAAATGCAAATAAGGAAATATTCCTCGAATGGATGTTTGCTGTTCAATCGGTGTATTGGATCGGTTTACACTGGATGAGTTTCAGAACATGTGAGAATAAAATGTTTATGCTTATGTAATTCGTTTACATGTCGCGATACGCTTTATTTTTCTTTCTTCTTTTTAGTCATGGCGACACCTAGCGATTGGGGGCCATTCTCATGGTCCCTAAAGACTTCTATCAGTAGTCCTCAAGTTGGTGGCCCTGGGGATGTGCCTCATCACCCTCCGCTTAAAGAACCCGAGATTGTGAGATGGGGAAACAGGTGCGCAGGCAGGTCGTTCCCAGTTTTATATTTTGACAGATAAATGATCTTTTAATTTGATGTTTATTCGGCCATCCAGAACACCAAAAGATCAGTAAGCCTATTCTCGATAATACGACTTGAAAGCGTAAAAGAAAGTCTCTGGTAAAAGGTCATTTGTCTCCTGTTTAACTGTTTCTAAATGTAAGACAAATTATATTTCACCAGTAAATTTCCGTAGTACGGTCTAAAATTGGCGCCCAAGTGGTAGGTAATGTTTTTCACTAACAAGACCTTTAATAACGCTTAAATTAAAATTAAATGATGTTTGCGGTTTCGCCCACGTGAAATCCTGTTCCTGTTTTTTGGGATTTTATCCATGATAAAAAGCTTATGTATTATTTAAGACCATACATACTTGTCTTGCGATAAATACTGAAACAAAGAAAAAAAATCTTTTGCAAGTAACATTTCTTCCTCTAATGTGTTATACACATAAATATGAAACAATTTAAAATATAGAAAGCTTATTCGAAGTGGTCTTCATTGGCTGCAGCCAGCCAGCCTCCAATACAGTCCTTTCAACATTGAGGCCATGTATCAATAGAACCACGCACTCTTTCCATGGGAAAATGTCTTCACTGCCAATCGTACGGATTGTTCTGGGGACTCCAAATTATCAGGGCGTTTAGAGCAAACCGTACTCTCTAAAACTGACCATAATTCTTATTCCAGCGGATTAAGATCGGGACTAGACGATTTTTGCAGGAGACGTTCCCATAAAACTCGACAATTGAAACCGAAGAGAGAAGTGATTGAGTGAACGAAGTTTTTGGATTTAACATTGGCTTCGTGATTGTTACGATTTTTTCGTCGAAGAAAATATGTATCAAATAAAATATTCATGGACTTTTTTGCACAACGCTATCTAAATATTGACTCTACATTTCAAATTCTTTCTCTCATTATAAAAAAACCTGACAACCTATGAAATTTTGCAAAATTACAGCCAACTTCGAAACAAACTTTTTTCGGTAACTTTTTTTTGACTATTTATTTCAGTATATAGGTTCACTGGTTCATAATGCCAGGCGGTAATAAGAATGAATTATTTCGACATCTGTATTCAATGCGCCTGAAATCTTACACCTCCAAAATCTAGTCTGTTATCAATATGACTACTTTGGTGCTCGTATATGTCTTGCCAGACAGTTCGGAATATTAAAAACAATTATCAGGTATGTATATAGCATCTATAAATCTGACTTCGAATCTATAAAAACATTACTTATGTTGCCGTCCGTCAAACTTACACGGGCGTTGAAAAGTGTCCTGGGACATCCTTCCGAGGGCATAGCTGGCACTCCCAACCATGGGCAGTGGTAGAATACGTGAGACCTACGTGTAACAGATCGGTCGGAACTCAGAAAGAAAATACTCAAAATTCAAAATTGGTAATGAACTAGCCAATAGAACTGATCACCCATTATCCAGAAGAGTTTTGTATTTTTCTTTTTTTTGCATAAGTCTGCTAGTAGATATTTCTTTCAGAAATAAGCAGTACCATTGTGCCTTGCCTCCTGCTATTTGTTATTTGCATTCCTAGTGCGTACATAAATAAAATCAATAAATAAGAGTTCTGGAGTAGATACTGCGAATTTGGCGGGAGAACTGAGTAAGAAGTTAAAGGTAGACAAACAGTTTGGAGATCTAGGACCACCTCACCTCACATAACACACCACATCACCACTCATATTCTCAAAAAGGTTCTGCATTTTTTTTTAATAAAGTTATTTCTCAAACATTGATTTCAATGTCAAGACCAGCACCAAATGCTCTGCAGATTCGAATATAATTCCAACAAATCTTTGTCCAAATTTGATAAATTGGTAACCTTTTGTTTAGAAGTCATCAATTTATCAAGTTGCGAAAACTATTTCTCATTTCGTACACTGATAATAAATTAAAAAGCGAATCAATAAAGCCCTGTCCGTGAAAAGTTATTATACAAACAAATATTAAACTGATTTAACGTCCCAATATTGGTATGAAAGTTAACCACAAACGATAAATGACAGGTATATATCTTGAATGATGCATTCTGCCCTCCGGTGTGTTGCTCCGACCCTAACGCCATCTGAAGTGAGTTATGTGCAATTCTAGTTTACGACGCGTAAGTACAGGTATTGTACGACGCTTTTAATATGATGTTGAAAAGTTCAAGGTGCTATAAATGTTTAGCGATTTTTATTTTGACGTAATAAATATGAAAGTATCGATTTAGTATTATGAAGTACGAGAGGGTTAAGCTCTCTTTATTTGAAGGAGCTTTTAAGACCAAAAATTACACTAGAATTCGATTTAACTGCTACACTTTGAATTTCCTACATTATAATACTAAATTTTCTTATATTAATATATAAATAACTAAAAAAACTGTTTAAAAGATAATCTATTGAATTGACGAAAACAACGTAAAGTGAGAATCTGTAATTTAAAGAAACTTAAAAAATAATATTTTATAATTATAACAATCTGTCACCAAAATAAGATCATACTAATAATGTAATCACTCATCGTAAAGAAGATGGAGTCAAATCTGTAAGTCTGAAATATTTATTTATTTATCTGATGAATCTTAGGCGCCTAAATTGTTCATAAGTGGCAAAGATGCATGAACTAGATTATGTGACGCCTTTTCACACGGTTGTCGTTGTTTTGCTTCAAGGGTGCATTTTCTTAAAGAACTGAGACATACCTATCAGCCAATGAAACATACCAGTTCTAGCAAAGCAAGACACGTGGCAGTCTTTGTTGCTGAATATATTGGCAGTGCAGAGGCAAGCCTAGATGCCTGTGTGTCGTAAACCTTGGGGTTATTCTTCCGAAGACATACCTTCAGCGATGGAAGTGCACCGTGTGGTTTTAGTCGGTGGAAGTCAAATAGCCTCTGTAAGAATTTCCATATGTACAAAAAAAGTCAGATAGGTAAAGCAGAAAAGATGGTGCGTTTCATGTCGTGCCATAGAAAATGCAAAAAGAAGATAAATAAAGTTGTTAGTATTTGGTTTTGCGGTATCTAATTTAAATATTACTAAATCAAGACTCAATTTCGGAGTCAAACCAGCATACTTCCTATTGCGATTAATCAAAATTGTTGCTCAAAAAATAAACTGAACACTCACACAAACTAATGAATTATTGTGACACCGAGCATGGAACAGTGCTGTCAAAACTCATGTTAGTCTTTAAACCAATAGAAATAACATTGAAATTTAAATGGTAGATCTGTTTCAGAATATTCAATATCGCTTGGAATCCACTGGTTCTTCTGAAAGTAACTAAATCCTCAGTTTACCGTTTAGGCGCTTAATGGTTGCGTTTTTTTATTCAAAGCGCATGTATCATACATTATGACATGTAACACCCACTTTTTGAAAGAGAACGTCAAGAATATGTCACGTGGCCCTTACTACTTGAAACTGTAGGAATGGACGTGATTTTTGAAGTAAAACTTCTTTAGGCGCGAGTAGGGAGTAACTCAGATTTTTTTCTGACGGAAGTAACGCTTACTATTTGAATGATATTAATAAATATTACATTTGATGCCGTTAATGGCAAATAAGTTTTACTGGTTACACGCACACACTTTTTTTATTTATATGAAGACGCCACGCACCTGATGGAAAGCCATATGACATTCTGTTGGGAGTTCTGGGGTATTCTTCCGTGGGCTTATCCGGGGCTCACAACCGTGGGCGGTTAGGTAGGATACGTGTGGTTTTTAGTCGGTAGGAGTCCGGCATAGAATCCATGTCGGATTTTCCTCATGTTAAAAAAAGTCATGGTGACATATAACGAATGTGGGCCACATTCTCACAGTCAGTGAGACTTCTGACAGTGGTTCTCAAGTTGGCGGCCCTGTGATGTGACTCTTCACGCTCCGGTTGAAGAAACCGGGATTGTAAAGATGTGGTAACACTTGCGCGAATTTTTGAATTACTCTAAAACTACTACTACACTGGCTTAATGTTTTGTGTAAACGTTCCCTGTATGTAACATCTTATTACGAGCATTTCTGTGCTTTAGAAGGCACGTTAAGCCATTTATAATAATAATTCTTTATTGACACAATTTGATATGTACATTGTTTGTGAATCCCCTGACCCCCGAACTAGTGGCAACTGTATCTCAGGGGGGGGGGGGGGGGCAATTTGTCTCGGTTTCCAGTAATTTAAGGCCATACAATTATCCAACAGATTATCAATTTCATATTCAGAAAAGAAAGTCTAATTAAATTCATACAGTCAACTATATCTCACTTCTCATGAAAGACTCACGTTTATATCGCCCAGTCGAGATCCTTAGTAGGTGCGGTAAGTTCGGAACGTCCTTTGTAACTGGATATGTCTCGGGTCAGGCGCCGGCCTTCGCCACTTATGCGCAACGTACAAAAACACATCCTTTGACTAAACTAATCACTTCAGGACACAAGTTTGTTTGTGGCTTTGATATATTATTGATTTTTTTATTATAATCATATCACCTAGGTAAAATAAAATGTGTAGCAAATTATTTCTCATATCATGTACACAAAAAATGGGACATTCTTCCGAGGGCTTACTCGGGGCTTTCGCCTGTAAGCAGTGGTAGGATTCATCATGTCGTTTAAGTTGGTAAGAGTCTATACTAACTATTTTCTAGCCCTGTAGCGTATAGGTATGCCTCATGGATGAGGAATTTCTAAACAGAAAAAAGTCAAATTTACTGAAAGGGTTCTGAAGGTGTTTGTGTACCTAAACTAAGACAGGGAGCTCCTTCCAATATCTAACATACGCGGAATGACGGCCCCGAACTTAACGTTTATTTTACAAAATAAGAGGATAAACATCCTGTCTGTGGCGAGCCTTACCTACGCATGATGGAAAGTAGTCGTGAGCATCATTTGCTAAAGCTGAAAGCTAAAGCACCCCGATCGCTGCGGGATCCTCACTCGAACATACAGGATCTTTATAACTTGGCACCTAAGGCGAAACTTTACACTAATAGGCACTAAAGAGGATGAAACTCAAAAATAGATAACGTTTACAGAACATGACACTTGATACAATTATTGAAGAATTGTTACCAAAACCGCATCATTCAAATTAAATTATACTAGACCTACATTTTGGTAAGCACCTGAATTATTTAGACTTCGGTGTATAAAAAATACGTCTATTTAATTTGATAATTCTATATCATTAGCGTGCCAACACCGGTGCATACGTCACTTCCCGTGTCATGGTGGAGCATAGATTCTGTGATAATCATTATTGATGATTGCGACTGTATAGATACTTTAGTTTTTATTGCAACCGAGTTCGTTTGGTGCAAACATATAAGAATAGCGTTTTTATATAGCGGTCAACAGACGGCCAAGAAAATGTTCTACAATTTTTGGGAAATGTTTTACCATCGTTAATGCTTTGAGTAATTATTATACGTAGTAGTATTAGTTCAATGCGTTAATGTTGATTTTTCTAACGCAGGTGAGTTGTTGTTGTATGTATAGATATGATTATTCAGACTTGGTAGTATAATGATGAGCTATGTTCATTATTATATCGGAAGAAGGAATCAATCTTGTCGTTTCACAACTTTCAATTGAACCTAATCCGTAGGTTGCCTTGATAAATGCTCCTGTTTCCAAACTAGCGTTTTGGAATTACCAGCCATTCCACGATAAATGGTCACAGCTCGCCATTTGCCAAGGAAGGTACTATACAAAATAGCATGCATTTTGAATTACAGAAAACTACTCTCTACACTGCTTCTTGCATTGCACAGATTATATCCCAATCTGCAAAAACATTCAATAATAAAGAATTTCGTTTCAGCAACCATAGTTTCAGCCGATTTAAACTAGAAACTTTTAAACCGTAGGTTAAAGCTCACAACCATAGGATTTTCCCTCACGTAAAAAAAGCTTAAAGGTATCTCTTTCTCAGTGGACAAATTAGAGGGTGAGTTCAAATGCATGCCGGTTGTATCGAACTCATCGAATTTAATATTTTCTCATACGCAATCGCTTATAACTTGATCCAGGCTTACGTATCAAAGATAGTGCTAACTCACCGCGGTTTGACGACCGTTCAGGCTGGCATTCCTCTGTATAAAGAGTTGACGTGTTAGCGTGTTGATTGACCTATTCACGGACCATTCACGTTTGCATGACGGTATTACTTTGAACAGGTAGCTTCTGGGCATAACCAGACAAGAAGAGTAAACTCTGTTAACCGGTACCTACTTGAATTGAATCTTATACATATAATCTTTATATCATGGATGGAAAGTAATTCTTTTTAAACATTCTCAGTGGCAGCATGAGTTTGAAGAAAATCTTCATTGATAGCTAATTAGTGTATGTGCAAAGCATAGTAAATTATATAATAGCGTGCAAAAGTTACTGTTATATGTTTGAGGAAAATAAGCTCTTTGTGACTGAGCTCAAAATGATATGAGTAGTTTTTTTTTTATGCTACTTAGGTGGCAGACAAGCTTACGGCCCACCGGAAGGTTGGTAACCGTAGCCTATAGACGTTTGCAACACCAGAGGTGCTACATACGCGCTGCCGACCCGGGCGCAGGTTGTGACGACCCACAGTTGAAATTTTTCAAGCCGCCGTTTTAGTAAGGCCTTCAACTTGGCTTAACGACTGTCATTTTACTGACAACCGGGACCAACGGCTTATCGTGCCTTCCGAAGCACGGAAACGCTCGTAAATAAATGTCACAAAGTGGTCCACGTGGTGGTCACCCATCCATATCCGGCCATAGTAAATGTTGCTTACTGCAGTGATCGTTTACAGAACACGGAGTCCGCGGGGCCACGAGCGCTTCAAAACTTTTCAGGGTTCGACAGCATTATAAGTACATTAGATAGCTACCTATAATGCTCAGTTTGTTTTGAAGTAGGTACGGGCTCTAAATAGGCTTTATATTGCAGCGAGCTATTACGGGCATGTTGAACTGTACTGATTAAACTGTACGATGTCGTCTTTCAGTCTGCGTGATTGAAGGCTACTACTACTTCGTACGATGTTCTCAAGACTTAACCGCTAGACCGTCCAGTTACTCTGGCTAGAAATGTTGTAGTCCTCACGCTGTAGAGCACTTTCTAGTCCTTTGCAATGAGTTTTCTTGGCACAAACAAAAGACATGGGTAGTTCTAGCTCTCGTGTGCCTTAACGAAGCCCATGAAGGAACCATGTCTATTGAGTGTGCACTAGTATCAAGTTGGCGGCTGTCCTACCAATCGTCTATGACGAATTCTACGCGACGGCGACGTGCGCATGCCCTACGAGGGGTTGACGACTAAACTATGCGGTAGTAAGAAGTTATTAAAGGCCTATAAGTGCTGTGATGATTTAATTTATTAGTAAAAAAGCTGGTGAAATCATTTTTAAACAGTCTTGTTTGAAATTACGAAAATCGGGACCATAGTTGCAGTTCCTTGCGAATCCTTGTTCTCAAAGAAACATTAACATCAAATAAAATATAATACCTAGTTAACTCCATGTCTTCTAGCTACATGGTCACGGTTTGCTTATTTGAATTTCAGATCGTATGACGTCAATATATAACCGTATAAGATGCACCCAAGTGTAATATTGCGCACTGTTAGATTTGGTAAAAAATATTTTTGTTACTAGGTCACTTTGGTCGTTTTTGGAAACACGAACCACACTACATTTTATGAACCGTGCACTCTGCGAAAGACATCGCGTCACATTCGACTATTTTGAATGTCTACATAAAAATGTGTGTATATATATTATAATTACATGCATAATGAATTATACTCACTCTTTTCCCAGAAGGGACAGACAGATATTATAGTACATATGTCTACAATTCATAGATTGTATTTCGTCTTTAGTTAAAGTTGCTGATGAGACTTTTGCCATGGGCAAAGCCTAGCAAAATCAGTTACACTAGTATACTAGCTAAATATCTTTAGAAAAACTAGCCCCGTGGGGCTTAACGAACTTCTTCCAGGGATAGCGGGGGATATAAACTGAAGAGGTTGTAGCTATCTGCCGTAAAAAAAATTAAGACACATGACTTAGCTTATGACACCGTCTACGACTTTACGTGCTATCTGAAGCACGAAATCTCTCGTAAATAGAAATGCTCAAGGTCAACCAGGTTAAGCTTCAGTCCGGTAAGAACTCTTGAGATTCTATGTTCCAAATTCGAGGGAACTTGAATTAAGGGGATTAAAAATAAATTTCAGGACACCGTGACTCTTCAAGCCGCACTAGGGCCTTTTCCTTGACTAAATAACTAGAGACTTCCTTGAAACCAAGATCAACGGCTTAACGTGTCTATCAAAGCTAGGGAGGGAACGCTTGCAAATGAAATGGCACAAAGTGGACTATCCGAGGAAACGTATAGAGAAACTCGAACCTTTTAGAGGTGAGCGTTGAGCGTTGCTCTGTGGAGGACCCTACAATAGGTCTAGTCATTTGGTAGAGATCGCTTACAAAACTCTGAGCCAGCCCCGCTACAAGCACTTCTAGGAGCTTTGTGTTTAGTTTCAGAATACAGAAATAAGTAAAGCTAAGCTCAATATAAAAGAGGCTTTCATTAAAACGATGAAATTTTTATCAATTTATTTCTGACGCGAAGTAATCGTAAATCTAACTTACATTTAGATAATGTTATAAAATAGGATTGTACTTATACAAATAATAATAAACAGGTACAAATTCAAACATAGTTAAAAAACGTCGTTATTTAACTATTTCAATAAACCACAAATAACACCGATTTATTTACATACACCACGCCAAAATCATACGACCTCTCAAAGCATAGACAAAAAAACTAAATAAAAAGGTAAATCAAAACAGATGACCTGTATGGTTCTTTTGAATAACAAAACAATAGAGTAGACCTTCATTATGAGATTTGGTAGTTACATACGTCGAATGTGATGCATCATGGTGAATGACAAGGGAGTGTAAAGTGGTAAGCGGTAACGTTTCAATCGCTACCATATTGCTGATTCACCGTCGGTGTCGGGGCTACAGCTTGGATTACCGTTTTTGTGGATAGGAACCTTATTTGCTTAGGATCTATAAATGTTTTTAAGATTTTAATTTAAGCACATTAAGGCGATACGATCAAATTTATTGAAGAATAGTGTTTGTTTTCATGAGTTATCTATCATTGATGTCATTGGAATTACAAAATATACAGGTAAAAGAAAGAAAAGGAAATGTATTTTCACTCCACATTAACAACCAATCTCACATAGTAACAAAAATATAATAAATTTAATAATTATAATAAATAAACTTTTTACCAAATTATTTGAAATTGTAGTCGATTGAAGTCGGTCAGACTGTTGCAGGCAATAGTTTAAATGTTTAAAAATTTAAATACAGACTTCTGATATTATTGCTAGATTAAAACGATGATAGTGGTTAATAGCTGCTTAAAGTTGTTACATTGATTCGATATTTGGCTAACAGTAAACGATTGCGATCAATGGCAGAACTATTGCAATTTCATAAGTTTAGAGTAGCTTTTACAAAAAAACTAACATACAGTGACGATTTTAATATTCCAAAACTTCATATCCATCAGTAATGAATCTACGGATTGCGTCCGTCACATTCTGCCATCATTTGATAAATGAGCAAACGTCGACGTATTGTGGTGCCGGCGCGTCTTCATTTGAGTTATTCAATCGGATTTGTATCTTACAACTTGACGTTGGCGCAATTAATGAGTCGGTCAACTATTTGTGGTATAAGCTAAGCTTTTAAGAGAGTTCTGAGTTCCTAGTAGTCCAAATTCACCAAATTTTAATTTGCTAGGCTTCTTTGCAATCTTTTTCTGGTATTTTCTAGAAAGAGTCTTTTCAGCATGTTTCAATTCAGACAGACTAGTTCTTTCTTGTATAATCTTATCTTTTTCTATTATCTTACTACTATGATCAGAATTATCATAAACAGATTATAGATTGTTCCTCTAACTATAGATTGTTATAGTGTCTACCACCGAATACACATCACAAATGAACAGTTCATTTCAATTCAGTAATTACGCCCATTTGAGTAATTAAATCCTAATCATTTCAAACAATCTCAAAAAACGGTAGGTCCAAACACGAATGCACAATTCCATTCCCATCAAAACCCTAACTAGACCAAAATAGAACTCTATCCGTGCCTAACTTATACCAGCTCCCAACTAATTGTTCCAGCTCGAACAAGAAGCAATCACTGACCATTCTAAGTCCAAACAAGTCTTTGTTGCAGTAACACGGGTAGTCTAACAACGCACCGACCATTGTGCTCCACTCCTTCACAATAGCGAGCGTGATGCGCGCTTTCCTACTCACTGACGGTGGAATTTCCTAATCATTTTTGTGTCGTGAATCTTTGAAATTTGTGGGAATCGTTTCTTCATACCAATAATAGTAACTGGACTTTCTTTGAAATATCTTTACTGGTTATATCAACAGGGATTCCCCGATTAAGATAATTATACCTGAAAATGTAAAGGTAACGTCTTAGCACAGAAGACGTTTCATCGTAGCTGTAAAATCAAGGTACTCCTCTTAGTTCCATAGTGGCACAATGTAATGTCTTCATTTCTAAGGGTCCTTTTTACGGGACATGTGCTATACTACGTTGCTATGGATGCGTTTGAAAGCCACCTATTCGTCATTCCCACAATTTGACAATATAAACAGTTACCGTTACTTTGTAAATCGACGGTTATTAATTGGTGGATATGAAACGCATCCCTAGCAAGGTAGCGTAGTGGAAAATCACTCTTATGGTAGCTTTGTTTCTCTCCATGGTAGCCCCTTCTAACGTACGTCTACTGGGTATTTTTGCTTCTGTGAGTGCCTTCTTCAAACGTCCGAGTGTCACCGCTTGCTAAGCAGTAAGTGTAGTTTGGAGAAAGAGATAGGAATATATTAAAATAGTTTAATACATTTTCACATAGAAGCCACTCTAGACGCCAGTTGCTTTCATATTTTCTATATAATAAAAAATCGGCCAAGTGCGAGTTGGACTCGCCCATGAAGGGTTTCGTAGCAGCAAGTAACATTATATTAAAGTTGTTATAGTTCGTTGTAACTTTGATTGATGTTTTAACACGTTCGCAGTGGTAGTGATTTTTCTAACCGAAAATTGCGGTTTAGGACGTATTAAAAAAAACTACCAGCTCTAGCTCGTTCAACCCAATTTTCGTTGGTAGTTTTATGGCAATGTACATCATATATCTATTCTTTTTAGATTTATCATTCTCTTAGTCTAGAAGTTAGAGGGGGGGGGGACACATTTTTCCACTTTGGAAGTGTCTCTTGAGCTAACTATTCACTTTAGAAAAAAATGATTTTAGAAACCTCAATAGCATTTTTGAAGACCTATCTATAAATACCACACACGTATGAGTTTGATGAAAAAAAAAAATTTGAGTTTCAGTTCTGAGTATGGGGACCCCCAAAATTTACTGCTTTTTTTCTAGTTTTATATAAGAATCTTAATGCGGTTCACAGAATACATCTAGTTACCAAGTGTCAATAGCATAGGCCTCATAGTTTCGGAGATAAGTTGCTGTGACACACGGACGGACATACAGACAGACAGACAGACAGACATGACGAATCTATAAGGGTTCCGTTTTTGCCATTTGGCTACGAAACCCTAATAATGAATCTACGAAATGCATGTACGCGCATAACTTCAGAACGGCTGGACCGATTTCGCTAATTCTTTTTTTTTGTGCGTTCGTTATAGTCAGGGCAAAGTGTGTATTAAAAAGAATAAGCTAAAAAAAAAACAATGATATGGCGTATCAAAGTTCACCGGGTCAGCTAGTACCTATGTGATAAAAATAAATAAATTTGTGAGAAGGAAAACTCGTAGAAGGCTGGTCAGAAATAATGCAAGAACACGCTCTGGGTAGAGTACTTACACAGTTCATCAGAATAACACCGAATGACATCGAGTAATGTCTGACCACGATAGGAGAAGCTATATTAGCAGTAGGAGGGCAAAACCTGTAGCGCTACGGGTAGCCTCAGTCTTAAACGTCTGAAGGCATACACAAAAACTGGGCAACTGGGACTACACTCATACTAGATACAGATAGAAACAATTCAGGTACGATTTGATGCACTTTAAGTAAGAATTAATTAACTAAAATTTACCAAGAATTGGATAAGATAACTTAAAGTTCTTACTTTAAGTTATCTTATCCAATTCTCCAATAGTGTCTCTCACGCACGTGAACTTCACAGAGTATGAAAAGTGATAAGAATTATAAAATCAAACAACCGATGCGATATGCGTCAGCCAGTAAGATGACGTAGTTTACAGTATTGTTCAATGAAGCTGAATAAAATTTGCATAGGCTGATAGAACATGACGATTTTGTCTGCGAGAGATGAATACTATCAGAGTTTTATGGTAGCCTGGTACTGCTACTGAAGATTTTCATTCACGCGATGTTTTTACTGTGAATTAAATTCTTAACAGCATAACCAACCGCTGCTGAAGGCACCCACATTCATATCATACTGATTTGTCTTGTTTTTTTCATATTGGATGGAATGAAGATGAATATATTATTACCTTTAAAACTTAAGTCTTTATTAAATAAAACAAATTCAAAAATGTAAATTTTAAAATGACAGACGTTAATTACTAATAGGTACCTACTTATGCATTTTTATTTACATTTCAATATTAATTCCGACTTCGATTAGACATGCTACATATTATACGCATAATACGCACGGATAATGCCCGCGCCCATACTCTCAGCGACATTAAAATTGGGTCTGGGGAATGTTTGGCCCCTTGGATCGGTCTGTCCGTTTGCAAAACGTTTTAAAACAGTTGTCTGAATAACATATATAAAAATCAAGCATCAGAAAATAAGTGACCTTAATAAATTTTTTTCAGAGCTTTGAAGCGTCTGTAAGGTGAAACCGCCGACCGCATATGTCTGGGAGTAATGAATACTGATTTTTAACGATATTGTGTAAAATATAATGTTAAAATCAGCTATCAGAATTTGAGTGACATGAGCAGTGTTTTTATGTACCTTGATTAATTGCTACCAGAAAATTGGCCGTCTGGCCAAGGTAGCAACTAGTCATATGATCATAGTACACCCCACCACTAATCACTCGTACATATTTTGTCCATCAGAAAATGAGTGACGTCTGGGGGCTCTGGGATCTTCCTCTAGAAGCTTAGATACTGTGTCCCGATGTCACACATAGATGTCGCTTGACATCCTGCTCGATTTCAACTCTACTTGAGTTATGAACTCCTGGTACATCTAATACAGGCCGATATAATGTAGCGCGTGTTTGCTAAACTAGGGTGCCGATTCTCGCTTATTACGATGTTAATGTGTGTACGGAAATTTACGGGTGAAACGTCACCTCTCTCATGTTTTGCCCATTATAATTATGAGAAAGATGACGCTTCAGCCGTAAATTTTCTTCCACGCATTCAATTATAAGCAAGAATCGGCGCTCTGGATGTTTCAAGGTGACAAGTGAGAAACGATTTGTGGATTTAAACTCTATTTGGGTTATGCTATCCTGGTAGATCTAATACAGGCCGTTACAATGTGGCTAGAGATGGGCGGAGGGAAAAAACCCAACGGGAAAAAACCCGGGTTTTTTCCCGTTTGGGAAAAAACCCGGAATTTATGCGGGAAAAAACCCAATAGACGGGAATTTTCATTATTTGACGATCCGAAAAATAGAAACATTCTTTTATTATCTTTAGGACAAATGCAACGAAGAATAGGTACTTTGCGATGCGCACATACTTTGCACCGATGCATCTAGGGCACTAGCTGTTGCCTGTTGTTCGAAATGTCAAAATGTGTAGCAGTATTCAGGAACTAAAATAAAACCAAACTGTTATTATAACAACAAAAAGACGATTTGTTGTTTATATCATAAGATTCTTTCTGCGTATCGTGGCGGAATGTTACTTCATTGCTGATTAAACTTATATTGAAACTTTCAAGAATCTTTGACCAAAAAGAAGCAAGGAGGAGCTGGAGCTGGGCCAATAGCCCTCCCATCTCGAGAAATCTAGGCTCCACGGTCCTAGGTCTACCAGGAAACCGAGAAGTCATCACCAAGGGTCATGGATGAGTGACTGGAGAGGAGACTTGGTGCTCTCTCCTACAGGTTGTCACAGATACTTCCAGTAAGTATTAAAAGTATTATTCCCGTATCCCACGGGAGCTTCGGTAAGTATCTGTGGTAAATACAACGGGAAACCATGGCCGAGTGCCAGCACTGCGGGGAGCGTGAGAAACACGCTGTATTAACTGGTAGAATAAAAATACTGGTAGAATACATAGCGTGGGCGCAATAGCGCCAGGTCCTGGATCGTGGCAGGTCTGGACTTGGACACTCTCTCGCTGGAGACCAGAGGGAGTAAGTAGGACTGCGCAGCCTCTTTCTCCCCCCAAAGATGCGGGATAGCTTTTTGGATCTTATCCCTCAGAGAGATTCCAAGCATAGCTTGTTCCATTGCTCGTTGCGCATCCTTAAGGGCGTGAACTAGCCCCACTCCGAGTGTACACGTTTTGGCAACGTAGGTCATAATTGGTAGAACGCACTGGTTGAAGACTTTCGTCTTCATTCATTGCAGTATCGGCGAGTAGAAAATCCGGCGCAGTTTGCTGAATGCTGCCCAGCCCAAGCGAATCCTTCTGGCTATTTCCTTATCCAGTTTACTCGTTTTTCAAATGTGACTACCTGCCCAAGGTAGGTGTATTCATGGACAACCTCAAGCCTCGATCGTTCAACGTATATTGGTCCCGGCACGACATGCTCATTGAACATGACCTTGGTTTGGTCCAGGTTCATGCTGAGGCCAACACGTCGAGACTCTTCACTAAGACTATGCAGCATACCGCTCACCTGTTCCAGCGCTATTAAAACGATGTCGTCAGCAAACCGAAGGTGTAGATACATTAACCGGTTATATTCACGCCCCATCCATTCCAGTCCAACGACTTGAAGACGTCCTCAAGCGCATTAGTGAATAGCTTAGGAGATATAGAATCTCCCTGTCCCACACCTCTGAGTAGGGCTATGAGATTGGTCTTCTTAGCGGTATCATACAAGTACCTCATCACGTCGATATATCGCCAATCAATACGACACCGCTGCAAAGCTTCTAGAATTGCCCAGGTTCCTATAATACGATATAAAAGTGTAGTCAATCTATTTCGTTTGTGACTATGTATATGCGCATTCGTGCTAAATGATCCTTCAGTGACTGCTGAAGTATAGAGAGTAGTTAGAATACGTACTCACTGCAACCCTACTCAGCATTTTGGAGTTGCAGAGTCCTTTCCACTAAACTACCGGGTGCATTTTGGATAAAATTTTAATATATCCATATAATCTCTATGACATTAATGGTTGGCCAGCTTCCTGAGCGGGCGACGTATACGGGTTCTCTGTGATGGTCAGGCTTCCTGATTTTTGCAGGTAAATGCAGGAGTACCACAGGGATCGGTATTGTCCCCAACTCTCTTTCTTCCGCAATCCATGACATGCTGTCCCTTGCTTGGATGCATTCATTGTTATGCGGATGATAGTACTCTGTATGGGAGCTATTCTGGCCGTCCAGCCGATGGGTGAACCGACGTGGAGGAAAAGAGACGGCAACTCGTGGCCGATCTCGACCGGGACCTGGGTCGCATTGCCCATTGGGCTCATACAACTTGGTCGAGTACAATGCCAGAAAATCACAGGCGTGCGCGTTTATAGCTAAGAAGTCCCCATTTCTACCCCTACCCTCTCTTCAGAACATTATTACACTAAAGGACAACCTGGAGATCTTCGGTAGGTATAGACGTCCGGCGTGAGCTCAATCACAAAAACTACATAGAGAGTTGTGTTGGGCTGGCCTCGCGGAAACTAGGAGTCCTAAATAAGGTGAGGCGGTTGTTTGTCCTTAGATGGTGAAGGTTGGCGTTCGCGCGTTCGTAGTTTCGGGTTACTTGTCGCTAAGAGCGGATGAATACACACACAGAAACAGGCTTTTTATTTAATTTCATTATATTTGATTAGATAGCACAGAATATTACAACGTAACTATTTATTGAATTATTAACAAGAAGCCCTGAGACGGTTTCACCCAACTGCCCCTCTGTGAAAGTGAAAGTTCACTCCGATTGACGTTGTTATTATTGTTTTATTTCAAACTTTGAACAGATGACTCACGTGACCTAGTGACGTAATATAATGCAAAAGAGTCACAGACTTCATACAAAGTCTCGCCATAAGCCTCTCTGCAATCTATTTTATAGAGAGGGGCTAAAATAAACAAAGTTAGATTATCTGTAACTAGTTAGTAATACTGAAATAGTGCGTACTAAATGATATATACATGTAACTATACATTATCTAAATGTTACATATGCTAAATATGAAAAAACCCGAATAAATTCCCAATCGGGTTTTTTCCCTGGGTTTTTTCCCGGTTTTTTCCCACATTTGGGTTTTTTCCGGGCAAATTCCCATCTCTAAATGTGGCGCGTGTAAGCTGTGGCAGGGGCGTTTCAAGGTGACAAGTTCGGCATGCCAATGTATGCTAATATATTTTATCAGGTGTCTATTTATAGAAGTTAATATTATCTGATTTTATGTACCGACTAGCTGACTCGCGCACCTTCGTTTGCGTCATATAAGAGAGAGAAGTTAATTAATAAAATAAATATTTGTAGACATTCTCACACGACATCATCTAGCTTAAATTAAGCTTATATTAAGCTTATAGGATCTAGACGACTGATGTTGATGAGAGAAGTGCGGTGTTTAATATCATGTTTTCGCATTTTCTCCCATCGCGTTGCCATTTGCAATCAAGACGATTTGCAATATAAAGACTTTTTTCAACCCGAACATTTGGCTAACTCAGACAGACGTGAATTTTTCTTTCGAAAGTTTAGGGTCGCATGATATGGTCGTATTTCAAATTTTATCAATTTTAAATGGTTCATAATTCAATCAAAAACTTTTTTAAAGTTTTTCGAAATCAATGTCGATATGATAAGCTTTCAAAATACGTAAAAAAAAGAGTGTGATGTGTAACCTTTACGCGAGATTGAAGAAAAACTTCTTTGCCATTCATTGACGGCATCAACGCCCTTAGCACACCTCCGCCGCGAAACCATGATAGCGGAACCGCAGTAATTCCGCCAAGTTCTGTCACATGTAGGAGGAGCGGAACACTAGCGAAACCGCCTGTTCAAATGCATAGATTTAACTATCTTCTATATCTTTCACCGCACGGTTTCGCCAATCTGCTCCTACGCCAGTCAAACCTCCGCGCTTCGGCCGCCTTGTTATTGCGGTGCCGCGTTGTCTACGCGCCGGTTTGTCAAAATTGACAGGAATACAGAGCGGAACGGCGAAACTAATATTTTTTCAGTAAATGGACGTGAAGTTCACGGAAAAACTACTTCAAGCCATCGGAAATAGACCCTTTATGTATTTATTAAGTCATCCAGATAATAAAAATAATATGATAAAATTGCGATAGCGCCACTTCGACTAACTCGTGTCAGGTTCCGTTGCCCAGTTCCGCTGTTCAATCTACACTTGATCACAGCGGAATTCATTCAGCGGTTCCGCTGTTCTGGTTTCGCGGCGGAGACGTGCCTAGGGCGCAAATGTTCGAATTTTGAATAGCGGAAACTACGTTTTCGCTATTCATAACTCAAATAGCGTTACTTCCCTCAGAAAAAAATCTCAGTTACTCCCTAGGTCGCGCCTAAAGAAGTTTTACTTCAAAATTAAATAAGTATCCATTTTTTTCACATTCCCAATAACGTCCTTCCGTACCTAACCCGCCAATAATATAATTTACAATAATTATATTTCAGAAGGTCATTGTGAGCAAACCTTAAAAGATAGACATATTAAAATGCCGGACTTTTTTTAGAACTACTATTTGAGAGCATCCGTACGCAACGGAAGATCTTAAATAAATTTTCCCCGATTTGAAAACGTTCTTCTTTGCTGCTCCGCTCCTAATCATTTTAGAGTGATTTCATAAAAACCTTTTGTAGTTCTATAGTCGGATTATGGAGGATGACTATATCCTCCATAAACGGACAATGAAAAGAGTTTTTGAAATCCAACCAGTAAGTAGTACCTACCTAAGATCCTAGCGTTTAAACAAACGAACTCTATACAGTATAAATATGTTTTATGTGAGTGTTTTCCTTTATGGGTGGAACTCCTACCAACGAAAACCACACGATGGTTCCTTGAAGCTGTAAAAATATCAAACTTCTGAGATAACGCAGAAAAACGTGTATTTAACTGTCTACGGCGGAAAGTCCCGGACAAGCCCTCGGATGTCCCAGGGTTCCCGGCAGACTTTGGCTATACCGCAGACTCGTCTTGGGCGTCGTTTGTATTATGTGAGTGTGGGATAAAATTATTTGGTATGTGAAATACTTTCAGGAAGTCATCGATCCTTTTTCAGGGTTCCGTATCTCAAAGGAAAAAATGGAACCCTTATGGGATTACCTTGTTGCCCGTCCGTACGTCAGCCTTTTAAGAACTTTTTTTAAGAACAAGATTCTATGAAGAAACTATATCTCGTGGACACGTGAAGGTTGAAATTATTACCATATTGGTCGATGATACTTTGAAGCTGTAAAAAATATCAAACTTCTGAGATAACGCAGAAAAACGTGTATTTAACTGTCAAGGAAATTAAAATTCATAGGGCACATCCCGTAAACCTACACTAGAACCATGAAATTTGGCAAGTGATATCCCTTGAAGGTGTCGAAATACACGTTTTAAACGACATAAACAGCCGTAACTTATTTCTGCGCTAACTTAAAACTTTGATTTATTTACAGTTGTCCCTGAAACGAGGATACGAACCTCAAACCTAAAGTAATAAAATGACAAACACACATCACCGAGCCATTGATAAAGTATCTACGTGGAGTAGGTAGTATCGACAACATTACCAAAACTCGACGACTATAATAACAGTAATGTACAATTTGAGTTCTATCATCGCACCGCTTGCCACAGACAGAGATTTCATCCTCACACCCTACGTCCGGAGCGTTCCAGCACGGTTAGATCCGATAGGGGTTTTATTCCGCGCACGCTTAGGTTGTGGAATGATCACCCTGCCTCGGTTTTCTCAAACGCCTACAGTATGGGGTTCTTCAAAAGGGGTCTTAGAAGGTTTTTACAGGGTCGGCAGCGCGAGTGTGGCGTCTATGGCGTTGCAAACGTTCATATGCTGCGATGACCACCGGTCCTTCTGGTGGGCCGTATGCTTGTCTGCCACCTTTGTGGTATACAAAAAAATAGTACTTACAGCTTGTCAACTTAAAGAAAAAATTATAATCTAACGACTAACCGTTATTAATTTATTTTCTATGTACCTGCCCAAAACGGCGGCGTAGGTAATGAGAATTTCGCGAACGCCTCACGCTCTAAGAAGCGGGAGATCACCCAAACCTACCCTCAAAACGCGGAATAGTACTCTAATCCTTAGATGAAGTGCGGTGGTAGCCAAAATCTGTCGGGTACACTAGGACATCCTTCCGAGGGCGACCCGAGGTTGCCGGCCGTAGCCAGTGGGAGGTCACTGTGTGGTTTAGTTAGTAACAGTCTGGCATAGCATCCATTAAAAATTTCCACACATACAAAGAAACAGTATATACCAATACCACTACAAAAATATATTTTAAAAACTCCAGCTATCGAAGTTAATTTTCACCATGAACTGAACCATCTATTCCGAGAAAATCCTCTTCCATAAAGCGAGGTGTTCGAGTGTGTATTTAATTACAGTGTGCTGTTGTAGTTAACATTTCATTTCTCAGATTTCAACTGAATTCATCTCGTTGCACGGTGATTTTCTAGTGAGCAGTGAACGGTAATTCCTTTGCAATATCCTTTGTTTATTTCTTGTAATAGACATATTATCAGTCTCGTATTAATTACCGTCTGCCGGCAAATTTGTTGGCGAATATCTTTTCTAAGTCTTATAGCATCAAAACTAATATCAAATCATGATAGATTTATGAGATTGTTTGGTATGGGGTTTGTTGTTTTGAGGTTACTTGCAGTTATTTATACAAAGCTCTCGAAATTGACGTCGCCTGCCTGATGGAAAGCCGTGGGGCATCTAGCGATTGGGGGGCACTCTCACAGTCAGTAAGACTTCTGACAGTGGTCCTCAAGTTGGCGACCCTGTGATGTGTCTCTTCACGCTCCGCTTGAAGAACCCGGGATTGGCATGACTGGCAGGTGAATCGGGCTTGGGCTCCAAAAATCTGGGTAGAGCCCAAAAGCACAATATAAAATGTAACTGTCTTCCAGTCCAGCTACATGTTAATTTAAAAGGAAAATACTAAACGTCTAACTCGTCTTCAGAATCGAATGTTCGGAAACTTAAGTGACCCTTATTTTTAAGATATCCGTTTAGGCGAGTGGAGGGCTCCTGCAAAGGATTTCAACCTTACTTCCAAGTGATGCACATGCTGACCGCGGACAAAGCTCTGCGGTAGGCAGATCGTAGTTTATGAAGATCAAACAGAAGTCATCACTAACGATGACGAAAAAAAGGAATTTCAACAACAGCTGCTGGTAGTCACCTTTTACAACGAACCGTGTAGGTTTCAAAATAGAGTTGTCAGGTTCAACTGGAACTTACAATAATATTATGAAATTAAGGTGCAATGCTTGTTTAAGAATTCAGTAAAGTTCATTCCATTCCATTTTTATCTTTGTTCACTTTTCAACAAGTCCTTCAGGGCTAAGTCAACCTCAACTGCAAATGGTGCACCTTCAGAACAACCGACGTGAAAAGTAACCCTTATGGCGGCTGTACACACTCGTCGAGACACCCCGAGACAGGCCGAGTGCGACTGTGTACAGGGCGCACTCGTCTCGTCTCGCTCTTGTCTCGCTCTCTCGTTCTCGTCTCGGTCGCTCTCGGTGGCGTGTCGGTTTTTGTGCCCGAGTCAAAGGGTCTCGCTGGCTCTCGCGAAGTAAATGAGAGCGGGCATGTACACACTCGTTCATTTAGTTGCCCTCAGAAAGTTTTAATGAACAGACGTATTTCATAAAATGGTCTAAAGAACTCGAATTATAGTTTTTTGACTGCTATCAGATAGAAGCCGTTTTATGGAATTCGAAGGATATTAAAGACAAGGATAAGCAATGTGTTCATGATGCTTGGGTGCGAATTTTTGCCTCTATTCAGTCTGGAGCTGCAGCGGAATCAGTTAATAATCGTTTTTTTATTAAATAAACATTTTATTATACTTAAGCTTGCGGTACAAAAACAAACAGCAGCAGCAATTTCCACGTCCATTGTCGCAGGAGTCCTATGAGACTCTGAGCTTACGAGTGTGTACAGGCATGCTCTCGTCGAAAGCCTTCTCGGCCGAGGCTCTCGGCGAGAGGCTCTCGACGAGTGTGTACAGCCGCCATTACGTAGTTTGTAGGTCAGACGGCACTATCTCCGAACAATTATTATCAATGGCAATTGGCATCAATTGGCAAAACCAAATCATAGCCACTCCTAGAAAATAATAAAAGCGTACGTTCAGGCTCCAAATACAAAATGGAGTTAAAATACAAATTGGAGTTTTGGAACAAGGTACTAAAAAAACGTTATGATGAAAGAAAAGAAGCAACAGTAATGACTTTAACAAAACTAGCCGATTATGATGGGTAGACGACAAAATTTGTTACTACACCCTAATAATAGGTATATGTTCACCAATAAAATCTTAACTACAATCAACAGTTTATAATTTCACCCCTTCCAATAAACATTAAGTCGTCACCCCATCAGCCATAATCACAAGTGATTGTTTTACAACAAAAAGAACTTGAATAGTTCTCGAGTTAACAATAGACAAACAAGCAAACCCTTCGGTTTAATATTTTAACGTCACAAACTTGCAAATATTTGTATGTAGGTAAATGTAATGTTAAGGGACAAGCGGGTAGCGGGTAGTGTTTAAAAAAGTATTTTTTCAGCATCATCATGCAATCATCAGAATGTTTTTCATGTGGTTATATAGTTAAGTTAACATTGGAAACAGTGAATTTAATTGGACTATGTAAATACTCTTCTTTCAGTGAGGAATGGAGAACTAGGAGCATAGATGAAAGAAGACTAAGTAAATCTGAAGTAAATCAACTAACCTTATCCATTTTATTGCTTTTCTTAGGAAGAGCCAACCTTGATGTATGAGTAAGTATATTGGCTAAATTTTAAAATTAGTCGAAGTTAATTTTTACGCAGCTCACACACCTTGTGGTCTATGAATCCTTGCATGTTGCAAGGATTTCGCAAAAATCTCAGATCATTCCAATTGTATGTGTTATGTATGAGACGTCCCTTTAGAGGGAGTGTTCGTCATGAAGACGTCATAATAAAACGATTTGTTTTCCATATCTGTACTAAACAAGTTTGAATAAGTGCTTAAAGTATTATTTGGCTAATAGGTATAATATTATTATTAGCATATAAATTATACTACTCGTACACTTTAAAATCGCGTCATCGCTTGTGTCTTGAACCATTTCGTAAAAACAAATAGTGCGTTTAGTATAAAACTATAAAATGTGTTATTACTCGTATTCACGAGGGCTCTACGCAACGGGTTTGGCGAGCAAATATAAAGAAACATTATCAATTACAAGCCACTGTAGTCATGGTTATAATTGCTGGTAGTTTATGTTTTTTATTAATAGATAATATCAATGATTATTTTACTGCCAATTAGATTGAAGGGGCCGGTCTGTGAAGCCACATTATCCCGCTTATGGTTGTGAAGCGTGGCTATAGCGGAACCAGGGCAGTATCATACAGCTTGGCAAAATAAATCTAAGCGTGGTCCTACATTCCAGTGCCCACACATTAATTGTTCGCAGTGGTCCCATAGTTTGGCAAATACGATTCTGTAACATTCCTCCGACAGACGTTTCTCTGCAGGATGAGCCGCCTCACGCCGCCAGAACGTTTCGATTATGAGTTGTTCACGACAGAACCTTTCAACTACGAACGTTTCGCCGACAGAACGATTAATTCACGAGTGAATCGACGACAGAATCGTTCACGAAATAAGAATTCGTCGACAAAACAAAAAAAAATACCACGATGGCTAAGGCGGGAGTGAAGCGGGGCGGAGCTCCCGCCTTAGCCTCGGGGTACTCTGAGCCGAGGTGTTAAGCATTCACTTTAATTAATTATGGTTAACACCCCGACGTTGAGATCATCCTTATAGATTTAGTCATTACTTGTGATAAACCATGCCTAAATAATGTTTGTTGACGAATTCGAAAGATTCTGTCGTCGATTCACTCATGAATTAATCGTTCTGTCAGTGAAACGTTCTGTCGGCGAACAACTCATAATCGAAACGTTCTGTCGGCGGCTCATTCGGCAGAGAAACGTCTGTCGGAGGTATGTTTCGGAGCCGGCAATACCGGCCTGCAGCACGTGCGAAAGCACGATGTTTGCATTACGGGAAAACTGTAGAAGATCGAGAATCTGTAAATGGAAGATATTTCGAAAACTTTAATTGTATGGAATTTTCTATTCCATACTATATATTATTTGTATACTATACTGGTTGAATTTATAGTCGTTTTGGAACGGAAAGGTTTAGGCACGGTTTCGATAACAGAACCGATCGGCACTGTCAATTTGAAAATCAACAATAAAAAATTACGAAGATGTCAAAATCTACATCGTTTGCAAAAATCAAAACGAGAACTCCTGGTTATTACTTAAAATTTCAAGAAATACGTTTACTACGATTTTCTACTACATTTTTTCATTCAATGTCTAACGTTCCAATCAGTAAGAAGAGTCACCGCGCCGGGAAAATTCGACCAATCACAACGCATGAACGCACTGGTCCACGTGGACTCGTTGCCAAGTAACGTCGGTAGGTACTCGACTAGTTACGTCTTGTAGGTAGGTAAATACGCTCGGCCGACCGCGCCGACCGGCGACCGCGGCGCGCAGTTCGACTATAACTCGCGCGCAGTATTGTCGTCGCGATCGACTTTTATTGTGGTCGGAAATAAAACGATTAGTTTACACTCGAGAGTACGAATCTCGTGATGAATTACGCAGTGCGATAGTGGACGCCTTTGAAATAGTGAAAAGTGACAGAGACACATTGAATAAACTAAAAGACAATAGCCTAAAACGTGCCCGTTTGTGTACCGAACGTTCTGGACTCCATTTTGAGCAGTTGCTAAGGTACAGGGAAGTGTAAATAAACTGTGAATAGGTAGGTCTAGGTATTTAAGTTGATTATTTTGTAAATAGCTCCAATTTTTTAAATACGCCGGAAATACTCCCTATTTGTTCGTGTTTATTTTCATTATTATTACATAAACCTTATTAATTCACCGTAAAATAGAACAATATTAAAGTATTTCCGACGGTCCTAGGCCCGTGTAAAGTATGAAGGAGAAATTGGAGTCCTTTATTATTATTAAATATTGCATTATTATTAAATGTATTATTATTAAATGATGCATTCGGTCAATGAACTGATCACATGGAAGCACGCGCCGCGGCGTAGGTACCTATGGGTTTCGGAGTTTCATTCATTGAAAAGTTCAATGAATAATCGAAGCGCTACTAATGTTTCAACTCGAACGAGTGAAAAAGATGACATAGAAGTCATTTTTTTATTATAACCTGCACAGCTGTTTTGACACTCCGAAATGGTTCCATTATTGATTCCGAGTAGCCCCCTCTCGGGTCCAGAACGACTATAAATTCAACCAGTATATTACTATCTATTATTTATTCGCTAGATGCGCCACTGCTTTCTTACCATCAGGCTGGTGGCGACGTCAATTTGGCGAGCCGAATATAAAAAAAAAAAAAAAAAAACTGAATACGAAAATAATTATATTATTTTTAATTTGTCTGTATCCCGAATAAGTATATATACCATGTCGAAACTTCTGAATCAATTTCAATAATACTTGCCATAATCTGAGCTTATGATTCGATCGAGGAAGGATACTTTTGATCTCGATTCCGCGGTTCCTGTGGGAGAGGATATAAAATGGTTTTCAATTGTAATTTCTCAATTTCATATATTTTTTTAGGGTCAAAAAGAAATTGTTCCACACAAGTTTCAATATTAAGGGGTTATTAGTTCAGAAATTAGAGACGCATCTCAACCTTTGCTACACCTAGAATTCAAAGGTTCCTATGAATATAAAAGTCATTCTAAGGTGGCGTGTTTGCTAAGTTGTAATTATTCAGATTATCTTCACCTGTGTGGGAATCTGACTTATACAGTCATGATCTACGTGACGTGCAGCCAAAGGACGAAGAAGGAAGGGTTCTCAAGGCAGCGCAGACAGCGACAGCAAATATCCGCTCTAACGAACGTGCACACTACGGCTTTATCTCGCCCGGCTATCGAGGAACAATTTCGATAGTCAGGGCGGCATATTTGTGTCTTCGTCAGGAACATCACAGCTGGTTGAAGACGACTTCGAGGCTTGCATGGAATCCGCAAACGTAAGTGAACTCGTACTCGAACAGTGCGTTTTCGGGATTGGTCGCAGCGGCTGCTGTGAAATTACGATTTCTTATTTGCGTTGCCGTGATTATTTAGGAGATGAGGGGGACGTGAAGACGGGGTCACATTTGCTGCAGCAGTGAGTGACAAGGCGTAGGGGTTAGCTATATCATAGGTGAGACGGAAGCCGGTAGCGCCAGTTGGGCCCCTGTACTATGTAGCGGGCGGCCGCTACATAGTACAGGGGCCCAACCGTTTCAGCGCTTCTCCCTGGCCGGAGTCGGTCGGAGGCCGGAGTCAACCCCCGTAGCCACAGTAGAATATATACACTTAGCGCCTACTGGTCTAGTACACAAATATAGGAAAATGGATTCTTGTGGCTTATTGTGCAACAAATATTAAGAAAAATGCAATACACACATGAGCTTAGAGTAAATGAACTATAATATACTAACCCGTTCAATCTAACTTTGCCGCTGGATTAGAGGCGTATACCCGATTTTTTTAATTAGACGAAGTAAATTGACGGTAGCTAATTTCACTTCGTCATAGAAAATAAGCAACATTGTATGAAGAAGTGACATTAGTTGCTGTCAATTTACTTCGTCTAATTAAAATTCGACTTTAGTATGGAGCCGAGCGGCGAAGTTAGAGTGAACGAGCAGTAAAACAGTTTTGACTGTTCTATTTTACGTAAAATTGACGAAACTCTAAGCCTGTATTGAAATTTAGAAATAAGTATATTACGAATTTCAAAACATTTATAAATTACTTAAAACTACCAATAATTCAGAACGTATTGACATTTCTTAATTTTGTAATTTTATATGTACCTATAGATTACAACACCATATAGATACCATACTGTCCTCTATAAAGGACATAAAAGTAAGGATTGTCGTTGCTACGATACCTCAATACGCAGTACAAACAGATATAATATTTATATTTTTAATTAGTATCTGAGCATCGGATTTTGCAGAACCCGAAACTGTTCATTAGCAATGATTTTATCAACCCCGATTTTCACCCCCTGATAATTGGCAAGGGATGGCAGGGGATGATCAACGACATATGTTCAACCCTACGGTCCGTTTGATGCCCATTATCTAGCATCAGATAGAAAGAGGGATATTTTAAGGGTTACTTTGTGTCCAGTTTTTTTGACTCTTATATTTGTAGGGTTGAAAAGGTTATTTTGATGTTGACGGATGAATAATAGATAGGTAGGTAGGAAGGTAGTGGGTTGTATAGTTATCGTGTCTTGGTTTCGTAGTATTGAGCGGACTGATTAACAGGTGTCAACGATGCATATTTAAGGTTTGTGATATAAATCTATGGCGGTGATGTCTTTAATGTATGCAGATAAATGCTGACAACAGGTAAACAGTGCATAGTTCTATTTTATTAAAGCACTTGGCGAAAAAAAAACATACTGTAGATTTCCAAGTGTATTATGTTCCTCATTTGATTGAGGGTGAGTGATAATCAAAATACGGACAATCAATTTGTTTTTTCGATATTTATTTCAACCATTTATGATAATGATGGACATTTGATGACGTACCTACTTATAATAATATTGTCATATAAATGTATGGGTATCAAGAATTTAAGCACTCGTGACCCCGCGGACTCAGTGTTTTCTAAATGATCACTTCAGTAAGTAATTTTCACTATGGCCGGTTCTTGGATGGGTGATCAACGCGTGACCACTTTATGACATTTATATGCGAGCGTTTCCGTGTTACGGAAGGCATATTACCTAAGCTGTTGTTCCCGATTGTCAGCAATAAGACAGTGGTAACGCAAAATTGAAGGCCTTATGGGCGGTTACAAAAATTGCAACATTGTGTCCTGTCCATTTCAACACAGCAATAGGCTCAACACCTAACACCTATTACTTGGGACAAAAACTATACGGTGGAATGTGAGCGTATACTATGCCTCAGTTAACCCCTTTGGGGATAAGGGCATGACTGTAATGTAAGTATGTATATATGTATCAAGAATGGATTTGAAACTAGTGGCTTGCTCAAAACTGCGATGGTTTTAGGAAACATTGACAAACTTGATGATGGAAAAAATTTGTATTTTTGTGTGTGTATGTGTTTGTAATGAGAAAACTCAAACCCTACTGAGCCGATTTCAAGAATTCTTTCAGCATTGGAAAGCTACATTCATCCTGAGTAACAATTAAATTTTGTCCTTTTTTTTTTAAATGAAATTTTGTTCCCTGGTATTATAACTTGTATGTATATAGTGTATAGTATCTGTAAATAAATAAAGTATAACTCCTGAGTAACATAGGTTATTTTTTATTCCCATATTCCCAGGCGAACGGGAGCTACGCGGGGAAACCGGACCGCTAGTCATTAATACTTATATTGCAAGTGGTTGCTGTGGTGTCGGGTTTTATTCCAGAATCGAAATAAATAGGTAATAGAGATATTTAAATTTTGAGTTCGAAGGTTCTCCATAAGAATGTGTATTCATTATAAAAATGCAAGTACATTCCAAATCGAGATATTCAAATACAAGCGGGATTAACGATCAACTGATGATGATCATACCAGAAGCACATATTAGCTAAAAAGATCAGATGCTTCAAAGCTTCAGATCAGAAGATCAGAAGATCAAAGCTCTGTGTATTGATACCTGATCTATCTAACCCAAAAACCAAACTGTATGATAATAAAAACTATTTCATAATTCGCAACTGTCCTACTTAATAAAGATCTAAGCGCGATCTACGCTGACACTGACGTAGGGAATGGACTTTGTTTGTTCTACCCAATATTATAACTTACAGACAACAGCTTTTGAAACAATTTAAATAAATGCTGATTAATTGAAGCCGTTGAAAATGAAACCCACACAATGATATTATTATCATATCTATAAAACTATTAAATTAGATCTATTTTCTGAATTATCATAAAAATGTGCATTATACCTTAATTCCAAAGACATTTTGACCAAATAACCTACTTACAGGGGTGTTGTGACCTTGTGCTACCAGGGCGGGCGTCCCAGGTGTTACTCAATGTTACAACGACATAACCATTAAGGCAAGGTAATTCTCTATTCCAACCGTATGGTTTATGACTGAATATTGAATTTAATTATCTAGAACTTATTTGTAAGAATAAAACTTTCGATTTTTTACAGAACTTGATAACAAGATATTCTTAAGTAAGTAAATAGTATTTCGCGTGAAGTCCCGAATTAGATTAGATTAGATTCTCTCCATATAAAAGACTAGCGGACGTCGCGCGGTTTCACCCGCGTAGTTACCGTTCCCGTAGGAATACGGGTATAAAATATAGCATATGTTCACCGCAAAGAGTGTAGCTTCCCAACAGTGAAAGAATTTTTCAAATCGGTTATGTAGTTCCGGAGCCTATTCGTTACAAACAAAAAAATAAATCTTTCCTCTTTATAATATTAGTAAAGATATCTGTTAAAAAAATGTTTATGATTTATCCAAGACTCCCTGTCTTTGGATTTAAGTATAATCGTAAACTATAAAAAAATATTTCATTAGGTATACAATTTTAGAAGAACAACCATTTTAGATATAATTAGGTGCTAATATAATTACCTAGTCGTATCTCTTCAAATATGTATTTCGTATTGACAATTAAGTTTACTAATGTAAAATTTATTCAACAGGTATGTACTGATTAGAAAATCAATCGACCCGTCCAAGCAAAACTCGGTAATCGTAAAATCTAATTTTTTTACAGGAGAAAAGATTTACTGATTTTATTAACTATTTTTTTACAGTGTGGGACTAAAATTCATTGATGTATCGAATGAAAGCAATTTTTTTGTTTAATGGAACTGTGACATTCATGGGACGGTTCTTTTACACAGGATCTAGTAATTTACAAAGACAAATAATACCTAAAATTCTCTACATCAAATATTACAGTAAATCATTTTACGGTGCTGTTGCAGAAGGTAAATATATGAAATACAATATTTCATAGCTAACATAAATATGGACTTTTTGAACGTTATTTTAGTGATCGTAAGAAAATTTTTTTTTTGACGTTTCAAAACACCGGTATTTTTGTGAAATGACATCCTACTAAATTACTAGTCCGCCAACGTCATAAGGCTGGTAACACACGTCAATTTGTCACTAATGAAGTCATTGCATTATCTCACTACCTAATGTTCCATTCACTGAGTATAACCCTTGCCTTCGTATATATAATTAACTAGGGGACAAACCGCAACGGGTGGTTAACTTGGAAAATTATCCATTATATCACTTTATTATATTGTCACATTTCTATGTGATTTATTATAAATTTCATCCGGGTTTTTATTGAGGTTTATACTATCGCTTTCAGTCAGATAGGTGGTCTACTCGTACTTACAATTTATTTACATTAGGCTGAAAGATATAGTATAAAATTATTGTAATAATAAAGTTTGTATTGAGTTTTAAAAGTACTCTATCAGAGTGTTACGTACGAATTGAGTAACCTCGTCCTTTTTTAATGAATTTTGTAAAATTTGGTAATTTTAAAATTTATAACAATGTGAACTGAGTGTATTATCTTTGCAGCTTTACAATTTCAATTTCAATTTCAATTTATTCATTTATTGTTTGTTACAGGTTTTTTACATAGATGTTGTAGATTTAAATACATTAGTCCTTCCGTAACATGCCTTACTAGCGTACAACAATATTTTAATTTGAAATACATATTTAATTTTAAAGATTTATATAATGTCATATTTACACAAATGTCATTTAGGTACTTAATCTAAAATCAGATTACATAGTAGAATTTACTGGCGTGCAACAATGTCTATTTCAATTGAATTTAAGATTTTTAAGAATGTCAAGTTTATAAAATAAATGTCAGTATCAAATTACATAATAATTCATTAAATTATATTACCGTTACAAAAATTTTATCAATATTACTAAAGTGTCATAAATTATTATCGTTAATGTATTCCTCAATCGAATAATATGTCTTAAGGATTAAAAAATCTCGTAGTCTGTGTTTGAATACATTAATAGGTTCAGACGATTTAATATAGTCTGGCAGTTTATTGTACAGCTTCGCACTCATTCCAAAGACACTCTTTCTAAATTGTTGAGTCCTGCACCTGTCTATGTGTAATTTATTTTTATTTTTATGTCAATACCTACATAAGATGAATGTTGGTGAAGCAATGTTCAGCAACATTCATCTTTGCATAAAAGTGGTTAAAAACATATCCAGATAAATACTCAAAAGTTGAATCCGCGACCACTTGAATCCGTAGTCATAGCACCTGGGACATCCTTCCGAGGGCTTACCCGGGGCTCCCAACCATAGGCTGTTGGGCGTGACGTGAGGTTTTTTAGTCGGTAGGAGTCCGGCATGGCATCCATGAGGATTTTCCCTCACGTTAAATTTAAAAAAAGATCTGTAGTCAGGTAGGTACATGTTTATATTAGTTTCATTTGGGCTAGATGATGCTGTGTGAGAATGTCCACAAATATTTATTTATTCATTATACACTTTATTACACGCCAGGTAAAAAATTTAAGGTACCTACTTAGTAACATTTGTTCAAAAATGAATACAACGCTAAAAGTGATCTCTACCACTTTTCATTTATTTATCAACTCAAACCACTAAACTAGAACACAAGGAGATCAGTCAAAGCTAGTTGCAACGTGATTACGTTTAAATCCCTTAAAAATAGTTACTTGAAATGTAGAATCACTAAAAAAATTCCACAAATAAATCCATAACTGCTTACAATTCCCTTAATTAATGGTTCCATCATACATTATTATAAAACACTAAGGTACGTTATATTTTCCAATAAGTTAGGAGCATAGTTATCAGCATTATTTAGTCGTGTCTGTATCTAGTCTCGAGCCCTAACGAACTCCCGAAGCTTTGACGCACAGAGGCCCTTAATAGAAATTGAGTTACCAACCAGACAAAATAAAACTAAATCAATGCCGCTTCTCGCATGAAACTGGAATCGTTTCCTAAGATGAAAATCAATACAAAGGAGAAAATAGATAGTTATACTTATATATGCTTACATTATAATTGAACAGGTCTAATGGTTGTTCCAATTCTAATCGGCGTATTCGGTTAATTAGTTATTAATCTCGTCATTGGTATTTCCAATTCATAGTTTAGTTCGTAGCAGTAAAGCTGTGACGTTAAGATTAAGCACTGCGCTACAAATACAATGGTATAATCACTAATACGCTTAACGGCGTATTTGTACCTAATTATAGCATCGTATTAGTAGCGCAGTGCTTAATCTCTTACGTATGTACTCGGATATACCTAGTTTAGCTAGTCCAGCTTATTACTAGCTAGTATTTATGGCTCATCATCATCACGCCGTTTCAACCCCTCAAAGTAATTTTTCGATGCGACAAAAGGCAGCCACCTTATATTAATCCGCAAGTTCAAGACTACCTACCGCTAAATATAGTCTATTGCTATTATTGGATATATTATGCTCATAATAATACGAATAAGTATACAATAGTCTGCATTTGACGAGTCGACAAAAATATAATATACACTTAATCGTTACACTTGAACTTTCAGAAAAAATATTAAATTCAAATTTTTTTTTTTTTTTTTTTCAGAAAGTTTGAGAGCACGTGTCGATTACAGCTCTACAAAGTACCAACTACATGGTGTTCTTGTTACATGACCAACACGGAAATGAAAACTATTTCAAAAATAGGAATAAGATGGGTAAAGACTCGAATACAGAAAATATAAATAGTTCGTTTAAAGTTGAGTATCTGGGTATGTTTTCACCTCTTTTATGCAAATTAAAGTTGCTGAAATAATATTAACACAAAATATTATATTCAATAAAATTTTCTTCTTCGTATTGAAACTTCAAAACTTATTCAGTCGAACATCGCAATGAATTTTTCGGCTATAATTGGGTCCATCCGACCAATTATTCGGACATTTTACACGCGTCTGCGTCACAAGGGGACTGCAACCCCGAAAATGAAACGGGATGACGTTTGACTAGTCAACTGCGCCACGTCATTCACTCACTCGAGACCAGGCGGGACCTCACGATTCAGTGCACCTGTTACTCTGCCCCTATAAAGTTGTACTTGATACAAACGATAAACACAAAAAGATTTGTTACCATTTGCATGAGATAAGGAGCATTTTGTTGAATAAAACGGTGCTTGTATCTCTTAGTATGAATCAATTAAAAAAATGTATTCTTAATATTCTTATCCTAGTGGCATTGCGTGTAGTTTTATGCCTAGAGTTGAGGCCGTTCTGAAGAATCTTAATAAATTCGGTTAGGGTTAACGGCGGCGTTTCAATAAGTAGAACAGAACTGTAGAGTGAGAAAATTCTTTACAGAGAGGGTATTTTATAACAAGAATTGTTATTGTTCTGTGGCTTCTTACAAATTTCTTTTTGGATTCACTTTCACATTCTAATATTCTCTCTATATAGTTAAACTACAATAACTTAAAGCAACGTGACCAATAGAAAGAGCTTCGGAATCGCATGTTTGCTATATATGCTGTATTTCAATAGCTTTGCGCAAAAATGTAAACAAACCCATTTTGATCCTACATATTCATAGTTACTTGCAATTGAGTATTCACCCTGATTATATTCCGATATCCAGGAGTCATACAGTGTTCTTGCAATCATTTCGACACCAAATAACTTCTTTATGATAGTTTATTTTCATTTAAAATACCTACTCAGGATAGTAAAAAATTCAATGATTTGTCATACTATATTTTTCTACTCATCTGTCTTAGACAACGATTGTCAAAGTATGACATGTTTACATTATTGCCAGATCGGGCAGGATTGGACTTATACATATATCTGTCTGTCATGTGATGTGGGGGAAATCGTATTCATTTCATATACACCACTACAAAAGCAATCGACTGTCACTATGAAAACACAAAACAATTAAAACAATACTCTCATAATTTCAGACACACACATGTATATTTGTTATACCATTTGGAGTACGCTTCTACAGAAGGGAAAGTCTCAGTATGGCGCCTCCGCTCCCGAAAAAGTCATAGATCGTGTTGCTCTTTGCAAAGTATAGGTATATTTGTTATTGAAACAACGTCATGTTGGTACCATGACTATGACTACTATCTACTGTATATAATATCCTTATATTCACATGTAGAGCGAGACCATTTTACCCCTTTCTAAAAAAAGCGGGAACGGATAAACGTGATATTTCACGCAGACAAAGTGTATAAGGAGAAAAAGTGCAGAAACTTTTTCTTTTTTGTGGATTTTTTTGCGAGAAAGATTTTTTTTTATGAATTAATGCTTTCGAATTTCAACGGCCAACTGGTCTGTAGTACATACTAAAAGAATGTGAAAAAAAAAACAATGTACTTATACTATACTTACCGGTCTACATTGTTTATGCCTCACCACCATAATGTTCTCCAGTGCAGCTTGTCCCGAACGAAGTTCGGATTAGTTCCCAAAATTTTGTAGTAGAAACTGTAGCCTCGTAGATGCTCGTATCTTCCCTAAGTAGCTTTAATGTCTTTAGCCCAGATTACCGATAAGAAATGAGTTTGTGAGAAAGAATTTTTTTTTGTGGTAAGTAAAGATTAGAAGATTTATCAACAAAATACAAATACATATATATTTAGTACCTTCCGAGAATTTTAAATTGTTATGCTGCCGATAGTACTTTGCAGTAAGTAATGATTAGGTAGCCTACCAAATACAAAATTTC
This sequence comes from Miltochrista miniata, assembly GCA_933228765.1. Taxonomy (NCBI): domain Eukaryota; kingdom Metazoa; phylum Arthropoda; class Insecta; order Lepidoptera; family Erebidae; genus Miltochrista; species Miltochrista miniata. The sequence continues at coordinate 33,731,567 of OW121747.1, read as the reverse complement.
TCAGTAAATAATTTGTTCTCGGTCCTCAAATGATAACAACATATACCAAATTGTATAGCTACATCGTTATTACACTTATAGCTCATGCAATGTCACAAAAGGGCAAAGTTTCCGAACTGAGCTCTGTTTTTGGCTAATGACATCCTTTGGCAAAATTGTAGTTTGAAATAATACTTATCTACGTATTATTTACTTTACATGTAACAAAATGAGGGCTCTCGCCGCGTCTGTCTGGGTATTTGATTAGAAGTAGGTACTCTCCAAATATAGAATGGAATATTTTATTTTCACCGATGTATGGAGGAGTTAAAATAAAGGTTACTTCAATATTTCCTTGAGTTTACCCACGTCTGGGTATAGAGATGAATGTTTTTGTTTCACGCCACACGCCCCAAGAAATTACGGAATAATACCCGAGCAACCCCCAAACACGCGAGATAGCACCCGAACCATCTAGGTGAGGCCGCAGTGGTAGTCAAAGTCTGTTGGGAATCCTATGGATATGGATATATCCCATGGATATCTCCATATCCATAGGATTCTCTAGATCTAGACCTATATAGGGTTATCCAGTGCTCCCAATTGTAGGCAGTAGGTAGGGAACGTGTGGTTTTTAGTCGGTAAGAGTCCAACATAGCATCCAAGAAGGATTTTCACACGTTACAAAAAAAGAAAAAGGAAAGAAAAAGAGTAGAGAGAGCATAGATTTAGGATTTTTCAGAGAGAGGGATTTCTACACGTCAATACAATAAAAGGTACTTACTGGCGTTACCACGACCCTGCATGTGTAAGTCACGCAGTGTCCATCTTCTTCTTCTTCTATATATATAAAAATATTGTGTGCGTTTAAGTATCTATTAAAAACTCAAAATTTACTGAATCGACTGAGCTCAAAATTCGACACGATATACAATAGGATTCAGAGATGGTTTTAGGCTACTTTATACACTTTTATCATAACAGCAATATGAATAAAATAGCTTTAAAAATTGATTTTACCAATAGATGGCGCTGTTCGTTTTTTTTTAAATTATATTCTGCCAGCTTCAGAACAAAATATTATAAACAACCTATTTAGAAGGTACCTACCAGATTGATGTTTTTTAAGAGAAGTTTGATTGCGGCCTCCTTGCATTCAGAATAATAAAAGAGAGTACTTACCTAATAAAGAGGTCAGATATGTTTTGCATGTTATTTTTGAACTTTTTGGACATTCGGAATTTTGGAGTTTTGGACTTGAGACTTTTGGAATTTTGGAGTTATGGAGTTTTGGACTTTTGGACTTTTAGAATTTTACACTTTTAGACTTTTTAGTTTTGGACTTTTGGACTTTGGACTTTTGGACTTTTGGACTTTTGGACTATTGGACTTTTGGACTATTGGACTTTTGTACTTTTGGACTTTTGGACTTTTGGACTTTTGGACTTTTGGACTTTTGGAGTATTGGGCTTTTGACCATTTGGACTTTTGGATTTGGAGTTTTGGACTTTTAGAGTTGCAGAGTTTTGGAGTTTTGGACTTTGGACTCTTGGAGCTTTGAACTTTTGGACTTTTGACTTTTGGACTTTTATACTTATGTAGTTTTGGACTTTTGAAATTTTGGAGTTTTGGACTTTAGACTTTGGACTTTTGGAATTTTGGAGTTTTGGAGTTTTGGAGTTTTGGAGTTTTAGTGTTTTGGAGTTTTGGAGTTTTGGAGTTTGGAGATTTGGAGTTTTGAACTTTTGGACTTTGCACTTTTGGACTTTTATACTTTTGGTGTTTCGGACTTTTGGAATTTTGGAGTTTTGGACTTAAGACTTTTGGACTTTTATAATTTTGGAGTTTTGGACTTTTGGACTATTGGACTTTTGAACTATTGGACTTTTGGACTTTTTGATTTCTGACTTTGGACTTTTGGACTACTAACTCCTACATAATATTTCATGATATTTCTTTCGAAAAATAAGGTCATGAAGAAGTTTTACTTCTTACGTGTGTACAATAGTACACGCACGCATTCTTTTTTTTTTAAATGTACCCATCATTTAGTTTGTTCCTCATTTCTCATAGGTACATAAAACCACCATAAAAAAGTCACAGCGAAGCGTGGCAGGGTACCGCTAGTTTATAATAATTATGTAAGTATAGGTACCTACTTATCTATTTATACTTATTTTCTTTTTAACCGACTTCAAAAAAGGAGGAGGTTCTCAATTCGTACGCTATTTTTTTTTATGTATGTTACGCGATAGCGGCGACAATTATGGATGGATTTTGAATTTCTTTTTTGTTTGAAAGAGGCTACTTCTGAGGTGGTCCCATGTCCAGGGTATCAGGATCTGATGCTGGGATCCAGGAGAAATCAAGGGGAACCACCGAAAATTGTAGGAACAACTAGTGCGTTCGTTAACTTTTTGATTAAGTGCTTTAATGTACTACAATTTAATACTTCTGATGATGGAACCGAAAGACAGTCGAGGAAATTCCTTAACGATTTACAGCAGTTACCTTGTGTTTCGGCTTGATTGATTTGTGTTGATGAGAACTTTACACATAGATAGATATACTTTTCGGTCCACCCGTCACTTAAAACAATAAAAAAAAAATAGCACCTACTTCATACAAATCCTTAAAAATAAAATTTACTTAGCACAAAGTAGTATTTTGATTTATCAGATTTTATCCATACTAATATTATAAAGCTGAAGAGTTTTTTTGTTTGTTTGTTTGAACCTAGGATCTCAGGAACTACTGGTTCGATTTCAAAACTTCTTTTACAGTTTGATAGTCCATTTATTGAGGATGGCTATAGGCTATATAACATCACGCTAAGATGAATAGGAGCGGAGCAGCAATGAAGAATGTTTCGAAAACGGGAAATTATTTTTACCGTCTGAGAGCTTCCGAGGCGTACGCTGATTAAATGGTTAAAGTTACGTAAAAATTGTATACTACAAAATTGTTTCTCTTAAAAAGTTCTATAAAAAAGTCCGCGACGGTATATGACTATCTTTTAAGGTTCGCTCACATTAAACTTATTTGTCTTTCTTTAAAGGTTCTCCAGCGGGAGTAAGTGGGACTGCGCCGCCTCTTACTGCGAGCAGGTCATGCTCGCGAAGGAGGCGGCGGCGGCGGGCCGGGTGCGGGAGAGAACTCTCCCACTCGAGTTCCGCAGTCGGCGCCTTGGGCGCCGCCGACGTGTCTTCGCCGAGGACTATCGGCCTCCATGACCGGGGGTCTGAGGACGGTGAGAGGGCCGCTCACCGTCCTTACAGAAGCAGGCCCATGACGGCAGCGTGACGTGAGCAACTCACGCACGCCCCCCGCCCTTAGAAGCGGGGTCACACCCGAAACCCCCTATAGACGCGGGATTGCACCCGAACCACCCGGGTGGGTCTGTTGGGAGTCACGGGACATCTTTCCTGAGGGCTTACCCGGGGCTCTCAACCATAGGCTGTTAGGCGTGGCGTGAGGTTTTTTAGTCGGTAAGAGTCCGGCATGGCATCCTATCTCACAATATTATCAAACTGAAGAGTCTGTTTGTGCTAGGATCTCAGAAACTACTGGTTGCATTACACAAAAATAATTTTACAGTTTTTTAGTCCATTTATTGAGGATGGCTAATTGCTATATAACATCTCGCTAAGACAAATAGGAGCGGAGCAGCATGAATAATGTTTTAAGAACGGGGAACATTTATTTCTTTTGTGAGCTTTCATTGCGTACGTTGCGTAAATGGTTAAAGTTACGTAAAAATTGTTTACTACAAATTGTTTCCTCTTAAAAAGTTACAAAAAAAAGTCCTGAACAGCATATGCCCATCTTTTAAGATTCACTTACAATAACCTTCACAATAATTTTTTAAATATGAGCGACGCAACTCGACTACACTTCGCTCGGGAGTAAACGTTTTCTGCAGCAGTAACCAGTCAACTGAAAGATAATACCGGCCAAGTGCGAGTCGGACTCGCACACGATGAGTTCCGTACCAATAAACGTACATAAATAAACGTGACGGGAAACATTATATCACTTCAACAAAGTTGTGCGGGTCAACTCTAAATGAATATAAGCGACGCGACGGGAAAATTATATCACTATAAACACACAATATTAAAACCTACCACAACTCTCTAATAAATATATCTACCTAAGACACGCGACGAGAGTAAATGCGACGGGATTATATTACCTACTTAAAATATTAATACTATACCACTCTCTTTGTCACTCTCATGTGACGCAAACGAAGTTGCGCGGGTCAGCTAGTACATTATAATATTGAAGTTGGTGCCATTAATAATACCTACCTAAACCTATGGGTTTACTTGGCGCTGACTTAATATGATATTGAATAAAATCTGGTAAATCAAAATACATATTACTTTGTGCTAAGTAAATTTTAAATGTATTTAAGGATTTGTATGAAGTCGGTTCTATTTTTTCTTAATTTTTTTTCATTTATTCTTATTTTTATAAATATATTTGAAAGAACAGCCAATATCATAGGTAACCTATGATATTGGCTGTTCTCTGGCACTATTTAATTGTCAGTACTTACCATATTATATTCTGTGTCTGTGTATTGTTACATCGTATTGAGATTTAGATATTGTCGGTATTATAAACCAAATGAAAAATTCTGACTGTTGCAACTTCGAGCTTATAAAAAATTGCTAAAAGTGATGTTTCCTTAGGTCCCATACGCTTTGATCACTATCTCGGTCCTTTCTTATCATTCAATGTGAAATAAAAAGTGCACCACCTTCAATCCTTCAAAAATTTCGGTGGCGGGTCTTTTTGAAGAGAAATATAAAAAACTGAAGTATGTACGATTGTATTGTATTGAAGTACCTAAATACGTCATACTTATTATACAAGTGCAGTACAAGTGGCTGTCTGCCACCTGACTGTGACGTCACCCTGTCATGAACTGACAACTGTTGGATTTATACATGTTTAGAGGCGGCAGTGCATCGACAACCTATATTATTTTTTACAATGGTTTATATAGTCAATGGAAAAATTATAGCTAATCAATTCTGCTTATAAATGAGGCATTTATTTAGTTGGAAAAATTGCATTAACTCTTTTATTTGTGATAGATGCGAGATCCTACTAACATCTTTTGCACCCCAATGGTTCGGGTCTAATATATAAATTAGTTCGCATCTCATAGTACATAGACAACTTCTAGTTCTAGAAATGCTAGAAGAGTTGAGCGGGATGCTGCGCAGTCTAAGTGGAGAGTCCCGAAGCACGAGTTGGCCGTGGCATGAGCTTGGATACCTAAAACCAAGGTCATGAGCATCGACATAATCATTTATCATGACCTTGGTTTTATGCACCATCGCCTGAACCAGTCTACATCTAAGGATCAAAGCCTGAGAATGTCCAGGAATGCTTTTACCTCGGGTTGGTCATCATGCTTAGTAGACATAGCTTGCAGAGAGTGCGCTATTAAATGCCAATGGGCTTGCCCAACCTGTACAAAAATCTTAGACCATATATCACGGGACTAGCCTTTGCGAACCACCGCATACAAAAATATTCTGCTAGTCATAGCGGGTGAAGGGGAAAACACAAACACATATAAAATTTCATTATATTTTAAAATGTATTAATCGACAAACGCGTAATGGCTGTTGTGTGTTAATTTTTATTGTACAGTCAACTACAATGAAATGTACTAGTTTAATTATATAAAATGATGTACTGATGTACAGTGCTTTTTATAAAGCCAATAGACCATTTGGTCTATTGGCTTTATAAAAAGCACTGTACATCAGTACATCATTTTATATGCTGAATCGATTGCTGTTGCAGAAAATGTTTTCTGGAGTGGATACTGTGACTGAACCCCCACCAGATAGACCCACGACTGAGACTTGGAAGAGATAGCAGGGAGGGACTGCGGACGGCGTAAGACCGTTTGATCTGTCATAAATTGGGTGAGGACGGTGGACTGTAAAAGGCTGATTTGATGAATAAATGCGGAAGTGTCCGGCTGTTGCACTTTCTTGCTTGAGCCACAGAACCCATACTGATAAAATTAGACGTACAGTTAGAATAGAATTCAGGCTTATTTTTATCCTAAACATGATTCCTTCCTTCCTGTCTAAAAATCGGGTAGGAAAGGTTTAGCTGTGCCCTAAACTACTTTACTTACTATTAAATATCAAGGTTAGTCAAGATAAAAATGTATTTTTATCTTTCAGACCAACCTCAATCATAAAAGACAAAGTGCGACTTTTTTTTTTAATCTTATACAAATAAAAATAACAATAAGTACTACTCTATACTTCTCTTAGTTCTACTAGGACAGGCGCCCGAAAACTGCCAACTCATGACCCAGCCTACAATCATACGCTCTCCGAAATAATTCAATTCGATCATAATTTGTAGTCAAGAAAAAATGCCTGAACAATATAATTATGTATCAGAATGTGAAGAAAACTTGCGAATCATGGTCGGGAACAAACAAGATTATGGACTATTATAGTACCTACCGTGGTGAGATAATTATATATTAAGGTTAAGAATTAAGGGTAGCTGCTTGTAGTTTCCGAGTCATTTCGGGAGCGGTTAAACGCTTTGTTTTACATGACAATGTTCTTGGACAGATTCACGCCTACTATGATGATGCTAAGAAATAGGTATCATTTGCTTACCCAGGACGAAATCGCTAGAGAGGTGAGCAAGGTAATAAATCATCTCATCTTTATAATATTTAAAAAAGCGAAAGGTTGTGTACCACATGGCCGTTAGATTGCTAACGACTAGCGACTGAACAAATCTGGCTGAAATTTGGTTGGTTATGAAGCGTGTAGAGGCCTGCTTGCTCAGTAGAGTGAGCAGGTATTAAGTAAATGATCCTGGCTGTAATCTTACACTAAAGTAGTACTAAGTAGTACAGTGCACGGCATCTAACTTTGCAAGGTTATGGAGTGAGCGAAGCACTTTTTGGCGTGAGTAGAGCATTTTTTTGTGCCTCTAAGTGTACAATGCGCGAACTTACCCCCACTGCTCCAAAACCCTGCCAATTAAGTTGCCTTGCGGTATAGTAGCTTTTGCATCTACGAGCATTCCGCGCTCCAGAAAGCACTTTTTGACTTCCTGTAAGTATTTGTTGCTAAGTTGGATTTCTATCTATAACGGCATTACATTTTTCAGTACGCCAATAGGCTCTCCACGTTTATTACGGACACCAGATAGTAGATACACTTCTTGGTGAGTATATGGCCTCCTGGGGACATCCTTAAGAGGGCTTATTCGGGGCTCCCAACCCAAGAATGTTAAGTGTTTAGTCGATAGAAGTCGCATAAAGCATCCCGGTAGGATTTTACTTTACTTTAAATAAAGTGAGTACCTATGTGGGCTGTATAGCACTAGGGCAGTTTTTGTTCAACTTTTTGACAGTACCAATTAGAACAGGGGTTCCCAACCTTTTCGTGGTCAGGGACCACTTTTATATTTTTCTTGTTAACAGGGACCACTATAAAGGCATAATTTAAACAAACTGTGATAATCAATCTGAAACTTAAAAAAACGCAGTAGGAAATTGCATAAACAGGAAACTTTCGTATTTTTGTATCTATTAATGTGATTTTTGGCTTGCATCTTCTTCACGAGATCTGCTAACCTGGAGGTTCGTATAAGAAATTGCTTTTAAACACCAAACCACTCAAGTGAATTTTTTGTGTTCTTCATGGATTCCTTCATTAACTTCACTCTCCCATCCTTTTAGCACGGACGCTCCGTGCTAAAAGGATTAGGAAGGGGGGGGGGGTACTATTCCACTTTTTCGAGGGGTGAAGAGACACGCCACCGTCTAGGCCGGCTTCTGTGAAAGAGCGGCGAGCAGCCAACTCGCCGCTCTCAGACTCGGTCATGGTGGACGACCGTGCCACCGACTACGGAACTTGGAATAGAGATTTCTCTCCCGCTGCATTCTTCGCGAGCACGACTTGCTCGCAGAAAGACACAGTTACGTCACACTTTCTCCCGTTGAAGACCAGAGCCCTTAACATGGTGTCCAGCGTGAGAATATTCAAGCCCAGGCCCGTAACGAGGTCTTGTCGCTGCTATGCCCATGTAGTGCCGTGTCCCCGCTGTAGATACTTAACGAAGCACCCGTGCCCGGTAAACATCTGTGACACTCGGTAGGTGAGGCTACCATGGCGCCGAATTAGTGGTGAGTCCTCACTTTGGTAGCTCAAGTCATACCTTACATGTCTCCATGAGCTTCTGGCGAAACAGGGATCACTATGCCTCTATTTCTTTGGGCACAGGCCTGTGGTCCCGATCCAGCGCCTTCTTGCACCATTGATACAACGACGCATGAGCCCTGTTTTCCAGGTCCCATGGAGGGGTCTTGGCTAGGAGACATGCCGCCTCAACGGATATCGTGCGGTACCCTCTCCTGACCGCCATCGCCTTTAGCGGGCTATGCAGTCTAGCCACGATGCCAGTCGTCAGGGCCTCCGCCCATACGGGGGTCCCGTATAGTTCCATACTCCGCACGACCCCGAAGGTCTCTTGCAGGGAGCGTTGGGTACTCTTATGTTGGGTACCAACCGCGAGAGCGCAGCTTTTGCCCCCTCTGTTTTAAGACTTCACTTCGGAAATGGTGTCGCTCTGTAATGATACGCTCAAGCTTGCAAACCTCGACGAGGAACACCATCGGTCGGTACCCCGATGGCGTGTCCACCGTCCGCCCGGCCTTTCGGATCAGAACCAGTTTCCCACACTTTAGACTTTAGGAAACTGGTCTTTAGCCAGGATCCACGCTCGGCCTGGAAACACATTCAATCGTGGGCAAATCCCAGACTTTGTGTTGTCTTTGCTCGCCGAGCCAATGGGCGTACCAACCGCTCCGGCTACTCGCGCTCTTCTCGCTCATTGCAACGGCTCACCACCCGATAAATTTAAAATCCTTCAGGGACCATATTTTTGCTCCTGCGGACCACTGGTGATCCGCGGACCACTGGTTGGGAACCACTGAATTAGAAACTAGTCATCCAAAATAACAAACTTAAACGGAGGTACATTTGGTAAGAAGCAGTGGGGACCTGATGACCTGATCTACAGGCCTCGATTCAAGCTTTACCAGTAGTCACTCAGTCAAAATGTTATTTGCAACATTACGTGTCAGAATGCCGGGTTTCGTATTCCATAAAAGACTCATCAGGTGGAGTTTTCAGCAAATCGTCTCATCTGCAAAGGATCTTTAGGCAAATTGCTTCTTCAAATAGTGTTGCCGGTAAAACATTTATTATTTTAAAGATTCTTTCGGCATACCGATATATCAGTAAACCAAGGCTGTGATAAAAATAGTCCTCTTTTCAACGTACCGATGTTCGGTAGTCAGAATTACCTAGCTCAAATGCTTAAGTATGTGTAGGTATTGTTCGGAGTTACCGTCCATAAGATACAGTCTTGTGACAGACAGACAGGCTGACGAACAAAGGGGGTCCCGTATTTCCCCTTTGGGTACGGAGCCCAAAAAAAAAAATTTTTTTTAAAAAATTGATTTCTTCTAGCGTACTGTGTACGTGTTTCCCACCTCTTAAAAGAGGCACGTTATTGCGTCGCGAACTTGAAGGTCACCGTAGATAGTCTTGGGGACTGTAAGAGTGGTTCCCAATTCGCCAGATGTTACCATGACTTTCCATTAGACGGGCTGCGCCATTTTGGCGAGCTAATTATTAAAAATTACTCTCTTTCTTCAAATATACACTGAGCTTCAAGGTCGGCTAGCTGCAAAGAGAGATTAAAACATACCTACATAATGTAAACTACATACCCATTCAAATTCATCAAAACTATTAAAACCCAATACAGCAAAACTGTTTCTTAAACTAAAATAAATACTTACAAAAATAGAGAAACCAAAATAGATAGGTGGTTTATCACTTGCCGCCTTCAATACGATTATCTATGTCCCATCCTAACCCTTTCGACGATGCATCGTTGATAAGTCAGCGTTGACTTACTAAATGTTCTTATGTCTCTTCCTAAAAAGTAGAATAAAAACATGCGTCTATATTTTAGTAGTGGGGCCTTAAAAAAGGCGTCGATTGAATTTTGGTGTTTTGTGAAAATGTAGTTTAATTATAGCCCCGTTAGATTACGAGCTATGAAACCGCGATTACACGCATGGAGGGAGTTTACAATTGATTTACAAGATAAGCTTTAAAAGCTAGCAATTAATTTACATGGCATAGTCTAAAGCAAATTAGAAATAAAATAAAGGAGGGAAGAGTGAGATATTATATCCTCTCACTCCTTCATTAAACCTACACTGGATTTGCTCGATGCCATCTAACACCTGATTCCATTAGTAACCTCAAAAACAGATTGTAAAAAAGCTCGATGACGAGGAGCGAGTTTACACGCTGTTTTAAACTCGCTGGCTTGTTGCTTGTAAACTCTTTCCATAAGCGAGTTTACACGCTGCTTGTAAACTCGCTCCCTTGTTGCTTATAAACTCTTTCCACATGATCGAGGCTTAAAACGTAGTGATTTAGTTTCAGCTACGAATAACAATCCATGGCACAACGAATATTTCCAACAGCTTGAGTTAATAAATTTTCATTACACACATTATCCTACACATTATCTTACTAGGTACCAAATTAAAAAAGAACTTGAGAGGTGTCAAGGGATACCCGGATGGAACGAAGTTCCTTTCGATTAATTAGTGAAGGAATTGTAATAAAATTTTTTTTTTTTTTTAGTAAGTACCTATTAATAATATTTTTTTTATTATTAACAAATATAATGTTATATAAACTTAATCAGTAGGCTCAATTTTCGTAATAATTGGCTTCTAAATAAAACTCCATACTATAGCAAAAAGTGTCGTGACAACTTTTCGTAAGAATTTTTTCCGTCTAGCCCCCTTTCACAACGCGCGATAAGGAACTTCGTTCCAAAAACACTTTTAATAAAAAAGTATGAACAAATTGATTTTGACAATGAAACGGAATTAGAAAATAATGTCGAAAGTATTGAAGAATGAGCTTTTGCGATTAGCTGACAAAGAATCCTTCTAAGGGACGAAAATTAGATCGCTGGAAATAGATTTATTTAGCTCAGCAGCAGTCAGCCAGTCATCTTTCCTCAGTCACTGCGATAAGTAACAGGAGATTATAAATAAACATTATAACGTAGGTACTACTAAAATATCATGATATGAAGGCCTGTGTGTGTCTTGAAATCCTAAATATTCAGTAACAAGTAAAAACTTACTTTTCGTGGCCCCACAAATATTTTATACAATCAATCATCTACTCCAGAACGTAAAACCCATAATAGTTACAGTGCACATAAAATCTAAACAACAAAGACAGTGCAGGTGACTAAGCTTTAATTAATTGACTAAATCGTATCGATCCAAACTGAATCGATTCACGCTTTAGACTGTTAATACCATCTATGAAAGTATTTGAAACTTATACAGATTTGATGCAACATATGCACCAAATAGGCAGGTACACCAATTGTGATAAAAGATTAATTTAAAGGGAAAAGGCTTTATTTAGTCATCTTGATGCTTTGACACTTTTCATAGTTTGTGCTTGTTAGGTACTACGGTACTACCTGCTTAGTTCTAAATTATAAGTAGGTGCTTTGATATTTTCGTTTGCCAAATTTTGTTTGTATTTTTTTACATAGACATAATATATAATCACGTCTTTATTCCCGAATGAGTAGACTGAGGCATAGTATACGCCCATATTTCACGTTACAGTGTTATGTCCCACGGTAATAGGTTATGAGCCTATTGCCGTTTTGAAATGGACAGCGGCAGATCGTGACGGCATGCAGTTGAAACTTTTCAAATTGCCCATAAGGCGTTCAACTTGGCTTAACGATTGTCATTATTCTGACGACCGCCTTTCATTTCGAGTTTTCCTTCTCTACGCAATGTTGGTTTTTCGAAAATCAACATTTTTTATATTTTAATAAATCAAAACTGCGTAAAACTCAAAGTGCAACGTACTTCAAATTGCATTTTTAAGTAACGATTTCCTGCAACAAAAAGGATATGGTGCACATTGACATTGAGAATGATATCAAGTTAAAACGTTTTCTTTATTCTTTTTTGTCTTGACTAAGAATGGTCAAACTAGTAAATAATGAAACTGCTTCCATGGGAACACACAGCACCCACGTTCAGTGGTTGTCCCTGTGGCGCACGAGCTTATTTCTCTTTATTTATTCATAAAAGGGTATTACCTAGCCCTATCAAACCAAAAAAACACCGCGTTCGCACCGTGCGGAACAATTGGAACATTGAGAACATCGGAACTATCGAATAACAAAACATTTTTTATTTCTCAAATTTGCACGCATGGGCACTGGACGTAGGCGCGTGCGTACGGCCGGCGCTCATTAGACCAACGTCACGCGCCGCACGCGGCTGCCACGCGGCTCTCTTCATTACCCACCACTCGACTAACATTATTGTTTAGAACACGCTCCAATTTCAAATATTTTTTCTCCATTTTTTAGTCGAATAATCGGATCGGCGGATTAATCGAGATGTTATTCGATCAACATAAACAGGGCGTTTAGAGGTTAATGCTAGTGTTAATAGTTATGTTTATATTGTCAATATGTACGAATAATCCTTTTGTAGTTAGTATGTACATGTTTTGCGGTTACTAATAATGAATGAGGTGTTGTAGTAGCGTGATGTATTTGTTGTGTAATTACTTCGGTAATAATTAATTAGTAATTGTGTTAATTCATTAAGAACGTTATTTATGTCAATTAGGTGCGTGTTCATTTGAATGACTATCAATAGAAATGTATATTGCATCAAGTTTATTTACATGCATGTATTTTAATCACTTTCAACTGATAAGTAATTTACAGAAAAAGAATATGAATGTACTAACGTTGTAACTTCTAAGTACGTTTCATAGGATTTATGATGATCAAATTATACCAGAAAACATAAAACTAAATTTTGTCTACTAAGATTATTCCCATAAACAAGTAAAATTAAACAAGCAAAATTTTGCTTTTTCTGTGTTCAAATAAGTAACACTTTCCGAGTCCGTCGACCACTACCAAGAATTATAGCGGTAACAAAAAAACATCATCTGTGAAAATTTCAACTCTCTATCTATCACGGTTCCTGAGATACAGCCTCGTACCCAAAGGCTTTTTTGAGGTACGGAATCCTAAAAATAACATTTATCTAAAGTGTTTTTAAAAAGGTGGTTTCTGCCATTATGCTAATGCTGAAAACATTTAGTGATTTAGTGAGCAATATCCAAAGCTGAGGTCCTCTCCAAGCGAAGAAGTAATTTTGAGAAGTTCACAAATTCCTTAAATAACAATTCTTCAACACTGTCCTAGAGAGTATCAAAGAGATTAATAGAAAGAAAGAAAGAATATTAATACTATCAGAAAGTATTTATTTTGCTTTCACATCAAAAATCTATATTATAATAGGTATACATTTTTGATGTGAAAGCAAAATAATTTCTGATATTAGGAATATTACTATTGTTTCGGATGGTAGATCGCATTCCCAATAATAATATTTATATTATCATTGGGAATGCGATCTACCAACCGAAACAATAGTAATATTCCTAGAAGGAAATGTAGCTAATAAACAAAGAAAATGGAAAATAATATTTCCATCTTAGACACTTATTAGGTAGACTGAGCGTACATTAGAGATACGAATACGACTGTCTTATTTTTTTACGTCAGGGCAAATCCTACATTGATGCTACTGACTAAAAAACCTCACGTAACGCCCAACAGCCTACGGTTGGGAGCCCCAGGTAATCCCTCGGAAGGATACCCCAGGTCTCCCAACACACCTTCGTCTACCACGGCGGGCTTACCCAGGTTCGGATGCTATCCCGCGTCTTTAGAGGGTTTTTCGGGTGTTATCTCGCTTCTTAGGGAGTGCGTGAATCCCTCACATCACGCTGTCGTCTAGGGCATGCTTCTGTAAGGACGGTGAGCACCCACCTCACCGTGGTCATGGAAGCCGACAGTCTTCGGCGCGGCGAAGAGATACGACTGTCTTAAGACTGAATTTGCTTTACATTGAAAGTCCGTATGGTCCGAATATCGGTCTAAAAGTCGGCTGCCGATTATTGAACGTGAGCTAGCACCCTAAGGATCAAATCATACCAAACGGAAAAATACTCGCGTACGCTCGGGCATCCTCTTGAGATTTCGTTCACACCGAGAGCAAAAATGCGCTACGGACGAGACGCGCCGCGCGCGATTGTGGCGTCGTGGAAAGAATCCCGAGACCACGCGAGGACACCCGAGTCTGCTCGAGGACGCGCGCGCCTTCGTGTAAGGTTAGTGCAATTGCCAGTACGCAGAAGTTCGCAGACGTCAGATGTTCTTGAAAATGATAGACTGGGATATGATCATATTGCACTTTTGACAGAAGAAGAAGAAAAACACTTCAATGCCTGTAGAAATCACTGGCGACACTGAAGAAGATGCGAACGCCGCGCAGTCAGCGCGACCTGACCCTAAAGCAGTTTTGTCTGTGAGACGTCTCTTCGTTAGAGGAGGGTAACACGTGCGCTGACAGGTCGTTCCAAGTTTTATAGTTCAACAGAGAAACGAACTTTGGAATCATTCAGTTCTGGCGAAATGAGGCTGGTCGATGGTAGATTTGCCCTGTACGATGTACTGGATTTTGGTGTCACACAATTTAGTGCACGTGTGTTAGTATTTAAATGATACCGTTTCATTGTCTGTCAACTTTATTTATTAATGGTGTTATATAATACACAATAATACACATACTTACAGTACAAGTCAAGTATTTGTATTTAAGTACTAGCTGAGCCCTCAACTTCGTTTACGTCACATAAGGTGTATGAAAGGAGAGGTACTTCTTCATCAGACTCATCAAGCAGCGTGTGAAACTGCCCTGTTGGCTTAATCATAAAAGAGCTTAAAGTTTAAGTATATTCCATAACAATTTAGTCCACGCCTTCTGCGCGAGCTGAATTGTTATAAAATAGCCTTAATCATACGGCTCTTTTATGATTAAGCCAACACGTCAGTTTAGATTTACCCACTTTTAGATTCATAAATGTTAAACGGAGCTAAAATAAAAAAAAACCGCATTGCAATCGGTTAAGCGGTTACTGAGATTAGCGTGCACAACCGTACAGACAAACAGACAAAAATTCTAAAAATCATTGTTTTGGGTTCTATTGCGTTCATAAAGCCCCCCTATAATATTTTTTCCTATTTATCTTCCATGTACGACCTGTTACGATTTTATTATATGTATTGATATTGATGATTGATGTATTGATTAAGCCAACACGCCAGTTTAGATTTACACTCTCATTCAAAGAAACCGCTACAATGAAAATTTTAAACATATCTGATTCTTAAAAGTGTTATTTATACCTTTTTCTTTATAAATCTATACCTTTTTATTTATAAACCGATTGACATGAAATAAACGCTAAATGTTAAGTGAAGCAAACCTCAACACAATAAAAAAAAACCGCATTGCAATCGATTAAGCGGTTACTGAGATTAGCGTGCACAACCGTACAGACAAACAGACATACAGACAAACAGACAAAAATTCTATAAATCATTGTTTTGGGTTCTATTGCGTTCATAAAGCACCCCTATTATATTTTTTCTTATTTATCTTCCATGTACAGACAACGACCTGTTACGATTTTATTATATGTATTGATATTGATTGATATTGATTGATGTATTGATTAAGCCAACACGCCAGTTTAGATTTACACTCTCATTCAAAGAAACCGCTACAATGAAAATTTTAAACATATCTGATTCTTAAAAGTGTTGTAACCTTTTTATTTATAAACCGATTGACATGAAATAAACGCTAAATATTAAGTGAAGCAAACCTCAACACAATAAAAAAAAACCGCATTGCAATCGGTTAAGCGGTTACTGAGATTAGCGTGCACAACCGTACAGACAAACAGACATACAGACAAAAATTCTAAAAATCATTATTTTGGGTTCTATTGCGTTCATAAAGAAGCCCCCCTATAATATTTTTTCTTATTTATCTTCTATGTACAGACAGCGACCTGTTACGATTTTATTATATGTAGATATTGATTAAGCCAACACGCCAGTTTAGATTTACACTCTCATTCAAAAAAAACCGCTGCAATTAGAATTTTAAACATATCTGATTTTTAAAAGTGTTCTTACTTTTTTATTTATAAACCGATTGACATGAAATAAATGCTAAATGTTAAGTGAAGCAAACCTCAACACAATAAAAAAAACCGCATTGCAATCGGTTAAGCGGTTACTGAGATTAGCGTGCACAACCGTACAGACAAACAGACCAAAATTCTATAAATCATTGTTTTGGGTTCTATTGCGTTCATAAAGCCCCCCTATAATATTTTTTCTTATTTATCTTCCATGTACAGACAGCTACCTGTTACGATTTTATTATATGTATTGATTGATTGATATTGATTGATGTATTGATTAAGCCAACACGCCAGTTTAGATTTACACTCTCATTCAAAGAAACCGGTATAATGAAAATTTAAAACATATCTGATTCTTAAAAGTGTTATAATTTTTTTATTTATAAACCGATTGACATGAAATAAACGCTAAATGTTAAGTGAAGCAAACCTCAACACAATAAAAAAAACCGCATTGCAATCGGTTAAGCGGTTACTGAGATTAGCGTGCACAACCGTACAGACAAACAGACATACAGACATACAGACATACAGACAAACAGACAAAAATTCTAAAAATCATTGTTTTGGGTTCTATTGCATTCATAAAGCCGCCCTATAATATTTTTTCTTATTTATCTTCCATGTACAGACAGCGACCTGTTACGATTTTATTATATGTATTGATTATGGTGGTATTACTGTACACATAAACTTTGCACACAGAATTAAATTATCGAAGAAGAAATCATTATAACATAAGTAGGCCAAATATACCTACCTACTAACGAGAAAAACACTAGAAATGAGAGAGCCTTTTAAAGGAAGAAAAAATATACATTACATATTCGAAACATTTACTCGTTTCAATTTCTGAACAATACACATACATACCTATTAATTCCCGGCGAGTCAACAAAAGAACAATCTTTTTAATATAATGAGCTTTATTGGCGTTCACTCATATTTTTTCCAACAAATTTTTATTGCATCCACAGATATTTTCCAGTATATTAATGCTGGTATCGCAATACAGGGTTAGGCTCACATACTCATTAGTACGGCTGTCGGCTTGCAACCGAACGGGGCTTAACCCTGCGCGTGCCTGCCACGTGCCAGCCCCCAAATTATTTCTCGATACTTACCTACCTGATTTATTCTCTATATTTTATATTCACTTGGGTAGTTTTATTAAGTTTGTGGTAAGTGTAGTGACAAATGCGGAATCTATGAGTGAAATATCATTCTTATCAGATCTATAGCGGCATAGTACGATACGAACCTCCTAGCACTCATTTAACCCTACATGGGTAAAACGAGTTCTATGATGCCCGTACTTAGAACATTGTTGTGAAATATGCTGTACCAATTTCTTCAGATTGGTTTTAACTGGTACTCTTGGGTATACATACATACTCTATGAATACATCGCCTATACATAGATGAGCAGCATCTATGTATCCACTTCCGAATCGGTTTTGTATTGTCAGAGTTTATCAATTACAAACATACAAATCTTTCCTCTTTATAATAAAGAATTAAAGTAAGTTCAACTCATCTTTGCCCTTAGTGTGGGTAAACCTCGTTTAAATACAGTGACTTCGTGTGCGTGACAACAGGTACAGTGAAGTACAAAAAAAAATTAACAAAACAGAAACCGACTTCAAAACAAAACTCAAAAATGAAAAATAAAATTTACTTAGCACAAAGTAAGTATATTCTGATTTATCAGATATCATTAAATATTATACAGAAATCGGTGCCCATTAAAACTATGTGGGCTTATGTAGGCATCATTAGTCTCTCTCATAGTCATATTGGCACCGACTTCAGTATTATATTTCATGATATCTGATAAATCAAAATATACTTACATTGTGCTAAGTAAATTTTATTTTTCAGTTTTTAGTTTTGTTTGAAGTCGGTTTCTTTTTGTTAAAATTTTTTTTTTCACCATTTTTAGTGACATGTAGACTGAAAATCTATCTATCTAGGTGTAAAGTTCTCGACAGTACCAATTAATCAATCCTAAACACAAGGTAACTGCAGTATATCGTTAAGGAACTCTCTCTACTGTCTTTCGTTTTCATCATCAGATCGACTCCAGACCTTCATTACGTTGTACTACTTCAAAGTCCTTAATAAAAAAGTTTACAAATGCCCTAGATGCCCCTACAATTTTTAAAAGTTCCCTTCGATTTCTCCAGGATGCCATCATAAGATCCTGACTGCCTTAAAATGGGACCACCTTGGAAGTATCAATTTTCAAACGAAAATAAAAATTTCAAATCGGTCTATAAACGACGGAGTTCTGCGCGAACAAACATAAATATTTTTTAAATATGGAAAAAGAATTGGTTTCGAGCAGGATTCGAACCTGCGTCTACGGCGATCCGTGCCGACGCGTTATCCACTCCGCCACCGAAACCTACTCGGAACCAACCAAATTTTCCACCTTATTATACGTCTTGGGGCGACGTAGGCACCATCTACCGGCACTTTTTAGAAAGTTACACGGCACGAATGTATAGAATTGCACCTATATTCATTCGATTTATGATGAAACCAGCCCGAACATTAAGATTATTTTTGAAAAGCAATTAGTGTGCTAACTGATCATAAATTTTAAATATGGAAAAAGAATTGGTTTCGAGCAGGATTCGAACCTGCGTCTACGGCGATCCGTGCCGACGCGTTATCCACACCGCCACCGAAACCTACTCGGAACCAACCAAATTTTCCACCTTATTATACGTCTTGGGGCGACGTAGGCACCATCTACCGGCACTTTTTAGAAAGTTACACGGCACGAATGTATAGAATTGCACCTATATTCATTCGATTTATGATGAAACCAGCCCGAACATTAAGATTATTTTTGAAAAGCAATTAGTGTGCTAACTGATCATAAATTTTAAATATGGAAAAAGAATTGGTTTCGAGCAGGATTCGAACCTGCGTCTACGGCGATAACGGAACGGAGTGGATAACGCGTCGGCACGGATCGCCGTAGACGCAGGTTCGAATCCTGCTCGAAACCAATTCTTTTTCCATACCGTCGAGACCCCTAATGTCGCCTAGGTTACCAAATTTCGCCTGATTTCACAAAATTCAAAATTACCAAGAAACCTATTGATTAAACCTCGCATAAAACTGCTCATGAGCAAGTATATTTTATCCATAGCAAGATTCTTCAGCTAAATTGCGACTAACTTACCTATGTTCATTACAAAAGCTTTTTTTGTGTTGGAAAATGTACTACGTTTTTTGGTCGGTGTAGAAAATTTAGTATTTAAGCAGTGTTGTAGGCAGTGGAATGTTAAACATTTTATTTGACTACAACATACATTTATTTGGCTGTAATATAACGTAAATATTTTTTAACTAGCGTACAATTTGAGCTCAAAATGGCATAAAATGCTGCCGAGGTGGTAGTGACGGTCACATTGTTACCAATCTTCGCCTACCCGTAGGGTTGTCAATTCTAAAATCACGTTATTAGTAATAAAATGTATAGTAATGACCATGTTAGTTTAAAATCATATAGGTATTGTGAATTCTGTTGTGCTATGAATGCAAATGACGCAGTAAGAATTTCTTAGGTTGGGACTTTGAAAAACCAACCATCTCCGATGAATTTTTCGTAAAATTCAATGCGAAACACCTTTTCTGAGAGATACAGGATTCTCAACTCGGTTATCTGATGAGCAAATTGTGGGTACTATTGACTAAGTGACTTCATTTTTTATTGTAGATGATTATTTTTTATAACAATTATTTTCTTAATTCATTAATCACCTTTTTCACAGTAAGGCAAGTTACCAAGAATTGTGACAACCCTATCAAAGTTAGATCAATTGTATGGAACATCTTCAAATCGCTTCCAAATTTCGCCTACTATACATTTTTTAAAGCAATTGTGTCTTTATTGCGTTCCGGGTAAGGTTAATATTTCTTTTTTCGGATTCTAAATTTAATAGCCTAGTTGACAACAAACATAAACTTCATAAGACCCCATAATATACCGTAGGCGAAGTTAGGAAAAAGACCGAAACTTCGCCTATGACCTTTAGAGTCAATTTGTAGCCTAATTATAATGATATTCGATACTTACATCGTCTAAAGTAATAGCCTGTGTTAAGTAAAATCGTTTTTTACTCAAGTCAATTTAAAATACTTTCAAAATAAAAAGATATGATGAAAAAAGTGTCAAAACCCAGGCGAAATAAGGGGTCTCGACGGTATTTAAAATTTATGATCAGTTAGCACACTAATTGCTTTTCAAAAATAATCTTAATGTTCGGGCTGGTTTCATCATAAATCGAATGAATATAGGTGCAATTCTATACATTCGTGCCGTGTAACTTTCTAAAAAGTGCCGGTAGATGGTGCCTACGTCGCCCCAAGACGTATAATAAGGTGGAAAATTTGGTTGGTTCCGAGTAGGTTTCGGTGGCGGAGTGGATAACGCGTCGGCACGGATCGCCGTAGACGCAGGTTCGAATCCTGCTCGAAACCAATTCTTTTTCCATATTTAAAATTTATGATCAGTTAGCACACTAATTGCTTTTCAAAAATAATCTTAAACATAAATATTATATATATGTGTTTGTTTGTATATATATATATATATATATATATATATATATATATACGGTCGAATTGAGTAACCTCCTCCTTTTTTGCAGTCGGTTGAAAATACAAAAACACTTGTTTAACTAAAATAAAAACATAATGGGTGAAATGCATGTTAAACATATTAATATGAATAAAAGAAAGAAGAATAAAATTGAGAAATTTTAGGATTCGCTGCTTTCTACAAGGTTAATTATAAATTCAGATTCCATATCAAAATGTCCACAGTATTTTTCTTCTTTATATTACGCCACATCTCTTCATCAATTGGACCTAAACGTTCGTTTATTAATTTCATTATTCCCATCACATTTTGTTCGATGTTATGCGAAGCATTATTTTTTTGTTAAATTCCCCGTACATTTTCGATTGGGTTTAGTTCATTCAGGATGATACGGTGGTAGCTGAAGAACGTTTAAGCCGTATGGCTGAAGTATGTCATCAATCTTATAACAAACTAGCTGACCCTTGCAGCTTCGTTTACGTCACTTAAAGTGTACGAAAGGAGAGGTATTTCTTCATCAGACTCATCAAGCAGCGTGTAAAACTGCCCTGCCCTCTTCCAAAGGAACCGCGCAAAATATCGGGATCAAAAGTATCCAAGAACCTTCTTCGGATCATAAGCTCAGATTGTACCAAGTTTCATTTAAATCAATTCAGTAGTTTCGCGTGATACTTATTCGGGATACAGACAGACAGACATGAAAAATTTTAATTACATTTTCGGCTTCAGTATCAATTACAGAACGCCCATCAATTAAAATTATACATTTTCAAACTTTTCATAAATTTTCAAAATTTTCAAAATTCACATGGAAGATGATTTGAGGTGTCAAGGAATCAAGCATACATTTCTTATTAACATTACACTTGTCTAAGTTTATTGATTCGTAATTAGCTTTGTGAAAATTTAAAAGATTTATTTTTATAATACTTTTTGAGTTATGGATGCCACGGGGTTTATTGCAAAAAAGATTTTTCTATTTCTATTTCTAATTTTCGAATAAAGATAGAAGAGAGTCAAGAAAATGTATGTATGTACGTATCATGTGCAGAATTTGGGGGGATATTGGTAGCGCATACCAAATGCTATTTGTGGTTGTAAGAGGGAATTTTAACTAGGTATTACATGTTCAGGTAAACTTATAGGAGGTGACAAGGAAAGATTAGTCGCTTTCCGTTGACGTGAGACCGCTATAAGTACACCGCCACCTTCCTGTTTGTCCGTCACGATTCGATCCCTATCACATCTGAAAACTGAGTAACCTTGATCAATAAATTCACTATCCGAGATACTAGGTGTAAGCCAGGTTTCTGTAATAAAAATAATGTCATAATCATTCGCAAATATATTTAAAAATAAAGTACGTAATTTTGTCCTGGTTCCCTGGCAGTTCTGATAGTAGGTATAAATATGCAAATTATCATTAGCCATTATTTAAATCTTCAAAAACAGCAGAATTAAGTATAGTAAGCAGTTTAAAATTAAAGGAAATCGGAAAAAGGTCTCCCGTAGGTTCTAAAATGGCCATTAAATAAATATCACAATCTATATACTTATAATAAAACTTTTGAGGGTCGAGAGTCTGTACATGGAAGATATTTTGAAAATTTTATATAATAAAACTGTAGAGGGTCGGGAGTCTGTACATGGAAGATATTTTGAAAATTTTAATTGGAGGGCGTTCTCTAATCGATACTGAAGCCGAAAATGTAATTTAAATTTTTCATGTCTGTCTGTCTGTCTGTCTGTATCCCGAATAAGTATCACGCCGTAACTACTGAACCGATTTGAATGATACTTGGTACATTCTGAGCTTATAGTCCGAAGAAGGTTCTAGGATACTTTTGATCCTGATATGTATTTTGAGCGGTTCCTTAGGGAGAGGGGATGAAAGACAAAATGGTTATTTAGTTGTAACTTCTGAATGCGTGGTCTGATTCTGATACTTTTTTCAGTATTATAAAGTGAGTACTTTTAGGATTGTTTCATACAAGTTTCAATGTTGCCAATTCTGTGGTTCAGGAATTAGAGACATCTCAACTTTTGCAAAACCTAGAATTTAAGGATTCTTTTAAATCTAAACTGGCGTGTTGGCTTAATCATAAAAGAGCTTAATACATACATACATACATATAATCACGCCTTTATCCCCGAAGGGGTAGGCAGAGGCATAGTATACGCCCACATTTCACCTTATAGTTTTATGTCCCACGTAATAGGTGGTGAGCCTATTGCCGTGTTGAAATGGACAGGCGCAGGTCGCCGCGACCCGCAGTTGAAATTTTTCAAGCCGCCCATAAGGCCTTCAACTTGGCTTAACGATTGTCATTTTACTAACAACCGGGTTTCATTACAAATTTTCCTTCTCTACGCAATGGATCTTTTCGCGAAAGTGTTCCCTAAGTCGCCTCTTACGACACCCTCGGGATGTATTGGGGTGGCGACATTTTGTACTCTTACCCGTTGCAACACGGGACCCCGTCGCCACACGGGGCGAATTGTAAAATAATTCAGTCCGCGCCAAAGGCGTGGACTAAATTGTTTTAGAATAGACTTAATCTTTAAGCTCTTTTATGATTAAGCAAACAGGGCAGTTTCATGCGCTCCCATGAGTCTGTTGAAAAATGCCTGTCCTTTCATACACATTATGTGGCGTAAACGAAGTTGCGAGGGTCAGCTAGTACTTATAATAAAACTGTTGAGGCTCGAGAGTCTGTACATGGAAGATATTTTGAAAATTTTAATTGTAAGATGTTCTCTAATCGATACAGAAGCCGAAAATGTAATTTAAAATTTTCATGTCTGTCTGTCTGTCCGTCTGTATCCCGAATAAGTATCACGCCGAAACTACTGAACCGATTCGAATGATACTTTGTACATTCCGAGCTTATAGTCCGAGGAAGGATCTAGGATACTTTTGATCTCGATATTTTGCGTGGTTCCTGTGGGAGAGGGGATGAAAGACAAAATGGTTTTTCAGTTGTAATTTCTCAACGTGTGGTCCGATTTCAAATATTGTTTTAATGTTGGAAAGGGAGTACTTAAAGGATCATTCCACACAAGTTTCAATATAGAGGGTTTTGTAGTTCAGAAATTAGAGAGATTTCAACTTTCGCTAAACCTATAATTCAAGGGTTCCTTTGAATGTAAGGGTCATTCTAAACTGGCGTGATTGCTTAGTCATAAAAGAACTTATATATTAAGGGTATTGTAAAACAATTCAGTCCACGCCGAAGGCGGGGACTGAAATGGTTTAGAATAGACTTAATCTTTAAGTCCTTTTCTGATTAAGCAAACAGGGCTGTTTCACATACTCCTAGGAATCTGATTAAGATATACCTCTCTTTTCATAGACCTTATGTGACGTAAACGAAGTTGCGAGGGTCAGCTAGTATAACATAAGTCACGAATCGGCAGCAACCCCGTAAAACAAAATAAAATACTATACATATGTATATTCATCTTTAACAGCATAAACAAAATATATAGGTATGAACACAATTATAAGCATTGGTGAATGCAAGGAATACCGTCACAATACCAGAAATATACAGATGAATATTCATATGTACTTATTGTATTTTATTTTGTTTTACGGGGTTGCTGCCGATTCGTGACTTATTGTTATATTGTGATATTTATTTAATGGACGTAGAGGGGGGGGGGGGTTTATTAACTACGCGCTATATTATAATAATGAACTGGTATAGCCTAATCCGTACTAATCCATACTAATTATTATAAAGCTGAAGAGTTTGTTTGTTTGTTTGTTTGACCGCTAGGATCTCAGGAACTACTGGTTCGATTTCAAAACTTCTTTTACAGTTTGATAGTCCATTTATTGAGGATGGCTATAAGCTATATAACATAACGCTAAGATGAATAGAAGCGGAGCAGCAATAAAGAATGTTTCGAAAACGGGGAATTATTTTTACCGTCTGAGAGCTTCCGAGGCGAACGCTGCCTAAATGGTTAAAGTTACGTAAAAATTGTGTATTACAAAATTGTTCCTCTTAAAAAGTTCTATAAAAAAATCCGCGACAGCATATGTCTATCTTTTAAGGTTCGCTCACAATAAACTCATTTGTCTTTCTTTTAAGATTAGCTCACAATTATTATCAAACTGAAGAGTTTTTTGTGCTAGGATCTCAGAAACTACTGGTTGCATTACAAAAATAATTTCACAGTTTATTAGTTCATTTATTGAGGATGGCTAATGGCTATATAACATCACGCTAAGACAAATAGGAGCGGAGCAGCCATGAATAATGTTTTAAGAATAGGGAAAATTTATTTCTTTTGTGAGCTTTCATTGCGTACGTTGCGTAAATGGTTAAAGTTACGTAAAAATTGTGTACTACAAAATGTTTCCTCTTAAAAAGTTACAAAAAAAAGTCCTGAACTTCATATGCCAATCTTTTAAGGTTCACTTACACAATAATTTTTAAAATATGAGCGACGCAACTCGACTACGCGTCGGGAGTAAACGTTTTCTGCAGCAGTAGCCAGTCAACTGAAAGACAATACCGGCCAAGTGCGAGTCGGATTCGCACACGATGAGTTCCGTACCAAAAAACGGACAAAAATAAATGTGACGGGAAACACTATATCACTTCAACAAAGTTGTGCTGGTCAACTCTAAATGAATATAAGCGACGCGACGGGAAAAATTATATCACTTTATACACACACAATATTAAAACCTACCACAACTCTCTAATAAATATACCTAAGACCCGCGACGAGAGTAAATGCGACGGGATTATATTACCTACTTAAAATATTAATACTATACCACTCTCTTTGTCACTCTCATGTGACGCAAACGAAGTTGCGCGGGTCAGCTAGTATTATAATAAAGTACTACTACAGCGATAAAAAAAAAACCATAACCATCTGATTAATACAAGTAGGTTATGGTTTTTTTTTCTATTATCGAAGTGTACATTTTGGTTTTATGTTACATTTTACACAGTTATCACAGTGACACATTGTATTCTATTTTTGATTTTGTAATTTAAGGATACTTGAAAATTTGAATTTTGAATTCTGATATAAGGTAAACGCAGCTATTAACGACCCATCGAAAATTCGCAGGTATTACCGATCCATTCCATTAACCAGCAATTTTTACGTTACTGTGCGTTAGTTAGTGTGCGTGGTATTCCGGGAAATAGACGAAATTCGTTGGTTTCTGTGAGATAGTAAACTCGCCAATTGTGTCGTACAAGTCCTTATTCTTACAGGTAAGCACATCAAAATTTATTTTAAGACTTTATAGAGAAATGTACGAAACCTATGATTGTTCTGTATAATTGAATGTGTTAATTTAGGTGTGAGTTCTTAATTTCGTATAGTAGTTTATAAAGTTTAATTAATTTAATATTATAAAACTTCACATTTAAATAGAGCGGTAATACCTTCAATGATTTTAATAGTAGCAGATATTGCCGACTCATGGGTCGGTGATTGCGATGCATACTAAATTTAAATTTGCCTCTTTCTCTTTGATATCTATCTATACATTATAATAAAATGATAGAAAAGCCAAAACTGTACATTGGAAATATTAAGAAAAAAATACTCGCTAGGTGTTCTACGGAAGATACCGAACCCAAAAATATAGTCAGAAATTTTTTTGTCTGTTTGTCTGTTTGTCTGTTTGTCTGTTTGCTTTGCTTTGTCCGGAAGGATCTCAAAAAGTACTGAACAGATTTGGTTCAAATTTTGCACAAATATTACTTAGGGGTGTGGTCTTAAAATAGGCTATATCACGCCACATATCCTAGGGGCTAAGCAGAGAGCAATGAAATGTTTAAACCGTTGGATTGATTTAACTTAAACGTAGCAGGAATATTAGTAAGAGTTTGGTTTTACACTCAGACAACATATTATTACGCTAAATATTTTAGGGGCTCGGCAGAGAACAATGAAAATCTTTTTGTATATTTTTGCAAAATAGAGAAACGACTGAATAATTCTAATTAATCTTTTACTTGAAGAGCAATCTAGAGGTAGGATCTTTAAATAGGCTATATATTATCACGCTACATATCCTAGGAACTAGGCAGAGGGTAGTGCCATATGTAAGTATGTGGATTGATTAAACTAAAACGTTGCAGGAATATTAGTAAGAGATCGGTTTTACACACCGGCTACATTATCACGCTAAATATCTTGGAGGCCCGATAGAGAAAAATTAAATCCTGTGTTTGCTATGATATCCAGACCACTGATATACATACTTATATATTTCAAAAATCTATACATATACCTAATAAAATGATAGAAAATCCAAAACTGTACATTGAAAATATTAACAAAAAAATACTCGCCGGGTGTTCTACATAAGATACCGAAGCTGAAAATATAGTGAGATTTTTTTTGTCTGTTTGTCTGTTTGCTTTGCTTTGTCCGGAAGGATCTCAAAAAGTACTGAACAGATTTGGTTCAAATTTTGCACAAATATCACTTAGGGGTGTGGTCTTAAAATAGGCTATATATTATCACGCCACATATCCTAGGGGCTAAGCAGAGAGCAATGAAATGTTTAAACCGTTGGATTGATTTAACTAAAACGTAGCAGGAATATTAGTAGGAGATAGGTTTTACACTCAGACAACATATTATTACGCTAAATTTTTTAGGAGCTCGGCAGAGAACAATGAAAATCTGTTTGTATATTTTTGCAAAATACAGAAATTACTGAATAATTTTAATTAATCTTTTATTTAAATAGCAATATCATCCGCCTATTTAAAGATCCTACCTCTAGAGGTAGGATCTTTAAATAGGCTATATATTATCACGCTACATATCCTAGGGACTAGGCAGAGGGTAATGAAATATGTAAGTATGTGGATTGATTAAACTAAAACGTTGCAGGAATATTAGTAAGAGATTGGTTTTACACACCGGTTACATATTATCACGCTAAATATCTTGGAGGCCCGATAGAGAAAAATTAAATTCTGTGTTTGCTACGATATCCAGACGACTGATATACATACTTACATAATACTAAATACATACATATAATACATAAAAAACACCCAAACTCCGAAACAAACATTTGTGGATCTCACAACTAATTGGAACAACCCAGAAATCGAACCAAGCCCTCCGGCGCGACAGGCGGGCGGTATCACTACACCGACTACGCCACAGAGGCAGTCAATGAAATTATATTTCATATTCTTTCATATAATTATTCTAACGGCTTGACAGACACAAAATATATTTGTTTATGTATTTACGGGCAACAATCAAAAGTACCTAACTGTAAAGATTAGTAGTAGTAATTTATAGGCTTGATAAAGAACAATAATCAAATTCATTAGAGTACGTGTTTGTTTTTGAATATGCATTTAGTATATAACATAATAAGTAAGTTTATCAGTTTTCTAGATCTCATAGCTCACACCAATATAAATCAAATTTCAGGCTACGCTATACTATTGTACAAGCCATGTAATATGTAGTATACTTTTTTATAACGTGAAGGAAAATCCATCGCGTATGCTATGCAGGACTCCTACCAATTGAAAAAAACCTTACGTAACGCCTAACAGCCTATGGTTGGGAGCCCCGGGTAAGCCCTCGGAAGGATGTCCCAGGACTCCCAGCAGACCCACGGCCGCCACTGCGTCCTCGCCTAGGAGGTGGTTCGGGTGCTATGCCGCGTCTTTGGAGGTTTCGGGTGCGACCCCGCTTTTAAGGGGGGGGGGGCGTGAGTGAACGCCTTCGGCGAGGACTGAATTATTTTACAATAGCCTTAATAATTAAGCTTTTTTATCATTAAGCCAACACGCCAGTTTAGATTTACCCTCACATTCAAAGGGATCCTTGAATTCTAGGTTTGTGTGTTATGTAAAGTTGGGATGTCTCTAATTCCTGAACTAGAAAACCTTTAACATGGAAACTTGTGTGAAACATTCCTTACAGTATTCCCTTTATAACACTAAAAAAAAATTTTGGAATCCGAAAACGCATTGAGAAGTAACAACTAAAAAACCGTTTTGTCTTTCATCCCTTCTCCCAAAGTAACCGCGCAAAATATTAAGATCAAAAGTATCCTAGAACCTTCCTCGGATTATAAGCTCTGATTGTACTAAGTTTCATTCAAATCCATTCAGTAACTTCCGCGTGATACTTATTCGGAATACAGACAGACAGACACACATGAAAAATGTAATTTCATTTTCGGCTTCAGTAGACTCTCGACCCTCAACAGTTTTACTATATGTATAGACTAGCTAACCCTCGCAACTTCGTTTACGTCACATAAGATCTATGAAAGGAGAGGTATTTCTTCATCAGACTCATCAAGCAGCGTGTGAAACTGCCCTGTTTGCTTAATCAAAAAAGAGCTTAAAGATTAAGTCTATTCGAAAGCAATTCAGTCCGCGCCGAAGGTGTAAAGATTAGTAGTAGTAATTTATAGGCTTGATAAAGAACAATAATCAAATTCATTAGAGTACGTGTTTGTTTTTAAATATGCATTTAGTATATAACATAATAAGTAAGTTTATCAGTTTTCTAGATCTCATAGCTCACACCAATATAAATCAAATTTCAGGCTACGCTATACTATTGTACAAGCCATGTAATATGTAGTATACTTTTTTATAACGTGAAGGAAAATCCATCGTGTATGCTATGCCGGACTCCTACCAATTAAAATAAATAAATGGTTTAAAAAACCCTAAAAAAATACGCTTTTATAATGCACAAAAAAACCCAAAAATAAATTATGGATCGTTCAAGTTGCCTCTATTTCTGGGCTGAAGTGTAAACTATGTGCTTTTAGTTATAATATTTGATTATAAAAGCGTGGGGCGCTGGAACAGGAAAGACTTTCCTGGCGGAAGCTGCATGATGTCTTGTCAGATTAAGGCTAAGGTCACATTTATAAAAGCGTGTTTTTCTCGTGTTTTTAAACTATTAATTTACACTGTCACGCTTTTATATATCTATTGTGACTTTTACTATTATTAATATCATTTTAAATTTCGGAAATGTATTAACGATGATAGGCTTTAATTGAAATACATAACGTACTTACTTGAAAAGTAAAGTAGTTAATCATGCCTACGCATTTTCAACACCCACTTTTGCCAGTATTTCGTGACGCCCGCGTAATAGGAGCAAACCTATTACCGTTACGAATCTCTATTAGATAATTCATTGGTAGGTCCTTAAAGTTTCGGCATTCCGAGATATTTAGTACAATATGTAGTGATCACGTAATAGGAATACAAACGCTTATATCCCCAAGCGGGTTTTTAACGGTAACCAAAGATATCTCGTTCTCGAAAAAGAACTCTACATTCTGCCACTGTTAACGTATTCCCTTCATGTATTTACTTAATTGCCTGAGAGAAAAGGCGTTCCCTTTGGCAGCATAAACGTTATGCTCTTGTGCGACCTCATGCAGCTTTCGTCAGGATTTTTATTATATAATGATTAGTATTAATAGGAATACGCTTACAAAAAAGTCTTTCTTGTTCTAGCACCCCACGCTTTTATAATCAAATATTATAACTAAAAGCACATAGTTTACACTTCAGCCCAGAAATAGAGGCAACTTGAACGATCCATAATTTATTTTTGGGTTTTTTCGTGCATTATAAAAGCGTATTTTTTTAGGGTTTTTTAAACCATTTATTTATTTTATACTTTTTAGTCACAACATTTATACCTTAACTAGATGTGCCCTGCGGCTTCATCCGCGTAGAAGTCGTTATCGCATAAAATCATTACCCTACTTTCGCGCAGTCAGTTAAAAGTAACCTATGTCCTTCTCTTAAACTCAAACTATCTTTATAACAAATTTCATTAAAATCGGTTTAGTGGTTTAGGCATGAAAACGTAACAGACAGACAGACAGAGTTACTTTCGCATTTATAATATTAGTAGGGATTTCTGTATTACATGGTGTTTTGTCTGAGTTCGACTAATGTGAAAATATTTCATTATTACTCTAATACATTATCTGCAGGTACCCTATGTCAATATTTACACAATATTTACACTCAATATTAACTTCAATATATAACAGGTTTGTTATAACCTTAAACCCTAATCGTGGTCTAAGCTCATTACACGACTTTTCTAACAAATCCAAACACAGCTATGATACGATGTTCAATCATGAAGTTACAGTTCATATCTTACGACTCCATCATCAGATCAGTTTGACAGCACCATATTATTGTATTGTTATCAGAACTACAAACATCTGCCAATTTTCATGACGCTACGATCCTGGGAAGCTTGTTAAATTAGCTACCTTAGATTCCACCTTTTCCATCGAAGTTTCAGTGCCTATCTTCCAGCTCCATTATCATATCAGTTTGACAGTACCATATTATTGTATTGTCGTCAGAACTACATACAGCTGCCAATTTTCATGACCCTACGATCCTTGGAAGCTGGTTAAATTAGCTACCTTAGATTCCACTTGTTTTCTGTGCATATCTTCCGGCTCCATCACCATATCAGTTTGACAGTACCATATTATTGTATTGTCATCAGAACTACATACATCTGCCAATTTTCACGACGCTACGATCCTTGGAAGCTGGTTAAATTAGCTACCTTAGATTCCACTTTTTCCATCAAAGTTTCAGTGCCTATCTTCCGGCTCCATCATCATATCAGTTTGACAGTACCATATTATTGTATTGTCATCAGAACTACATACGACTGCCAATTTTCATGACCCTACGATCCTTGGAAGCTGGTTAAATTAGCTACCTTAGATTCCACTGGTTTTCTGGGCCTATCTTCCGGCTCCATCATCATATCAGTTTGACAGTACCATATTATTGTATTGTCATCAGAACTACATACATCTGCCAATTTTCATGACGCTACGATCCTTGGAAGATGGTTAAATTAGTATCCTTAGATTCCATTACATTGTTAGTTACATACACGACGACCTAATAAAAGCTTATTAAAAACCTTACGTAACGCCTAACTTCAAGTTTTACATTATCATTGCATACAATTATATCCAGTTTCCGACGTTTGTGAGTTTGAATTTGAATGAGTTTAGTTTCATGTATGTTGATCTTTAGGTTATTAATATTGAGCCATTTAGTAACTTCACATAACGCGTCATTTATATCTTGTTCTTAAGAATTTATATTTTTACATTTCACGACAAGTGTCGTATCATCCGCAAATAGTACAGTTTTATGGTCAGTAACATTTGGAAGATCATTTATATACAATAAAAACAAAAACGGGCCCAGTACGCTGCCTTGCGGGACACCAAACATGTTTTTTTGGTAATGGGATCTATAGTTATGTCTACTTTTATCAGAATAATTGATTTTTGATATTTCTACGCATTGACTTCTATCAGAAAGGTAACTTTTAATCCAGTCATTAGCCTTTCCTCTAATTCCGTATCTGTTCAATTTATATAACAGAATTTCGTGGCCTTGAGTATTCTTGTACTAATACCATCAATGCCTACCGATGCCGTGTTATTAAGATCGTTAATAATTTTAAATATTTCTTGAGAATCAGTTGGTTTCAGAAAAATTGTATTGGGATTATCATGTCAGTTGCACTAAAATTCCTTCCTATATTGAGAATATAGGACGGGATTTTAGTGCAACTGACCTGACTGATAATGTCCCATATGGCTTTACATTTGTTTTTCTTATTATCTATGTGTTTTTTACTCTGTATTTGTTGTGGCTTATGAATGCATGCTTTCAATATTGTACTGTATTTTTTGTATACTTTTTAATTGTGTTTTTTGTTTGAATGAGCATGTTTGTATTTCAAATAAAGGTGTCTCTTTTTGATACTGGATTTTTTAATTCCCTTGGTTATCCAGGAAGCTGACTTTCTTTTATGAGACCTTTTAATTTTAATAAATGGAAAATTTAGTTTGTAAAATAGTGTTACTAAACTGTGAAATTCTTGAAATGATTGATTCAGGTCAAGTTTACTACTATACAAGTGCAAAGTTAATAGGAAATGCTATTACAGAATTTAACTATGTTATCTTCCCTATAATAATAGTATTTCAAGAAAAGTAATATCCAGACGAAGACGACGATGATAGGAACTTAAAGTGTTAAGAAACCGAAACATACATGGTGGAATATCATTGATGCGAGATTTAGAATTTCAGAATACGGGTGGAAAATACAAATATTTCACCCGCATGTCGCCCATTGATTTTGAATATTTAATAAACATGATTGCCCCAATTATTAAAAAAACTGATACCAAATTTAGAAAAGCTATTTCAGTAAAAGAAAGACTTACTATCACTCTAAGATTCCTCGCAAGTGGGGATTCTTTTACGAGGTTGCAATATATTTTCAGAGTATCGAAGCAAGCATTATTGTGTTTATTATTGTTTGTTGATTAGGATTTTCTCAATAACAAAAGTGCTACTTCATAGATATTGTTTTACGTTTTGAGTGGTAGTAATAACAATTATAGTGGTTAATATGGTGCGTTTAGTACTAATGTACAATTTTTTACATAATTACATACATATAATCATGCCCCTATCCCCGATGGGATAGGCAGAGGCATAGTATACGGAATGGATCTTTTTACGAACGTGTTTCCTTAGTCGCCTTTTATGACACACTTGGGATGTATTGGGGTGGCGACCAGTTAAAACTAAGACGAAACGAGGGAAGAATGATGCGATATATGGATAAGTCTTTTTGTATGGGAGATAAAGAATTTAATGCCAATTATCGAGTTGCAGAAGTTTATAAAAACATAAAGCCCTTTATGCCAACTCATAAGAGAAGAAGTGATATAATATCATCATAATATAAGGTACCTACTACCCGTTCGCTCTAAGTTTGCCGGTCGCCTCCCATACAACGCCTCTACACCAGCCTCTACGCCAGCGGCAAACCAACGAACGGAAGCGAACGGGATATACCTATGTTGTTACAAGTTATTCAATCAATTATTTAGTGTGGCAAATGTGGTAACGATAACTTAATATTATCAACAAATTTGTAGATTCTAGTGGCTCTGTCATTTTACGCCTCTGGAAGTTACCAAAGACCTTGGACCTTGGTAAAGGACATAGGGTAAACTATAATGAACAAAGAGCACGTAATGAGAAAATAAGAAACACATAATTATTATAACATTATAAAACCTTTATTAAGAAGAAGAAAAAAACTTTACAATTAGGAACGTAAGGACTTAATGCATCTTTCTGGCTATCTCCCATAAAGCCTCACTAACAGCCAGGACTGCTTCCTTATGCTGCTGCTTGTTTAGTGCATGCGCTGAACTCAACTCTGCTTCGACCCGTCGCGCTTCTATATTGGCGAACCGTTCTATATTTGAGTCCATCGGAACGTAAAGGCGATGCCGCGCCGCCGGCGAGGTCTCGGCAAGTCGCTTGCAAGCGGGGTGGATGATGCAGGTACTGCAATGTAATAAGACATAAATTTCATTAAAAATTCGTTTCATTATTTGTTTTTTTTTTATGGATTCTTCCTATTGTAACTAAACATTGAACATAAAATAACAGTGGTGCGGATTTCAAAGGGCTAGACAGTGACGGTGCCCGCGTTGCAAACTAAATAATGCCTGTAGAGGCTCACTGGATACTGGAAGATATCGCGAGAAAAGGCCTGACTCACGATGGTGTGCACCGACGGCAGGGCACATCAAAAAGGACAGTTAGATACGAACGCTTATTAGAAAGAGGGAGCGTTTTCATCCCGTCGTGGGCGCCTCTGAGGCCTAGTTGTTCTTTCTAGGTTTAATGCTATGTAAAACACAGTAAGTATTACCTGCTAAAATAACAAGTCTAATTGAGTAAATATTTACTTACCAATATTATTCTTAGGTCCTTGCTTACCAAAATAATATAACTAATAATATGATATTGAATAAAATATAACTATGTAATCAAAACCAACACCACTTCAGTGTTTTTAAATTTTAAATCGTTTGACACTGTCACTGACACACAAAAAAGTTTGACACTTCATCTTAGACATATTGAATAACACTTCTTAATAGGCAACGATAATGCTACATACAGCCAATAGCGTAGTTAATTTTATGATTTCGACCATTTTTTTCCATTAAATTGAATTAAAAAGATTACAAGTAATCTACAGATCAATTATTTTTATTATATTTATTTATTAGCCTTGTATTTGAATTGATTGATCATTTTACAGTTTTTTACCAGTTTATTGTAATAAGTTGAGCAACACTTATGCGGCCGGTGACGTAGCTAACTTCAAGTGGATTAGAACGATGACATTTCAATCGCGCGGCAATAGCGATTCCGATACAATTTTGCTTCAAGAGTACCAAATTAGGCGACATTAAAATTAACATTGGAATTGGATTACGCTTAAATTGAGATTGAAATTAATTTGCAGAGTAAGGCCCCTGGTTAGCTTCGTATATAGCCCTCAATATTTCATTGTCAGATTCATGTAATCCATACTAATATTATAAAGCTGAAGAGTTTGTTTGTTTGTTTGTTTGACCGCTAGGATCTCAGGAACTACTGGTTGGATTTCAAAAATTCTTTTACAGTTTGATAGTCCATTTATCGAGGATGGCTATAGGCTATATAACATTACGCTAAAATGAATAGGAGCGGAGCAGCTATCAAGAATGTTTTGAAAACGGGGAATATTTTTTACCGATTGAGAGCTTCCG
This sequence comes from Miltochrista miniata, assembly GCA_933228765.1. Classification (NCBI taxonomy): domain Eukaryota; kingdom Metazoa; phylum Arthropoda; class Insecta; order Lepidoptera; family Erebidae; genus Miltochrista; species Miltochrista miniata. The sequence continues at coordinate 33,696,041 of OW121747.1, read as the reverse complement.
AGGCGTACGCTGGGTAAATGGTTACAGTTACGTAAAAAATGTGTATTACAAAATTGTTTCTCTTAAAAAGTTCTAAAAAAAAGTCCGTGGCAGCATATATCTATCTTTTGAGGTTCGCTCACAATAACCTAATTTGTCTATCTCTTAAGGTTCGCTCACGATATAATGAAATTGAAGAGTTTGTTTGTGCTAGGATCTCAGAAACTACTGGTTGCATTGCAAAAATTATTTTACAGTTTAATAGTCCATTTATTGAGGCTGGCTGATGGCGATATAACATCACGCTAAGACGAATAGGAACGGAGCAGCCATGAATAATGTTTCGAGAACGGGGATTATTTCTTTCTTTTGAGAGCTTCCATTGCGTACGCTGCATATATAGTTAAAGTTACGTAAAAATTGTGTGTTATAAAATTGTTCCTATTAAAAAGTTAAAAAAAAAAGTCCTAAACAGCATATGCCTATCTTTTAAGGTTCACTTACAATAACCCTCTTATTAAGTTTTAAAGTATTAGCGAGACGCCACGGGAGTAGACTTGGTCTGCAGTGGCAGCCAGTCAACTGAACGATAAAAATCGGCCAAGTGCGAGTCGGACTCGCCCACGATAAGTACCATACTGAAAAACGGATGGGCGGAAGTAAAAGCGACGAGAAACATTATATCACTTTAACACTTCTTTCCTTCTCACTCTCATGTGACGCAAACGAAGACATATGCGGTTCAGCTCTAATGAATACAAGCGACGCGACGCGACGGGAATAAGCGCGACGGGGGTAAATGCAACGGAAAACCTTATAATACTCGAAATATTAATACCATACCTCTCTCTCTTTCTCACTCTCATGAGACGCAAACGAAGTTGCGCGGGTCAGCTAGTCGTTCCATAAAGGAGGCCCTTGCTTTCCTCATCACAGCATAGCACAGCATTATTATTAAAGTAAAAGATTATCATCATCATCATTATCAATATTCTGATTTGGCGCTGCAACCGGTGTAGGCGCTTTGCTGGAGTTGGAGTTGGATTGATGACGTCTTTCCCAGTCAAATTGTCCTCGATCGGCAGCAAATAAAATGTTGTTTATCTGGTATTCAACAGTCATGAAAGTAGAGGCTGTGTAATTTCGAAATTTTGACGCTAAATAATTTGCGTAAATTTGAAAACGGTCAGGTGCAACAGCTGGAAATGAAGTAGTGCGCACAATGGCAGCAGTAGCAGGTTGACCTGAAGTCCTCATCAATTTCAATGCTTCTTCGCTTAGCCTTGGGTTCTTCTGCGACTCACTTATTTTCGCCTTTTTTATTGGTACAGGATCTGGTTTCCTGGACTCTTGGTTTTTTTCCATTCCTTCCTCCGCTGATCCTTTAGACCTAGTGTCTAGTACCTGTCGTTTTTCATCGTCTTCCGTAAAATCTTCCTGAAATTATAATATTAATTTAAAATTCTGATGTTACAGTTACCGAACACGCTTCATAAATGGGAACAAATCAACGCTGATTTTCTGAATAGGTGGAACCTTCCAAACGTAGTTAGTTCAATGGATCGGAGTTTTTAAACTACAAAGACTTCTTCAGTATTGTTATGTTTGCTGTTGTGGTTGCCTCTTACAGTTTCTTATTTGTGGGTGTTGGGTAGAGATAGTGGAGTATTTAGTGATTCAGTATTGAAGGTGAAAATTGATAACCACTCATTTAATTTTCCACCTCCAAAGGCAATTGTTCTACATTACTTTGTTGCTGACAGTGCATTTCCTTTAAGCAACCACATTACATATTAAACCCTATCCAGGGCAACATACAAAAGGATCAATGAAACGTGTATTTAACAATAGATTATCAAGAACACGAAGGGTTGTAGAAAATACTGTTGGTATTCTGTCAAGTGTATTTAGAGTTTTAAGGAAACCTATGCTGCTTGAACCTAAGAAGGCTCAGTTGGTAGTGATGACTATATATGCCACCTTTATATTTTTGGACGGAGAAGCCCAAATTCTATGAACACGTATACGCCGAGAGGTACATTTGATACAGAGATAGAAGGTACAATGATGCCCGGAAGATGTAGGGTGGATAACAGCGCCACAACATCGTTTTTGCCAATAAAGAATACTCCTCGTAGCGGTATTAACAGCAGCAAATATGAGAGACCAAATTGCTGAATATTGTTATAATGTGGGAACATTACCATGGCAAAATTATGCATAGGTAAAATAAAAAAATAGTTTAAGCTATACTTACGGTATTAAGTCTGTCTCGTGGCTTATTTCTGTCAAGAAGGAACAGCATATGTGGGTAGGCAAACCAGGATGATCGGTACACGTTATCAGAACCTAAAAATATAAACCACACTTTAAGAAATTGAAAAGAAATTGTTACAAACGTCACTTTCTCCTAAGTAAATAGTTTAGAAAGTAACTGTGTAGTAAGTAATTGTAAAGTAAGTAAGTAATTAAAGTATACGTAAGCATAATAATAATATATACATATAAAAACAAGAAAGCCGTGAGATCGTTCTTACCAGACTGCCCCTCTCTAACACATTTATTGTGAAAGTGAAAGTTCAATCCGATTGACGTCATTTTTGTTTTTTTTAAACTTTGAACGGATGATCGACGTGACCTAGTGACGTAGTTTAATGCGACAGACTACAGACAAAGTCTCGACAATGGCCTCTCTGCACTCTATTTTATAAAGAGGGGCTAAAACTGTAGAGGATTGAGAGTCTGTACATGGAAGATATTTTGAAATTTTTAATTGTGAGGCGTTCTCTTATCGATACTGAAGCCAAAAATGTAATTTAAAAAAATGTCTATCTCTCTTTCTGTCTGTTTGTCTGTATCCCAAATAAGTATCACGACGAAACTACGGAATCAATTTGAATGATACATGCCAAAATCTGAGATTTGTATTTATTTATTCGTTAACAATTTTTACATTGTGTTCGAATTCTTAACTACTAGATACATAATAACAAATTAAACATTACAACCTCCACGTAGCTTCACAACATGCATGTCTTGAAAAAAAAAAGAAAAATACAATAACTATAAAAATGGAGTCCGTTTAGAGTCATAACATCATAGGAAATCATAATAATCAAAAAAAAAATATTGAGATGATAATAAAATAGTCATCTTACCATAATTATAAAATAGTGGATAAAAATACCTATTGTCAATTAAAAGCAAGTCACTAAGTTAACAAAAGAGAAAAATGGTCATACAACTCCTGAAGTGAGTCTGCCGTCCTTAGGATAAACAACGCAATCGACATTTTTGACGAAATTGAGTTATTAGTATATTCGGAATCACCGAAACGAGATCTACAAGAATCAATTACTCATTTTTTGATATCTTGATTAGTTTTCATTTTATTGTTAAGCATAAACAGCGCAATTAATGCATTTCCAACTTTTTACTAATCATAAGCATCGTAAGCAAACATGCGTTGTTTATGACTCGTATTTAATATGAATTTTAATTAGCCCGTCTTAAGCGGAGTAACGCAAGTGTGTATTTTCGATTATTATGACTAGAAAAGTAAAGGCAAAGAAGGTCTATTTCAAAGATTGTTGCTCTTAACAACTAAAAAATAAAAATATTTTGGTTAAAATTTGACTTGTAACTGGAAATTTTAGCAAGAGGTCATAGAAAAAAGTAATTATCACAGTGATCGTTAACAAAGTATTGAATTATAGCAAACTACTTCGGACATTTGATTAATTAATGATGTATTTTAATATTTTATGAAATGATAATGAAATAAAGAAAGAACAAGTTTTTATTCTACATTAATGCCTAATAATAAAACAATTTCACATTTCAACTTATAGTTTTATGTCCCACGTAATAGGTGGTGATCCACGTAATCTTTAAGCTATTTTATGATTAAGCAAACAAGGCAGTTTTATACGCTGCTTGATGAGCCTGATGAAGAAATACACCTCCTTTCATACACCATGTGTGACGTAAACGAAGTTGCGAGGGTCAGCCAGTGAATTATAAATCAATAAATAATTATAAATTTGATAATGTTACATAGTATTTTAATTAAAATTATAATATATTTTTAATATAATAATACTGACAGGTGCCCTTACGTAGGCGACTCGGTAATGAGCCTCTTTGGTGCTGCTATTCAAAGCTCCCGGGGTTAAAAAGAGACGAATACACTGAGCTCCTAATGTTGTACTACGACAGAAAAACTATATTTTGAATAGCTTAGTTCTATAATAGCAGAAAGGAGGGAGAGAAACGTACCATACGGCCTGGAAGATACAGTTGACACTAGTTCGAAGGCAGGGTTCAATGTACCTAATAGTTTGTGTCATTAAACAATTAATTATAGATTATCATTAGGTATATAGTCTCACTTTGTAGATTTTAATTCACAGTAGTAAAGGATAACCACAGACGTAACGCGAATTGAAATCCTTTATGATATAAGACAGCAAAAATTGACTATAGATATTACTAGTCGCTTAGATCTGGCTGGATTTCTTTAATATAATGATAGTAGCACCTCCGTCCGACGTTGTTTTTCTGGGTCGTAAAGGAAACAGAAGGATTAAGTTAAGGAGTTCTTTAAAACACTCGTCTTAATAGATTTCGTAGAATGCAGTCAAAGCTAATAAAGATTTCGTAGGATAATATTTGATATTTGTTTAATTAAGTACGTGAAATTAAACGCATGCGAGCTTCTCTAAAAGAATTTACTAGTCATAATGAACACATTTGCTACGTATAAGTTAGAAAATTGGAACATACGTCGAAGTAATCCCATATCTTTACTAGACATAAACATCACAAAATGCATTTACTAGAGATAAATGACGCATCTGCAGCACATGCGTTGATAATGCTTAGTGATTTAGTATTATTGCAGGGAATATTTACTAGCCTTAACCATTTTTTCTTTATTTTAAATAATGAAATAAACTAATTGTATAAATATAGTATCGCACACGCAAAGTTCACATTTCAAGGAATCGAACAAAACAATAAAACTTAGAATATTCCTGTTAGTTTCCGAGAGACAATAAAAAAAACTAAAAAAACTTTAAACGCGATTTACTCGAAAGTTACTTCCAAGCAAGTGCGTTGTTTATCCCTATGACGGCAGTAGTAGCACCCTTCCAAAAGGAACCGCTTCAAATTTTTGAGAAAATCTTTTTTGTAAATTTGACCTTTTAACTTAATCGGGAGCTTATTAAACACTCGGACCGAATTATAAAATGCACTGTGCTTAACAATTTCTAGTTTCGGGACAACTGAGCTTTGAAAGTCCTTTCTGCGCGTGCTTTCTCTTTGCCTTCGTTCATTCTCCGTTTCATAATTATGAATGTATCATTTTGATCCAACGAAGGTTTAAACATATATCTACAATTTGCATACCATTATGTATAATGGTGATTGGTGTAGCTCAAGAACATCATTTTAACTATATCATATTGTACCACCTTTCTAGCAAATAAAATGATTATTTATTTATTTATTTGAAAGGATACTTTTAATCCCGATATTTTGAGCGGTTCCTTCAGGACAGGGAATGAAAGACAAAATGGTTTTTCAGTTTTAATTTCTCAACGTGTGGTCCGATTCCATATATTTTTTTAGTGTTAAAAGTGCCTTAAGGATTGTTTCACACAAGTTTCAATATAGTTTTGTAGTTCAGAAATTAGAGACCTCTCAACTTTCGCTGAACCTAGAATTCAAGGGTTCCTTTGAATGTGAGGGTAAATGTAAACTGGCGTGTTGGCTTAATCATAAAAGAGCTTAATTATTTTCGGTGCGGCCTGAATTGTTTTAGAATAGACTTAATCTTGCTCTTTTATGATTAAGCAAACAGGGCAGTTTGAAACTCTGTTTGATGAGTTTTTTTTAACACGGGGTCTACAGATTAGGCACTTTGTTTCTGGGGGAGCAAGGTGGCTTTGTGTGGATCACACGGCCCGACATGTGGGGCCGTCCTACCCACTAAGCCCCGCGGTGTTCTGCCTCGCCTTAACCGGGTCGCAGGATAGGCCGTTGGATAAATCACTGCGGATCGGCAAAGGGTCGCCCCATTACGTAGATTACGTAGAGAGGAGGAGCTTGATGGTCTGCCCTCTCCCTGAACTCCTTGATGAGTTTTAGATACCTATACTCATCGCATCGCACCGCTATCGGATGCCCCTCTGTAAGCACTCCCGGATCAAAGAGGCACCCCCGGAACACGGGAAGATGCCTGCCACGGTCCCCCGACCACCGCCCACGATTCAAGGAACTAGTCGGGGGCGCGCATCAATGCAACCATGCGGCGCTCCCGAACGGGACGGCGGGGCGGGAGCGTCTGACCGGCACGCTCCTGCACTCGCAACTCCTCTCGTTTGGCCGCCCTCCAAACGCGGCACGGCCGACAACGACAGGTTCCTACCGATAATGCCCTAGAGGGCGATACGCAGCCTATCCCACGCCGCACACTCGGCGAGAGTGTGTTCCTCCGACTCTACGGCGCCGCTTGGGCAGTGACGGCACACAGAGTCCGACTCCACGCCCACCACTTCCCACAGGTACTTGGCGAAACAGCCATGTCCTGTGAGGAACTGCGTGAGGTGGTACGCCGGCGTTCCGTGTGACCTCTCCACACAAGCACGAAGGACGGACCGGACGGCCCCCACGAGACGCACGCACGCGGTAGGACCCTTCAACCTATTGGTCCACTCCTGGAAGAGATCGTCACGAGCCGACCTTCTCTAGCGATCGATGTCTTCCAGGAGCTGACGACCTCCACTACTACGCATCAGGGCGATCTCCTCGTACACCTTCTTCAGGAATCCCGCCTCGAGATCCCAGGGGGGGCTACCGCCAATCAGGCACGCCGCCTCGTATGAGACGGTGCAGTATGCCCGCGCCGCCCTCTGCACAATCATCCGCTGCGGGGGTCGCAGTAGGCATATATATATTGCTAGCGCAGAGGGCGTCCGACCATAGAGGCGCTCCGCAGAGCGCCTTGCAACGAACTACACCGTCGTAGAGGCGGCGACAGGCGCTTCCTGGCACCCTCATATTGGGGAGCAGCCTAGCCAGCATTCCGGCATATGATAGTAACTTCGGCGCCAGTTGCCGGAAGTGCTGGCCAAACCCAACCGGCTATCGAGGACCAGACCAAGATAACTGATCGTCTTCCCGACAGCGATGGGGTGCCACTCACTACAATGTGGGAGTCTCGGTGGGGTCCCCGCCGAGGCCCATGAAAGAAGACGGCCTCGGATTTCTCGAGGGCTACTGGGCAACGCCCACGGTGGCCAGCAGCTTCACATCCCTGAAGTCGAGGCCCCGCGCGGTGACCAGGATTTGACCTGGAAGAATAGCACCGCGCAAGACCCAATCGTAGCCGATGTTCCACAGGAGCGGCTCAAGGACCAAGCCCTGCGGAACACCGCACGACATCTCTCTGCAAACCACCTCAGATTAGGCCGGGTAAGAAATAGTCCGGTCCACGAAGTAATCCGCAAGGATACGCCGGAGGTACCATGGGACGTTGTGGTACCTCAGCACCTCGGCAATGGTCTGCCAGGTGATGGTATAAGGCGTTCGCAATGTCAAGCGACACGGCTAATAATACCTCCCCTGACCGACCGCCTCTTGAACACTGTCCCTGAGTCGGGAGATGGCGTCCAGGTTCACTGAGATTGGGCCCCGCCCCCTATAGATGCCCGAAAAAATGAGCCTCGAGCACCCACTCAAACGCCGACGGTAACTCAGAGGGGCGCCCGTGCTTCTTCAGCAGCACGAGCTTTCCTGTCTTCCACGATCGCGGGACTCTACCCGACGCCAAACACTCTGACATCAAGGACAGCGTCTTCTCTTCAAAGGCCCGGCATAATCAGGGCGATGACCCGCCCAGGAATGCCTTCCGGGCCAGGAGCACGTTTCCTCAGTCTGAACTTGAGGACCACCGCTCCTAGCTCGGCATCGGACACGAGTGAAAGAAAGAAAGAAGGAAAGAAAAGTTTCACCGCCCAAGTGCCAAGCGCAAACCGCACGAGTGGCACCGCCTCCGTGTTTGCCGGCGTCTGGCTTGGTGCCGCTATCTGCGCCCACTCTTCCCGCTACTCTGCTTGATGAGTCTGATGAAGAAATACCTCTCCTTTCCCACACCTGATGTGACGTAAACGAAGTTGCGAGGGTCAGCTAGTGTATGTATATAATTCAATAAAAAATACTAACCTTGACCTGTAGTTTTTGATTTGGTATTTTTTTGTTTTTCTCGCCGAAGAGCCGCCAGCAAGTAATCCATCTTCTTTTTAATTTGTTCTATAGGACGTTGTAACTCTACCTCCAGTTCGTCCCAAGCATTTTTCCTCAACAGTTTGTTGTAGTAATTCTTGTGCTTGGGATACCATAACACTTCTTTTCTCTTATAGGCGTCGATTAGTTTTATAACACTTTCGTTATCCCAGTTCATCTTCAATGTTTAGTCCTCTATCACAAGTTCACAACAAACGACGAAATGACGGGTAGAACACGAGAAATGATCGCGTATTAAATGCATACACGTCTAAACTTGTTCGATACGGCATGTATCGCCTTTGATCACGGCTGAAAAACCGACACAGGATGGTTCGCGGTGTATCGCATAGACAGTATCGTGATACAGTATCAAAATACGTCCAAACCACCTATCGTGAATCAAGACATGCGTTTAGTGCGGATCGGACTGTACCTACGTATACAACGTATATGATACAGATACGGCGTGTATTGTTAACGGCTATCATCTTGTGTCCAAACTGGCGATCATGATACGCGTTGAGGCCACGCAAAGGAGATCCGATACACAGAAATGCTACAAATGTGGACCCATCTTTAAGTCTATTTAAGTAGTGTCAGTCTATTTAAGTAGTGGTTCAGAGCTATATTTATGTTTAATTTTTTTTAATTTTTTTGAGTTTATAAATTTTATTTTTACTATGGTACTATGGCACAATCATTCACAACTTATACTTCTTACATACATTAAATTTTATTTTACATATGTCTTTATTTCCAAAAAGTCAGGCAGGTATAAAATAGGTCCACTTTTCGCCATTTGTATTGTTCAATAGGTGATATTCACGGACATCTCACACAACGCTATCTGATCCCAAACTAAGCTAGGAATAACCTGCTTGTGTTATGGGTATCAGACCACGGATATTAATACTTGATGATAATTAATTGTGCTGGTACCTATTGCCGTGTTGAAATGGATAGGCAAAGGTTATGTCAACGTGATGTTGAAATTTAAATAAAGCCTTACGAGTACACTAGGCTAACGATAGCCATGTCGACAACCGGGGCCTGCCGAAGCAACTAAACCCAAAATGCCTCAAAGCCGTTCATCTGTCTACAAATAAGCCATAGACAAGATTTAATATAACGCAGTAATCATTTGGAGAACATTGAACTATCGGAGATATGAACGCTTCACTTATTACATATCTTATTAAGAAAAAAAGAACAACATCAAATAAATACAATGCAATACAATCGTGAAATGAAATTATTTTTCTTTTCTTTTCTATAACTTGTTATCATGCCGACAACTTAATTTTCTTGGAAAAATCAAGTACTTACTTCAACGCAGTTGCTGAAACATGTCTCGAGCAAAATGTTACACTTCGCAGCATTTCTGAGAACTGGGAACGTTGGAAAAACGTCTAAGTAAATAAGTACAGAAGTCGCAACGCATGGTTGAGTTTTGCGATATAATATTCTTGTCGCTTTATTTTGATTTGTTTATATAAATTTTTTTCATTTTTCGTCGTATTATCTTTATTATATATTAGGTGCTTACACATCAAATTGGCGTTTTTCGTACTGGCCACTTTAATTACGATTTTCTCCTCTTTGGTAAGGAATTCCAAATTCAAATTTTCCCAGCTATTTACTCATGTATTTATCCTTCGATGACCGTCATTCATTTGTTTTTTTCTTCTGTTTTTTTCTGTTTGCGTCACTCATTTTACAAAATGGAAAACTTAAAATATCGCATTATTTACGAGTACGAGTTCCGCCGTGGCACAGTTCGTTTTTGGTTCCAACGTTTTCGTTCAGGAAATGTCGACCTGCAGAACAAGCCCCGTGTACGGCCTGAGACTCAAGTTGATAATGAAGTATTGAAGGCTATTGTGGAAGCGGATCCATCGCAAACCACGTCCGAGTTAGCTGCAGGCTGCGGTGTTAGTGATAAAACTGTTTTAATTCACTTGAAGCAAATTGGGAAGATTAAAAAGCTTGAAAGGTGGGTACCTCACGAATTGACTGAAGCAAACCGGCAAAAGCGCGTCGACTGCTGCGTTACATTACTGAACCGGCACAATAATGAAGGTATTTTAAACCGAATCATTACCTGTGACGAAAAATGGACTCTTTACGATAATCGAAAGCGCTCAGCGCAATGGTTGGATCCTGGCCAGCCAGCCAAATCCTGCCCCAAGCGAAAATTAACCCCAAAAAAGTTACTTGTAAGCGTTTGGTGGACTAGTGCCGGTATTGTTCATTACAGTTTTCTCAAATCTGGCCAGACTATTACGGCTGATGTCTATTGTCAGCAATTGCAAACCATGATGGAAAAGCTAGCGGCTAAACAACCTAGGCTGGTCAATCGCTCCACGCCACTGCTGCTTCACGACAACGCTAGACCACACACTGCACAACAGACGGCTACCAAATTAGAAGAGCTTCAATTGGAATGTCTAAAACATCCTCCGTACTCCCCGAATCTTGCTCCAACAGATTACCATTTTTTTCGAAATTTGGACAACTTCTTGCAAGGGAAAAAATTCAACTCTGATGGGGCAGTCCAAATCGCCTTCACAGATTTTATTGATTCCCGTCCGACTGGTTTTTTTAGTAAAGGGATCAATGAACTACCTATGAGATGGCAAAAATGCATAGAAAACAATGGTTCATACTTTGATTAATTAAATATATTATATTTAAAAATATTCGACTTTTTGTTCCTCCTATACAAAACGCCAATTTCATATGTAATCACCTAATATTATCTTTCGAACGATATTCTCGCACTCAAAATTTTCTTACAATTATGATGTTACCCTTTTTCTCATGCTTCAGCCTTCAACATTATGCAATAGAACACTCAGAACACTGGCCAGTCGGTCATGTTCTACCACATCTAACCTTCAACATGTTCGGTCAGTTTGCGCGACTAATGGGTAAAGGCATAGTTAGACATTTACTTTAGTACCTATCTTCTTCATTTTGTAGTCAAATACCTATAAAGGGCTGTACTAAATACACGAACATGAATGCTGTCGCGCCTAGGCACATCACTTTAGGCCATTATCATTATTAGGTCTTCACCCCTATGAAATTGCTGTTATGTGTGAAAAAAATTCAACGATTTTTTTCAGGCAGTTTTTATTTTTATTAATCGAAGTAATAATCACCCATGCAATCAATGCATCTTTGCAAACGCAGCGGCAGTTTATTAAAGAAATCAGCTGGACGGGAGGCAACAAATTCTTCAAAGGCATTTTGTATTGCCTCTTGGGTATTGAATTTATTTCCCGCCAAGAAGTTGTCTGTTGAAGTCTGGAAAAAGTAATAGTCTGTAGGCGCAAGGTTTGGTGAGTACGGCAGATGACGGAGAGCTTCCAACCCCAGTTCTTGCAACTTGGAGACCGTCTGCTGTGCAGTATGAGGTCGCGCATTGTCGCAGGAGCAGCGGAGACGAGAGATTGACCAATGCTGGTTGGAGATGTGCCATTCTCCATCTTTGTGTTCAGTTCTTCGCAGTACACATCAGCAGTAATGCTCAACCCGTTTGGTAAAAAGCTGTGATGAATCACACCGGCGGCGCTAGACCAAACAGTGACCATCACTTTTCTAGGGGTAAGTTTTCGTTTAGGGCAATGTTTAGGTGCTGAACCAGGATCCAACCAACTTGCTGAGCGCTTGCGGTTATCAAACAGAATCTGTTATTCATCGCAAGTAACAATGTGGTTCAAAATTCCTTCATTTGTGTGTCTGTTGAGCAATGCAAGGCATGTCACGAAACGTACTTCGCGCTGGCGATCATTGAGTTCGTGGGGCACCCATTTGTCAAGCTTTTTTACCTTGCCAATTTGACGAAAATGGACCAATATTGTTTTGACGCTAACGTCGAAAGCTGCTGCTAATTCAGCCGTAGATTGTGTATCATCGGCTTCCACAATCGCCTTTAATTCGTCATTGTCGACCAAAGTCTTCAGACGACCGCGAGGTTAATTTTTCAGGTCGAAATTTCCAGAACGGAAGCGAGCAAACTAATATCAGGCGGTGCGTTGGTTTGTAGTGTTAGCTTCGTAAACGTCGTTGATGTTACGTGCCGCGTTGCTGCCACGACGATAAAATAATAAAAAATATAAAAATAAAATAAAACTCATTCACTCTGAAATTTTTAATTTTTATTTAAGTTTGTCAAAATTTTTGTGACTCTACCGGGGGTTCGGAAATGCTACAAACTGAGAAGAACACCCCAAGAAACTCAGTCCAGTCCCTCTTAATTCATCTTAGTATCTTATACAGTTTTTTTTAATGTAGACAGGATCAATTCGTGTCACTGCCAGGCAGCCTTGTCTTCTAGAAAGTCTTTAATGCTTTAATAAGCTTTCTGGGACAATTTAAGTTTTATTAGTTTTTTAAATTTATTATCTGCCAAACCTGTTGCCAAAACTGCTAAACGATACTCATATTCCGTTTTTAACGTATCCATGATGACGAAAAAGATTGAAATACGATGAAAACGTCACACTAATCAATAAACGAATCACTATTTTTGGAAAATGAATTCCATGTTCCAAATATGTCCCATCTTCCTAAAACAAAATTAAAAGCCAGCGCAGCAGCGGAAGCGGCTGAAAATATTAAAATTATTAAATATAAGGGTCTCGACTCATCATATCGTTTTTGTCCAGTCGGTGTCGTGACCCTAGGACTATGGGGTCCCAATGCGCAAAAAATTTTCAAGAATGTGAAAAAGCGCTTTGTGGAGTCAACTGGTGACCCAGGGGATGTCAGTTTTCTCGCTCAGCGAATAGGTGTTGCTATTCAAAGGGGTAATGCTGCTAGTCTTTAGGGCACAATGCCAAGGGGGCAGGGCCTGGTTTACCCATAAGCTAACTAAGCTGAAGCTTAGGGCGCCAGGATCAAGGGGGCGCCTGGCGTTGGGCTCGGCGCAGGGCTGTGACTTACGGTGCTCCTAAAAGGAGCACACAAAGACATCTAGCAATTTGTAACAGATTGTAACAACTCCTAACAACATGTTTAAAATTGTTAGTTAACATTTTGTTACACCAAAGTACATAATAAAATTTGGTAATTTAATGAAAATACAAATACGTGCGTTAAAATTAAATTCCTGCGCCCATCTCCCTGGCAGCGTGGTAGTAAATACGACAGCTCCACCCGTGTCGCGTTCAAGGCACCCAGGAACCAAAGTGAATGGGTAGAAGCATAGATTCTGAATGCATGGCCATAAACGCTGGAGTACCACAAGGCTCAGTCATACGTGTAAAGACTAATAGTGAATCAACTCCATTGTTAAATCGTACAATACCTTCAACGATATCTCGACATAAAATATGCTAGGGTTGTCACAAAAATACTTTCGTTGATTAACTAAGAGTTTGTGTAATTGTAGGTAAGTAAATAAAATAGTAGGTACTCATGTCACTATAATCTATCTATCTTTATTAGGTTTATTTTTATTGTGAGCTTCCGTTACGTACGCTGCGTAAATGATTAACGTTACGTAAAAAATGTGTAGTAAGTACAAAAACTGTTCCTATATAAAGTTCGAAAATAAAGTCCTCAACAGCGTATGTCTATCAAGGTTCGCTTACAATAACCTTTTAGTTACTAAAATATTAGCGACGCAACGGTCGTAAATGCGACGGAAAACATCATATTAATATATTAATACAACGACTCTCTCTTCCTATTATGTCGTCACTTAAGAGAAAGAGGGGTGTTTTATAAATAACGAATTTGCCTGGGTTAGGTCTAACGAATATAAGCGACGCGACGGGAGTATATGCGGCGGGGAACATTATAATTAGTTAACATCATACCACACCGCTTTCTTTCTCTCTCTTGTAACGCAAACGAAGTTGTGCGGGTCAGCTAGTTAGTAATTTATATATGTATCATGTTGAACCTTACACAGTTCAAGTACCTAATGGTACCTACCCACGCGACTACCTACTAGCTGAGCAGACAGACGTTGTCCTGCCATAACTATGAATATGGAAATCGGTATCCCGAGTTCTGAGTTCCCGGTTACTGGTACCGAGTTCCCTGTTCCTGGTTTTCATTTCCCAGTTCGTTTTTCTGTTCCCGGTTCCCATTTTGACGCTTCGAGTTCCAAGACCCGATCCAAAATTGCAATAGAAACCATTTCCTTGAACAGTTCAAGCCAGTTACAGTTAAATTGCAAATATTATATTTTTTCACGCATTTTTATTATTATTTTTCCATGAAAACCTTCTCCTCACAATAACAAACACATCTAAAAATGAATAAGCGAAATCGGTCTAGCTGTTCACTCGTCACGTCATCACCAAGGAAATATGGATTCATTTTTTTATATTTATATTTATAGATATTTTATATGATTAAGACTAACAAAATAAGTCTAAGTTTACAATCAGCTACAGTGTTTGTCTGAACAACTTTTTAAAATACCTTTCGTAATGATTTCGTACCTACATTTTGATGTCGACTTGATTTTTTTCTCAAAATAGTTATGAAATAACACTACATCATTGATTATTTCCGCGAGACGAGTGTTATTCTTTATTTATAGACTATATAACATCATCATATTATATTATTATTATATACCAAGGTAAATTCTATTTAAGTTTTGTATTTTCGATGTTCGTCTCTTATTTTGACACTCCGGAACGGGCGTACCACAAACTCCATACAATACCAGCGGGCACACCTCAGGAATCGCGGTTAGGGGGGCGACCCCGCTCTCCGACATACCGCACCGCATCGTTGCTCCGCCAAACGGCCGAGTTGAACCACTATTAGTTACACAAGCCGCACCGGTATCTCTCGGGCTGCAGTGGAAGAAAGCTGTGAACAACTTGTGTTTGAAATCGAGACAACTCGCAATAGAGTGTCCGATTGGGAAAAACAAAATCTTGTTCAATTCAACCCTACTAAGACATAAGTTTGTGTATTCACCGCAAAGAAAATCCAATTTACTGTAGCGCCATAATTTCAGGGTACAACTCCCTCCTACTCTGACAGTATAGGTATCCTTGGTGTTGACATCTCCAGTGACGTTCAGTTCCGAAGTGATTTGGAGAATAAGGCCAAGCTGGCGTCCAAGCCGGTCGGTGTGCTCAACAGGGCGCGGCGGTACTTACTGCGGCGCAAACGTGGCTTCTGTTTAAGTCGCAAGTGCGGCCGCACATGGAGTACAGCTTGGTGGGGGCACCATAATATCAGAATGAATTGACTGAATTCTTCCGTTCTACTCGGTGCGGTCGGTAAGGCGAGCCATGAAGTGGTCAACGATCCCATACTTGCAGGTGGTGTGGAACCTCTTCGCGACAGGAGAGGTTTTGCCTCCTTGTGCGTGACCACCGGTACATCTGGTGGGCCGTATGCTTGTCTGTCACTTTGGTGGCATAAAAAAAGTGTGTGGTGCCTTTCCAGCATCAATATTACTGACGATTTAATTAACCCCGCCGAAAAACGAGAAGTGTTTTAAGTTTGACATGTGTATCTGTGTATGTGTATGTCTGTCTGTGGCATCGTAGCAGCCCAACAGATATGCCAATTTTGCGGTTTTCTGTGCTCGAAAGCCAATGTGCCGGGGCCATCCCCAGCACATTGGCTTTCAAACCGTTATTAGCTATAAATTTTGCATTCATCAGCTCACTTCCTGAGTTATGAAGGGATTTCACTAAGATTCACTGGTTCGATTTATCGGAAACTGGATGTACCGAGGTACTGTGAGGTACTTTGATGGTATTTTTATCTCGCTTTTACTGGCTGATGCATCAAGTCATAACTTCATAAGAAGTCTCAGAATCGGGTTTTATTTAATTTTCAAATTAACAAAGAATAACGATTAGGAACTTAGGATCAGCCTGCTTACGTGGTCTCTTTTGTAGGTAGGACTTAAATTATTTGCAGCTGGGGGCGCATATTCATAGCTACCCTAAATCATGCCCTGCAAGGGGGCTTTATTTAGGTTTAGTTTAGATAGTAATAATGTAAATATATAGATATGTAATAATTATGTTTCTCTGTAATTTTTAACAATAAATACCTACTTTATTCCATGTTTTTAAATAATATTAATTTGAAATTATTATTCTTAGCCAAACAAAAATTATTTTGATTTGTCATTACAAATCAAGTACTGCAGAACGGCAATTACATAGGTAAAGACCTATTATTATATATCATAGGCCATACGACCATCACTTTCGGTGAGTATCTACTTATCCTGAAAGTGATCACTGTAGCCACAACTGATGGTTTCAACACATCTTTTATTTAACACGGTTTTTTAGGGTTCCGTAGCTGAATGGCAAAAAACGGAACCCTTATAGATTCGTCATGTCTGTCCGTCTGTATGTCACAGCCACTTTTTTTTTCGTAACCATAAGACCTATGCTGTTGAAACTTAGTAAGTAGATGTATTCTGTAAACCGCATTAAGAATTTGACACATAAACAAAACAAAAAACAATAAATTTCGGGGGACCCCATACTTAGAACTGAAACTAAATTTTTTCTTACACCAAACCCATACCTGTGGGGTATCTGTAGATACTATAAGACCTATGTTGTTGAAAATTGGTAAGTAGATATATTCTGTAAACCGCATTAAGAACTTTACACAAAAATAGAAAAAAAATCGATAAGTTTTGGGGGTCACTTAGATAGAACTGAAACTCATTTTTTTTTACATCAAACCCATACGTGTCCATCTATAGATAGGTCTTCAAAAATGCTATTGAGGGTTCTTATATTATATATTGTTAAGCGCGAGAAAAAATGTCCCCCCCCCTCCCCTTTTTAACTTCTAAAATAAGAGAATGATAAATCTAAAAAAAATATTATTATGTACATCGCTATGCAAACTTTCACCGAAAATTGGTTTGAACGAGATCTAGTACCTAAGTAGTTTTTTAATACGTCATAAACCGCAATTTTCGCCTAGAAAAATCATTGCCACAGCAAACAACGAACTACAAGAACTTTTGTATTATGTTATTGACTTTTGTTGTATGCTACGGAACCCTTCATGGGCGAGTCCGACTCGCACTTGACCGATTTTTTATACAAGTGCCTTTATGCGATTGCGGTTCCTATGAAGTCTATAATCCACTAACCCTTTAATGGCTAGGTAACTACTTGATTTCACTGAAGAACGAAAGCTCTCCTTTTCCCAGTTATATCACAGAATAACTAATATACGTTTATAAGAAATGACTTTTAGTTCTGTTTATAAACTCTCTTCCCTTGTAAATAATAAATTCTTATATAGCTCCCCTTTTATTTACTTACATTTCAAAATAATCAAAAATAATAGTTAATACATTTGCTGTAATCGTTTACAGAACGTAGAGAAACCAGTATTATAGTACCTACTCTTGTCCTTCTGTATGACTTTTTGATGATCACACACATTAAATAAAATCATAACACAGAATAATCCCTTCTTAAAATCAGATCAATAGTTATTATCGAGTAACATGGGTAGGTTATAACCACCTGCATCACTCGTAGGGGGTAAGAATGACCCCGTTGTTTTATAATCCTATGATATCCACCATATTGGGCACAGGTGTCGCTTTGTATTCGTTTGATATTTAATTGTGACAGCTCCTCGTTAAAGTGTCAGCTGTACCTGTCTGTGCTGCGGACTTATCGGGGTGGATACCAGGGGGTCAATATTGATTAGTGATTATTGAATATTTACAATACTTACTAAGTTTTTTAGATGTTTGGAATTTTTTTTTTGTTTGTATATCTATTTAGATTTCTATATTTATAGTTTTACAAAGTTTAGCTTGTAGGTATATCCGTGTGTCTTTTTGTCTATGACATCAAAGCTGCCCAATAGATAGACAAATTTTGACGCTATTTTTAGTTCGAAAGTTGGTGTGATCGAAATGGTTCTTTTCTTAGATCTGAAAATTAGATGGTATATTAATTTGTAAATTAGCACTTGCCAATCTTTGGACATCCTCGTAGAGTGACAGCACACGTTCGCTTACTTTCAGATGCTCAATATTGCATTGAAATGGCGAGTTTCAACTAAAAATAAAAGACAAGGTTGTTTATAAAATAAGTACCTTTAATAAGCAGCTATGAGGAGGGTGCAAAATCAACGAGTTTATAGCCAAAATAGCCGCGCACAACAATGCACTATGATACGAGCCACGGGAAAAATACACAATGAAGTTGGAACAATACCTTCGAAAAACTATTTCCCAAGATCGGCGCTCTTTGTTCTATTAAAAAGGGCACGGTTTTAGGTTTTTGACTTAACAATGGGGTGAGCACAGAAAGCCACGTGGCAGTAAAGCATTGTTAATACTGTTGAAGTAAACTGAATGCTGCTGCTTTAAGTGCTTTAAGTTTGCTTATTTTTTATGCTTTAAGTTGTATTTGCAATGCATTTTATTTGAAGTATTCGCTAGAACGTCGAGTGGAATATACGAGTGGATTTTGCGTAGTCAGTTTATTTTGGGAATTGGATTAATATAAATGGGAGGTGTAAATTAATATTCACGCGTCACATTTATGTTAACCTTTAACTGGTGACGTGCGGTCTCACAGGCCGAGCGGCGTAAGCGAAACATCATATCACCCCCTTCCCCGCATTTCCCATGTTTGAGCGCCTGAGTAGCTTCGAGTTTAGTGTAGGCAGTGCCCTAGAGGGGGTTAGTTGCGTCGGCCAGGCCCAAATCGGTAAGTTAGATCGATTGGAAATTCTCGGGCGGCCTCTCAGACCTTATGTCACCACTTACGTAACTTTTTTGGAGTTACACTGTAGTGTTGTATTGCGTTTTTTTTAGATATTTCTTACTATGAATGACTCTGGACTTCCTAGAAAAAAGCGTAGAGAGGTTGTTGACAAAAATGTAGTGCCTACTCGAATTGTAGACTGGTTTAGCACAAGAAAACTCAAGTGGATCGGAGGCTGAAGACGTTTCCAAAAATTATGTCCCGGAGCATAGCGACCACAACTCGGAGACGGAAGAAAATGCTTCTGAAGACGAAGAACCTGTATATATGATATAATACACCAGGAAAATCAGCTTGCAGAGAGTGACAGTGACGAATGTATATCATGTAATAAACATGTGTGTTTGCAGTGTGCGAAGCAATTATGCCCTAACTGTCAATAAAAATACTAAAGATTGACAGTTGTCATTTTTGAGACCAGACACTTGTGATAAGAGTTTAATTTTTTTTTCAGTTGATTAGTGTTTGAACTTTGTTAAAAAACAAATATTTTATAATTTATGTTGATTTTTACTATTTTATAAGTAATCGTTGATCTCGATACTAGTTTTTCAATTACAGAGATCCAAAACTTTGTAACTACCCAGTTTCTAATTAAAATTATATTTAGACTACATGACGTTGTTTTAATTTTTACTTTAATATTTTATTTAACACAAAATCAACATTAGGATAACCTACCATATTTTAATATAATGTATTATAGACCAATTATGGCAGCGGCCTGTCAGGCCGCTCGTCACCAGTTATGTTATAAAAAAATCATGTCACCAGTTAAAGGTTAATCCAACTTTGTTCCAATTCCCAATGCTTATCTTGATAGATATTACACAATTTTGTCCAATAGTTGGTAGTTGGTCTGAAATCTATAAAATACTAGCTGATGCCCGCAGCTTCGCCCGCGCAAAATTTATTCCCGGATGAACTTATTCCCGGAATAAAAAGTAGCCTATGTGTTATTCCAGACTATAATGTGTCTTTGTACCAAATTTCAGCCCGATCCGTTCAGCCGTTTGAGCGTGAAAGAGTAACAAACATCCACAGTCACAAACTTTCGCAAATATAATATTAGTATGATAATATTACATAGAGTCAAATAAAAATAGAACAAATTTTATAATCATTGTTATTGACATAGCCAAAGTCAATAACTTTTTAGTATCTACCTACATACATTTATAGATACGTTATACATACACGCAGATGTTCATCACAAAGATACTCAGTCGTGAGTGGGAATTTAACCCACGACCTCCAGTTTCGTAGTCAATCAAGTATTTGGGTAGGTCTAGTAAAGGTATCTACTCTACTTCTAGAGCATGAGGTCACTCATAAGTTTGCCTCCTAATTTACGTAGGGACGTCCGGCTCGAGCTCAATCACAAATGTATTGAGCAATGTATTGGGCTAGCCTCAAGAAAACTAGGAGTCCTAAACAAGGTGAAGCGGTTCTTTACGCCAAACTAGAGGTGTCTGCTGTACAAGACGCAGATACGTCCTTGCGTCGAATACTGCTCTCACCTTTGGGACGACTCCGCGAGGTACTTGCTTGACGCGCTGGACTCTATCAACTGCTAGGAGGTTACGGAAAGTCTGGAGCCGTTGGCGCAGCGAAGAACTATTGCGTCTTTGGCTGCATGCTACCGTATCTATTACGTTGAGTGTTCGGAAGAACTCTTCAACCTAATCCCGCCCTCTCCTTTCCGATCCCGAACAACGCGTGCTGGACAAAGTTGAAACTCACACACAGTGGAGAGAATCTTCGCTAGAACTGAACGATTCAAAAGATCGTTTCTTTGTCGAACCATAAAAACCTGGAACGACCTACCAGCGCACTCTTGCAATCCTGGGATAAAAGCGGAGCGTGAAGAGGCACATCATAGGGCCGCTTTCTATAGTCGTACAGACTGGAACGATGGCCCCTAATCGCTAGATGTCGGTGTGACTTGCCATCGGACGGCGGCATCATTTTGGCGAACTAAATATAAAAAAAAACAAAACTCCTACATCACAAAAAAAAAGAAATAATTATTTTTCCTAAGTCACCGTAGAATTGGAATTGGAAAAACCGCTCGATTATAATCTACCTAGCTAGTTTGTAATCTGTAAAAGTTTTACAATCTAACGAAATTTTACCTGTAAAATAAACTAATGTAAGAAAAATTCCAAAAAAATAACACTAACAGATCATCTGGCGCTCAGCGCTCGCTGGCCCGCCTTCATACTTTAATATTCACTGTTCCATCCTAACCTGACCATTTTTATATTACGAATCACAATAAAAATCTAAAACTAAACCAATTTAAAATCTAACCTTCTTCGCGCTAAGTAGATAACAATCTTCCGACAAAAATTATTAAAAAAATACGGTGACCTTTAAAAATCCCCTGTGAATTCATAATAATACACCGAATATACTTACTTTCTAAACTACGACACTAGGTACTTACGTTAATTTTCCCCAAATAACCGCCCGTATGTTCCACAATTTCTCAATAGACACATTACGCTTTGCAACACGCGGATGGGCTACAATTACACGCTACTTCGATGGGGACCTTTGATTTGGCGTAAATTCCCCATTAATATGTTCGTGTTACATGGCGATTTGGACATGAAAGATTCGGGGCACGTCAGATTATGGCTTAAGCTGGGTCAGTCAACTGTTACTGCGGGCTTTAGTTGGTACTTGACTGTTAAAGTTAGTGCTTTTGTTTTAATAGAAACGTGATTTGTTGTAAATTAATACGTGACCTGGTAAAAAAACCAGTAGACGAAGTATAGTACTCATATTTAACTACGAATCCGGAGGAAGCGCTATAAGGTAAATAATTACGGCTCTTTTTTTTTTTCTATACATTGATACTCCACCAGTTTTATAGTATTCATGGTTGCTTGTGTAGGGACGTAGGTACCCATTGTAGATTTGTGCAGTTACACAATTAGTAAACGCCACTACGTTTACAGCTTTAGAAAACTATATATTTATCGACTTATAAATCATAGCACAATGCAAGCAAACGTGTTTTTGTGCATTTAGACATCTTACCAACCTTCTTAGGATATCAATTACTAGCAGACGTCCACGGTTTCACCCGCGTAACTCCCGAGCCTATGTTACTCACGGTGAATGTAGCTTTCCTAAGGCGATTTTTTTTTTAAATTAGTACAGTAGTTTTTGAGTTTATTCATTACAATCATTACAAACATACACAGACACACAAAAAAAATCCTCTTTATAATATTAATGTAGATGTCAGTCTATCGCCTACCACTTGTACCACTTCTGAACGGGGCTCTTCTAATTTTTGGACATAAAACACGGAGTGCCATTTTTTTTTAACGTGTGGGAAAGTCCTTCTTTGATGCTATGCCGGACTCCTACCGACTAAAAATCCTCACGTAACGCCCAACAGGGAGCCCCGGGTAAGCCCTCGGAAGGATGTTCCTGCCCTTCATTTTGGATTGTTATGGACCTTCCTTTACTACACTAGACATTCGAGTTGCTTATTGTTGGAGGTATTGTTTGGAGGTTTACTCCTCTTCACCAAGACCTCGTCACTTGCACTGCAGGTGGCGCTGGCTTGGGCCTCGATGATTTCAATAGTGTCAGCAGGCTAGGTAGATAGCCGCATAAAAAGGAAATGTTTGTTATTTGTTTCATTACAGCAAGTAGGTATACTTATAGAAAAACATGGCATGAAGCAAGCATATGAATCTTACATACATACATATAATCACGCCTTTATCCCCGAAGGGGATAGTATACGCCCACATTTCACTGTATAGTTTTATGTTCCACGTAACAGGTGGTGAGCCTATCGCCGTGTTGAAATGGACAGGCGCAGGTCGCCGAGACCCGCACTTGAAATTTTTTTAGCCGCCCATAAGGCCTTCAGCTTCGCTTAACGATTGTCACCCTACTGACAACCGGGTTTCATTACGAGTTTTCCTTCTCTACGCAATGGATCTTTTTGCGAAAGTGTTCCCTTAGTCGCCTCATAAGACACCCTCGGGATGTACTGGAGTGACGACATTTTGTACTTACCCGTCCCAACACGGGGCATGAATCTTCATGAAAAAAAATCGTGGCACACGTTGTTTAGTTTGCTAAAACAGTTATTCCAAAAAATAATGAGCTAACATAGTTGAGTGATCGTGATCGACGGGTTTACGCAACGCTGGGCACTCCATATTAGGTGTATTATACCTATCTATGTACCTGGTATATTTTTTCCAGTATCTGTCATAAGTTTCTTAACGTCTATGAATTATTTATTTGATATAGACACCTACTTAATTATTACTATTCCCATCATTAGTGTTGATAGTGTTGTGCATTTTTATACCTAGGTATTTTAATATCATTCGTTAATTAAATAAATAATGTATGTAGGCCTGCAACTTCGCCAGGTTCGTTGACCAATTCGTTGAGTAGTTGGAGATGTGATCAAAATATAGGATTTTGGTGAAAGTCAGTAAGAAAATGACTAGGTACTTACATATTTTTCCTAATATTAAAGTTATACAAGAGAGGGGCTACTCTAAAATATAGAGTCCAGAGGGGCTTATGTCGAGACCTGTTGCATTAAACTACGTCACTAGGTTACGTGGATCATCTGTTCAAAGTTTGAAATAAAACAAAAATGACAACGTCAATCGGATTGAACTTTCACAATAAACGTGTTAGAGAGGGGCACTCTGGTGAGAACTATCTCACGGCTTTCTTGTTCCACCTTTTTTTTTTTTTTTTTTTTGTTTAACGTGAGGGAAAATCCTCATGGATGCTATGCCGGACTCCTACCGACTAAAAAACCTCACGTAACGCCCGACAGCCTATGGTTAGGAGCCCCGGGTAAGCCCTCGGAAGGATGTCCCAGGACTCCCAACAGACCCACGGCCGCCACTGCGGCCACGCTCAGGGGGGTGGTTCGGGTGCTATCCCGCGTCTTTGGGGGTTTCGGGTGTGATCCCGCTTCTAAGTGGGGGCGTTCGTGAGTTCCTCACGTCACGCTGCCGTCATGGGCCTGCTCCTGTAAGGACGGTGAGCCGTCTTCTCACCGTCCTCAGGCCCCCGGTCATGGAGGCCGATAGTCCTCGGCGAAGACACGTCGGCGGCGCCCGAGCCGCCGACTGCGGTACTCGGGTGGGAGAGTTCTCTCCCGTTCCCGCCCAGCCGCCTCTTTCACGAGCATGACCTGCTCGCAGAAAGAGGCGGCGCAGTCCCATTTACTCCCGCTGGAGAGCATGGCTCGCACCATGGTCTCGAGCGAGAGAGTGTCCACGTCCAGACCCTCCACGAGGACCTGGCGCTGTTGCGCCCACGCTGTGCACTCCACCAGCGTGTGGAGCGCCGTGTCATCGCTGCGATCCTCGCAGTGCTGACACTCGGCCGTGGTTTCCCGGTGTTTTCGCCACAGATACCTACCGAAGCTACCGTGTCCGGCAAGTATCTGTGTCAACCGGTAGGAGAGAGCTCCGTGTCTCCTCTCCAGCCACTCGTCCATGACCGGTCTGACGGCCGCGATTGTGGCGAATCCCCCCTTTGGTTGCTCAAGTCGTACCTTCCATGTCTCCACGGTTTCCTGGTGGAGCAGGGATCGCTGGGCCTCGATTTCTTGAGACGCAGGCCTTTGGCCCCGCTCAAGCGCCTCCTTGCGCCATCTAAACAGTGACGCAAGGGCTCTCGCTTCCAGGTCCCATGGAGGGGTCCCAGCTAGGAGACATGCCGCCTCACCGGAGATCGTGCGATATCCCCTTATCACCCTGATGGCCATCGTCCTCTGCGGGCTCAGCAGTCTAGCCACATTGCTGGCCGTCAGGGTCTCCGCCCATACGGGGGCTCCGTATAGGGCCATACTTCGCACGATCGCCAGGTACAGTCTCCTGTAGGGAGCGTTGGGTCCCCTGATGTTGGGCATCAGTCGCGCTAGTGCGGCTGATGCCCCCCTCAGTTTTGGGACCAAACTTCGGAAGTGATGTCCGAAGTTCCACCGGCCATCGAGAACGAGCCCCAGATACTTCATCGAAGGCTCGATGCCGATGCTGACGCCCCCTACACGCAGGCTGGACCCCGCAGGTTTCTTGTTCCACCTGTAGATACGGTAGCAGCTCCGATAAGTAGTAAGGTACCTATTTAAAATTAGCTGGTCATTATACCTTGCTTTTCTCGAAGCCAAAAATTTGGCTTTTAGACTTTCATTGACTATACAATGTCAGACTTGTACATTCCAAACATCCATCTAAAATGTACAAGTTCAATGTTTCCCATGCAAAGAGAGAGAGAAGATTTTTTCATTCAGTTTGTTTTTTATACCTACTACACTCCTAAGATCCATTCTTTAAAAAATATCAAAAATCATCACACCACCATTCATTTATCCGAACGAATGGAGCGACGAAAAGATTGATAAAAAAAAAGGTAAAAACGAGAAAAGGAAAAAAAAACCGGGCAAGTGACAAAAAGCCGTGTATGAGACGACAACGTCATCACGGCGATCTGGTCACCGATCAATTATGTATGATTCATTGACGACGCAGGCGCAACGAGGGACGCTCCAAAATATTATGATTTTTGAGATATTATCGTACAACACGTATGAATAAATGTGTTGCGACATTGTTTCTATAATGTAGGCATTTAGTAAAATAAAAATGCATGAACTGGATAAAGGGCGGTCACTTACTGGAACCAGGGCATTAGGTTTTGGAGAAAGACATTGTCTTATTTATTTTCTGTGCGTATTACATATTCAAGCTATGTGATGATGATGATACCCGCACGTATTTTTAGACCTTATTATTTTGGACATTATTCATGAAATATCACAGAGTTTAGTCAAGTGCACTTTTAGGGAATAGAAAATGGATTAATTGGACAAGAATCCTAAATCTGTCTTCTTCTGCATGAAACCGAATTAAAAATTCCCGATCGGCCATCCTATACATAGATTACCTATCCACCAAAACCAGATCAGACAAAATGTTACAATTACAGCCCTATCATTTACAGCCTCTTTATATGGCCAATAAACGATGTTTACCAATAAAATAAAGCAGTGCTAACAAGCAGTGTTTTAATAACCAATTCCTGAATCCTACTAATCCTACTAATATTATAAACTAGCTGTTACCCGCGACTTCGTCCGCGTGGAAATTATGTTATAAGCAAAGTTTGAACCGTATTCTATTTGAGCCTCTAGGATAAGTCGTAACCAAAATGTGGAAACAAATTTAGGACATCCTCCAACTTACCCGGGGAGTTATGCGCTAGATGGATTTTTTTAACGTGAGGAAAATCCCACATGAATGTACTATGACTCCCACTGACTAAAAACCACACGTATCCTACCTAACAGCCCACGATTGGGAGCCCCGGGTAAGCCCTCTAAAGGATACCCTAGGACTGCGCTAGATGGATTGGAAGAGACCTCATGGTTTTAGTGGGTCCAAGGCCGGTATGACGTACGTGTTTATTAATTAGCCCCTTTAATAATTATTTATAAGATTAAGTAGTACGGTGAAGCGCGAATACGAAACGTTTGTTAGATTAGGGCCACAGACTGAAAACTTTACGCATAATCGGAAGAGTTGAGACGATAACACTAACCCTAACGACAGCCAGAAAATGGCAGTCGTTAAATCAAGTTGAAGACCTTATAGATTTAATAATTTTCAAAAGTAGGCAGTACTAACGCCTGTCCATTTCAACACGGCAATGCGGCTCACCACCTATTACGTTACGTGGGACAAATTAAAAAAAGGTAAACATATAATATGCCTCGATACCCCTTTGGGGATAAAGGCGTGACCGTATGCATATACTTATTATGTTTAAGGTGATTTAATTTATGTACCCATGTCACTGTAGCCAAAGCTCAACATTTTTCAGTAAAGTTGTTTTAAGAATGTTCATTATAAACAACGTTTGTGTGGCGTGTTGGCTTAATCATAAAAGAGCTGCTTAATGGTTATGGCTATTGTAAAGCAATTCAGTCCACGCCTTCGGCGCGGACTGAATTGCTTTAGAATAGACTTAATCTTTAAGCTCTTTTTTGATTAAGCAAACAGGGCAGTTTCACACGCTGCTTGATGAGTCTGATGAAGAAATACCTCTCCTTTCATAGATCTTATGTGACGTAAACGAAGTTGCGAGGGTTAGCTAGTCTATACATATAATAAAACTGTTGAGGGTCGAGAGTCTACTGAAGCCGAAAATGAAATTACATTTTTCATGTGTGTCTGTCTGTCTGTATTCCGAATAAGTATCACGCCGAAGTTACTGAATGGATTTGAATGAAACTTAGTACAATCAGAGCTTATAATCCGAGGAAGGTTCTAGGATACTTTTGATCTCGATATTTTGCGCGGTTCCTTTGGGAGAAGGGATGAAAGACAAAACGGTTTTTTAGTTGTTACTTCTCAATGCGTTTTCGGATTCCAAAATTTTTTTTTAGTGTTATAAAGGGAATACTGTAAGGAATGTTTCACACAAGTTTCCATGTTAAAGGTTTTCTAGTTCAGGAATAAGAGACATCCCAACTTTCGCAAAACCTAGAATTCAAGGATCCCTTTGAATGTGAGGGTAAATCTAAACTGGCGTGTTGGCTTAATGATAAAAAAGCTTAATGATTAGGGCTATTGTAAAATAATTCAGTCCGCGCCGAA
This sequence comes from Miltochrista miniata, assembly GCA_933228765.1. Lineage (NCBI taxonomy): Eukaryota > Metazoa > Arthropoda > Insecta > Lepidoptera > Erebidae > Miltochrista > Miltochrista miniata. Next base: position 33,668,344 of record OW121747.1, on the reverse strand, counting down.
GGCGTTCACTCACGCCCCCCACCTTAAAAGCGGGATCGCACCCGAAACCCCCAAAGACGCGGCATAGCACCCAAACCACCTCCTAGGCGAGGACGCAGTGGCGGCCGTGGGTCTGCTGGGAGTCCTGGGACATCCTTCCGAGGGCTTACCCGGGGCTCCCAACCATAGGCTGTTAGGCGTTACGTAAGGTTTTTTTAATTGGTAGGAGTCCGTATATGGATTTTCCTTCACGTTATAAAAAAGTATACTACATATTACATGGCTTGTACAATAGTATAGCGTAGCCTGAAATTCGATTTATATTAGTGTGAGCTATGAGATCTAGAAAACTTATAAACTTACTTATTATGTTATATACTAAATGCATATTTAAAAACAAACACGTACTCTAATGAATTTGATTATTGTTCTTTATCAAGCCTATAAATTACTACTACTAATCTTTACAGTTAGGTTCTTTTGATTGTTGCCCGTAAATACATAAACAAATATATTTTGTGTCTGTCAAGCCGTTAGAATAATTATATGAAAGAATATGAAATATAATTTCATTGACTGCTTCTGTGGCGTAGTCGGTGTAGTGATACCGCCTGTCGCGCCGGAGGGCTTGGTTCGATTTCTGGGTTGTTCCAATTAGTTGTGTGATCCACAAATGTTTGTTTCGGAGTTTGGGTGTTTTCTATATATAATATGTATGTATTTAGAAATATATAAGTATGTATATCAGTCGTCTGGATATCGTAGCAAACACAGAATTTAATTTTTCTCTATCGGGCCTCCAAGATAATTAGCGTAACCGGTGTGTAAAACCGATCTCTAACTAATATTCCTGCAACGATTTAGTTTAATCAATCCACATACTTACATATTTCATTACCCTCTGCCTAGTCCCTAGGATATGTAGCGTGATAATATATAGCCTATTTAAAGATCCTACCTCTAGATTGCTATTCAAATAAAAGATTAATTAAAATTATTCAGTAATTTCTGTATTTTGCAAAAATATACAAACAGATTTTCATTGTTCTCTGCCGAGCTCCTAAAAAATTTAGCGTAATAATATGTTGTCTGAGTGTAAAACCTATCTCCTACTAATATTCCTGCTACGTTTTAGTTAAATCAATCCAAAGGTTTAAACATTTCATTGCTCTCTGCTTAGCCCCTAGGATATGTGGCGAGATAATATATAGCCTATTTTAAGACCACACCCCTAAGTAATATTTGTGCAAAATTTGAACCAAATCTGTTCAGTACTTTTCGAGATCCTTCCGGACAAAGCAAAGCAAACAGACAAACAGACAAAAAAAATTCTAACTATATTTTCAGCTTCGGTATCTTATGTAGAACACCCGGCGAGTATTTTTTTGTTAATATTTTCAATGTACAGTTTTGGCTTTTCTATCATTTTATTATATGTATAGATCAGTAATTTCTGTATTTTGCAAAAATATACAAACAGATTTTCATTGTTCTCTGCCGAGCTCCTAAAAAATTTAGCGTAATAATATGTTGTCTGAGTGTAAAACCTATCTCCTACTAATATTCCTGCTACGTTTTAGTTAAATCAATCCAACGGTTTAAACATTTCATTGCTCTCTGCTTAGCCCCTAGGATATATGGCGTGATAATATATAGCCTATTTTAAGACCACACCCCTAAGTAATATTTGTGCAAAATTTGAACCAAATCTGTTCAGTACTTTTCGAGATCCTTCCGGACAAAGCAAAGCAAACAGACAAACAGACAAACAGACAAAAAAAATTCTAACTATATTTTCAGCTTCGGTATCTTATGTAGAACACCCGGCGAGTATTTTTTTGTTAATATTTTCAATGTACAGTTTTGGCTTTTCTATCATTTTATTATATGTATAGATAGATAGATTTTTGAAATATATAAGTACCTATGTTTTTTTTTTTTTATTTATTAATCATATAAACAATTAACTTATCAAAAAGGTACTTAAGCATTATAAAAACCTATGCGGTTTGTATCTAATGCTACTAATAATCTACATTGATGGTGTATAACTTTACAATAGTGCTAACATGAAATGATTTTTTAATGATTTTTTAAAATTAGGCACAACATTGTTTGCATCCACATCCCGCAATTTTTGCGGTAATGCGTTAATGAGTCTAGGAACCAGGTAAGCAGTCGTTCGCTCGCCATACGTATTGTTTGCGCCACTCGTACACAACTGGTTTCGAGCGACCGCGCGAGTATATACAGAGTGTTTTAATTTGGTTCGAAAATTTTGATTATAAAAATTTTCTGTGAGTAACATATACTTGACTTGATCCTGAACTGGCAAGATTTTGCAGAAGTTAAATAGGCCATTATCGTCATTTTCAAATTGTTGCTTTATTTTTGTGGAGACGATGTTACGAAGAATTCTTCGCTGTAGATTAAATATACTTTGTAGGTATGTGTTATAAGTGCGACCGTAGCTACTCAATCCATATTAAATATAAGACTCAGCTAGAGAGTTATATAACATCAATTTGATTTTGTACGGAATGCGATTTCTAAGTATAACTATATTTGCAAGAAACTGTCTTAGTTTATTGCAAACATTTTCAATATGGTGTCCCCAATTTAATTTGTTATCAATGATCACGCCCAGATACCGTTGGCTATCAACATTTTTTATTAGCGGACAGTTACATTGACGTGGTGGTGATCCATGTAGGCAGATGTGGTTGTGTACAATCAGGTCGTCATATGGTGAGTGTTTGAGGTGTGGGGATTTGATCTGCATTAGTTGCGTCTTGTCTGCATTAAGTACTAACCCAGAGTCGTGACACCATCTCAAAAGGACATTAAAATCTGATTGCAAGCGTTCTGCTGCTTTTTGTGGGTCTTTATCGGCACTGACTAAACATGTATCGTCCGCAAACTGATAACATGTACATGATTTTAAACATTTAGCCATGTTATTGACGTAACAAAGAAAATGAAGTGGCCCGAGCATCGATCCCTGTGCTGTTCCCTCATTAGCATCCTTGAGGTCACTATATGTGCTTTCTATGCGAACAGTGAATTTTCGGTTTTGTAGGTAGTTTTCGCACCACCGAAGCAATGGTCCTCGCACTCCAGTGGCTTTCAACCTTCTAACTAATGTATATCAGTGGTCTGGATATCATAGCAAACACAGGATTTATTTTTCCTCTATAGGGCCTCCAAGATATTTAGCTTGATAATGTAGCCGGTGTGTAAAACCGATCTCTTACTAATATTCCTGCAACGTTTTAGTTTAATCAATTCACATACTTACATATGGCACTACCCTCTGCCTAGTTCCTAGGATATGTAGCGTCATAATATATAGCCTATTAAAAGATGCTACCTCTAGATTGCTCTTCAAGTAAAAGATTAATTAAAATTATTCAGTCGTTTCTCTATTTTGCAAAAATATACGAAAAGATTTTCATTGTTCTCTGCCGAGCTCCTAAAAAATTTAGCGTAATAATATGTTGTCTGAGTGTAAAACCTATCTCCTACTAATATTCCTGCTACGTTTTAGTTAAATCAATCCAAAGGTTTAAACATTTCATTGCTCTCTGCTTAGCCCCTAGGATATGTGGCGAGATAATATATAGCCTATTTTAAGACCACACCCCTAAGTAATATTTGTGCAAAATTTGAACCAAATCTGTTCAGTACTTTTCGAGATCCTTCCGGACAAAGCAAAGCAAACAGACAAACAGACAAAAAAAATTCTAACTATATTTTCAGCTTCGGTATCTTATGTAGAACACCCGGCGAGTATTTTTTTGTTAATATTTTCAATGTACAGTTTTGGCTTTTCTATCATTTTATTATATGTATAGATCAGTAATTTCTGTATTTTGCAAAAATATACAAACAGATTTTCATTGTTCTCTGCCGAGCTCCTAAAAAATTTAGCGTAATAATATGTTGTCTGAGTGTAAAACCTATCTCCTACTAATATTCCTGCTACGTTTTAGTTAAATCAATCCAACGGTTTAAACATTTCATTGCTCTCTGCTTAGCCCCTAGGATATATGGCGTGATAATATATAGCCTATTTTAAGACCACACCCCTAAGTAATATTTGTGCAAAATTTGAACCAAATCTGTTCAGTACTTTTCGAGATCCTTCCGGACAAAGCAAAGCAAACAGACAAACAGACAAACAGACAAAAAAAATTCTAACTATATTTTCAGCTTCGGTATCTTATGTAGAACACCCGGCGAGTATTTTTTTGTTAATATTTTCAATGTACAGTTTTGGCTTTTCTATCATTTTATTATATGTATAGATAGACAGATTTTTGAAATATATAAGTACCTATGTTTTTTTTTTTTTATTTATTAATCATATAAACAATTAACTTATCAAAAAGGTACTTAAGCATTATAAAAACCTATGCGGTTTGTATCTAATGCTACTAATAATCTACATTGATGGTGTATAACTTTACAATAGTGCTAACATGAAATGATTTTTTAATGATTTTTTAAAATTAGGCACAACATTGTTTGCATCCACATCCCGCAATTTTTGCGGTAATGCGTTAATGAGTCTAGGAACCAGGTAAGCAGTCGTTCGCTCGCCATACGTATTGTTTGCGCCACTTGTACACAACTGGTTTCGAGCGACCGCGCGAGTATATACAGAGTGTTTTATTTTGGTTCGAAAATTTTGATTATAAAAATTTTCTGTGAGTAACATATACTTGACTTGATCCTGAACTGGCAAGATTTTGCAGAAGTTAAATAGGCCATTATCGTCATTTTCAAATTGTTGCTTTATTTTTGTGGAGACGATGTTACGAAGAATTCTTCGCTGTAGATTAAATATACTTTGTAGGTATGTGTTATAAGTGCGACCGTAGCTACTCAATCCATATTAAATATAAGACTCAGCTAGAGAGTTATATAACATCAATTTGATTTTGTACGGAATGCGATTTCTAAGTATAACTATATTTGCAAGAAACTGTCTTAGTTTATTGCAAACATTTTCAATATGGTGTCCCCAATTTAATTTGTTATCAATGATCACGCCCAGATACCGTTGGCTATCAACATTTTTTATTAGCGGACAGTTACATTGACGTGGTGGTGATCCATGTAGGCAGATGTGGTTGTGTACAATCAGGTCGTCATATGGTGAGTGTTTGAGGTGTGGGGATTTGATCTGCATTAGTTGCGTCTTGTCTGCATTAAGTACTAACCCAGAGTCGTGACACCATCTCAAAAGGACATTAAAATCTGATTGCAAGCGTTCTGCTGCTTTTTGTGGGTCTTTATCGGCACTGACTAAACATGTATCGTCCGCAAACTGATAACATGTACATGATTTTAAACATTTAGCCATGTTATTGACGTAACAAAGAAAATGAAGTGGCCCGAGCATCGATCCCTGTGCTGTTCCCTCATTAGCATCCTTGAGGTCACTATATGTGCTTTCTATGCGAACAGTGAATTTTCGGTTTTGTAGGTAGTTTTCGCACCACCGAAGCAATGGTCCTCGCACTCCAGTGGCTTTCAACCTTCTAACTAATGTATATCAGTGGTCTGGATATCATAGCAAACACAGGATTTATTTTTTCTCTATAGGGCCTCCAAGATATTTAGCTTGATAATGTAGCCGGTGTGTAAAACCGATCTCTTACTAATATTCCTGCAACGTTTTAGTTTAATCAATTCACATACTTACATATGGCACTACCCTCTGCCTAGTTCCTAGGATATGTAGCGTGATAATATATAGCCTATTTAAAGATCCTACCTCTAGATTGCTATTCAAATAAAAGATTAATTAAAATTATTCAGTAATTTCTGTATTTTGCAAAAATATACAAACAGATTTTCATTGTTCTCTGCCGAGCTCCTAAAAAATTTAGCGTAATAATATGTTGTCTGAGTGTAAAACCTATCTCCTACTAATATTCCTGCTACGTTTTAGTTAAATCAATCCAAAGGTTTAAACATTTCATTGCTCTCTGCTTAGCCCCTAGGATATGTGGCGAGATAATATATAGCCTATTTTAAGACCACACCCCTAAGTAATATTTGTGCAAAATTTGAACCAAATCTGTTCAGTACTTTTCGAGATCCTTCCGGACAAAGCAAAGCAAACAGACAAACAGACAAAAAAAATTCTAACTATATTTTCAGCTTCGGTATCTTATGTAGAACACCCGGCGAGTATTTTTTTGTTAATATTTTCAATGTACAGTTTTGGCTTTTCTATCATTTTATTATATGTATAGATCAGTAATTTCTGTATTTTGCAAAAATATACAAACAGATTTTCATTGTTCTCTGCCGAGCTCCTAAAAAATTTAGCGTAATAATATGTTGTCTGAGTGTAAAACCTATCTCCTACTAATATTCCTGCTACGTTTTAGTTAAATCAATCCAACGGTTTAAACATTTCATTGCTCTCTGCTTAGCCCCTAGGATATATGGCGTGATAATATATAGCCTATTTTAAGACCACACCCCTAAGTAATATTTGTGCAAAATTTGAACCAAATCTGTTCAGTACTTTTCGAGATCCTTCCGGACAAAGCAAAGCAAACAGACAAACAGACAAACAGACAAAAAAAATTCTAACTATATTTTCAGCTTCGGTATCTTATGTAGAACACCCGGCGAGTATTTTTTTGTTAATATTTTCAATGTACAGTTTTGGCTTTTCTATCATTTTATTATATGTATAGATAGATAGATTTTTGAAATATATAAGTACCTATGTTTTTTTTTTTTTATTTATTAATCATATAAACAATTAACTTATCAAAAAGGTACTTAAGCATTATAAAAACCTATGCGGTTTGTATCTAATGCTACTAATAATCTACATTGATGGTGTATAACTTTACAATAGTGCTAACATGAAATGATTTTTTAATGATTTTTTAAAATTAGGCACAACATTGTTTGCATCCACATCCCGCAATTTTTGCGGTAATGCGTTAATGAGTCTAGGAACCAGGTAAGCAGTCGTTCGCTCGCCATACGTATTGTTTGCGCCACTCGTACACAACTGGTTTCGAGCGACCGCGCGAGTATATACAGAGTGTTTTATTTTGGTTCGAAAATTTTGATTATAAAAATTTTCTGTGAGTAACATATACTTGACTTGATCCTGAACTGGCAAGATTTTGCAGAAGTTAAATAGGCCATTATCGTCATTTTCAAATTGTTGCTTTATTTTTGTGGAGACGATGTTACGAAGAATTCTTCGCTGTAGATTAAATATACTTTGTAGGTATGTGTTATAAGTGCGACCGTAGCTACTCAATCCATATTAAATATAAGACTCAGCTAGAGAGTTATATAACATCAATTTGATTTTGTACGGAATGCGATTTCTAATATTTGCAAGAAACTGTCTTAGTTTATTGCAAACATTTTCAATATGGTGTCCCCAATTTAATTTGTTATCAATGATCACGCCCAGATACCGTTGGCTATCAACATTTTTTATTAGCGGACAGTTACATTGACGTGGTGGTGATCCATGTAGGCAGATGTGGTTGTGTACAATCAGGTCGTCATATGGTGAGTGTTTGAGGTGTGGGGATTGGATCTGCATTAGTTGCGTCTTGTCTGCATTAAGTACTAACCCAGAGTCGTGACACCATCTCAAAAGGACATTAAAATCTGATTGCAAGCGTTCTGCTGCTTTTTGTGGGTCTTTATCGGCACTGACTAAACATGTATCGTCCGCAAACTGATAACATGTACATGATTTTAAACATTTAGCCATGTTATTGACGTAACAAAGAAAATGAAGTGGCCCGAGCATCGATCCCTGTGCTGTTCCCTCATTAGCATCCTTGAGGTCACTATATGTGCTTTCTATGCGAACAGTGAATTTTCGGTTTTGTAGGTAGTTTTCGCACCACCGAAGCAATGGTCCTCGCACTCCAGTGGCTTTCAACCTTCTAACTAATGTATATCAGTGGTCTGGATATCATAGCAAACACAGGATTTATTTTTCCTCTATAGGGCCTCCAAGATATTTAGCTTGATAATGTAGCCGGTGTGTAAAACCGATCTCTTACTAATATTCCTGCAACGTTTTAGTTTAATCAATTCACATACTTACATATGGCACTACCCTCTGCCTAGTTCCTAGGATATGTAGCGTCATAATATATAGCCTATTAAAAGATGCTACCTCTAGATTGCTCTTCAAGTAAAAGATTAATTAAAATTATTCAGTCGTTTCTCTATTTTGCAAAAATATACGAAAAGATTTTCATTGTTCTCTGCCGAGCTCCTAAAACATTTAGCGTAATAATATGTTGTCTGAGTGTAAAACCTAACTCTTACTAATATTCCTGCTACGTTTTAGTTAAATCAATCCACCGGTTAACACATTTCATTGCTCTCTGCTTAGCCCCTAGGATATGTAGCGTGATAATATATAGCCTATTTTAAGACCCCACCCCTAAGTGATATTTGTGCAAAATTTGAACCAAATCTGTTCAGTACTTTTTGAGATCCTTCCGGACAAAGCAAAGCAAACAGACAAACAGACAAACAGATAAACAGACAAACAGACAAAAATTTTTCTGACCATATTTTTGGGTTCGGTATCTTACTTAGAACACCTAGCGAGTATTTTTTTCTTAATATTTCCAATGTGCAGTTTTGGCTTTTCTATCATTTTATTATATGTATAGATCAGTAATTTCTGTATTTTGCAAAAATATACAAACAGATTTTCATTGTTCTCTGCCGAGCTCCTAAAAAATTTAGCGTAATAATATGTTGTCTGAGTGTAAAACCTATCTCCTACTAATATTCCTGCTACGTTTTAGTTAAATCAATCCAACGGTTTAAACATTTCATTGCTCTCTGCTTAGCCCCTAGGATATATGGCGTGATAATATATAGCCTATTTTAAGACCACACCCCTAAGTAATATTTGTGCAAAATTTGAACCAAATCTGTTCAGTACTTTTCGAGATCCTTCCGGACAAAGCAAAGCAAACAGACAAACAGACAAACAGACAAAAAAAATTCTAACTATATTTTCAGCTTCGGTATCTTATGTAGAACACCCGGCGAGTATTTTTTTGTTAATATTTTCAATGTACAGTTTTGGCTTTTCTATCATTTTATTATATGTATAGATAGACAGATTTTTGAAATATATAAGTACCTATGTTTTTTTTTTTTTTATTTATTAATCATATAAACAATTAACTTATCAAAAAGGTACTTAAGCATTATAAAAACCTATGCGGTTTGTATCTAATGCTACTAATAATCTACATTGATGGTGTATAACTTTACAATAGTGCTAACATGAAATGATTTTTTAATGATTTTTTAAAATTAGGCACAACATTGTTTGCATCCACATCCCGCAATTTTTGCGGTAATGCGTTAATGAGTCTAGGAACCAGGTAAGCAGTCGTTCGCTCGCCATACGTATTGTTTGCGCCACTTGTACACAACTGGTTTCGAGCGACCGCGCGAGTATATACAGAGTGTTTTATTTTGGTTCGAAAATTTTGATTATAAAAATTTTCTGTGAGTAACATATACTTGACTTGATCCTGAACTGGCAAGATTTTGCAGAAGTTAAATAGGCCATTATCGTCATTTTCAAATTGTTGCTTTATTTTTGTGGAGACGATGTTACGAAGAATTCTTCGCTGTAGATTAAATATACTTTGTAGGTATGTGTTATAAGTGCGACCGTAGCTACTCAATCCATATTAAATATAAGACTCAGCTAGAGAGTTATATAACATCAATTTGATTTTGTACGGAATGCGATTTCTAAGTATAACTATATTTGCAAGAAACTGTCTTAGTTTATTGCAAACATTTTCAATATGGTGTCCCCAATTTAATTTGTTATCAATGATCACGCCCAGATACCGTTGGCTATCAACATTTTTTATTAGCGGACAGTTACATTGACGTGGTGGTGATCCATGTAGGCAGATGTGGTTGTGTACAATCAGGTCGTCATATGGTGAGTGTTTGAGGTGTGGGGATTTGATCTGCATTAGTTGCGTCTTGTCTGCATTAAGTACTAACCCAGAGTCGTGACACCATCTCAAAAGGACATTAAAATCTGATTGCAAGCGTTCTGCTGCTTTTTGTGGGTCTTTATCGGCACTGACTAAACATGTATCGTCCGCAAACTGATAACATGTACATGATTTTAAACATTTAGCCATGTTATTGACGTAACAAAGAAAATGAAGTGGCCCGAGCATCGATCCCTGTGCTGTTCCCTCATTAGCATCCTTGAGGTCACTATATGTGCTTTCTATGCGAACAGTGAATTTTCGGTTTTGTAGGTAGTTTTCGCACCACCGAAGCAATGGTCCTCGCACTCCAGTGGCTTTCAACCTTCTAACTAATGTATATCAGTGGTCTGGATATCATAGCAAACACAGGATTTATTTTTTCTCTATAGGGCCTCCAAGATATTTAGCTTGATAATGTAGCCGGTGTGTAAAACCGATCTCTTACTAATATTCCTGCAACGTTTTAGTTTAATCAATTCACATACTTACATATGGCACTACCCTCTGCCTAGTTCCTAGGATATGTAGCGTCATAATATATAGCCTATTTAAAGATGCTACCTCTAGATTGCTCTTCAAGTAAAAGATTAATTAAAATTATTCAGTCGTTTCTCTATTTTGCAAAAATATACGAAAAGATTTTCATTGTTCTCTGCCGAGCTCCTAAAACATTTAGCGTAATAATATGTTGTCTGAGTGTAAAACCTAACTCTTACTAATATTCCTGCTACGTTTTAGTTAAATCAATCCACCGGTTAACACATTTCATTGCTCTCTGCTTAGCCCCTAGGATATGTAGCGTGATAATATATAGCCTATTTTAAGACCCCACCCCTAAGTGATATTTGTGCAAAATTTGAACCAAATCTGTTCAGTACTTTTTGAGATCCTTCCGGACAAAGCAAAGCAAACAGACAAACAGACAAACAGATAAACAGATAAACAGACAAACAGACAAAAATTTTTCTGACCATATTTTTGGGTTCGGTATCTTACTTAGAACACCTAGCGAGTATTTTTTTCTTAATATTTCCAATGTACAGTTTTGGCTTTTCTATCATTTTATTATATGTATAGATGTGAAAGTTTGTGAAGATGTTGGGATGTTTGGATGTTTGTTACTCAATCACGCTCTAACGGCTGAACGGATTGGGCTGAAATTTGGTACAAATATAGCTTATAGACTGGAATAACACATAGGCTACTTTAATCCCGGGAATATGTTCCCACGGGAAGCGGGAACGGGTACCGAATTTCACGCGGGCGAAGCCGCGAGCATCATCTAGTTCATCAGTAAATTAATCGCTTCTACTCATTTCGGGAGGGTATCAAATAAACTTACCATGCTATTTAGACGAGTTGCTATAGGGTTAATTTCTAGTTTTCTAATTTAAAATCAATCAAATCAACCTGGCAGTCCACTGCTGGACTATTGCCCCTCCCAATGTACGCCACAACACACGGTCCTGCGCCTTCCGCAGACCGCATCCAGTCCCAGCCTGCGACCCTTTCCAGATCGTCGGTTGGGCGTCCTGCGCTATGTTTGCCAAATCGTGGTCTCCATTCCAGATCTCGCTTGCTCCATCGGCTATCTGTTGCTCTGTTGTTACTCTTAAGGGCTTATTCTTATATATAATTAAAAATAGTAAAAGAAAAATAAAAAAATTGGTACCTACCTATCAATAAGAAGCAAAAGAAGTCTGGTTATGCAACCAAAGGGACATTTCCTAACACTTTACTGATAACGATCACCTCGACTCTGACTCAATGAGCATTCATCACATTTTTGGCGCCGACAGCGCCATCTACCTTCGTCAATGAATCGAAAAGCAATCAATAATGACACCGAGATACTGTTTACTTACACATTATAGAACCCTATTTTCATTGTCACTAGGTTGGAAGTCGTAGAACAGTTTAGATTTCATATGCCAAGTCCAAGTTTGTAACATTTTTGATGTCATACCTTTGATAAAACAATGGGACAAAATCTAAACTGACGATCATGAAATGTGTCAGAAGGACTCCGAGTAAGTGTCCTTTTTGTAAATTTAGATTCGAGTTCGAAAATAACACTTTGGAGTTAATACTTTTATGTTATTTACCAAGATACTATCAAATTTGAGTGTAACAAATTGTATATTGAAAGTATTCGTATGCCCCTATGATGAACCGTCTTTTATAATCACTGTTTTAGTGATTAGTAGCTAGACATATACACAACTTGACAGCATATAGACTACCTACGTACATATACATACATATGGTCACGCCTTTATCCCCGAAGGGGTAGGCAGAGGCATATTATATGCCCACATTTCACCTTTGTATAATTTGTCCCACGTAATAGGTGGTGAGCCGTATTGACGTGTTTTAATGGACAGGCGCAGGTTGTGACTGCCTGCTGTTGAAATAAAGCCTTTAACTTAGCTTAATGACTGCCATTTTACTGGCAACCGGGACCAACGGCTTAACGTGCCTTCCGAAGCACGGAAACGCTCAAATAAATGTCACGAAGTGATCACATGGATGGTCACCCATCCATGGACCGGCCATAGTGAAAGTTGCTTACTGCAGTGATCGTTTACAGAACACTGAGTCCGCGGGGCCACGAGCGCTTCAGTCCGCGGGGCCACGAGCGCTTCGCACGTACATATAGGTACCTATTAATCAAAGAAATCACGCACTGGACCACGGACTGGACGCAAACCTCACCCAATTTTTCTTCCTACGGGGCGAAAACATTACCACAACATTTTTACCGTTGTAGGTTACCCGACCAACCGCAAGGATAGTTTTTGCGCCCGTCGCGGCCCGTTTATTCCGGAAGCTGCGTCAGATGTTTAGAACTATTTCTTCTTGTCAGTTTTTGTCCCAGGCGCCTTTAGTGATGGGTGGTCGGTAGCTTTGATCCTTCTATGATATAGGTATTTATTTTGCCAGCATGAAGTAATGTAGAGTCTTGGTGGCGCATGGCATACAAACAACATTTAGTTCGAGACACTTGTTGCTAATTTTACAGAAGTGACTTCCCTGAGACCTGTGAATCTCGGTACAGGCGGAGGTCCTTATTGATAGCTCTATACGTGATCTAATATTGGTTGCTAGATTTTAGCCCCTCTTTAAAATATTTTGCAGAGGTCACGTGGATCATCTGTTCAAAGTTTGAAATAAAACAAGAAGCCGTGAGAGAGACGGTCTCACCCGACTGCCCCTCTAACGTTTTATTTCAAACTTTGAACAGATGATCCACGTGACCTAGTGACGTAATTTAATGCAAAAGAGTCACAGACTACAGACACAAGTCTCACCATAAGCCCCTCTGCAATCTATTTTATAGAGAGGGGCTAACAAATATGACAACGTCAATCGGATTGAACTTTCACTTTCACAATAAACGTTAGATGGGCAGTCGGGTGAGACCGTCTCACGGCTTCTTGTTTATTGCGGTCGGATTCCAGAAATATTCTGATGCAAAATCACGTCTGAATTGAATACCACCAAGCGAAACAGCAGTAACTATTAAATAGATACTCAATGAGGTCCCTACTTAGATCTAATTATACTCACTGCTAGCTGATGCATCAAATACTGTCTTAGGGACTGACTACTGGCGTAAACATTCATCAAAGTTTGAAGTTCCTAAAGACAGGTCAGAAAATGCAGACTCCATTAGATGTCCTATGTTTGTCCTGTCCTGAAAATATATTTTTCTCTTTTTCTTTCTTTCTTTCTTCTTTCCACATGCATATCTCGCGGATCAAGACCACAGAAATTTAGCCGTGTCTAGATTACATTACAAATGTCTAAAATAAGTCAAACACTAACATGGGACCAGTATTTATACACTGTGCACATGTGTGTGTGACGCGCGTTGGCTGCACCAAATGTGTGACTTTCAAACCTAAAAACTGCACGGTACATTACATTTCAACATGATTTATGACTTGGCCAAAAAAAACTATAATTCTGGTCATGTTACAGCTACCCCAGGATAAATAGCTTGCCGCTACACGTATGTTTATTATTAACCTGTTTTATTTCACTGGATTTCTTAACTAAGGTAGCAAACCATATACCTATGTAATCTGCAGATTACACGTAATTTACCTACTTGATGACAGCCAGTATACAGTGACCAGGTGTTGCTAGGCTGTGGACGGCGGGACAGAGAAACGTTAAATTTCACGCAACAGTATATATAGCACAGTCGACAGATCATAGGTCATAGATTTTATGTTTTTTTCTCTTTATACTGTGATTATAGCTTCCTCGTCCTGTGTGTTATTCTTGTTTAAGGTACATACAAAGACCTCGCCTTCTGTTGATGCCATTCGATCCATAGCATTCCCGATTGCGAATCTATGGGCAAGAACATCATCCTATAATATATTTAAAATAGCGGCCGACAATGTTTCGCCGGCCTGCTATAGTGGCCAGCAAGATTTTGCCGGCCGCTCCTTGAAACAGACCGGCAAGGTCGACTTTGCTCAAACAAGGTTGTCAAAATAATGACCACATTACATGTATTTTTCAGTAAAATAGGTATATTATATCGTTTGTTATTGGATATGCACGGTTTTGTATGCCTCGGCTGAAGAGACTCATTTTCCCACAGTGACGTGACTGATCACCGTACAACGTGGTCCTACCACAGATTATATGTCCTACTAAGTGACTCTCTTGCACGACGGCGACGTGACGAGACGTCTGTATCAGTGGTTACTGTTACACACATTGGTGAGGAAGAGACAAGTCTACACGATATAACATCGATCAGATTACTCTGTCAGTTAATATTACTTTTTACACCAGAGGAAACAAACAAGAACACGGCAAAAGAAATAAAAACGCCAATACTACTAAAACCCTTTCCCCAAAAGCTGAAGAGAATCAAGTGAAAAGTTTCCCAGCCCCACACGCAAAACACGCGCCCCTCTGCGGTTTTGCGCAGACTCAAGTATCAAGAATCTCAAATGTTGTACACCTACGAGTTTAATACATAAGAGAGTACTTATACCTAACACGAAATTATCTTAAGCTGTTTTCTTAATTACCAATTTGGTACTTGATAAACAGCAAAGTTAAACGGGAATTTAAGTTAAATAAGTACCGGTAATATGTTTACTTCAGTTTATTGCTCGTGATAAGTGCTCAAAATGAAACCTGAAATCGTGAAGGTATCACAATAATTGATATCATTAATATATGTTTATCACACTATATCAACTGGCGGCTAACGAACGGTGGCAACTAAAAAAATAACATTTATTAACGTTTAACTAAGGTTGACATGATATGGCGTGCCGTCACGTTTTTGCGTGACTCTTACTTATGCAGCTGTCTATCTTCGTCTTGTACTGTTGTTTTTTGGACTACGTTAGGCAATTCTGCTACAGAAGTCGAGAGTTAAACCTTAGACAGTTACGCTTGGCATGTGAAAAATGTAACTCTGTCTGTCTGTCTCTTACACTTTCACGCCTGAATCGCTGTATCGATTTAAATGAAATTTGGGATAACGGTAGGGAAAGTCTCTGGGAAGAACATAGGCTACTTTTTAACCAACTGCGCAAAAAGAGGGTAATGATTTTACGCGATAACGACTTCTACGCAGAAGAAGCCTTCTGTCAGGGTAAGAAAGAATATGATTAACAACAACCGATAACTTTTGACGAGTCTCGACCTAAATCAAGATGACTTTTAGCATAAAAAAGGTCTATAATAACATATTTCAAGGTATTGCTTGGGACTTGGTGAGATGTGGATATATTTTATATTTTAGCCGATGAAAGAAAATTAGAGAGAGCAACGACCATATGACGGCCCAGTGCTTAAAAACTGGGCATAAAGTCAGAAACAATATCAACTCACACGAAAAAAGATCTGGGCTCCATAGATTGTGTAATGCCTATACACCTTGGAAATCCAATGCGGTGATTCAAAAAATCTATTCTGAGAAATACCTATCCTTTGCTTGAACTTGGCTTGACACGCCGCCGCGTGTCTAGATAGCTGAAGAGTTTGCTCATTAAATCCACAGACTTACAATAATTTATATAAAACTTATATTGTAAGTCTGTGATTAAATCATACTATTATAAAATATTTTTCAGCGATAGACAGCTAATTGAGCTACACTATCGGCTTACCCTAGTCAGATAGGGTTAATAGAGAGTTTGGTTTCGACTTTTCTTTCAGTTATCCGTAAGTCAGAAGGAGCAGCACTTGCATGTAAGTCGGACTCTGCCCTCGGAGTCCGACTTATACTTATACTAAGTAACTAGTAGTGTAAAATAAGCAGAGCCATTCTGCTCATTTTTCTCAACTACGTATCTTTATAATACATAATATATAAATATATAAAATGGATTTTTATATAATCACTATCCATTCATTCTGTGGCTACATCCTTAACTGGTAAGGGAGGTAATTCTTAAAACTGCAGGTATTATAGCATACCAATACAGTGACTAAGACATTATTTTATCCAATCAAATTAAGGTATACAAAAATCTTTCCAATATAATATAGACTTAAGTACATAATACATATATAAGCCGGTTGCTTTCTTGGAACTCAAAAACAATGCCCGAAGACCAAAAATAAATCCCGTTATGCGTTTCTATCATTGTCCCTATCCCTCGTAGTCAGGTTCAGGTGTTGTTGTCTCTGTTCCCCTTGAATGGAAGTCGCAGACAGTAAGACCAGTTTTTGCCACGAAGGCTTCTGTAGAAATGATCATGGAGTCACATTTTGCTATACAAATATAGTATATTGATATATGTGTATCGCTTTGCTATCCGAGTTCCCAGTTGGTTTATTTAATGTGAATTTTGAAAGGCTTAAAGCCGTATATGCACTGATTTATGTTCTTCGAGTACTATCGGAAAGTGCTTCACAGAGGATTTGTATTGGAGGGTTTAACTGAATATGTTCAGTTCAACTGAATATATTCTGATATATTTGAGAGATCATCCCGGCCCTACATTGCAAAATGAAGAGTTGTGCTGTAGTTTAGCTGATAGAATAGGTGCTCGACTACGAAAAAAGATCGTAATTCAAATTTCACCCTGGATGAACCTTTTAGAGTGATGAGCATGTTAAATTGTTTTGTCTGAAATAGGTACCAACGTAATGTTAACTTGGGTAGATGACGAAAAATAATCCAAAAGAATGATTTATATACTAATGAAAGCATCACTGTAGAGCATAAGTTTGTTAAATAACCAGAACAGCATTCAGAAGTTCAAACTATATTAATGCAATTGCTTTCCTATGTTTCTTGCTAACCCAGACCTTTTGGGTCCAAATTGTCACTACCTGCTACTATTGATCAGCAGATGAAGTACTCGTACTACTGCGGGGTCCTTTTTATTTACGTCAGATAATCGTACATGGATGCTATTCTGGACTCCTGCCGGCTAAAATCACACGATGCTCTACAGTTCTCTACGACTGATAGTGCCGGGTATTTAGTATTCTGTCATAGAATCCTGTTTTAAATTTTTTGGTACAGAACCCTTTTGTTTTTTTTTTGTTTAACGTGAGGGAAAATCCTCATGAATGTTATGCCGGACTCCTACCGACTAAAAAACCTCACGTAACGCCCAACAACCTATGGTTGGGAGCCCCGGGGAAGCCCTCAGAAGGATGTCCCAGGACTGGTACAGAACCCTAAAAACTAAATATAGCAAGGGAAAGACCCATAAATGTTTTTCTCAAGTCTGGGTGTTTCTATGTAAAATATGTACGCATTTAATAAGTATATACCTAAGTATTAATATCCGTGGTCTGATACCCATAACACAAGCAGGCTAATCCTGGCTTACTTTGGGATCAGATAGCGTTGCGTGAAATGTCCGTGAATATTTATTCATTTATATATAACACCTTTTCTGCTCACCTTTTTCGTATGCTTGTCTGCCACCATACAGGTGTAAAAAAATAGGAAATCATTTAATAATGTAATTTTTAAAGTGCGATTACAATGCCTTTGAAGACCGGTTTTACTTGTTCAACAAACACAACGACGTACTTACACTAATTAATAGCTATCAATTTGTTTAAACAAATTATTTGTACAAAACATCAGGTGGCACCCCGTTCTTTAATGCCGCGATATAATCTGTTGAAGTAAAAAGTCAATCTTTAGTGCAAACAGTATAACGACCTATAAACAAACAAATCTACTTAATAGTTAATCGCCCCTTTTGTAAACAAGGGCCCCTATGTCCCCCTTTGATCAGATAGCAATGAATATGGAACTCTAACTGCAAAACTGCTGTAGCAATTCGGAATAGTAAAAATATTTTTACACATTCATTTCCCCCTTTAAACTAGGGGGCCTGAAGACGGCGAGGGAGCTGCTCACAGAAGCAGGCCCTAGACGACCAGGATAACAACCGAAGATCCCCCCAAAGACGCGGGATAGCACCCGAACCGTTGAAATTTTTTTAGACGCCTAAATAGGTGTTCAACTTGGCTTAACGACTGTCATTTTACTGGCAACCGAGGCCAACGGCTTAACGTGCCTTCCGAAGCACGGAAATGCTCAAATAAATGTCACAAAGTGGTCACATGGATGTTCACCCATCCAAGGAGTGGCCATAGTGAAAGTTGCTTACTGCAGTGATCGTTTACAGAATACTGAGTCCGCGGTGCCACGAGCGCTTTTAATAAATAAATAATAAATGGTATAGACATCAATTAACCACCTTTTAAACTGTTTATGTTGAAATAATTTTTAACAATGCAATATAAATTACAGGTAATGCAGAGTTATGCATATACCTACTTTGCTGTTATTGAAATACATTAAATAACAAATTTACATTTCAACATCAATTATTTCTTATATTGATAATTATTTCTAATACGCTTCGTACAATTACTAACAAGCAACTTCAAAACATTAAATTAATACTTCCTTTGTAGCGTATGATAATAAAGTATTGGCTGGATCATAAGCTATGTATACAATACAATAACACTAAGGACTATTCCGGTCCTCACAACTGTTGATTTTGGTCTCAACTGTTTGTTGTAGCATTAACCACTTAGGCATATGGTAAAAAAAAGAGTTATACAGGGGAATTCATAAACTTCCTCCCTTTTTGAAATCGGCTAAAATGGTGCTTAAGGTTAAGCCGTTAATCCTTGTTGCCAGTAATGACAGCCGTAAAACTAAGATGGGCGTCTTCAAAACTTTCAACATAGCAATACTCAAGTCACCACTTATTACGTGAGACAAAAACGAATGTCATAATGTCAACCTTTCATATGCCTCTGGTTACACCTAGTGCGATAAAGGCATGACTAAGTGTAGGTATGTGTAGGATATTATCGTAAAATTGAGCACTAAAAAAGGACAGCCAAGTTTCTTGCCAGTTTTCTCAAGCCGGCCACGTTCCGAACTGGTGGTACTAAAGTTAATTTTTATTTATATTCGTGACGTTTCGTAAGTCTCTATGTATTCGGAAATTTCGGAATTTCCGCATCTACGGGAACGTATTCCAGGAATGAGAAGCAGCATATATGTGATTTCAGACTATAATCTATCCATGTAAATTTCAGCCATATACGTTTAGCCGTTAGACTGAACTGTCTTCAGGCAGGTCTTGTAAAAGAGATGTCTCATAGACAATACTGTTTTACGGTGAAGCCCACGTCCAATAATCAGCGACTTTATTCCGATAATCGTACTGATCGAATTTTCAATGTGAAGCAAGAGTGAGTCTTAAGACAGTCGTGCCTCTAATGTGCGTTCAGCCTTAGAATCTTTGCAATTTGGTACAGGGATAGATCATAGTGTGGAATAACATATAGGCTACTTTTTATTGTGGGAATATATTCCCATGGGAAACATGAACGGGAAACAAACTCCATGTGTGCAAAGTCGCGAGCATTGTCTAGAACATTTATAATATTAGTGAGCTAAACCACTAAATGACAATATAGTTTGTTATAGTAGGTATATTGTGACGAAACTCTGGTTGACTTAATTAGACCGAAAGTTTTTAAATTATAGCCACACTACGTAAAATCACGCTCTGATACACAATTATCGGGGGAATGCTCGTAGAACTAAATCACAGCTGGCAAAATATTAGGTGCTTACACATCAAATTGGCGTTTTTCGTACTGGCCACTTTAATTACGATTTTCTCCTCTTTGGTAAGGAATTCCAAATTCAAATTTTCCCAGCTATTTACTCATGTATTTATCCTTCGATGACCGTCATTCATTTGTTTTTTTCATCTGTTTTTTTCTGTTTGCGTCACTCATTTTACAAAATGGAAAACTTAAAATATCGCATTATTTACGAGTACGAGTTCCGCCGTGGCACTAGTGCTGCGGAAACGACTAGAAGGGTGAATGATGTGTATGGCGGTCATGTTGCAAAAGAAAACACAGTTCGTTTTTGGTTCCAACGTTTTCGTTCAGGAAATGTCGACCTGCAGAACAAGCCCCGTGGACGGCCTGAGACTCAAGTTGATAATGAAGTATTGAAGGCTATTGTGGAAGCGGATCCATCGCAAACCACGTCCGAGTTAGCTGCAGGCTGCGGTGTTAGTGATAAAACTGTTTTAATTCACTTGAAGCAAATTGGGAAGATTAAAAAGCTTGAAAGGTGGGTACCTCACGAATTGACTGAAGCAAACCGGCAAAAGCGCGTCGACTGCTGCGTTACATTACTGAACCGGCACAATAATGAAGGTATTTTAAACCGAATCATTACCTGTGACGAAAAATGGATTCTTTACGATAATCGAAAGCGCTCAGCGCAATGGTTGGATCCTGGCCAGCCAGCCAAATCCTGCCCCAAGCGAAAATTAACCCCAAAAAAGTTACTTGTAAGCGTTTGGTGGACTAGTGCCGGTATTGTTCATTACAGTTTTCTCAAATCTGGCCAGACTATTACGGCGGATGTCTATTGTCAGCAATTGCAAACAATGATGGAAAAGCTAGCGGCTAAACAACCTAGGCTGGTCAATCGCTCCACGCCACTGCTGCTTCACGACAACGCTAGACCACACACTGCACAACAGACGGCTACCAAATTAGAAGAGCTTCAATTGGAATGTCTAAAACATCCTCCGTACTCCCCGGATCTTGCTCCAACAGATTACCATTTTTTTCGAAATTTGGACAACTTCTTGCAAGGGAAAAAATTCAACTCTGATGGGGCAGTCCAAATCGCCTTCACAGATTTTATTGATTCCCGTCCGACTGGTTTTTTTAGTAAAGGGATCAATGAACTACCTATGAGATGGCAAAAATGCATAGAAAACAATGGTTCATACTTTGATTAATTAAATATATTATATTTAAAAATATTCGACTTTTTGTTCCTCCTATACAAAGGCCAATTTCATATGTAAGCACCTAATATAAGTAAACATATGAAATGTGCTAATTAAAGCAATTCTTTTGAGACCCAAATCAGCACCTCTAATTAATTAGGGTTCCGTAAATTAATTAGGCCGTTCGTCTGTCCGTCTGTACGTCACCAGACGGTAGGTATCTCATAAACCGCGATAGCTGGATGTTTGAAAATTTTACTGATGATTTTATTAGGTTGGGGAAAAAGTCTTTTCGCATTATAGTATGTATGAACTTGTAATAAAATCTCTTTGGCTGTACTATTTGTATCTGACTGGTTTTGGTATCATTGAAAGTTTAAATTTTAAAGAACATAATTCCAAATTCAAATTAGGAAAATGTGTGATTTTCATTTGTTTTTCTTACCGTCAAAATGAGTGAATCTTATGAAGACATTCGATACATTTTAAAATTTTACTCCAAAAAAGGTAAAAATGCAACGCAAGCCGCGAAAAAAATTTGCGATGTTTATGGACCTAGTGCAGTGTCTGTGAGAGTAGCACAAATTTGGTTTAAGCGTTTTCAATCCGGAAATTTTGATGTCAAAGATGCACGTCGCTCTGGTCGCCCTATTACGGATAAAATGGATGCCATTTTTGAAAAAGTGGAGCAAGATCGGCATATCAGTAGTTACGACGTAGCTGAAGAACTGGGAATTGACCACAAAACAGTTTTGGCGCATTTGAAAAAAACTGGGTACACAAAAAAGCTTGATATTTGGGTACCTCATGAGCTCACTGAAAGAAACCTAATGAACCGTGTACTCATTTGTGATTCTTTATTACAACGTAATGAAACCGAACCAGTTTTGAAGAAGCTGATAACTGGTGATGAAAAGTGGATCACGTACGACAAGAACGTGCGAAAAAGGTCGTGGTCAAAGGCCGGTCAGGCTTCACAGACTGTGGCGAAACCCAGGAAGGTGATGCTGTGTGTGTGGTGGGATTGGAAGGGTATTATTCATTATGAGCTGTTACCACCAGGCAGGACCCTCGATTCTGAACTCTACTGCGAACAACTGATGAAATTAAAGCAAGAAGTTGAGAGAAAGCAGCCGGAATTAATCAACAGAAGGGGTGTGGTTTTTCATCATGATAACGCTAGACCTCGCACATCTTTAGCCACTCAGCAAAAATTAAGAGAGTTTGGCTGGGAGGTGTTAATGCATCCGCCGTATAGTCCTGACCTTGCACCTTCAAATTTCCACCTGTTTCGGTCTCTTCAGAATTCTTTAGGCAGTGTCAGGTTAACATCACGAGAGGACTGCCAAAACCACTTGTCGCGGTATTTTGATCAGAAGTCCCAAAATTTCTATAGCAATGGGATTATGTCCCTACCTACAAGATGGCAAAAAGTTATTGAACAAAATGGTACCTACATACTTTAGTTAAATGTAAATAAATTATATTAAAAAATGTTTTGAATTTTCTTAAAAAATGCGAAGAAACTTTTTCCCCGTTGCCTGTAGGTGTTATCGATATATATGTATAGATCTTACTATACTAGGTGTAACAAAATTACCTCTCCAAATTTCATGAGATGACTTGGCATCGAAAATCAAATACAAATATTTAATAAAAAAGGGAGGTTAACTTTTTATTTTTTTTTATTTTTTTTGCCGCACATTAAAAATTCGTTTTTTACCGCGGCAATTCGAGGTAACATGGTCGCCGTGGCAAATCAAACACGGAGCACCCGTCTGGCTGTCGTTGTCGCTTTCTACTGCCGCTCAGTAGCGATAGAAAGGGGGATAATGAAAATTTATAGGACCTTTAAAACGAATTTACGGTTAAAGTATTCATGTGATTTTTTTTTCTTAATTTTTGTAATGTTTCTTGACTGATGCCACGTCACGTGATGAAATTTGGAGAGTCAATTTTGTTACACCCAATATACTTGGCAGGACTACGTATGGTTTAAAAATTGTTTTTTTTCTTAATAATTCGTGTTATTTAGGCACTAAAGAGGGGTAGAAATATAAAATCAAAAATCTCTTTTAGTTTGATGTAAGTTTTTTTAAATGTGGGATACATTGACACATATGAGTGCACATGCATGCCTGATACACAAAAATTAACCTTCAAATTTGAGCGTATCTAAAAAGATACATTGCCAAAAATACAAACAATCAAATTTAACTTTAAAAATAAGAATTCGTTACTAAATAGAAGACAAAATAATAACTTTTTTCATTATTGCAACAGTAATTAATTAATTAATCGTTGAGAGATAAACACAAATCGTCATCCCTGGGGCACACAAATTGCTGTGGGTCACCGACAGGTCGACGATGTAGGAGTTACCTAGGCCTCGTTCTTAGACAAGTGATGGAAGTTTGCTTAGCACTTCTGGTAAATTATCCCACAGCAAATGAACTTTGGTGGAAAGCTAACCAAACATTATATCAACAAGGCGGGAGCGGATATCTTACTAATATAATAAAGGCGAAAGTTTGTGAGTGTGGATGTTTGTTACTCTTTCACGCTCTACCGGCTGAACGGATCTGGCTGAAACTTGATACAGGGATATATCGACGCTGGAAAGGCAAACTGCATTAACAGCCAATTTGGTCGAATATGAGTTTTATATATCGTTAGAATCGCCTGATTTTTCTCTTTCGAATGGTCTAGGTAACGATTTAATCAGAGCACATTGGTGGTCCTTAAGACATCGGTGATCTTCGATATTTTAGTATATTTTTGTGTTTTAAATCCACTTATTTTTTGATTTTGGTTAATAAAGCGCCCATGACAGCGGCTAAATACTGATAAGTCATTTAGACTGCACATGTTTTAAGAAATCATTATTTTAAAACATTTAGCCATTCCATTTTTTGAAATTTTTACGGCATAAAACATTTCAGTGGTTGGTAATTATTTTAGAATTTCAAAATAAGTCAATTTACTGGTCAATAAATTTTAGTTTATTGTCGTATAAATCCTTTTACCTTCCTTTTAATTGTAAAGATTAGGACGTTAAATCAATTTTGTCGATGGCCTTTACTAATAAATTGGTCAATAACACAATTTTACCTGAAATTATTTTGATGTGTTTAGAGCACATAAGCTACTTTGCTTAATGCAAAATTCATTACATTAGTGTGATAAAACCACCAAAAAAGAAAGACAAATATTAAACAATGGCGGTTAGACGATACGTCAAGGTCGTCGTTTGCAGTTAGACCGCGGCTGTTAGCTAAGAGCCAAACGTTCTGTGGCTATTTCAGCCACCTATATGGTGTAAAACTGGGAGACTACACCCATTGTCTGTGTGTGTGTGTTGTGTAATTGACTAGTGACAACGGGTGTCATCTTCCACAATTATAACGAAGGCCAATTTCTGGACATTTGCGAAGGCCAATATCTGCAGCCGATATTTGCACAACCTGCGAAAACCTACTTATTGAATTTCAAATTTGCGTCACTTCACTTCACACGTTACAAAAATTGATTAAATTAAAAAAGTATATTTATTAGTATTACAGCTAACGGGATATTTTCCATGTGTTATTGAGAATATTTGATATTTCGGCATATGGTCAGTATGTGCATCTTTATCACAAACGGACCACTGAATCTGTTCATAAATACCATAGAAGTGTTCAAAGAAAAATAACAAACAATATAAAGAGGAGAAGAAATAAACACTTTCAAAGAAGAATACAGAAATGAAAGTAGATTGCGGACGTTCTTCGTGGGACTAAAAAGCAGCCACACGCAGCAAGACCTATAAGACGCTTTTAAGGTTAACATCTGCAAACATAGCGTAGCGTCTTACGATCTGGTTAATATAAAAAACCGCGATCATTGAAGTAGAACACCTACGATGGAATATCCAGTATTTCTAACCCTTCAAGGCAGCCGGACCAAATGGCGCTAGGAGGCGCTGGAGTGGGGCCACAGGCCTGCGTCTCGAGAAATCGAGGCTCAGCGGTCCCAGCTCCACCAGGAAACCATGGGAGACCTGGAAGGTGCGACTGGAGCAACCAAAGGGGGATTCGCCACAATCGCGGTGGTCAGACCGGTCATGGACGAGTGGCTGGAGAGGAGCCACGGTGCTCTCTTCTACCGGTTGTACAGATACTTACCGGGCACGGGAACTTCGGTAAGTATCTGTGGCGAATACACCGGGAAACAACGGCCGAGAGCAAGCACTGCGAGGACACAGCGCTCCACACATTGGTGGAATGCATGGCGTGGGCGCAATAGCGCCAGGTCCTCGTGGCAGGTCTGGACGTGGACACTCTCTTGCTGGAGACGATGGTACTAGCCATGACCTCCAGCGGGAGTAAGTGGGACTGCAGTGCCTCTTTGCTTGCTCACCGTCGTTACAGACGCAGGCCCTAGACGACAGCGTGATGTGAGGGATTCATGCACGCCCCCCAAAGACGCGGGATAGCACCCGACCCCCCCCCCCTCTCTCCCTAGATGAGGCCGCAGTGGTAGCCGTAGATTTGTTGGGAGTCCTGGGGTATCCTTTCGAGGGCTTACCCGGGGCTCCCAAACGTAGGCTGTTAGGCATAATATGAAAGCAGTTTGCGTTGAGGTACTTCTTTGACGTCAAGGAATCTTTAATTCTCCGGATTTAATAGAAACTATCCTGAACTGCGAAGAAAGTGACAAAGACGTAAAAATGGGTGAAACATAAAATGCTGAGACACCGGCTGATGGGGTCAGAGATGGCAGCCGTAACTTGCACGGTACACATGAGTAAGGGAGGATACCTATCGCTACTTATGTGATGTCTGGTAATAAGATGACTAATAATAAAATTAAGAGGATGCACATAATAATACACATAGGTATATTCCGACGTCGGGGAACTCTTTGTTCTCTCTGAAGAAGGCTCTGGCACGATGTGTAAAGCAAAGAGACGAACCTAAATTAAGATAATGCAAAGCAGTGCTGAACCAGTGGGAATGAACAACCACCCTCTGGAAGTGGTCCAAATAATAAAATTAATGGTGTTAATGTGTGAAATCACCGCAATCACTGAGAGCACACAAATAATTTACCACCAAACAAACTCGGGAAAGGCAACCATTTACAGCGACACTCAAGTGGCATTGAAATTTAAGATTATAAAATTGAATCAGCAATCGTGAAGGAATATAGAAAGTCACTTGACATGCTGGAGGGAAAGACCGACGTATACGTACATAGATTGGGTACCTGGAGCCTAGGGAGTTTCGGGTGACAAAACAGTAGATAATCTAGCCCCAGATGGAGCAGATGAATGCTTGGTTGGACCTAAGACTGAACTTCCCATCGCTCATAAAATCACCAAATGCGTTATCAGCAGGAGCATAAGGACAGAAGTTTAATCTTAGATTGAGATTTTCAGCGGGAATGAGATAGTCAAAGCTAACAAGAGGAAACATGAGGCTACTTAACGAGATAATAACAGAATATTGTAGCCTGAATAGTACTTGACAGTACTAGTTAAGAGTGATGAATGACCCCCCACGACCGAAATGCTCCTGCTGGAGACCAGTCTCAAGTTATGGCTGAGTATAAAATAATTTCAATAAGCAGATCTAAGATTATGGGTACGACAAGAAAAAGCCAAGAAAATTTCCAGTATCTGGATGGGTCAGATAGTACGATTCTGTAAATAAACGAAAATTTGTGAAAACTACTGGAATACTCATCCTTAGGGGAAGTCTGGGAAAACGGAAAGTGGGAAGAGTATAACTCACTACTTCATACTCCACTCACAATGGTATGGGTACAACCTAATGGGTAAACACATTTTAATTGGAGGTCGAGTCTGGCAACACAATTGAACTGTCAAAAATTTTAGCTCCCTAAAAATATTTTTAAAATTAATTAGATAATTAGTATTTAAACAATTTTAAACCAACTAAAACCAATATCATCGCTTTAATAGTGTCCTAAAATAGTCAGATAATTTAATAAAAGTGTTCTGTCCGTGTATTTTGGTGTAAAAAGTGACGAGTCAGGTACCCGGTTTTTTCGAATGTTGAATGTTTTCTTTTTCACGTAAATACATACTAAATCGACTGTTTCTCGTGAGTAGAATTATTATACTTGTATAAGCGTTTACTCGACGTTGACGACGGTCGGTGTATTTGCGTAAGTACATAAAAATATTAAGTATAATTTTATTGCCGGTACATACATAACCTTGTTACTTCTTACCATAAACTGTACAAAGAGCTCCATCATCAATATAATTCGCGTTTAATTGCACTTACTTATTAATAATATGAATACCCGTAGCCTGAATTAGGCCTGGTTAGGCCGCCAGCAGGAGGAAACCAAACTTCAGTTGGTGTTGCTGGAGCTTAAATCTAAAACAGAGCTCTGTGAACAGTTGGAGAAGGAAAGAGAAGAAAATGAAAACTTATTGATAAACGCTCTGAATGACACAAAAAAATTAAAATGCGAATTATCAAAACTTCATGTTAGTTATGATGACATTGTTGCGGAGCGGGACCACCTTCAGTCAATAGTAGATAGGTTCCAAGAGTGCAGTGACGAGTATGATAAAACCTTGAGGAGGACTACCTTTCTGGAACAGGAGCTAAGGGACGCCCAGGGACAGATCTCACACCTGGAAGAAGCTGCTGAGAAAGTTACTGCCCAACAAACTGATAATCTTTATAGTGAGTTAATGAGTGGTATCCCGCAGTTTATTCCTTCTGCAAATTCTCTAAACCTGGACTTGACTACTATAGATCTTACAGGTGACAGTCCATATCAACAGGACAAGTCGGTTTTGTTTTGCAGCAGAAATAAACTAAAAAAATATCTTAAAATTAAAAAGTTTATACAAAAATCAAAAAAGCAATTAAAATTCCATAAAATGTTAATCAAGAAGTGTAAAAATATAGGTTCTTGTTTAAAATTTAGAGAACAAGCTAAATTGTCAATGTTAGAGCTGGAACAAAGCCATTTAAAATATTGCACTGACACGCAAAAATTAGAATCAAAAATACAAAGTTTGCAATTTGAGCTACAATATATGACTAAAAAATATGAATGGTCCCTTAAGGACTTTACTAAATGTTCTTTAACCATTGATAAGGTACTCAAAACATCAAATGATAACACTGAGCGCCTTAATTGTTTCTTAAATGACCACTCATGCAATGTTAACTGCCCTAAAGCAATTGAGCCGGTGGAGGCTCAGGGCGAACCGGTTACCGCTGAGCCCCTAGCTCCCATTACCATGTGCTCACCCAGTACATCAGTGGATATATTGTGTGACAGTGTAAATAATAGTAATAGTTGTACTAAATTAATTGTATTTAGTGATGATATTGGTACCAATCTTAGTTCATTTTTAAAACAAAACTTAAATTCAAGTTATTACTCGGTTATTAATAATTGCTATCCGGGTGCTTCATTAAGTGATATTATGCAAAAGATAATAGAATATAAATTTGACGCTAACAGTAAAATAATAATTTTCTGTGCAAACAGGGGGAAAATTAGCAATGATGATTTGTCCCTATACATGAATTACATCTTAAACTTAAATGTCATACAAGTTGTAATGTTCACATTTCCATTTATAAAAGGTGTGCCAGATTCGGAAAATTCATTTAGATATAAGATGAATTTACGTTTAAATTTAATAAGTCAGTATAATAATAAATTTAATATAATTGACTTTAATTCTGTATTTAACACAAATTTGTCACATAGCAAGTTTATAGTCTATAATAATCACAAGGGTAGGTATTGTCTACCCAAATATTATAAAAGACAAATAGCAAGTTTGCTATTTAATTATTTTTATTCTGTAGCCAAAAACTTGGCTGACAAAACTGCTTTATTTGAGCAGAGTAGATTTAGGACTTTGGAATCTGTTCCAAGTAATTTAAATTAACTGCTGGGACAACAGAGGAATTACCCTCTAGCCAAAATTGTAAATTAATAGAGTTAAATTTAATTGCAAACCGTAATTCTATCGGAAACTGTCCTCCGAACAAAACTAAATTAAAAAGTGTAAATTACATCAGCCTGGTGCATTATAATATTGCAACATTAACACAGGTCAAAGAGTTTGAATTGGAGCTGTTCATGAGCTCAGAAAATATTGAAATTGTTTGTCTTACAGAACATATGCGTAAGGAGTATGAGCTCATGTTCAGTTTCAGTAGTCACCGGGTTGGTAGTGCGTTCTGCAGGGTCAACACAACACGGGGGGGTTCGTTGATTTTATTAAATAAGAAATTAAAATATAAGGAACGGAAAGATGTTGTGTCCCTCTCTGTAGAGTGTACAGTTGAAATATCGTGCGTAGAATTGGAGCAATTCATAGTAGTATGCGTATATAAACCTGGAGTTGCACCCTTTTGTGAGTTTGAGGAAGTAATGGATAAAGTGCTATTTAAACTTGGAAAAACTAATAAACACCTAATAGTGTGCGGTGATTTTAATGTTAATATACTTATAAATACGCGTCAGACCAATGATATCTTAAATTTATTTAAATCACACAATCTCACTAACTTATTTTTAGAGCCTACTAGATATTGTGATACAACAGCTACTTGTCTGGACAATATATACAGTGATATGTTGCCAGAAAGTAAGAGTATTATAAATAAGATAAAATCAGATCATACTGGGCAAATAGCATCTTTCAAGATCACAAGAGAAAAAGTTAAAAGACGTAAAATATTATGTAGACCAGTAACTAGTGACCGCTTGGAACGTATGCGAGTTGGACTTTGCAATAAACTTCCATTTTTAGACAGTGGCTTAGATCCAAATGTAATGTATAAGTTATTTTTTGATTCCTTTTACAATGAGTTCAACTCCGTATTCAAGTCTAAGGAAGTCACAATCGGTGATAGGCCAGCCTTCAGTGAATGGGCCACTGAGGATATACATAAAAGTAGACAAAAACTGTATGAACTATACTCAGAAAGACAGCTTAATAGAACAGATGAATTTCTAAATTATATTAAAACTTATTCAAAAAAGTTTAAAGCAGACTGCTTAGCGGCCAAAAGAAAGTATATAAGTAATAAAATTCTCAATAGTGTAGACAAAGTTAAATCTACTTGGAAAATAATTAACGCAGAAAGAGGTCAAGCAAAATCGAATGATAATAATTTTAAACTTAAAGTAAATGGTAACATAATTACAACAGATGCCGAAGTCGCTAACGAATTTGAACAATTTTTTTCTCGAATTCCAGTAGATTTGACCAGAGCCCTAGGTTCTTCTACCCCAATAGCAGAATCCTTGTTAAAAGCAAATGTTCCTTGCTGTAATGAAATATTCAAATTCAGTAAAATTAGTATACACACTGTCATAAAAACTTTTAAATCTTTAAATATTAAGAAAACTGCTGACCTCTGGGGAATTTCTGTTCATTTAGTTAATTCGTTAATTGAAATGGTTGCCCCTGAATTATCAATAATATTTAATAATTGTGTTGATAGTGGTGTGTTTCCTGACTTAATGAAGTTTAGTAAAATAACTCCTCTGTTTAAATCGGGTAGCACCTCAGATCCGTCCAATTTTCGTCCTATTTCTGTACTACCCACGTTTAGTAAAATCTTTGAAAAGGTAATGCTTAATCAAATGCAAAATCATTTTAATACAAATAAACTATTCCATACCAAACAATTCGGTTTCACGCGCGGTCGGTCTACCACGGATGCTGGAATCAAATTGTTAGAGTGTATATATGAGGCCTGGGAGGAGTCGTATGATGCTTATGGTGTATTCTGCGACTTATCTAAGGCCTTCGATTGCGTCCAGCATCAGACTTTAATTCAAAAACTTGATCATTATGGAATCCGGGGGACGGCCTTGGATTTAATTAGTTCTTACCTTAGAGATAGAGTACAGAGAGTAGTTATAAATGGCAAACAGTCAAATGGTTCTGCTGTAACAATAGGGGTGCCTCAGGGTTCAATTCTGGGACCTTTTCTATTTTTAGTGTACATAAATGATCTCCCTCACCTTATAAGAGACGATCACGAGGTAGTTTTGTTTGCTGATGACACATCTTTAATATTTAAAGTTGAACGTGGACAACGCGATCTTGACGAAGTAAACAATGCCCTCTCTAGGGTAGTCCACTGGTTTAACGCAAATAATTTATTGTTAAATGAAACTAAAACAAAATGTATTAGATTCACCTTGCCAAATGTTAGGCTCGTTAACACCAGTATTAGGATTAGGGATGATCAAGTAGAATTGGTCGATGAAACTGTCTTTCTGGGCATAAAGTTAGACTCCAACTTGCAGTGGGGGCCTCATATCGAGAAAGTCTCGGGCAGACTGAGCTCTGCAGCCTATGCCGTTAAAAAGATCCGACAACTGACAGACATTAGAACAGCGCGTCTTGTCTACTTTAGCTATTTCCACAGTGTCATGACCTATGGCATACTATTATGGGGTAACGCTGCCGACATCGAATCTATCTTTGTGTTGCAGAAAAGGGCTGTCCGGGCTGTCTATGGTATGGGGAGTCGGGAGTCATTAAGAGAAAAGTTTAAGGATATCAACATCCTTACTGTGTATTCACAGTACATATATGAAAACTTATTATATACTCATAAAAATAACAGTAAATTTATTAAAAATAGTGATATTCATAACCTAAACTTAAGAAATAAGAATAAATTGGCTGTACCTAGATTTAGGCTTAATAAAATAAGCAATTCTTTTGCGGGCAATTGTATTCGAATGTACAATACATTGCCGACAGCCATAACAGGTTTGTCAATTAATAAATTTAAAAAACTAATAAAACTTAAATTGTGCCAGAAAGCTTATTATAGCATTAAAGACTTTCTAGAAGACAAGGCTGCCTGGCAGTGACACGAATTGCTCCTTTCTACATAAAAAAAACTGTATTAGATACTAAGATACTAGAAGAGAAGGGACCGGACTGAGTTTCTTGGGGTGTTCTTCTCAGTCTGTAGTATTTCCGAACCCCCGGTAGAGTCACAAAAATTTTTGACAAACCTAAATAATTTTTTAAAAAAATTCAAAGGGAATAAATTTTATTTTATTTTATTTTATTTTATTTTGGTACACGCACAAAATATAGCTTTTCCATTTTTATGACAGGGATTCATTTCAGAATCGTGTTGTTTTATTTTTTGCTAATACATAAAGTTACGCTCTTGATTTTTTAAGAAAAATCAGTATAAAAATATAATGTAATTTGAAGATTATTTTACCGATCACTTCCATAAGTCATTTATATTGGGAGATAATACTAAAAGTCTAGGAGTGACTTCACGTTTAATGCCGGATAAGATAATCTGGCTGTCATCGTTTAACTTGATTCAGCCCGATAAAACATTTTACTTTGATGTGGAACTATACTGAACAAAATATAAAACATTTATCTAGTTCATTTTATACAGCTATGTGATCATTCAAACGTCTTTAGCGAACCACAATGAGGATGTTACAGTAACTTAAGTCATTTTTACCTTACCAAGATTATATTGCGCATTGTATTATCTCCAATATATTAGGAGGGAGGATACCTACATTTTTTTATTTATATACATTTCATAGTAAACGTTATTTATAATAACCGTACTGATTTTCAATGGGATAACTCAAGTGGTAAATTAGTTATGAATTTTTTTGCAAAATTTGAAACTTTAAATGCTTCTCTTGAACAATCATATAATGGTCGTTAATGCAATTAGCCTTTCCAGCGTCGATATTATGGTCTGAAATAACACATACTTTTTATCCCGGGAATAAGTTCTCACGGGAAGCGGGAACGGAAACAAATTTTACGCGGGCGATGCAGCGGGCATCAGCTAGTCTATTATAAATGCACATATACATATTTAATTTGATATAAGTACATGAAAACGTTTCCATAACTTTATTTTTATGGTATCTAAATGTACGAAAATTTTATAAAGGAACAGACAATATTATCTTTAACATTATAAATAATAGTTATTAGTGTAAAAATGCAATTAACATAGTAAAAACAAAAATATTTATCTAGCCATGCGCAGGCGCTCGGCATCGGTCTTATATTATTTTGCTACCTACTGCAAATTCAATGTTGTCAGAAACATTCTTTTTTCTTCTTTATTGATAGTATATTAAATTTGTATTTACGATTGCCAAAAATTATACGCATTATTTGCTTTACTCTCCAGATTTTAATAACGAGGTATGTGCAGTGTACAGAGCATAACAATGCACACTGTCAAGAAAAGGGTTAAATGCTCAATAGTTAATCAGTAAATTAATAATTTAAGACTGTATAGGTATCACGAATGTGATTGCCAGACAGTTGAAATTTTCACAGATGATGTGTTGCCGCTATAACAACAAATACTAACCTAATAATCATTTAAAATTATTTAGATTACATATTTATTTCATTGAGACTAATATGAATTTTATACAATTCAAATATCCCATTACAGAACAACTATGGTGTTAATGCAAATTTAATGGCGGTGATTATTATAACCATTTACCCAAAGCACAAAAATAACCTTCATGAATAAGATATGGATAGAAGTAGGTCAGTGGTACTACATCTACCTACCACAGTAAAGAGAAAATCATGCTCAGTAAAAAACAATATTTTATTTCAGTCACAGTATCTACATACTAGTTTCAGTCCCATAGCATTTAGCCTAGAATACAGTTCTGCTACATCCTTCCGAGGGTTTACCCGGGACTTCCGGCCGTAGACAGTTGTATGGCATCATGTGGTTTTAGTCGGTATTAGTCGGTAGGAGTCCGGCATGGCATCCATGTAGGATTTCCACACGAAAAAAATGCCTAGCAAATAATTACAGATTAAAAAGCGACTGTAGGGTGTTTTTTCACCAGAGATGTGTTATGCAGATGTAAAAGCTTAGCTTTGAAACTTTATGTTTGTACAGACAATGTGTGTGTGACCACTAAGGCTAAGCAAACGTTCCGTCTAAATACCCTCCAACTATTATGGCAGCTGTGGTGGGGGCGGGGAGCTTGCTGAGTGCGGGGCAGGGAGTTGGGTATCTGTATGTAATACTAAAATATTATCTTTGCCACTATCCAAATGTAAAGCTTTGAACTTTTTTTAATTGCAATACATAAACTTTTAAGGTCATTGACATAATTATATACTACCGATAGACAGGAACGTCCACACATTGAATATGTTCAAGAGCGAGACTCCAAACGTTCTATAATAAAATTATATTACTTATTTATTTATTTATTTATTTTTGGGAGACCAACAGCTTATAATAGCACACAATAGCCTTGTAAAATAAATATCAGCATTAACTTTAACATGTTTACCTCTGTACATTGCGTTTACAACACTTTGTTTGATAATTCTACCACAATAAATTAAAATATCTCCGTCTCGTGCGTGTCATTCGCTCTATGGCACAAACCGAACTAACCAAGAGATCTGTACTTGTACCGCGGTTGAGTTGTACACAACGCTTGTTCTGATCGCCGCATCTAGTACGTAGTACATATAGATCGATGTTTAGGGTGTAATTTTTTTTTGGCAAATTATACATATTACCCGTTCGCTCTAACTTTGCCGCTGGCGTAGAGACGTATACCCGAATTGTTAATTAGACGAAGTAAATTGACAGTAGCTAATGTCACTTCGTCATAGAAAATAAGCAACATTGTATGAAGAAGTGACATTAGTTGCTGTCAATTTACTTCGTCTAATTAAAAATTCGACTTTAGTATGGAGCCGAGCGGCAAAGTTAGAGCGAACGAGCAGTACTTGAACTTTTTATTAGATGCAGTAAACTGACGTTTCAAAATGTCATTACGTAACGAAAATGGTTGAATTTCGTTACGGAATGACATTTTGAAACGTCAGTTTACTGCATCTAATAAAAAGTCGAACTTTAGTCTAATAAAAAAATCGACTTTAGTATGGAGCCGAGCGGCAAAGTTAGAGCGAACGAGCAGTACATACAATTAGTCACGCCTTTATACCCGAAGGGGTAGGAAGAGGTATAGTATACGTCCACATTTCACCTTATAGTTTTATGTCCCACGTGATGATGAGTCTATTGAAAAAAAAAGCATTAATATAGTTCTATACTTACGTAATAGATTCATAGATTGGAATTGGAAGCCACGCTTAAGTATAATATTTTGTAGGTTGTTGGTTGTAGGTAGGATGTTATTCTCATAATACGATACCTACATGCTCTACTTAGTTTGAGCCTAGATGGCGTTGTGTGAACTACCCAATTATTTTTATCTACATACATATTAAAATTATTTTTTTATTTTAATGTCAGTACTTATTAAATCCATGTTTTAAATATGTATATTTAGATTCCTAAATACTGTATTCTAAGTAGTAATAAGTTGTTATTATATTTTTTGTTGTTTCATTAACATAACTAATAAAAAAATTAATATCTTGTGAACGAGTAATATACAGAATATTTTCTTAGTGTAATTTTTTCCGACATAAAAGTTAAACGGTGTGATACGAATATTTAATTAAAAATCATTATGAAGATAACATCATTTTAATATAAAAAATTGAACAAGCAAACATTTTTCAATTACGTGCGATTTTTTAAATTTATTTTAATTGACTTGTTTAAGGAGTAAATAGGCCCGATATAATAAATGTAAAGTGGAGTCATTTTAATAGGTAGGTAACATTTGACAGTACATCCAAATTCAACAACTCAACCTTGTAACGGCGGTCATAAAATAATATATTTTTTCGTTTTGTTAGAGCTGCACAATTGCTTAACTTTTTTTAACAATTACGATTACATTTTTATTGTAATAATGACAGATACGCGTAATTTTACGTTTTGCTTTCACTAATAAATGTATGAACTGACAGACGTCAAATGTTACCTATTAAAATGACACCTCTTTAGGTATATGGTATAGTATTTATATATAGTAGGTATAAATTTAAAAACAAACTTAAGGGCACCCACCTGATGGACCGACGACAGCGACGGCTTAGAAAAAAGTCGCAGGCTGAGGCTGGATGCGGAAGGCGCAGGACCGTGTGTTGTGGCGTAAGTAAATTAGGAGGGGCATTAGTCCAGCAGTGGACTACCAGGTTGATTTGATTGATTGATATCGTAATCTAGTAGACATTAGTGACTTAATTTTTATTCAGGCTTATTCTACGATTAAGATAATTTTGAAAAGCAATTAGTATGCTTACTCAATCAAACATTTTAAAAAATTTAAGGGGCGGTTATAGCGCACAAGTAGGCATTTGGCGCTCCCCTCGCCCCGGGCGCAAGACACACCGCGCGCCGGCAGCGGCAGTCAACTCTCATGCCACAGTATACAGTATAGTAGAAGGAAACAGCATGCTAACTTTGTTTGACGTAGTAAATGCATCTAACTTTATTAAGTGTAGTGATTTATTAGTTTCGTAAATAAAAATAAAAGAGTTAATCGTAAATAAATTATGTTTATTATACTGTTATTTTTAAGCTAAAGAGTTTGTTTGTTTGTTTAGTTGTTCTAACTCTAGAGTCTAAGAGACTGCTAGTTGAATTTCAAGAGTTTCTTAACAGAATTTCCATTTTTGAAAAATGACAAAATATATAACATCACGCTAAGGCGAATAAGAGCTTAGCAGCAACGAAACATTTTTCGACAATTAGAATATTTCATTTCTTTTGAGAGTTTCCGTTGCGTACGTTTGCTACAGTTGCGTAAAAAATGTAAATTACATAATAGCTGGTCATAAAAATTTCTAAAGGTTTCTAAAGTTGGTATGTTAAGTACGAATCACGTGATAATTTCGCAATCCAAAATGGCCGCCTCAGTGTAATCACAAAATTTCATGATGGGTATCGTTTAAAGGGTTTTTAGTATGCTGAGTACGAATCCTGTGATAATTTTGAAATGCAATATGGCGGCCGCGCCGTAATCGCAAAAATCCATGATGGTTATCGTTTAAGGGGTTTTTGGTATGCTGAGGACGAATCACATGATAATTTTGCAATCCAAAATCGCCACCGCGCCGTAATCACATAATTTCGTAATGAATACCGATCGTTAATGGGTTTTTTCGAATGCTGAGTACGAATAACATGATCATTTTGGAATTCAATTTGGTCGCCTAAGCTATTTAGGCCTACTTGCGTGGAGAGTCGAGTTAAATATATAAATATAGAGTTAGTGAGCTCTGAGTTAAATAAATAACTTCTCAACTCTGACGACGTCTTGCACAGTTGCAAATTGGCACGCGGTTAACTAATTCACAGTAAACCGAACAAGTTTTTTTAGTCTGTTGTTCCATGCAATCCAACCACACACAAATGTTAGAACGAAGAATGGAACATGTGTCTCTATCTCTTTTACACTACAGTCTGCTACGTATGATTTACGATACTACCATACTAACGATACTACCATTTATCAGCTGTTGTGTCTGTACAAAATGTGTATGTGAGCTATGATGCATTGTGGTCTGACCACTTTCCCGTTATATGTGAGTGTAAATTGGATTGTCTGACTCCGCTAAAAATAACGACAGGTAAAGACGACAGTAATCATAATAAGTGCGTTAGTTGGGGAGAGAGGACAGCGGCCCAGGTTGCTCAATACAGATTTGAATGTCATAAGCGTCTGCGTCTTGTTGATTTTCCTGAGGAATGTCAAATGTGTTGCGATAACAGTTGTAATGAGCCTACTCACAGTTTAGTTATAGATAAATTATACTCAGACATTGTGCTTGCGTTATCACAGGCATCTGTGGAGGGGGCGGGAGGCAAGCGTAAGCTGAGTAAACGTTTACCTAAAACCGTTGTCGGATGGAATAAATTTGTGGGCCACGCTCACAGGGAGGCCAGGGAGAGTTTCAGGGAATGGTTATTATGTGGTAGCCCATCTACTGGTCCTATGTTTACAAAGATGTGCGAGACACGTAAAATATTTAAATCTCGATTAAAATGGTGTCAAAAACATCAAGACCAGCTAAAACTTGACATTCTTGCCGAAAAACATAGTATCAAAGATTTTCGAGGATTCTGGAGCCATACTAGCCGTTTAGGGGGTCGCCCTGGCGTTCCTGTGAGTGTGGACGGAACAAATGATTTGAAAAGTATAGCTGATAAATTTAAAAACCGCTTTCTCGTTAGGTCTCCATTGGGTCCGTCCTCGTCACTGCGGGGGGGTGAGGTGTGTGGGGAACTCGTTGGCGACAGAGTTACGACTAAGGAAGTAGCAATGGCCATAAAATCTATCTCTAGTGGCAAGTCGCCTGGTCATGACGGGTTAAGTGTGGAACATATTCAGTACGCTGGGCCTCATATGTGCAGGGTGCTGGCGATGTTGTACAACCTGTGTTTTTCACACTCATACATGCCTGATGAAATGATGAGGACTATTGTAGTACCTGTGGTAAAAGACAAGGCTGGTGATTTGTCAGCATCATCAAATTATAGACCAATTTCTTTGGCAACAATAATTGTAAAAGTTTTTGACAGCATTCTTAATGCACAATTAATCAAATACATAAAGTTGCACGATAATCAGTTCGGGTTTCGGCCTGGACTATCTACGGAAACTGCGGTATTGTGTTTTAAGAGTGCTGTTAAATACTACACTGACAGAAATACACCAGTGTACGCTTGCTTCCTCGACCTCTCCAGGGCCTTCGACCTGGTCGCCTATGACATTTTGTGGGGTAAGATGAGATCATCTCAAATACCAGATAAACTAATTAATATCTTTAAATATTAGTATGAGAACCAGACAAACAATGTGAAATGGGCGGGCACGTTGTCGGACCCGTATAGGTTGGAATGTGGGGTGAGACAGGGGGGGTTAAGTTCTCCCTCCATCTTTAATCTTTATATAAATGGACTTATCGAGACGCTCAACAAGCAGCATATCGGTTGTTACATAGATGGCGTTTGTTTTAACAACATTAGTTACGCGGACGATATGGTGCTGCTGAGTGCCTCGGTATGTGGACTAAGGAAACTGTTGAGTATCTGTGAGGGCTACGCGGCTGTACATGGACTACTTTATAATGTTAAGAAGAGTCAATGTATGGTTTTTCAAGGTGAGTCTAGGAAAGTCATAGAAATGCCACCTGTTAAACTAAATGACTCGCAATTGCTAAGGGTTGATAAATTTAAATACCTTGGTCATTTCGTAACATCAGCCCTGAAGGATGATGCGGACATGGAACGGGAGCGAAGGGCGCTGTCGGTCAGAGCGAACATGGTGATCCGCAGGTTTGCTCGGTGTTCAGCTGCGGTTAAATTAACCCTTTTTAGAGCATACTGTACCACAATGTATGCCTGTAGCCTTTGGACCAACTACACGCAAAGATCGTACAGCGCCCTCCGGGTCCAGTTCAACAACGCGTTCAGGATGCTGTTGGGGCTCCCCCGCTACTGTAGCGCATCGGCTATGTTTGCAGAAGCGCGCGTGGACTGCTTTCACACCATTATGCGCAAGAGAGGCGCGTCGCTGGTGCGGCGGGTGCGGGGGAGCCGGAACAGTATGCTGGCGATGCTCGCGGACAGATTTGATTGCTGTGTGGTGAATCACTGCTGTGCGCGACATGTGGGGCGCTTGGCTTAGGTTCAGTCTGGGCAAGCGCATGTCATGTGTCGCGCGCATTGGTGGTTTGCAGCAGGGCTGTCAAAAGAGAATTTTTTTTAAATGGACATTAATTGTTTTTATTAATTTTCTATTTTAAGGTTAATGAATCTAATTTTGACATCAATATTTTTCTATTAATGACATGCAAGATCCTATTGACATCAATATTTTATATTAAATTGTAATAATGTGTTATTCGTCAATATTCTTAATTCTAAACATGTCATGAATGAATATTTCCAATGTATGTGATTATGTGTAAGGTGACTGTATTATTATTATTTTTATGAATATGTACCTAAATGAGTCCTGGTTACTTGAAATAAACGAATTATTATATTATTATTATTATTTACGATACCAATCATAAAATTTTGTGATTACGGCGCGGCGGGCATATTGGATTGCGAAATTATCACGTGATTCGTACTCAGCATACCAAAAAACCCCTTAAACGATACACATCATGAAATTTTGTGATTATCGCACGGCGGCCATATTGGATTGCAAAATTATCACGTGATTCGTACTCAGCATACCAAAAAACCCCTTAAACGATACCCATCATAAAATTTTGTGATTACGGCGCGGCGGCCATCTTGTATTGCAAAATTAGTACGCGATTCTTACTCAGCATACCAAAAAACCCCTTAAACGATACCCATCATAAAATTTTGTGATTACGGCGCGGCGGCCATCTTGTATTGCAAAATTAGTACGCGATTCGTACTCAGCATACCAAAAAACCCCTTAAACGATACCCATCATGAAATTTTGTGATTACGGCGCGGCGGCTATATTCGATTGCAAAATTATCACGTGATTCGTACTCAGCATACGAACAAACCCCTTAAACGATACCCATCATGAAATTTTGTGATTATGGCACGGCGGCCATATTGGATTGCAAAATTATCACGTGATTCGTACTCAGCATACCAAAAAACCCCTTAAACGATACCCATCATAAAATTTTGTGATTACGGCGCGGCGGCCATCTTGTATTGCAAAATTAGTACGCGATTCGTACTCAGCATACCAAAAAACCCCTTAAACGATACCCATCATGAAATTTTGTGATTACGGCGCGGCGGCTATATTCGATTGCAAAATTATCACGTGATTCGTACTCAGCATACGAACAAACCCCTTAAACGATACCCATCATGAAATTTTGTGACTACGGCGCGGCGGCCATATTGGATTGCAAAATTATCACGTACTTCGTACTCAGCATACCAAAAAACCCCTTAAACGATACCCATCATGAAATTTTGTGATTACGGCGTGGCCGCCATGTTGGATTGCGAAATTATCATGTAATTCGTAGACATTTTAATGCATTAGGTAGCTGGTTACCATGTCGTGAAAACACTTAAAAAGTAAAAGATCACCACATTTTTACCATGAGTCGCGTATGTATTTGTTACGGTTAATCTAATTACATTTTGCCCATTACTGATATTTTTATACTGTGGCGCGATTTTAACGTAATTTGGCATAATAATTACGAAATAGTTGCGAAAAAAACTGACACAGGTCCTGCCTCCACAAGCGCCAGGGCGAGACTGATCGGCCGTCAGCGGCGCAATTCTATTGCGTTTGGTAGATATTCGTACATTATAACTATGTAAATAGTTGTTTATAGAAAAACGCTCGGAAAATGTGTATAAAAACTTACCTACCTGTGTAAAAAACCTTTAATTGAGTGCAAAAAAAATATATAAAATGTTAATAGTTTAGCCACAGTTTTGAAAAAACTTTTCTGAGAGAGTCAACTTTGGGATTTTTTTCTATCTAGTGAAATTTATTGGATCGTGTAACGGGCTCGGAATATGTTTAGCTTATATCCTTAACTATTATATATATATTTTTCAGATTTAAAAACCCTTTACTTTTTGACTAGGATTGTTTCAAAAAACTCAAAATCTGACCCACGCGGCCTTAAAGAAAAAACAATCAGTTTCGAGCAGGATTCGAACCTGCGTTTTCTCGCATACCGTGCGGCGCCTTAACCAACTCGGCCACCGAAACCTACTCGGTGTTGTTAATAAATAAAAAAACTAAACCTAATCATTAGGAAAAAAATGGTTTAAGTAAATGAACATCTTACTATTGTATTTCTTATAAATAATAAAATATAAAACTAACTTCAAACTCACATGATTCAGTTAAAAATTTCACGAAATCGGTGTTATTCAACAAAAAATGGGAACCGTGGAGGTGGTTTGTGATAGTGAGGTTTGTTTACTTTGTTTAGGTGAGGAAAGAGGAGGATGGATCTCGGACTAGCTGCTAGAAATTGAACATCTGTGAAAATTTCTACACGTATAGAGATTACATTAATAACATTATGTGACACAGTCTACTCGGTGACTTCTTTTGAATATAATACAAAATTTAAGGAGCTTACTGAGCCTCAAAAGTAATATAGGTAAGGAAGCGAAAAAATAATACGTAAAAAACAATTCCCCGTACTGATTAGTTGGAATTTTTTAAGGAGGCATCTGAGACCACCCAGCGGCGGGTGACTTTATTTATTGTTTTAATTAAAACAGCATAACTCAGGGCCCCGAGTAGGGCCTGTGTGACAGCCAGTTATTCTAAACCAAGCTTCTGGGCAATTCTTTGCCACTACACCGTGAACTACTGGAAATATCGATAATTTATTGATGCTGATCCAGTATCCTAGTTTTTGTCTGTCGTGAAATACTTGCAGAATAAATGAAGTATCAAATCTATCGGTCGACGTTACCAATGACCACCAGGGTCCACTTCGATTGGTAATATACCCGAAAAGCTGGCCCGGATTACCATAAAGGCAGCAATGCTTTTTTTCCTAGAGTAAGGAGGAAGTTTTTTCTTATTTAGGGAAAAAAGCATTGCTACCTTCATGATTATACGAGCCAGGCTTTTAATATATTTACGCAAACATCTTATTCACTGTATTCATTACACCAGTATGTATAGTACCTGTTGTTGGAATAAATTCTAAGGCTTATTATCCACGGGCGATGTAGCTTTATACTCGTACATAGACGATATATTCAACATTTTATGCATGATGTACAGTACTTCTTCTTACTCCTTACATACAAAACTTGACACTAAATTGATGGAGCGACAATAGCCCTGTATGTGACGCCTGATTCAAGGCCTGCAGTCTCTCATGGTAATGAGAATCCTGTTCCATGTTGCTTTTTACTTTTCCGGACGTTGATTGAGAACCCTGAGCTCTCAAGTATGAAGTTTAGATGCAGTGAAACCGGGATATCACGTCGAGTTGTAGCGAAATTCATAATCTGTAGGATATTTCATATAGCAACGTGAATAGTAGTACAAAACCAGACTTAACCTTTATCGGTCTATACCCTACCAGATCCACATTTTGCAGTCTAATATGAGCACCTCTTGGTCTCTCCTGTGCTCCTCCGCTATTGCATCATACGTCTTATCCTAAAGTGATTCATATGAGGTCACTGCTCATCGGTAATACCTGCTAAGGCCTAACACACATTTTAAACACGACTGTCTTGAGACTGACTCATGTCTTAAATTTCAAATCCGATCGGTCATCGTATCGCATCAGCGTAAAATTTGGCTACCGATTATTGGACATGAGCTTAAAATAGTTTTGTCCAAGAGGCTTATGTTCCACAGTGTTCGCATTTTCATAGATTTAGTGAAGTAGTTGTCTGTCTGTGGAGACAGTCTTGTCGTCAATGTGCACTTAGCCTTACGGTACAGGAAACATGGAAATTCGCAATACATACTATCTGAAGGAGAGTACTTAATAGCCAAACCTGGTGGAGACTTAGTAGAGTAGATGAAGCATTATGGTGTAATGTGACAGAATATGATTCACCTTAATTGTAAAAGTTGAACAGTTAAAATTTGTACACATACATACATATAAGACAGTATTCACGATAAAAGCCAATGCCCTATAGCGGGGTTATCCTTTGTAATCCTTTAAAGTTATTTAAAAATAAGGTAAAATTTTTCAAAAATATCACTACATAGGTATATGGCTACAACTTCGCTCAAATGCCATAAAATTTTCTAAGTATTTGCATATGTAATTTCATCTGCATGCAATTAATTAATGTTTTTACCTACTTAATAAAATTATTATATCGTATGCCTCACGGCAAAACCTAATAGATCTACATACACTCAATAAGACCTGTAAAATTATTTACATGTGTACCTATGTTTACGAAAAATAAATGAATATGAATATGACTATGAATATGAATTCTTTCAGTGAAGAAGTGCATTGAAAATAAAATACGAAATTTTCGTAAATTTTCTCATCTTTATGCATTTATACCTATTTATCTGTATAAAACGAGTCTTTATAACACCTCTACCTACGACCTTGGTACCGTGTGACTTGTGTAGTATAAGTATACAAAATGTTTTTACAAATATAATCGTCTGTTTTTTCTGTGTGGCTTCTAAGACCACATTTGCATGCTGAATTTAATATTCTTAATTATGTAAAATTTATATTTTACATAATTAAAGAATTTTTGTTTTAATGAGAAAACACCAAGTAAAATTACTCATATTCTCATTAGCTACGTTAGATAAGCTAAATAGCAATTATGTTAGACATGGATGCTCATAAGTATTTATAATGTAATGTTGTAGCTGGGATGAGAACCTATTGTGAGTGTGTGACCTCTCGCTCTCAACTTTAAAAACTTTAAAAGATTCTCATATATATATTTCTCTATGGAAATCCATAATTATTCCTACTAAGTTTATAGTTCCCACCAAGCTTTAGTTAACCTCATCTGTAAGATGATGCACTGATAAGTGAGATTTTCGTGAACCTGGAAATCCAAATAAATATTAGATGT
Organism: Miltochrista miniata; assembly: GCA_933228765.1. Taxonomy (NCBI): domain Eukaryota; kingdom Metazoa; phylum Arthropoda; class Insecta; order Lepidoptera; family Erebidae; genus Miltochrista; species Miltochrista miniata. The sequence continues at coordinate 33,623,488 of OW121747.1, read as the reverse complement.
TCCGAAAGCAATTGCTTCCAATAATTAAGAAAATCGAAGCTCAAGTGTGCAAATTTATCTTTAGTCTAAATTTGTATTTACTTACAGCTAACCTCCAAATATGTACAATTAATAAAAACAGGCTATAATACTTAGGTAAACGAATAAAAACCTCAAAGATTTATAGTCACAGCACCATGATTGACTGAACGCGAATGTACCATCTTCCTAATACGAAATGTCAAAATTGCTACATCTCTGACTGGTCATGCAGTTTAAGGTTGAGCACAAAACTATTTCACGGTGCACGCCCACGTCCGATTATTTATTGGCAGCCGATGTTTAGGTACGCTTAAGTCCAACTGATCGGATTTTCGATGTGTAGCAAAAGTCAGTCTTAAGACAGTCGTGTCATATGTGCGATCAGCCTTATTTACAAGATTTTTTGTCGGGGTATTTCAATTTTTTTCCTTACTTGTTACTGAAGGTAGACATTTTGGCATTATTATGTAGATAGGTTCTCTGTTGGAGTCCACTTTGAAACTTGATTTAAGTTTTGGTTTTTCATGTACCTCAGAGAGGCAACTGAGGTTCATAGTTTTTTCCTTGAATTAACTCTCTGGTCCAGTAGTACCAGAGATAATTATAATATGTGGTACTACTTACCTTATAGGAAGGAATTAACATGTACCTACTAAAGTCGGGTCCCAATAATGGACTGTCCAATTCTCACGCTTCTCTTCACTAACTTAGAATGGCATATTTTTTCAGGAGGCTGTCCCGAAAAAAGAGCTTTAAGTTTTTAATAATATTTGCGCGACGCTCATACGTTTGAGAAAACAAAATGAGTTTTTGTTGAAATATGCACTGCACTGAAAACATTCTAAGTATTAGTACATACTATAGCCGTAAGTTTAATTTATATTAAACTTACGGCTACTTGGATCAATGGCTGATTCACTTAAGTACCTAATAGCAAATATGACAATACCTGTTGTGCTGCCTAACTACAGTGTTTCCAAGTTACTAGTATAAAAAGTTGTTGGATGGATCTTCTAACTTCTGTAATAACTTCTGAGAGTGCAATCATTGGCATGAGTGCCATTTCTACGATGGCAAGTCCAGACTTTTTGGTTTTGCCATAAGCAGGTATGCTATCTTTCAACAGTTTCTGAGAAACTTGCTGTCCCGGTTAGGACTCCCTTTTTCCCTCAAACAGTTAGAAATTCAGTAATAGGTAAGTAAGGGGGGCCGCTCACCGTCCTTACAGATGCAATTCCAAGACGACAGCGTGACAAGAAGCGGGATAGCACCCGAACTACCCCCGAAGACGCGGGATAGCACCCGAACTACCCCCGAAGACGCGGGATAGCACCCGAACTACCCCCGAAGACGCGGGATAGCGCCCCAACCCCCTAGGTGAGGCCACAGTTGTAGCCAAGGTCTGTTGGGAGTTCAGGGGATATCCTTCCGAGGGCTTCCTAACCGTAGGCAGTAGGCAGGGAACGTGAGGCAAGAGTCCGGCATAGCATCCATGATTTTCCTCGCGTTAAAAAGAAAAAAAGAGTAAGTAAGATATACTTATGTACCTATTACTGAATTTGTCACTGTGTATTACAAAGTGTGGTAATCCAGAATGGTCTATCACTAACGGGCAAATGTAGGTATAATAATAACAGTGTACAGAGATGTTTCGCGCAGTTATTCTAAGTATAATATAAACATGTATGTAAGTATGTCTGGCGCAGACTTGATTTAAATAACTTTGTATAATTACTTAATTTGAAATATTAGCTAATTAAACTCACAGACTTATGTCAGTGCATTTACATAGGTAATATTTCACAATTACACTGTTATAATAATATACATACAGCGTTGCGGGATTCAAATAATATGGAAAAATGGTTGAAATATTTTTATTTAACAGATCATTATAACTTTTAGTTACAGGCATTATTCGAGTAAAAATGGTGTTTGCCGTCTTCTTTAGTTTATAATTATCATTATTATAATAACCTTTGCTCAAACTTTAATGTGCGATGAATATCGCGACTGCTACATGTATTATTGTGGATTAATATAATGTAATTTAAATCTATACAAAAGGAACTAACAGTGCATGTACTTAGCCGGAATAGAAATTAAGTAATACTTAAAATTACTTAAAAGACAGTATATGTAAAACTTTAAGAAAAATCATAGTAGGTAAGTATTACTGTGAGGTTAAGTTTATCTGAAATTTACGAATATTGTTTTAGCCGGCCAATGTATCATCCTATGACTATACTAGCCTACATAATAATTATTACAACTATGGAAAATTTCTCACATTTACGTTCTATCTTAATCTAATTTAAATATCAATTGTCAATAAATAAATAGTATATATTAATAATGATATTCTTCATTTTGAATCGAAGAATAGTTTACAGAACCATATCTTATGGATAATGAGAACAAGACAAGAGCTAAGGTAGGTATATTAACAAATTAGATTTTATTGTATACCCCTGTTATTAAAAAAAAAGAAATTTGATGACAACGATGAAAATTTACATTCTAAGAGCAAATCTCTATGATATAACAGACAATGATTTTGATTACATTTCATACAAAAAACCGACTTCATTTCATAAAGTCATTGAAACAAAAAACAATTGATTTTAGAACGAAGTCGGTGCCTTTTGTTAATGTTGAATTAAAAGAAAATTCATTTTGTGATGATGAAGTTTATAGGACTAGAGATAGAAAGAAGATTTTTTAATAAATTACTTTTTTTGTAGGATTAATAAAACCAATAAGGTTTAATTTCATTTAGGAACTCCAAAGTATAACAAATCAATAGTTGGAGTTGAGGTTACATGTGGGATTCTATGAGATCTGTATATTAACTTAGAGTTCAAATTTCTTTGTAACCTGAAACCTTCATAGTTTTTTTCCCAGTCTAGCTCAGAGACTTTCATTGAGTATGAGAGATCCTGAAAATATTTTTATTTTTAAACAAAGAAATTACTATTTATATGTATAAGAAATTTTCGCGTTGATTTGATATACTTTAATATTATGATCTTATTTTTTGAAAGGGTAGTTGAAGATTATTACTTATCATCAAAATGGCGTAATACCGTAAAAAAATGTAAAAAGCACCGTAATAAATATTTTGTATGAGTCATATTTGTGCGTACATCAAATGGAACCGAGACTTTGTACAAGAAAGTTATTAGACTGTCAACTACCCCATTCAGATCATTACATTAAATACATTACGTACGATGACGAACTTTAATTTGGGAACCACTTGAGGTGGAATATCATATATAAAACTGACTAAATAACTTAGTGAAGTGAAGTTATCGACCTTATTTCAATATGAAGATTCTAATAACATTTCAAGGAAATTGGTCCCATATTAAAGTTCGTGACTGTACTGCAATAGTAGTACCTACTGGTCGTAAAATAAGTTTCTACGACAGTAATCAATTAGTAACTACATACCTACCTATCAAAAAGTGATAGATAATGGGTAGGTATAGTAATACGTTAGATTCATAGGATTTTGTTTTGCTAACTGATTTTTTTTAAATTTAGGTACACAATATTGCAATTTACACTACAATTCAGTAAACTACATGAATTCTGGACTCAATTTTTATACAGTATCTACGTACACTTACAACCTTATTAGAAAATCGGAAAAGTCAGAAGATATCAGATCTTGGTGAAGAGCCATTCGTGGGTAGAATGATTCACAACCTTACATTGTCCACTTCAACAGTACCGAATACAGTGTCACTAATCCAGTAAGAGCGCGGAATGGCGAGTCACTCAGAATGTTCATTGCGCTCATAAAGCGCAAAATTGTGGCTATGGACAGTCCATAGAGTTGGGACTTGGCGGGCCGCCCATCACGCTGTACGGCGGACTGTGGGGCGGCAGAGACTGGATAGACCCCATCGGCCCGTGGTACATGTCCATTTCGATGGACGCGTCGGGCGAACACTTGTCTGTCATCTTGTTCTCTTGCTTCGTTACCATTCGTCGCCACTTCGCCCGCGCATTTTGGAACCACACCTGTGGACAATAGAAAATTATATCAATATGTGGATAACTACGTACGTCGATATAGTCTTATAATGAAAATCGCAAGCGCACAGCAGTGGGGATCGATGTTGACAAAAAAAACTCTCTTAACGTTGTTTTGGGCTCCCGATGCGTAATGCACTCGGGAGTTGGATGCTTACCAATCCTGTTCAGTTGCTACCGCACAAAATTTTCTCTCAATCGGCTTTCTGAAGTGATTCTATAATCTACTTATTAGAGAGCACTTGCTGAGCTGAGTGACCGTCGCGGGCACAGATATTTCGGCTGGACAGGATTTATACCAAGAGCTTCTCTTCAATACTTACTATGATGTATCTAGATAAACATTTTTGGAATTAGGTCATTTAAATTAGGAATTTGGATTTTATATATAAAAGACTACAAAGGTTTCGTATAAAAAGTTTTATAATATTTGTCTTTCAAGAGATTCGAATTATAAACGGTGCCATAGATACTCGATGGAAGTTTGTTTGTTCTTGTACTCAGGCTCTTCAAGATTCGGACGCTAGGCCGGCGCGCGCGCAAATCTCGTAGCCAATCACGCGCAGCCGCACGCAGGCCACGCCCCCCGTGTTATGGCGGCTGAAGCCACCTTACTCCAAATTTAGATGCCCGCTTCTTTCTTGGCCTCGAAGTGGTCGAATGCCCGGCAAAAGCAGAAAGTTCAATAACATCGATTGTAACTATAGATTGAACTTGGAAACTGTAATAAACTAAAGCTGTGTAATACTTATTGAATAGAACTGTACAGTCACGTACAACCAAATAGTATGCACGTGTTGGTTTTCTAAATAAATAGATGAAATAAACATTAAAATTTATCTTATTTCTGTACCTACTGTGACAATTAAAAGGCATTATCACAATTCAAGAAGAGCTCTGCTGACCTTGCTTGTTACAACAAAACTGCCTCTGTGGCGTAGTGGTTAGGGAGGGATTGTGGCTCTCCGTCCACTTGGATCCATTGAATGAGTCCATTGATGGATCCAAGTACGCTTTTCCTCCTCCTGAGTCCATCGTACCAGTCAATTCCAAATAATGGATGCTAAGACACTTTAAGGTGCATTTGGATCCTCCAAAGAGTTTTATATGCTAATTTAAATTATACCTCGTTGATGAGAGCTGGTTAGTTATTTAAATTATACTTCGTGTGGCTATTGCTGACGCATTGGGTGGTGATGAAACTAATATTTTTGTTTTATTGGCAAGTCTTTAGTAGTTTGAGTGTTGAACTATAGGTACCTACAATGTGCAATAGATCCATAGAAGGCATCTAGATCGTGATAGAGATTTCAGAGAGTGAATGTGAATTACACGATAAGGGCTCCTTCACACAATATTGCAGTGTGTGACTGAAAATGGAATAGGCTTTAATAGTTGGCTGGTTTCACTGACATTTAATTGTCAATGGTATATATTGGTTATAAGTTTATAACGCTATAATCATTTTGAATTTGATGGGTACATGTAATTCGATTACGTAACCTTTTGTTTACATTTTAGTTTACATTACCTCACTTACAGGCAATTACATGTTGCCAGTTAATAAGTAGGAAAGTGGTTCATCTTTAATCATTAATTTCATATCAAGCGTTACATTTGAACAACAAATCTCAGTCAACTCATTCAAAGACATTTTGCCTCGTGATAAATTAGTGAACTTATATTAACCGTCGACTATTTTGTTGATTAAGTCGGCCACTACTAATGAAGTAGTCGATTTGATAGTCGCGTCACCCCAGTTGGCACGTGTTTCAGTGTAAATTTATATCATTGGTTGCAAAATGGAAATGTTTTATTAGGATACAACGAGACTATTTCTCTTTAGAAAGAAAGAAAATATTTTTTTTATTTAGCCCTTGAGATACACATACCTACTTAACATCTCTACATCCTATCAAGTGTATGTCAGAGATGTCTTAAAATACTCTTTGATCATTATGTTTGTAAAGTTGATCATTAAGTCCGTAAATTTGACAATAAAGTTCGTAAATTTGATCACATAACAAATTTTTGAAGAGATTTTATTCTTAAAATATAAACCTAATAGATCAATCAATCTTTTCCGCCGAACACAGTCCACTGCCGAAGGCACTGCCCATTTTTGTTGGTTGTGATTGGTCTTGCTCTACCACGCTGGCCAGACGGGCTGGTACAGACTACAGAGTATCTATTGTTCCGAGATTACCTTCTCTTCGCCATCTTCCTTAATCAGTAAGTGCACAACTTGCAGATCAAGCTGTTTTGAACCTTTTAGGCTACGGTGACCACCAGTACAACTGGTGGGTCGTATGCTTGTCTGCCAATTTAATGGTGAAAAAAGGAAGAAAAAGAAGAACACCAAAGATCTCAGTAGAGTAAGCTTGAAACTCGGAAAAGTGATCAAAATAAGTAACAGTGGATATTGGTAGAAACGTGACTTGTAAAACAACCAATAACAAAGTAAGTACATTATAATGCCTACGCAATAGAAACAAAGCGATAGATGACAGTTGTATACAGCACAGATAACGACATGCAAATGGCCCCTAACTAGCCTAGCTATGAATGACATTATTCCTAGCGATATTGGTACTGTTGACTTTCTTGACCAAGCTAGGAATGGGGAAAGATCTTTTACATGGAGTAATTAAAAATATTGTCATGACATATTACTACCTTTTTTTTTGTTTATTTTTAGCTCGCCAAATTGACGTCGCCACCAGCCTGATGGAAAGCCGTGGCGCATCTAGCGATTGGGGGCCACTTCTGGCGGTGGTCCTGAAGTTGGCAGCCCTGTGATGTGTCTCTTCACGCTCCTCTTGAAGAACCCGGGATTGTAAGATGAGGGAAACACGTGTGCGGGCAGGTCGTTCCATGTTTTTATAGTTCGACAGAGGAACGATCTTTTAGTAGTATGAGTGGCACCTCTGCTCGGCACGCGTTGTTTGGGATCGGAAAGGAGAGGGTGGGATCAGGTTGCTACTATGTACATGAAGTAGGTATGTTTTATTATTATTTATAGCCAATAATATGTATATCTAACAATAGCATTATCTTGAGTTTACAAAAATATTTATAGGAAAATCTTTTTGCTACTGTAGTTAGGGACCATTGTTTTCAATTGACATGTGACGAGTCAAAACTAACTGAATATAATTTTTACTTATATAATAATATTTTTTTATATAATATAATAATATAATTTTCCAAGGTAGTCATAACGTATGACTACCTTGGAAAAGTTTATAGTTATACATAGATACATACATTATATATATTATATTCATGTCTAATTCCCCGAACGAGTTGTCGTAGTAGACGGTGTGCCTATTATCATGTTGAAATTGATATTTTTATAACCGCTGAAACTTTGTGAGGGATGTTTGTAAACCGTTTTATAATTTTGATTTACTACTTTTATATCATTGTGGAATTATATAAGTAAAACATACAGAGGGAGCCGTAACGTACTCTAGCAAAGTTTTGGTATAGGTATATACATAAAATGTTATTGAAAGTTACACAAGTTAATTTAGCCAAAGTACTTATAAAGTGGGTTAATACTAAAATACAGTCTCGTTAATAGGATCTTTCGACGGATTTCGTTCTTCCTCCTCTTAGTTGGGGTCTAATGGCGAAAGGCTAGGGTTCTTTTATCGGAACATTTTCCGCCACCCTCAATATGACCCTCAACATTTCCCGCCGATATAAGCAGCCTGCATTTTAAGGGGTTAGCCCCCTCATTAGAAGAGGCGTGCGGAAAATTCATTTGTACCGCCCCTACGACGGTTTTGTAGGACGTTGACATCTAACAATACAGAACTATGCGATGTATATTATATACCTATGTCATTCATAACACAAGTAAATTTTACAACTACAATGATTTTTAAGCGGAAAAGATTTCTTTTAGAAATATATTGAAAAAGTCATTAATCCATGTAAAGTATGTCTTCACCGTAGAACCCTAGAACAGATTGTTGCTATTCTCGCTCACATTTCGAATAAATAAGCTGTGTAGGACACATCATTAGTTATGCCGTCAAATAAATATATCCTACAAAAATAACTCGTATTGCACATGTCATACGACTCAATCTGCTTTGACCGACACGTAAAGACAATTGAAAACATTCACTTGAGTAATTTTTCAGTGGTTGCACGCTAACGACCTATATTTATATTTATGTTGAACTTTATTTCACTTTTGAAACGACTAAATCAAATATGTTCCGTGAATTATTGGGACGTTGGATTCGAAGACAAATCGTTGTCAAAAGTAAAATAGCGTATAAACATAATTTTATTTGGTGATATTTTTTAAGCATAATAAAAATTATTTGTTGGTAGTACCTACATGTGTAAATGATATACATTATCAGGCATTATGAAAACAGTGAATTAATTTTAGTCATAATAAGTAAGTACCCACGTTATCAAATTATTATAATATTTTAAATATTTATTAACTTTTTGGATGCCTTGTATTTCTAGGCGACAGTGGATTCAGATGAGACTTAATGTTCAAAAACCGTTTATCTATACCACTAAGAAGCAACGACTATAAAAAGACTTAGAAGAGCATAAAGGTAGATTTGAAAGTGACATAAGGGAACAAGAGTTTCTTACAGTCAATGTTTGAAAATAGGAGCCAGAAAGAAACAGTTGTGTACAGTCAAGCACAACTTTCTAACTATATTCCACCACGGCTAAGGGTCGGTAAGCACTATTTGTCATTGCGATACAATCTTCCGTCTCACAGTAGCCGACGGCAGACATTGACTGAATGATCTTGGAACATTTATTTATAGCTATGTGATGCTGACTGTCTGTAGGCTCCCGAGTTGCATAACAAATGGTATTGAATTACGCAGAGCGTCTGGCTGGATTTGGGCACATTCAATTTCCAAGATAATTGTATAAATTAATAATGGTGAATTCCACATTCATAACTATAATTTGAATTCACGACGTATCAAAACCCAGTGAATATTCCATTATATTTTATACATTCTAAAACATTTAATGATTGCCTAAACTCGAGGATAACTAGATTCAACGTAGTGTTTTATAGCGACAACTTGGATAGTAAACTGTTTAATATAATATAAAAAATAAATTTGATTGCAATTAGGTACTATCTGCCGCCATCTAGCGAAAGTATAAATAAATTATGACTGTATCTAATAATAAATATTAATAGAATAATTTTATAACATTTTTATTTATGACTGCACCAATATTCACATGTAAATTTTAATTTGCCAAAGGACCTTTCATTTATAAATAGGTATAATAAAATAATATTTTCATTACTTTAGTTTAAACAGGTAAGTGTTATGGCTCCACAGTTCTTACTAACTTGTCTTTTAGAGATTTTAATATACAATATACCTACATACTATATGGAACTGTATCTGAACCAACTCAGACATCAAAAACCTACATACGCATTCATTGTCTGGAGTAAAAATTATCAGGCATATTGCCAAGATAATAAAAAGGGTCTCGGTATTCCAACCTTGTTCGAACAAGTCCTATAATTGAAGTATACCACATACAAACAAATAATAAAATTACGCTTAGTGCATTCCTCACAATAGTTAACCTGTACAGACACCGACACTTATTGTGGTACAAACATCTCAAGTAGTAATTGTCCAACTGTCGCGCGATTTGCAGCACGCCCCTTCTGACGTCTCATTCCACGTCATAGCTCATTACTCTAACCACAACGCAGTGACATCGCAAATTGCCAACGCGCTCTCACCTAGAACAAACGAGCTGTAATTATTATGCTCTAATGTGTTCACACTATACCACAAATTGATTGTGTTGTCAACTTGAAATAATCATACAGTATTGTAGTATCCGTTTTTTATTTCAAGTAAAATGGAAATCGCTTTTAATTAAATAATATCGTGTGTTCTTTTAATGAGTGTAGAATGTACCACATTGCATGGTTTTTAAAAATTCTAGTGTCGAAATTTTGCCAGTACGTTTATTAAAATATCATTGCAACTATCCAATAGAATTAGATTCTTGTTATAAATAAGTACATAATGCATTTTCTATAATTTAATTTTCACAACTTTTTGTGAGTCTTTTTATACCAAAGAGTGTCGAAGCAAAATGTAATGAACAATTTTCGTACACCTGTACAGTTTTGCTTAATGAGTTCTGAAGCTACCAACAAAATACGGGAAGACATTATAAGAATTCACAAAATAAAAGTTATCGCTAATGAGGGTTTATCTCTTTTTAGTGGCAATATCACGATATTAATAATGAGTTCGCTCTTTTCACATGAATGCCAAAATATTCCATTTTTTTCTAGTGTACCCGTTTAAGTACCCATCCAGATAACCATCGCCATTTATTTAAAAAATACAAAGAAAAATGTTAAATTAAAGTAGTAATTAAAAACAACGAGCCCAGCTCGAAAACAAAACTTGGGCCTATGAATATTTTTTTTTTTCAGTTTAAATATTAAAAACAATTAAAATTCATTTTTTAATTATTTAAATGCTTATTATCTTTTTACTAATGTTTTATTCAGTAAAAAGGAACTGGGTAAGAACATAAGTAAGTATATTAAAAATGTAGTAACTTTAAAATAATTAATTTAGAATAACAACTTCCGTTGAACCGAATTAAACAGTTAAGTACAATACTTAACTGTTTAATTCGGTAAATCAACTTGGACCTGATAAAAGTCCCTACTCGAAGAGTAGTACCTCATAGTCATTAGTATATTAAATCCCATCCCCTGCACTAACTGATTATTTTGCTATACTTGGGTTCGATTGAAATTGGACGATCATCTATTTAGTTTCTTTATCTCCTACTTATTCCAGCTATCTATTTATTTGCAATCTGTTAATTACTTCAGTGCACTGTATTTTAAATAAAATACATAACACTTATAATCCTAGTGCCCTTACCAGCCTATAGCTTCTAAACGTTGCAATGATGTTAATGTGATATTTACACCTCACTATTCAGCATCACAATTAAAATTACTTAAAACAAATGAAATTTCCAATAGCAACTCGAGTCGCACCTGTGTTCAATAAGTAATTTTAAGTGTTCCTGTCGAAAAAACAATCGTATTTAGAAAAGTGCTCATTATAGTTCAATACAGAAAAGGGATCTATGAAATGAGAAAATATAACACTAATGACTAGGCACTATGCCTAATTGCGATGTAAATGAAAATTCAACATCATTAAATTTAAAACGAAATGCTCTCAATACAGTGTGAATTAAAACTCTCTATAGTTATGTGTAAAATAAATCAAAATACCGTATAAGGACTTTTAATAAGTATCTGAATGATCAAAGAAAACATCCCACGGCATATGTAAATAAAAACTGAAGAAATGTGATTAATAGTCCCGTTTTCCTTAAATAAATAATATTTGAATAAATTAAGTAGGGAGAGGCACGTCCGCTTCATGAGACTTTGCGCGACCAAATGACAAATGGACGTCTTTTGAACGTACAGCGGAAATTATCTGCCCAACGGAGCGTCGCTGTGCGCGCCTGTACTAATTACTAGACTTTATGATTTGATCTTATTTGTACATGCAATTTTTCACTTTCTTCCTGAGCATTAAAGTTGAAAATTAAATGGTAGATCTGTTTATTATTGTCACAAAGTGTACTTAGAAAGTAAAATTATATGCGGCCAAACGTCGAGGTGTGACCATCCGATACTAATTGCGAGGGTTGCATGCCATCGCCTTTGGCCCGATTATTTGTGTGCCGTTAAGAGGCATCTTTATAGTGTTCGAAATCATGGCATGAAAACGTTCTAAAAATAGCCCAGTAGGTCTTTTTTTGGAAAGAAGAACCGTATGAACAATGTATGTTTACTGTTTCTATTCTGTGGTTATGCAGCAGTTTTTTACCATTGTTTTTTGTTGATTTTCTCGACACTAGAAAGTTAACAACCTGTAACGTGTGCAACAAAAAATTACTTAATTTCAACAACAATATTTAGGTAAGTAATTTCAGTTTTATAAATACCGTCATAATCCACCGGTACAAACATTTACTTAGTGAAATCTGTTATTTGGCATTCTAGGAATATATCACTGTTCGGACACAATGAAGAACCCAAACAAGGTTAATATAAACAGTAGAGCAATTTGCAATTTCACAAAATGTACAGAAAACGCGCTAAAAGGAAAGTACATTCACGTACAGTACCTTTTAACGAGAAATCAATAATGTTGTATTGTAAGTTGTATAATTAATAAGGAGAGATAAATTTAATACTTAATTAAACACAGTGGCTATGTGAGTGATCACATAATAAGGGAAACAACGAAATCCACTTTTTCAGGTGACTAATTAGGGCAGTTACTTGTGCAGATGAACTACAGTCATTTTTCAGAATGGAAGCGGAGAAAAAAATAAAAGCCGAGTGACAAATCACGTAATTGCGGACGCACGGAGAGATATATGGCGTGGTTAGTTCTAAATGCGCTCGCGCCGCAGTTCGGGTGACACTGCGTCTATATATTATGAGGCGCCTGGGGCAATTAGATTGCACACCTGTTCAATACGGACTTACAAAAAAGTATACTTACTGCCTCATTATTTTGTTCAATAAGTTTACGTGTCGTTTGCAAAAAACATTTTGATCAAAATTGTGTTGTGTTGTGGATCCGATGATGGGCCGTCGACCATTAGAAATAGACAGGAACCCTGGCTCTTGTCGGGTATTCTGTTCTGTTTAGTTCAACTTTAAGTAGAGAAAACAATGTGGCAACATCTCTTGGATCAAGTTGCAAAAAAAGAAAAGAAGCAGAACTGTAAAACCATAATTAAAGTAGCTCAGTACTTGGTGTGATGTAGTGCAATAAGAAATGGAGGAAAAAGAGAAGGAAAGCGGATCCCCAGATTTCAGGATTAATTTTTGGATGCTAATCGATTAGATAACACCATAGCTCGAGGAATATACATTACAGCGTTGTAGGTATAAATCTATTTTAATTCTTTAAACCGTATATTTACACATGCCACGATCTCATTGCTTTTGCTTAAAAGTGTATCCTATAACTTCTGTCATTTAAAAGGTTCTTTCAGAGCATTACTTTCTCTTTGGGCGGCGGTTTCAAGCACGAGGCAGTGACGCGGCAAACACCGTACGACATAGAAAATATTAAAAACGAGAGAAAAATCCAGCAACTGACTACGCCACTGCAAACATGAACTGAAATCACTGCCTTTGAGGCTTTAGCAACTTCAATTTCAGGACACTCTTATTAACAACGCAGCAAGGTTTAAAATTGTCTTCAAAAGCAATTAGTCTCGTAATTTTAAATAAATTGAGAGGTGAGAAACATAAATCTTTTGGTTTCAGCCCCTCGTATTGAGTTTTATTTAGGGATAGCTGAAAATGCTTAGCTTTTTATGTTGTGGTATTGTGGCACCGACATTAGTTTTATGGATTTATTGGTGCCTATAATGCTTTGAAGCCGTTTCTGGTGCTCGTATTGAGTCGTAAGACCTTTGTGGTACGTCGATGGAACAAGTAAATTAATAAATATTGATGGCAGTGCAATAAAATGAAATGACCGGGCTTAGTAATTGGACCGGTAATTATAATCTTAATACTGTTTTCTGAATCGAATTGGTTAACAATCTACCAAATGCCCATTGTCCTTTTACGTTTTGTCCTACTGTTTGACTATTCTTGGAAAAATGAAGTGAATGAGTGGGAGACATTTTCTGTATACGATTTTTCGCTTTGTTGTAATAAAAAATAACTTTATTTTTACTACAACAAAGCGAAAAACAACCATTCACATTGAAACAGAAATAATAAAACGCTTGTCTGCAGAAGCGTACGGCGTAGAGCCAAAAGCAAAAGTGCGACGAGCGACAAAAACGAATAAGATGTTATCTTCGCAATATGGCGACTGCGACTCGAAAGCTTTTGTCGGAAAAAATCTCGATCAATATTCACGGGGAAAAGGGGTTCTGGGTATAATTGGTTGGTGGATATATTTATGCTTTTGGTATCGAATACGAGCCCACGACGACAAACACGTACGGGAACAAAGAAACTGGGAGCTGTTCAATGATTATAGTGGTAGGTAGGTATCATAATGGATATACCTACCACATTGATACCTAATGTTATTATTTTCGCGGAGGCGCGTGTGGACAATTTTTATGCCATAATAATAGAAAACGTTTGGCATCAGCACTTGGACGACTCTGCTGCCCTGCCCTGGTATAGCACTGGGTGAGACTTCACTCCACACATAGGTAGGAAAATTTATTGACAGTGGTGGCGTTTGATTTTTGTTTTTATGATGATGATTTGATTTAATCACGATAATGAATATTGTAATAAATGAATTTTACTTAGGTATTATTACTCACATTACTTCTTAAGTTAAATTGTTACTTACTCTTTGGTTCTACTGGTCTGAAATTAGATGATTTATTATTAGATATTATTATGGGAAAATAATTTATGCACATCACAAAATATTCCTTCAAAAAATACATAAACCCTCGGTCCAAAAATTAAAAATTTAGTCGCTTAAAAAGTAGTAAAGTTTTAATTGGACTGTTATATATTATTTTCGTGTGCATTTATTATGGCTATAATTCATTTTTGGCTCGAGAGTTTATAGCTTATTATATTTTTAATATTTACTCGACAGTTACGCAATAAAGTCGGATATATTATTTTTATAAGCAATCCGTGTTAATTTAATAATTATGAAATATAATTACAATCCCATATTAATATTTAATTGAAAATGTGTTTGTTTGTCCTAATTTCAGGTGACGTGATTTGAAAATTGGATAAATTCGTATGTTTATGATGGGTGTAAGGGGTAACTAAGCACCTACTGACCAATAAACAAGCGAGGCAACTAGAATAAGCACCCCTACGAATTTAGGATGGCAGATACTTTCTCTCTCAAAAAATATGGATTTGAATTAAATGAAGGATACCCTTCATTTTTGTGTCTTCCCGATTACTGCCAAAGCCAAACTGGATTTAAAGCCCTTTTACAATGGCTGGTGAACTCAAATAACATCATAATATTTTTTTATTCCGGAAATCATTTTATAACACCTTCCCTGAAACCGCTTTTGTAAGATACCTGATAAAATTACAAGTGAAGGGAGCGGAAGGTAGGAAACTATAGCTATCGATAATAATAACGAAAAAGAGTTCTTGTTTAACGTTATTTTTATTACCACTGGAAAATCAAGGAAAATCTGTTTATTGGACAATCTTTTTTATATTTTATATTTTTTTATATTTGTTTAAATTAAGCCAATATAAGCTTGGGCTATGGGATCTAGACGACTGATATACATACTTGTATATTTCAAAATGTATACATACTCGTCTTATACATAGAAAACACCAAAACTCCGAAACAAACATAATTTGTGGATCACTCAAATATTTGGACCGACCCAGGAATCAAAATCAGAAACTCCAGCGCCGCAGGCGGTATTACGCCACAGGGGCAGTCAAAACGTGGGCGAGGAGTGGTTTGGTTATCATGTAGTACCTATTATGCAAAATGTCTTTTTTTTTTCATAAGTACTGCTCTGTATAAGTAACGAGGGAATGACTTAACTCTCGTGTTGCTAGCTACCATTCATAATGTTCACAGATCGCGAAAACCGCTAACATTAATTGGGCTTTACAAGTATCTAATACGTAGTACTGAACATTATTAAAATTAAGTGTTTAATTAGCTTATCTAAATAATACTAGGTATTTATATGAATATGAATAAAACAGCGCGTTAAAACAGCAAAAGATCTCTGTTTTAAACTACTTTTAACAAAATAAAAAATAGATGCTCAAGATAAAATTTATTAGGATTTGTATAATTTCTTATTAAAATTTTGTCTTTAAATTAGAATTTTATTGTCACTACTTTTTTAATTATTTTTTTTCTTTACGCCTCAGCTTAGCCTGGAGTTACCTACCTGTATGATAGCTGTAATTACGGTGAAAAAAAATTGTCACACGGTACAATCGTTTTCGTTATGGTCAACTGACTTTCACACAAAAAAAATACATTACAGTAATATTAGCAGCTCACTTATATACCTAGGTAACCTATTCAGAAAAAAATAACGGTAAAAAATAACGGTTTTCTCAAACGACAATAATAGTTAAGAATTTTCTAAGGGGAGGCTTACATGGAAAATTTTTAGAGTCGGCAACAGCATTGGCCACTCTAACGGTAAAAATAATGAAAAGATAATTTAGTAGTAAGTATTATACCCATTTTTTTCAGTGCAATACAAAAACCACGTCTGCTCTTTATCAACCATTCTATCTAGAATCCAGCATTAAATAGTCTCCGAACATTAGCATACCTAACATTAACATACTATATACATTTAAAGAAAGTTTACAAACCGTGAAAATACCTAGTTTAATTAGATGTAGGATAATTAGTTGATTATATTAATAAAATAACTAGAGGACCAGGCCACGCGGTGCTGTGGCTAAGATTTTTGTACCCCGCTACTCCCGGCCGTATCCAAGTAGGCTTTCATAAAAAAAACTATCCTATCTCTCAAGTTGCAACCAAATTTGCACACCGTGTGCAAATTTATTTTATTACTAGCTGAGCCCGCAACTTCGTTTACGTCACATAAGGTGTATGAAAGGAAAGGTATTTCTTCATCAGAGTCATCAAGCAGCGTCTGAAACTACCCTGTTTGCTTAATCATAAAAGAGCTTAATGATTAAGTCTATTTTAAAACAATTCAGTCCACGCCTTCGGCGCTAAGATTTTTACAATATTTCTCATTTTTCGAGAGCGATTTCGATCGAACAAAGTTTTCCTAATCGTGTTTTGAACTGTTAATAAAGCAAGAACTGTTAATAAATTCAATAATAAAGTTTTATCAGATCAAATCAAAGAATATTTCCTAGTATGAAGTTCACCCCAAGATGAGTCTCTTTCGAATATATAATATCCATTGGATCCGATATAAAATAAAACATACAATTTTTTTTAGATACAAAGTTTGCCCTGGCCACAACTAACATAATACAAAAAAGAATTAGCGAAATCGGTCCACTCGTTCTGAAGTTATGACTTTATGAGCGTACATACTTACGAAAATATAAATAGTAAATTTATTTTCATTTTGATTTTTTTGTGATTTTTTTGACTATAATTTGATCAAACTTAATTTTTCTTAACTTTCTACAAACTTTCCTTATTTTCTTTTCCTAATTTACTAACCTACCTTATTTACTCCTCATTAGAGAAACGAAACAGTTTAGTCACTGCCTTAGTTATAACTAGCTGACCCTCGCAACTTCGTTTACGTCACATAATGTGCACGAAAGGAGGTAATTCTTCATCAGACTCGTCATGCACCGTGTGAAACGGCCCTGTTTGCTTAATCATAAAAGAGCTTAAAGATTAAGGCTATTCTAAAACAATTGGTGTATTTTACAACAGCCTTAATAATTAAGCTCTTTTATGATTAAGCCAACACGCCCGTTTAGATTTACCCTCTCATTCAAAGGAACCCTTGAATTCTAGGTTTTGCGAAAGTTGAGATGCCTCTAATTTCTGAACTACAAACCTCTTAATCTTGAAACTTGGGTCGAAAAATTCTTAAAGTACTCCCTTTCCAATACTTAAAAAAAATTTGAAATCGCATCACGCGTTGAGAAATTACAACTAAAAAACCATTTTACCTTTCATCCCCTCTCCCGCAGGAACCGCGCAAAACTTCGGGATCAAAAGTATCCTAGAACCTTCCTCGGACTATGAACTCGGAATGTTCCAAGTATCATTCAAATCGGTTCAGTAGTTTCGGCGTGATACTTATTCGGGATACAGACAGACAGACAGACAGACAGACAGACATGAAAAGTTTAAATTACATTTTCGGCTTCAGTATCGATTGGAGAACGCCCTCCAATTAAAATTTTCAAAATATCTTCCATGTACAGACTCTTGACCCTCTACAGTTTTATTATATGTATAGATATCACATTTCACTGCAAAAGGTGTTTTCGTGAACAGATCGTTTTGTTTTCATTTAAATAAAGTTGTTTTAATACCTCAACTTTATGTACAATCTCAAAATATTAAGACTTAATTATTTAAGGCTACACTGCATTTTTTGTTTAACATCTAGCTTTTTTCAAAACAAATTTTAAAATAAATATGATTCGTGGGAATACCATCAATTAAAATGATAATGTTAAAATTAATTAAATATAGTAATAAAGATAGGATAGTTGTAAAATTTGCATTACCTATGACTAATGAAAATATGAATAAATATTCGTGTGATTCCTAAATATTTGTTTGTGAGTTTGCGTGTTTTCTTTAATAAGTAACTAGCGGATGTCACGCGGTTTCGCCGGCGTAGCTTCTGTTCCCGTGGGAACACGGGAATAAAATATAGCCAAGTTTATCAATTACTCAAGGTGAATGCAGCTTTCCAATGGTCAAAGAATTTTTGAAATCGGCTTAGTAGTTTTGGAGCTTAATCATTTCAAACATACAAAAATATAAATATTTCCTGTATATAATATTAAAGTGGATGTGTTATACAAGTTAGAGTTATGAATGTTAAGCGAGTGTCACATGTCTTTTTTTCTATACAACTTATAGAAAAAAAGACATGTGGCACTCGGGGACTGCCGCGGTAAAGCTATTGCATAGCATTTTTAGGGTTCCGTAGCCGAATGGCAAAAAACGGAATCCTTATAGATTCGTGTCGTTATTTTACATAAACATTACCGTGACCGTTGTGAAAAATTGTGAATTAAAAGTTAGTGGGTGATTTGCAAAGTGCTGTCAATATTCTTATCTATGACGCATTTCAATCGGAGCATCGAAATTGTTTTCACATTAAGAACTCTAAATTCGACCAGTACTCTTAATTCAACTTTGGTCGAGTGGTTAAGACGCGGATCGGTACGCAGAAGGTGCAAGATCGATTCTGGGTACACTGCAGAGTGCATAATTGACGTAAACAAAAAAAATTATGAACTGCGAGATGTACAAGCGTGACCGAGCGTGGCCGAGAATAGCCGAGTGTTACGTGTTTTTCGTGACGGAATTTCTGGATTCGGTCTCCACTCTCAAGGCCCGCGATAGAAGCTATGCAATAGCTTAATAATAACACAAGCTAATATTGGGTTAATTTGAGCTACATGACATTGTGCGATATTGTCCTAATAATTTTAGGGTTCCGTAGTTACCCAAAGGGTAAAAGGCGCGACCCTATTTATGAGACTTCGCCGTCAGTCTGTATGTTTGTCCGTCCCGAGACTGTATCTCAGGAACCATGATAGCTAGAGAGCTGAAGTTTTCACAGATTATGTATTCTTATTGTCGCTATAACATAGATATAGGTAAAATCAGAAACAAGGGGGTATTAAGGGGGACTCGCATAAACCAAACGTTATTGACGTAACAACGTCTTGTAATTCGATGGAGCCGGCTGCACGCACGAAAAAACATGACGTATGCGGCGTTACCTCGTTCTGAGGCGTTCCATTTAAGGCTGAGTTGTCACGTTCAACTATCATCAGTAAACCGACTTTACAAACAACCGATTTTTTTGGCGTATTTTGCTCGCACTCGTCCGGTATTTTTCATTATTATTTGTTTAAAGTAAATATAAAAATAGTATTCGTCGGAAAGGTAAGTCAGTAGGTACTATCGTAAAACATTTCTCGGTCCGATACAACAAACAATAATACAGTTTCTCGATTGTTAGGTACTTTAGACGTTGCGTAACGTTTAGTTACACACATAATGACGAGAACAAAGGCCCACGTTGCCGCTCTAGATTAAAGAGCCGCTTATGGCAAACAAATTAAACGCAATATAGAACGCTAAATGCTGAGACGTGCCGATGTGTGTGCTACGTGTTAGAGGCGGCTGACGAAAGGGCGGCAGCTTTTTAGAGCTTTAGTAAGAGTGGAATGCGACCCTATATCTTTGTTGTGGAGAAATTTTTAACGTGAGTTATACATATTGTGTGAGCGAACTATTATCAACAGGAACAGGATTATGATTTTAAAGAAACTAATTGAGAAAACACTTACGGACTCTATGTGTACCTAATGTTTTCAATACTTATGCGTCAGTAGATGTAATGCTGCGGAGTTGTCATCTAACACATGTGTTTCCCACTTCTTGCTTTGTCGGATATTTTAAGCTGGCCATAGAAGTTGAGATGATCCTGAACGATGTCAATCTATCAAAATATACAATTTTAAGTTACAAAAATAGTTATCTATTTGTTGTAGCGTAGGTACGTGGTTGATTTGTGGTTTAGTTATATTTATCTATTATTAAGTTAACAATTTACATAAAATATTATCGTAATTTTAAATACTAAAGTATAAATACATACCTGCTTTGAACAAGTTCGGAGTTCGATTTCACAAAATTCTTGACTTACCTGCTTACACTGATTACAGCTCTGAATAGCAGGCCGGCATACAATTACCATTATGAGAACTTGTAATTTTGGATTTACAACACGCAAATTCTTTGAAACCCATTATGATGACATCCATGTCCGTGAGTAGTTCACCAAAGGCTTTTCTGTCGGCTGTTACCTATACTTACCTTTGTTTATAAAAAAAAATACCGCTGCAAAAAAAAATACAAACGAAGCAAAATGGCCGTAATCCAAATTTGAATTTGGGTGTTGTTACAACTTTATCAATTTATAAAATTAAATACGGTAAGTACCAGTCGTCAACCGTCAAAATCGACCGATGATAAAAAACGGTTGACGAAAACGAACAAATAAAATTGTATTTTATAAAACATTCGCAATGCAAAACGTTGATAAGTCGATAGGGGCAAAGCGACACGGTATCAGCAGTACATTAAACTCGCATTAGCTTTCAACTACCGGTTTGTTTAAGACTTATTTTATGCGTTTGACACATTTGACTTCAGGTTTGACTCACTGCATTGTAGCTCAAACATCACCCGATTTACATATTTAAATTACTCGAACATTGTTCTTGAGACATTTAAAAAGGGTTATTTATACTGTTAATTGATGGCACTTGGTGGAACTTGCTGCACATATTGAAAACGACACTTGTACTATTCCACAATATTTATAATTATAAACCTGACCGGTTTCGCTTCACAGCATTTTCAAATGTCTAGATAGAAGGACAAGGTAGTACTGTGTCTGTTGGTGTGTTTTCGAGACAGTACTACCTTGTCCTTCCATCTAAACCTTTGAAAATGCTGTGAAGCGATACCGGTCAGGTTTATAATAATAAATATTGTGGAATAGTACAAGTGTCGTTTTAAATATATTTAAAAAGGGGTAACTAAGACATATATTTTAATTCAACGAGTTCATATTAATGGGTGTATAAGTTACGTTTATCATATTTACTGTATCTATAATAATTATAATTATCATAATAAATGCACTTGAAATTAACGATTTTCGTAAATGCCACCATGCAAAGCCATAACAATTAATTTAATAAAATAATTATGTTGATGAATCCCAAAAATGTAATTTATTCACGCCTGTAGGTCGTGACGGTTGGACTTTATTAGTAAAAGTGCTTCATTTTAATAAACTAACTATTAAAGTCTAAATTTTAAATTTACGGTAAGTTCACACTACATTGATTGATAGCAGTATATACATATACACACAAACATATTTTTTTGAAATTTATGTTTTAATTCAACAGCTTGTCTTTGCTTCTTAGTTTTATTGTAATGTATGAATAAAGAAAAATAATAATATATTATAATTCAAATCACAAAATACATAAGTATTCAAACTTTCTTGACGTTTTTACCTCGTAAGTTTTAATATTTAAAAAAGGAATATAATAAACAACTACCAAGTTGAGTTTTAATAAACTAACAATTAAAGTCCAAATTTTAAATTTACAGTAAGTTCACACTACATTGATTGATAGCAGTATATACATATACGCACAAACATATGTTTTTGAAATTTATGTTTAAATTCAACAGCTTGTCTTTGATTCTTAGTTTTATTGTAATGTATGAATAAAGTAAAATAATAATACAATATAATTCAAATCACAAAATAAGTATTCAAACTTTCTTGACTTATTTACCTAGTAAGTTTTAACATTAAACAAGAAGCCGTGAGACGGTCTCACCCGACTGCCCCTCTAACGTTTATTGTGAAAGTGAAAGTTCAATCCGATTGACATTGTCATTTTTGTTTTATTTCAAACTTTGAACAGATGATCCAAGTGACCTAGTGACGTAATTTAATGCAACAGAGTCACAGACTGCAGACACAAGTCTCGCCATAAGCCCCTCTGCAATCTATTTTATAGAGACGGGCTAAAACGAATATAATAAATAACTACCAAGTAGGTTGAGGTTATAAGTATGACTATTTTTTTTTAATGTTATGGTATTGATCTTGACGACGATTAAGGTGAGATCTAATCACAGGCAAAAGTATTTCAACGTCTTGATTACTGTTTTAATGGAGCTACTGCCTACGCGTGAAGATGCTCAATTAATATTACTTACAACAAGTATTAAAACTATCAAGTAACTTTTGATACTACACAAATCGAGATGAAAACCAAAGATTTCCAGAATATTTTAATAGTCTCTTTTACCTAACTCAAATGCATAACGATATAATAAGTCTTTCACAAACAAAAACAAGAAATTTGAGTTCACAAAGCGTTATTTTGACTTTGACTTTAAAATAATTCAAAGTCAAAATAACCACTTGTCATATTACCTGTAATACCCTTTTGGGTAATCCAGTCTTCTGGCTGAGCTGTTTCAGGTCTTTCGCATCAGGGTTGTGGTTGATGGCGAAGTAAGATTTCATGGTTCGGAGCTGGTGATGCTTGAAGCTGGTCCGCATTCGCTTAGTCCGGGAGGTCGAACCCAGGCCGCCGCCACCACGGAACCCCATCTCCAAGTAGTCGGGGTTCAGATCTGGTTTCAGAACGACAGTCACACTGCTGAATGTTATACATTTTATAAATATCTTGTAAATTAATAAAATTAAATACTAATTATAGTTTTACCAAAGAAATTTGTATAATATTATACATAAGTATAGCTAATAATAAAAAAGTAAAAATAAGCAGTGTTATAATGGGTGCGAAATAATATGCAAAAATAGATATATAAAGATAATTATAAAAAAATAATAATATTAAATGTATACTAATTATGTAAATAGGTAGGTACCTGTTAATTAGGTAATTATTTTATAACAGTATTAGTATAACACCTAGCGTTACATCGAACACGGAAAGAAACTGAACAAGAATATGCAAATTTTGAAATGTCAGATGGTTAGCACCAGCAATGTCAACAAAGTATTAGAATCAAAACATTCGCATCGCCAATTCGCCAAAGTTGCAATAACCATTAAATAACTTCATTATAACATAACCCGTTTTGATAATAAGTGCTATTAATTTGCTAATTTGTTTTATAACGGTGTATTTTATTATAATGAGTGGTATCTCTACCGATGCTGCTTAACGTAAATATTTTGCATGTTTTTAAGTATGCTAATTGTAATTATTGTATGTTAATTGTAATATTTTAATGTAATACGTTTTTATCTCGACTATCGTATGCACATCTTTTTCTCATGTGAAAATACTCACGTCTAAGTTAATTTATTATAATTTGATTTATATTCATAGATGTATTATAATTTATTGTTTTTTTTGCGGGGGGATGCCCCACGATTTGGGAGCTGAAAATCCCAGGCACTTTATAGTAGAACTGGTCCTTTTTGAAGATTTTCTCATCGTTTCAACTTCAACTTTTAATACTTTGGTTAACGATGTGTTATGAACATGATACTAAGTAATCATTTATATGATAAATAGTAATTATAATTTATATTTTTTTTTTTTTTTTTTTGACGCGGGGAACGCATTTACGCGCCTTCATCCCAGCTGCGGGGGCAGCTGGGATGGTGTGTGGGACTCCCGGCCCGGTCCGGAATGGACCGTCCTACCCACTAAACCCCGCGGTGTTCCTCCTCACCCTTTAGCCGGGCCGAGGGATATCAAAAGATTATTCACGTCGACCCGGCTAGGGGCGCCCCGTTTATTCGGGGCTCTCCTCGGGGGAGCCAGATGGGCGGCTCCCCAAAGCTCCCTAAGGAGCTGAAGTCCACGCCTGCACCGCTCTCGAGCGCCCCTCTGTAATAGAGGAGACAGAGAGCGGCTGGCGCAGGCGTGCGCTAATGGGCACCCCTGGAACACGGAAAAGGTGCCCACCGCCATGTGACCGTTGGTGGGCGGGGTCCCCCGACCTTACGCCCACGGTCAAGAAACAATCGGGGGCGCGCAGTAACTCCTCACCGCGGCGCCCCCGAACTGAACGGCAGAGCGGGAGCATTATCGGTTACTCCCGCTCCCCCGCACAGTGCACCTCCCGCTTTGCCGCCATCACCTCGTCAACTGGCGAGGTGACAGCGGCCCAGCACTGTTGCCGCCGGTCGCGCCGTTATTCACGGCCGGCAGCCCGAACTGCATGGCAGGGCGGGAGCATCTACCCAAACTCCCGCCCCCCACGCAGTGCCTCTCCCACTTCGCCGCCATCGTCTCGCCAGCAAGGTGGCGAAGCGACGGCGACCCATCATTGCTGCTGCCGGCCGTGAATAACGGCACGGCCGTCAGCAACACACACCACCGAGCAACCCACAGGTGGGTTACTCCCGCCTCGGCCGGAATTAGCCAGAGTAGCACAACTCCCCCACAGAGGAAGGGGAGTGGTCGCTACTCCGTTGCCCAGGATGCACCACGAGGAGGATCCGACCCATTGGGGTCCTTAAGATGTTAGTAGGACCCCGCATCCCAGTAGGACCCCGCATCCCATTATAATTTATATTTATGTAGGAGTTATTAGTTAATTTTTATTTCCTTAGCTGGTCCCACAGAAAATCTATTATTTGTCGAGGTGATGATATTTACTAATTTTTTTTTTTTTTTTTTTTTTTTTGTTGTTTGTTTATTTTCATGATGGGTACAAATCTAAGTTCACCAGAATCAGCATACCTAGTTATAAGTGTTGTAACAAATCCGTCTTTGTTTTTATACCTAGTTAATATGAGGTTATAACTTTGAAAGTCGTTACAATCTTACCTACTATAAAATCCTCACGAAGTAATTCAGCTGAAACGCCCGAAACCCGTTCGAAATTTCAAATCCGTTCGCATGAAACCTGCGTTCATAAATCGAGTGTAGCACGCACAGTGCATTGTTTGCCGTTACAATACGAGTGATGACGTCACACGCCGTGACGAACTATGCCTCGACTTCGTTTTAACGACCGATAAATACCGCTAATAAATAAACCGAAATACACCAATGTTTACGGAACGCATTAAGATTTGGTGGTTAAGTTTGACAAATTGCAATTAAACATTTTTTTTTTTTATTTTTGCATATGTGCACTGAGACATTCACATAGTCTAAGCGCACATCAGACACAACTGTCCCTTCCTCTTTTATTTACGACTGAATTTGACATAAAAATCCGATCGGTTCGATTTTCGGCGTAAACATCGGTTGCCGTGCACTAGTTTTGTCTATAATAAATCCCCTTCGCAGTTCATAGATTTACTAAAACTGTAGTCTGTCTTGAGGCAGTCTCGTCGCCAACGTGCACTGAGCCTTAGGCATCCAGCTTACACTACATTTTACTTAGATGTTCACTTAGGAATCCTTAATTGCAAGTAGCAAAATGTTTCTACCTTCATGCTTCGACTGCAGCGATTGCGTCATTAGATGTGTAACATCTAGCCTGGTTAATGTAGTTTGGTTCAGATTAAAGAATGAATTATCATTCTGCTCCGGTACAAAGTTCCCGGTGACTGATGATGACAAAAGGTTTGGTTCTTATGCCGTGACCAATTTAAAAATTTTTTTGAGAAAAGGCCAGGTCAAGAGTACCCTAAATCAGAGACCATGTATGAAAACACTGATGAAAGTAGAAGAAGCGAAAGTAGTATGTCATGATAGTAGCAAGTGGAAAGTCATAGTCTCTGCCTACCCCGTTGGGAAACAGGCGTGATGTTATTCCGTCAAACTGATGAAACTACATGCAAACTGTGGGCGTGATTGTATTTGAAATTAAAGTGTGTGAAAATATTCATCATTACGTTTAATAAACAAGTTTAACTCAATAATACATTTATTAAATTGTTATAAAATATATTAATTATCAAAAATGAAATTCAATATTTACAACACTGAAATTATAATTGAAAGAAATATTGAAGGTGAATTCAAAACTTCCAATCAATTCGCTACTATTTTTGACATGGTGTGTAATGAAATCCAAATTATTTATTTTGTTGTTTAAAACAGTTCCTTGTATGTACCAAAATCGAATTTCACGGGTTACATTCGAACAAGAAAACAATATACTTAGCCTACTTATATAATATTCAGTGAAAAACGTATAAGTATTTGAACAAACTGACAGTCTAACTTTTAACCTGAGGATCTAGAAGGAAGGAAATTTCAGCAGGTCGTTCGTTAATATTACATAATGCCTTGGCAGTACTGACGTGTTTATGACTTGATTATACGAATTGGATGTAAAACTCTACAAAGTGCAAGTTCGCAAAATGACTGAAATGCGATAAATGAAATACGCAGTATGTACTCTATTCTTTATGGCTTGATTATACGAAAGGCAACACTAAAGCATCCTCGACGCACGGACTATAATAAATAATAGAGTAGGTACATCTCCCAGAGTCTTTCCGCTGTGTCTATGACTAATTCCGATTCAAATCAGATCAACCAGTGACAAAAGCGTGAAATGATAAAACCTTATTTAATTTGAATTAAGAAAAATTTTAAGTGTTCCAAATTCCAGATTGATAATTTGCTTATACCTGCAAGTACGCGTTCCGAAGTCCATACAATTAGCGTGTAAGTAATTATGCAGTGGTCCGTTGCGCTATAATGGCCGAGACCGATAACTAAAGCGAATCACGTTTTGAACGCACCGCTGATGTTCGTTGATTTTGAAAAATTAATATGCCCATTGCATATTTTTGATGCCCTTAGTATACATTTTTTTGGAAAGTGCTCAAGCTACTGACATTGTGCTCTGTATACGTAAGTAGCAATTTCATAAGATAAAATATATTTGAGTCTGGATGAGACTTCAGTGATCGCCGTACTGATTGAATTTTTTTAAGCACTATGATTCCAAAAACAATCACCGAACACAAAAAGCACACGAACTCACACTGATCGTGCGATGCAGTGCATTGACGTCGCAGTGTTTGTTCGACATGATTTACTTCACAACTAGTGATAACCGTAACCAATGTAATAGGACCTCTTTAAAACTATATCAATACGTTGCTCTGTGCAAAAAATGGGTCAGTAAAGAAGGCAAGGTAGGTCAAGGTATGCTTGTCGCGGAGAAGTCGCCTCAGGCGCGTTCGTGCACGGCGTTGATGATACGGTCTCCAGAAACAAAAACTGAGATATTTTACACATTTTTAAAACTATATTATGCGTATAACTTAAAGTTATTATCGCACAGAATAAGTAATTTTAGATAGGTACATACATAATATCAATATTGCTACGTTTCAAATGGATAGCTAATAGTCTAGTGACCTCTGAATGTAAACTTAAGTTCTATTTTCTACACTAAGTAGTTCACGAACAAGTGCCCCATGAGCGTAAATTCACAAAAATTATATTAAAATAATCCCAGCAATCTGTACAGCATTCGAGCAATTCAAACAAGTTTGTAAGTTGCCTGTAACTTGCCTTACATGTAGAATAATATCACATTCTGATTTCCAAGCAAAAAGTCAGATAAAAATCATACTAGATTTAAAACAAAATGATCAGAGCATAAATCTAACCAGTCACATAATGTATCTAGTGATGTACCGTCACTGACACGTCAGCTATCGATTACCATCGACACAAAACGTCGCGTCCTAAAAGAAGACATTATTAATAGATTGAGACACAAAATTGTGAAGATAAGGCAATGAAACAAAAAAAACCATGAAAAAAATACGGGTGGGCCATAAAAAGACCTGTGATATCATAAATCGTACCTACCATTCATGTTTTAAGACCGAAAACAAAAAATGAGATTTCCTTAACGATAACACTTCGTCCGGTGGCCACAGTTTTTTTTCGTAATAGCAAAAACAGAACGTCGAAGTGCTTGACCGCGGTTAAAGTGACAATAGGAATGTTTCTTTAAGATAGAACAGTTATTAGTATGAATGGCACTCTGAAAGTCTGTGAGAGAATATTAAAGAAGGGCAAGTTGATTATGATTTGATTGATTGAAATAGTAATAAGTATTATGTACTTTAATTTTGATATCAGAACTTGGTACCAAAAAAAGCCAAAAACTGATGCAATCAATTTTATCTACTTTTTAAAAACGATGTTGAAATTGTGGGATGTACATCATATGTATGTGTTTTTGCAGAAAACGTGTGTTGTAGAAGCGTCTTCCGTTAAGTGAAAAGGCAGAAAATGTTTAATTTATAATGAAACCATCACATGATGCTATGCTGAGCTCCCTAGAACTATACGGTGCCCTACAACTGCCTACGGCTGGGAGTCCCGGGCAAGCCTCCGGAAGGATGTCCCGGGCTGAAAGTTATTTTCACCTAATTCCTATGTATGTGATCTAAAGCATGTGTTTCAATGTGTTAAAGACCTTTTGAAATAGTTCGAAGTAACTACAGTCTATATTTCCAACGAGTATATGCATACCAGAGATGTGACCCTCAACTGGCAGCTATAGACCCTTGACATCGTCATTAGGTGTTCCTATGACCGAACATCATGGCTAAGCAAATAAAGATTGTACACGTTTCGTAAGAATATTATTGCCTAACTATCCTTCAAGCTGGGACAGCATTGTGAAAGTCTTTATCGAGATACAGATCTTTTACTAAAGATATTTTCGAGTCATCGACGCGATTAAAAATGTAAAATTATTGAATTCGTCGGCATTATGTGTCGTATCGCATAACATGACGACGGGGGGCGCTACCGGGGACACTAACTCATGCAACGGAGCACAATGTTATTAGTACTTAAAACGTTGGAGTTATATAGAAACGATAGTTATCAAACGTACACTGATATCACGACAAAATATAAAAATTTTATGACTTAGTGAGGTCCGTTCGTTTTGGTCAAGTTAATTTTTAGTTTATGATATTTTATTCAATCACCTGTGGGTTTTCTACCTACTTATTCATAAATAATGACGGTGTTGTTTATAATACGATTATTTTTCTTAGAAAATAAGTACTTTATGAGAATCCGTATTTACGTGTACTTGTCAGAAAATTTGATTCCGATCCGATCCGACAATAAAATTGATAAAATCATTGGGTAAATACAAGATATTGCATATTTTGATTTTATTTTGCAGATTGTTATCTTTCTTAATGATGATACTTTCTAGATAGGTCAATGCTTTAAGATAGACAAGGTAATCATCTATTAGTGTAATCAAACATATTCAATATGGTAATGGAATTCGCAGGCTCCTAAACCAGTAGGTAGTTCTCTCGTGTATCCTGGAGCGCAAGAGCGTTTTAAGTTCCTCTAAGGATTTCCTTCCTAGTGTAAAACATACGTGACCCCATGGCGTTTTCACCTGTTTCATTATTTTTTCTTCAATAACCATTACAACATTACACACGTATAC
Source organism: Miltochrista miniata (assembly GCA_933228765.1). Taxonomy (NCBI): domain Eukaryota; kingdom Metazoa; phylum Arthropoda; class Insecta; order Lepidoptera; family Erebidae; genus Miltochrista; species Miltochrista miniata. The sequence continues at coordinate 33,593,678 of OW121747.1, read as the reverse complement.
CGTGGTAATGGAATTCCATCGACAAGACTTCATCACTTCACTATTCAACATGGCACCCTACGGACTAAACAAAAATTTTATGAGCACATTGGTTTTAATGTATTTTTATGCTGGCATAAATTAACAAAATAAAATTGTTTGATTAAAAAGTCAAGTTAGAAAAATGAAATAAGTGAGTGACCGCAATAATGCATGTTGGTAAAACATTTAACGACCTTTAATAAAATTACGACCAGCCTAACATTTTTATGAATGGATTTAGCAGAATCGAAGTTGAATGGATCTTGTACTCTGTGGTATCTTTTTGTTTATGGAGTCAATAATACATGGGTGGGTATTTATAATGAGAGATGGAGAAGATCAAATCCTTATGTAATGTATCTAGAACTGGAAATATTAAAAAGACTTGGTGCCTATATTAAATTTTGCAAACCTTCAATTTATTTATTTATTTATTCTTGTACACACTAGGGATGCAAAATACAAATAACAAGAGGAAACATAGGTACAATGGTACTGCTTATTTCTAAAAGAAATATCTACCAGCAGACCGGCGAGAGGAGAGCATAAAGTAGGATAAAACGAGTAAAAGTGTGTAATTTAAAGAACAGGATAGAATAGAAGTAACACACATGCAGAAGTATAAGTAAGTTATATATGCAAATAGTATACTGTATAAATATATAATAATAAATAATTATATATATATAAATAATATATACAAACAAATATCTTAAAATATATACATAAATATGGTTACACGAATAAATAAGTAACTTTACAGTGAAGACAAATAATAACCACGGACTTTCCTTTTAAAGGTAGTAATAGTTTTACTGTCTCTGATAACAGGCGGTAGTAAATTCCACAATCTAACCGCATGCACTGTGAAGGAATAGAAGTAGAATTCGGTTTTATGATTAGGAAATTTGAGAGTAGAGCGTAGATTTGAGCGACAGGGAGCATCAGGAGGGCGAAGAAATGAAAACCGCTCCCTCAGATAAGATGGAAAGGATGGATTGTGAAGGATATTGAAAAGGAGGCAGAGGATTCGAGTGTTCCGACGAAGACGAATTGGGAGCCACTTGAGTTCTTTCTAAGAATTCAATCAAAAAAGTTCAATCTAAGAAGACCGTCTCCAAAAATAAATAATTAAATATTTTGGAACATAGAAATTTAAAATAGAGAACATGCGAACTCTGAAATAAACATTAGTGGATCACACAAAATTTGTTCCAACCTGGAATTTGAACCGTAACCACAATACGGCAGTCACATAATACACCTACCACTGCGCCACTGAGACAGTTAAAAAAATTGACGCAATAAAAGTAATGTACCTAATTACAGCTAACTCAATTCAGAGACAATTCTCAGAACATGACTTAGCCGTAATTAACTTTTATAAATTTCACAAACTACCTACATTACGACTACTAGAACTACAACGAAACTTACAATTCATTATTTTAATGTACACGTTACAAGATGGAGTATTTAACCTTATAAGACGACGACTAACCTCCCGGCTGCGTACCGAAAATTTCTTAATTCATTCCGAGGTCCGACTATAAATAAGTGATTCAATAAAACTGGACTTGCCACTGATACAGATGTCTCGGGTGAGATAGCGGCCGAAACAAAATGTAGATACAAGGATATCACATTAAGAACGTGACGTATATCGTGATGTGAGAAAGTTACGGTTCAAAGAGGGCTCACCTCTATATCACGCCTGTCATTAAACAGAAGGAGATACGTGGTTTCGTTTCATTTTGAATTAGGAACAGAATGAATACCATAGAAGATTTTTAATTTTTTTATAGCTTTTATTGGCAACTGGATACAGAGTCCCTCATGCCTAACTTATAATCCGCGCGCAACGAGTAGATTGCGAAACCTTGTCAAAGAAAATGACAGATTTCCAGTATAGCGTTAGCATGGGTTGGAAAATCTGCCATTTGCAATTTTCTTTGATACTATTACGATACTTACTAAGATCCCAATACAATTAACATTTTTTCTAAAATAAACCAACTATTTAACCATACAGGTTTGCTCCATACCTAAATTATATTATCAGGTGTATATTAATATAATAGTACATTATACGGTTATGAGTTCAGAACAATGGTTTAATTATATTTATTTAAAAAAATATACAAAAATTGTAAGATGACATTTTAAAATGTGGAATTAGTATGTAACGACTGCTATTGTTATAAAATAGGTACGTGGTAATAGGTAATACGCGCATAATAATAAGCTATTAGAAAATTATATTTTATAATTATAAACTATGTATTACAGGAGGGTTTTTAAATGGGCTTATTAAATGAGTAAGGCGTAATCGTTAAAGGTTACAGTACAAGCAAATGTACTTTATAGAAGGCAAAAAGGTATGAACAGTTCATAACTTTTGATGGTTTTCTGAACTGCATTTTAGATTTTATTAAGGTTGCAGTTAGTGAAATAATGCCAAAAATAATTATTTATACTATTCGATCCTGTTAAATTCTAAATGAGGATCAAAAACGTTTATCAGTTATACGAACCATTTATGTATGAGTTTAGAAATGTAAGAAACCGACATAAAATTTTCCTTTTCCTTTTGAATGATTGATAGTCTCCCAACTCCCAAAAGAAACTTTTATCTGTAACATTAAACGTAGTTTAACAACACTGTGCTAACACGGCCGGTGAAGATACACCATTGACATACCTACCGGTACTGTCCGGTCTCAAAAATCCACCTGTACTTATTTGTATACAGCAGAAATAAAATTTATGTCCATATTAATCGATTACGATCATATAAATAAAATAAATATCGACATGGCCACTCATAATGGCTACAAACCGTATTATAATATATAATATTTCCATTTGAGAACACATTTTAATATGCCTTTTGCATCGATCCAAGAAATTGAAATAGGCGATAGGCTTTAAACACAATATTGCCGTGAACACTTGAACGTAAGTGACTTGTATTATTGTAATAAAATATATCGATATCAATTTGCATTCAACAATAAAATCGATTTTGAACTCGACTGAGGGTAAAAGAATAAAATATTATAAAGATTTTTTCTACTTTAAGAGCCTGTGTAACTCGAGTTGGTTCCACTCTAGCAAAGTGCACAAAAGAATTTATATATGCGTATTACTTAGTATCATTTATATTTATATAAATTTGTGCATACAGGGTGGAATTTAAAGACGGTAGTTGGAGAGAAAGTATCCTTAATATTGATAATGGCAAGTTTTGCTGAAAGAAAACATTCCTCTATTTTCAAAAGTAAGTAAAACTGCATTTAAAGATTTTTGAAAAATCACCTGCTTGAGCCTGGAATCGAACCTAGGACATGTGAAAAAAAAAACACCCTGTATTTTATAAGACCGACCAAAAGAATCTTTAATAAGGATCAATTTCTTTTAAACAACATAGTATCTTAAATTATAGGAAGACCTAGTAAAATACGTTTTTATTGTAAAGCTTACTCACTATCTGAAGAAAAATAACAGTGTTATTGAGATTCTTCTCCTTTTTTTAGAAGTTGGTAAAAAAAAATGTTCTAGTTTCTGTGAATAAAAATATTCGTTCTGGTCACTTAACCAACCAACTTCAAAAAAAAATAGGAGTTTCTCAATTAGACTGTTTTTAGGGTTTCGTAGCCAAATGGCAAAAACGGAACCCTTATAGATTCGTCATGTCTGTCTGTCTGTCCGTCTGTCTGTCCGTCCGTGTGTCACAGCCACTTTTCTCCGAAACTATAAGGCCTATGCTATTGAAACTTGGTAACTAGATGTATTCTGTGAACCGCATTAAGATTCTTATATAAAACTAGAAAAAAAGCAGGTAATTTTGGGGGTTCCCATACTCAGAACTGAAACTCTAAATTTTTTTTTTCATCTAATCCATACGTGTGGGGTATCTATAGATAGGTCTTTAAAAATGCTATTGAGGTTTCTAACATCATTTTTTTCTAAAGTTAATAGTTTGCGCAAGAGACACTTCCAAAGTGGAAAAATGTGTGTCCCCCCCCCTCTAACTTCTAAACTAAGAGAATGATAAATCTAAAAAGAATATATGATGTACATTGCCATAAAAACTACCAACGAAAATTGGTTTGAACGAGATAGAGATGGTAGTTTTTTTTAATACGTCGTAAACCGCAATTTTCAGTTAGAAAAATCACTACCACTGCGAACGTGTTAAAACATCAATCAAAGTTACAACGAACTATAAGAACTTTTATAATATGTTACTTGCTGCTACGAAACCCTTCATGGGCGAGTTCAACTCGCACTTGGCCGGTTTTTTCTTCTTCAGATAGTGAGTAAGCTTTACATTAAAATTATTTTACTTGATCTTCCTTTATTTTAAGATACTATGTTGCTTAAAAGAAATTGATCCTTATTAAAGACTGTTGCGGTTGGTATCATAAAATACTGGATATTTTTTTTCACATCTCCCAGGTTCGATTCCCGGCTCAAGCAGGTGATTTTTCAAAAATCTTTAATGCAGTTTTACTTACTTTTGAAAATAAAGGAATGTTTCCTTTCAGCAAAACTTGCCATTATCAATATTAAGGGTACTTTCCCTCCAACTAACGTCTTTAAATTCCATCCTGTATTTGAGGTAGTAACTCTTCGACTAGAAACCTGTTTGCAAAATATTAGCAGTAATAGACGGAGGTTCGAAAAATAGTTTACACTATAGCTGTAAACGTATGTACGTTATATTATCATAATGTACCAACCCGGTTTTATAGCTTTTATAACGAGCAATAAAACGAACAATTGTTTTCCTTTCAATAGCATATGCGTTTCTATATTTTTATAATGCTGCAATGGCAACCTTGAGATTTGTTTCCTTTTACTGATTTATTTATTTAGGAAACAAAACATCGTAACTCAATATTTGCCGTTTCATATTATATGCTTCTAACACAAGTGCGTCGATTGTGTATATGATTTTTTTTATTTTCCCTAAGAACAATATCAAAAATAATGACATTGATGAAATGATATCATTAAAATTAATTAATGACTGAAAATAATGCTTAATATATTACATACTGTTGGTATCCTATCTGGTCCGCATATGAAAACTATAGTTCTAAACAATAACGTTAAGCACCTACTGGTAACTTAAAACAAAATAAACAAACCAAACCAAAACTGTCTTTTGTCACGATTAAAAAATATAGAGTCACATCCAAAGCCATTTTGTTTTAAAAATAATACAAAAATCGAGAAGGTATTTGAACCAACTACCGGCGATGCTGGAACGCGCCCACCCTATCAACGATCGTGGACGCTACTCGAAATGTCCGATACATAAAAAAGTAAAAAATATAAAAGTCACATATTTTGGCGGGAAATAAATCACGGGAGAGACGCTATACTAAATTTATGGAGGTACAACACGACGCACTTGGTAGAAAAGTTAAAACAAAAGATGTAAGAAGGCGATCGGCCTTGATTGTGGAGCACGGGTTCCGCAGCGAAATGGAAATAAAAACACTACACACATTTATTACACCTGACCTGTTTTACTATGATGAGAACCGAAATTGTGGCGGTGCAACCTTTCTCATTCATAGTTTCTCATCTCTCATTCATTGATTGTATTGTAATATTATAAATGAGAAATTACACAGGTCTGCAATGGTTTTCCTCTTTGAAATCTGAGCAACATTTTCTATAGTTTCTGATGTGCTGATTACGAGAAAAATAATAAAAAAAATCCTACACGTCAGGATTTTTTGATATTGAATATTTAAGATTTTCTTCAAAATGTCTGAGCGCCTACCTTTTGAAATTTATAAAACGTCATAAAATTACTTAAGTTTTATTTTTATTGCATTTAATTAGTGTAAGGGGACATAGAAATTCATGCAAATCAGTAATTTGGTAATTACTACGTAAAAAGTCTAGGTAATTCGCCTTAACCATGTTAAAACGGGTAATTTTGATTTAATTTTGTAATAAAATAAAAAAAAATACCTAGTAGTAATATTAGATACCTATTTTTGTAAATATTATTACAAAAGGGTGTAATAAAGATAAACCAAAGGGTTTTTGTATAAGTACCCACACTGATTTAGAAAATTAACAGTTGTATCTTGAAACAGGAACTTTAAAATGTCATTGCGAACTTGTTTAAATTCTACAAATTGTTTTTGTAATATCTCCCGGAATTTTATGGTTATAAAACAATGAAACAGCATTACAGAGTTAGTGAAAAATATTTACAAAAGTTATTTTGGACACGTATTAAGTAACCAAGACAAAACTTCGACACCTCATAAACTTTGTTCGACTTGTTTATTACAATTTCGCAAGTATTTAAAAGGCCAGAAAAATAGCTTCAAAATTGTTTCATCTATGCTATGAAGAGAGGCTAAAGACCACGATAAAGATGGCTACTTTTGTTTTTGTGACATAACTGGATACAAATCTAAAATAAAAGGGACATAAACAAGCACTAAACTTCATTTCCTAAATTCGCACATTGATTACTTCCCAGAAAATATAGGAGCCGTTAGCAAAGAACAAGGCGAAAGATTTTAGCAAGATTTGAAAGAGCTTGAAATCTGGTATCGTGGAAGATGGAATACTAGCATGATAGCGGACTATTGTTGTTTATTGAAGCGCGACGATCCAAACCGGAAATTTAAGCGAAAATCGCACAACCGAAGGTTCCAGGAAAAAAGAACCAGGTTCCACATATAAAATTTACGTGTAATTTAGACTAGTAACAAGTTATTAATATATTTTAGTCGTTTTATAAGTTAAAGGTAATGTACTTTTTTAAATATATATTTTTTTTGAGAAAACGTGGGTCTTTTTTTCTATTTTCTATCGGGGCCTTTTTCGAAAAATCTGGAGGTGATGGATAAAATCTAAGTACATATTCGTAATCAGCGCACCAAAATACCCTAGGATCAGCTATCAAATTCCAGAGAGGAAGTTATGACCCTCATTTTGCAGGCCTGTGTTATTTATGCTGCCTATTTTTTCATGCCTCGTATGACAATCTGTTTTAGTAGAATTTTGGTAATATATATTTTGTTACATTTTTAATGATGCTATAATTGTAATATCATTTCTTGAACATGAGATTTATAGAATCTTTAGACAGTAGAAAAGCTAAACTTTTCATTTGAAGTTTCGGAACCAGTGGTCAGTCAAATGTTTATTTTGCTGCTCAGTGGCCAAAATGATTTTATCATTTTCACAATATTTATTTAAAGCTCTAGCATTTTTTACAAATAAACCTTTTCGTAGACGAAAATATGTCAGTTTTTTTACTTTCTCGCCAGCCAATTACAAAATAGTATGGAACTCTAAACAGCTGGGCTCCCGTGACTGTATTAGGAAACGATTTTTTGTGTAGTGCGGCCCGTTAACATGTAATTTATTGACACTGCGCTCCTATATTTAGGGTAGTATACCGTAATTATATGACATATTTATCTACAGCAACCGTATTTGGTACTTTCTTGTATAAATAGATATTAGAAGCACTATTTGAAATATATTGAGACAATTGTGCAAAGAAAATTGTGACGTTATACATTTTAGTAGTCCTAGTTAGTTGTTTATTATTTTTATTATCAGCATCTAACCTTATCCTATATCTGCTTCTCAGAAATCTGTTGAATATTTTAGAATTAAGTACTAACCCTAGCCAATATAATGGTGGGCTCTACCAAGATTTCTGGGTGTCACAGAAAGATCTAAAGTTAGACTCAAGTACCTATACTCAGTTAATTTGAAAAAAATGTACTGATAGTTTGCTACATAATAGTTTTAAAGTTACAACAGATTTAGTTTAAGAAAAGAAAAGACTTGTATAAAACCTAAGCAACGCCTAGTGATCAGTCAAAACAGACGCTGGCTTCCAAAGTTTGGAAATTCCAGTACCTACCATGAACTAATATGAGAGATTTTTAAACTACTAAATAAATTTTCAAACAATACATAGGCATACAAACTGAAGCGAGAACAGCTAACTGCAGAGTCTCACGTACAAGTTAGTTACGTGCTTTTTCTGCGTCCCTATTCACGTCCTGTGGGTTCTCCTACGATCTGGTATTATGAGTCATCTTTGAGTCAGATCGCCGATAGCTTTCAGGAATGTGTCGGCCAAACGTATAATGGTTTTAGTATACTTATAGAAATGTTAATTGGCGTATTGTCAATTTATGGTTTGCTAATTACGAAACTACATAAATATGGACAGTCTTCAGCAGTTATGGTGATATAAAGACTGATTACTAGGTACTGTACTTCAAAACTGAAGTTTATGTTGAGGTTGATAATAATTAATTTAGTAATGCCTATCAATATCATCCTCATTTTTTTTTACGTGTGGATACCTAGGTACATGGATGCTATGCCAGGCTTCTGTAAGACTATGTATCACCTTAGTAGCAATAATCCTAATTTGGCTAACTTCATCGTCTTATGTGTTTAAATATTAGGGACGTCGCTGTCGTGTTTCATAAACAGTCAGCAGATACGCGGTTTTGTCCCAAATTATGCATAATACAGAAATGTAACTTACCAGAAACATTTCTGTTTCATATTTTATTTAATTTGACATAATTATCTGGAATTACAGGTATTAACATGTAGGTCTAAATAAAATTCACAGAGTCGTCACTCGGGGCCACATGACGAGGCGTGGGACTCCACCTTTCACTATATTACGCAAACCTACGGTGCTACATCACAAATGTATGGTCGGACGACTTCGAGAACTGGTTCGAACAAAACCATCACACAACTTACCCGCTGTGGAAACCCGCAAAAACACAGTTTAATACGGCAACTGTTTCAGTATCAGCGATAAAAATCGTTTGTCTGAAAGAGTAGGTACCTATATAAAATGGCCAGCGGCATCTTACTGGACTCCATTCTGATCGTTTCTAAAGCTAAATCAATTATGATAGCATTGATTCCAGTATCCAGTACGGCAAACATATAAATAAATTTGTTCTATGATGACTACTCGTACTAATCACAAATTGATTAAAACGTTGTTATTGTTCTATGGACTAATTAATATGAATATTTACTTCTCATTTTATATTCTTGAAATTCCAAAATTTGTTATTTTTTTTCAAATGCTAAATTAGCTATAGGTATTAGAGTAAAATTTTAAAAGTCGAATAAAAGGACTATTCCATTCTTAACTGATATTTATTACTGGTATTATTTTCAAATCGCTATTCGCTGTCGGTGTGGCCAAAGCCGATAGTCCGACTTTACTATTTAAAATATCCACAACAGTGTCATATAATTCATTGGTGACTTCAGCCGCAGTGTACAATATAATCGCTTAATCTTACAAGACAGGTGCCGAGTAGATCCTATTAGGCAAATACTGACTTGTCATACACGACAAGTTATAAAAAAGTATTCGATACAACTTTTTTGGGCTGTATGTAGAACATTGGTATTGTACACATGCCCACTGCACTGTTTAAAGGCACCTACTGCACTCTTTAAAGGCAATCAATTATTATACTATGACTGCATTCTTAGTGTTCTTTAGGTCTCCAAACTCATCAGCCAATCGGATGGTCTTGTCTTTTTTAGTATTTCATCATTTTTATAGTGACTGCTACCTTTACACTCTATATCTTGTTTTACAACATTTGCAGTACAGATACCACTGCTGTAATTAGCCTTTTTCATCTTAGCGTTTATAACTTCAATTTAAATCGAATAGAATTCGATAGCATCATTCAATTCTGTCGCAGTGAATATTTTTTCTTTATTTTTAAACTTGTACATAGAGATTTGTTTCTAGATGAAACTCTACTCCAGCTCTGCTTTGAGGCAGCGGAAAGGCGAGAAGTGCGACCTCATTCTAAAGTGATGCAAACATTATTGCACATTTTTTATTGTACTCCCGTTAATGGTCAAAAATAAAAAAATGTTTACATTTTTAAAGGTGCGCAGTGGTAATGCTTGGAGTCTTTTTACAGAGATAAACTCTGAAATGAGGTTATCAGTCAAAGAACCAGAGTGGTTGGCATGCTTGCAGAGAGAGTAAGCGCGTTACAGTGGCAATGAGCTGGCATTTTATTTGACGTTTTCGGTCAATGTAATCTGATATTATTACAAGTACTGTAGGTAAAAACGGATAACTTAAAAACTCCATTTTATTTTTGCCATGAAGCCCTTTAAAACACCGATAAATTAACTTTTGTTGTTATAGGTATATAATTATAAATTTAATAAGAAAAGAAGTGGAATATTTACCTGTAGGCATTTATATAACTTGACTGACACAGTTCTTTTCACTGCTCCAAGATAACATAAACCCACCGCCACCGTATAAACGAGGGCCATGAGTAAAGGGGCACAACACAGAATTTTAAGTAAGATAGTATAAAAAGTTAAGACACACGTGTTGCCGAACTCAAAAGTCGAACGACTATTGGTCGATAAGCCATCTAGGCTCGTGACCACACCCTGTAGGTGTTAGTAATTTCATAACCAATTAGTATAATTAAAACTTCATGTTAATATACTTTATGTTTGTCATCGGTATTTTGCACATGCCTGTTAACAGCATTCTAGCTGTGAATTTATTTTCTACAAAACTCTGTATAACATAATTCTCATTTATCAATGTCTTATTAATATTTTGATGTTAATTAAAAAGTTGGGATATTTTCCGTCTTTGAATTATTAATATTCAATGTTTCTTGTTTCATTTAATGAATTTTGCAAGGATATTGAAAAATTAATTTGGTTCTAATACTTCGCATTACTGTGTGCTCTGTGCGTAATTCTCATTTATGTATTAGCCTGGTTCCTTATGCTGAATTTCTAATTATAATATAAGAAATTTAAGGTCGGCAGCGCGAGTGTGGCACCTCTGGTGTTGCAAACGTTCATAGGCTGCGGTGACCACCGGTCCTTCTGGTGGGCAGTATGCTTGTCTGCCACCGTAGTGGTATAAAAAAATAAAAAAAGAAGCAGATGTTGTTTAATATTAATCTATTGTATAAAAACAATTTCGGATACACCTATATCAAAATAAAGTAAGTTGAAAGTAGTTACTGGAGTATTTGTAATAAGTTTTCAATACCATTTTTAAAATAAACAATAAACACACAGTTACGAGTAGTATGTCGTGTTCAAACACAATTTATATTTGATGCGTTGAACGTGAAAACGATATGTTTCGAAGCAAAACATTTCAAGTTGTCAATCTAGTACTACCAGTTTCAACACTTTACGCGGAGATCAAATTTTACGGTCATTTTATTCAATTGCCGATGGTATTACACCACATCATTACCATTATAAGTGATAAAATTATATTGAAAAAAAATAACAAGCCCGCCCCCATCCGACACAAGATTAATGTCCGTACATAAACCGGGAATCGAACATCATATTTCGGTTTCACTTTACTTGGGGTGGCACCCTATACAGACAGATATATTGCTGTAAAAAACATAATTACCCTACCAATTTGGTGAAATTGTAGTCAGCAGCGTTGCTTTATGGCAGAGTTGAACTGTTTGTATCATTGTGTTGTGGAACATCTATTTCGGTTTTGTACAAAAAAGGGTTCGCGAAAATATTGTAGCTGCTGCTGAAGAATGAATAGGTACTTATTATGATTTGTGATGTATTAATTTAGTAGTGTAACTTTGCTTGGGGCGCCCGGTGCTTGATGGGTGGGTAGAGACCGGGTGGTTTATACGGTTTGAGTCCAGCATGATATTTAGATTTTCAAAAAACTGTTAGGTACATGTTGCAGGTACCTGTACCATACAATTAAGCAAAGGAACTAAAACTTTCGCGAGACCTCTCCGCGATTGGTTTTAGGCGGTTGTAGTTCAACATATCTATGCATGAAAGCTATTCACACGTAAAAAAATCTTACAACGATGTCATAAAATACGGCAACAACTGATGTGTCAGTTTTGCGATCATTATTTCCAATTGGACTGTAATCATAGTTTAATTTAACCACGCCAGAACTACCAAAATGCTTAAATAATTATGTTCAACATATTGAATTTATGTTTAGCATCTGAGTGATATACAATATCTCGACAGTTGATCTTCTAAAGGCTTTGCATAAATCTAAAGTTCTCACAGCCCAGCGTCGGAGCAATAATTCTCTTAAAGACAATGATACCAAAATTACTTTCTTTTGCATAGCAATATTCCCATAAACAGACTAGTTTATCATCTTATAAGAGGTTAATACTTTATGAACACGCGAGTACACACAATTGATGAGAAAAAATTAAACGGAGCTACTGAATAAGATTTTTGTGAGATATTACTTTGTTGGAATAGATTTTAAGACGCTGTGGCAACTGAAACGCATTGTTTTTACATTCGGATTAAAAAGATTGGTAACAGATAAAACGTAAAAAATATATATCTAAAAGATTGGTAAAAGATACCGTACTCCGGTAATTTCGTTAAAAACATATATTTCATATAAAGTGGTCAAATGTGAATAAATATTATGAAACTGTACAAGTGGTGATATTCAATATGAACTACAAATTGAGTTCATTCTCTCTGAGTTAAATTGTAATTGTATTCTTTATTGCATTTCCACAATGTGAATCAGATATTACATACATAACATTACGCCTGTTTCCCAACGGGGTAGGCAGAGACTATGGTTTTCCACTTGCCACGATCCTGACATATCACTTTCGCTTCTTCTACTTTCATAAGTGTTTTCATACATGCTCTCCGATTACGGGTACTCTTGAACTGACCTTTTTCCAAAAGGTGTCCAATTTGGTCGACATAACTGCGACGCGGTCGACCCCTACCAGATTGTCCATTCACTCTCGCCTTATAAATCTCTTTTGTCAGTCTGTTTTCATCCATTCTCTCTACATGTCCGAACCATCTGAGCATCCCTTTCCCTATCTTAGTCACTACATCTTCTGTCAAGCCGCAACTACAGGTAAATGTTCCCTAATCACACAATTTCTTTGTTTATCCATCAATGTCAGTCCAGCTATGCTTCGCAAACTTCTCATTTCCACTGCATTAATTTTACTTTCATGCGTCTCCTGCAACACTCAACTTTCACTTCCATACATAAGTGTAGGCACAAGCACTCCTCTATGTACAGCCATCCTGGCCTTTTTAGACACATCCTGACTGCTCATAAAGGCGTGAATGGATCCATTCACTTGATTACCTGCCAAAACTCTTCGTTCAATATCATAGTTGCACTTTCCATCTCTTGCAAATTTTGATCCCAAGTACACAAACTCTTTTACCTGTTCCACTCTTTGCCCTTCGATGTAAATTGGGCAATTCGTTATATATATATATATATATATATATATATATATATATATATTACAGTATCAAAATTAAAGTATAATTATGGACCCAGTTGGGGTAAACAGGTAGTATGGATTTTATGTACACAGGCATAAAATGCTCAAATAAGTATTATGTTGTCACGCTAATATTGAAGAGTTTCTAAAATTTCGATAATACTTGGTACTGAACCAATTTAGCCTTGATTATGAAACTATTTTAGTTTTTAGAGCACAAAATCAAATTAGCGCACATTTCACGTTTTTGAATAATGGCCTCAGCTCAGTGATAATCATGTTTCTTTTTTCTATTGTTGGAAGTACATTATGTTTATGAATGAAATTATTTTTTACTAGTTTACGTCTACTTGAGAAGCATATGAATTAATTTACGTAATTAATTACAATATAATTTAAATATTTTTTAGGTTACTGGAACTCTCTACGTCAGACAAAGCCGCTATAAATTCTGCTCGAAACCAACACAATTTGTTTATTTGAGATTTTATATATTATAATTTTGAGACCGAGAATGTTATCACTTATTTAAAACTAAGTGTTTTACAATTCTCTTTCTTATATTTTTGGTATGGAAATTTAAATAGTAGGTACTAGGTACCATTTTTTGAATGAGGTGTGGAACCTTAGCATTTTTCATTCGTAGTTGATTGTTGTCTAATGAATCAGATATGCAAGTTATCATATATATATTTGTCTACTGCTTCTTAACTCGAGGGCTCATTTTAAATCCTATAATATTTGACTGCTATTTCAAGGATTAGAATGGAAATTATCGCTGCCTTGAGCACACCGTAGGTGTTTAAGACGTAAAACATTGCTATTTTTAGACAGAAAAATAACATAATTATTATTCAGTTGCTAAATTTAAAGAAAACTTGAACAATGCTAGTTAATGTTGTCGTAAATGAAAGTAAAATTTTTCGTGACAATTTTTCACTTCAAGCACGCTGTATACATTTGAAATTATTGATAAACTTCGGTTTTTAAAATGGGTTCATTTTAATTATAAAGTATTATACTGCTAATGCTATAAACGTACAACAAGTACTAGTCAGTTAAAGCATTGATTCCATAATACCACAGCTTTTAACCTACACCAGAGCTCTACAAAACGTAATTTGCGTCAAGTTGGGGCAAGACGGTGTCATAAACTAATATAATTATTTTATTAGCACTAGTAAATTATAATAGATCTATAAATTAATTTATAATTAATCATAAAATATATTTTTTGTGAGATAGGCATTTTTGCTCCCGACGCTACAATAGCGACGGAACGGATGGCGTGAGGGAATCATTCGACCGTAAGAATAGCCTATGTATATGCAGTCAGATTAATTAATTGTTACTCAGAGCTAATGGCAGCAAAAACGCAGGTATCACGCCTGTGTGATAATGTTAATACACTCATTACGTGGTTGCTAATTTAGGTAGCTATCTGAAAAGAGTACTCGAAACCGTATTATGGCAGTTAAAATATTTTATTTGTGTATTTTATTCGTTTCTGACTTTATGTTTAGATAAGTTTGTTTTTTGTTTTAAATATCAAAGAGTTTTAATAATATAATGCAGGTTTATACATTTTTATAATTACTTGACACACAATCGAATAATTTTGAAATTAAAACATACCGTTATTTTAGACGAAACATATAATTATAAAGGTCATGCAACCACGCATCGTTCCAATTTCAAATTGGAGAAAAACATTCTGTTACACCGCTCCGACCGAACTCTGTCCGATAAAGACAGGTTTCTGTATCTCGGAAAAAAAATAAAAACAAATACTCGGGAAGTCAGTCCGATAATCTGGCGACGGTAAGTGCGGTTTTGACTTTAATGTGTTAATAAAATTGTAAGCGTTTTGTCGGCAAAAACCGCTCGATGTTCGATGTAACAAAGAATATATCAACGCTATAACTTCGCTGGAATTGATAATTATTTTTAATTCGCCGTGCATTTTTGGAGACTCACCAAGATTGGCTGACATAATTTCTTGGTCTTTCGGCTTCTTTTTTCTAGGGCGGCCTTTCTGTCGGGGTGGAGGTGCTGCTGAACCGTTGAAAAACGGGCCTTTAGGAACATCGGTGTCCACCCGGGCAAATTCGGGTGAGGGGTATGGAGAATAGTGTGGTCCGGCCGGAGGACCCGAGTAAGGTCCAGGACACATTTGTGGTGGACCTGGAACGGCCATGTGCGCTCCGTACTCCGGCATAGTTTCGTAATGCAGCCTGTGGAGGAAAATGTGTGTTACGTTATGGCTCAAAGCCGTTAAATCGTAAAGTTATGATGGAAAATGTGTTTGATATTTGCATGCCACTCTTTCAATCTTTGATGACTGTCACAATTTTGATGACTTTTCAATCACAGGAACGATGATACGGCTTTGGCGACGGTTGAGGCCACTTATGACCAAAGGTTGTGAGAAAAGTTAGTACCTAATTTAAATTATGATACATCCTATATCTTTAACACCATATTGAGTGAATATTGATGTCAATTAATCAATGAAATCCACTTATCGCAGTTCACTGCTCGACGTTGAAATCCCTTCAATTTTCGCTTCTGACTATCTAGTCATTCTATCAGCAATAGGGATTTGTGGTTTCCTTCTCATCGCCTTGACCTCTTCCGTTACTCAGCAGATACACCACTTGCAGGTAACTAGCCTGTGAATTGTGATCTTGGTCACTACCAAGATCACAATTCACAGGCTAGACTTACCTTTCTATATTCTGGTGGCACTCCACCAGAATATTAAAGGAAATACCCACAAATTCCAGCATAATTATCTTCCAATCACCATTAGAAATGTGCTAGCGTATAGATAAAACAAGCATTTGTGTGACCAAAAGTCTTGTAAAAGTCTTGCGCAGTTTTTGCACTCCCATCTTAAACGGTTCTATGACGGTATGGATTGACTAACCTGCAATAAACAGCTGCATCCCTGATACCGAAGGTGTCTCCCTTGTTAAGAGGAGTACTGCAGAGCGCACAAGAGAAGCAGTGCACGTGGAACACCAGGTCTCTCGCCCGCATCACGAGTTCCGACGCAGAAATAGGAGTGTTGCATCGGGCACATCTTTTTGAACCGTATAACCTGAGGAATGCAAAAAAAAATTGTAATGAGTGCTTGTCTTTTTGAGAAAATTTGAGTTTAAAGGGACTGTCTTAAAGACGACATCAAGTGTAATTTTGGAGCTTTCGCTGACAGATAAGGATTTGAGCAGGAGATAAAGAGAGTGAAGCTTAGAGATCACACTCGATAAAGTGAATAAAATGTTCCTGGTTATAAAAAATAGTGGACGTCATGCGGTTTCGTAGCTCCCGTTCCCGTGGGAGTACGGGAATAAGATATAGCTGTTACCCAGGGATTGTGTAGCTTCCCAACAGTGGAAGAATTTTTCAAATCGTTTCAGTAGTTTAGGAGCGTATTCGATGCAAACAAACGACCAAACAATCCAATCTTTCATCTTTATAATATTAGAATCGATAAGGTGGATCCAGGTTTCTAAAGTCATATGAAAAGAATAGAAAAGATTTTTGATAGATGTCATAATAAATTGTCACATCTAGAATAAAAAGCCATTGACCTGATATTGCTATGGCGCTAAACGCGTGCGGCGGAATGTGCAGATTGTTTCAACAACAACCGACCAGCTAAGTGCCGCCCACGCCTACCCACAAATAGGAAATAATATTTTAAACAAATATTTTACAAGTCTGCGTCTAATATGGTGCTTCCTTAACGACGAAGGCAACGTGACGATTCACAAAGTTGGTCAATTCAAAAGCGTATATTTTTTTATATGGGGTACAAAGGTGGCAGATAAGCTTACAGCCCACTTGATGGTTGGTTACCGTAGCCTATAGATGTTTGCAACACCAGAGGTGCTTCTGAGCTTCCGTCCCGGGAGCAGGTTTTAATTTTTTTAAATATAATATCTATCTACAAGTTTTAAATTTTGAGGTCCCATTTTTATCTCGGATATGACACCAGTGGCAGTGTTGCATTTGATCCGTGGGTCACAAATACTTTATTTCACTGCGACAAATATTTAGAAAATTTCACTATAATTTTAATTAATAAAAGTTAAGTCAATAGATATTTATGCTGCTTTCTCAGCTGGTTACAATATTTTATATGGAGAGAAGGAATATGCGCCATTACTTCCCTGTAAATAACCCAACAATTTAAGCAGATAATTATATACATACCAACATCAAAGAGTGACGTCAAAAGGTTGTAATAAGTTCTTTAGTAATGCTAAACGTACTTCGAAGAAGTCTATGAAATTACACATTACTGTAATTTGATGTCGGCGTGTAAACGATTACTTATGTTTTACAAGCATAATTGTTTAACTGTTAGCGCCTCCGACGAAGCAGCATTATGTAGTTATGTTCTGTTATATTATCTTCAATACTATGATATTAGTCACTATATTATACATTTAGAAGGTAGCTAGACAAAACGTTTTACAAACGTAACTATATCAATAAATAACATCAACGATGATCTGCATTATTTTTAGCCTAAATTAGGAGTTATGCAAATAGTGTCGTAGGATTTAGTGACTTCTAATCTAATAATTTTTTAAATTTATCTTAATGATTATATGTACCTATAACACATCGAATCTTACATAGGTACAATGCGAATAAAAATGACTAATTTGGCTAACTTGCTCCTACTAATATTATGAACTTATTTTTAGTTTTATGTTATTCAGTGAAATCCATAAATGGCACCGATTACAACTTCGACATTTTTCGAAATAGGTTCAAACGGACCATCTTGCTGTTGCTAAATACTATTACTTAGCGCCTTTTTTTTTAAATTATTGGTCAATAGTGCTCATCGCTACCAGGTAACAACACCCGGCGTTCATAGCACTACCAAGGCTCAAAAACCACGGGTCCAGTTAAAAAAAATGGAAAAGACATTATCTCGGTTCGGTGTCCAAAAATAAATGTCGTTCCGTAGTGACCGGTCGAGGCCTTTGGTTTTAAAATGATAATTAAATGCATCCGGCGGTCCCGAGATCGAAGATAGCAGGTTCTACTCCCGAGTGAGACATCCCCGTGTGGTCCCTTCCCTATCTAGATCGAACTTGCTTAGTTTAAATAAGACGTAAAGGAAATACCGTTTGAGCGTTAGAAATTTTTTAGATACTTTTTGTATTATCGCGGGAAATCTCCGCTGACGAAGGTTTTAATTACTAGTTTGCTCGTGTCGAGTGTGAAGTAGAAATTAATGCAACTCTTCATGAATCTGTCCTATAAATGTCTCGTTCGCTCTTACAACTTAAAGGTACAACTTGAATGGTTAACTTACTACTTTATTATGTATTTATGCTAAATAGCTATACTATATAAAAATAAAACCGGTTTGCTTATGAGCACAGTCACACCGATGGAGTTGATTTTAATTATCAAAATGATCGAAGCATGATAAAGTATTAAAATTGCGCTATGATATTCAAGCATCTAAGTGTAAAAAGGGTGGGTTGTTCGACGTTGCTATTTTAATTACACTTTAATCGGTGTTAACATAAGCGAAATTCCGTGCGGGCGACGATTCTAGACCATAAGACTCGAAAACGTTGTTAGAGCTTTACTTATGAAATTATATCGTTTGTGTCAAATTAAATTTAAACCAGTAAAATTTCGTTCACGACTTCAAGTCGTACGACCAAGAATTGGCGCTAGGTCTGTCTAATAATGCCTACACCAGAGCCTCGGTTTATAAGTTCACAAGTTCGAAAGCTGGTGAGGCTGTGTGTCTCGATGAAGCATATGTCCCGATTTCGGCTCCGATCTACAACTATTGTAGTGAAGTCACTAACATGAATAATTTAGGTTAGCTTAATGAAAAACAAAGCACATAATTTAGCAAAATATACGTATAAACGGCAATCTTTGGAATCCAAAATTCAGGATTAACTCTAAAAAAACATTTAGGTGTTAAAGGGTAGATGCTAAATAGACTCAATTTATTATAGATTTTTTACATACAAGGGAACCCTAATAACAATGCAATTTCCAGTATATAGGAGGATGAGATGCGATAATTTAGTTCACAGCATTCTTCAGCGCAAATACCTTGAAGCCAAGTGGATTCAGAATGTGGGTATGCTATGTTAGCGGACAGGAATCTAACTGTACTTATAATTATGGAAAAATATTTGTGAATAAATAACAAAGCAGGGTCTATGATTCGCAAAAAGTCTGAATTACTGGCAAATTACAAATCGCATCGTTATTAAATGATTAACCTCTTGTTACTTTGTAAAGATAGCTTCTGTATACCGTTTTTTTAAATACTTTTATAGTTGTTTTGTATGCGTATGGCCGTATGTAGCGCGTATTTTAGCCGCTCAACTTTTTGTGACTAAAATATAGAACGTTCGTCACTACATCGCATTATGTTATTTAAGAAATAGCAATAAACTAACTCCAAGTCGGTGGACTGAATAATGCTAGTCTCATTTCGTACTAACCTTTAGAAACCAGAACTTCAAGGTTTCTTTTTATTAACGTCTTTGGCCTACTCCTCCTAATACTGCCATGGCTTTTAACCGTATGCAAAAACCGATATAATCTATGCCTACACCAAAATTCATCAAGTTGGTTTTTCCGAACGCCTACTGTATGGGGTTCTTCAAAAGGGGACTTAGAAGGTTTTTACAGGGTCTGCAGCGCGAGTGTAGCGACTCTGGTGTTGCAAACGTCCATAGGCAAACCGGTACATCTGGTGAGCCAAATGCTTGTCTGCCACCTTAGTGGTATAAAAAAAAGTTGATGTTAATTGTTCAATTTTTTTATTAATTCCGCTGGCACTAGCACCACACCATATTCAACATTGAAATGAAGTTATCGACGGGTCGTGGGCGTCAGTCACGAGCGATCCTATCGCCTGCCCCAGCCTAGCCCGCGAAACCATTATTTGCTTAAACAAAAAGTGTTTATAGAACATTCGAAGTCGGCAACTTAATAATGAAAGCAGTCATTGGAATAGGTACTAGGGTTATATGGAACATTACCTTCTGATTGTGCCTTTAGACTTATCATTATGAGTTTGGTTTAAAAAAAAAGAGTAGGTACACATTACACTTAGGTACGTATCTACGAATGAATTGTTTTCATCATTACGCTACTAGTGAGTCTACGAAAATCTTCAATATTTTCTTCTCAGTTTACTTTTGTTATTAAGGTTGCGCTAGTCAGTGGCTCGATTAATCAAATAAGCATGTCATCACATCACCTAACATCGGTTAGTGAGAGCGAGAGGTCATTGAGAATTCGTGCCATTCATTTGTAATTCTTCATAATTATCCAAAAACATCTGAAATTTAACAAAATCTCTGAAACTGTTTGATAGCAGTGCCGTTGTGCTAAAGAAATATTTTGTAATAATGGGTGTCCCAGTAAGAGTGCACTTTTTCATTTTAATAAAAAAAACATATTTTTTTGAGAGAGTTGTGATTTTTTTATTGAACTGTCAAAAAGACATGTTACGATTAAGTATGGAACAAAATATCCGTCAAATGGCCTCCACGGCTCTGATGGCAGGCCATTACTCTATTCATGAAAATTTTAATGACTTTTTCACAGAGATGAGGCTGTTTCGCACCGATGACTCGTTGGATCTCGGATTTGAGCTTAGGCATTGTTTCTGGTTTATTCGCTTAAACCTGCGATTAGAGAAAACCCCAAAGAAAAAAATCGCACGGCGTTAAATCTTGGTGACCGGTTCACATTAGAATTTATTGAGATATTTTTTCCTGCAATCGTTGGCGTTGCTGCAATGGATTGTTTCATGCGCGGTGTAGCAGGTGGCGCCGCGCCGTCTTGCTGAAACCACATGCCGTCCGCACACAACAGAAGCACAGGAGTCTAACTGTCCATTACCGACCCAGTTTCTTCATTTTTTTTGACAACTCTTCGAATGGTTCACACATTAGGTGCACTTTCTCGACTGAAAATTGTTCGTAGTTTGCGAGCGGTCTCAGCATAACTTTCCAAATTTTTGTAATAAGTTTTCACAATATTATTACGCGTTGTTCTTTCGAAAAGCGCTCCATTTTTATTAATCGGAACAAATAAATGTGTAAGCTGTCAAATCTCAGAGTCGCCACTTGCACAAAAAAAAAATAGCACTAAATTTAAAAAGTGCACTCTTATTGAGACACCCTTTACAATAATACTTAGTCAAAAGTACCTTTTTGGTCTTATTTTAAATTGTTTAATTCTATGAAATGGATAGACACAAGTTGCAACTGTCTGTTTTTTTACAATATTTCAGTAAAAGAAGACTAGTGTAGGAAAATTGCCTTCCGGGACTTTCGATTCGAATGGTTTCTTTCTCCAGCAATTCTTCTTCGTTGCCTCTAACCCAGTAAAAAGCAATAAACACCTCAAGAAAATACCGCTTCAACTAAACAGTATAATACTTTAAACTGGTACAAAATTTCCTGAACTAGTTGTAACTTGCTGTAAAATATTGGAATAAAAACATCAATAATTTTGTGTTTAAGCTCCTAACAATGGCTTTATGATTTTTGTATTACAACTTTAATCTTTATAGCTCACATTTGTACTTTATAAAACAATAGCTTACAACCCAATAACGATCGAAATGTTTTAAAAAAATGCAACAAAAATTACAAGTTCCAAACAATACCTCCCGTTTCGGTCGCCGCATTAGGCTAACAAGCATCGTATTAAATATTTGGTATCCGAAACCCTTTATCGGCACTGTGGGGTACGTCGCGCTAGAAACGAGACGATTTTTCACGGAGCGACCAACAATGGACCGCGGCAAGCTTTATTTGCAAATAATACGTTCCGCCAAACGAATATGACACGGCAATTCGCTCGCCGATAAAGCTAAGGCAAAGTCGTACGATGTGAGAAACGGATCACTTGTGGCCCGGTTAGCTCAACTCTTTTTTACTCTCTTGTTCTTGATGTTAGGATGAGAATCGTTAAAAATCTGGCATGAAGATAGTTCTTCAAGCTTTAGGCTAGAAAATATTATCTTACTTCTATTATAAATGCGAAAGTTTATGAGTAATTTTTAATCTAGATTTAGGAATCTGGTAAGTTTCACTGGAGTCCGAAGTGATTAACACAATATTGTGACTTTGTCACAACCTTACAAGAACTGCACTTGCACAGGTAACAAAACCGTGTCAATTTGCCGCCTTTGTACAACGCGTGAAAGTGCAAGTCACGCGTAACAATATTTATATATTTATTTAATTACGCGCCCATCCATAACTTGGTCGCCATTTTCATGCTTCACCCATTTTAAGTAGAGGTTACATCTGAACTTTTTTGTAGTAATTTTCACCAGTGTCAGTATCGCCAATTTTATAAATAGGGCGCTTTGATCCCTTACTTTTTATTAATAAGAGCGGCAATCTAGATTCAGATAATAGGAATTGCAATGTGGATAAATGGTAACTAGTACCGTACGTAATGACTTTACAGAAATTAATGCAGGTTGATATGACTCTCTCTGATCTTTTTAATTAGAATAAGGGTATTGAGATCTTTTATTCGTATAGTGCATCTTCTCTTAGAACCGATAGCCACGTTAATTCGACGCATTTTCAGTGTTTTAACGTATAAGTTTGAATGGTAGTCGAGACAATGAAATAAATAATGAATTGTAAACGATCGAAACGAACAATGCCGCTTTAGATAATAATAGAAAATTATCAACTTAGACAAGATTTTAAAAGCTCTTAACAGATAGCGTTGCAAAAATTTGAATACGTAATGGGAAATTACCTTTTATGAATCCTATATTCAAATTACTGAAGAATAAATTATAATAAGCGGTACAGACTCTGTTAGTCACCGGTCGTTTTATACAAACAATGTTACTACTACTGACCGTCTGGTAGAAGTTGAAATAACGATAATACCCAAGATACGCAAGGACGGTAAAACATAGATATTAATCTTAATAAAGAAAATCAAATTAATTTTGCTATAAGCACTGAATTTCCAAAACATAGTTTGACGTAGATCATGGCATAATTTCATCTAACAAGGTATGTAAAAAAGATATAACATATAAATTTGCAACTTTTTTGTTGCACTGCTCTTCCCAGACAGTACGGTAAGGTTTAATCAAAGATAATATAATAGTATTACATACAGATCGGCAACTCCCTGCCTCCCATCGAGTAAGCTTCCCCATCCCTCCACCAAAGTTGAAGTGTCTATTGCCGTGTTAGTACTTAAGAGAGTGTCACTGCGTTGCAATACGTATTACTACCTACATTCTTTGTGCTATTGCTTTGGGTTAATTTGTGCTTAGCCGAGGGTAGATTTGAAAAGAAGTATCTACATACTATACATGAGACTGCGTTCTGTTCCTTATTATTTTGTTTCCATAGCTAGTGTCACTAGTATACTCACACACACATTCAAGCTTGATTCAAGCATTTACATTACGTGTATATTAGTGTGGGTGAAAACGAACATTTTTGTATGGAGTTTCCGCCCTGTGGTTTAATAGAGACTTCGTTCTGTGTACGCTTAGACTGGGAAATAAGCTTAGCCTACTGCAGTTTTCCGAGCGTCTACAGTACAGGAATCTCCAAAAAAAGTCTCAGTAGTCTCTGTAATCTCACTTGTTCAAAACCATTTGTGCATGGACTGTTTGCATTACTTTTTAAATATTAAAGTTACAGTGGTCATTTAAATTGTTAATTTTATCATTACCATGAGTAACAAATATTCATATTTATATTATTTGATTGTTTCTAAAGTGAAGCCAAATGAATGCTAATGACAAAACAATCTACATAATTGACTAACAGTCTAGACTAGAACTGTGTTTATTTTTTGTCCTATATCAACTGTGATGCATTTTAAATAGATCATAATCATTTATTGCGTCCAAATGGTACGTAAGTAGGTACACAATATTTTAAAAGGTTCTAGATATTCGGACATTTTACGGTATGCAATTGGATAGTTGAGATAAGTACACAATAAGTAATAATAAAATTTGTCGGGCAGACATTTAATTCATGTCTTTATTATTTTGTTATGGTACGTGTTTTGTACCTATTTCACTATTTTATTAGTTAAAATTATATTTAGTTATCATGTCAAATGATAACATTAAATTTAGACTCTTCCATAAATTTTATCCCCTACAAAAAAAACGTTATACCTAGGTACTTTAGTTGATTACAAAGTATCTAATGTTGCAGTCCGAAATCTTCTGTACTTAGATCGATAACACTAAATAGCTTCTGCATCGGTTGTGTAAACTTCAAAGTTATACTTCACTCGGTATTTTCTTTACGCACTTTATCTACCTACCTACTTACGCCCTAGGACAACATACAAAATAAGGTCCATCTAAGTAAAGCCGTAGTATAATTCTTTTTCGCGAAAAACAGCGATTACTGAGAAAACCAAAAAAATTATGAACGAGTTTCTTATATTCTATGTAGGTACGTACATAACCAACCTCATTGAAATTATAAATAATAGGATATAGTTAAGCATAAGAAACGGCAAATATTATACTGCTGATACTGCTGCCTCACAAGGCATATCACTAATATTAACTTATGAAGTTGAATTATTATAAGAGTAGGTTTGTTGAAATAGCTCACTTATTCCGTAAAAGAGTAGCGAGGAGAGACTGTAGAAACTAGTACAAGGTTCAAAGTCACAACGTTGGTTGGCATCAATTTTTCATGTCAAATATTTTGATAAAAAATAATTTTATAACATAACCAGTTCGAATCCAGCCTAAATCAACTATGTCTACAGTTTTATATTTACCGGAATGTCAAATATCTTGTAATTGAGAAATATCGAACTCTATGACATTAGTGAGAAACTAAAGACCGACCTAACATACCTACCCACTTCTGATTTTTGATTCTGTAAAATAGTCTACGCCGCATCGCTGCCATCTTGGTCTAGATTTTCATGTGATGTCTGTTATAATATCACCCACAAGAGATTTGGTGTGTCATGTTTAGTAAACCTACCTACCTCATCCTAAAGTATCGTAAGTTAGGTCCGGAATACAAAGAAATTAGTTTACAATAGCGTAAAACCCAGACAGTCACTCTCATCATAAAAAAGCTATGAAACATAGTGAATTAAAATGTACCTACATTTAAATAAGCAACTATTTAACAAGGTCAAACAGATAAAAATACCTAAAGCAGCAACTAGACATGTTGGTTGTAAACTTAACGGAAATGTAAACGTTTTGTTTTAATCTTATTACAAATTCTGGTATAATTTTTAATTTCAAAAATGTCAGCCGTTAGTGTGCGCTAAGTATTATATTTAAAACCTCCCCGACCGACGGTCAGTGATCGCTTTGTCGTTCTAGACACATCTACATAATTATATTCGCAGTACTAAACGGGTGGACTGTCTGGCCTACTATTTAAGGTGAGTGTACTGCAAAGTGCTTTAAACAAACAAGCAATATATTTAAATTCCAACAAAACACTAGGTTACATTTACGTCCTGATGCGCTGATAAACGTTACGGACTCTGGTGATAGCGTTGTGCATGCGCTGACCGTGTTACTATGTGTTACATGCAACGCTTTGAGATTCACAACGTAACTAACATTAGAAAGGTCTTTTTTAATTAGTTCCTTTACGGAGTTTAGGTCCAGAGATGGATCATTTTGTTTTTGATAGCCCTGTGAAAATCCCTATGAATCTGATCCAGTCAGGACTGTTGAAGGAGTTATATTAGACTCGTCCTCACCAAAATCATAAGGAGTTTCTATGCCTTAAGTCTGCCCAGGTGTGTCTTAGAGAGGATGTACCGTAGGATCATTTTGCACTTGAATTTCTATATCCAATTCGCCATACACATTTGACTTGACCATATTTCTAGATATAATTACTTTCACACTTCCTCGTACTCTATTACTTTAAGAAGGTAATACGCGTAGGTAACCTTATTAATTGGAGGTGTGCTTGTCTGGACCTCTTTACCAGTACCACCTGGTCGAATCGTCTGGCAAATAAAAAGTATGTACCTACGAATTTTCATCCAACTACTTTACTGTGCAAAATTGTAAGTTCCTTTTAATTTTTTTTTTATTCAAAACTCGTAAGATGTACGAAACATTTAATATTTGTGTAAGGTAATTCAAATGAAGAATGGGTGAAGATACTAATCTTATTACTACGATACTACCTGACTTTGAGAGAAGAGTAGACATTTAGTCTCTAGCGCAGCATTTGTATTCTGTACAGGTGTTTATTCATAAAGTGTGTGAACTTGCGTGACCTGTGTTGCGTACTGGCTTAGAAAATTTATTTTACGATTATAAACGGATAATTTTATAACTTTTGTGGTATTATGAAGCCAAAGCAAATATACACGTAGTATATAAGTTATTGATTTTTGAAATACCCGTGAAACCCGTTTGGATCAAAATAGCTTTCAAAACGTTTACTGGAAAAATTTCAATTCACTACGTTGTTTCCTTAATTTTCTCGAGTATTACTGGTGTCTCTGATTAATATTATTCTATTTTTCATTTACATTCATGCAATCTATAGATATAAAAACATCCTTTAACATTCTAAAAATATAGAGTTCAGTAGAGTTATTTCCAAGTTGTATTTTTTTCTATCGCTTCAACATCAAGTCATATTGAATGTTTAACAAACGCAATAATGTTTTCAAAACTATATATCCCAATGTCGTTAGTTTCCACAATAAGGTCCTACTTAGTTCATTCGTCTATTCAGGGTATCCCTTAAAAATTATACATTTAATCAGCTTATATAACATCTTAAATAATGGAAGTTTTGAAGACTCTACTTACAATATGATAAAACTATACGGAGCAAAACAAGTCTGTTTGAGTTAGGTAAATGTGCGAGCCATCAATTAGATCTAAGTTACGCCGCGCGTCTAAAATTATGAGCTCCAAAATAAATCTGTCTTCGGGCGCCCCTTGCCACGGTAATGTCATGTGTAACATTACCGTGCCCTTACTATTTGAAAGAGAAGTTATGCAAGGTGTTCCGCTTGCTAATTATTGTCTTACGATTTTTTATTTTGTATGGTTCTTTTATTGTAAATTTAGATGGTTTAGAGTTGAAAATTATGATTGTTAAAAATCATTGAATTAAATTTTGTAATTAAGTATTTAAATTGTTTTGGGAAATAAATATAATCAAATCAAATAATGGCGTTATTATGTTATTTATTAGTCTTATTAATTATAATTGTTACCTCATTAGTTTTATATGGACATTTAACGGTATTTTGTCATTTCGATTGATGTGACTTTAAAATACCATTATGGCTTAAACAATAGGAGCCGAATTGTTTTTTTTTTGTATTGTCATATCACTTAGGTAATTCTGATCTTCATCTATAATAAACATTTCAGTTATCACGTATTTCTTCATCTAAGGAATATTTCGAGAAAAATAAAAAAAATGTACTCGTAAATAATTCAAACTTCAAACGACAAATATTCGAGTTTCACGTGTACGCGCCCCGTGTCGTTCCGGGCGATTGGCAGGCGACACCGCGACGACTCCGGGGCGCGGCATTAATTAACGACAGCGACATCTATCGGCGACGCCCTATCAATCTAACTGCGACAGTTTTGTCGACCATTTGTCGGTGGTATTTGGGGCGTTCTGAAGCTGTCATTTATTTGGCATCCTCTCTGTTATGGGTTAAAACTCAAGTGAACTGTGCAAGTTCAGTTAATAAATCTGTTCGTTGTTGAACTTGCAATAGATAAATGCTGACCCTCAGAAAGCGATATCTCTCGTTTCCTCCTTCGTACCGCCATTCCATGTTCAAAATTAGGTGATTCAAATTTAGGTAGTATGTTCAAAAGTGACTTGGTAGGAAACATCCTAACTCCTAAGCAATTATGATATAAGCTATCAACAAGAAGGTGGAATTACGTCACTTGTCTTATTTGACAAGAACGACAGAGAAGTGACAGATTTTTTGGTTTTTCAAACATTTCCGAATCAACTCAGCAAATTATAATTCAAGTTTTCGAATCGAACTAACACGAAAAGTCGAATCTATTATTCGCGACACTATCTGTGGGCACATTTTTTATTCATAAGTAATGATTGATTAATTTAATACCTGCCTGTCAGTAAGTCTGTTTATTATAATTTAAGCTGCTAAGTAGAAACCATTTATATTTTGAATAATTAACATAATGTAAAATACAGGTGGCTTGACGTATTGCTAAGTAGTAAGGTGTAATTAAAATTAACACCTTTGAAGGTACTTACTTAGCAATTTACACTGCATAATCAGGCGTTTTTGTCGCAAACTATCCCATATTAATAGGCAAAAAATTGCAAATGTAAATGAGAGAAATATAAAAGTCATACTAGAAAAAGTTCCAGACCAAATAGTTAAGAAACCCGAATCAACCTTATTTACTATTGCTCAAGTGTTAAGTGACAAACGAATCTCTGGTACCCAAAAAGACGTTAGGAGAAGGCAGTCACTTCCAATATGTCAAAAAAAAACGAGAAATTATAACCTGGATTGCAATCGGAACATAACAGCGATGAAAGATGTGACAAACATAAAAATGTATGTTGGTACACAAAAATACAAATCTTCTATTTTTGCTACTAAAACTAAAATATATATTTTAAATCTTTCTTCTCAAATGTGCAATAAATTAACCGTTTAAAAAATAGAACAGTTTATCAGTGATGGCTAGGTACTAAAGTTTGACGAAAAAAGTATAAAGTGGTGTTTCATAGTCGTAACTTCGTAATATAATGTATTATGGTCCAGATGCTGTTGGTGAAGCGTATCGAGATGAGTTTCGGCAGGAAGCCAACAAACTTGAAACTGTACTACACCGTTTTTATAACGACTACTAGCTGATGCCCGCAGCTTCGCCTGTGAAAAATTTTGTGACCGTTCCCGCTTGCCATGGGAACTTTTTCCCGGGTTAACAAGTACTCTATATGTTATTCCAGACTATAATCTATCCTTGTACCAAATTTCGGCCAGATCCGTTTAGCCAGTAAAGCGTGAAAGAATAACTAACATCCACACTCACAAACTTTTGCATTTATAATATTAGTAAGATTCAAGTCGTTATATAAATTTCTTCGGTTTCAGTTCAGTGAGAAAGTATCGTGGTAAAAATACCGTTTCGTTTTGGGAAAGCGGGCAAGATTGCATTGAGTTGAAGGCATATAAGGGTTCCGTAGTTGAATATTATTGTAGCTAGCTATCAATTTATGTTATTTGTATTTACTTATTTGATATTCTGAATAGAAAATGTATTAAAATAATCTATAAAAGTATTTATACTTCATTCTAATTGTTGATCATTCTATTACGTATGAAATGTGTATTAGACTCATGAATCATGATGCATGAAATTTGACTATCGCATAAATGTGTTTCCCGGTAGTAATTAGATATTTTACAGGAAAAAGGTAGCGTTAAGAAATCTTCAGACCTTCATTTTATATTATTTTTAAATAAACAAAAGATTAGTATGAATTGTATTTATGTAAATTTCGTCAATATACAAATCGAATTTGGCCCGAAAATGAGAGATAAGCGTTTAAGGCGTTGACGTGAGCGTTAGGTTATCTTTCTGGGCATATCGATAAAATCTTCAAAGGGTCCTCCGGATCGAGCAATGCCGCCTTCTTGACCTCCCTCCACTCCTACGCTGGGTTTAACATGAAAATATCTGTGTCGTACTCTAACTATGGACAATTAAATAAATAAATATTTGTGGACATTCTCACACAACATCATCTAGCCCAAATTAAGCTAATATTAACTTGTGCTATGGGCTCTAGACGACTGATAAACATACTTTTATATATTTTTAAATACATAAATATTATAGATAAATTACTCCCAGATACACAACAAATCAATGTGCTCATTCACACAAAGAGATTTGTCCTGGGTGGGAGTCGAACCCACACTCTCCGAATCCGTAGTCAGACGAACCAACCACTGGACCACGAGGCCATTAAATTACACTCCTGAGATATCACACATTATAAATTGGTGTCGTTCATCTGGTTGCAGTCTACCTGCCCCATCAGGAAGTAGTCGTAAATTGAAAATGTTTAAA
This sequence comes from Miltochrista miniata, assembly GCA_933228765.1. Lineage (NCBI taxonomy): Eukaryota > Metazoa > Arthropoda > Insecta > Lepidoptera > Erebidae > Miltochrista > Miltochrista miniata. The sequence continues at coordinate 33,563,171 of OW121747.1, read as the reverse complement.
AAATGCAGAAGGAAAATAAATTTATCTGTTCTGTGATGTTAGAAACCATCAATAAATGACGTCATAAACTTAAACCACCTTGCTTGGTCTGCCAAAATAAAAACGTACTTATATGAGTTCCAAATTCTAAAATTGTCTTATCTAACAAATCGCGATATGGGCCCGCGTTGTGACTAGAAATGGCAATCTTTGACCTCACGCTCACCTCTCACGAAACCTTCTAATGACGGAAATTGAGATTAATGTTACAAAAAAGGAAATTTCTTTTTTATATTTTGAAGAATATTTTGGTAATTTACATAAAAGTTTAACCCCCCCCCCCCCCCTTATACGCGTGGAAATCTTCATGGATGTCATGCCGGACTCCTACCGGCTAAAACCGTACAATGCTCTACCGCCTGCCTATGGCCGGAAGTCTTGAGTACGCTCTCGGAAAAAAGCCCCCGGGCTCCCGATTGCGTACCTCCTCAACTAAGCGTAACTTTAACTAGCCTACGAAGCCTTAAGACTCGGTAACCTTAAAGTCGCAATTTCTACCACAGGGCGGAAACTCCATACAAAAATGTTCGTTTATACCCACACTAATATACACGTAATGTGAATGCTTGAATCAAGCTTGAATGTGTGTGTGAGTATACTAGGGACACTAGCAATGGAAACAAAGTAATAAGGAACAGAACACAATCTCATGTATGTAGGTATTTATTTTTTCAAATCTATCCTCGGCTAAGCACTAATTAAACCAAAGCAATAGCACAAAGTACGTAGGTAGTAATACGTAATGCAACGCAGTGACACTCTCTCAAGTAATAACACGGCATAGACACATCAACTTTGGTGGGGGGTTGGGGAAGCTTACTCAGTGGGAGGCAGAGAGTTGCCGATCTGTATGTAATACTATTATATTACATTTGATACTACTTCGCATTTAGTACTCAACTAGTAAACTAGGTACTGAACGCGAAGACGATACAAATTACTTCTCATACTTATTTTTAATGGTTGTCATCGAGTGAGTGAACCATGTAGTCTCAATCTCAACTCAACAACCACACACGTGTACTACTTATATATACATACTTTAAATTTTAACCCGACATATAATAACCACTTAAGATTTTATCTCTAATATGATACACAGTCAGAAGTTAACATACAATTTATCTATTGTTTAGAGAAAGGAAACGAAATTACATTGAATAATTAGATAATATTTGAATATACAAACGAAGGTATTCCCTCGTTCCACATACTCTATAACAATTAGCATAGCAACATGAAATATTTTGTATAATATTATAATACATTGCATTATAACATATCGGTCATGCTGTCTGTACTTACATATTTCCTGTTCATTTTTTTTATAATGCGTTATTTATACAAAAATGGTGAACCAGTATGCCCACACTTAATGCTGACTGACACTGAATGACTGACGAGGAATAAGTGCTCTTGTAATGCTGTGTACTCACTGAATAAAAAATGCCATAAGAATTAACGCAAAAAAAAATACTTTGAACGATTCTATACTTTCTTGTTTGTGTTTCATCAGTGTTATGTAAACCCCAACCCGATTCTCGACTACGCAATGTGAATGCGGGGATGGAAATTTACCCGTCTCATGTATTTCGTTCCTAAATATGAAACAGATGACGTTTCACCAGTAAATTGCCGTCGACTTATTCACGTCGCCGTCGCCGCGTCGTATGAATCGAGAATCGGCGGCCTGGACTCCCGACATTCTAAAGGAGTATGTTCTCCAATATCGCTAAATCAAATACAAATGGTAATACACATTTTTATTGCGCAACAACCCGTAGAAAGCAGTTTTTTTTGTTGATTACATCAACACTCAAGACACATGATACATCTATTAATTTTAAAACATGCGTCATTTGTAATCAATCTAGCTACTTGTATTTTTTACGTGAAACTCATTTAGAGCATTTAAGCGCAACCATTTACACACTTGAACAGTTTTCTTCTATAATTATAAACTTTTTGAAACAGTACTAACTTACTTTTCGTACGATAAAATAAACACACAGGATAGCTAGGGTAATCTTAGTTGATTTTTTTAAACCAGATTTTAAAGGTTTCGAGTTAGCTGTATGATTTTTTTAAATATTTGCATCCCAACAACTTCGTTATTAGGAACTTGATCATATTTAGATTTCGTGATGACGGAAAAGAAATTGACGGAAAAAAAAATTTTCTCATTTGTTCAGCTCCTAAACGTTTTAGTGTGATATACATAACCTGTCTGAATAAACGGACTATCAAACTGTAATAGAATTTTAAAAGTTCATCGCGTATTTTCTGAGATCCTATCGTTTAAACAAGCTACCTATTCAGATTTTTATTTTTAGAATAGATCAAGACTTCAAATTGATATCACCAGAGAGATTGATCAGAATATTTCTCTGTGTATAGCTTCTTATATTCCGACTTTCTAAAGGTAGGGCCTATCGACACTTAGAAGATAATGAAATGAGGAATGTGTATATTTTCACATGTCGCGAGTCTTCTGAGAGCCTATCGCTTGTCTAAAACTTATCTCTAAATGTCAAGTTATGTGTGAGCAACAACGATTAAACTCAAATATAGGGTATCGGGTATTAAGAAGGGTTCACATTAGAGAAAACGATCAGTTCTACATTATGTATGCGTTTAGAGAAAAATTATACTTTAAAATTAAAATTTATATGTATGAAAATATATTTTTTGCTGGTTCATTTGGTGTATTTTTTTAAACCACTTGGTATAAATATTTAGACAATTTGGTAAACAGCTTAATCTAGTATATTTAAATTAAGATGTATTATTCAGAAATGTCTTATTTGTGAGGCATAACAATTTGTATTTGAAAACAAAATGGTAATATTTCTATTGAAAAGCAGTGACCGAGATTTTTTACACGTGTGCTCATTTTACACAGTTCATTTTTCACAGTTTAAGTGCAAATGTAGTGTATTAAATGTAAATTATTACGTGACATCAAGAACACAGTACACGTGTTAGGATACTTTTGGGTTTTTGAAATCGTATACCTACTTAGTACATAGGTAGGGCAGGACGTCCACCTGCCAGATGGACCGACGATCTAGAAAAGGTCGCAGACTGGAACTGGATGCGGAAGGCGCAGGACCGTGTATTGTGGCGTAAATTGGGAGCGGCCTACGTCCAGGAGTGGACTGCTATAGGCTGATTTGATTGATTAATAGGCAGATACTACCCGTTCGCTCTAAGTTTGCCGCTGGCGCAGAGGCGTATACCCGAATTTTTGATTAGACGAAGTAAATTGACAGTAGCTAATGTCACTTCGTCATAGAAAGTAAGCAACATTGTATGAAGAAGTGACATTAGTTGCTGTCAATTTACTTCGTCTAATTAAAAATTCGACTTTAGTATGGAGCCGAGCGGCAAACTTAGAGCGAACGAGCAGTAATATTTGTTTACACGATAATTGTACAAAGACTAGTCCTATACCTAATATTATTTACACATGTTTTTATTTTACCAACCAACCAGGAGACATCATTCCGAGGGCTTACCCGGGGCTCCCAACCGTAGGCAGTGGTATTTAGCCGGTAGAATCCGGCATTGCATCCATGACGGATTTTACTCACGTTAAAGAAAAGGCCTTGGAAAAATTTCGTGTAGATAAATATTTCCTGAGTACCTATGATTTTATACTGAAAAGGGTTGTCAGAGGCACACATTACATACATTTGCAATTTATATTTGCTATATTGGGTGTAACAAAATTGACTCTCCAAATTTCGTCACGTGACGTGACATTAGTCAAGAAACATTATAAAAATGAAGAAAAAAAAATCACATGAATACTTTAACCGTAAATCCGTTTAAAAGGTCCTATAAATTTTCATTTTCACCCTTTCTATCGCGCTTTCTACTGCGTCTCAGTAGAGCAGCAGTTGAAAGCGAGAACGACAGCCAGACGGGTGCTCCGTGTTTGTTTTGCCACGGCGACCATGTTACCTCGAATTGCCGCGGTAAAAAATGAATTCTTAATGAGTGACAAAAAAATTTAAAAAAAATTACCCCCTTTTTTATTAAATATTTGTATTTGATTTCCGATGCCAGGTCATCTCATGAAATTTGGAGAGGTAATTTTGTTACACCCAGTATAGGTGGTGAGCCTATTGCTGTGTTGAAATGAACAGTCGCATGTTGCGGGTAACTGCTTTTGAAAATTTCAAGATATCATATAAACTAAGTTAGAATATAATAAACAAAAAGAGAACCACAAAACTTAACTATTGATAATGCTGTGAGTCGAAACCGGTCACGGAAACAAATAGGTAGGTATTGTATAGACTTGACTAGAGCTGTATTTTCAATGCTTGCAGCAAGTTCCACCAAGTACCATCAATGATTAGTATAAATAACCACAAAACTAATATACGTCATGACATTTCTCCACATTAAACGCAAAACTCTGGCAGCATTACCACGTTGTTGTAATACACAATATATATTGTTATCTACTATTTAAACAAAAAATATACACTTCTAATATACATAAGACTGATAAAACAATCATAAATTAACCGTTAGCAAAAAACTATAAATAATGTTAAGGTCATATTATATGACAGTTATGACTTAATATATAAAAATAATATTCACTGCGTTAAAAAAAATACTTAGTACTTCCTCTATCAAACAGATTAGATCACAGCTTTATATAAATTGCTAGACGGCGTCCACTCCACTAGGGGATTTCGTTCCCGTTCCCGCTTCCCACGGGAACTTGTTCCCCGGAAAGAAAGTAGCTTATGTATTATTCGCGATTATAATCAAATAATCAAATCAGCCTATAGCAGTTCACTGTTAGACGTAGGCCTCTCCCAATTTACTATCCCTGTACCAAATTTCAGCCAATTCCGTTCAGCCGTTTGACCATGAAGGAGTAACAAATATCAAAACATTTCACAAACTTTCGCATTTATAATATTAGTATCTACCTAAGATTATATTCAAAACTAATCATTTACGACAATTACACTTTGATATGTAGGAAATAAATCCAAAAGCTTAATATTATAATTTTATACATACACAAAATCCTGTCTAATTCTCCGAAGGGGTAGACAGAAGCACAAAAATTCTACAAATTTGTGAAACTTTACTAGAAATTTTGAAAAGCGTTGATGTCTTTTATTCTACAGTATTTGAAAATGAATTGTGTACAAACACTGCAAAAAGAATATCTTTTTAAAACATTCTACGTACCTATGTAACAATATTATCAACTATTATTAATACATCCGGGCCGTTTTTTAACGTAAGGAAAATCCTACATGGATGCTATGCCGGACTCCTACCGACTAAAAACCACACATATCCTACCTAACAGCCTACAGTTGGGAGCCCCGGGTAAGCCCTCGAAACGATAACTCAGAAATACTTCAAGGCTATATAATTTCTTCAACACATCTGAGACTTAATTAGGTAACTACTCGCCCTTATGCGTCGGTGGAGAGGTGAAACAGTCAGAAAATTACTTTAATTGAAATATTTCTATACTAATTTAGCGACATTCTTCCGAGAGCTTAAGTACCCGGAGCTCCCAGCTGTGGGTAATGGTATCCCCAAGACGACAGCGTGACGTGATACTTTCATGGACGCCACAAGCCCCAAGAAGCGGGATAAGATCCGAACAACCCCCAAAGACGCGGGATAGCATCCGACCCCCCTCGGTGAGGCCGCAGAGGTAGCCGAGGTCTGTTGGTAATCCTTCCGAAGGCTTACCCGGGGCTTCCAACCGTAGGCAGTAGGTAGTGTTGGTTTTGAATTTTCAATTTTTAGCTACGGCTAGAAAACCTCAAAATGTAATGTCACCTAACTTATTTATGCATCAAATGATAAAATTCGAATTCTCAAACTCGATTAAAAATAAACAAAACTCGAATCGAAATCCAAACGAACCGATAGTGCGTCCCTTGCCTTTTACTCACGAGTTCAGTTAGGCTGAGCGCACATCAGAGACACGACTGTCTTGAGACTGGCTCTTGATTTACAGCGAAAATCCGATAGGTTCGATTTTCGGCGTAAACATCGGCTGCCGATTATCAGACGTGGGCCTGCATCATGAAATAGTTTTGTTTTTTTTTTACGCGTGTGACTAAAACCACACGATATCCCACAACTGTCTACGGCCAGGAGTCCCCCGGGTGAGCCCTCTGAAGGACGTCTACGGCCAGGAGCCCCCGGTAAGCCCTCGGAAGTATGTCCCAGGGAAAATAGTTTTGTCTGTAGATCGTCTTCTTCACAGTGTTCGCAATTTCATAGATTTTATAAAGCGATAGTCTGTATTGAGAGACAGTATTGTCGCCAATGAGCGCATACCCTTTGTTGATAATAACATTTTAAAAGTATACAGGCACTGTTTGATGACAGCCCCGTGTTTTCAATTAACACAAATATAAAATACACTCAGCTGTAATATGTTTACCTTTGACGTCTATAAAAGTCATAAACAGAATTTTTAACTGCTATAGAACTGATTCTTCTCATCTTTGAGCGTTAATCCTGGTTGAGGCCCTACCATTTTTTTTTTACCAAAACTTGTCGACTGTAGGTACCAAGCTTTTCTGTTTATTTTCATAGATGCGATTCATTCATAACGGATGTAGTGAGATTATGTCAAATTTTGTATGTTAATTTTCATCGGGGTTTCTAAAAGTATCATATAAAATAGGATTGTTAAACCCAAACCTGGTTCTTAATCTGGTAGCTAACCGGACTGTGGGCAGTGCTTCAATTTCCGCCTAGTAACAATATCTTCGTATGATGAGCTATTCATTGCGTAGGGAATTCATTTACAATATTCTACCTATTACCAAATTTAGCAATTTTGTAACCTAAATATACTCATGTAGGTATCATTTGGTTCATGTTGGATTAAGGACCGGAATCCACATAAAAGCGAGAAAGGTCACTAATGAGACCAGGAAGCGAGAGCCCTTGCGTCACTGATTAGATGGCGCAAGGAGGCGCAGGAGCGGAGACAAAAGCCTGCGTCTCGAGAAATCGAGGCTCAGCGCTCTCTGCTCCACCAGGAAACCGTAGAGACATGGAAGCGACATGAGCAACCAAAGTGGGGAATTGGCCACAATCGCGGCCTATAGACCGGTCATGGGCGAGTGGCTGGAGAGGAGACACGGTGCTCTCTCCTAACGGTTGTCACAGATACTTACCAGGCACGGTAGCTTCGGTAGGTATCTGTGGCGAAGACGCCGTGAAACCACGGCCGAGTGTCAGCACTGCGAGGGCCGCAGCAATGACACAGCACTCCCACATTAGTGGAAGAGACATGCTCGTGAATGAGACGGCGGGGCGCGAACGCGAGAGAACTCTCCCACCCGAGTTCCGCAGTCAGCGGTCTGGGTGCCGCCGACGTGTCTTCGCCGAAGACTATCGGCGTCCTTGGCCGTGGGTCTGTTGGGAGTCCTGGGACATCCTTCCGAGGGCTTACCCAGGGCTCCCAACCATAGGCTGTTGGGCGTTACGTGAGGTATTTTAGTCGGTAGGAGTCCGGCATAGCATCCATGGTGGAATTTCCCTCACGTTAAAAAAATGGTCACAAATGACTGTGTCTTAAAATATACACATTTATGTATATTAAACGTTCACGAACTAATAACCAAGATAAATATGTTACTAAAATCACTTACGTACGTAAACGTTCGGTAGCACACTAACCGTTAAGATAAACTAAAAGGAAACTTTCTTCAACCCATAATTCGAATATCAATCAACATTCGAAAAACAAATTTTATTAGTGTCACCGTAAAAAGTATCGATTTCATTCGATGTTCGATTCGAGTGTCAGTTCGATTTTATAATGTCTATTAAATTTATCTATACCTACGTATATCGGTTTTAAGCATACATTCGTACATTGCCTACCGTTTGAATTTTATTGCACGATAAAGAGATTCGTGGGAATTACATTAAGTATGTAGCTAATAACGATTTTAGAACCTAACTAATGGAGCGAGCTTTTTATTTTATTCCCAAAAAACTAATAAATCATTTAGTGACATGTTAAAGTGGTTTGGTCGGGTGACTTGTATAATACGGGCATTATTTTGTTTGCTAGATGACACTATACTGAGTAAACAATAAATTTATATTCCTGTGTAGGCGAGAGGTCAGCCACGCGTCTATTTAGCATCAAAAGTGTATTTGAAGGTAGTGTGAATGAGTATCCGCAATATCGATAACCCTGTAGCTACTAGGTATTAAGGGACAACAATTTTTGTACAAGTAGGACCAGTAATTATAATTGTCTACCACCTCACCATATGTATTAAAATAATTAAACACTGTTTTTGGTTCTACCAAAAACAGTGAAAGACAAGAAAGAATTAATTTCAAAAATGTTGTTTCCTCCCCTGATAAAGCTACGTAGGCACGTATCTCGTACGCCCTTACCTCAAAAATTCGAATAAATTTTAAAACTATCGTATTACAGAAATCGTAACAAATCGTGGCGCAGCGCACAGCGGGTGTCTTGTAGTGTTTGTTTGCAAATAAACACCGGGCCGATCCCCGGGGTTGCCGGGGTTGCCGGACAATGGTTGCGCAGCCCCGGTTGCACAAAAGCAACCAGCGGGTGCCGGCGACGTGTTGCGCGCGCCGAGGTTTCTCATGTGAAATAGGAAATAAATATTTTTTTACTATCGGATACGTGGGGATGCGGATACTAAGTTTTGCATTGCTGTTACCTACCGTTGTTTAATATACATGGCAGCGTTAAACAAAAAATAGAAACAAATTTTGTTGATGCATCTATTCCTCCTTCCTATTTCCATTGACATCAATTGTGTCTTAATTTGCTATCAAAGTACCTATATTTGGTAATTTTTTAACTTTACATTGCAATAAAACCATAGACGAAACGTAGCTCACCGTAGCACCGAACGTGTGTAACACCCGAGGTGCTATGATCGCGCTGCCGGCACCAATGTTGTTGAGCAAAAATATTAAAAGTAGGTACGATAGTCGGTCGTACTGAATAAACCAAAATGTGTAAAGTTGCATACGTTATACCTAACGTTTTTCTTTCAGCATAATATTCAACCGTCAACATAATATAAATTTCAAATATATTCATGTTCAATAGTTAGGACGCAGTATGAATCAATTTAAATGATTGACATGTTGCTTACCAAATCAGGAATATGTGATAATATTCTAGTTACCTGAAACAGAAAAATATGTTTTATTACTAATTCATAAAAATGCTTGTTACTTCAATTGGCAAACAAAAAAGTAGAGCCTATTTTACATAATAAATTCTTCACTTATCTAAATATATATAACTCAAAGTGACTGACTGACATAGTGATCTATCAAGGCACAGCCCAAACCACTGGACGGATCGAGCTGAAATTTGGCATGCAGGTAGATGTTATGACGTAGGCATGCGCTAAGAAAGGATTTTGATAAATTGTATCCCCAGGGGATAAAATACAAGATGCGGGAACGGGAACAAATATTACACGGACGAAGCTGCGGGCATCGTCTAGTCCAAAAATAAAGTTTCAAACTTTTTAAAACCTAATCATTGATTGTAACACAACATTAACATTTCATTCGTCCACTCGAAATAATCGAAATAAAACAAGTCTGTTTGTTCACTGAAGTCAAGAGGTGCACCCTATAAATAAATAAAAAACATCTTGAAGTGTATTACAACTCTATTGAAACGATTACAATATTTTATTTTAGTAAACAAAAAACTCGAGTACAATAGAGATGTGACATGCTACACTGATTATTCGATTGTTGGATTTAGTCGATATTGTTGTTAGCCGATGCTTGAAATCGCATTATTTTGCTAGTTTTGCTTTTGGTTTGTGGGGTGACAATGGGGGTATTGTTTGTTTAAAACCTAAAATTCATACCGCAATTTGGTTTTGAAAGACAATATTTTTATATTTTATTATTTGTACCAATTTATATGTTTATGTAAGTATCTTTATATTAATACGTGTAGCGAAACGTTGTGACCCTTTTTAAGAATATTCGCAAATTGAGACAATGTAACTGTATTAACTCACTTAGAGTAGAGAAGTACAGAAAAGATACTATATTTTTATTTTATAAATTACCTACGTGAAATCTCGATGATGATTTTAACGAATTCTAAGTAGGAAATGATCATTTTGACTGCCTCGGTAGCGCAGTGGTTAGTGTAGGTATGCTAAGGTCTATGGTTCGAATCACGGGTTGAAACCAGTATTTTTGTAATTTGCCAATGATTGTAGAGAATTTTGATAATGTTTTTCTTGTTTTAAATACTAATATTATGAAAAGGAAAGATTTGATTGTTTGTTTGCATACAATACGCTTCGAAACTACTGAACCGATTTGAAAAAATCTTTCACTGTTGAGAAGCTACACTATCTCCGGGTAACATAGACAATATTTAATTCCCATAATTATTCCCACGAAAACAGGAGCTACGCGAGTGAAACCGCGTGACGTCCGCTACTTAAAAATATATCTAGATCCCACCCTACAATCTTCTAGTAGCAGGCTTGAAATCGTTGTGAAAATGTACTATAATATTTATTATTCATTTATTCATATTAAAATTTAAATATGTAAAAAAAAACAAGTAACCCAAAAAGGTCTGTACGGGACGATTAGCAACAGTGAATAATACCATGAAAACATGTTTGGGGTCACAACGTACCACTGTATAATACAGTCGTCACAACCACAATACAACAATATAATTGTCAACATTCATTTGTCAACACCACAATGAGGGATGCAACGGCTTCACCACAAAGCCCAATAAGTAGTAAGTCACTAAACACGCCAATAGAAAAAAAATGCTTCCGCTTATAGCATCTGCTTTACAATTCTTTTGTAGGTCAAACAGGGAAGTATGTCTCGAAAACGGTAGTTTATTACAGGCAGTAGTAATAGCAGACAGTAAAGTCAAATACATCTAAGGCCGGATTCGACCAAAACTGAAGTAAGACTATTCTAGAGAATAACTAGTAAATCTAAAAGTAAAGTATTTTTCCATTTTACCAACAACTAATAAAACAGCGTAGGTATGGTCACCTTAGTCCTGGGACATCCTTACGAGGGCTTACCCGGGGCTCCCCACCAGGCTGTTGGGTGCTACGTGAGGTTTTTTAGTCGGTAGGAGTCCGGCATAACATCCATGAGGATTTTCCCTCACGTTTAACAAAAAAAAAGCTATGGTAACCATGTTGAAGTAGACTACTGCACGGTTCATACACGTCAACCTAAGTCATAATTTTGCCAAATATGAACATCTAGACAACAATTTCAATTCTGAACTAAAGGTGTAATAGGACAAAACGCTGGCAAGAAACTCAAACCACTTTCATCTAACTGATAGTAAAGAATTACTTTTTTAGGGTTCCGTACCACCATAACTTACCCGAGCTGGCTAGGGCCGGGTCGGCGAGATGTGTCGTGCGGTGTTCCACAGGGATCGGTGTTAGGGCCGCTCCTGTGGAACATCGGTTACGACTGGGTGCTGCGTGGTCCGTTGCTCAGAGGGGTCGGCGTAACATGTTACGCCGACGACACCCTCGTTACGGCGCGGGGAGCAACGCACCGTGCCGCAGCACTTAAGGCCACGGCAGGGGTTGCTCAGGTCGTGGGTCGGATTCGGCGCCTGGGTCTTGAGGTCGCCCTTCACAAATCCGAGGCTCTGTGCTTCCACGGACCTCGGATGGGGCCACCTGCGGGATCCAGCCTACAGGTGGGGGGCGTCAGCATCGGCATCGAGCCCTCGATGAAGTATCTGGGGCTCGTACTCGATGGCCGGTGGAACTTCGGACATCATTTCCGAAGTTTGGTCCCAAAACTGAGGGGAGCATCGGCCGCACTCGCGCGGCTGATGCCCAACATCAGGGGACCCAACGCTCCCTACAGGAGGCTGTACCTTGGGATCGTGCGAAGCATGGCCCTGTACGGGGCTCCCGTATGGGCGGAGACCCTGACGGCCAGCAATGAGGCTAGACTGATGAGCCCGCAGAGAGTGATGGCCGTCAGGGTGATAAGAGGATACCGCACGATCTCCGGTGAGGCGGCATGTCTCCTAGCCGGGACCCCTCCATGGGACCTGGAAGCGAGAGCCCTTGCGTCACTGTTCAGATGGCGCAAGGAGGCGCTGGAGCGGGGCCAAAGGCCTGCGTCTCGAGAAATCGAGGCCCAGCGGACCCTGCTCCACCAGGAAACCCTGGAGACATGGAAGATGCGACTTGAGCAACCAAAGGGGGGATTCGCCACAATCGCGGCCGTCAGACCGGTCATGGACGAGTGGCTGGAGAGAAGACACGGTGCTCTCTCCTACCGGTTGACACAGATGCTTGCCGGGCACGGTAGCTTCGGTAGGTATCTGTGGCGAAAACACCGGGAAACCACGGCCGAATGTCAGCACTGCGAGGACCGCAGCGATGACACGGCGCTCCACACGCTGGTGGAGTGCACGGCGTGGGCACAACAGCGACAGGTCCTCGTAGTGGGTCTGGGCGTGGACACTCTCTCGCTTGAGGCCATGGTGCGAGCCATGCTCTCCAGCGGGAGTAAGTGGGACTGCGCCGCCTCTTTCTGCGAGCAGGTCATGCTCGCGAAGGAGGCGGCGGGCCGGGTGCGGGAGAGAACTCTCCCACCCGAGTTCCGCAGTCGGCGCCCTGGGCGCCGCCGACGTGTCTTCGCTGAGGACTATCGGCCTCCATGACCGGGGGTCTGAGGACGGTGAGAGGGCCGCTCACCGTCCTTACAGAAGCAGGCCCATGACGGCAGCGTGACGTGAGCACTCACGCACGCCCCCCCTTAGAAGCGGGGTCACACCCGAAACCCCCCATAGACGCGGGATTGCACCCGAACCACCCCCTGGGCGAGGCCGCATTGGCGGCCGTAGGTCTGTTGGGAGTCACGGGACATCCTTCCTGAGGGCTTACCCGGGGCTCTCAACCATAGGCTGTTGGGCGTTACGTGAGGTTTTTTAGTCGGTAAGAGTCCGGCATAGCATCCTACGAGGATTTTCCCTCACGTTAAAAAAAAAAAAAAAAAAAAAAAAAAAAAAAAAAAAAAAAAAAAGGGTTCCGTACCATACGTGTAAGATCGGGACCTTAGCACGTCAACTTTAAATGCAACTTTTACACTTTACAATTCAAAAAATTCGTACAATTTACTAAACGGTACCCAAATTGCGTGTGGCCTGACATGAACTTTCAGATTTTTTATTTGGTTAACCTCCTATTTGACCTTATATACATTTTATAGCCATTAAAGTTAGTTGCAATTTTTTCTGTGAAAAGTAATTAAATTTAAAAAGCGAACCGTTTCTCCAAGAGAACAACAGTAAATTACCTACATGATTAGTAAGCGATTGGAGTTCAACCTTTTTTATTTCTTTTTTTTTTATTAATTAAACGAAATTTTCTGCTCCCCCGAGCGTGGAAATTGCGTTAATACACAATAACACAATTTTTTACTTATTGATTTATACACATCACCACATGCTCTATATACTGTCTACTTGTACGTATTTGATTTATTAGATGGCCGTTTACTTTTTAAAAACCTTGCCTCGTTAGATTTTGATTATTATATCTCAAATATCTCGGGTGTCTTCATTTTTACCAAGATATTCGGTCTATTGGTGGCGGTAGGATTACTTGATAGAGTGCAGCGGTCCTACAAAGGCTATATAATTTGGAATACTTACACAAAACATACAAAAACTACAAATCATTTTATGTTTCAAAGACAACAATGTATGTTCAATAAACATACATTGTTGTCTTTTTGGACCCGCCGCTGCGACATACCGAGTCTGCTAATAGGAAATGGGGCCTTCACGGCAAAAAAAAAATCTAGAATAATTAATTGTTGTTACGATTTTAAAAGTAATGAGAACCAGATGACGGGACCGTTACCTTTTCAATCAATACAACTTCAACCTTATCCAAAGAAGTCACTCCCTATTATCACTCCCTAGCCAGTCAAACAATTTACATTGACTTGTCAATCTATCGTTAAGTATAAAGAAAAAAGTATTAACAGCAGAATAATAAACGCATGTCTATTAGTGTATAAAAATCAGAATTACTTCATCATGTCAATTTTGTGAATTGTAATTTATTATAATTACAAAGATTCGTAATAACTTTATTAATATAATTCTTACTAAGATCCCTGAAAGATAGAGGAGGATTGATACCTTTTATTAAGTATAAAAAAATACAGACTGAGAACATTTTAAAACACACCTTGTTTACATGTTTCTTTTTTCAAATGCTGACTGCAGGATGTACTTGTCTTTTCTCAATCATGCATTCCAAAAAGAACTACAATAAAAACAACGATCTAGCGCGCTAATCTAGATGTGGTATGCCACATAAAATGACGCGGAGCACCCAAGTATACAAATTTCATAAGTGAAGAACGAGCAATTTGATGTGAATAGCTGGTGATAAGTGATAGATATACGTGTGATAACACTGCATTGTTGTACGTGGTGAGAGTACAAAGTTTATCGTCGCAAAGTGACTAACGCGACGCTCAGATGTTCGGGTGATAAGTATATGGATCTAAAGTGAATGGATGTGTCAGTGGGCGTGCTTGTCTTGTGGGTGCAATGGATTACGTGAGCACTTAAAATTGTTTATGACATTTGTTTGATGCAATAGTGTAACTGCTAAGATAAGATTGCAATAATAGTAATGAACAGTTTGTGAATTATGTGATGTATTCTCCCACTATGGGTCATAAATTAACTACCTAATAAGTTCAAACTGATCATACTCACGAGGTTTTATCACTATCGCTGCATTGATGGGATCAAAATTCAATATTATCACGTAGAGACTCTGATCAGGGTCTATGCCAGAAGTGAGTTCATGGGAACTAGCTTTTGACTACGTTGGTACCAGTGCTCCTTTAGAGACTAGTGGTCCAAAAAGAAAATTTCCATTGCAATTCTTTGGGAGTCTCGGGGGCTGGTAATTGAGTCTTAGGTGAATACGTACTTTGGTATTTATATAAACCATTTTAGTAGACTTTTTCTGCCTATTCGAAACATACCCAATTAGTGCCTTAAGTCATAAGAACTTCATAATTTTTTCTACCACAAGTACCCAGTACATGAATGTCATTGTATTCAAAATAAATGTAATAGGCTATTTCTACTTTTTACGATTCTCATCGTCACCTTCATGGTAAATTTTAAATACTGATGATTTTAACATTTTTTTTAAACAAACACAAAGCGTTTGGTAAGTTAAGTAACATATATAAGTCAACAAGTTAAATTTTGAGTCAGATTTGGAAGAATAAGGTTTTGAATTATTTGATCCCACGTAGGTGACGCGACGATCCACGAAGGTGACGCAGTAGCTTTACAGACATTATTAATCATTATTTAAGTACAAATTATAAGTGTACCTACTTTATATTATTTAAATCTTTGCAAATTTATTTTATAGTGAAATGTGCTTGAATAAAAAAATTCTTTCTTTCTTTCTTTCTTTCTTCTTTCTAGTTCTGCCGAATAGTTATTTGGTAACAGCTACTTAACTAAAAACAATTACCAGATCCTATACCTACACATGCTTTTGACGTAAAAGTTATTCTGGAACCATTATATTATAAAAATAACACAGTACATCTCTTTGGCACAAAGTGGCAAATTATCAGTTGTCTAGATCCTATAGCATAAGCTTATATTGTCTTAATTTGGGCTAGATGATGTTGTGTGAGAATGTCCGAACCTCGCTACTTATAATGGAAGCACTCCGCGGCTGGACGATCGGCTCACCGAACTCGAGGTAGAACTGGGTCGCATAAACTGGCACATACTGGTGTTGTGCGAAGTCCGAAGAAAGGGGGAGGACACGCTAACCCTTGGGTCGGGTGACCTATTCTACTTTCGGGAAGGTGATGGAAGACATTCTTCCGAGGGCAATGTCGGCTTTACGGTGAAAAAGGAACTCGTTAGCAGCATTGTGGAGATCAGGAGTGTTTCGCCTCGGGTAGCATACGTAATACTGAGACTTACCAACAGGACTCCCTGAAGGTGATTCAGGTGTACCTATGCCCCAACTTCGAAAAGCACTGACGAGGCAGTTGAGACCGTGTACGAGGACGTGGTGAAAGCATTACACGGTACTGCCAAGACTCACTACAATGTTATGATAGGGGACTTCACTCTCAAAGTACACGAACGCGGTGAAACGAAAATCTGACTTTTTGGTGTTGGGCGTAGAAATGACCGGGGGCCGCGGGGCAGTATGCTTATCAACTTTCTTGAGGCTCAGGGGCTCTTCTTGATGAACTCATTCTTTAAGAAGAAACCCCAAAGAAGGTGGACTTGGCGAAGCCCCAACAAGGTCACAAGGAACGAGATAAAATTCATCATGTCGGACAGGAGGTGTATATTTGGAGAAGATGTCTCTGTGATCAACAGGTTTAATACCGGAAATGATCACCGACTCGTCAGAGCGTCTCTGAATTTAGAATTCCGCGTCGAAAGGGCCCGGATGATGAAGCCTACTCTCCGACCTACTGCGTTTCAAATAGCTTTGTGTGCCGAGAAGTTTCAATTGGAGCTTCAAAATCGTTTCGATCTGCTGGAAACCACTGGCAACGATCACGATAAGGCCGACACTGTAGTCAGGACGCTACAACAAGTGTCCCGAAGGTTTCAGTCTGGAAAAAAGCAAAAATAGGTGTTCCCAGCTTTCGCCCGATACCCTCGAGCTCATGAGAATCAGACGGGAAACGCCATCTACATTTCATTGCAGTGCGAAAATTAGGATGCATGCTGTGTCCGCACTGAGTTCTCGGCTGAATAGTGTTGCCGAGAATCCAGTTTGCGAACCTCAATAAAAAAATAAAAATCTATGCATACTTACTTTTGCTTACTTTTGGTCTTCGTCAGACCAGAGAGATTTAAACATCAAAATCCGAAAGCTGATATGACGCGACCTCAGACGTTATAACACCAACATCGTAGAGGCAGCGATCACACAAAATTGGGGTACTAAAGTCTTTGCCCAACAGCTCGGAAGACCTCGTCTGACAAAATTGAAGCCAGCGGGTGGCAAAACCGAGACCTCGAGATTCTCGAAGAAGTTAGGAGCTTCTACAAAGAACTATATGCATCACGGAAAAAAAGACCGACGGGACCTAGCGACCGTGACCACAGGGCCCCATTAATGCGCCACTATACCGAAGCCATTCTGGATATTGACCAGGGCGAGGTCAGGGCTGCTCTCGAACAACTAAAAACCAATAAATCCCTGGAGAGGACGGAATAACGACTGAGCTTCTTAAAGCTGGCGGGACTCTGGTTCTCAAAGAGCGGACGAGTCTCTTTAATTCCGTCCTCCAACAGGGACAAACACCTAAAGCGTGGAGCGGGAGTGCGGTGGCTCGGTTTTTGAAAAAGGTGACAAGACCTTGCTGAAGAATTATATACCCATCTCACTCCTTAGCCATGTTTACAAGTTGTTCTCGAGAGTAGTCACAAACCGCCTTGCCGGAAAACTCGACGAGTACTAGGTACCTAAATGTATTTAAGTTGATATAAGTATAAGGTAGTAGGTGCCTTGATTAAGCTTTAGGTGGCATGACTCTTTCCCAGGATTTCTTCTTGAGACTTGGACGCGAAGGTCATTGCGTCTTTGTTCAAAAGTTCTTAGCATGCCGCACGCCTCAAGAAGCGGAAAAGCATCTGAACTAACCCAAAAGACGCAAGATAACACCCGAACCCGTAGGCGAGGCCACGGTGATAGCCTAAGCCTGTCGGGTACCCTGATACATCATTCTAAGGAGTCGCCCGGGGCGCCTAATACTAGACGGGTAAGTAGCTACGATGGGGGTTTTAGACGGTTTGGATCTGGCATAACGTCAGGTGGGATTTCTACTCCTATAAAAGGGCTTCACACGGAATGTTATAGGTATTGCTCTGTCCTTTGCCATGATTGTAGGTACCTACTTATTTGTTCTACTATTATTCCGCTACATATCTACTACAATACGAATCTAAAAGAGTACCACTCTTACTGAAACTAGTCAGAGATCACCTTCGTGGCATAAACTCACCTTCGTGGGTAAAACGCCACGAAGGATGTGACACGAAGGTAACGAAAACATAGCTTTTTTTTAAATTCCGACAAAGTTTAGCCGTTACGTTTTAAATCAAATACTACATAAATATCTCAATTAATTTGCGGTTTCGATGAATAAACTCTGACTTCAATAGCTATTATACAATGTACAAAAAGTCACCCACGAAAAGTACTCGAATTAAGTGTCAAATGTAGAAACTTACTGATATTTTTTTTTCTTAAGGAACCAGGAGTCGCACGTTGCACTCTCGCGATGCCCGAGCTCGAATAACGTTCAGTTAAGTTGAGTTTTGATATTGGGGCGGTCGTTTTGGTCAACAGTAAACCGTTTACTACGCAAATTTAGAGTACCTAGATTCGTGTGACCGATGTATATTGTGTTTTAAGTTCTAAATAATAGTTAGATGATTTTTTTTGTAATACTGTGTGTGTAGTGTATGTTATTACGGTGAATTTAGTGTATGTAACTTCAAAATCTATGGAAATTGGTGAAGCAGTAACCAAATGTTTAACTGAATCGGGAAGTGTGACACGAGTAGAATGCGAAAAATGACCCCGATTTTGACCTTTTGTGTTAATTTTTGGTATGAATATTTACTTCTATTGCAACAAATTTCATGTATTTTATAGCTTAATAGCTGTTTTATCCACTATTTTAAAACATTTCTTTCTAACTCATACGGTTTAGAAAATATAAGCGTGTGACCATCAAATTTAAGCAACCAGGAGAAATAGCCAATAACGGTATATTGGGTCGCTACAGGACAATGTCTACTTTGATGCACATTCCAGGCGAGTTTCCATATAACAACAGTGCACTGTATTTTCCCACATCACAGGAAAACTATTTATATAGTTCTATAGTTTATATTTATATCAATAAATAGTTTCTTCCCCTGTGTAAAAATGTGTTTTATTTCCTGTAATATAATGGTTCCATAATGAATTGTTATATAACAATTCCTAAATCAGCTGTGGCCTGCCACAGACTAATTTAGTAGTCTGATATAACAATTCTCAATTCTTTTTACAATTTAGATATGATAACACCAAACCTAAATCCACGAAGAGTTACACTACGGCAGCGACACTGTATCACCTATTGGGTATTGCAAGCTTCTTTGCCTCCTCAGTCATAAAAAAAATGCCAGTGGTGGCAAAAATATATATAAGTGACATTGTCTTGCCGTAGGATGAGCCTGCAGATGGAAAGGCACCGCGTGGTTTCAGCCGGTAAGAGTCCGGCATAGCATCAATAAGGATTTCCTAAAACATGTAAGGAGCCCTTAATGGTAAGCTTACTACATTTATAACACATGAAAAACGAATGCCCTTGTTCTTGTGAATCAAAACCAATGTCTGCAAGCACTTCCAGGTAGTGGCGAATCTTCGACTGTCTCACGCTGAGCGCGAATGTAAGCCACACAAAGTCTGCGCCCCGCGCTCTTTGACCGATAATGTTATCTCCAGAGCTTGACCCTAGTGTTAAATACCAAAAGTACCTACTGCTGCCTATCGATCTATTTACTAATATTGTTAACTAACCATATAAAGGGCAATCTTTATCTCCAATGGGGTAAAAAAAACCGGCCAAGTGCGTGCCAGACTCAGTAATAGGTAATAATCAGTGGTCTCATTAACATAGAAAGAATTTGGCTGCCTTATACCGAACATATCACGGCGAGTATTCTGAAGAAGGGCTCTTCAATCTGATTCCGCCCTCTCCCTTCCGATCCCGAACAACGCGTGCCGGGCATAAGTGTCCCTAATACACAGTGGAGAGACTCTTCCCCAAAACTGAGCGTTTCAAAAGAGCGTTCCTCTGACGAACTATAAAACCTTGAACGACCTGCCCGCACACGTGTTTCCCTCATCTTACAATCCCGGGTTCTTCAGCGGAGCGTGAAGCGGCACATCACAAGGCCGCCAACTTGAGGATCACTGTCAGAAGTCTTAGGCTGTGAGATTGGCCCCCAATCGCTAGAATCGCCATGACTTTCCATCAGGCTGGTGAAGTCAATTTGGCGAGCATAATGTAAAAAAATATAAAAAAGTTTTATAATAAGTCTAGACATTGTCTAGTAATCATGTGAGTGTAAAGTGGCAAGTGACACGGTAACCTTATTATAAACTGGCCGACATCACGCGGTTTCAACCGCATAGTTGCTGTTCCCGTGGGAATATGGGTATAGAATATAGTCACCCGGGAATATTGTTACCCGGGGATAGTGTAGCTTCCCAACAGTGAAATAATTTTTCAAATCAGTTTGGTACTTTTTGTGTTTATTCCTTACAAACATACATTTCTTTTTCCTCTTTATGTTCATTATTAGTGTACATAGAACTTGAGATATAATACCTTTTCCCCCAAGAAATGTAACCTAAATATCTCAAATGACCCCATATTCAATTTAACTTATCAATCGTCTAACTAGAGACGCAGTAGCAGTAAATAAACAGTCGTTTAAACAGCACTATCTCGGCACTTTCCTACAACTTATACTAATAGAACGCACTACGCATACTGTTTCAATGCAGATACCGTACTTTTGCTATCAGTTAGGGCCCTACAAAGTAATATGGTACTATGAAACGTATTCGTTGTAATGCTGTTTAAGTAAACGGGTTCAATGTCCTGCAAATTAGCATTTGGTCTAAGGGTAAGTACCACAAAACTAATACTAACTAAGTGCCTACCTACTTTTTTGACTTGAAGTGCCTTAAATACTTGGTCGGATTTATCAACCACCGGAGTTTCCTAAGGAGTTGAAGAACGAAACTTGCACTTCCACCGCCGCTCTCGAAGCACTCTTCGATTGATTCCAAAGTCAATTTTGGCACAGGGACAACTTGAATCATTGGAGATGTAGGCTTCTCTAATATTTTTAAATAACTGCACTGGGGTTTAAAAAGCTTTTTGTTGCTGGATACACGCATTATAATAAATAGCAGTTTAAATACCAAATTTGAGCTAAATCAGTTCAGTGATCGATCTATCTGTCACACTTGCGGATTATAGGTATACCTAACTATAAATTGACAAATTTAGTGTTTATACATATTATTATTATTTGGGTATTATACGCTTTTTTTCGGTCGGTTGGAGTTTTAGTCTGTACTCCTACAGACTCCGCGGGACACCTCCGGCATGGCATCCTTAAGGATGCAATGCCGGACTCCTACCGACTAAAAAACCTCACGTAACGCCCAACAGCCTACGGTTGGGAGCCACGAATAAGCTCTCAGAAGGATGTCCTAGGACTCCCAACGACCTACGGCTACCACTGCGGCCTCGTCTAGGGGGGGTTCGAGTGATATCCCGCGTCTTTAGGGGGTTTTCAGGTGAATCCCCCACGGCACGCTGTCGTCTAGGGCCTGCTTTTTTATGGACGGTTAGCAGCCCTCTTGGGTATTATACGCTATGATTACTTTTCTCAATACAACAAATACCTAAATAAATACCTGCCTCATTATTTTGCAGTTCACGTAGTTTCTTCGTGAAACATGCATTCAGTTATTGGTCAAGGTAGAAATGTGTTGACCCAAGTAACCTTTAGTACGAATCTAATAATGTATGTACGTCGTAATCTCTACAGCGGATATTAAGATGGATCTCCCACGATAAGAGACCTTACGAGCTCAGCATCCATAGCACAAAAATTACCATTTATGAATGGAATAATAACTTTCTTAGTCGTGGTGGTCTCTTTAACAGTGTAAGAGCAACCGAACCATAGTGAAAAACTAGCATTCGTTTTATAGTTTAGTAGATACTTACTCTTAACAAAAAATCCACCTAGATTCTTCTTTTAAACCACTACTTTATTTGCCATACATTTCAATATTAGTATGTAAATAATTTCACAGAATTTTCTTAAAGTAGTTTTTTTTTCGTAACTGATTACAGTAGTTCGAAAATTGTTTTTGACTGTTTCCAAGTAGGTATTTTATCATCGACGATGTCAAAAGCAAGATGGAATAATATTGGTGACCATTTTCCTCTATGGGGCCATCAAGTCATAATAGGTGTTACTGCTACTAGTTACTACCAAAAGCACGCAGCTCTGCTCAATGTCAATAGCGAATATTCTTTCACAAGCTCTATTCTGTTTCTAGACAGTTTCTGATAACATTTTACCAAAGTCGGTTCCGTAGTTCAGGCATTAAAGCGTAACGACCAAACAGGGTTACTTTCGTATTTATAATAGACATTGGAAGGGATTCGTATTTCTCACCGACTGATCTTTAAAATAATAATAGGTATTAAAAATATCCACGGGATGCTCAGTGTACCCAATTACTGTTTACTCTATTTTTTTTTTTTTTTTTTATTCGGAAAACAAACAGTTTACAATGTCTCTTTTCTTAAATGATAATAATATCTATCACAGAATTGGTAGGTATACTATCTTAATATCAATACCGAAAATTTCTTAGTAATTTATTTCAAAATTTCGTCATAAATGTCAAGCCAGTCAAGCTGTGATATATATTTATACATGTATGATCAAATCGTTTAGTAAAACAAAAGAACAATGTAGTTCAAAAGGTACCTACCTACCTACCTACCTACTGCTGTAACATTAAGATACTTATCAGATTAGCTTGTTTATTTATGTCCAATGTTAAAGTGATTTTATATGACTATTTTTACGACTAGGGCCAGTTAACGTAGATGCAATAAAAAATTTACTTTTTATTTCATTTTTTTATTAAAAGCGGCGTCAGCGTTGCGTATCTAGCGGCAGGCCGTAAGTTTCATTGGTCCAGATTCTACATCGATCTTACTGATTCAAAATTTACTTCTACAATGCATCGTTTGATAATTCTACCTGATGGGAAACATTGCTGTTTTTAACCAATTGATCCTGGACCAGCCCCTCAAGTAAACAAGATACCAGAACTCGAAGCCCTACGTGAGGTCCCGGTAGTATCCAAAGTTTGCCGGGAATTTTTGGGTCATACTTTCGAAAAGTTTCGAGTTCCTGAGATGCCCGGCGCTATGCATAGGTGGGACCGTGTGATTTTAGGGTGCATGACCATGTCACACTTTTCTAGAACTAATAGTTGGACCGACTATTCGGTTTGCAATACTGCTGCCCGACTTTTTGTTGTACAAATGCTTTCGGAAAAAATAGAACAAACTTATTACAATTTAGTGCCTACCGCAATAAGTTAGTTCTATATTTCTCCAATAAAAAGTCGGTGTCCAACAGTGACGTGGGACCCTTAGTCGGTTCGTATCGAACATGACATTTGAATAGGTTTTCTGACGTTAAAATCAAAAGGGACATTCGAGATTCTACTTCGGTCAGTATGTGCACAGCCCAAGTCCAGATAAGTATGCGAAGGCCCGGTGACCCGGACGCGCAGATAAGTTCGTCTGAGTGGCGCGTGAAAACACTGTTTATATCAATGCGTCCCTCGTGCCAGGTTCCGGATGCGGTGACGTCACTTGAAAACACATGAAGAACACACAGGGAACACTAGAGAATAGACCGGATTACCTTCGAACATAGGCCGATACTCTTCAATCATTTTATAAGACGTTACCTCACCTAACATAGGATACTGAGAAAAATAACTGTACTGTATAATAATTTCTTTATTTATTACCTTTTACTACGGTATTCTTTTGTCCCAGTTAAAGAATAATATGGAAATTAGCCACCTAATTAATATTTTATGATTAGAGCCCACCGCGTGTCTAAAATATCAGATGAAACGCTTAAATTACCTATCTGCATAAATCTGCCTATACTTACGATTTATAAAGTACGGTGAAAAGGTTTATAATATTTACGTCTATAATATCTTCGTCTTCTTGATCGAGCGTAAAACCCCGATTATTGACCAATTGTATTTGAAAGAAGCGGACTGTTGAGAGTTCTGGGACATCCTTCCGAGGGTTTACCCGGGGCTCCCAACCGTAGGGGCGTGGCGTGAGTCCGGCATAGCATCCATGAAGGATTTTCCCTCACGTAAAAAATAGGGACCCTTTAGTTTGTTATCAGGTGCACAGCTAACATATGAGATTCATGCAGGCAATTCAAGTTATGGTAAGGGCCCTTACATTCTTTACACAAACACTATCATATAAAAAATATTTACTAAGAATACCTTTAATTACGTCTCAGTATCGAGAATTGGCACTATAAATAAATACATAAAACGCATACCTATATGATATACATGCTTATGCAAATTGCTTGAACGCGAGGGGTTTTATTGCAGTCTGGCTACAGCCACATAAAACAAGCGACCTCTGCACCGTACATTTTAAATGAAATATTATTGATGGCTGAAACGTGTATCGTACCATCAAATGTTCTTCTCTACTGCTAGTAGGTACAGGGAGGTACGTAAGTTCTTCTAGAATACTGACTCTTGTAGGGCTTTGAAACTCTTTTATAAACTCATCACAGTTAGGTACTGTCTGACCACCCAGTGCATTAAATAACAAGCTTAATGGCTCATGTTATAAGCTATATTGTACCCATAATGCACCACCTCGTTGGGTGTAAAGGAGCCTACCACGTCCTTCACGGTCCAAGCGAAGATCGAGTGGATGATGGCGCTCCTGTGGATAAAGGCAAGATTCTGAGCGCGTTTTCCTTGTACAGCAAGGCAAAGATACTTGGATCACCGAAGGTCAGTAAGCATGCTCTCGTTTATATCAAGTTGCTCCCAGATCCTACCTAGGCTAGGAGCCCGTTTATCTCTTGTAGCGGCTGCTAAGAGCACCTATAGCTTTTTTTGTTTGCCAACGTTGCACTGGGAGCAAATGCATACTGACATCCCAAAGCCGAAAGAGTGTCTGCGTCATAGCCGCTTCCACTGATCAGCAGGTGAAGTCCCTTGGAATTCAGAGACCTTGGTAGAACTCCTTTACACCCTGGCACTACATGTACCTACTGATGTCATTATTAATGCCCGTTTAACAATCATGACATGATCAGGTACAAATATTTATGTTATTATAAATGACAGTGTCCACTTCGCTTAACGTGTCTTAACCGTAAATAATTTTGAGCAAGATACAATATTTAATATCTATAATATTACGCGATAATTGACCAATTTGTGATATGTTTTGCGTCTAATAAGAACTGATTGCCGGTTGGCGGTTCAAACCAATATGTAGGTTACGTAGTTCACACGAATAACTGACCTTCTGCTCTTGTAATTGATAATATTTCCCCACTTTCGTAAAAAAAATGGGTATTTGAACTCAACTTATTTATTACATTACTATTATTTGTTATTGTAGATTATTATTGAAGGGTATAATGAATCTTTACCTAAATATTTGGGGCATTGGATTTGAATTGAGTTTGAGTCGAAAAGGAGAATCAATAATACCCTCGATATACACCAGCACCCAGCCTTATGTCACTAGAACATTAATTTTATACCACTAAGGTATGTTTGTATGTATACTATGTATGTATGCAAGGTGTTAATCAAGGTTACGGCCCACCTGACGAAAAGTGGTCACGGTAGCCTATCGACGCTTGCAATACGAGAGGCGCTACACTCGCTCTTCTGATCCGTCAGAACCCTTCTAAGACCCCTCTTGACAGACCCTGTAATGCAGGCGTTGAAAATGGCCTCGGTATGAGTAAAGAATTCAGCCACTTTGTATGATACGGCACGTTACCTGTTTGTAATTTAATGTACCGAAAATTTTGTTACACACAAAGTCGAATCGCGATTATTACTCAATACTTCGGCATGATACAAAGTTATGAAACACTTGTATAAAATTATCATATCTCTGTATAACATATCGCTTGCCTAAAACAAAGCAATACGTTTCGTTACGGTGAGACAAGCCGGTAAGCGGAATAGGGGTTGAGATACACAGAAAGCTATGATATACAGTAAAGGCTATTGCTACTTAATCTTGGCTAAATGTAGTTTGTTAAATGTCGGAATTGTAGATAAACTACAACTTAATATGACAACGTCAATAAATATAGAAGATTTTCCTTCTTTTCCTCCTTTTCAGGAATCGTTAGACAAATTTTACCAAATCAGTCGTCTAGAGTCTAGACGGCCTTTTCCCAACCAATTTGTCAGTTTTCTAAATCTTTAGTTGAGCATTTCATGGCAAGAAACTCAGAATACTAGCGAGACCAACTATTGGTCATAAGATTTCTAGGTTCCTTAAAATTCAAAATGAAATTGCCACAAATATAAAAGAGATATTAAATATACTTCTATGCAGTACAGTACAGCCTAAAAGTGGCCGGTGCGGACGATGGCGGTGTGAATGTAAACACAATGCTGCCACGCTCCCATACGATAGCGATCGTGAATAGACCCAGTGGAGCGATTCTTGATACTGCGCTGAAGAAATGGATTAATTTCAATGTTGCCAACAACTTTGTTAAAACGTCAGTTTTATCTTACAAAGTGTGTACCTACTATGATAGATTAGCTGTTATGTCTGTTTAGAGATGTAGTGTAAGAAAACTGAGGTTATATAATATGCAATATGCACATGTTAGCATACTTGGCATATGACAGAAGAAACAGGATTCGTTATTTTTCGATCACCAGCATTCTCATCATGACTAAATATTTTGGGACCTTTTATCTATGTTTAGCTTGAAATCTAGTCCTAAATTTGCTACTACAAGCTTGAGCTATGGAACGTAGACAACTGATAGACACGTTGTCGCATCGATTCTTTGCGTTTTAATGAAGATTTCAATTCAGTACATTCAATTCCAATTGCTGGCTCTCTTAGCTAGAGCAGATTGTAATATAAGTCAATGTTAATACGAATGTAAAATACTATATTTATACCTTTCTCTGGCTCTGTATAACCAAAACCTAGTTATGATGGACCGTAGTTGATACTACTTACAAAACATTTACATAAATCAGCAACATCCATCTAACAATCGTAAAAAGAAACAGTCTTCATAAAAACACACAGAGAACTTTCCATCCCTTCACATAAATGAGATATGAACGACGAACGTTTTTTCGAGCGAAACACATCAACATTAATGCCACTAACCGCAAAATTAATAACTCATGCCCCAATACGATACGAGCAACAGAGAATCCATTGCGCTATTAAAAACTGTATTAAAATATGTACAGATACCTTAGATTCACTTTATTACCAAATACCGCAAATAACACATACCCACAGACATAACTCTTAGACCTGTATGTCTAATATCACTTCTTTATCAGACCGTATCTTCATAAACTTATCAAACCAAAATACACCCTAATTTCGAGCTACGCAGACCTGTGCTTTTAGAAATAAAGTCTATATTCCATCAGCAAGGGGTTCGTAAGACGAATTCTATTAAAATGATTTTCCCGCCGGAAGCTCGCGTGACGTCACGGCAAATGCGCCGGCGCTGCTTGTGGATTAGCGCGATCAAACTTCCTACGAACACGCGAAGTCGCGGATAAAACTATTTTTTCCCCAATGTCCGGAGGTCCAGTGGGGAGACTTATGTCATTGATACCTGGGAGGCCGTGTGATTGCCTGTAGTCATGCTTGTTGAACAATTTGAGCGTCTTACTGGGGTGTATTTTATGGCCTGAGAAACACATTAAATGAAATGTTATCTCCATTAGCTGTTTTATTAATGCCGTTGGGGCTCATATTCGTGATATTGCAGACAAGCTGCTGAAGAGTCCCCTTCATTGTTACGGTCACATTAAATGTCAATAGTCCCATTAAGTGTTACCTGAACATACACTACTTATAAATGAATTGTCACCTTCAATGGGCACCGGTAGTAGGGTTAGATCAAAGATGCACTATGTTTAGATTGACGTCATACGTAGAGGAAAACTGTTTGCAATAGCCACCTAAAGAAGACAAGTGAGCTCATCTTATGTAACTGGAACCAAACGCACTGAAATAATGATGATATTCACAATCAGCCAGTGCATTCTGATAGAGATAGCGCTGTTCTTCACGATCACTGTCCATATCTATCTATGAACCTGACCCCAGCAACTTTGCTTAACCTCGATTACAGGGTAAGTCTCCTCGATACACGACCACGTCATATCGCAAAGTCAGTCAGGATCACGTAATCGCGGCGTGCTCAATACAAAGTAATCATTGTTTATAGATGCCCCCGAAAACATTAGTGTCATTAATATTTAATTTAAGTTTCTTATCGGCTATGTCGGATACAGCACATTTACGAAATAAGTAATTTATCATAATGTTATCATCAGAATTGAGAAGCTCTGTGACCTTTCAAGGTCTACTCCGAAATCTGCATTTGTTATCGCCGTGTTCAGTTGCTGGGGAATGCAGAATTATAATTGGGTTTTGGACCCGGTGACACTCGCTCCTGGCACATACGTGATGCAAAGGTTGGCTTTTGACTTCATGAGCAGAATGCAGCAAGTATTTATACCTAGCACAGTTTTGAACCGGACACAAGACAGAGTGAGTAATTTAGCAAAAAAGTCTATTACTAATTATATTCAAGTCAATTTGGAAACTCCGGTGCAGTATATTTAAAGGAATAGTCATACCTACTTCTAATTATTATTTAATTACCGTCTAAGAGAAATAAGAAGTCCACTTGAAAAGTTCCCTTTCTAGAACTTAAAAATAAAAATACCGGTAGATTAACTTATATAATTTGAAATCGATTTATCATAATAATATAGTCTTCAGGATTATTTACCAATTTTTCTTCTAACAATTTCTAATTATGACATTACCTACCTACCTGGTATGAGAAAACAGGCCTCTTATTTCTTTCGAACTATAAAATAAAATATCTGCGTAAATGTGTTTGTCTATAGGTACTTCAAGTCGCAAGGATCCTATGAATGTTTTGGTAAATTAAAAGTCAAAATTTGCCACTTTTCATCCAGGAAAATTATTTTATTCTCACGGGTAAACACATTTTTGTGCGGTAAACAAATTGTACTTACTAACCCCTCAATATAACTAACGAAATGTTTCTGTTAATTCTTATTTTTCTCTGTGAGGCATATTTGTGATGGATAAGCATTATTTACACCACAGTTGTTCTTCAAGTTTACAAATTATTGCTATTAAAACTTCATGGGTGTCTCACTTTTCTTGTGGAAAATTGACGCCGCCCGCCAGCGCCTGAAGGAAAGCCATCTCGTCATCTAGAGATTGGGGGTCACTCTCACAGACAGGGGTCCTCAAGATGGCGGCTTTGATGTTGAGCAGAACTTAGAAACTTGCGACTGGGCGTTGATAGAAATCTATCTCAGACAAATCCTTTCATTTAAATACTAGAGGATGCCAGGCGATTTCATCCGCCTAGTTCCAGTTCCCGTGGAAATACAGGCATAAAATTTTGCCTGTCTTCCGGGGATAGTGTAATTTGCCAATAGTAAAAGTTTATTTCAAATCGGTTCAGTAGTATCGGAGTCTATTCAGTGCAAACAAATAATCAAAATCTTCCTGTTTATAATATTTGTATAGATAACAGCACATTATTATCCTGATGGAACGGCTGCGAGACGGCTCAATTCACAGTCTGAAAGCTAAAGTAAGATTGAGAAAACAACATTGTCATAAGAGATAAAGAATTCGAAGTTATAGATAAATAAATAAATATTTGTGGACAATCTCAAACAACATCATCAAGCCCAAATAAAGTTAATATGAGCTTGTGCTATGGGATCTATGATTATATCTTATGATCAATGATATATCTAAAGATGTTTCATAAAATCCGCATTTAATCGTAATTTCACACACATAACTAACTGAAATACAATTTTATCATAATTATGTTTAGAGTCCCCCTTTGATGAATAAGTATAAACTTAAATTTATGATAAGTAGAGAAAGGCACGTGACTGCGAACTAGACAATTAAGTACAATACACCAGATATACTTATCTTAATGCATAGCTCAAGTTAATGTTCATCTGACATGTCTTACTTCGGACAAAACTATGAAAAAATGCAAAACAATAATTTAAAATACACTTCTGGTTATGATGGCCTTTAATTCCCAACTCATCGTAAACAAAAATATACCTTTACCATATACTTATAAAGTATAATCTTCATTATACTCTGAATGCATAACATTAATTTGATGAAGCCACCGTTTTCCCATGGCTAGCCAAAATCCCATAAAAATATATCTAAATTTCATATACACGAGATTTTGGTGATAAAACACCATGGGAGCCGGTTATTAGCTATAAAAGATAAAGATTATTACAGGTCATTGCGTTTTCGATGAAGTTATATCGAATGATACTATCGATACCCTACGAAAAATCAAGTTTTTTGAGAATTTGCCTACGTGTTTACGCATTTCATACCTATTTTAAACACTTAAGTCTGCAAAACTTACAGTTGTAGAGAAATGAGAATTCCTGTTTGCAGAGTGCCTACCAAAGTCCAAATGTTGTTTACTAATTATCTACATGAATTCCGATACTGTTATCACTTTTGATGAAATCACATTCATCTCCTTAGTTGAAAGAACAAAGTCACTGTATACAAAGTTCATGTTGCCTAAAATCAAACACAAGTCAATAGATAGAGTTTACCTTCGCTATTAAAAAATAAAGTATTAATAATGATAAAACTGGTACGCGTATAAATATCAATAATTGTGATAGAAATACTTGATAACATAAACCATGACCTGCACACTTTTTAATACTAAAATAATAGCTTCAGGTGGTGTGGTGTGAGTGCCTTCTCAAACATAATGAGAAGATTTGTATGTAAAGCTACAACGAAAACCATCAGATAATATAATTACTAGACGAAGTAAATATGCAAAGTGTTGATAACAATCTTTACTTAGTATCAATTACGTTATTTAGATTTTATTATAATAAATTCTCATCTAAATCTAGATAACTCACAAATTGAGACATTATCATTCTAACACTTTGTATTTGTGGCGCGTTCTCTTGCTTACTATCACACATACATTTTATACTATAATATAAGAGGAAAGATTTTGTTTGATTGTTTGTTTGCATCGAATAGGCTCCGAAAGTACTGAACTGATTTGAAAAATTATTTTACTGTTGGGCAGCTACATTATCCGCGGTGAAAATAGGCTATATTTTATTCCCGTATTCTCACGGGAACGGCAGCTACGCGAGTGAAACCGCGTGACATCCGCTAGTAGGTACTGCTCGTTCGCTCTAACTTTGCCGCTCGGCTCTATACTCAAGTCGAATTTTTGATTAGACGAAGTAAATTGACAGCAACTAATGTCACTTCTTCTTGTAGTGTTGCGTATTTTCTATGACGAAGTGACATTAGCTACTGTCAATTTACTTCGTCCAATTAACAATTCGGGTATAGGTACACCTCTACGCCAGCGGCAAAGTTAGAGCGAACGGGTAGTATATATATAAATTACGTGTCACATTGTTTGTCCGCGATGAACTCCTTAACTACTTAACCGGTTTTAACCAAATTTACACACCATGTGCAGTTTGATCTAACTTGAGATATATGATAGCTTTTTTTGGGGAAAGCCTACATGGCTACGGCCGGGAGTACCGGGTTAACAAAATCTTAGTCACAGCACCGCGTGACTTGTCCTATAGTACATTTATATGTATAAATCGTGTACGTACACTGTAACTATCTTTACCTTTTAATTTTGTTACTAATAGCTTGCACTATAAATTGGTAAGTAGTAGTAATGTAGAGTCGTTTGAATGTGGTTCTATATCTAATCAGAGAATCTAAATAGTGTTAAAAATGTTCCTAAAATTATGTGTGTGTTTTTTCTGTGATATATGGCCTGTGATATATCGGATCTATATATGGCCTGTGATATATCGGATCGTGGGACCCGAGCTTAAAGCTAGGAGACGGTATCAACATAGTGCGTCACTGTAGTTTTTATACTCTCTTCTTGTGGGACGAAAACCTAGAATAGGCTCTGAAAGCGGACGAGGCAGAACGCTTTCCAGCGAAACTTGGAAGTGCCCCGGTCAAGTGCGAGTCGGATTCGCGCACGGAGGGTTTCACAAAAAAAAATCACGTTTGTTGTATGGAGCCCGCCTTAATCCCCCCTTTTTCTTCTGATTTTATTTCAGTACTAGCTGATAACCACAGCTTCGCCCGCGTTAAATTTGTTCCCGTTCCCGCTTCTCCTAGGAACTAATTCCCGGGATAAAAAGTGGCCTGTGTTATTTCGGACCATAATATATCTCTGTACCAAGTTTCAGCCAGATCCATTCAGCCGTTAGAGCATGAAAGAGTTACAAACATGAACACATCCACACTCACAAACTTTCGCCTTTATAATACGAGTATTACATAGTAAGATGTGTTGCTATAGCGGAACAGAACTAAATCTTCTGTAAAAATTTTAGCTTTCTAGCTATCACGGTTCTTGAGACACAGCCTCGTGACGGACAGACAGAGTTTTTTCCCCATTTTTAATGTTATTTATAGTTTATTAACTAAATTATAATGAATATTTTTTTTATTAACATGAGAATTTTTCCTCACGTTAAAAAAAATACAGTTTTTTTACCCTTACGATACGGAACCCTAAAAAGCACAAGCATTAGATGAACTTGGCTGCACCCGACAGGCTGTTCTGCAGTAAGCACAAGCACTATACATTACGTAAGCTGCTGAACAATGGCACTCAAATTTCCCACAGACATCGTACAAGTTTATACGAGTATAATATTAATATTATAAATTTTTTATAATGAAAAAAAAAATAGTTAAACGCAATCCAGTTTCGTGGTAACTGTACTAGTTTATTAACGGTACTTACCGAGTGGGCGCTAAGGAATGGAAGGCCAGCGAGTTCTTCGTAAAAATGATTTATTTCGACGAATGAAATATTATAGACATAAACATGATATATATATTACATACATAAATTATTCTATACTAGAGTACAACTGTAGCGAATTAAAAAACAAGATTAGTAGGTGCGCGTATTTCTTTTTGTCTAGTTATCGAACATTTTTTCTTATCTATATGCTATGACTATGATGACTCATGATCATGAACAATAATTTCATCATAATCAGTCATCATAGCATTTAGCCCGAAGCGCATTCGAAGATATTTCCTTATAAAGGGTCTGCTTTCAAACATAGCAGACTGCATGACACAAAAGAGGGTAATATGGCGATATACATATATTTTAAATACATAGATCGATTTTTATGATTAAATTAGCGGACGCCACGCAGTTTCAAACGCGTAGCTCCCGTTCCCTTGGGAATATGGGAATGAAATATAGTCTATGTTACTCAGGGTAAATGTAGCTTTCCAATGGTGAATGAATTTTTGAAATCGGCCCAGTAGTTTTTGAGTTTATTCATTACAAACATACATACACACAAAAATACAATTTTTTCTTTCTTTATAATATAATTGAAAATAACTTGTTCATAACAAGTGTCCACTACTTTTCATACTATATCAAAAAATACCACTAAGAATCAAGTAATTTTTTAATGAATAACAACTTTTTTAATAATTAAAAGAAACTGTTATACTCGTAGAAACTATTTGTAACTTATGATAGTTGCCATGTCTCATGGAATATCCTACCGAGTAGTTAGTGTGGTTTTAGTCGGTTCGAGCCCAGCGTGGCATTCGTGGGAATGTTCAGTTTCCAAGCGTTAAAAAAAAAGTCATGTCCAGAACTAAGAAAAGCTTTAGAATTACTATTAGGGATTAATTTTATTTTTTAATCCCATTATCAAAAAAAATGTTTTTAAAGCAAGCTTTCAAAAACAATTTTTTTATTTTATTTATTTTTCAGTTATTTACTGTAGCTTATCTTCATTACGAAATTATGTGACCGAATAACTTATTTTTTATGTGTCTTTTAATTAATTTTATTATATGTACATATTATTATAATGATTTTAAAGACATTTTACCATCTTACTTTTTTGGAATGGGTAGGCATGAATAAAAATGACATCCTGAAACGTGTGAATGTACGTAATTACTAGACCGTTTCCGCAAAACTGCTGCTTTTAGACAAATCTGAATTTCTATTACTAAACATTAGTTTTTTTATTTAATCTTCTACATAAATAAAATTACTAAATATGTTGGTGAGCGCATTACTACATAAACGCTGGAACTATTTGAGTGGGCATTTAATTTTTGTTTTTATAATTAGTTCGAAAGACTCTCATAAGGATAAATAAAATTAACACCAAATAGAAGTCAGTTCCTCTCAGTATCATTAGTCTAATGCGCCACCGAGACGGGATCGTGGTATTTAATTATATTATAAAATTGAAAATATGGAGAATTAGGTATTAGTTTTTATACGAAAGCCACCGCTTAAAGGGCTGTTCCGCAGCTTTAACAAGATAGATTACAGAAGAACGGAAAATGTTGAACCATATCATCAGGGTTTATACGTGTTGAAATTGTCATGGATGCTATGATCAAGTCCTACCGACTTAAGGGGCCTGGTTTAGAAAATGACAAAAATAACTTGTGCTGATGAAATCATTTTTTCTCGACATAAGTAAACTCAAAATTATAGCATTCAGTAGATTTTTAATCTATGTGATGTGTGTCAAAGTATGACTTTGTTTATAAATTGTATATTAATAATGCAAAACGTGTAAATGATTAAAGAGTAAGCCCTAAAATTTCAATGCATTTTAATCGACGTGTTAGAAAAAAAATTGACAATATAATGAAGGAAACATACACCTATAATTTGGTTTATTGATTTTGAATAGATATGAGTATTAACTATTACAACTAAAATAAGCTAGGTATAAAATATGTCTAAAATAAGCTATAAACATTTTCTAGCTCGAAGGACGCGCGTTTTGTATGGTCAAGGTCGTTAGCCCTATGAACGGCCTTAACCTCACGGTGCCGTATAACTGCCTACGACCCGGTGTACGAGTAATCCTTTGGAAAGATGATCCAGAATTAGGGTATACAGATATCGTCAGGGTTGACTCAAAAGAACAAAGCTATATCCTATTAAGAACGAGCTTCCGTATGCCATCGACACTTGATATTTATTCATAAAAAAATTGCTAACACGCTTTTTTTTTCAATTTCATCTTTAAAGTACTTTTCATCATGAACGTGATATTTGACATAGCAAATAACACGTTCATGATGAAAAGTACTTTCTAATAAAATCTACAGACAATAACAATTATGACGTGACTTTATAGTATACACTCGTATATCATCTACCTAAAAACAATGGGCATACCTATATTAATCGACAGGTTTAGTGAAAGCAAGTACTTCCATACAAAATTTTATATCTCAAAACTGAAACCTCCGAACATATCCGACTTAACCCGATACTTGCCGAACGTCCAATCAAAAGGACCGCTGTACTCGGGCGCCATAAACCGGCCATAATATATGCGCGCGAGTCGCGTTGAAGACTTTTATTACTAATTTAACAAGTGTCGGGGACGGACCACTGTTTGATTTAGGGAGACATAACGTACTCGACGATTTACGGTTAATGTTCATTGTATATCAAGTTTGGCTGAAGTGTTTGTCGTTTGAGAAAGAGGTAGCTCACCGCATTCCGAAATATTTACTTCCTCATCGCAGATAAACGATAACACCGACATTTGTTTTTTCCCATTTGCGTCCTCAGCTAGGGAG
This sequence comes from Miltochrista miniata, assembly GCA_933228765.1. NCBI lineage: Eukaryota > Metazoa > Arthropoda > Insecta > Lepidoptera > Erebidae > Miltochrista > Miltochrista miniata. The sequence goes on along the minus strand of OW121747.1, from coordinate 33,527,378 downwards.
GATTCGGAAGCTATTCCACGTCTTCGGGGGGTTGTTCGGGTGTTATTCCGCTTCTTGGGGCGTGTGGCGTGCGATAAACTATCACGTCAGAAGAAATAACACTGAAGTGAAAGCAATTTAATCACGTGGGCACATATTTTCATGAGTTTCTTTTTGACTTACTAAATATAACTATTATTTAATCAAACAAGCTTTATACAAATTTTTCGTACATTTATAATTAAACTTATAGAATGTTAAATGTAGTTGTTAGTCTAATTACATATTATAATATAATTAAACTACACTTAACTCAATATTACTGTTACTCGCTCACAATTTTTTTACATCGTATATTTTAAAGAAACGGTGTTTACGTTCACCCTAAGTACAATTAGCTAACATTTTTTCCTTATAACAATTTGTGTTTAATGTCTGTATAATATATTATAAACAATACGTGCTAAGCCGATTATCATTCGTGTTCACTTCCGTCGGTGCCTACTGCCTACTGCCTACCGATTCAACAATATCTTACTTACATTTATGTAAATATTATTTAGACCGCGACTTGTGTGTTTGTTCTGTGATTGGTATGGTATTAGAATCGTGCACCCGAGTTTTAATTGCTTCGGGTATTATATTACACTTTAATTTAGCTTTGCACCAAATTTTTTCTTTAAAACTTAAGGTGCGCTTTATTTATTTTTGATATGGCATATGACAGCTTTCTACAACTTGGCTGCCTCCCGAGTGGAACCGAGAGATCGTGATTACCGATGGAGAGTGGTGTTCGTGCTCCACAAGCTTTTCATTTTAAACTAGATGATGCTCATGGCTTCACTGAATGGAATTCGGTTTTCGTTCCTGTTTCCCACTGGCACATTTTCCAGAGATAAAAAGTAGTTTATTGTTATTCCAAACTATAATCTATCGCTGTGCCAAATTTTAGCCAGATCTGTTTAGCCGCTACAGCGTGATTGAACTTCATAATACGTCAGTCATTACCTTGTTGGGGAGCTCCTGACCACACAACGGTAAGACAATAAGCCCGTAAGCCACCACGGCAGAGCGGCGGCGTTTCACCTCGCCTTTACAGAGTCGCAGTATAAACCAAAGCTTAAAGTGTTGATAACCTCATGAGCCAAGTTCAGATGTGGCATATTTTTCTCATATATACTGCCTCTGTGGCGCAGTCGGTAGTGAGACCACCTGCGGCGCTGGAGGTCGTGGGTTCGATTCCCACCGGAGACAAATATTTGTGTGACCCATAAATGTTTGTCTCAAGAGTCTGGGTGTTTCTATGTATAATATGTATGTATTTAAAAAGTATATCGGTATTAATATTTGTGGTCTGATACCCATAACACAAGCAGGTTATTCCTAGCTTACTTTGGGTTCAGATAGCGTTGTGTGAAATGTCCGTGAATATTTATTATATTTCCTTTATTAACATTTAATACACATATTTGATACATTTTTAAATAAATTTATACAAAATAAAAATCTATTTAAAAATATATAAAACAGCAACCCACCGGCACCGGATACAGGGACCAAGATACCGGTGGTTAGGACTCCAGAGACAGAAACCTCCTGACAATACGTGCCGTATCGAGGAGTACTGCTTTCTGCATCTGGCCCTTGACCCAGCTACCTAACGAGAGCCTCTTAAGATGTTGGTCGAGGCTCTTGGCTATAAGTCCGTTTACTGAGACAACTATCGGGACAATGATTGCCGAGTCCACCTCCCACATGTCGACAATCTCGCGAGCTAAGTCCAAATATTTAATTTCCTTATCTTTTTCAGCTTTCACGAGATTGCCATCATGAGGGATTGTGATATCGACAATCATTACCTTGCGCTCGGACCTGTCTATCACCACTATATCAGGTTTGTTTGCAACCACAGTCCTATCTGTGATGATAGACCGGTCCCAGTACAATGTGATAGGACCATCTTCAAGAACTGGCTCAGCAACATACTTATAGTACGGAATCTCTGCGTCCACCAGATGGTATTTCAGAGCAAGCTGTTGGTGAATAATCCTGGCTACTTGATTGTGCCTGTGCAAGTACTCGCTGTTGGCAAGACGAGGACAACCGGAAACTATATGTCTGAGGGACTCACCTGGTTGGTGACACGCTCGACAAATATCGATCGTGCCGTCCCTCATAATATACCTCCTATAGTTGTTCGTCTTGACAATTTCATCTGCAATTGCACAGACAAAACCTTCGGTTTCTCCGAAGAGATCGCCGAAACGTAACCAGGCCACGGAAGCTATAAAGTCCACATCAGACCCATGTAAGGCCTGATAGAACCTACCGTGAAGCTCTTTACTCTGCCATACCCTCTGACGGTCACCGAGGCTAAGCACTGTATGCCTGCGCCAGTTCTCTTTAGCCAAACCAAGTGGGGTGAGACCAGCGTCCACCGCAACTACATCACGATGCATATCCACATTCATATCAAGAAAATACTGTCTAAGGCTGTACACCTCGCGGTTATGAAGGGTTTTAGCGTTTAAAAAGCCTCGTCCTCCACATCTTCGTGGGATGTACAGCCTCATCAGAGATGAACGTGGATGATGCATACGGTATGCCGTTAACAATGTACGTACTCTCCGGTCCAAAGCTTCCAATTCGGTTTGAGTCCACTTGAGTATACCAAAGGAGTACATCAGAAGTGGCATGACCCATCCATTATAAGCGCGCACCTTGCTGCCACCTGACAAAAGACTATTTAGTACTTTTTTCAGGCGACCAAAGAAACGCTCTCGTAATGAATGTTTCATGTCAGCTTCATTGATGCATAAAGCCTGCGATATACCCAAGTACTTATAGGTATCAGTTACGAGGAGTGACGTCAGATGAATAGAATCAGAGAGCTGAATACCATCTGATTCCACTATCTTCCCTCGCTTGATATGCATGACTGCACATTTGTCCACACCAAACTCCATTTTGATAGAATTACTAAAGTTTTCAGTAACCTTTAGTAAATCTATCAATTGTGAGTTCGTTGTGGCAAACAGCTTCAAATCATCCATATAAAGTAGGTGAGATATTACCTGACCTCCTCTTCGCAACTTATAACCTAGCCCTGAACCCTCAAGTAGAGTACTTAAAGGGTTCAGTGCTAGACAAAACCAAAGAGGACTCAAACCGTCACCTTGGAATATTCCCCGCTCGATTTTTACAGGTTCACCATCACCGCATGTCCTTCGATATCCTGGATAGCTAAGAAAAGTTCTCCATTGACTCATGCATGACTTTAAAAAGGTGCATAGAGTTGCATCGACTTTATACAACTCCAACACCCTCAAAAGCCATGAATGAGGAACGGAATCGAACGCTTTCTTATAATCTATCCAACATACGGAAAGATCTTTACGGTTGCGGCGAACCTGTTGGCTGATGGCCATATCAATGAGGAGGAGTTCTTTAGTACCTCGACCACCACTTCTACATCCATTCTGAGAGGCACTTATTACCGTATTAAAGCTAATATGCTTGGCAATTTTGTCTCTCAAAATGGATGTGAGAAGCTTATAGACTGATGGTAAGCAAGTGATCGGCCTATAATTGCTGGGGTTCGAGGTACTTCCTGTCTTATGAAGCAGGTGAGTAACTCCTGTTGTCATAAAAATTGGCAGCGAGCCAGAGTCAATAGCTGCCTGGAACTGAGATGCCAAAAAAGCATGTGAACTACGGAACCATTTCATCCAAAAGTTTTGCAGTCCGTCCGCTCCTGGAGCTTTCCAATTTGATAACGAACGGACTGCATTACTCACATCTAAATGGTCTATTTTTACAGGTTCCATATCTACAATGCCTTCACATGCTTTCTCGACATCACACATCCAGTCACCTTCGGTATGATTTACCGGTGCCGACCAGATGCTGCGCCAAAACATGTTCGTTACGTCAGCATCCGGTAGGCTACCAGTACTCACACCTTTATCTGGTCGCTCCCAATTCCTATAAACACACCTCTGGTCTCTTTGGAATGAGCAATTGATGTTATATCGGTCCACACGTTTCCTATATCGACGAATACGGTGTGCCCATGCATAGATTTTTTGTTTCCAGAAATCAATGCGCTCCGTGACACGAGCGCTATATTCCTGAGGACTAATGTCAGTCCCAGAAAACGCTCGCTTCACGAAGCGCATCACTTTTGGCCGAGTGTTACCTAATTTAAAACAAGTTAGTTTGCCAATGAGACCCCTTGCCTCAGTGATACGTCGTTCGATTCTGGATTGCCAGACAGGAACAATAGGCTTTGGCCGCGTAACAAGGTCAGGTGATGGTATTTTAACTCTTGCTACACGGCAAACCGTAATAGCTGCACAATACAGAATCGAATGGGTATCACCGAGAGACCCACTATTATCTAAATATGTAGATAACAATGAGTCAACAGCACTCACGAGCATAAAGTTTTTTCTATGCATGGGCAACCGTGGTAAACGTGGTCTTAAATTATTAGGCATGAACCTATATTCACGAATCGCACATTCCAAAGTTACCCTAGCCTTATTATATTTATTATTATTATTATATCGGGGGTGACTACCCTCTGACCTATCCATAATTTTACCCGCGACAAAGACACTGCGCTGACAACCATTACGTAATAGAGGTAAATGTCATCCTGATTGCAATGGATAAACGTCACTACCAAAAAGTTCATTTGACCCGTTCAAAATAAACAAAACTGTGTCTATGCAAGAAAGTCGGGTCGGGGCACCGTTACGTAAAAGTTGAAGAAATATGAACCGCAAATAATGTTTTCAGACGATCAGGTAACACCATCAGAATTTCGGTAACAAGAGTCTACGCGCTCGGTCAACGCGTCAGACGTAGACGGTCAAACTAATCGAAACTGTCATGACAAAACGAAAACATATCATTGAACTTGTCAGTTCATATCGATTACGACGTGAAACTGATGTCGGTATGAATTATCGATAAAGCGGTATATCGATGCACAATCAGATCTGTCATCGAGTTTATAATCGATTCGAAGTCAATAAAATTATGGTTTTGGCACCTCACTGTACTTTCATTTGACAGGTTGGAGAAATCGTCACTAGAGTCATGGTGCTATCAAAACTATACTATATTTACCAACCAATTTTGTGTTGCTTAGGTACCAGCATACGGCCTAAGGGCTGGGTCATAGAAGCCTATAGAAGGTTGCCAACCCTGAAATAGTAGCACTAGAGTTGACAAGCCTAATAGAGCTCTTAAAGAACCTTACTGTTGATAAGACGGCGATTAAAAGCATTTTTCACCTAACTTAGCGACTGTGGAGGAAAATTGCTTTGCCAGCCTATACTGTCACAGCCTGTACATTCAAGATATTTTTTTTAAAATAACGTCAAACTTTGTTTTTCTTCGTGTCTGTTTGTTTGTTTATTTGTTCGGGGTTGGAGCAAAATCCAGTAGAGTGATCAAAATTTTACTGTTAGGATTTTTTGGGTATATATGAAACGTAGACAACGCTTTTTGTTTCATCAAAATCGGACCAGCAAAAGTGATAGTACAGCTTGAACTATGTTTCACTAGACGCCCTATGCGTTGTAGAGGTCAAAGTAGATCGGTTTATTTGTTAAACTCAGCTGGGGAACGAAGTCGCGGGCAAAGCTAGTATGTATATAAAAAGGTTTCGCCACATAACCAATCTATAGGATCGATCAGTAAGAATCGGCATAGCTCACCTTAGTACTGACTCTAAGGTACCTATTTTATGTGTGAAAGGAACTGGAGAATTTGTGACAGTATTTTTCCATGTGAGGATGACTTACGACCATTAACAAGTAAAGATCGCTCTGCAGCGAAGTAGATAGGTACTACTTCGTTATTTTTAAGCTTGGTACTTTTTTTTTTTTACTTTTTGGGACATAAAGATATGATAAGATCCTGATAATACTCGTAATTTGAACATAACAACCTTGACCCATCACGCGAGGCGATGGTAAAGTCCGTTAAGGTCGTTCCATTATGAGCTTGTAGGGATGTAATTTTCCCTTAAAATCATTGTTATTTTTTTGTTATACCACCAGGGTGGCAGACAGGCATACGGCTCACCTGATGAAAAATGGTCGCCGTAACTTATGAACGTTTGGAACACCTGAAGAGCTATAGTTGTCCTACCGACACTGCAAAAACTCCTTTTGAAGAACCGCTGACTAGGAAATGCATTCTACAGAGAGCCCTGGTTGGTAGGCACACTACTTGCCTTGCACAAGCGTTCCGGCCGCAAAGCCCTATCTGAAAAAAACAACCAGGGCGACTTTCTTTTTGTCAAACATGAACAGTTTTTGTAGTCGTATATCAATCAATCAATACATATAATAAAATCGTAACTGTCTGTTTGTCTGTACGTTTGTGCACGCTAATCTCAGCAACCGCTCAACCGATTGTAATGCGGTTTTCATTGTTGCGTTGCGGTTTACTCCACTTAACATTTAGTGTTTGTTTCATGTCAATGGTTCGTAAACAAAAAGTTATATCAATCTAAAGAATCACATTTAAAATGCAGAGTACGAAGTCGCAGGCAACAGCTAGTTATGAAATATTATTTTCACTTCTTATGCTCGTAAAGTTCTTGTTTATGCTGGGTGTATGCGGACTAAAACAACATTTTATGCTCTAGTGCATAAAGTTATTTTTCTTCTTCTAAAACAATATGGCCATACTAGACCGTAGAGATGGTACCATGAAGATCGTGTTACTCTATGAACCAAACATAATAAAACGCTATTAAATAACTTGTTTTTTTTGTTACATTTAATTTGTACTTTCTGTGTTCTATATAAATTAAGAGCATTAAAAATCAGATAGTAATATGAGTGAAAAAATATTATAAAATGAACTTATGATTAGGCAGTATAGGTCTCGTTACCCATGCCTAATGCTTCATGTAGAATGATTAAATTACATTGAATGTACAAAATTGTTTAAATGTTACTTTTAATTTTAATTAAAGACTTTAATTTACAATATCACTGTTTCATTTCCTTGCAATCGAAGTGAAAAGCAGAGTGTATAACTCGATCATAAAACCCATTTTATCCTCGACTTAATATCCACCCTCGCCTTTGGCTCGGGCGGATAAACGTCTCGTATAAAATGGCTTCTTTTATGCACTTGTAGTACAATCTACTATTGTATTGAGGAATCTTATGTTGCTTATTTCATTTCGCAAACTCCTATGTTATCTATCTATATATTTATTTAGATTAAATAAACGCACATTTATATATTATCAATTATATGAATGTGTGTTTATTAATTAGTTTAATTGTACTGCGCTTTTAAGTAAAATGTCGTAGAATAAGCTCTCTACCACGATTTTCCCTGAAATCAATCGAAATTTACAGATGAAATGACATTCTGTCTCATGATATGTCGTCTTTAATTAAGAGACAAATACAGTCTACGCTTTCAAGATTGAGAAATACCGACTAGTAGCAAAGATAATAATAACAGTATTACATACTAGTCGTTATCCGTTCACAGTTAATTTACCTCTGACAGATCATTTTCTGTGAGTTGGTATTGCAGTGAAGTAGCCCTATCAGTGCCAGTTTAATACCTTTTACCGCATATTACAGGGAGATTATAAGATGTACCTAATCGTTAGCACGAGAAGGGGGGCTTATTGTATTATTTCCAGTAAATATACTTAACTTCACCACACCCGTGGTTCTGTCACTATACGATTGTACTTAAGTTTCCTCTATGTTTACCTATATAGATAGGTATTTAAAAGAGACACTCTTTACGCTCACCAAGGAGAGCGAAGTTGCTGTTTCCACGACTCAAATAATTTTCATGAACAAAAAAACCGCAGCAAAAGAAGAAAATAAGTTTCAAGAGTACATGGGAAAACACAACCATATTATGGTAACACAAAAATAAATGAAGCCAAGCTCTCAGCTAGAGGCAAGAACCACGGCTGACAACTTTTTTGATGTTCTTGCAAACTCCCTGGTGTTTTCACATCCTATTCAATATTTTTGTAGTCATTAAATGATGAAGACTACGTAGTATAGACTACTAATCGTCAATCTTCGCTTCCATAATTGACTTGTCGTACCTACATTAATTTGAAAGTTTCGACGTCAAATTATTGAAAACCAGCTCGTATCAGCAAAGTTTGATTACCAATATAACGTCAATATACATAATTTTTCAATTATAAGGTATAATTGAAAAATTATGTATATTGTACATTATATTTTACGAATCATCTTAACTTCAAATCCTCAACTATTTTATTTCTCATCAATTTATATTCAAACGCTACTGTTAATATAAAGTATCGGTAAATGACATGTTATTTATTTATGTAATAGATTTTTTTTAAATATTCGAATGTAGGTACTATAACAGTCTGTATAAATATGTCATAATCCATTCAATGTGAAAAATATCAATTACATTGACTGAACATCATAATAATTTTAACATTTTATGACGTGGTTTGTGACGTCACTGCTAGTTAAAATGTCATGAATTATCGACAACGATTTAGACACTAAAAAGGGAATATATGAGGGATATAAAAAAGAGACTTGGCTAATGTAGAGTGTACAGTGTGCAAGTGATGAGCGCAGCGCGATTAAATTTGATGACAACTAGAGAACTGGCTTGGGCGTAGTTCTTAGGGTGAACGCTTTTCTATATTACTGATTGATGATCGTTTTGTAATATCGTCCTGGAATAAATTTTAGGCTTGTAGATTAATCACTATTAACCTTTACCTTTAGTAACAATAGTCAGCTTAGACTAAAGCTAGTCAATAGCTGTGAAACTGTGTATCTAAGATATACACAGTTTCTCTCTACTATTACACATGTTCCATAGTCTCACCTAGAGTAGATAATTGATTGAATGATTTACACTTCTATTAGCGATTATCTTATCACCTTTTCTTTGGATAAAGGGATCTGAAGCTTAGTCTCCGCTTTTATTTGTTGCTGTCTGATTTTTTATTCATTTAACACCGCATAGCTAATTAAAACGCTTCTCCGCTACCGCTACCACTTCTGACACAGGCCATCGTACGCGGACGTCCCACCGAGTCAACCGGCGTCACCCGCCGTACGTGTGCCCTGACGATAAGAACTCGTGAGTTGTAACAGTGCTCAAAGGTACATCAGATACCATGACAGCCCTGTCAGCCTACCATCTTGTTAATAACGAGCTAGATACACTTGTGGGAAACTTTCAAATAGGTTAGTATAATCGGGGACGGTAGGCTTCAATCTTATTCTTCGATGCTACTGCATGAATAATCATAATTCAGATTTTTGAAGTGAAAACTTTTTAGGCACATAATAGGCATTTGTACTAGGAAAATCATTTGAATAGAGCGCTCACCGAAAACTGTTAACCAATAAAATCCTAATTTTTCAAAAATTCTTCTGTCGGTACTTCTGGAGTTCCATTACTTTTTTCTAGATGTATAAGAGGATCCTGTAAAGATTTTGGCAACGAAGTTCAACTTATCTGCTCGCTGATCTACAATAGTCAATAATGGACAAGGCTCTGACGCTAACATAATGCTGATACCCACAATATACCAAGATATGATATCTATACATATTACTTACATAATATAAGTTTGATAAGTGATAAATTACTCGTAACACTAAACCCAGTCATTTCAGATGAAGTTTGAACTTAAACACCCTCATAAGTTATCCTAGACCATCGACTGCACATTTTTGTCCGTGTTAGTAAGAATTATATTCCTCACATAAATTTATGATTTCACATGCCATTCATAAGAGGAATGAATGGTGTTTTATATGTCCAAAGGGTCGAGAAACGCCGAGTTTAGTGTCTTGCAATTCTGCCACTGTAGGGCCTCAAACTGGATGTTAGCGGAGAGCGGGGCGGCGGCGATTGCAGCGAGAACGTGGCGCCAAAGTACAAGAGAGTAGGCAACTTCGAACAAACTGAAACAATACACTTAAAAATCTCAGGGAACGTGGAGATCTGATTGAAACTTTTAAGATCCTAAATGGGCATTAGAGGCATTTAGAGGGATTTAATCAACTGTTCTTGCAAAACAACAATACCCATCTAAGAGGTCACCGCCTTAAGTTACGGACCAGCTTATCTCATAATAACCCCATAAACACTTTTTGAGCAACAGAGTTGTTAGAGTGTGGAATAAACCCCCAGACGAAGTAATATCTGCACAAAATGTGAATCAATTTAAGAATAGGCTTGATAAGCATCTAAACTTAAATATAAAGTAATGGAGAACAGCAGGATACAGGCCCTACCAGTTGATTCAACTGCTGCCTGATTTCCTATAATAATAATAATAATAAAAATGCAACGAAAGCGGTTTGCTTGTGTGCGAGTACTTTGGTGCCGCGCTCTCGCCGGAATCGCCGTCGCTCCGCTCGCTGCTGACACCTAATCTGACGCCTATTGCTTTTATCTCAAAGTGAGGTTTTAGTGTGTGGTATAGTTCGGTGCTAAATAGACTGCGAATGGAAGGATTATTTATAACTTCATTCGAATAGCACTGTAGAAGTTATGAATGCTGGATTTAGTTGACAGGTTCATCAACCTTCGCGGTTTTCAAAATTGTTGTGATCTGAGATGGTCGAAGCCAGAGAAGTTAGTTACGGATCTGATATGCTGTAATATTATATTATCGTTGGCAGTACTTAGTAAGTTTATTTTTTGTTATTTTAAATAACCTGTCAATATAGGAAAATCCATCTCAATAATTCAAGCTTGTAAAATTGTATTTGCTTCCTTACTGATGATTTAAACCCTTAGGCTGAGCGCACATTGGCGACATAAGTCCCTCTGTCGAGATGTCTCGCAGACAAAACTATTTTGCGGTGCACGCCCACGTCAAATAAATCGGCAGCCGATATTACCTATTATTTATATTGATAGGTACAAGCAGTGAAAAATGGAAGAAGGGATTAGAAATCTATAACCTGATTAATAAGATAGTGAGTAGTGTTAAGCTTTTTTAATACGTATGGAAATCCTCGTGGATGTTAAGCTGGACTACTACCGACTAAAAAAACACAGTAGGTACCCTGACATCTGCACATGGCCGGGAGCCCCGAATACGCCCTCGATAGAATATCCCTCAAGGCACCCATCACTCTATCTAAGCTTCTTTATTTTTACTCCCAGGGCTGACCACGACAATTTTTACTAAGTCAATGGGTACCTACAAATGTTCTGCCACGGTTGTAAGGCGATATAATATTCGTATGTACTGTGAATACAAGTACCTACATTAGTTTTCGGAATAGTTTTAAAAAGCAATTAGTATGTTAACTTTATCATATTAACCATCTCGCCTCGACCAAAGTCGTCTTATTTTATTGTTTTCAGGAGTTTAAATTGCATATTTTTTACGCTATTAAGTTTTCAAGTTAATCTCGACGTAAGTAATTGTTTACACAAAATGTATGGAAAAATTAATAGAAGATATTAAAGTAAAAACTCAGACACGGAAGTCGTTGTAATAAAAATAACTGTTGTCTGAACCGTATCTCTTTTTATAGATAGTTTTGCGTTTTACACACAAAAATGTTTAAGTCAATGTCCTTAAGAATGTACATAACCATCTTCAGAATCTGTGAACAGATTTTAAAAAGACAACTTGTTTAATTAAAATACTATTAAATGACGTCAGCTTCACTCCGACTAAAATTATTATCTGTTGACCATAAAATTGTCATCAAGTCGACGTTGAATGTGCGTGGCTCTGGGCTACACGAACTATTTACTACGGGGTAAATATGGTAGCCCTAGAACTACTAAGCCCATCCAGATGGCTTACCAAAAGCATTATTATTTCAATCTCACCTTAACTTTCATAGTGTGAATTGAAACGTCAGGATTTTAGTGATCTGTCTTCCGAACTCTTTCATAAACTATATATCTACTCTATGCTATGATATATGAATTTAGTCCGATTCATACTGTAGTTACAGTATGAATCGGAATAAGTTACAGTCGTGTCAACTTCCCAGGCTGAGCCCGCACTGCGGTTGGCGGTAGCGGTTTCTAACCTCAAAATGTTAATTCCAATGAAACCAAAGACACGGTTTCATTGGTTTTGACATTTTGTTGTTAGAAACCGCAACCGCTTACCGTGAATGTGGATTCGGCCTTACGAATATTAAAATGAGAACGTAGCACATAGGTTACATATTATCACGCTAATTTGCCTAGGTACAAGGCAGAGAGATTGTCAAATTTTAACGCAGTACAATTTTCTCGCGCACGGAGTCACGGATAAAATACGGATCTACTAATAAAATATTAAACCTCCTTTGTCTTTAGTATCTCATTTATTGCTTCATGAACAACAACTGTCATTATTTCTTTCTTTTATTACCACTGCTTTTTATTGTTTTAATAATAAATAGACTTTAATTTTATTTTAATTACATTTTTAAATCACATACCTACCTCTACTTAGGTAAAATAGCAAAGTTTAATTGCAACAAGTATAAAAATTGTCTAATTGGTCTTTTTCAGACTGATAGTTCATGGAATTGTCAAAACCCTACAAATCGTTGCATTTCGCATTTTGAGTTAGTCACTTTTACATTTTAATAATATTATATCTAATACAAAGAAAAAAGTCAGGAATTATTAATTACTAACATGAAAATAATATCAACACTTATACCTACACTTTTTTTGGAAAAACACAAGTACTTCAACCTTCCAAGGACTTACTATGTCTGGGCGTTTCTGTGAATGACTATGTATTATATTAATACATAGTCATTAATAGAAACGCCCAGACTCTCGAGATAAATATTCATAGATTACACAAATTTTATTCCTAGTGGAAATACAACCCAGAACAGGACCGAGGTCTTTTTTTTTCGTGTGGAAATCCTACATGGATGCTATGCCGGACTCCTACCGACTAAAACCACACGATGCCTTACAACTGTCTACGGCCGGGAGTCCCGGGTAAGCCCTCGGAAGGATGTCCCAGGGCTCTCGGCAGACTTTGGCGAACACTTCACCCTCGCCTATGGGGTTCGGGTGCTATCTCGCGTCTGGGGAGTTGGTTCGGGTGTTAACCTGTTACTTGGGGAAGGGGGGGGGGGGTAGGAGTTGAGTACTGTCCCACCACTATCACCACTATGAGGGGCAAAGAGATATTTGCCATCGTCTTGGCCTGCTTCTGTAAGAACGGCGAGCAGCCAGCTCACCGTTCTCAGGCCCCCGGTCATGGAGGTCGGTAGTCTTGGGCGTATAGCAGCCTGCGATGACCTCGCCGCCGACTGCGGAACTCGGGAGGGAGATTTCTCTACCAGTCCCTTCCTGCCACCTCTTTTTGAAGCATAACTTGCTCGCAAAAAGATGCAGCGGCATCCCACTTGCTTCCGCTAGAGACCATAGCTTTCACCATGGTCTCCAGCGTGAGAGTACTGGGTAAGTACTGGGTTATTTAACAGGACCGAGGTCTTGATTCAACATTGCACTAAACGACCACTAGACCAACGAGGCAGTCAAATATTTTGACGATGATGATGATAATGATTTGAAAGAAATATAAATCGATTCAGGAATGAAATTCATACGAGTTCAAAATTTTCGTAGGGACTTCCAATTTGCTATCTCTGTACAAAATTTCAGCTTAATCCGTTCAGCCGTTTGAGCGTGATTGAGTAACAAACATCCAATCTACCTTCACTTGTTCCTTTACAAGTTCTTATTTAATTAAGCTTACAAAACGACTCACACACACAATAATCCGCTGTAAAATGCGAAATGAAACTTACATTCTGCGAGCAATAGAGCAAAACGGTGTGAATTCAACAAAAGGCGTTAAACCTATTTCTTGCTTTGAACTCGCCGCCTTGGGGCTTATCTACATCTACACTAGGTACTAATATTATAAAGAGGAAAAAATTTATATTTTTGTATGTTTGTTTGTAATGAATTAACTCAAATACTATTGAATCGATTTAATGAAATATTCTTTCACTGTTGGGAAGCTACACTATCCCCGGGTAACATAGGCTATATTTCATTCACGTATTCCCACGGGAACGGGAGCTACACGGGTGAAACCGCGTGACGTTTGCTAGTGTTTGTATACATTTACACTATGTCATCAAGGCTGGCAGTCATGAAAAATTGAGTACATAAATGTTTATAGAACAGATTTCAAATGTAAGGCTGAGCGCACATTGGCGACAAGACTGTCTCAAGACAGACTAACGCTTTACTGAATCTATGAAACTACGATCACCGCGAAGGATACGTTCACAGAAATCAGAAAACTGTTTTCTGATGTCTTTGATTAAGTTTTACAGCAAAGCTATTTCACGGTGCACGCCCACCTCCTGCAATATTATGGCCGAAAATCGAACCGATCGGATTTTTAATGTAAAACAAGAGTCAGATTTAAGACAGTCGTGTCTCTTTACCCGGGGAAATCCTTCCGAGGGCTTACCCGGAGCTCCCAAGTACAGTAGGCAGGGAACGCGTTGTTTTTTAGTCTGTAAGAGTCCGGCATAGCATCCATGACGAATTTTTACACATTAAAAAAAAGTCGTGTCTATAATATACGTTCAGTCTAACAGTATTAAGTAAGCTCAACTAAATCACCTGGCGGCTCGAGGTGCGAAACATTTATGAACTGCGGTGACTTAATATCTAGAAATTTGAATAAATTAAAAAAGAGGTAAAACTTACTTTCAAAGGGGACAACTATAACCCTTTGAAATTATGATTCTATAGTTTTATAGCTGAGGTCGGGACTTTATGTATTTGTGGAAAAAGATCAATATCGAGTTGTTATACCTACCTATTAAATTATCTTTGGTCTACCCTACCCCATGAGGATGCTAAACACACATTGTAAATTTATAATACATACAATATTATACTTAGAGTAATAGACTCCCCTCTGCGTGTGTTTCGCGCCTCCTCCACCGGTACAACCAACCTATCGTATGGACTATTTGGTAACCCTACGGATGCCACCAAGGCCATCAATGTATTTAGAGATCATCTGTAAAGATTTATGTAAAAAACTGACTAGGATTTTTGCGAATACCTAATTCAAATTTACCACATAGAATCCAATGAGCTACACATGAAGCCAACCGTATCACACAATTTTATTGTACTTTCCTGTGTATTATGACTGTAAGCAGTCCATTAATAAATAACACATTTATTTATATTATGTCCCTTTTTGAAGTAGTTTCTTTCAATTATTAAACGCACGACATTTTTCTTAGTTGTCATAGAAAACTAATAGTACTACGTACTTGCTGGTTATGTATTCTGTAAAACATAAATTTGATAAATAAACTATAATTATAAAAGAAAAATCTATAATACTGTTGCCAAAGAAACTCAGATCAGCAGACGGGGTCAAACTAACATAGAGTTGAAAACCAGCAAAATGTCAAACTAAAAAGTATATGTTTCGCTTCGCTCGTTTAATTAAAATAGTTTTCTGTAAAAAAGCTGCGTAGATACACTAATGTTTTCAATATTTCGACACCAAAGTATATGTAACATACCACCTTTTAAAACATACCACAAACATACAACAACTGCCATACATAACAACCAACAATTGTGCGAAAATGCCATACATAACACACCACCATTGCAACGGTTCCTCGTGAAATTTCATTCATTCTAATGTTCTGAGGGACTAAAAAAGCAACATTGTATGTTTCATATTATGAAACGTAAAATGTTTGGTATGCTTTGTATGTTCTGTATTTCAAATTATATGAATTGTATGTTTCATAAACTGAAACGTACAATGTTGCCTTTTTAGGCCCGCTGACTGTTATTATTCCTATGGAATTCACAGAAACCACTCAGAATTACACAAATAATTGTCGAGTTTGAGGAAAAAACCTACTAACTAATCCTGTCGGCATGGCGACCTCTTGAACCGCAACCATAATATCCCTAACCATACTTGTATACTTTTCATTTAAACACAATATAATAGTAATACACGTAACATTGACTAACAACTTACCTGAAATAGTCGTTCTTGCAAAATATGTTGCTATCTCTCGCGTAACATCTTTGTTCAGAGTCCAGTGGCATTTTACATTCGCAACATTTCAGACATGGGGTGTGCCAGCGGCGTTCTAGTGCCAAAAGGTAATATCTGTCTGTGATACGGGACCCGCAGCCGGCACAGGCGTCTTCAGGCGGCGCTTGAGGCGTTTCATCCGGGGGTTCCCGCTTCCTGCAGGACGTGCAATCGCGGGGGGAGCCCGGAGACGCCGCAGGGGCCACGGGGGACAGGTCGCCGCCGCCCTCGTACGCCGATGTGATGTATCTCTCACTTTGTTGCTGTAACAAATACGATACATAAAGATGATGACTTCATTGCTGCATACCTATACATTATGTAAACTTACTAAACATTACTTGTTTATTCTTATTTTGTAACTCACAACGCCATCTAGTTTCAAACAAAGCAGATTTTTAATAAAATGGTAATAAAACTATATAAAACAGTATTTTTTTAACGTAGGTACTTATGCATGCAAATACACTGAAACTGCAAAACAAAAATACTTAGGTATTTAGACATCAAATATACATTAATTCTGACCCGGGGATCAAAACCGAGACCGTCGTCGGTTCGGTCGTCTGATCTTCTAATCAGTATTTCTTGTACCTACATGCAATACTGTAGGTATCGTCCTACATGTTCTGTTACAGGTAGTCTATGTTATTATAAAATGCCGCGTAAAAGACAGAATACCCCGAATTCTGCCCTTTCTATCCTCAGTGAGTACGATCGCATCAATAACCACACCAAATCCGTCGCATACCGTCTCATGATACACTCACTGAATACAAAAGTTGCGTAACTTAACTAAAATATTAATATATAACAGTAGCCACAACGAAGTAGCTTGCTTATAAACAGTTATAGCTAAGTATAATTTAGCCATTATTATATCTCTACAAACGTATTATATTTACAGCATTTTTATTTAATTGTATAAGATAATTTCCTTCATTTATATTTCAGTACTTACTTGTTATTTGAATTGTTAAACTTTTCAACCAATTACTAAATCATTTTAATTTATAATATCGCTACTGCCGCCGCCGTCGGTGGTATTGCAATTAGCCAAGACTGGCCTACAATGTGATGTTCAGGAACCTAAATTGATACACTACATTACACACAGTATGTTTACGGCAGAATATTTGATATACAACTAAATGGACTTGTATGATAATGAAGATGTTCAAAAATATCTTATAAACTTACTGAGGTTCTCAGAATACTGTGTAATTTGCGAACTCGTATGTTTAAAATTTGTAACAGTACCTAGTTAGTACCAGATGGATTAGCAATTTAGATAAATTAATGATAGGGACTTCATTCTGCCTCTCAAAAATTTACTCTCTATTTCATAATATTTTAATATAAAGTGAAAAAAGGACAACTTGGCCAATACGGGAAGTCAGCATACCTACTAATTGCTTTAAATATTTTATTTACTCTCTATTTTATTATTTTCAATAATATAAATCTCATTTTTGTAAACCGTAAGTTTTCGACTTTGCATAGGTTTAGTCTATTTAATAAAATATAAGCAAACATAGATACCAATTATGCAAAATTATGATTGAAAAATAGTGAAATTGTGTCAGAACAATGAAACTATGAAAGAGAGTTTTTTTGAACAAACGAATGTAGCGTTACACCTACACAGACTGAGTTCAGGCAAAGTGTTCAATATAGGTGTCTAGGTGAGTAGCCTAAAGCTGGATATACATACACACCAAGTGAATTATATCTATACTTAGATGTCGATGTATACATATGTATATACATCGACAGTAGTAGAGGATGTGTAAAAAGTAGCTAATGAACAAAGTGAGAGTCACAATCATAAAAGTCCATGTAACCCTTCTTTTCATATTTTTTAAAGGTTTCTTTCTTATAACTAAGCTGGCAAACAAGCTTGCAGATGTCAACACAGAAAACACTCTGGCTTTTGAAGCCACCTTCCTTCTTCGTCTTGAACTTATAAAAAGTAAAACGAAATACAAGCAGAAATGAAAATTATTTTACATTAAAATAATTTTCAATTATTTTACAATAATAAAGTAAGTAATTCCATTATTATTTATGCCTCGCGGTATCACCCCTTTCTTAAATATTTTCAGCAAAACAGATTACAAATATTTAGCCGCTTCAGTAATTAAAAGAAGGAACGAAAGAGTGGTAGTGGGTATTATTTATGTATTTACGTTGTTTGCTTCCTACCAGAAGATAAATAAAAAGATACCTTTTAGCTTACACAATTTTTTTTATAATTTTAGTTAGTATGAAACTACACGAAGCTTAATAATATTATGCAGTTTGTTATTAGTAGACAGAAACTGAATACATTTGATTATTAGAATCGTGCTTACTAGATTCTTGTGGTTGCCAACCACTAATTTATTTACATGTTGGTTTAAAAGACCTACTACTTGTTTTTGCACATATTGAAAGGTAAACTTTACAACGCCTCTAGTGGTTACTTAGGCAATTTCATCGAACGTTTCATCAAAAATCAAAAATCAAACGTTTCATCTCATGATTGAATCGTTGTTTTTTGGATCCCGGAGTTTGGTAAGACATTTTGGTAAATTTGGTTGACATTAGGTACGTAAACTTAATTACAATTTAGTCATTCCAACCTCAGAGTATCGATGTAACATCAAGTTGGAGATAGAAGCGATGTATTTGAAGGGATTATCGTTATTGCGATGGCTATTTTTCCCATGTCTATAGAGAATTTCTTTTTATACATTGGACACTTTTCAACCTCGAAAGTATGAAATATACGAGCTGTAATATCAAAATAAATTTTCAACACTGCTTGTCCTCTATATAGCCGATAGTATAATTTTATCACAGAAGGATTCACACGTCTAGACCGTAATCTGTGCAGGTTCAAAGTGGTCATGGCCTATCACAAACGCAGATCTAGGTCAATCATAATCAAGTTACATAATTAGCAGTCTGATAAACTTAGTAATCTATTGCGTACTTAAATAAGTCGTATAAAATCTTTGTTTTAATATACCGTATTAAAATTTTAGGATTTGGCAAACGAAATACGTGCTTATCTACTCCATAATAACCTACAGGCAAAGAGCTTATCAACAAGAACAGAAAGTATGTACTATGCTACCTTTTATTTTAAAGTGAGGAAAATCCGTCATGGATGCTATGTCGGACTCCTACCACACGTTCCCCACCTACTGCCTACGGTTGTGAGCCCCGGGTAAGTCCTCGGAAGGATGACCCCAGTATTATGCTGCTTTCTCACTTATCTCATGCAACCAATATTAACCTATACTACCTACATCCCACAGAATAATAGTTTTTACAATCAAGCATGACTCATTTTTTTCCAGATCACTCAATTACTGAGTTTCCATAAATACCTATACATGAGACTACAAAAACGAAATTCAAATTTTCAATGATTCTGTATTTAGATTTAGTGGCAGTTTGACAATTGAATTGTAAATATCATAAAATATTATAATGGAGACCTTTACACTAATGTATTGAATTTCACTAACTAATCTTAGAATAAAGTACCTACCCGGATAGTTTTAGAGAAGTTAAAGTAGGTATTTATAAGAATAAGTAGCGGCCGTCAGAACACAAAGTGTTACATATTGTGAAATTATTTTTGATTACAGCTGATCGTTCACGGTTTCCTGAAATATTATCCTTGTGTAAATTTATATTTTGGCGAATTGGAAAAAAGGAAAGTATTGTTAAAAGGATAAATAGGAAAAGTCACAAATGAAAGTACTGTAGAATACTGTGTATCTATATCTATATATATAAAAATCAATGCCACTTTTCGTTGTAATTTTATAACTCAAGAACGGGCTCACCTATCCAAACCAAATCTTTAGGCTTTGTTCGGAATATTTAGTAGATGGTTTATGTGAAGTTTGCACAAAATCGGTGTAGCGGTTTTTCATTTATCACGCAAACGAAGTTGCGCGGGTCAGCTAGTTAATAATAAAATTCTAAAAGGCAACCCGTTTGCCCACGAAGGTTGGATTATAAATGGGTCTAAAAAGTATGTGTATATTAATTGATTCACCATCCCGGTTCGTATTTTAAATTTCATGAGCATTTCCTTCTCCTCAGTCTCAGCCAACACAAATTATTATTCAGTTTATCTTTCACCGATCAAACAAAAACTTGAAACAATTTAAACATGATCCGAAATAGATAAAAAATACGCAAGTGAAAAAAACCAGCAACAAAATTAGTCTGACGTTATCTTGAGGCTTGTATAAGTTTTCACACCGAGACGTTATATTGTTACAAATACCTACGGTAACGCTAAAGGCGGTAAGGTACAAAACTAGTAAGCTTATAATTATCGTTGAACACAAATTTATGCTAACAGTTAATTAAACAAAAATAATTAGTTATAAATTTGTGTGTAAAAAGTGTTGAGTATCTCAATATCAGGATAATTATTTGAGCTATTTTCACGCGGTAGCACGGTGGTAAACATGATTACATTTTATGTTTTTTTTTACATAATTATTTACGCAGACTTTCGTCGGCAGTTTTCTGAGGCTACTTTATATTTGAGAATAGATTTGGGTAAGACGAGCGAGTCGAATTTACTGGACACTAGAATTTCTAAGAATTATTTGTAAGGTAAATCCAACAACAATTTAAAATTAATTTAATAACTAAAGAAAGCTTAAAAATAATCTCCCAGAGAAGAAGAATTTATGTTAAAAACCACATGATTTAAAGAGCCTTTCCTTTACATACTTCTAGAACTTAGAGCAATCTCTGGATTCAATACGAATGTTAGCACGTTTAATTTGATTCTCTTCACCTCAAACACAGCACCAATTCTTCAGCTAAGTATAGAGTAGATGACAATTTATAATATAGAAAGTAGCTCGACGGCATACTCTGTTTCTTCAATTTAAAAAAAAAATGTTTTATTTTATAAATCTGTAATAAACTCTGTTCCGGAATCTTCATAATAAAATTATGAAAAGCAAGTGGCAGGCAAAGTGAACTTTCAGATTAGTTTAAAACTAAAGGTATTTATTCACTAATTTGTAATTAAACTTTATATTTAAACATATACAGATCTGTGAGTAGGATAATATTATGTGGAAAATAATACGACTAAAAATAACGCTAACACGCTTTTCAACATTTAAACGGGTAGTTTCTCTGTCAATCAATAAAATTAATATAATTATAAATACTACAGTCAGCATTTTCTCAAATCTTTAAGATTTTTTATTGAATCTTACTCAAGTCGACGAGTCGAGTTTGAAAGATAAAAAAGCAGCAGCGGATGTCCATTTCAACTTTTCAACAGGGTCAACTTATTACGTGGGCCGTGGGACTAAATGCAATTGGTCAAATGTGGTACCTCAGCCTACCCCTTCAGAGTAAAAGCGTGACTGTAGATATATTGTAAGTATGTAATTACCTCCGTATCAAATAAAATAACTACGCATACAAATTATTCCTGTGAATTTATTTGCTATAACAATTAGTTAGTCCGATGTGAGACTTAACGTTAGATGGTACCTAACAAACCGTCGGAAACAGTACGAAACTAGTATTTTTAGTTTTAGATAATTTGCTGGTATTTTTTGTAGTATTAAATTAAAACTTAACATTAATTATTCACTTAAAATTAGTATAAAGGCTTAATATTATCATAGTTTTCTAAATGGTATTATTATATTATATTTATTACTGGTTGTGGCCCACCGCACGCCTCTGCTACCGTGGGAATTGGTTGTTTTGTGTTTCTCTTCATAAATGTTACACCACTTTACAAGTTTTCAAAATCTATATGACTACTTAGGTAAATTTTTGCAACGATTTCAAATCACTATTTCAGGTGGTCGGTTTATTTGGCACGAACAACATTTATGGCACGAAACCTACGAAACACAAATTAATTTTTCTAAAAGTAAACATATCTGTTATAGAGATTAATGATATTGAATTAGTATACATAATAATATGTTTGCTCTATTTATGTATCTATAACATAAATTATATACTAAATAAGTGTTTCAGTCGCATAATTCCATCTTCCTTATAAGTTTTATGTTATATTACATAGGTGTCTACAGCAAATCAGGAACGTTTCCAGAAAATATTTTAGTGACGTCTGTACATAACGTAGGTACTTACCTACTTATAAACAAATATTTTCCTATATATAATAGGAAAAATTTACTCAACAAACTATATTTATATTGACTAGGTACAGGTGTAGTTAACTAATATTTAGATAATGTTGATAAACAAATTCGTAAAAATGTCTTTATGAACAGCCTCGTTGGTCTAGAGGTCGAAATGTGCGACTGTGAATTACAAGGTCGTGGGTTCGATTCCCAAAGGAGACAAAAAAATGTGTGTTCATAAATGTTGGTCTCGAGAGTCTGGGTGTGGTTCTATGCAAGATAAGTATGTATTATAAGTACCTAATATCCGTGATCTGATACCTATAACACAAGCAGGTTATTACTGGCTTACTTTGGGATGAGATAACGATGTGTGAAAATGTCTTTGAATATTTTTTTCTTTTACAGTTTAAAAAAGTAGCTTCACCCGTGATATTCTATGATAAACTTTAACCCTGAGTGGAATTTTGAGTAATGCATTGTTAGCTAGTGCCTACATTGGGTAAGATAGCCTACCCCAAAAGTTTCAAGTTTCTATGTAAAAGAAAAGGGTTTCGGCTGGGCGTTGATAGGTGAGGGACTCCCCTCATCATTTTATTAGATCTATATGATCAGATATCTTTTTGCAAGGAAATTCTTTAGATTTAAGGCTGAGTGCACATTTGCGACATCACTTTCTTAAGACAGACGGTAGTCTTAATACATTTATGAAACTGTGAACGCTACTAAATCTATAAATCGGCAGTCGATTTTTACGCAGAAACTGATTGGATTTTCAATGTAAAGTAAGAGTCAGACGAAGTCAGTCGTATCTTTAATGTGCTCTCAGTCTATGTTGACCAAGCAGGCCCAAGATGACAGCGTGACGTGGACGTGATACATTCACGCACACCACACGCCCCAAGAAATAAATAAATAAATATTTACGGACATTTCACACACCGCTATCTGATCCCTAAGTAAGCTTGGAATTAACCTGCTTGTGTTATGGGTATCAGACCACGGTTATTAATACTTATATACTTTTTAAATACATACATATTATACATAGAAATACCCAGACTCTTGAGACAAACATTTATGGGTCACACAAATATTTGTCTCCGGTGGGAATCGAACCCACGACCTCCAGCGCCGCAGGCGGTATCACTACCGACTGCGCCACAGAGGCAGTCAAGAAGCGGGATAACACCCGAAAACCCCCCAAAGACGTGGGATAGCACCCAAACCCCCCCCCCCCCCCCCTAGGTGAGGCTGCAGTGGCAGTCAAGGTCTGTTGGAATCCTGGATCGAACCGTAGACAGTAGGTAGAGAACGTGTGGTTTTTAGTCGGTAGGAGTTCGGCACAACATTCATGTAGGAATTTCCTCACGTTAAAGAAGTCTAAGTTAACCAAGAAACCCTATACCTATAAAAATGTCTAGCATTCATTCATGTGGCTTTTTTTGTTCTGTTTCCTTGTTCTGATACAATTTGATGTTTCATAAAATTTATATTATCTACTTCTTTTTCAATTATCACTGCAAGGAAAGTTGGGTCATTAATAAATTGATTAATGGTCGTCTCAGACATAGACTCGATCGGATATTCTTTTGATAGTTATTTTATAACATAGATAAGCTTTGGTGTAGAGAAGTAGTCTATATCTAATATTATAAAGAGGACAGATTAGATTGTTTGTTTGTTTGCATCTAATAGGCTCCGAAACTACTAAACCGATTTGAAACACTCTTTCACTTTTGGAAAGCTACACTGTCCCCGGTGAACATAGTCTATATTTTATTCCCATATTCCCACGGGAACGGGAGCCACGCAGGTGAAACGGTGTGACGTCGGCAAGTGTTAAATAAATATAGAATATATAATATTGGGGTAAGCAGAGGCATAATAAATGACCACGTTTCACCGTTAGTTTTTGTCTCCCGTGCATATTGCCTTGTCAAATAAGTAAATATAATACCTAAATATCGAAAACTCCTCCGAAAATTCGTTACTTTAAAACTTAAAAGAAAGCGCAAAAAGAATTAAGTAAACAAATTTGTTTATGGGTAAGACCGTGGTGGAATAAAGAACATCTTAACACTTACTTTCCAACTGTCAACCAGTCTAAAACTATGTTGTTTTAAATTAAAAAAGAGTAAAATCAATTTTTACTAGGGCCAGCAAACTTATAAAGTTCATCATACCTAGTCTACAGCATAGTGGCATCCCTATTGTTCTGTTCTCTATTTAAGCTCTATCCTACTAGTATTATAAATGTGAATGTTTGTAAAGAGTGAAGATGTTGGTATGTTTGTTACTCAATCACGCTCTAACGGCTGAACGAATCAGGCTGAAATTTAGTACAGATAGCTTATAGTCTGGAATAATGTGTTATTCCTACTACTTTCATATCTATACTAATATTATAAAGAGGAAAGATTTGTTTTTTTGTTTGTTTGTTTGTAACGAATAGGCTCCGGAACAACTGAACTGATTTGAAAAATTCTTTCACTGTTGGGAAGCTACACTCTTTGCGGTGAACATAGGCTATATTTTATTTCCGTATTTCCACGGGAACGGGAACTACGCGGGTAAAACCGCGTGACGTCCGCTAGTTTAAAATAGTAGTAATAAGTAGGATAAGTAGTAGGTAAGTAGAATGGGGTTAGTAACAAACGCAAGAACTTCATTACCCAAAGCTTCATGATGCTTGCAATTTTAAAGTGCCTAATAAACTTAACGCTTCAGAACTAAATATACTGAAGTGTTAATAAAAATACTTCACTATAAAATTATAATTGTTGGTATCCTACTTGCGAATGACATCTATACTTATAAAACTGTAGAGGGTTAAAAATCTGTTCATAAAAGATATTTTGATTTTTTTGTAGGAGTTATTAATTATAATTAAGCTGTTACAATACCTAAGCTGAAAATGTAATTAAAGAAACTTTGCCCGGCTGTCTGCCTGTCTGTCCGGCTTTGTGTATTCCTTAATGGCATAACGCCGAAGCTACTGAAACCTTGGGTTAAGGATGCCATTGATCCCGATATTCTCTGCGATTTTGGCAGAGAGGATGAAAGACAGAAATGATTTTTCAGATATAATTGACCAACGCGTGTTTTTTTTTCACGTGAGGAAAATCCTATGTGGATGCTACGCCGGACACCTACCGACTAAAAACCACACTTTCCCAACTTAATGTCTACGGTTGGGAGCACCGGGTAAGCCCTTGGAAGGATGACTCCAGGATTCCCAAACAAACCTCGACTACCATTGCGGCCTCACTAGGGGGTTCGGGTGTTATCCCGCGTCTTTGGGGGGTTGTTCGGGAAGAAGCAGAAGTAAAGATGGTGAGCAGCCACTACCGTCCTCAGGCCCGCGGGCATGGAGGCAACGCATGTTCTAATCTCAATAATTTATTTGTAGTGTTACAAAGAATTACTTTTAGGAGGTCCCATACAAGTTTCAGTAATGATGGTATTGTAGTTCAGAAATAAAAGACATCGAATCTCAACGTTGGAAAATATTATTATAAGAAAAAGCAAACTCTTGCCACGCTCGCACGCTCCCGGCTGCTTGATGAAAAAATCAACCTCGCTCTCACTCTTTCTCTTATTATTTTATACTTAGAGGACATTGATTTTAAACAAACTTAAGCTTGAACTTTAGAATGGGATGGGAACTGATAGACTAACTTATATATTTCTAAATATTATCATGCATATTATACATAGAAAATACCCAAACTCCGAAACCAACAAAAACGAAGTTGTGCGGGTTCAGCTAGTTTGAAGTTAAGACCCTAATAAAAATTTTAAAATTTAATAGTTTTTGCTTATTTTTCAGTATAATTAACACACATTTAACTATCTATAAAATGTTATAATTTCAGCTAATAAACTCACTTTGACTTCAATTAAGTGTTTATAATATTATTATTTTTAAGCTTATTTAATTATTTTACAGTAGTTAATAAAAATATAATATTTTATTAAGTACTTACAATAATTAATAAATTAAATTAATATTTTTCATATAACACCATTTGGCCAAAATTATCCGTACTTAAGTAGATAATATTATAAAATTATAAAGTGGTCTTGCCTCTACCAAAATAATATTACTAGTTTATGTTTTATATTAACGATGCCTACTTACTGAACATTAAATTTCATTCTTATTTTAATTCCTGTCTGTTTTTCCTTGTTGGAATACGGTTATGACTTATGAATGACAGTACCAAATATCCAAACATCTTCAAAAACTTTACATTTATAATATTGGTAGGATAGGGTGCATAGAAAAACATACTATGTACTTAGTACTTTGAAGGCAAATACATATTATATTAAATTTATGCCGACGATCTTACAACATATTTGAAAAAGTCAAAGTCGTATGTAGGTACGTCAAGTTTTTAATCAACAAAATAACTTATAAAACATTCAAATAGCAATATCATTACGATGCATCTTGAATTCTTATAGAATATAAATCCATTTAATTACTTATTTAGAGATAACTATTTAAATTTTATGCTTACTTATTTGTAAGGTATAATAACAACAGCTAATTAGATAGTCAATGTGTTTTTAATCACTATTATAGGCCTCAAAATAATTAGAAACACGTCAATATCCTTACACTGTGAAATAATTCAGTATGAATTATAAATTCAACAATACACAAAGCGTCTATGTAGACTACATTTTCCGCCGACGGCAGGCGCCTCCGCTGCCCATATCATTTATTTATATTATATTTTTTTAAGCTTATATAGAATTCAGACATTAAGTTGATCTATTTCATTATGTATTCAACTATCATTTAAAATTATAATATCTATTCTAGTTTAACGTATATTTGCCTTGATGAACAGACGTTTAGATAAAATTGACTAATATTATACCTACGTCTATATCTCTACACAACACGCTATAATTGCTTTAATCTTGTTTCATTTTCAATAAATAAAATTATATGGACTACAAAATTTGTCCATACTTTTTAATCGACTTCAAAAAGGAGGGGGTTCTCAATTCGATTAGTAGGTATTTTAATTTATGTTTGTACACAGATTACGCTGAGATTTATGATCCGATTTACGTGATTCTTTTTTAGTTTGATGCGAAATAGTTGTCATCTGATCACATAAAAATAAAACGTAGTTTGACCCAGTAGTTTTCATTCTTAACCATATCAATAATAGTGCTATTATTATCTGTACCAGTACCCTGTGTCTAAGGTACCTATAACCTAATTTTTCTTCCAAAGTTGCCTAGTCTGTGTGCCGGAGCAAATTGTTGCAACCAATGGAGGCTCTTTGAGAATTTAATCAATTAAAAAATGGAAAAGGCATCGTAGAGAATAGGCGCCCGTCGCATCTGCGACGGCTGTAAGAGTTAAGCTCTGTAAAATATGTAACCTGTAATGGAGATTGAGGTATAAATGCTTAAATCAACAGTCAAACAAATAAATACTCTATGCCTCCAATATTTACATACTAAACCCTGCTAGGTACAGAGTTGGTACGTATAAATAATAACATGCAAAAAAATTACAACCTCAATTAACAAAATTAATTCAATGACGTGAGCACACACGAGCAACATAAAGTATACAGTAGCTTATTTTTGAACTAGATTTTTCAGTTCAGTTCACGATTTCGAGGAAAAATAAATTGAACGTGAATCGAGTTATCAGAAAAAGAACGTTGTATAATGCCTTACTTTTCTTCCTCTGCCTAAATTGCCCCTGAAATGTAATTTAATATCGGCACCTCAATTCATCATAATGTGTAGGTATGTGAAAATGCGACTAAGTAATAATTTCTTCAATAACATTATGTAGAGAAAACTCGAAAGAAAACTCTACACCAACGCATCTGACACGACGACGACGACAACAATAGCCTACTAAGATTCATTGATAGACTATAATTAGGATAGTATGAGGCCATAAGTACTGTATGGTAAAGCCTCTCCTACATGAATCTCATAGACCTAGGCCAGAGAACAGGACCTTATTTATAACTGAAGCCAGACAGATACAAAGTTGATGTTCGTTTTATCATTAAAGTAGACACTTCCCGTGTACTAAGAGTAACCAATGTCACTAAAAACTTATGAAAATTAGGCCTCTGCATTAACATTTAGGAAATTGGGGTGATGAGTACCTAACCTAACCTAACCTATCTAACCTTTGTAACAAACATAATATTTTAATTCACAATCAGTTTGTATAAATGCCATTTTACCTTACATATTATATCAAGTACCTACCTTGTAGGATTACATACACCAGTCGTGTTTAAGGGTTAACTACAGTGATGTAGGTACATGTACCGGGAGGCCGGCATAGCATTCATGAGAATTTCCTTACGTAGAAAAAGACCCGAACTAAACATAGGTAAATAATAATAATATAATAAATAAATATTCACGGACATTTTACAAAACGCTATCTGATCCCAAAGTAAGCTAGGAATAACCTGCTTGTGTTATGGATATTAAGACCACGGATATTAATACCTATATACTTTTGAAATACATACATATTATACATAGAAACATCCAGACTCTTGAGATAAACATTTATGGGTCACACAAATATTTGTCTCCGGTGGGAATCGAACCCACGACCTCCAGCGCCGCAGGCGGTATCACTACCGACTGCGCCACGGAGACAGTCAATAGGTAAATTTGATTTCGTATAAAAAATTAAGATAGTTATTATACAGTAAGGTGACGATTGAAATGTGTAGGTATGTCTACTTGTTACTTTATTTGACAGTCGAAATATAATTTAAATTTCTTCCTAAAACAAAATTAAAAGCCAGTGCCGCAGCGGAAGCGGCTGAAAATATTAAAATTAATAAATATAAGGGTCTCGACTCATCGTATCGTTTTTGTCCAGTCGGTGTCGAGACCCTAGGTCCATGGGGTCCCAATGCGCAAAAATTTTTCAAGAATTTGAAAAAGCGCCTTGTGGAGTCAACTGGTGACCCAAGGGCTGGCAGTTTTCTCGCTCAACGAATAGGTATTGCTATTCAAAGGGGGAATGCTGCTAGTCTTTTGGGCACAATGCCACGGGGGCCTTATTTAGGTTTAGTTTAGATAGTAATAATGTAAATATAGATATGTAATAATTATGTTTCTCTGTAATTTTTAACAATAAATATTTATTATTTAAATTTAACATTTACATGACTCATGCATTTAACATGTCTAATGTTTTTCTGCCAAATGATTGATCGGCCTCAATCTCCATACTTTATTTATTGATGTATTTAAATGACATTTTTTAAAACTAGCCGGTTCACTGATTTTGTCTTCGACTATTATTCGACTATACTTATGCATTGCAAAGAAACCTTTTTACACCTAAAGAACTTATCATTTTCAGGTTTTTCAGTAAAATAAGATATTTTGTGAGTATAGCTACGTCTGTTGTGACGTAAATTTTGAGAGGCCTACGTCCAACAATTAACTGCCATAGGCTGTATTGAATGATAAATTGATTTGATTGAGAAATATTAAAATATTGTTCAATTTATTTCCTTGATTATTGCTTATTTATTTATCTATAGATAAGTAATAAATGTAGGCACTGACATAATCAGAAGAAGCTTCACTATTTTTTGGAAAGAATAAAAGAACTTTTAATAGGTACAGCAGGTACCTAACAGTTTCAAAAGATTTTGCAACTTAGATTTTATTTTATATACTAGGAAGCTCTAAATACTATTAGTCAGACTTTAATTTATATTATTGTTATATCTCTATTTCTCTAAACATTTACATTCCTCCAAAGCGGTAGGTAGAGGTATACCTACGTGCATATAACATCATTTACTTGTAGGTAATCTCGCTATCGGCGTGGTTTCTTTATCTGTTCACGTGAAATTCGAATAGGTATTAATACCTACCTAGTGAAATGATAAGCTCCGGGGTGCCGTACCAAGAGTTTATACCTAATGCAATGCAAAAATACAACTCGCCAATTTAACTAGCAAAGTGCGCGGGCACAAGTCTCTTCAATTTGTTTTTTACCTACTAATAAAACTACAATAAGAATTAAAATTATTTTTGAAAAGCAATTAGTATGCTAACTGATCATAAATTTTAATTATGGAAAAAGAATTGGTTTCAAGCAGGATTCGAACCTGCATCTTCTCGCATTCCGTGCAAGATGCTTAACCACTTAGCCACCGAAATCTACTCGGAACCAACCAAATTTTCCACCTTATCTTTTTCCATATTTAAAACCTCAATAAGAATGTTAAATAGCTTCGCCCATCTTCGCAAAGTTTCTAATTCTTATGTATTTTTTCTCCCCTTTTAAACTCAGCCTTAACGAGAATCAGCCAGATCGATCCAGCCATTCTCGAGCTACGACATGCGAACAATGCTCTCAGACATACGAATATCTACAATCTTCAATATCTACAACTCTCATTTCTTCCCTCTCGTTGATAATAATTTCCTTCCAAACGCCGCACTGTAAGTAACGAGCTTCTTTGAATGTAATAATACTAACTAGGTAGGTGCCTATTATTAATAATCCACGATCCTTATCATTTCATGAAATACATATTAACACCTGAATTCCAAAATGTTACTATTGAAATTGATTTAAGTATTTTGATTTGATTCATAGTTTAAGCGTTGATAGTAACTGCCTATGTTACGCCTTCATCCCCGTAAAGTTAGGCAGAAGCGTACAATCCGCCTACATTTCATCATACAAAATAGATGTAAAATAAATCCTATAAAGAATAATAAAGCAGAAACATTATAATTTACGATATGATTGGGTTGAAAAGCTAATTACCTGGCACTATGCAAAAATCTGCCAAGTCCATAATTTACGTTCTAGGTTAAATAAGTATAAAAAATATGTAGACACTCGTTATTGCTTTACGCTCGCTGTTCAACTAGTTTATAAATTAAAATTTTATTCAAACATATTCCGCAATAGGAACAGTAAATGTACTGAGACTAGGTAGCAAAAAAACGAAAACAGTATTTAAAACAAAATTACTATTCATTAACACACTGAAAATATTCTTTAAGACAAATTAAAATAAGCCTGGGATTATGTGAGAACAAGGCGAGCAGTAGCCGTTTTTTTATTGAAAGCTTTTTTGAGTTTTTTTTACTGAAATTATCACCATATTTTATCTTTTAAATTTAATAACTGCTTGAACATTGAAGGTCTATGACGACTCTACTTAACGACTCTACCTTAGCAGATATTTGAAATAACTTTACACAATTATGTTTATGTTGTGTTCCTCTGCCTACCCCTTACATATAAAGCGTGAGCATAGATATCTATTAAGAAAAAATGTTTTAGCTACTTGAAAACTTATTGCAATTGTGATAAATAATAATATGTGCTTATGGATTAATTTATATGTAGCTTAGGTATGTAGGGCATATAATATAAACTGCTCTTTGTATCAGATATCAAAAAATAATATCAAATTAGAAATTCATAAACCTAATGCAGATACCTACCTAAGTCTTACTAAAACATTATCCCATAGATATTATTATCTATTAAAACATTAAAAAATAGTAGATAGTAAATTATTTTAACAAAACGTGTAGTTCTTTATACCTACTGTAAGAATGTAGATTTATTTATATTAATATTTATAGTTGCTATAACATAATACATAATTCATCAATATAAAAAAAAGAATACCATGCATCATATAGTCATTAGAAAAAAAGTCATGTAAACACTAATATCCAACCAAAATATATCCAAGAAAAATCCCCGAACACTACACAATAATGCTGATAACATACCCAATGCATCGCTCCCCTCTCTTCGTATACTCCCATCTGGGGTTCAATTTTTTCGTTTGCTATTTTCGAATGTATGGGCCTCTGCCCCACAACACTGCAGCACTCACTCCCGCGACATGCGTGCGTCGCTCGCCGCAGTCGATACGCTACTGACCCCGGCCGCAATCCCCACCAGGGAAGGCTGGTCTGTCACCGCCCAAGCAACGCCCCTCCCCACCAAATACAGATATATTTTAAAAATCTGTTTACGATTTTTTCCCTGCAGTTTAAAGCAAAGCGTTTCGGCACAACAAATGATTGCATTCAGTTTTATTCGACACGTAGCTTTGTTTACTCAAAATAGTTATAGATTCGTGAATATTATTGAAATTCATGTATGAATCATTTCCGATATTCTTTAGTTTAAGTATGACTATGATTTTAGTATGTTTTCGGAGAGCAATGATCAGAACCTGATGGGTATCTTAAAGCTGTAGGTACTGTCCACCTACAGAAGATTTGGAAAAATATCTTTTACCCAGAGAATGACTGTCCTTCAACTTAGAACTTAGACCGAGCTCTAGGTATATTACACAGTTTGCCTTTTAAACTACTTAAATATTTAGTTACTAAAACTGAAGACAAAATCTGTATCCAAGACTACATCTTTATACCTACCGTGTACTAAGTAAAGTCAAAGTTCACCAAGTACCTACCTAAGTTAGGTACTACAACAAGTTGTCAAAATCCTAGCCCCTCCCCACCCCACCACCACGTAGGAAATAGGAATACTAATGGCAAAGTAAGAACTTGTAAAAATACCAAGTCTACCCACTGAGTTCTTCTACCGCAAAAAGTTGTGAGATTCATGTCATACCAAGTCTATTAATTTATTCAATCCCTACTTAATGACCTTTTGTCTCTGTTAAGTACCTAATTAGCTAACTTAACAACATCATATTGTGACCATAATCAATTTTCAAAATTTTACATGTTTTAAAAGAAATAGATTGACGCGCTAATCGCACTACACATTCGAAATTAATATAATGTACCTATTATTTGTAAGATACATTATGTTTTCATACGATGGCCAAGTCAATCATTATTTATAACAAAAAGTTTTTTTACGTCGACTAGTCGGCTGCGCATTCGGTTGTAACTTTTGGTGGCTAGGTTCGATTCCCAGGTCGTTCCAAATATTAGTGTAATCCATGTTTATTTCGAAGTTTGGGTGTTTTTATATAAGTATTCAAGTATATTCGTAAGTATGTCTACCAGTTGAATGGTATCAATGATAGGGTTAGGTACGCAAAATAAATTAAGTTAATCAGTCTGTTTGTAAGTATAGGATTTTAGAATACAAAGTAAAGAATGCAAAATAATTTAAAGCGTAGTTAGGTAGTAGGTATTATAGTTATTTATCTACTTATTTCAATGGAAAATCTCTACTATTATAAAATTGTAAAAATAGCTGTGCCGGCCGGTACATTCAACATAAAATTTAAAAAATAACTGCATAATCGACTAGTTTAGGACTTCTGAGTCCAAATCTATGTTTTTTTTCTTCGTGTCTGTTTGTTTGTTAGTTTGTTTATTTGTTCGGGGTTGGAGCAAAATTCATTAATTTGGTCATAACTGTACTACTAGGATTTTAAAGATGTTTTTTCAACTCAAATGTCGCTGTTTGTTTCATCAAAATCAGTTCAGCGGAAATGATAATACAGCTTGACCTATGTTTTCATAGAAGCCCTATGTATTGGACAGGTCAAAGTAGTCTAGTTAATTTGAAAATCACCTCGCAGACGAAATTGCGGGCAAAAGCTAGTATTATACATAATCTTTAAACATATTTTTAAAATTACTTTACCATATACAAAACATGATTTTTTTTTTGTAAATCGTTCAGAAGATAATTAAGAAAGAAGTAGGTAGCTACCTTGTTACTTTGCCCAGCTTTGTACCCGGTAATCTTGTATTGTAATAAAGTCCGTAGGTACTGTGCTATGCATAGAATAATCCTCGAGAACTCGATTCATACTCGCCACCTTAGCGCCAGAACGAGCTTACGTTTGATTGCCAAACGAGCTGAAGGGTTTATGGGCGGCGCGGCGTCAATACTTGAACGACAATACTTTCTTGAACACTCTAATAAGGCAGTACATAGAATATTATTATATTATGTGGTAGTAACATTGAACTAATATTGTCTATCTATATTATCTCAATGGGTAATGGGTAAGTACACACTTGCCTACGTTCTGTTGCGCAGCGCCATCTAGTTCAAGTTAAGGTAAATTCCGAAAAATACATATACAACTTATGAACATAATTCGGAAATTAATTAAATGGTAGGGATGGATGGAGCTAAGCTAGCTAGCTGTGGAAATAATAAGTATGCTACTTATTTTCTACTTGGAATTTCCCCCAAATACAGAACAAATCAATGTGCTCCCTAAAACTGTACAGGGTCAAAAATCTGTACACCAAAGATACTTAATTTTTTTTTTGTAGAGTATTATATAATCGATAGGAAGTCGATTATCAAATTTCTTTTATCTCTATCACGGCGAAACTACTAAATCAATTTAAATGATACCTAAGTATCCACTTGTCATAATTTAAGGGATGAAACACAAAATGCTTTCATTTCATTCAGAGATATAATTTCTCAACGCGGGGTTTAATTTTTTTTTGTGTTAGAAAGGGAGTTATACTTTAAGGATGTCCCACATAAGTTTTAATAGGCACCTACTTGTGGCATTTTTGAAACTTATAAGGGACATCAGCACATAATGCGATAGCATCGCTACGAGTATAAGCTAAAATTCCAGGGATTGAACTGGAGTATTTTACTTTGCTTAGACTTAGCTTACATTTTTTTAACGTGACGAAAATTCTACAGGAATGCTATGCCGGACTCATACTGCCTAAAAACCACACATATCCTACCTAACAGCCTACGGTTGGGAGCCCTCGGGAGGATACCCTAGGACTCCAAACAGAACTTAGCTTATATATTTTGTCTATATTTAGCTCGCCAAATTGACGTCGCCCCCAGCCTGGTGGTAAGCCATGGCGCATCTAACGATTGGGGGCCAGTCTCATAGTCCGTAAGACTTTCGACAATGGTCCTCAAGTTGGCGGCCCTGTGATGTGCCTCTTCGCGCTCCTCTTGAAGAAACCGGTATTGTAAGATGAGTGAAACACGTGCGCGGGCAGGTCGTTCCATGTCTTTATAGTTCGACTTACCTTAAAGTTAATTTTTTTACATTTTCGTCTGGCTAATTTAACACCTGGCTGATGGAGACTGCTAGCGATTGGGGTTCACTCTCACAGTCCGTAAGCCTTCTGACAGTGGTCCTCAAGTTAGCGGCGTGTGATATGCCTCTTCACGCTCCGTTTGAAGAACAGGTTCTTCAAGCGAAACGTTGTAAGATAAGGGAAATACGTGCGGCGTGAGTGTAGTCATTTCAAGTTTTTAAAGCTCGACAGAGAAACATTCTACCTTGGAGAAACGGTCTTTTGAATCGCTCAGTTCTGGCAAAGATTCTCTCCACTGTGTATGGGAGAAAGGGTGAGGGTAGGATTAGGTTGAAGAGTTCTTCAGAATTCTAAACAAGTCAAAACTCTACTTGTTGGTTACCTTAACAGTGCAAAAAAAATTGAATGGTTAGGTCGTATCTAAAATCATGGTCAACATTTGCCTAAATAAATGCTGATGCAAAAATATTAGAAGACTTTAATATTTCCTATGACAGATACAAAAAAACCGGCCAAGTGCGAGTCGCCCATGAAGGGTTCCATAGCAGCAAGTAACATTATTTAAAAGTTTTTGTAGTTTGTTGTAACTTTCATTGATGTTTTAACACGTTCGCAGTGGTAGTGATTTTTAACCGACTTCAAAAAAAGGAGGAGGTTCTCAATTCGTCTGTATGTATTTTTTTGTGTATGTTAAGCAATAATTCCGTCAATTATAGACGGATTTCAAAATTTTTAATTACTTATTAAGGATTACTTCTGAGGTGGTCCCATTTTCACCAGCTCAGGATCTGATGAAGGGATCCAGGAGAAAACGAGGGCAACTACCGAAAATTGTAGGGACAACTAGTGCGCTTGTTAACTTTTTAATTAAGTGCTTTAATGTTCTACACTTTAATGAAGGTCTAGCGTCGATCTGATGATAGAGTCGAAAGACAGTCGAGGGTATTCCTGAACAATTTACAGCAGTTATCTTGTGTTTGGGATTGATTGATTTGTATTGATGAGAACTTTACACCTAGATTGATAAATCCAACTTAAAAAAAAAAGAAAGGTCTCAATGTTTTATGTATGTTCACCGATATTTCCGTCAATTAGGATAGGATTTAATTTTTTTTTGTTGAATTGGGTTTACTTCTGAGGTGGTCCCATTTTAACAAGGTTAGGATCTGATTATGGGATCCTGGAGAAATCGAGGGCAACCACCGAAAATTATAGGGACAACTAGTGCGTTTGTTAACTTTTTAATTCAGTGCTTTAGTGTACTACCATTAATGAAGGTCTGGAGTCGATCTGATGATGGAACCAAAAGAGGTTCGAGGGAATTCCTTAACTATTTATAGCAGCTATCTTGTGTTCGGCTTGATTAATTTGTATTGATGAGAACTTTCACCTAGATAGATATATATTTCGGTTCACCCGTCACTTAAAATAATGAAAAAAAATTTTTCAATAAAAAATACAACCGACTTCAAAGAAATCCTGAAAAATAAAATTTACTTAGCACAAACAAAGTAATATGTATTTTGATTTATCAGATTTTATTCAATATAATATTTAAGTTGGTGCCATGAATAATACCTCCCTAAACCTATGAATTTACTTGGCGCCGACTTCAATATGATATTGAATAAAATCTGATAAATCAAAATACATATTACTTTGTTTGTGCTAAGTAAATTTTATTTTTCAGGATTTCTTTGAAGTTGGTTGTATTTTTTATTGAAAAAATTTTTTCTAGGCGAAAATTGCGGTTTATGACGTATTAAAAAAAAACTACCAACTCGATCTCGTTAAAACCAATTTTCTGGTAGTTTTTATGGCAATGTACATCATATATTTTTTTTAGATTTATCATTCTCTTAGTTTAGAAGTTAGAGGGCGGGGGACACACATTTTTCCACTTTGGAAGTGTCTCTTGCGCAAACTATTCACTTCAGAAAAAAATGAAGTTATAAACCTCAATAGCATTTTTAAAGACCTATCTATAGATACCTCACACGGTTGGGTTAGATTAAAAAAAAATTGAGTTTCAGTTCTGAGTATGGGGACCCCCAAAATTTACTGCTTATTTTCTAGTTTTATATAAAAATCTTAATGCGGTTCACAGAATACATCTACTTACCAAATTTAAATAGCATAGGCCTTACAGTTTCGGAGAAAAGTGGCTGTGACACACGGACGGACAGACGACAGACATGACGAATCTATAAGGGTTCCGTTTTTGCCATTTGGCTACGGAACCCTAAAAAGGTAATTCGCAAGATATTACCTACTACATGCCAATAAGTCTGCTTCCCAGGGTTTATAAGTTATTCCGATCCATTTTATTATCACAAATAATAGAAATAATTTACAGCAAACGCCAGTAGAGCAGGCAGGTTTTCGTTCAGGATATTCTACAATCGATCACATAACTACTTTGGAGCAGATCATTGACAAATTTAAAGAACAAAACCAAACTCTGAATATAAGCTTTGTGGACCATTTTGAAGCGTTCGATAGCATCTCTCATATCTCTATATGGAATGCTTTACAATCTTGCGATGTGGGTAAACACTGTATAACCATTCTGAAAAACATAAGGTAAGTAAGGCTGTAAGCTAAGGGAGCAGTGATAACAATAGAGAGATGAGCCCGACAAGGGGACCCATCATCTCCTTAGTAGATGAGTTATTCATTGCTGTAGGAAGCAAAGACTTCTATATAAACTGAGGTAGACGCGCCGTACTCTAACAAACGATATTTCAAAAGCAATCCTCAAACACACACATTGCTAAGACTACTCTCACTTATAAATAATATTTACGTAATATTGTCACCACACACAATAGCAATATACGAATAGAACAAGAGTAAAAGAGAAGGCGTATGGACTCCGATTGCAAGCCGAGCACCTACTCTCGAAGTTTTGACTCACAACAATGCGAGCAACACTGCTAATTGGCGCAGTTTAAAGGTTTCAAAAATCGATGCGTAGGGCATGTCTACCTCAGTTTATATAGAAGTCTTTGGTAGGAAGATATCTTCAAAATATCAACAAGAAGGGCATCTGGGTAAACAACAAACATCTGAATCACTTAAGGTTTGCAGACGATATTGTTATCTTCGCCAAATCATCCATAGAACTGCAACAAATGTTACGGACTTTAAATATTGAAAGTCAAATGGACTGGAGATGAACATAAGCAAAACCAAAGCGATGACAAATATATTAGCGATAAAAATAGAATATGTCAAGGAACAATATACCTCGGTAAACAAGTGTCTTTCTCCCAAGATAGCTGTGAAGAGGAAGTGAAGAGAAGGGCAACCGCTCATGGTCCAGCTTTTGGGCTCTAAAGGAAATTCTAAAGTGCAACTTTAGCACGTCCCTAAAAGAGACAGTAATGGACACCTGCATTATGCCCAGCCTGACATATGGATGGATGCCAAACATCGGTGTAAAATAAAAAAACAAAAACTGCAACCCGACGAGCAATGGAGACGAGCGTCCTGAAAATTAAACAAATAGAGAAAATCAGAAGCACAGCCATCAGAAACTCGACAAAGTTAGCGGATGCCCTCAATCATGGTCTGGGGTAAAAATGGCAATGAGCGGGTCACATGGCACGACACATAGACAGGTGTTGGTTCTGAGATTTTTAATGTAATGGGAAGTGGGACCCCCACTGCCGACAATTCACTCCCGCCTTATGTAGAAGAACGGCAATAAACTGCCTACAATGGGAGCTAAGTAGTTTTGTCCTTAAAAATGACACTAAACTTCCACCGCGAAACTTTAGACTCGTTGACTTTTGTCTTTAGACTAGACTTGATTCTGCCTGAATGACGTCTCTCAAGTCTACCGATCAAATCCCGAGACACTAAACCTCTTTCGCTATTAAGCTCTAAATACGGGACATTCGCGAGTTAATGCTAAGAGCTAAGAAGGCAATTGAAAGAATTGAATTGAATTGACTTCTGACTCTACCGATAAATCAAGACTTCATGTTTTAGGTAGGTACCTACCAAGGTACCTACCTACTTGATAAGTCGGATGGTATAATTTTCCTCTGCCTCTCTACAGGAAAAATAGAATTATTACACATGTTATACACTACATAAAAAAATGTATAGGCTGTTTTTGCAATCCATCGAAGATTGTGAGCATTAACTTACTTTAGGAAGCACTCGTGGCCGCGCGGACTCAGTGTTAGCAACATTTACTATGTTCGGTCCTTGGATGGGTGATCACTTTGTGACATTTATTTGGCGTTTCCATGCGTCCGTGCCGGAAGGCACTGCAATACGGCTCACCACCTATTACGTGGGCCAAAATCTTGAAGGTAAAATGTGGGCATATAATATGCCTCTGCCTATACCTTTGGCGATAAAGGCGTGACTATATGTATGTATTTAGTTACTTTACATCATCTGCTTATAGTAGGTACAGCTTTTTTGAATGATTAACTTTGCCTCAATAAATTTAATAAAATATAGAATTATCGTAAAATTATTTACAAACATACATATCGTCATTTGTTTTAAACTAACATATCGTCATAGGTGGGTGAGCCTGTTGCCGTGTTGAAATGGACAGGCGCAGGTTATTACGACCCAGTGTTGAAATTTTTCTTGGCTTAACGACAGTCATTTTACTGATAACCGGGACCAAGCAACGGCTTCAGGGGCCTGGTTAAGAAAATGACGAAAAAGAGGTGCATGTGAAATCATTTTTTGTCGGCTTTAGTATACGAAAAATTATAGCCAATAGTTAGGTTTTAATCTACAAGATGTGTGCTCAAAACATGCTTTTGTTATTTTTAATAGTTAAATTGTTATAAATGTTGTATTAATTATACCTAAATAACGTGTAAAGTGATCAATTGATCATGGAACAGCGGCGCACATTTTGTGATAAATGCATTTTTTATCGACGCAAAAGAATAATGCCAATATGCGAAGAAGACATTCACCTATAATTTGTTTTTTTTTTAACTTTAACAGGTATGAGTACTAACTTATCCTAACTAAAATAAGCTATAAAGTACTACATTTCTAGGCTTAAAACACGCGCGTTTTTATGGTCAAGTTCGTTAGCCCTATCAACTGCCTTCGCGTGCCTTCCTTAGCACCGAAACGCTCGCAAATAATTGTTACGTAGTGGTCACCAAGCCAAGGGCCGAAATTATTTAAACTTGAAAAAAAGATTTACAACTAAGTGATTTTTTTGAAATGCAAAACAATTTTGTGACTCCATTTTTGGTTATTTTCTTTTGTTAAATTTGGTTTTTCGCGGAAGTGATGTGCCACCGTCACACAGTCGACAAAATCGTGACCAGTCTTTTCTCTGCCACACCATTACACATGAAATTCTTTACAGGCGGACGTGTTTTCCTCCTATTCAAGCGAAGCGTGAAGTACCCCTTCACGCTTCGCTGTATAGTTGTTAGTAGGCCGTCAACTACAACTATCAGTCACACTCACAAGTAACGGTCTTTCCGCTAGTCAACCTCGAAGTGTAGTGTGCATTATGTCTGCCTGCATATACGAGGGACATATCTAATGGAATACATTCATTACAAAGTAGATGTGAAAACTTGTATTTAAGGTTCGACTTTTAAAATGGCTACGCACATGACAACTCAGTGATAAATAAAGTACCTACCCAATACATTTAACTCCTAAGCATTTACAATCAAATCAAAAAAGTTACTGAAATTTGTGAAATGAGAATAAAAACATTAAGTTCCTCTAATTTCAGAATAATATCGACTTTTCAATGATGTGATGTAATAGGTGGATGTTTCCAAATCATCTGTACCTATCGTAAAATATGCGTACCTATTATGCCTTTTCATTTCAATAAATAGTAGTATTTTAAGAACTCAAGACAGGCAAGAGTGACAGAGGCTCTTAAAGACAGACGAATAGCTTGTGTGTGCGCCTGTGGTGGATTGCCGGCAACCCATCCACACGTCAGCGCCTCGGTCGACACGGCAACTCGGAAATAACCTCAGAAGAAACAGCATCAGCCTCGGAGCATCCTTAAGAAGAGCGGGAATCAAGGTAAGTGGCGATTCATTCTTGGTGGCGGTCCGATTTCCGAAACTATTGTGTCGTCTTATGTGCCTGCAAGAACTTCCTAAAGACAGTCCACTAGCTTCCCTGAATTATCGAACATATTTATGGTTTTGCATCTTGCATCTATGGCTTTGCATCTATGAAACTGCAAAGGAAACTTCTTATAGACAAATCTAAGTATTTTACGGCGCACGACCTTGTTCGATAATCGGCGGCAGCCAATATTTACACCAAAAGTCCAACTGATCGGATTCGCATCAATATGGATGGACACGGAAAATGAAGGGGATTTTTGGATGTAAAGAGGACAGTCGTGATATACGCCTCTAATATACGCCCAGCCTCAGTTTATCCAATGTTAGGTAGGTATGTGATAAATAGGAAAAATTTGTGTATGTTTGTAATGAATAAACTCAAAAACTACCGTGCCGATTTCAAAAATTCTTTTACCATTTGAAAGCTACATTCACCCTGAGTAATATAGGCTATATGATATTCCCGTATTACCACGAGAACGGGATCTACACGGGTGAAACCGCGTGACGGCCGCTAGTTATTGAAATATATACCATTTGTGGGTCTAGTGAAAGAGATTTCTTTAGAAATAAGTAGTGCGTTACTTCTTTTGTAGTTTCATTTTCATATTCTTTGTAGTGAATAAGCCTAAAAATAAAGAAATGTGAATAATTTTAACCTTTTTTATCGACCAATTTTCAGGAATAACTTCAGAAACTTTAATACGTAGGTAAATACATAAAACTAAGGAAAGGTCTTAACGACTATTATTATACTCATGTAGTGTAGATATAATTTTGTTGTAGTTTCTTGTTACATCACAATAAATTGCTCACTGAACAAGACACTGTGTGTATAATTACTACTATAAAATATAAAACACACGTTTGACCAAAGAGTTACATATTAGTTGCAAAGCTAGATGCAATAATAATAATAATATAATAATGTTTTTAATTCAGACATAGGTCGGAGATGCGCTAGCATGCAGTCGCGTCCACCTCTGTAGAATTAGAAGGTTCCACCTTTCGGACAATACCGTCAGGACAATGTTGGTACTACCCAGCAGTCGAGCAGACATTGACGCGCTCCTCTTTCTAATTATGGTTTAAAAATCATAGCAACGTGCCTCTGCGAACATATTTGAACGCTACAAAATCTTGGCAGATTCAACAGGATCCTGAAGGCATTGTTGTACTGTAGGTACTCGCAGTGCGCTATATGCCCGCTGCGTAAAATTAGCCCACAGGCTGCACGGCAATCCTGGGGACATCCTTCCTAGGGCATACTCGGGGCTCCCAACCGAAGGCAGACGGTAGGGAACGTGCGGTGTTTAAAACGATTTTCCAAACGTTAAATAGGGGAGCTTTCGATGACCCAAAAGGAGGTACCTTAACTACCTACTGCCGATTGCGACAGGTAATCACTTCTGTCTGGCAGGCTGCGGACTCACGCGAAAACTTTCATAGCGCGATGCGGGCTTTGTAGATTTGATGTTAGTGCTTCTTGCTATGTGGTAGGTACTTGGTTGCGACGTAGATTATAGCAACTAGTATATGAAAATGTTAACTGTCTATATCTCTTTTCAGCGCTATGTTGTCCTTTTAGAAGTTTAAGTCAGCATAAAATTACTTATTAGCCTATAAGCTAGATTGTAATAGTCTAAAGTATACCTATCTAAGCTAGCGTACACTCTACATTAAAAAAAATGTTGTCCTTCAACGAAGTACCATTTAGAGTATATGTTTTTAAACATAAATGTCTGTGCGAGTTGGATTCGCGTAGGGACACTATGGACAGTTTCGTCTGTGGTTCCGTACCAAAAAACGGTAAACATCACGTTTGATATATAGGTAGGGTATGGGGTATGACTGTAAGAAAAAAGAGGGGTTAATGGGGGCTCCCCTCAACCCCCTTTTTCTAATTTTAGTAAAGGGGTTCTTTTTGTTATTATATCGGCAACAAAAATACATAATCTGTGAAAATTTCAGCTCTCTAGCTATACCTAACGGTTCCTGAGATACAGTCTCGTGACGGACGGACAGACAGACAGACAGACGGACAGCGAAGTCTCATGAATAGGGTCCCGTCTTTAACCTTTGGGTACGGAACCCTAAAAAAACACGTTTGTTCTAAGGGATCCCCCTTAAATATATTTTTCCGTTTTTATTATCTACTAGCTGTTGCCCGCGACTTCGTACGCGCGAAAATTAAGTTATAAAGCCAATTTTAATTGCTCTCTGCTTAGCCCCTAGGATATGTAGCGTGACAATATATAGCCTATTTGAAGACCCTACCCCTAGTTAATATTTGTGCAAAATTTGAACCAAATCTGTTCAGTAGGTACTTTTTGAGATCCTTCCGGACAAAGCAAAGCAAACAGACAAACAGACAAACAGACAAAAAAAATTCTAACTATTATTTCAGCTTCGGTATCTTATGTAGAACACCCGGCGAGTATTTTTTTGTTAATATTTCCAATGTACAGTTTTGGCTTTTCTATCATTTTATTATATGTATAGATTTGTTGTAATAGCGGCCACAACATTGTGAAAATTTCAACTGTCACGGTTCATGATAACAGGCAGACGGACAGCGGAGTCTCAGTAATAGGC
This sequence comes from Miltochrista miniata, assembly GCA_933228765.1. NCBI lineage: Eukaryota > Metazoa > Arthropoda > Insecta > Lepidoptera > Erebidae > Miltochrista > Miltochrista miniata. Next base: position 33,483,405 of record OW121747.1, on the reverse strand, counting down.
TCCCATTTTCATCTTTTAGCTAAGTACGGAACTTTAAAAACCCGACTAGGGCAGGGACTCGAACCCCAGACTGCGGCTGTCACCTTTACTATCACTGCTCTTTATTGCTTCTAGTTGTAACAACTACAGCAATGAACAAAAAAAAATGAAACCAAGCTCGATTACCCAGGTTCACATAATGTTCAGAATGCTACTTTCATTCACAAAATCGCACCACATTTTATTTTAAGTAGGTTCTAGCGTAGCCAATAACACAATACAAAGTGATTTCCATAACATTTTATTGGTCACATTCATCAGTATTCTATATAAATTTTGTGTTCTAATCTTCGCATTCATTGCATTTTGCGATCCGGTCAGACACTGTGCAACCTGAAATTCAATGTTACCTTTATCAGCATAGAGCAACGCGACCTATGACTTCGATCGGGAAGTGGTCAGTACCTAAGTACTACCCATTCGCGCTAAGTTTGCCGATCGCTTCCCATAATTATGTAAAAATTTAATAAATTAAATTGAATTGAACTATGCCTCTACGCCAGCGGCAAACTTAGCGTGAACGGGCAGTATAGTGACAGGGACAGACAGGGAGTCCTGGGACATCCTTCCGAGGGCTTACCCGGGGCTCCCAGCCGTAGGCTGTTGGGCGTTACGTGAGGTTTTTAGTCGGTAGGAGTACGGCATAAGATCCATGAGGATTTTAAAAAAAGTGTTTAGACAAGGCAACCATCCTCGATGATAGACTAAGGCTGAATGCTCATGAGAGACGCCATTATCTTAAGACTGACTTCATCGAAAATCCGATCGGTCCGATTGTCGACGTAAAAACGGCTGCCGGTTATCGGACGTGGACGCGCATCATAAACAGTTTTGTCTTGTTCACAGATATCTAAAAACACCTACCGTCCCACGGGCATATGTGAGGTACAGTTGTAGAATAAGGGTAGTAGGAAGCATCAGTTCCTGTGAGGTTCTCTTGGTGCGGTTGAAGCCAGGAGTGGGCCCAGCAACAACAGTTCAGGGCGCACTTGGCCGGGTCCTCTGAAGGCAGCAAGTCAGTCTTGTAGTGGAGCCAACCATACCATTCCACAGTTACCTGTTTCATAAATATTTCATTTACTCTAAAATTTCAAATCGATGACATGAAAATTTTGTATTTTACCATAATATTGAAATAGACAAGTGCAGGCTACTTGATTTTGATATCTATAAAACAACTTGACTTAAGGATTACCATGTTACCATGTGACGACTTAACGTGCCTACCAAAGCACAGAAAAGCGCGTAAATAGAAATGTCACAAGGTGATGACCCTTTTCAGGACCAAACTTAGCGTAAGGATTTTTTATTTATTATTGATGCTGTTGATTGATGGAACTTGGTGGAACCTGCTGCACATATTGAATAACACCACTTGTACTGTTCCACAACAAGTGATGTTATTCAATATGTTGGCGTGAGGAACTAAACGTAGTTTTCGCTTACAGAACACTCGAGTTAGCGGGGTTACGGGTTCAGACTTTTCCTAATCAGTTGATAGTTATTTAAGCGACAAAAGAAGCTTTTATATGATTCGCTTAAGACTGTTCGCACATTATAGTAACTAAAAATTTAGGATGTAGGTATTGTATTGCAATTACATGCGCTTCAGTGGTATTTTGCATAATATACGATAGGTATATATTAATAGTGAAATCTGGTGACAGAACAGACTGAGACTCAGGCATGTATTTTACATTAAAAACAATAAAATAATAAGTTATAAAAATAACACCACAAACCTGAGAAGCATCGTAGTCCCATTTGAACCGAGGATTGTATTCCACCCACCGACTGCGGCCGATCATGTAGTAATAACTCTCGAAGTATTTGTTGCCCCACGAGTCTGTACCCACATGGTTACCCACCTGATAAGATAACAGACATGTTATTTACTGCTCGTTCGTTCTAACTTTGCCGCTCGGCTCCATACTAAAGTCGATTTTTTAATTAGACGAAGTAAATTGACAGCAACTAATGTCACTTCTTCATACAATGTTTCTTATTTTCTATGACGAAGTGACATTAGCTACTGTCAATTTACTTCGTTTAATTAACAATTCGGGTAAACGCCTCTACGCCAGCGGCAAAGTTAGAGCGAACGGGTAGTACCCAAGAACTGAGCTGGTAATCTTTAACCTACAAATCTCTTTTAGCTACTATCGGAAGAACTTTTTAAATTTACAAAAAAAACAAACATACAGTCACGATGAAGGGATATGCAGAGGTGGCGGAGTCGGTAGTGTAACCGGCAACAGTCTGCCGCGCTGAGGTCCCGGGTTCGATTCCCGGGTCTGTCCAAGCATTTGTATGATCCACAAATGCTTGTTTTGGTTGTTTTCTATGTATGGTATGTATGTATTTAGAAATAAATATAAGTACGTCAATCAGTCGTCTAGATTCCACAGCACAAGCTTAAATAAGCTTTGATATTTAGATGATTTTGTATTAACCTCATATTTCAGAACCTTGCGCCCAAGTTGGTATCGGCGTGGCAAGTATCGCATCTTCCAGTAAAGAAACTGTGACGCATATCTCAAACTTATTCCAAATTTGTGACGCCTTGGGTTTGTAGGTATTGGATTTTGAAACGGGGCGATTTTAAACCTCGCGCACAGCAGTTTTCTTTGAATTACTCATAAATCATTGCATTTCTATTTCTTTTTAGGTTGTCACATTTCGTTACGATGTAATGACGTAACTAACTCTATACTCAAGTTTGAATCTCTTATGACCACCCATTCTCGAAATATAAGATGGGCGCAAGTTTCATAATTCTGAACTTTACGCCCACTTGTATCTGGACGATGGAAGCTCCTACGAGTTTCAAACTTGCATTAAACATTAGTGACCGTAAAAGCTTTCGAAACAAAACCCAAAATTTCTATAGAGTAGGGTGACCATGAAAATGTACGTACTCAGACTTTTTTAAAGTTAATGTTTGGCTTAGTTTGGCAAAGTTGTATTTAGGTACGCTTTTTATGATAATCACAGCTCCCTATAGTCAGGGTTTTATTATGGTAATAATGTAATCACTGAATACTGTTTATTTATTGGTTTATATAAATCAGAATTGGTAAAGACATTTAAAGACAATGTTTTTCAATGACTACCTAAATATCAGTTCACGGTCCAGGAGATACAGCCTAGTGGCAGACAGACAAAGATGAGAGATATGCGTCACATTTTCTTTACTGGAAATGCGATACTTACCACGCCGATAGCAACTTGGGCGCAAGGTTCTGAGGTTAATGTTTCAGTGTGAGAATGTCCAAAAATATTTATTTATTTAAAATTTACTTTTTCACATTCATTTTTTCATTTTTAGGGTTCTGTAAATCTGTACCTAAAGGGTAAAAAAGAGATCCTATTCTTCGCCGTCCGTCTGCCTGTCTGTCTGTCCGTCACAAGGCTGTATTCAGGAACTGTGATAACTAGAGAGCTGAAATCTTCACAGATGATGTATATTTCTGTTACCGCTATAACTATATCAACAAATACTAAAATCAGAAAAAAAAATATTTAAGGGGGGCCTCCCATACAACAAACGTGATGTTTGGCGTTTCTTGGAACGGAACCCTCCGTGTGCGAGTCCGAATCGCACTTTGCCGGTTTTTATCACAAGTCACGTAATAGGTGATGAGTCAAGTGTCGTGGTCAAATGGACAGGCGCAGATTGTAGGTACTTAGCCGGCATCATCGCAATCAATCAGCCTATGTGCTATTTCAGGGCAAATTAAGTATCTACCTATCTATATGAAAAATTAGGCATCAAAATACAATTTTCTTGCCTTCAGTGTATCAGTTCTCCACAGTTTTAAAAAAGAACCAGTGATGCCACCGTTTGCGTATATAATTTTCATTGCACGAGCTATTTTGCTAGCCATAATCTACAATTATTATTAAAGTTTATTTTGTATTAATTTTTGACATAAAAAGTCACTTTATGATTTTTATCCATGGAGTAAAAATTACTACATAGAGCAATACGACCTATGACTTGTATTGGTCGCGCTGATCTATGATTCTCTATTGCCAGTTGCCAGGTACACCGTGTTGGTAAGGAAGGAAGGGGGTGAAGGAAGAGTGACCTTTCTTTATCATGGTACACTTGTAGTTAAAAAATTACTTGTGGTACTTACCTACTTTACTAGATCAAAAATTAATGAAGATCGCTAAAAAAATGAAGATCGGTAAAAACAAATAAAGATCGGTAAAAACAAATAAAGATCGGTAAAAACATATGAAAATCGGTAAAACTAGTTAAAATCAGTTAAAACATATGAAGATCGGTGAAAAGAAAACAAATGAAGATCGGTAAAAGCAAGTGAAAATTAGTAAAAACAACGGCGGCTCCTATCTCTCCTGGGCGATCCCCTCGGGGAGACATCAGGACTTGCCCGGTTCTGGTGTCCCCCATGTCTGAGGGAGATATCAGTACAAGAATTTTAATTTCATTGGAAGTACTTGTGTCTCCAGAGTCAACACCCCGGGGGTGATATCAGGACTTTCCTAGTCCTTGAGTCCCTCTAGCTGATGGAAGGTATCAAGCAGGGTCGAACTGGGCCTGAAGGGCCCGGGTAGCTGACCACCTGCCAGGGGCCCGAGACTAATTGATGTTAGAAAAAATTTGAGATACCTGCACAAATTGAGATAAACATAATATAAAATGTTATTATCCACGATGTAATAATCCATACTAATATTATAAAGCTGAAGAGTTTGTTTGTTTGTTTGTTTGAACGCTAGGATCTCAGGAACTACTGGTTGGATTTCAAAAATTCTTTTACAGTTAGATAGTCCATTTATCGAGGATGGCTATAGGCTATATAACCTCACGCTAAGACGAATAGGAGCGAAGCAGCAAACTAAAATGTTTTGAAAACGGGGAATATTTTTTACCATCTGAGAGCTTCCGAGGCGTACGCTGCGTAAATGGTTAAAGTTAGGTAAAAATTACGTATTACAAAATTGTTTCTCTTAAAAAGTTCTACAAAAAAGTCCGCGACAGCATATGTCTATCTTTTAAGGTTCGCTCACAATAACCTAATTTGTCTATCTCTTAAGGTTCGCTCACGATATAATGAGACTGAAGAGTTTGTTTGTGCTAGGATCTCAGAAACTACTGGTTGCATTTCAAAAAATATTTTACAGTTTAATAGTCCATTTATTGAGGCTGGCTAATGGCGATATAACATCACGCTAAGACGAATAGGAGCGGAGCAGCCATGAATAATGTTTCGAGAACGGGGATTATTTCTTTCTCTTTGAGAGCCCCCATTGCGGACGCTGCATAAATAGTTAAAATTACGTAAAAATTGTGTACCTATTACAAAATTGGTTCTTTTAAAAAGCTATAAAAATAAGTCTTTAACAGCATATGTCTATCTTTTAAGGTTCACTTACAATAACCCTCTTATTAAGTTTTAAAGTATGAGCGACGCGACGGGAGTAAACTTGGTCTACGGTGGCAGCCAGTCAACTGAACGATAAAAACCTGCCAAGTGCGAGTCGGACTCGCACACGATGAGTTCCATACCGAAAAACGGATGAGTGGAAGTAAAAGCGACGGGAAACATTATATCACTTTAACACCTCTTACCTTCTCACTCTCATCTCATGTGACGCAAACGAAGATATGCGGTTCAGCTCTAATGAATTCAAGCGACACGACGCGACGGGGGTAAATGCAACGGGTATGGACAATAGCATGCCAGGTTATCCACTATCAGCATAAAAGGACCTCCTTTGATAGGCGAGTTTCATATAACTCGAGCTCAGTTCAAGGTCAATGTATAGTACCTACCCTAATAGATATATACAGATCTACCAAAAAATTATCATTATATTATCAACTAGCTGACCCTCGCAACTTCGTTTACGTCACATAATGTGCACGAAAGGAGAGGTAATTCTTCATCAGACTCGTCATGCACCGTGTGAAACGGCCCTGTTTGCTTAATCATAAAAGAGCTTAAAGATTAAGGCTATTCTAAAACAATTGGTGTATTTTACAACAGCCTTAATAATTAAGCTCTTTTATGATTAAGCCAACACGCCCGTTTAGATTTACCCTCTCATTCAAAGGAACCCTTGAATTCTAGGTTTTGCGAAAGTTGAGATGCCTCTAATTTCTGAACTACAAACCTCTTAATCTTGAAAATTGGGTCGAAAAATTCTTAAAATACTCCCTTTCCAATACTTAAAAAAAATTTGAAATCGCATCACGCGTTGAGAAATTACAACTAAAAAACCATTTTACCTTTCATCCCCTCTCCCGCAGGAACCGCGCAAAACTTCGGGATCAAAAGTATCCTAGAACCTTCCTCGGACTATGAACTCGGAATGTTCCAAGTATCATTCAAATCGGTTCAGTAGTTTCGGCGTGATACTTATTCGGGATACAGACAGACAGACAGACAGACAGACAGACATGAAAAGTTTAAATTACATTTTCGGCTTCAGTATCGATTGGAGAACGCCCTCCAATTAAAATTTTCAAAATATCTTCCATGTACAGACTCTTGACCCTCTACAGTTTTATTATATGTATAGATAGTGACCGACCGAAGTTTCGGTTTCGGCCAGTTTCGGCCAAAAAATCGAGTTTCGGCCGCAGTTTCGGTTTCGGCCAAAATGGGCCGAAACTTTCGGCCGGGCCGAAACTCACGTGTTCGTGAATTTTGAGTGCCTGGCTCTGCTTGTGACGTGGTTGGGGTCAGCCCAACCAGTTAATATGTTACCTAACCTAAGATTTACAGATTTACAAACGACTTCCAATTAATAGTTACAATAACAAAATTGTATTCAAATCACAAGCAATTACAATCATTAAAAAGTATTAGACAGTTACCCCTGTGTTATGTCTTAGATCACCTTTTCAGGGTCCCGTTTTAACTTTTTGGCTACCTTATCCTAAAAAGGTGATCTAGGACATTACATGAACCTACCTCTTTGTAGCCGGTTCCGTACAAAAAGGGTAAAAACAGAGCCCCATTACTAAAACTCGTGCACTGTGATTGATAGTTACCCAAGTAACACGTAAGCAAGATAACAGTACACATTTAGAACATTTTACAGTTCAAAGATGAATATAGTTTGTATAAGAGCATTGGGAATAGCTAAATGCTGAATCGGATTGAGTTCGGACCCTTAAAATTCTTAATGCTTAATAAATTCTGTATTTCTGTCCTTCCCTTCTTTAGGCTTAATAACCAATCACCGTAAGATTATTATACAGACATTATTTAGCTTTACGCATTCCAGGTGGCATAAATCTGAAAAACAGCCCCTTCGGCAGCATTTATCTGAATAACCATAACCTGTATTGCTATTATTAAAGCAATACTAAGCTAGTAGCATTTGAAACAGCTATTTTCTGAATAAAGTATCACTTTCTGAATAATTGTTTTTATTTTATCTTTAAACTGAATAAGATTCTATGTTTTACTAATTATTCAGCTGCTGAATAAACAGTATTATTTATGCTTTTATTAAGCTTTTTTCTGTATAATAGAGAATTTGAAACTAACTTATTCAAATTGGACACCACATTGGTATTGTTATAGCGCCCATAGCTTTAGTTTTCAGACAGCATTTATACAAATTACCTACTGTTGATTTCATCATCAAAATGAAGATGCTTCATTTTAAATGTAGTCAACAAGGAATTCCAAATTATAAAAGATTTTTATTCGTTCGATTAGAGAACCCTAAAAATCTGAGTAATGTAGTAATGTATAACTATATAATTGTTATTCAGAAGTGAGTGCAATGAGACTACTCTTTTTCAAGTTATAGCTTAGTAAAAAGACATGTGTGCACTTTTATTTAGCAATATAAATCAAAACATCGACCGCCATTAAAAATCTTTGTAATTTATGCCTACAAGGAATTTTTGGGATCACCAAAACGCTGCATCTTACAACTGCTACATTTTCAACTCGATTCATGTTATTTTGTAGGATTAAAATTGCTATCATTAGCTATTTCGTCACAATTAAGTACTTTTGTCAGACCTAGTATGTATTTTAATACTATTTACTTTCAGTTATCTTGATTATTCACGCGGCGCGTAATCAGGAATGAAATAAAACACATACTATTCACGACAAAATTACTTGCGCACTAACAAATTAACTATAAGCAGACCTCAAACTTAAATTACAAAATAATATAATAAATTTATTTAATGCACCTTGTCAAATCATAACACTTACATTTTGACATGGACATTATAATATTTATTCCAATCAAATACTTTAATTTAACAATTTGTATGAATATTGTTTGCATAAATGTGAAAAATAATTTAATTGCTTATTAACTTCTGAATAGCATAACCAATTCGACTAAGCTGAATAACTCTGTTATAAGAGCTTAATAATAGCAATGTGACCTGCTATTCCAAAGTTATTAAGCTAATTGTACCGTTATTAAGCTCCTACACAGATGTTGTTCAGATGTTATTCAGCGTTAAGCATTCAAAATTGGGGCCCTTTTTGCTGGAATAACAGCTGAATAGACGGTTACTCAGACGTTATTCAGCTTAGTATTCAGCTTAATGCTCTTGCCATTGCTCTTACTCGATCTTTAATCAGCGTCTGTGTTACTTGGGAGACAGTAAAATTGGTGTATTTTTGTTGCCGCTAAAGCAACAAATAATAAAAAAAATTGATTTCGTGATTTTTTGCCGCTTTTAGCCCCTCTCTATAAAATAGAGTGCAGAGGGGCTTATGTCGAAACTTTGTCTGTAGTCTGTGACTCTGTCGCATTAAACTACGTCACTAAGTTACGTGGATCATCTGTTTAAAGTTCGAAATAAAACAAAAATGACAACGTCAATCGGATTGAACTTTCAAAAATACACAATTAACGTATTAGAGAGAGGCAGTCGGCTGAGAACGATCTCACGGCTTCTTGTCTTTTACGGAACCCTACGTGCGCGAGTCCGGTTCGCTCTTACCCAGTTTTAGTTGTATCTATACTAATATTACAAAGAGGAAAGATTTGTTTTTTTTTTGTTTGTTTGTAACGAATATGCTCCGGAACTACTGGACCGATTTGAAAAATTCTTTCACTGTTGGAAGCTACACTCTTTGCGGTGAACATAGGCTATGTTTTATTCCCGTATTCCGACGGGAACGGGAACTACGCGGGTGAAACCACGTAACGTCCGCTAGTACCTACTTAATGTAACCAAAACCGACCAAGTGCGAGTAGCACTTAATGTAACCAAAACCGACCAAGAGCTAGTAGCAGTAGCAGGGCACCGTGTGGTCTTAATTGGCAGGAGTTCGCAATAGCATCTATGAGTAATTCCACACGGATCCTACCTAACATCCTACGGTCGGGAGCCCCGGGTATGCCCTCGGAAGAATGTCCCCAGGACTCCCATTAGACCGTGGTCTATTGGGAGTCCGAGACCGTCCAATGGTTCGTGTGCCATCCCGCGTCTTTGGGGTGTAGTTCGGCTTCGTCACAGACACTTACCGAAGCTTTCATGCCCGGTAAGCATCTGTGACCACCGGTAGGTCAGAGCATCAACGTGGCTCCTCTCCAACCACTCGACCATGACCGGTCTGACCACTCGATTGTGGCGATTGCCCCTCTTAGTTGCTCAAATTGCACTTCAGGTTTCCTTGGGTTTCTGGTGGAGCTGGGACCGCCGAGCCTTGATTTCTCGAGACGCAGGCCTATGGCCCACTCCTGCGCCTCCCTGCGTCATTTAAACAATGACGCAAGGGCCCTCGCTTCCAGGTTCTATAGAGGGGTCCCGGCTAAGAGACATGCCGCCTCAACTGAGTTCGTGCGGTATCCCCCTTTCACCCTGACGGCCATCGCCTTTTGCAGGCTAAGCAATCTAGCCGCATTGCTGGCCGTCGGGGTCTTAGATCATACAGGGGCGCTGTATAGGTAGCATCCGCACGATCCCAAGGTACAGTCTCCTGCAGGGAGCATTGGGTCCCATGATGTTGGGCAACAATCGCGAGAGTGTGACTGATGCCTCCCTTAGTTGTGGGATTAAACTTCGGAAGTGGTATCCGAAGTTCCACCGACTATCGAGTATGAGCCCCAGATACTTCCAAGGTCCGTGAAAGCACAGAGCCTCGGATTTGTGAAGGGTGACTTAAAGACCCAGCTCCCGTATTCGACCCACGACTTGAGCAACCCCTGCCGTGGCCTTTAGGGCTACGTCTCGGTGCGTTGCTCGTCGCGCTGTAACAAGGATGCCGTAACACCCCTGTGCAATGGACCACGCAGCACACAATCGTAACCGATGATCCACAGAAGTGGTCCTAAGACTGATCCCTGTAGAGCACCGAACGACATATCTCGTCGACCCGGCCCTAGCCAGCTCGGGTAAGTTATGGCCCTCTTGGAAAGATAGGCCCGTACAATTCAACGGAGGTAGGAAGGCATTCCATAGTAAATAAGTGCATCCCTAACGCAGCTCCAGGGCAGGGTGTTCAAGGCGTTGGCGATGTCAAGAGACACTGCCACCACCACCACCTCACCTTGTTCTGTTGCCGCTATAACAAAAAATACTTTCTAAAATAAAAAAAAAACACCTACACACAACAAACGTAATTTTTGTGCCCAATTTTTGTAACGGAACCCTCTGTGCGTGAATCCGACTCGCACTTGGCTGGTTTTTTTTTTCAATATGAACACGTGAGTTTCGGTTTCGGTTTCGGTTTCGGCCGAAACTGACCCTGGGGCCGAAAGTTCGGTTTCGGTTTCGGTTTCGGCTGGAAAACCAGTTTCGGTCGGACACTAATTATCAAACACATATTCAAGAAAGTTCCTTGTAAATTTCTTTGACACAAGAGACTAGGGACCTATCGCTTCCAGGTCCTATGAAGGGGTCCCGGGTAAGAGACACGCCGCCTCAACTGAGATTGTACGGTGTCGCCTTATCACCCTGACGGCCATCGCCCTCTGCAGGTTAAGTAATCTAGCCATTTACGAAGTTGGGACCCAAAACTGAAGGGGGCGGGCGATAGCTGCACTCTCGCGGTTATTGCCCAACATAAGGGGACCTAACGCTACCTGCAGGAGATTGTACCTCGGAATCGAGCGAAGCATAGACTATACGACGCTACAAGGTCTCCGGTCTCCGCATATAGGCGGCTAACAGCCCGCAATGCGGCTAGTTTACCTTAGCGAAAAATTCTAAATCTATGTTGTACATAGCCCGCAGAATGATATGAGGGTACCGCACGACTTACGTTGAGGCGGCATGTCTCCGTGCCTTAAGTCCTGAAAGCAAGGGCCCTTGCGTCATCGTTAAAATGGTGTAAGGGCGCTGTAGCAAGGCCGTATGCCTGCGCCCCGAGAAATCGAGGCTCAGCGATCAGAGCTCCGCTAGGAACTCGTGGAGACATGGAAGTTGCGACTTGAGCAACCAAGGTAGCGAAACGCCACAATCAGTGAAATTAGACCGGTCATGAACAAGTGTCTGGAGAAGAATGGCGACCTCTCCAACCGGTTGTATCAGATAATTACCGGGCACGGGTGCTCGTTATGTATCTGTGGCGAATACACCGGGAAGCCGCGGCCGAGTGCAAGCGCTGCGCTACACAGCGCTCCACACACTGATGGAGTGCACTGCGTGGGTACTCGTGGCGGGTCTGGACGTGGACATTCTCTTGCTGGAGACCATGGTGCGAGCCATGATTTCCAGAGGCCGTCGAATCCGTATACAAAACCGCCGCGGCGGTTTCGACGGCTTATACGGCGCGCCGTATAAGCCGTCGAATCCGTCCGCCCAGGACTTGCGGCCTACATGACCGAGGGCCTGAGAGCGGCGAGTTGACTCCTTGCCGTTCTTACAGAAGCAGGCCAAGGCGGTGTCGTATCTCTTCCCCCCGATGAAGTGGGTTAGTACATCCCCCCCCCCCCCTAAGGAAGCGGGATCACACCCAAACCCCCAAGAAGTGGGATACCCAACTCTAGGGGAAAGTCTGCGATAGTAAACTAAGCCTGTCGGGAGCCCTGGGATTATCCTTCCGAAAGGCATACCCGGGACTCCCGGCCATAGGTAGATGGCAGTGCATAGTGTGGTTTTAGTCGGTAGAAGTCCGGCATGACATCCATGAGGAATTCCACACGTAAAAAAAAAGTTACATGATTACACAAATTTAATAACAATAGCCACTTTCGTATCACATTTTTTAAGGATCTTTTTTAATAAATCTATTCTTACAGGGCGGCCCTATTCCTTTACTTTTTAACCGACTTCCAAAAAAGGAGGAGGTTCTCAATTTGTCTGCATTTTTTTATACAGCTGACGTACTACTGGTAGGTACCGCTTGGTACCAGTAGTACTACGGGCAAAAAATGGCCAATACTTATACAACAAGTAAGAAATGACAGTGGTTGAAGTCTTTTATGAGTGGCTTGAAGAATTTCAACAGCGGGCAGTCACACAACCTGTGCTCCTTTACGTGGCTCAAAATCTAAAAAAAGGTGAAATGTAGGCATATAATATGCCTCGGGAATGAAAGTCGTGACCATATAATATGGAATTAGAATAATGAATACGGCTACTTTTTATCATCATATCGCTGGCCTTAAATACGATGTTGACATCACACTTTGTAAGGTCCGATAGGTGTTTTGGAAGAATCTCCTTGCTTTGATCATTCCAAACGCGGAATGCCGGTGTATGACCTCCGGTGTTGCACACGGGAACCACTCTGGTCCAGCTCAAGTCCACAATAACCTACTTATACTTTTAACAGTAAGTTAACCGCTCGTAGCCCTGCGTAGTGCTCCTGCGTGGTGCTTTGGCTGGCCCTCAAATGGGTGACACTCTATGTTATTTTAGGATGTCGAAACTTCGAATGTCACGTTAAGCCGTTGGACCCGATTTGGAGTAACATCAGCAGTCGTTAAACCAGGTTGAAGGCAGTCACAACCTGCGCCTGTCCGTTTCAACACGGCAATAGGCTCACCAAAAACAGCAAGTGTAACAAAAGTAAAAGGTGAAAAATGTGGAAGTAAAATGCTTCAGCCTACTCCTTCGGGGATAAAGGTGTGACCATGTGTATGTAATTTTATCCAATCATATTACGATTATATCTAGCTGGTTGTGCAGAATGGAAAGAAATTTCCCCACGACACTACCGGTAGTGTGGCTTGGTAGTGTGGTGGGTAAGAAGGGTAATAATTACTTTAAATTTTACTAGATGCTTGCATCATCCCGGCCAGTCCGATACCCCAAAAGCTGTGAAAGGAATAATAACATGCTGTAGTTATTAGTGTGGTCTTTCTGGTCTTGATGCATTCTTACGTATTTAGGTAGGTACAAGCAATCAAATCCGTCTGCAGCCACCCCTTTGGACGTAGGCCTCTTCCAAATCTCGGCCTACACATTGGGAGGGTAACTGGCCTTACTGTACTATGCCAGTAGCGTAAACATGTTGGTACAGAGTGAACCGTTATTTCCGGTTCTTTCCCACCGTCCACCTTCCCAGACCACCTGGGTTGTACTGTACGGTCGACGGTCGAGGCGTATCTGGGTAGAGGCGGATGCACCCTATGTTACAACGATAATGAAATGAAACTCTTTGAAAAGCAACATTATAATTTATTGTTGATCACGTGATTCACATGGAGCTTCACAGCCTAATCCAATGAAATAAGAACGACTCTAAAAAGACAGATCATGTGCATGTCCCGATGGATAGCGAACTCGTAAGTGCAAAATTATAGTTAGACTGTATTCGTGCAGTTCACATTAAAGGGCCCGCTCAGCTAGCGGTGGAAACAGGGCGTTAGTATTCTAAAAAGGAAGCGCTGTATGCACAATTAATATTTTATAACAATCTTAAAACAAATTATTACAAACAAAATTGTATCATAATTAAAATTATGTTGATGTTGTGTTCGCTCTCCATCGCCTATTATATAAAACACTTTGTAAATAATATAGTCGTAATATATCGTTAATTAAGTTAAATAAAGCTATTTGTATGGGAAGACATCTAAGCATAGGAATACAATACTTATTTCTTTAACGATTGACAGCCACAGTAATGGTTTAATGGGCGCTCCAAATTCACAAGATACCTCGCGAGAACACGAGAATAACATGAGAAACGTGCATGTGGATACGATTCGAATATTCTTCGCAAGTTCTCGCTTTGTTCCCCAAATGCGGATCCAACAGGAGTTGACTTCTGGGCGAGATTTTCGTGTGAATGTGGAGTACCTATAACAATTTTGTAGAAAAAGGTATAAATACTGGTACTAATGAACTACATAAGTCCTTCCAGTAGTCGCAGGACAGGCCCTGAGCGTTTTTATTGCCTAGAAGCAGCTACATTTTCCTTTTTAGTAGTTAAAAGCGACTGCCGTCTGACCTAGGGAGTCTATACCAGACTTTTCTGTTGAACATGCGTGCATCACAAACAGGTTAGGTTGGCTTGGGTAATATATTGGTAATGGCAACCTCCACTTCTAGAACGTCAGTAAAATTATTTATCTGAACAAGTTTTTATATACGCTAAATAGAAGCAGTTGCTTCTTCTGCAAAATTTGTTACTTCAAAAATGTTATAACAACCCCCCAGCAATTAACAAAATGGCTGTCAAATCAAAAAGAATCTACCGATATACAGATATGTAAGAAACGATACTTAAGAAGTTAGTACACTAAGCCAATTATTGTACACAAAATATCTTACAAATAACACCAGATTTCGATGGCACTTAAAAATCAAATATATTAATAACATCTAAAAAAACATACTTTAAATATCTACTAATTAAGTACAAAGCTCTTTATAAAGTTTTAAAATATTTCACAATACATTAATTTACGAAACAATTATGTGCATGTATAATATAGGTCAATAATGTTGCAATACATATTAATAAAAATAGAATAGTGCATACATTTTTAAATAGGTACCATATTTGTACACAACTGAAAGAAACCGTAGAAAAAATAAAGAAAGAAGCCTCGCATTGGTAGGTTTGTTTGAGTGTATATCGTTGGCACTTGTTTTGATAGAAAGTATACACAAGGTATTAGCTTTCATCCACCAAGTACTCTAAAATTGATATTTCGGTATATAAAAGACTCACTGCTTTTAATGGCTATCTTTTTAGTTATTATTCTACTCACAAAGACTGCACAAAAACACGAAATGAAATGACCACTATCGTAATTCCTAGGGCTTTCCTTAGGGTAGAGGGTATACCTAAGTTACGTTACATTACGCGTAGTTGTAAAAGAGAATCGTATTGTTTCAATAAGGTAGGAGATAATGTGTCGCCAACATAAAATAAAAACCTGTCGTTTTCACAGAGGCGTATTAGGTATCGACGTTTGCCTTATAATGTTATTAAGACATACATAAGTGCCCATTTCGATTCGGGCAAGGTTTTTATAAGATACCGTACATAATGAGAAAAACTATACCAATACTGCAAGCGTCTTTCACGCACCTGCCGTGAGCTTTTGCAGGTGATCGTTGGTATGCGTGAAGTAAGACCTTTCAAGTTTTTGTCGGAAGAAAACCAGGTTTGGTTTATTTATACATGAAATAATTAATTCATTAGTTGGCCAATGAAGCGATCAGCAAGAAGTTATTGCACATTTAATTGCATAAGATCTTCATCATATTTTTACTTACGCGTTCGATAAGTAGGTTAGGACTGAGCTACATATTTTATACTGAGTAAAGAGAAAGATAAAAATTTTATCTTCATTTCATTTTTAATGTTTCACGACGACCGTTTAAGGCTAAGGTGAAGGTGAAAATAAGTGAACGCGTGATGTAAATTTGGTTTGGTAGTTCCCTTTAGAAAAAAAATATAAAAATAAAGATGTAAAGTGTAAATATTAATTATGTTTGATAAACCCATGAAAATATACGGTGACTTATAGCATGCCCTGCAATAATGTATACAGATGACATATAAAGACACGCTATATGAACAACATTAAAAAGCACAATACATAGAAACTTATCTAAAGTATACAAGCTAAAGTACAATTGTACAACAACAAATCATTACGCACTAATGTAAAATAATTGTAAATTCATGCTGACACCTGATAGATATAGTTATGTGTGTATAGCATTGATTGTTGTCTATCTATATAATAAACTAAAGAGCAAGCTGCTTCAGCCGCGATATACTTCTACCTACCTAAATCGTCCTGATTAACTACTCTTTTTGGTAAAAACAGCATGAAAATAATGCAATAAACTTTGAGTATTGTTCTAAAAGATAAGATAGAATAATTCGAATATAATTTCTAAATAAGATCCATGAGAAAATGTATGGCACCCAGTTTAAAAAAGGTAACATGTGTGTATTCTATGAGTTTATTCAAATTGGAGGAATTTTGGACAATTTAAAGTAAAAACGAAGGAACTATTTTAGAGATAGGTACATATATATTTTGCCAGATCTTTTATTTTTTCTTATACTATTAAATAGAACAAAAAGATGTTGTTACTGTTTGAATTTTTATTTTATGTCAGTAAAATAGATCGACACGAGATTGAACCGATTGAAAACGTTACGAGAATTGACCTCCTGAAAAAATGAATCTTGCTCATCACAATAAACAGGTACACACAGGTCTCACAGTCGCAATAGACAAGTGTAGGGACACGAAAAAAGTATCGATACTTTATGGTATCGAGTAGATTTCCTTTCGATACCAATACTTTTGTACTCGATACTTTTTATTCGATACTTTTACTTAACAAGTACTTTTCGACAGGTATCGTATCGAATAAATTACATAATCCTTTTTTATTCATTTTATAATTTATGGCAACATTAGCAACGCCATCTTGATGAATCGTGATGAAACTTTTATTCATAGAGTACTTACTTAGTTCCGTTCCCGAATTCAACTCGTTCGTTTAGTACTCTATAGTTCGTTCCAAAGAGTAATTAATCACTACGTTTTTACGAGTATCTAATCATTACAGATTGAAAAGGCATGTATTTAAATCGATATCTGTATATTCCCTTTTTCTGAACTAAATATTTCAAAGTTAAACCAAAAATACTGACTTGCACACTAATTATGCACACTAAATAAATCAAATTCATTATACTGATTAATGGTACTTGCATAACTGTTTTTCTGAACGAATAACTATTATCAAAAAGTATATCTAATAATTCCTTAGTTCAACAAAAGTATTAAAACTTTTTTAAGGGAAACCATCGCCTAAATTACTTTTAGGAACATCATTTATTCTAAGTTAAACCCCAATTTTATCAGTCACTTCTACAAAATTTAAGTCTAACCTAACCTAACCTATTCCGTTATAAGATTGTACAATTTAGAGTGCAGATTAGTATTTTTGATATACAATTCGTATTTCTGGTTAACAAATCATATATGAATTCAATTAAAAAGTTCCTCTCGTTCTGAGTAATATTTAAGTTTTTTAAGTAGGACATGTTTAGTTAATCAATTGGTTTTTTTGCACAGCATTTAATTTTCTGGATTGCATTTAGTAAATTAGTGGAGTTACCTAGTGTGCAGAAAAATTAAACAGATGTGCATTTAAAAATATCCCGATTGAAAATAAGGATGAATTAAGCCATTATTTATCTACACAGGTTATACCACTCTCTTTCGATCCTCTGAAACAATGGCAAGATATGAAAGTTGTTTTCCCAAAATTGTATAACTTGGCACGACAATATTTTTATCGATTCCTGCGACTTCTGTGCCCTCCGAAAGATTGTTTTCGAAAGCTGGAAGTACAAATACTAATACTCGTAACCGCCTATCACCGAAAAGACTCGACAACTTCTTTTCTTGAGCGATTGAACGAAGGAGGGATGGTATTTATAATACTTTTGATTAAAAAAATGTGGCTCTACTTAAAGGTTGTTTTTATTATGTTTACTATTTGTTATTTTTTAATTTTCACTTACTGAATGAAGGCACAGACGATAAGTACTTACTGACTAATGTTGACAAACAAACGTATGGCCGCCATAAGTTGGTTTGTCAACTTTAGTATACACATACTATGGCGTAGGCCCTGCCTGAGAAAAGTACTCGATACTTTGAGGTATCGATACTTTTATGTCGATTCTTTTACGAGTACGATACTTTATTATCGATACTACTCATGAGTACAGTATCGATACTTTCTATTCGATACCGTGTCCCTAGACAAGTGTAATATGTTCCTGTTGATACCTGTATTGTTCATTCATCTTCAGACAGGCAAAAGTATCAGTTAGTTTATTTCATTCGGTCACTTAACTGTTCAAAGCAAACTGTACAAGAACTTACTCGATGACTTTTCTTTCATATAGTGTTTTAATTCTGATGTCTAGACCAGGATCCCGGGTTGAACTTTTCAAGTTATTTCTACCAGGCTAACTGTCCTTAAGTAGCTTCAGTTTCATGAGACGCCCAACATTTGCATTACAAAAATTCTAGATTGCAGTAGTTCAAGGCTGGCTATAAATGCCTGTTGTCTAAACACAACATCATGTGAATGAGCCCCCATGCTTTCTAACCAATCGGAAGTGTCGTTGCACCTCTCTTAATTGACCTGAACAATATGCCGTATGAACCGACGACCTGGTAAAGGCTGCAGGCTGGCACTGGGTGCGAAAGGCGCAGGACTGCGTACTGTGGCGTGAATTGGGAGAGGCCTACGTCCAGCAGTGGACTGCTATAGGCTGAATTGATTGATTGATTTGAATATCAATAGTCAAATTACTGCATTTGTCAAACCGATTGGTAGCTAAACTTGTGTAACACAACTGCGCACGGGATACAATAACGCACTGAACGCCTTCTAATCAAAACACAAAAATTAAGACATTAGTTAGTGATAAATAATGAAGTAAAATATAGAAATAATAAATAGATTTCACAAAGAATATCTTTCAAAAACAAACATTTGCTATAAAATATATTACTAGTTAGGTACCTGCATGTATTATAATTAATAAAAAATATATGAAAGTAAACGGTAAAATACAGAAATTCCTTTTGTTACGATTTGTCAATTGTGTCCATAATTAGGATTTAAGTACTTAGTTTTTTTAGGGATTTAAGTACTTATAGTTTTTTTAATCACTATGATTTTGGCACTGCTCCATTGGAAGAAACTATTGTTTGTGTTTAATACTGGTCACTAGATATAATTTATATTATGAGAAACAATGGCATTACAAGATCCATTAATTTTTCCATCATTTTGATAAAACTTGTATACTTAATGTTAAAAATATTTTGACATTCCGCCACTTTTCAATCCTCCAAAGATTATTGACTTAAAAAATAAAGGAAAACAAAAGGGGCAACGGGCAAAATACTTCATAATATTTGTTTAATTGCTAATTTGCATGCTTATTTAGTTATTCTAGCTATCGTTGTCAAAGTTTGAGGTTCAAATGAGATATAATTATATTTATGATGCTGATAGATTTGTGCATAATGACCACGCCTTTTGTCCCACGTAATAGGTGGTGAGCCGTATCGCCGTGTTGATATGGACAGGCGCAGGTTGTCGTTGCATCGTTGTTTTTCAAACCGCCTAGAAAGGCCGTCAACTTGGCTTAACGAATGCCATTTTACTGGCAACTAGGACAAATACGGCGGACGCTCGGTATTCTGTTTTAAATGAATGCTCAGGTCTATCAGAACCATTAGGCAAGCCTATCGCTTATGTGTGAACTAATACTATAGTTAACTTGTATAATATATGTATTGTAAAGAAAAATATGTATTTATTTAAGTCATTGGCATCTATATTGGAAGATTTGGTTTTATTGTTAGATATAATTTGAATTGTAAATTTTTATATATCTACTTTATTACGTTCTAAGTTTAACTACTATGTGAAAAACTTAATAAGTACAGATCTAGTAAGTAATTGTGTAACGCTTGTGATTTAAGTATTATTCGTTTAGTTACGCTCGATGTTTATAAGTACTCGTATATGATTTGAGGAATTTTACGACAAAAAAGTGATATATTGATCTACTAAAATCTAAGTATTACAATAAAGTAAGTACATGCTATGTGGAAGTGAGAAAAATACAATACCTAAACTATTTTCATGCAATTTACGAATGCAGGAATAATCCGTCAAATGATGTACTTTCTTTTTCATTTCATTACTAAATATTTGAATGTAGTTTCAATGTACTAACTTACAGAATATGTTTTATTGGTTCTATGACATACCGCGAATGTGACAACTACTACCTACGTGACAATAGGTGAACGTGACATATTTATGTTATAGGTTTAAACATTTTGAGAAATAATTTTTTTACAAAAAAAAAAACAAAGTAAAAACGTTAAAAAGATCAACTTAAGTAAATAAAAGTATATGTAGGTAATGTATATACAAATATAAATGTATGAGA
This sequence comes from Miltochrista miniata, assembly GCA_933228765.1. NCBI lineage: Eukaryota > Metazoa > Arthropoda > Insecta > Lepidoptera > Erebidae > Miltochrista > Miltochrista miniata. The sequence continues at coordinate 33,462,976 of OW121747.1, read as the reverse complement.
AAGATTTGAGATTATATTATACTATACAGGTGAATTTTTCAAAAGGGATTGGATGGCCAAATCCGAAACTATAAGGAATAGCGAAAAATGCTCAAAGGAGTCACGAGCGCGATTTTGATGAAACTAAAAAACCTCATCATTAGATTTTTGAAAAACCAATAATCCTAGCTGGGCATCGAATCCATTGATTTTGTAAAAAAAAACACCTTTTATTATTACACCATACGATAGTGTTGCTATTAAGGATCATATTCTGGGAAGTAATGATATACGGCAAACTACAGGAAAGCGCTCATCTTTAACAAAATACATTTTATTTTTCTTACGTTAACTGATTAATTGTTCAAAATCTTTGAAATACATAGCTGGATTCGAGACCTCAAGGATCGTGCTGCATTCAATATTTCAATATTATTGATTCAGTTTACAATATTCTCCAAAAAATCATTCTGAGCATAATTTAAAACACGGAATAGTTACGATCTTTTCTGGGAATTTGAACGAAACAAATTATGATACAAAATTTAGGTCCATGAAATATGAATTCTATTAAAATTCCAAATATTCCTTAAATTTGGCGTATATCATTACTTTGCAAAATTTGATCCTTAACAGCGACTCTATCGTATGGTGTAATAATAAAGGGTGTGTGTTTTTTTTCAAAATCAACAAGTTTGATTCCCAGCTAGGATTATGGGTTTTTCAAAAATCTAATGATGAGGTTTTAAGTTTCATCAAAATCGGGCTCGTGACTCCTTTCAGCATTTTTCGCTAATCCTTATAGTTTCAGATTTGGCCATCCAAACCCTTTTCAAAAATTCATCCTGTATATGAATTATACATAATGTAAGTACTTATTTACGTAGTTATTAAGGTTTATTATAAGTACTTAGTCTTTTACTTATTGTTTTAAGGTCATGAATAAAGAAGAAAATATTTTGTCAATTAGTTAAGTTTTTGCTGCATCTAAAACACAGTATTTAAAAAGTCAGTTGTGACTCTTATACTGTAATTTTATCAGCTGAATGCAAAGTAAATACCTATGTGACTTTTTTAAATACAATTCACTTTAAACAGAAGAGTAATTTTAGTGGTTTATATTCCAAATGTGTCGGAGAGATTTATGTTTGTGACGAGCCATAAGTGCCTGGTGGGGGCCTATACTCGGAGGGTAAAGCCGCTACCTGCTTTTTCGTGAAGGCGTACTTTCTTACTCCTATGTTCTTGAGTGTGTTCTCTCGGCGACATCCTTCGCTGTGGGTAAAATATATTATAGTTACGATTTTTCTCTAGAGATTTACTTTCTAGAATTCATATCAGATATCTCAATGTTCCGTAAATTAATATAAGATCGGTGAATCATATTTTCGAATTCATCGGATTGGATATCTAAATAAGTTATCGAAACGGATAGTGTCAGCACAGGCTTATGCTGATTAGCACTGCCATAGCGTGGGTAACCAAAGCGTAAGGGTTGTCTTAGCAATCTAGAAACCAAGAGCTGAGCTTCCTACTATTCGAGTATGTGACGTTTTCTGGAATGCTGGATTTAGCTGTGATAGAATTACTGACCAATTTTTACCCATTTTGGACACATAAAGTCATAAACACACTGATTCAATAATGTGGGGAATATATTATAATACTTTTTAGGGTTCCGTACCCTTTTTTTTTTTTTTTTTTTTTTTTTACGTGAGGGAAAATCCTCATGGATGTTATGCCGGACTCCTACCGACTAAAAAACCTCACGTAACGCCCAACAGCCTATGGTTGAGAGCCCCGGGTAAGCCCTCGGGAGGATGTCCCAGGACTCCCAACAGACCTACAGCCGCCACTGCGGCCTCGCCCAGGGGGAGGTTCGGGTACTAGCCGCGTCTTTGGGGGGTTTCGGGTGTGATCCCGCTTCTAAGGGGGGGAGGGGGGAGCGTGCGTGAGTTTCTCACGTCACGCTGCCGTCATGGGCCTGCTTCTGTAAGGACGGTGAGCGACCCTCTCACCGTCCCCAGACCCCCGGTCATGGAGGCCGATAGTCCTCGGCGAAGACACGTCGGCGGCGCCCAGGCCGCCGACTGCGGAACTCGGGTGGGAGAGTTCTCTCCCGTACCCGCCCCGCCGCCTCCTTCACGAGCATGATCTGCTCGCAGAAAGAGGCGGCGCAGTCCCACTTACTCCCGCTGGAGAGCATGGCTTGCACCATGGTCTCGAGCGAGAGAGTGTCCACGTCTAGACCCACTACGAGGACCTGGCGCTGTTGCGCCCACGCCGTGCACTCCACTAGCGTATGAAGCGCTGTGTCATCGCTGCGGTCCTCGCAGTGCTGACATTCAGCCGTGGTTTCCCGGTGTCTTCGCCACAGATACCTACCGAAGCTACCGTGCCCGGTAAGTATCTGCGACAACCGGTAGGAGAGAGCACCGTGTCTTCTCTCCAGCCACTCGTCCATGACCGGTCTGACGGCCGCGATTGTGGCGAATCCCCCCTTTGGTTGCTCAAGTCGCACCTTCCATGTCTCCACGGTTTCCTGGTGGAGCAAGGACCGCTGGGCCTCGATTTCTCGAGACGCAGGCCTTTGACCCCGCTCCAGCGCCTCCTTGCGCCATCTGAACAGTGACGCAAGGGCTCTCGCATCCAGGTCCCATGGAGGGGTTCCGGCTAGGAGACATGCCGCCTCACCGGAGACCGTGCGGTATCCTCTTATCACCCTGATGGCCATCGCTCTCTGCGGGCTCAGCAATTTAGCCACATTGCTGGCCGTCAGGGTCTCTGCCCAAACGGGTGCCCCGTATAGGGCCATGCTTCGCACGATCCCCAGGTACAGTCTCCTGTAGGGAGCGTTGGGTCCCCTTATGTTGGGCATCAGCCGCGCGAGTGCGGCTGATGCTCCCCTAAGTTTTGGGACCAAACTTCGGAAGTGATGTCCGAAGTTCCACCGGCCATCGAGTACGAGCCCTAGATACTTCATTGAGGGCTCGATGCCGATGCTGACGCCCCCCACCTGTAGGCTGGATCCCGCAGGTGGCCCCATCCGAGGTCTGTGGAAGCACAGAGCCTCAGATTTATGAAGTGCGACCTCGAGACCCAGCCGCCGAATCCGACCCACGACTTGAGCAACCCCTGCCGTGGCCTTTAGTGCTGCGTCACGGTGCGTTGCTCCCCGCGCCGTAACGAGGGTGTCGTCAGCGTAACACGTTACGCTGACCCCTCTAAGCAACGGACCCCGCAGCACCCAATCGTAACCGATGTTCCACAGGAGTGGTCCTAATACCGATCCCTGTGGAACACCGCACGACACATCACGCCGACCCGGCCCTAGCCAGCTCGGGTAAGTAATGGCCCTCTCGGAGAGATAGGCCCCGACAATTCGACGGAGGTAGGGAGGCACTCCATGGTAAATAAGCGCCTCCCTAACGCAGCTCCAGGGCAAGGTGTTGAAGGCGTTGGCGATGTCAAGAGACACCGCCATCACCACCTCACCCCGTGAGACTGCTTCCTCCGTCAGGCCTCTAATGCGCATGATCGCGTCCACAGTGGAGCGCCCCTGACGGAAGCCAAACTGGCTATCCGCCAGATCAGGCCCCACACGTGTTAGGTGCCCGACGAGGCGTTGTGCAATAATGCGCTCAAAGAGCTTGCCCACCTCGTCGAGCAACACGATCGGCCGGTACCCTGATGGGGAGTTTGCCGGCCGCCCCGCCTTTCGAATCAAGACCAGTTTCCCTGTCTTCCAGGCTTTGGGAAACTGGCCTTTTTCGAGGCATGCGCTGAAAAGACCTATAAGTCGAGGCCCAAGCTCCTCGAGAGCCAGGACCCACGCTCGGCCTGGAATGCCGTCGGGTCCAGGGGCGGTGTTTCTGAGGGATTTAAGCCGCAGGACAGCCGCCCCTAACTCACCCTCGGTGACTGCGGGCACGTCGTTCTCGCTGCCTTCCGCGTTGGGCGCCTGAGACGGAGCCATGCGCGGAGGAATGTGTTCCTCCGCTCTCGACGGGAACAAGGAGTCCAGGACCCCTTCCAGCCGCTCCGGCTGGAGACTCTGGGTCAGTGGGGGCTCCTTCGGGCGTAATTTTCCCCTTACCATAAGGTACGGGCGCCCCCACGGGTTCCGCTCCAGAGTCTCCATCAGCTCTTCGCGGCCCAACTTTTTGGACCGCTTGATGGCCATCTGGAGGGCCCTCTTGGCCTCCTTGTACCCATCGTAGAGCTCCGTCTCTCGGGCTGCCGCATCGTCTGGGCGGCGACGCCTCCGGCGGAACCTGGTGTACCGGCGTCGTGCGGTAACGCACTCCGCGCGCAACTGCGCGATTTCCGGCGTCCACCAGTACACGTGTTTCCTCGCCGGTCTGGGCCTAGCCCTGGGCATCGCCGCATCGCAGATGTGCGACATGGCTCTCCCAAACCACTCCACTTCGGCATCAACATCGGCAAGCCTATCCGCTGTCGGAATCCAGGCCTGCACGATGGCCGCCTCCAGGAGAGCCTCCCGATCAAGGCGATGGAGTGCCCAACGCGGTTCCGAGGGATTCGCGATTGCTGGTGGCAGGTTAAGTGGAGGGGAGACGTCGAACCGAATATATCGGTGATCTGACGACGTCTCCTCCTCCTCCACCACACGCCATCCCTGGACACGGCGGGCAAGCTCAGGGGTCGCAAACGAGACGTCTATGACCGAGCTGAGCCCCCGCCGCGTCCAGGTTGCGACATTCCCCCGATTCAGGATGACTAGGCCACGTGTAGTGACCCAGTCCTCCAGTATCCTCCCCCTATCTCTGGTTTCCCGGGAGCCCCAAGCCTGCGACCAGGCATTGAAGTCTCCCAGGACCAAGACAGGGCGAGGTCGGCATGCAGCGAGAACGACGTCCAGCTCAGGGAGCCATAGCTCAAACTGATGCTGGTCGAGGCTCGGCGTGATGTAAACAGCCACGACCGCCACACCCTCATATTCCGCCGCGACGCAACCCGGGCCCCTAGCGATAAGCGCTAGGCGCGAGTCGTCCGCGCCGGTACCCCCAAAGACAGTCGCCAGGCCGTCCAAATCCACCGGGCTTCCCGGGTGCACCCAGTACGGCTCGGCGACAACGGCGACATTGATGGACCACTGCCTGATGCTCTGGTACAGAAGGTCCTGAGCACCAGAGCAGTGGTTCAGGTTCACCTGCAGGATGCGGATATGGGTGCCCATTAATGAACATCCATCTCCCCACCCTGCCGCGAACGTGGACCCTCAGCCACCCGTGCGGACGGACGGGGCTTCGGCCTTGAGGCAGCGCAGGCCTTGCTGCCCGCCCGGTGGTCGGCCTCCTTGCCCTCCGCTACGCACTTGAAACAGCGTGGCGGAGCGCCACAGGCAAGGGCCGTGTGACCGGGCTGGCTACAGCGGAAGCACCGGTCACCCACGGTGACTTCCGCCGTACACTGCACTCCTACATGCCCCACGACCAGGCACCTAAAGCACCTGGCTTCGCGGGGCTGCAGGAGATGCACCTGCGCCCTCAGGAAGCCCCCAATAAGGAGGCTCCGTCCATCCGCCACTTTCTGAGCCGCCGCGACGGGGCAGCTTACGACTGCCGACCCGTGACCGGTGGGGCCAAAGCGAATTTCGCTTGATCTGATCTGATCACGAGGGCAGCCGCTCGCCTCCACGACGGCAGAGATTATCTCCTCCGTCGTGGCCGCGTCATCCAGTCCCGAAATGCGCAGACTCGCGCATTTGTTGGGTCTGGTGACGCGGACGTCGCCCGTGTCCAGCGACGCCCTCAGCTTTGCCGCTAGGGCATCAGCTTTGGGGCCGCTGGTGGCGCCAGAGACCTCGAGGAGGCGTGCTCCGGTGCGCGTCACCTTGCACCGGAGACCTCCCTTAATCTCGAGGGCCTTGAGGTCGACTGAGGCTTTCGCCTGCCTCAGTACCTCGGCGTACCCCACGCCCTTCGCCTTGCCTTCTGTCGTCACCGTGATGACGACAGCAGTGGAGCGAGGAGCGCGGAGCCTCTTTGGCGCCTTCGCCGCGGCGGCCTTTGCCGCTGTTGCGGCAACTTTTGCTGCCTTCTTGGCGGCTTTTGCCGCCTTTTTGGCGGCCTTAGGCGTCGTTCGATGGTCTCCAGCAGCTGGACCATCGTTGGTGTCGCCTTAGGTGGTGCACGTGGAGCGGGAGTTTTCACACCCCGAGCCTCCCCGGCCCCCTGGACCAGCTGCGTTAGCTTGCCGATCTCCTCCCGCATCAGCTCTTGCTGCTTGCGGGAATCGGCAAGCTCCTTCTCCAGGCTCGCAACCCGAGCCCGGAGCTTCCCCTCCTCGTTGGAGACGCTCCTTTCCAGGAGCTCCTCCAACGCCTTAGTGGCACCTGTGACGGCTTCCGTCACTACCTTCTTCTTACCCGCGACATTCTTGGCGCCTTTCATAGCGTCAAGAATCCGGGCAAGAGCTGCAAGGAGCTCACGCGCTTCAGGGACGTCTTTGTTCCTGCCGCTAGATAGTGGTGGAACACGCCCAGGCGGTTTCGTTGCCCGTCCCACAAGTTCGGGTTCCTTACCTCTCCCTGAAGTGGTGGCTTGTATCTTGGCCGGCAGGTCATCCTCGCTAGATGATACCGTTCCCGGCCGTCGGAACAGGCTTTGGCCAGTTCCAGTGGGTCGTGGCCTCTTCCTCCTAGTCTGGATACCAATCTCCTCGTTCTCGGTATCCATGCTGAGGATCGACTCCGCGTCAGTATCGGCGGGTGCAACCTCCACCTCAGTTTGTGGGGTGGTGTTCTGCCGCGGTAGCGATACTCGCACCTCCCTCGTAGGTTCAGGAACCGAAGTACTCGACCTTACCTCCCGTTTTTCCTGTTCAAGGTCATTAGGCAAGTCTGCGTCCAGATTGAGTAAGCCGAAGTTGTTTTCGTTTTCCGCTCCGATTGTATAAATAATATTTTTTTCCATATTTAATCCCACGAGTAGAGACGATTAAATATCAACTCCCTGGGTGACGCTCATTCCAGGAAGCGGGATATATACTGTAGGGTGCTCCAGGTGCCCTACAGGCCTTTACGACTTTGCTCTCGGGTTTTATAGACTGTCCTTGTCTCGGGCCGGCCAATTAAGGCAAGCCCTCCGGCCCCTAGGGCCATCGCGTACCAACTGGTGCCATCAGTTGGATAGTTGCAATAACACTAGGGGTTACGGAACGCGAGGAGGGTGGCTGGTCCTCCCCAACTCCGACGCTGGCACAAATGCCTGTAGGTCCCTGCGTGAGCAGAGGGCCTACACGCCCTGCGGTTTCTCCGCTCAGTACGCTCTGCTTATCAGAGCGTAGGCGGAGCAGCCCGAAGTAGCCTTTACGGCTCCCTCCTTGGTGGACTATTGGCCATGGGCGACGACGTGCGCCTCGCATAAAACGCACGTCGTCGTCTACGTTACCAGGGTGTACCACGTGGAGGTTGTCCTACCCAACACCCCAGGGTTCCGTACCCTAAGGGTAAAAACAGGACCATTCGTGAGACTTCAACGTCCGTCTGTCTGTCTGTCCGTGGCGAGGATGTATCTCAGGAACCGTGATAGCTAGAGATCTGAAATTTTCACAGATGATGTATTTCTGTTGCCGCTATAACAACAAATACTTAAATCAGAAAAATAGGGGGATTAAGGGGGCTCCCATACAACAAACGTGATTTTTGTAACAGAACCCTTAAGGTTTTTAAACTCACACGACTTGTACTACACATAATAATATATTTCGGGTCTTTTTCGCGTAAACATGGTGAGAATAGTTAGATGTTTACGCGAAAAAGACCCGAAATATATTATCATGTACAGAACCCTTAGGCCGCCAGTCCGACTTGCAATTTTTCTATTTATTACCAATAACTCTAACGCGACATTACAGAACTTATAGTAAGTACTAGCTGAGCCCGCAACTTTGTTTACATCACATAAGGTGTATGAAAGGAAAGGTATTTCTTCATCAGAGTCATCAAGCAGCGTCTGAAACTGCCCTGTTTGCTTAATCATAAAAGAGCTTAATGATTAAGTCTATTTTAAAACAATTCAGTCCACGCCTTCGGCGCGGACTGAATTGTTTAAAAATAGTCTTAATCATTAAGCTCTTTTATGATTAAGCCAACACGCCAGTTTAGGTTCACTCACATTCAAAGAAACCCCTACAATTAAAATTTTCAAAATATCTGATTCTTAAAAGTGTTATAACTCTTTTATTTCTAAACCGATTTACATAAAACAAACGCTAAATGTTAACTGGAGCAAACCTCAACACAATAAAAAAAACCGCATTGCAATCGGTTGAGCGGTTACTGAGATTAGCGTGCACAACCGTACAGACAAACAGATATACAGACATACAGACATACAGACAAACAGACAAACAGACAAAAATTCTAAAAATCATTGTTTTGGGTTCTATTGCGTTCATAAAGCCTACCTATAATATTTTTTCTTATTTATCTTCCATGTACAGACAGCGACCTGTTACGATTTTATTATATGTATTGATTGATTATAAATGTAAAAAATTGTTGCTCATACCTCCTCATAATATTTAAAGCTTTCTTCATCTCGTGTTCAGCTAAATGGTACTCTGAAGCTAAGATCGTGCATTGTTCTAGTGTGACGGACATCCCTGTCCTATCTTTGGCACTTTTGCATGACGTGAATCTTACACCTGGAAATTGTATCACAAATATGTAAAGAGTTAAGTCAGATTGGTGTTCTGGGGGATCCTTCCGAGTGCTTAAACAGGGCTCCCGAAAGTAAGCTGTTAGCTGGACATTTGAGGTTTTTTAGTCGATAGAAGTCCGGTTATAACATCCAAGAGGATTTTCCCTCAGGTATAAAAAATAGAAGTCGGATTGGCGCAGTCTGTTGCACAAGGAGAGTTTCTAGCACGCGAGCGACGAAAATTCCTATACGGTAATCTCAAGGCGAATCTTGCCATACGAATCTCCTGTGGTTGTTTAAATTTTGACACAAACTCGTTATAATCAAGCAATACTCAAATCCGACAATTACACACGAGACTCGCTAATATTTATTTATTTAAATAACTTACGCACAAATTCGTACAAAGGCCTTAGACATTTTCTGCCAGTTAACCTTAGAGTAATGCAGAATTAATTATGTGCAGCTAAGTGTTTTCACTACAGGCGACAATGACACTGCCACTCGACTCTAAACTATCGTATCGAGAGCTCGATAGCGTTAGTGCTTCGAGCTGCTGCTGCCTATCGTAGTTCTGTTTACGTATCGTAGACTCGATACCTTTACGATATGTCACTGAGAGTCTGTTCTCGAATGGCGGAACTAGTAGACTCGTATAGTTTTTACACAGGATCGCAGCCTCAGCAACGATTATCGTATTGAAGAGGCGTGACTCGTGGTATTGGTTTACACTGAGCGAGCATTATTGTTACCTAGAATAAATCGCCACTCACGTGCGAGTAACTCTCCTTGTGTAACTGACAAGGCGACACGATTACCACGCGTCTTTCGTTCATGCCATACAGTACAATAGCCCTTGTCATGTCATGTTTTCTATTTTGTATAGAAAACCTCTGTGTTTTATTATATTTATAGTAAGTACTCGTAAACTAAGAATCGTAGATTTTGACACATGCGTTATGATTTAAGTTTTAACACAAACGTCGAACATCAGTCAGAATTTGGTACATAATCTAATGCTGCGTTCATATTTGTCCAACATAGCAACGAACCGTACAGCATGTCATCATATCACACACGTAACTCGTAGCTGCAGGTTTCAACGGTACCGACACGCGAGTCTGATAGGGTAATATAGAAAGGCATGTATTTAAATCGATATCTGTTTATTCCCTTTTTTCGAACAAAATATTACAAAGTTCAACCAAAAATACTAACTTGCACACTAATTATGCTCACTAAATAAGTCAAATTCAATATACTGTTTAATGGTATTTGCAGAACTATTTTACTGAACAAATCACTATTATTATAATAGTATATCTAAAAATTCCTTTGCTTAACATATACAGGATGAATTTTTCAAAAGGGATTGGATGGCCAAATTCGAAACTAGAAGGAATAGCGAAAAATGCTCAAAGGAGTCACGAGCCCGATTTTGATGAAACTTAAAACCTCATCATTAGATTTTTGAAAAACCAATAATCATAGCTAGGAATCGAACCCATTGATTATGAAAATATTAGCTTTGTGTAAAATATTGGCTTCTTAAGTAGTACATGTTTAGTTATTCAATTGGGTTATTTGCACAGCATTCAGATTTCTGGTATGCATTCAGTTAATTAGTGAAGTTACCTAGTGTGCAGAAAAATTATATAGATTTGCATTTAAAAATATCCCATATAGAAATGTGCCGTAAAAACGTTACGAATGTAGACGCAGCTAAAGAATACTAGGTATAGTTATGTGAAGTACGTGTATGTGTAGTAATGTATATCACGTGTATTACTCTTTGTTAGATTACTGTATAAGTTGTTTAGTCTCTAACAAACGTTGTCATGGGACACTTGTGTTTGTCTTAACCCTAGCTCAGCTGCCCATATTACAATGTGTATCATCATGCAAGAACAAGATTTCTCTTTGTTAAATCCGCTATTAGGCATGAGCCTCTCATGCAATATAAATAGAGGATTGCACAATGAGAAGTCTTGTTAAGATTTTGACCGAATTTCAAAAATAACCTTTTCTCGACCCTCACAGCATGAGAAGATTGTATTCCCCAGTCCCAACATTGATACATGAATTACTTACCATTCATGAGTCTCGTAGCCAGCGATGCTAGGTGTAAAACTTCAATATTTTTTGGAACCTTCTTGTGGACTGCTATTCGCAAGTTCTCCATTACTTCCTCAAGAGGTTTTGTCCTTGACGATGCTGAAATCGCAATAAATTAACAATATACAGCTATGAACAAGAAAATAAATAGTTCCATAATTCATAAGAAATTTCCTACTGGGTTCAATATGCCCATTTCTATAAGGAATTCCTACATGATTTGATGATTTTTAGTATAAAAACAATCTTTAATTATATTTGGAGTCCCAAATGTAACTGTACGAACTATTCGATAGCTCTACGAGCGCCCGCAACTTGACCCGCATGGAAATTTGTTGACGTTCCCGCATCCCATGGAAAATCTTTCAATGAATAAAAAGTATCCTATGATGTGTTATTCACGGACATTCACGGAATGTGTTATTCTAGCTATACTATAATCTATTCCTGTAACAAATTTTAGCCAGATTCGTTCAGCCGTTCAAAAGTGAAAAGTTAACAAGCATCCATCCGTATATCCATACTGCTCGTTCGCTCTAACTTTGCCGCTCGGCTCCATACCAAAGTCGAATTTTTAATTAGACGAAGTAAATTGACAGCAACTAATGTCACTTCTTCATACAATCTTGCTTATTTTCTATGACGAAGTGACATTAGCTACTGTCAATTTACTTCGTCTAATTAACAATTCGGGTATACGCCTCTACGCCAGCGGCAAAGTTAGAGCGAACGGGTAGTACATCCATACTTTCGTATTTATTAAATTAGTGAGAACTAAGATAGATTAATCGTACTAATAAACGAACTAAAGTCAATAAGCGCTTAGGTCCTGGGTTCAATTCCTGGGTCGGTCCAAATATTTGTATGATCCACAAATATTTGTTTCGGGGTTTGTGTGTTTTCTATGAATAATATGTATATAAAAATACGTAAGTATGTCTATTAGTCGTCTAGATCCTAGAGCACAAGCTTATGATAGCTTAATTTCGACTGTATGGCGTTGTTTGTGAATGTCCACAAATATTTATTTATAAAAAGAAGGTTCAATATTCCTGACATGTCTGTTATAAACTCACCTCTGCTTGTGGCCATGTGATCGGTGGGAAAATTTTTACTATACTTGTGATAATATTTGTTTAGCCTGTCTAAGTTATCGCTGTTTGAATGATACTGAGGGGTGGTTTCTCCCAGCGCTTCCGCCAATGTCGCCTTCTCATTGATGCCGATGTTGAAGAAAACTGCCGTTATTGTGAATGATAGGTGCTGGAAATAAATTCAATATGTGAACTACCAAAATGCATTATGCAAAGAACCAATTTATTTCTATCAAGTGCCTACTATTGAGGTTACCAGACTAGTTTTAAGGTTGACTTAAATTTGACTGAATTAACGCAACGCACTATCTTAAATTTGCTATCCTTTTCTGTTACATATAGGACCGTAATTTACTTGGAGTGAGAAAGAGAGCGTGCCCGCGACGGCACGCGAAGGTATCGGTGACAAGGTGACGGGCTGGTGGAACCAAATGTTGAAAAATATCTGTCGAGTAAGACTAGTAGGGCGTTCGCTTAACGATGCGCGCTCTCGAGACGAACGCTCGCTTCACGTGCTTGTATAGAAAAAGTATCCGTTCCGCACCCGTTAGCGATGCGCAGTTCATACTTTCAGTCCACGTCTCACACCATCTCCGAAAGTATAGGGATCCTTGGTGTTGAAATCTCCAATGTCGTTCAGTTCCGAACTCATTTGGAGGACAAGGCCAAGCTGGCGTCCAAGAAGCTTGGAGTGCTCAGTAGGGCGCGGCGGTACTTTACTGCGGCTCAAACACTGCTTCTCTATAAGTCGCAAGTGCGGCCGCACATGGAGTAGTGCTGTCACCGCTGGGCGGGGGCACCTGAATACCAGCTTCGTCCTTTTGACTCGGTACAAAGGCGTGCTATGAGAGTTGTCGGCGATCCCATACTTGCAGGTGATGTGGAACCTCTTAGTGACAGGAGAGACTTTGTTTCTCTGTGTGTATTCTACCGGCTGTATAACGGTTTGTGCCCTGAGGAATTGTTTGACATGATGCCTACGGCTACATTCTATCATCGCACCGCTCGCCACAGACAGGGTGTTCATCCTCACATGTTGCATCCGGAGCGCTCGAGCACGGTTAGATCCGATAGGGGCTTTCTACCGCGCACGCTTAGGTTGTGGAATGATCTCCCTGCCTCGATTTTCCCAAACGCCTACAGTATGGGGCTCTTCAAGAGGGGTCTTAGAAGGTTTTTCGGCAGCGCGAGTGTGGCGCCTCTGGTGTTGCAAACGTCCATAGGCTGCGGTGACTACGACTACATCTGGTGGGCCGTATGCTTGTCTGCCACCTTAGTGGTATAAAAAAAGAATACTATTTGCCAATTTGTATTGGCAACAAGCGTGCGCATGCGTCACTTGCGTACTGAAAATACCTGTTTTTCCTCCCCAATGTTATGCCGGACTCGAACCGACTAAAATCACAAGATCGCTACCTCTCTGTCTATGGCCGGGGGACTCCAGGATCCCCGGCAGAACTTTAATGCCTACAAACACAATACAACCATCTTATACTACTTACTTCTTTAGACGTAAACTTCGTATAAAGCGAATCAGATATAGGTATGTGCACATTTAAAGCTCCTCTCGTTCCCGTCACTTGAGGCACTGATGTGTTGCTGAAACATGAAAAAGAACTGTGTAAACGCGCTTTTAGTAATTTTCCACATCGAAAATTGTGTGTCCTAAATTATAGTGTATTCCATGGCAATAGCCTCAGAGTGTAAGACTGCTAGTGTTGCTAATGTTCATAGGCTACGGCAAACACTTTCGATCTGACGGGTCGTATGCTTGTCTATTACTTTAGTAGTATAAAAAGAAAAATATTTACTTTATAGGGTAATGTAGCTTCAGATTTACGATTTAATCGATCTTTGACTAAAAAAAAGAAATCGAGATATACCTATTTAAAAAGTTCTCAAAGCCTCTATCCAATTTTTTAAAAGCCATTATTATCGATGTCCCTTTAAAAGAGGTCAACTGGCAGTAACTTTCAACACTAATAGAAAAGGATATCACAGTTATAGCTTGGCAAATTCGTACGCGCATCTCAAATGGTCTGCGGGTGACGGGGGAAGACGTCAGCGGGGGTGAAGACTTGTGTGTGGGGCAGGGTTACTTGACGGCTACGTCATCGGTTCAGAGAGTCAGTTCAACGTAAGCCGTTGCAAATTTTTTTATAGATTCTTGTAACAAATAGTCAGTGGGCAGCTACGTCTCCCGAGCCCCAGCGCGCACCATAGGAGGGTCGCGTACGAATCTGCCAAGCTATAATCAAAGGGACGCATTTTGGATACAACGGTTCCGGCTGCAACCCACTATGATGAGAATGAATAGATTTCAAAAAAAAATCTATACAAATAAATAAAATTGGAGTGTCTGTTTTTAATATTAAAATAACCGCTTTCTACTACATGCATATGAATGTATATACGGTACACATACCAAAATATATATTTTTAAAAATTTTGTCTGTCTGTCTGTTTGTTCCGGCTAATCTCTGGAACGGCTGGACCGATTTCGACGGGACTTTCACTGGCAGATAGCTTATGTTATAAGGAGTAACTTAGGCTACTTTTATTTTGGGGAATAAGTTCCCACGGGAAGCGAGAACAAATTTTACGCGGGCGAAACTGCGGGCATCAGCTAGTATTACATAAAAATAACGAAATTGAATTCACAAAATTACATACCTATGTCCAACCTTCGTCAGTGTAAACACCACAGTTTGCAGATCTTCAACAGCTACCACCATGTCACCCCACATGGCTTTCTCCGTGGAGTACAGACTGAGCAGCCCTTCAAACCCACATAACGGACCTAAGCCACAACTGAGCAGTTTAACTATGACGTCGCCTGGCATGGAGCAAAGCCAGCAAAGGAGACCCGCTGTCGCTGTTGCCAACTGTAACAATCAATTACGGGTCACGAATGTTATTAAACTAGATTCGCAACACGCCCTTCGGACCGACGCAGAGGGCACAAGCCACAACTGAGCAGTTTGACTCTATCATCGCCTGGCATTGAACAAAGCCAGCAAAGGAGACCCGCTGTCGTTGTTGCCAACTGTAACAAGCGGTTACGGGTCACGACTGTTCTTTATCTAGACTCTAGGTGACACCTTCGACAGCGGCCATACCCGTTGTCAATTTGTAACATCAGTTTAGTGGCCCAGTTTTTACCCTAGATTCTATTTTATTTCTATTTCTAGATTTTATTTCTCCCTTCTTTTTGTTACTGTTTATTCATTGTGTACAACATAGCCATTAACTGTGTTATTATTTAGTATATTGTTATTTATGTTGTGTTATTTATGTGTGTATATTGTTATTATTTGTGCTATTATTTTGTGTATTGTTATCAGTGATGGGCAAAATGTAATTAGATTAACCGTTACAAATTATAATTACTTTGTAATGCTTAATTCAATTACTCAGTAACAGATTACTTGAGTAATTAATTACTATGAGTACTAGCAGTAACTAATTACTGAGTAATGGAATTACACGTTAATCTAATTACATTGCAACTCGTTACTCATTAATTCAATTAACCAACACTCATAATTACCAACTCTGTCCTGTGCTGTGGATGCGTCGCGGCCCAACCAAGGAGTGAATCGATATTGATGCGGTTTTTTGATGTAAGTCAATGTGTCCAGGTTGGTACTCAGCTATGAAATTTGAAGACCATCAGCTCAATTCCTGAGTGACGAAGGAATTTCACTGAAATTCCCATACGCTAATCACAAAATTTCATGATGGGTATCGTTTAAAGGGGTTTTTTGGTATGCTGAGTGCGAATCACATGATAATTTTGCAATCCAATATGGCCGCCGCGCCGTAGTCACAAAATTTCATGATGGGTATCGTTTAAGAGGTTTTTTGGTATGCTGAGTGCGAATCACATGATAATTTTGCAATCCAATATGGCCGCCGCGCCGTAGTCACAAAATTTCATGATGGGTATCGTTTAATGGGTTTTTCGATGTGCTGAGTACGAATCACATGATAATTTTGCAATCCAATATGGCCGCCGCGCCGTAATTACAGAATTTCATGATGGGTATCGTTTAAGGGGTTTTTTGGTATGCTGAGTACGAATCACATGATAATTTTGCAATCCAATATGGCCGCCGCGCCGTAATTACAGAATTTCATGATGGGTATCGTTTAAGGGGTTTTTTGGTATGCTGAGTACGAATCACATGATAATTTTGCAATCCAATATGGCCGCCGCGCCGTAATCACAAAATTTCATGATGGGTATCGTTTAAGGGGTTTTTTGGTATGCTGAATACGAATCACATGATGATTTTGCAATCCAATATGGCCGCCGCGCCGTAATCACAAAATTTCATGATGGGTATCGTTTAAGGGGTTTTTTGGTATGCTGAGTACGAATCACATGATAATTTTGCAATCCAATATGGCCGCCACGCCGTAATCACAAAATTCCATGATGGGTATCGTTTAAGGTGTTTTTTGCTATGCTGAGTACGAATCACATGATAATTTTGCAATCCAATATGGCCGCCGCGCCGTTATCACAAAATTTCATGATTGGTATCCTTTATGGGGTGTTTTGATATGCTGAGTACGAATCACATGATAAATTTGCAATCCAAAATGGCAGCCGCGTCATAATCACAAAATTTCTTGATCGGTATAGTGGATGCATTGCGGTCCAAGCCCAAGGTATTGACCGATTTTGATGAATGTGTCCAGGATGTACTTAGCTATAAATTTTGAAGACCATCTTAATTCCTGAGTGATCAAGGGCTTTTAAAATTCCCATGCGAGATTCATGATGAATGTGGTATTCTTTTAAGGAATTTTCACGACATGGTAACCTGGTGCCTACTGCATCAAAATGTCTGCGGGATACCAACTCTTCAGGAAATTACATGTTGTTGTGAAAAGTCACAGAATCGAGGTTTACATTAGATTTTTAGGGTTCCGTATCCAAAGGGTAAAAACGGGACCCTATTCATGAGAATTTATCGTCCGTATGTCTGTCTGTCAGTCACAAGACTATTTCAGAAACAGTAATAAGTAGCGAGTAGGAAACCTACATCCTCAGTTAAATTACAGGATATATTAAGATTTTTGGGCTTGTTAGAACAGTCATAGGATCGGGGCTATAATAGGCTTTTAGGGGTTTCGTACCCCAAAAGGTAAAACCCGAAATTCGTACTCAGCATACCAAAATACCCCTTATACGATACCCAACATGAACTTTTACAACGGCGGCGCGGCGGCCATATTGGATTGCCAAATTAAACCGAAATTCGTACTCAGCATACCAAAATACCCCTTATACGATACCCAACTTGAACTTTTACAACAGCGGCGCGGCGGTCATATTGCATTGCTAAATTAACGCGAAATTCGTACTCAGCGTACCAAAATACCCCATATACGATACCCAACTTGAAATTTTATAACGGCGGCGCTGTGACCATATTGGATTGCAAAATTAACCCGAAATTCGTACTCAGCATACCAAAATACCCCTTATACGATACCCAATATGAACTTTTACAACAGTGGCGCGGCGGCCATATTGGATTGCTAAATTAACGCGAAATTCGTACTCAGCGTACCAAAATACCCCATATACGATACCCAACTTGAAATTTTATAACGGCGGCGCGGTGACCATATTGGATTGCAAAATAAACCCGAAATTCGTACTCAGCATACCAAAATACCCCTTATACAATACCCAACATTAACTTTTACAACGATGGCGCGGCGGCCATATTGGATTGCTAAATTAACCCGAAATTCGTACTCAGCATACCAAAATACCCCTTATACGATACCCAACATGAAATTTTATAACGGCGGCGCGGTGACCATATTGGATTGCAAAATTAACCCGAAATTCGTACTCAGCATACCAAAATACCCCTTATACGATACCCAACATGAACTTTTACAACGATGGCACGGCGGCTATATTGGATTGCTAAATTAACCCGAAATTCGTACTCAGCATACCAAAATACCCCTTATACGATACCCAACATGAACTTTTACAACGATGGTGCCGCGGCCATATTGGATTGCTAAATTAACCCGAAATTCGTACTCAGCATACCAAAATACCCCTTATACGATACCCAACATGAACTTTTACAACGGTGGCGCGGCGGCCACATTGGATTGCTAAATTAACCCGAAATTCGTACTCAGCATACCAAAATACACCTTATACGATATCCAACATGAAATTTTATAACGGCGGCGCGGTGACCATATTGGATTGCAAAATTAACCCGAAATTCGTACTCAGCATACCAAAATACCCCTTATACGATACCCAACATGAACTTTTACAACGATGGCGCGGCGGCCATATTGGATTGCTAAATTAACCCGAAATTCGTACTCAGCATACCAAAATACACCTTATACGATATCCAACATGAAATTTTATAACGGCGGCGCGGTGACCATATTGGATTGCAAAATTAACCCGAAATTCGTACTCAGCATACCAAAATACCCCTTATACGATACCCAACATGAACTTTTACAACAGTGGCGCGACGGCCATATTAGATTGCTAAATTAACGCGAAATTATGCGATACCCAACTTGACATTTAATAACGGCGGCGCGGTGACCATATTGGATTGCAAAATTAACCCGAAATTCGTACTCAGCATACCAAAATACCCCTTATACGATACCCAACATGAACTTTTACAACGATGGCGCGGCGGCCATATTGGATTGCTAAATTAACCCGAAATTCGTACTCAGCATACCAAAATACCCCTTATACGATACCCAACATGAACTTTTACAACGGCGGCGCAGCGGCCATATTGGATTGCCGGCTGTGGTATTGATTTGCTTGAATGTATGATAATTACAAAGTAATGAATTACAAAGTAACTAGTTATAAAGTAATCTAATTACTTTGCAATTAGTTACTTAGTAACTAATTAACCGGAACATCCAAAGTATTTAAATTACAAAGTAATTAATTACTGAGTAATTAGATTACATTGTAACTTAATTACATTGTAATTCAATTATTAATTGAATTACTTTTGTAATTAATTACGCCCATCACTGATTGTTATAATGTTATTTATTAAGTAATGTGCGCCATTCAACAATCTTTTCTATCTTGATCTTCTTTTCCATACCGACGTTGTCTGGAAGAGATCGCTATTAGCGATAAGACCGCCCTTTGTACTCTCATTAATAGTATTATGTATTAATTAAGAATATCCTATGTATGTAATGGTGTACAATAAAGAATGATCTATCTATCTATTATTAGACAAATTAGGTTAGGCTAAAAAGTAAAAAGACCTTACCGCCTGCGAGAAGCAAGTGTCCCTTCTAGTCTGCAAGGTGCCGTGTTCCCGAGCCCAATGCGGCGACTCGCACCGTAAGCGTAGCGCTGCGTGTGACACTCGCATCCATTTAGCTAAGTCTTCCGTACTAGTCCGGACTACGTCCATCAAGCTTTTTATTTTTTCTAGAGTTTCTTCGGAAGTTTCTATAAAAACGGAAGATGATATTGTTATTTAGACTGTTATTCTGATATTATAAAATAGTAAACACGTCAGAGTTTAAAGATAACATAACGTTATGCAGGGGCGGCTCAAGCCCATGTAGCGCCCGTGTGCAATCGATAACCTGGCGCCCTCTTGTTACAACCACAGTTGGACAGTAAATCCGCCGATTTCAAGCCTTTGGGTGCTCTGGGCGTATAGCAGCCTACGACGACCTGCTGCTACTGCGAGCGGGAGGATTTCAATCCCGCTCCCTCCCAGCGTGCGGCATTCCTTTTTCTGCCGCTGGGCCTCACCATGATCTCCAGAGTGCGAATTTTCACGTCTAGGCCGCAACGAGCTCAGCAGGGGAACGCAGTGTCTACAGCACGGTGGCCGCCACATCGTTCCACAGGCAGCCATGCCGCCTCTCCAGCCAGTCTTTCATTACAGACCTTATCGCCTCAACTGTATCACGCCCGGCTGTTGGTTGTCCAAGTCGCTCCTTCCACTCCTCCATGACCATCTGGCGGAGTTGAGACCGCTATCCCTCGATTTCCTGTGAAGCAGGTCTCAGATCTTGCTCCACTGCCTCTTTGCACCACAGGTATAGTGCTGCAAGGGCCCTCGCTTCCAGGTCCCATGGAGGTGTACCGGCTAGAAAAGTCGCCGCTTCATAAGAGATCGTGCGGTATCCTCTTATAATTCTAACGGCCAGCAGCCGCATTGGACGTCGCAGTATTGCCCACGTTACTGGCCGCTAGATCACGGGCCTATACTGGAGCCCTGTAAAGAGCCATGGACCGCACGATCCCAGCGTAGAGTCTTCTGCAAGAGGCGTCAGGTCCCCTCAAGTTATGCAAGTAGTCGTGACCACGACAAGGCCACTCTCTTCAGCTTGGGGGGCCAGACTTCAGAAATGCACCCCGAAATCCCACCGGCCATCAAGTTCAAGCCCCAGGTACTTCATGCCGATGTGTACACCCTCTACAACAAGACTAACCCCCTCAGGTGGTTGTCTCCGAGTTCCATGAAGACATATAGCCTCGGACTTGTGGAGCGCCACCTCAAGACCCAGTCGCCGGATGCCTTCAACGACTTCGGCAACCCTAGTCGTGGCCTTCGTGTTAACTTCGTGGTACGTCTGACCTCGTACCGTAACAAGGGTGTGATCTGCGTAACACGTTACCGTGACGGCCTCCCTAAACGCACCACAAGCACCCAAGATACGCCCCGACAGTTCGACTAAGGTAGGAAGGCACTCCCATGATAAATGAGCACCTCCGTAACGCAGATCCAGGACAAGGTCACGGAGGACCACGGAGGAGCGCCCCTTACGAAAACCAAACTGGTTATCCGACAGATCTGTGCCCACGCGATTGATGTGTCCGGCGTTGAGCAAGACGATCGGCCGATCGATACCCTGACTGTGAGTCCGTCAGCTGCCCCACCTTTCGGATCAGAACAAGTTTCCCCGTCTTCCAGACCTTATGAAAGTGGCCTATTACGAGGCATGCGATGCGCCGAAGTACTTGGGCGCCAACTAGAGCTGTTTAGAGCTCTAGTTGGAGCCCAAGTACTTCAAGATTCAGTACCCACGCTCGGAATAGAATGCTGTCGGGTTCGAGGGCGGTGCTCTTGATTGATTTTAGCCGTAGCACAGTCGCCCCTACCTCGGTGACTTCAGTCTCGTCCCGTTGGACGCCTGAGATGGAGCTATACACGGAGATATATTATGTTCCTCCGCTTCCAATGCTTTGGCTGGACGCTCTGGGTCTAATATCAGACCATTGATATATTTAATACATGCCCAACGTTTGCTGTTCTGATAATCCGTCGTGGACGTTGGAGGAAAGGGGTAAGGTTGCTCCCTCGTGCCAAGATTAAGAAATTATAAAGAGGGTGATCCGTTGGCGACTCAACGAGCCAATAGTCTTATAAACCGTTGGCTCGATGGCTCGTCGGCTCCCGTAGGGGATCCATGCGGAGCGGTACGTGGAGGCTCTGTGTATCGCGAGCGGCACTTGGCGCCCCCAAGCACCCGGCGGCGCCCGGGTACACGGCACCCCCTGCACTATAAGTTAAGCCGCCCCTGATCTTATGTATAAATGATTACGACCATGTGTTCATACATACATATGATCAACCCTTTATCCCCCGAAGGGGTAGGAAGAGGCATATTATAAGCCCACATTTCATCTTTTAGATTTGAGCCGTATTGCCGTGTTGATACGGACAGACGCAGGTTGTGACTGCCTGCTGTTGAAATTTTTCAATCCGCCCATAAAGGCCTTCAACTTAGCTTAACGACTGCCATTTTACTGGCAACCGGGACCAACGGTTTACATGCCTTCCGAAGCACAGAGCGCTCAAATAAATGTCAGTCTAGTGAATAAATACCATTCGTCTCTGCAACCCTATTCAGTTCGTCAACAAGCGCAGTATGAGAATTTTCGACTGCAGTTGCGACATTCTGAAGAAATGCTTGATTATTTTCTCTAGTCGCTTGGTCTACTTGTCGTACGCTGGGCAAAATGGAGGATTCGTGATTTGATTCTAGTGCCTGCAACAAAAGGAGACAGTGTTCACTCACTATTGTATTTGGAAGGATTTGGCTAAAATGTTACAAACAATGTCATTACTTTTTCACACAAATGAAACTGAAATGTTTGTACTCTGAAGAAGTAAGTTCTGACAGATAGACAGATTTGCGTTAAAACTTCATGATCAGAATTTACTTCTTTCTCTACGAGTATGTATTACAGTCGCATGTGTATCTAGAACATTTGCTGGGCCTTTTAATAACAATCTAAATAAGAAATGAAGCAAATCCTATACTGCTTATAACTATTGCTTTTTTTTTTCATACTAATTATGGAAAAAATCTATATAGTTCGACGGTAAATTTAGTCCCTTCAGCAACAATTGAACTTTTTGCATCTTAGCATTAGAAACTGTCCAGAAATTCTTAAGGGCACCTTCAAATTAGAGGCGCGAGGAAGCGCCGCAGTGGCGCCACAGTGGTGCGCTAGACGCGTCACTACTAGTTTACATACAATTTTTAGAAGCGCAGTTGTGTGTGTAAATATTGTATGAAAACTGGTGGTGACGCGTCTAGCGCGCCACTGTGGCGTCACTGTGGCGTCACTGTGGCGTCACTGTGGCGCCACTGCGGCGCTTCCTCGCGCCTCTAATTTGAAAGTGCCCTAAAGGTAGTCTGATTGCTTTTAATACTTTTGCGTTTATTACACGGGGATTTTTTGCATTCGCAGGCATATAATCATAACGTAGCTTTTAGTGAGTAAATGAAAGCTCGCAGGGCAATGCACCAAGTATATCGCACTGTAAAGACATTCGCACGGACATTAAAAATTCGCTGTGATGTTATAATACAAAACATGGTCGAAAAGATTATAATAATGTACTATATACACCTAATCATAAGCTACCGACATTAGTTGATAATTTCGATCTGTACATAAGGCGGTGTTTCGACTATATTTTGGGTTTTAGGCCGGTTGGGAACGAACAGAGAACTAGACGAAATTTCGCACAGCATGTCATTTATTAGATAATTATATTCGCTATTCGTACTCATGGCATCTGAAAGTTATACTAAAAGTAGTAAATACATCAATTTTATCGCAAAAGTTTAGCATTTTTTTTATTAATATTTCATTTGGTAAACCTCAAAATATACAACAATATTAGTATCATATTCATTTAAAATTTATTTAAAAAATATAGGACCCACCTTTCTTTTATCATTCCTCAATCCATCTATAAGACATCTATAAGACACTTGTTCCAAAGACGCCGAGCTTTTGAAATCGTGCCTCAAACTGCCGTGCCTCTTGGTATAATCAAACGATAAACTATTTCCATCCAACTTTGGTCTAGCTAGTCTCACAGAACGAAACGAATAGTTCACACTTCCCCTTTCTATATTACTATCAGTCTCGCTTTTGAAATAATCGTTATCGAAATGTAGTTCTGTTTCTAGAAGCTTCTTTGGTGGGCAGTTAGAAATGTTCGGGAAACTTGACGATAAGGCGGGAGTGTCTCCCATAGGCGAGGCTTCTTTAGAACTGGAACTGGATGAAGCGAATGTGTCGCAATCCGAATTTGTATCACATACTGCTATGTCTTCTGTCAGCCGCATTATTGTTGAAAGTGTCTGTGGAGAAAGGATGACATATTATTTGTTACTTAATCTAAAACATTATCAGCTGAGGAATCAAATCTTAAGTAAAAAAAAACTGAAGCAAAGTAGTTGTGGTACTGTTCGGCTCACAGAGTTGCTAAATATTTAATTCACATAAATAAACAGAAATCTAGAACAAGTGTAAAGTATAAAGATTGTTCGTATTCGGCGTGAAGGACCATGTACGAGAATAGGTGTGCTTAGTACAGCAGACAAACATATCTACGTGTTTTCCTCATCTTACAATCCCGGGTTCTTCAAGAGGAGCGCGAAGAGGCACTATACAGGGCCGTCAACTTGAGTACCACTGTCAGAAGTGTTACGGATTGTGAGAGTGGCCCTGAATCGCTAGATACGCCACGGCTTGCCATCGGGCTGGCGACGTCAATTTAGTGAGCTTAATATAAAAAAAAAATAGTAAATTCTCAATCCTTATACCTTTTGGTCGGTATCCTCACAATTATTCTTCGGCCACCCGATGAACGATAATGATTCTTCTATCATGGCTGGTTGGAATTGTGTCAGTATACTTTTCATTTTATTTTTGATACCTGTAGCAAAATATTTTGCTGTTATAAATTATTCGTTATTTGGGGGCACGGCAGTGCCCCCAAGCCAAGTCGAGCGCGAAGCAAACACTGCCGTACCATCCTTTACAGGAACCATTTCGCCGCATTTTCAGGCCCCTAGTAGAGAACCTCTGGATAAGACCAGAACGTAGAAATTTTCGTCATTTAGTAAGCTATAATCACATACTTAAAATCCAAAATTTCAAGTCTGTAGGTCATTTACTTCCGGAGTTAAGCGAAAGCAAAGTTTCGCATTTATGACACTCATTCACTCATGATCATCAAAATACAACTAGTACTTCCCATAAACTCAGAGAGCTGAAATTTGGTACAGAGTTAGGGTTTAATCACCACATAAAGGGAAATCTATAAAAACTAGGATAATCGAAGATACCTGGTGACCCTGATTAGAAAACACAAGAGCCCAACCAAACTATTAGAGATCGACATACCGCCTTTACAAATAATATTCAACTTGGTGGGCCGCTTTATTTGAAGTCAAAAATCGAAGGTCTGAAGTATCTGATGAAGAACCTTCAGCTGGTCTCAGTTGTATTAGAGATATGGTAATGCCCCCTTCTACTATTGGGACATAAAAAAACGACATCTGACACATCTTTTAATTTAATCTAGCCTATAGCATCCCACTGCTGGGCGAATGCCTCCCCTTCTGCTTTTAATCACTACATATTATAAAGCAAAGTCCCCAGCCACGTCTGTCCGTCTGTCTGTCTGTTTGTTCACGATAAACTTAAAAACCACTGCATGGAGTTTCAGGCTGAGATCACCAATCGAGAGACTGGTTCTCGAGGAAGGTTTTCGTATAAAATTTGTTGAGTTTTTGTTGACATTGACTAAAATATTACGACATTAGTTGGAGAGGTCAGAAAAAAATAAGGCGTCTGGGAGCTTTTAACGAAAACGCTGCCTAAACCCTTCGAAATATTACAAAATAATGTACCATGGAATCGTGTATCTTATATAGGGCTACAGAAAAGTCCGCGGCAGCATATGTTTATCTCTTAAGGATATCATACAATAACCATGTTCATTCTTTAAAAATTTAGCAATTATAAAGTGGTAATTGGAATGCTATTTACTATTTACCAAGAAAGTGTTAACCCATCTCAATTTAAATACATTAGTGGGCATGAAAATATAATGAAAATTATTTGTTCCCTTTACACCATGCAAATTAAATGAATACCTTAGGAGATATAGATAATCAAAATAATGCGCAACGAAATTAATTTTGTGTCGTCATGATTGAACTGGGTCATACATTATACGGGTCACATACTAACTTATTCTTCTACTTTTATCGCAAATATTTTTTCGTTAAAAGTGAATAACGCTTACAGCAGATTACTTTAGGTAGGTGTAATATTTCAAAATAAGCAATTTCATAGAAAATAGTAAACAAAGAGTCTTTATTTTAGAATTTTCTTCAGTATTAGCCATTTACAAACAAACATCGGCGTGTTACAATTTTATTACATGTATCAATGTAGTAGACGTAACGTGTATAAAATGACATCAATCAAATGTCATCAATATTCTGAAAAAGAAATTAAACATAGAGTTCACAAACTCTTTTGAAAATACATACTGTACCTACCTTAGAGGATCGTTATGAAAATAACATGATAGTAAACAACCACCACTAAGCAATACGTTTCTCCAGCGTGTAGCTGTGTTTCTCTGTGATAACCACTATCAGAGGTACCTTTGTTCGGGCCATCCATAGAAAATCGATGGCATAATGCTGAATACCGCAAAGAACAAGCGGCGTGGCATAGAATGGGGACTATCCTGATATCCTGAAGGATTTAGATGACGCCGATGACCTGTGCTTGCTGAGGCACTCACACGCCACAAATTAGAGATAGTACAGATGGAAACCTACATACTAAATTCGCTGAGGCTAAGCACACATAGACAACTCATTCACAGACACGAGGTCAGGCGGTCTCAACCGAATTTTCAATAGGTACTGATTTGTGCGCGAGTGTGTGTAGCAGAGGGTAGGTGTGACAAAAAAGTACATACATGAGTTTTCCATCTGTACTATCTCCAATTTGGACACACGCCGTCATGCATGTCTACAGAGAACGTACAAAATGAGACAGCGAATGGAAGGACTGAAAATAAAATCGACAGACGCAGGAGATGAGGTGTAGGGAGAGTGGTCTGTTTCGCTGCGCATTGGCACTTGGCACAGATGTCGAGCGCGTTCACTAATTCACGTAACTCGGGAGTGTCGTGTCGGAAACTGATGGGTTAGAAGAGTACATCATTTCGAGGCTCGCCAAGGCAAGAGCACAAGAGCAAACTTCACACAGCTGCGCCCCGTATGGCAGTTGCGAAAATTGACTCGAAAAGTGAAACCCAAAACAAAGTCAACGTTAAAACTGTTCTACTATACGGATGCAAGACATGGAAGGTCAATAAAGACATTTCGCACCAGCTACAAGTTCCAAGTTGACCTCTAACGGATCTTCGGTATTATACGGGCCCGTTAAAATCACGAACGTAAGCCTATTGGAACGCTGCAGTGAGACCCCTATCCACTAACAGATCAAACGTCGGAAGTTTAGCTGGATATTAGACACACGCTGCAAAGGGACCATGATCAAATACCAAGGCAAGCCTTACTGAAACTACTGAAAGAGCGGAGCAGCAATGTGAAATGTTTTGAAAACGGGGAAAATTAAATCGATATAAGAGTATCCGTGGTGCCTCTGAGCTGCGTCAATGGTTAAAGTTACATAAAAATAATGTATTACAAAATTGAAAAGTTAAAAAGTTCTTAAACAAAAAACCCATTTTCGATTTCTATTCATTTCGTTCGATCACAGTTACCTTTTTATTAACATGAGGAAAATCATACATGTATGCTATGCCGGACTCATACCGACTAAAAACACACGCATCCTGCTTAACAACCTACCGTTGGGAGCCCCGGGTAAGTGGAGCTACGGCTACCACTGCGGCCTCACCTTTGGGGATGCGGGAGCTATCCCGCGTCTTTGGGAGTTTTCGATCACAGTAACGTTAATTATTTCTAAAATAATGAATAGTAGCGACGCGACGGGAACAAATGACGTGAACCATGATATCAAAATAACAATAGCACACCGCGCTCTTTCTCTCTCTCTCTCTCTCTTTCTCTCTTATAAGACGCAAACGAAGTTGCGCGGGTCAGCTAGTACAAATATAAATAAAATTAAAGGAAAACTCTGGATAAGACTAGACTGGCTTTTATACTTATACTTACAAGTTTACAAGAAGAAATAGTCGAATGATTATCTTTATTCTACTCGAAAATTACACAAATTAAATAAACAAATTACACTGAAATATTAATTTCGCTCAAAATTTGGTCAAAATATAACGGCATGAACGCGAATGGGCAATACAAAAAACTGTTGTACAAGAATCAGAACCGGAAAAAAAGAAAAGAAAGATCTGTAATAATAAAAAAAAAGTACTCCTAAAAAGAAAAAAACTGCGTCTAATAAGAAAATCTAATAAAATAAATCAATATGCCCACGTTTCTACAAAAAGAAGTGAAATCCCACCAAAAACATTCTGTAAAAAACTAGCCAAGTCTCGTTGGAGCTACTTGTTTATCTCTAAAAAGTAATGAGATCTAGACAAAGTCGTGCCAAGGCTAAGGTTCCTTACTGCGATTACTTTATTATTATAGTTAATGTTGTGTGACTTGGCCGTTCAAGGGTACACAAGGGTACAAAACAAGATGCTTCATGACACCATTGCACGATTCTGTCGCCAGAACCGCTACCCATTGACGATTAAAAATTGCCACTTGGAGAACGTTAATTCAATAACTAGTCAATTATTATTATTATAATCATTGATAGAAGTCCTTCTGTACGTCTATTTTATGTTAGATCGGTGGTCCATTTGCCGCTTCAAAAAGAAGAGAGCAGAAGGCAGCATTGTCAATGCTGAATGCATGTGTTGCCCAATCAATAACAGCCTAAAATGAGACACTAGCGTCCAATTACCAATACCAGTATGGGCTATTATCTCGCTTAACAAACATAGGTAGTTACAACAGATATAACATTACGTGTAAACAAAATTTACTTGTACACACTCACGTATAAAGAATTTTAAACGGCCAAGTCACACAACATTAACTATAATAATAAAGTAATCGCAGTAAGGAACCTTAGACTTGGCACGACTTTGTCTAGATCTCATTACTTTTTAGAGATAAACAAGTAGCTCCAACGAGACTTGGCTAGTTTTTTACAGAATGTTTTTGGTGGGATAAAAATATACGAGTAAAATAGATGGATGATGAATCCAAATAAGTAAATTTAACTTCTTGGACCAAGTTTTTGAATTTGGACAAAGTTCTTGAAATGGCGAGATCCCCTACCCTTTAGATAACTCTATACCCAAAATTGAAAATGCCGCTGCGTATAAAATCTTACAGAAAAAGGGTTATATATTCAAACAGATAGAAAAAGAGATAGGTAAACACAGAGATAAGGAACACTAGAGAAGGAAAGAGATAAAAGAGGTAAAGAGAATAGAGGAAAAGGGAGAGAGAGAAAAGAGCGATTACCTTCAACAACACTGATGATAGTGGCAAACTGATTAGCCTGGAACAACATGACAATTTTCTCCATATCCTGCAACACCTCGTCCCTCAATCGTCTCACGGCCACTACGGTGTCGTACTCCGCCTGTATCTTGTTTGTGATGGAATTCAGTTCCGCCTTCGTACTGTTGATGTCCTTCACTTGTTGGACTAACCTGAAAGTAGTACCAGTAAGTAAGTTCTATACTGGTATTAAGGTTTCGTAGACGAAGGGCGAAAACGGGGTCCTATTTAACTAAGACTTCGCTGTCCATCTCTTTGGCTATCATCAGGCTGTATATAATAAACCATGATAGCTAGAGAGCTGAGATTGTTACAGATGATGTATTTCTGGCGTTGTTGCAGTTTTTTGGCACAGAACCCTTTTTTTTACGTTAGGGAAAATCCTCATGGATGTTATGCCGTACTCCTACCGACTAAAAAAACCTCACGTGTCCTGCTAACAGCCCATGGTTGGGAGCCCCGGGTAAGCCCTCGGAAGGATACCCCAGGACTCCCAACAGACCTACGGCTACCACTGCGGCCTCACCTAGGGAGGAGTTCGGATGCCATCACGCGTGTTTGGGGGATTTTTCGGGTGTTATTCCGCTTCTTAGGGGGCGTGCGTGAATCTCTCACGTCACGCTGTCGTTTAGGGCCTGCTTCTGTAAGGACGGTGAGCTGCCCCCTCACCTCACCGGCACATGCCACATTTTATTCGGGTCAGATGGGAAGGTCATATGATTACGATTCTGTTATTCGGGTATGAATTCTTTTCCTGTAAATTATCGTCGAGGTACTACATCAGAAATCCATTTTATACCTAAAGGTTATATATATCTCGCTCGCTCTACGAGCGTCTTCTAACCTTATAAGTCCACCAGTCCTCTCAGATTTGTGTGTATGTGCTGCGAAGGCGCCCGCGGTCACAATGTCGTGGAAACCAGTCTTGTTCAGAGTGTCGTTGTGTACCCACATTCGTTGAAGATGCATGTTTATTGGGACAAACTCCAATGTTGTATCCTCTGAAATGGTAGAAAAGTCAATATATTAATACATTTTTAAAGTTACAGTTATACTTCTTCAGGTGCGTTTAGGGAAGGTATCACACTGAAATTTTACGATGCGCACAAACACCGTAGCTAAAATTTGACACCCTGAACTTACTCCTTCATCCCGTTCCAGGTCATTATAAAGTGCGTCCGCACAATTACACAAAAAATAGACGTCTTAATTCGCTACAGAATTGAAACTCCTTTGAATTATTTACGTGTCTCAACCACGGAAATTTCTTACTTATTTATTACCTTTCCGACTACTAGCTTTGAAGTAGTGCTTCTCCATACGTTGCATAGAACGCCTGGATCGACAGTAATGTTCCAGTAGAATAGCGTGTATCTTCACAAGTTCCAACTGACGAGCCTGCCACTGGCCACATATTTCACCCACAGATAGCAACTCTTCTATCAGCTCTTTCTCTCTCTGGATGTAAATTTCTCTGGAATATGCAATACATTGTATTGATTAGAAAAGCGCACAGGCACGCATATGAGCAGATAATATCTAAAAGGTCAAAATACAATGGAGTAAGTAAGTCCAAGAAAGCAAGATAAAAAGTGGGAGTATCTCTCATAGGGGATATTTGGAATATACGCAACCTTAAAACGCAGCTTCTGCCCACAAAAGAAACCTCAAGAAACATCTAGTTCGATAAATCAAATCAGTTTAAAGCAGTCCATGACTAGACGAAGGACTCTCCCAGTTCACGTTTATAATATTCGTTCTGTGAATTTGGACGTATAATTATACAAAGAAATGCTCGGCAATCAGACGGTCTTTATTATGTACTAGCTGAGGCGTGCGGCTTCGCCCGCGTGAAATTTGGTCCCCGTTCCCGCTTCCCGTGGGAACATTTTCCCGGTATAAAAAGTAGCCTATGTGTTATTCCGGACTATACTCTATCCCTGTACCAAATTTAAGCCAGATCCATTCAGTCGTTAGAGCGTGATTGAGTAACAAACATTCAAACATCTAAACATCCAAACATCTTCACAAACTTTCACATTTATAATATTAGTAGGATTTCTGCCTAGTGCCGGGCGCCTCGGATAAATCTAACGGAGTTGTAACCTTCAGGAATGTTGTCGAAAACTTCAAACTGCCGAATCCTTTTTCCCATGGTCTTGTATGTACCCTTTGTCCTATGTGCTGTGTTGAGTCGTAGAGTTGTTTATGTATTCTAAGAAGTATTGATTCATAATAGGTGAACTTGTGTGACTAAATCGCGATAGTCTAATCTAAACTGTATACTCATAGATAAGGAAATGCTCATATCCGTCATTAATTTAATGTCATGTTGTTATTAACATATCTGTTCAAGTCATTAGTAGAATGTTATAAAATTGCAACCAAATGCTGCAAATTTTCTATCGACTCAACAGTTGAGCTATTTCCTTAGCCTCGATAAACAGGGCCAGCATCTCTTTGGTGGTAAGTATAGGATTTAGACAACCGATAAACATACTTATTTAAATAGAAAATATACTAACTCCGAAACAAACATTTGTGGATCATACAAATTTTGTTTCGTATCGTAACTTTTTTTCGAGATCTCAGCAGGGTGGTCGCATACATATACATATTTGACTGCCTCTGTGGCGCAGTCGGTAGTGATACCGCCTGTGGCGCTGGAGGTCGTAGGTTCGATTCCCACCGGAGACAAATATTTGTGAGACCCATAAATGTTTGTCTCAAGAGTCTGGGTGTTTCTATGTATAATATGTACGTATTTAAAAGTATATAAGTATTAATATCCGTGGTCTGATACCCATAACACAAGCAGGTCATCCCTAGCTTACTTTGGGATCAGATAGCGTTGTGTGAGATGTCCGTAATTTTTTTTTTTTTATACACGTCCACCGGTCTGACGGACGCGATTATGGCGAATCCCCCCTTTGGTTGCTCAAGTCGCACCTTCCATGTCTCCACGGTTTCCTGGTGGAGCAGGGACCGCTGGGCCTCGATTTCCCGAGCCGCAGGCCTGTGGCCCCGCTCCAGCGTCTCCTTGCGCGATTTAAACAATGACGCAAGGGCACTCGCTTTCAGATCCCATAGAGGGGTCCCAGCTATAGTCGCCTCGCTGTAAC
Source organism: Miltochrista miniata (assembly GCA_933228765.1). NCBI lineage: Eukaryota > Metazoa > Arthropoda > Insecta > Lepidoptera > Erebidae > Miltochrista > Miltochrista miniata. The sequence continues at coordinate 33,431,086 of OW121747.1, read as the reverse complement.
AAGGTGCGTATGACAGTTGGCAGTATGACGTTGATATCTATCAGTACCACATTACTAGGGATGTGTCGATATGCAATTCATGTTTAGAATCCTACGATAAACGAGATAAATCACGTTCTGTTTGTTATTGTTATGAAAATTATTGCTATATTTATTTTTGAATTAACTAAACAGCTTAAAAAACCGGCCAAGTGAGCAGAGGTCTCCGTACCGAAAAACGACAAAAAATACGTTTGTTGTATGGGAGCCCTCTTAAATATATTTTTTTTTGTTTTTAGTATTTGTTATTATAGCGGTAACAAAAACACATAATCTGTGAAAATTTCATCTCTCTAGCTATCACCGTTCATAAGGTACAGCCTATCAAAAGACCGGGTAACTTCGCAAGAAAAAAAAGAAGGTAACCGAGAAGAGGAAAAATATTAATAATAATAACTCAATAATATACTTTTTACAATAAAAGTTGGAACTACGGACAATATACGTTTTGTTTTATCAAAATATCGACTATCCATCGTAGATGTATATAATCCCATCACTAAAGACATCTTTGGTGTTACGTTATACTCAATAATTTGTTAAATTTTTCTTCCAAATTCATTTTATTTGTAGACTAGAATATTCTGGTTGAGTTTAATTTTATATACAACAGTGATTAACGATTTAATATATTATGAATGGGATGTAGCTGAAATACTAAGTTCATAATTGTAATTCACGGCAACTATCAAGAGTAAAACGAAACGCGATCGCCAACTGTCATACGCACCATGCTACACCGAGATGACTATAGGAGACATGCCGCCTCACCTAATAGATATGGATGTAAAAAACATATTCAAATCATACTTACATCAGTTGCATTGGCATTGAAAAACAAAGCTTTGCTTCAGCCATGATTTCATGAACAGTAATATCACCACCCAGCCCGGAATGAAACCGGTACGTCACTTGGTGGCTATTTACGAAATTCTGTTTTAAAAGACTGCCATATGAAGGGAATTTTAGTTTTAATCCCAGCCTTGGGGGTAGAGATTGTGATCGTCTATGGCACATGACTTTCTGTGGTATATCTATGCTGTTCTTGTCGTTTGTATGGCTGGGGCTTGTTCCGATGTACGAAGGTTCTAGACTCCAGCCGTTGATAGTGATGAACCCGACAGTTTTCTGGTCCTGAGTGACGATTGCAACTCGCAGTCTTTGGGCTTCCTAAACATAAAAATAACAGGTTTGTTATGATTGAATTGTCTGAACGTAAAACAAGTCTAGATCAAAATAATTATCTCGAAAAGATCATTCCAGCTATACTAAATTTTGCAGTATGTCATAGAAACGTTTTCTTTCAACGACTAATGGCGTTTATGTCCTTCTCAATATATGAAAATCGATGTAAATACCATTTTTGTGTCGGTAAACAATTAACGCAATACCTATGTCAATTGAAAGGGTACATTCACTAACACTGCCTATTTTGTATCTTTCTTTTCAAAGGTATACACAACAGCACGCCTCCACATCGCCTCACGACTAATGTCGGCGTCAGGCGTACGTAGTTGAACCACTATGACCCGTAAGAACTTTGCATTGTAATGGAAATTTGTAGGTACGCTAAATATTTATTTGTTCTTTCTGCCTACCCCGCAAGGTATTTGGCGTGAAGATAGTATAGTATAGTATAGTACAGTTGTCACAACCTATGTACTATTACAATTCTTTGTATACAATCTGTACACAAGAATGCTTGTATAATGTACCTTGAAGATAGGTTTCACCCGTTCGCACTAGTTTTCGGCTGGCGTAGAGTCTGATGTATAGGCGTTGTAGCTGTGGCGACCAGCAAACTTAGCGCGAACGGGTTTTACGTAACTTTTTTTTCTGATTATAGTATTTGTTTTTATATATATCACGGTTCTTGAGATACAGTTTGATAACTGACAACCGGACAACGAAGTCTCAGTCCCTTTTGCCATTTTGATACAGAACCCTAACAGCAGTATAAACGACAAACCGTTACCTGTATAGTGCTAAGTAGCATTGAGGTGTATCCCACCGGTACCGAGGTCTCCGATACTCTCTCTTTGACATCGTACACCACGATACGTACAAGCGCTGACCCCGTCAGTCCGTCACTCGCACGAAATAAGATCGTTTTAGAGAAGCAAGGATTACTGCATGTCTGGAAAAAACAAAGCAAAGTGAAAATATTGTCAAGGAAATAGGCACACTGATGTGAGGGCTTATAAAGTAATTGTAACAAGCAATTATGACCAAATCCCTACCAATCTTTCCATCGATAAAGATAGGTACTAATATTATAAAGAGAGATTTTATTGTTTGTTTACATCGAATTGACTCAAAATCCAGGCCGTATGAAAATTTTAACAGTTGGGAACTTGGGATTGGACAGCTACGCTATCTAGCAGAAATCTTCCTGGTACTATCTTATAAAAGGCATAACCTTTTTGCGCACTGCTGTATCAACACTCCAATACGCGCGATTTGGAGCAGTAAGTAAACACTATGACCACTCCTAACGCAAACAAGAGGAGGGTGAGGTCAATGCAAGCACTATGATAGGTCGTGTCAATATTTATACTCGCTTGGAACGCAAGCGAATGATGTCTACGTATCGAGCATAAGAATTCTATTTAGGAAATTTTCTTTAATATAGAGTACAGGTTTCTGGCAAAATACTGGGTACTTATTCAAAGTTTCTTTCAGTTTAACATAAAGATCAACTTGTAGTTAACGAGTTATTAGGTATATTACTTACGACAGACCTTGCATATACATAAAAGCAAAAGTGGTTTGGTCCGGAGTGAATTAAGCAATTAATGGATTATTTTTTCTAGTTATATTATCTGGTAAATGCTACTCTGCTCAGATCATAGGATGGCTGACGGTAGCAAAATTATTTTAGAATTTAGAAGTAAACTTACCCATTGCAAAGACAGAACCCGCAATCAGTTCAGAATCTTTAAAACAATAAAATTACTTCTTTATCGTTTGACAAAGTAAAGTAGGATAATGAACTATCACTACGAGTTCAGTCAAACATTCAGTACGAGATAAAGTCGGGGAAAATGGATGAATGCAAGAGACCCGGTCGGATCCCGCAAGAACTTAATAAATGGTTCGTATCATGTGACAGGGGTAGCGAGGGGACTTAACTAGTTATCTTATTAATATTATAAAGAAGATTTGTATATGGTTTGGGATAAACTCAAAAGCTTCTAGACGGATTTCACCATTAGAGACTATCATTATCCCAGAGTAAAATCCATAGATTATTTTAACCCCTATATCCTATACTACCCTATATCCTATACTTACAGATGGTGTGAAACCTCTTCACGACAGGAGAGACCTTGCCTCCCTATGCGTGTTCTACCGACTGTACAATGGTGTGTGCTCTGAGGAATTGTTTGATATGATGCCCACGGCTACGTTCTATCACCGCACTGCTCGCCACAGACAGGGAGTTCATCCTCACACTCTGCTTCCGGAGCGTTCCAGCACAGTTAGATCCGATAGGGGTTTTCTTCCGCGCACGCTTAGGTTGTGGAATGATCTCCCTGCCTCGGTTTTCCCAAACGCCTACAGTATGGGGTTCTTCAAAAGGGGTCTTAGAAGGTTTTTACAGGGTCGGCAGCGCGAGTGTGGCGCCTCTGGTGTTGCAAACGTTCATAGGCTGCGGTGACCACCGGTCCTTTTGGTGGGCCGTATGCTTGTCTGCCACCTTAGAGGTATAAAAAAAAATCCCACGGTAACGGCAACTACGCGGGCGGGTACTAGACGTTACTCACCTCGACGATCTCCGTGGATCCATACCTGACCCACTGCCCTTTATCATATCTGACATATATAACAATAAGTGGCGAGGGTGGCCTGCCGTGAGCGTCACAAAGTAAATTGTCGCATGACAGAGCCAACTCGCATAATGGCACTTCGTTCATATCTGAAATATTAAAACATAATATTAGTTTATTTCAGTAGGATAAGTAGAAGCCACGTCTAAAGATCCAGCATGACAAAGGATCTTTAGGCTATCTGTAAAATAGATGAAGCGGGGTAATTACTTGTAAGTATGTATAACAAAATCTAGTAAGGAAATTTTTTGAAAAAACAGTATCTCTATTGTACAGACACTATCATTTTACAATGTTCTAATAGTACGTATAGATTTAGCCAAATTGAGGAACTGCTACAATATCCCAAAAAATATAAATGTCAACGCTCACTGTTTAAAGTTTAAACTGTGTGTCCACCCTACAGATCGGACTTTATTCTACGCATTAGCCGAAATGTTTGACATAAACCTGTATTTTGGTAAACGACAACTTTTTGTTAAATCCAGAACATTACACTACAAGCTAAAAAAAGCTGGATTTATATTATGAGAAGTAATGGGAAAAATTATCATTTTAGTAAATATTTTAAAAATTGCATCTTAATACATAGAGCACTAACCTGTTACAATTCCTTTCTGCAGTCTATAATTAGTTATATCTATATTGGGTCTGATTTTGTTCAGTCTTTCCTTCAGTGCATTAATTTGTGTTTGAATGCTATCGTACGGCGCCAGTTCTATTGCTTTCAACCACAGTGTTCTCTCAGACTCATGGAAAGTCGCCATTTTGTAGCAAACACCGTTCTCCCACACTATTCATAACAAGTTAGAAAAATAAATAAACAAAACATGTGTAGAATGTGGGCAGTGGATTTATATCGGAGCGTCCTTTAGCTATCAATGTGGCTCAAGACAAGAGCCAAATTATAACTGATGATTTAAAAAAAAATATGAATTTGGTTTTGTTGATACTTAGAAGGCTTATCAGTCTGCTATTAATAAGCTTTATCGGTTCTAACGTCTCGGGTTAATGAATATAATTTAAAAAGGTAAAATAAATATAAACAATAATTTTAACTGACAAGATAAAATTAGGTACGTAACGCCTACAGTATGGGGTTCTTCAAAAGGGGACTTAGAAGGTTTTTAAAGGGTCGGCAGCGCGATTGTGGCGCCTCTGGTGTTGCAAACGTCCATAGGCTGCGGTGACCACCGGTACATCTGGTGGGGCCGTATGCTTGTCTGCCACTCTAGTGGTATAAAAAAAAAAACAATATTATTATAATTTCCTACAAAAAGTATGATCGCTATGGGCCATACATGTGTGTGTGTGTGTGTCTGCGTCTGTGTATGGGTCCTTCTTTCTAGCGAAGGTTAACTTGCACATCATTTTTTGTGCCGATTAACATTTTGAGTACGTTGGTTGTATGAATTATGTATCAATAGGCGACACATTTACATAATTTAAACATAAACTGGCGTAATGCGAGGACTTGTGCGGTACCTAGTACAAAACGTGGTAATTATACAAAAAAAAAACGCTTAAGTCAAATTTTCATACAAGGCCCCTTTCTACGTCACTGCAAACCTCGACCATGAGGCCCGAGATATAGCAGAAATGAATGTAATCTTTCTTCAACATTATAAAGTGATGATTGTTTACTCAAACGCGAGTTCTGGTTCAGTATTTGAGTATAAACATTTTAGTTAGCATCTTCAGTACGTAAATTATGTAACTGATCTTTAAAGTAAATACGTCGGTCCTTCAAGCTCGTCTTATCTGCACATACCTACTTTAAACTACACATATAGCAGGTCACATAATATATCCTAAATCTGACACATAGGCCAGTTTTCGATATCTGGTAGTAGGTAAGGTATGGTCGGATAATATGCAGATAGCTTCGAGCTTAATTCGAGCCATTTCAAAAATCTATTTACGAGTAGGTACACCTTATAAATAAAAATAGAGAAGAACCAATTTAGGATTTTTGTAAGGGTATTAAATTAAAAATATTTACACAACAAATAGCGAACTTATTCTTTTGTGTTCCACACCACCGGCGCGGCGAACGCACATTGCTGTATTTCTGTTGTTTAAAAGCGTTGTAAAGAAATAGAAATACGGCAAGGTAGAAATCGTTAGATATAGCCATCGCTTTCCATCGGACGAGGTGCATTATTTTGGTGAGCTAAATACAAAAATATGGCGACGTATTTTGACCCCAATACGGCATTCAGTGAGTACCCCTGTGCAAATGGCAACGTGCGACATACTTTTAGTTTCTAAAACGTTATAATGTCACGATAACCCCATGCTATCGCGACCTTTCATAATGGAAAATTCAGAGCTATATTACTGTTGTATTTAATAGTTGGAAGATTGGAACACATTGCAAGTGTGTATAGAAAATGTGTAAACAGAACGTAATTAATGTTTACACAGTCTGCGGACGAACAAAACAATGTTGTTTTTGTGGTTAATTTAGGGGAAGACGGGGTTGATTCCTCGCACTAATCTCACTTAAGATTTTTTATACTACTAAAGTGACACACAAGCATATTGTCAAAGAAGTGAAATAGACAGAATAAAGGAAGAAGCAAAGCGCCTAGTGAATCACTTAGTGACTTGATCTTAGCGAACTGAGAAGTCTGTTTCATATTTTTTGTTAACGCCTATCTCAAATTTACGTTTTGTTCACATAACTGTCATACAGTGATCGGACGGCACGACAGTAATGGTACACGATCTTATTATCTCCTGCGGCAGAAATTCGTCGGTTATCAGCTAGTTATGTACCTATACAAAAACTCAAATTTTTGGCATTCGTGACCAAATGTACATTTGGTACATATTTGTACAAATAATTATAACGAATGTATGAAAGTAAAATACAATGCATAGAATTAATAAGGCTTACCACACGTAAAAACAAGCCCTACAACGCATTAGAAATTAGTTCCGTAACTTACCAATCTGAAAAGGCCAGTGTCCATTCTCATCCTGGGATTGTAATTTGATCTGATGCTGGCCCAGCACTATAACTCCCATAGGCTCATACCATGGTTCTGGCCCTTTTAGATAAAATAAAAGGTTACCTCGAAGTCTGAACCATCGTACGGAACATCCTGCAACAAATTGCAATGTTATAGTTATAAGCATTGGTTTTCCTCTCTGATATAATATACGTAGTAACTATAATTCACGATTCAAAGATAGTGATGCGAAATCGTTATCGGGAAATGGCGGTTATGTGCCAAACCATTAACCGAGGAAATTCTAGTGGTGGGTTTTTCGTTTTTTTTTTTTTTACGTGAGGGAAAATCTAGTTGTGGGCTTATCGCGGATAGGGTCGGCGAGGGCTGCATTAGTGTGTCTCAGAGTGTCGCAAATGTTACTAGATTGTGAAACGCGGTAATTGAGATACGGAGGCCCGAAAGCCCTGTTTGAGCAGTACCCTACATACATTATATCTCTGTATGTGTGTGCACTTGAAGCACTGACGATTTAACTAAGCGACAAACTTTGGGGGTGCAATTCCTAAACCTTGTTGTGTGTGAAAAAAAATGTTTTAAAATCCAATCTGTAACTAGCTGAACACAACATCTTATAAATGGCCTCCTGTGAGTTCCGGTTAACCTATGTCAGACAGAAAATGCCATTGCAACTTGTAACAACAACAGAATTGCAACAACCAGGTCGCGGCAGTACTTTGATACTCCCTCCCTGAAATTTAACATGGCTTTAACATTTAACATGCTCTATTTTTTAATGACGTAGATAGTGTTTATGGCCTAGTTGCCTTACTTTAAGCCAAATCTAGTCCACAGTTGGACGTTGGTCTCTCCCTATCTTTTTCGGAGAGTGATTAGCCTTATTGGTTCTTAATTGACCAGAACAATATGACGTTCCCAAACGGTTTGATAGATCCGGGAATTTGATATTCCCGGATCTATCAAACCGTTTGGGAGCTACGCGATAAACAATCATGTCATCAATTCAAGAAGGTAAAGAATAGGGATTCATTCAACAATATTTAACCGTTGACATGATTACTATTGTCCGTCAATAACAAACTCAAGTCATTTTACATTCAAACTATCAAAGTATTCAACTACGAAACAGACATTTTTGCATTATAAAATCAAGCGATCGAAACGACGTTTATGACTTTTTGTAGCTGGACAATCTTAATTCTTGCAGTAGTTAGGTACTATTCTATTCCGTTATTTTTTATAAGCAATACCGCAATAATTTAGAATAATGAAATTACCATCTTGTTACCGAAGTAGATGTACGTGTACGTAGGTAGTGTCTGTTTATTTTTGCTACAATGCATAGCAGGTATCACCTACTGGAAACAATGGATTGACGTCATTTCTTTCGGAACAAACTAAGCCTATTATGATTATCAAGCCAAAAGTCACCAATATCAATTACTACTATTGTGATCAAAGCTAAGCTTAACAGCAAAAAACTGGCCAAAGCGAGTCGATCTCGCGCACAGAGGGTTCCGTACCAAAATTCGGGGAAAAATCACGTTTGTTGTACGGGAGCCGCCGTAAATATTAACTAGTTTCTGATTTTAGTATTTCTTGTTAGAGTGGCAATAGAAATATGTCATACGATAATTTCAGTTTTCTAGCTATCACGGTTCCTGAGATACAGCCTCGTGATGGACAGATAGGCAGACAGACAGACAGACGGACGGCAAAGTCTCATGAATAGGGTCCCGTTTTTACCTTTTGGGTATGAAACCCTAACAATGAATAAGGCGCAACCCAGAAGACAGCGCGGACAGAGTCAGAAATGTTGTCCACAAGGAATAGAACATGGACACTTTCAGGTGCAAAGCTTAGGGTGCTTTCAAAGCGCTGCACGGTGGTCCAGGCGCCGAACAAGCGCGGTCATAAATACCTTACTTTATTAAATTTGTTAAATGGGACTTTTTCTGAGGGTAAATAATTAAAAAAATACTTCATGAATGTACATTAGTGCTTTATTTACATAATTTAATACATAATATACAGTAAACTGTACAACATGTACTGTTTAACAAAAAAAAATAATACACAATATTTGAGATTTATTCTCCCTCGTTCGTAAATATATCTGAATATGATATTAACGCCGTTCATGAAGGGCGTTAAGAATATTATATTTAACGATAACCATCGTTAAATATAATATTCTTTTTTATATAAAAGACAAGAAAACTAAAACTACAATTTATTTACAAACGTAGCCACAACTAAGCTAAATCATTACAACAACAAACCTAATTTCAATATAAACTAAATTCTTTATAAATGTAAAACCTGCCTCGCTCTTTTTCGCTCTTTCGCTTTGGAAATTTCCCCGTAAGAAGTTACGGGGAAATTTCCGAAGACCAGTAATGAATGGGTTTGAGCTGAGTAAAAGCCTGTTAAGTTAGTCGTATTCGTAAAATAAAAATACTCGTGACATTTTTCTCGTGTTAGATTCTGCTGGCTCTTCGGATGATTCCCCAATAGATAATAAAGCATACTGTGCTACTTCAGTACCATCGATGAGGACTTAGTGAACGGAAGCTCGGAGATTATACCACGGATATTCTTGAATTAAAAGTAGAGCGGTTTCCAAAGAATCTTCATTAAATTTATTTGAATTTATATTCAGTGTTGCTAGAATTGATTAGTGAATTCACAGCAGAGTCATCTACTTGTGATAATTCTGCCAAACTTCTACGTTTCGAGCGCTTAGACAAATTTCAAAAATCTTTCCTGGAATGTCCGCGTTCGGAAGATGGCCCGGGCTGGTTCGCGTTTTCTTGAATGCACTTCTCATTACCTCTTACTAATTTGAAACATTCATTTTCATTTAAACCAATCTGAGTAAAGGAGATCATTCATTTTGGACCAAAAACTGAAAGTGCCGGCCAGAAAAAGAAAATGTAATATTCGCATAGAACACACAATTTCTAGCAAAAAATACTACTACATTAACCCTGTGCGTGCTATGGTTTTTTTGTTACATGCTTTTAAAATTCGTGAAAAATGTAATTTCGATGGTGTCATTCTAATTGATATGAGCAGTTGAATAGTGCTTTATTTTATTAATTATGTCTTTCAGCACACATATAAGCACACATGCATATAATTATACCTGTTTCTCCGAAGGGTAAGGCAGAGACATATTTTATGCCCAATTTTGATTTCTCGTTCCTACATAAAGGAGCATGTAAAATAAAGATAAAGAGTATTTTATTTCGACAGAGTCAAAGGCCTTCTAGTAGTCCACAAAAGCCATACACAGTGGCTGATTGTACTCGTTTGTTTTCTGTACAATCTGCCGTACGGTATGGACGTGGTCCACGGTTCTGAAGCCTTTACGAAATCCGGCTTGCTCCTTTGGCTGAAACTCGTCGAGCCTTCCGGCGAGGCGGTTTGTGACTACCCTCGAGAACAACTTGTAAACATGGCTCAGGAGTGAGGTGGGTCTGTAATTCCTCAGCAAGGTCTTATCACCTTTCTTGAAGAACAGAGCCACCGCACTCCCGCTCCACGCTTCAGGTGTTTGTCCCTGTTGGAGGACGCATTTAAACAAACTCGTCAGCTCGTTGAGAACCGGAGCCCCCCACGCCTTCAGTAGTTCACTTGTAATTCCGTCCTCCCCATGGGACTTGTTGTTTTTAAGTTGCCCGAGAGCCGCCCTCACCTCGCCCTGGCCCATGTCCGGAATGTCCTCGCTATAGTGGCGCGATGCATACAGGTCTCTGTAAAAGCTCTTAATTTCCGCGAGAATCTCGAACCTTGAGATCACAGTTCCGCCATCCGCTGTCTTCAGTTTCGTCAGACGAGGTCTTCCAAGCTTTTGGGCAAATACTTTGGTACCCCTGTTCTGCTCGATCGCTGCCTCGACGATGCTGGTGTTATAGCGTCTAAGGTCGCGTCGTATCAGCTTTCGAATTCTGAGATTTAGATCCCGCTGGTCTGATGAAGACGAGGGCGTAGATGGCGTTTCCCGTCTTATTCTCATAAGTTCAAGAGTCTCGGGCGAGAGCTTAGAGCACCTGTTATTGCTTTTTCCGGACAGAAACCTTCGGTACACTTGCTGTAGCGTCCTGATCACATTGTCGGCCTTATCGTGAATATTGCCAGTGGTTTCCAGCAGATAGAAACGATTTTGAAGTTCTAACTAGAACCTCTCAGCCCCTGAGGCTAACTGGAGCGCGGTAGTTCGGAGAGTAGGCTTCATCATACGGGCCCTTTCAGTTCGGAAGTCCAAATTCAGTGATGCTCGTACAAGTCGGTGATCACCACCGGTATTAAACCTGTTAACCACAGAGACATCTCTAAATATAGACTTCCAGTCCGTCATGATGAAGTCTATCTCGTTCTTGTGACCTTGTCGGAGCATCGCCAAGTCCATTTTCTGTGGGGCTTCTTCTTAAAGAAAGAGTTCATCAAAAAGAGTCCCTGAGACTCAAGAAAACTGACAAGCATATGGCCCCGGTCATTTCTGCGCCCTACACCAAAGGGGCCGATCTTCGTTTCGCCGCGGTCTTGTACTCCCACTTTGGCATTGAAGTCCCCCATCACAACGCTGTAGTGAGTCTTGGCAGTACCATGTAGTGCTTTTGCTATGTCCTCGTACACAGTCTCAACTGCCTCGACAGTGCTTTTCGAGGTCGGGGCGTACACTTTTATCACCTTCAGGGTGTACCTGTTGGTGAGTCTCAGTATTAAGTACGCTACCCGAGGCGAAACACTGCTGATCTCCACAACGCTGCTAACGAGGTCCTTTTTCACCATAAAGCCGATCCCGCCCTCAGAAGAATGTCTTCCGTCGCCTTCCCGAAAGTAAAGCAGGCTTTCTTCTTACCTCGCACAATACTGGACGTGCCAGTTAATACGACCTAGTTCTACCTCGAGTTCGGTGAGCTGCTCGTCCAGGCGCAGAGAAGTTCCATTAAACGTAGCCAGGGTCAGTTTTGTATGGCAGCCTCCCGTAACCCGGAGATTCTTAGCACCCCCCCTCCCGCCGTCACTCCGACCGCTGCCGTGATCGGGCCATCACGCTGGCCAGACGGGTTGGTACAGGGTTTAGTTTCGAATTTTCCTTTTCTGTGCGCCATGACCTCGTCCGTTTATCAGCAGGTGCACCACTCGCAGGTGAGACTGGCTTGGACCCCGGGGTTGGTGGTAGGGCCCCATCGCACCCATCGGGCGTCGGGAGGTGGCGGGGTGATTTGCCAGGTACCTGTCGCTTAAGCCTGGGGGGCTGCGTGCGCGGCACATTCGTCTAAGTTTTTTGTAACAAGTTTGGACTTGTTGTGAATCGTTAGGCACGTTTTGTCTGTGCGTAGGTACGTAGATAATTAGTAAAATGATAATTCTTTCTTATTACAATAGAAAAACATAAAAACAAATCACTATTCAAGTGATGAAATGTATCAAAATACATCATCAAAATAACATTTTTCTCGTATTTTAAAAGCATGTAACAACAAAACCATAGCACGCACAGGGTTAATGTATTAGTATTTTTTGTTATAAATTGTGTGTTCTATGCGAATATTACATTTTTTTTTTCTGGCCGGCACTTTCAGAATTGGCCCAAAAATGTATGAAACGTGAATGATCTCCTTTGCCAAAATTTTGATTTACTTACTTCTAGAGACAACTTTCCAAAATCTATCAAGACTTAAACATAAATTGAGTATTTTAATATCTTAGTTCCTAATTTCTACATTTTTGGCCTCTTCCAGTAAAGCTAGAATAGTTACCAACACGTGTTGATGTTTTTGAGGAATAGTTCTAGCCATGGCAGACCAAATCTCAAAAAAATGCATCCTTGAGAAAGAACATTTAATCAAAGTTCCTGAAAATAAAAAGATTAATAATTAACATGTGTTTCGTAAACCAGCCTACGCAGACGTAGAGCCTATATAGCAACTAAAGATGCAAAAGGGCGCAGAAAAACCTTTTATATTTTCCAAATTGACACTTCAATCTTTAATATAAGATATGTGAGAGTATTCGATTATGGTTGAAATTTTTTGTAGGACTATGTGAAGTCAACTATAACATACAAATTTAGTGGAAATACTGTGTGGCGTAGCACGTAAAAATACGCCATAATAAGTAAAACAAAACTTAAAAATATAGCTAATTAGTAATAACATACCTTGATCTTGGAAATCCATTTCACAAACCCCCCTCAAAAATAATGCAGTTCTGAAAATTCAGTCACAAATACAGCAGTGCTAATGAGTTACTGATAAGGCGAGCGCAACGTAATGATGTTTTCACTTCAGAGAGGTCGAGAAATAATTGATAATTAGGAAAAATGGGTGACATATTTGTATTTTAAGGTAGCTTGTCTATCGGTAAAACATTATACATAATTAAATTGGCGTAATGGATGATGGAATTTTAGCATTAATGACCTATTGGCGGAACCACCGTGCGCTGCGGTCGCGACACCAAAAAGAAGCGCTGCAGTGGTATGTCTGTATTGCTGTAGATAATGCTTCAGTAAATTCTAGTGATGTTTATCACAACAATACAATGAATGTTTATTTAAGAGATTACCTAATTAATAACATAAATAATAAGTGAAAATAATTTTTAAATATACTGTAGATTGATGGCACTTGGTGGAACCTGCTTCACACATGGAACAACATCATTTGTACTGTATCACACTGTTTATTACTTTACACCTGACTGGTTTCTCTTACAGCATTTTTAGGGTTCCGTGGCCAAATGGCAAAAACGGAACCCTTATAGATTCGTCATGTCTGTCTGTCAGTCCGTCCGTATGTCACAGGCACTTTTCTTTGAAACTGTAAGGCCTATGCAATTGAAACTTAGTAAGTAGATGTATTCGGTAAACCGCATTGAGATTTTCATATAAAACTAGAAAAAAGCAGTAAATTTTGGGGATCCCCATACTCACAACTGAAACTCAAAAATGTTTATTCCATCAAACCCATACGTGTGGGGTATCTATAGATAGGTCTTTAAAAATGCTATTGAGGTTCCTAACATCATTTTTTTCTAAAGTGAATAGTTTGCGCTAGAGATACTTCCAAAGTGGAAAAATGTGTCCCCCCCCCCCCCACACCTCTAACTTCTAAACTAAGAAAAAGAGAAATCTAAAAAAAATATATGATGTACATTGCCATAAAAACTACCAACGAAAATTGGTTTGGACGAGATCTAGTAAGAAGTTTTTTTTAATACGTCATAAACCGCAATTTTCGCCTACAAAAATCACTACCTCTGCGAACGTGTTAAAACACAATTATTTTTGTCACATTAACATATTATGTTACTTGATGCTACGAAATCCTTCATGGGCGAGTCCAGCTCGCACTTGGCCGGTTTTTAATAAGCTTTTATTAGGTCGTCGTGTATGTAACTAACAATGTAATGGAATCTAAGGATACTAATTTAACCATCTTCCAAGGATCGTAGCGTCATGAAAATTGGCAGATGTATGTAGTTCTGATGACAATACAATAATATGGTACTGTTAAACTGATATGATAATGGAGCCGGAAGATAGGCACAGAAAACAAGTGGAATCTAAGGTAGCTAATTTAACCAGCTTCCAAGGATCGCAGGGTCATGAAAATTGGCAGTTGTATGTAGTTATGATGACAATACAATAATACGGTACTGTCAAACTGATATGATGATGGAGCCGAAAGATAGGCACTGAAACTTCGATGGAAAAAGTGGAATCTAAGGATACTAATTTAACCATCTTCCAAGGATTGTAGAGTCATGAAAATTGGCAGATGTATGTAGTTCTGATGACAATACAATAATATGGTACTGTCAAACTGATATGATGATGGAGCCGGAAGATATGCACAGAAAACAAGTGGAATCTAAGGTAGCTAATTTAACCAGCTTCCAAGGATCGTAGGGTCATGAAAATTGGCAGCTGTATGTAGTTCTGACGACAATACAATAATATGGTACTGTCAAACTGATATGATGATGGAGCCGGAAGATAGGCACTGAAACTTCGATGGAAAAAGTGGAATCTAATGTAGCTAATTTAACAAGCTTCCAAGGATCGTAGCGTCATGAAAATCAGCAGCTGTATGTAGTTCTGATGACAATACAATAATATGGTACTGTCGAACTGATCTGATGATGGAGCCGGAAGATATGCACTGGAACTTCATGATGGAATATCGTATTATATCTGTTTTTGGATTCGTCAGAAAAGTCTTGTAATGAACTTTGACCAGGCTTCGGTTTCAAGGTTATGACAAACCTTTTTTTAATTGACTTGTAAAACTATGCAATGGAATCTCAAGTAACTAATTAAAGCATCTTCCAAGGATCGTAGCGTCATGAAAATTGGCAGATGTTTGTAGTTCTGATAACAATACAATAATATGGTGCTGTCAAACTGATCTGATGATGGAGTCGTAAGATATGAACTATAACTTCATGATTGAACATCGTATCATAGCTGTGTTTGAATTTTTTAGAAAAGTCGTGCAATGAGCTTAGACCAGGGGTCGGCAAGCCGCGGCTCGCGAGCCACATGCGGCTCTTTGGGTCTGAAGCTGCGGCTCTTTGGTTCCTGACAAAACTAATATATTTTAAATAAATTCCGCGTATTTTATTTAAAAAGAAAATAACGTTGCTTTTATTCTGAACTGATTAAAAAGATCAAAGAACCTGCGATCTAAGGAGTCCCTCATTTAACGCGAATCGATAACAAAAATGATTAACTAGCAATTTTTTTACTTTGATAACTTAGCTGTAAACAGTTACAATATTGTCCTACTATTTTTGTTTTATTTTTTTAATCAAAGGGACATATCAAAATATAATTATCTCTGCTGCCCTTGTTGGCTACCATAATCAAGAACATTTCTATGTTGGGCGTCTCATCAAACTTACAACTCAAAGGAAAAATTTGCTTGTATGATAGTAAAAATAATCAATTGAACACCTTTTACCAGGAATCCTAGTACAGTCCTCTGGTAAAACTACCAAATGACTTTAATTACTAGAATCTCATTTTCAAAACTTCTGGAAACAAATTCAAGTGCTTACAAAGCTTTCCGGAAGCTTTCAAAATAAGCATTTTTATAGATTCTGATAAGCTCTTTTAGAATTTTAACTTTTCCTCTTCTTATCTTCACCGCTCGCGCCGCTATTTTGTCTAATAGTGTCTTAGGGTAGTTTCTTGACTTGAGGTTAAAGAAATTTTTGTGCAGTTAATTTCTCTAAATTTTTCGTTAAATTAATAGTTTCAACGCTCGAGCGCCGAAGCTATTTATTTTTATCAATAATTGCTATACCGAGTTGAGGCGGTGCAATTTTTTTAACTTGATTGCCACAGTGTTAATATTATGTAGATCTTGTCTATAATTCTGAAATCTTGCAAAACCATCGTGTGTATGTTCTTGATGGGACTGATGTTGCTAGTTCGTGGTCTACACTAGCGATTCAAAAAAAATAAGAAAAGACATCATCCTTTCATTATATTTTGCTTCGCCTTCAATCACACAACAACAACCTTATTAGCAGTAAACAAAGAATCACGCCTATTGGCGGTGTGCTGCACTCACAATTTTTTTTTTGGCACCAGTTTAGGCGGGCGCCCTCAGTAACTATGCCCAATAGGATTCTACCGTAACTTCCGCAGCCAGCCATAACCCAGAGAACGGCTCGAGCGTTCGCACCGTATCATATGAGGCGGCGTATCTAAATGCTGGCAGTCTGCCGTGGAACCTCGAGACCGAATTTTACCACCAGAATGCTTTGGTGCGTCTAAATGGCAACCAATCATCTTCGGAGCATCATCGAGAGCTGACGTGCTAGGACGCGCGATAATCTCTTCCATAAATGTCGCACCAGGCTAGATAGCCAGCCGGTAAATATTGCGTTCGACTCAGCTATACGGCCTATTCTGCCGCTGCAACGGCTTGCCGGAGCACCGTGCCGCCATTCTGCCTCAGAAGGTAAAAAGGCGGCACGGTGCTCCGACATACCACTTCACAAAGCTCCTCATGGGGATGTAATAGACATTGAGCCTCAGACAAAGTGCCGTCACTGCGAGAACAGCGCCGTGCATAAAGTGCTGCATACGCTGGCCTTTTATACGGAGTGAACTGGTGAGCACGCCGCTCTAGAAACCCTAGAGGCTCAGTCGCTTTGCTGTCGCTACTATAGTTTCCTCTATGTTGAACAGCGTCGAAAATTGCTACACCGTCGCTTCCTTTGCCGAGGCAGTCATGACGGCGCAGCGCGCTACGGCAGCTTTATGCCAGACGTGCGACTAACTAAGGTGCACTCCTCGTGTTTAAGGGTCGCTGTCCAATATTAAGATCGCCCAGAGTCGAACCAGTAGCAGGCAGCGCCATTTGGGTTGCGGAAGTAGAACGCTAGCCTTTTCTCTGACAAAACAATAGCGACAAGAAGGAAAACTTCAGGATTTTAATGGGTATACTAATTTTGAGGAGTCCCTCATAATCATTTTGCTAATGTACGGTATGGTATCCATAAAAGATTGTCCTAAATAAACAAAAAAAATTACCGCGCCTATATACCTGAGGAGGTACAAATGTTACGTTACCTAATACCTACGTGTGAATAACGAAAAATTTCAGTGGCTCTTTAAGAATCTAGAAATTTATAATTAAAACATTTTGGCTCTTCCGACTCAAAAGGTTGCCGACCCCTGGCTTAGACCACGATTAGGGTTTAAGGTTATAACAAACCTGTTATATATTGAAGTTAATATTGAATGTAAATATTGAGTGTAAATATTATTACGTAGGTACCTGCAGAAAATGTATATGTATTAGAGTAATAATGAAATATTTTCACATTAGTCGAACTCAGACCAAACTCCATGTAATACAGAAATCCCTACTAATATTATAAATGCGAAAGTAACTCTGTCTGTCTGTCATGTTTTCATGCCTAAACCACTAAACCGATTTTGATAAAATTTGTTATAAAGATAGTTTGAGTTTAAGAGAAGGACATAGGTTACTTTTTAACTGACTGCGCAAAAGTAGGGTAATGATTTTATGCGATAACGACTTCTACGCGGATGAAGCCGCAGGGCACAATTCTAGTTAAGGTATAAATGTTGTGACTAAAAAGTATAAAATAAATAAATGGTTTAAAAAACCCTAGAAAAATACGCTTTTATAATGCACGAAAAAACCCAAAAATAAATTATGGATAGTTGCCTCTATTTCTGGGCTGAAGTGTAAACTATGTGCTTTTAGTTATAATATTTGATTATAAAAGCGTGGGGTGCTAGCGATAATAAAATATTATGAAAAAGTTAGCATACTAATTGCTTTAAATATTAAAATCTGTAGATTGAGTCGGAGACATCAAATCAATGTATAAAAATGATTGCAATATCGTTCATTGATATCAGAGTTTGCTAAGTAGCTCGATAGATGGCTCTGTGCCATACTCTTAAATGGCGGTTACAATAAGGTGAAGAATTTCAACTTGTATCAGTACGGCTCCCGTAGCTCAATTGGTTAGAGCATTGCCCTGGATTAGGCAAAGGTTGCGGGTTCAAGTCCCGTCTGGGCCAAGTTGTCTTTTTTCACTTTATAATAAAATATTATGAAAAAGTTAGCATACTAATTGCTTTAAATATTAAAATCTGTAGATTGAGTAGGAGACATCAAATCAATGTATAAAAATGATTGCAATATCGTTCATTGATATCAGAGTTTGCTAAGTAGCTCGATAGATGGCTCTGTGCCATACTCTTAAATGGCGGTTACAATAAGGTGAAGAATTTCAACTTGTATCAGTACGGCTCCCGTAACTCAATTGGTTAGAGCATTGCCCTGGATTAGGAAAAGGTTGCGGGTTCAAGTCTCGTCTGGGCCAAGTTGTCTTTTTTCACTTTATAATAAAATATAATGAAAAGTTAGCATAGTAATTGCTTTAAATATTAAAATCTGTAGATTGAGTCGGAGACATCAAATCAATGTATAAAAATGATTGCAATATCGTTCATTGATATCAGAGTTTGCTAAGTAGCTCGATAGATGGCTCTGTGCCATACTCTTAAATGGCGGTTACAATAAGGTTAAGAATTTCAACTAGTATCAGTACGGCTCCCGTAGCTCAATTGGTTAGAGCATTGCCCTGGATTAGGCAAAGGTTGCGGGTTCAAGTCCCGTCTGGGCCAAGTTGTCTTTTTTCACTTTATAATAAAATATTATGAAAAAGTTAGCATACTAATTTTATTGCTTTAAATATTAAAATCTGTAGATTGAGTCGGAGACATCAAATCAATGTATAAAAATGATTGCAATATCGTTCATTGATATCAGAGTTTGCTAAGTAGCTCGATAGATGGCTCTGTGCCATACTCTTAAATGGCGGTTACAATAAGGTGAAGAATTTCAACTTGTATCAGTACGGCTCCCGTAGCTCAATTGGTTAGAGCATTGCCCTGGATTAGGCAAAGGTTGCGGGTTCAAGTCCCGTCTGGGCCAAGTTGTCTTTTTTCACTTTATAATAAAATATTATGAAAAAGTTAGCATACTAATTGCTTTAAATACTAAAATCTGTAGATTGAGTCGGAGACATCAAATCAATGTATAAAAATGATTGTAATATCGTTCATTGATATCAGAGTTTGCTAAGTAGCTCGATAGATGGCTCTGTGCCATACTCTTAAATGGCGGTTACAATAAGGTGAAGAATTTCAACTTGTATCAGTACGGCTCCCGTAGCTCAATTGGTTAGAGCATTGCCCTGGATTAGGCAAAGGTTGCGGGTTCAAGTCCCGTCTGGGCCAAGTTGTCTTTTTTCACTTTATAATAAAATATTATGAAAAAGTTAGCATACTAATTGCTTTAAATATTAAGATCCATAATTTATTTTTGGGTTTTTTCGTGCATTATAAAAGCGTATTTTTCTAGGGTTTTTTAAACCATTTATTTATTTACTCAATAGTTTTAATTGGGTAAGAATAAAGTTTTTCTTTTAATAGCCTTATAAGGTGATATTTCTGAAGAGGTTCGATTTCCTCGTTACTCATGGATTAGTATCAACACAATTTCAAACTATAACTATATCCATCAATTTCGGGCACGACACTTTTTGTTTTTATAATACTGCTTTGTTATGAAAAAGCGGCAGCAGCGCTCTTATCGTGTCAGGCGCAACACAGACGACGGTGATTGCGTGGACAGTACTGGACAGTGTTGCTGACTGTCCCCAGTTGAGTTGTCCGTCGTGCACAGTCGCGGCCAAATTGTCCGCGGCTGGCTTCGTCGTGCCTTATGTACCCAGATGTAAAATGCAGGCAGGGAGGTTTTAAATCTGATTATTATAGAAAAATATCATATCATTTTGGAAATTAGATACAGATAACCTATCGTTCAATCGCCAGGCCGCAGTAATAAAGAGTCGCTCATTATCAGGTTGTGGCTTGGCCTAACAATGAATTGTTTTATACGAATCCATTGCCTTTGAAGGTGAAATGACATGGCAGTTTTCTAAATCTAATGATAAACGCTTTTGATGATTACTTGCACAAGTTAGATCTAGAGACAGCACGGCCAGCTGTGATGTTCCTAACGGAGACGCAAATACGCCGCCCTGCCGACCAGTCGTACTTGTGTTACCCTGGCTATATCATCGAAGAACCGGGCCGGCGTGTGCGCGTTCGTTAAGGCGGATGTTTGTTGTCGCCGGCTGCGCTGCCTTGAGAACCCTTCCTTTTCCGTCCTTTGGCTGCACGTGGATGTCGGCTCAATGAGTCACGTGTGCGTCTACCGTTCCCATACAGGGGAAGCTGAGACAGCGGGACTTTTTCGGCATCTTAGCGGAGGCGCTGTTCCCGAACGTTGAATTAGTTTTTCTGGGGGACTTCAATGGTCACCACATTGAGTGGCTGGGGTCCCTCAAGACCGATCCTGCGGGACGGGCCGCCCAAGCGTTCGCTATCTCCCATGGTCTGACCCAAATGGTATGCGGGATTACGCGAATACCGGACAGGGTGGACCATGAACCCGCTCTGCTGGACCTACTGCTGACGAGTTGTACAGCACAGTACAGTGTGTCGGTTGGCGCCCCACTGGGTAATTCCGACCACTGTGTTGTGCGTGCCTGCCTGCAGGTGTCATCGATTGAGTGGCACTACTCGTTAGCAGACTGGGACGGTGTTCCAGAATACTTTGCAACCGTCCCGTAGAGTCAGCGCTGCTTTGCGGGGAGGGCTTCATCGGAAAGCGCCACTGCGGTTGCTGGTGAGACTACGTTAGGTATGGAATACTACATTCCATACACTGATGTAGCCAGTATCCGCAAAGCTCGCCCCTGGTTCGGGCGAAAGTGCACCGTTGCTGTTCAACAAAAACAGACAGCGTACCGCGCCTGGATCAGGGATCGGGCGGCGCGCGACCCGAATGTGGCACGCCTCAACAGCAGCGGCAGCGTATAACAGAGCCACTAGGTCCAGTAAGAGGGCCTTCAAGAGAGCGGACGCCTAGCGCGTCACGCGGATTGGTCAGGAGCTCACATCACATCCAACAGGCAGCCGTGGATACTGGCAACTGGCTAAAGCCGTGCAGTCCAATTTCTGCAAGCCTTTGCTGCGCTATCCTGACGGATCACTGGCTCACAAGGCCCAAGGATAGCAGAAATGCTGGCCAATCTCTTTGCGGCTAATTCCCGGGTCGATGACTGTGTACGGGTTCTCTGGGATGGTCAGACTTCCTGCTTTTTGCAGGTAAATGCTAGAGTGCCACAGGGATCCGTATTGTCCCCAACTCTCTTTCTTCTGCATATCAATGACATGCTGTCCCTTAAGTGCATTCATTGTTATGCAGATGATAGTACTCTGCATGGGAGCTATTCTGGCCGTCCAGCGGAGGGGCGAGGCGATGTGGAGGGGAAGAGACTGCAACTCGTGGCGGATCTCGACCAGGACCTGGGTCACATTGCCCAATGGGGTTCAGACAACCTGGTCGAGTTCAATGCCAGAAAAACAGGCGTGTGCGTTTACAGCTAAGAAGTCCCCATTCCTACCCCTACCCTCTCTTCAGAGCATTACGGTAAAGGACAACCTGGAGATCCTCGGTATAGACGTCCGGCGTGAACTCAATCACAAAAACTACATAGAGAGTTGTATTGGGCTGGCCTCGCGGAAACTAGGAGTCTTAAATAAGGTGAGACGGTACTTCACGCCACATCAGAGATGTTTACTGTACAAGACGCAGATTCGTCCCTGCGTCCAATACTGTTCTCACCTTTGGGATGACTCCGCGAGGTATTTACTAGACGCGCTTGACGCTATGCAGAGACGTGCTATCCGAATAATTGGTTGTCCTGAGGTGACGGGAGGCCTCGAACCGTTGGCGCAGCGAAGAACCATAGCGCCCTTGGCTATCTACTATCGAATGCATCACGGCAAATGTCCTGAAGAGCTCTTTAACCTGATCCCACCCTCTCCTTTACGATAACGAACAACCCGTGCCGGGCAAAGATGCCACTTACACACAGTGGAGACAATCTTCGCCAGAACTGAGCGTTTCAAAAGATCGTTCCTCTGTCGAACTATAAAAACATGGAACGACCTGCCCGCACACGTGTTTCCCTCATCTTACAATCCCGGGTTCTTCAAGAGGAGCGTGAAGAGGCACATCACAGGGCCGCCAACTTGAGGACCACTGTCAGAAGTGGCCCCCAATCGCTAGATGCGCCACGGCTTTCCATCAGGGATGGACGACGTCAATTTGGCGAGCTAAACATAAAAAAATGATCTAATATCAATACAAGTTAATTATGAGGAAAGTCTTATTCTGACTTTTGTCTGACGTTACGTAGAGAACAGGAAAAACAAAGAATATAATAGCAGTTTAAAACTCGTCACAAAGAGGATAACTTGCCGAGTAATGCCGCAAATACATACATGATACATGTGTACATAATATATGAAAATTGAAAACTATTATTACTTGAGGGTTTGACGAGGCAGAACTGGTGATGTTTGGTGCTTTCCGATGTCCATTGGGAATGGTGGACATAAAAACCCTTAATATAAGTGACTTTTCCAGGTTTGTTACGGATCATATTCTCCGAACGTACCTTATTAACCTACTTTCCTTTCCTTGAGGAATTCGATTCGTCATTCGTCTTAATCCTACATGAGTATTCTCGTTTTACCTGCCCTAAGAAGGACCAATCGAATAGAAATTTCAAATCCACAGGACCAGTCTACTGGCACTATTACTTAAAAATATCACGTACTCGTAAAGAGACACAAAATTTATGATAGGTACATTTAAGAAAAGAGGGGCGCGTCTTCCTGGATGGCGCTATCTATTTCAACATCCTGGAATTCTGTCATCAGCTAGTGCAACCATCACTGGAGAGTAAAGGTCCTCCCTCACCGAGAACATCTGCGTGTAATGTAACATAATAGATTCGACTTTGAGCATTACGTTACAATAGGTACTACCTCGCTGACCGAACGGCTACGAGCGTTCGCGTGTAATGTTACATGTAGTATAGAAAAGTGCGCACAAGTTGTATCAAAACATTACAAATTGTATCATTACAAGGTGCGCATTGTAACTACCGATTTTTACGCCGCACACTGTAAGAAAATCGGAATCTAGCGGGATTTAATTCAAACTTCGAACATTCTTTTATCCATTATCTATTGATGTCTAATTATTCTATCGCGATCACTTAAAACGGTGGCATATATTTTTTTGTTGTGGGTAGCTCAACATAAATATTAGAAATTTTTATATCGGCGTCAAAACTGAGTTACACTCGTTACGCATTTAGCAGTCATAGTTTGTGCGAATTAGGATTACGATTACGAAGCAATTATGAAGTCAATGGTTTTGTTTACTGTTTATATTTTAGTGTTTGTGTTTAATACGTAAGAACATATACATTTTATCCGATTTATAACAGGCATATTCGTTAAAATCAACCATTTCTATTAGAACACGAAATTGACTTCGATTTTTGATTGTTTCAAATTCATTGGATTCGAAACCCAATTTTATAGCATTTTATAGTAAAGTATATACCATCATAGTAAAGCTGATAGTTCCAACTAATTGACGCAACCCACAGTTTGTGCGCTTTTTTGCGACGCCCATACATTTTTTTTAAATTTTCAGTATGACTATCGAGACAAAGAAAATCGAAAATTTTCGAAATTAGGTCTTTTTAACCGACTTCCAAAAAAAGGAGGAGGTTCTCAATTCGTCTGTATTTTTTTTTTTTTTTTTATATTTGTTACCGGCCAATCGCTAGAAGGAGTTAACCGATTTTGAAATTTCTTTTTTTGTTTGAAAGCTGGTGCTTCCCATGTGGTCCCATATATAGGAAGTCAGAATCGGATGCTGGGATCCTGGAGAAATCGAAGAAATCCCTCGAATCGAGGGAATTCCTTAACGATTTACAGCAGTTATCTTGTGTTTGGGCTTGATTAATTTGTATTGGGGAGAACATTACCCCTAGACAGATATAATTTTAGTCTACCCGTCACTGAAAATCATGAAAAAAAAAATTTTTAACAAAAAAAAAACCGACTTCAAACAAAAACTGAAAATTGAAAAATAAAATTTACTTAGCACAAAGTAATAGGTAGTATATTTAGTTTTATATCAGATATTATTGACTGTAATACTGAAGTCGGTGCCAATATTTCTATGAGAGATTAATAATATCTACCTAAACCTATAGTTTTACTTGGCGCCGATTTCAGTATTACATTCAATAAAATCTGATATAAAACTAAATATACTACCTATTACTTTGTGCTAAGTAAATTTTATTTTTCAATTTTCAGTTTTTGTTTGAAGTCGGTTTTTTTTGTTAAAAATTTTTTAATAGAGGAAGTGATCGTTTTGACCAAGTTTTTTAATTTTTGATGGATAGTTATCATCGTGTGAATTTTTCTGAGTTTTCTAAAAATAAAATCAAGGCTTTGTTGAAAGCACAATGTCAACAAATTGATGTATAATGGAGTAAATGTAGTCGTCAGCGAACCGTGTTTTTAAAAAATATATAAATTGGTTAAGTACATATATTACATTGCCTTATAGTGTTTTACAAGAAATTCCATCATCTAGCTCAGTTACTCCAGGAAGACCTGCAAAACATTTTCGAAATTTTAGTGATAGAACTCAAAAACTAAAAATTCATTCGAATTCCAAAGTCATTGTAGCTGCCTGTGGTCTTTCTCCATTACATTCGTGGATAAGATTCATGGAGTGCATACTGCACATGGCATATAGACTCTACATAAAAGTCAAAGTCTGGCAAGTTGGAGTTGATCAAAATATTTTTTTAAGACAGGAGCAGATTCTAAAATGAAATGGATTTATTGGTGAATATGCCTAAACAGCATTTTGGAATTACCAATGAAGGCAACACTGCCAGACGTATTTTTCGACATTCTTCTATAACAGCTGAGATAACTGGATTAAATACAGAACTGATTCATCGATTTCATATAATTTTATAAACACTTGCGACTTTTCAATTAATTTAAATGCCTTTGATTTGTTTGTAAAGGATACCAGGGAACTCTATCTTAAGAAATATTATTAGTACAATATGTATTATATCAGTGTACATATAATTCTTTTTCATGCTAAAGATGTGATATCATCATGTATACTATAGTACCAATTGGCCAACTATCGGGACAAGCCCAAAAGGCACGAAATAAAGACAATCGGTACTATAGGCATAATATCACAAGATAAACTTCGCGGATGGATACAAATATAAACCTTTTAAATAGACTAATATCATCTGACCCCTATTTAGCAGCATTAAGGAACATACCATGAATAAAAAGAATTAACTGGAGCTAGACGTTTTGTCGGTGCTTTCCCAGCCCACAATAACTGAGTAATAAGTAATAGTAATATGTACCTATTTTCTATATTTTTTCACTATTTTAAACAATAAATTAAACGAAAATGATTTTATAGATCACTAATTATAACTAATTTCAATGAAATTAATGGGTTTAGTATCATTAGGAATTAAATCCCACTAGATTGCGACTTTCTTACAGTGTGCGCCGGTTTGAATAGAACGTACTGATTGCAAGTCAACAAAAGTCTTAGGGTTGCTACACACATAAGCGGGCCGGCATGGTCGGTTCGGCAGTATTTGTCGAACAACAAAGCCGACCCGAAGCTATTACTGCACTTGTTCGACTTCAATCGACTAGTGCCGATCGAGTTGTTCATTCGGGTCGACACATCATTCCATTCGGCAGTATTGCAGATTATCTACATAATTATATTCGATTGTACCGTCCGGCTTTGCCGATTGCTCGCTGTGTTTAGCAACTACCAAGCCGAATCAGCCGAGCGGTTTGTGATTTCCGAACATTCATCTACACATACTGGATGTTACCGCCCGGCCTTGCCGATTAATGCCGGCCCGCTTATGTGTGTAGCAACGCCCGCTTATGTGTGTAGCAACCCTTACATGGGCGTACACCGCAACAGGAAGACAAAATGTACTATCCAACCGACACGTCGAGCCATCAGAAAGTATCGTTTCGTAACCTTCAACTTTGTCACACTATTAAGTCCCGTTTGATATCGCTAATAAGTGTTGTAAGACTGCAGTGTCTGTAGGGGAAGCGTAGCAATCCTCATGAAGGTCGGGAGTTCGGCATACTCTTGGCTGACCCACTATTCGAGTATGCATATTATTTTAACTAATAGAAGGTACTTTATTCTACCCATAATACTACCGTCGCATACTACTGACACATAGCCATGAATGAGCGCACGGGAGATCCCAGAAATATAATTATGTACCTAGTGCTATAATAGTGAAAGGACAGACCAATGATTATTTTATAGACCGTGTCCTATGTAGATGCCATTTTAATGTCATCCTAAAGACGTCATTGCAGGAGTCACAGTCGCCGTCACCATGATTATGAAGGAGTTCAGGAATAAGCAAATAGCTATTGGCTATGCGGGTCAGATTATATTATTGATAAGATTAAGTGTCTAAAAAAAGGTAGATTCTTCTATTTTCATGAAAATGTCATTAATAAAGATAAAATCATTCAATGCTATGAAATAGCTATATGGACTTAGTCCGCGCGAGCACGCTTAGGATGTAAAGTCGCAACCCGCAAACAGGCGCTGGAGCAGGACCTAAGGCCTGCGCCTTAAAGCGGTCCCAGCTCCGCCAGAAAAACATGAAAGGTGCGACTTGAGCAACCAAGGTGGGAAAATGCCACATTTGGGGCGATAAGACCAGTATTAGACAAGTGGCTGATGAGGAGCCACGGCAAGGAGAAGTTGTCACAGATAATTACCGGGCACGGGTGCTTCGGTAAGTATTTGTGGCGAATACTCCGGTGGACCACGGACGACTTCCACTACTGCGAAGAACGCAGCGAAGACACAGAGCTCAGCGCACACCGCAAACATCTCCGCTTTTTGCAAGCAGATCCTACTCGTGAATGTGGCGGCGGGGAGCGGGAGATAACTATCCCACCCGAGTTCCACAGTCTGCAGTGGGGGCTGTAACGTTGTGCAACAACGTGTGCATAAATCAATAAAATTAGTCAATTAAAAATGAAATTTTAGTGAAAATAAATGAGAGCGCCATCTGCCGACAACTAGTCACATCAACACCAGCACTGACGTAACCAGAGTGACGTTGAGTGACGTAAGACGTAGGGACGCTAATTGCCGCCAGAGGCGCTGTCCAAAGCTATAAATAGGACTGCGCGCGAAGTTTAAGCAACCATTTTCACAAATTTGAATTATACTCGTCGCGAAGGTGTCTGTGTGCAAAGTAATTTAAAACTTATTATAGTTTTTATGGGGAGCGAAGTTCTCCCTAAGTGAACAGTTGTTTAGCTGCAAACGTCAAGCACCCCATCATTGGGTGAGTTAAATTATTTATAATGTAATCTAAATTTCAAACAGTGAAAATTAACGGCTGTTGGTCAACCCTGTTATAGGGGGGTAGTAACAGGGGTGTGAAAAAAAACATATCTGTAAAATTAGTACTGTAAGCAGACAATGTTAGACTCCCGATTCCTGCAATGGTTAGCAGGGGTCGGCTGTCTTAGGCAATAGGCGGGAAAAAGGGTTCCAGCTAACCCCTCATCTGGAACATTCCAGGGTCCACCCATCGGGTTCCACGAGAACCGTCCACCCATCGGGTTCCACGAGAACCGTCCACCCATCGGGTTCCACGAGAACCGTCCACCCTTCGGGTTCTACGAGAACCATCTACCCTACGGATTGTGAAAATCCACCCTTCGGGTTCCACGAAGGTGAAGACGCACCCTTCGGGTTCCACACGCAATCATCCACCCTACGGGTTGGAAAACACCGTGCCAGCCGAACTTGTGGACGGCACGGCTACCTCGCGGACTGCATCACCAGCAAGGAGCCACAAGATAAGTCGAGCCCTAAAGGCCTACCGGAAATCGCAAAGCCTTTGCTGCCCGATCACGAACCACGACCCCGAGTTTTCAGTTCATAATAAACCATCGTTTTATATTTTAAATTTAAATTTTTATTTCTCTCTCCTTTCCTGAAAGCCTTCAGCTTTTCAGTGGCGCCCATATCGTGGTTTCGGGTAGCGAGAAAGCGATTTCCGACGGGAGTCGGGAGGTCATAATTATAAGATATTTTAATTTGTGTAAAATAGTCTTAAGAGTGCCCGTTAGCGGGGTAGTTTCCCTCCAAATTATCACAACTACCCAGGAATTTGGCTCTCCTGACCTCTGCTGCCAACTTGTTCTTTCCGGCTTATTTTGTGTATTTTTATTAATTTCAGACAGATTTCGGCAAATACAAGAACAAGGCCAAATTTGAATTTTTCTCAACGTAAATATTGTAAATTTTCCAAACTTTAACGGTCCCCATTTTTATTTTTCACACCCTCAGATATTTATTTTATGGTGGAAAATTTTTAAGTAAATTTAAAGTAAAAGTTTTTTTAATTCTAAATATTACATTTGTTAAAGTTTTGAAGTAAAACGTCTGATTTGAAACGCTTACATTAATTTTCGTAAGTAAGTTGCATAGCATAATTCATCGTAAAAAGTAGTCAAAGTATATCACCACCACAATTTTTATTTTTACGGCGTCAAACCGCCTCAATTTGTGTATTATTTTGTTGTATTTCCTATATGTGAATTTACAGCCAGACCAACAGCCGATAATCACACTTCTGGGTAACAATCCCTATTGAATTCTCACTTCAGCAAAACGGTAGAACAAATATTTTACGAATTTGCACTTAACGTAAATAATAAAAGATTTATAATTGTTTCACTTTTCGAATTACGGTGAATTCTGATACACTGAAATAAAACTGGAAGAAAAAACATTCCAAACGTAGATTACGCAGTGAAAACATTCTTGCCAAAAAACAATTTTAAAATAATAACTTTGATTCGTGTTCTGAATAAATAACGGCAGATTTTGATTTCACAACGTTTACGAGTATGGTTAGTTACTAGCTCGATAGTAGCGGAATTTTTTTTTTCATAGAAACTGTGGGTGGAAGTGAATAAAATATACTCCTGACACCAACAGTCTGATACAAAATAGTTCCAGAATCGTCCAAGTACGAATCGGTTTTTGCACAATTCGAAATATTCAAGGGTTCCGTAGTAGCAAGGAACAAATTACATAAAAAAATTAGTTACTACTATATAGTTTATTTCCAGAACCGGCCAAGTGCGAATCGTCTTTGACACAGTTCGAAATATTTAAGGGTTCCGTAGTAGTAAGGAACTATTTTAAAAAAAAATTAGTTGGAACGAGTTAATATACAATTAACTCCTAGAACGTTCGTAGGAATTGTTACATTTAAATAAAAACAAGATTAAGGTCAAAACTTGCATCAATCCATTAAAACTGTCAAACATTTAGCTAACTTCATCAACCCATCATCATACACCTCACTTTCACTACTTACTGCTTCTGATTAGAGTATATTCAAACACAGACAGACAGACAGACAATTAATATCTAGAAGGGTCCAATTTAGTAGTTGAGTGAAGGAACCCTATAAGGTAATATTTCCAAACTTAAGTATTTCCTTAAGCAAATACTAAGTTTCATAAAGGTTCAATTTATAATTCGGTTCAACGAACCCTAAAAAGAACAAATTTATTTTTCGTTATTCCGCGGGTGGGTCGAAAAATATTCACATTCCTTAACATACAAAGACGAATGCAGATAACGGTAAAGGCCGTAACACACTGCACTAAGATGCGTTTGCGAATAGCGAATATAGCATATCAGTACAGTTACACAATAGTGTTTTTGATAATTAAACTTTTGGAAAATATAAGGGTGTTAGCACACCGTCATATAATTTTAATACTGAGGTGGCACATTAGGTACCACATTTCGTGTCATGTTACACGCATACATATTTTCATACGGAAGTTTCACAATTACACTTATACAGGGTGAATTTTTCAAAAGGGATTGGATGGCCAAATCCGAAACTATAAGGAATAGCGAAAAATGCTCAAAGGAGTCACGAGCCCGATTTTGACGAAACTGAAAACCTCATCATTAGATTTTTGAAAAACTAATAATCCTAGCTGGGAATCGAACCCATTGGTTATGAAAAAAAACACACCCTATATTATTTCACCATACGATAGTGTTGCTATTAAGGATCTTATTCTGGGAAGTAATGACATACGGCAAACTAAAGGAAAGTGCTCATCTTTAACAAAATACAATTTATTTTGCTTACGTTGACTGATTAACTGTTCAAAATGTAGACCATTGTTTTCAATACATAGCTGGATTCGAGACCTCAAAGATAGTACTGCATTCAATATTATTGATTTCGTTTAGAATATTCTCCAAATAATCATTCTGAGCATGATTTAAAACACGGTATAGTTACTATCTATTCTGGGATTTTGAACGAAACAAACTATGATACAAAATTTAGGTACATGAAATATGAATTCTATTAAAATTCCAAACTTTCCTTAAATTTGCCGTATATCATTACTTCGCAGAATTTGATCCTTATCAGCGACACTATCGTATGGTGTAATAATAAAGGGTGTGTTTTTTTTTTCAAAATCAATGGGTTCGATTCTCACCTAGGATTATTGGTTTTTCAAAAATCTAATGATGAGGTTTTAAGTTTTATCAAAATCGGGCTCGTGACTCCATTGAGCATTTTTAGCTATTCCTTATAGTTTCGGAGTTGGCCATCCAAGCCCTTTTCAAAAATTCACCCTGTATAATAATTAGGTAGTATATAGTCATCACACATTCATCATAATTATCTTCACACACAATTCCCAACACTTGGTAAGCAGTTTTTTTTATTTACATAGTGACACTTGCATTTCATGTTGTATGACTCCCAAAGGCGGAAGGAGGGGGCAGACTAGCTACAGGCGAGTCACATTCATAGATTATAGAAGGTGACTCAAATGTCCTAAGTTTTGTTTCCCGACTAAAGCTGACGGGTTAATATAGCATGACATGTAGTGTAACACTAGCCTTAGATACAACGATAGATAACACGTTTACATCAACATTATTACGTCAACATTTTATTCGCAAACAAAACAAAACTTACACAAGGGTGACTTCATACGTACATACGTACATATTATTCATTTAAGCACGCACATACATTTTATACTACTATGGTAGCACACAAGGGCCCCATCATTTGTTAGCAATTGGCATTATAGCCAAAGATCATTAATTATACACGCTTGACTTCTTACGCACACACATACACATGATACAAACAAACACATTCATTTTATACTACTATGGTGGCACACAAGGGTCCCATTTTTTTTATATAATTGGCATAATGGCCAAAGATCAATTATCTTCGTTATCTATTAGGGTTGACATAATAGTCACAACAGTCTACCACTAAGGTTGCGAATAAGCACTTAGTTTTTGGTTATTACTACTAAGGTTGCGAATAAGCACTTAGTTTTTTTTATTTTATTTTGTTAAAGGGCTAAATAGCCTAATAATTAGTTAGGGACACTACACACTACACACGACGTTCAAATAACTACATATAACAACGTGACAAACACATGCCGTGTTCGTCATGGGGACATAGGGGTTAACTAGCATCACGGAGGATTCTGCAAGTAATTTATTTTCTATCACTTTTCTGTTTCTTGGTTTAGTTGGGAGTTACTGTTAGTTGGAAGCATGGGTCTATCCCTAACAGAGTTCGTCGTTTACTGTTAGTTGGCAGCATGGTCTTGCCCTAACAGATTTAGGTTGTAGGTTGGTTACTGTTACGAGGAAGCATGAGTCTTACCCGAACAGATTTATGGTGTACTGTTATTTGGCAGCATTGGTCTTGCCCTAACAGTCGTAGGTGTAAGTCACCTTTATGTTTATCTTCGTTATATGGCTACTCCTACCACTCGGAAGCTAGAGGCTTGCCCTGGGGGATAGTCCATCCTATGATTCAGAAGTGTTACACTAGCCCTAGTAGGATGTTCTTCTCTGGGACGGTTGTATAAATCCCAGCCTTCAGCAAAAAGCCTTATTATACACACCCCACTTTCAGGCGGTGCGTTTCACCTGAACCTTCAACCCAAAGCCTCAAATACGTCTTTTCTCTTTCTGTCCCATAAGATTCTTCAGAATCACCTACATACAACCTGCGAGTTGGTTTCATTAAGGTTAAGGCCAACTCTTCGCTATACCCAGCATCACCTCATTCACACAGCACACTAACATACACACACACATAGACGAGTAGTAGGTCTTATGTTAGGGGCGTTCGAGGACGAACGCAGCATTTGACGTGTTAGGGTACGTCAAACGCTCACCGGAGCGGGGGAGTATGTAACGTTGTGCAACAACGTGTGCATAAATCAATAAAACTAGTCAATTAAAAATGAAATTTTAGTGAAAATAAATGAGAGCGCCATCTGCCGGCAACTAGTCACATCAACACCAGCACTGACGTAACCAGAGTGACGTTGAGTGACGTAAGACGTAGGGACGCTAATTGCCGCCAGAGGCGCTGTCCAAAGCTATAAATAGGACTGCGCGCGAAGTTTAAGCAACCATTTTCACAAATTTGAATTATACTCGTCGCGAAGGTGTCTGTGTGCAAAGTAATTTAAAACTTATTATAGTTTTTATGGGGAGCGAAGTTCTCCCTAAGTGAACAGTTGTTTAGCTGCAAACGTCAAGTACCCCTTCATTGGGTGAGTTAAATTATTTATAATGTAATCTAAATTTTAAACAGTGAAAATTAACGGCTGTTGGTCAACCCTGTTATAGGGGGGTAGTAACAGGGGTGTGAAAAAAACGTATCTGTAAAATTAGTACTGTAAGCAGACAATGTAAGACTCCCGATTCCTGCAATGGTTAGCAGGGGTCGGCTGTCTAAGGCAATAGGCGGGAAAAAGGGTTCCAGCTAACCCCTCATCTGGAACATTCCAGGGTCCACCCATCGGGTTCCACGAGAACCGTCCACCCATCGGGTTCCACGAGAACCGTCCACCCATCGGGTTCCACGAGAACCGTCCACCCTTCGGGTTCTACGAGAACCATCTACCCTACGGATTGTGAAAATCCACCCTTCGGGTTCCACGAAGGTGAAGACGCACCCTTCGGGTTCCACACGCAATCATCCACCCTACGGGTTGGAAAACACCGTGCCAGCCGAACTTGTGGACGGCACGGCTACCTCGCGGACTGCATCACCAGCAAGGAGCCACAAGATAAGTCGAGCCCTAAAGGCCTACCGGAAATCGCAAAGCCTTTGCTGCCCGATCACGAACCACGACCCCGAGTTTTCAGTTCATAATAAACCATTGTTTTATATTTTAAATTTAACTTTTTATTTCTCTCTCCTTCCCTGAAAGCCTTCAGCTTTTCAGGGCACAGTAGCCATGTCTTCGCCCAAGACTATCGGCCTCCATGACCAGGGGCCTGATGACGGCGCGGGGCTGCTTGCCCTCCTTACATAAGTAGGCTCAAGATGGTGGCGTGTCGTTATAGTATCAAGAGCGCCTCACGCCCCAAAAAACGGCATAACACCCGAACCAACTCTGAAGGACGTGTAATAGTCCCTGATTCCCTAGGTAATGCCGCGGGGGTAGTCAAAGTCTGTCGGGAATCCTGGAACATCATTCGGAGGGCTTACCAGGGGCTCTCGACCTGTCTACAAATGATTTACAAATGTAAAAAAAGGCCCAAGGTGTTCCCGAATGTCTAAAGTTTAGGGTTCTTCAAAAGGGGTCTTTCAAAGGGGTGAGGGTAGCACCTCTGTTGTTGCAACTATTCATAGTCTCTAGTGACCATTTTCTTATTTATTATACTTGTCCACCACCTCAGTGGTATAAAAAAGAATTACAGTGCAGTCAAGTTTAACTGTATAAAGAAATTTAACAATAAAGGAAAAAAAACATAACATTATACCAAGCTATTAACAATAAAATATACATGTGATAAACAAATTTAGTTTATAAATTTTAAATATGGAAAAAGAATTGGTTTCGAGCAGGATTCGAACCTGCGTCTTCGGCAATCCGTGCCGACGCGTTATCCACTCCGCCACCGAAACCTACTCGGAACCAACCAAATTTTCCACCTTATTATACGTCTTGGGGCGACGTAGGCACCATCTACCGGCACTTTTTAGAAAGTTACACGGCACGAATGTATAGAATTGCACCTATATTCATTCGATTTATGATGAAACCAGCCCGAACATTAAGATTATTTTTGAAAAGCAATTAGTGTGCTAACTGATCATAAATTTTAAATATGGAAAACGTCGCCCCAAGACGTATAATAAGGTGGAAAATTTGGTTGGTTCCGAGTAGGTTTCGGTGGCGGAGTGGATAACGCGTCGGCACGGATCGCCGAAGACGCAGGTTCGAATCCTGCTCGAAACCAATTCTTTTTCCATATTTAAAATTTATGATCAGTTAGCACACTAATTGCTTTTCAAAAATAATCTTAATGTTCGGGCTGGTTTCATCATAAATCGAATGAATATAGGTGCAATTCTATACATTCGTGCCGTGTAACTTTCTAAAAAGTGCCGGTAGATGGTGCCTACGTCGCCCCAAGACGTATAATAAGGTGGAAAATTTGGTTGGTTCCGAGTAGGTTTCGGTGGCGGAGTGGATAACGCGTCGGCACGGATCGCCGAAGACGCAGGTTCGAATCCTGCTCGAAACCAATTCTTTTTCCATATTTAAAATTTATGATCAGTTAGCACACTAATTGCTTTTCAAAAATAATCTTAAATTTAGTTTATTTAGTTAGTCCAGAAATCTGACTGCCTCTGTGGCGCAGTCTGTAGTGATACCGGCTGCGGCGCTGGAGCTGATTCCCACTGGAGACAAATATTTGTGTGACCCATAAATGTTTGTCTCAAGAGTGTTTTGTGTTTCTATGTATAATATGTATGTATTTAAAAAGTATTAATATCCGTGATCTGATACCCATAATACAAGCAAGTTATTCCTAGCTTACTTTGGGATCAGATAGCGTTGTGTGAAATGTCCGTGAATATTTATTTATTTATTTACTATAATCCATTCCTGAACCAAATTTCAGCATGATCTGTTCAGCCATTAAAGGGTGACTAAGTAACAAATACCAAACATCTCCACAAACTTTAACAGAATAGGATTACATAGACTGAAGGATTGCTAATAATTGCTTTACTCCCTCTCTGCACTCTGTATGCAGTTTTGTGACAACCAATATAGAATTATTTTCTTGCATTCACAAATCTCATTCCAAACTCTTCTTCAACTCTATTGATTGTTTTAAAACAGCTTTTTCATAGCTATACCTAGCTATTTATCTTAAAAAAGTGAGTGATGAAAAATAAGTCCATTATAATTATGTTAAGGACCAGTCCTATGTACTCACTAAGCAGATGGGAGATTATGGGCACGGTCAGATTAAATCAAGAGGATCTGAGCATCTAAAGGTGGACCAGATATCTGATTCTGTAAGGAAACAAGAAAATTTGACAGGGCATCATGAAGCCTGCAGAGATACCCCATCCAATCCTAGAGTGGTGGCTTGGGGAAATGGAGGAATTGGGCTAAGCAATAGGCATTCAGATTGTATGCTCGGCTAAAATAATAATAATGTTCAGGACCGTGTTTGAATTACCTAATATCTGTCTTGGAACTGAAGCATTGTTTTGGAAACAGGTACCTAGTTCTAGGGTAAGAGTCAAGACAAAAATTAATAAATAAATGTTTATTGCAAAGCTTCAGTAGATACAGTATTTTCCCCATATACATTGCACCCACAAAATGCATTTAACTGACTTAGTTACTACAAACAATACAATATGAAAAAGTCAGCGAAAGCATTTCAAAAACAATAGGCAGAAAACCCGACCACTCTATATTCTCAAAACTTGAAAAACTGTAGAGTAATCACGGTCATGGAAATATATGGTCAGATTTATAGCTTTAATGGGATTATGGTATACTTTGTCACAGAGAAAAGAACTAACATCACTCTAAATTCTCAAAACTTATAGTCAATGTCGATTTAGTATACATACTTCTGATACGGGAGTTTGTATACTAAGTTGCACTAGCTGCCTTCACAGGCTTTAGCCTAACTGGTAATGCTAACCCCCGGCTTTCATAGTAAGCACTATACATCTAGTAATGAACAATGTATTATTCATTTTTGGTTACTTTATGGTGGTTACTAATAGAACTTTTAGTAAATAAGTAGATGTTTATTAGAATATAATTTAAGTAAATAAATAGAACATGCTACTTACCACTGCAACACTGTTAACTATATATTTTTTTTATTAAACACAAACAGTACATTTTATCTTTTACTCACCTTCTGATCTTCGAAAGAACCCATCCTGCCTCTCTTTAAGCACAAGAACACCTTCACGGTCGAAATTTTGCGATGTTTGTGATGCTAAAGCCACTAATTCTTGTTTATTATATCTCATATTTAAACGATTTGTATAAAAATATTATCACATAATTTTGTAAATTATTTTTTTTACATCACGTTTTATCTGAGATTTAAACTACATGATAGGTTGGTTGTAGTACATGTTTTAATAATTTTTACGGCATCCTGTACTCTTATTTAGTACACAAAAATTTGTTTCCCAATAATCTCTTCATGTGCAACACAAAATTTTGTGTGATGTTTTTTAACAAAAATGATTCTTTTATAAATTAGTTTTTCCTATACTAGACTTTGATCTTGTGACATACAGCCTAATAACAAAGAGACTGACCTTACATTTCATTTTTTAACTATTTGTTGAATACTAAATTACAAACTGTACAGAGCACTACCACAGACATCAGACATATAAATTAGACTAGCAGCCAGCCCAACATGGCATTATCTACAGAAAAAGCATTATCCTTAGAGACTAAGCTTGATCCAGGGCCGTATCCAGGAATAATTCCTTTCTTGCCCGTGGTACTACCAGTGGTATGAACTACTGGTAGTACCAGAAGTAAAAAAATTAACCGTGGTACTACCAAGCGGTCCCAGTAGTACCAATGGTAATTCAATTTTATCGGTGGTACTACTGGATAAAAAATAAATGAAGATCGGTAAAAACAGATGAAGATCAGTGAAAACAAATGAAGATCGGTGAAAATACATTTCTGTAACTTTCTATATGGTGTTTGTACAAGAAATTGTTTTAGTAAAAGAATATAATAGATATTCTATTATATAAATGAAGATCAGTAAAAACAACAGAAGATCGATATATGCAATTGAAGGTCGTGAAAAACAAGTAAAGGTCGGGAAAAACAAGTGACATCCTAATTTTTATCATCGATTTTCATTTGTTTTCACCGATCGTCATTTATTTTTACAGATCTTCATTTGTTTTTACAGATATTCATTTATTTTTACCGATCTTCGTTTGTTTTAATAGTATTTCATATGTTTTTACTCATCTTCACTTATTTCCACCAGTTTTCATTTGTTTTTACCGATCGTCATTTGTTTTAACGATATTTATTTTTTTAACAGATTCGCATTTGTTTTTGATCCAGTAGTACTATTGACAGTACCAGGGCAAGAAAGGTTCCAATTTTTTAAATATATAGCGGTCGTCACGCGGTTTCTCCCGCGTATTTCCCGTTCCCGTGAGAATACGGGAATAAAATATTGCATATGTTCACCGCAAAGAGTGTAGCTTTCCCACAGTAAAAGAATTTTTCAAATCAGTTAAGTGGTTTCGGAGCCTATTCGATGCAAACAAACAAACAAACAATCTAATCTTTCCGCTTTAATAATTAGCATATACTGAGTGTTCCCTGCCACGCTTCGCTGTGACTATTTAAGGTTTCATATACTCATTGAGAAATGAGAAACAAAATAAAGCACAGTCTCAAAAAAAAGTCTAATCACGAAAATCGTACACAAGTCAAAATCAATCAAGTGCCATTTCCCTTACACTTTTTGTTTCACAATTATCCATTTCACACCATGCCACATCGAGCGTGTGTTCCAAAAAAAACATTTTTTCAGCAGCTCAGCGCGCGGCTTGCTCGCTGAGTATTTTACCTCCGACCGTCATACCAGCGGGAGTATTCAGTGACAATTCGGTTTATTATTTTATACCTTCATACCGAACCCTACAATACCTTATGCACTGCCGTTTTACTAGCAATCGGGACAAACGGCTTAATGTGTCTTCCGATGAGTGCAAACGCTTGCAAATAAATAGTCACTTATTGGTCACGTTGTGGTGACTATTCGTGGTAACACGCTGGTGTGGCCGGGTACATCGTTGCAACGCGCAGTATTCGGACGTAGACGATGTATTATCGGGGCACTGTCGGTAAGCTGCCCCGCATCAAAGGGATTTGTCGCGACATTTTTCACTTGGGTGGCTACACCTGCTTCACTTCAGTCAGTGTCGTCCAGACTTGATGCGCGACGAACGTGTTTGTTTTTTTAAGAATGGAGTGGAGTAACGAAAAGGTGTTGGAGTTCATACAATTGTATGAAATAGGTGAAATATCATTGTGCACTGGTGCAGTATACTTACATCGTTCGGTTTCTATGAATAGTAGTCATCCGCCATCTCCTTTTTCTTCTGTTGTTCATATTATTTTGCCAATGATACTGGTACAATTGTAATAAATTATTATTTACCGACATAAAATGCAACGCCACTACTTCCTCCATTTTGAGTATCGCGGCCGCACAGTAAACTACAACTCTGCAACACAATACATCGAACGATGTATCAAGTCAACGCGACACAAATCTGTGCGCGATAATGTAGACAGTAACATCGTGTATGCCCGTAGACCATGTTTTTAGCGCGACAACGCGACACGATACATCGCCCGCTAATGTAGCCCCTCCATAAGAGTTTTAAATTTTGTGTACTTTTATGCGTAGAGGATTACACAATACTGATAACGCCATCAAATCCGCTTTCAACGCCGCTTCTTTATTAATGTGTGATTGGGCAATATAAATAGTCATGTAGTCATATTTACTTATCACGCGTAAATGCCAGTACATAATTGCAGTTATAGAGTTCCGTACCCGTAAGGGTAAAAGCTAAACCTTATAGTTATTACTACGACTCCGCTGCTAAGGTTCCGTACACAAAGGGTAAAATAGGTTCGTCTGTCTATCAGTAAGTCTTTTTCTGTTGCCGCTATAATCTATTATACTAGTTGAATTTATAGTCGTTCTGGAACGGAAAGGATTGGACACAGTTTCGATAACAGAACCGATCGGCACTGTCAATTTGAAAACCAAAAAAAAATAATTACGAAAATGTTCCCTGCGTCGAATACTGTTGAGACGCCTCTGCATAGCGTCAAGCGCGTCAATGAATTATAATATAATAAATTTATATTATTTTATCTATTTATATAAAAATATTGTGTGCGTTTAAGTACTCTTTAAAAAAGAAAGAAAGGTGGACACGCAACATTTCTAGTGTGGCTTTGCCAGCCTTTTTGTCATCTGTACATGCCACGTCGAGTCTCGTAGGTAAAATTGGACTATGACTATAAGACGACTGGCCTTACAGATGCCAAGAATGCTTGGCTTATGGCTTGTCCGGGACAAAATTTTCCCACCCATCCAAATTTACAACGGAGCTGGGACGACGCTATATCAAAATTAACCTTTGACTCCTTGTTAAATGCTAGCTTAGGCCCCGATCAGGCCAGATTATTAGCGCTCAGTAGAAAGGAATCCGGTGATTGGTTGAAAGCTTTCCCTACAGCCAACACCGGATTTTTTTTGGAACCGGACCTAAGAATTTCTGTTGGTTTGAGACTTGGCGTCACGCTTTGCGCTCCACATCGATGCCTCTAAGGTTTTAACGTTGACACTTTGGGGCATCATGGTCTTTCATATTTAAAGAGCGCAGGCCGCTTCTCACGCCACGCTGCGCTGAACGACATTATCCACCGTGTTCTTGCCACCGCCAATGTGCCTGCGCTCTTAGAGCTAAACGGCGTTTTCAGGGACGATGGCAAGAGACCGGATGGTATAACTTTGATACCGTGGGAGATGGGTCGGGTCCTGGTGTTAGATGCAACTTGTGTTGACACTCTGGCCCCATCCCATCTTCCTAAAACAAAATTAAAAGCCAGTGCAGCAGCGGAAGTGGCTGAAAATCTTAAAATTAATAAATATAAGGGTCTCGACTCACCGTATCGTTTTTGTCCAGTCGGTGTCGAGACCCTAGGTCCATGGAGTCCCAATGCACAAAAATTTTTCAAGAACTTGAAAAAGCGCCTTGTGGAGTCATCTGGTGACCCAAGGGCTGGCAGTTTTCTCGCTCAACGAATAGGTATTGCTATTCAAAGAGGGGATGCTGCTAGTCTTTTGCGCACAATGCCACGGGGGCCTCATTTAGGTTTAGTTTAGATAGTAACAATGTAAATATAGATATGTAATAATTATGTTTCTTTGTAATTTTTAACAATAAA
Source organism: Miltochrista miniata (assembly GCA_933228765.1). Lineage (NCBI taxonomy): Eukaryota > Metazoa > Arthropoda > Insecta > Lepidoptera > Erebidae > Miltochrista > Miltochrista miniata. Next base: position 33,390,251 of record OW121747.1, on the reverse strand, counting down.
TAATTTTTAACAATAACTGAAAATTTATGATATGAATTTGATGATGATTTCATATCATGAATTTTCAGTTTACCATTTCTATTCAGTCAATTGTTCAGTAAATGAAAAAAATATTAAGTTTCGGAGTAATGTGTTAATTGAACAAATTATATAACAAATGGTTATTTCGACATAGACAATAGCATCAAAATACGGTACGGAACCGTCGATGGGCGACTCGCTTTTGTCGGGTTTTCTTTAAAGGCATGACCGTGTATGTTATCTATACTACCTTATTTTATAAATAGCGCGGAAAATTACGCTGTCTTATGGAAGCCATCTGAATAACAAAAACGGTCACTCTCACAAGCCTAAAGAAGAGTTGTAAGAGAAGGGAAACAATTTCCAAATTTCTACGTTTCGTCAGATACGATCTTTTGAAGCGATGGTTTTGGCGAAGATTCTCTCCACTGTTTAGGAGTAGCACCTCTAACAGCATGCATTGTTCGGGATCGAAAAGGAGACTAAGCAAGATTGAAGAGCTTTTCAGAGTACTCGTCGTGATTATATTCGGAAGAAGGCAGTCAAAGGCGTAATAGTTAAGGTTTTCCGTCACTTCAGAGCAATTAATGCAGTAATGCGAATAGATTATACCTACTCCTCTGCGTGGGGTCAATACCGTGAGGTACTTGCTGGACATGCTAGTCCAGCAAGTACCTCACAGTATTGTCGCGAAGGTGAGAGCATTATTAGTGAAGCATACATCTCTATATTGTGGCGTGTTGGAGCCGCTCAACTTTTTTGGGTATCTTAGTTTCCGCGAGAGATGAATAAATATTGAGAGATGTATTGGGCTAGCACAGTTTACCTCTCAATGTATTCTTGTTTTATTGAGCTCGCGATGGACGTTTAGACCAAGGATGTCTAGTAGTAGCATTCTGAGGAGATGGTAGAGGTAAGAAAGGGAATCTTTTAGCTGTAAACACACATGCATCTGTTTACAGGCATTTAAATCTACCACGTTTTATGAATCCCATTGGGATATGGGGCACCTTTTTCCTCCACGTCGGACCGCTCCTTCGCTGGACGGCCAGATTACATGCAAAGTAGTGGTACTCTGGCATTAACCTGTAGATAGCAAGAAACCGGACCATCACAGAGGATTTGTATAACGTAATCCGTACAGGAAGCTGGCCATTGCATCCAGCAGCGCAATTGAAACGATTGATGCAAAAGTGACCTAACCCTAAATATACTCGCACGCAGAAATGGCCTGGCCGACTTAGACATTTACATTTTGAACAAAGAAAAAAAAGAATCAAAATCAACTTTGTTACAATTAAAATCCGTTGACGGATGGTGTAACAGGAGATTGAATTACTTAAGCAAGTTTTAAGATTTTCTGAAAATTGAGGCCGCTTCTGCACGGGCCCCTTAATTGAGGCGGTAGACCACAACAGACTGTAAGAGAAGCTTAAAAAATGTGACAAATGCCGTACTCCAGCTTACAACTCGCCGTGCCACTGCATAGTCTCGCTCCAAGTAACGTACGCTAGTAGGTCACCCGTTGATCACTTCGGCCATTATTTGTGCAGATATATAATAAGGATTTATTTTGAAAAGAGTTGAACAAGGTGGAATTCAAACGACATCTCTTTGATTTGATTTTTATGTTTGGTAATTTCAGCGAAGCCTGCGATTCTTGCGGATATTCGACTGTACCCGCACGCCCCGCGAATGAAAGAAGAGTAAAAATAGAGTAGGTAAGTATTTACTATGGTCTAGGTTAATTATGTGATGAGTTGTTCATTTGTTTGAAAAGTTGCCGCTCTTGTCGCTCGTGGCATGGGCCCACTCTGGCTTGCCCTCCCCTACAGGGCCGTCTTAAGGCTATATAGCGCCAGGGTGTGAAGCTCAGACTGCGCCCCCTCCTCACCGGTCAACCAAAATAAACTTGTATTTTTAATTCTCTTTATTTTTCTCTAAGATCTGTAATCTAAATTAAATAAACAATGTTTTATTTTAAGTGCGAGTCGGACTTGCGCACGAAGGGTTCCGTTAAGGTCGGTACCTACCACTACCATATTTTAAGTTAAGTATAACCTCTTTTTAATTCAACTAGAGATGCGACGAATATTCGAATTCGGTACATTTGGTTGGACAGTTTTGAAAAGTTCGTATTCAGTCGAATATTCGGTTTATTTGCCGAATAATTACCGAATGTGGAAAATTATTATTAACAAAATTAATTACTATTGAATACGGAGGGGTTTTCCCATAATTAACGCCATGGTACAGAAATCTCTAGTGACGCACAGTAACATAGTCATTTAGGTGATAAGGCCAATCTGAAGTCCAAGAAACTCTGAGTGCTTATTGTTGCTTCCCAAAAAATACCCAGTTTTCACACCATCGGTACACACATTATTGAAGCCGTTTAACTCGCAAAGTACGTGTTTTCCCACCAATAAATGGTTGAGATAAAAGGACTGAGTGGCAGAAATTGTTGTAATGAGCTGGCTCAGTCCTAAATAGTGGTCAGAGTCATTGCGGAGTTCGTTTTTATTTGTTCTTCTTTAAGATACAATATGTAAATACTTTTTCTTCACTTGATTCCGTGTCACACGACATTATCACTAATATGCTGCAAAACACGACCGCACATAACCGGTACAAAAAAAACTCTGTGTGGACTGCTCATTTTCCATTTCATATTTTAAAATTCACCTCACTCATATCAATCCAAATAATTTTTTAAACTCTTTGTTGGCGGAAAACAAAATTGTTTTCATTAAAAATGAGCTCGTTCCTCTCACCATCTTCTGCTAATTACTCTAACGGCACGTGCGGCCACATATAGAGTGCTGTCGTCATTTTTTAACTGGTGCTCCTGAATTTTATTCTAAAAATTCTCTGAAAGCTTTGCCCTTTCGACTTGTTATAGAGGCATGCTATGAGGATTATAAACGATCCTCTACTTAGAGGCCTTCGCGACAATTTCGATTTTTATAGCTTGAAGGATGATCTGTAGACCTAAGCGTAACACTTTATAATAGCAACCAAATGTCGATTCCCTGCATAGACGGAGATTTGCTGGTGAAATATTTTTGACTCAATGTGGGACAAAAGACATTTTCGACTAAACTTTGTTCACGCAAGTCGTTCGATTGAAAATTGGCGTTCTGGGGTTGAGGGCTGCGCGAGCAGTGCTCAAAGAATTTCGCCAGCCACGTCGACTGACCTGTTTACCGCGTTCATTTGAACCGAATAGTTCGGCCGAATATTCGGTTTGGTACATTTTATACCGAACATTCGGCCGAATGTTCAAATTCGGTTCAAACCCACATTCGGCGCATCTCTAATTTCAACTGTATATCTGCTTGTTACCGCTTGTCTGTCTGTCTGTCGTTTATTTTGATTCTATACTTATAATAGCCAATTTTTTTAGTCTGTTTTGGGTCATGGTTGACACAACAAATTCTAACTAATTAAATAAATCTTCCCCGTCACTATCCAATGTATTTTTTAATGTTAATTTTTCTTGTAAGGTAAGACATTGTGTTTTTTTTAATCGGCTCCATTTTCTTACAGTTCTCAATGTTATGCAAGAATGAAAAAACATTATTGTGATCCGTTAGCCATTCGAATCTCTCATTTCATTTCGAGATTGCAGTGTCAAGTAAAATAAATACATTGGTTATTTAATATTGGTTGATGCCACAGACATATAAGAATAAGCAGACCAAGCATAGGCGGAAAAAGTGTAACCATTACGCACACATAAACAGTAGAACAAATCCAGGGTCGAATCCAGCAATTATTTTATTATTTACGATAGAAATGTTCCTACCTACGTTAATTTGTATTGTTACTAATGATGAAAAGGTCGGCATTATGGAAGATTCGTATCGAATCAATACGATGTTTATTGACGAATATAATATTGTGACCAATATCAGTCATACAATTTGGAACCCGATAATTTTGACAGTTAATTAATACATTACCTGGTATGTTTTCGATATGTTACCGTAAAATTGTAATCTTCGTAGCAAGAATGTAAACTCTCGAGATATTTGAACAGTAACATAAAGATGATTAGAATAGGTTGGAACCACAGACATATAAGAATAAGCAGACCAAGCATAGGCGGAAAAATTGTAACCATTACGCACACATAGACATTAGAACGAATCCAGGGTCGAATCCACAGACATAAGATTAAAAAAAGGTAAAATTGTCTGTGGATATGACTCTACTTTTGTAGAAATGATTTCACTCAAACATATTTTGTGTTTTTTTTTTCAATTATTGTTTATTTTTTTCAAGTTTAATTTTATATTTTATATTTTTATATGGTCTTTACTTATGAAATTGCCGTTATGTATGAAAAAAATTAAACCATATTTTTACATGTATTTTTTTATTTGTATTAATCGAAGTAATCACCCATATCCAGCTCCATTTATCATCGAGGCGATGATTTTTGACCGATATATTACTACAGACATAAAAGTATACCCAACATTAAGGGAAAAAAGAGTAACCAAAACACACACAAAAGACAGTAAGTCAGCACCGAATCAAGTATTTCTGTATGATGCTTTTTCACTCTAAAGGCGGCTGAACAGATGAGATTTGGAACAGGGATTAGATTATAGTCTAAATTAAACCAGGTGCAAGTCGGATTCGCGCACGGAGGGTTCCGTACCAAACAACGGCTTATATCACGTTTGTTGCAGAGACCTTAACGATTACTATTTTTTTCATGTTTTTAGTAAGTATAGAGCGGCAACAGTAATACGTCATCTGTGAAAATTTCAAATTTCTCGCTATCACGGTTCTAGGTTCTAGGTTAACACGGGCTGGTTTCCGCAACTCGACGTCTTTGATTGCGCCTATTTTGCGTGGGGGGATGTGGTACGGCTATTGCCATCCCAGTTCCTCCAGGAAGTCTAGCAGACTCTTCACGTTGCCGACGACTTCCTGGAGCGACCTCGGTGTCCCGAGGTGTTTAGCCCTGTATCTTGCCAGTTCTGGGCATTCCATAAGGATGTGACTGGGTGTTTCGTCCGTCTCCATGCAGGCTCTGCAAATGGGGCTGTCTGTGACACCTAAATTAAAAAGATGTTTGTTGAGTGGACTGTGACCTGTGACTATACCTGTTATTATACTTATCTTGGTCCTGTTTAGATGCAGGAATTTGCGAGAGAATCTGGTGTTGATTGTCGGCAGTGCCTCTCTCGCCTGTCTGCATGTATCGAGGCCGGTCCAGAACTCCTGGTGTTGGCTCCTTGTGTGCTGTTTCAGCCGATTACGTACCCATCCAGATGGGAGGGGCAGGATAGGTTCAGGGCCCATTGCTGTCAGCGAAGAGCCTCTTCTTGCCAGCTCATCCACTGCGTCGTTACCTCGTGAGCCACTGTGTCCTTTTATCCATTGTAGGGTAACATTATTCTTTTCGCATATATCCATGAGGCCCATGTGACACTCCATGATAAGGCCAGATGTTATTGTATGGCTCTGTAACGCCTGCAGAACCGATCTACTATCAATTAGTATTCGTATACACTGATTCTGTACGGTTCTAGCCTTGATGGCCTCAGTTGCCTTAATAATGCCCATGCACTCCGTTTGGTATACTGTGCTATGGGTGCCTAGTGGTGTTGCGATATTTATGTTCAGGTCCTCCGAGAAGGTTCCTGCTCCGGTACCTTTTCTCGTCTTGGATCCATCTGTAAATATCCTCAGCTCCCTGGTATTGAGTCCCTCTTGGGGGCACTCTTGTAGTTGTATTTTATATTTTTTGTCGAACACAAACTGCTTTGGTATTGTGTCGGTGATCGCTTCAGTTAGTGGTTCCGAATCCACCAAGTTCTTGTAAATCTTCGTATGTGGTACCTTGGCTGGTTTCCAAAGTCCTAGACTTTTGAGTCTGATAGCCGTAGCCGCGGCTTCTTGTTTAATGAAGACGTGTAGTGGCGGGAGACCCAGCATCGCCTCCATGGCGGCGGTGGGCGTAGTTCTCATCCCACCGGTGGTTGCCATGCAGGCTAGTCTTTGAAATTTTTCCAGGATGTTCTCGACTGTGGTTAGGCTTGAGCGCGGCCACCATACCACAGCCCCGTAGGCGACAATGGGTCCGATTATCGATTCGTATAACCAGAGGGTGATCTTCGGGCTCAACCCCCATTTGCTACCTACCATTCTGCGGCATTGCCAGAATGTGATTGTTGCTTTATTTATTTTGTTTTCGAGATGGTTCCTCCAGTTTAGTTTGCTGTCAAGAAGTACCCCAAGGTACTTGACCTCTTTAGCGAGTTGTAATTCGGTGCCATATAGACGTGGCACCCGATAGTTTCCGAGAGTCCTCTTGTTTGTGAACAGTACCAGCTCCGTCTTACCTGGGTTCACCGATAGCTCGATGGCCGTGCACCAACGTTCCACGATCTTAAGTGCCGTCTGTGTGACATCACACACCGTGCTGGTGAAATTTCCCATTGTCAGTACTGCTATGTCGTCTGCATATCCCACAGTGTAGTGATGATTTGCGTTTAGTTTGGTTATTAGGTCATTTACAACAAGATTCCATAGCAACGGTGAGACGACGCCCCCTTGTGGGCATCCTTTTGCCACGATTGCGCACTGGTTTCCACTTGTTTGTAGCCTTATTATGCGTTTGCTCAGCATGTTTTCTATCCAGTCACTGACAGCCGTATTCACTCCATGTCTTGCCAGTGCTGTGGTTATGCTTCGGAAGCTAGTTCTGTCGAAAGCCCCTTCTATGTCTATAAACGTGCCAAGGCACATTGATTTATTTTGGATGGCCTCTTCTATTTTGTGTACCACTGCATGTAGTGCTGAGTCTGTAGACTTGCCGGGGGCATATGCGTGCTGGTTGGGATGCAGTGGTTTATTTTGAAGGGCCTTTCCTCGAATGTTTCTATCGCACAATCTTTCCAGAGTTTTTAAGAGGAAAGACGTGAGGCTTATCGGCCTGTATGATCTGGGGTCTGAGTAGTCCCCTTTTCCGGGTTTTGGTATAAAAATCACTTTGACCTCTCTCCACAGTCTGGGTACGTATCTGTACGCCAGACATGCTACTAGGATGATGGTTAGTGACCTTGTCAACTGGTGTCCTCCCCATTTTAACAGTGCGGGGAAGATTCCGTCCAGTCCTGGGGATTTGAAGGACTTGAAGCTGTTAATTGCCCATTCAGTTTTTTGTTGGTTGACTACCTGCCTTGCCAGCTCCCAGTGGACTTCTTCTGTGGAAGTGCGTCTGTATTAAAATACGCTCTGCCTCTTCTCGAGTGTTTGTCACGGTTATCACGGTTTATGAGACACAGTCTTGTGACGGGCAGACTGACACCAGAGTAATACTGTGCCGTTGTTGCTTTTTGGGTTCGAAGCCCTAAAAATCACTACGAACTTTTTATTGACTTAAATATTTATGACCTGTTTTCAAAAAAATGGAAATATGTACTTACTTAAATAAAATAAACTGAAAACAAAGTAAACCCGCCCCTGACCCCTCTCAGTGCAAAAGTGACCATTACACTTGCTTGTAAATAATGTACTTACTACATAATACCTAATTAACAAGTAATAAACCCTGTGTCTAAGTAAAAAAGTTAAATAGAATATTAGTAGTCATTTTAGACGAAACATTTAGGCACAGTTTTGATAACTAACCGACTATAAAAGTGTTGAATAGTAAAACACAAAATACATTTTTTAAATAAAACGGCCTCCGATAGAACAATAGTACCTGGCATGTCATTATCAGTGCAAAGTGTACGTAAATTAAAGAAATCTTAGTTCTGGGTAACGACAGTAACCAAACGATAAACGGAAAATGTTGATAACATTCATTAACAACTTTTTCACATAGAACTTTTAACATTTTGAATAAATATCGCAGAGTAATATATCGTATTCGTACTACAACATAAATTACCTGTGAAAAGTTATTCCTGGTGATATTTTGTGACCAAAACTTTCACAATTGTTTACACAACACTTAACCACTTTTATTTTTAACCTTACTTCCCTTTTTAATACAAATATGAATTATATTTTCACTTTTGAACTTGTCATACATTTTAATAGATAACAGATACCGCCATGATGTTTTCAAAACTTGTCACAAGTCAACTTTCTGTGTGAAAGTGTGAGTTAGATGTTGCTACACAGAAAACAAAGGTAGCGCTATACAATAATTAGCAGAAATGAAAAGGACAAAATATTGCTATACTTCCATAACTATAGCTAGAATAGTAGATTGTTAACCGAGGGTGGAAAGAATCAATTCCCGAGGTATTTAGACGCCCGAGCGCAGCGAGGGCGGCTATAGTCCGAGTCGGAATTGATTCTTTTACCCGAGTTAAACACTCTACTTTTCATTTCAAATACGAGGAAAATAAAACTAAATAATAAGATTCAAACCTTACCATAAAAGATTTTTACCAATTGTTTTGAATTCTGTTACAGATAAATAACAACTACAATATATCGACTTTTTAAATTTTAAATATGGAACTCACCGCGTAATTGTTGCAGAGATTACCGGCCTCATACACGTACAATATTATTGACTCAATAATATTGCCACAGTATTTATTTCCATCCGAATAGTCTGTTCAAACCTCAATATTACCCATACACGGTCAATTTATTGCTGTATTGATCAATATTATTGTACCTAGGTGTACGGGGCCGGAAAAAATCTTCGCTAAGTTCACACTGGCTGTTTGGAAAGTCGCATGGCCGCAGCATTTTTTTAATTTTTTTTTTTACACAAATCTCTTCACTATCACAGCTGACCTGACAGCAGTTCTATTTTTAAAATTCATTCCGGCCCTTGGGTGGGAAGTAATTTGTATGAGTTTTTCCCTCCCTAGGGAGGGAAACAGCATTTTCCACCCAATAGTCAGATCAAGAAAACACTATTTTCCGAGTATGAGAAATGAAAAATATGTTTCGTCTGCTTATTCTTATATGTCTGTGGTTGATGCCTATATTTTTATGTATGTAGGACGTACGTGTACGAAACGGGGGAATGGCTTTAATATTGAACTTATAAGTTAAAGTTTAATTAAGGAAATATCGAAATGTTTGGAGCTCGGCCTGCGCCCCCTCAGGCTCCGCGCCCGGGTTCGGCTGCGCCCTTGAACCCCGGTTAAGACGGTCCTGCTCCCCTAGATCCGGGGCTGCAAATGGGTAGGTACAATGATATATAAAAAACTATAGATACGTTACCAACACTTAAAAATGGCAACAAAAAAGTCAGGCAATTGCCTTAATTTTCATACATGCTACCATAGATAATTTCAAAGAAATTCTTTTTTTGAATATAAAAAATATTTGCCATTTTTGAAAGCCGTGATGTTCGTACATGACGTGTCTATATTATAATACGTCGTTGGGTAGGTATGACATGTTTTTCTTTAACATAAGTTAAAGAATAAATAATGAAAGCATAGCCATCCATCATCCATACTATCATTCTTTTATTCCTATATATGAACCATGTAGGTACTTGTCTGAATAAACCAACAAAACCATACATTATAATAATAGATGATAATATATCGACATTAATATTAATATGCCTCGCGATACATATTACTCTGCAATTTTGATAATGTAATACAAATAGGTAGGTATAGTCTAGAATCCGCTACAAGAGGCTTTTGAAGAAAATAATACATTATGTTTTAATGCCGGGTAAATAAATGCATGCCTTGTGAGACGGGCTTTATTAGAGGTCAGTAGAGTTGAGTGAAATACCTTGTCACGTGACATACACCATAGACAATACACAATTAATCTTTTTCCACGCCCGGCGGCCGCTTGTGCCCTTGCAGAGAAATTATTTATTTTGTAATTTAATGATAATTACTTAAAAATGGACACCAGAAAGCTGACTGAAATTTTGCGTGGAACTATCGATCCAAATCAGAGGCAGCAAGCTGAAGAACAGCTCTCACAGGTAAGTTTTCATGCTGCTTTTATCGAACCACATGCTTGGGATTGATATAATGCGACCAAATGGCATGACTATACCAATGTAAAAGTCTCATTGTGTGCAATCTACGACTGAACTTACACGTGTTATGGCATGCCGCGCTCTGTTTCCAATATCCAGCATCAAGCACCATGTTTCACTTCTTGTAGATTTTTATTTAATTAGTAGCGATATATTCCTTTTCCAGCGATAACACTTAATTCACATATTACCTGTATGAGAGGTTATCTCGGTAAACGACATTGTGAAGGTTCTAACCAAACTAAACCATGTCTGTTTCATGAAAGCTTGCTAAGGAATTTCTATAAATAGACTCTCAATTAATGTTATATACAATTTTGGCGCGCGTTTTCCTGCTACTCCGTCGTCCTTGTGGCCTTCTTAATTCTAAACAAACTTTTACTGCACCATTATTGATAAATGGTTTACTTCCTGTAATTTTATGTGCTTGACACATTAGTATAATGTATGCCAGCAACCTTTAGTGAAAGATTGAATTTCTCATTAAAGTTGACAATTTGTCATCAATACCTTGAACAAAATTCTTGTGTACATTACCATATTAAATCCATATATCATCCATAATAATATTAGTTTACACTTCTTTAATAATTTTAAAATTTTGCAGTAACTACTTTCTTGAACTATGAATTTTTAATTATAAACCAATTTCACTCGTGTAGGTGCTATATTGACATGGTGCGAATTAACTTGTTTCAACTCAACATCTGAATTGAACTAGGTCCATACAAGAAAATAATATATAATTTATAGATCGCTGACTTAATTTTCTTGCTGAAAAAAATGACAAGCTATGTTTCATTGATTGTTAGAAAGCCAAAGATATCAAACTTTGGGCTCCAAGGTTAATGTTGGAAGCCACCAAGACTATACACTCAGAAGAAGAAAGATACCATTGGTATTTATTGACACAATTGAGCTGGAGCCCCTCAATAAGTTTCCAAACTTGTTTAATAAAATATCTGGTTCATTACTTACATGTAGTTTTCCGATATGGAGATTGGCATGTTAGTGGCAGTCATTGAATAATGCTGAAAAAAGTCAAAACACAGCTTCCACTACTATTACTAATAGTCAATCCAAGCTGACACTGGGCTGTATATTTGAGATTTTCAATTTCAACTGCACATAGCCATAAACTGTTCCTATTCCAACACATAAATAGGCTCACCTCACATAGTATGTGAGACAAAATATGGTGCTTTAGTGAGAGTACCCCTTGAAGAAATGTGTGAATGCATAAGATATTAAAACCAAGAATAGAAAAGATAGGTGGTGACTTGATGCTGTAAAGCTTTAAGATTCAGGGTAAACCTAAGGTAACTTCTATTTAGCATGCAGGTGCAGGTACCTGCTGTGAACAGAATGAAGTTTATTTGTACCTTGGGTAAATAAATTGTTTTTTAGAGTGTACATAGATCTCAGCCGGACCTCTAAGTCCATTCATATTACAAGTTGCCAAAATGTGAAATGCATCTAAGTACCTGGGTAACTAAGTGTACGTGTACCATGTTAACAGGGCATTATGATTTTATAGATCCTAGAAACAACAAGCTAGTTTACTCATATAAAAAAGATGTCTGTAATTATAGACAGTTTACAGATGCTAATTTTGCGTGATAACACCATAAGAAAATATAACCATAATTATCCGATTGAGTGGAAGAGAGATAGATGCGCCACAATCCTAATGGAACATTATAATTATTGCGCGCGCAGCCGGTGTTTTCATCGAATTATAAAGACATTTTCTTTAGAAATTGCAACTCATTTAGGGACAAGCTTCTAGCTACCGATTTTCAGTTTTGAAAATGGGTTAAAGTCTCTGTTACATAACAGAAATAAACAATATCTAATTAATAAGATATTTTTCCTGACATGAAATGAAAGGTTTAATTTACAAAATGAATGTCAGAGCAATATAAGACTGGAAAGGGTTAAATTATTGGAACTCAGAGACCTTAATTCTTAGGCTTTCATGGATTCACCACGCAGGCACCTAGTCCTTACCGGTATGGACCTGGCACTCGGCGTCTAGTAATTGTAACCCAGATGTAGGTTTAGGATGAAGAATGACGGTAATGTTCTCCCTCTACCAACTCATCAATGGCTTGAAAAAGTAAAACTGTTGTGCAAACTGCATTCAACTCAAAATATTGACTGAATGTGCAGTGTGATTAGCATGCTTTAAACATAAGCTCATCATCCATTGAGTGGTACTCCTGGTGACAACCGAGGATGCAGTTTTCCTACACAACTTGACAATGGATCACCAACTTTTAATACATTTATGCAACATGTGGGACTTTCTACATCAGCAAGACATTGGATGACTTCATTTCAATTTAAGTAAGAGTATGTTGTAGATGTACAAACTTCTAAAGCAAAAATACATATTTTTAAGAATTTAGTAATCAAATCTTTCGGAAGGCCTCATGGCCCCGCGGACACGCGGAACAAGTGTTCTGTAAACGATCTATGCAGTAAGAAACTTTTCGCTGAGGTTGGTTTAAGGATGGGTGGCTACTTTGACACATTTTCAGCAAGTGATTTGTTGGAAGTTGTTGGTCCGGTTTCCATTCTTTAAGCCAAGTTTTCCACTTATGGGCGTCTTGAAAAATATCAACAGTGAGCAGTCACAACCTGCACCTGTCAACACAACGATACGGCTCACCACCTATTATGTGGGAGAAGAGCTATAAAAGGTGAAATGTGGTCACATAATTAGGCCTCTGCCTACCTCTTCGGGGATAAAGACGTGATATGTATGTTCTTTCCGCTTACGCAAATGTTCATTGATTTTAGTACTTAAATTATTAATTGGGTGCAATCGAACTGTGTACCTAACTTAAGTATCATAGTAAAGATCAATAAAAGTGTAGTAGGTACTTGCACTTAATTGCGATCTTATAAATAAACAGACGAATTTGACGTATGTAGCTCCGCTGACGTCAGTGTTCTGTAAACGATCACTGCAGTAAGCAACTTTCGCTGTGGCTGGTTTTTGAATGGGCGACTACCCCACTCCATGTGAGCACTTTGTGACATTGGCTCAGTTTTCCTTTAGCTGCCGTCGAGTTGTGGGTTGATACTTTTTTTACAGATAGGTTAAATTATTATAAGCACACACGCAAAATTTTAAAATTTGTAAATATTGAAAAAAATATTGAAATTAGGTCGGAATGTTTACAATTATTAGGCAATAATTGTAAACATTACGACGCCATTAACCATTGTCACTGTTAAAAGTGTCAAACTGCGATCGTTTTATTGGTTGCGAACGCGCCTTTTTATAAACACAGTGATTCTAACTGGCGAATTTCAAAATTTCGCGCGATGATATCTCGCAAAGTGCTACTCGTGCGCAAATTGATACAATGTTCTCTAGCGTGTCTTATTTTAGCGCGCACGCGTGTATATGGTAGCAGAATGTTATACTAATAAGACAGATACAAATAAAATAGGTCGAACTAAGGTCAAAAAACGGAAATTAATTCACCCCAACTCCACTTGGTACTAGTCTGTCCTACCCCCGGAGGCGCTTAGGGAGAGCAGCCTCCGCCCGCTGTAACGAATCGTCGGATTGATGCCTGTGATTTGTTACTGTCGCACAGTGTGTTTTTTGAAAATTTCAAGAGGAAACAACTCTGCGAGGAATTTGCGAAATAGGTATTGCCATCGCACTGCACCTGGCCCCCGTACAGTGTTTTATGAATAGCGCTGTAGTTCTGACTGATATAATTTAGTCAAAATCGAGGATTCATATTAATTATCCGGTTTTCTCCCTGAAAACTGAACCAATTTATTGTTTCAAGAAAGAGTATGTCTAGGTTCCGTTAAAAGCTTTTCAAATGCATCTGTCAGTCCTCTAAACATGGTTATAAAGACGAGTAATTATTGCCATTTTAAAATATTATATTGTTAACCGACTTCCAAAAAAGGAGGAGCTTCTCAATTTGTCTGTATTCTTTTATGTTTGTTACTGGCAAATCGCTTGAACGAGTTAACTGATTTTGATGATTCTTGTTTTAATTGAAAGCTGGTGCTTCCCATGTGGTCCCATATACAGGAAGTCAGAATCTGATGCTGGGATCCTGGAGAAATTGAAGAAATGCCTTGAGTTGAGGGGATTACTTAATGATTTACAGCGGTTACCTTGTGTTTGGGCTTAATTAATTTGTTTGGGGACAACATTACCCCTAGACAGATATATTTTCAGTCTACCCGTCACTAAAAATAATGAAAAAAAAATTACCGACTTCAGTATTACATTCAATAATATCTGATAAATCTAAATATACTGCCCATTACTTTGTGCTAATTAAATTTTATTATTCATCTTTTTTAGATTTTGTTTGAAGTCGGTTTTTTTTAGTTAAAATTTTTTCTTAATTTATTATCTGCCGAACAAAAGATGTGATGGAGATATGATTGTATACATCCAGCATACATAATGCTTGATTTTTATAAAGCTAAAAGATTGTTCTAGACCTAGAGAAATAAAATAGAGGAATACGTATGTATGGAAAAAGCTCTGGGCGTCTTCCCCTCTTAAGGGTGTGTCTAAGTAGGTTAGCTAAATTTAACGCGGGCGGAACTTCGGAGTTCGAACGTCCCCTTGTTATTGTAGGAAGGAGGATAACTGATTGAATGCTTTCATTATTTACAGATTCATAAAATCATCGGATTCGCGCCATCACTATTGCAGGTGATTATGCAAAATGATGTTGCCATTCCTGTAAGACAAGCTGGTGCTGTTTATCTCAAGAATCTTGTCACATCAGGATGGCAGGAGAAAGAAGCCGAAGAGGGAGAGCCGCTCCCCTTCAGCGTTCACGAGCAGGACCGTGCTATGATCCGAGATATTATTGTAGATGCTGTAATACAAGCACCCGACCTCATACGAGTTCAGTTATGTGTCTGTCTCAGAACTATAATCAAAAACGACTTTCCAACGCGTTGGACACAAATTGTAGATAAAATCCACATATACTTGCAAAACCCTGAGCCTAGCAGCTGGATGGGAGCATTACTATGTCTCTACCAACTGATCAAAAATTACGAGTATCACATTGCTGAGAAGAGAGTGCCATTAATAGAAGCGATGAATCTATTATTGCCAATGATGTACAATTTGATTGTGAATCTTCAAGCCGACCCGTCTGTGGAATCTGTTCTCATACAGAAACAAATACTAAAATGCTTTTATGGTCTGATAAAGGTAATACTTTATTTTTTGGAAATTCAAAACAATATGTTGTGGTGACGACAACATGTACTAAAGGCATTTTGCATCTATTTCAGTATATACTACCCTTAGATTTGATTACAAAAGAAATCTTTACAAAGTGGATGGAAGTCCTGCGATCAGTGATGGAACAACCCGTCCCAGAGACAACTTTACAGGTAGATGAGGATGAGCGGATGGAGCTGCCTTGGTGGAAATGTAAGAAATGGGCAGTGCACACTCTCTACAGGCTGTTCGAAAGGTTGGTTTGTTTAAAAATTAAAATATCTATAATTATTTCAATTGTTGACTGTTAGGCCCTAAATTCATTAAATGTTGTTGCCGTAACTTTACATCAGGCTGACGATGTCTTTTTCGCATAGTAAATATTAATAAGAATTACTGTACATTCATATGCTTGATGCAATGGATGTCTTCAGGCTAAAGTCTTATGTTAACAAACCAAATTGCAGTACTAGTAATGTTGCATAACTCCCGTTTAAAATATCGAGAACGATTCAGTAGTTTGCAGAAGGTCTTGTAACCCTCTGAATCACTTACCACAAATATTTCCTCTATTTTTCTATAGGTACATATACAATATTTTCTCTGCCTATTTACTTTATAATTGTAAAAATTGTAATTAAATGATCACTCACTACTTGTTATCCACATAAGATAAAATGTAAATTAAGTCAAATTAGAAGTCATATTAGATTAAAAATTAAACTGAATTGCAAGTTCTAAATAGAATTTGTTTTCTCGTTTTAGATATGGCAGCCCAGTAAATAGCCGTGAAGAGTATGTGCAGTTTGCTGAATGGTATCTTACAACATTCACTGGAGGCATCTTGGAAGTGTTGCTGAGGATATTGGACCAGTATCGGAACAAAGTGTACATCTCCCCAAGGGTGCTACAACAAACCCTCAGTTACATTGATCAGTGGTAAGTTCCTTTTTTTAATATACCCTAATGATCCATAGCGGTCGATATAGCTCGTAGAATAAACACATTACTACTGCCTCTGTGGTGCAGTCGGTAGTGTAACCGCCTGCCGCGCTGGAGGTCCTGGGTTTGATTCCTGGGTTGGTCCAAATATTTGTGTGATCCACAAATGTTTGTTTCGGAGTTTGGGTGTTTTCTATGTAAAATATGTATGTATTTACAAATATATATGTATGTCTATCAGTTATCTAGATCCCATAGCACAAGCTATTAGCTTAATTTGAGCTAGATGATGTTAGCGTGAGATTGTCCACAAATATTTATTATTATTACAAGTGGCAGTGAGCTGGCTACATCTGTAGAAGAATGGATGGCCAATGGAGCAAACGTGTTCCGAAGTGATAACCGCGACTTGGTAAACGTAAGACAGGACCCACCCGCCAGATGGAGCGACGACCTAGGAAAGATCACAGGGCGCCGATTCTCGACCACGCGGCGTGAATGCGTGGACGCAAATTTACGGGTGAAACATCGTCCGTCTCATGTTCGTCGTTCCTAAATATGAGACAGGCGACGCGTCACCCGCCGATTTCCGTCCACGCATTCATGTCGTGTGAAGCGAGAATCGGTGCCCAGGCAGGGACTGGATGGCGAAGGCCCAGGACCGTGTGTTGTGGCGTACATTAGATTTTTTTGATTGTTATGTATTTTAATGATATTGCTTTGATTAATATGGGCTTCACAAAGAGTTGATAAATATAGGAAACATGTATGAAAACAGTAGCGACACTAAATTTTAGTTCGACAAGGAATAGTTTCGACAGTGTGAGGACAAACAGCAGTGTGGGAGATAATAATTAATAGAGTTAAGCATTACACATTCTTTTGGCTAGAATGTCCAGTTCCCAGTCTTTGTTGGCTATATGCAACAATATAATGTCAAATCATGGGGACAAGGGGTATTTTAATATGGAACAATAATAAAGAAGTGGAAGGAATGGAACCCACCAGACACACTGGATTCGTCAATCCCAAAGCATAACAGTTAAGGATAACTACAACTAATTCTAACGGACGAATGACGATACTAACTCCATAAGGAAAATGATGTAGTAAAGAAAAAATGCTTTTTTTTACCCTCCAGATTGTCAGTAAATGAGTATTGCTCATTTACTGATAATCTGCTGTGAATATGAAACGAATCTCCGCTGACAAATAAGTCGACAACTGTTTTGCCATGGAGTTTATTATCATTCTATGATGAATTTCCGCCACGTAACGCCTGATACCATTGGTTATTTTAAGGTGGGTAAATGCGGTTTTGAAAGCATTATTCCACACATTACTCCAACATGCCCAAATTGATATCATACTGCTGGACTATTTTGAGTGAAACAATCCTCTGTTTTCGTATAAAAACTTTTTTATCATTGTGTAACGCTCAATCGTTATCGTAGCAGTAGTGTATGGGTCGATAAATACTCTTGCGTCCTTTGCACTACGTAGCATTTTTTAGGTTAGGTCGACACGTGGATCAAATTGCATGTTATGAAATGTATACGTGTAGTAGGCTTCTGCATACCCCTTCGTTTAGTTTCGCAGAACTACAACCTAAAAATTTGTCAGTGTTCCTTTGATGAGCTACCGAAAACAAAAGGGCGTGCGCCGATTAAAAATTAGGTAATTGGGAGTAACGTTATGATGGGCTGAATTAAAGAACGAACCCGTGTGAATAATGTAATCATGTTCCTTCAGTTCATTCTCGTCAGTTCTGCTATAAACAAGGGTGCATTATGATTACACTTGTACAATAAAATGTTATCAGCAAAATGTATATTACCTAACATGCCGATTACACCGTAAACCGTATTTTCATAAAAAGAAGCAAGTTTTGTATTTAGTTTAAAATAGCGTGATAACCATAACCTAGCGTAAATTAGTAATTTTGCTGATCAGTATTTGATCTGAGGCATAATTGTATGTTTCATATCATGAAACATAAAATGATTTGTATGTTTTGTATTTCAAATATATGAATTGTTTGTCTATTTCCACTTGTTAAAGGTTGAGTCACACGCATTTTAATGGAAAAAGTTCAGCAGCAGCATTCAGCATTAGCGATGGGTTTTGATAAACATGTAATTAATTCTTATCCAAATGAATGGGTCCGCTGATCTTTTTCTTCTCTCTCTCTCTCTCTCTCTCTCTCTCTCTTTCTCTATCTCTCTCTCTCTCTCTCTCTCTCTCTCTCTATCTCTCTCTCTCTCTCTCTCTCTTTCTCTCGCGTCAGCTCGTAATAGTTTATGATACTAAATATAAGAGGGATGATTGTTTGTTTGCATTGAATAGTCTCCGAAACAACACATACAACTTTATCTAGAGGCTAACTTATTAATATTGTTTCAGTGTAACTCACGCCCACTCGTGGAAGTTGCTGAAGCCGCATATGTTTGCTATCATCCAGGACGTACTCTTCCCCTTGATGTCGTACTCCGAATCTGACGAAGAACTGTGGGAAACTGATCCCCATGAATACATACGAATTAAATTCGGTAAGTTGGTGCTTTTCTAAACAACATCATGATACAATATTCGATAGGATCAAGAGCGTTTACAGATGTTGTAAGAATACAGTAAGTGTAAAGGAGCAGATAAGTTTGCGTATAGCATAGCACATTACAGAAATTAGGGCCTAACCTGGGGAATAACTAATCTTGAAGCTGTACTTCTCCATAAGTCTCGTCATTCAGCAGCTACAGGATATAGTCTCATTGTCGGGGTATACGCATCACCGTCGAGCCCGTGGAGTACTGTAGACTAGTACTGGGACTCTTATTCTCTTACATCATTATATTATTTAACATTAACTGAAGGGGATATTAAAACTGATAACCACTTGGTCGGACACATCGCATCTATTTTTATGACAGTACTAAAATTATTTATTTTCTGTTTTAGATATTTTCGAGGACTTTGTATCGCCTGTTACGGCAGCACAAACTTTGCTCGTATCGTGTTGCAAAAAGCGTAAAGATATGTTAGGTCGAACAATGCAGTTGTGCATGCAAGTGCTGACCAGTCAAAATGGGGAATACGGTCCTAAGCAGCGAGACGGCGCCTTACACATGGTAGGGACACTAAATGACATCCTGATAAAGAAGAAGTTCTATAAAGATGAAATTGACTCTCTGTTGAGTCAATACGTATTCCCGGAATTTCACAGTCCACTGGGCTACATGCGCGCGAGAGCATGCTGGGTGCTCCACAGCTTCGCCAACGTACGCTTCAAGAATGACCAACTTCTCATTGAAACCGTGCGTTTGACTGTTACTGCGCTCCTCACTGATGCAGAGCTGCCAGTCAAAGTCGAGGCTGCAATTGCCATCCAAATGCTTCTCTCGTCACAAGAAAAAGTACACAAATATTTAGAGCCTCAAGTAAGCGCCGTGACGACTGAACTACTGAAAGTTATTCGCGAGACTGAAAATGACAATATAGCAAACGTTTTGCAAAAGATCGTACCTTTGTATACTGAACAATTGATGCCGATGGCGTTTGAAATTACGGATCATTTAGCGACCACGTTCAGCAAAGTTATTGAAACTGATTCTGGGACAGACGAGAAAGCAATCACAGCTTTGGGTCTGCTAAATACTATGGAAACGGTACTGAATGTGATGGAGGACAACCCTGAAATTATGGCACAACTTGAGAAAACAGTGCTCCGTGTCATTGGCCACATATTACATCATAACATCGTTGGTAAGCAGATTTCTTTGTAACAAATGCATAATATTTTCTGAGAACAAAGAGATTTAAATTGATGAATCTGGTTGATATATTGAGTTTGCTGTCAATTTGTATTCATTATGAATTCAGTACACAGTAGCTACTTCAAATGTATACAAATTAGACTAGAAGCGACTTTAATCTGTAATTCTAACTAAGCCATTTCAACTGTTATGTTTGCTGACTTCTAGATTAAGGGCACTTTTATTGTCATGCGTGTTTTCGCGCGCATGCTGGCCGGGCCCGCATCACCGTACCGTCTCACCCGCGTTCCGCGTGCTTGAGGCGTGCATGATAATGAAAACATGGCCGCCCGGCCCGCATGCGCGCGAAAACACGCTTGGCAATAAAAGCGTGGTATTATTTTCTCAGATAATGGACAAATCATTTTTTTGCAGAAAAAAAAACATTATTTATAAGTACATATAATTTACATGATTAAAAATTGTAATATGTATTGTATGTTATTATTCGAAAAATATATTTCGCTTTAAATAAACGTTTTCTGTGTAGAATACTATGAAGAGGCAATGGGCTTACTTTGTAACCTGACAGCAAAAACGATCTCGGAAGATATGTGGAAAGTTCTAGAACTTTTGTACCAAGTGTTTGAGAAAGAGGGCTTTGATTACTTCACTGACATGATGCCAGTGCTCCACAATTACATCACAGTGGATACTAACGCCTTTTTGTCGAATGAGAACCACATCCTTGCTATGTTCAATATGGCTAAAGCTGTAAGTATATCTATCTACTACAAACTTCATAATTATTTTTCATTGTCTGGTCACAGTCAAATAACTTAATTTTAACCAATCCACACATAGACCTTCTCTAGAGATGGCCATAACTGTAGGTTGACTACTTTAGCCATACTGCGTCTTCTTATCTTAGGGTATTTTGTATGCTGTGCGAACCATGAAAAGCATAACGCGACCGCAGTCAGCTTTGTTTGATTGACTACAAGCAATAGCCATTGATTGGACTTTTTGGAATGTTGGAATTGAATAACTTCCCAACCACTCTACGCGCACAACTATGCGATACTATTGGTCGTCTGTCAATTGGTGCACCAATGGCAGGTGAAGTTGACTTGGGCGCGATGGTTTCCCATTACTAGTTCTAATATAAACTCTTTATCCAATTTATATCATGTTACCGAAACTAGGGTAATGAAACCATACACGTGGCGTTTTATGGCTGACTAGAAGAAGCAATTATGTTCAATATACAAAGCTTTATTTTAAATGGCAATCGGAACTGTTGACTTTGGAATCCAAAAAGGAAATTAAGGCATGACCTCTGCCTAAAGATGTTTCCTATATAGTTAGCTAGTTGGCGCCCGCAGTACCGCTCGCGTAGAATTCTGTTTCCCTTCTCGCGTCGCATGGGAACATATCCAGATGTAGAAGTAGACCATGTGTCATTCGTGACTATAATCTAACACAGTACCAAATTTCAGCCAGATTCTTTCAGCCTTGAGAGCATGGAAGAGTAACAAACATTCATACCTCAAATTTTCGCGTTGATAATGTTAATAAGGATTGTATGTGCTGTGCGAATACGCGATTTCTTGTCAATCTCTGAGTTATAATTGATTCCAAAATGAGGACTTCGCATGTAATCACTGCCACTGGGGACCGATGAGCGACTAACGATTGGATGGCAATAGTTAGTCGCTTGAATCGTTCATTTAAGCATGTTCCAAGTCACATACAAATTCAACCAACATTTCGAGTATCACTTGATTGATTGCTTGCTAAAGGTCGCAGTGACTTGTTATTATGTATTGGCTTCTGCTCCCTAACTGAAACCAATGTCTCTCAGTCAATTATGGGTGTCAGTGTCTTTTCCGTCAGTTAGCAGGTGCACTTGAAGGTGAGGTTAACTTGAAGTCGTAGTTCGTATTGGAGTCCCAGTGCACCCTAAATTAAACATGACTGCCTACCTACTTGTTTATTTCTAAAGTTATCGACATTATGTAATGTACAATGACTTTTGCAATATAAAAATTATAATATTTTTTTCTGGTTCCCACAAACAAGATTTCCTCCTAAAAAAAGTACTTACTATGCTTTTGCGCAGTTCGTGTCGAAATTATTCAAAACCTTTTACAGTGACATATTGCATTGAATTTCATTTTTAATTTAAAATGCATGAACCAGCTCTTTAGCAATTTAATATTGGCAGCTGCATGTGACGGGCTGCGTGCGTAATCGGAATACTTGCAAGGCTGAATTGGAAATGTATTTTTCTCGATGCTTTCTCGTCCTACTTCTGCGAATGTGACTACCACCCGCTCTCGTTTTACATAGTACTAATATGTTTTGTATGACTTATCATAAACAGACAGATATTTACCCCCGCTTATGACCACCTTCTTAAAGGGGAAATCTCTTAGGGCTTTCAAGTACACGCACCAGCTACGCGTAATATTAATCAGAAATTCTCCATCTGAGTAGTGTCCTGGGCAATTTTTTAAAACTATTTTAATTTAGTCCTATTTGAATCTTTTCAATTGAAAGCGGTTTATTTATGTTGTTTTAAATATTACTTGGTTTAGCTTTTCATCTCTCATAAATCCATTTCTTGGTAATCATTATTTTCATTGTTGACTAACATTGACAAACACGATTCTTTTATTGTATACAGCAGAAAGCGACGATGTGCGAACATTTATTTATGACTACATGAGTCTCTTATTACTCTTTAGGTACTGTGTCTTTATCTTCATTTATTTACACCTTTCCGTGCTTTAATAATACTAACATTTTCTACATCAGGTTCTAAACTCTGATACTGAAGACGAATCAGAGATTTATGCGGCTAAGCTGTTGGAAGTTATGGTTCTCCAGTGTGCGGGCAAAATTGACAACTGCCTGCCTTCGTTTGTGGAGCTAGTATTGAGCAGGCTAACTAGGACAGTAAAAACGTCCGAATTGAGAACTATGTTATTACAGGTATGTTAAATCCATTTTATTGCACATTAATTGAGTATTCTAAATTATATTAACTGACCTACCTGATACCACATGTTAAGATTCTGTAGATGCTGGTAATCTGTCGCCCAAGTTACTTAGTACAGATGCCAGTCTCTCACACTCACGATGAAAGCGTAGGTACCCATGTAAAAAATATAATATGAAAGAAATCAAATAAAGTTATTTTGCCATATTGAACGTGGACGTAGCAAATGTGGTGTAGTTATATGCCTAAAGAATGGCAGTCGTTTGAATAGAACTGTCGTAGATCGAATCCAATTTAGATCTAACTTCGAAACGAGGAAGTGTACCCCTATATCTTCTAAGTTCTCTACCATCTAGCCGACAGGACTTCTGGTTTAGTGGTTATAGTACAGATTCAGAGATCGTGGGTTTGATCCTACCCAAGACAAATCCCTTTGTGTGATGATCACATTGATATTTGTTCTATGTTTGAGTGTAAATTATCCATATAAGTATGTAAAGTAAATGGTTTTTTAAAAAGACGTGAGTGTCTCGGGACGCCCGACAAAAGTGATAACTTAAACTAAGCTGAGGGGCAAGTGCGAGTTTACAGCTAGGTGGCGGGGTCTCGATTCCATAGGAATTGGCGCGCCGTGAATGTCGACAAGCTCACGCAAAAACTCGCACTTGCCCCTCTGAACGCCACCGCAGCCGTATGCTTGAGAGAAAGGGAAGCCAGACAGCGTGACGCCGTAACGCATTACGTAACGAAGCGGTTTACCCTTCCTTATGAAGTTATCCGTTCAAAGAATGTCGCCAGGCTTTCGAGCAGTTCTCTGTACAGCCTGGCTATTCGCCTAGGCTGGGTCTGATAGTGCTCAGATTACTGGATTTCAGCAACACCTTCAACACTAGATTTATAGTTACTGTTTAGGACTCCAGTAGCGTTTTCTTGTTGCAGATTCGATTTTGAGTAGTCCCTTTCTTCTGTGTTCCACAGGGTGGCATACTTGATCCCGTGCTTATATTATGTCATTTCTTAAACAATTCAGCCCACGCCTTTGGCGCGAACTAAATTATTTTACAATAGCCAATTTTTTTATTAACAGTACTATAAGTATTCCTTCACCACCACCTTTATTCAGAGAATCTTCAAATGCACAAACTAACTCCATTGTCCAATTAATCGACACCATCGCACCACATGTACATCTGGCAATGGAGCAAAATATTTTGGCTTAGAATAGAATTAATAATAGTTTATTTTAAGGTTTGTAAATATCATTGAGATAAGTTATAAGTAAACATTTGTCATCTATTCAAAATACCCAAAACCTTATTCGATTGTTACAGGTTCTAATAGCAATCTTGTACAGCAATCCACCTCTATTGATCTCCATCTTAGACAAACTACAAGAATCTGTACCAAATGCTTGCATTACTCAACATTTCATCAAACAATGGATTCACGATACAGACTGCTTTATGGGGTAAGTACCACGCCACACACCAAGATCTACTCTACAGTATGCAAGTAACAAGTTATCGAGATAAAAAAAAGCCTGTGGATAATCCAGACTTTAATCTATCCCCGTACAAAATTTCAGCCAGATCAGTTTAGACCTGAGGTGTGAAAGATTAACAAACATCAGACATCTTCAAAAACTTTAACATTTATAATATCAGTAAAGTGAAGCGCTCGTGGCCCCGCGGACTCAGTGTTCTGTAAACGATCACTGCAGTAAGCAACTTTCACTATGGCCGGTCCTTGGATGGGTGAAAGTCCATGTGTCCACTTTGTGGCATTTATTTGAGTGTTTCCGTGCTTCGGAAGGCACTTTAAGCCGTTGGTCCCGATTGCCAGTAAAATGGCAGTCGTTAAGCCAAGTTGAAGGCCTTTTTAGGCGGCTTGAAAACTTTCAACAGCAGGCCGTCGCAACCTGCGCCTGTCCATCTCAACACGGCAATACGGCTCATTACCTATAACGTCGGACAAATTCTAAAAAAAGGTGAAATATGGGCATGGGCATATAATATGCCTTTGCCTACCCCTTCGGGGATAAAGGCGTGTCAGTATGTATGTATTATCAGTAAGGTAACTTTATCAACTAATCAACCCTATTAAGGGTTGGGGATCATAGTGATGGTGGCCCTCATACTTCAGTAAAGTTGTCCTATTTTGTTATGTATCAAAATAAAACAAGCCTCCATTGTAGTAGAAACGGTTGTTTAACTAAGCCATAATTGGACAAATTAGAATCGCACAATGCTCCAGTGTGCGTAACCCGGAAACCAGGAGAACCATTGTAAAGGAAATACGTAGTCCACTGGTTTAACGCTAATAATTTATTGTTAAATGAAACTAAAACAAAATGTATTAGATTCGCCTTGCCAAATGTTAGGCTCGTTAACACCAGTATTAGGATTAGGGATGATCAAATAGAATTGGTCGATGAAACTGTCTTTCTGGGCATAAAGTTAGACTCCAACTTGCAGTGGGGGCCTCATATCGAGAAAGTCTCGGGCAGACTGAGCTCTGCAGCCTATGCCGTTAAAAAGATCCGACAACTGACAGACATTAGAACAGCGCGTCTTGTCTACTTTAGCTATTTCCACAGTGTCATGACCTATGGCATACTATTATGGGGTAACGCTGCCGACATCGAATGTATCTTTGTGTTGCAGAAAAGGGCTGTCCGGGCTATCTATGGTATGGGGTTTCGGGAGTCATTAAGAGAAAAGTTTAAGGATATCAACATCCTTACTGTGTATTCACAGTACATATATGAAAACTTATTATATACTCATAAAAATAATAGTAAATTTATTAAAAATAGTGATATCCATAACCTAAACTTAAGAAATAAGAATAAATTGGCTGTACCTAGATTTAGGCTTAATAAAATAAGCAATTCTTTTGCGGGCAATTGTATTCGAATGTACAATACATTGCCGACAGCCGTAACAGGTTTGTCAGTTAATAAATTTAAAAAACTAATAAAACTTAAATTGTGCCAGAAAGCTTAATATAGCATTAAAGACTTTCTAGAAGACAAGGCTGCCTGGCAGTGACACGAATTGCTCCTTTCTTCATTTAAAAAAAAAACTGTATTAGATACTAAGATGAAAAGAGGGACCGGACTGAGTTTCTTGGGGTGTTCTTCTCAGTCTGTAGCATTTCCGAACCCCCGGTAGAGTCACAAAAATTTTGACAAACCTAAATAATTTTTTTAAAAATTTCAAAGGGAATAAATTTTATTTTATTTATTTTATTTTATATTTTATTTACATTGTTAAAACAATTATTTTTCCAATCACGAGATCTGAGCTGAGATTTCCTGTAGACTTCCAGTAGTCTTGTATAATACTAACGGAGATTAAAACTAATATGTTCTTTACTATCCACAGACTACATGACAGAAAATTAAGCGTTCTTGGCATATGCACTCTTCTGGAGATGGGGCCACAAAGACCGAATCTCGAAGAGATAGTACCGAAACTGCTTCCTTCATGCCTCGTGCTCTTTGAAGGTTTAAAGCGCGCTTACGAACTGAAAGCCGAGGCTGATGAAGACACTTCTTCAGAAGAAGACGGTGAAGAGGACGACGAAGGTATGGTATAACTTTAAAACATCTTGGAATAGTTGGTTGGTAGTATTTATTTCTGAAAGGTAGGCTTAGGCCCGGCGCGCATTAGCAATAAGGCACGACAAAGTATTTTCAGGCGACGAATTAAATATACTTTAATCTGGTAATGATGTCGAAATTTCAATATTAACGGGCGTAAGTACAAATACCGCGGCCAGTCCTCCGAGCGTTTCTGTATTTCTTGGAACGCTTAGGCAGACTTCGGAATACTACGGCAAGACAACGTCATTCCACAAAGAAGTGGCCTGGCTACTGCAAATAAAGCTAGGCGCGAGCACAGCCTAAAGACGCTTCGGCAAGCCTAAGGACGCTTCGGTATGCCTAAAGACGCCTCGAAATGCCTAAAGGGGACTCGGCAAGCCTAAAGACGCTTCGGTATGCTTAAAGACCTCGAGGCATAGTTACCCCTATGGACGCGAACAACCCGTGCCGGGCAGAGGTGCCACTCACACACAGTGGAGACAATCTTCGCCAGAACTAAGCATTTCAAAAGATCGTTCCTCTGTCGAACTATAAAAACATAAACACGTATGCTGACAGGTCGTTCCAGATGGAACGACCTGTCAGCATACGTGTTTCCCTCATCTTACAATCCAGAGTTCTTCAAGCGGAGCGTGAAAAGGCACATCACAGGGCCGCTAACTTGAGGACCACTGTCAGAAGTCTTACGGACTGTGAGAGTGGCCTCCAATCGCTGGATGCGCCACGGCTTTCCATCAAGCTGGCGACGTCAATTTGAGCTCTCCAAATATATAAAAAAGACTACTTCAACACTTTGCCCTGTCTTGAGTTAGGCGTTCACTTATCATGAAGTGCCTCCTTACCTGCGTCGAATTTTATATTCCCACATTTCACCTTTTAGATTTTGTCCCATTTAAAAGGTGGTGAGCCGCATTGCCGTGTTAATATGGGCAGGCGCAGGTTGTGACTGCCCGCTGTTGAAATATTAAAAGCCGCCCAAAAGGCCTTTAAGTTGACTTAACGACTGCCATTTTACTGACAACTGGGTCTAACGGCTGAGGGTGCTTCCAAAGCACTGAAATGCTCGCAAACAAATGTCACAAAGTGTACATATGATGGTCACCCATCTATCCATGACCAACCATAATACCTAAGAGTTGCTTACTACCGCGATCGTTTACAGAACACTGAGTCCACGAGCGCTTTATTTTCACACCTTCGTTACGGCGCGAGAAGCAACGCACTGATATGCAGGCCTTAAGGCCACGGCAGGTGTTCCTGAAGTCGTGGGTCGAATACGGAAGCTAGGTCGGACGGAAGGTTGCCCTTTACAAATCCAAATCGGCATTGAGCCCTCGATGAATTATCTGGGGCTCGTACTCGATGGCCAATGGGACTTCGGACACCATTTCCGAAGTTTGTACCCAAAACTCCATGGGGTCATTGTCCCCTTCAGTGCTGCACTTTCGCGGTTACTGGCCCCAATATAAGGGAACCTAATGCTTCTTACAGAAAACTGTGATCCAACTGAGCAGGGCCGTCTACGCTGCCCCCACATGGGCGATGACCCTGACGGCCCGCAATGCGACTAGATTACATAGCCGACAGAAGGCGATGGCCGTTTATGTGATAAGTGGGTACCGCATGGTCTCCGTTGAGGCGGCATGTCTCCTTCCGGGACACCTCGATGGGACCTGGGAGCGAGGTCCCTTGCGACATTATTTATATGGCGCAAGGAGGCACTGAAGCGGGGCCACTCAGAAATTGAGGCTCGGCGGTCCAAGTTCAGCCAGGAACTCGTGGAGTGATGACAGAGCTCTTCACACGTTCGTGGATTGCTCAGCGTAAGCGCAACAACGCCAGGTCCTCCTCGCAAGTCTGGACGTTGACATTCTCTCGCTGGAGACCATGGCGAGAGACATGATCTCCAGATGGAGTAACAGAGATGCCGTCGCGTCTTTCTGCACGTCATGCTCGTGAAAAAGGTGCCAGGGAGGGAGCGGGAGGTGACTCTGCCACCCGAGCTTCGATTCTGCGGCGAGGGCGCCAAACACTTGTCTTCGCCCAAAACTATCGGCCTCCGTGACCGATAGTAAAAACGACGGGGGCGCATCGCCATCCTTACAGAAGCAGATTCGAGACAGAGAGAGAGAGACAGACATTTCTCTCGAATATATCTACTTAATTTCTCCAATTGTATTTACGCACATCTGATCGGGTTTTACATTTAAGTTGAAAAAGAGCTGAGAGCAAGCCTGCGCGAACCTCCTATCCCACCGTTTTCGCAAGCCCTTCAAGCCAGGCCCGTGGGAGAGCCCGCCCAGACAGGACCGGACTGGTTAAATGTCACCTTGTTATATAAGCCATGTATTAAATTACTACTACCAATGTTTTAGACATTTTAGTAGACTTAGTACAGACCCAAATTGAAGTGCTTTCCCTATCACCTCAACCAAACAAGTGAGGCTATAGTTGTCTTGCTTTTAGGCAAATCTCGTGGAACTGATGGTGATTACGAAGACATCTACAAAGGTATGATAAAATATTTAAAGGGCCAGCCTAGCACTAGATGTATACCTATTTGTAGTTAGAGATACGCCCTAAACACACTAACTACAGTCAGTGGTCTGGCAGTCGCATTCAGTGTATAATAGACCGCAAGTATAAAGTTATCACGTAGGGTTTATGCTAGTGCTAGCCGATCATTACATTATTATTATGAGTAGTAGCTTCCATTGTGATATAATGTTGTCTGCCAGAGTACGTAGTTGATAGTATTCTAAGTTATTCAGATATAAAATTAGAATACTTTGTATTTATAAGAAGAGGAGAAATTAGGATAGTTTTAAGTTTATCACAAGGCAGAAACGTAAAAGTTATTCACGATACGATATGATAAAATTAAAAGGAAAGTTATCACAGTTACATAGGCTCAAAAGTTTACGAGCGATTGAGATAGCTAACATTTTAGGAAGAACTTTTTAAGGTATAGGTACCGTCAAAACATCGAAAATGTTATAAGTAGCAATTTGTAGATTTGTCACATTTATAGGACGTCTATAAAAAAAAACAAAATTGCTGCAATGGGAATCCACGATTATGGATTATTTCTTGGATCTTAGAAACCCAACGTGCCACAAAGGTCTGGAGCTATTGCGCCCACGCTAAGCACTCCACAAACGTGTGGAGCGCTGTGTCCCCGCTGCGTTCTTCGCAGAGTGGGCACTCAGCCGTGGACTCCAGGTGGATTCGCCATAGATGCACACTAAAGCACCCTTGCCGGGTAATAATCTGTGATAACCGGCAGGAGAGGTAGCCGTGGCTTCTCTCCAGCCCCCGTATCCATGACCGGTTTGATAGCCCTGATTGTGGCGTTTCCCAAGTTGTTGGCTGGTTGCTCAAGTCGCACCTTTCAAGTATTTCCTGGCGGAGCTGGGGTGGCTGAACCGAGAAATTTCTATGGCCCCGCTCCAGCCTCCTTGCGTTCCTGTAGGTATTTAAGAACAGTCGTGGGAGACAAAATTTAACTTATGTCTCTCAAACTGATTTCTGAATTAAAAAAATGGTTTTATGAAGTTCACTATCTTTTTGTTTGACCTATCTAATGACCTTACTTATATTTACGTGTAGGGAAACATTCATCTTTTTAAATTGTGTCATGGTTAATTTTTTACCTTTATGTCGGAGTGACTATTTTATTTATGTACTTGGGAAAGTACAGGTAGTAAGTTTATTATACAGCATTACCTACGACGGATTAACAATAGGAAATGATTGAAGACTCAGTACCTGAGTCAACAGTTATCTGTTATCAAGTTATCATTGTTGTCTCAGGTACCCTAAAATAAAATGGCATTCTGTAATTTTTTATGAACATCATCGTAGCGAGTCTTTAAATGATTATTTGAACATTGTAAAGAAATGCCGTTCACAATAATAAAGCAAAATAAAAAATAGAATAACATATTTTGTGTAATTTAGCAAATAATGATTATTTTAGAGATGTATTTTCTAGAACTAAGTTCCATAACATAAATTGTCACATTTATTTGTAGTTAAGTATAAAACCGTGACATTGTATTAGTAAATCAGTCAATCATTAACTACTACCAGTATTATTAAGTAATTTCTCATAATTTATGAGTTCGTAGATGGTCATGTTTCAAGTTCCAATCGTCCCTAGAATTACGTCCGAGTCCGTATGCCTTTCTCTCACAACCGTCATATTTATAGTACTAGCGGATGTCACGCGCTTTTACCCGCGTAGGTTCCGTTCCCGGTGAGCTATGGGAATAAATATAACCTATGTCACCCGGGGATAAAGTAGCTTCCCAACAGTGAAAGAATATCTCAAATTGGTTCAGTATTTTCGGAGCCTATTTAATGCCAACAAGTAAATTGTTTTTCCTTTTTATTATATACTAGCGGACGTCACGTGGTTTCACCCGCGTAGTTCATGTTCCCGTGGGAATACGGGAATAAAATGTAGCCTATGTTCACCGCAATGAGTGTAGCTTCCCAACAGTGAAAGAATTTTTCAAATCGGTCCTGTAGTTTTTGAGTTAATTCGTTACATACAAAAATACAAAATACAAATCTTTCCTCTTTATAATATTAGTATAGAATTATAGATAACACAAAAAGGTATCTGTATGTACAACTGATACTACTGGTATCTTAAACTGTTGAAATTCGAATCCTATTTTACTTTCAGAGGTACTATCAAGTGACGAAGACGATTTAGAAGAATTGAATAATGAATATCTCGAAAATTTGGCGCGGATGGCAGTCAAAAACAGCGCACAACAAGGCGTCAAAGTTAATGCTACGATAGAGGACTACGACGGAAGTGACGACGTAAGTCACTTTGCTTTTTAATTAAGAGGTTTTTTAGGAGGTGAAATTTCTGACTTCTACCAGTGCTTTAGTGTTAAGAAGATGATCAGAAGACATAGATACCTCGCAACCCTTTAGGGTTTTAATGTCTTAGGACTGAACGTGCTATAACCAACAACAAAGGCGCAATGTGGGCATATAGATTGCCTCTGCCCTACCCCTTCGAGGATAAAGGTTTGAGGCTATATGATTGGCGGACGTCGAAGTCTCATGAATAGGGTCCCGCTTTTGCCCTTTGGGTACGGAATTATAAAAATTATGGTTCATTGTTATATTACGTTGTATGGGAGCCCCTTTAGACATAATTTTCCTATTTTAGTATTTCTTGTTATACTCGTACCGGCAAGAAAAGTACATCACCTGTGAAAATTATAGCTCTCTAGCTATCACGGTTCCTGAGATACGGCCTCGTGACGCACATACAGACGGACAGCGAAGTCCCAGTAATTGGGTCCCGTTTTTACCCTTGAGTACGGAACCCTAAAATCATGATTCAAAGTGATATTATAGAAAAGATGTCACCAAATGTGAAACGTTAACTTTTACATAGCAACAACAATTTATTCTAATATGAAACACCAGTCCAGTCGCCAAAAAAACTGTCTCGCCACATTAGTCAGGAAATCAAATTGCCTTCATTTGAATGCACATATTCACTGAAAAGTTTCAGACAGATTGATCGCTTTTTTTCTTCAGCAAACTACTTTATAATAAAATCATAAATTTTAATCAATTATGTTTTATACAGTCAATCGTCAA
The DNA here is from genome assembly GCA_933228765.1 of Miltochrista miniata. Classification (NCBI taxonomy): domain Eukaryota; kingdom Metazoa; phylum Arthropoda; class Insecta; order Lepidoptera; family Erebidae; genus Miltochrista; species Miltochrista miniata. Next base: position 33,358,052 of record OW121747.1, on the reverse strand, counting down.
TGTCTGCATATAATGTCCTTAGCCCGACATACGACTAGAATTCGTAAATATCAAATTGCCAATTGTTCATGGTACCTATAGTGACAAAGCATTTGAGATTATCGGTTAAAGTCATCGAAAATCAGAATGGGAGCAAAAAGTCTGGTTCCATTTATGTTTTGGGAATATTAAGTAGTTGTTATGTCTTCGGTTCTGTGCAACAAAAGAGTATTTTTAGCAGAGTTCAAACGATTGCTATTCACAAAAAAATGCAACCGAAAACATTTCTTTATCTGTCAACAGATCTTCATAAAATTTGTTAAGTACTAAGCTTTCAACCGAAGAGAAAATCTTCCAGATACTTTGTAAAAGATGTAATTATGAAGTATAGTTTTAAGGAAATCCTAAGTAATGTTATAAACGTGCAAGTTATGTATGAATGTTGGTTACACTTTCACGCTCTAGTGACTAAACCAATCTGGCTAGAATTGAGTACAGAGATTGAATATCTTGAATAAAGCATAGGCTACTTTTTATTTCCGTCTGTTACCAAGAAACGAACTGTTACTATCTAGTACTATTGAAGACCGTCAAATCTTTATTGAAATAAACCAAGCAATAAACAGTAAATTCTGTCTGTTTGTTTGCTGTGTATAAAGCACAAATCCCGACATAAAAAATGTAACCGATAAAAGCAACTCCTTTTTCTTGAATGGAAACTTTTTTCCGAAGATAAGAGAAGAGAACTAAGGCGTTACAATTGCTATTATATTCTCTGTGATAGGTATCCCACTCCATGTTTACACAACTATGTTCTTACATCGAAATTAATAGTGTAAAACTTACTACTAGTACTACCTTCACATTAGGTTTATAAAAATACCCTCATATATAAAAGTTGGGACAGAATTTATGGCCATTGCTGCGCCTGTACAAAGCTGGTGTAAGGACACCAGGTGCTCACAATACACAAGTGTGTACCTCGTACTGACAAGCACCAAACGCCATTAAAGTGGGTATTCTGATAATTAGGCCTCCAAATCAAATCAAATCATATTATTTTTATTCATGTACATTACAAACAGACACAGCAAAGAACACCGTCTACCATTGTAAGGGTTTGTATTTATCTGACTATGGGTAGAGTGAAAACAGATAGACACAGAAAATTTGTCTTGACATGCATTATAGACCAGGCTTGTTTTTTAACTGGATGCTATGCTTGACTCCGACCAACTAAAAAAACCTCACGTAACGCCCAACAGCCTACGAAGGATGTCCCAGAACTCCCAACAGACCTACGGCTTTACGGCCACTAAGGCCTTGCTTTCGGGTGCTATCCCGCGTCTTGCCAGTCAGTGGTCCTGCTTTCTTGTCATTCAGTCAGTCAGTCTTGGGCGAAGACACGTCAGCTGCACCCCAGCCGCCGAATGCGTTACTCGGGTGGGAGAGTTCTCTCCCGTCCGCCTCTTTCACGTGCATGACCTGCTCGCAGAAAGAGGCGGCGCAGTCCCACTTACTGCCGCTGGAGATCATGGCTCGCACCATGGTCTCGAGCGAGAGAGTGTCCACGTCCAGTTGTAGAGCAGGAACAGTCCATTGTTAAACAATGATGATGATTTTGTATGGGTGTCATTATTACAGTTTATACTGTAAGTGGGTATGAAAGTTTTGGTTCACTTACTATTTTTCTTTGTCTGGGCACAGGATGACGATGAATATGAGCCTGAAGATGCCGCTATTGAATGCTACACCACGCCTCTCGACGAAAAGGACTGCCCCATCGATGAATATATTAAATTCAAAGGCGCTCTGCAAGGTAAATAAATATCTTTATATATATAATTCTACTGTACGTGTGTATGTCACTGAACTCCTCCTAAACGGCTGTGGCTCCCTGGATGGTTTATATTCACAAATCGGCACGACAGATGGCGCTGCAGTCGGTATCTAGGTTATTATAACGTAAACGAAGTTGCGCTGGTCAGCTAGTATAATGTAAATTCCTTCTACATACAAAGTTTAACTGGAAGAAATCCCGATATGTTCATCATTTTTATAACAACTTAAATTGTATTAGGTATTTTTAGGAAACTGTAAAAGTTTTGTCCTAGTATGGCATGCTTGCCAACAGTCTTATGGTCGCGGAAAGCGGAAGACCGGGAGAAATGCAGATGAAGTCTTTAGAAGCGACCTCGAAAACGTTCGAATAATAGTTATTTCTTATCTGTATTTTTTTTTCGTGTCCATAAAATATTAACTCCTATTACGCTTCCACAATTAAACCACTGAACCGATTGTGAGATAGAAACCCCAGTACAGAGATGAAATAGAGCTTGAGAAAGATCATTATGCAACTTCTCATACTTATAGAATTCGGGACTTCACGCAAAATATTACTTACATACATTCACCGACGTTTCGAGCACGTTGCAGCGCCCGTGGCCGCGACCGAATTCTATAAGTACGAGTGTTAAAAACCGCGATAGTTTAAAAATAACATTATGCAACTTTTTATCCCAGAAACAAGTTCCTGTGGGAAATCTTACCACACAGACTTAATCGCTGACTTTAGGCAGCCTATCAGTGTTTTAAAAATGATCTGTCTATTTAGATTTGTAGACTAAAGTCTAGTCTAGCATATGTTAGTTATGTATGCTGACAGCAATTTATATGTAGACTACCTACTCTGAATATGTCCCATGATTGATTGTGCATGTTTGAATATGATTTTAAATTGTACATTATATTGTAATTTAAAAGTAGCATTTGCAATTTCCCGAATATATACATGGTATATTCTTAAAACTTATCATCATATTGGCCTTTGTACCCAGATATGGTCAGCCTCATTAATGTGACAGACAGTTTATGTTTGGCATTTTGAAGTTGAATAAGTTCATAGAAATTTTAGCTGTATAATTTTGAAGGCTTCTGGTGAATATTATTGCGTACTGACTACTTATCTATATATATAAAAATCAATGCCACTTTTCGTTGTAATTTTATAACTCAAGAACGGGCTCACCTATTCAAACCAAATGTTTAGGCTTTATTCGGACTATTTAGTAGATGGTTTATGTGAAGTTTGCACAAAATCGGTCGAGGGGTTCTTCATTTATCACGCAAACGAAGTTGCGCGGGTCAGCTAGTAGTACATATAATCACGTCTATATCTCAATATGTACCTATTTCCACGACTCAAAAGTGTGGTATTGTTTAATGGTCATACTGAAAAAGCTTAATTATATCTAACTGATGACGCTTCTTCAGTTTATTTATAATAAATATAAAAATCAATGCCACTTTTCGTTGTAATTTTATAACTCAAGAACGGGCTCACCTATTCAAACCAAATGTTTAGGCTTTATTCGGACTATTTAGTAGATGGTTTATGTGAAGTTTGCACAAAATCGGTCGAGGGGTTCTTCATTTATCACGCAAACGAAGTTGCGCGGGTCAGCTAGTAGTACATATAATCACGTCTATATCTCAATATGTACCTATTTCCACGACTCAAAAGTGTGGTATTGTTTAATGGTCATACTGAAAAAGCTTAATTATATCTAACTGATGACGCTTCTTCAGTTTATTTATAATTTACTATCAGTAATAGTCAAGTAAAACATAAATCGTCATCACAATCGGGCGCTCTTTAATGTGTCCTTGTCTTTAAACCAGCTAAACAAAAAACGCAAAAAAAAGTTTTTATCAACACAAAAATGACAAGGTCATAATATAACTCTACAGTTCAAGCCAACCCATCACATTGGCAGAATATGGTCCCCCTCAGCTTGTTGCTGCCTCACGGCTGGCGTGAAACCAGCACATGAGTAAAACGTACAGAGACCAAGCTCTAAACAAAAGCGGGAATTGGTTGCACGACAACAAGCACGTCGGGCATGTGTGTGCGTGTCAACTGGCCGCTAGTAGCGTACGTGGGGAGAATGGCGTGCATGTATAGGTAGAACCGATTGGCTTTTGTTGAGACCTTCGCCTCTGTACGTTTATTTACTCATGTGATACCAGCACTGATTTTCAAAGGAGTCCAGTTGGGACATTATGACTACGGTATATTTTTCTTATTCAGCTATAATGGCGTCCGAGCCAGCGTTGTACCACGCGCTCATGAGCACGTTGAACGAATCACAACAGAAGCAACTGAACGCTGTGTTCGTGCTGGCTGACCAACGCAAGGCGCAGCAGGACAGCAAGCGCATCGAGCAGAGCGGAGGTGAGTACATGACATACTGATAGAGTAATGTAGGCGGTACGGGACGCCAGAGGATCCTTCGGCGTCCCTAAAACATGCCGAAGCGTCCTTAGGCATACCGAGGCGTCATTGCTCGCGGCTAGCTTTTACCATGGGGGCGCGCAAACTTGCCGCGGTATACCGAAGATTGAGAAAGCGACCCGAGGGATGGCGATGTGTACCGAAGGCGGCTGAAGTTATAAGTAGTTATTTTTCTATTACTCATCATCACTCACATGCCGTGCGCCGAGTCCTAATTTATGCGTAAACATTCAAATGCTTTAAAAACAACTATGTAACTTACCATACATTTTACTCTGTTGTTTATTTTTTTACTAAATGCTCTCTAGAAAAACACTACAGGTTAAAAATGTTCAATATAACCGCCATTTTGGTTGTCCAACACAAAATGGCGCATAACATGGACATTTACAAATGCTGACGCATATATTTGACTGCCTCTGTGGCGTAGTCGGTAGTGATACCGCCTGCGGCGCTTGGGGTCCTGGGTCTGATTCCTGAGTCAGTCCAAATATTTGTGTCATCCACAAATGTTTATTGCGGAGTTTGGATGTTTTCTATGTAAAATATGTACCTATGTATGTTGAAATATATAAGTATGTATATCTATGTATGATCCTATAGCACAAGCTTAAATTAGCTTAATTTGGGCTAGATGATGTTTTGTGTGAATGTCCACAAATATTTATTTATTTCATTGCTTTTAAACGAATAGCGAAGTATAGGTAGTTCGTCAAAAGTTCATGGAAGTCGGATTGAAAGCATCTCTGTCTACACTTCGAAAAAAACGTCATTACATAATGAATATGGAATTGCAATTGACAAATCATATTTAACACCTTAAAATTTATGTATGCGAAGTCTGTGAAACAGACGTATGTTTTTTCAGGATTCTCATACATAACCAATTGGCAAATTTACATATTCTACCTTGGTGAGAGTTGGCTTACACCGTAGTCATTTCAGACTACGCACGGTCGCGCATCAGACCACTACTTCAGTCGGTCTAGATATCTCTTATTGTAAACACGCATTATTTTATCTACCTCGTAAAATGCCTCCTTGCCTATCTAAATATCTTAACACCACACCATCTGCGGTACCACCGACGCCACTTATGGAGCGCAGTGAAAAGAAGAATAAAAAAATTGTCAACCGTTATATGAGGGAGCGCCAGGAACATGAGGAACGCGAACATAATCGAGCGAAAATTTATAAACTATTTGATCTCAATTCGAATAAATGCGTGGAAATAGATGAATCTAAATTGCCCATATTAAAGGAAATGGTGAGCCTACCTTAAATATTTAATAATTTCACGAAACAATTATGCGATGGTTTCTTGTACTATAAAGTACACCCCAAATTACAAATAGAGCTGTTCAATTGTACGCATATCCTGCGCGTGGACAGCATAGTCTATTATTATAATCATTGTGAATACATATTTGCTCTGTACCTTGTTGTGTATGTAAGGATATATGCATACTGTGTAGCGCAAAATCGTACCGTTTAATCTAGCGAATTTTTTTTTATATGCTAACTGCAGTAGGCTGCATTTATACATAGCCTTGTCAAAGCATATGTGTAGACAGAGGTGCTTAAGAACAAGCGGGGATTAAGAATAAAATGATTATGAATTAAGAATTAACCAATTAAAATAACATAGTTACATATATGAATATTTGAATCATGGTTCCCTACCATGATTCAAATATTCTTACAGTTTACTTAAGTAGCAAATATACTTACAGAAATATTTGCTAAAAGCATAATTTAAGTATGTAAATCTACTTATAATAACTATAGTCTGTAAAATATAGTTTGATTCCGATACAGAATTAAAGTAAGCAAAAATGGACTTTCTATGAAGAAGGAAAAAGCTTTATTTAAAATGACACATTCTTTATTTTGTCTGTTAGCTATTTAGAGTTTGTCTTTCATGAGTGACAAACGAACTAAAAATAACTATTTTGTTGCATTGAAATTTAAATTAAAGTTCTTTTGTTATCATTATTCAGCTGTCGCAGAAATGAAGCTATATGTTACAGATCCTTATTAATTTGTCGTACGTAATAGATGAAAGTTAAAAAAATGCACCAATTGTAAAATGTCATTCTTTTTTATTTTCAGGCTACATGTTCACGGTGCCAGCACAAGTACCAACCAAGTTCAAATTTGGATCATAATCCAGCTTTCACCAAGCAACGTTAATATGGATTTTTCAAAACGCATCACACTTGTAGAATATATGCTCCTAGCCGCTACAACATACCAATAAGAATCGTACCCCCACAATTGTTATTATAGAATTTAGTACAGCTTTCCAGTCAATAACCGTGTATTGTAAGCCGGAACATATTCAATTGCATGCATTAGCTTAGCACAGGGTTAGAGCAAACTTGCAAGGATTCGTGTAAAGCCTAGAAGAGGGCAAGCAGGAGTATATATTTAAAGTGTGCCATTTTTAGTAGTCTAAACATTGTTGACGTAACATTTCAAACAATTATAAAATTAGGTGTCGAGCAGAACGGCTGAGAAAATATTTTATCAAGAATCTGTTATCACAAAATTTTATAGTTATTTGATTTCTTTTGACACTGGTACTTTCGTTCTTTTAAATGTAACTTGCGGTTGATGTTCTCTCGTTTATTTCTCTTAGTAATTCTCTCAGTAGGTAGTGACTTTGAGTACGATACTAGTTAATCAAGTCAATTGCTAAAGGATCTAGACTTAGCGCAACTATGGCTTGTCACAAACACAGATGTACTAAGCACTATTGTTTAAATCTATAAATTATCTTGACTGTTTAATGTGATGTTATCTATGTGTCTATATTATACAAGATGGTTGAATTAGCCATTCTAAATTTCTGAATAGTCGAGGTATACCCACTAGAGACTATGGCTGTCATGGGCCGGTGGACCAAAACGGAAAGGCGATGAAATTGTTTGAGAAATGCGCCATCTAAAAGGGAAGATAGCACAACATTGCAAAGAGCGGTGGCATCATTTGAACCTGACAACCAAAAGGACCACGTGAACGGAACATGCAATCCGAACACCCAGTTACCAAACGCACTAACTTGATGGTCAAAATTGCAGCGTTATTATCTGACAGAACAGACAATGCATCTCGAAAATCTCGAAAACTGAAGAAAGTACTACATGATGAATAGCTTCGACTTAATTCACCAAAGGCTTTAATACCGAGCCCATAGCTATACCGCAAGACATGCACGATATAGTCATTGTACGAACAGAACTTGTCATTCAACAAAATTGGCAAAATATCTTTTCCTATCGAGCGTTCTCATTTCTCTTTTCCCTACAAATCTATTTTTGTGGGGCATATTATATGTTACACTAGGGTTTATTTAGTTATTTAGATAACATTGAGTTTGAATACATGTTTTTAAATAAACTTAAAAATCACTGATACTGTTTTAATTGCTATTTAGCAAATATCATCTGCAAGTAGATGTTACCAAACCTGTCCCGATTTGCTGCTAAAAGATATTACTATTTTAGTTGATTTCTATAGTACTTTGTAATTGGACGATAGTATGCTATCTATCGCCTACCAAGAGAATGTAAATGTTCAGGTCAAAGAGTACCTTCTCTCAACAAGAACTTATCACATTCCCACTGCTCCAGCGCGCCCAGAATTTCTACATCATAAAAACATCGATCAAATTACTAGTTCCCAACTCTTTCATGTTTTCACCGCCTTAGCCTCAAGCATTCCTTATTGAAGGAATCAAGTCACAGCCTGATCGACTGGGACAAACAGTCCTAATACCCTGAAAGAAATCATCGAAGCATGATTTCTGTTTTGTCTCGAAGTAGTGTTTTGATTGTTGGAGAGATGAAAGAGAATAAATACACCTCATTTCTATGGCAATCACCGTCATTCCTGCCACAGGCAAATGGCAATTTTGAGGTGGAAGGCAAGGCCAACTGGAAACCATATGGTCCGCTCAATAAAAAAAAAACAGCTTCTCAATTTCTTACAACTTCGTGCGGTCAATAATTGTAAGTAACTTATTACAATATTGGTGTCTTGTATTCACGTCAGATAACGTCAAAATACTGAATTCCGTTTTAAAAATATCAAAATTAATTGTGTTTGTTGACTAATATCATAGAAAAAGTCATAGACCCGGTTGACCATAGAAAACGTATACCTATATAAATAGCGATTGTTACTGTTTCATTCAAAGATATTTATAATTATTGAAGTGTTTATGCATTATAAATATTGCATATATTAACTCTGACGGACTTGTACTAATTATACGGTACCTTGCGGTTGTTAAATGTTATATCTAGTACTATATTGACAAATTAAACATCGTAACAAAAAATCTTATAAAAATATTAATTTCGTGTAATTTACATAAAATAATTTATAAAGTCACTTCTAAATTCGCTAAAGAAAGTACTGTTGCGGCTAAATCAAATATGATTACATTTAAATTGAAATATGTCATTAGTATAATCGACCTGCAAATGTGAGTATGTATGAACATCAACGTCCCAGTACGAACGTGTTTTATGTCCTAATAATGTTTATGATATCGAATTAGATAAAATTGTAACGGCAACATAAAATAATGTTAACTATATATTCGCGTCATCGCTTTGTTACAACTAAATAAAGGACTTCTACAAACATTGACCATTGCTAAATAAAATTTTGTCATTACAGTATTTTCTCATCAACTTAATTTTTATATTTTTTGTTTGTATTATTATTCATAGTATAAAATACAGATTATTATAGTTTTTTTATGCGTAGTAGAATACACATCTCGTCTGGTAATAATGTACTTTTGGTATGTGTTGTATTAAGTTTTAAAAATTTATATAGTTGCCCAATAATTTGTTATTCGTTTGTATCGTTTGTATCTTTACATTTGAAAACATCATCATTGCATATTATACTTTTTGAATAAATATGGTGTTGACTTTTGACCACGTTGACAAATATTAAGTGTGAAAGTTCACTTCTTGGTAGTCAAGAAGTAAGAATCTTTCGTGGCATGGACAATTGCTTATTTCTCGAGTTATTACTCTTTCCTCTGCTTATTTTGAACAAAAAGTGGTCTGTTTTTATTATAAAACGGTCGTGACAAATCCGTCTGTAAACCTAACCTTTACCTACATTTGAAATAGAAATAATTGCACTCTGAGAACAATACTTTTTTTTTATTCTCTCACATAACCAAACATTTTTACTTTTTTTTTTATTACCGACTCGATCATAAAATTATTCCTTTTAAAAAAGGAAATAGGTACATTCTTACCTAGAGTATTATTATTATGTGAAGTTGCCAAAAAATGTATATTTTAGGTAATAAAACGAAAACCATGATCATCATACAATTTCGTCTGAACGCAACTTTACAGTAAAATGTTAAAGTCTCGAGCTGTACATGTATTTTAATTTTTTTGTTTAAATTTGTGTCGATTTGAACGATGAATTTTGTATTGAAGACCCAACACACACACACAGGCTTAGTGCTGTGGCTAGTTAGGAATATGATATTTTAATATTATTTAAATTGCTATCTTTAGACAGTAAATATCTTGTATACATAAAATTGTTTCGTGATTATAAATGGATGTATTGTTTCTTTTATTTTATTTTTAATAAATTGTGTAGGTACCTATTGCATCGTACAGTTATGTCCAAAACAGGAAACGAGTAAATTTCAAAGCTTTTAAACATGGTAAATTTAACACAGGAGATCTATAAATAGTTGATAATTATTGAACAGACTTCGATTGTAGATATGTTTTGTTAATATTCGCGTTTTATTTGTTACCTATTAAAATTGTTATTTAAATACTTAGGTTTCGTGATACATTTTTTATTGAAGCACAGATAGAATAGATGAACGATAAAATTGTATAGAATTCGTCAAATTTCTCGACCGCTCTGAAGTTGGCCTCTTCAAACGAGTGCGCAATAAACTTAGGGGGATCAAGAAGTTTGGCGAAACCTTGTAGACCAGGCTAGAGGTGCGATAAGACTGTTTTAAAGGAGATTTCTATGGTAACTATGGATTTGCTGTAGTAAACTAGCTTAATTCGCTGTTAACTCCTTGCATAATAACGGTGTGGTTTTATTGCCCGACCCTGTGAGGTATTATCGTTCGCGGAGTAAGGAACCGTGTCGACAAGCCAGAGAAACGCAGCCACATTATCGTCGTGCCACATAATGTTCCATAGCAACGATCGTCTCATGAGTAAATAAACGGAACGGAAAAACTCTGAACAAAAGCGGGAATCAGTTGCACGACTACAAGCACGCCGGGCGTGTGTGTGCGTGTCAACTGGTTGCTCGTAGCGTACGTGGAGAGAACGGCACACGTCACGCGTTTGTTCAGAGCTGCTCTGTTCCGTTTATTTACTCATGTGGGTATCGTTGCAATGAAATCGCCGTGTACGCCGTGTGTGGACACATTCAGACAATACTGATAATGTGGCACGACAATAACACGCTGCGATTCTCTTGACAGTGTGTGTACCTATACGGCTCTTAAGCCTCTCTACTTTAATGGCGTAATTTAGTAAAAATGCTAAGCTGTTAGCGAAATAATAGATTAATCTAGTTGTCTGCTACAAATGCACCACATAGACTACATGGTGCATTCCACAGTTACCATACTAAAGAATTTTTAGCAAAAAGCATAGTGCTGTCGAAACGTGATTGGATAAAGATTAGCGTATAAGGCGCGAGGAGAATACAGATGTGGGCTAAGCTCGTATATTTTTTTAACCAATCTGTGGCTCTCATTAATTTATTTTTAGGAAGTTAAAAATCATATCACTGCTTTTGAACTTGATCAACAAGAGATTCACTGTATTCGTCTAATAAAATACTATAAATTGATGTAGAATCTATTCGATGTTGAATGTTTAGTTTTAAATTATGCATAAAGAGCTACTAAGCCCTAACGTTAGTATATCGCTGTGATTTGTCGATATGTTCTTTCGTTCGACTATGTCTTCATATCATTTTGTGAACATAATCTTTTTTACTTATAACACTGAACTACATTATAATCAGCTGATTACATGAGTTATTTGTGTGGTTTGTAATAATTATGTATTATTATTCTATATCGCAGCTTAGGTGTATACATGATTATAAATAATCTGTATTTTCTATGCATTTGTCTTTTATTTATGACTTCAACCTAAATCCCTTAGGTGGTGATTACGATTTCATACCCTCTATCCTCAATGGGATTATTCCGTTAATCCACCCCAAAAAATCCACCCAATGGGGTGGATAACCGGAATTACATGTTATGGTATGTCCGGAATTCCACCCAAGGGGTGGATTTCCGGATCTATTCATGATAAATAAATAAGATCAAAAAAAAAAGAAGATCGAAAAAACAAATGAAGATCGGCAAAACAAATGAAGATCGTCTAAACAAATGACGGTCGAAAAAACAAATGAAGATCGGCAGAACAAATGAAGATCTTCGAAACAAATGACGATCGAATAAACAAATGAAGATCGGCGAAATAAATGAAGATCGTCAAAACAAATGACGCTTGGATAAAAAAATGACGATCGAAAAAACCAATGAAGATCGGCAAAACAAATGAAGATCGTCAAAACAAATGACGGTCAAATAAACAAATGACGATCGGAAAACAAATGAAGATTGGCAAATAATCTAGCTGCGTTTGCCATTGAAAAAAATAGGTGCCAGCAATTCTCGATCTTATGAACATGCATGATATTTATTTATTTTTTACATAGTCATGATCAGTGATGTCTGTTAACGCCTAAAAGAACATTTTTAGAGAAGTGTCATTAAGGTCGAGATTTGCTTGCACCTATTTTTTTGAATGGCACACGCATCTAGATTACAAAGTATGGCTGCAAGTAATTTTTAACCCTCAAAAATCAATAAGGCTAAAAGCTCAAAAGTCAGAACTCAGAACTCAAAACCCAAAACACAAAACTCAAAGCTCATACTTAGGTCTTTTGTTTTATTAATTTGCATATGTTTTATCGGTTTTCATTTGTTTTTCGATCTTCATTTATTTTGATGATCTTCATTTGTTTTTTCGATCGTCATTTGTTTATCTGACCGTCATTTATTTGGTCGATCTTCATTTGTGTATCCGACTGTCATTTGTTTTTCGATCTTCATTTATTTTGATGATCTTCATTTGTTTTTTCGATCGTCATTTGTTTATCTGACCGTCATTTATTTTGTCGATCTTCATTTGTTTATCCGACTGTCATTTGTCTTGTCGATCTTCGTTTGTTTTGTCGATCTTCATTTGATTTTCGATCGTCACTTGTTTATCCGACCGTCATTTGTTTTGACGATCTTCATTTGTTTCTTTTGATTCATTTGTTTTGCTGATCTCCATGTGTTTTGTCTATCTTCGTAATCCACCCATTTCATGGGTGGATTAACGGACTAATTGGATTAATAATATATAATTCCGGAAATCCACCCCTTGGGTGGATTTTCGTGGGTGGATTACCGGACTATTTTGATTAATAATATATAATTCCGGAAATCCACCCAAGGGGTGGATTTTTATGGGTGGATTAACGGACTAATCCATTCAATGGTCTTATCCTATCCTAAAGGACTTGAGATACTAAAATGTTTGTGTACTGTACGAGTATAAATTAAATTGTAAGGCGGATCCCCACTTGAGCAGCCGCGGGGCGAGCTGCCTCAATCTGAGCATGCCGCGCGCCGCGGAAACTTCATGCATCTCCACTTGAGCCACATTAATCAGCAACTCGGCAGCGTGCCTCAAGCCGAGCAACGAATTTATCTAGTTTCTTACTAGCTGCCATGGGTGACGCACGCAAAGTCGCTGCAGCTTTAGTAATAAATAATTAATCACTACAAAAAGAAAAAAGGACAAAGTCAAACGTCAATGGTGGATCAAGGAATTATATCGGCAGCGAAATGATCATTTCAAAGAAATATTGTCAGATATGACTTTTGAAGGAGTAGAAGATACTATACAAAATTAATTCAATGCATTTATTATTGTCCATTTTGCCGCGAAGTGAGCGTACAACGTCCGTCTCCACTGCTCGCGTGGCTCAGACTGAGCCGCCTTTGAGCACGGACGTTTAACGTAGACTTGGGTAGGTACTGTTCGTACTGCCGGACGTGTTATATGGCATAACCGCGTACTGGTTCAGTACCCAGTACGCGACAAAATTTAGCAGGACCCAGGACCTTTCTCGGACGCGATATACCGCTCGGGCGCGTACAGTCGACGTTCGGCCGCGTCCGAGTCCGAGATAGAATATAAATACTCGGCCGCGTCCGAGTCCGAGATAGAATCTATTATATTATCTGTGGTCCGAGCGACCGGGTGACCGGAATGATGCACGCTTGGGAACATTTTGTTACTTATTGTATCTCAACTTAACGTGTACGAGTAGTAACGTATACTGATGAATGTTATATGAATACTTGAGGCACGCCTGCCTGCTTAATGGGCTCAGGAGATGGTCAAGCGACTTGAATCAATATCAAGTGTACATACACGTCGATGCATACACATGTGCAAAAAAATCATGCACACTGAAGCTACTTTCATTCATATTTTAATCGACTTGTCAAGTGCATATTGACCATTATAAGAGCCCATTAGTCGAGGCACGTGTAGTACCTGCCAGATAATAATATATTAAACGAATAATATTTATTATTAGGATAAATGAAGAAAAAGTGACATATTTTATTTTTTTAATTATCTCGAAAACGGTGCGTGCTATCGTAAAAATAATGGCATTTTTGACCCCCCTTTGAAACCCCCCATCCGCCAAATATACAATACGAATAACGATTTTTTATACCACTAAGGTGGCATAATGTTGCCTGTAGTATAGGTTTATTTGTTGGTTTGATATCAATCGTCAAGAAGGGTCCATGCTGGCGGTGTTGCAGTCATCCTCATCAGCTAGCAGTTTCATAAAAGAGAATGATTACAAAGTAGATTTTTTTTCTAAATCTTGTGTCTCGAAAACCGTGCGTGATATCCTGATCAAATACAACAAAATTTTCATCCCCCTTTAAGAAAGCCCCAACCATAAGGGGCAAACACATACAAACATAAGTGACCCCCGCCCCCCCCCCCGTTTATTTTTTTCAAAGCGGGATATAGTACATTAAGGCATTCCTATGAACTGCAGATATATTATGGTCTATGTTTCTTGTTGCTGTTTTATATGGCATCTAGACTTTTTGGCGCGAAGCAGGCAAGGGCGGTTATGGCTCCGTTGTATATTTTTTCTAAATTAGAGTATTTTCAAATGTTTTGTGTGTATCAACGGTGGATTCCAAAGACTATACTTGACTTTGACTGGGACTTAGAGGAAATGTAAAATGAATATGAAAAAAGAAACAAGAAACAAGACTTGGCATTCGGTCTAAGTAACCAAAGCGTGTTGAAATTAATAATAAAAAAAAGAACCGGGATCTGTCAGAACACTCAGCAGGACCTTTCCGTTCCGTTTTCTTATACTTAGATATACGCTTTATTTTGTATAAATAAAGATAATATTAGTATGATAGCAGTACCAACGCCATCTAGAGCACGTAGACCGCATTTCTTACTCTCACGATACGAATGGTTCTTGTAGAGAATATATTATAAATTATCTGTGGTTCTATGTTTTATTCGATCGTACCAACATGAGCAACTCAAAGGAAAGTCCCTTTGAGTTGCTTATGTTGGTACGATCGAATAGACCTTATATTGTATAGGTCAAGGTCTATTTACACATACATTTTATAACAGCGCCATCTGGTGCAACTGGGATAATTCAGATACGTCCACCCTATTGCGTCTGTTTTGCCTGGGTTGCACTAGATGGCGCATGATGGCATGCAAATTCAAAAGAACTTTATGACCATAAAAATAAGGTGTATTTTCTTGATAAGATTTATGAGGGTCCGGCACCTGTCAGAACAATCACGACACTGTATGTACTCGTACGAAAGACCGGGTACTGGTCCGGGTTCAAGAGAACTATATTCACTAGTAAATAAGGTCTATTTTTCTTAATACGGTTTATGAAGGTCCGACACCTGTCAGAACAATCAGAACACTGTATGTACTTGTACGAAAGACCGGGTACTGGTCCGGGTACTGTTCGAATGCCATATGGCACGGTTCGGAAAGCTATGCTATATGTCAGGACATCATCGGGTACTGTTTTGCGCAAGTCTAGTTTAACGACACAAAATGGCTTGTCACGAGGCCGCCTCGTTTGGCTCAAGACGCGGCACGCCTCGACCCGCGGCAGCGTCTCCACTGAAGGTGCCGCGAGTTGAGGCGGCAGCTCGCCCCGCGGCTGCTCAAGTGGGGATCCGCCTGTATATGACTGGTACAGACTTACCTGCAATATACATATATAAACAGCTGGAACAATCGTAAAAGCTCCTAGAACACTGAAATATGAAGTGATTCTCAGCCATCTAAAAGTTTCTTGAGAACTCGAGTGGCCTGCGTGTCCTAATGCTCCGGAGGGTCCATACCAGTGTTATAGCCGAAACTATACAACGAAGGTTTGAGCTTGCAGTTTTTCCCCTTTGTCCACTAAAAAGGTTGCCTGGAAGAAATCGCACTTAGCGATAAGGCCGTCCATTGTATTGTGCTTCTGTAAGGACGGTGAGCCGCCCTCTCACCGTCCTCAGGCCCCCGGTAATGGAGGCCGATAGTCCTCGGCGAAGACACGTCGGCGGCGTCCAAGCCGCCGACTGCGGAACTTGGGTGGGAGAGTTCTCTCCAGTTCCCGCCCCGCCGTCTCTATCACGAGCATGACCTGCTCGCAGAAAGAGGCGGTGCAGTCCCACTTACTCCCGCTGGAGAGTATGGCTCGCACCATGGTCTCGAGCGAGAAAGTCCAAGTCCAGACCCACCACGAGGACCTGGCGCTGTCGCGCCTACGCCGTGCACTCCACCAGCGTGTGAAGCGCCGTGTCATCGCTGCGGTCCTCGCAGTGCTGACACTCGGCCGTGGTTACCCGGTGTTCTCGCCACAGATACTTACCGAAGCTACCGTGCCCGGCAAGTATCTGTGTCAACCGGTAGGAGAGAGCACCGTGTCTCCTCTCCAGCCACTCGTCCATGACCGGCCTGACGGACGCGATTGTGGCGAATCCCCCCTTTAGTTGCTCAAGTCGTACCTTCCATGTCTCCAAGGTTTCCTGGTGGAGCAGGGATCGCTGGGCCTCGATTTCTCGAGACGCAGGCCTTTGGCCCCGCTCCAGCGCCTCCTTGCGCCATCTAAACAGTGACGCAAGGGCTCTCGCTTCCAGGTCCCATGGAGGGGTCCCGGCTAGGAGACATGCCGCCTCACCGGAGATCGTGCGGTATCCCCTTATCATCCTGATGGCCATCGTCCTCTGCGGGTTCAGCAGTCTAGCCTCATTGCTGGCCGTCAAGGTCTCCGCCCATACGGGGGTCCCGTATAGGGCCATATTTCGCACGATCGCCAGGTACAGTCTCCTGTAGGGAGCGTTGGGTCCCCTGATGTTGGGCATCAGTCGCGCTAGTGCGGCTGATGCCCCTCTCAGTGTAAGACTATGCTTTGTAAGTAACATGTCCCGTACAACATCGCCTTTCATTTGGTGCGAGAGTAGGTAAAAGGTGCATACTAAGTGATGCCACTCTATTGTGCTCAAGGTGAATTGTCTATTTCTGTAGGTCTGGAGTTCATCGTTCTGGACAGATAAGAAGAGTAGCGTCCACAATGAACACTTGTGAACAATCTCATTGTAATGCTTCCTCTCGCGAAGTTCAACGAAGTGCGTCGGCGAAGTCGCCCGAGGCAAAGTAAAATTTTGACGAAGTAAGCCGAAGTGCCTCTCTACACTGTCATATTCGACCAACTTCGCGAGTAATGTAGAGGAAGCATAAGATTTAGGTCTAGTAGACTAGACCTTTCCTACCTTACCTTCTCTTTTCTTAAGAGTTTAGCACACAAAAGGGTGAAAACGACTGATAGTTAAATATATATATATACTGTGCCCTAACACTGCGACTTCGCCGTCCGTTTGTCTGTCTGTACGTCACGATGCTGTATCTCGTGAACCGTGAGATAGCTAGAAGGCTGAAACTTTCGTTTGTGTGATCCATAAATGGTTGTTTCTATGTATGATAAGTATGTATTTAAAGTATTTATGTAGATATTAATATCCGTGGTCTGGTACCCATATCACAAGCAGGTTTTCCTAGCTTACTTTGGGACCAGATAGCGTTGTGTGAAAATGTCCGTGAATATTTATTTTTCATTTAATATTAAACCTAAAGTAGAAAATCCCGCTTGATCTCGCGCACTGGTGGAGGGTCCCGTAGGTACTTACCAAAACACGAACAATGACGAGGGTATAGGGGCTCCATTTGATTTGTTTTTTATTAGTATTTTAATATTTACTGATAAAGCGACAACAGAAATAGGTACATCTGTGAAAAAAAAAATTTGCTGAGATAGATACAGCCTGGTGACAAACAGCCTTCCGGACCCGTAGCACAACTAAGATGCTCAACTGGTTGACAGACAGCGAAGGTAATAGGGTCTCGGTTTTACCCTTTGGTTACAAACCCTGAAAATTCGCATCTTGGTGGTTACATTATACATTATCCATGTCCATGGAAGGTAGTGGTCGTTAGAAATTAAAATGGTTAGGTATTATTCATATAGTTTCACTCCACGATGTTAAAATCTTTTTTTAGGGACAGTGCCCGCGTGGTTCCGTTCAGTTGAATGCGGGAATAAAATATATTCTACCTATGTTACTCAGGTATAACGTAGCATTCTATGGGTGAAAAAATTATCGAAATTCGTTCAGTATTTTTCGAGTTTGCAACAATCAAACATACTACCTTCATACAAAAATACAAATCTTTCCTCTTTTCTTTAATACCTACCGTTAGTTTGTTTTTTTCTTTTTTTACGTGTGGGTATCTCTCATGGATGCTATACCGGACTCTTGCCGCCTAAAACCACGCGGTGTTTTACCAGGATTCCCGTCAGACTATGGCTACCAGTGCTACCACCGCTGCTTGATTGCCATAATGCCAGACGCGGGGATTGATTCGGGTGTTACCCCGTTTCTTGGGGCGTGAGGCGTGCGTGAAGTCTCGTACAAAGGTCTCCAGCCAGAGAATATCGACAACCAGACTTGCCACGAGGACTTGGCGCTATTACGCCAACGCTGAATTATAACATTATTATCTATAGATGGAACGAGACAGCTACCGCGGTGGGACACATCCAAAGGACACGTTAATAATCAGAACTTGTATGATATCATTTTCAGAATGGTTGTACCTAAATGGTAGTATAAGTAATTTGTAAATTCTGGTAGGTAAGTACTTTATTAACCGACTTCAAAAAAACCGGCTAAGTGCGAGTTGGACTCGCCCATGAAGGGTTTCGTAGCAGCAAGTAACATAATATAAAAGTTCTTATAGTTCGTTGTAACTTTGTCTGATGTTTTAACACGTTCGCAGTGGTAGTGATTTCGCTAACCGGTTTATGACGTATTCAAAAAAAACTACCAGCTCTATCTCGTTTAAACTAATTTTCGTTGGTAGTTTTTATAGCAATGTACATCATATATTTTTTTTAGATTTATTATTCTCTTAGTTTAGAAGTTAGAGGGGGAGGGGGGGGGGGGGGGCACACATTTTTCCACTCTGGAAGTGTCTCTTGCGCAAACTATTCACTTTAGAAAAAAATGATGTTAGAAACCTCCATAGCATTTTTGAAGACCTATCTACTTATAGATAGGTGCGGTACCTATCTACCGTATGGGATTGATGAAAAAAAAAATATTGAGTTTCAGTTCTGTTCTGAGTATGGGAACCCCCAAAACTTACTGCTTTTTTTAGTTTTATATAAGAATCTTAATGCGGTTCACAGAATGCATCTAGCTACCAAGTTTCAATAGCATAGACCTTATAGTTTCAGAGAAAAGTGGCTGTGACACACGGACGGACAGACAGACAGACATAACGAATCTATAAGGATTCCGTTTTTGCCATTTGGCTACGAAACCATTGTAACTATTTAGTAATCTGTGACGAAACCCTAAAAGGAGGAGGTTACTCATCACGACCATATATATATGTATATTTTTTTTATGTCAGTTCGCGCAGAACTCCGTCGTAGGTAGGTATATGGACCGGTTTGAAAATGTTTTTTTTCGTTCGAAATTTGATGCTCCCAAGGTGGTCCCATTGGAAGTCAGGATCTGATGATGGCATCCTGGAGAAAAATTATAGGGGCATCTAAGGCATTTGTAATTTTTTTTATTAAGGGCTTTAAAGTAGTACAACTTAATGAAGGTCTGGAGTCGATCTGACGATGGATACGAAAGACAGTAGAGAGAATTCTCCAGCGATATACAGCAGTTACCTTGTGTTTGGACTTGATTAATTTGTACTGTCGAGAACTTTACACCTAGATACATAGATTTTCAGCCTACCTACTCGTCACTAAAAATAGTAAAAAAAAAATTAACAAAGAGAAGAAACGGACTTCAAGCAAAACTAAAAATTGAAAAATAAAATTTACTTACCACAAAGTTAGTATATTCTTTTTGATCAGATATCATTAAATATAATACTGAAGTCGGTGCCAATATGACTATGAGAGAGATTATTATTGCCTACCTAAGCCTACATAGTTTTACTGAACACCGATTTCTGTAGGTATTATATTTCATGATATCTGAAAAAATAAGAATATACCAATGATATAAAAACTATAGATACGTTATAGACACTTGAAAATGGCAACACGTAAAGAAGGTAATTACCTGAAAATCTGTGACGCGGCTGTAGGGTTAGCGAAAGTTCTATTAGCACTGTTTTAAATTCTGTAAGTAAAGAAAACTCGAAAAAAACATGCCTTCATGTATCTTCAGATGATGCACAAGCTACACAGCAACTGTTCAATATAAAAACGTGTCATTTCATGCGTAAGTACAAAAGAAATAATAATATTATTTCATTTTCTCGGATCGATAAAATGGCGGCAATCCTTAGATCATCTAACCACAGGATGCGCCTTACTTAAGCATTGTTTTCTGCCATTGCACATGACCATTTGGTCTTTTGGCTTTATGAAAAGCCTGTACATCAGTACATCATTTTATATGATTAAACTAGTACATTACATTGTAGTTGACTTTACAATAATAATTAACACACAACAGCTATTACGCGTTTGTCGATTAATACATTTTTAATTGCAATGAAATTTTATATGTCTTTGTGTTTCCCCCTCAGTGGCGGATACAGGGTAGGGGCGCGGGGGGCGCGCCCCCCCCTTGGGTGCTTGGGTAACATCAGTTAGAGCAAGATAGATACAGTGTATGAAATACTACGAATGCGACAAGCGTTGACGGGCACACACTTGACGTATTGATAAACTGACCATACGTCCCGTTTTGAATGGAACTGTCCCTTTTTTCGGTCACCTGTCCCGGTGTCCCCGAACATAATGCCGGGACGCTAAATAGTCCCGTTTTCCGAAACACCGGGAATTTATTTAAACGAAGTTCGTAAGACACGCGTGGTCGGGGAATCCATAGACAGAAGGTATAAAAGAATAAAATGTTAGACCTCCAAGATAAGATCATCTGACGAAAGACACATCCCCGTGTTCTGGAGATACCTTTAGTGCCTACCCGCTCGGTAGCTTTCTGCCCCTTCTTCAAGCAGAGAAGCGTTTGAGAGCGGTATCATGCGGGCTTGGTCTTTTGGCAGCTCCTTAGAGAGCTCCGGGGGTGTCACCCACCTTGCTCCCTGGAGGAGCCATGAACTTGCAGGGCGCCCCCGGCCCAATTGACGCGACGTGAATAATCTTTGAAGAGAGTTCAGGAGGAGGAAGGAACACCGCAGGGTTTGGTGGGTAGGACGGTCCCTATCCGAGACCGGGTGCCTCACACGCCGTTCCTGCTGCCCTCGTGACTGTATTGACGGTGCCCAACTGTATTTCCCGCGACAACAAAAAAAAAGATATTCTGGTGAAACCTCAGATATCATTGTGGATTATTTACATTAAGTTTTGGGGGTTTAGGTAGATAGGCGAGGAGAGGAACTATAATGTATTAGCAAAGTTACAATCATCTCTGAAAAAACCATTGAACGTTATTGGATGTGGTGCCCATTTGATTCAATCATCAAATCAGCCTATGGCAGTCTACTGCTGGACTCAGACCTCTCCTAATTAATGCCACAATACACGGTCCTGCGCCTTCCGGATCCAGTCCCAGCCTGCGACCTTTTCCAAGTCGTCGGTCCATCTGGCATGGCGGGTCGGCGTTCTACACTACGTTTGCTGATTCTCGAACCCGTTTTCTCCATCGGCCGTCACTCTCCTGCAGACATGACCAGCCCACTGCCACTTCGGTGTGCTTATTGTCGAAAACATTGGTTCTCTGCCGGATAACCCTTATTTCGGAGTCTATCCCCCAAAGATATTCCAAACATAGCTCGTTTCATAGCTCGCTGCGTCATTTGATTCACAATGTAATAAAATCTGCTGTATATGTCTACCTTTAGATTACGAATGTATTGTGGTAAAAATATATTCTTCATTTTATATTTACACGGTTCGAGTTGAAGATCTAAAGGAGTTTAGCGCTGAAGCTGAAATAGAACATTGCTAAATGCTCGGCTATATTAAAACAAGGTGACTTGTATTTATGCGTGCCTTGGAGAGGTTTTAAAAAATGTACCAGTCATTAAAATACTATTTTTAATCATGGAATAAAATAGGATATCATGGATATTTGGAAGGTGCGACTTGAGCAACTAAGATGGGAAAACGGCACAACCGGGGCGATCAGACCGTCATGGACGAGTGGCTGGAGCGGAACCACGGCGCTTTCTCCTACCGGTTTACAGAGATAAGTTTCGGGCATGGGTGCTTCGGTAAGTACTTATCTGAAGCGAATACACCAGGAGACCACACTTGAGTGCCACCACTGCAAGGACCGCAGAAAGGGTACAGCGCTCCACACAATTGTGGAGTGCTCAGCGTGGGCGCAACAGCGCCTTGTCCTTCACAGCACAACCGGTCAGGACATAGAGATTTTCGTGCTGGAAACCGTACGAGCCATGATCTCCGGCAGGAGTAAGTGGGCCGGTCGCCCCTACCATTTTCTGCGAGCTGGTAATGCTCGTGAAAGAGGCAGCGAGGAGGGAACGGGAGAGTACTCTCCCACCCGAGTTCCGGAGGCGCCGCAGACTTGTCTTCGCCAAGATTATCGGCCTCCAAGACCGGGGGCCTGAGGACGGCGCGGCGAGGCGGGAGGGCTGCTCGCTACAGGCCAAAGACGGCAGCGTGATCAGAGAGTTTGAAGCACGCCTCACCCCTCAATACATACATACATACATATACTCACGCCTTTATCCCCGAAGGGGTAGGCAGAGGCCTATACCGGCCCACATTTCACCGTGTACAATTCGGTCCCACGTGACAGGTGGTGAGCCCATCGCCGTGTTGAAATGGACCGCCGCCGTCAGAGCCTCGTCCGTTGTTCAGCAGGTGCACGAGCTTGCACGTGAGGTTGACTTGAGCCCGATGGTGTTGGTAGGGCCCCACTACACCCCTCAATAAGCGGGATAAAACCCGAACCAACCCCTAAAGATGCGGGTTAGTACCCGAAGTCCTAGAAGAGGACGCGGTGGTAGCCAAAGTCTGTTGGAAATTCTGTGACATCCTTCCGAGGGACTTTCCTGGGGCTCCCAGTCGTAAGCAGTGGTAGCCGTGGTAGGACACCGTGTGGTTTGTCTGTAAGAGTCCGGCACAGCATCTTTGACGGATTTCCACCCTTACATCGATTTTCATTAATCTTATATCTGAGGTATTTATAAAAACTTATGTCCCGTTTTGAGTTAAAAAAATAAATGGTCAGTTTACGTATTGAGGACACTAGTGCCACCAAGCAGCCAATGCAGGAAACTCTCTGGCTGTGTGGCCGTGAAAGAGTTATTTGCGTTAATAGTTACAGCGTCATCTAGCACCTAGAGCAGTCAACTCTTACGTTATAAGGAAACGTAGATGTAGGAGCAAGGGGAATACCAGCTAAATAAGGACCTAGGATTGTCAAGAGCTTCAGTAAACTTTTCATTAAAACGAATATCCAAAGCGACATTGTTAGAATCTTATCAAATCTGGTTAGGCAGGGAACATTGTGAACGTTTATGCGTACAGAAAGGTGGCCACCCTAAACCTACTCAAATGGGTCGCAAGTCCAAAACCCCCTCACAGTATTTCCCTCTGTACCACGCTATGTACCCGGCGCGGTGCCCGCACGGTGAATCCATGGAATGCCCCCATAAGACGTGTTTTTCGTTAGGTCCCTTAAACTTGAACATTGTTTATTTACTGTATTACCATTTATACCATTTCCAATAAAATTTTCATAAACTTCACATGTGACTTGATTACTTTTTGATTGCGCTAATAGTGAAGGCAGCTCAAAACATCTTTTGCGCCCCCCCCTTGAGATTTTTCTGTATCCGCCACTGTTCCCCCTTCATTTGTATGAAAACTGGCAGAATATTTTTGTATGCGGTGGTTCGCAAAGGCTAGTCCCGTGTTATATGGTCTAAGCGGCAATCTTATTGAATGCAGAAGGGAAATGTACTCTATAGTCTGTGGTTTGGCGCCCGCGACCTGTAAGGGGATATCGGGGAGATTTTGTACTAATGTGTTACTTTGCTATTTGAATATTTTTTTTATTTAGGTAATTATATTTCTTTAAAAAAATAATGATACATAAAAATAATATAATAATATTAAGATTATTATAATGATTTAAATTACAAATATTTGGATTACTTACTAGGTACTAAACTATTCGGTACTTATTAAATAAATGTTTATGTATGACATTGTTATATTTTTATTTTATGACTTAAATTACGTTAATAATTACTCATCCGATAAACTACATTAACATTTTATAAATTTAAATATTACGTACTTTACTCGTAAATAGTCTCAGTTAGTGAAATTCAAGTTTCCCTTTTTCCCCACATTCCTCTGATATTGACTTTATGCATGCTACCACAGATAATTTATAGAATTCTTTTTTCAAATTTATAAAAGTTTAGCTGTTTTTGAAAGCCGCAATGTTCGTGTATAACGTGTCTATACATGATACGTCTTTGGAATATACTAACTTTGTGCTAAGTAAATTTTATTTTTCAGTTTTTAGTTTTGTTTTGAGTTGGTTTCTTTATTGTTAATTTTTTATTTATTTATTTATTCTGACAAGTGTTATTTTGAAAAGTGAAAAAAAAAAACCCGGTCTCAAGACTGTCCTTATAAGCCCTAACATTGTATATTCCCGTAAAATTTTGATAGGAGTTGGTATCCTGCAGACTACTTCATGCATAAATTCAAATCTGCCATGTCGTGAAAACATGAAAGCACCAGTAGCTATAATACTTATCCACATTTACAATGCATCGGACCTGTGAATTTTAGTAAAATCCTTTCTTCACTTAGGAATTAGGAAGCTGATCAATTTCAAAATTTATAATTACTAACTAATTTATTCGAATGTCTCTGTGGCGCAGTCGAGGTCGTGGGTTCGATTCCCACCGGAGACAAATATTTTTGTGACCCATGTTTGTCTCAAGAGTCTGGGTTTTTCTATGTATAATGTGTATGTATTTAAAAAGTACATATATAAGTATTAATATCCGTGATTTGATACCCATAACACAAGCAGGTTATTCCTAGCTTACTTTGGGATCAGATAGCGTTGTGTGAAATGTCCGTGAATTTTTATTTATATATTTATTATTATTATAGCTATGGACCAACCCCGTTTTTTTTTCAATTCAATCATTTATTTATATTTTTTCTCTTCACATTACATTTTCTATTATGTGTGATAAGAAGCTATGTACAAGGTGAAAATTAATTGTGAGTGTACTATGCCTCTACCTACCCTTTGGGGATAAAGGCGTCACTAGATGTATGGAATATTAGGACACATTCATTAAGACTACAAATAAAATAATAAACTTACGAAAACATTACTTATGTTTTTATTTTATAATAAAAATATGCATATTATTAGATCTTAAAAAACCTTCACATAGAAAATCTTAATAATGTAGTGGAGTACAATTTGATTCCATAATAAAATTAAGTAAGTACTTATTAATTAATACCTATGTAAATGCCATGAATTGTAACATTTGACTTATCTGTTGGTCTCTGTGGACAGTTACTAATTTTTATAAGTCATTAATTAAACCAGTGTTGTATATTGTAAATTAAAAAGATTGTTTGATAAACGAATTAAACCAAAACAATTCGACAAAGAGAAATTTGATTAGAAATTTGTATTTTCTCTTCAAGGTTCCTTTTACTCTTACATATCTTTGTAAATACCCTGCTTTAAATTTGAATATGTTTATCAGATGGAATTTATTGTCTTGTCTAATAAGTATGTCAGTTTAACCAGTTCTAAATAATTATGTAAAATTTGAAATGTAATAAAGATATACACAGTATATACCAACTTATTTTTGTTTCAATAACATACATATAAGATCTAATAACAATCAAAAACCTCTTAGTTATAAATTTGTGGTTATAAGGTCTTAATACAACAATTAGTACGAACAATATGATAATATCCTTCCCTAAAAATGTCCACATAATCAGTTAACCTAGCTGATACAGTTAGAAACTACAGATGCTATGAAATTAAAATAACAATTCAAAGAGGAAAAGATAAATATATCCCTCATTGTGTTCACTATAACAGCAGTTGTCATTGGAACCATTCTCTAGAGGGTGACTGCTCATGAACAAATTGTCAACTTTCAATGCTTTATCTATATATAATACACACATTATGAATAGATGAAGATACACCAACACCTAAATAACAAATATATGGATATTATGTAATTTAGATGGCAATGCTCCTAAAGTAGTCATAACGATTGCGACGTTGTTCTTGGAGCTGACGAATCCTGGAAGCTGTGTCACAATCCCGGCAGACACCGCAGAAAGTGCTGGTAATAATATGGAATGGGCTCCGATAATAGAGATTGGGATCCTTCAACTGCTTGTTTTTTTTATGACAGTCAACATGAAGGAAAACCTCCAGCACCATCAATATTACGCAGAATAAACTTGGGCACACCATTAACGATGGAATAAGTAGCATACGGTAGCTCACTTGATTGGAACCAGCAATAATGTTTTCTTTTAGTGACTGAAACTTCTTGGTCTTAGTGATGTAGCCACGTGGAAATTTCATATACTTTTCTTCGGGAGCCTTTAATACCTGCCTAATGGCGAAGGGTATAGGTGGTGAGGTGTCTTCAAATACTGGTTCTCCTGTTTCCTCATTAATATTGTAAGTGATTGATTCACCCGTCTCGCCATCATAGGAATGCTGGTATACTGGTATGTTATTCATTTCTGTAATCAAATGCATCACTTGTAATGCTAGTGTATACTTACAGTTGGTGTGTATATAATTTATTGGTTTAGGCATAGAATATCTGATTCACAAAAAGTTCATGAATGATTTTCATTTTATACACTTAAAATAATGTGATAAAATATAAAAGTCGCCAGAATATGAGGAGGCTGCCACTGTAAGGGGGTCAAGTGCACTTGTTCAGTTTTAAGGTGAAGGAATTGCATCATCAATATTCAATAACATTCTTGAATGATACTAGAATTCTAGTCAATTACTAAAATTACATTATACCTAACTAACTAACTAACTATCTTCACGCCAAATCCCTTGCGGGGTAGGCAGAAAGAACCGAGCGCCACACGGCACGGTCCATACACATATTATTAAAATGCATAGCATGAACTTTGCTACATCCCGTAACTTACTAGTTTACGTGAATGTAGCTCTCTAAGTTAATGTGAGCAACCTAATCTTCTCATATTGGTTAATATCGCGAAATTGATTACCTGCTTAAATAAATGTGTTATCTTATAACAGTTATGTGAGCGAGTCTCCCAATCGCCTGTATGCACTATTCAAACTACTTGATTGTAGACGTTAACCACAGTCTTGTTAAAAGATAGTGAGACGAAGAGCTTTAAGAGTTGGAGGTGTAGTTATACCGAGAGGAAATTTGAGAAAAGGTCTGCGAATTGAACATGTTTGTTTCATCAGTGGTTTGGCTTTGGCGAATTGGATGCTCTACGCCAATCTAGGCAGAGTATTTTGTAGGCTAATTACTCACTTTAGCTGACCGCAAAGTCTATGCGAATTAGACGACTCGACTTAAAAAGTAACTGCAAATGAAAAATATCGTACTATGTTACTTATTTCCACTTAAAATGTACTGTTATTTTAAAGTATTATTGCTAATAAAGCTTGTATTGAGTACATAATATTTGGCTTGTATTTACCTCAATCGCCTCTACCAATTCAGTCAGAATTTCAGAATGAGAAAGAGAAACGTCGTCAGAGTCAGAATCAGAAAGACAGAAATACTGATGTTATACTTTTTTTATGATTCGGTGCTGCCCATAGATTTAGAATTTTTCGGTGCTGCCCAATGCTGACAAGAGTAAAGGGGTCCACACACGATCAATTGGCAATTGTCATGCCTCGTCAATATCATGTGTCATGCACACACACAGATGCAAAGAAATCACGCACACTGAAACATTTTCCATTCATAAATATCAGACTTGACTAGAGATGGGCAGAAGGTTTAAACCCAGTGGGTGGAAATGGGTTTAAACCGGGTCTTTTGGGAGGAAACGGGTTTTAACCCAGGTAAAAACCCAAATATAGGGTTAAAATCAGCGATACTTTCATTTTGAATTGAATTATTTAGTGTTCAATTCTACATGAAAGTACCACTCGCCATTCGCCAGTTTCATTGTCTAAACAAGTTGAATACTTATTATTTATTATACAGGATGGAATTTAGACGCTAGTTGGACGTAAAGTACCCTTAATATTGATAAAAGCAAGTTTTGCTGAAAGGAAACATTCCTTTATTTTCAAATGTAAGTCATTTGAAAATAAAGGAATGTTTCCTTTATTTTCAAATTTTTGATTTTTCAAAAATCTTTAAATGCAGTTTGCATTTAAAGATTTTTGAAAAATCACCTGCTTCAGCCGGGAATGGAACCTGGGAGATCTAAAAAAACCACATGTATTTTTTTGATACCAACCGAAAGTGTCTGTATACCGGTCACGTTTATAAATAAATATTGTGGAACAGTACAGTCAAGTACAATGAAATGTACTAGTCTTATCTTACAAAATGATGTATCCCTGCGAGTGCCATAATGAATTTACCGAAGATTGTGACAAAAATATCGGTATCTAGTCCACCGAACATGACAATATCATGTTTGCGTATAAAGAACAATAATGACCTCAAATACACTTTTTTATTTTTTATAAAGAAAGGAAAGCGGAAAGCCAGTGGTCCTGATGGCATTCCGGCGGTGGTGCTGAGGAAGTGTGCAGCCGAATTGTCTCCGACGCTAACACGCCTGTATCGCCTTTCCTATTCGTCAGGAGAAGTGCCGGAGGCTTGGAAGGAGGCGAACGTCCAGCCAATTCCCAAGAAAGGGGATCGGTCGGATCCGGCCGACTATCGCCCCATAGCCGTAAACACCGTCATCTGCAAGGTGTTCGAGCTGACAATTAACAAGCAGCTCATGCGCTATCTGGAGGATCACTCGCTAATTAGCGATCGTCAATACGGCTTTAGGCCGAAACGATCAACGGGTGACCTCTTAGCGTATATAACACACACCTGGGGTGAGTCTATGGAGAGGCACGGCGAATCTCTGGCTATTGGTCTAGACATCTCGAAAGCCTTTGATTGCGTCACTTCTTTCCAAGCTGCCGGCATACGGTCTGTCGCCTCAGTTGTGCCGCTGGTTGGCCAGCTTCCTGCACGGGCGACGTATACGGGTTCTCTGTGATAGTCAGGCTTCCGGCTTCTTGCAGGTAAATGCCGGAGTACCACAGGGATCGGTATTGTCCCCAACTCTCTTTCTTCTGCATATGAATGACATGCTGTCCCTTGGGTGCATTCATTGTTATGCGGATGATAGTGCTCTGCATGGGAGCTATTCTGGCCGTCCAGTAGATGGGCGACACGACGTGGAAGAGAAGAGACAGCAACTCGTGGCGGATCCCGACCGGGAGCTGGGTCACATTGCCCAATGGGGTTCAGACAACCTGGTCAAGTTCAATGCCGGGAAAACACAGTCGTGTGCGTTTACAGCTAAGAAGTCCCCATTCCTACCCCTACCCACTCTTCAGAGCATTATGGTTCCACTAAAGGACAACCTGGAGATCCTCGGTATAGACGTCCGGCGTGAGCTCAATCACAAAAACTACATAGAGCTCCTAGTTCACGCGAGGCCAGCCCAATACACCATTGGGCTGGCCTCGCGTGAACTAGGAGCCCTAAATAAGGTGAGACGGTACTTCACGCCGCATCAGAGATGTTTACTGTACAAGACGCAGATTCGCCCCTGCGTGGAATACTGTTCTCACCTTTGGGATGACTCGGCGAAGTACTTGCTAGACGCGCTTGATGCTATGCAAAGACGTGCTATCCGAATAATTGTTTGCTCTGAGGTGACGGAAGGCCTCGAACCGTTGGCGCAGCGAAGAACCATAGCGTCCTTGGCTGCCTTCTACCGAATGTATCATGGCGAATGTTCTGAAGAGCTCTTCAACCTGATCCCACCCTCTCCTTTCCGATCCCGAACAACGCGTGCCGGGCAGAGATCCCACTCATACACAGTGGAGAGAATCTTCGCCAAAACAGAGCGTTTCAAAAGATCGTTTCGCTGGCGAACTATAAAAACTTGGAACGACCTGCCCGCACACGTATTTCCCTCATCTTACAATGCCGGGTTCTTCAAGGGAAGCGTGAAGTCGCACATCACAAGCCCACCAACTTGAGGACCACTGTCAGAAGTGGCCCCCAATCGCTAGATGCGCCACGGCTTTCCATCAGGCTGGTGGCGACGTCAATTTGGCGAGGTAAATATAAAAGAAAGAAATAAAAAAAAGCAAAGCCTGGTTGAGGTTTTTATAGTTTTGGGTGCAAGGGGCCCCACCACCACCGAATTTCGGGGGCCCAAGCGACCTCACCTGCACGTGGTGCACCTGCCAATCAACGAAAGTGTTGGTCCGGGGGGTACCACCGTGCAGCTGTGTAAGGCCCCCCAAGTAACCCAGCCCCGGTTGGGTTGCGTTCGGGGTTCAGCAACTGCACAGCCGGGCCCGGGGCGATGTTTGATGCAGCAGGGGGGACCAATAGGCGCTAAGCTGATTCTAGTGTGGCTGACGAGGGTCGACCCTCCGGCCAGGGAGACCCTTAGAAACGGTTTTGTTGCTGGCCGCCCGCGGCATAGTACAGATGCCCAACTGAGACTAACCACCCTGGGAGGCTGCCCCACCAGGCCGCGCATAATCCCGATGTGGTTCGTCGTGCCGGATGGTGACCGGACTGGGACCCGGCGACCACACTCGGGGGGGGGTACGGAGGCCCTTCCGTGGGTCGGCTTACGTCTCGCCACACAGTCATAGATGAAGCTAGCCCCTACACCTTGTCACTCACTGCTACAGCAAATGTCGCTCCGTCTTCACGTCTCTCCTCTTTTCCCAACAATCATGGCAGCGCAAAAAAGAAAAAAGGTACCACAGCGGCCGCTTCTACTCCCAGTAACGTACTGTTTGAGGTGGAATTCGCTAACATCCGCGGACTCCATGCCAACCTCAACGTCGTCCATCACCATCTAGAGACGGCACGGCCAGCTGTGTTGTTCCTAACGGAGACGCAAATACGCCGCCGATCAGTCGTACTTTATGCTACCCTGGCTATATTAACGAGGAACAATGTCGAGATAAAGCCAGGGTGTGCGCGTTCGTTAGGGCGGATTTTTGCTGTCGCTGGCTGCGCTGCCTTGAGAACCCTTCCTTCCCCGTCCTTTGGCTGCACGTGGATCACGGCTCCATGAGTCAGATCTACGTGTGTGTCTATAGTCCCCATACAGGGACAGCTGAGATGACAAGGCTGTTTCAGCACCTCAGTGATGGGGCTGATGACGCGCAGGTGCGGTTCCCGAACGCTGAAGTGGTTTTTTTGGGGGCCTTCAACGGTCACCACACTGAGTGGCTGGGGTCTCGCAGAATCGCTCTCTCTCATAGTCTGACCCAAGTGGTGCGCGAGATTACACGCATACCATGAACCCGCCCTGCTGGAGTTACTGCTGACGAGTTATCCAGCACAGTACAATGTGTCGGTTGGCGCCCCACTGGGTCAATCCGACCACTGTGTTGTGCATGCCCGCCTGCAAGTGTCATCTCCTGCAAGGGCAGTAGAGGTGACGCGGCGATTGTGGCACTACTCGTCAGCAGACTGGGACGGACTACGAGAATACTTTGCAGCCGTCCCGTGGAGTCAGCGCTGCTTTGCAGGGAGGATTTCATCGGAAAGCGCCTCTGCGGTTGCTGGTGAGATTACATTAGGTATGGAATACTATATTCCATACACTGATGTCGCCAGCATCCGCAAAGCCCACCCCTGGTTCGGGCGTGAGTGCGCCGTAGCTGTTGAACAAAAACAGGCGGCTTACCGCGCCTAGATCAAGGCTCGGGCTGTGCGCGACCCGAATGTGGCCCGCCTCAAAGCAGTGTACAACAGAGCCACTAGGTCCAGTAAGAGAGCCTCCAAGGAGCAGAGACCCAGCGCGTCACGCGGCTTGGTCAGGAGCTCACGTCACATCCGACGGGCAGCCGTGGATACTGGCAACTGGCCAAAGCCGTGTAGGCCAACTTTTGCAAGCCCTCGCTGCCGCCGCTACGCTATCCTGACGGATCACTGGCTCACAAGGCCCAAGAGAAAGCAGAAATGCTGGCCAATCTCTTTGCGGCTAATTCCCGGGTCGATGACTGTGGCAGGCAACTTCCTACTATCGCCGACTGTGGAACCACGATGCCGGATATTGTAATCCGGCAGTGCGATGTGCGAGCGGTGCTAGGGTTACCGACACGCGGAAAGCCAGTGGTCCTGATGGCATTCCGGCAGTGGTGCTAAAGAAGTGTGCAGCTGAATTATCTCCAACTCTAACACGCCTGTATCGCCTTTCCTATTCGTCGGGAGAACTGCCGGAGGCTTGGAAGGAGGCGAACGTCCAGCCGATCCCCAAGAAAGGTGATCGGTCGGATCCTGCCAACTATCGCCCCATAGCCGTAACCACCGTCATCTGCAAGGTGTTCGAGCTAATCATCAACAAACAGCTCATACGCTATCTGGAGGATCACTCGTTAATTAGCGATCGTCAATATGGCTTTAGGCCGAAACGATCAACGGGTGACCTCCTAGCGTACATAACACACACCTGGGGTGAGACTATAGAGAGGCACGACGGATAGCCAGAGATTTCTGGCTATTGGCCTAGACATCTCTAAAGCTTTTGATAGTTGTGTGTGCCGCTGGGTGGCCAGCTTCCTGCACAGGCGACGTATACGGGTTCTCTGTGATGGTCAGGCTTCCTGCTTTTTGCAGGTAAATGACGGAGTACCACAGGGATCGGTATTGACCCCAACTCTCTTTCTTCTGCATATCAGCGACATGCTGTCCCTTGGGTGCATTCATTGTTATGCGGATGATAGTACTCTGCATGGGAGCTATTCTGGCCGTCCAGCGGAGGGGCGTGATGACGTGGAGGAAAAGAGACGGCAACTCGTGGCGGATCTAGACCGGGACCTGGGTCACATTGCCCAATGGGGCTCAGACAACCTGGTCGAGTTCAATGCCAGAAAAACACAGGTGTGCATCTTTACAGCTAAGAAGTCCCCATTCTACTCTTCAGACTTCCTACCTACTCTTCAGAGCATTACGGTTCCACTAAAGGACAACCTGGAGATCCACGGTATAGACGTCCGGCGTGAGCTCAACCATAAAAACTACATAGAGAGTTGTTTTGGGCTGGCCTCGCGGAAACTTAGAGTCCTAAATAAGGTGAGACGTTACTTGACCCCACATCAGAGATGTTTACTGTACAAGACGCAGATTCGTCCCTGCGTCGAGTACTGTTTTCACCTTTGGGATAACTCCGCGAGGTACTTACTAGACGCACTTGACGCTATGCAGAGACGTGCTATCCGAATAATTGGTTTGTCCCCAGGTGACGGGAGACCTCGAACCAACTTCAGGACCACTGTCAGGAGTGGCCCCCAATCGCTAGATGCGCCACGGCTTTCCATCAGGCTGGTGGTGACGTCAATTTGGCGAGTTGAACATAAAAAATAAAATTTAAAAAAAAATGACGCAATTAATGACCATGTTTTTTGTTGTTGTTATAATTTGATGTTTTAGGTTGGTACTTTACGAAAAGACGAAAACACCTAAATTAAAATAACAAATAACCATATAGATAAAGAAAAAAGATGACATTAGTCACTGTGCAGTTTAAAATTTCAAATGTTTAAGAGTATGTTTTACAAAATTATAAACACCCAAATAAAATCCCTATCGGGAGGAATCTTATGGGTTTAAACCGGGTTTAAACTCAATTTGGGTTTAAACCGGGAGGATTGCCCATCACTAGACTTGACTCAATATATTGACCTGTGTCGGGAGCCCATGAGTGGTAAGAAATATTATGCTTGCTCTACATTACTCACGAAGTTTAACGAAGTTCGTCGGCGAAGTTGCCCGAGTCAAAGATAGAATTTGACGAAGTAGGCCGAAGTGCCCCTCTATGCGAGTAATGTGGCGAAAGCATTACAGAAATAGCTCAAACTTTGAAATTAATATTTGCGCGACTGTTGGCGTTATCCAAATATGTATAGAATTATTTACAGATTATTATATGACACGCACATCTAGGCAGAGTGGTAATAATTAATTACGACGAAAGCTGGTGAAACTAGTAAAAATAAAAAGAGATGCAAGCTTAGAATACAGAATTTGCTACAGTCGAGTTGAGAGAGTCGAATACCCATGAACCTTTTTTACTGGACTGCGAACTATGAACAGAAAAACGAACCGAGAGGCCCAAAAGCAGTGGTGCATCCCTTTCTAATAGGGTGTCCATGACTTTTCAAAGTTTCGAGGGTTACCTTATATAAGACAATGGTTATTTAATTGTATTTAGAGATGCGAAGCTTGCGGATATGTATTAAGAGGTAACTAGAGCGCTACCAAAATATTTGTGCCAGCTTTAAATGAGCCCCACCAACATCCGTGGGGCCTAAGCCAGTCTCATTTGCCAGTAGTGAAACTGCCAATTAACGGACGAGGTCACGGCGTAGAGAAGAGAAACTCTAAAGAAACCCTAACCAACCCGTTTGGCCATCGTGATACAGTAAGGTCTTTGCCCAACAGCTTGGAAGACCCCGTCTGGCAAAATTAAAGACAAACGGTAGCAATACTGGGGAAATTGAGAGCTTTTACAAAGATCTATATGCATCACGGACAAGCGTAGAAAAGGGAAACTCGACAGAAACCCTGTATCAACCCGTTTGGCCATTGTGATACAGTAAGGTCTTTGCCCAACAGCTTGGAAGACCCTGTCTGGCAAAATTAAAGACAGAGGGTGGCAATGCCGAGGAACTTGAGAGCTTTTACAAAGATCTATATGCATCACGGACAAAATGACCAACGGGTGATTGTGACAATCAAGCCCCAGTAAGTAACCAAGCGCCACTATACCAAAGACATTCCTGACATCGACCAGGACAAGATCAGGGTGGCTCTTGGACAAGTAAAGAACTAAGTCCCCTGGGGAGGATGGAATTACGATTGAACTTCTAAAGGCAGGGCGACTCCGGTCCTGAAAGAGCTAGCGAGTCTCTTTAATTCCTTTGAGACAAAACAATGTTAATGATTTGTTTTGTCGATCTTCATTTGTTTTGTCGATCTTCATTCGTTTTGTAGATCTTCATTTGTTTTGTCGATCTTCATTTGTTTTGCTGATCTTCATTTGTTTTGTCGATCTTCATTTGTTTCGTCGATTTTCATTTGTTTTGTCGATCTGCATTTGTTTTGTCGATTTTCATTTGTTTTGTCGATTTTCATTTATTTTGTCGATCTTCATTTGTTTTGTTGATCTTCATTTGTTTTGTAGATCTTCATTTGTTTTGTCGATCTTTATTTGTTTTGTCGATCTTCATTTGTTTTGCTGATCTTCATTTGTTTTGTCGATCTTCATTTGTTTTGCAGATCTTCATCTGTTTTGTCGATCTTCATTTGTTTTGTCGATTTTCATTTGTTTTGTCGATCTGCATTTGTTTTGTCGATCTTCATTTGTTTTGTCGATTTTCATTTGTTTTGTCGATCTTCATTTGTTTTGCCGATCTTCATTTGTTTTGTAGATCTTCATTTGTTTTGCCATATAGACATGTGGGTATATTGATAAAGTAGACATTATGGACATTATTTATTTTATAAATAATGATACCCATAACACAAGCAGGTTATTCCTAGCTTACTTTGGGATCAGATAGCGTTGTGTAAAATGTCGGTGAATATTTATTTATTTATTTATTTATACAGTCACAGGTGGGTGGTTAGGAATTTTTATTCCTAACTGACCAACCAGGTGCACAAGGTGGGTGGTTAGGAACTTTTATTCCTAACTGACCAACCAGGTGGATAACTCAGGTGGTCGGTTGGGAATGGGGGGTGTGAGAGTACAAAATACCAAAAACAAAACAAAAATATCGATCTAAATTACAAAACAAACTTAGATCAACCCTAAGCACTTAACAAACAAATTGTGTTTGACCCTTGGTAATGATTTAGTAAAAAGGTCAGCCTCCAATTCAGCTGAGGGCTTATAGAGCAAACTAATTATTTTATTATTAACACATTCTTGTATAAAATGATGTTGTACATCTATGTGTTTGGTTCGGCGGTAGCACTGATTTTCTACAATCTTAAGTGTGCTCTTGTCATCGTTATAAATAACAATAGGCTCATGTGGTAGGTTGAAATTTTTGAGCTCAGAAACAAAATTGTTCAAAAACTTTGCTTCTTTCACAGAAGTCCCAAGAGCGTAATACTCAGCCTATGTACTAGAACAAGCAACATTGTTCTGTTTGTGGCTATGCCAGTTTATTAGGTTATACCCGAACCTACTCACGAAACCTGAATAAGATTTCCTATCGTTTACATCCCCGGCCCAATCTGCGTCGGATGAAATTTCAAATTTGTTACTACCGCGCCTGAAATTGAGTCCGTACTCAGTTGTACGCGATAAATACCGCAAAACGCGTTTAGCAGCAACCCAATGTACTTCATTATAACAAGTGTTATATTGGCTAAGTTTACTGCATACAAAAACAATATCAGGACGTGTGCAAACTGCGAGATACATTAAATTGCCGATCAGTTCTTGGTATGGAATGTTTGAATCAATTGACTCAGCTTTTGGCGGATTAAAATTGACTTCCATTGGAGTCGCTACCTTATGACAATCTTCCATGCCAAACTTTATCAAAAGATCTTTCACATATTCGGATTGACAAAGTTTCAATGTTCCTTGCGTCCTATTCCTATCGACTTTCATTCCTAACGCTTGAGTAACAGGTCCAAGTAATTTTATACTAAAGTTGGAACTGAGCAACTCATAAAGCGCTTTCTTTTGATGCTCATTGGCACTAAACACGAAGAAATCGTCAACATAAAGAGCTATTATTACGTTGTCCTTAAAGAAAACACATTTTTCAGTCTTTAATTGAACATAGCCATTATTGACTAAAACATTGTAAACTTTTTCATTCCAGGCTCTACTGGCCTGTTTGAGTCCGTATAAACTCTTTTTGAGTAAACATACTTTGTTCTGCCCCTCAATTGTAAATCCAGTAGGTTGTTCCATATAAATTGTTTCATGCAGATCACCATTTAGAAATGCCGTATTTACATCAACATGTTCTATATCCATATCATTCTCAACTCCAATTGCAAAAAGTAATCGTAGAGTGCTATGTCTCACAACAGGTGCAAAAGTGTCTTCGTAATCAACACCATATTTTTGCGTAAAGCCTTTTGCAACTAAACGAGCTTTATATTTTTCAAATTTTCCACTTGGGTCTATTTTCTCTTTAAAAACCCATTTACATTTTATAACGTTTCTATTCTTCGGTCGATCCACAAGTTCCCAAACACCATGCGACATAAGCGAGTTGTATTCATCTTGCATTGCTTTCATCCAATATTTAGCATTATTACATTTGATAGCCTCATTGTATGTTCTGGGTTCATTACGTCCCATTAACGCAGTCTCAGAATAATAGTTTACTTCATAATCTTTGAACCAAGCAGGAGGTCGCCGGTCACGCGTCGGTCTAGAATTTTCAGCAATTTCAGTATCTGAATTTGAAACATTCTGCTCTCCAACTTGTAAGTTTTCTTGAACATTATCCAATGAAACTTCTTGTTCACTTGATGAAACTATTTCATGAACATGAGGTTCTTCTGAATTAGTTTCCAGAACATCAATATCGGTAGATGAAATATCTGGTGTGGTAAACTCATCACTGTCCGGTTCACGTATATGCTCGTAAGAAGTATTGGGATTATATTCCATAACTTCAAAAGTATTTGAAAATTTTTTAGCGTTTTCGTCAGTCCTTGTCAACTTGTAGGTAATACCTTTGACATTTTCTATAAATGTAATTGATCGAGCTTTAATCATAACGCGACCATCATTTGGATCTCCAAGTCTATATCCTTTGGTCTTTCACAGTAACCCAACATAATATATGGTTTTGACCTTGGGTCCAATTTGGTGCGCTGCTGTGCTGGTGTAACTGTAACAGCATAAGCTGTACTGCCAAAAACTTTAAGATAACTAAGATCTACTTTCGAACCTTTCCATTGTGACGTCATGCTGGTCTCCCACCACGATGAGGCGTGCGCTCAACGCGCACTTCTGCACTCTTCGCCCCGCGCAGCTGCCAGACCCCTATATAAACGGCTGCACGCGCGGTGTCTGTCTCTTACGCCAGCGGCTGCTCTGTTTCCCAGGTGATGTACTCCATCTGCGCGTCATCACTGGGTCTGGTGGTCTAGGACTTATGGAAGAACCCTCGCCTACTTGCTCACTACCGTATACCTACTATATATACCTATACTTACTGTGCCTAATAAACGCAGATAACTGCAGTATTACTTCAACCCTATTGTTCATATTTATCTCCTTGGTAAATATACCTATATTTGGACGGAGATAGGTAGCTGAACCACCCATCCCGTGACACCATAATTCCTCGGGAGTGGCATTCTTTAAAGCAGCCGTTGGACTCCTATTCTTTAAATAGCATTCAGTATATACTGCTTCAGCCCAATATTTCCTCTCCAGCTCAGCATACTGTAGCATAGCTCTAGCCTTCTCCATCAAAGTTCTATTTAAACGTTCAGCCACGCCATTCTGCTGTGGTGTATATGGAACAGTAGTTTCATGAACAATCCCGCATTGCGTAAAATAATTAGTGAAACGTTTATTACAAAATTCTGAACCATTATCGCTCCTGACCCGCTTTATCTTTAAATCCGTTTGGTTTTCTACTAAATTTTTAAATTCGATAAACGTATTTAAAACAGTAACTTGATCTTTACGTTTTAAGAAATAAACAAAAGATTTTCGCGAAAAATCATCAGTGAACGTAATAAAGTAACGATGGTTACTCCAACTGTTAACCGACATAGGTCCACATATATTCGTATGGATCAAATCGAGTTTTGTCACGCTTCTATGTGCCTGACCACGGGGAAATGATTTGCTTCTTTGTTTACCCTCTAAACAAGACGTACACGGGGACAAATCGCCGTTAGAAAACGCAATACCCATCGCCAAAGAATCCCGAAGTGCAATCATACCTGCTAAACTTAAGTGTCCTAGGCGCCGATGCCACAACTCCAAAAGATTAATGTTGGACACAAAAGCTTTACCTTCAGTGCGAGTATTAGGCTCTTGGTTTTCTGTACTAACGTAACATTCCCGTTTTAAATCGATTTTGTAAATACCATCCACATTTGTAGCCGTCACACCACAGGAACCAGTCACAGAGACGTTATCTTTCCTGTAAATACAACATTTATTAGTATCAAATTCTAAAACATTTCCTTTCGCTGCAATCTTACTTACAGACAAAAGATTAGCTACTACTTGTGGTTCAAATAATGTATCAGCAACAACTATGTCAGTATTATCAATCAATGTCAAATTAACATTACCTACACCTGCACTATATATTTTATCATTATTAGCAGTAGTTATTTCAGATCTTATGTTATTTGAAAAATTGTTTATCCAATCTTTCCTATTAGTCATATGACTAGTACAGCCTGAATCCAAAATCCAGCTATCTTTTTCGCAAACGTGACTTGACAATGCAGCCTCTTTGACTATAAAAGATTAACACTACCCTTATTAGTAGATGAAGTCTCAAGTTTCAAATCCTTATTAGAAGTCATTTTAGAATTCTTCTTTAGCTTAGGACATCTAGGTTTAATATGACCTCTTTCTTGACAATTATGACAAATCGGAATGAATTTATTCTTGGCAACAAGAATATTTTCAGATGGTTGTGATGATGCAGAACATATTTCTCTTTTAAATTCAGTTTGTATCAACTGACACTTCACAAATTCAGATGTTAATTTCGTATTCGTTGCTTCCATAGCCATGCATGAGTTCTGCTAATTCATCATCCTGTATTACACATCCAATGTCAGCCAATTCTTGAGTAACGGAAATAATATTTCCTAAATATTGATCCATATTATTGTGATTAGTGTATTTAATTTGGGAAAGCTGTCTTTTCAGCGTCAATCGCCTACTAATACCTATGTTCTCATAAGCAGCTTTTAAATTTCTCCGCCGCAGTTTTTGCATTCTTGACATGAGGATAGCAATGTGTTTGAATATTCAAGCAGATTTTGGCATATGCCCGCTGATCCCTCATATGGTCTTTATCGGCATGCTTAGAATCCTCAACATATTTCCATAAGGGCGAGGCCGTACTTGCGGTTATCGCGGCGGTTTCTAACCTCAAAATGTCAAAACATTGACTTGATTTCATTGATTTTGACAGTTTGATGACATTTTGAGGTTAGAAACCGCCGCGGAAAAACGCAAATGCGGCGTCGCACTAAGCAATGATCTATTAAGAGTAATTTAATTTGAAATTTCCATTTTTGGTAGTTGGAAACACCATCTATTTGGTCTATTGCTATATGCGAAGTACTTACAATTCCATTTTTGGAAGATGCGGAAGAATTTTCCATGATGACAAATGTCACAATTTTTTCACTATAAGTGATTATTAATGTTCACAAAACACTTATTAAAGAAAATTAAAGGACCATAACCTGATGAAAAATAATATATGGGACTAGATATTATATGTCTAGCCTAAGCATTTTGTGAGAAATAAAATTCTAGTTTTATACAGAATTAATATTGTATTTTATTCACGACATCTTTGACAAGACAATTCAAAAAGAAAACTATATCAAGTAAAAAGTACCTATCATTGCATCATTGCAAACCAAAGAGTTTTCTAACATGACCCCGTCGAATCTTCCTAGAACAAAAGAAAAAGCCAGCGCAGCAGCTGAAGCGGCAGAAAATAGAAAATTACTAAGTATAAGGGTCTCGGCTCGTCGTACAATTTTATTCCAGTCGGTGTCGAGACCCTAGATCAATGGGGTCCCAAAGCGCACTTTTTTTTTAAATTTTGATGAAGCGTCTTGTGGAGTCAGCTGGTGACCTTAACGGATGTTCCACGCAGTTTCCGCTCGAGCGAAATCTAGGTGCGGCACGGCGAGCAGAACGATCAAATGTACTGAGTTGTATGAAGCATGCCATGACCCGCCGCTCCAGCGAATCCGCGGCATAAACAGCGGTGTAAAGGGACGAACTCAGGGAGGAAAAATATTGATTTTTTAATTTTTATGTTAATATAGACTGGCTTTGGTTACTCACATGATATGCCATATCTTATTTCATAAAATATCTTCATTTCACATTAAGTAGACCGGTCCCAGACTCAACTCAAATGAAAATTTACAGCACAGAGATAATAACCAAAATAATGTAAGTACATATCATCAGGCAAAATGAAAAAAGACATAGTCGCTATTTTCTAAATATTAAGTGTGAGATAATAAATATATGGCTGAATAATATGATGACTGGAAATAAATATGGGAGAGGCCTATGTCCAGCAGTGTGGACTGCTATAGGCTAAATAGATTGATTGATTGAAATATTATTCCGCCACTCGCATTTTATATGAATTTAGTAAGAATGCGATTAATTCAATATTCTCAAGGAATAACGCAGTGAATAGCACTTTTTGGTTCGAGACAAATAGTCTAAAGGTACGCTTCACAAATGTTCCACCGCTTTTCGGGAGCAAGAAATTTATAATATTTACAGCAGTGGCACGGCGTAAATTTTGGATTGCAAAATTAACCCGAAATGTGTACTCAGCATACCAAAAAAACACCTTATACGGTATCCAACATGAAATTTTACAACGATGGCGCGGCGGCCATTTAGGATTGCAAAATTGACCCGAAATTCGTGTTCAGCATACCAAAAAACCCCTTATACGATACGCAACATGAAATTTTACAACGGTGGCGCGGCGGCCATTTTGGATAGCAAAATTAACCCAAAATTCGTGCTCAGCATACCAAAAAACCCCTTATACGGTATCCAACATGAAATTTAACAACGGTGGCGCGGCGGCCATTCTGGTTTGCAAAATTAACCCGAAATTCGTACTCAGCATACCAAAAAACCCTTTATACGGTATCCAACATGAAATTTTACAACGGTGGCGCGGCGGCCATTTTGGATTGCAAAATTAACCCGAGATTCGTACTCAGCATACAAAAAAAAACCCTTATACGGTATCCAACATGAAATTTTACAACAGTGGCGCGGCGGCCATTTGGGATTGCAAAATTAACCCGAAATTCGTACTCAGCATACCAAAAAACCCCTTATACGGTATCCAACATGAAATTTTACAACGGTGGCGCGGCGGCCATCTTGGATTGCAAAATTGACATAAAATTCGTACTCAGCGTACCGAAAAACCCCATATACGATATGCAACATGAAATTTTACAACGGTAGCGCGACGGCCATATTGGATTGCAAAATCAACCTGAAATTCGTACCAACTTGCACTTGGCCGGCTTTTTATGTTTATCGTAAGATCACACATCCGAGAACAATAAGTAAAAGTACCTTTTTATAATATATATATACCACTAAGGTGGCAGACAAGCCAAAGACCAGAAGGACCGGTGGTTACCGCCGCCTTAGTTAGGTCTTGTAATCAAGCCAAAACTGTTAAGAAAAAAAGAAAGGTACTTCGTGAACGCAAAAATGGAAGTCGCCCGAGGCCGTAGAGGGAGAATATACCCGAGGCACTCCGAGACAAGGCGAAGTTTGACGAAGTAGGCCGAGGTGCCCCTCTACACTATCGTTATTCGTCCAACTTCGTTCAACTTCGCGAGTAATGTGGAGGAA
Organism: Miltochrista miniata; assembly: GCA_933228765.1. Taxonomy (NCBI): domain Eukaryota; kingdom Metazoa; phylum Arthropoda; class Insecta; order Lepidoptera; family Erebidae; genus Miltochrista; species Miltochrista miniata. The sequence continues at coordinate 33,315,208 of OW121747.1, read as the reverse complement.
GCATATGGTTTTGACACGTTCTGAGTACGTCCACCTCCGCCATGGCGGCCATTTCGCTCGCCGCCCCGCAATTCGCTAAGACCGCGATGCGTGGCACATCGGTAAGGGCTGGCAGTTATTTCTCCCAACGAATAGGCATCGCTGTTCAAAGGGGGAATGCAGCCAGTCCTTTGGGCACAATGCCACGAGAGCCCTATTTCGCTTTAGTTTAGTTTTATTCATGTTGTAAATAGTTATAATGCTTCCTCCACATTACTCGTGAAGTTGAACGAAGTTGGACGAGTACGATAGTGTGGAGGGGCTCCTCGGCCTACTTCGTAAAAAATTTTCTTTGACTCGGGCAACTTCGCCGACGAACTTCGTTCAACTTCGCGAGTAATGTGGAGGAAGCATTATGCTTTATTGGACCATTTGTATAGTATTTTATTGAATATTTTTTTTAATACCTAAAGGGATCCCGACATGATCAATTGGAAATTGTCAATAACGTAGAATTTCATGTGCACGTATACGCCGATGCACACACACACATGCAAAGCAATCACGCACACTGAAGTAACTTCCATTCATATTTTACGTGATTGACAATTGCAAGGCATGATCGTATCGGGACCCTATAAAGACTAGCAATCAATCCAAACTATAATAAAAATCAACAACCTCTATATTACCAACATTCAGCAGTTGAATCACCGCAGCAGTAGTAGCCGTAGGTCTGTTGGGAGTCCGGGGACATCCTTCCAAGGGCTTACTCGGGGCTCCCGACCGGGTCTTTGGGCGTTATGTGAGATATTTTAGTCGGTAGGAGTCCGGCATAGCATCGTTCAGCGGTTGGAAGCTCCAGGTAAGTCCTCGGAAGGATACCCCAGGACTCTCAACAGACCCACGGCTACCGCTGCGGCCTCATCTAGGGGTGGGGCGGGGGGTGCTATTCCGCGTCTATGGGGGTTTTTCGGGTGTTAAACCTTAGGGGGGGGGGGGGGGGGGTGAATCCCGTACAATACGCAGTCATCTGCTTCTGTAAAGACGGTATGCAACCCCCTCCCCGTCTTCAGGCTTCCCGTCATGAAGGCCGCTGGCTTGATGGTGGCGTGGTGGCGCAACTCGCATGGTGGTTCCACGCGAGTTAGGTGCCCGACGAGGCATCTGGCGGTTAACCAGTTTGGTTTCGGTCATAGGTTGAGGGCGTTCAACCGTGAACGAGATCATGCGTCCCGACAAAGGAAGCAAAATCGCATGGCGTGGTGGTGATGGCTGTGCCTCTTGATATCGTCAACGACTTCAACCATTTGCCCTGGATTTCGGTTGGGGAACCGTTCATTTATTATAAAGTACCTCCTTACCTCCGTCGGTTTATCGAATCGGTGAGAAGTGTCGTGTGGACCACTGGGATCTGTCTTAGGACCGCTTCTGTCGAATATCACATGGGTTACGCTGGTGGGCTGCGTGGTCTGTTCAGAGTTGTCAGTGTATCGTGCTACACTGACGACACTCTCATTACAGCGCGAAAAGCTAAGGTCTCTGCAGGTGTTGATCAAGTTGTGTTCGTTCACGAACCTCTAAAGTGGCCGCCTAGTAACTTCAGAATACAAGTAGGGAGTGTTAGCATTGGCATCATCGAGTCCCTCGATGTAGTTTCTGGAGCTCATACTCGATGGTACTTTGGACACCATTTCCGAAGTTTGAACCCAAAACATAAAGGGAGCTCGACAAATAGTCACGTAACATTAGGGAACCCAACACTCCCTGCAGGAGACTGTACCTCGGGATCGTGAGGAGTATGGCCCTATAAGGCGCCTCCATTTAGGCCTCCGCCTAACGATCCCAACGATATTAATTACATAGCCCCAAAAGGTAGCACGTACCACATGATCTCCGTTGAGGCGACATGTCTCCTAGAAGCGAAGACGCTAACGCCATTGTTTAAATGGCACAAGGATGATACTCGTACCTGAGCAACTAAGGTAGTAAAACACCACAATCGGCGATCAAACGAGTCGTCAGAGGTCATGAACGAGTGGAGATCATGGTGCGGCCCGTGATCATCAACGGGAGTAAGTGAAACGTCGCCGCGTCTCTCTGCGAGCAGCCCATTTTCCTAGATGAGGAGGCAGGGAGGCAGATGTCACTCCCACCCGAGCTTCGCAGTCTGCGGTGAGGGCACCGTAGACCTATATTAGGTTAGGTCGTATATCGTAGGTTTATATTTAGGTCGCAAGAGCTGGAACCTAGCCTGTGCGGGTCTCCTATCCTACGCTTACTACAAGCCCCGCAAGCCAGAGCCATGGGGGGCTTGCGCAGGCTGGGGCCCGGCCGGCAAACGCCACCCTGACTGTATGGCCAGTGACTGAATGTAGAAGGGGCAGGACCGTGCATTGTTCCGCAATTTGGAAGAGGCCTATGACCAGCAATTGGCTACCATCATAGGCTGATTTGATTGATGAAAACAAATAAACTGACGAGATTATTGACATTTTCGTATTTTCGTCAAAATTGCACTTTAATTTATAATTCCTAGGTTGTTAATTTATATTTTTTTCTGTAATCTAGTATTTCCATGAGAAAAATTCTAAATAGACGATTTCCATATTAACCACAGCACAGTTTTGGTAGTTTGACAAAATCTTCTGTAGCAAGTTAGTTGACAGCACTGGGGGTGCTTTTGACCAAGCCAAAACTTTTATTAAAAAAAAAATGTACCAAGTACCAACCACACCGCAAAATCCGCAAATATGTATTCATGTCAAACGAATGAATACCCTTTTTACCCTGAGCCACAAAACATAATTAAAGCAGAGTGTGTAGGGTGTAAACTGAACTATTTTATTTTATTCCTTGCGTAGTTCTCGTGGCGCTAAGTCGTGTTTGGCTTACTGTACGGTCTATTCAAGCTAAAAGAAGCATTATTATTCAAGTGAAATATTTTATCAGTGGTTAAGTTTTCTTTGAAGTAATGTCACGTTGAATTTTGTGTAATTTACGGTGTTGTGTTGTGAGTTAGTCATTAGTGAATTATTACTGTAATTAAGAGACAGAGAAAAGACTCCAGTTATTTTTACATTACAAATTGTTGTTGGCTGCCTGTGATTTTTATAAAACCGCATCCAAGATCTTCAGGTAAGATGAATAGAATAATTTCATTCTTTGTAACTCATTCTCTGAAGAAGTGTAACATGTAACCTCAAATGTAGGTACACAAATTGCATATTCCTATTTATTTCTTAAACATGTAACCCATTTGTTTTCTATCCATTTCCATATTTCTGACTGGTATAAAGTGTGTGGATATAGTTATTTGGTCCGTTTAGTAAAAGTATGTTAGCATTATATCCATTGAATTAAAAAACCGATTTTCAACATGAACAATAATTTACTGGGTGACTGAAAACCACCTCATGGCAGAATCATGATTTTGTGAAAGAAAAAATAATGGAATAATTGCATATTAGGAATCAGGTATTATTAGGTAAGAACCCAGTAACTACCTACTTTAATTCTATCACAAAATCATCTCATTTACACCTACACATTAAGAACTTCATTTGAATAATTGATAACAAATTATTGTAGTACAAAATGATGGGGTATTTAGAAGTACTATTGTAATTCTGTCAAATTAGCTTTAAATATGGCCTAATAAGCATAATTTGCATTCTCTAATGTGTCATTAAAAACCAATTATCATAGGGATCTTGGAGGCTTTGTCACTGTAAAAGTAAATCTACATTTTAATTCTGATTATAATTTTGTGAGGTCTTTATTTAGTTTTAGCTACTTCAATGGTGCTAGAAGTCACCACATGGTGAGAGTTCTTGCCTTTTGCAAAATCAGTACTTAAACATAGTAACATTATGCTATGAAGTATTGTAGTATATTGAGTTTAGAGACTGTTTGTTCAACATTCCAGGGCTACTCTGAGAGACCATAGTGTGACACAGAGCAAAACACTGTGGTCTTTGAGACTAGCGACCCATTCAAGTATAAATAGATGTACTAGTTTACGGCACAGCTCAGCTTTTTGTGTACATAAAAGGTGTGTATTATACCTATAGTCCTTCCTCTGAATCACTATATGCTACTTTTGCTGAGAACTGTATTGAAATGTGTTTTTAAAAGATCTAAGCAGTCCCGGGAGTCCTTCCGAAGGCTTACCTGGGGCTACCAACCATATACTGTTAGGCAGGATACATTGGGTTTTTTAATCGGTAAAAGTTCGGCATAGCATCCAGGAGGATTTTCCCTCACATAAAAAAAAGATTTAAGCACTGAAACAGATAAAGTAGTTTCAATTTATTACTATGTAAATATATTGAGAAATGTGAAGCAAGTAGACTGAATCCAGGTTCTTCATGTCCCCCGTGATCATTCTTCCTATGATATTTCATCCTTGTTGTAGATAATGAAAAAGAAGTATTGGCTACTACAGAATTTCATCTTGGCGGAGCCGAGGGCGCCCTCTAGTCTAGTCCTACATACACCCTTCTTAACTCTTCTTTACACCTCTAGTAGTATCTATATCACAAAACTGATTTCAACTCCTACTCCTTATTTTATATTTAACAATCATAATTTCGAAGTATAATACAATTTTGTTCCCTTTAACATTTGACATGTCAGTGACCTCATTTAAATTTTGTTTTTGCCTATCACAATACAAACATACTTTATGTGCTAAATTATTCAAAATATCTTTTCAGATTCAACTCTTTGTAGTCTTGTGAGCAGTGAACTGCGAAAATGGGAGCAGAGTAAGTGATTTAAATATTTTATTCAGTTCAACAACACTTTTATAACAAAGATCCAAAATAAGGTGAATGTACCCAGTTTATTAGGATATGGTATAATCTACTTAAGCTTTTTTGACCACAGTGTAACCAATCATACAGCAACTGGCATTTCCGCTACCAGAGGTTTGCCATTAACTTTTGAAACTCTTCACGGTTTTGAGCCAAATGGCTACAAATAATCATAATACTACCCAAAGGTGTGAAGTAGATATAATAAATGTCTTCAAACTTAGCAGATTTCTATTAAGTTTGTATGATATATGGGTTCAATGGGTGTTACACTGGGTTCATAGTCGAGGCCTAATAATAATTTATAAATGCAAAAGTTTGAGAGTGTAGATGTGGAGATGTGTCATGATTTGTGAGTGTAGACATGGATGTTTGTTACGCTTTCACACTCTAACGGCTGAACGAATTTGGTTGAAATTTGGTATGGGGATATATTATAGTCTGGACTAACAATATCGGGACAAAAAATAGTTTTATCCCGGGAACGGGAACGAAATACAACACAAGCAGAGTGACGGGCGCCATCTGGTACGATTATAATCCATATAAATATTATAAATGTGGAAGTTTGTGAGTGGATGTTTGTTAGTCTTCACGCTCGACCGGCTGAACGTATTTGGTTGAAATTTAGTACAGGGATACATTATAGTCTGGAATAACACATGGCTACTTTTTATCCCAGGAATAAGTTCCTACGGCAAGCGGGAAGGGGAAACTGCGGGCATTAGCTAGTAATCCATAAATAACAAATTAAATCAGAAATCTAAAATCTCTGTATAACGGTAATATAACATTATAAAGGTGAATGATGAATTCTGAATCTTCAATATATTTTAATAAAATCGACTGGGGTGAAGAACTTGTGATTTATTCCATTTTTGTCAGTCTGACTTGTGATTTGGAATAGTATTATGATAGTTTGAGTGAGAACTCCGGAGGTTAGGTATAACTCAGAGGTTAGGTACAATAATAGGCTTTAAAGGATTTTGGGATAACATAGAACAGTGTATGTTTTTCTATGCCCTCTTTCTATACACACATATATTTGGTTTCAAAACAAACCGTTGGTCGACCACTCTGGTTTTCCACCGAATAACCTCATTTCGTAGTTTATCCCTCAGAGATACTCCAAGCATGGCTTGTTCCATAGATTGCTGTGCAACTTTGAGGACCCAGCCCAAAGGGATCTTTCTCGCGATTTCCTTGTCCATGATAACGTCCCCAAAATATGTTTACTTCTGGACATCCTCAAGCCTCGATCCTTCGACGTAGATTGGTCCCGGCATGACGTACTCATTGAACATGACCTTAGTTTTCTCAAAGTTCATGCCGAGACCAACACGTCGAGACGCACCGTTTAGGCTGTGCGAAATTCCGCCCAACTGTTCCAGCGTCTCCGCCACTACGACGATGTACGTCGTCGGCAAATCTAAGGTGCGAGATGCGCACGCCGTTGATGTTCACGCCCAATGCTTTCCAGTCCAGCATCTTGAAAACGTCCTCCAGCGCTTTTGTTAGGACACAAATGAAAGGTGCCCAATGTGGCATCTATTTTTTTTTATAATATTAGCAACAACTGATTAGATAATAATGATACTCTTTATTTGTAGGGAATACCTGTTATCTTTCGTACAACGCTTGCGCGAGAAGTTGAGACCCGCTTGGGAAGACTTTCTTCGCAAGCATATTTCACTGAACTAATTCAATCGCGCATGTTTAATATAATGTTTCATTCGATAAATGATGATGTTGTAGGAATTCATTGTTTGGCTAACCAACTGTGATGTGGTTATATATTAGGTGCTTACACATCAAATTGGCGTTTTTCGTACTGGCCACTTTAATTACGATTTTCTCCTCTTTGGTAAGGAATTCCAAATTCAAATTTTCCCAGCTATTTACTCATGTATTTATCCTTCGATGACCGTCATTAATTTGTTTTTTTCTTCTGTTTTTTCTGTTTGCGTCACTCATTTTACAAAATGGAAAACTTAAAATATCGCATTATTTACGAGTACGAGTTCCGCCGTGGCACTAGTGCTGCGGAAACGACTAGAAGGGTGAATGATGTGTATGGCGGTCATGTTGCAAAAGAAAACACAGTTCGTTTTTGGTTCCAACGTTTTCGTTCAGGAAATGTCGACCTGCAGAACAAGCCCTGTGGACGGCCTGAGACTCAAGTTGATAATGAAGTATTGAAGGCTATTGTGGAAGCGGATCCATCTCAAACCACGTCCGAGTTAGCTGCAGGCTGCGGTGTTAGTGATAAAACTGTTTTAATTCACTTGAAGCAAATTGGGAAGATTAAAAAGCTTGAAAGGTGGGTACCTCACGAATTGACTGAAGCAAACCGGCAAAAGCGCGTCGACTGCTGCGTTACATTACTGAACCGGCACAATAATGAAGGTATTTTAAACCGAATCATTACCTGTGACGAAAAATGGATTCTTTACGATAATCGAAAGCGCTCAGCGCAATGGTTGGATCCTGGCCAGCCAGCCAAATCCTGCCCCAAGCGAAAATTAACCCCAAAAAAGTTACTTGTAAGCGTTTGGTGGACTAGTGCCGGTATTGTTCATTACAGTTTTCTCAAATCTGGCCAGACTATTACGGCTGATGTCTATTGTCAGCAATTGCAAACCATGATGGAAAAGCTAGCGGAACCATGATGGAAAAGCTAGCGGCTAAACAACCTAGGCTGGTCAATCGCTCCACGCCACTGCTGCTTCACGACAACGCTAGACCACACACTGCACAACAGACGGCTACCAAATTAGAAGAGCTTCAATTGGAATGTCTAAAACATCCTCCGTACTCCCCGGATCTTGCTCCAACAGATTACCATTTTTTTCGAAATTTGGACAACTTCTTGCAAGGGAAAAAATTCAACTCTGATGGGGCAGTCCAAATCGCCTTCACAGATTTTATTGATTCCCGTCCGACTGGTTTTTTTAGTAAAGGGATCAATGAACTACCTATGAGATGGCAAAAATGCCCTTTCGTAGACTTAATTCACCTGCATAATTCACCCAGGTGCATTAAGTCAACCAAATAGTGTACCTTATTCACCCAGGTGCATTAACTCAACCAAAAAGTGTACCTTATTCACCCAGGTGCATTAACACAACCAAGTAGTGTACCTTATTGACCCAGGTGCATTAACACAACCAAATAGTATACCTTATTCACCCGGGTGCATTAAGTACACTTATTTAGCATCATTAATTCACCTAGGTTGGTCATCCATGTATGTAACCTATTTTAAGATGCTGCTTTAATGACCTATCGATATAATATAGTCGGATAAAAGTTATGTAACCTATTTTAATATAAATTATTTCCATTAACACTGGTAATTAACGGATTTCTTTAACGCAACATTCCTAAAAAAAGTCCTACTATAATGCGTTTGTCAAATAAACTTAACTGAGCATCTTGGATGATTTTATCGTTAATTTGACTGGTCTGTCTGCGTTTTCCAGGATTGCGTATCATATTTGCATGTCTTTTGAATGCATTTAGCACCTGTAATAATTTTGATTGTTTCGTCGAAAGCGGTTATTTAACGAAAGATGCAAACCCTCAATATAATTAATTGTTTGGTGTCGTTCACTAAAGATACACCACTTCTTTACTAAGCCGGATTTCATCCAGTAGGTCTTAAAATAATTGAGAAAGGATTGTACTTCCTTAAGATTTGCGTATTGTTGTACAATATAATTCCATCCTTCAATAATTTGCTGTTCTGGTAGTAATGCCAAGTTAGAGCACAAGCTAATACATCGGCTATTATTTTTAGACCCTATCTATAATCAAAGACTTACCTTTTCGTCTTAAGCTTTCACGAAAGTGATAATAGCCGCCCTTCACGATACAATAGGGAAACAATGATGAAATAGCTTACATTCATTGATATATAGACTTTAAATAATCTAAGCTTTCATTGTACTATATTCATAATCGCAATTAAATTGCATGGGTTTCCAATCTTCAGAAATTTGTGAGATTATCATTTTGAACATAATATTGTCGGAGTTATAATCTTTATGTGACATCAATGCGTAAATAAGAGGTGTAATATTGGTAAATATTGGTAAATATTACACCTCTAAAAAATAAAAAAAGTTACATACCAACGTGGATGACCAACCTAGGTGAATTAAAGATGCTAAATAAGTGGGTGGGTGCACCAGTGCCACACCAGGAACCAGTGGCACACCATTTCAAACTTTAAATAGAAATGTTAAGCTTCTGTTTAATATCCCGCCATTTTTTTTGCGATTGGTAGGCTTGTCTTATTCCTACCAATCATATAATCACCGTTAAAAGCTATACACACGCCACCTACTTCAGTGAAAACCGATAATCTAGAATGACAATCGTTAATTTCGCTGCCGGCGGCCATAATAGTAAGCTACGCGTACTGCGGCAAGTTTTAACATCTTTCTGTGTCTTTGTTTTAATCAATTATTGTAATTTATTTCCGAATTTGCATTACTGTTTGATACACATAGCAATAATATTACGTTTTATTTTATCAAAAAATGCTAAAATACAGCTTTAATATTCAATGGTTAACTACTGGAACACAAAATGAATAATTTTCCAGTTGCATACCAGTTGGTCTGCAACTGGTAATTAAACTTTTTGATACATTTCCAGTTGCAGACCACTGGTTTATACTAATAAAATTTATACAATTAATTAGATTATTAGCCACCGAAAAGAATATTATTCAAGTAAGTATAAGGAGGAAGATGTCTTGAAAAGTTATAGACGATATACGCAAAGGTGCAGAAATTAGAAACACATTTAGAATATAATACGGCCGTCATCTATACTACATATAATAAAATGATAGAAAAGTCAAAACTGTACATTGGATATATTAAAAAAAAATCTCGCCGGGTGCTCTAAATAGGATACCGAAGCCGAAAATGTAGTTAGAAAACAATTGTCTGTCGGTTTGTCTGTTTGTCTGCTCTGTTTGCTTTGCTTTGTCCGGAAGGATCCCGAAAAGTACTCAATGGATTTGGTTCAAATTTTGCACAAATATTAACTAGGGGTAGGGTCTTCAAATAGGCTATCACGCTACATATCCTAGGGGCAAATATATTATCACGCTACATATCCTAGGGGCTAAGCAGAGAGCTATCAAATTGTCATTATAACATAATTTTCACGCGTACGAAGTCGCGGGCAACAGCTAGTAAATAAAATAAAGCTAGTTGTGATAGGGACCCTAATCTTAATAATTGAAAATTGATTGAGCTGATGCTCGCGACTTCGCCCGTTTGTAATTTAGTTCCCGTTCCCGCTTCCAGGGGAACATGTTCCCGGCATAAGAGGTAGCTTATTTGTTAATCAACACTACTCTATCCCTGTCCAAATTTCAGGCCGGTCCGTCCAGCCAGAGCGTGATTGAGTAACAAACATTCAAACATCTTCACAGACTTTCACATTTATAATATACTAGCGGACGTCACGCGGTTTAACCCACGCAGCTCCCGTTCCCGTGGGAATATGGGAATAAAATATAGCCGATGTTACTCAGGGTGAATATAGCTTTCTAAAGGTGAAATATTTTTTTAAATCGGCGCAGGTCTTTTTGAGTTTATTCATTACAAACATTCACACAAAAATACTAAAATGTAGATGTAGGATTTTAACTGATAGTAGCTGTTACCTACTGGCAGTTGTGTCAGGAATATGTATATTTTAAACCTAATTAAGAATTGATTTAGAACTTTAATATTTTAACTGATGATACCTAATTAATTTTTATTCTATTTTATTCAAAGAAGTTAAAATAAGTATAATAACAGTTGTGTCAGAGATATTAATCTTAATAATAGGCTAGGGAGTAATGAAATGCCTACTTACTTCCTAAAATTGATAAGTTTAGCCAAAACTTTAACGTGCATTGCCTAGTTATTGGTTTAGAACCTTAACATTTTATTTTTTAAGTAATTGAAATATTTATGAGTATTTTATTATAACAAACAATAACACTAGTCACATGGATCTCTAACTAATTATTCAGGTAGTGATAAAATTAAATAAACATTTACATATACCCTATACGTAACTTGTAGACTGATTAACATGTGTTAATTACTAAGTACGAAAGCTTAATAAACTTTAAAAAGTAATTATGCCTTAAAAACATTTGTTATATTTACTGGTTTGTTATTGGCACAATGCCTGGTTTGTTACTGGTGCCGTCTGGTCGAACTTAGGCACATTAGGAGATCCCGCATAATTTTTTTAATAAAAAAAAACTTAATAGCTGCTAAGTAAAATAAAATATGCTACATGATTCTATGGTAAATAAAGAGTATGTTCCTTGCTTTTAGCAATAATTGTCGCAATAACAAAGACACATCATGTAAAAATGTGTCAAATTCTCGCTTAATCGCTTTGCCACTGGTGCACCCACCCTACTTAATGCACCTGGGTAAATAAGGTACACTATTTGGTTGTGTTAATGCACCTGGGTCAATAAGGTACACTACTTGGTTGTGTTAATTCACTTGGGTGAATAAGGTACACTATTTGGTTGTGTTAATGCACCTGGGTGAATAAGGTACACTATTTGGTTGACTTAATGCACCTGGGTGAATTATGCAGGTGAATTAAGTCTACGAAAGGAAAAATGCATAGAAAACAATGGTTCATACTTTGATTAATTAAATATATTATATTTAAAAATATTCGACTTTTTGTTCCTCCTATACAAAACGCCAATTTCATATGTAAGCACCTAATATTTTCGGTATTGTTCTCTATCCCCATTTGGTGCCTTGGCAGTTATTTGGCGGTTAAGGCCCGTTTGCCCAATACTCTATGATTTGATACTGCTGCATCCCCTAAGCGAAGTACACTTGTCTTCTACAATAAAGAGGCTATCTAATGCAACTAATAAAATAAGAGAAGCCAGCGGTTCCTGAGATGAAATAAGCAAAAAACTACTAAGTACAGCTTGGCAAAAAAGGGAAGAAAATAATGGAGGAGCCACTGTGCTGTTCCACCAATCAGTATCCAGTTGTCAACAGCCGTCAATAAAACCCACCAATCAAATTGTATACCGTCATTGGCTGACAGACATATGTGACGTTATTGGCAGCTCTTTAGGGTTTCGTAGCCAAATGGCAAAAACGGAACCCTTATAGATTCGTCATGTCTGTCTGTCTGTCTGTCTGTCTGTCTGTCCGTCCGTCCGTGTGTCACAGCCATTTTTCTCCGAAACTATAAGGCCTATGCTATTGAAACTTGGTGACTTCTGTGAACCGCATTAAGATTCTTATATAAAACTAGAAAAAAAGTAGTAAATTTTGGGGGTCCCCATACTCAGAACTAAACCTCAAAAATTTTTTTTGCATCAAACCCATACGTGATATACCATCTATAAATAGGTCTTCAAAAATGCCATTGAGGTTCCTAACATCATTTTTTTCTAAAATGAATAGTTTGCGCAAGAGATACTTCCAAAGTGGAAAAATATGTGTCCCCCTAACTTCTAAACTAAGAGAATGATAAATCTAAAAAAATTATATGATGTACATTGCCATAAAAACTACCAAGGAAAATTAGTTTAAACGAGCTAGAGCTGGTAGTTTTTTTTAATACGTCATAAACCGCAATTTTCGGTTAGAAAAATCACTACCACTGCGAACGTGTTAAAACATCAATCAAAGTTACAACGAACTATAAGAACTTTTATATTATGTTACTAGCTGCTACAAAACCCTTCATGGGCGAGTTGCACTTGGCACTTGGCCGGTTTTTTTGACAATGTAGCCAGTCAGCAAAATATTAGTTCTGTTTCTAGACTTTAATGCCAAGCTGTACTTACATATTTTTATGTACGTCACACGTAATGATAGTTCATGAGTTTAGTGCGGATAGTTAGACTAACACCTAACACACTCGGCTTCTCTAATTTAAATTTTGTTTTTGACAATCTTTACGAAAAGTTTCTCAAAATCAAAGACATAATAAGTATTAATAAGTATATTTTTAAGTCTTTGTGTGTGACAGATAGTTTGAGCTAAGTCTATGTTTCTATTCATATGTCAATCTTCTAGACTAATGTGACACAATTAATTGTCAAAAAATACTAATGTGTAAATAGAAGTTACCAAATAAATTATTTTCAAATATGCATTAAACATATTTCATACAATAATGGGCCAGTCTAATTTCACTATAGATATAACCATTCATATAAAAGATTCTGTTGGCATCAAAACAAGGTACTTACATAAGTCGCATTTTAAACTGATCAGAGTGGCAAGTGTGAGTTTTCAAGTGTGGAATTGAGACACCGCCACCTAGCTGTAAACCTGGACACTTGTCTCGATTCCATACAAATCGGCGATAACGCGCTCACCGTGAATGTCGACAGGTGCACGCCAAAAGTCGCACTTGCCACTCAGTAGCCCCTGTAGTATGGCTGTCGCGACCAATGAAACGTCAAAGGTATCAGAAAACACTGGTGTCAATTTTAATATAGTGGGTATGAATAAATAATTATAGACATTCTCACACAACGTCATCTAACCAAATAAAGCTTGTGCTATGAGGCCTTAGACAAATGAAATAAAATAAATGTAGTACGTAACATTAAGTGTTTGCTAATAAATCTGATAGAACAAATTACATCGATTGTGATAAAAAGGACATAAGACCAGATTTGCAATGGCAAACTATCAGATGCGCAGAGGACCTAATATTTTTTTGACATATTACCAATATTTAACAGGTACTACACATAAGTTCAGAAACGTAAATTACCGTACACGTTAAGAACCATAATATTTCTACAGGATACACACTGGAGCAAAAGTTAACAATAAACTAAATAAAAGTGTCTGGCAAGTTGTGATTTTGAATTATGGTATTTCGCGTGTACTGTAATTTGCTTTGAAGTCTCGTAGTACACATAGGTTACTTAGGAACCACTGAAAAACAAAACGTGCGTAGTCGCTTTGAGTTTGACGTACTTAATAGTTATTTATATTCACATGAATGCCATTTCTGATCATAGTCTCTAAATTGCAGAGTGTTTCATAATATTGTGAACGGAGAAAAAGTATATCTTCAGAAGGACGGGAGGAATATAAATTTTGTAAGTATAAGTTGATTTATTTTGTTCACAGTCCCACCAAAAAAGAAAAGGCTGCCAACGGCGAGAGTTTCGAAGATGAAATTAAGAAGAAGAAGAAGAGTAAAAAACACAAAAAAAGAAAACATGCTTCTGAGGACGGCACGGACAAGGGATATAAAAAAAGAAAGAAGTCTAAAAAAGAAAAAATCAAGAGTCCTAAAATAGAGAGTGACACTTCTCTCTCTGACGTCGAGGAGTTGATTAATAAAAGTAAAGCTCTTCAAACAAAAACATTAGCTACTAACACAAGGCCAAAAAATGGTGAAGCTTCAAATAAGTCCCTCAGTAAAGAGGAAGAGTCTAAAAAAATTGATGAAGTATTGTCCTCAAATTCGGGAAGTGAAAATTATCAAGAAGATTGTGCGAGTCCGGAGGTGGTTATAGAAGTAGATTTAAACCTCGAAGATCTAATGAAACAAAAGGAGCTATTACAGGCACGTCTGGTCGCCTATTACTCTGATAAAAGTGACGATGACGACCATAAAGGTCGCAAATCCGCTGATGTTATATGTATAAATGATGATATCAGATCACCAACTACAAAAAAAGCTAGACGAGACAAGGACCTTGACCATAGAAGTGTTAAAAAAAAAGTTAGTAAAGACCGTTCTGCAGAAAGGGAAAAACATAAATCACGGAAACATGAGGAAGATTTAAGAGAGATCATTAATAGAGAAAATAGGAGAGAGATGGAGAAAAGGTTCGAAGAGAGGGAGAGGAAGGAAAAAGAACGTCGTAGGTTAGAGGAACGCGATCGGGAGAAAAGACGTGAACGTGAACGTGAAAGAGAGAAGGAAAGAGAACGGGAGAGGGAACGTGACAGGGATAGGGAAAGAGACCGTGATCGTGATCGTGACTTGAGGCGGAGAGACAGAGATAGAAGTTATCGGAGGTCTCGGGAGCGGTCGTATTCGCCGCGTGGTGACCGCAGGCTAGACCGTGATAGGAGGTCCCGAGAACGTTATAGGGATCGATCGAGAGACAGAAATAACAAATCTCAATCGAGAACGACAAGAAAGGTAACATAGATTTTTTGTTTTTTAAATTTCTCCTATAGTTTTTAGTTGTGCAATTTAACTTAGTAATTTTTCAGTGAAATGGATTATTATTAAAATATTTTTCCTTTACTTCATCTGATTCACAAAACATGTACGGTAGTCAATGCGTTGGCTACTCTACATGTTTTGTCATCACAATGGATATAGCCGACTTTGGTACCTGCTCTCGATTGCATCCTTTCTTTCAAAATAGATGTAGATGGGTAGATGGTTACAGGACAGGGATGGAACATTTCATATTTGGGGCAGCCGTTTTAAATAGCTTAAAAGAATATGAAGCTGTAATCTTGTATTTTTATATTTCAGAATTCCACTCATGAAGTGGCACAGATAGTACCCAGCTCGAGCGAGGAAGAATTAGACATAAATATTAACACCGACGAGGAAGAAGAAACTGAAGAACAAATTATTGAAAGAATGCGCAAACAGAGAGAACAGCTTATGATGGTAAGTGTCAAGTTACACACTCTCAGATGTCCCCAATTGTTAGTCCCATCGTAACTTAGTAGTAGTTGGTATTCGCACTGTCGTCTAATCAAAAAAAAATTGGTACTCCTTGTTCATGTACTTCATGTTTTAGCCCCTTACGTCAATGGAATTATTTTAATTGTTAGAATAGATAAATAAATAAATAAATAAATATTGTTGGACATTCACACAACATCATCTAGCCCAAACTAAGAAAGAAAGAAAGAAAGAAAGAAGCTTGTGATATGGGATCTAGACGACTGATAGACATACTTATATATTTCTAAATACATACATATTATACATAGAACACACCCAAACTCCGAAACAAACATTTGTGGTTCACACAAATATTTGGACCGACCCGGGAATCGAACCCAGGACCTCCAGCGCCGCAGGCGGTATCACTACCGACTACGCCACAGAGGCAGATGAAACTTTATTATTTATTTATAAATAAAATAAATAACTGAACCATGTCTAAGGTACAGGGATGTAATAGGGCTGCACTATTAGCAAGCCTCTCTTGATCGAGATTACTGCTCGTTCGATCTAAGTTTGCCGCTCGGCTCCATACTAAAGTCGATTTTTTAATTAGACGAAGTAAATTGACAGCAACTAATGTCACTTCTTCATACAATGTTGCTTATTTTCTATGACGAAGTGACATTAGCTACTGTCAATTTACTTCGTCTAATTAAAAATCGGGTATACGCCTCTACTCCAGCGGCAAACTTAGAGCGAACGGGTAGTACTTTCATACATCGATGTTTAATGTTCCTTATTTTCAGAATCACTAAAGCTCTACTCCGGAACAGTATTGAATCATATAAAAATGTTTCGTTTTTTTTCCTACAGCGGCTTGGCAACGACAAACAAGATGTGCAACAAACAGGAAACAAACCACAAGAAATGCCTTCTCCGGCTGTCAAGACTGACTCAAAATTGGAACGGAAAAACAGTAGTCGCGATCGTAAAGAAAGTGATTCCGACTCAAAATTGAAAGAGAAGGACACCAAATCTGATTCTAACATGAGTGAAATAGTAAAGAATGCACAAAATGAGAAAACGAGTGAACTTAAGTTGGGAAAGTCCGTCAAGAGTGGCGAATGGGATATGTTTTCCGAAAACTTTAGCATTGATGTGAGTATGGTATGGTTCGATGAGTTTTAAACTGAACATTCTTGGCGAACAGAACAGATTTTATTTATTTATTTATTTACATCTCATCGCATGCTGTTCGTATTCTGCAATGCAAAAATCTACTAAATTATTAATGCAAAAGTTAATCTGTTACGTTTTCACGCCTGAATCACTGAGCCCTTTCTAATGAAATGTGACACAGTAATTAAATTTAGAGCTTGGGCCCATAGGCCATCTTTCCCGAAAACAAATTCCTATGGGAAACGGGTTTAAGTAAATTTTACCATCCGTATGAAGCCGTGGGCATTTGCTAGAAGAATATAATTATACCTAATATTTCTTGTTGGAGTCTGCTCCTTTCGCAGCGGTAGTGCAGTTTGTATTATGACAACTTAACCTTGTTAATATTCCTTAACTTGTTTTTTTATGTTTTTTTTATTGATTCAGACACCGACGGCTGGTAAGCCAAGAGGCAAGAATGCCGCTGAAAATCCTTCATTAACAGACAACTGGGATGATGCTGAGGGCTACTATAGGTAAATAATTCCACTACTTTTGTTTTAACTTGATCTGAGCATTTTTATTTAAGTATTTATCATTGTACATTTTGTTAGATCTTATTGTGTTTAAGACACGACGGAAGACACGACGGTTAGACCAATAATTTTGACGCGGATTTTTTGCTTGAAAGCCGATCGAGAAAACGGAGGGTAGGTATAAGTTCAACCGGGTTGGACCAAATTTTGATGCGGATTTTTTGTTTGAAAGCCGATCGAGATGATTCTTACTATAAATTTGGATCTTTAACTTACACTACCTACCAATATGATGAAGGGATCCCCTGACGTTCACAAAATTTGGTATACTGTTATTTTGATGGTAGTATCCATTAAATAGGAAATCGATCTTGCTGCTGCATCCATACCCCACTGAAAAAAATATAGTATGCAGGTATACTGCCTCTGTGGCGCAGTCGGTAGTGATACCACCTGTGGCGCTGGAGGTCGTGGGTTCGATTCCCACCGGAGACAAATATTTGTGTGACCCATAAATGTTTGTCTCAAGAGTCTGGGTGTTTCTATGTATAATATGTATGTATTTAAAAGTATATAAGTATTCATATCCGTGGTCTGATACCCATAACACAAGCAGGTTATTCCTAGCTTACTTTGGGATCAGATAGCGTTGTGTGAAATGTCCGTGAATATTTATATTTATTTATATATTTATATAATTTTTGGGCTTATCAGGAAAACCACAGTATCAGGATCTTTGAATTTTCAAATTAATTACTTGAAATGTAATTAATAGTTTAAGAAAATATACCTTAAAATACTAAGCAATTTATATGTATTTGTACAGAGTACGCATTGGCGAGACACTGGATAACAGATATTCGGTGTACGGCTACACCGGACAGGGAGTGTTCTCAAACGTGATACGTGCTAGAGACCAGGCACGCGGGAACACCGACGTAGCCATCAAGATCATTCGTAACAATGAGATCATGTAAGTTTCTTTTAAAGTACTAGTAAAAAAGTATGTAAGTATAAATATCCATTGTCTGATACCCATAATTGACTGCCTCGTTGGTCTAGAGCTCATGATGAGCTGCGGATCACGAGGTCGAGGGTTCGATTCCCCCCCCCCAAAAAAAAAAAATGTGTGATCCGTAAATATTCGTCTCGAGAGTCTGGGAGTTTCTGTGTATTATATCCGTGGTTTGATACCCATAACACAAGCAGATTCATCACAGCTTCATCTTCATCGTCGGATGGCGTTGTGTAACCACGAAGACTCGCTCTATCCTTTTCTCAAATCCCTTACATTGCTTGTATGCAATCTTTCACTTTCATGTATTTTTCTCATGTAGATGCATACTAATAAATTGTCGATTAGTTACCATTCATTAAACAGTATTAATGTCAACATTATTGTTTATTGTTATTTTGGTTATGCTATTAATTAGTTTCTATTAATTAGCACTCATAGATAACTAAGTTTGACATTAAGCGATTTGAGAAAAGAGTCGGTTGTGGTTTCGTGGATGGTACTATCTATTACTAACACAACATAATTATCTTAACTTTACTAAAGCCTTGATGACATAGAGCTAGTTTACAAGTTACAAGACAGCGAGTTCGCGAACAGTGTCATTCAGCTTTTGTACACAGTGTCATTGAGCTTTGTATAATCTGAATGTGACTGTGTACAAAAGCTGAATGTAAAACACTCGTTAACTTTTAAACTCGCCAACTTAACTTGAAAACTCGCTCCGTATCATCGAGGCTTTACAGAATATCTTCAAAACGAAACAATTACCTGTAAATTACACAAAAAATGTATTCACCAGGCACAAGACTGGTCTGCGCGAGTTGGAGGTCCTCAAACGTTTGAATGATGCGGACCCTGAAGATAAGTTCCACTGTCTCCGTCTATTCCGGCATTTCTTCCACAAGAGGCACTTGTGTATGGTGATGGAACCTCTATCGATGAACTTGCGAGAGGTGCTGAAGAAGTATGGGAAAAGTACCGGAATACATATAAAGGCAGTTAGGAGTTATACTCAGCAAATTTTGTTGGCGCTAAAGTTACTGAAGAAAGCTGGGATACTACATGCAGGTTAGTTTGTAATAAAATAAAGTTCCATATTATATTTTACTTGAATGTATTTTGAATTTGGCTGCCTCTTTAGTGGCAGTGTATGAGAGTTATTGCTCGAGTCTGAGGTTCGAATCTCGGGTTGGAATAGATATGGTGTTGAGCCGTAAAATTTATTTCTTTCGAAGTTTGTGTGTGTTTCTAAGTATTTTTTTATTGTTATTCCCTTTAGCCGTTAGAACGTGATTAAATAACAAACATTTTCATATACTTTTACATTTAAAAAGTTTGTAGGATTACATAGTTTATTTATTTATATAATATCATTTGGCCATCCTCAATAATTGGACTATCGAACTCTATAAGAATTTTTGAAATACAACCATTAGTTCCTGGGATTTAAGCTTTCAATAAAAAAAAGCTCTTCAGCTTTATAATTTTACTTTGATAACAAAGTGGTTACTAGTCGAGAGCTAAACTAATAAATTTTTGTCTTTCCATCTTTTTCAGATATAAAACCCGACAACATTCTCGTAAACGAAAGCAAATTAATGCTCAAGTTATGCGATTTCGGTGCGGCTGGACATGTATCTGACAACGAAATTACCCCGTATCTCGTTTCGCGATTCTACAGATCCCCAGAAATCATTCTAGGTGTACCTTACGATCATGGCATTGATATGTGGTCTACAGCATGCACCATATATGAGCTATCGACAGGCAAAATTATGTTTAGCGGCAAATCCAACAATGAAATGTTGAAATACTTTATGGATCTGAAGGGAAAGATACCGAATAAAATCATCAAGAAGGGGCATTTTAAACAACAACACTTTGATGCGAATTGCAACTTTTTGTATCACGAGTTGGACAAGATTACGGAGAGGGTGAGTATTTATTTTTGTATTATAACTTGTCTTGTTATTGTTAGAAGCAACTATCGTTTGAAATTCCAATTTATATTCAGAAACCTTCACAAAATGTCTATCAAACAGTGAATGTCGCCCTGGCTTCGTTGTTATGACAAAGCATTAAATAAAAACCGGCTAAGTGCGAGTTGGATTCGCACATTTCGTGCATATTTGTTGTTATAGCGGCAACAGAAATACATCATCTCAAAGTTTCAACTGTCTTGCTATGACGGTTCATGAGATACAGTCTGGTGTCTGACAGACGTATGGACAGACTGACATCGGACTCTCCGTATTAGGGTTCCGCTTTACCATTTGGGTACGGAATTTAAAAATGAACATAAGCGATTTGGAGCTCTATTTCAAGTTCTAAATTTGTTTTTTGTATTCTTTCACAGGAAAAAGTCGTAGTAATTTCAAGTATCAAGCAGACTCGCGATCTACAAACAGAGTTATCGCCCCCACATCACAAAATTTTGGCGCCCGAAGCTAAGAAACTAACACAACTGAAGGACCTATTGGAACGAATGCTCATGTTAGACCCAGCCAAGCGCGCCTCTGTCAATCACTGTCTAACTCATCCTTTCATTCAGGAGAAAATATAAATAGATCCATTGTAATGTCTGGTTTAGGGTAACTTACTAACAGAGATGTGCTATGCCAAGTTGATATGGATGCGCTGATATCCATAAATCACATTCGTCGGTCCGCGTTCTACTTGTGCGACTGGCGAATAGGATTGGTGGATCTCAAACCTGTCCATAGCAACGTAGCATAGCACATCTCTGGTAGAAATGCACCCTAAAGGGTAGAGCTACCTCTGACGACTGTATCATTTTCTGTTACTTAGAACTGTAAAGAGAGAAAGAGTGAAAGAGTGCGGAAGATCCACGGAATAGATAATTTCTTCGTGAACTGTCGCAATAGCTCTCTATCTCGTTTTAGTAACTTGCGGGTCGAAGTACTAAGAAAGGGATAGAAGTATATGAAAGTGCAACGCAGTGCGGTCAGATGTAGCTCAATCCTTATACAAAGTGAGCGTAAATGAACGACGGGGTTTCTCTTTTTAAAATTCTGAAATAGACCTTACTATATTGCAATAAGTTTTAATATTCTTATTTCTTGAGATAAATATCACATGAAAAGGAAATTAGACTTTATTGCTATGTATAAAAGCTCTTTCCAGAATAAGACAAGAACTTTTGTGTCTTTATAACATCGAATCGTATTAGAATCATCGATTATGCGACCAACTTACCAATCCATTCTTTGTCTCTTTTATACTTAGGTAAAATGTTGCATTATCTCTTTCGTTAACTCATTCTTGCGGGTAGTCAAAAATGATTTTTTTGTCTTTTTATAACCTCAGCTGAAAATCTTTGTTAGGTGGGGTAATCGGTGATTCTACTTAACCATGGAACTCTTAGGGCGCTTATACATTACTAAGTTATTTGCAATATACTCTAGGAATTGTGTAAAGGCTGAAATGGCAGAGCTGAAAAAGAAAAGTATTTTTGTAAGCAGTTTTGAGTCTTAAAAATGAGGCCTTAAAACTTATATTTGAATGTGTAAATTTACATTGGCAGCGTACTTAACCAGTACTACGTTACTCATGTGTTCAATCAATCAATCAAATCAGCCTATAGCAGTCCACTGCAGGACGTAGACACCTCCCAATTTACGCCACACGGTCCCGCCTTACGCGTCTGTTTATGTCCGAATGGGTCCAAATCTGTCTACCAGATGTAGGAATCGTTACACACGATTCTGCTCCTTTCACATCCAGTCCCGCCCTGCTCATTTTGAGTTTTATCAAAATTCAGGTCGATACCAGCATCTCCAGATGTTTAGCATTCCACTCCATCAGACCTGCAATGAATTAGTTCTACTTCCAATTTAGGCTTTAACTGCCATTTTCTCAATCATCTAAAAAATATAAGAAGCAAAAAGTTTATCGCCAAATATTTTTGATATTTCTTGAATTTGATCATTACGGTTCCGTAAGTACTTAATTGGAATGACATTTCAACCGTATGGATGTATTGATAGTGTTGATTCTAGTGGCGTTATAGCAACTATCAATACTTAGGATTGTACAAGCGCCCTAAAATACCATTTTCCACGAATAGTTAATCAAGTTATAATATTACTTTGTTACTGTTTAAATGTAATAAATATACTTAGTAAATAAATTATAAGTTTTTTGACGCATTGTGTTAATCCATGTGTCTATTAAGTAACAGAGACTTTTCAATCGCAATTATTGTTGTGACTGCTGATATTTCCCGAAGAATGCTTAAAAGATTAAAATTTTAGGTTTCGACGGTATGTGCGTTTTATACTTAATTATATTATGTACATAACAAAAAAAGTTTACATGACTGTCACACAATAAAACGTTATTATTTACATTGGAAGATAATCTTCTCCATTAGCTTAGCTGGACATCCTGTAAGGCCGCAAACTGGATGTCGGCTACGAGCGGGCGACGGTTACTGCGGCGCTAGAGTGGAAGAGAGTAAGGCCACAAAATAATAAGCACAGAAGGAAATCTACATACGAAGTGAGCTTCGGCTACGCACACATAGACACCGCTCAGTTCACGACAGTTCACGGAAATGAGTTTAAAGGAGTTTAATAGTAATTTTGATACTTGTTTGTGTGCGCTGCCGAAGGGTAGGTTTGAAAAAAAAGTACATCAAGAGATTGCGTTCTGTACCATATTATATTGTGGTAAGGCAGCTCAACGCTCGCCACCTTAGATCAAGAATAACAACTAGATTACGGGTCGCGAACAAAATGAAAGTTAAAAAGTGCCCAAGTCGATACGTAGTTAAACCTATATTCTATTTATTAGCAATCGTAAATAAATAATTCAAGACTGTATCACATTTAACGTAAAATGTACCTTAAAGTTATTATACGTAAGCATAAAATACCATGCCACTGATATATCAGTTAAGTCGTTTTGTTCCATACGTTTGTATTATTGGATTTGGTTCATAACGTCAACTGTGCCAAAACGTCAACTTCCCAAAACGTCAACTTCTGAAATTGACTTCCCAAAACGTCAAGTTCCCAAAACGTCAACTTCCCAAAACGACAACTTCCCAAAACGACAACTTCCCAAATCGTCAACTTCCCAAAACGACAACTTCCCAAAACGTCTACTTCCCAAAAAGACAACTTCTCAAAACGACTACTTTCAATAAAACCGGCCAAGAGCGAGTCGCACTCCCCCATGACGGGTTCCTTCCGTAGCAGAATAAGGTTTATGTTTATGAAATTATTATTTTTTAAGAGTTTATGGAATGAAAGGCAAAAATTGCGGTTTATGACGTACTAGCTGATGCCCGCAGCTTCGCCCGCGTAAAAGTTTGTTCCCGCTTCCCATAGGAACTATAAATAAATACAAAATATATACAAAATATGCAAAATATACAAAATAATAAAGTTTATATACTTTTCGTTTGTTGGTGTTGCATAAACGATATTCTTGTTGAATTTAAATTAAATATTCTCCCAAATTACTTCGACAGCTTAGGAAAAGTAGGAAAAGGGTAGGTACTCACACGTATTTCCAGGCGAAGAGATCTTGTAGGTCCCCGGGGAATACCTATGGTTATTGAACTTGAATAATAAAGAATATATAAACAGTTTTAGAATTTCGCGAATATATTTTTGAGACGAGGCACGCACGCTCGCGGCCCGCGGCTGAATTCCTTCGAATCTCATTACAGAGTCTTTCTTCCAGCGGCAGCACTAGTCTTGTCTGCCATTGGTGTGAGTTATTTTTTTTTATATATGGACAATGAAAAAAGGCGATGGATGCATGTCGTAACAGTCAGGTACCTGTTCTATTACACCCTGACCGTTGGACTACTATTTACGACACATCCTGTATATACATTCGTCTACGTAGAAATAGAGATCCTTAAAATCCTTAGTAAATTGCCGTAAACTATGTCAAGTAGTTGTTGTCACCCTTAGTCGACGTTTTGGGAAGTTGTCGTTTTGGGAAGTTGTCGTTTTGGGAAGTTGTCGTTTTGGGACAGTCGACGTTTTGGGAAGTCGTCGTTTTGGGACAGTCAACGTTTTGGGAAGTTGTCGTCTTGGGACAGTTGACGTTTTGGGAAGTTGACGTTTTGGGACAGTTGACGTATTGGGAAGTTGACGTTTTGGCACAGTTGACGTTATGAACCTAAACGCAAGGATGTAGTGAGCCGTCTTCTATAGGTGCCGGATTTCTCCCGTCGATATTACATCTAGTTATTCTTGATCTAAGCCCGCCACACAAGCAAACCGCGCTCGGTATATTTGTTATCGTTTGTTCAAAGTTGCCTACTCTCTTGTACTCTGGCGCCGCGCTATCGCGGTCGCCTTCGACCCGCTATCGCAGTCGCCTTCGCCCCGCTATCGCAGTCGCCGTCGCCCCGCTCGTCACTGACATCCAGTTTGAGGCCTAAGGGGAGGGATCACATATAAAAAATTGTAAACATCCCTGAAGTTGTCAACTTTCTCCATCTTGCTAAGGGATCTTGGTCCCAACCGATTTATTGGACACTTGAACACGAATTCCCGAACGTACGACTTTAAAGTATAGACAAAAGTTTATTGTTGAGATTTCTTTTTCCACGTCTTTTGCTGGTTCTAAATTTATGATTATTTATTTATTAATGAATTTATGATTGATTTCACCAGTAAATTTCCCGACTCCTTATCGGATCGCCGCCCTGGTAGGACGAGGCGACACGACGGTGTACCATTTTAAAATTTGAGGGACTATTATAAAGGGTAAAGGGGAAAAAAAACTTTTTCGAGGTATAGAACTTTGAAATGGAATAAAACGAAAGTGATTGTTTTTATTGATATGGAAATGACTTTATTCGAAAGGAAATCTTCTGGCATTATAATTTAAATATGATTTCTGGCATATAACCGCCAGGGCTGGCTCGGACGTAGTCTAATCTAGAGGTCCAATTTTCGATGACTTTCCCAACATTTGTGGCCGTATAGCGACAATATCGCGCCGAATGTTATCCTCCAAGTGGTCAATCGTTTCGGGCTTATCGGCGTAGACGAGCGACTTCACATATCTCCACAGAAAATAGTCAAGTGGCGTAAAATCGCACGACTCTGGAGGTCAATCCACGTGTCCAAAAAGTGAAACTATGCGGTAACCAAACGTTTCCTTCAATAAATCAATTGTGGCACGAGCTATGTGACATGTTGCGCCGTCTTGTTGAAACTACTACTCCTGCACATCATGGTTGTTCAATTGATGAACAAAAAAGTCAGTAATCTTCGCTCTATAGCAGTCACGATTGACTGTAACATTCTGGTCAGCATCGTTTCTAAAGAAGTACGGACCAATTATTCCACCAGCCTATAAAGCACACCACACAGTCAGTTTTACTGGATGTAACGGTGTCTCAACATACACTTGAGGATCATCATCACCCCAAATATGGCAATTTTGTTTATTGATGTATCCATTCAACCAAAAGTGAGCTGCACCGCTAAAGAAAATTCGCTTATGAAAATCACGATACGCATTTCGGACAGAACCATGATTTTCAAAATAAATTTGCACAATTTGGAAGCATTGTTCAGGCTTCAGTCTATTTATGTTAAAATGCCAAACCATACTAAACATAAATCACTTTACAGCTGACAAAAATACCGCCGGTTAAAACAGCTAGGCCAACTTAAAGTTCTATACCTCTAAAAAAAACACCCGTTACTAGGGTGGTTAGAATCGATAATGACTTAGAAAAAAGTCTAAATAATTCCTAAAATGATTGTCAGTGAAAATAAATGAAGTAAGTAGGTACTTAAAGGACAAATCTAAAATGACTGTATTTTCACATCATATAATTATACGGGTGACATTTTTTTGAAAAATGATTCGTTTTAGAATTTGGAATATTGTGTAACTTGATGTTTTTGTATTGTTATCGTAATATTAGTCATCTAAATCATTACTCGATACTTAGTAGCTTACTTTAGTGCAGTGGGAGAGGTACCAATTAAACCCTCATATATTGTAGTGGGTACCACTTTGGTCCCACTCAGTGGGATCATAAGTGCATTGTGTTCGCACTAGTTCAAATCGATTGGATCACGGTTCCTTGACCTGATGCATCCTAATTTCTCTTGTAAATAGTATAAGTACGTAATTACTTTGTATTATTTTGGCAGATATAATATTCAGTGTAGATTAGATAAAGTTCAAGAAGCAATTAGTTAAATTAGCCGATATTGGTGTAACGTTGTACATATTCTATGTACTCTCATACTACTGTGCTGCGAGATTGTTGAACTTTATGTTGAAAATAAATTATTTAGGTAATATTCCTATTTTTATTTTTACGCAATCCTACCAAAAATTCAAATCTGCTAATTAAATGACGTTTGCGAGTTTTTTATAAAACAGGTGCCCGCGTGGCGACGGTCCCCTTGTGACGACGACAAAGAGTACAAAATGTCGCCACCCCATTTGATCCCGAGGATGTCGTAAGAGGCGACTAAGGGAACACTTACGCAAAACAATTAGTTGCACAGAAAATCCCGTCGGCACGACCTGCGCCTGTCCATTTCAACACGGCAAGAGGCTCAATACCTATTACGTGGGATAAAATATAAGGCGAAATGTGGGCACATGCCATGCCTCTGCCTACCCCTTCAGGGACAAAGGCGTGATTATATTTGTGTTTGTATAATATATCTATTTTTATGTCGTAACAGCGTCTTTTGGCTCTCTTATAAAGTTTAGTTCTTACGCCCGCGCCCTTTGAACCCTAAGCCTGCGCCTAGATGAGGTGATTTACGCGCATATCCTTGAGATACTGGACTCGCACACATCGCGTCCAGATGCTGCCACCCGTGTGTTATATGCATGACAGTTTATAGTCATTGATTAAGTCCCATTCTGTAAAACGGTTGGTGGGTTTAGGTGGCCAGAGTGGAAAGGCAGATGCATAGAATAGAAATGTATGTGCGAGTGGACACGCGCTTAAAACGCCTCTTCTGGGCATATAGAATTAGATATCGATATTTGTGGCGATATCTCGAATTTACTAAATTTGACGTTACAGCAAAGCATTTCTGGTCTGTGTTTCTGGTAAAGACAAGGCGGGGAGAAATCTATGATAATATTTGTGGTACACTCTACACCTACACGCCGAAACCTTGCTTGCCCGTGGACTACCAGTAGTATGGAAATGGTAGCGAGGGTTGTCCGTCAGTGAACGTGGAGTTTTTGTTTGAGGCTATTGAGATAACAGTACTGAAACGAAAAGAGATGAAAGGTTACCTACGAGTAGATGTGTAACAACGTCAGCCGTGTCATTTAGTAGCAAATCATAAACCTCTCTCTTTTTGTAAGCATGCCATGAAATTTGATAATGTTACTAGGTAGCGGTAGGTACCTACTCAATTGGCCCCCGTGACATTGTGCCCAAAAGACAGGATGTTTCATTATGCTAAAACCAGCAGATAGGTATAAGAAGATAAGGTGAGTCCTGTTACGTAGGTATATAATGGCTAAGGCTTTATTGCATAATAGAGGCACAGTATATATATGTTGTTTAACATAGAGGTCAGTGCTGTATTGGCATATAACAGATTCGGCAGTATGATTATATTGTCTTCGTAATTGGAGGAATAAACAAAATTTTAATTGTCAAGCTGTCACTATGACATAACAACTATGACAGGTCTGATGCAATGCAACTAAAAAAATTTGTTGAGCGGGAGAAGTTCACACAAGAGACGATTATTGATTTTTATATTATTCTTGATGTTTAATTCAAATAGAAGGGTGTATAATTGAACGCAATGAATAAAATTTATCAATTTATTATGCCTTTTAAAAGTTGACAGATAATTTAGACCCGATTTTCTATTGCTTTGTCCAGGTAAGAGTTCAAATGCTTCACAGGTTATGATTACACTTTCATCAATCGTACCGTTAGATTAATAATATTCGTATATTGCTTGCATTCTTCTATTCCAAACTGCAAAGATTCCTATGTTTACTGTTGCAGAATGTCGGGATCTGAACACATATTGCGCGTTCGTCGTTTGTACAAGTTGATATTCCGAGTACACAGAGCTTTACCTCCGGAACTTCGCATTATGGGAGACAATTACGCAAGAGATGAGTTTAAAAGACATAAAAGTTGTAATCCTGAGGAATCAAAGATATTTCTCAATGAGTGGACGGTATGCATATCAATAAACACAGAACTTATACCTTGTTTAGTTTATAAAATGTAGGTGATTAAACATCTCAGGGGTTGCAGTAATTTATTAAAATTATTACAATGAGTGAGTTCCACATGGAAAAGCACTGAACCCTAAAGATACAAAAGAAACTGAGTATAAGACTGTAGATGAATAATAAGAATACCCTTCAGACCAGCATTGTACTTAAGACTCAATTGTAACATTTTTCAGGATTATGCCATCACGCTAGCAAAACAAATGAAACCATTACAACAGGCAAGGAAAAAGAAAGTGGGTGAATACCTAGACCCTCAAGTACTTGATCACATGACAGACGAGCAGTTGGTACAACTGTATGAGTTGCACAGAGCTGCGACTGATTCAGAGGAACAAGCCACGCCAAAATGATGAATGAGAAATATGATTTTATTCAGTTGGGTAAAATTTAGTTATGCTTGCGAACATCCGTACATTATTAACATTATGCACTAGAAAAGCGTTGACGTAATGAATTGAAAACTTAGAATATAACCACACTCATCTTTGGATGTAGTTTGCTCTGCGATTGTTTTAGTAAAATATTAATTTGTACCATAATTTATACAAAACCAAGTATTTATTAATGAAATTGTAAAGTCACTTTTGCATTATACACAGCTTTTAATTATAAGTTTTAAATAATTTATAATAATAAACAATAATTGTGGCATAGCATATTTATTACTCTGCATTTTTAGTGAATTTTATGTCTTAAAGCATCATAATTAGATAATGTAACTAGTTTAGGTATACAAGTAGCTATTTCAATATAGAAACAATTCTCTTACAACTGTATTTTATTAATCACAAATTTGCCTTCAACAAAGAGGTATGGTTGATTGTATCCCATCTTTAAATACCTTTATGAATTTTTATATTTAACGGGTGTAAACCCCGTTATATGGATCCCCATATATGGAACCCACTAGAAACACTAGGTCTGTATCTTACTACCATTCCACTCTCTCTCTGATTATTCTGACTCCTATTATCTAGTATCTACAGAAATAACCAAGTATAGAAAAGTGTAAATGAACTCTATAAGAGTTCCTCCGCTCAATGGGCTGTGGGTGGTATAGTGCGATGCTAGCGAAATCCTAGAATGTGAGTAAATTATTCCGTAACCACTACTATTATCAAAAAACTATAACATTTTTTACATACCCTACTACCCTACCCTAACATTACCTACATACCCTTTTAAAAAACTACATAACCAATTCAAAATATACTTGGAGTCTGTAAGAGACCATTTCCTTAGCATTCCATGGATTCACCGTGCTGGCGCCGGTTTCTTAGCGCGGGTACAAAGGGAAACACTGTCTGGAACTGCGACCCACATAGGGGCTGCCATAACCACAGAATAACTCTAATAACTTCTGAAACCGAGGGCACGATATCTTTATCGGCTTTGATATTCTGTGCTTGCGGTGAGTGATTTTCGCATTATAAGTAGTCCACCACATATGCAAATGCTACTGAGACTGCCTGAGACCTGACTAATGTTGCCATCACTTCCAAATTTACGCATTAAAAATTCATTTCCAACTCATTTGGAAAAGTCAGACCCAATTGCGAAGTGATGATTTTGAGAAATACCTACGAATATTCGAGACAACTTGATAGGGTCAGTTATGTAGGCTGGCAGCCCTAACGTAGTGGCATAAAATTATAACGCACGGTCTTTAACGGTAACGTGTTACGATATTTTGTACCAGGCGCACATAAAGTGAAGGAACTTCGTATGAGATTGTTGAGGTAGGATTGGTAGAAATGTTAAAACAAGTCTGACATTCTGAAGCGCGCCAATTTCACCCCATTTCGTATTATTATTACTTCTCTTGGTAAATTAAATTAAATTTTGACTGTAACCATGCTTGATGTGGTAGAGAGTAAATAAACCACGATGAGATCATTGTGGGAGCATTAAATTAATGAATGAATTATTTTAGTTACCTACCTATTTTCGTTGAGTTGAGAGAGGTTGAGAGATTGTGGAGTGTACCTACTGTTGCGGCTAGGCATAGGTACTGAGTCCTACAAAGATTCTCGAGGCTCAAGTCGTCAGAGAAACTGGTGTCCTTTTATAGGGTTGGGAATTCAGATTCAGATTAAGGGTGTCCACAAATATTTATTTATAAAGTCACGCCTTTGTCCCCAAAGAGGTAGGCAAAGGTATAGTATTACAGTTTTTTGCCCCACGTAATAGGTGGATGAGCCTAGTATAGCCATGTTGAAGTAGACAGGCCACTTTTGTGACGCCCCATTGTCAAAAGTTAGTCGCCCATAAGGCCTTAAACTTAGCTTAACGACTGCCATGTTAATGATAACCGGAACCAACGGTTACACGTGCCTTCCGTCCGAGTCATAAAGTGGTCACGAGGTCGTCACCCATCCAAGGCCCAGCCAGCGAAAGTTGCTTACTGTGGTGTTGTTTACAGAACGCTGAGTCAGCGGGTTACGAGCTTCAACTATGCCGAAAATAAAATGCCAAATCATAATAGGTCATTCTGGCGCCGATAAAAGCGGACCTCAATTTCTATATTCAGGAATGGTTTGAAAACAAGTAGTGCCTACGCTAAAAAAGTAATAGCACCTACCTATTATTGTTGTGTATATGTATGGGTTACACCCATGAACTTTACTAGCGTCTAGAATAGGTAGGTACTAAGTTCACGTATATAACACCCGAACAACCTCCAAAGACGCGGGATAGCACCCGAACCCACCGGTGAGGTCGCAGTGGTGGCCAAGGTCTGTTGGGAATCCTGGTGATATCGTTCTGAGGGCTTGCCCGGGGCTCCCAACTGTAGGCGGTAGGGAACGTGTGGTTTTTAGTCTGTAAGGGTCGGCATAGTATCCATGACTGGTTTTCCTCACGTTAAAAAAGGGTACTAAGTTTATGAAGTAATTGAAACTTAGTACAAGTTTCTTCTTAAAAAATATGGAAGCACTAACTGTGACCAACGGGCTCGCCTGTGTCATAGTACATGGAACTCCAACTCCACCTAGTATCCATTAAACCCATACATGCCCCTATTTACAATAACCTACATGATGTACGAAAATCTGCCAGAATTGTTGACAATTGGATGCAATATGGTGATATGATAGCATAACTTACTTCACGATAAATTGAGTTTCCAATGGTAGAAGATTTTTATAAATCGGATGAGTATGTAGTTCCCTGAGTTTATCGACTACTTATAAACAAATTTTGTCTCTTCATAATATAAACAAAAGTTCCGTGGCCTTGAACGGTAACACTTCAGTGTTATTGTGTACCAGGCGCGCAGAAACCGTAGGAGGTAACATTCTAGGGTTTAAAATTCAAATTTTAAAACTGAAATAGAGGTAAATTTATGTGCATGATACGTATACGGTTGTATACTTTACACACACATTGTAAAATCGCTTCACAAGTGTGTAAGGCGCACTGACAGGGATTTGTCCGCATAGAGCAGGGGTTCCCAACCTTTTCGTGGTCAGGGACCACTTTTATATTTTTCTTGTTAACAGGGACCACTATAAAGGCATAATTTAAACAAACTGTAATAATCAATCTGAAGCTTTAAAAAACGCAGTAGGAAATTGCATAAACATTTATTTATGTGATTTCTGGCTTGCATCTTCTTCACGAGATCTGCTAACCTAGGACTAATATTGTTCCTCAAAGCTACATGCAAATCATCACTTACTTTCAAACGATTCCTCGCCTTGTTTTTAATTTCCAACTAAGCTGAAAACCTTGTTCGCACAAATAAGCGTTGAGAAAACTATAAAATAGGGAAAGGCGATTTCTCGGAGTTTCGTATAATAAATTGCTTTTAAACACCAAACTACTCAAGTGAATTTGTTGTGTTCTTCCTGGATTCCTTCATTAACTTCACCAGTGTCCGTGCTGGTACTATTCCACTTCTTCGAGGGGTGAAGAGACACGCCACCGTCTACACCGGCTTCTG
The DNA here is from genome assembly GCA_933228765.1 of Miltochrista miniata. Classification (NCBI taxonomy): domain Eukaryota; kingdom Metazoa; phylum Arthropoda; class Insecta; order Lepidoptera; family Erebidae; genus Miltochrista; species Miltochrista miniata. The sequence continues at coordinate 33,282,832 of OW121747.1, read as the reverse complement.
TGAAAGAACGGTGAGCAGCCAACTCGCCGCTCTCACGGTCATGGTAGACGACCGCGCCACCGACTATGGAACTCGGAAGGGAGATTTCTCTCCCGCTGCATTCTTCGCAAGCATGACTAGCTCGCAGAAAGACACAGTTACGTCACACTTTCTCCTGTTGGAGACCAGAGCCCTTAACATGGTCTCCAGCGTGAGAATATTCACGCCCAAGCCCGCAATGAGGTCTTGTCGCTGCTATGCCCATGTAGTGCTGTGTCCCCGCTGTAGATACTTATCGGAACACCCGTGCCCGGTAAACATCTGTGACACCCGGTAGGTGAGGCTGCCATGGCGCTCGTCTCATTAGTGGTGAGTCCTCACTTTGGTAGCTCAAGTCGGACCTTCCATGTCTCCATGAGCTTCTGGCGAAACAGGGATCACTCTGCCTCTATTTCTGTGGGCACAGGCCTGTGGCGCTGTCCCGATCCAGCGCCTTCATGCACCATTGACACAACGACGCAAGAGCCCTGTTTTCCAGGTCCCATGGAGGGGTCTTGGCTAGGAGACATGTCGCCTCAACGGATATCGTGCGGTACCCTCTCCTGACGGCCATCGCCTTTAGCGGGCTATGCAGTCTAGCCACGTTGACGGTCGTCAGGGCCTCCGCCCATACAGGGGTCCCGTATAGTGCCATACTCCGCACGACCCCGAAGGTCTCTTGCAGGGAGCGTTGGGTACTCTTATGTTGGGTACTGGGTACCAACCGCGAGAGCGCAGCTGTTGCCCCCTCTGTTTTAAGACTTAACTTCTGAAGTGGTGTCGCTCTGTAATGATACGCTCAAAGAGCTTGCAAACCTCGACGAGGAACAACATCGGTCGGTACACCGATGGGCGTTATCACCTTACCAGGCCTTTCTGATCAGAACCAGTTTCCCACACTTTAGGCTTTAGGAAACTGGTCTTGAGCAAAGATCCACGCACGGCCTGGAAACACATTCAATCGTGGGCAAATCGCAGACTTTGTGTTGTCTTTGCTCGCCGAGCCGGTGGGCATACCAACCGCCCCCACTACCCGCGCTCTTCTCGCTCATTGCACGGCGACTAACCGCTCACCACCTGATAAATTTAAAATCCTTCAGGGACCATATTTTCGCTCCTGCGGACCACTGGTTGGAAACCACTGGCATAGAGCAACATGGTCGCGTTGCTCTATGATTTGTCCCCGATCGTGTGTGTTAACATCTTCAAGGTTAAATAAATAAATAAATAAATAAGTATCGAAGTATAGATTTTCAACAACAGCTTAAATAGAATGTGTGCCGCCATTGTAGGGTTTTATTAACCCTACGACCAGGGCTATCGATCTTTACCTTTATTAATAGGTACCTATTATAAAATGGGATATACCCTAATTTCTGAGTGTGGATGTGAGCTGTGAAGAAATCATTCAACACAAATCATTCCAACCACTACCTACCTATAATAGACAACTTTCATCTCAGCTAGTTAATGACCACTGATATGCCTCCTACAAAGATAGTCATAACGTTTGGTCTTGTTCCGCCCGTTTTCAGCATTTTGAGTGGGGTGCATACTTCCCATGCCTTTTCCTACGGTAGCTATACGTCGTCGTCGCTATTGGAGATTTTTACCACTTCAATCCATGGGCCGAAGTAAAAAATGTCAAGATACCCATTATGCTACAGCTTATTGGGTAGGTATTATGTATTTTTTTGACACCGGAAAAATTATAATTATACCTAACAGGCAGATATATTGCCTTTAATAAATTAATTGATCTTTGGGGACCTGTAATTCAATTTTTGATTTAAAATCATCTAATCGCGAGCTATCTTTCAAAGTCAAGCCGAAACTGTTTCACCTAGAAACTTGAAATTTCATAGGGCCAGCGACACCCACTAAGAAATAAGCACAGAAAACTTATAGTACCTAATATACTACGTAGCCTAACGTCCATAATGGAATAGCTAAATCCGGGCATCCTTTTGGCTTTTGTAGCTAATTATACTTCTCTATCACAGGAAATCAAGGCAAGTTCGTACCTAAACTTACTCAATAGGTGTCGTGTCACACAGTTTAATCTGAACGCGAAGTCTTGAATTTGTAGAGCGGTGTATGTACTAAAAATACCAGCACATCAGAGCGTCACGGGATTGGTCTATTCAGACCATGGTTCAGACAAATCTAGTTGACCCGACCGACCGATTTATTTCGTTGAGATACACACAGGGCGACTTTGTGTCAGTGTGCTTGTAACTGATACGAATAAATCAACAAGTGGACTTACGTAGATTTTTCTACGTGATTTTATTACTCCTACTGCTTACTGCTATCCTAGTACTATTAGGCCATATAGAGCTCTAAATCTAGATTTCATCTAGGATTACTAACTACCTGTGACGTATGACATGGTCGTTGCCCACTGCATCCTAGACTCGTTTCATGCGCTACCAAATTCAATGAATATAAATATACATACATATGATCACGCCTTTCATCCCTGAAGGGACAGGCAGAGGCAGATTATATGCCCACATTTCGCCTTTTTAGAAATTGTCCCACGTAATAGGTGGTGACCCGTATTGCTATATTGATATGGACAGGCGCAGGTTGTGACTGCCTGCTGTGGAAATTTTTCAAGCCGCCCATATACGTCTTCAACTTGACTTAACGACTGCCATTTTACTAGCAACCGGGACCAACGGAAACGTTCGCAAATAAATGTCACAAAGTGTTCATATGATGGTCACCCATTCATGACCGGCCATAGTAAATGTTGCTTACTACAGTGATCGTTTACAGAACACTGTGCCACGAGCGCTCCTATGAATATAAATGACTAGCGGACGTCACGCGGTTTCACCCGCGTAGTTCCCGTTCCCGTGGGAATACGGGAATAAAATATAGCCTATGTTACCCGCAAAGAGTGTAGCTTTCCAAGAGTGAAAGAATTTTTCAAATCGGTCCAGTAGTTCCGGAGCCTATTCGTTACAAACAAACAAACAAACAAACAAACAAACAAAAAAACAAATCTTTTCTCTTTATAATATTAGTATAGATGAACGTATTTAACGTACCTATGTCTGAAAATTGTAATCAATTTCCTTTTGCGGGTAGCAGTGTATGGTACTATAGCTTTCACACGTACCGGCGTGATTTGCCCGGCATGGCCATACATTCGCCGCCGCCGGTTACCCGGCAACCGGTACGTGTGAAAAGGCACTTACACTTGATTATTACTTGTAGAAAGATTCGTCCCCATGTCATAAGTATTCATTTATTTCAAAGTATCTAATATTTGACAGCTAGTCCGACTAGCCGTCTGCAATCTTCAACTGGAACCTGATCAACATGTCTCCTTTGTAGGTGACATACATACATATAGTCACGCCTTTATCCCCGAAGGGGTAGGCAGAGGCATAGTATACGCCCACATTTCACCTTATAGTATACCTATGTAGGTGACACTATGTGTTATTTAGAGAACTTAAGCTATAACTCCTAAACGGTTCCATCGAGACGTAAAATTACTATACCTATCATTTTTCTGTTGGACTAATCCCTTAAGTGCCCGTAGCCCCCCATGCATGACTCAGTGATCTATAAACTATCATTGCGTTAAGCGTCTTACAACAAGAAAGCCGTGAGATCGTCCTCACCAGACTGCCCCTCTCTAACACGTTTATTGTGAAAGTGAAAATTCAATCCGACAGACGTTGTCATTTTCTGTTTTATTTCAAACTTTGAACAGATGATCCACGTGCGCGTGACCTAGTGACGTAGTTTAATGCGACAGAGTCACAGCTACAGACAAAGTCTAGCCATAAGCCCCTCTGCACTCTATTTTATAGAGAGGGGCTAAAATGGGTTACAGCGTCGTGACATTTTCATATACAGGCATATACATCTGGGTTGGGTAGGTACTATCCCACTTCTTTAGGGATGTAGATACACACCACCATCTTGGCATCCTTCTGTAAGAATGGCGAGTAGCCTCTGTCTTGGAGGGAGTATGGCGTAGTAGCCTACAAAGACTCCACTGCAAGCATACCTTGCTGTAGAAAGACGCAGCCTCATTCCACTTTCTCCCGCGTCGGAGACCTTTGCCCTCACCATGGTCTCCAGCGTGAGAATGTCCATGTGGAGCCCGTAACGAGGTTTTGGCGCGGCAATGTCCCCGCTGAGCACTCGCCAGCATAGACTGTGCTGGCACTCAAGTGTTACTCCATCCCGGTGTAATCCACAAGTACCTTTCAAAGCGGTAAGTATCTGTGACACTCGGTAGGTGAGGCTGCCATGGCATCTCGCCAGCTATTTCTCCATAACCAGCACCACCGCGTCAATAGTGGAGAGTCCCCACTTTGTTCTCATATACGGTAAGGTACGCCTAAGACTGCCGTCTATTAAGTCAAAATATTTGCATCCATTCAGTATTTTTCTGTGGAGTTGCGTATTCCACAGACTACTTGACGCATCAGCCAGTTCCAGGGTACCATGTCGTGGAAATACCATAAAGTAACAGTTTACCAAATTTCCGATGGATCGAAACTGTGTATTTTAGTAAAATCCCTTTATCACTTAGTTCTCCAAATAGCTAGGTCCGCTCGTTTGGACGCTGCGATGCCACAGACAGACGCACGGAACCAGATATGTATACGTTGAACTTAACACAGTTAAAAAAATGCTTGCTTACCCGCAACGCGGCTACTTAGGTTGTAGCAGGGACAGGGGCACAGTATCAGATATCATATGATGGTATTACCGAGATGGGGGTCTTCGTTTTTCTGCTACCTTAATGGTATAAAAAGTAGTATCCGACCGAAACTGGTTTTCCAGCCGAAACCGAAACCGAACTTTCGGCCGCAGGGTCAGTTTCGGCCGAAACAGAAACTCACATGTTCATATTAAAAAAAAAAAAAAAAAAAAAAAAAAACCAGCCAAGTGCGAGTCGGATTCACGCACAGAGGGTTCCGTTACAGAAATTGGGCACAAAAATTACGTTTTTGTGTGGATTTTTTTTTCTGAGTTTAGAAAGTATTATTTGTTATAACAGAACAGGGTGAGGTGGTGGTGGCAGTGTCTCTTGACATTGCCAACGCCTTCAACAACATCCTGCCCTGGAGCTACGTTAGGGATGCGCTTATTTACCATGGAATGCCTTCTTACCTCCGTCGAATTGTACGCGCCTATCTTTCCGAGAGGGCCATAACTTACCCGGATGGCTAGGGCCGGGTCGGCGAGATGTGTCGTTCGATGTTCCACGGGGTCTTAGGACCACTTCTGTGGAACATCGGTTACGATTGTGGGTGCTGCGTGGTCCGTTGCTCAGAGGTGTTAAGGCATCCTCGTTACAGCGCGACGAGCAACGCACCGAGACGTAGCCCTAAAGGCCACGGCAGGGGTTGCTCAAATCGTGGGTCGAATACGGGAGCCGGGTCTTGAGGTCACCCTTCACAAATCCGAGGCTCTGTGCTTTCACGGACCTTGGAAGTATCTGGGGCTCGTACTCGATAGTCGGTGGAATTTCAGATACCACTTCCGAAGTTTGATCCCACAACTGAGGGTGGCATCACCCGTACTCTCGCGATTGTTGGTCAACATCATGGGACCCAACACTCCCTGCAGGAGACTGTACCTTGAGGTCGTGCGGATGCTCCCTATACCGGGGTATAGGGAGCATCCGCACGATCTCAAGGTACAGTCCCTCTATGGGCGGAGGCCCCGACGGCCAGCAATGCGGCTAGATTGCTTCGCCTACAGAAGGCGATGGCCGTCAGGGTGATAAGGGGATACCGCACGAACTCAAATTGAGGCGGCATGTCTCCTAGCCGGGCGTCGAAGCAAGGGCTCTTGCTTTTTCTTCAATAGGTGCAGCAAGTTCCACTAAGTGCCATCAATCAACCGTATAAATATTTTCAGTGTTCATTTTAGAAATATCTCTACCTAAAGATGGGTTTCTTTCTTATACGTGTGGAATTACTCTTAGATGCTATTGCGAACTCTTGCCAACTAAAACCACACGGTGTCCTGCTACTGCTACTAGCGCTTGGCCAGTTTTAGTTACATTAAATATATATAACTAAAACTAGATAAGACCGAGCCGGACTCGTGCACGTAGGGTTCCGAACAAGAAAAGCGGCAAATGGTCAAGTTTTTTGTATTAATTGTATTATTTTGTCTGTCTGTTTTTAATTTTTATTATTTGTTGCTATAGCAGCAACAGAAATACATTATCTGTAAAAATTTTAACTGTCTAACTACCTATCACGGTGCATGAGTTACAGCCTGCTGACAGACAGACAGACGATCAACGAAGTATTAGTAATGGGGCTCTGTTTTTACCCTTTTTGTACGGAACCGACTACAAAGAGGTAGGTTCATGTAATGTCCTAGATCACCTTTTTAGGATAAGGTAGCCAAGAAGTAAAAACGGGACCCTAAAAAGGTGGTCTACGTCTAAAACATAGCACAGGTGTAACTGTCTAATACTTTTCAATGATGTAATTGCTTGTGATTTGAATAAAATTTGATGAAACTATTGATTGGAAGTCGTTTGTAAATCTGTAAATCTTTGGTTAGTAACATATTAACTAGATGGGCTGACCCCAACCACGTCACAAGCAGAGCCAGGCGCTCAAAATTTACGGCCCGGCCGAAAGTTTCGGCCCATTTTGGCCGAAACCGAAACTGCGGCCGAAACTCGATTTTTTGGCCGAAACTGAAACCGAAACTTCGGTCGGTCACTAATAAAAAGCCAAAACTATTTCAATTACAGAGGCCAAATAAACGGGACTAAGGTGCTTCGTTTACTCTCTTGAGCAATTTAACGGTTTGCCATCCGTTAATTTGCAAATTGACGCAATAATTAGATATGTTTTGACTCATTTAATTGACTCAATAAGATAAACCTCAAATCCTCAGACCTAAAGCTACACTTTAGGTCTGAGGATTTGAGATTTATCTCAGATTGCCTAGATTGCCCCTTTTTACATATCGAACCCCCTACGGGCTTCACTTCAAGTCGAACTCCTATGTGTTTTCTCATGGGTGTATAGTCAAAAAATTTGGTATACCTACCCTTGGGAAGTCTTCCAGGGTCCCCTGACCAGCTTTAACCAGATATCTTAAGTAAAGTGTTCTTATTCGGTTTTTGTATGGCGGAAAAAAAGTCATTTTAATAATTATATTGGCGAGTTAGCGCATTGCTATTTGTTATTTTGTAGGTGATATAAATATAATATGCTCCTCGATCTCCGCGTCGCACATGTGTCCCTGGTACATGTAAATACATTTTCTGTGGGTGGTCAGTTTGTGACGACATATCGCGATACGATTCGACACCACTACATACAACTGCAATGTGTGTGAGCTGTGAAAATAACACTGTAGGTAGGTATATAATATTATATTAATTATGTAAAGTATTAAATGCGCACTTTGTGATCTTTTATGCTACGTTGTTAATAACCTCAATAAGTAGAAAGTAGGCGTTTTGTCCAGATTACTGGATGTTTCGCGACGGGGATTGGTAGGTAGGTGTGCCACGTGTTTCCGCTAATTAGGTGGGTAATTTTAGTTTACTGTCATGATAAAACTACTTGAAGTATTAATCATTTTACGCCATTATTTTATTGCTACTCACCATTCAAAAAACTCGTTAGATTAAGCCCAGCATTGAGTTGACACACATGTTATAAAGTTTCTTGAGTTTTTATAACGTATCTTCAACATTTACACTTAGAATCCTTCTAGTTGTATCTAATATCCATTTTAGTAAGTACGACAGGTCATTTATCCGTTGATTTGAGTACTAATACTTTAATACTTCTACTCAAAATGGTCCATATCAAGGAGAAAGTAAAACTTGGGGTAATTTTTATCTTTTGGCAACAAACCTACATAACTAATACGCTATATCCGTAAGTAAAAAGATAATCCTCACTAATATTATAAATACGAAAGTTTGTAAGTATGGATGGATGTTTGTTACTCTTTCACGCTGTATCGGTATCGGCTGAACGGATCTGGCGGAAATTCGGTACCTACAGGGATTTAATATTAATTTAATTTATTAATTTAATTTTATTTTAATTTATTTAATAGGTACAGTAGGAAATAATCATGGAGCAAATATGAGCAATAACACATTAAGCTGCTGTTTATCCCTAGAATAAGATTCCATAGGGTACATACGGAAAAAGGAATATCATTAGGATCAGTCGGTTGTCCGTCCGTCCGGACGGATATTTCCAACAGACGGACGGACGTCCGTCTGTCTATCAAGACCCTTTATCTCGTGAACGCGTGAAGGTACTGAGTTGAAATTAATACCATATATAAATATCTATGGTCCTTTGAAGCTGTAAAAAATCTAACTTCTAAGAAAAAGTTACGGCCCCTAATGCTGTCAAAAACGTGTAGGTATTTCGACATTCCCAAGGAATCATTATAATAATACCATAAATAATTGATACCATATATCAACGTCTATGATAGGTACCCCTATGATTTTGAATGGTGAGTACCAGATCATACATATGATCAAACTGCTGCATAAGGGTAATCAAAATTAATAAGGTACTTCCGTTGACATAGAACTATGAAATTTGGTACCTAACTAGATGTACGGAACCCTCGGTGGGGGAGTCCGACTCGCACTTGTTCAGTTTTTTATATTCGTATGAAATATGTATAATACGGCAATGGACTCACCCCCTATTACATGGGACAAATTATGAAAATATGATGGTATATAACGGCTCTGCCTACTATTTTAGAGACGCAAATGATGAAAATAGTAGTTTTCGATACACGTGTGGGATTTCTGTTATTACAACGAGTTACGACAGGTGTTGACCCGAGCCGAAGGCGAGGGTAGACAGTCGGAACGAGTTTAAATAACAGTCCCAAACGTTGTATTGAACAACTATTTTTAATACAGTTGCGAAAAAATTAAGCAATTTTATAAAATAATAAAAACCCAATAAACCTGAATATCCAAAATGGCGCCAACCGTAAAAGAATATATAGCTTCCTAAGCAGAGACTATGGCAGTGCACTTCATACAGCCAACTTTTTTTTATATTTATAAATTTAATTTGGCCGATACTCATATTAATTTATGCTTAAATTTTATTTAAAATTACTTTTAATCTGATATTGAAACAAGTTGGTATCTTTTTTTTGGAAATATTAGCATGAAGCACATGACGAGTGCGGGAATGGTAAAGAAAAAGCACGAGTGTGTAATAGCCCACATCCCGAACGCTATACGTCCCTGTAATACGCTACTTTTTGAGCAACTGTATTAAAAATATACATACATCCAATATTCATTAAATTGGATGTATGTATATTTTTCATCATTTGATAATTTGTTTTTTCATTGGAGAAAGTTTTCAACCGGAAATAGACTCATCATACTCTTTCTTGAGTAATTAAATCGACGAAGCCTGTAACATGCAGACACAGGCTGTGGCCTTCTCTTATTTTCTTACCCTTCATGCCTGAAAAGGCAATATCGTATCTATACTAATATTATAAAGAGGATAGATTTTTTTGTTTGTTTCCATCAAGAGACTCCGAAACTACTAAACCGTTTTGAAAAATTCTTTCACTGTTGGGAAGCTATGCTATCCCCGGGGCCCGGGGGTAACATAGGCTATATTTTATTCCCGTATTCGAACGAACGGGAGCTACGCGGGTATCCGCAAGTGTTTAATAATCTTATAATATGTTTCAATTGACTGCGTTGGCTAATGTTTAATTTCATTCCGAGGCGTACCCATATTTTTTTCGGAGTGGCAGCATTAAGGGGAGTGGTTGACAAAGTTTGCGAAAAAGAGGTGCAAATAAAGACGTTCTTCTCGGTATTAGTATACGAAAAATGACAGCCAAAAGTAGATTTGAAATCTAAAAGATGTGTGTCAAAAGATGGTTTTATCAGAAATTGTGTATTTATTATAACTAATTAGTAAAACATCATTGAAATAGCCCATATTTTTTTAGAACAAGACGTTTTATGACATCTTTTTATTAATGAAGGATAATAAAATTTATATCAGAGACTAAAGAAAACATAGACCTCTAAAATGGTTTTCTTTAATTTTGAATTTGTGTAAGTTTTAACTAATTATAACTAATAATGTATTCAAAGAATACATCACATTGCTTGCTTCCCCGCGCTCGCCCGAAAATCTAGTGCGGGGGGAGTCGTGTTGCTAGACGGACGTGTGTCGCTCTGGTCTGCAAAATATTCTCGTAAAATGTTATATTTTCATTCATGTACAGAGTAATGCGTGTAACAGAGCCAGAGCCCGCGTTACACAATGCATACTGCATTACATAAGAATATAATGCATTTCAACTTATTTTTCGTATTGTTTTATTAAATTACTTCGAAAGGTAGTCATGCTTATATTGTAAGCGGTACTTAGTCATTTCAATATAAATAAATGAAGAAATATTTGTGGACATTCGCACACAACTTAAGCTATTATAACCTTGTGCTAAGAGATATAGACAACTGATGAAAATGCTTATATTATAGTTATTATTAACACACTGCTTTTTTGAGACACTGCTCTGAACCTAAGCTGAAAGAATTGACTCTTTTAGCTTATTACGTCTTGTTGGTCGCCACAAGTAGGCACCATCTACCGGCAAATTGGTTAAGGTATAAAAGTGAATAAAGTGAGTGCCCGCCGAGTTTCTTGCTAGTCTATATCTATACATAATAATAAAACTGTTGAGGGTCGAGAGTCTAAATATGGAAGCTATTTTAAAAAATAGAACGGGTTCTCTAATCGATACCTACTTAAGCCAAAATGAAATTTAAAATTTTCATGTCCGTCTGTATTCCGAATACCTATCACGCTGAAACTACTGATTTGAATGAAAATTGATCCGAGGAATTTCAGGAGTTAGAGACATCTCAACTTCTCAAAACCTAGAATTCAAGAGTTCCTTTGAATGTGAGGGTAAATCTAAACCGGCGTGTTAGCTTAATCATTATAAGAGCTTAATGATTAAGTCCAGTGTTAAATATTTCGTCCGTGCCGAAGGCGTGGACTGAAATAAATTATTTTAGAATAGATTCTAAAACAATTCAGTCCACGCCCTCGACGTGTAAGTTCTTTTATGATAAAGCAAACAGGGCAGTTTTACTCACCGCTTGCTGAGTCTGATGAAGAAATACCTCCCCTTTCATAGTAAACGAAGTTGTGAGGGTCAGCTATAGTCATCTCGGTGTAGCATGGTGCGTATGACAGTTGTCGATCGCGTTTCGTTTCACTCTTGAAAGTTGCCGTGAATTACAATTATGAACTTAGTATTTCAGCTACATCCCTTTCATAATATATTAAATCGTTAATCACTGTTGTATATAAAATTAAACTCAACCATAATATTCTAGTCTACAAAAAAAAAATGAATTTGGAAGAAAAAATTAAAACAAATTGTTGAGTATAACGTAACACCAAAGATGTCTTTAGTGATGGGATTATATACATCTACGATGGATAGTTGATATTTTGATAAAACAAAACGTATATTGTCCGTAGTTCCAACTTTTATTGTAAAAAGTATATTATTGAGTTATTATTATTAATATTTTTCCTCTTCTCGGTTACCTTCTTTTTTTTCTTGCGAAGTTACCCGGTCTTTTGATAGGCTGTACCTTATGAACGGTGATAGCTAGAGAGATGAAATTTTCACAGATTATGTGTTTTTGTTACCGCTATAATAACAAATACTAAAAACAAAAAAAAAACTAATATTTAAGGGGGCTCCCATACAACAGACCTATTTTTTGTTGTTTTTCGGTACGGAGGCCTCTGCTCACTTGGTCGGTTTTTTAAGCTGTTTAGTTAATTCAAAAATGAATATAGCAATAATTTTCATAACAATAATAAACAGAACGTGATTGATCTCGTTTATCGTAGGATTCTAAACATGAATTGCATATCGACACATCCCTAGTAATGTGGTACTGATAGATATCAACGTCATACTGCCAACTGTCATACGCACCTTGTTACAGCGAGGCGACTATAGTTGCATACATACATAAATATGGTCACGCCTTTATCCCCGAAGGGGTAGGCAGAGGCATATTATTATGTCCCCACATTTCACCTTTTTAGAATTTGTCCCACGTAATAGGCGGTGAGCTGTATTGCCGTGTTGAGATAGACAGGCGCAGGTTGTGACTGCCTGCTGTTAAAATTAATCAAGCCGCCAAAACGACATTCAACTTCGCTTAACGACTGCCATTTTACGGGCAACCAGGACCAACGGCTTAACGTGCCTTCCGAAACACGGAAACGACGCTCAAATAACTGTCACAAAGTGGTCACATGGATGGTCACCCATCCAAGGACTGGCCATAGTGAATGTGCTTACTACAGTGATCGCTTACAGAACACTGAGTCCGCGGTACCACGAGCGCTTCTTATTTATACATAACTAGCTGACCTGACCATAAACAAACAAAAATAGACGTAAACGCAGTTGCGAGCAACTGCGTTTACGTCTATTTTTGTTTGTTTGTAATAATAAAATGAAATGAAATTTTGTTCTAAAAGTAACAAAAATTTTAAGCGAGTGGAAGACCCTCCTTTCTGGATTTGTAATAATTTAAGTACAAAACAATGAATATATGAACATTCGTCTTTGTGAATTCGTCACATTTAAGTTTTACGTAATGATCAATCACATTTTGTGCAGTGTATTTTTTACTACACTTAAAAACAAAGGAAAATTGAAATACAAACGTTCCTTTGTTTTTAATTTACTTTTCGCCTTTCTCTATAAAATAGAGTGCAGAGGGGCTTATGGCGAGACTTTGTCGGTAGTCTGTGACTCTGTTGCATTAAACTACGTCACTAGGTCACGTGGATCATCTGTTCAAAGTTTGAAATAAAACAAAAATGACAACGTCAATCGGATTGAACTCTCACAATAAACGATTTAGAGAGGGGCAGTCGGGTGAGACCGTCTCACAGCTTCTTGTTTATTTGGTGAAGCGAGGAACGCATTTCCGCTACTATTTTTCTTCTTCTTCCGTGGTTCTTTTACTCTGATGTCTCTGTAGTTGCGCTACTCTATGTTAGCGAGTCATATCGCCCATTTGCTCAAGGTCGTTAGCCCTGGGTATGGCCTTATATTGTGATTGGGTTATGAAATGAATTGCAGATGATTCATTTAAAATGTTACCATTTTACGATCTCTTAAGCATTATTACTTACCCAGATGCTTGCCGGGCACGGTAGCTTCGGTAGGTATCTGTGGCGAAAACACCGGGAAACCACGGCCGAGTGTCAGCACTGCGAGGACCACAGCGATGACCCGGCGCTCCACACGCTGTCCTCGTAGTGGGTCTGGGCGTGGACACTCTCTCGCTTGAGGCCATGGTGCGAGCCATGCTCTCCAGCGGGAGTAAGTGGGACTGCGCCGCCTCTTTCTGCGAGCAGGTCATGCTCGCGAAGGAGGCGGCGGGCCGGGTGCGGGAGAGAACTCTCCCACCCGAGTTCCGCAATCGGCGCCCTGGGCGCCGCCGACGTGTCTTCGCCGAGGACTATCGGCCTCCATGACCGGGGGTCTGAGGATCGGTGAGAGGGCCGCTCACCGTCCTTACAGAAGCAGGCCCATGATGGCAGCGTGACGTGAGCAACTCACGCACGCCCCCCCTTAGAAGCGGGGTCACACCCGAAACCCCCCATAGACGCGGGATTGCACCCGAACCACCCCCTGGGCGAGGCCGCAGCGGCGGCCGTAGGTCTGTTGGGAGTCACGGGACATCCTTCCTGAGGGCTTACCCGGGGCTCTCAGCCATAGGCTGTTGGGCGTTACGTGAGGTTTTTTGGTCGGTAAGAGTCCGGCATAGCATCCTACGACGATTTTCCCTCACGTTAAAAAAAAAAAAAAAAAGCATTATTACTTATAAGAATCTGCAAATGAATCAGGTTGTGAATGAAACGCGCATGTTGCCTTTTTAGCCACTGTGACCGGCTTCGCTTCACGGTATCCAAGGTTATTTAAATAAGTGACCAATATACTTACTATTCTTACCATTTGTATTTAGTCTTACTAAGTTTTCAATAAATGAGCAACAAGTTCCACTAAGTGCCATCAAGCGACATCATAAATATTACCCGCTATTGGTCAGAACAGAACCTTCTTCTTTAGCCGTTTTGTGTCATAGGTACCACACAACGTCTAATGAGCATTTTGTCTAATTAGCAAAATATCCATGTAGCACATGGTTCAAAACACCATTTCGATAAATAACAGAACATCTATTTAGCAAAACGGTATTTTTAACTATTTACATTTTTTTCTTGTTAAACGTTTTGCACTAATGCATATCTTGCTACTTCCACTTTCTCATGTGGTTGTCTAATATGCTTCCACTTCTGTCTCCGACCAGATTACCATCATTAACCATGTCACCCCTCTTCCCATAACTTTCTGGGTCTCCGCTCTGTTGCTACCTACGGCGGTGTTTCTTTAACACTGTGCTTTTTTCTCACACTCGAGTCGATGCGTAGACTACAGTTCTGTTAGTGAGGTCGTATCCCGGTTTGGAACCAATATTTGTGTAATCCGCAAATGTTTGTTTAGAAGGTCTCCTGCAACACAGCTCACACTAGTGCAGGAGACGGGGAATCTGTAACTATAATAGATGTACCTACCAATAATAGGTCAATAAAGATTATTATTATTAAGTTTGGGGTTTTCACAGTTGACTTCGCTCGGCCATTTTGGCTTATTATGATTATTTATTTACATACGTAGGTACGCTATTATATAGGTACCTAGAATGATCTGCACTGCGTCTTTGGTTAGTCCAAGGTTTGCTGCAAAGAAATCTGAGCCATTGGTTAAGAAAAACAACTTATTATCCGGTTTCAAACCAAGCTTTTATTTATCAAACATAATAGTAGTGTATCACTTATTATTATAAAACAAAATGTGATTCTTGACATTGGAACTTTCACGAATCATAACATATTAGACTATAGTACCGACTCGGTGGATTTATGATTCTACGAGTATTATTTACAACTAGGTATCTACCTATTACGATTTATGGTCTATTATTTTGAGTCAAGCGAGATCTTCATTATAATATTTATGTAAAAAAAATAATAAATAAAATTAATAAATCCTCATTCCAAAAAAGTAACAGATCTTATAAGTCCAAACACGGTTTATACTTTAATTGTCTGAAGAGTTGGTCATCCCACAGACTATTTGATGCAGCAGAAAATAGTCTCTCTAGGTCACCATGTGGTGGAAATACCATAAAATTAAGAGTACCCCAAATTTCAGATCTATTGGCCCTGTAAATTTTAGTGATAGATATGCCTTCATTACCTAATATGTCAAATGCGACTTAACCCATTACAGCATACCGTCCGATAAATCGGACGCTAAAATAATTTAAAAAAAACAGAGAAATTATTAAAATAATTGATATGTTTTGGTTTTGAACGAATAATAAACAGTGTCTTTATACGAGTAACCCCATAGAATAGACTTTAGTGTCATAAATAGCCTGTCATATGTCATTTATTGAAAAGGGCAGGTCGCGGTCAGGCAAATTTGATACTAATGTAAAGTTTATTTTGAATATTTTTAAATTGTTACGGTAAAAGTAATAAATAAATAGTATGTTCAGTCGGTTGAAATATTGTATATCTATCTAGAAATATGCCTTATTTCATGTCAAAGTCTTTATTTTTTTTCTCAGGCGTGTGTTTTTGATGGTGTACGATATATCGGACGCTATGCATGGCGGGCTCTACAGTTACTGTTTCTTAGTGCTTTGCCAGCTTTGGAATATGGTGTTGATAATGAGGAGACTAAGAATATTATCATTTATTTTGAACCGCCTATGGAAGAAAGTCGGCAGGCAACGTCTTTAGCACTGATGAGACTTCTGAGAATTGGGATAATAAGCGGCTAGTGCAGTTCGGGCCAACCTTGTTGAGAACTGTCCGCTTACAGACATCCAGTTCAAGCGCGAAGAAAGCCACATCACACAACAGACATTCTGTTATGGCTATGATTACAGAATATCTGATTATGTTTTTGTGTGTTGCTGGTATGACAGCAATGTGGTCACTGTTCGTGGCAACTAGTTTTTAAAACTGAATCTTAGCATCTGCTACTCTTGGTCTAACAACAAGAAAGCAAAAGTTTCTATCGCGTTGCCCTTACTGATTACGAGCTACAACGAGCATATGAATAGGGTTGATAAATACGATCAAGCTGTAGGTAGAGAATCTTCGCACTAAAATGCTAATAAGGATATGGTGGTGGCTGATTTTTGCCTACTTCAGGGATGTCTGCTGGTGAACAGCTGGTTACTTGTTAGGATAAAAAAATGGCTGCGATAATGAGAGTACGTCGTCGATTGCATTCAGAAGGCATGTAACTTGTCCTACATGAGACGTACTTCACCGCATCAAGGTCAAAAACCAGATAAACCACTGTCAAATACACGGTATGATGGCAAATACCACTAGGTGGTAACTATCAGTCGCTTATCAATGTGGAGGGAAATCAAAGTACAAATGCTTCAAATGCGATGTGGGCCTAACCCGAAAAGTTTTTTGGATTACCTACCATGTACCTAAAACATTATTTACTGTAATGGGCTTCAGAGACGGTCAATGTGATTTGACAGGTCTGCTAAAATATAAATGAATATAAATGAAAAATTCTTTGCATGTGTACCTATGTGCATCAACGTGTATGTACACATGATAGGTACTTGTCAAGTTGCGTTGACCGTCTCCAGAGCCCATAATTTTTAAGCTATTGCATAGCTTCTATCGCAGGCCTTGCGTGGAGACCGAATCCAGAAATTGTGTCACGAAAACGAGTCACACTCTCAGCTACCTTCGGCCACGTTCGTGTATCTAGTCTAGCAATTCATAATTTTTTTGTTTACGTCAATTATGAACTCTGCAGTCGTTATATATTATTATTATTATGTCAAATAATCCAAAAATTGATGCTTGTACCCAGAATCGATCTTGCGCCTTCTGCGTACCGATCCGCGTCTTAACCACTCGACCAAAGTTGAATTAAGAGTGTTGGTCGAATTTAGAGTTCTTAATGTGAAATGACAATTTCGATGCTGTCAATTACATTAGTTGCTGTCAATTTACTTCGTCTAAATAAAAATTCGACTATAGGTGTATAGGTATTCATCATCTACGTACAACAGTGAACTGTACTCGTATAATTTGTGTAAAAAGTGTTTTAAATATAAATAAACAAAGTGCATTTATTAATGTAGAAAGTCACGAAAAATAGTGAAAGAAAATGAGTGAGTACTCTATATACATACATTTTATTATTATTATCACCAATGCAGTATCATTTTTTGTTTTGTTAATTTATATATAATACTGCTATAAAGATAACCAAACCCGGGAGTACGTTCCCATGGGAAGCGGGAAGAAAATTTCACGCTGACGTAGCCGCGAGCGCCATCTATCCCATACCTATGTACTTTAAACGTGTCATAAAAGTCACAACAATACCATACATGCATATTTCAAAGAATGTCTATTATTACCATAAAATTTGTAAAAATAGTTTTTAAGTAGAAAGAAGAAACCTATTGTTTTATCTTTTAACTAGCTGACCCTCGCAACTTTGTTTACGTCACACAAGGTCTATGAAATTAGAGGTATTTATTAATCATACTCATCAAGTAGCGTGTAAATCTGCCCTGTATGCTATATCAAAATAGAGCTTAATGGTTAAAACTGTTCCTCAGTATAGAATTTTCCTCAGTATAAACAATTTACATACAAACACCGGCGTGTTAGAATTTTATTACATGTATCAATGTAGTAGACGTAACGTGTATAAAATGACATCAATCAAATGTCATCAATATTCTGAAAAAGAAATTAAAAATAGAGTTCACAAACTCTTTTGAAAATACATACTGTACCTACCTTAGAGGATCGTTATGAAGATAACAGGATAGTTAACAACCATCCATAGAAAATAGATGGTATAATGCTGAATACCGCAAAGAACAATCGGCGCGGCATAGAATGGGGCCTATACTGATATCCTGGAGGATATTAATGATGCCGATGTCCTGTGCCTGCTGAGGCACACACACGCCGTCATGCATGTCTGCAGGACAACGTGCAGGACAACGAGCAGGATGAGGCAGCGAATGGCTGGACTGAAATTAAAATCGACAGACGCAAGAGATGTGGTGGAGGCACTAATTCACGTACCTCGGGAGTGTCGTGTCAGAAACTGATGGAATAGAAGAGTACCCTACATCATTTCGAGTCTCGCCAAGGCCAGAATAACCTTTACACAGCTGCGCCCCGTAGGCAGTTGCGAAAATAGACACGAAGAGTGAAACTCAAAACAAAGTAAACGTTAAAACTGTACTGCTAACTGCTATACGGATGCGAGACATGGAAGGTCACTAAAGTAAAGACATTTCGCACCAGCTACCAGCTATAAGTCTTCGTCAAACGCTGCCTCCAATGGATCCTCGGTACATATGGGCTCGAGAACATCACGAACGTAAGACTATTGGAACGCTGCAGTGAGACCCCAACAGATCAAACGTCGGAAGTGTAGCTGCTGCGCTGGATTGGACACACGCTGCAAAGGGACCATGAATCACATCATACCAAGGCAAGCCTTACTGAAACTACTGGTAGGCTTTCAAAAACTGTTCGATAGTAAGTAGGTACATTTATTGATAGTGGCTATAGGCTACATAACATAATGCGAAGATTAATAGGAGTGGTGCAGCAATGAGGAATGTTTCGAAAACGGAAAACATTTAATCGTTATAAGAGTATCCGTTGCGCCTCTGCGTAAACGGTTGAAATAACATAAAAATAATTTATTACAAAATAATTGTTCTTCTTAAAAAGTTCTAAAACAAAATTCCAAAAGCCCAAATGTCCACAGTCAAGTAGGCACTTGGTACTTTACTTTGTTGAACATAGGCCTTAAAATCTTACTTCTTACTAATATTATAAATGCGAAAGTTTGTGAGTGTGGATGTTTGTTACTCTTTCACGCTCAAACCGCTGAACGGATCGGGCTGAAATTTGGTACGGAGATACATTATAGTCTGGAATAACACATAGGCTACCTTTTATCCCGGGAATAACTTCCCGCGGTAACAAATTTTACGCAGGCGAAGCTGCGGGCATCAGCTAGTATTCTTATATAGAAATAATTATACTAGCATAGTTGGTAAAAAATGCTATGTAATAGCTTTACCGCGGCAGTCCCCGAGTGCCACACGTCTTTTTTTTTTATTTTACTAACTAATAATTCTAAATACTTAACCGTCTTATTCTTTGAACTGTTTACTACATTCGAGGAACTGCAGGTTCCATAGTGCATAGCGTCCGATATATCGGACGGGCCATAAAATTATACTCGCATATAGGTATATGTCGTGTTATTATTGATTAAGCCTTTCAATTAACCCCCAATCAGTCCCTAAAATACATTAAAACCATAATAAGTGCAGAAACGAACTTTATGCAGTAATGGGCTAAAAAGGACAAATTAGACTTTGATTCGATAAAATACATATAAAAGACTTAACATAATATTAAATAGTTAAATGCATCGAGTATTTATTTGTTATTTGTATAAGGCGTATGCATGCAATAAGTAGCAACTAATTTTCAACAAATTTTGATAACTATATACAAAATTTTTATATCTATAACTTCATATTTCAGAACATTTCTCAGAATTCAAAAATATTTCAGAGTATACTTACCTACTTTTTGTTTAGCCGATAACAAGGTTTTCGGTTAATATTACACGATTAGATTTTAAGAAACCATAGAGTAGATATTTGTTCTATATGTCCTGTTTTATCTATTTTTACAAATTTTACACGACTGATCTTAACAAAATCTCCTAAACTAAATATCCATATAATCGCTTTGCATAAATTTTAACATTAGGTATATTATAGTACATATAAGTAAGTATAACACAGCTCAGCTCTGCTTAACTTGAAGCGCAGTTAGTTATCAGTAATTACTAGCAGAGCTTGAATAAACTAAGATCATTAGACTATAACTATAGCTACCTACTATTACTAAAAAAGTTCATTACAATAAATAAATACAACTTTTCAATGTATAATTTTAGCAGAGCAGTATCTACATAATGTTGGTCACTTTTTATTACCACTTAAGGTTCAGATATTTTTCAGAAAAAATACATTAACACTAGTATATTATACCGAGGTCGATCGATGCCAAAGTTGACTAAAATAATTTAGTGTTGGGAGCCCTGGGGTGGGCCGGAGCTATGTTGTTTTAGGGCCTCCACATTTTCGCGAGAATCTCGCAGAGAATTCTCTGTGAGAATCTCAGTGAGAACTTCTATTGAATCCACGTGCAGAGAACAAGGCGAGACCAACTTGAGAATCACATCCACATTCTCATTTCTCGTGCTTTTCTCGCATTCTCACGAAATTCTCGACGAGAATATGGAGCGGTGATTAGACTTCTGGGACTCCCGGTCGCAGACCGATTGTAGGGATACATGTGGTTATAGTCGGTAGGAGTACGGTATAACATCCTTCTTCTTCTTCTTTGAGTCAATGGCTAATAGTAGATACTCTGGCTTCATGTTAGATTTTAACATAACCTTGAGGAGTACGATACACGAAAAAATAACCTAAAATTAGGTACATTAGAACAGAGCCTGCTTAGATACATGAAGTTGTATAAATTACTGTACAGTGTTCTAATTCTAAACATGTATTATACACACTAGTAGGATAACACCGATCTTGAATCAGACTATTCTTGGCTTACGTAACAAAACATTTAATATTCGATTTTCGTATTAGCCGCCTAAATTAATATTATGCACAATGTACAACAGTCTGTAAGTCTTTCTTAACACATGAAAACGTTCTTCAGCCACTGTGAACAAAAAGACAAATGTAAAAAAGTAAACGCTAGTTCCAGTAATGACTTCTCTCGTACTAAGATCCTACAGCAAATCTTTACGCGAGTAATTCACAACTAGTCAAAGTGTAGGTACCGACGTTGCATATCTGTAAGTGACTAAAGAATCAGGTAGCGGTGCCAAGCTGCTGTCGTACGTGGACCAGATTATAATTGGAATTCAGAGAGAAGCTCTGAATGTCGAAATCAGGTTCTGATGTATTTGTGGAAAGGGAAAAGAAGTTTATTGCATACTTAAATACTTTTGAGTACGGTGAGCACATCTCGAGGTGAGCTCACGTCCTCGAATTGCATGCTGCTGTCAGCCCTCTTGGGTTGACATAAGTCCTACCACGTCCATGGGTAAACATAGAAATACTCTCGATTGCACAGGCGATGAATTTACTCCCAGTTTGGATCAGGTGAAAAACTGGCGAGAGCTTCAGTAATTTCAAGCCACGCCTTATTGCTGCTTGGGCAAACTGATAAGTCGTCGTCAATAGGGATGTAAAGGTTAGGTTGACCAAGCAGGTTTTATATGGATGGGGCTTGGTCAGCGTTGGAGATAAATATACACGGATGAAGATGAAGAGGATGGCATGAATAAAAATGTATAATAAATATAAAATGTACACACCTCGGTTAGGTTCATCTGGACACCCTCCGTTCGAAGACTATTGCCCTTGTGAAAGATTTCTGAAATAAGTAAAGCATCGATATTGTAAATTCGGTTGAAATAAGAGAAAATAGGAAGAAAAGAAGATAATTTATTAACAAAACCTTCGGGGCCGAAACGATTATAGCCGATCTCCCGTTAGCAGGTCTGCTTTTAGGATTAAAATTTCAGGCTTCGATCGCTCTCCAAAAATTCAAAGTATAAGCAAATCAACTTTAACTTTCTATTTATAATAATAATAAATGGAATTGTCTGTCGCCATATTAGCAGAAAATACGCCATTTATTAACATTTATTGTTACTGCTTCGTTCCGTTGGGTAGTATGAATGTGCCACCACCTATGTTACTTCAAAATAGGTTTCTAATGACGAAAGAATTTTATAAACTGAGTCATACTATAACAGGTCACATTTTCACTCGTTGATTTCTGCCGATTGGTATATTATTGCTTATTAGAAACTTCTGTTCGTCACAACTTACCAAATGCGCGGTGTAAATGCATCACAGCTGAAACGAAATCCCCGAACCTCAGCATGCCGTCCTTCCTCATGTACCTGAGGACGAGGAGGTTCATTACTTTCTCCGGCACTATGAATCCCACGTCTCTGAGCGCGTCTCGAAACCGTTCGGCCCTGAGGACTCCCATCTTCTCACGAGCATGAGTTCTGAAGACCAGCTGCCAGTGCTTTAAGCTACACATGAGATCTTTAAAATCTGAAAGGGATATACGCCCCGTGCCTTTTTTCTGTGGGTTTCGTTCAGGAATTAATATTTATGATGTAAATACGAAGCGTGAATCATTTTGAGCATGAATGAATGTTTCTTGCATTCTTGCAAGCAAAGACAGAGACAATAACAGATTTGAGTCAAAAGTGGCTTACAACGAGCTCTAGGTTTCCCATTTTATACCTACTAATAAATCTATTTCTGTGACTCCGTTCCTTGACACGTCCCTCTAAAGCGAACAGATTTTTGTTTTAATATATAAGTTTTCAAAGCTCTGCAGAAGGTAGTGCAGAAGCAAAGCGGCCGTAACCCCGCTCGAAGCCCCGCGGACTTGGTGTTATGCAAACGATCACTGCAGTGAGCAACTTGGCTGCTCCTCGTAAACGTGACTGCTTTGTGACATTTCCATTAGCTATCGTTCCTGTGCTTCGGAAAGCACTTTAGCTGTTGGTCCCCGTTGTCAGTTAAATGGCAGCCGTTAAGCCAGCCACATTATGGGCGGCTTCACAAAATATGTCAACAACGGTTATTAACAACCTTTGCGCCCGTCTATAACAATATGGAAATAGGCACATCATCTTATATGTCGGATCAAAAAAAAACTCTAGGGCGTAATGTGGGCCTATAATGTGTATCTGATTAATAGTTTGAGGATAAAGAAGTGACTTTATGTATGTATGTAAATTCATGAACAATACTGAAAAGGATACGTCTAAAGATAAGACAATCTGCCTGCACGTGTCAATCGACGCACAACTCTTGATGTAATCATTCGGCAGGCAGGCGTCAAGTAATTCCTGTAGTTCAAATGGGTCTATCGTCTTGTGTTCATCAGCTAATTGCAGAAATACGGCTTCATATTGCGCAAAACTATTCACTTCAACTACTGGAGGGGCTTTCACTAAAGCTGTTTTTGTCATCTTTGGGGGATTGTCTAATACTTTCATTTTGATTGGTTTACTTGAATATATTCTAAGCGTAAAGTTCGCTTCATCTCTTGGTTCAAATGTCGTAGGCATTACTATGTATGCACTGGCTTCCAGAAGTGATCTGTAAATTTGAAACTGATTAGGTCATAGAAGATAACAGAGCTCTCTTCAAACTATAGGACTGCTCTGAAGTTTGATCACGTTTTAGCAAACGGCTCGTGTTTCGAACTTCAGTGCAGATACGTTTGGCGGTTATTGTAAATTTTCGCATTTTTAACAAATTTATTCGCATATACATAGGCACACAATAAAATCATTCGCTCAAGTAGACGCTAATGCACAAAATATTGAGAACATTATTTGTTAGAGAATGAATAATTAACCCAGTTATATTCGAGTTCACCGCATTAGCATTATGTAGTAAACTTTATGTACATTTCTACATACCTGTGCGTAACTTGTCGACTATTCGTATACTGAGAATTTATAGTACTCTTGACTTTTCTGAAGAATAATGCTTTGGCAGTTTCATTTAGCGGCGAGGGTATTTTATAAATGCTGAATCCGATAACCTTGGGCTCCATAATGCAATGCTGGTTTAAAGATATGATAACTGTGTCCGGTTCCGTCAGAATGATTTGTATTTGAGGATTTGTGTGAAAAAAATCTGTAAAAAATTGGATTCCTTAGCAACGACGACGTATTCTGTGAGAAGAACTTTAGAAGAGAAGAATGTATTTATTAAAATATGGGGTATATTCGTTTCTAATAAAGAATTAGAGCATTTTTAAGTAATGACCGTGTATTATTTGCAATACTATTTAGAAAGTTGGAGGAGGACTATTTCCAGCGGTGGACTGTGATAGGCTGATTCGATTGACTGTAAACAATACACGTTCTATACTAAAATATCTTATCATCCCCACTAGAGCATTAAAGGGTTCGCTTTCATACATTTTTTTTGTATCATGCACTGGTGCCGAACCCGCTCTTAAGTTCTCGTTTCGTTCGCTAACCTCAAATCGGTTCTTTAGTTTCGGATCCTATTCAAAGAAATCAAATATTTAAACAATCAAATCTTTCATCTTTATCATATTAGTATAGAAAATACTACTTACGCACGTAATTCCGACATCCGCCCGCGGAGACTCCCCTCTTCCACCCAGCTTGATGCATTTTCATTTGCCATTTAAGTTTCTCTGTAAGGAACGGTTCAGCCCAACAAGTCTCAGAGTCGAGGTGTACGACTTCCACACGACAAAATGCCCTTTGAAAGTCTGAGAATAACATCCATGTGCCTTTGGAGGTGGATATGAAACGGTCTTTTTCTTTTTGCGGAATTGCGTGCCAGCTGTGAATAAATTAGATTTTTCTTTAGTAGGGTTAGTTTTACCGAAATCACAGCAGATATCCTTCCCCGGAATGCCCTGCGCTAAAAGGATGCGACCATGACCACGCTGCCAACTGCGGAACTCGGGAGGAATATTTCTCGCCCACACCCTCCCCGTTGCCTCTTTCGCAGAAAGACGCCGTGACCTCCATCCTCCTCTCTTATAGTCATCTACACTCTTATAAAATGGAATTCAAAAAACAATCTTATAAAATAAAATATCTCTCTTTTACGTCAAATGAAAATGCTACTGTCATAATTTCACGCGTCAGTTTAGGCTGTGCGTTGAATAATTAGTTCATCTATAAGATATTTTATACTAGCGGACGTCACGCGGTTTCACCCGCGTAGTTCCCGTTCCCGTGGGAATAAGGGAATAAAATATAGCCTATGTTCACCGCAAAGAGTGTAGCTTTCCAACAGTGAAAGAATTTTTCAAATCCGTCCAGTAGTTCCGGAGCCTATTCGTTACAAACAAACAAACAAACAAAAAAACATATCTTTCCTCTTTATAATAGCAGAGATATTTTGGATTCAAAAAAAACTTACGACTCTGGGTTCAGGACGATATATG
Source organism: Miltochrista miniata (assembly GCA_933228765.1). NCBI lineage: Eukaryota > Metazoa > Arthropoda > Insecta > Lepidoptera > Erebidae > Miltochrista > Miltochrista miniata. The sequence goes on along the minus strand of OW121747.1, from coordinate 33,257,543 downwards.
GTACAGGAACTTCTCCAATACCAAACGGTCTGCGCAGACGCACCACATATGTTGGACCTTTCGTCGTTTCCACCTGTTCCACGTTCATGATGACGTAGTTCATTTCTGTTTGGAACTCGGGGATTTTGTCTTCTGGTGTCTGTGGGTATGTTTTATCTATTAATGTCTTGCCTCCATCAACTAAGAATACAATGGGCTCATCATCATCATCAGGACCCAAGGCTCGTGCTGACTGACGGATGAGGATAAGGCGTTGGAGTCGTAGAGGAGTTGAATGTTCAGACGACAGGCACTTACTTATACATACAATAAGTCACGTCTTTATCCCCGAAAGAGTGGACAGAGGTAAAGTATACCCCATAGTTTTTGTTCCACGTGTGTTCACGGTGGTGAGCAATATGGACATGTTGAAATAGACAGGCGCAGTTGTGATTGTGTTTTCAAGCTACCAAGACATTTCTTACCTAGATCAACTGTCCATGCCACGATGATTAGGATGCTAGGAAAAACATTTATAAATTCACGGGGTTTGTGATGCAAGCGAGAAAGTCTACGTATACCTCCAACTTGGCTTAGTGACTGCAATGTTACTGTCAACCGGGACCGACAGCTTAACGTGTATTCTGGAGCACTAAAACGCTTGCAAATGAAATGTCACTAAGTGGTTACTCATCCGAGAACATCGTTAGGGAATTCTCTCTACTGTCTTTCGTCTCCATCATCAGATCGAGTCCAGACCTTCATTAAGTTGTACTACTTTAAAGCCCTTAATAAATAAAATTACAAATGCCCTACAATTTTTAAAAGTTTCCTTCGATTTCTCCAAGACGCCATCATCAGATCAGGGTTCCCTGTACAACAGTACTCTATAACTGTTCTCGGAACAGTGGTTATAGTCTCTTACTGCAATGATAGTTTAAAGAAAACTGAGTTATGGGGCTGCCAGCACTTCACAGACCACTGCTATCTTTGGCAGTACTATAAAAATTGATACCGTGTTCAAAGGTTGATATGAAAAGGGAACCCCTATCTTACAAGTGGCAATACCAATAGTTTCTAGATTAAGGGTTATCTCATAAAATGCCGTGTGAACAATCATTTCTGAGGGCATCAAATGGACCACTATAAGATCATCTAGTTCCCATTCCTGAGGGCTTTAGCCCCTTTTATCAAACGGATAGGAGATTGAAGAATTGTGTAGGTAAATGAAATAAAATATCACTTACAGCAGCAACATGATGCGCAGTTACTAGACTAGTATATTTTAAGAGGTTCCTCAGTGATTCAGCGTCAGTCAAGTCTGTCATCTGTATGGACTCCGTGATGCCTCCAGTGAGATCTGCTAGTCCATCAAGTAAGCTGCCGTATTTCAAGGCTTCATAGGACCCGTGTAATCTGGAATAGAATTAAACAAGAAATGTTAACATACACACACAAAAGTTGTAAGTGGATATACTACTTTTAGGTTCTTTTAAAAGGGTATAAAAGAAAACGTATATTTTAGGCATCAACTTTAGAGCAACTTAAAACGATAGCTGACTATGAGAGTGACATTCCATCTCTGACATCCGTTCTCCAACAGACGTGTTGCGTTGTTTTTAAAAAATAGAATTTTTAAAAAGCACCCTGGCTTATCCACTACCAAGTTGCTGGTAGCCAGACCCACTGTTTATTGTACCTTTCGAAGCACGAAGGAGGATATAGGTAATTTTCCTATCCAACATACAAAATTCCTTTCCTGAGGAGTTCGGTTCGTCATTCCTCCCTTACAATTCGTTGTGGTTATCCTTAACTATTGTACGTTAGGATTGACGAATCGAGGATGTGAGGCGGGTTCCTCTCCCTTCCCTCCTTTATTATCGTTGTAATTCTTAATACTCACTTGGCATAAGCTTTTTCCAATAAAGCTGGCCACATTTGTTCAGTATTGTTGCTCTGTAGAAAGGCTAGTTTTCCGTTGACAGTAGGTAGTCGATCGTCCACGAGGACCTCAAGCCACTGCCCACACCACCACAGGCGAAACCTGAAAAAATTTAACGTTAAATGTTATTTTATAGTTAAGTAAATAAATAAATGGTTTAAAAAACCCTAGAAAAAATACGCTTTTATAATGCACTAAAACACACAAAAATAAATTATAAATCGTTCAAGTTGCCTCTATTTCTAGGCTGAAGTGTAAACTATGTGCTTTTAGTTATAATATTTGATTGCAAAAGCGTGGGGCGCTGCTGGGACAGGAAATATAGGCAACTTGAACGATTTATAATTTATTTTTCTGTGTTTTCGTGCATTATAAAAGCGTATTTTTCTAGGGTTTTTTAAACCATTTATTTATTTTATACTTTTTAGTCACAACATTTATACCTTTACTAGCTGTTCCCTGCGGCCTTATCGGCGTAGAAGTTGTTATCGCATAAAATCATTACCCTCCTTTTGCGCAGTCAGTTAAAAAGTAGTCTATGTCCTTCCTTTAAACTTAAACTATCTTTATAACAAATTTCATCAAAATTGGTTCAGTGGTTTTGGCGTGAAAACGTAACAGACAGACAGAGTTACTTTCGCATTTATAATATTAGTAGGGATTTCTGTATTACATGGTGTTTTGTCTGATTTCGACTAATGTGAAAATATTTCATTATTACTCTAATACGCATACATTTTATGCATGTACCTATGTCAATATTTACACTTAATATTAACTTCAATATATAACAAGTTTGTTATACCTAACCTTAAACCCTAATCGTGGTCAAAGTTCATTACAAGACTTTTCTAACAAAGCCAAACACAGCTATGATACGATGTTCAATCATGAAGTTACAGTTCATATCTTACGACTCCATCATCACATCAGTTTGACAGCACCATATTATTGTATTGTCATCAGAACTACAAACATCTGCCAATTTTCATGACGGTACGATTTTTGGAAGATGGTTAAATTAATTACCTGAGATTCCATTGCATAGTTTTACAAGTCAATTAAAAACAGTTTTGTTATAACCCTGAAACCTAAACCTGGTCAAAGTTCATTTCAAGACTTTTCTGACGAATCCAAAAACAGATATAATACGATATTCCATCATAAAGTTCCAGTGTATATCTTCCGGCTCCATCATCATATTAGTTCAATAGTACCATATTATTGTATTGTCATCAGAACTACATACAGCTGCCAATTTTCATGACCCTACGATCCTTGGAAGCTGGTTAAATTAGCTACCTTAGATTCCACTTGTTTTCAGTACCTATCTTCCGGCTCCATCATCATATCAGTTTGACAGTACTATATTATTGTATTGTCATCAGAACTACATGCATCTGCCAATTTTCATGACGCTACGATCCTTGGAAGATGGTTAAATTAGTGTCCTTAGATTCCATTACATTGTTAGTTACATACACGACGACCTAATAAAAGCATATTAAAAAGAGAGAGAGAGGTCTATGCTGTTGAAAAAAGGGGATCTTCTTTCAAGTTTTTTGATGTACTCTTAGTTGGTTGTCGAGAATCGAATCTATTTTGGACATCGCTGTTCCTACTCGCGTCCCTGTACTTACTTAGACACCGCTCAACATACAGTGATTGTTACTTATTCCTGCTTTTAAATATATCAGCGAACCTATAATACAGTTCACAGCTTTTTATTTCTCGATCACCTGAGATCCAGAACATGGTTTTGAAAGTTCTCACTTTATTAGTAGTCTTTTAATCCTCTAACAGGTGTTGTACCGCCATTTTAGTTATGTTCAAAAGTAACGGCTAATTATTCAATCAATCAAATCAGCCTATCAGTGTCCACTGCATCTCACCCATTTTTCGCCAAAATACATGTGAAATTATTCTTGGAAGGCTTCACTATATCACTGGTCTGAGGGAGGGGTTAGTATAGGGTTGTGTTTCGAGATTTCAGTCTCTTCATCGGGAGCTCGTCTGTTGCGAGTATGTGTGTGTGGGTTTTAACCTGCTAACTACCAGGTCCACGACTTGCAGGTGATGTTTGGGTCCGAGAGATATTGATACGACCTCATCGCACCCAAGAAAGCTTACCAAGGCAAAATTTGTAAACAAAATTTAATTTTACCTGAACACACCAGCATAAGCTTCGTCCACCCTCTGGTCGGCGGGCACCACTCGGTAGAACAGCCCTTTGGTGAGGTACAGCACTCCGAGACACGACACCATCCACTTGTCACCTGCAACCAAACGCTGATATATCAACGCAACACAATATATCTACCAAATGTTCTTTTCAGAACCACGCACTTTATAAAGTCGCAAAAGCGCACTAGCACACTCAGGTCAGATCTTGACAAATTGTGGACTAGATAACTAGATGATACAGTAATTTAGTATTTAAAATTTAACTGGTCAAACGTGGGTCATTTTTAGGGTTTCGTAGCCAAATGGCAAAACGGAACCCTTATAGATTCGTCATGTCTGTCTGTCTGTCCGTCTGTCTGTCCGTCCGTGTGTCACAGCCACTTTTCTCCGAAACTATAAGGTCTATGCTATTGAAACTTGGTAGCTTGATGTATTCTGTGAACCGCATTAAGATTCTTATATAAAACTCGAAAAAAAGCAGTAAATTTTGGGGGTCCCCATACTCAGAACTGTAACTCAAAATTTTTTTTTTCATCAAATCCATACGTGTGGGGTATCTATAGATAGGTATTCAAAAATGCTATAGAGGTTTCTGAAACCATTTTATTCTAAAGTGAATAGTTTGCGCGAGAGACACTTCCAAAGTGGAAAAATGTGTGTCCCCCCCCCTCTAACTTCTAAACTAAGAGACTGATAAATCTAAAAAGAATATATGATGTACATTGCTATAAAAACTACCAGCGAAAATTAGTTTGAACGAGATAGCGCTGGTAGTTTTTCTATTAATACGTCGTAAACGGCAATTTTCGTTTAGAAAAATCACTACCACTGGGAACGTGTTAAAACATCAATCAAAGTTACAACGAACTATAAGAACTTTTATATTATGTTACTTGCTGCTACGAAACCCTTCATGGGCGAGTCCAACTCGCACTTGGCCGGTTTTTCTTAAAAGTATTACACTATGGTCAGAGCTAAGACACTTTTAACCTGACTCGATGCGAAATCGGATATCTGTTAGGGCGGATTCGCCGAAAATAACTTTACATTCAGTAAAGGTACAAGTTATTCTCTAGTATAGTCTTACTCCGATTTTGGTCGTCTCCGCGCTTAGGGATATAAGAATATCGTACTAATGTTATCTACGAGTCCTGGAAAAGGCGAGAAGTCGATCAGGATTCTTTTATGCAGATTAGTGATTAGTTTTAAACGCTCAGCCGTCAACCGAAAGCTTATGAAATGGAGAGGGGAATTGAATATGAAAGTTGATTATTTCAAGGATACTCCAATTGCTAGTACTTTAACGTAGGAAAATAATTCAGTCGAATTAAACAATTGAAATTAGTAGACAAGTAAATCCGGTTTCAACTTTCTTTTACATAATTAAGTATAAGTAGGTAACAACAATTGCTCACAGATATTGTAGAGCTAAAAAAAATTATATAGCCAAATGCGTAAAGTTAAATTGCATCTAGATACCGGACAAACCAATGTGCTCATCACACAAAGATTATCTGGGTGGGAATCAAACCCACGACCACGACCTCCCAATCCGTAGTCGACCACGACCTCCCAATCCGTAGTCAGTTACTCTAACCAATAGTCCAAACCAATTACAGCAACAACTAAAATTTTTCCTAAGGAGAGTAGACCATACATTATGTCAATAGTAAAACAAATATTATGTCGTTAGTACCTACCGAAATTATTTATTCACCAAAAAGAATGCCATAATTAATTGATTTTTAAAATGACATAGATTTTTATATGTAGTGCGATGCTACCTTTGGTCTCATTTAAATCATAATAGTTAAGCCTATATTGAGTGAAACGAAATATTTGACTATTGTGACTTTACGCAAGCACAGAAAGTAAGTTTTACATTTATTATTAATCATTCGCTTAGGTGAGATAAAATTTGCATAACTTAAAACGCTAGAGCTTTCGCATCACTTGTCTGCCATGGCTGTACATAAATTGCATATAAATAAGTGAGAAACGAACATAAAATAACAAAACGATATAACCAAATAAGCATATCAATAATATCTAAATATTCTCTAGGAAACATCATTGATTATATTGATTGAATTGTTACCTCTCTTGTCATCCCATTTATCATAGAATTGCATATTGTTATCTCTGAGATTATTAGACCATCCTCATCTATACTAATATTATAATGAGGAAAGATTTGTTTTTTTGTTTTTTTGTTAGTTTGTTTGTAATTAATAGGCTCCGGAACTACTGAACCGATTTGAAAAATTCTTTCACTGTTGGGTAGCTACACTCTTTGCGGTGAACATAGGCTATATTTTATTCCCGTATTCCCACGGGAACGGGAACTACGCGGGTGAAACCGCGTGACGTCCGCTAGTTGCCAATAATATGCAAAATTAAAGGGTGGCTACCAGCTGACTGGTAAAATATTTGAACTGTATATACATAGGTACATACCGTACATTATCTTTTACTGGGTTGAGACGTTCCACATATGACCCAAGGTGTCCGAGAAGGTACATCCGCAGAATACTTCGAATGAAATAAGGTAGAGATTTCAAAGATCCTTTCTGGATGCCTTATTGTCTACGTCATAATATCTATGCTATATTGAGGTCAATTTCAAGGTTTCTGTTTAATGGATTAATAGATCAGTCAGATACTATTTCCTTGACAATATTTAGATATTATTTAGAAAGATTCTTAATGTTTCTTTTGTATCTATAACCTTTATAAAACAAGCATTGAAATAATGTGATCATATTATTCGAAAAGAAAAGCGAATTGGTAATATATGCTTACCCAATTTGCCAGGGATAACATCGAAGACTTCATTTCTATCGAGTATGAACGACGGGTTCTGATATATTTCCTGCGGACAAACAAAAATATTCTTTTAATATTACAAAAATTATTGACATTAGTGAGGTCAAAGTGTTCGAGAGTGGTAACCGCAGCATATGGGCGTAAATTATGCCTCTTCAGTACGTTCTGTTGCAATACAGAAATTTCTAGTATTGCAGGTGGCAATCGAATTAGTCTGTAGCAATCCACTGTTGGACAAACGCCTTTCCCAGTTTCTCCACACTAATATTTTCTATCATATATCTTCTCTCTTTTCTTCAAATTTTAGCACTTTATTTACCAACTAGATGGCAACCGTGGCTCCGCTCAAGTGGAATTTTGTACGATTTCCCGCTTTACATAGGAACCTATTCCTGGGATAAAAACCATTTCAGACTGTAATCTATCCCTGTACCAAATTTCAGCCAGATCCGTTCAGCCGTTAGAGAGTGAATGAGTAACAAACATCCACACTCATAAACTTTCGCATTTATAATATTAGTAAGATTAAGTAAACTTAACCACGGGATCTTCGCTCGGACAGACAGTAAGAACTTAAAAATATCAGTCAGATAAAATTCATGATATATTCTGCAGAACAAGTCCAGCTATTACGTCATAAAGTTGCACAAAACCTAAATATATGTAGGCAGCATGGAGGTAGCACCATTATTTACCGTCATGGTACCATTATCGAAGTTTGTTAATTGAGTTTTCTAACCGTGGATCTTATTAACGGAACTTGCCTTCCTTCTGACATAAACAAAACATTTGACCTTAAACATTTACAGTAAAGTAGATAGTTACAGTTTTATCTAGCATTCACTTCACTATTAATTTCAAACAAACTTTTTATGTTATCAAGGCTTTAGATTGTACTTGTTTTGTGAGTTTGGACGCTCAGTCTATTTTAATAATTTTGTAATAAACACAGAGCTTTGTTGTTAAGATATTTATGTTGCTGTAAGCGTGTAATGCTTTGATAAATTCGTTAAGCATCATCGAACAGAACCTCTGCACTTCGAGAATAAACATGCGTTGACTATCCATTTGCAAAATAGGAGTGTATGCGTACTTAACAAGTACAACGGTATGCATATCCTGTTTTTAGAAAGTAACGAGTTGTGATTGGCAGCCATAGAGCATAGGGCAATTCGTGTATTACCCGTTTCATGTACTAGCGTACGTAGGGAGCACCCAAGGTATTTGTCTTGCAAGGAGAAAACTAGTCGTTGACAGAACATGTTGATCAGAATGTAAATCAAACGAGTCGTTCTCGTCGTGTCTGACCTGCGGACCAACTAATCGACCAACTAGTTGTAGGGTACAATATAATTTATTGTCAAACCCGTGGTGCAACTTACACGATTATAAATAGCTCTACCGATCAACGAATGTAAAAGAAGGGTAATAGAGGAAAGTAAAATGGATAAAGAAGTCCAATAACAGCTCTAAGGTAAAAGTTTAAAAAACAATTACAATATCATCGAAATAATAGCCATATGTACCATATGTGGCAGTTGCAATTGCAATAACAGACATTAATAAAAAAAAAAGAAATTTCGGTTAAAGATTTCGCGAAGTCGTGAATTCACCTACCACTAACTCAATGAATATGTAATACTAGCGGACGTCACGCGGTTTCACCCACGTAGCTCTAGTTCCGGTGGGAACATGGGAATAAAATATAGCCGCAGAGTGTAGCCTCCTAACAATGAAAGAATTTTTTAAATCGGTCAGTGGTTTCGGAGCCTATTCGTGCAAACAAACAAAAAATCAAATCTTTCCTCTTTATAACCTATCTATCCTTCCAGACCCGCAGCACAACTAAGATGCTCAACTGGTTGTGTCGTGGGCGTTTTTGATTCATCAATCGTATTGACGTACTACCCGTTCGCTCTAACTTTGCCGCTGGCGTAGTGGCGTATACCCGAATTGTTAATTAGACGAAGTAAATTGACTGTAGCTAATGTCACTTCGTCTTAGAAAATACGCAACACTACAAGAAGAAGTGACATTAGTTGCTGTCAATTTACTTCGTCTAATCAAAAATTTGACTTTAGGATAGAGCCGAGCGGCAAAAAGAGTCGGCGAACGAGCAGTATGTATGATTTTGCGACCCACTTAAAAAAGTTTTATCTCATTTCATTTCAAAAAGCTTCTTTAGGTATTTAGTGTCGTGCATAAAACACGTGACCTGTACAAGGTCAGCCAGTTTCGAAAGTGTGATACATTATGTGACAGCATCTTTGATTATGTATCTGTTTCGTAACATTGCTTCAAATAATCACATCTCTCTTTTATATGAAAGTCCTGATTTCATTTCTAATAGAATATGAACTTTACCGACTGTTTTAGGATTTGAAAAGGTCGGAACAAATAGCTATTTTTGTATTTTGCGTATGTTTGCACCGTCGCCGTCGTTTAGGTGTTTATGAGAGTACATAGTACTACGAAATATCTATAATACGAATCCTACCCTACGCTACCTACCCTGTGCTACGAATCCTTGCGATTTAATATCCATAGGTATGCATAGAAATATATAAGTATATTTATCAGTTTTCTAAATCTCATATCACAAGCCTATATCAGCTTAATATTGGTTTAGATGTACTTTATAAAATTTGTCCCACAATATTCATTTTTCAAGAATTTTTATTTATTCACGAACCTAGTAAACAGTCAGTTACGCAGTATTGTCACATTGCAATAACGAATTACTTACGGCATTGAATGTTTCCATCCCTTTTTTGTCCGTATGATCGTGTGATGTTTCTAATAATAAACGTCTGTTTCACTTCCTACAGGTATTGTCTCGATCTAGTCTAGGTGATTATGTTACTGGAATGGGAAACTGCTTTCACTAGATGTACGTGCAGTGAGTAATATCTTATGCTCGCAAAACTTATGGTCATTTAGGCTTCGGAATGATCTATGTACTTCTTCTTCGTGTCAATGGCGGCAATTAAAAAATTAAAATAGCTAGATAAGCCCAGCCCAAAACTTGGCAAGATTGACTGCACGTTCCGTAGCTTGGTTCAGATCAGCAATTTTGCAGGTGTAGAGACACAGCGAACACGACAGTAGGTGGTCCATCGACTGCAAGAGTGCACCACTGTCACAGCCTCCGCCCCCCGGGTTCAGGTAACCCCATCTTACCCGGTTTGCCCTACAGTAGCCGACCTTAGACCTCAACCTATGTATGCACTTCCAGGTGGCCCATTTCAGTTCATGCCATGGTGGTAGACTCTCAGCAGGCTGGATGCTGTCTGGAGGGTGTGCATTTTCCGTAAGCCACCTCTGGTTCCGAACGCACTTGGGTTGACCCACCGCAGCAGTGGTACATCGGAGGAAGCTCCTTCCGCTTTTAAATCTATGTACTAAAAAACTACCTTTAAATTAATCTAAAGTATAGCATACAAAACTTTACCACTTGTACAAACAACAGATTTCACTCTAAAGTGTTGTTTATTGCTTTAATGGTGAGGTAAAGGTATCACACGTCCTACTTCGGCTGTTTGTCCGAATGACTATGATATTCAAAAACACTGTTTACAGGTTTACAGAGTCTATATTCAAAGATGATCATGGCCCTTTGTGTGAACCAGCAAAAGAGATCCAGGTTACGGTATTAGTGACCATAAATAATAATAAATAAATAAATAAATATTCACGGACATTTTGCACGACGCTATCTTATCCTAAAGTAAGCTAGGAATAGCCTGCTTGTGTCATGGGTATCAGACCACGGATATTAATAAATATATACTTCGAAATACATACATAACATACATAGAAACACCCAGACCATTGAGACAAACATTTATGGGTCACACAAATTTTTGTCTCCGGTGGGAATCAAACCCACGACCTCGTGAACCGAAATCGCACATTTCGACCTCTAGACCAGGGCTTCCTAAACTTTAAAGACAACGGAACACTAGCCAAATACCTTTTATTTTATGGAACCCCACCGAGCGACATCCTCTACCCCCCCCCCCCCCCAGCCGGTAGACTTAGTTAAGAGAACTCGGGTGGGTAAGCGTGATACACGTCCAGATACTTCATCGGGGGCTTGCTGCCTATGCTAACGCCCCCTATCTGTATGCTGGATCCGGCAGTTGGCCCCTTCCGAAGCCCGTGAAAGCACAGAGTCTAGGATTAGATAAAGGGCGAAAATAGATGGGGATTATCCCTACAATAGTACTTTTAGATTTAATAATGTTAATGGAGTTTTTCTCATCACATATTTAGCGTTTTTCAACATAATTTTGGCGGAACCCCGAAGCCTACTCGACGGAACCCCTAGGTTCCGTGGAACCCAGTTTGGGAACCGAGGCTCTAGACCAACGAGGCAGACCATCTCGCTCTACATAGTCAGACACTTCCAGTTGGTCACTCAAACTACCCTGGTTCTCTTTCACTGTTTTACACTTACGCCAGGGTGGTTAAAATCCCTGCGGTATCTTCGATGAAAGAAGCCGGTCATTGGAGCACACGAGGTAGAAAGAAGTCACCTTGCGGCTTAGTCGCTGCTAGACCGATATGTGCACGTCATTGCCTCGTTGGTCTTGAGGTCGAAAGATGCGACTGCAGATCACGAGGTCGTTTGTTCGATTCCCACCGGAGACAAAAATTTGTGCGATCCATAATTGTTTGTATCAAGAGACACGGTGTTTCTATGTATGATAAGTATGTATTAAAAGTATACACGTATTAATATTCATGGTCTGATACCTATAACACAAACAGATCCCTAGCTTACTTTGGGATCAGAAAGCGCCGTGGGAAAGGGTTCGTGAATATTTAGCATATTATTATTATCACTGATATAAAAGGGCATTTAAATAAAGTTACAAAGTCATAAATACTGCAGCCCATTAATGCAGGTATGTGGCAGTCTGGAAGGTGAGTGTAGGTTGTAAACGAGCACAGCCATTACCCACGCAACCATTTCTGCATCGACAATATCTACCTACTTAACAAAATATTTGTAACTGTCCAACAACTTTGTTTTCACTTTCTTGTTTTGCTTTTCATATAGTTGTTATACTGGTGATCAATATTATGTTTTTATGCTGATTATCGCATCATCGTACATCTATGTTACATTTATGACTTTTGTTAGGTTAAGTTGTATCTATGTATACGACAGCATGACGTGCTACACGCACGCCCCCCAAAGACACAGTATAGCACCCCAACCCCCTTAGGTGACACCGCAGTGGTAGCGATGTAGACATTAGGATTACGTAGGAAACATGTGGTTTTTAGTCGGTAGGAGTCCGGCATAGCATTCCTGTAGGATTTACCTCAAATTAATAACAAAAAAGGTTAGGTTGCATATTTCTGATGCAGATCAAAGTGGATTATTAGTACAGTTCAAAGCTTTTCGGAGAAGTGCCTGCTGAGCTGTTCATTTTATTATGTACTGGACTGGAACTACATGGACTGGAACTGGACACACTGCCTGAGTAAATAAATAAGCTATAGGTAAGTAAATTGCTTTCAAACTTTGAATGAATTTGTAGAACAATCCAAAAATAACTGTGGAGTAGAGTAGGTACATGAAATCTAGCAAATAACAAAAAAGTTTTCTTTGCATTTTGTGGTGTTTCCAAAGCGGAATGTTGTTCACCATCTTCAACTGCACAATAAGTAAGTAACACCTTCACAATTCTTTCATTCCACCTTAAACTGGACAATAAGTAAGTATTTAAGAACAAAAGTATTTAAAAATTTTATTTTTCTGTTTTCTGTATGCCCGCTATATAAAAGGCAATTTTTGAGCGGTCAAAAGTTGTACGCAGAGTCAGTTAAAGAATAGTTGCTTTAATTTGCCACCGCGTCAGGTGTTATTTCGCAACTAGTGGTATGAATGAACTATCATGATGAGCAGGTGTAGGAGTAGCAGATTTGCATATGCAAGGTCGACTACCGCCCACCTTACCATTTATACCTTTTACTTTTACCTCGCTAATGAAGAATAATGTCTTAATACACAAACAGGTGAACATACATAATATTATATTATAGAACATATTTCAAATTAAGCTTACAAGCTGATTGTAGTCTGAAATCTAGACAACTGATCAACATCTTTACTAATATTATAAATGCGAAAGTAGCTCTGTCTGTTTGTTACGTTTTCACGCCTTAACCGCTGAACCGATTTTGTTGAAATTTGGTATAGAGATAGTTAGAGTCCAAGGTAAAGACATAGGCTACTTTTCAACTGACTACGCAAAAGGAGGGTAATGATTTTACGCGATAACGACTTCTACGTGGACGAAGCCGCGGGGAACAGCTAGTAGGTACTAATATAATTCTAAATACATGTATTGAAAAGAAATCTCCGAACTCCGAACAAAAAATTTGTGGATCACACAAATATTTGGTCCGATCGAGTTGGTTACACTACCGCCCGCGCTACTGAAGTAGTTTCAAATCATTTCAAATATACAGGCGTGACTTACAAATCTTACAAGATATCTGATTTAATCCCGAAAGAAATATTTAAGGCTTGTATGTTCGAAAGAGGGTAAAATCGAGAGGGGAAATCTTGGGGTGAACTTTATACTAGGAAATATTCTTCGATTTGATCTGATAAAACTATATTATTGTAATTTATTAGATATTCTTGCTTTTTTAACGTATCACAAAACACGATTAGGAATACTTTGTTCGATCGAAATCGCTCTCGAAAAATGAGAAATATTGCTAAAAATCTTAACAAGTAATATACTTTTTTTATTTATATAAATGAGTTTAATTGACTGCCTCTGTGGCGCGGTCGGTAGTGATACCGCCTGCTGCGCTGGAGGTCGTGGGTTAGATTCCCACCGGAGACAAATATTTGTGAGACCCATAAATATTTGTCTCAAGAGTCTGGGTGTTTCTATGTATAATATGTATGTATTTAAAAGTATATAAGTATTAATATCCGTAGTCTGATACCCATAACACAAGCAGGTTATTCCTAGCTTACTTTGGGATCAGACAGCGTTGTGTGAGATGTCCGTGAATATTTATTATTTATATTTATTTATTCTCATAAAAACTTGTCATAAAATAGATATAGGTCTTTAGAACAATATTTTACGTCTAGATTTTTTCTTAAAACCCCTCAGATTTTATAACAGTAATATAATGTATTAGAATCGAATGAAATCCGGCAAAAGCGTACGCTGAAATCGTTCGAATTGTCTCAGGATTTGTCAAGGTCGAACATTGCAGCCTTAACTAGTATGATGTCAGTCAATCAAATCAGCCTATTTCAAATCACTGCCAGATATAGGCTTTCCGGAATTCCGCCAAATTCAGAGTGTGACTGGCCTAACTGTACTCTCTCACCAGACGGGTTGGCAGACGGGTTGGTTTGTGCCGAGTTTTCCTTCTCGTTGCCATGACCTCGACAGTTGGTCATCTCGTGAACCACTTGTTGGTGAGGTTGGTGAAGATTTCGGTAGTTCTTTGGACCTGTGGAGAACTACTGGTATTATTATGTCCCAGTAGTTCCATCACGGATCTAATGTGATAAAACGAATAATTTTACTCAGCTATGTTTCATGTTCGCGCTTTTTAGCCCCTCTCTATAAAATAGAGTGCAGAAGGACTTATGGCGAGACTTTGTCTGTAATCTGTGACTCTAAACTACGTCACTAGGTCACGTGGATCATCTGTTCAAAGTTTGAAATAAAACAAAAATGACAACGTCAATCGGATAGAACTTTCACTTTTACAATAAACGTGTTAGAGAGGGGCAGTCTGGTGAGAACGATTTCACGGCTTTCTTGTTTAACCTTACCTCACTTTTTTGACTTTATCATATTGGTTGTTTGTAAGAGCAAATAGTGGAGCACTTAGTTGCATGGGACTGTGTTCCATCTGTAAAATTATGTGTACCCAAAAGCATGGCACCCTAGAGCAACTACGGATCCTTGTTTAATGTGGAAGGAACCGCGGGTGAGCGCTACACAAAATAAGATACATAGTAGAAATGCTCAAAAAAAAAATCAAATCGGTCCATAAACGACGGAGCTCTGCGCGAACATAAAAAAATAAATAAAAATAAGTAAAAAAATTATGTATATAATTATATTATGTTTTTTTTTGTTTGTTAATATATGGTCGAATTGAGTAACCTCCTCCTTTTTTGAGTCGGTTAAAATTATTCCCAGCAATGTCATTACGTCTATTTGGATAGTAAGAATGTAAGATTTAAGACTAATTTATATATCGAGAAATCTAGCATTTTATTATTTAAAACTAATAGACGCCTACGACTCCACCCGCGCACCGTTTGATCATCTAACAAGAGTATAAAAGTATGTAGTACATATACATTTTATAGGTACATCTTTAGTAAAAGGATATCCGAACTGGCAAGGCGGACTCGTGTACAGACGGTTCCGTGCCACTAAACTCTAAAAAGTCATGCTTGATGTATGGGAGCCAACTTTATTTTTAAACTGGTGATCACTGTAGCCTATATTATAGTAACACCGAAGGCGCCACACTCACGCTGCCGACCTTGTAAAAACCTTCTATGACCCCTTTGAAGAACCCCATACTGTAGGCATTTTGGGAAACCGGGACATATTGGCGATGTTTCACAATTAAAGCGTGTCCGGAAGAGAGCCTATATCTGATCTTACCATGTTTGAACGCTCAGGGCGCAGTGTGAGGATGAACACCCTGGCGTTATACTGTGCCCTGGCTGTGGCAAGCGGTGCGATGATAGAACGTTAAAACGACTTTATTTTTTTCTATCTTTGGTATTAATTTTTTTTGTTATAGCGGCAACAGAAATGCAACATCTGTGAATAGTTTAATTTTTTAACTATCACGGTTCATGAGGTACAGCCTGGCGACGTACAGACGGACAGACTGACAGCGGGTGAAGTCATAGTAATAGCAATAGGGTTCCCGCTTTTACCCTTCAGATACGAAAACCTAAAAATTAATCTTTGTGTTCCCTTTCACTGTATCATAGTATCATTTATATGATTCCGTACCCAAAGGGTAAAAGCGAGACCCTATTCATGAGATTTCGCTATCAGTCTGTCTGTCTGTCCGTCACGACGCTGTATCTCAGAAACCGTGATAGGTAGAAAGCTGAAATTTTCACAGATGATGTATTTCTGTTGCCGATATAATGCGAAATACTAAAATCAGAAAAATGGAGTGATTTAGGGGGGCTCCCATACAACAAACGTAATTTTTTGTTGCTCTTTTGGTACGAAATCCTCTGTCGCGCACAGACTCGCACTTGGCCGGTTTTTTATTATGTCAGTTGATTGCTTTCTTATGACGTGATAGAAGGATAAATCAAATAAACTTTCTCATTTATAATTCTACTAGATGACCCAGCGAACTTTGTTCATCCATATAAATATCAAATAAATTTAACAAAAAAAAAGTTGAATAAAAATTATATCTATCTCGAAAGTTGAAAGTAACACACACACATTTTTTAAAAATGTTAAAATCAGATAGTTTCAAAGTTTATCCCGGATAAACATAGCGCTTACACGTGAATCTTTATGAAGTCATTGTTACTTCGTGATGGAATATAAAAGTAGGAAACCCGAAAGTGTCCTCTTTAAGATTTCCTGCTTTTAAATACTCCGTATCACAAAAACTGTCCTCGTCAATTTTCCACTGGGTGGCCCGGCTCAATGAAGGTCTAGGAAGCCTGCTAGACAGGGTGTGCAGTGGCCCATTATGACGACAAATTAGAAAAACCTAATATTTCAAAGGTCGCGTTAGCCAGCAGCTGTCAGCTGGGTCCTTGACACTTTACTGTAACTTTCATTGCACACTTCAGACTGCGATAAATTAAGCTTTTAGAAATCCATTGTAGTGACGAGGTTTGGTAATCTTCTGTGCCTTGAGACCATTGGTCTCAATGCTGAGGTGCCGAAAACTACGAAGTGGAGTGAATAGAGTTGGAAGGAGTACCTCGGATTTCAGATGCCACCGAGACAAACAAATATAAAAAAAAGTTTTTATAGTTGTATAGATAGGTTTGTTACGTGAAGCGAAATTTGACATAGCCATAGTTTATAATTATGGACATAAAGTGCAGGACGCTATTTTTTAGGGTTCCGTATGTAAAGGGTAAAAACGAGATCTGTCTGTCTGTCTGTCAGTCATGAGGCTGTATCTCAGGAACCGTGTAAGTGAGAGAGCCGAAATTTTCACATTATTAAAATATCGGTTAGAGATAATGCGAGTGCCTTACACTTCAAACTATTCGTATACCTTCTTTTGGAACCAAGTCATTCCTAACATTCCGTAGGCTATGATGACCACTTTTCATCAGGTGGGCAGAGTACTTGACTGCCACCTTAATAGTATAAAAATCCTATAAGCTTTTCTAATACATTTCATATTTTGTAATTTAACATCTCATCGGAAATTCTCAGCCTTATTATACCTACACAGTTGATGACTAACACTTACAATTTCGAACATAATTCATTTTTTTTTGTGTTTTATGAGTAATCTACTGATAATTACAACTTCTTTTGAGAAATGAATGCTGAAATCGACGCCACAATCACGACAAAATCGAAACATTAAAAAGATAATCGAGTATTACTTAATATAGTAGGGCCAGTTGCCTTATAGGTACAGCTTGAAGCCGAATCAATAACTTAAAAAAAAAGGACATTGGAAAGACTCGTAAGATAGCTAATTGTTTGGCATGGCCTTGAGTTTAATAGATTGAGAGTCTGAAGAGAAACGAAGTCTTAGAGAACGTTTGTACGAGTAAAATATGTGTCTATTAAACTAAAACAAAATATTAAAGCTACACTACAACACAATAAAAATGATATTCGTACTTAGCGGTCTATGTATGTATTGGAGTGTGTACTAATGAGGTATAATTAGCTAACTATGTGCTCTGTGCCGTTGGTGCTCTCTAAAGGAAAGAAAAACCTGTTATGTTTTTAATAAAACATTTTATAGAAGTCTTCTACCGGGTATCACACCACCAAACTATATCATGCAATGGATATATTGTCAACTCAAACAACTAAATCCCTACAGCTCTTTTGTATACATTTTCCTCTATAAGGCATTTCCAGCATGCTTCTGCTAAGGTGACAGCTAGTTCAACTCAAAGCAGAACGTGTAATGTGTACCTTAAAGTACGCGACAAGTCATCATACATATAAAATAGCTAAAGACGTCAAAAGAAATCGGATAGCATTGCTGTCCGTAATGCATTTAAACATTCCCAAGGTCTTACTGATTTCTATTTTGTTAGATTAGATATAGAACGAAAGAGACCGGTTTCCGCTTGTGTTGTGTGGTGTTTAATTATGTCCTGAGACATCCTTCCGAGAACTTACCCTTGGCTCCCGGGCGTAGGTAGATGGAAGAGCATCATGTGGTTTTTGACAGCAAGAGTCCAATATGAATTTCCATAGGTGAAAACGAAAGAATACATTGATGTTTAATTGTACGGACGATATAAGGTTTTTTTTAACTTGTGGAAATTTCGTCATGGATGCTATGCCGGACTCTTACTGACTAAAAACCACACGTTCTCTACCTACTGCCTACGGTTGGGAGCCCGGGGTAAGCCCTCGGAGGGACCCAAAGACGCGGGATAGTATCCAGGTCTACTGGGAGTCCTGGGGTATCCTGACGAGGGCTTACCCGGGGCTCCCAACCGTAGGCTGTTAGGCACGATACGTGAGTCCGGCATAGCATCCATGTAGGATTTTCCCGCACGTAAAAAGAAAAAAAATAGTCCTCGTTCGGTAACCCCAGGACAGTATGTTGTTTCATGTCATTAATCCGAATTTGTACCTAAACCACATGTTATACATCGGAAGCGGTAGGGAAAAATTCTATGATACCAACATTTATGTCTGATATTTATTGAATAACTAGTTAATAATATGTCGCCTTGTTTTAAATAACACGTTTTTGCAGTATTCATATCGTACAAGGACACTTAGATGAACAGAGCCTGATTAACAAACATGACAATATCGAAAGGCCTTTTGTGGATTTCCATCAGATAACGAGAATATAAAAGATGCTAGACATTCCGGGGTTCCGTGCTAAAAAACGCGTTTGTTGTATAGGAGCCCCCCTTAATCCCCCCATTTTCTGATTTAAGGATTTGTTGTTATAGCGGCATATATCATTTGTGAAAATTTCAGCCATCTAGTTATCACGGTTTCTGAGATACAACCTCGTGAAGTCGTGATGGACAGTAAGACAGACAGACAGACAGACAGTCAGACAGACAGACAAACAGACGGACAGCGAAGTCTCATGAATAGGGTCTCGCTTTTACCCTTTAGGTACGGAACCCTAAGAACAGCAATAAATAGAGATAATAGTTCCAATGCGACTGCCTACGCGGACGTATTGGGTTCGATGTTTGATCCCGGGTCGAGAGTCGAGAGAGAAACTTATTACTATACTAGCTGACCCCGCAACTTCGTTTACGTCACATAAGGTGTATGAAAGGAGAGGTATTTCTTCATCAGACTCATCAAGCAGTATTTGAAACTGCCCTGTTTGCTTAATCATAAAAGAGCTTAAAGATTAAGTCTATTCTAAAACAATTCATTCCACGCATTCAGCGCGGACTGAATTGTTTTAAAATAGTCTTAATCAGTAAGCTATTTTATGATTTAGCCAACACGCCAGTTTAGATATACCCATTTTTAGATTCATTTGTCTATGAATGATTCTTTAAAGTGATATAACTTTTTTATTTATAAACCGATGGACATGAAAGAAACACTAAATGCTAAGTGGAGCATACCTCAACACAATAAAAAAAATCGGTTAAGCGGTTACTGAGATTAGCGTGCACAAACGTACAGACAAACAGATATACAGACATACAGACAAACAGACAAACAGACAAAAATTCTAAAAATCATTGTTTTGGGTTCTATTGCGTTCATAAAGCCCCCCCTATAATATTTTTTCTTATTTATCTTCCATGTACAGACAACGACCTGTTACGATTTTATTATTTGTATTGATTGATATTTAAAAAGTGAAATCACATAGATGGACCTAATAAACTTGAAAAAGGCATAGGCAATACTTTATTTCGGCAACAGGTTGTAAAAACAACCAGTATTCAGCACGGCTCCTGCGGTATCCTACCGAGGGCTGCCCGGGGCTCCCAACCGTAGGCTGTTAGGTAGGAAACGTGTGGTCGGTACTGATACGATGATACTGAGTCGGTAGGAGTCAGACATGTAATTTTGCTTACGTATAATAAAAAAAAGTATTTAGCATGGTTTGCGAAGTATAGGCTTATTTTTATTTATAGTGGCCGGTACTACTCGGATTAACGGTCGCTGATGACAATAGGTACGAGGAATGTTTCACTTGCCCTCTGAAGCATGAAGATGCTTGGCTCAAACACCATTAAGCGTTCAGCCAGCCGTATTGTTCGCATCGAAGTTTCGTAACACGGTTTATCCACCGACCAAAGCTACCGCATATAATTTGACAAAGGCGGGTTTTGTCACCCAGTGTACGTGAACCACTTTTACGCACACCATTGCAAATTTTTGAATAGAGACTATTTTTTTTATTACGCTTTTTTATAGGTCACTGACATTTCAGGTTAGGTTGCCTGCGACAGTGAGAGCAAGAGTTATAAGACTGTATTCTGTTTATGGGCTCCGGACACGGTCAATATGCACTTGACAAGTCTAATAAATATGAATGAAATTAGCTTCAGTGAGCGTGATTTCTTTGCATGTGTGTGTGTGCATCGACGTGTATGTTGACCGCGTCGCGAGCCCATGAATGATTTAAATTGGTGTTCAATAAAGTTTAATGTAATCAGTTGCACTATAGGTATACCTATTTAGTGAGATATTTAAGAATATAATATATAATCGGCTAATTGTGATATATATTTTCCACGACTGTGCTTCATATGACCGGGAAACCTCTGAAGAATACGGCGTTCTGCTCAAGGAAGCGGGAAAATTTCTATATCGTAGAGGATGCATTGGTAGAATAGAGAGCCCTGACCCTAACCTTCAAGAAGAAGATGATGATGACTGCCTCTGTGGCGCAGTCGGTAGTGGTACCGCCTGCGGCGCTGGAGATCGTGGGTTCGATTCCCACCGGAGACAAATATTTGTGTGACCCATAAATGTTTGACTCAAGAGTCTGGGTGTTTCTATGTATAATATGTATGTATTTAAAAGTATACAAGTATTAATATCCGTGGTCTGATACCCATAACACAATCAGGTTCTTCCTAGCTTACTTTGGGATCAGATAGCGTTGTGTGAAAAGTCCGTGAATATTTATTTATTACTATTATTTACTTCTTCTTCTTGAAGGTTAGGGTCAGGATATAGAAGTACAATGTCTGATAGTGGTAGCGTGTGCTAGTGTTCTATTCAGGACTAGACGTGACTATACTAATCCTTAAAAATGTGAAAGTAGCTCACGGCTCCAGATTCACTAGATCATATTAATTATTATGATACAGGCACTTAACGCTACAGCAGTGAGTCTTATAAGTACTAGTAAAACGTACTTAGAGCTTACGGCTCCAGATTTACTACATCATAATGATACAGGCACTTAACGCTACAGCAGTGAGTCTTATAAGTACTAGTAAAACGTACTTAGAGCTTACGGCTCCAGATTTACTACATCATATTAATTATTATGATACAGGCACTTAACGCTACAGCAGTGAGTCTTATAAGTACTAGTAGAACGTACTTAGAGCAGTGAAAGGCATCCAATATATTGCGCGTTATCTAATATACAAATAACTTTCTTTGCGATTACGCTTAGTACCGCCCTAAGTTAACACATCAAGTAAACACCTCTACCTTAGCGAGTCGTAGAACACTTTCACTTTTCCAATGAGTAAAAACTAAATAAGTAAGATAGATATAGCCCTTATTAGGGTTCCGTACCCTAAGGGTAAGAACGGGACCCTGTTCGTGAGACTTCGCTGTCTGTCTGTCCGTCATGCGACTGTATCTCAGAAAACGTGACAGCTAGAGCTAAAATTTTCACAGATGATGTATTTCTGTGGCCAATAATACTAAAATAACAAAATCAGAAAAAAAGTGGGTGATTAAGGGGAGCTTACAACAAACGTGAATTTCGCCGTTTTTTTTGGTACGGAACCCTCTGTGTGCGAGTCTGACTCGCACTTGGCTGGTTTTAATATTCATAACGAGTAGTGCCATATTATTATACACGTGACCTTCAAATGGCAGTATTCTGAGCAGTTTAGTCTTTTTTTGAGTGGCTTTTTGGTCCTGTAAATAGAATACCTCACTACAAAAACGAATTACATATGTCCAAAGCCTAAGATTCGAGTATGACTAAAAACCGGCCAAGTGCGAGTTGGACTCGCCCATGCAGGGTTTCGTAGCAGCAAGTAACTTAGTGTAAAAGTTCTTATAGTTCGTTGTAACTTTGATTAATGTTTTAACACGTTCGCAGTGGTAGTGATTTTTCTAACACAAAATTGCGGTTTGTGACGTATTAAAAAAAACCGACCGGCTCTTACTCGTTCAAACTAATTTTCGTTGGTAGTTTTTATGGGAATGTACATCATATATTTTTTTTAGATTTAAAATTCCCAAAAAATGATTTTAGGAACCTCAATATCATTTTTAAAGACACCACACCTATAGATACCACACACGTATGGGTGTGATGAAAAAAAAAATTTTGAGTTTCAGTTTTGAGTATGGGGACCCCCAAAATTTACTGCTTTTTTTCTAGTTTTATATAAGAATCTTAATGCCGTTCACAGAATCCATCTACTTACCAAGTTTCAATAGCATAGGTCTTATAGTTTCGGAGAAAAGTGGCTGTGACACACGGACGGACAGACAGACAGACATGACGAATCTATAAGGGTTCCGTTTTTGCCATTTGGCTACGAAACCCTAAAAAGGGTACATACATACATACATAACATCACGCCTGTCTCCCAACGGGGTAGGCAGAGACTATGACTTTCCACTTGCTACGATTCTGGCAAACAACTTTCGCTTCTTCAACTTTCATAAGTGTCTTCATACATGCTCTTCGGTTAAGGGTACTCTTGACCTGGCCTTTTTTCAGAAGATTATCGATTTGATCGATATGAGTATGCCGAGGTCGACCCCTACCAGTTTGCTCATTCACTCTCGCTTCATAAATCTGTTTTGTCAGCCTATTTCCATCCATTCTCTCCACATGTCCAAACCATCTGAGCATCCCTTTCTCTATCTTAGTCACTACATCTTCTGTCATACCGCAATGTTCCCATATCACACTATTCTTTACTTTATCCCTCAATGTCACTCCAGCTATACTTCGCAAACTTCTCATTTCCACTGCATTAATTTTACTTTCATGCTTCTCCTGCCACACCCAACTTTCACTACCATGCATAAGTGTAGGGACGAGCACTCCTCTATGTACAGCCATCCTTGCCTTTTTAGACACGTTCTGACTGCTCATAAAGGTGTGAATGGCTCCATTCACTTGATTTCCTGCCAAAACTCTCCTTTCAATATCATTGTCACACTTTCCATCTCTTGCAAATTTTGAACCCAAATATACAAACTCTTTCACCTGTTCCACGCTCTTTCCTTCGATCGATATCGAGCAATCAGTCATACATTTCTCTCTTCCAAAAACCATTACTTTTGTCTTGCTTACATTAACATTCATTCCTCTACTTTTAAGCGCATCGTTCATTATATTAACCATCAATTGCAACTCCTCCGCCGATGATGCCAGTATTACCTGATCATCAGCATAAAGGAGACATTTGAAGGTTAGCTCATTCATTTTTAATCCATACGCACACTCTTGTAGTTCTTTCAAGCAACTGTCCATGCATAGGTTGAACAGCCATGGTGACGCTACACAGCCTTGTCTCACACCTTTTTCGATGGGAAAAAAGTCTGTGCAAGCTCCATTGATCCTGACACAAGCACTGGAGCCCTCGTATAGAGATTTCAAGGCTCGTATCAAGTTGCTGTTCACTCCATACATAGACAGTGTTGACCACAGTTCATTCCTCACCACTCTGTCATAGGCCTTTTCCAAGTCCACGAAGATGCAATAGACTTTTTGACGTTTTGCCAAAAACTTTTCAACTAGGCATAGAACGGTCGCCGTGGTACAAACCATTTGGACCTTTGAGGTCGTGTACCTTCCGTCTAAAACGTAGTTCTGGACTGATCGGATAAATAAAATATACAAGCGAACTCCTCGCTCACCGCAATGGTAAGACTGTTACTATAGGTAAAGATTTATGAACATAAATCAAGCTTTCACTTTGAAGATTATGTACTTGTGTATTTGATATCAATCAATCAATCTATCGCAGTCCACGCTATAAAGATCTCCAAGTCTAGTCAAAAGAATCGCTCGACTAAGTGGAAGAGAGTTGGCCATATTGCTTATAGAACTGAAGGCCGATAGGAATAAATAAATAAAATAAAATAAACAAATATTCACGGACATTTCACACAACGCTATCTGACCCCAAAGTAAGCTAGGAATAACCTGCTTGTGTTATGGGTATCAGACCACGGATATTAATACTTATATACTTTTAAATACATACATATTATACATAGAAACACCCAGACTCATGAGACAAACATTTATAAAATACTTGAAAGAAAGGATATGAAAGGTTCGTCTGATAAGGAACCAGAAAACGCAAGTGCCTAGACGACCGAATAAGGGTCTCGATGCTGACGTCACAAGTGTAGTCAAATAGACTGAGGTGATGATAAGGTCAGAGGTATCTCGCAATTGGTACCTTCAAACAATCATCCATCTAGATATTGATTTAACATCTACTCAAATACATCTATTTCAGGATCGACTCTGAATACGAAATCATATTTACTATTCTATTATAATCTATTTCATAACAAGATGACACAGCATCCATTTAATAATATACTTATGCACACAAAACGATTTATCAAAATCACTTCCATTGTTTATAGAAGATGCTCGTAGAAACAAACGGATTTTAATAGCCTTTTATGTATTGTAAACAATATCTATGATTATTCTTGAATGATGAAATTTCGTCATGTATTCAAAAATAATAAAAATAAAAGTTTGTATGAATAACTAGCTGTTGATTTCGAATTCAAAGTAAGTAACTTATTTCGTCAACTGATACCCCTTTGATTGAAGAAGGCTCTGCATACAAATGTTTAGACTGTGGGATGTTTACACTATGAAGTAGTAGTAGCTGTAGTTCAAGTGTAGTATACACGATCAGAAAAGCAATCAAATAAGATGTACTGAAGTAAACAGGAGCGTGAATACCTCACATACACGCTAAGATTGTCAGAAGACCTGCAATCTTTTTCGAACGTCTATAATATGAGACTCTTCAAATGAGGAACGGGCAGTAAAGCATCAATATCTCTGGTGCTGGCTTTAAGTCTGTTCGTCAATTTAAGCATAAAAATAAGAAAAAAGCAATGCACATTTTCATTTTACAGCCACCAACATTCCATTTTCATTTTACAGCCAGTAACATCGGAAAGTTTTCAGTAGTAACGGTAAACGGGTAGTTTTGTTTGGGTAGGTGACAAACTATTATCTAAATGGCCCCATACAAGCTCCTTAAAAGAATTTCTGCTCACATCCCAATATCAAGGGTGCCTCTGAAATGGCACCAATTGCTCTCCTTCAAGATTCTGTGTTACATATTTAGAGTTCAAATAAATTACCTTGGATCTCTTCCACCCAAACACAAAAGAAGGAGTTTGGTAGTAGAATACGGAGGACTGGTTCGCTGGAAAGTCGGGGTCCTCCCAAAGCTCCCCCTTTTCTAGACACGTTTGCTTGATGCGCTCGTAATCTGTCATCCTGTAACAAAATAAAGAGGTTTTTTATCCCACGGGCTATTTGTTATTGATGAAGGAAATTCACTAACTTTCACAGATCCGATTGATTTGGCGGTGCTATTGTTAATAGCTAGCAATCCTTGTTTAAATATTGAGGGAAATTATTTTTGCTCAATGCCATCCAGCCCCAACTAAGCGAACATAAGCTTGTGCTAAAGGATTCAGAGAACTGATTAACATATTTATTTATATGTATACCTATATAACACAAGCAGGTTATTCCTTGCTTACTTTGAGATCAGATAGCTCATTATGGCTGTGACACTCGGTTACTGAAATGAATAACTTTGATTTGACATGTTATATTCCAATAATTGACATTAATCTCAACATTTTTATTTTATTTCTTATTTTGACATTGTACCTAGTTATAAATTGTAATCAAGTTGATGATTATTACTGACACTGTACTGTTTAGTTCTAAATTTAGTTAAATGGAAAATTGTTAATGGTTAGGACACTCTTTTATGTATAACTTAGTATAGCATATAAGCGATTTGGTGTCAAACTGTAAGCTTATACTGTTTTATGGAAATAAATAAATAAATAGCGTCGTGTAAAAATGTAAGTGAATATTTATGTATTTATGTATGCAATGAGGAAAATTCTACATGGATGCTATGTCGGACTCCTATAGACTAAAACCCACAAGTAGCCTACCTAACGTAAGCCCTTGGAAGGATACCCGAGGACTCTTTATGTACCTTTGCATAGACAACACTGATACACCGAAAGAAACATATGTAGAACACACAAATATGGAGCTGCAGCTGCAGCAAGTAGCATTGTGTCATCGAGGAATTCCATTCATCCATATATAACACATCCATATTCACATACGTTATAAACTAGCTATCTACTCTAGTCTTTATTTAATATCGTCTAGATTACGGTCTCAATTGCCTAATACAGGTTTGCCTACTTATAATCAGATCTCCTCAATATTGTCCTAATTCTATAACTTTACCTTTCTCTCAGGCTCAGGCTATTACTTACGTCACTTGTGGTTGGACCAGTTATCGACCGAGAGTGCTTACAATCTAAACTAGTTGTGGTGCGTACATTAATGTATTATAAGTAGGTATAAATATAGCACGTGGTTTAACATGTGATATTATGAAAGTGTAGATTATCGACTGTCATAAAATATTTTATAAAATACTAGCTGATGCCCGCAGTTTCGCCCGCGTAAAATTTGTTCCCGTTCCCGCTTCCCGTGGAAACTTATTCCCGGGATAAAAAAGCCTATGTGTTATTCCAGATTATAATCTATCCCTGTACCAAATTTCAGCCCGATCCGTTCAGCCGTTAGAGCGTGAAAGAGTAACAAACATCCACACTCACAAACTTTCGCCTTTATAATATTAGTAAGATACCTTTATGTAAACGTAATTATTCCATGCGTGTGTATAAGACTTAGCTCCTTCTGAACGGCTGAACGGATTATGATGATGTTTTTCCTGTGTGTTTTAGTGACTTTGACAATTGTGTGGACACAAAATAGGACCAGGGAGGTGACGCAGCGAACTTTCATGGTTTACGCAGAACGTCTGTTGGTCTCACTAGTTCTATAATGATAGATTTTTCTATAGGATGACGAATATTTATAAAAGCATCAGGTTAATAATATAGGTAAAGCTTTTTAGGTAAAGACGACAAAATTAAAATATTGACCATTTTGTCTAGCGAATTTTTTAGTCTATATATGTATGGTGAATTCAAGAACATGCGATCTACGATTTATATACAACATATAAGTAGCTATTTACGTTCAAATAACATCAAAACCATCATACTACCATCAACAACATCCGTAAGTAGGTACTCGGTGCGAAAGTGTACAAAAACAATCTCTCATTCAACCGTGCTCATCTAAAATGCATTTTCTATTGTTGATACACACACAATAAGATTTCCAATGGAACGAAAGATTGTGGTTACTCTCAATGTTCAAGTAAATGGCTGGGTTCGTGACGTAATACAGATTTTGGGACGTCCTTAATCCTACTAATATTATAAAATGTGAAAGTTTGTGAACATGTTTAAACTTTTGTTACTCAATCATGCTGTAAAGGCTGAACAAATCTGGCCGTAATTTGGTACAAGGATAGATTTTAGTGTACCACGTAAGGTACTTTTTATCCCTCTTCTCTCGGAAAATCTGTACCCATAGGTTGCAGGAACAAGTACAGAATTACACGAGGGTTAAATCGCGGGCATCGGCTTTTTTTTAACGTGAGGAAATTCCTACAGGGATGCTATGACTTACGAGTATACCGACTAAAAACCAGACGTATCCTATCTAACAGCCTGCGGTTGGCCTTTGGTGGGTTGTTCAGGTGTTATTTCGCTTCTTGGAGGGGTGTGCGTGAATCCCTCACGTCGCGCTGTCGTCTAGAGCCTGCTTCTGTAAGGATGGGGAGCAGCTCCCTTACCGTCCTCAGGGCGTCGGTCATGGAGGCCGATAGTACGCGGGCATCGGCTAGTGATGTTATATAAGTCTAGTTTTTGATGGCTCGCTTTATCAAAAGTGGTCATCTTGCCTGCATCAAATGCGCTGCGTTTGCGCTGCTGTCGCTAAAGATTAAGTGAAAAGATAAAGGTAAGTATTTAAAGAAGATTTATCTTTGAATCACGGCCCATCACTTACTCAGGATATAATAGTAATAATAAAAATATGTGTACGGATATTTTTACTCATCGCCATCTAGCCCAAAGTAAGCCAATCTAAGCTTACAATCATAGCTTATGCTACAAGATAGCTTACAAATAAAATACTTGAAATATTTTACAATGTGTCATCTAGTCGAAACTTAACTCATTTACGCGTATGGTAGTGCGATAGTGTTTAAAAACTGATAATTTAACTATTACTTCTGCGACCAGTAGACCTCGTGAGCACCCAGGAAAAAAAAACAACCTGTGAGAAATCATATTCTTCATGTTTCAGCCAAAAATCATAAAAATCCGTCTATAAATAATGCGACAATAATCTTCACCCCTTTTGTCCCCCATTTTCCCCCCCACCAAAAAAACCTCTCGACAAAAGTTGTATTTTAAATTAAAGAACATGTGTGCCAAATTTGGTGAAAATCGGTTTAGAAATGCGTTCTCTAGACCGGAACTGACATACACACAGACGTACGGACAAAAGCAATATTGTCCATATTGTCAAATCAGAGAAACTCGCTCACTTCGCACGCTCGGTCAATCATTCTTGTATTTTAGTTCACCACTCGTTCTCAAGTTTAGTCATGACGTAATTTTATATACAAAGATCTGTAGGAAATAAATAAGTATTTTACAACGTATTATTAATTACAATGATAATAATAAATACTGTACATTCTGTACAATAATACACAGTTGTACGCCCTTGTACACAGTTGGAAATAATATAAAAAATAAGATACTGTAGTGTACAGTCTGCAAAAAAGACATTGTTATGTATTTTTTTCGAGGTGAAGTGCAGATTGGAGTAAAGCGTGTATACAAATAGATACAGTTACACAATGTTACACAAAGTTTTAAGTGTTTATTATTTTTCGTTCTTATTAAAAGGTTAACCTCATTGGTGAATCGAAATGGAAATTGTAAAAGTGTTGATTTAAAGACGAAAAAATCCCCGATTGTGGAACTGTTCTAATAAGCCCAAACATGGTAAATATCCTGTAATTATCTGAGGAGTTGAATAAGACTTCTTGACGCATCAGCCATTTACGCTTACGCATTTTTTATCAAAATGTTCGAGGCCTACGAACGAAAACGAGTACTTTTTACAGAAATGTGTGCATCAGTGGCTTTGATATTATTTGTATTACGGAATCGTGGCTGCCGAAGGGTATCTCTGATTCTGAACTGTTTGACGACCGATATACTGTGTGGAGAGGGGATCGTAACTATGCTGTAACAGATCAGGAAAAGGGAGGAGGTGTTTTAATAGCTGTTAAAAGGGAATTAGTGGCGGATGTTCGACGGGACTGGTGCTCCTCGGCAGAGGACTTGTGGATTACACTAACCGTAAGTCACGGAAAACGTAAGATTTCCAATAAAATGCACATTTGTGTTGTATATATTTGTAGGGAGAATCTCGGATATAGTTTAGCAACTCAATTAACAAATTTTTCGAATAGCTTAGTTGATATTGTCCTTAAACAACCAAGTGACACATATTTAGTACTGGGTGATTTTAACCAACGTAATATAAAATGGTGTCCTTCAAGTGATGATTCTTCTCTCACTCCAAGCAACCTGGAGGGTAATGTGCAGATTAATTTTATTGACAATTTGAATATTTGTAATTTATCGCAATATAATAGCTTCCAAAATGATAACTGTAGGATACTGGATCTTGTGCTATGCAATAAGGATGTTTCCGTAACTCGCTGTGATGAACCCCTAGTGAAGGAAGATCCTCACCACAGATCACTCTGCATTTCAGTGAAGTTCGCAAAGATACACAGCCTGCCGACTCGTCCTCGTGTTCAATATTTTTACAACAAGGCTGATTATAACTCCATAAAAGACCACCTGGATTCCATAAACTGGGACCATGAACTTAAAAGCAGAACTCTCGAAGATGCCGTTGAGTGCTTTTACGATGTGATCTACTGCTTGCGTAACAACTACATACCATCCAAAACTGTAACAGTAAACTCAAAGTATCCTCCCTGGTATAATACCTCGCTGATTAAGATGATCAAGGAAAAAGCAAAGTACCATACAAAATTCAAAAAATATGGAAACCTTTCAGATCATAACTCATTCTCTATCCTGCGTCAGCGAGTAAAAGATTTGGAGAAGGACTTATTTCAAAATTATGTTTTTAATATCGAATCCAACATACATTGTAATCCTCGAGCTTTTTGGGCTTACGTAAAATCCAAAAAGCACTCCAATTGTTATCCCTCTGTTCTACGGTATGGCGAGCGTTCCTCAGACGATGGTGATGTTATTTGCAATATGTTCAGTGAATATTTTACCTCTAATTTTTTAAAACCTAGCACTAACAGCTCATCGCTTCTACACACATACGACGATTACGTGGATGCTGGTTGCGTGAGCTCGGAAATCGGGTCCATTGAAGTGAACAGAGATGAGGTGGGTAGGTTGTTGAAGCAGGTGGACCTGAACAAGTCCTCGGGGCCAGACAATATCCCTCCTGCTTTTATTGTACACTGCTCAGAAAGTCTCACCGTACCTATTTTAATTCTGTTCCAACACTCATTAACAACTGGAGTGGTACGAACTGTTTGGAAGTCCGCGTATGTAACACCTATTTTTAAGAAAGGATCAAAAACTGTCGTAGAAAATTACAGGCCAATTTCTAAGCTGTGTGTGTTCGCTAAAATATTGGAAAAAATTGTCTATAAACAGGTGTATTCGGCCCTAAAATTAAACTTCAGCGAACACCAGCACGGTTTCTTAAAAGGTCGATCTACCACCTCAAACCTCATTTTGTGTAGCGATTTCCTGTCCGATTCAATGTCACAGAGATCACAAGTAGATGTTATATACACGGACTACAGCAAATGTTTTGACAAAATAGATCTTAGCCTACTTTTGTACAAAGTGTCATCTATGGGTATTCGGGGCAATCTCTTTAGATGGTTTACGTCATACGTGGAGAACAGGTGCCAGACTGTAGTACTGAACGGCTATGCATCGAGAGCAATGCGCATCCCTTCGGGCGTGCCTCAGGGTTCGCTTTTAGGACCTCTTTTATTCAACGTTTTTATCAATGACATCTCTAGTTGCTTCCAATGGTCCAAAATATTACTTTACGCAGACGACATGAAAATCATGAAGCAGATTAACAACTATGCAGACGCCCAGTCTCTACAGGAGGATCTGGACCGTTTCCAGTCATATTGCGTGATTAACAAGCTTGACATTAATGTGTCCAAGTGTTGTACGTGTACGTTTACGCGTAAACCAGAGCCTATTAATTTCATCTACACACTTCGAGAAACTCCATTAGCCAGGGTTACTTCTGTCAGAGATTTAGGAGTTACGTTTGACAGCAAACTTCTCTTTGACTTACACATTGATAACATTGTTAGTAGAGCCACAAAGGCACTAGGTTTCATAATGAGAATTTCAGCCGACTTCAAAAGTATCAAAACAGTTAAAATTTTATATTGCTCTTTCGTTCGTAGTCTCCTCGAATATGCCTCACAAGTGTGGAATCCATTCTATAACACCTACATTGACCGTATTGAAGGTATACAACGAAAGTTCTTAAGGTACATTCAATTTCGAGCAAACTGTTATCTGCCTGATTACCGCGCTCGCTGTAGAAAATTTCACATATTACCTTTATCTGAGCGTCGAAAAATCGCTGATTTAACATTGTTAATGTGTGTATTTAATGGGTCAGCTGATCTGCCAGAGCTGCTAAACAGGGTGGGCTTATACGCACCACCCTTGTTACTACGTAAGCCAAACCTGTTACACCATCCTATGGCAAGAACCAACTACAGACACAATTCGTACCTATTGCGAGCCTGCCGTGCATACAATGCGTCGTGTCGGGATGTTGATATAGATATATTTTGCACAAGTATCATAAACGCAAGGAAAGCTTTGTGTGAGCATTATTTTGCTGAATGAGATTTTTAGGTACTTGGTAATTTTTAAAACTGTCATTTGTTGTACTTTGTAATAATTTGTTGATAAGAGTTAAGTATGTGCTTACATCATTGTTTGTTTGTATTGAGTCTTCGACTTTATTTCTGTATAACTTAAAAAAAGAAGAAAAAAAAAATGTTATTTAGATATTTATTTATTCGTGAAAACTCTTAATTGGCCGTCTTTATGTTGTATTTCTACTTACTATCTATGTTTAGCTGTAAGTTTTCCAAAGATTTGTAAATAAAATAAATAAAATAAATAATAAATTTTCAGGTTACTATATCCTGGAAATACCATCAAAATTGCAGTAAGTAAATTCAATTTCCAATGAATTGGACCCATGCATTTTAGAGAAATCCCTTCATCACCCAGGAAGTGAGCTGATGATCTTCAAAATTTATAGCTAAGAATCTTCACACAGTGGCTGTCGAACAAGAAACATCGCACCAAAATTGTTCCATCCGTTACGACGCTACGATGCCACAGAGACACAGATACACAGGTCAAACTTATTAAAATGCCTTTCGTTTTTCGTAGAGGGTTAAAAAGAAGGGAAAATGACGATATTATAGAATTCTAAAAAAAGATAAATTTGATGTATTTTTTTTAATTCTATTTATTTATAGTAAGGGGATTTTTGTCCATATGGATAAACTTGATATAAAAGTATCCATGTATTCAGATTCAGATAAGCCTGGCAAACTTTGTAGTGTCCAGTTTTGAGAACCAATAAAAAAATAAAATTAAGTTTAACGTTGACGTAGCAACATGTCTTGACCAGACCGGCATCATTTTAATGGATCATTAGGACAGAATGACACCTATCTAGCGTGAATGTTTGAATGGAATAGAAGAAGTGAAAGTGGTATCACAGCCAGGATTGTAGGACAAGTAAAGATCTCTACATATTAATTAATAATAATCAAATCAGTCTATGACAGTCCACTGATATACGTAGGCCTGACCCAATTTACGCCACAACACAATTATGTCTATTAAAAACTCTAGGCCACGAGGGTCACGTACAAAGAACACTAACATCATGCTTTCTCAGCACAACTACACAACCACAATAACTTCTGTGTATTACTTGTTTGACAGGAAAGCTTCCGTGCGCGTTGATGTCTTTTGTTGCTAGTCATCGTGACTGCAACAAGCTTAAATTAACACGTACGTTTAACAACATAGTGTCAGCTATGTAGTAATAGATTTATGGACATTTAACAGGTAATATTAATTGTTCATTCTATAAATTGCTGACGGTGTCAACAAGTCATGTTTTGACATCGTAGTTTCTCGCGACGTCAAACATGACAACTTATGTGCCAATGAATGAATAATGCTTATGAAGAGTGAAGTGACTTACCTATATCTCGGGGCTTGCAAAGTATATTTGCTGATTAGTGGAAGGTCTTAGCGATGAAAAGGTAAACTCGAAACGAAACGCTGTACCAACCTGTCTGGCCAGCGTGGTACAACGTGGTGAAGCGTGGTACAGCGTGGTACGTAGCCTTTTCCCAAAATGATTGGGAAAATGCTAAGTCCAACACTTGATTAGACTGATTTGATTGATTGTATAAAGATCTAATGAAGCCTCTGACCTTTCTCAGTTCTTTATTAGTCAAGTTGCAACATTGTTGAACAAAATACTGCGATGTATTACATAATGTGGGTCGCGGTTTTAGCCAATACGTATATAGTCATACTTTATACCCCAAGGGGTGTGCAGAAACCTAACGTTAGATGTTTGACGTAAAGATTATTTACAGTTTTGCGATCTTTAAATTTCCTTGTATGAGGTAGCGTTGACACGTAGATAGAACTCGTGAAGACATGTTATTTGAACAAAAATAAGAAAGCACAAAGCTCCTTTAGAGCACGTCGCGTCAACACAGACACGTGTCCGTACCACTTTCCCAAGCGCTTGGAGTATGGTATTCATCAAAAGGGGTTTTAAAAGGTTCTTGCAGGGTCTTTAGCACGAAGAGTCCCTGGTGTTGCGAACGTCTATAGTAGGCTACGACTTACCCGAGCACGTATTTCCCTCCTCATACAATCCCGGGTTCTTCAAGCGGAGTTTTAAGAGGCACATCGAAGGGCTGCCAACTTGAGGACCACTTTCAGAAATCTTACGGACTGTGAGGGTGGCCCCCAAACGCTGGATGACTTTCCAACTAGCGGGCGGCGTCGAAAACTTGTCTTGTTCCTTCGATTTCTATGATTTGTCTACTCTACTGTACTACCCGTTCACTCTAACTTTGCCGCTGGCGTAGAGGCGTATACCCGAATTGTTAATTATACGAAGTAAATTGACAGTAGCTAATGTCACTTCGTCATAGAAAATACGCAACACTACAAGAAGAAGTGACATTAGTTGCTGTCAATTTACTTCGTCTAATCAAAAATTCGACTTTAGTATAGAGCCGAGCGGCAAAGTTAGAGCGAACGAGCAGTACGTTTTTTTTTCAACGTGAGGAAAAATCCAGGATGGATACTATGCCGGACTCCTACCGACTAAAAAACCTCACGTAACGCCCAACAGCTTATGGTTGGAAGCCCCGGGTAAGCCCTCGGAAGGATGTCCCAGGACTGTCTACTCTACTGTACGCTAAGATGAGATAATCAGTTAGTAGTACAACGCGTGCAACACACTTAGACCGGCACATTGTATCCGCACCGCGAGTACCGCAACGTTAATTGAGCGCGAACATATGATCATCGTATTACTCACTCGAAGAACTCCGTATCAGTTGTTTGCCGATTGCAAGCTGTCCTAACGGGAGTAGCTTAATTAGCTGTATGTTCGTTTGGTGCCATCGTTCGTTAGTAGTCGAGTGTCGTAAATAATTCTATCTCTTAATGTTGAAGGCTCGTAAAAGTGACTTCGGATTATATGTATACATACATACATATAATCACGCCTTTTATCTCCGAAGGGGTGGCAGAATTAAGCATTAAGGTTTGTCCCACGTAATAGGTGATGAGCCGTATTGCAATGTTAATATTTACAGGCGCAGTTTGTGACTGATCGCTGTTAAAAGTTGTTAAGCTGTCCATAAGGCCTTTACTTGGCTTAACGACTGCCATTTTACTGACAACCGAAACCAACGACTTAACGTGCCCTCCGAAGCACGGATACGCTCGTAAATAAATGTCACAAAGCGTTCACGTGGTGGTCACCCATTCATAACCGGCCATAGTAATTGTTGCTTACTGCAGTGATCGTTTACAGAATACTAAGGCCGCGGGACCACGAGCGCTTTGGATTACGCTATAATATATAGCACATGTAGCACAACAATGACTGCCTCGTCGGTCTGGAGGTCGAAATGTGCGACTGCAGATCAACGAGGTCAATTTCAATTCCTACGGGGATAAAAAATTCTGTAATCCATAAATACACATAATGTTTGTCTCGAGAGTCTTTATAGCACAATAGTATAGTGAGTCCGAAGTCACCTTAAAGTACTATTTATCTGAGTAACTCTTTTTCTGTCTGGCGGTTTCAATGTAGTCATTTCCCCAAGGCAATAGGAAACATAACATATCTGGTCATACATAAATGATGATTTTGAAGACATCTGCATATCCCTTTACGGATTAAGACGTGACTATTATGTATATATGGAACATTTTCAGTTATAGATAGGTATTTTAAAAAGTACTGTTTTCCTACAAAATCTGATCCTGTCAAATTACTGAAGGAATAGTATCTAAACATTTGATAAGAGAGTTGGAAAAGCAGATTCATAACTCCAAAGAAGGGGTTGGTAGGCAACCAGCAGTAACCATGGGGAAATGATGGACACACAACAGAAGAAGGCATTTCCGATATTCTGACAGAATTAAGAAAATTATTAGATTATTGGCCAGAAATGTTACAGGATAGTGATATACCGTATTGCATAGCGATGCCTGCCGTCAACGCATGGTATACACAAGAACAGTTTATTCTAACTACAGAACTTTGATATCCCCAATGGTTGTGGAGGTCAGATGGTAGTCGCTTCACGGAAAATATTGAGATTCAGTCGCACCGCAGTTAGAGGAAAGCCGACCTTGAATGGGTTAGGAAATGACTCGGTGGATGATGAAAGGATTCTTAGCATGGCTCAATTTAGTAGAATATTATGATAGACGGACCTTGTGTTCCAGTGATTAGCACGCCTCACTACGAATTCGGAAGTTGTGGGTTCGATTCCCACCCAGGATAAATCTCTTTGTGTGATGAGCACATTGATTAGTTCTGTGTCTGGGTGTAATTTATCTATAATATGTATGTATTTAGAAATGTATAAGTATGTGTATCAGTCGTTTGGATTCCACAGCACAAGCTTATATTAGCTTAATTTGGGCTAGATGATGTTGTGTGAGAGTGAGAATGTCCACAAATATTTATTTACTTGATAAATAATATGTAGAAAATTTTGTGTCTGTTGAACTTTATCAGAATAACAAAAAAAAGACAAATTATAAAATATCTTCTTACTCATGATACAAGCTATTTTCTACGTATAGAAAGAAAAGTTATTGTGAGTCAAGTCATACAGTCCATATATCGACACCCCCATGCAATATCATTGTAATTCAAATTTCTTGTTTTTCAGTGAGCGCGAATTGAAGTTTTGAAAAATCATAAAATTCTGCTGTTATCCTATGCAGTTACAAAAAGTGTTGTTACTGCGTATATTTTAGCTTAACTATTTATAGGTGCTGTAAGATTAACGAAAAAAACACGTTTTCATGGCTTTTCTTGACTTACGTGAAAAGCAATAGTTTATGACAGTACATCGATTACAATGAATAACATTGTAACTCTGAGTTACAATTGAGATCTTCATCAGACTTTTTTTAATTGCACTGCAAAGTGATTGTAACTCAAACTTACAATTATTTTGCATGGGAAATTTAAGCAGTCTTGCAAAGTTTATCATTGTAAAACTTAAGTATCATCATAGAAATAGTAGAAAACCTTTAAAGTATACTATAAAGTCAGTATGTATATAATATCTACTATATTAGTTTTAGAGTGGGATTAAGAAATGGGCCTTTTAATTTTTTTTATTTATTAATATTCAAAATAATGAACTATTTTCATCAGCATTTTCATACTTAGACAATTAAATTTTAAACTCACACAATTGTTTCATTTTATTTATTTATTTATTTAAACTTCATGCACAATGTACATAGGCCGACTTAATGCCATAGGCATTCTCTAACAGTCAACCAAAGTGATGCAGAGACAAACAAAGTAGGTGTATAATCTTGTAGAAGTTAAGTAGAGAAAAGTAAGACTTGGAAGCCGTCGGAGCTCTATAAACATCTAAGAGTTACTAAAATGCACGTCTTGGCAAAATCAAGAGACGAAATCGTTCAAACTCTTCCAAAGGATAAAAATATAGCAGAATTGAGTCACGCCTCCAATTCCACAAGAAATTCATGGTGGGTTCGCAGACTGGTCGAGCGGGGTTGGGTAGTATCCGGAGACAAACAGATAAAGACATTACAAAATCTTTTCTGGAGCAGGATGAGAGCGATGCCTATAAGATGCACGCGACGAACCTGGAGATGCAGAATGAATGGCTTACTCTGGGCGAATTTTGTATTCCCATGGCCTTGCAGTCGCGTACCTTTTTTTTTTTTTTTTTTTTTTTTTTTTTTTTTTTTTTTTTTTTTTTTTTTTTAACGTGAGGGAAAATCCTCCTAGGATGCTATGCCGGACTCTTACCGACTAAAAAACCTCACGTAACGCCCAACAGCCTATGGTTGAGAGCCCCGGGTAAGCCCTCAGGAAGGATGTCCCGTGACAGCACGACTGGTCGCCGGCTTTGCTTAGATTATACCTGAACGCGTTTCAATTGACCCTCTCCGACCAAAGTAATCTGGTCAGGTGGGGGAAAGCCGCAGATAAAACATGTAATGCACGTGGAGAAGCGATTGGAACTGCTAGGCACCTGCTGGTAGGTTGTAGGACGTTATTAGACCGAGGTCATTACTCACGCCGACACGATAGAGTATTGGAAATCATACGTGAGGCTGTCAGTTTGGCGGTAGCGAGAGCGAAATAGGGATTAACCACAAACAAAAGAAATGACATTGCGTTTGTAAAGGAAGGCTTTTCAAAGAAAGTACCTCAAAAGCCATACTCAATTTTGATGGCTGCCGCCGATTGGACTATACTCTCAGACACGTATGAAAAACACTACAAAACCCCATAGGATGTGTGTGCCTCGTCATCCAGACCCGACATATTCCTGTTTTCGAGGATACACAGGCGTGCGGTGCTCGTGGAGCTGACGGTGCCGTGGGAGACCAACATACCAAAGGACCACGCCATGAAGACAAATAAATACTTTGACTTGTCCAATGAGTTAACCAAAAATGGCTATGTGGTTAAACTCTATGCCGTAGAAGTAGGAGCAAGGGGAATTCCAGCTAAATCCCTGTTTAATTTATTTAAGGACCTTGGATTGCCAAGAGCTTCGGTAAGCTCTTTACTAAAACGAGTATCCAAAGCGGCATTGATAAGATCTTACCAAATCTGGTTGGGCAGGGGGGGGGGACATTGTTGACGGTGGAAGGTGATCGTTTATGCGCTTAGTAAGGTGGCCACCCTAAACCTTCTTGAATGGGTCGCAAGTCCCAGACGCCGTCAGGGTGTTCCCCCCTGTGCCACGCTATGGACCCGGCACCCGCACGGAGAATCCATGGAATGCTAAGAATACGGTCTCTACATTGGGTTCGAAATTACCCTGCAGTAAGATTGTAAATAAATTTACAATGTTGTTGCATGTCATCGGTTCAATGTTTGTGATATTCATAATTTTGTAAATCAAGTTACAATGATTATGGTCGAAAATTCATTTTTTTTAACGAGTTACAATGCCTTGGCCTCTCTCATAGCTCAAAAACGAAGGGACTTAGAGTTACGTTGATTACACCAATAAAAAGGATTTTTTTTTACAAATTGCCATAGTATTGTAACTCAATTTGACAAAAAAATGAGTTACAATGTTGTTGCATGGGTGTGTCGATATATTTCTATCACCACGGTACGAGTACCTAGGTGGTTAGCTGTGCCAAATACGTTATTGTTGTTATTCTTATACATATTTCACGTCTTCAATTGAATATTTCCTCATTAAAAAAACTCTGATTACAGTTTTTTTTCAACCCCGGAATTCGTATTATAAGGATTTCAATGAATACAAATTTTAAAATAAAAACAAACCGTAATGAAGCAATAGTTTTAGTAATAAAACCTGAATAATTGGTTTAAAAATCAAATTGCGAGCTACGTAATATTTTTTCGTTTAATATTTCGACGAAATTCGGCTGTTTTCGTGAGACGCGTACGACTATACGCGAGATACCGGCAATTACGTATACGCTTGCGTCATGTATGTCAATAATGCAATGCCTGTCGTTAATTATTTGTGGTTATGATGAAAGTGTGTGAACTAATTTTTTTAATATGGAAGCTTCTAATGAGGCACGTAATTACAAACCGCTTTTAAAAATATAGATAGTCATAATAATTATGACCCCGCTAGTTAAGAGTCCTGTAAATGTTCACTGTGTAAAGACACAGTATCTTACGATTAATAAGTCCTGCTTTCAGAAATATAAAATGTTTCATTTCATTTCGAGGCCTCCACGTACTTTTTTTCGGAGTAGCAACATCAATATCATATATGATTGGGTTATGAAATTAATAGCAGATGAAAAAAAAATATATTGTTACCATTTTACGGTCTCTTAAGCATTTCGTGCACGACTCTGCAAATGAATCAGATTATAAATGAAACGTTGCCTTTTTAGTCACTCTGAGATGGGTAACCATTTGTGGAAAAGTCTCCTTTCAAATATTTAGAAACGGTAAAAAATTAAACAAAATACACTTGTAAATTTCCGTCCACGCATTCAAGTTGTATGACAAGAATCGGGCCGCCAAATTGTAAACGTAGATCACTACTTATGAAATGTCAGTTTGACAGTTATTTGTAGCTATTGAGCTATGATTCTATTCTGACACAATTGAAACCCCTCTGAACGATTCCGTCCACTTGCCTAACTCGTCCACTTCCTTAGTTGACCACTTTCCTAACTCGTCCACTTCCTAAGTTGAGCACTTTCCTAACTCGTCCACTTCCTAAGTAGAGCACTTTTCTTACTCGTCCACTTCCTAAGTTGACCACTTTCCTAACTCGTCCACTTCGTAAGTTGACCACTTTCCTAACTCGTCCACTTCCACATGGGAAAGTGGACGGAGTTCAGTAGGGTCATGTACACTTTTATGTTGCATACTTCGGCCCCAAGTTTGTTTGAAGGCCAAGGTTCATTATACTTTTATTTAAACCAAGCTTATAGCGGAGAGGAATAAAGACGAGTTTTATCAAGAGAGAGACTAAATAACTCTAAAAAAATAAAGAAAAAGTCAGTTAAAGCACCTGATGCAACCGGGATTACGCTTCGATGCTGATGATTATGACATATTTGCATAGATTCTTTCGAGAGATAATCGTAAAAGCATCTACAATTGCAAGTAACGCTATCTATGCTAATATTATAAAGAGGAAAAATTTTGTTTGCTTGTAATTCATGAACTTTAAATAGCTTTAGCAAAATTTTTAAGCCTTTTATGTTATTTCGAAGTGACAATATTTATCAGGTTACTATCCAAGGTACGAGTAGTGGAGGAGTAATTTATACTAAAGAGGAAAGATTGGATTGTTTGTTTGTTTGTATCGAATAGGCTGCGAAACTACCAAATCGTTTGGAAAAATTCTTTCTCTGTTGGGAAGCTCTACTATACCCGGTGAACATAAGCTATATTTTATCCCCGTATTCCCACGGTAACGGAAGCTAGGCAGGTAAAACCGCGTGACGTCCGCCAGTAGTAAATATCGACATAACTGGCAGATTGCCATACATTATTACATTACTGCCTCGGTAGCGCATTCATCTAGATCCCATAGCACAAGCTTGTGATGTAGTGTAAGAATTTCCACTGATATCAATATCCGCCAATAATATTGTAAATATAGGCATTTAAGGTTCAATAGGTATTACGCAGCTCGTAGTACGTCAGAGGTCAAGCCGCAGCGCGCAGTTAGTAGCGCATATAACGAAATAGATTCCACAACAAAAGCCTTTTAAAAATCGTTTGTGTTGACGAAAATAAAATATACAATAGGCATTCAAATACGGTTTTGGGAATGAAAGCAGCATACAGTATAGGTACATCTATTTACAAATACATTTATAATGAACGTTATTCAGTAACACCGTAAAGATCACGTCAAAAGATGTGTACATCGAATTTGTCTGACATAATTTTATATTGTACATTCAAACTGGTAAGACGTTCTTCTGTGTAAACACCGAAAATAGAAGACATAATGGTTAATCTATACTAATACGAGTATTTAGAGGTACCTAACGTTTGTGAGTTTGTGACGTTGTAAGGGGTAATCTCTGGATCTACTGAACTGATTTTCAAAATTATTTTACTAATGGAAAGCGTTATTGTGGAGTGTCTTAGACGTATTACGTTATAGTGGAGTGTCATAGGCTATAAATCATCACGCTACAATGAATAGGAGCTGAGCAGCAATGAAAAATGTAACACAAACGAAGTTGTGAGGGTCGGTTAGTAGGTATTATAAAGCATTTTAGAATTTAATGGAACACGCACAAAATGATATAAAGAATCCCATCAGTTTTTTAAGAGTATACAAGAGTATACAATGTTAGTATACATGAACCTTTGGTAGTGCTTCAATAAAAGAGAGAAGTTCCATTAGGTAAAAGTCAAAAGTATGTTACGGATGCGCTCGCGGTGACAGGGTAACGACCTATGTCTTATTCCATTCGCGTCAGAGTGACACGGCACGAATAATAACTCAAGTTTGACGTTACTGTTTATCGTTTTGGCCTCCTCATTTCATTGCT
Organism: Miltochrista miniata; assembly: GCA_933228765.1. Lineage (NCBI taxonomy): Eukaryota > Metazoa > Arthropoda > Insecta > Lepidoptera > Erebidae > Miltochrista > Miltochrista miniata. The sequence continues at coordinate 33,215,078 of OW121747.1, read as the reverse complement.
ATTGGTTGGTATTCGTATTTTATGTAGAACGCATCCGTCGAAATTTTCCTTTGTTCTACTATTAAGATTAATACAAATGTTATAAGGTATGTGAGGATGGATGATGAGTAGTTAAGTTGTGGCCTGAGTTCTATTCCCAACCACTATCGACTTGATTCATTTGCAACATAACTTATTTTGCTTATGTAGCTTTACGAACAAATTATAAAGTGGTTGTTAGTATTCCCCTGTCCAAATTTTCTAGCGCTATATCATCAGTGCAGATGCCAAACAAAGCTGACAAACAAAACGCTGAATAAGCCGACCGGAGAAAATTCTTGATGTACCCCAATAAAGTCAAGTTTGAATCCAACTTCCTGCTAATACTATAAACACAAATTAGAGATAGTACAGATGGAAATCTACATACTAAATTAGCTGAGGCTACGCACACATAGACAACTCATTCACAGACACGAGGTCAGGCGGTCTCAACTGAATTTTCGATACTGATTTGTGCGCGAGTGTGTGTAGCAGAGGGTACATAACTGAGTTTTCCATCTGTACTATCTCTAATATGTGCTATAAATGTGAAAGTTTGTGAAAATGTTCGTTATTTAATCACGCGCTGTCAGCTAAATGGATCAGGCTGAAATTTGGTAATGGGAAAGACTATAGTCTGAATTAACATGAAAGCTATATATCCTTCGAATAAATTACTATGAATGATGTGTTAATGGGCACAAAGTACCACGCGTACGGAGCTTCGAGCACCTTCTAGTCTTGTGCTTGCAGTGGTAGGGCACGTGTGGTTTTAGTCGGTAAGAGTCGGCATCCGGCGAGCATCCATGAAGAATTTCCACAAGTAAAAAGAAACGGATAGATACATATAGCCCCGAGTGGCGACGGAAGCCCCGTTTGGTGACGGGAAAGAGTACAAAATCTCGCCACTCCAATTCATCCTGAGGGTGTCGCAAGAGCCGACTTACGGAATACTTTCGCAAAACGTTCTATTGCGTAGAGGAGGAAAACTCGAATTGAAACCCGGTTAGGTATAGGAAAATCGTTATACCAAGTTAAAGGCCTTATGGGCGACTTGAATGAAGTCTTCAGACTTGCAACTGCGCCTGTCGATTTCAACACGGCTCATTACCCTATTATGTGGGACATAAAACTATAAGGTAAAATGTGGGCATATACTAAGCCTCTGCCTACCTCTTCGGGGATAAAGGCGTGACTATATGTATGTATGTTTAGGTACGAGTACATATGGGAGTAATAACCGTAACCAAAGGGGAAGCATATTTGTGTCAAGGTCATCTATGATATGTTTTGTTGTTACAGATTATGATTCCACTATCATGAGCATGATCGTTGGAGCCGAAGTCCGCTTCCTATAATATAACATCCTGTTTTCTCGATTTGTAATATTAGATAATAGGTTTATATACAATTCTAGCGGATGCCACGCGGTTTCATCTGCGTAGTTACCGTCCCCGTGAGAGTACAGAATCAGATACAATATAGGCCTTTGTCGCTTTCTAATGATAAAATAATTTTTGATAACAGTCCAGTAGTTTTTGGGTTCCGTAGCCAACGGGTGAAAAACGGGACCATATGTCTACCGTCTACCCCAGGTCTGTCTGTCCGTCACGAGGCTGTATCTCATGAACGGTGATAGCCAAAGAGCTGAAATTTATTTAAGGGGGCTCCCATACAACAAAACTGAGTTTTGTCGTTTTTTGGTACGAAATCCAATTTTTTTTGTTACATACCTACTATAATACAAATCTTTCCACTTTATAATTATTAGTATATGTAGAAGAGTCTTCTTCTTTACTAATAATCTTCCTTTATCAATATTCGTGTTCAAAGTATAGGTGTATCTACTAGAGTCCTGCCAAGGTCTTGGGGACTCAAGGGGGTCTGGAGCATCAATCTCAAAAATACACCTATACCGTATACACATATGGTCACGCCTTTATCCCCGAAGGGGTAGGCAGAGGCATATTATATGCCCACATTTCACCTTTGTATAATTTGTCCCACGTAATAGGTGGTGAGCCGTATTGCCGTGTTTAAATGGACAGGCGCAGGTTGTGACTGCCTGCTGATGAAAATAAAGCCTTCAACTTAGCTTAACGACTGCCTTTTTCTGGCAACCGGGACCAACGGCTTAACGTGCCTTCCGAACGAATCACGGAAACGCTCAAATAAATGTCACAAAGTGATCACATGGATGGTCACCCATCCATGGACCGGCCATAGTGAAAGTTGCTTACTGCAGTGATCGTTTACAAAACACTGGGTCCGCGGGGCCACGAGCGCTTCCTATACACACGCGTGTTATTTATAGCTATACCGTATACACATGCGTGTTATTTATCAAAACCAAGCGAAGGTGCACCTGTAGAACAATGAATGAGGATCGAACGCTGGCGCCATTAAAGTATTGGGAGGTCCATAACGGCGAAGATAAAAAGCCGCATCGTAGGTACCAAAGCAGACCTTAGCTAAGGAACACGCTAAGACGAATAAGGAGAATCATTATCAAAGTTAATGTGGAAAATTCTAGAAATATGGTCATTACAAAAGTTTTGTTTAATAGCTTTGAACTTATTTGGGTGCCAAATTACGTCATCAAATATTATTTTTTATTGTTAGCTGCCTTTTTGGGCATTAACCATTAATTCGTTTTTGGTTATCTTCGTAATCTATCGAGTTTTAATACCTTATATTAAACTGTCAATCTGTCAATACATACATTTGCTCGTAGGCTGACTGAGCGAACATTAGAGACACGTTTCATTAAAAGTCCAATAGGTCTGATTTATCAGGGTAAAATTTGGCTGCTAATTATTCATATTATCGGGGATGAGCTGGCGTCGTAAAACAGTTTTGTCTGTGCGACATCTTTTTCACAGTTTCATATATTTAGTAAAGAGGTAGTCTGGCTGAAGACAGTTGTTGTACCATACATACATACATACATACATACATATCATCACGCCTGTTTCCCATTGGGGTAGGCAGAGACTATGGCTTTCCACTTGCTACGATCCTGGCATACCACTTTCGCTTCTTCTACTTTCATAAGTGCTTTCATACACGCTCGCCGGTTAAGGGTACTCTTGACCTGGCCTTTTTCCAGCAGGTTATCAATTTGGTTACCATGCGTACGCCGAGGATGACCCCTACCAGCTTGCCCATTCATTCTCGCCTTATAGATCTGTTTAGTCAGTCTATTTTCATCCATCCTCTCAACATGTCCAAACCATCTAAGCATCCCTTTTTCTATCTTTGTCACTACATCTTCAGTTATACCACATTGTTTTCTAATCACGCTATTCCTTTCTTTGTCCATCAATTTCACTCCAGCTATACTTCGCAGACTTCTCATTTCCACGGCATTAATTTTACTTTCATGCTTCTTCTGCCACACCCAACTTTCACTACCATACATAAGTGTGGGGATAAGCACACCCCTATGCACAGCCACTCTTGCCTTCTTAGACACGTTTTGACTGCTCATAAAGGTATGCATCGCCCCATTCACTTGATTTCCTGCCAAAACTCTTCTCTCAATATCCTGGTCACACTTTCCATCCCTCGTAAATTTTGAACCCAGGTATACAATGTACATTATACATTATATGTACATTATATATACATAATACATTTATATGTACCATAATAAATGAAAATATTTATTTAAATAAAATAATAATATACATATATTGATTCGGGAAGGACTGTAGCCAGATATGAGAGCGCAATGTAACTCATCTCGTACTACAACTACAAGGCACAGCTCTCGTCAATATTATGGTAATACCATTTAATCGGAAGAGCGGATTTTCTTGCGATCTGTAGTCGTTTAATGAAAGTTAAGGAGAATAAATAACGTCCGGTGTTTACGAGTTACGACCCACTTGTTCAGCTCTCGACTGCTCTGTGCACACGATCGTGTGGCGCAAGTTACAAGCGGAGGCGAGTGACAGAAACCATTAAGTTGCTAGAATATAATACTCATATTGAAGGTCGCCTTTGTGGCCGCTAAATCATCGTCTTGCGCCCGAAAACATGTGTCAGTACCTAACTGGAGCTTCAAGCCAGCCTTTACGCTGCAGGACTTGCAGATTCGGTTACAAGGTAGCACAGGCTAACTGTATCAAGTAGGGTATGCATGTATAATGAGAGAAGGCATTTCGAAATGAATAAAGATTTTGTAAATCTTCATTCATGTCTTCTCTTTAATTTACCTTTTTTTTTACGTGAGTAAAACTCTCTGTTACCGGCTAAAACCAGACACTCACTCCGGTTAAATGCTCCGGGTAAGCCCTCAGAAGTACATACTTCTGAGGGCTTACCCGGAGCCGGAGGCCGCAGTGGAAGCAAAAGTCTGTCGCGAATCCTGTATGTCACAGGATTCGCGACAGACTTTTGCTTCCACTGCGGACTCACCTAGGGGTTCGGGTACTATCCCGCGTTTTATCACGCTGCCGTCTTGGGCCTGTTTCTCCCGCCGTCCTCAGGTGCCTGGTCATGGAGGCCGATAGTCTTGGGGGAAGACAAGTCTACGGTGCCCCCGCCGCAGACTGCGGAACTCGGGTGGTAGAGTAATCTCCCGCTCCCTTCCCGCCGCCTCTTTCACGATTGGTCAATAGTGCGTTTGCAGTAAAAGGGTCGAGTTTTTGCCATATTGGCAGGGTCATTGACCTTAATGTCCCACGCTGGCCACGTGATTGTTGTTTTAAAGTATAAAACGCGCTAGGCGCTCATTGCACCTTGTACCACACACCTAAATAGAGCTACCGGATATGCGCCGAGACGTAAGACGTCACCATTCATACGGGCCTGTGAACTGTTACACCTTTGTTGTTATCATCTCTCATTGTCAAGGACTATTTAAATAAATCACAGACTTTTTAGTAGCTTTTTTCTCTTAGTTAGCTCAAAAGTGTAATCACTTTAGAAGAGGATTACTTGGTTTTTACACTTATGTAACTAATGCCATATTGTTATTCAAAAGCCTGAGATGATCCTTATGAAACTTTCTAAGCCAAACATAAAAATACATCTTTGTTAGTATTTTGTATTTTGCCTGTTACTTTCTTAGTATAACCATTTATGTGTAAATACTAAGTAGACAAGTAGTAGACTAGTATTTACACTGTGGTATAACTAAGACAGTAACAGGTAAACATATTATTTTCCTCATAGTAAGGAGTTGATTAATGCGTAAGCATTAATCAACTCCTTTCCAAAACCCGTCCGATTCTGTAAAGAATCGGACGGGTTCCCGAACGATTTTGATATTGAATATTTTTTTTTTATAATGAATATGGCAATAAAGTTTACGGCATTCAGATCTTAATAAGTGGTTTAGACACTTAATCATATCGCGTGAACATTATTATTTTCTTTTGAGTATCTTTTTCTGACGAAGTCCAATCATCTGGCGGGCTTACATGAGGACATACTGGTTCAACATGCAGAGGATCGTTGAGAATTTTAATATAAGAAATGGGACCCTCACCACTGTGCATAATCCACGCCCGCCATGTAAAAGAATGATAATAGGCCGCTGGATTTAGCAGTTAATCTATTGTAAAATGTTTATTTAATTTATTTATTATTATTGTTAAAGTAGCATAATGTTGTTAAATTTCACGTTCATCCGTTCGAACAGTTTCCACTTTACTTAATATTTGGTTACTTATAGGTATTAGGAGAGGTGATGTATTGTAAATGAAACACATAAGGAAGTTATGATATACACAGAGTGCGTTTTAAAAGTTTTAAATAATTAATTGTTACTTGACAGTATCAATAAAATAGTTACCAAGGCAACATATAGACAATAGCTTTAGAGGATTAAAAACTTCTTCAACATGATGAAATATCTTTTAGGACTTACCTTATGTTGATCGTAGCTGAAGTGGTGTCACGGAACGGTGTATACACAGATTTACTGATATTTGGTTTAGAACTCATTTCGGCAGACTCTTTGATAGTCCAAAAACAAAAATCGTTTATGATACGAAGTTTGTTTGCTCTTTTGTTCTTTATTTTGTGTGTTACGGCCATTGTCTGTGTGTATTTAAATGATTGAATGCTGCTGATTTTTTTCAAAACTTAAAATGTATTACGGTTGTATTCATTGAATAACAATAAAAATTTTGTATACAAACTATTCACCTTAGAAATGATTTCATCATATTTTGATTGTATAGTTATTGTAGTGCAGGTTTCAAATAAATTCGTATAATTACATAAGTAATTTAAATAGCCAATATGCTTCTAATTTATATGGGTCTTCATGTTTTAAGATACACTGCTAACTTCATAAACTGAAAGTAAAAGAATAACTGATACTCTACCCCTTCCCTGAAATGCCTAAGAAACTGAACAAAAACAGCCCGAATCACACGCTCCATAAAGTAATAGAACAGGGCGCCGATTCTCGACCACACGACGTGACTGCGTGGACGCAAATTTACGGGTGAAACGTCGTCCGTCTCATGTTCGCTGTTCCTAAATATGAGACAGGCGAAGCGTCACCCGCCGATTTCCGTCCACGCATTCATGTCGTGTGAAGCGAGAATCGGTGCCCAGGGTTTCACAGCTCCTTTCTATGTCACTTATTTGAGCTTCACATTTTATGTATCGTGCGTGATAAATCTATACTAATATTATAAAGAGGAAAGATTTGTTTTTTTTTGCTTTCTTTTTTTGTTTGTTTGTTTGTAACGAATAGGCTCCGGAACTACTGGACCAATTTGAAAAATTCTTTCACTGTTGGAAAGCAACACTCTTTGCGGTGAACATAGGCTATATTTTATTTCCGTATTCCCACGGGAACGGGAACTACGCGGGTGAAACCGCGTGACGTCCGTTATCCCTACTAATATTATAAATGCGAAAGTAACTCTGTCTGTCTGTCTGTCTGTCTGTCCATCTGTCTGTCTGTCTGTCTGTCTGTTACGCTTTCACACCGAAACGGCTGGAGTGATTGAAATAAAATTTGGTATAGGGATAGTTCGAGGCCCTGGGAAGGACATAGGCTACTTTTTAACCGACTGCGCATAAGGAGGGTTATAATTTTACGCTATAACGACTTCTACGCGGTCGAAGCCGCGGGGAACAGCTAGTTACTATATAATTTGATAACACTAATATAATTGACATTGCTTGCGTTTACATCTAGATTCTTCAATGTTTTCCCAGGGTAAAAAGTAGCTTATAGAACTCTTCAGACCACCTCTAAGAAGTACGGTTTTTGCTACGGAGATACGCTACAATCTTTTTATAAGAATGAATATATTTCTCACTTTTTTGACATTGTTTGTTATATTTTGATCAATTTACAACGAAATATTGTAAAAAAATACGATAGAATACACAATAAAAAGTAATACTTGTAATAAATTATAGCATAATATAATTAAATTATGTTTTACTAAAACGAATCCAGTAGTTTATGTGTGAAAGAGTAATAAACATTCACATGTGAATACAACCGTTCTCACAAACTTTCACATTAGTAATTTTAGTAGGATTTGAAATTTTGAATACATTGACAAACTTTTGTACTCAGCGTCGTCAAATGTTAAGTAATCCTCAGAATATATTTGCATAAAGACTGTAAGTATAGCAATTATTATTATGAGTCATTTGTCTTGTACAGATTCTAGACTAGATAGTAGATACGTCACTGTGATATATATATAGAGGCTCCGAAACTACTGTACGATTTGAAAAATTCTTTTACTGTTGGGAAACTACACTCTATGCGGTGAACATAGGCTATATTGTATTCCCGTTCCACAGTGACAGTCAATTGCTTTTGTATAGTCCAGTGCTGCCCGATCTGGCAATAATGTAAACATGTCATGTTTTGACAATCGTTGTCTAAGACAGATGAGTAGAAAAATATAGTATCACAAATCATTTAATTTTTTACTATCCTAAGTAGGTATTTTAAATTAAAATAATCTATCATAAAGAAGTTATTTGGTGTCGAAATGATTGTAAGAACACTGTATGACTCCTGGATACTGGAATATAATCCATGTAAATATTCAATTGCAAGTAACTATGGATATATAGGATCATTCATGTTTGGTTACATTTTTGCGCAAAGCTATTGAAATACAGTATAGTGGTGTATATGAATACGATTTCCTCGCGCGAAATATGACGGACGGTTCTCTGTCTTGTTGCCGAAAATTGTTTGACCAATTATCACTTGCCAACTAACGTTTCGAATGACATTATAATAATCAGCTTAACAAAAAATCTTCCAAATGAAACGTTGTCATACAAAAATTTGGTAATCGTTAGTTGTCAAAGTGAAAAATAGGTGAAACGTTGGTTGGCAAGTGATAATCGGGCAAACAATTTTCGGCGAAAAAGGCAGGATACCATGACGGACAGATATAGAGCAAACATGCTATGTCTACTCCCCTTGTACTGGTCGCGTTGCTCTGTGGGCTACCATGCATAAAATCATCGGAGGTATTTATAACGTAGTGTGATTTGTATATTATATTTACAAACCATATGACTTCAGCAGTAGGTAAGGTGAAGCGCACATTGGCGAAAAAACTGTGTCCAGACAGGCTAACGCTTTACTTAATCTATGAAACTGTAAAAATTGCGATACAGACGACTTACGGTAAAATCTGTTTTACGGTGTAAGCCCACGTCTGATAAATCGGTAGTTGACTTTTACACAGGGCGGAAACTCCAGCATGAATGTGTGCGTGTGACCAATAATTCTATATAATTATGCAAATGTTCCGTCAACACGTACGTCAACTATAATGACAGCTGTGGCGCGGCAGGGAGTCAAAGATTTCTATATAAAATGAGGAAAATCTTTAGAAAATATAGAAGTTTGTAATTGTATTATATTATCTTTGCTTTTACACCTATAATCGGATCGAAGTATGGGTCAGTCTTAAGACAGTACGGTCTCTAATATGCGCTGACCCTAAATGCTGGCATCGCTATCGTATTAGTGGGCTTGTATTGCAAGAAAATTAAATCTCTCTAGGCAGATAAATAATGGAATTATAACATAAATAATAGCATGTAGGTTTTCTCTCATCTAGGCCACCAACTTGAGAACCAGTATAAATAGTTTTGTGGGCTGGAGTCAGGTGGGTGGCTTCAATTGCTAAATGTAGTCTTGGCTTTCCATCAAAACAAAAGCAGAAAAAAAAATTAATACTACCTATCTAAGCAAGTAATAAAATCAACCTATGACATACTTGTACTAGTAGTAGGTATCTGGAAATTATTGGAATCCGTCGAAGATATTAGAATAAAAGTACCATTTAATTATACATTGACATTCTGTATTTAAATCAAGTCTCTCAATGAATTATATAATTTTTAAACTAAGGTCAGATAATTCAAATAATATTGGAGATTCAACTAATTCACAACTGTGTCAGAAAATATTCGAGAATTTAAAATAGGAATTAAATAGGTCTTCTCATAAGAGCTATATTATTCAACGACGTATTATAATTAGACACGTCATGCACGAACACCACGGCTTTCAAAAACAGCAGATCTTATAGTATACTATACTATACTATACTATCTTCACGCCAAATCCCTTGCGGGGTAGGCAGAAAGAACCGAGCGCCACACGGCACGGTCCATACACACCTCACTTGCTTCTTCAACCTTAATATAGTATACATTTAAAAAAAGAAATTCAATGTAATTATCTATGTTAGCATGCTAAATCTAAGGCAATTGCCTGACTTTTTGTGGCCATTTTTCAGTGTTGTGTATTATATTGTTGTTGTGTAACGTATCTAGGATTTTATACATCACTAGCGGACGTCACGCGGTTTCACCCGCGTAGTTCCCGTTCCCGTGGGAATACAGGAATAAAATATAGCCTATGTTACCCGCAAAGAGTGTAGCTTTCCGACAGTGAAAGAATTATTCAAATCGGTCCAGTAGTTCCGGAGCCTTTTCGTTACAAACAAACAAACAAAAAAACAAATCTTTCCTCTTTATAATATTAGTATAGATTGATATTATTCCTATTTTAAATGTTCCAGCCATCGAAAAATTCTAAATCTATAGTTCCATCACATTTATTTCTATTTTGCAAATCTGTGCCACAGCCACATCCTAAAATTGAACTGAACATTGGAGATTTCCCAAAATGTACTTTTATTACCACTTATTCTTCCAGTCATGTCATCGTACTACATATATTGGTGCTGTTTGGGGATGAAGGAGTAGAAGTACAATTTAGCAAAAATAGTAATATAGGACGATACTGTGTGTCGTAAATAAATTTATAGATACCTACTATATGTATTTATTTATTTTTTAATGTATTTTGTGGGTTCGATTCCCACCGGAGACAAATATTTGTGTGACCCATAAATGTTTGTCTCAAAAGTCTGGGTGTTTCTATGTATGATAAGTACCTATGTATTTTAAAAGTATATATGTACTAGCGGACGTCACGCGGTTTCACCCGCGTAGTTCCCGTTCCCGTGGGTATACGGGAATAAAATATAGCCTATGTTCACCGCAAAGAGTGTAGCTTCCCAATAGTAAAAGAATTTTTCAAATCGGTCCAGTAGTTCCGGAGCCTATTCGTTACAAACAAACAAAAAAACCAATCTTTCCTCTTTATAATATTAGTATAGATTAATATCTGTGGACTGATACCCGTATCCAAGCAGGTTATTCCAATGATATAAAAACTATAGATACGTTATAGACACTTGAAAATGGCAACACGTAAAGTAGGTAATTACCTGAAAATCTGTGACGCGGCTGTAGGGTTAGCGAAAGTTCTATTAGCACTGTTTTAAATTCTGTTAGTAAAGAAAACTCGAAAAAAACATGCCTTCATGTATCTTCACATGATACACAAGCTACACAGCAACTGTTCAATATAAAAACGTGTCATTTCATACGTAAGTACAATAAAAATAATAAAATTATTTCATTTTCTCGGATCGATAAAATGGCGGCCAGCATAATAAGGAAATTGTACTCTATATTCTGTGGTTTGGCGCCCGCGACCCGTAAGGGGATGTCGGGGAGATTTTGTACTAATGTTTTATTTTGCTATTTCAATATTTTTTTTTATTAAGGTAATTTTATTTCTTTAAAAAAATAATGAAACATAATAATAATATATCAAGATTATTAAAATGATTTAAATTAAAAATATTTGGATTACTTACTAGGTAGGTACCTACCTACTAAATTATTACTTATTAAATAAATGATTCTGTATGATATTGTTATATTTTTATTTTGTGACTTAAATTACGTTAATAATTACTAATCCGATAAACAACATTAAAATTTTATAAATTTAAATATTACGTAATTACCTGTAAATACATTAATCATATTATGTCTGAGTAAGTGAAATTCAAGTTTCCCTTTTTCCCCACATTCCTCTGATATTGACTTCATGCATGCTACCACAGATAATTTATGGAATTCTTTTTTCAAATTTATAAAAGTTTAGCTGTTTTTGAAAGCCGCAATGTTCGTGTATAACGTGTCTATATATGATACGTCTTTGGGTTATTCCTAGCTTCCTTGGGGAACAGATAGCGTTGTGTGAAATGTCCGTGAAAATTTATTTATTTAGTATTTATTTTGTTTTATACAATTCACAGAATTTCGAAGATAGGTATACACTTCTTGTAATAGAATTGTTCTCATTGAATAATGCTAATTTTCTTACTTTTCAATGACGAACATTTAATCAAGTTTTCTATGTCTCTCGTTGCTTAAAAGTTAGGTACTTATATTATATTTTCATATGACAATTCGAAAGTATCGTATTAATTTATACCAGATGTTTCATATGAATTGTCGTTCTCGCCGTATTTACATATATTAGCATTTGGAAATATAACATAATCTGTGATGGCATAAAGAGCGTGAATCTGTGTTAAGTGTGGGCGATTTCATTATACGCAGTTGCGAAATTTATATTATGGTTATTTAACATGAAATAAGCTCGGGTCGGAGAATGGCGTAAAGCCGTTCATTCACACTCCTGTATCTCTGCTATAGTGGACGTTTAGCAATTTACACCCACTTAAAGTTGACCTAGGTCATAGGTCAACCGGAACCTTCGGTCTAAGAACCTTCTTCTTACATGTTCCGACAATAATATATCCTCACAGCAAGGATCTTCCAAGCCGTTTGGGAGATGTGGCGCGATCAAATAATGCGGACGAACGTACGCACGCACGTAAACACTACAAAAAATTATAACATTCCGCAGAAATGCAATTACTTAAAATACACTCGAGAGCAATGAATCCGGGTCACTTAAAGAATCCTAAAAATCTCGGAAACTAAAAATGCTAGGTTAATGCAATAAATTGTATTTAATAGACAATGTAATACTCCTTAAATGAAGGTATTAAAACTTCTTAGTTATTGTAAAGTTATGTCATAAAAAAATCAAATTTGAAAAAGGGCCACTTTCGAAGATGGAACTACGAAATTACAGCATTTGGTGTTGCTTTTGTTTGTAATCTGTCATTTATGTGGGTACATAAACCATGTTGATAGTGCTCTATATTCATTAATCAAGCTGAAATTATGTCGCTTACGCCTGAAGAATGCACCAGAATACTTACAATGCTGGAAACCGGCCGGAGTCAGCGCGATACAGCCAGGACTGTCGGTGTGTCGCTGTCAACAGTACAAAGAGTTCTCCGACGTTACGAAGAAACTGGTTCTAACCTACGCAGACCAGGAACGGGCAGAACCAGGTGTACCACAGCACGAGAAGACCGATACTTGGTGAACACCATGCTTCGAAATCGCTTTCTCACAGGAACTGAACTCACCAATCAGTTTCGACGCCTCGGAGGAAGTAACCCAAGTGCATGGACAGTAAGACGTCGGCTTGCTGAATCTAACTTAAAACCCCTTAGACCTGCAAACGGCCCTAAACTGGAGCGTGGGCATCGTATTTCGAGACTAAGGTATGCCCAGAGCCACGTAAATTGGAGTATTGAAGATTGGTCAAAAGTTATGTTCTCCGACGAATCAAAATTTATGCTCTACAAGCACGATGGAAGACACAGAGTGTATCGAAGACCAGGGGAAAGATTCAAGCAAGCATGCATCGAAGAAAAAGTAGCCTACGGTGGTGGGTCTGTACTTGTGTGGGCCGGAATTTCTTCTGAAAGTCGCACAGAGCTGGTGATCATAGAAAACGGCTCTTTAACTAGCGTAAGATATGTGGAAGAAATCCTCAATGATCACGTTGGTCCATTTATGGTCAATTTAGGTGAGGATGCTATATTTATGCATGACAATGCCCGACCTCATACAGGTAGGATTGTGAATGACTACCTTCAAGAGATGAACATTACTCGTATGGAGTGGCCAGCGCGCAGCCCGGATATCAACCCGATCGAGCATGCTTGGGACGAGCTAGGCAGATGCGTAAAACAACGAAACCCTCCCCCAATCACGCTTCGTGAGCTCAAAATTGCTCTCACAGAGGAATGGGAGAATATTCCCCAAAATCGTATAAGGAACTTGGTGTACAGCATGCCAAACCGCGTAAACGCAGTAATGGAAGCACGAGGAGGCAATACGAAGTATTAAAATTCAAGAAAATCGTAATAAAGTTCAAAAATTTCATGTTTCCTATTTTTGTTTTAAGGAGAGATCAGCAGTTTTTTCTTTATGTAATTTTGTGTTAATAAAATGTATGGTGACTCATATTTTTTTTACTTTCATTTAAGGAGTATTACATTGTCTATTAAATACAATTTATTGCATTAACCTATCATTTTTAGTTTCCGAGATTTTTAACATTCTTTAAGTGACCGTGATTCATTGCTCTCGAGTGTATATAATCAGATGTGTTCCCGTTTGGGAATAATCCCACATGTCAAAACTCCTATGAAAAGTAAATCCTATGAAGCATTATTATTATTATATTACTTAAAATATATTTTCGATCATATATGCAATATATTTTTTTGTGAATTTAATTTAATTTAATCGAGAGGATGAGGTTATTTGGACACAGAAAGCGGAGAACGCATATTTGTAAGAAATAAACTAACTTCAGTCGTGCTTTCTGTTCCTTAATATTTGTACGATTACAGACCCATACTGGTCATCCAAAAAGGTCGTCAGACACCCTGAATTTTGCGGACATTTAAAATACAAGTTGTTCAAAAGATCTGCCATGAACTCCAAGAAGATTACAGTTTGTAGATTATAGTAGCTTTAAGCTGCTGCGAATGTAAGGGGGCCCACCAAGATCCACGGGACCCAAGCGACTTCACCCGCTCGTGGGGCATTTGCCTACTAACGCACAAGGCAGCGACACAAGCGCTGTTGCCAACATAAGCCAACCTATTAGTTTCGCACCAATCAATCGATTCAGCATAATTTGTATGCATTTCGATGCTGGACGTAGACCTCTCACAATAAAAAAAAAGTTTGTCATCAGTATTATAACAGTGGTGTTCAGGATATAGATCCAGAAAGGGTTTGAAATCTATTGGGAATACACTATAAATGATTATCTATACTTATAATAAAACTGTTGAGGGTCGAGAGTCTGTACATGGAAGATATTTTGAAAATTTCAATTGTAGGGCGTTCTATAATCGATTCTGAAGCCGAATATGTAATTTAAAACTTTCATGTCTGTCTGTCTGTCTGTCTGTCTGTATCCCGAATAAGTATCACGCCGAAACAACTGAACCGATTTGAATGATACTTGGAACATTACGAGCTTATAGTCCGAGGAAGGTTCTAGGATACTTTTGATCCTGAAGTTTTGCGTGAATCCTGCGGGAGAGGGGATGAATGATAAAATTGTTTTTCAGTTGTAATTTCTCATCGCGTGATGCCATTTCAAATACTTTTTTAGTATTGGAAAGGGAGTACTTTAAGGATTTTTCGACCCAAGTTTCAAGATTGAGGGGTTTGTAGTTCAGAAATTAGAGGCATCTCAACTTTCGCCAAACCTAGAATTCAAGGGTTCCTTTGAATGAGAGGGTAAATCTAGACGGGCGTGTTGGCTTAATCATAAAAGAGCTTAATTATTAAGGCTGTTGTAAAATAATTCAGTCCGCGCCGAAGGCGTGGACTGAATTGTTTTAGAATAGCCTTTATCTTTAAGCTCTTTTATAATTAAGCAAACTGGGCCGTTTCACACGGTGCTTGACGAGTCTGAAAAAGAATTTACTCTCCTTTCGTGCACATTATGTGACGTAAACGAAGTTGCGAGGGTCAGCTATTTAAGAATAAAGCCGCTTCTAGTAACTCAGTAGTCGATATTGAAACATATCAAACTCTATTCTCCATTGAAAAAAAAAGAGAAAATTGAATAAGGAACTTGATTCACTTTGTAAAAAAAAATAGCAACGGAAGTTATGTGCGGTATAACATATCCCACCAAAAACATCCCTGTTGAAAAGGAGGCCAAGTTCCTATGGGCTAATTGTTCGCCTAAAAAAGGGTTGAAATCCAATCCAATGCCAAGTTTAGATGTACTTTAAATAATCTAAAAATATCTAAAATAATGTTACTTCTAAATTTGAACTTGGCAGGGTTTCGTGCAGTACGCAACACTTGATTAATTGTATAATTAAATTTATTATGTATATAATTAAATTAACCTGCCAAGTTCAAATTTAGAAGTAACATTATTTTAGATATTTTTAGATTATTTAAAGTACATCTAAACTTGGCATTGGATTGGATTTCAACCCTTTTTTAGGCGAACAATTAGCCCATAGGAACTTGGCCTCCTTTTCAACAGGGATGTTTTTGGTGGGATTTCAATACTTTTTTTCAAGAAACTGTACCTATTTTGTCTTTAATAAGCTTTAAAGTGTGCATTATGTATACATGACATTATTTTATACTCTCTCTCAACAAGACAAGCTCTCGAAAGGATGTCCCAGTAAAGGTCCATTTTGTTTCAATTATTATTTTTTTATGAAAATACAATGCTCGATATTCTGTGAGTATTTCAAGCGTCTACTGGTTGCCCTCATTACCTATTAACACATAGCAACGCGCGCCTTAGATAGTTCGCGTTGCTCTATAGTGTTATACAACGCGCGTCTTTAGACAGTTCGCGTTGCTCTATAGTGTTATACAACGCGCGTCTTTAGACAGTTCGCGTTGCTCTATAGTGTTATACAACGCGCGTCTTTAGACAGGTCGCGTTGCTCTATAGTGTTAACTATCCTTGTATAGATCCTCTACGGTAGGTGCAGTAAATATTTCAAAAAGAGTTTGTGAACTCTATGTTTAATTTCTTTTTCAGAATATTGATGACATTTGAATAATGACATTATAAACACGATATCTACGTCTACAACATAAATTGTGTGTTTGTACGTAAATTGTTTATACTGGAGAAGAATCTAAAATATGGACTATTTGTTTACCATTTCCTATGAAATAGCTATCTTTGAAATATTACACCTACCTAAAGTAATCTGCTGAAAGCGTTGTTCACTTTTTAAAGAACAAATATTTACGATGAAAGTCGAAAAATAAGTCAGTATGTGACCCGTATAATGTTCAATCATGGCGACACGAAATTAATTTCATTGAGCAACATTTGATTGTGCTGTACCTCCAAAAGTATTCATTTAATTTGCATGGTGTAAAGGGAATGAATGATCTTGATGAAATGGTCAAATTAACTAACGTATTTAAATTGTAAAGGATACCTTATTACCGAATATATAAGACAAAGTCGCTAAAAAACACGTTTGTTGTATGAAAGCCCCCCTTAAATATTATTATGTTTTTGTTTTCAGTATTTGTTGTTATAGCGGCAACAATAACACATAATCTGTGAAAATTTAACTCTCTAGCTATCACCGTTCATGAGATACAGCCTCCTGACGGACAGACAGACAGACAGACAGACGGACAGCGAAGTCTCATGAATTGGGTCCCGTTCTTTACCCTTTTGGTACGGAACCCTAAAAAGGATGACTCACGCTACGCAGTGCCGGGTCCGAGCCGAGTGCCGGCCGCAGCAAGGTCAATATTATATATATTTTGTGTGAACAAACTCACGTTAAACCATAGATTTAGAATTTTTCGCGCTAAATCTACGCGTTAAACCGAGCGGCAACTGAGTGACAGCCGAACTACGGAAAGCGCTCATAAACAACTCGGTCCCGCCTCGGCTCGGCCACGGCCCGTTGCATGAATACAGTGCCACCGAGCTTCGCCCGAGCAGTCGTGAATGCAACCGGCTCGGTGACCGTGCTACGGCCGACACTCGGCTCGGACCCGGCACGGTCTAGCGTGAGTCATCCTTTAGAATGCTTGCTGATCTCTAAACTACTGGACGAATTTGATCCAAATATTTCACAAATATGAATAACAATATTCAATGTGCAGTATTGACTTTTCCATAATTTGTATGTATAGAGAATTTGATTGACATTAATCAAAACATTGACAACATCTTTCTCAAATCTGATTGAGTTTTTAAACATGACATGTGTTAAAATAAAAAGTAAATTAAATCAAAAGAGTCCTCTCATCACTAAGAAGTATTGATACAAATTCGAATCAAAACCCCCCGAAGAAAACAATTGTTACCCCCTTTTAGCCTGTTCTGGAATGAATTTCAATAAAATACGAAACACATCTTCCATCAATTATGTTAGAGATGATTTATGCAAATTTTGAAGAAGATCCGACCAAGGAATCCTGTGGTCCCATACAAACTTTGTAACCCTTTTCCAACTCACGCTTGACCGATTTCTCAAATTTCTCAATTTTTCGGTAATCTACATATAACACCCGATTTGTGTGCCAAATTTTATAACGCTAGGACAATTGGAAGTGGCCTAGAGGTTTTGATGACCGGTCAGTGAGTGAGTGAGTCAGTCAGTGCCAAAATTAGCTATATTCACAGGGTCATATTTCAGGATCTACTAAAGCTACATCTATGAAATTTGGTACACTGCCTTAGTACTAGTATATGATTATGTACGTACAATTTTATTTCTGTACTTGCAATAGGCACTGAGCTACAGGGGGGTCAAAAGTGGGTCGAAGCGGTTCGTGTAAATAGAGTACGGCATGCGCTCGGCCTGTTGCTGGAACTTGGCCTGCGCACTGCCGTGCGCTTAGATTGTGTCAGTGACATTGTGCATAGTTATTTGAATTAAGAACTTCCGTCATTTGGATAAATTTATTTTACCTTCTGTTTCATCCTGGTGTTCGCTATTTTAATATTATATGTCAGTAGAAAAAGCTTAAAAATTCAAAATGACCACTTTATTAACTACAGAATGTTAAGGCCCTTATACTAGTGCTGTATTAAACCCACTCTTAACAGCAAATGTAATGCTTAGCTGTAAAACCTAACGGGGTTATTAGGATTTAAATTGTTAGTATTCTAAACAGTCTGTTTAAAAAAGTTTGTTGACTGACTCATTAAGGCCAAGCTGAAACTACTGAAGGAAGGAAGTTTTCAACGTAGTTCCTTTGGTAGTGTAGGGATTCACTAAGAACAGAATAGAATTTATTAATTCCGTAATATGTAAAAATATGTATAATTGTTCAAAAACTTGTAGCAAATTCAAAAAATCTTCAAATTCCCTTTTCAATCTATACGACGAAGACGAGACGAAATCTTTGCAAATACCCCTTTTTAAGACAAAAAAATTTCAACAAAAAAGGACCGACTTCAAACTAAAAACAAATTAATAGGTAAGTACGTATTTTGATTTATCGGAAATTATTAAATACTGCTCGTTCGCTCTAACTTTGCCGCTCGGCTCCATACTAAAGTCGAATTTTTAATTAGACGAAGTAAATTGACAACAACTAATGTCACTTCTTCATACAATGTTGCTTATTTTCTATGACGAAGTGACATTAGCTACTGTCAATTTACTTCGTCTAATTAACAATTCGGGTATACGCCTCTACGCCAGCGGCAAAGTTAGAGCGAACGGGTAGAACTTATAATTTTAAGGTCAGTGCCAAGTGCCAAGTGCCAAGTAAAATTATAGGTCTAGATAGGTAGGTATTATTAAACTCTCTATCAACAGAAGCTAAAAGTATAGGCATTACTCGGTAGGCACGGAATATCTTAAGTAATTACTTTGAAAATCCTTTGAGCTGGTGTCCGTGAACACCGTTTGCGGTGTCTACATGTGCGTACTTTGTATATAGATTTTCTTCTGTACTTATAATATTTTGTGGTTCCACGTATCAGGAGGCAATTGCCTATTGCCGTCACCGGAGACTTAAACAGGAGAAAATCTATAAACATTCTCTAATCGGAAAAGTCATACGCACACATACAGAATATACCTACATGAAAACATAAACGCATTGAACAATTCCATCTCGAATATGGTTTTTACACTACAGAAGCTATTAACACCAATACATGTCCCCGATATGCATTTCAGAACCTATCGAGATTACGTTTAACCAATAAAGCATATAGACCAGTAGGATCAGAAAGCGTGCTTAAATGTTTGTTACTCAATCACTTAGAAACGACTTATCTGAAACCGGTGAAACTTGCAACAAACGGTGACTCATGAATTGAACCTCGGGATTGCATTGCACTTAGAACACCAAGGTTTATACCTACAGTATCTTTGTGACGAGTGTTTTGCGGCCCTAGACGATCATGCAATCAATGCAATGCTTCAATCAACACAAGATGATGGATGCATGACAGCAGGTTGTTAGCATGTCAATCACATTAATTCACACAACAAACGTTCATGCATGACGGCACTTAAATGCATTTACGTACTGCATAAGGCGCATGATCGTCTAGGTACCGCATTATATTATCTTTATTAACTAGTAATACAAGGTTCATTTAATAGGTAGCGTATCTTAATAAATAATCTTTGATTTCATTGATACGTTTCGTAAAATCTGTCAAGGAAAGCAAGTAAGTACCTAGTCACTTATGTTTCGTAATTCGAATGAGTCGCTAACAATAAGTTCTAGTGCAATAAATAGATAGGTATAAGCACAGATAAGTAAGTAAAACTATACTGTACACTAATGTAACCAGATCACAAAAAATAAATAAAAACACAAATATGTACAATATGCGGCCATATCGCTAAAAGCAACCTACTTAGAGTAGTACGTAGGTACCTATGAAAACTATTCGTAATTTTTTTATTATTTAGTAAAAGTTTTTGGGCTATGATCATGACATATAATGCCACCCACCCAGAATAGAGCTACTGTAAGCTTGGATCTACAGATCTATATATGCCTTCTTTTTTAACGTGATGAAAATTCGTCATGGACGCTACGCTGGACTCTTACCGACTAAAATCCGCACGGTCCCTACCTACTATCTACGATAGGGAGCCCCGGGTAAGCCCTCGGAATGATATTCCCAACAGACTTTGGCTGGCAACCACTATGGCCTCACCTAGGAATTTCTATATACCTATAAACAGAAAACACTCATAATATTTGTAGAATCACAAGAATATTTGCTCCGAATCGGAAATCAAACCCAGGACCTCTGCATAGCAGTCGCAATACTCGCAATCAATTACCACTTACCGCTGCACTCAAACTTATACAACAACAATAAAATAAGTTTTTCTTACATTGAACTTAAAGTCCAATTCGCTAGTTCTAACTTTCAGCTTACTGCTAATGCAACATATTGTATACGTATCTCTCGTTCACCTCACAATCTCACCTTCGCACTATAAAGCACTAAACTTGGACAATAAAAGACTAAATGATTTTCTTCCATCAAAATGGTACCACATTAAGAAATTGTTCTCGCCAGACACCTACATAAGTAAATATAGCGAACTTAATATACCCCAGTAGTACTAAACTCGGTCGAGCCGTAAAAGTGGTTTATTACTCAACCGGTTTAGCCCGTACCACGTTGTAAATAAATAGTAAAAAAGTAAAGAAAAAAATATGATTAAAACAATATTTATGTTAATAAAAACTCAATTAACGGAAACTAACCTGGATAAAACATGGAAAAGATCACACAACACAAATATTCACAGTAGTACGCGCATTCAAGATGGTGTCTATCGCGGCACTGGCTGCCCCCGCCGCGGACATGCCCCTCTACTCGACAAGCCTGCGCGAGAGTGCATAGAACAGCCACCAACATTTAGATAAATCTCTTCATCTCGATCAATATTGAGTTTAATAAAACGCACAGTTAAAATTTTCGTACTGAGAAAATATCCACATTTTATTATGCAATAATGCCAGGGTAGCCTGACTGGGAATACCTTAATGTAGTTTTACCGACTATCAAATGCATAATGTCAAATGTGGGCGCTACTGAGTATGCGTCTTATAGGCGTAAGGCACTTTTAAAGCAATCGATTGTTAGTAGTACCACAGATGATATAATGTATTCTATAATTCTATAGTTATAGTAGCACGATATTCAAAGACATAGGCAGATGGGTGGGCAAGTATAGTTTTAGTCGGTAAAAGTCGGCATCCATGAGGATTTGAGATAGACAGTAGGGTTGACTATCAAACCCTGATCAACTATCTACCCTGTGTTTCTTTGTTCATACACTATGACGTAAAACATCACCATTAATTTATGCTTGCGGGCAGCGAATTCTATGAGGCTTTCTTGGTTAAATTTGTTTTTACTAACCATATAAATGAAACATGAGAGCACTGAATCTTCACGCTGAGTAATGTAGCAAACAATTGCAGAACTTAAGAGGTATCATTCATCGCAACTCATTATTCGCTCTATATGACACCTTTCTTTGTAAGACTGAATCCGTCTATCCTACTTAACAGTATAATAAGATTTTCTATTTCGTCTTTCTATGTCGATAAACCATCATCTGGTTCTGTCAGGCTATCAGTTATATATGCTTATTATGAACGTAATCTGCAACTAAAGCAACAAATAAATAATATTGTGTATAATAATTTATATCTTTATTAATAAACCTTGCGTTCAAAGAAAGTTTACAAAACAAAAAAAAAATACAAATAATAGTGGTAAACCCGTTCAGAATAAAAAAAACTAATTGAATAGTTTAGAAATTTTACGTAAGTGTTGCAGAATACTCTAATGATAGTAGAACAAAATATCTTTGTATGCATAATACGGTCATTTAACTTTTTATAACCAACTTGAACAAAGAACTTTCACGTGGCACTCCACCAAACGTCTGGACGGTAACTCCCAGGTTAAGTCGTAATTATAATTGTTTACTTTCATAAAAGATAATTTGCGAGCACCCAGGGAGGTAATGTAATTAAGTTTTAATGTGCGGGAAATGTATCACTTCACGATCAAACAACCAACACATATAAAGTACCTGCTATTGCATATCACGATCAAGTATTGGTTGAACATAGGTTGATAGAATACGCTTATTACTTTCCTAATTGGTAGTTCACAGTTAATATACTAACGAAATAGAGCCCGATTCTATTGTTATGGACCCGAAACTTGCAGTCAATCTAAAGTTGATATCAGGGGCACAAATTCAACAAACTGTCTTTCGTTCAGTCTAAACTGACCCCTATAATACAGAGGTGACCAAACCAAGTAGAACTAAAATATTACAGTTGTCAGCAGTTTTATTCAAAACTACCTGTTGTCCGCGACTTCGTACGCGTGAAAATTATGTTATAATGCCAATTTGATTGCTCTCTGCTTAGCCCCTAGGATATGTATCGCGATAATTTATAGCCTATTTGAAGACCCTACCCCTAGGTTATATTTGTGCAAAATTTTAATCAAATCTATTGAGTACTTTTCGAGATCCTTCCGGACAAAGCAAAGCAAACAGACAAACAGACAAAAAAAAATCTAACTATATTTTCGGCTTCGGTATCTTATGTTGAACACCCAGCGAGTACTGACTTCCAAAAAAAAAAAGGAGGAGGTTTCCCAATTCGCCTGTATTTTTTTATATGTTTGTTACCGGCAAATCGCTTGAACGAGTTAACCGAATTTGATGACTCTTTTTTTATTTGAAAGCTGCTGCTTCCCATGTGGTCCCAAATACAGGAAGTCAGAATCTGATGCTGGGATCCTAGAGAATTCGAAGAAATCCCTTCGAATCAAGGGAATTACTTAACAATTTACAGCAGTTACCTTGTGTTTGGGCTTGATTAATTTGTATTGGAGAGAACATTACCCCTAGACAGATATAATTTTAGTCTACCCGTCACTAAAAATAATGAAAAAAGAAATTTTGTACAAAAAAAAACCGACTTCAAACAACAACTAAAAATTTAAAAATAAAGTTAACTTAGCACAAAGTAATAGGTAGTAGTATATATTTAGATTTATCAGATTCTCGTATTATTGAATGTAATACTGAACTCGGTGCCAATATTTCTATGAGAGATTAATAAATACCTACCTAACCTAACCTAACCTAACCTGGGGTGCGGGGTCCTGCGAACATCTTCGGGACCCCAATGGATCGGGTCCTCCTCGTGGTGCATCCTGGGCAACGGAGTAGCGACCACTCCCCTTCCTCTGTGGGGGAGTGGTGCTACTCTGGCAAATTCCGGCCGAGGCGGGAGCAGCCCACCTGTGGGGTGCTCGGTGGTGTGTGTTGCTGCCGGCCGTGAGTAGCAACACGGTCGGCAGCAGCAGTGCTGGGCCGCTATTGCCTCGTCAGTTGACGAGGTGATGGCGGCAAAGAGGGAGGCGCGGGGGAGCGGGAGTAATGGAAAATATTCCCGCTTCGCCGTGCAGTTCGGGGGCGGCGCAGTAAGGAGTTCACTGCGCGCCCCCGATTGTATCGTGTTGCTGCTGTCGCTCCACCACATTTGCTGGCGAGGCGATAGTGGCGAAGTATGAGAGGCACTGCATGGAAGGGCGGGAGTTTGGGTAAATGCTCCCGACCTGTCATGCAGTTTGGGGGCGGCTGCGCTAGGAGCTAGCGCACGTCCCCGATTGTTTCATGACCGAGGGCGTAAGGTTGGGGGACCCCGCCCTCCAACGGTCACATGGCGGTGGGCACCTTCCCCGTGTTCCGGGGGTGCCCATTAGCGCACGCCTGCGCCAACCGCTCTCTGACTCCTCTATGACACAGGGGCGCTCGAGAGCGGTGCAGGCGTGGTTTTTTCAGCTCCTTAGAGAGCTTTGGGGAGCCGCCCATCTGGCTCCCCCGAGGAGAGCTCCGAATTAACGGGGCGCCCCTAGCCGGGTCGACGTGAATAATCTTTTGATATCCCTCGGCCCGGCTAAAGGGTGAGGAGGAACACCGCGGGGTTTAGTGGGTAGGACGGTCCATTCCGGACCGGGCCGGGAGTCCCACATACCATCCCAGCTGCCCCTGAAGCTGGGATGAAGGCGCGTAAATGCGTTCCCCGCGTCAAAAAAAAAAAAAAACCTGCGGTGCTAGGTCGGGGAACCTCCTAGTGTGCTTGGACCGGTTTCCTATCCCTTCGGGCTATATGCCCGGGGGGAGTAGCAACTGGACTAAGACGGTGCATCCTGGATAGTCGGCTAACAGGCGCAGCGCTGGAGTCTGCTGCCCCTATAAGTCGATGAACCAATATCCCGACAACCGACCCTATGTTGAAGGGGGTCGTGGTATGGCGGGCCTGCTAGGCCTGCGGTTGCGGCGTTCACCGCCGTGACAATTGTGTCGTCCGCTCCCGGCTACGGCCGGTAGAAGCGCTACCGTTCCTCGGTCTTTCCGACCGAAGCCGACCCCATTGCACGAGGGGGTCGTAGTATGGCGAGCCTTCAAGGCCCACGTTTTTGTGAATCCGAGGTTTGCTCCCGGCTGCGGCCGGTTAGAGCGAATATGCTATATGTCAGTGGCCGCATGTGCGGGTGTTCTGCCTGTGCGGCCGTTTCCGCCTGTACGGCAGCCTGTCTGTGCGGCAGTTAAGCCCCTCGGCACACAGCAGCTTGGGCGGCTGCTGAGTGTGGGCTTCTGCTCCGCTTGTACGGCTGGTCCGTCTGTGCGGCTGTTCCGCCTGTGCAGCCCGTTCGCCTGTGCGGCCGCTCCATACAGCACAAGTAGGGGTGTGCCATCCTTTCACATCTTGGCAAGCTGACCCCATTGCACGAGGGGGTCGAAGTTCGGTGGGCCTGCTAGGCCCATGGTGTTACCGCGCATCTGCGGCGGTTCTGGCCGTTATTTGACGGAGTTGACCCCATTGCACGAGGAGTCGTAGTATGGCGGGCCTTCAAGGCCCGCGAAATGTCGAGGTTTGCTCCCGGCTGCGGCCGGTTAGAGCGAGTTTGCTGTGCGGCAGTGGCCGCATATGCGACTGTTTCGCCTGTGCGGCTGTTTCCGCCTGTACGGCAGCCTGTCTGTGCCGCAGTTAAGCCCCTCGGTACACAGCAGCTTGGGCGGCTGCTGAGTGTGGGCTTCTGCTCCGCCTGTACGGCTGGTCCGTCTGTGCGGCTGTTCCGACTGTGCGGCCCTTCCGCCTGTGCGGCCGCTCCGTACAGCATCAGTAGGGGCCTGTCACTGCCGATCGTGGTGCAAGTCATGGTCGGCAGTCAGGCGTGCCGAATCGCCATCGATTCGGCGGGAGGCACACTGCGCAGGGGAGCGGGAGTAACAGAAAATACTCCCGCTTCGCCGTGCAGTTCGGGGGCGCCGCGGTAAGGAGTCACTGCGCGCCCCCCCTGAATACTTGTTGGCCGTGGGCGTAAGGTCGGGGGACCCCGCCCATTGACGGCCATATGGCGGAAGGCATCTCCCCGTGTTCCGAAGGTGCCCTTAGTGCCCGCCCGCTCTCTACCCCCTCTGCTTGCAGAAGGGCGCTCGAGAGTGGTGCGATGCGGGCTTGTTTTCGTCAGCTCCTTAGGGAGCTCTGGGGGGCCGACTGGTCCCCCGAGGAGAGCCCCAACTCTACTGGGCATCCCTAGCCGGGTCGACGTAGAATCTAATTTTCATATCCCTCGGCCCGGCTATAGGGTGAGACGGAACACCGCGGGGTTTAGTGGGTAGGACGGTCCCTTCTTCCGGGACCGGTGAGTCCCACACACCGTCCCAGCTACCCCCGTAGCTGGGATGACGGTGCCTAAATGCATTCCCCGCGTCAACAAAAAAAAAAAAAAAAAACCTAACCTAACCTATAGTTTTACTTGGCGCCGATTTCAGTATTACATTTAATAATATCTGATAAATCTATATATACTACCTATTGGTTAGGCCTCTGCCTAACACTTCGGGGATAAAGGCGTGAGTATATGTATATGTATGTATGTACTACCTATTACTTTGTGCTAAGTTAATTTTTAAATATTATCAATGTACAGTTTTGACTTTTCTAGCATTTTATTATATGTAAGATTTAGAAAGTAGGTGATTTGTAGATATTACAGGGCTCTGAAAGTAAACAGCAGTTCTTGGGTCTTATAGCTCTAAAATACAGGCTCCCTTATAAGCTCGTCTTTAGGTCAGTAGGTGTACCAAGCTGTAGTATTACGTCCCAAACGTATCAATTTCCCAAAACTACCTGTAGATTGATGGTCCTGATCCACTAGCTGAATGATCACGTCTGTGGCGTGGCTATTCCGCCATTGATCCGGATATTGTCAAGATCAACAGTGGCGGATAAAGCATTTTGGTCCGGTTTCATCTATGTACAGCCCAAACTACTGAGAGATAGGTCTGGGAAGGAAGGGAATAGGAATTTTTGACAATTTTCACATTTAAATTTCGTAATGATATTGTAAATTACTTTCTTCAGCCTTCCTTTACAAACGCAATGTCATTTCTTTTGTCTGTGGTTAATCCCTTTTTCGCTCTAGCTACCCCCAAACTGACAGCCTTACGTATGATTTTCAATACCCTATCATATCGGCGTGGGTAATGACCCCGGTCTAATAGCGTCCTACAACCCACCAGCAGGTGCCTAGCAGTTCCAATTGCTTCTCCACATGCATTTATTGTTTTATCTGCAGTTCTATCAGCAAAGCCGGCGACCAGTTGTACAACTATACAGTGACCGGACTGAGTTTCTTGGGGTGTTCTTCTCAGTCTGTAGCATTTCCGAACCCCCGGTAGAGTCATAAAAATTTTGGCAAACCAAAACATTTTTTTTAAAATTTCAAAGGGAATAATTTTTTTTTTATTTATTTACAAGGCACGCCACTGCAAGGCCATGGGAATACAAAATTCGCCCTGGAACAAACCTACTCTATAATGTAAAGGCTGCGTAAGTTCTTTATTTGTATTGATAAAAAAAATTAATTGGTTATAATAAGAAGCTATTATTTCACAGATTCTCGACGGAAAGTTATACCATGTTAATGCAAACAAAATAAGCTCATGTTGTACTGAGCTAAAGGCGTTTTCCAATAGGCTTATTTTATTCCTGTATTCCCAAGTTCGCTAGTAATAAAATGTTGCTTGTTTGATAGACTGAACCTGACCTGACCCGAGTTCGTAAAGATATAAACCAGGCTCAAGCAATATTTGCTGTGACTACCATTAACCTGAATTTAAAGGTACATTCAAACTTTAAACAAATGCAACTGGCATGCAAAGTTGTCCATGTACGCGATAAACTGTTTAACAGATTTGCCTGAAATACATAAATAAATACATAAATGATATATGTATAGGACTTTTCAAAATTTTGGTCTCTATATTCCTACCTGCCTTATCTCAGGGTTTGGGTGTTAGCCAACTACTACGGACGTTAGGCGTGCATAATACTCTTGCTTTGTTTTAGCTTCTGTTAGGGCGGTGTGCAGCCCATTATGGCAACCATGATGGATTTTGCCTCACATTAAAAAAAAACTTAACGTAACGTAACTTTTTCTGCGATAACTTAGAGGTTTGTTTTTTAGAGAATCATACACCTCAATATTTGGTATTAATTACAATACGATGCCTTAACGCGTTTGCAAGATAAAGTTCCTTGACAGACAGACGGATGTTTGTACTTTAAACAACGTTTTTTATGATTTCGTTAGAAATTATCATAGTCATTATCATAGACCATATTAATGGTTTTAACTTCAACTTAATACCTTTGCGCATTCACGAGATAAAAATTGACAATTGACAGACAGACGGACAGATAACAAAGTGATTCTTTAAGGGTTTAGTTTCTTCCATTAAACTGTGGAACCCTAAAAACATTCCACTAAAATAGTAAACAATTACACTAAAATGAAATAAAAACAGTTCTTATTTTTTTGGTTTAAAACAATTGTAAAATTATTAATTCATAATGAAATTTACTCCAAATTCAAAGTATTACATTTAGAACCTTATTTTGAAGAGAATAAATACTATTCAGTATTATTTCATAATAAATGGTGTAGAATACTAATTTACTTTCTTTTTTTAGAGTTTACAGCCTAAAGTAAGAATTTTGCAAAACTAGAGCTAAAATACGTAACTTATTTATTCCGGCGCTGAACGGATAGCTGTAAGGAACTGTTTGGTTCATCACGCCTTTTATCCCCGAAGGGGTAGGCAGAGGCATATTACTTATATGCCCACCTTTCACCTTTTCTTCGAGTCGTCGGTTCGAATCCCACATCCATGGGGATTACCATAAGTTACACAACCTGCTTCTTAATCACACTCTTCTTGGCGATGTCATATATCAAAAGGACTTATATATTTTGCAAAGTAACATTACGTTTACGGTACTACGATTTTCGTGAAGTCTCTGGATTCATCTGTGTAGGAGGTATATTTCTGCAAGAACTGATATAGCAACGAAAGCATTTCAGCGTAGCGATTTTCTACAATGCGACTTGAATTTAACAGAAAAGATAGTTACAAAATGGGTTCGAAAATGGCCTGAGTGGGTTTGAGAAAAGAGAGTTACGGCTGCGCCACTGTAGCTCGATTTTGTGTTCGAATCGAAAAAGACGGAAATTAACTGGTGAACTGTCATTTCTTCATAGTTAGAAACAACATAAGATGAGACGACAGACATTTCAACACTAAATTTTCATACGCTTTCAAGTGTAACGATCCAGAACCGCCACCCAGCACTTTTTGTACGTACATGTTTGTAAGATCGTGTCACAATCCGGATGTTCTTCATCGTGCGCAGACACAAGGAATAGAAGTCCTACTGGTGAGGGGACATGTCCAGCGAATGGATGACAGCAGACTCCCGAAGACTACTCGGAACTCTCGAATGGTAAACGTAGTTTTGGCGGGCGACACCTCCGCTATAAGGACGTGCTAAAAAGAAACTTTATTGCATGTGGGCTTTCTACGGAGGGATGGGAGGAGAATGCACAAATGAGAACATTCAGTTTGGCGCTCAAAAATAAATAAATAAAAATATTTTTATTTCCTCAACAATTAAAGTACAAATATAAAATAATTATAAAAACTTATATCATTAAGTGCATCTTAGTGGCTATACATTATCTATTTCACGTCTAATTTAATTTAATTGTGAGACTGGTGCCTAAACTAGATACAACAGTTTGTATCTGTATTTATAGGTCACCAGGGGGCCCACGCAACCAGTAGAAAAAGAATCGAGTAAAAGTAAACTAAGTAATTCATTGGAACAATTATTGTAATACAAAGCATAAGAAAAAAATAATATCACCGAGAACATTACTTATTTATTTTACATTATGTAGGTTAATTAATTTAAACATAAAAATAAAAATAAACTAACATTAAGAATAAAGTAGTTATTGCATTATAAAGGTTAAAAGGTACATTTTAAAATTTGAAGGTACATTTGAGTTAACTGAGAACCTCGAGTAACTGTTCTGTTTCTTCATAATTTAAATGCTGCAACCAATCTGTAAGCATTTTCTTGCATTCATATCTAGATTTAGTGTACAAACTTATGCTTCTACTAGCTCTATTGTATAGTCTTGGACCCAGGACGTAACACTGGCGGGCTGCGAGCGAAGTTCTGTGCACAACTGGGTCGCAAATTGCATACTTTCTACGGGCTAAGGTGTACGCGATAGGATCATACTCGAGAAGTGTATGAGTACCGTGAATTGCTTTGAGAATAAATAGTTTACGAACTGTCAGGACTTTGTAATTGCGATATAGTTGGTCGGTTGGGTATCTAAAGGGCTTCCTATTTATCACCTTAATTACAGCTCTCTGTGCTCTTTCAAGTGGTAGCATGGTCGTTTTTAGTGCCCCTCCCCATGCCAGCATACAATATGTTAGTATAGACTGTGCAAGGGTGAAATAGACAGTTTTTAAGATGGTAGCATTCGCAGAGTTTCGTAACAATTTGAAGATATATATTAGCTTACGTGTGCGAGCTTTCAGTGATTCAATCTGGTGTTTCCATGAGAGCGTATCGTCTATATATACTCCTAAGTATTTTATCAAGCAAGATCTTATTAATTCTACTCCTGCACAGTCATTCGAGTCAGTCAAATTGATGTGAGTCCTGATGCAGATCGAGTCTGGTGGAGGTAAGTACCTAGAAGTGGTCGCAAAAGTCACGTACACTGTCTTTGATGTATTAAGAGTGAGTAAATTGTTTGAAAGCCAGAGGGTAACTAGATTCATAATCTCTGTAGCCTTAATTTGGACTTCCTGCCACGTTGTTCCTTCTATTATTAGGGCAGTATCGTCTGCATAGGTAATTACAGAACACCCTGCAAAGCAAAGTTGACAAAGCTGATTTATGTAAATCAGGAAGAGTGTAGGTGCTAGAACACTTCCCTGGGGAACACCAAAGGAGATCTGAGCATACTCGCTAGTGACTTCATCGACTTTTATGCACTGTGTCCGATCACTGGATACCGTAATCATGGAAAAGTTTGAGTGCCACTCCTCTTATTCCAATGCTCTCTAGTTTATTTAAGAGAATAGGAATCGATACTGTATCAAAGGCTTTTTTCAAATCAAGGAATATGCCAACGCATTATAAAGGTATAACGTTTTTTGAAAACGAACAGTGTCGAAACTGCAAAAATGCGTTTTTTCTTTTATTGCACTAATCGATAATGCTTAATATAAAGTATTAGAAACATTTAACAGATTTTTAAGAATGATAATATTTAAAAAGTTTTGAGTCGAACACAGTCGATACTGCAACGACACTTTGACCGACGAACATCATCGAAAGTGACCAATTCGATACTGTTCGTAATTTCGTACATATCGACACGCGTGCACACATCGAAACTGCCCGATTCGATAGTATTCGTATACATATTTCGGTGGAGATTACCAATTTCACCATCGTATGTGGTAGATACGATAGTGTTTTATGTCCAAGTATTGTTGACAAGTATCGAAAGTGGCACTTTCGATATTGTACGTGGACGTGATATGTACGACGGGTGTCGAATGTGGTACTTTCGATATTGTACGTGGACGTGATAAGTACTTTCGATTGTATTCTTCACAAATCATTTATCAAATCGATGTTGAATGTAATTTTTTTTGTATTAGAATGTCGAATAGTAGTACTTGGGACTCCAGGACAAAATAAAATAACCTGTGCAATTAGAATTAAGGATGTAATGACCTTTAAGACGGTGTGTTTTGTCATACAGTGAAGTGGACAACACTCAATAAGAGACTGAAAATGACGCATACCGTGTTATGCCTGGCATTGAAGAAAATAATGTACAGCGATACCATCACCTGCCGTAGGACAAAACCTTATTTTTGGTTCACAAGTCACTAAAAACTCCGTAGGAGCCTTAAATGAAGATAAAACGCCAATGCAGCTGCTTCCCTACGTACAATATCTGCTAGCTTTTGGGCCAGTTTAAGCATATTAGTCGTTATCGAGGCCAGCTGTTCTGATTACATGGCCATGAATGCTAGAGTCCCACTTATGCGAAAGTCGGTTAAATCCTTACCCTGACTTTGCTGCATATCATTTATGTACATGTTGTCTATTGAAGACATCTATTATTATGCACCACTCTGGTACATAATAATAGATTCTCAGTCTGAAATCAAGGCTTCTCTTGCAAGAGTGTCAGATTGTTTAGACTAATTAATATTATAAGATTCAATCCTGCTCAGACTCAAACTTTGTATATTCACCGTTAAGAAAACCCATTTACTGTAACGCTGTA
This sequence comes from Miltochrista miniata, assembly GCA_933228765.1. Classification (NCBI taxonomy): domain Eukaryota; kingdom Metazoa; phylum Arthropoda; class Insecta; order Lepidoptera; family Erebidae; genus Miltochrista; species Miltochrista miniata. Next base: position 33,183,055 of record OW121747.1, on the reverse strand, counting down.
ATTTCAGGGCTTATCTGTGTCCCTAATAGTCTCAGGATCCTTGATTTTGAAATATTTGGTGTCGTTCAATTCCTTCATTATTGAGTAGAAATGGCCACACTGGAGTCCAAGAAGCTCGGAAAACACAACTGAGCAAGGTAGTACTTTACTGCGGTTATTTTGATTAGTTCGAAACCAAACAAAAACGATTCGAGTCGAGCTTCTTTGCAGTAAAAGATATTTCGCCTCCTTATGCGTTATGCGTGTTCTAAGGCCTGTACATTAGTTTTTTGTCTGAGTAAATGTTTACTGTGATCCCGCAATTACCTTCTATCATCATACAGCTTGCCACAGGCAGAGTGTTTCCCCCACACTTTGTACGGCGTGCTCTTGCACGGTTAGGTCCAAAAGGGATTTTCCAAGCACGTCTGGAAATAAATTCCCTGTCTGGGTCCTACCGAAAGTTCAAAGTATAAGGTTCTTTAAAAAAAGGATCTTGGAATGTTTTCGCAGGGTCGGCAGTGTGACTGTAGGGACTCTCGTGTTACAAACGTTCGTAGGCTACGATGACTACCATTGATCAGCTGGGACGTATATTTGTCTACAAATTTATTGGTAAAAGTGGTTTTAGCTAACGAGATTTTAGATACTCCACCATGACCAGGTCTAGAAATACCTAGGCCTGATGCTATGTATCATAATTATGTATGTTAGTTACACGGCAAATTGTTTTAATTTGCCTGTAAAAGACTTCATGAACTCATGGTAGTACACATTTGTGTGATTTGATCTAAATAGTTTAAATGGTTTATTTATTTTTTGTGATGCATGAGTAATAGTTATTTACTAGAATAAGTTGATATTTCTATATTAAAGGTAACAGATTTCAATTTAAGAAAGCTATAGCTTGTTTTGTCTTACTAATATAAAGGTGGAAGTTTGCGAAGATGTTTTAATACTCAAACATGGTAACGGCTGAACGACTCTGGTTTAAATTTGGTACAGGGATAGATTACAGCCTAGAATAACAGATATGCTTCTTTTTATCTCTTGGAAATGTTCCTGTAATGGCGGGAATGGGAGCAGATTTCCACGCGGCTTAAGGGGCGGTCATGAGCTAATATTTCATAAAAAGCCATTTTAAGTATGAAATTTACGCAAAACTAGTGTTTGAGTTTGGTACCCGTCTTCCTTATCAGAAAAGCGACTACGTATTACCTTTTTTTTTACGTGAGCGAAAATCCTCCTGGACTCCTACCGACTAAAAAACCTCACGTAACGCCCAACAGCCTATGGTTGTGAGCCCCGGGTAAGCCCTCGGAAGGATATCCCAGGACTGACTACGTATTACTTATACTAATACTATAAAGAGGAAAGATTTGTTTTTTGTTTGTTTGTTTGTTTGTTTGTTTGTTTGTTTGTTTGTATCGAATAGGCTCCGGAACTACTGGACCGATTTGAAAAATTCTTTCACTATTGGAAAGCTACACTCTTTGCGGTGAACATAGGCTATATTTTATTCCCGTATTCCCACGGGAACGGGAACTACGCCGGTGAAACCGCGTGACGTCCGCTAGTTACTTATAAAACTTACTTGCTATCAAAATACATTTTAGCAAAGTATCAAAATGCAGTACAACTTTCAAAGAATAGTATCGAAACTGGTAGATTCGACACTTTCTATAAATTTATTAACCACAAACACCATGGAATCTGCCACTTTCGATAGGACTGACGTATTTTTTGACAAGGTACATCATCGAAAGTGAAATATAACAAAATATAAATTAAATAATTTAATGGAAATATAGGGTCAAAAAAGCTTATAAATTTTGCTACCTTATACATTGATGACTTGTAATAATAAATTAAAATGTTATAATGAAACTATTCATTATAACATTTTAATTTATTATTACAAGTCAAAATATAACTTCAAACTGCTCTCCTGTAAAATTCGTGTTTTGCAGATTCGATACTGTTCGTAGTCACAATCGAAATGACGGCATTATTTACGATAAATGAGAAATCACTTGTTACGTGTGAACAGTGCTTACAACTTACGCGTTAAAGTATTCACTTTTGGACTTAGTATTTGCTTCCATGGCCTCACTTTCTTGTTCGGTAAGCGTCGTCTGCCTCTAGTTCTGTATTCTATGTAAGTATAAGGTATAAAATTTCAATGAAACGCATATTAAAGTTTGGATATTTTATTATGATAGGTACATTGTCCAAGGAATTATCTAGTTTATTATGATTACAATACAATAATTACATTCAGTATAAGGATCACGCTACAAATATTCATCAGAAATTGGTTAACAATTAGATTCAAATAATTAGCAGACTAAGTATGTGCTAATTTAATTCAAATAAAGAACATAATAGTAATTCATTACAATAATATTTTACATAAGAAATATAGTTCAAGAAACTGTTGAAAGATTGGAAACGAAATAACAAAAGATCAAGTAAGAGAAATTATTTACAGTATTTACATAAATACCTACACTTACTAGAGATAAAAGGCGTTTGGAATTTACATCCGTGTCAAAATTTTGAATTACTTATAGATTATTTTTTCTAGTAAATAACGTAGGTTTTAAACATTCATGTACATAATAGGTATGTCAAAAGTATGTCAAAAACAAATAACATGCTGTTCAATTCAATTTATATTTATTTGCAAAATGTAAAAAAATTAAACAATATCAGTAGGTATTAAAATGGCGATAGGTCAGGATGTTGAGTCATTCAAAATTTCAAAAAAGTTAACCGGCTGACCAGCAGCTAGCTCATTTACTGCTTTATTTATAAACCCAAATCCCTCTTCACAAAATCATAATTTTATTCTCTTGGCCACCTAAACTTCACTTTTCTTTGAAGTAGTGTTTTGTCGACAATACAATGGAAACCTAGTAAAATAATATATGTAGGTATAGTGTTTCGTTTCTCAAACGGAATATTATTCGTGGGATATCTCTCGATCTTATCACAGTTTGCCAGTCAATGTGAACATCTGATGTTACAACGTTTTTCTGAGTACTAAAAGCGTTAATACCATAGTTCCTAGAGGATCTGTTAAGAAACAGTCTCGTCTGTGGGTAAATAAAAGTAAGTACCTATTTACCCCATATAATGTACCTAAATACAACGTCCTGAAAAACGTCTGTCGTGTCGCGTAGGTCTCAAAAGTAAAATAATAAGCAAATAAATTTATCAAATGAAAAAGTTATTGAAAATGGCCAAATAGGTATTATGTTCTTGATAGTAAAGTAAATTGGTTAAAAACAGTAATTAAAGAAGATAGAGTAAAATAGTAAACTTACAATATTAGCAGGATTGTTAGGTTATTTTTGAGAGAACGTGTTTTTATTTCATACTCTAATTTCTCGAAATATATCTACTGTCTAATGTATTTCTGAATTTCAGTAGGAGTTTTTGGATAAAGTTGTTACAATGATAGAATAATCCAAACATTTAATTTAGCTTTCCTATACTTACATTTACGTTACCAAATTAAAATTGCACAAAATACGAATAGAGATCTTTTTTTACTATTTGACATAATGATCACAGGCCTTGCCTCCATGAGTTAGTATTGATAGTCTTAGAACCTTTGCACCAAAATAGCGTACGAAAAAATGCAAGAATAGAAATGCTGTTTTTTCTACTTTTCATATAGAAGAAACATTTCTAAGGCCTAATATAAAATTCTCTAGAAGACATTTAAGAACCTACTTTTTGGTTTATTTTAGCTAAATGAACTAAATTGATGATATTTTATTTTATTACTGGAATAAAATAAAAATCATTTCATGTACTAAGAATGACGCTTATCTACAACATATAAACAACGTTTCTTGATATGCAACATCAATATTCAAATGAGAGCCCAGGTTTTGTTGGGTTGTCATATTCTTCTACGGTACCATTTATGCCGAGGAGATTCATGAAGGATCTATTCCTAAGAAATGTATAATATCAATTTATGGTACCTAGCGGTAATAGTATGGTAGCTCAAAACCGACGATCCCCCAGGGCTCTGAAACCGGACAAACAAACATGTTTACAATCTCGATAATAGTGTAACACGAATGGCGGTGTTATAATATTTAGTAAATAGAGCGCCTGTTTATTTCAACAGAGCAATGCACTTCAATATTAATGTAGAACTGGAATAAGTACAAATCGTGAAACATCACGCCTCTATCCTCAAAAGGGCAGGCAGAGGCATAGTACCTATACGCCCACATTCGACCTTATAGCCTTATGTCCCACGTAATAGGTGGTGAGCCTATTGCCGTGTTAAATAGAAAGGCACAGGTCCTGATGGCCCGCAGTTGAAATTTTTAAAGCCTTGGCTTAACTATTGTCATATTATTGACAACCGGGTTTCATTTCCAGTTTTTCTTCTCTACGCAAAGGATCGTTTTGCGAAAGTGTTCTCTTAGTTCTCTCTTACTCTTCTCCCTTGGGCTGCAACATTTTGTACTCTATTTTGTTTTTTTGTATATGCATAAAATAAGTAAATAACCAATGTCTATACAAGATACGTACCTTAACTGTTCAGAATCGTCGTGTCATGGCTGATTCCCATCTAGAGTTCTATTCACTGTAAAAAAATTAAACACATGATTATATGAACCATTTTGAAAATTTCTAGTAAAGACATATATGATGAGATCAAGTTATAAAATAGAATGAATCGGGTTTTTTCCACAAATAAATGTAATAAATCATTTATTTTAAAATCTTTATAAAATCGCTCAGTCGTACATTTAATTTAATTTTATACACTAATATACATTCGCTTTCATATAATGAGCTTACTATTGGTATACCAAACTTACAATCTAGTTTCCCTTTCATTACCTATTACTTACCTTCGTAATACATATCTAACTTTATTCTAAATCTAATAAATAAAAGATATTACTTCAAACATTATTTGATATTTATTTTTTTTAAAGTAGGTACCTACTTAAGTAAATGACATTTTTAAATATTACTAGCTGATGCCCGCAGCTTCGCCCGCGATGGCGTTGTATGTGAAATTTTGCTGAATTTTCTTTGCTATAAACCTCACGGAGCCCGAGACCTTTCCAACGAATGCAAAACCGTGGAAATCGGTTCGTGCGTTCTAAAGTTATAGCGTCAGGAAGGAAAACCCGACTTATTTTTATATAATAGATATTTTTATGTTCAGAAATATATACAAAAACATAAAGAAATTGTTCTCCAGAGTAGGTATATACTGGGTGTAACAAAATTACCTCTCCAAATTTCATGAGATGACTTGGCATCGGAAATCAAATACAATTTTATTTTTTTGTCGCACATTAAGAATTCGTTTTTTACTGCGGCAATTCGAGGTAACATGGTCGCCGTGGCAAAACAAACACGGAGCACCCGTCTGGCTGTCGTCGCTTTCTACCACTGGTTGATACATTTCCCAGACCACTGGTTGTCATGGTCTATGAGAGACTACACTGACGACAAGTATATAATGTAAAGATTTAATAAGTATAGCAAGATACATCTCTTTACATCATGCCATAGAAATCGTCAGGATGTAAAAATGTAGGTACATTATAGCTGCCGTGTGTAAACTCCTTAAGACTAATTACCTCATTATCAAGGCCGTATTAAAAAAACTATCATCTGCTCCAAGCCTTTCCATCAAATTCCCAACGCGAGCCTCTGAGTACCTAGTACATATATTATTACTTACTAATATGTTGTAAAGTGCTATTCTATTCTTAGATACTCAATAGATTTTATTCTTCGCCTTAACAGCTGTAAGACATTGAAACGAATATTCAAAGGAAAATGTACTTACAGTTCTTCCTGTCAGAGATCCTATTCCTTCGTCGTTCTCGCACAACTGGTTTCCGTTTGGTTGTTGATGACCTCACCAAGCTTTCTAATATTTCCTCATCTGCTGATATATCTCCACTGCAAAACAGAGAAAGAAAAATACAATGAAACTTAGTCCTAGTCATAATACTCCGAGCCTCTTCCGAACCAACTTGGAGTCCACTGTTCAGTCTAGGAAGGTGGTCCTTTGGAAGGTGTTGGGATCTAGTCTTCAGTCTTCAGTCTTACCGTGATAAATTATAGTTTGGAATAACACATAGGCTACTTTTCATCCTAGGAATATGTTACCATGGGAAACAGGATCGCGTGGAATGTACGCGAAGCATCGGATAGTTCAATATAAGTCTTTTTTTATACTACTTGGGTGGCAGACAAGCATACGGCCCACCAGGCGGACTGGTGGTCACAGTAGCCTATGAACGTCTGCAACACTAGAGGCGCTACTCTCGCGCTACCGACCCTGCAAAATCCTTCTGAGACCCCCCTTGAAGAACCCCATACAGCAGGCGTTTGGGAAAACTGAGGCTGTGAGCTCATTCCATAATCTAAGCGTTCGCGAAAGAAAACCCCTATCGGAACTTACCGGTATCGAACGCCCCGGACACAAGGATGAACACCCTGTCTACGTCGAGCGGTGCAAAGATAGAACGTAGCCGTAGGCATCATATCAAACAATTCCTCAGAGTACAATCCATTATACAGGCGGTAGAACACGCAAAGAGAGAGGCATAGTCTCTCCTGTCGCGAAGAGGTTCCACACTACCAAAGTAAGTATGGGATCGTCGACAACTTTCATGGCTCGCCGTTGCACCGAGTCGAATGGTCACTATTTTGATCATAGAAATCAGAAAGCAATGCTGATAGACACTCACTTGACTAGATTTCTTCTGATTTTCGGTTGGCTTTTCCTTCTCCCTTCAGTCAGGCTGTCCGTTTCAGGATCAGTTTTCAATAACTCTTTTAGCGCACTATCGGCTGTATGGTCACCGTTTTTAGATGAATAATTACCAACCTAAAATATAATTACATACGGACATGAGTAATTATAAATGTCTGGTAAAATACAGAGATAAACAAATAATTTAGAATGATACACATACATACAATCATAATATTAGTCACGCTATTAATCCCCGAAGTGGTAGGCAGGGTCATAGTATGCTATGCATAATATACTCTCAGCATTGTAATGGTAAAATTTTTGAAGCCGCCCTTATGGCCTTCAACTTAGCTTAACGACTGTCATGTTATTGACAACTGGAACCAACGGCTTAACGTGCCTTCCGTAGAAACGGAAACGCTCGCATATACCTAAATGTCACAAGGACCGGACTTAGCGAATGTTGCTTTACTGCCGTGGTCGTGAGTCCACGGGGTCACGACTGGCAATTTTAAATGAAGATCCGTGGACAAGAAATAAATGAAATATTCAAGGACACTTCTAGTTCTTACACAGCGCCATCTCGAGCAAATTTTGCAAATATAAGCTTGGAGATAGGGCCGATAGGGGATCAAGACAACTGATAAACATACCTACTTGATTTTTTTTCTAAACACATATTTCACTACACCCAAATCCCGTAACTAACTTTTGCAGTTTGCAGATCATACAAACATTAGTTCCGATTCTGGAATCCGAACCTAGGTACTTCCTCTGCGCGGCTGTCGTAGCCACTGTTCATTCAAAATAATAGTAAAGTACTTAAGGTACTCTACGTCTTCAGCTGGTAAATGCCATATGACATCCATAAAGAGTTCATCTCGTAAAAAATCTCTATAACACTCACGTCAATAATCATTTTGCCCCTAGTCTTATTTCTCTCTCGGTGATTAGCCTTCTTTTCCAACTGCTGCAAAACCCTTTCTCTGGTTGTTCTATACTCCAGTGAAAACTCCGCTATGACTTTAAGGAAATCTGCTGGCCTGGTCTTTTGGACTTCGCAGAGTGGTACTCCCAGATACAGCAGGAATTTGTTAAATCTGTAACAATGATAAACCTTTTTTGTTCTTTCTATATTAAAGAAAGCAATGATATTTGCAAGGGCTCCATTCGCAATGCAATAATATAGCAAAAGGATATCGCTAGGGCAGAAATTTATATATTAAGAAATTAAAATTTGAATACAGAAGCTGTAGATGGTGATGTAGCTTTGAAACAGCAAGAATATCACGGCAAGAATTGTATATACTAGTACTTATACATATAATATTACCTATTTATCACCCTCTTTTTAATGATCGAGAGCAAAATAATTCTTTCAGCTGCATCAGTAAGAAATTCATTTATTTTAGTTTTAAATATTTGAGAGCTGTCGTGCTTTGCCACGCGTTTCATGTGATCCCATGAAGCTTTGCAATCGGATTCCGCCTTCTGAAGGTTCAGTGACAGTACCTCAAAATCAACTTTGGAAGCCCTGATCACGGGACCAACCTGTAAATGCATTGAGTTGGATTATGTATGGTTGTTATTTAGCAGCTATGATACTAACAAATTAAGTGAATATTATTAATAGGTTAAAGGTCTATGGTATCTATGGGTCTATGTAACCTGAAACAAATTTATTATTATTATATTATTTTATTATACCTTAAAAAACAGCCCACCTCCGAAATAAACATCTGTAAATGACACAAATATTTGGTACGACCCGGGAATAGAACCCAGGGTCTCAGCGCCTTAGTCGGTTACACTCCCACCTCCGCCACCGAGGCAGTCAAAGTAAAGAAATCATTTCTTTTTAAATCGAAATCAAAACCCACAACACCTCAAAACGTCAGCAGATTTATGGTATAGTCGATCAGCGTAAAAGGTCGCCAAAATACGCCCTAAGAAATTGATGGAAGTAAAAAAAAAGTACAATTTTACTTTTTTTTCTCTTCCAAAATTGTTGAAGAACGGAAGAATACTAACCTCACTGAAAAAATCTGAGCTATCCGGGAACTTTTCTATAATCATTTCGCAAATGTGGTAAAGCAGTGGATGCTTATGTACAGTATCCTTGACTTCCACAACCTTCGAGAGATATTCCAGACGAAAGCCTTTGGCGTAGTTACCGTTCAAATAGTTTCCCACAGTCCTCAGAGTTGAGAGGATCACTTTGAACGTCCTGTTCACCTTTAATAATTCTACTCCATGTTTTAGGTCCATCAGGGGTTCAGCGATTTCTTTCTGCAAAAATGTATACTAATATTATAAACAGCTTGATGGTGCCCGCGGTTCGGTCCAAGTAGATATTTAGCCTGTGTTACTTCAGACTATAATGTATCCCTGTTCGAAATTTCAGCCAGATCGAATGGATCTTATTCCTGCAATATCCTCCCATAGGATACGGGGATAGACAACAGAAATTCACATGGGTTGGAAACTGGTTGACTGGACACATAAATACCCAGCCCAATCTACTGAAAATAGAAATTTGAAGTCTTGTCAGTATTTTTTTATTTACACTATTGTGTGTGCATGTCGTTTAAATGTTGTTTAATGTACTTATATCAAGTTTAAAGTAAACTCACTTGTTTTAAAATTTACATTACTGGCAATTGTTAAATGAATAGCAATTACCTACCCGCAGTTTAAAAAGAAAGGAGTGGCAAAGAGTTTTACTCCCTGGTTCTTTTCTCTACGACTTTACCTATTGGGTTGCGTACTCGTATGTGGCAGTAAATATAAATGTAGAAGCAATCAATTTGACGTAGATATGTATTATATTGTGGCCTATATGAATAAAGATATTTTCATGGAACATCTTACCTCCAAATTGTCAAAATCCAATTTGAACACCCAAAGTTTAAGCCGAGACGAGAGTTCGCTGATAGATGCCAGTGTAAGTAAAAATTGTTCAGCACTACCCAAAGGTAGATCAGGATTAGCATACTGTGGAGAAAAATCATTGGATCAGCGTGAATCACGTATTTTAAACATAATACTAAGCCCAAAGCGGGACAAAGTATTCTCAAAATGCCTCACGCCCTTAAAAACAGGATTACACCCGAACCAACCCCGAAAAACGCGGGTTAGTAGCCGAATCTGTAAGAGAGCCCACGGTGGTGACCCAGGGTCTGTCGGGAATACTGTGACATCCTTCCGAGGGATAACCCGGAGCTCCCAGCCATAGGCAGTGATAGGGAATCGTGTGGTTTTAGTCGGTAAGAGTCCGGCATAACATGCATGAAGGACTTCCACAAGTAAAAAAAAAGTATTCCAAAAAGTTGGGTAAAGTAGGAAGGTAGTTTATGTCAAACACTAAAATTAATCTGTACCAAATATAAAAAGAAAAAAATAATTTGTTTGCAACGATAAACGCTGGAACTACTCAACAGATTTTAAAAGTTGTTTCACCATTCGATAGTCTAGTTGTAATGAAGTAACTTATCATTATGTTACTACCCTAGGAGCGGAGCAGTAACGATAAATGTCAACATATCAGCCAGAGTTCCATAGATTATAGTAAATACGGTGTATCTGAGTGCTACAGGGTACGCAGTATACAGTAGTAATCTATAAGAAAGTGCTACCTGTGCTTCCTGAATTTTTACTTTCTCTTCCTCCGTCGGGAGCATTGTTAACAATTTTTCAATACCCTCCCTTCCAATGACTGTGGCGTCCATCTTCATAATGGCTGCCTTAATCGTCTGTGGTGTTGGCAATTTTTTCATGGCTATATTAATCGCATTGGATCTTTTTGTATCTAGTATAAGGTTTCTCTTTGGTTCCATTAGTTTCTGTAAATATAGTATTTTAAGTTAGGCTAAAATAACTGATGATATACTTGCAAAGGAATAAAAACTGACTTAGCTCATAATTGTCGGGCAAGAGGTAGGGTCAGGAAAGATGTCATGATAAAGCAACAGAAAAATTAGTCAATAGGTCTAGAATTTGCAATGTGCAGGAGTACAAGCAATAATGGGTGCAACTAGTAAGTGGAAGAATGTTAGCAAGTGAACGGATTGATCAACTGTGTGACAATCTGCATTTCTAACTCATTTGTTGCTAACGATTACTTACTTCCTGCGTATCCAGAAGACACATACATGAAAAAAAAAGTAAACATTAGTTATAATCAAAGATCAATAACCATTTACCAACACTGATCGGGTTTTAAAATTTCAAAACTGTAATTTTATGACTAAATTGCCTGTATCATTCAATTAACACTTTCAGACTTGGCAAGCATCGGCCTAAGGTCTCATACTAGCAAAATAGCATTTTTTTATATCAAGAGAAATATAGTTGAAAGATCCCCTATTTCCATTATATATATTACTAGCTGATGCCCGCAGCTTCGCCTGCGTAAAATTTGTTCCCGCGGGAACCGATTCCCGGGATAAAAAGTAGCCTATGTGTTATTCCAGACTATAATGTATCTCTGTACCAAATATCAGCCAGATCCGTTCAGCGGTTTGAGCGTGAAAGAGTAACAAACATCCACACTCACAAACTTTCGCATTTATAATATTAGTAAGATATTTCCAACTATAGTAGCCCATATTCCTGGCTTACTATCAGTCACTAATACTAATTTTAAAACCTTAAGATTTTAAACTACTGACTCTGAACTTAAGCAATAAACAGAAATAATATTGGACCATTGAAATTATACTCACTTTAATTATCAAGTCGTTGGTTCTAGATTCGAACAAATGCTCTAACATATTAGTATCAACGACAACTTTCGGTAAGTCATCCCAGATAATGCCATCCAATTTAGCCCGGATGGCCATGGGTACAGGATTGTCTTGAATCTCCTTCCAGAACAATTTAACAGTTTTCTTGTTCTTCTTTATAGTTGAGCTGTCCGAATCATTTGATAACTCAGATGATAAAGAATTTGGAGGCAGAGGAACGGTATTTTTGGATAATAAAGGTAAAGTTCCAGGAAGTGGTGGAGGTAATCCCATCGGAGGAAACATGGTGGGGGGAGGAGGAGGTGGCGGACCGTTAGCTGCATTCACTGCTGGTGATGAGATATCGTCATCAGAATCATCTCGCAAATCAGAAAAGTCCAAATCACATAACTGATATTCTCTATCAAGGCAGCCCTTCCTTAGTTCCTCCCAATGAAGGTCGTTTTCTGAAACTTTGATTTCATGGACTTTGGGTGACTTCTCAATAGTAGGGCTCTTTATAATTTCTGTAAATACGAAAATTTTAAAGCATTATTATTATTACTCATGAGAAGAAGTGGGGATATCGGTTTAAAATAAATGGTAAATATACAGAGTTCATACTGGCGTTTGACGACGACCTCGCAATCCTGACTCGCAGCCCAAAGCAGTGCCAAGACCTACTGCGTAAAGTGGATGAATTCTGTACATGGACAGATGGAATGAGGAAAAAAGCTAGCAAATGTTACTGTCTATGTCTGGGTAGGCGGATACTAAGTTTACGTCGTATGACCCCGGGCTTGCTATAGGCGGGGAAAAAGTTTCCATTATATCTGATACCGTGCTTTTCAAATTTCTTGGCAGAAAGATAGATAACAGAGGTTGTACTCCAGCTTTGGATGACGTAATTGAAAGTTTCATTGTTGACATAAAAAAGGTAGACCAACAACCAATAAGTACCGTCAAGAAAGCATGGATATACGACAACTATTTAACATCACGTCTAAACTGGCCGTTTCTTGTGTACGATATACGATATACGTTTCTTGAGTTACGCCTCCAATTCCACAAGAAATTCATGGTGGGTTCGCAGACTGGTGGAGTGGGGTTGGGTAGTATCCGGAGACAAACAGATAAAGACATTACAAAATCTTTTCTGGAGCAGGATGAGAGCGATGCCTATAAGGTGCACGCTATGAACCTGGAGATGCAGAATGAATGACTTACTCTGGGCGAATTTTGTATTCCCATGGCCTTGCAGTGGCGTACCTTATTGTATGACTGGTCGCCGGCTTTGCTTAGATTCTACCTGAACGCGTTTTAATTGACCCTCCCCGACCAAAGTAATCTGGTCAGGTGGGGGAAAGCCACAGATAAAACATGTAATGCATGTGGAGAAGCGATTGAAACTGCTAGGCACCTGCTGGTAGGTTGTAGGACGTTATTAGACCGGGGTCATTACTCACGCCGACACGATAGGGTATTGGAAATCATACGTGAGGCTGTCAGTTTGGTGGTAGCGAGAGCGAAAAAGGGATTAACCACAAACAAAAGAAATGACATTGCGTTTGTAAGGGAAGGCTGTTCAAAGAAAGTACCTCAAAAGCCATATTCAATTTTGATGGCTGCCGCCGATTGGACTATACTGTCAGACACGTATAAAAAACACTACAAAATCCCGGAGGATGTATGTGCCTCGTCATCCAGACCCGATATATTCCTGTTTTCGAGGATACACAGGCGTGCGGTGCTCGTGGAGCTGACAGTGCCGTGGGAGACCAACATACCGAAGGACCACGCCATGAAGACAAATAAATACTTTGACTTGACCAATGAGTTATCCAAAAATGGCTATGTGGTTTAACTCTATGCCGTAGAAGTAGGAGCAAGGGGAATTCCAGCTAAATCCCTGTATAATTTATTTAAGGACCTTGGATTGCCAAGAGCTTCAGTAAGCTCTTTACTAAAACGAGTATCCAAAGCGGCATTGATAGGATCTTACCAAATCTGGTTGGGCAGAGGGGGGAACATTGTTGACGGTGGAAGGTGATCATTTATGCGCATAGTAAGGTGGCCACCCTAAACCTACTCAAAAGAGTCGCAAGTCCCAGACGGCGTCGGGGTGTTCCCCCCTGTGCCACGGCTATGGACCCGGCGCGGCGCCCGCACGGAGAATCCATGGAATGCTAAGAATTCGGTCTCTTTGTGTTGTAATTTATAATCCTGTGCTTTAATAATATTAAAACTGAATAAGTACTAAATACTTGACTGTACTCAGGAATTAAACCAGAGTTCTTAGTTAGAATACAGAGTTCGTACACGCTATCTGTATCTATGTCATCTGCGGTTATAAAAACTATTGAAGAGGGATTATTATAATCTGTGAATAGCTATCAATATAACAATACCTTTAGATTGAGATTTGGCTAATTCTTCTTTGGCTTTTGAAACAATCCCTGCCATATCAGAAACTCGTAAAGGTTTTTCTTCAGTGGTAGGACTCACTGGACTAGTAAGTCTTTGTGCCAAATCTTTGATACTGTGCTCTCTATTCAGCAAAATTCCCCTATCGTCCTTTACTTCGGGTGAATTATCAAGCTGCTTTTGACGCATTACAGTTATTGCATCAGCGGCAGTCACGCTGTGCCCTAAAGTTCCATTTTGAATTCTTTGTTTCAAACCTGATGTATATCTTTGGTTTCCTGTCAAATATGAAAAGATTTACATAATATTTCATTAACTTTGAACTTATATATATAATATTCAAACATTGAGCGACACAAAAGCTTAAAAGCTGATGACAAACGATTTAGTGTGTTAGTTAAAAGCACAAACCATTCTTTATGACGTCTCCTAAATTTAAATTCTTGGGTGTCCTAATAATAAAATTGTCGTCTTCGTCTTGGTGACCATTGGTGCTGCCATTAACATCTGTATAGCATTTATTGTTCAAACATGTGCCATTTGTGTAGTTTCCATGGCCATTATTGATATTTCCATTATTATTACAAAAACTTCCATTTAATGAACTGCAGCTTTCATTTGCAGTAACAAAACTGTCATTGTTGCTCACAAAACTATCATTAATGCTTAAAAATCTGCTAGTAGGTGTGCCCTTAGAATCACTAAAATTTTCGTTTACTCCCGTACAACATTTTGTGGGGGTAACATAACTTCCGTTGCAGGATATAAAACTTGTATTGTTTTCTGAAAAGCTTCCGTTAGTTCCTGTGAAACTACCATTACTTCCTTTAAAATTTCCGTTGCTACCTGTTACACTCCCATTGGTTCTATTGAAACTACTATTTGGGCTTACGAAAGTGCCATTTGTATTATTAAAGAGTCCGTTATATATATCGCTAGCATGATTTAACATCTCCTGTTGTTGAATAATGTGATGCGCTTGTCTCGCAAACCTGTCTCTTCTTCTTCTTAAAGCTGTGGTCAATTCTTTATTTTCTTTATTATCAGTTGATGGTGAAAATGGCGGTCGATGATTATTTGTTACTTTGATATCAGGTTCCGAATGAGCGATGACTTGTTTGACTGTGTTAGTGAAAAACAGCACACAGTAAGAGAATTAAATAAAAATTGTAAGAATTTTGGGGCATTACTTAACCGTAACATAACTGTACTAATAAGGCTTTCTTTAACGCATATTTTAATTTGATCATTAAACATAGATACGTGAAAAGATTACGAAGTAAAGTTATGTAACGGCCAATAATATCAATTTATATATATTATTATATAAATATCTTCAAATCATGATAATTATTTATTTCAAATAACATTTTATCCGAGTTTTATTTAAATTATATGTTATATTTTGGTCCATATTTTGAATACGGTTTTACGAATGTGACCCAAAATAGTTATGGATGGTTCCATGCAAAACATGCACATATTTAAAGCACCACAGTACATCAAACATTCGAATCTTTAATAGCGTGATACCTTTCTCTTTGGTCTGTTGCTTCTTTGATTTTCTCCTGTCCGGAGTACTTAAGTTAATACTTCTGCGTCGAATTGTATTTATCACTGAATCATCCAATTGTCTGTGGAGATGCAAAATTATTATTATATTTCAAAAAGAAATTGTTCAGTTATCTATATCGAGTTTCATCATTAAATACATCTATTGAATTTTACTCGTCTTTTAATTAATCTACTCCCATTCCATCTCTATATTTTTTCCATCCGTACGAACGTACTACCCATTCGCTCATAAGTTTGCCGGTACCTTTACGCCAGCAGCAAACTTAGATCGAACGGTTAATGCCACTTGTTCCATGCACTTTGTAGAATTGAGTATAAAGGTTCAAACAACGTACCTAATTATTTGTAATTTGTGTTTCATTCTGTACTTACTTTGTGGCTGTACCAGTCTCATCACCATCTTCATACAGAAGAACGGCATCAAATATCTGCAACTGTCTGAGAAGATCTAAATCCGTGCCTTGTTTGGACATGTACAATTGAATAATTTCATCTATGCCTTGATCCTGCAAAGCATCTACTTGATCGTAATAAGTGTCCCTATGGGGAACGTTATTCAAGCATCTATTTATGAGTGTGGTGGCATAGATCAGAAGCTCAGAATCAGATGCGTCGAAATCTTGAAGAATCTTCATAATATTGTGCCACGGTTGTCGACCATTTGAACTGTCCACGCAAATGATGGCATCTATGAGAAGGAGGCAGTTTTTTTCTGTATATTCGACGAAGACTAGTAGTAATTTCAGAGCTGTTTTGACTACATGCCGGAATCTGCTGGCGATAAGAGAGTACAACCATTGAACGCAACGTGGGTGGCCCATGACTCCATGCATTCCATCAACATAAAGAAGTATCTGGAAATATATAATGAACACAATTTAAAATTAGCTCCTCCGTGTGGTGACAGGTCCTCTTGTGCCAAAGGGAAAGAGTACAAAACGGCGCCACCCCAATTCATGCCGAGAGTGTTGTAAAGGTTCGGTTCCACTGAGGCGGAGCGGAGAGGAGCTGTGCCGCGATTCACCAATCACGGTGCGGAATGGAGAAGAGACGTGGTTTTAAGCCATGTGATTGGCGAATCGCGGCACAGTTCCTCTGCGCTCCGGCTTAGTGGAACCGCACCTTAAGAGGCGAATAAGGGAACACTTTCGCAAAACGATCTATTGCATAGAGAAGGAATACTCGAAAAGATACCCGCTTATCAGTGTGGCTTGCAAAAATTTCAACTGCGGGTTGTCAAAACCTTCGCCTGTCCATTTCAACACTTCAATAGGCCTATTACCTATTACGTTGGACATATATGTACTATAAAGTGAAATGGGGGCGCATACTATCACTATGCCTCTAGCTACACCTTCGGGGATGAAGGCAACTATATAAACGTATCTACAATTATTATAGTTCGGAAACAATACAATGATTACTTGAAAAAAAGTATTGATTACCTGTCCAAGAGCTCTGAGGATATAGTCTAGGTAGTTGTGATCAGCCATATTGCCAACTTGCATGAGGCAGTCGAGACCTTTATTCGCGACAAACTCGTGAACCAAGTCTTTGTCAGATTGCAGGATCTGCTTGAGTGTGAAGAGGGCTCTTCGCAGTTCTCGGCCTTGAGAATGTAACAGCCTTTCTGAAAAATTTAAATATTGATCAAGTAGTTAAGTTTATTTTAATTAGAGAAGTTTCATTTTTAGGGTGAGATAATACTCGGGGCGGGAACGGGAGAGAACGCTCCCACCCGAGTTCCGCAGTTGGCGGCTTGGGCGCCGCCGACGTGTCTTCGCCGAAGACTATCGGCCTCCATGACCGGGGGCCTGAGGACGGTGAGAGGGTTGCTTACCGTCCTTACAGAAGCAGGCTCATGACGGCAGCGAGAAATGAGGGATTCACGCACGCCCCCCCTTAGAAGCGTAATCACAACCAAAACCCCGCAAAGACGGGATAGCACCCGAACCACCCCCTAGCTAGGCGAGGCCGCGGTGGCGGCCGTGGGTCTGTTGGGACACTTGGGAGTCCTGGGACATCCGTCCGAGGGCTTACCCGGCGCTCCCAACCATAGGCTATTGGGCGTCACGTGAGGTTTTTTAGTCGGTAGGAGTCCGGCATAGCATCCATGAGGATTTTCCCTCACGTTAGAAAAAGGGTAAGATAATAATAAAAATAAAATAACATTTAATTGGGCTCCGATACAACAATGGCGTCTATGCCGTTTTGGGACGAAACCCTCCATCCACTTCAGGGTCGATAGAATCAGTTTTGAACTTGAACTTGTTTTACTATCTATGTATATATATAAAAATCAATGCCACTTTTCGTTGTAATTTTATAACTCAAGAACGGGCTCACCTATACAAACTAAATGTTTAGGCTTAGTTCGGCTATTTAGTAGATGGTTTATGTGAAGTTTGGACACAATCTGTCGAGCGCTTCTTCATTTATCACGCAAACGAAGTTGCGCGGGTCAGCTAGTTAACCATAATTTAGACTAGCGTACGTCACGGGAATAAAACAGCCTATGTCACCCGGGGATAGAGTAGCTTCCAAAAGTAAAATAATTTTTCAAATCGGTTCAGTAATTTAGGAGCCTATTCGATGCAAACAATCAAATCATTCCGCTTTTTAATCTAATATATAAAATTCTCGTGTCACAGTTTTCGTTGCCATACTCCTCCGAAACGGCTGGACCGATTCTCATGAAATTTTGTGAGCATATTGAGTAGGTCTGAGAATCGGCCAACATCTATTTTTCATACCCCTAAGTGACCGGGAACAACATTCCATGCGGGCGGAGCTGCGGGCAGCAGCTAGTATTAGTATAGAATATAGATAATATCAGTATAGAAAATTGAAGTGTAGTTTGCATTTGAGGTGGTATTTCGGTCTGGAGGTTTACATCCCAGGGTCTCAAAGGTTTTATATCTAAAGAATCTCTAATGTTCGGGCAAGTATCATCGCAAATCGAATGATTAATTACGAGTATAGGTGCAATTCTATAACATTTTGACTTTTTAAAGTTACAAAACTTAAGAAGCTGCTGGTGGATGGCATCTACATCACCCGAAGACGTGGTGAAAGTGTAAGAATTAGTCCGTTGAGAGCTGTGGCTCAGTGGTCAAGTGGTTAGATTTGGAAAGGGAATAAAAGCGAGATTTTTCAAAAAGTGTATCTACCGGGAAAGTGTATCTTAGGGGAATAATTCGTCTGGCGACCAGGGTAGTCAGAAAACGCAGGTTTGAGTCCTGCTTGAGACCGATCATTTGTTCACATTAAATTTGTGATTTAGTGAGCGTACAAATTGCTTTTCAAAACTATTTCTAATACGCCCAACCACTACTAATTAGAGTTGATAACTGCTTAAAGTAAGATGAATCGATTCGAAATTTCATTCATTCATTTAGTTCATTCAAATTTCATTTATTTAATTGTTTTACGGTACGGGGTACATTATCAAAAAAATATTTTATTCAATACATCAAATCAATGTCGTCGTCCATTTTTGGACGTAGTCCTCTTCCAATATTGTCGCCCTATTGTTGTAGTACTGTCAGCTTTTTGCCACCACCATTACTTGCAACAAAAATTGAATCGACGTTGACCTGTCCAATGCATGGGGCTTCTAGTTAAACATAGGTCAAGCTGTATTATCATTGCCGCTGAAGCGATTTTGATGAAACATACAGCTATATTCAAGTTGAAAAAATACCTACAAAATCCTAATAGTACACTATGATTAAGCTCTCAATTTTGCTCCAACCTCAAACAAATGAACAAACAAACAGACACGAAGAATAAAAAAATAGATTTGAAGCCCTAAATTAGTTGATTATAGTTTTTTTTTAAGTTTATCTTGAATATACCGTCATAGCTATTTTTACAATTTTGTAATAGTAGAGATTATGTTTCACTGTAATATTGATATCAGAAACATATAGCAATACGACTTATGACTTCGATCGGGAGGGGAGGCGCCATCCCTTCTGTCAACTGGGAGTCCTGGGACATCTTTCCGAGGGCTTACCCGTAGGCTGTTGGGCGTTACGTGAGGTTTTTTAGTCGGTAGGAGTCCGGCATAGCATCCATGAAGGATTTTGCCTCACGTTAAAAAAAAAAAAATAGTCCCTCCTGTCAATACACTTCTCCAACTGGAGTAACAAATATTTGATTGATTAATGTATTTAATTCTTCAATGATAATAAAATTGTAACTGTAACTTCAATTTGAAATTGATATTGTCGGTCTATTATATTTTATGAATTGTGAATTTCTCATATGGACTGTGTCTGAAAAAAATGATTTTATTATTTTTCATCATCATAATGTAAAGGTATTTCAATATAAAATATTTACCAATAATAGCGTGAACCCGAACAGAGAGCTGCGTCCGTAGCACCAGGGCATTTTTGCGGCTGAAAAGAAAAATAATAAGTTTGTTAATCGATGGATTCAAGTACATAAGAATTTTATTCATTTATATTGTAACTAGCTGACCCCCGCAGCTTCGCATGCGTAAAATTTGTTCCCGTTCCCGCTTCCCGTAGGAAATTAGTCCCGGGATAAAAAGTAGCCTATGTGTTATTCCAGACTATAATGTATCCCTGTACCAAATTTGACTTCAGACTCGTGTCAACACCATTTTACCACATTAGTGTGACGAACGTATAATACCTGTTACTCGTGGTCACACTAGTGTGACGAACGTATAATACTGTTACTCGTGGTCACACCAATGTACTAGCACTAATTCACTGCAGTTGCTCGTGGTCCCACTGGTGTGACTATTAATAATGTCATACATGTTGCTCGTGGACACACCGTCCACCGCTCCTGTATGACACTTCTTAGCGCACTCAACAGGCCAAGAAATTCAGCGCTCCACGCGCTGGTGGAGTGCACACCAGTGGGACCACGAGCAACTGCAGTGAATCAGTGCTAGTACATTAATGTTACAACGAGTAACAGTATTATACGTTCGTCACAATAATGTGACCACGAGTAACAGGTATTATACGTTTGTCACACTAGTGTGGTAAAATGGTGTGGACACGAGTCTGAAGTGTGGAAAATGGTGTGGACACAACCTTATAGCTTAGTTTGGGCTAGATATTGTGAGAGAATGTCCAACGATTGCTTTTATACAAATAACTAGCAGTTCCCTGCCACGCTCCGCTGTGCCTTTTTAATGGTGGTTACATGTACCTATGAGAAATGAGTAACAAACCAAAGGATGGGTACATTTCAAAAAAGTTTAATTTTAAGCCGTAATGAAAATCGTAAATCTTTCAGATAATTAAATTACACCCGAAGAATCAATAGAAGTTTCACTTAAAAAAAAATCTATTCTGTGTTCAATGTTCAGTTTTTAAACAATCGTGCACACGCTTCAAAAAAATAAATTTCCTGTGATATGTAGGTAATATTTTATATTTCCCTAACGCGCCAAAACTCAAAAATAACTAACAAAAAACATATCTGACCTCTCCTTTAGGTAGGTACTCCCTTTAATTATTCTGAATGCAAGGAGGGCGCACTGAAACTTCTCTTAAAAAAACAGCAATCTTCGAAACCTTCTATTCTAATAGGTTGTTTATAATATTTTGTTAGAAAAAGCGTACAGCGCCATCTTTTGGTAAAATCACTTTTTAAAGCTGTTTTATTATTGTTGCCAAGATGTAAACTATGCAAAGCGTACTCATACGCACAGAACATTTTTATATATTTATAGAAACAAGATGTTTGTCAAACAAAAGAACGACACTAAAAAAATTATCAAAAACGAACTGCCTTTCCTAAAACGACTCGTACCTAATGATAGTAATATTATAAAGAGACAAGCTGACCCGGCAAACGTTGTTTTGCCATGCTTTTTTTTTCATTTAGGGGGATGAAAAATAGATGTCCGATTCTCAGACCTACCCAATATGCACTCAAAATTTCATGAGAATCGGCCAAGCCGCTTCGGAGGAGTGTAACTACAAACACTGTGACACGAGAATTTTATATATTTGATAAAGCTGAATAAAGCACAGAATATTTAGGTACAGGACGCAAATCTAATAATAGAATAATAATATATCTGATAAATCAAATTATACAATTACTTTGTGCTTAGTAAATTTTATTTTTCAGTTTTTAGTTTTTACTTGAATTAGGTTTTTCTTTGTTAAAACTATTCCTTTGAAGTAGGTTTTTCTTTGTTAAAACTATTATATTATAGTCACACCAGTATGACCACAAGCAACATATATTACACCATAGTCACACCAGTGGGACCACGAGCAACTGCAATGAATCAGTGCTAGTACATTAGTGTGACCACAAGTAACAGTATTATACTTTCGTCATACTAGTGTGACCACGAGTAACAGGTATTATACGTTCGTCACACTAGTGTGGTAAAATGACAAATGACAAATTTCAGCCAGATCCGTTTAGCCGTTCGAGCGTGAAAGAGTAACAAACATCCGCACATCCACACTTACAAACTTTCGCATTTATAATAGTAGCAAGATGAAACAAATACTTAGTGTAGCGCCTCTGGTGTTGCAATCGTTCATAGGCTACGGTAACCACAGTCCATGAGATGGGCCGTAAGCTTGTCTGCCGCCTTGGCTGTGTAAAACATGCGTTCAAGTTACATTCCGTATTCATACATTAGTTTATTATTTTTAGTGACGGGTAAACTGAAAATATATCTCTTGGTGTAAAGTTCTCGACAATACAAATTAATCAAGCCCAAACACAAGGTAACTGCTTTATATCGTTAGGGAATTCTTTCTACTGTCTTTCGGCTTCATCCACAGACCAATTCCATACCTTCATTAAATTGTAGTGCTTTAAAGGACTTATTTAAATAGTTAACATACGCACTAACTGTCCCTACAATTTCTATTTCTCTGGAATGTCATCATCAGATCTTGACTTCCTTATAATGGGACTACCTTGGGAATATCTATTTTCCAAAGAAGTTCAAGTTCCAACGAAGTTCCTTTTTTGAAGTTGGTTAATAAATTGTCCTAGTTTCTTAGAATGGGAATGTTCGTTCTGGTCATTTAACCAACCCACTTCAAAAAAATGGAGGAGGTTCTCAATTCCACTGTTTTAGATTGTGCTATATGTGTGTGTTGCTTTACTATAAAAACATATTTTACTTGGTCTTCCTTTAATTTAGTTCCTTATAAAAGACTCTTTCGGTTGGTATCATAAAATACAGAATGATTTTTTTTCACATCTCCCAGGTTTGATCCCGGCTCAAGCAGGTGGAATGTATATACCGTCGGTACCGACTGACGGTCTATTCGGGGTCCTGCCGTTTCCCAAAATATGTTTCGTCAAATTTCACTTAGGTATACCATCACAATACCAGAAATTATAATGCCTTAACTCAAAATATCGTAGCCCAAAATACCCGAAATCGAAATATCAATATTCAAAAGGCAAATATCAATCAATATCAATACATATAATAAATTCGTAACAGGTCGCTGTCTGTACATGGAAGATAAATAAGAAAAAAAATTATAGGGGGGCTTTATGTATGCCCAAAACAATGATTTTTAGATTTTTTGTCTGTTTGTCTGTATGTCTGTATGTCTGTATATCTGTATATCTGTTTGTCTGTACGGTTGTGCACGCTAATCTCAGTAACCGCTCAATCGATTGCAATGCGGTTTTTTTTATTGTGTTGAGGTTTGCTCCAGTTAACATTTAGCGTTTGTTTTATGTAAATCGGTTTAGAAATAAAAGAGTTATAACACTTTTAAGAATCAGATATTTTGAAAATTTTAATTGTAGGGGTTTCTTTGAATGTGAGTGAACCTAAACTGGCGTGTTGGCTTAATCATAAAAGAGCTTAATGATTAAGACTATTTTTAAACAATTCAGTCCGCGCCGAAGGCGTGGACTGAATTGTTTATTTTATTTTATTTAAGGTTGATTTTGGGTCTCAAAAAATTTATTTGAATTTATATTTTTATCGTTTTTTATTTATTACTAGCTGAGCCCGCAACTTCGTTTACGTCACATAAGGTGTATGAAAGGAAAGGTATTTTTTCATCAGAGTCATCAAGCTTCGTCTGAAACTGCCCTGTTTGCTTAATCATAAAAGAGCTTAATGATTAAGACTATTTTTAAACAATTCAGTCCGCGCCGAAGGCGCAAACAGGGCAGTTTCAGACGAAGCTTGATGACTCTGATGAAAAAATACCTTTCCTTTCATACACCTTATGTGACGTAAACGAAGTTGCGGGCTCAGCTAGTTTATAATATAAATAATTTAAAATGCCTTACGGTCGAATAACCGAAACCCAAAAAATAAATTTATCAAATACCTTATCCTAAAATGTTCAAACACAAAATACCTTTTTTTTAATATGATTTAAATCCTACATGGATGCTATATATCTGTGAATGGTTAACACCCCGACTCAGATTATCCCGACTCGGATAGGTTAGATTAGAAGACTAAGGCGGGCCTGAGCCTTCGTGGTTATATTTTTTTTGATTTTTCGTTAGCCCACTGTAGTACTTTTGTAACTCTGAATCAAAGTGTTTTAACATGAGGTAAATCCTACATGGATACTATGCCTGACCCCTACCGACTAAAAACCACACGTATCCTACATAAAAGCCTACAGTTGGGAGCCCCGGGTAAGCCCTCAGAAGGATACCCAAGGACCAACAGACCTACGGCTACAACTGCGGCTTCACTTAGGTGGGGGGGGGGGGGGGGGGTGTAAATAAGTTAAAGCCAAATAACAAAACGTGTGAGTGACAGTGACACATTGTATTCTATTTTAGGTATTTTAAATTAAGGATATTTGAAAATTTGTGTTTTGAATTCTGATATAATAATTATTTGTATTTTAAATTTAGACATTTTACGGTAAGGTGTACTGAAATAAGGTATTTTGAATGTTAAGGTATTCAAATTCGGGTATTTTGGTCTAATGCATTTTAAGTAAAGGCATTTTGATTTCTGGTATTTTAATATATAACCTTCACTTACCAAAAAATTTTTCGCATACTTTCATTTCCTAAAAAAATCTTTAGCAAATTTATATTTCGCATTTTAATCACTTCGTCAAATATTAAGACGTAAAATATTTTTTTATAAATAATCCCTGAATTTAGTCGATTAAAAACGTAAAAATGTGCCTACTTTGAGCATGACCCCAGCAAAATTAGCACAAAAAATCCATAAGAACTGTTCTTCTATATACGTCTGTATTCATTGGTTATGCCAAACCATATTTGACTACCTAATACTTGGTAAAATGAAACTTTGCCATATAATTATTTGTTAAACAATAAATTGCCAAAAAGAGTATTGCTAACTGTAAAATTTCGAAAAGTTGATTTGCCAAATGTTTTTTGCCAAATGAAAACTTGGGAAACATACTTTGGCATGTGTCACTTTGGGGAACGTTTTTTGGGAAACATTAATAAACCGGTCTATACATTCCATCCTGTATATATTGGGTGTAACAAAATTACCTATCCAAATTTCGTCACGTGACTTGGCGTCAGTCAAGAAACATTACAAAAATGAAGAAAAAAATATCACATGAATACTTTAACCGTAAAGCCGTTTTAAAGGTCCTATTTTATACTATTTTCACCCTTTGTATCGCTACTGAGCGGCAGTAGAAAGCGACAACGACAGCTAGACGGGTGCTCTGTGTTTGTTTTGCCACGGCGACCATGTTACCTCGAATTGTCGCGGTAAAAAATGAATTCTTAATGTGCGACAAAAAAATTTAAAAAAACATGAAAAAATTTACCCCCCTTTTTTATTAAATATTTGTATTAGATTTCCGATGCCAAGTCATCTCATGAAATTTGGAGAGGTACTTTTGTTACACCCAGTATAGGGTGGAATTTAAGGACCCTTAATATTGATAATGGCAAGTTTTATTAAAAGAAAACATTTTGTTTATTTTCAAAAGTTAGTAAAACTGCATTTAAAGATTTTTGTAAAATCACCTGCTTGAGACGGGAATTGAACCTGGGCAATATGAAAAAAAAAAAAAGAATTCTGTATTTTATGTCCAAATCTAAGATTTTTTTCCTCGTGTCTGTTTGTTTGCTTGTGTCACCGAAAAGTTGTGTTGTTAGTGATTATGCCACCGAAAAATGTTGAAACATATAAATTGTAATCTACATTCAGAAATTTTACAAACTAACGGATTATTTTCCGTTAGATTGTAAACTACAAAATCTACGAATAGAAATATCACAAAAACTACTACTTATAGTTCGGTAACTGTTCAAACCTACCCATCTTCTACAACACAATTCAATATCTTGGCAATTTACAATATAGCTAGGTAGATTACAATGGATCCGTTTTCATAATTTTACGTTGACACATACATAGCATTTCTAGGATCCCGTACCCAAAAAGTAAAATCGGGACAATATTACCGAGACTTCGCTGTCTGAAACCAGGCAGTATCTTTTAAACCGTAGAAACTTGAAATTTTCACAGATCATGTATTTCTGGTGCCGCTGTTATAACAAATACTAAAAACAGAAATAAAATACAACTTGCTGGTTTTTCCTACGTAACCCTCTGTGCGTCCAGCTTGCACTTGGCCGGTTTTTGGGCTATACTACTGAATCAATTTAACTTTATGGATATACCAGGTGAACTGACAGAATTCAAAAAACTAAATATTTGTTTCTTACATGCTGTAGTGCTCCCTTGGTGTCAAAAGGTTCAAGATGTCGCGAAGGTCAGGGTCCGTCTCGCTCTCCTCACCCAGATCCATATCCTCACTGCTATGGATCACGTCTACTTCTTCTGCGATACCCGAGTCTTGTGATATTTGCTTGGTTAGTGTGAACGCCTCCATTTTAATAGTTATTCTACAGGTTGCTCTTGTTTTTAGTTAAACGGCTTTATTTCAATACCAATATTACCATAGTATTTCAAAAATTTAAGAATTTTCTTTTCATTTAGTTTCCATATTTACTTTTCACATGAATTTAAAAAAAAAAGGGAGGGTTTCCTAAAAAAAAATACATTGAGATCTATTTCACTGTACACATAAAATCTACGAACACATTTTGCGAAAAATTAAATTACTTATTTGAGATCACGGGTCAACTTTTAGGGACGCCTTTTCCCTTTGAACGGTCGCCGCGCACTGAGGTTCGAGTTAGGTACCACCATCGCGCAGCTGATAATACGAATTTAACTACATTGAATAGGTTCATACTTTTGATAAATTTTCTTAATATTTGTTAACAAGACACTTTATACATCGCATGGCTCAAGCTTAAACTAGCTTATCTCTATATCTAGCTTATGGCGTTGTGCGAGAATGCTCCAATAATTTTTATATTTAGAAATAATTAGGTAGGTAGTGAGAGTTACTAGTACTCGTAGATTAAATTGACAATGACTAGGTATACATATATAGTGTGCGTTAAAACTACTGTATGTATGTGGTATTACATGTGTCAAAATTTTATCTCTACTCCGATATCTACTTTTTACCGACGAAGGAACGGAGACGGTACATGCGTTTGGGTGGTGAGGCTGTTTGTTTGTTTGTTTGTGCAAACACATATTGCCATTTTTCTCCAAAACTTACTGGTCGGATTTTAATACTGTTTTCAGTTACAGGTTCAGGTTTGATTGGTGCATGTTTTTAGATAGGTGTCACGGTGACAACTCACCAGGGGGCGCTGCAGCGAACATTATTTGTGAAAATCAATGTTGCCACCGTTCTCAAAAACTACTAGTTCGATTTTGATATAGTTTTTTGTTATGGGTTTGGGTTTGATTGGTGCATGTTCTTAGATAGGTGTTACAGTGATAACTCACCAGAGGGCGCTGCAGCAAGCATTATTTGTGATGAAAAATCAATGTTGCCACTTTACTCCAAGTCCGATTTTAATGCAGTTTACAGTTATGGGTCTGGGATTGATTGGTACATGTTCTTAGATAGATGTTACGGTGACAACTCACCAGGGGGCGCTGCAGCTAACATTATTTGTGATGAAAATCAATTTTGATGCGGTTTTCATTTATCCACGACGAAACGGAGACGGTATAATATGCGTTTTTGTTTGTGGTGAGAGGATGTTTGTTAGTTTACTTGTTTCTGCAAATATATATTGTTATTTTTCTACGACACTACTACTCAGATTTTGATGCAGTTTTCAGTTATGTGTTCAGGTTTGATTGGTGCATGTTATTAGATAGATCTTAGGGTGACTACTCACCAGCGGTGACGAAAATAAAAATGAAATTAAAATTTTGAAAAAACCCACGACTGTTTAAATTTTGAAGTCGGGGGCGTTTTTAAATATTTTTTTACTTTTTTCAATTACTTTTAACAGTCGTGGGTCTTTTCAAAATTTTTAATTTTGATTTTTGATAGTACAAAAAGTAGGTAAGTACTATCCGAGTAACTACTTTTTGAATTAGCAAGCATATAAGAGAAGAAGAATAACACACCCTATATATAAGATTTCGCATTGTAAGTTCATTGTTTAAACGAAGAGCAACTTTTTGTTAACATTAGACTTCAACACGAATGATATATGAAAAAACTTCAATTGTAAACCGAGCAGTTTCGCTTGTTCGTAGTCATACCATGCCATACTTTCTATATCATCGGTATTACTGCCGTTTTATAATAACTATGAAGTAATTTTATCACCTGTGAAATTTATTAATATTACTAGTAGTTGCGTGTGGCTTCGACTGCAATGCAAACAAACAGGGTTCATATAATTTATATCTTTATACGGTTTAGCTATTTGTAATATTTTTTTATGACACCAAGGTGGCAGACAAGTATTCGGCCCACCGGAGATCACCGTAGCCTATGGACGTTAGCAACACCAGAAGCGCTGTAAAATTCTTCTAAGACCCCTTTTGAAGATCCCCATACTGTAGGCGTTTGGGAAAACTGAAGCAGGGAGATCATTCCACGTTCCAGTGACGTTATGATATTTCCACATCACACGCTGAAATCATATTTATGTCAAGTAATATAGGTAGGTAAATATCATTCTAGCGTGTGATGCTGGAAAAGTTTTGTAGAATTCCTTTTACTTTTTATTAAAAAATATTATAAATGCAATAGTTTGTTAGTTTGGATTAGGTATTTATTTTTTGATTTTATTTTGTAAAGATGACTGATTAAATTGAGTTTTGTTTAGAATAAAAGATGTTCCTTAAAGTAAAATAGATGATTATGCTTAAAAAAGTTTCAATGTGTTTGTTGAACTAAAGATTATTACATAATATTATTTTGAGAATAGTTATTTGTTCAGTGAAACAGTTCTGCAAATGCCATTAAACATTATAATTTAATTTGATTTATTTGGTGTGCATAATTAGTGTGCATGTCAGTATTTTTACCCGAACTGCCGAAGACAGGAGGGTAATGATTTTCGAGATAATGTATGTATGTATGTATGTATGTCCAATTCTTTATCACGTCCTACAGCTTTTTTTTATTTTAACTTTAAATTGTTTTGTTCGGAAAAGAGGAATATACAGATATCGATTTAAATACATTCCATTAACAATTTACCAACACGACTGAAAGTGTTTACTATGTATAATAAATAATGATCATTTTTTTGTATTTGCTATTAGTAATGTACTGTTTGAGACTAGGAATATTAGCTAGAAAGATTCCTAGCTACAAACAGTAATCATTGTGATTAATCGTACTTTCATTACAACTATTGTCGTCAGGAAATGTAACGTTAAATTTTAATAGAAACCTAAAATCCATATTAACTAGCCTGGACTCAAATTCTCGATCTTCTTAAAAATCGATCAAATTAATTTTGTCTCATATTTTGCCGTTACAAAATTTAAGTCAAGAGTGAAGAGACACTTTACTGTACATTTTCACCAGCGCATTCAAATCGTATGAATGAGAATTGCCTCCCTGTTCTTTTTTCACAGAATAATTGTAAATTTATATGATTATAATTGTCAATGTGTTGCAAATTTTAATTCTTTACTAGTAGCTTTTGCCCACGACTTCGTTTCTAACTAATAACCAACAACTTTGATCTGTCCAATGCATAGTGGCTTCTAGTAAAACATAGGTCACACTGTTTTATTTTTTCCCGGCCAAGTGCGAGCCGGAGTCGCGCATGGAGGGTTACGTACCAAAAAACCGTAAAATTTAATTTTCGTTGTATGGGGGCTCCACTTAATTATGATTTTTCTCTGATTTCAGTATTTAATGTTACAGCGGCTACAGAAATACGTCATCTGTGAAAATTTCAGCTTTCTAGCTATTTCGGTTCCTGAGATAATGCCTCGTGACGGACGGATAGATAGACAGACAGTCAGACAGACGGACGGCGAATTCTCATGAATAGGGTCACGTTTTTTAGGTACGGAATTCTAAAAACAAGGCCCAGATGTTAGGGTCTCACTTGTTTTCATGTGGCACATTGGTTTCATGGTGTACGTTTTTTCTACCACTACGATGGCAGAGAAGCATGGAAAGTGGTTTACCGTAACCTACGGACTTTCGCAATACCAGAGGCGCTACACTTATCTTTACTCAAAATATGTATGTAGACGTTGGTTGGAAGTTTCTTTGTACAAAGAAGCCCCATAATTTCTTCAGAATGTTATTCTCTATTGAGTTGCCAATTTCAATATTAATTTTAATTAGGTCAAATACCTTACAAATGCCTTTCATTGTAAGTATTGCCTTCAGACATGTAGAAAAGAAGAAAACTTTCGCTTATACGGTTTCATTTCTCAAGAGTTTGAAATTTACTTGTGTATTAAAACAAAGCCAGGTCTACAACAAAAGCTTTTGTAAATAAGTTTCCAATAGTCAAAGTTTTATACAAATTTCAGGTACTAATTTATATATCTTCTTATATATAAAAATGAATCGCAAAATGTGTTGGTAAGCGCATAACTTCATTACGGGTGGACCGATTTCACTAATTATTTTTTTGTTGTGTAAGGTATTGTCAGGAGAGGTTCTTATGGAAGAAAAAATATTGTATTCCCACGGGAACGGGAACTACGCGGGTGAAATCGCGTGACGTCCTAGAGGACGTAATTGATAAAAAAACGGGTCAAGTGCGAGTCTGACTCGCGCAGTGGTCTGTACCAAATTAATGGCATAAAATTACGTTTTATGTAACTCCCAAATTTATGTCTTTTTCTGATTTTAGTATTTGTTTCCCAGCAACAGAAATACATTAATCTGTGAACATTTCAGTTGCTAAGATACAGCGTCGCCATCACATTTCAGCGTTTCTGTGTTTTGTTTTGCCACAGGGCGGAAACTCCATATGAATAATTTAAATGTCCGTGAATATTTATTTATTAATTTATTATTTTATCTTTGGTTTTGCTGCGAGGAAACAGCGGTCAATAGCAATATTCGTTTTGTAGTGTGCAGAAGACCTTATGTGATTCCAAAAGCCGGCAGAAAAATCCTGCCACTGTCTATTCAAACACGGCAAAATGCTGACCGCAAAATATAGCCGGCGAGGGTTTCTATGTATGTAACACAGGCAGAAACCAATGTGCAACTTAATGGCCAAGAGTTGGAACTTGTGAAATCTACTGCGTTCTTAGGGTTGACGATCGATTCTGGATTGCAGTGGGGCCCACATATTGAAAAACTGGCTGGCAGATTAAGTTCAGCAGCATTTGCTGTCCAAAAGATTAGGCATTTGACTGATGTAGAAACAGCGCGAATAGTGTACTTCAGTTACTTCCACAGTGTAATGTCGTACGGTATGCTACTATGGGGCAATGCCGCAGATATAAATACAATTATTGTTTTACAAAAACGGGCCATAAGAGCCATATATAGATTAGGTCCAAAGGTCTCTCTGCGAGAAAAATTTAAGGAATTAAATATTCTGACTGTGGCATCACAATATATTTTTGAAAATCTTATGCATGTTCAGAAAAATTTATCTAGTTTTACTAAGTTAAGCGATAGACACAATGTGAACACCAGATATAAAAACAACATTGCCGTTTATCATTGTAGACTGAACAAAGTCAGTAATTCTTTCCTGGGTAACTGTATACGTTTTTACAACAGGCTTCCAAGCGAAATTAAAAGCATGCCTCTAATTAAGTTTAAAAAGTGTATAAAAAGTAAATTGTGCTGCAGGGGCTACTATACAATTGACGATTATTTGATTGATAAGGAAGCCTGGAAGTGATCTGCTTGCTCTACTGATGGAGTCTACTTATTGTAAATATGTAGTGCACAAAAAGAATAGCCCGCCGAGTTTCTTGCCAGTTCTTCTCAAGCGGGCCGCGTTCCGAACTGGTGGTACTATTTGCATTGTATTCATTGACGTGTCGCAAGTGCCTATGTATTAGGATTATGCGAAATAAATGTTTTTTTGAGTTGAGTTTGAGTTTGTATATTTTTACGTTTACAGAGTCATTTCATTGAAATACAATATCTGTTGACATAGTAATTACAAGAATGCTTTTGCTATGGAACTTTTACAAACTAATTTACAATGGTTGATGTTTTTTAGGGTTCCGTACCAAAAAACCCTACTAAAGGCCTACTGGAAGAGATTTATGTAGAAATAAGTAGTGCCTTGTACAATGTTCCTTGTTATATTTATCTGTTCTTAGTTGTGTGTACAAAACTAGTAAATAATTAAATAAAAAAATTAAAGCGGTACCCTATTACTGAGTCTTCGCTGTCCGTATGTCTGTCTCATCTGTCACCAAGCTGTGTCTCGTGAACCTTGATAGCTAGACAGTTAAAACTTTTACAGGTAATGTATTTGTCTTGCCGCTATCGACTATTTATAGCAACAAATACAAAAAAAAATTAGGGTAGGCTCCCAAACAACAAACGGATTTTATTGCCGTTTTCTTTTGCTGTTTTGACAAGTTTTCGGCCAGTTTTATATTTGTTAGAAATTGTAATTCCTGGATTTACGGAATTGCGAATATACCTTTACCGGGTTACGTGTCATGGTAACCTAAATCTACATGTGTCGAATCCGGCACCGCACTATTTTTAATCATACGTTAAATAGTGCGACGACCTTTGAAAGATGTTTTATCATGCCCGTTCTGGCCCTAGCTGTAAAATGTGGTAATGTTTGGTGATTTTTTTTTTCTTTCGCAGAATGTAGATCGTTGGAACATGAATACGGGCCAAATATAATTATGTGGATACCCTCATAAGAGCATACATTATTGGGACAGTTTTATTACTTTAATATAAAGGTCAAAGGATTTTGAACTGGTTTGTGTGCAAGTGTATATAGCCGAAGGTAGGTTTGAAAAAATATATACATACATAAGATTGCTTTTTGTACTTACCTTATTATTTTGTGATATTACATCTTAGTATCTACATAACATATAAAATATTCTAATTATTACATAGTACTCGACGAGAATAATGCAAGAATGTGTTTTAATGTCGTACGGAAATCTCCTACCGACTAAAACTACACAATGCCTTACAACAGTCTGGATCACACAAATATTTGTACCGACATAGGAATCGAACCCAGGACCTCAACGTGCCAGGCCGTTACACTACCGAATGTGCCACCGAGGCAGTCAGTTAATCTATGGCAAAGATAATATAATAGTATTACATACAGATCGGCAACTCCCTGCCTAAGCTTCCCCATCTCCCCACAAAAATTAATGTGTCTATTCCCGTGTCAGTACTTGAGAGAGTGTCACTGCGTTGCATTACGTATTACTACCTACATACTTTGTGTTATTGCTTTGGTTTAATTTGTGCTTAGCCGGGTAAGGTAAGGTAGGTTTAAAAAAAAGTAGGTACCTGCATACCTGAGATTGCGTTCTGTTCCTAATTATTTTGTTTTCATAGCTAGTGACCCTAGAATACTCACACACACACATTGAAGCTTGATTTAAGCATTCACATTACGTCTATATTGGTGTGGGTGAAAACGAACATTTTTGTATGGAGTTTCCATCCTGTGTCTATGGTCGGCCGGCCGTGTGGTACGCATGTAGCGTTCTCTACCTCCACCACTTTGACCCAAGTGGTGCTTTACGGCTCAAAAAAAAATAGATGTGAATAGTGTGAATGATGCTTTACGTTTTTCAGTTCATTTCCCATCTCGTTATTGCTTTCACTCCTGAACGATATTGAAACCATTCTCTAAGTAAACAATTTCCTTGAAGTTGTTTCCAATATTGATTCAAGGCTTCACTGTAATCGTTTTAGTAGAAGACATTCGTGATTTTAACGTGAAGTTAGTGATCACTATAATAATTTACTTCATTTTGTGTGGAATGTTTTTGTGTATATAAGTATTTATATTTGAATGCCTCGTTGGTCTAGTGTTAGTAAAATGCGAATTTCAGGTTCGATTCCTACGATATTTGGTCCTTAAATATCTATGTCTAGAGTGTGGGTGTTTCTATGTTTATGTCTTAGATGGTTTATGTATAACTATAGTATATTTTTTTTCACAAAAACAACATGGCTAAAGGTAAGAAAAGAGAAACAGTATACACAGCGGCATCGTCGTCCACGCTCTACATGGACCTTTGCAACATCAGAGGTATGCACAAGAACCTCAACGTAGTCCACCACCATCTCGAAACTGCGAAGCCGACACTCTTTTTCTTGACGGAGACGCAGATTTCATGCCCGGGCGATACATCTTACTTAATGTACCCTGGCTATAAGCTTGAGTACAACTTCAAGCCGAAAGCCGGGGTATGTTTGTACGTCCGTGATGATGTCTGCTGTCGCCGTCTCACAAGCCTTGAAGACAGGGACCTGTCTACGTTATGGGCGCGCGTGGATCACGGGGGCCACACTCGGATCTACGCGTGCGTGTACAGGTCTCACAGCGGTAACACGGACACAGTTCGCCTTTTTGACCACCTGCTACAATCGACTGACAAGGTGATTGAGCAGTATCCCTCTGCGGAGATAGTGATTCTGGGGGATTTCAACGGTCATCATGTTGACTGGTTGGGCTCCCGGATAACCAACTTTGCGGGGAATGCTGCTCACGAATTTGCCCTGACCTATGGGTTCTCACAACTGGTTAAATCCCATACGAGAATACCAGACAAGGTGAACGAGCATAGTGCATTGCTGGACCTCCTGCTGACAACGCGTCCGGATGGATACACCGTCTCAGTGGATGCTCCGCTCGGTTCGTCGGACCACTGTATCATTCGGGCGCATGTGCCTCTCGCAAGGCCTGAACCACCTCGGCCCAAGGAGTGGCGACATGTGTGGCACTATAAGTCAGCAGACTGGGATGGACTGCGGGAGTTCTTCGCGTCGTACCCGTGGAGGCGGCTTTGTTTTGCCTCAGACGATCTGGATTCCTGCGCTGCAGCAGTCGCTGAGGGGATCTTGGAGGGCATGGAGTGCTTCATTCCCAACCGCTGGATCCCTGTGGGAGCAAAAAAGCGACCGTGGTTCAATCGGCTCTGCAGAGAAGCTTTGATGCTGAAAGAATCTGCCTACAGAGCCTGGACCACGGCTCTTGCAAATTCAGATCCTAACATCTCTGAGGTGAAACGCAAATTAAATGCCGCCTCGAGGGCCAGCAAAAATGCAATTGTCAGGGCTAAATTCGACTTCGTCGGCAGAATTGGTGAGCGGCTAGCGGGGTACCCTTCAGGGAGTCGTGAATTCTGGTCGCTTGCCAAAGCTGCCGGGGGAAACTTCTGTAAGTCTGGTTTACCACCTTTGCTTAAACCCGACGGTAGTCTCGCCCAGAGTGCCAGGGAGATGGCCGACCTTCTGGGTTTTCTATTTGCCTCTAACTCGACCATGAGCGACGGGGGTGCTGTGCCGCCGGACGTTCCGTGGTGTGGAACTTCCATGCCGGAAGTTAAATTTACGCAGCGGGACGTCCGACGGGAGCTTCGTTCTCTGGACGTTCATAAGTCGAGTGGGCCGGACGGTATACCCGCGGTGGTACTTAAGCAGTGTGGTCCAGAGTTGTGTCCGGTACTTACACGTCTTTTCACGCTTTCATATTCCATGCGACAAGTCCCGGCGTCGTGGAAGATCGCGTATGTGCATCCTGTGCCCAAGAAGGGTGATAGGACCGACCCGGCCAATTACAGGCCTATAGCCGTCACCTCCCTATTGTCTAAGGTGATGGAGCGTGTAATTAATACACAGCTCCTGAGGTACCTTGAGGAAAACGACCTGCTCAGTGACCGGCAGTACGGTTTCCGTCACGGTCGCTCGACGGGCGATCTTCTCGTGTGCCTCACACACCGATGGGCGACGGCTATCGAGAGTAAGGGCGAGGCTCTAGCAGTGAGCCTCGACATTTCTAAAGCCTTTGACCGGGTCTGGCACCGTGGTCTTCTTAAAAAATTGCCCTCCTACGGACTGACCGAGAGATTATGCGGATGGGTGTCCAGGTTTTTGGCCGGTAGAAGCATCAGGGCTGTTGTCGACGGCAGCTGTTCTGACTGCATGGCCATTAACGCTGGAGTACCGCAAGGGTCAGTGTTGTCCCCTACTCTGTTTCTGCTGCATATCAATGACATGTTGTCTATTGACGGCATACATTGTTATGCAGATGACAGTACGGGGGACACTTGTTACACAGGCCGCCCCGGTATCTCTCGGGACGCAGTGGAAGAGAGTCGTGAACAGCTTGTGTCTGAAATCGAGGCTACTCTTACTAGAGTGTCCGATTGGGGTAGACAAAACCTTGTCCAGTTCAACCCTTCGAAGACACAGGCGTGTTTCTTCACCGCTAAGAAAGCCCCAATTACTGTAGCGCCACAATTCCAGGGCACATCTCTTTCCATCTCTAAAAGTATAGGGATCCTTGGTGTTGACATCTCCAGTGACGTTCAGTTCCGTAGTCATTTGGAGGACAAGGCCAAGCTGGCGTCCAAGAAGCTCGGTGTGCTCAACAGGGCGCGGCGGTACTTTACTGCGGCGCAAACACTGCTTCTCTATAAGTCGCAAGTGCGGCCACACATGGAGTACTGCTGTCACCTTTGGGCGGGGGCACCCGAATATCAGCTTCGTCCATTTGACTCGGTGCAGAGGCGAGCTGTGAGAGTTGTCAACGATCCTATACTGACAGGTGGTGTTGAACCTCTTCGCGACAGGAGAGACTTTGCCTCCTTATGCGTGTTCTACCGCCTGTACAATGTTATGTGCTCTGAGGAATTGTTTGACATGATGCCCACGGCTACGTTCTATCATCGCACCGCTCGCCATAGACAGGGATTTCATCCTCACACCCTACGTCCGGAGCGTTCGAGCACGGTTAGATCCGATAGGGGTTTTCTTCCGCGAACGCTTAGGTTGTGGAATGATCTTCCTGCCTCGGTTTTCCCAAACGCCTACAGTATGGGGTTCTTCAAAAGGGGTCTAAGAAGGTTTTTACAGGGTCGGCAGCGCGAGTGTGGCGCCTCTGGTGTTGCAAACGTTCTTAGGCTGCGGTGACCACCAGTCCTTCTGGTGGGCCGTATGCTTGTCTGCCACCTTAGTGGTATAAAAAAAAAAAAAAAAAAAATCTGCAAAAAAGTGTATAAGTATTAATATCCGATGTCCGGTACCCATAACCCAGGCTGGTTAATCCTAGCTTACTTTGGGGCCAGATGGGATGGGCCAGTTGACGAGGTGATGGCGGCAAAGCGGGAGGTGCACTGTGCGGGGGAGCGGAAGTAACCGATAATGCTCCCGCTCTGCCGTGCAGTTCGGGGGCGCCGCGGTGAGGAGTTACTGCGCGCCCCCGATTGTTTCTTGACCGTGGGCGTAAGGTCGGGGGACCCCGCCCACCAACGGTCACATGGCGGTGGGCACCTTTTCCGTGTTCCAGGGGTGCCCATTAGCGCACGCCTGCGCCAGCCGCTCTCTGTCTCCTCTATTACAGAGGGGCGCTCGAGAGCGGTGCAGGCGTGGACTTCAGCTCCTTGGGGAGCTTTGGGGAGCCGCCCATCTGGCTCCCCCGAGGAGAGCCCGGAATAAAAAGGGGCGCCCCTAGCCGGGTCGACGTGAATAATCTTTTGATATCCCTCGGCCCGGCTAAAGGGTGAGGAGGAACACCGCGGGGTTTAGTGGGTAGGACGGTCCATTCCGGACCGGGCCGGGAGTCCCACACACCATCCCAGCTGCCCCCGCAGCTGGGATGAAGGCGCGTAAATGCGTTCCCCGCGTCAACAAAAAAAAAAAAAAAAAAAAACTTTGGGGCCAGATGCCGGTGTGCCTCTGTGGGTGCGTGCGTGTATACACAGGAATCATCTATAACCGAAATAGAAAACCTCTCACCACAGCGCCATTACCTTTGAAATTGAAAATACTTTCGTAACGATTTGTACTGATGTCTCTGTCACATGAGTAAATAAGAATTCGGTTTATTTATTCATGCCCTGATGTGTCTGGTTAAGTTAGGAATTTGGGAAGTCGCAGTGAGTCACTTTACCACTATCATAAAAATATAAAAAAGAGGACTTGGGATATCCATTTCTGTTAATTCATACGTAAATATCGAGATATTTACTTACTACACCTTCAAAGAGTAGACGCGTGCCTTTGAGATGACGCAATTTTTCGTTCGCTTTTACGAGATTTTTATTATCAAGAGTATCGGAAATGCAAGTTTTATATTCCTTTTGCTCCTGTTCGGTGAGAATGCGTCCCGAGAGCTTAGGCTGAGCGTACATTGACAAGATTGTCTCAAGACGAAATATCGCTTTGCTAAATCAACACTGCGAAGGAGACGTCTTAGACAAAACTATTGTATGGTCACAGTATATATATATATTTAACCAGTATTTTAACTCCCTACAAACGGACGAAGCGCAAACTATACCTACGAGTCTCGTTTTCGGCAGGCCTTTCGACGACGACCGACGACGGTGTGTCGTTTTTTAGATAGTAACCGCGCGTGGTTTACTTACTAAAAATATTTAATATGACAACTAGAGTCTATTGTGCTTGTTTTGGTTGCATGAATTCGTCAATAACGCACCCAGAGATAACGTTTTTTAGATTATCTGGAAACTCCGAAAGGTAAGACTATAAATTGATTTTACTTAAGTACTAATTGGTACTATACTACTAGTTGACTAAAGTTAAACAAAGTGATTGACACGAGTGAACTAGGTAGTTACATGAAGTAGGTATGTTTGTGTTTAAAACTAGACTTGTGCTTGCTCAGTCAGTGAACGGTGCCATCCAATATAGTACAATATCCAAAAAAAAGGTAGTACATTTAGTTCCGTTGTCAGTTCGTAGTTATTTAATTGAGAGCAATGATTTAGGTATGTTTCAAGAGTATTCATTTCTTTGTGGATGACCGATGTTACAGTACACTTAGCACCGTATGACTTTGATTGACAGCATTTTTGTTACCTTTGATTTTTATTACACGCCTAGAGACAAATATGAACTTCCAAAATTTAACACAACTTGACAATGTACGAAAAGTACTAGTGTACTAGAAACTGACTAGTACTTTCAAATCGAAAAATAGTTTTAATTTTGTAAATCAAAAATTTAACGCAATGATTATAAAGACTAGAATTCTGTGATTCTATCACTGACGAAACATGTGATGAGCCGATTATTATTGTCTACGCCGCTTACTCGTTTTCAAATTTCTATACCCGTCTCACTCAATCGTTAGTAGATAACGGGCGCTGCGCCGCCACGCCGCCGCCGCCCCGCGCCGCCAGCCGTTGCGGGGATATTATATTATTACTCACAAAGTATATTTTTGTTTAAATAAAAGAGCTACATATTTACTCAAAATGAAAGCCTGTTGTCAGTAAAACGACAATCCTTAATACAAATTGAAGGCCTTGTGGGCGGATTGAAAAAAATCAACTGCATTAGGCTCACTATCTATTACGCGTACGTAAAACTATAAGGTAAAATGTGGGCGTATACTATGCCTCTGCCTACACCTTCAGGGATAAAGGCGCGACTATATGAATGTATGTATGTATATATTTACAATCGCAATACTAAATAGAAAGTCAAAGTTATTAAGATGCTGTAGGTGGACAGCCCTATCGCATGCTTACGTACCGCGCGGCTGTAGGCATTTATTTCTAAAATCCGGTCGAGTCAAACTACCGTATACAGTGGTATGGTGCACAACCCCCGTTCGATTATCGGCAGCCGTGTTTACGCCGAAAATTGAACCGATCGGATTTTCGATGTAAAGCGTCAGTAAAGAGCAAGTAATTTTTTTATACCGCTAAGGTGGCAGACAAGCATACGGCCCACCTAGGGTTGCCAGATGCAGGCATTTCATTTCCGGGACAATTTGAGGGTTACGCATTCGGTCGGTAGGAAAATATTAAAAAACCGGCCAAGTGCGAGTCGTTCTCGCCCATGAAGGGTTCCGTAGCAGCAAGTACCATACTATAAAAGTTTCGTTGTAACTTTGATTGACACATAAAAATAAAACTTATAACAAACATTCTGATCGTTTGCTTGCTCATTCATTCGCTAAATAAAATAAACTTTGTTTTTTTTTTTAAATCAACATTAGATTACAATATTAAACATAAAAAACACTTAAAAGAAAACTTAAATACTTCTCTTTTGCTTATTAAATAACCTCGGATATTAAAATCACAATTATTTTGGCTCAGTAAATAAATCAAACGATAAGCCGACTACTTTTTTATGTAGTCGGTTTTTTTTATTTAGCTCGCCAAATTGACGTCGCCACCAGCCCGACGGAAAGCCGTGGCGCATCTAGCGATTAGGGGCCACTTCTGACAGTGGTCCTCAGGTTGGCGGCCCTGTGATGTGCCTCTTCACGCTCCTCTTGAAGAACCCGGGATTCTATGATGAAGGAAACACGTGTGCGGGCAGGTAGTTCCATGTTTTTATAGTTCGACAGAGGAACGATCTTTTGAAACGCTCAGTTCTGCCGAAGATACTCTCCACTGTGTGTGAGTGGCATCTTTGCCCGGCACGCGTTGTTCGGGATCGGAAAGTAGAGGGTAGGATCAGGTTAAAAAGCTCTTCAGAACATTCGCCGTGATACATTCGATAGAAGGCAGCCAAGGACGCTATGGTTCTTCTCTGCATCAACAGTTCGAGGCCTCCCGTCACCTCAGGACAACCAATTTTCGGATAGCACGTCTCTGCATAGCGTCAAGCGCGTCTAGTAAGTACCTCGCGGAGTCATCCCAAAGGAACAGTATTCGACGCAGGGACGATCTGTGTCTTGTACAGTAAACATCACTGATGTGGTGTGAAGTACCGTCTCACCTTATATAAGACTTATAGTTTCCGCGAGGCCAGCCCAATACAACTCTCTATGTAGTTTTTTGATGAGCTTACTCCGGACGTCTATACAGAGGATCTCCAGATTGTCGTTTAGTGGAACCGTAATGCTCTGAAGAGAGGATAGGGGTAGGAATGGGGACTTCTTAGCTGTAAACGCACACGCCTGTGTTTTTCTGGCATTGAACTCGACCAGGTTGCCTGAACCCCGGTTTCGGTAAGAAGAGAGGTCGCCTCCCTCTCTTCTTCTATGACTCGAACGCAAAGCGTGCGCTAGCGCGGTAGATATTCGAAATCCGGGACTAAAAAGTGTAATTCCTGGACACTGGACAAGACACGTAATTCCGGGACAATCCCGGATTTCCCGGCCATCTGGCAACCCTAGGCCCACCAGATGTACTAGTGGTCACCGCAGCCTATGAACTTTTGCAACACCAGAAGCACCACATTCGCGCGGCCGACCCGAAAACTTCTTAAGACCCCTTTCGAAGGACCCCATACGGTAGGCGTTTGGAAAAACCGAGGCAAATCACAGATAATTATGTCATATCTCTGATGTGCGCTCAGCTTTAGACACATGGAATGTATGGGTAACGGTACTCACTGTAAAGTTCAACACGGCAAGGTGTCGGCGAATGCAATTTAATACCTCAAGCTCACGCCAATACTGTCCTGTTGTGTATCACAATTTATATCTATACTAGCTGGTGCGTAACTTAGTTTGCGACAAAGACACACTATCCTAGACAAGCCAGCAAAGTGCATTTTAAAAATCGTAAAATCGGGTCTACGAATCGTTTCGGGGTTCATTGTGACACATCGATTTATACGATAGACATTTTTAATACGGAACTCTCCATGTGCGAGTCCGATTCTCACTTTTGAGATATATGAAAGAACGACACAAGTTATCCATAATCTATTCCAAACATACCTACGAGTATTGTTGTCTATAAAGATAAATATAATATGACATTTCAATGGATGTGTATGTGGTAGTGTCCCCTCGATTGCAGCTGGGAACAGAGGGGGACCAATTGCCGGATCTGGACAATAATCCGTACCACGACGCACATCCATAATATCTAAATCAATATCCTGACACATTCAGATTGTTGTGTTAAAATTATTCATCACTAGATGATGCTTGTGGCTTTCGGTTTCCATTCCCGCTTCCAATAGGAACATATTCCCGGGATAAATGCCAATGTGTTATTTCTGACTGTAATCTATCCCTGCACCTAATTTTAGTCCGATCCGTTTAGCAGTTAGACCGTGATTGAGTTACAAACGTCGAATCATCTTCATAAACTTTCACATTTCTAAATTAGTAGGTTGATCATAAAATGTCTGCTTCGGGGGTGCAGGTGGTATTTATGCGACTACCGTTGTTTTCGGGTTCGTATTCCGGACAAGAACAAATATTTGAATGGCTGCAATAAAGACGAATTGTGTGAATTAAGAAATAATAATATAAGTAAGTACATACTTTATTTAAAACTAGCTGTTCCCCGCGGCTTCGTCCGCGTAGAAGTTTGTTATCGCGTAAAATCATTACCCTCCTTTTGTGCAGTCGGTTAAAAAGTAGCCTATGCTCTTCCCAGGGAATCAATCTACCGTTATCCCACATTTCATTTAAATCGCTTCAGCGATTCAGGCGTTAAAGCGTAACAGACAGACATTTATAATATTAGTACAGCATTTATAATATTAGTAGGAAAGTAGGGATTAAAGGTAGGTACTTTATGAAATTCGTGAGATTAGGGATAAGGGGCTATGGGACCACTCATGAGCCACGAGAGAGGTGAAGCAGGGATGGATTGTTTGTATATACATAAGAAAATACATATA
This sequence comes from Miltochrista miniata, assembly GCA_933228765.1. Lineage (NCBI taxonomy): Eukaryota > Metazoa > Arthropoda > Insecta > Lepidoptera > Erebidae > Miltochrista > Miltochrista miniata. The sequence continues at coordinate 33,140,501 of OW121747.1, read as the reverse complement.
GTCACGCCTATATCAATGAAGACCGAAGGGGAAGGCGGATGCATACCTACAAGACATCCACATTTCACAATTATTTTTGGCCCACGTTATAGGTATTGCGGTGTTGAAATGGACAGTAGAAATGTAGAAGCTGTCGATATGGTTTTCAACTGGACTTAACGAGTGCCATTGTATTGGCAACGGGGACCAATAGATTTGACGTGCCTTTTGAAGCACGGAAACGCTTGTAAAATGGAAATGTCATAAAGTGGTTACCCATCTTAGTAAGTTGCTTAACACAGTGATAGCTTCCAGAATACGCCAGCGAGGCTACCATCGCTTCATACGTATACAGACATACATTATTCACGGCTTTAGCCCCAAAGGGGTTAGCAGGGGCATCTGATACGTAAAATACTGAGATGAAGATGTCTTTCGCGATTGTTCGCATAATATTTAAGTCATCTTAGCAAGATGACATAAGCAGACGTTTCTGATCATATTCATACTAAATATTTATGTATGTATGTTAAAATACCCTAACCCGAATTAAATAATTAATGTATTTAATGTAATGTATGGACGGATTAACCTGAATTAAATAAATAATTGAATGAAATATTTATAACAGACTAGCTGATGCCCGCAGCTTCGCCCGCGGAAAATTTGTTCCCGTGGGAACTTATTCCCGGGATAAAAAGTAGCCTATGTGTTATTCCAGACTATAATGTATATCTGTACCAAATTTCAGCCAGATCCGTTCAGCCGTTAGAGCGTGAAAGAGTAACAAACATCCACACTCACAAACTTTCGCATTTATAATATTAAATAGTAAGATTCAAATTTTGTTTATCGATAGCATAATTATATATTTAATCAGTCGTAACTTTTTCAAATCTTAACTATAAGGCCCGGTTGCAAAATTATATGTTCTGGAGGGCTACTCCTACCCTCGGAAGGATGTATCAGGATCCCCGACAGACTTTGACTACCACCGCGGCCTCATCTAGGGGTTCGCGTACTATCAAAGATAATTAAAATAGTATTACATACAGATCGGCAACTCCCTGCCTCCCACCGAGTAAGCTTCCCCATCCCCCCACCAAAATTTAAGTGTCGTTTGCCGTGTCAGTACTTGAGAGAGTATCACTGCGTTGCATTACGTATTACTACCTACGTACTTTGCGCTATTGCTTTGGTTTAATTTGTGCTTAGCCGAGGGTAGACTTGAAAAAAAAGTACCTACATACATGAGATTGCGTTCTGTTCCTTATTATTTAATTTCCCTGGATAGTGTCCCTAGTATACTCACACACACATTCAAGCTTGATTCAAGCATTCACATTACGTTTATATTAATGTGGGTGAAAACGATCATTTTTGTATGGAGTTTCCACCCTGTGGTACTATCCCGCGTCTTTCGGGGTTAGTTTGTTTGTTTGGGGGTTCCCTTTTAATAAATTTAGTACTTAATATTATAATTTTAAGCTATAGTAACACATCATATTTTTTTTTGTTTTTACGTTCCGAGTAGGTTTCGGTGGCCCAGTGGTTAAGGCGTCTGCACTTGCAAGAAGACGCAGGTTCGAATCCTGCTCGAAAACAATTCTTTTTCCATATTTAAAATGTATGATCAGTAATAGCATAAAAATAATCTATAATAACACATGAACTGACAGCATCTCAAAGATCGGTACGCGCGTGAGAACCCAAGCCGGTCTTAGCCAAAACTTTTGGTTCAAATAGAAATAGCTGGCAATGTTTTCATTAGTACCCATTCTTGAAGTAAAATATGCTTTAGGTTTCAGAACAGCTTACCTGTCTTGCAGACCTTCGAGTTCCTCATCTTGCTCGCCGAGCGTCGAGTCCAAGTCCAGATAAGGTCCATAGTCGCCATCTTTGAAGACTTGCAACGTAGCGTCATCCAACTGAAAAGAAAGAAATAATTTTATTAGCTCTGTTACTTACGTCATTCCAATAGTTTTTTAATGATGATTTATTCCCATATTCCCACGGGAACGGGAGCAACGCGGGTGAAACCGCGTGAAGTTCGCTAGTTTCTTATAAAGACAGACTTTCAATCAATCAAACCAGACCTATCCCGGATTACGCCAAAATACTCGGTCCCATGCCTTCCGTATCCAGGTTAAAGGACCGTATGACGCTAAATGGGCTATTGTATAATATTATATTATCTTGATCTAGATCTTAGAGCTCGCAAAGTCTATGACTATTATGTAACTAGCTGACCCTCGCAACTTCGTTTACGCCACATAAGGTGTATGAAAGGACTGGTCTTTTTTCAACAGACTCATGGAAGCGTATGAAACTGCCCTAATCATAAAAGTGCTTAAAGATTAAGTCCATTCTAAAACAATTCTTAATTTTGAATTGTTTTACAATAGCCTTAATCATTAAGCTCTTTTATGATTAAGCCAACACGCCAGTTTAGATTAACCCCTAACATTCAAAGGAACCCTTGAATTCTAGGTTTTGCAAAAGTTGAGATGTCTTTAATTTCTGAACTGTAAAACAATCCTTAAAGTACTCCCTTTATGTCATTGAAAAAAATTTTGGAATCAGATCACGCATTGAGAAGTTACAGCTAAAAAACATTTTATCTTTCATCCCCTCTCCTGAAGGAACCGCGCAAAATATCGGGATCAAAAGTATCCTAGAACCTTCCTCGGACTATAAGCTCAGATTGTACCAAGTATCATTCAAATCCATTCAGTAGTTTCGGCGTGATACTTATTCGGGATACAGACAGACAGACAGACATGAAAATTTTAAATTACATTTTCGGCTTCAGTATCGATATGAGAACGCCCTGCATTGAAAATTTTCAAGATATCTTCCATGTACAGACTCTCGACCCTCAACAGTCTTATTATAAGTATAGACTAGCTGACCCGCGCAACTTCGTTTACGTCACATAAGGGTCTATGAAAGGAGAGGTGTTTCTTCATCAGACTGATCAAGCAGCGTGTAAAACTGCCCTGTTTGCTGAGATCTAAAAAGAGCTTAAAGATTAAGTCTACTCTAAAACAATTCAGTCCACCCCTTCGGCGCGGACTGAATTATTTTACAATAGTCTTAATCATTAAGCTCTTTTATGATGAAGCCTACACGCCAGTTTAGATTTACCCTCACATTCAAAGCAACCCTTGAAATCTAGGTTTTGCAAAAGTTGAGATGTCTCTAATTCCTGAACTACAGAGCCCTCAACATTGAAACTTATGTGAAACAATCCTTAAAGCTTTATGACAGTGAAAAAAAAATTGGAATCTAATCACGCAATGAGAAGCTACACCTCAAAAGCCATTTTGTCTTTGTCCAGAAAAGTCCAGGTAATGGTGAAATAAAAACTGCGATGATTAAGTGAATTCAGTACTTTATGTAATGACTTGTTACAATGATGGTTTCGAAGTGAGCCTTTTACTTAGAACTAAAACCCCTATACATAGTTATGGAGCATCCTAATTACTAAACTCGACTTGCTATAATAATTTTAGTAGGCGTTTCGCAACATGCCCCCGGGCTTTGGAAGCTCGTCTTTCAAAAAAAAACAATAATTAAACAATGCAAGAACAAAAATAATAAAAAAAATAAAAGAATAACAGTCAATCATGGTGAGACTTCAGGCAGTGGACAGATCTTGCTGAATGCTCTTCGGATTAATCCGTTACTCGTCTTGATGTCTGCAACTCGACTGATCCCATCAGTACCAGGATGGACGGCGACGACACGACCCAAACGCCACTTCAATGGTGGAAGATTGTCCTCTTTCACAACAACCAGAGTGTTTAATTTGAGTGGATCATTGGTCAATCTCCATTTCGTTCGCTGTTGCAGTTCAGACACATATTCTTTGCTCCAACGAAGCCAAAAATGCTGACGAAGTTGCTCAATTCGTTGGAAGCGTGACAGCAAGTTATATGAGCATTTTGCGTGGTCCGGTTCAGGTAGCGCGACGAGTGAGCGGCCGATAAGGAAATGGCCGGGCGTAAGGTGTGTGAAATCCTCAGGATCTGAAGAAATTGGCGTGAGAGGTCGAGAATTTAGAAGAGCCTCGATTTGAGTCAAAGTGGTATTTAGCTCCTCGTACGTAAGGTGACAATTTCCCAAAACTCTAACTAAATGATATTTCAAAGATTTGACACTTGCTTCCCAGAGCCCTCCAAAATGTGGTGAATATCCGGGAATAAAGTGGAATTGTATTCCTTCATTGGCCAAACTTTCACCCAATGAGTCAGAATTACCCTTTAAAAACTTTGATAGCTCATTATACGCACCTACGAAAGATGTACCATTATCAGAATAAATATCCTGCGGCCTACCTCGACGTGCAATAAAACGTCGTAACGCTAAAATATAATTATGACTCGTCAAATCACCTACTAATTCCAAATGCACAGCTTTGGTGGCGAAACAAATAAAACTAGCCACATAAACCTTGATAACACGAGAACCACGTCCTTGCCTGCTAATAGCTGCTAGAGGTCCAGCATAATCAACACCCACACAATTAAATGGGTAACCTCCTGGGGAAACACGTTTTTCCGGTAAATTTCCCATCAGGGGTGCAACTACTTGAGCCTTCAAACGACTACAGCGTACACATTGGTGGCAACATTTTTTAGCCAAATTACGACCACCTATGGGCCAATACCTTTCCTTAATGGACGCTAATAGTAGTTGTGGACCTGCATGCATTAATGTTTTATGTTCTTGTATAAATAATAATTTGGTAAATCGATGAGCGGACTGTATTATAATGGGATGTTTTTTATCATAAGAATAATCTGAATTTTCTAGACGCCCCCCTACTCGCATAATATTGTGTTCATCTAAATATACGCTAAATTTAAGTAATGGGCTCTTTTTTGGTAAACTTTGGTTATTTAATAATAATTTGTACTCGGGAAATGATTCAGATTGAGAAATTTTAATAATTAAATTTAATGCATTTTGTAGCTCGTTGTGTGTTAAATAAATTTCAGCTATAGGAAAACGTTTACATTTATTTATGAATCGTAAAGCATATGCCATAGCACGGTTCAATCTAAAAAAGTTAGAAAAACGCTCAAAATTCAGTAACCCTACAGACTGTGTATCACAAACGTTAACTTTTAAAACAATTTTTCGTGTTTCGGGTAAGTTTTGGTTACTAATAACGCTGCTGGTAGGCCAATGAGACGGATCTAATTTCAAAAACTGGGGCCCTGACCACCAAATATCAAGGGATTGAATTGATGCGAAATCAACCCCGCGCGTTATGTAATCGGCTGGATTAATATCAGTCGTAATATGTCGCCAAGTATGATTACTTGTTTTTTCCAAAATTTCTGCGATTCGATTACGAACGAATGGTTGTAATTTACTCGGAAGCATTTTCAACCAACCCAAAACAATTGTTGAATCTGTCCAAAAAGTAACACTTTCAATTTTTAACCTTAACGAACTAATAGCCTTTTCATAAAGACGTACTCCTACCAATGCACCGCACAATTCCAATCTCGGCACAGTAGTTGGCTTCACAGGAGCTACGCGACTTTTGGCAAAAAGTAACCTAACTAAACAATCGCCAGAATAACTGACACTTCGCAAATAAAGACATGCACCATAAGCTCGCTCTGACGCGTCTGTAAAAACGTGCATTTCTACAGATTTAAAGTTATGGCATATAACGTGCCTAGGGATGCGAACATTGTTTAAAACTGGCAAACTGTTGACGATATCAGACCATAGTTTACTAACTTCGGGTGACAATTTATCGTCCCATGATATTTTTTCAAGCCATAATTTTTGTAAAATTAATTTCATGCGTATTACACACGGCGCTAAAAGACCTAACGGGTCAAAAATCTGTGCAATAGCAGAAAGTATACCGCGTTTAGAATTACAGTTGGAAATCGTACCCATTGGAAAACACAAATAATCAGGTTCGGTTAACCAACCGAGGCCTAAAGTTTTACTTGGCTCGGTGGTACCGATGTTTAAGTCTAATGATGAGTCTTTCACATTAGATAATCGAGTATCATTCGACTTCCATTTTCTAAGTGGCATACACGCTGATGCCAGAACGCTAGTAACTTTTTCTCTCATATCTATAACTTGTTGTATGTCAGACCCACCTGTTACAAGGTCATCGACATAAAAATCATGTAAAATAATTTCAGCGATTTTAGGATCCTCACAATCTAAACCTAATTGCTTAAGGCATCTAGTGGCTAAGAACGGAGCGCTCGCCATTCCATATGTCACACTATTTAGAGTGTAACTTTTTAATGTCTCCGTTGAATTAAATCGCCACAAGATCTGCTGCAAGTATCGGTCATCTGGGTGTACCATGACCTGTCGGTACATTTTCTCAACATCCGCCACTAAAACATACCTATGTTGCCTAAATCTTATGAGAATAGATAAAAGGTCATCTTGTACCTGCGGACCCACCATCTGAATATCATTCAGTGAAACTCCTGAGGAGGTCGGACTGCTGGCATTAAAAACAGCCCGTAACTTAGTGGTGGTGCTGGTTTCCCTCAAGACACCATGGTGAGGTATGTAATGTGAATCAGGACTATAGCATAAGGATTCTGACATATGGCCTAATAATATGTATTCGGACATAAACTCAGAATACATTTTACCTAAAGAAGGTTGAGCCTTATTTCTACGTTCCAAAGAGTGAAAACAATGCTTGGCTCTTAAATATGAATTTCCTAACAATTTAGGGTCTTTCTTAATAGGTATTCTAACACAAAAACGGCCATCAGAAAACCTAACAGTGTTTTTAATAAAATGTTCTTCACACAAACGTTCCTCCTCTGAGTAAGGGTATTTAGGGCAAACTTCTTCTAGTTGCCAAAACCGCGATAATTGATTTTGTAAATCACAAATGACAGAATTCGTCTGTTCATGAAAATTATTTTTTGCGAAGTTACATTTAACTAAATTCTGAGATTGTGTAATAAAACTACCATTTACCGGACCAGAAACTAACCACCCGAAATTGCTTTCGTATAAAATAGGCTTACCTTTACCTAAATAGATTTTTTGAGAACCCAATATGTCCCAAAAAATATCTGCGCCTAAAATTAAATCTACGTCAGCAGGTGAATAAAAGCTGGGATCAGCCAAAATAATGTCCGACGGTATGTTCATCTCAGATAGGTTTAAAATACCGCTAGGAACGTTGTCAGTAATAGACGGGAGAACAAAACAACAAATATTTGTTGAATAACCTTTGTCCATTGACTTAATACGTAAATCACACATTTTTTGAATATTTGTAACTACATTATTTATACCTAACACAGATCTATTTATATTCTTAAACGGTACATTCAATTTCGTAAACATCTTCTCAGCAATTAAACAAGATGTACTTCCACTGTCGAGTACAGCGCGCGCGGTATGTTCACGTTGATTCGAGTCGATAATCGTTATCAATGCAGTAGATAACAAAACCTCTCGGGCGCACTGTCTCGACTGAGGTACATTCGCAGCTAACGTCATCGTACTACGTGCCGGTGCATCGGCCGCCGGTACAATACTATCAGCTGTTTGTAATGGTACATTATTCATTGTAGATTTCTGTGTAGATGAAAAATCGTTAATGTGAATTATTTTATGGTGTTTACGCTTACAAATGGCACAGCCTTGTCGCTTGCAACGATTAGCAAAGTGTCCACTGCTAAAACAGTTGAAACAAACCTTAAAAGTTGGTAATAATTGCAAACGTGATTTGGTATCAAGTGCTAAAAACTGTGAACAAGTGTTTAGGTTATGTTCGTGACTTTTACACATTGGACAAGACTTTGTTGTAATAAGTGTACTTGTATTGTGATCATTATTAACATTTTGTATAGAAACCATTGATTTGTGTTTTATTTGATTCTTGATGGGTAATTTGATGTGACCATGATTTGAACTACGTTTTAACTCCAATTTCTCAATCAAATCAGCTCGGCCACGTAGAAAACAGTTAAAAGATTCTAATGTGATGACTTCATTTTTGTCTAACTGACTGTTATACTCTTCCCACTTACGAAATGAGGTCTGGTCCAACTTATTGGTGACTATGTGGATAAGCAGAGTATCCCAGTGCTTGACAGGCTCGCCAAGTGATTCTAGTGCCCGCAAATTCTTATTTAAAGAATCAATTAAACCCTTAATGTTGCTGGAGGATTCCTTTGCGATCGGTTCGATATTTAACAATGCTGAAACATGGTTATGAATCAACAATCGCTTGTTATCAAAACGCTCACAAAGAAGATCCCATGCAATTTTATAATTTTTAGCACAGAATTCAACTGAATTTATAACTACCAAAGCTGTACCTTCTAGTGAGTTCCTCAGGTAGTGAAATTTGTTTACATCATCGATTTCACTGTCGGAATGGATTAAACTAGAAAACGTATCACGAAATTCCAACCAGTGCTCACAGGAACCACTAAATTTAGGCAATTGGATAGTAGGCAACTTGACGAGTTTGTGTTTGCTATAACTACTTGCTGCACTTGAGTGATTCTTCTCAATAGAATAATTATTTAGAATGTCCTGACCCCTCGCAAGGAGTTTGTAATAAGACGACTCAAAATCATTCCTTTCAGTAAACTGTACATCTGTATTTTCGACTATACACTCAAGTTTTGTTTGAATTTCGTCGTAGCTATCATACAAAGACTGTATCTTACCCATGCGTAATTCCAACTCATTGATGTCAGTAGGGCTCAAAGAAGAAATATTTAATGAATTTAAATAACTAGAAAAGGATGTTAAACGACCTTTGTAACTGCCTCTCTTCTTTATTAATTCTTTTTCTTCAGACATTCTGGGAAGCAAGTGCTTTGTGAACCTGTAATGTTATATAATGCAAGTAATTAATAGCTATGTAAGGATGAATCTCTTATGTAATTAACTACCTAACTGTATAAACTATAATTTTAAGTTTACTACCCTTTGTAACAACACAAATGAAATTAATTAATTTTACAAATTATTTACTGTATAATAGTTCTTTGCCTTTGTTAATATAATTATAATTTTACTTTAATTACACTTTTTCTTTTATTTAACTACCTAGCAAACTATGTGTAAGTAAGTTAGCAATTCTACCCTGACAGAAAATTAACTGATTTTAACGAGTCTATTTAGTTATTTAAGTAGCTTACAGCTTATATTAATGATTATAATAACTAAATGAGAAATAATAATCTCGTAAAATCAAAAAAGTAAGTATATGCTACCCATACAAAGAACATAAGTACATAGTCACAGGTTCAGTGTTCACACAAAGAAACTATTAAAATATACAATATTTTGAGTACTGACCTTAATTATTACACAGCTTTTTACCTAAATTTACCTGAACTAGAGTGATGGGTGGAAATAATGATTAATAGACCGAAATGATTGAGCTTTAACACCACTTGACCTTTCGACCTTCACGCAACTTGCGATGATTCTTTATTTTCCACAATTTTTATAAATCCTCTTCTTCTGGTTCAAAATTATCATCCGGATCGATCCAGGACCATGTCCAGAAAAGTCCAGGTAATGGTGAAATAAAAACTGCGATGATTAAGTGAATTCAGTACTTTATGTAATGACTTGTTACAATGATGGTTTCGAAGTGAGCCTTTTACTTAGAACTAAAACCCCTATACATAGTTATGGAGCATCCTAATTACTAAACTCGACTTGCTATAATAATTTTAGTAGGCGTTTCGCAACAGTCTTTCATCCCCTCTCCCAAAGGAACCGCTTCAGATATCGGGATCAAAAGTAACCTAAAACCGTCCTCGGATCATAAGCTCAGATTGTACGAAGTTTTATTCAAATCGCTTCAGTAGTTTCAGCGTGATACTTATTCGGTATACAGACAGACAGACAGACATGAAAATTTTTGATTACATTTTCGGCTTTAGTATCGATTAGACAACGCAGTACAATTAAAAATTTCAAAATATCTTCCATGTACAGACTCTCGACCCTCAAAAGTTTTATTATCTATACTTATAATACATATAATAAAACTGTAGAGGGTCGAGAGTCTGTACATGGAAGATATTTTGAAAATTTTAATTGGAGCGCGTTCTCTAATCGATACTAAAGCCGAAAATGTAATTTAAACTTTTCATGTCTGTCTGTCTGTCTGTCTGTCTGTCTGTCTGTCTGTCTGTATCCCGAATAAGTATCACGCCGAAACTACTGAACCGATTTGAATGATACTTGGTACATTCCGAGCTTATGGTCCGAGGAAGGTTCTAGGATACTTTTGATCCCGAAGTTTTGCGCGGTTCCTGCGGGAGAGGGGTTGAAAGATAAAATGGTTTTTCAGTTATAATTTCTCAACGCGTGATGCGATTTCAAATATTTTTTTAGTCTTGGAAAGAGAGTACTTTAAGGATTTTTCGACACAAGTTTCAAGATTGAGGGGTTTGCAGTTCAGAAATTAGAGGCATCTCAACTTTCACCAAACCTAGAATTCAAGGGTTCCTTTGAGTGAGAGGATAAATCTAAACGGTCGTGTTAGCTTAATCATAAAAGAGCTTAATTATTAAGACTACTAGCTGTTACCCGCGACTTCGTCCGCGTCGGAAATCTATACATATAATAAAACTGTAGAGGGTCGAGAGTCTGTACATGGAAGATATTTTGAAAATTTTAATTGGAGCGCGTTCTCTAATCGATACTAAAGCCGAAAATGTAATTTAAACTTTTCATGTCTGTCTGTCTGTCTGTCTGTCTGTATCCCGAATAAGTATCACGCTGAAACTACTGAACCGAATTGAATGATACTTGGTACATTCTAAGCTTATAGTCCGAGGAAGGTTCTAGGATACTTTTGATCCCGAAGTTTTGTGCGGTTCCTGCGGGAGAGGGGATGAAAGATCAAATGGGTTTTCAGTTGTTATTTCTCAACGCGTGATGCGAATTCAAAAGTTTTTTTAGTATTGGAAAGGGAGTACTTTAAGGATTTTTCGACACAAGTTTCAAGATTGGGGGGTTTGTAGTTCAGAAATTAGAGGCATCTCAACTTTCGCCAAGCTTAGAATTCAAGGGTTCCTTTGAATGAGAGGGTAAATCTAAACGGGCGTGTTGGCTTAATCATAAAAGAGCTTAATTATTAAGGCTGTTGTAAAATAAAACTAAAACTAATAAAATATAGCCTTAATCTTTAAGCTCTTTTATGATTAAGCAAGCAGGGCCGTTTCACACGGTGCTTGACGAGTCTGATGAAGAATTGCCTCTCTTTTCGTGCACATTATGTGACGTAAACGAAGTTGCGAGGGTCAGCTAGTACTTATAATAAAACTGTATAGGGTCGAGAGTCTGTACATGGAAGATATTTTGAAAATTTTAATGGTAGGGCGTTCTCTAATCGATACTGAAGCCGAAAATGTAATTTAAATTTTTCATGTCTGTCTGTCTGTCTGTCTCTCTGTCTGTCTGTCTGTCTGTCTGTATCCCGAATAAGTATCACGCCGAAACTACTGAATCGATTTGAATGAAACTTGGTATTATCAGAGCTTATAATCCGAGGAAGGTTCTAGGATACTTTAAATCCCGATATTTTGAGCGGTTCCTTTGGGAGAGGGGATGAAAGAGAAAATGGTTTTTTAGTTGTAACTTCTCAATGCGTGGTCCGATTCCAAATTTTTTTTCAATATTATAAAGGAAATATTTTAAGGATTGTTTCACACAAGTTTCAATGTTGAGAGTTTTGCAGTTCAGGAATTAGAGACATCTCAACTTTCGCAAAACCTAGAATTCAAGGATTCCTTTGAATGTAAAAGGAAATCTAAACTGGCGTATTTTCTTTATCATAAAAGAGCTTAAAGATTAAGTCCATTCTGCGTACAACAGCCTTATATTTTACAATAGCCATAGCCTCATTAAGCAAACAGGGCAGTTTCATACGCTCCCACGAGTCTGTTGAAAATATACCTGCCCTTTCATACACCTTATGTGTTAGTATGTATAGATATAGATTAACGTTATAAACACAAGTAACTTCGTTCATGAACTAAAAAAACCGGCCAAGTGCGAGTTAGACTCGCCCATGAAAGGTTTCGTAGCAGCAAGTAACATAATATAAAAGTTCTTATAGTTCGTTGTAAATTTGATTAATGTTTTAACACGTTCGCAGTGGTAGTGATTTTGCTAACCGAAAATTGCTGTTTATGACGTATTAAAAAAAAACTACCATCTCTATCTCGTTCAAACCAATTGTCGTTGGTAGTTTTTATGGCAATGTACATCATGTATTCTTTTTAGACTTATCATTCTCTTAATTTAGAAGTTAGAGGGGGGGGGGGGGCACTCATTTTTGCCCTTTGGAAGTGTCTCTTGCGCAAACTATTCACTTGAGAAAAAAATGATGTTATTAACCTCAATTACATTTTTGAAGACCTATCCATAGATACCATTAAAATCATACATGTAGGGTGGCCACATGTATGATTTTAATGAAAAAAAAATTTTTGAGTTTCTGTTCTGAGTATGGGGACCCCCAAAATTTACTGTTTTTTTCTAGTTTAAAATAAAAATCTTGATGCGGTTCACAGAATACATCTACTTACCAAGTTTCAATAGCATAGGCCTTATAGTTTCGGAGAAAAGTGGCTGTGACACACGGACGGACAGACAGACAGTTTTTTATTGGAAATACAACGATGTCGTAAAATTTTAAGCTTTGTGTGTGCTCATGAGATACTGCTTAAAAAATATTTTAAAAACGACTTCAAACTCATGAGTTTGAAGTCGTTTTTAAAATATTTTTTATTTACAAAGAAGACAATAGTAAAATGTTCTTTTACTCTAACCATTTTTTCCTAATGATTATAGTTCTTTCATAATTAATTTATTTTGTTAAAAACGCACAAAAATCGATTGCATTTGTCTCTTTCTTGCACGCTAAAATGTATGTATAATCTTCTATCTCGCTCAACCGATTAGCGTCGTCGTACCACAAGAGATAGTACAGATGGAAAACTCATGTATGTACTTTTTTCACACCTACCCTCTGCTACACACACTCGCGCACAAATCAGTATCGAAAATTCGGTTGAGACCGCCTGACCTCGTGTCTGTGAATGAGTTGTCAATGTGTGCGTAGCCTCAGCGAATTTAGTTTTCCATCTGTACTATCTCTCTCTAATTTGTGGTCGTACGGACTCTTAAGGGTTTAAGGTCCCTAAAACAGTTTATCTGGCGGGGTGTATAAAAACTATTCAAAGTTTAAAAATTATGAAATGGTTCTTAAATAGACTGACACTGTTGTAAATTACCCATTAAATATTCATATTTTCAAAGAGGGATGACGTCATTCAGGCTGCTGATTGCGAAATGACTTGAAACATTGTAACATTAACTTTGTCAAGTAATAATGACATCAATTTTACTATTGCTGTGATATAGCATGTTGAATTTATTGTCATTTATAATTAAAGTTAAGATAATATACTTGGGTGCATAGTGGGTGCTTTGAAATTAGGTACACAATTTTGTTATTTCTGTTTGACCCACTCTGGTTATCGCTTGAAGAATTATTACCTATAATACCTCTAGTACCTACATCTATACATATAATAAAACGATAGATAGGTCAAAACTGTACTTACATTGGAAATATTTGAAAAAAAAAAAATACTCGCTGGGTGTTCGACATAAGATACTGAAGCCGAAAATATAGTTAGAATTTTTTTTGTCTGTTTGCTTTGCTTTGTCCGGAAGGATCTCAAAAAGTACTCAACAGATTTGATTTTAATTTTGCACAAAATATTAACTAGTTGTAATAATTCCATTCCAGGCCACGCGTTGCTGTGGCTAAGGTTTTTGTAACCCGGTACTCCCAGCCGTAGGCTTTCACAAAACAAAAAACTATCCTATCCCTCAAGTTGGATCAAACTGCACGTGCACATGGTGTGCTAATTTGGTTAAAACCGGTTAAGTAGTTTAGGAGTTCAGCCTGGACAATCAATGTGACATGTAATTCATATACATATATTAAGATTTAAATAATGAAGCGCTCGTGGCCCCGCGGACTCAGTGGTCTGTAAAAGAGCACTGCAGTAAGCAACTTTCACTATGGCGAGTCCTTAGCTGGATGACAATCCATGTGACCACTTTGTGACATTTAATTTAGCGTTTTCGTGCTATGGAAGGCACGTTAAGCCGTTGGTCCCGGTTGCCAGTAAAATGGCAGTCGTTAAGCCAAGTTGAAGGCCTTTTTAGCCGGCTTGATAAATTTCAACTGCTGGTAGTCACAACCTGCGCCTGTCCATCTCAACACGGCAATACGGCTCACAACTTATTACGTGGGACAAATTTTAAAAAAGGTGAAATGTGGGTATATAAAAATATGCCTCTGCCTACCCCTTCGGGGATAAAGGCGTGACCGTATGTATGTTTTTATGTAGGATTTTGAAAGTACGTTTCCTGAAAGGTTCTACAAAAAAATTGGCCAAGTGCGAGTTGGACTCGCCCATGAAGGGTTCCGTAGCAGCAAGTAACATAATATAAAAGTTCTTGTAGTTCGTTGTAACTTTTATTGCGGTTTATGACGTATTAAAAAAAACTATCAGTTCGATCTCGTTCAAACCAATTTTCACTGGTAGATTTTATGGCAATGTACATCATATATTTTTTTTAGATTTATCATTCTCTTAGTTTAGAAGTTAGAGGGGGGGGGGGGGGGACACATTTTTCCACTTTGCAAGTGTCTCTTGCGCAAACTATTCACTTTAGAAAAAAAATATGTTAGGAACCTCGTAAGCATTTTTGAAGACCTATCTATAGACAACCCACGCAATGGGTTTGATAAAAAAAAATGAATTTCAGTTCTGAGTATGGGGACCCCCAAAATTAAGTGCTTTTTTCTAGTTTTATATAAAAATCTTGATGCGGTTTACAGTATACATCTACGTACCAAGTTTCGACAGCATAGGCCTTATAGTTTCGGAGAAAAGTGAAAGTGACATACGGACGGACTGACAGACAGACATGACGAATCTATAAGGGTTCCGTTTTTGCCATTTGGCTACGGAACCCTAAAAAGTAAAGAAAATCGATCTTAGCAACCTCTAGTGTTTACCATTTATTAATGCCATCTATTGGCACTTCTAAATACTAAAAAGTTTCAACTTCGCCTCTGTCATATACCTACTGTTCTAATAGATGGCGCATGGTGTACCGACCTGTTCGAGTGATGGCCGTCAGGGTGATAAGAGGATACCGCACGATCTCCGGTGAGGCGGCATGTCTCCTAGCCGGGACCCCTCCATGGGACCTGGAAGCGAGAGCCCTTGCGTCACTGTTCAGATGGCGCAAGGAGGCGCTGGAGCGGGGCCAAAGGCCTGCGTCTCGAGAAATCGAGGCCCAGCGGACCCTGCTCCACCAGGAAACCCTGGAGACATGGAAGATGCGACTTGAGCAACCAAAGGGGGGATTCACCACAATCGCGGCCGTCAGACCGGTCATGGACGAGTGGCTGGAGAGAAGACACGGTGCTCTCTCCTACCGGTTGACACAGATGCTTGCCGGGCACGGTAGCTTCGGTAGGTATCTGTGGCGAAAACACCGGGAAACCACGGCCGAATGTCAGCACTGCGAGGACCGCAGCGATGACACGGCGCTCCACACGCTGGTGGAGTGCACGGCGTGGGCACAACAGCGACAGGTCCTCGTAGTGGGTCTGGGCGTGGACACTCTCTCGCTTGAGGCCATGGTGCGAGCCATGCTCTCCAGCGGGAGTAAGTGGGACTGCGCCGCCTCTTTCTGCGAGCAGGTCATGCTCGCGAAGGAGGCGGCGGGCCGGGTGCGGGAGAGAACTCTCCCACCCGAGTTCCGCAGTCGGCGCCCTGGGCGCCGCCGACGTGTCTTCGCTGAGGACTATCGGCCTCCATGACCGGGGGTCTGAGGACGGTGAGAGGGCCGCTCACCGTCCTTACAGAAGCAGGCCCATGACGGCAGCGTGACGTGAGCACTCACGCACGCCCCCCCTTAGAAGCGGGGTCACACCCGAAACCCCCCATAGACGCGGGATTGCACCCGAACCACCCCCTGGGCGAGGCCGCATTGGCGGCCGTAGGTCTGTTGGGAGTCACGGGACATCCTTCCTGAGGGCTTACCCGGGGCTCTCAACCATAGGCTGTTGGGCGTTACGTGAGGTTTTTTAGTCGGTAAGAGTCCGGCATAGCATCCTACGAGGATTTTCCCTCACGTTAAAAAAAAAAAAAAAAAGCGGCATTCTGTAGTTAAAATTATCACACAATGAGATCTCAGACTAGACAGAACGGTTATTTAATAGTAGTTGTATACTGCAAATATGACACTATTGTGGCAAACAATCATAGATTTGAAAGAAAAATTGAATGAGGGATACGACACGATAGGTTTGATTGTAAGGAAATTATACCTACCTATATTGTTTACGTGAATAAAAAAGTGTTTGAAAAAGTAGCTTAAATCCTAGCAGCTAAAGCAAATTTTACAAGTAAGTCAATGTAGGTAGGTATCTACGAACAACAACAATTTAGGGAGAAAATGGGGTAAGGGTCACTGAAGAGATTTTGAGATAAGACGACAGGGAACTAAAAAACCAAAAGGAAATAAAAGCAGTACAGAATTCTCAAAGTGCTTTAAAACGTGGATACTTTTTATCCACAAATAATCGTAGGTATTACCCTAAAATAACATCAAAATATTATCATCATAATAGACTATACGAATTCTCTGACGGGATCCCTCTGACTTCTTTCCGAGGACTTACTCAGGACTCCCGGCCGATCAGGATCAGGGCACCGTGTAGGCAGTAAATTTTGACAAACGTAAATATTTTTTTTTAAATTTCAAAGGGAATAAACTTTATTTTATTTTATTTTCAAGCTGTAAATTTAGGAACCCTAATATTTTTAGCCCGAATATTTGGACGAAGCACGTGAAGGGTTAAAGAAAAAACCCTAAAATATCGTCCTAGATGACACATTGGTTTCAATTCTTAGAGATATCTTGTTTACAAAGCGCAGCGTTTACGCATTATAGCGTGCAGATGTTGGCACCTCGCCATAGTACCTGCTGGAATTGTTAGTAGTAGGTAAATATAGTTCAGTTTTATGCCGATTAAAAATGTACCAAACTACGTTAACAATTTATCAGAGAACAGACTGGTTTCGAGATTTTTACATAATTTCCGATTATTCCCAGTTGTTCCGTTGAAGTAGTTCCGTGGCGGAACTAGTGAGACTTTTTTTCCCAGTTGTCCCGCGGAACAAAGCATCAATAATTCAGTTCCCATTAGTTCCGCGATACAAAGTAGAAATGAAATACTAATAATTTCATTCCCAGTAGTTCCGCGGAACAAAGCATAAATTAAAAACTAATAAATCAAGTCCCAGTAGTCCCGCGGGAGAAAGCATCTCTTACATACGAATATTTTATGTTCCCATTAGTTCCCTACGGTGTCTTACGACTATTTTCTCATACAATTAAAAAAAATGAAAATCGACAAAACAAATGAAGATCGGTACAACAAATGAAGACTGACAAAATAAATGAAGATCGACGAAACAAATGAAGATCAGCAAAACAAATGACGGTTGGAAAAACAAATCACGGTTGGAAAAACAAAAGACTATAAGCAAGTTGATAAGGTCAAAAGTTTCTTGCAGCCATGCTTTGTAAGCTAAATGCGATTACCATTCAAAAAACAGGTGCAAGCAATTCTCGACTTTATGAATATGCATAACATTTATTTATTTTTTTATATATTCGTGATCTGTGATGTCTATAAACGCCTAAAAGCACATTTTTAGGGAAGTGTCATTAAGGTCGAGAATTGCTTGCAGGTATTTTTTTGAATGGTTATCGCATCTAGACTACAAAAAAGGTCCATGCCAATTTCGACCTTATGAGCATGCATAATATCTATTTATTTTTTATATATTCGTGATCTGTGATGTCTATAAACGCCTAAAACCACATTTTTAAATAAGTGCCATTAAGGTCGAGAATTGCTTGCACCTATTATTTTTAATGCTAATCGCATTTTGATTACAAAACATGGCTGCAAGTATGTTTTGACCTTATCAACTTGCTTATAGTCTTTTGTTTTATTGATCTGCAAAATGTTTTTTCGCTCGTTATTTGTTTTTCCAACTGTCATTTGTTTTGCTGATCTTCATTTGTTTCGGCGATCTTCATTTGCTTTTGTCGATCTTCATTTGTTTTTGTAGATCTTTATTTGTTTTGAAAGTTCCGCTACGGAACTATTGGGAATAGAAAAGTCTCACTAGTTCCGCTACGGAACTACTGAGAATAGAAAAGTCTCACTAGTTCCGCCACGGAACTACTGAGAATAGAAAAGTCTCACTAGTTCCGCCACGGAACTACTGAGAATAAAAATGTCCCAGTAGTTCCGTGGTGCGGAACTACTGGGAAAAAAAAGTCTCACTAGTTCCGCCACGGAACTATTGGGACAAAAAGTCTCACTAGTTCCGTCGCGGAACAACTGCCGCGGAACTACTGGGAATGAAGGATAATTTCATAGTATGGGTAAACTTCTTAATAGAGGTAGGTAGGTACTTCTTTTTTGTTACGTGAGGTAAAATCCTGCTTTGATGCTATGCCGGACTTCTACCGACTAAAAAACCTCACGTGGCTAACAACCTACGGTTTCGAGGCCCGGGTAAGCCCTCGGAAGGATACCCCAGGACTACCAACAGACCTACGGCTACCACTGCTGCCTCACCTTTTCGGGTGCTATCCCGCGTCTTAAGGGGGAGGGGGGGGGGGGGGGGGCTTGCGTGAATCGTAATTGCTGTACTGAAAAAGAAAAGAAGTTCAAATTCGCTCAAAATTGGACGCAATGAAGTTAATCAGATTTCTATTGATAAGAAAATAATGTCCCGCCTCAACGGGTTTCAAAGTAGCGCCTTCTGTGTTGCTGAGATAGTTGCTTTAGACCGCTGCACTCTCAGGCCACGCTCAGGGTTGATGAAATACTGCACCTGAATATGAGAGCGATGAACGTAGGGAAACATTATTTTTAAAAGGAAAAAGCCACGAGCACAAAATATCTACTATGGGTTCTTTGTACACTGGGTTTCGTTTCAATAGTGTTTATGGTCGACGAGAGGGGTAACAGTTGTGTGCACTACGAACAGCCGGTGGATATAATAACAATAGGTACCTACTTGGTATTCATAATGTATATGTTATAGGCAATGTGTATAATGCAGGCATTCTATACAATACCTAGGCATTGTATAGAATGACGGGGTCGTTCAGGCAATGTATGAAATGATATTAAATGTTTAAACTATTTTGCACTTTGCCTAGGAAATGTATAGAATACCTAGACATTGTATAGAATGCCGGTCGAATCATAGGTAATGTGTGTAATCTATTTTTCTTCTCTATGATTTAGTACTAATCCTGTGAAAGCTACTCCTAATTTCAACTTCCAACAGCAGACAGTGCTGATAAGACATGTGTTCTATTATTTTATTACCACTTAGGAAGCAAAAACGGGAACAGAATTTTACACTAACACCCCGACTCGGATGGGTTAGGTTAGAAGGCTAAGGCGGGAGCGAAGCGGAGCGGAGCTCCCGCCTTAGCCTTCGTGGTTTTTTTTTTTGTTTTGTCGACTAGTTCTTATTTGGTTAACGATTCTGTCGTCGAATCTGTCCATTCATTATACACATTGCCTGATGCGCTTCGGGCATTTCATAAAATACCTAGTCAATGTATGAAATAAATCATATTATACACAATGCCTGAACGTTTTAGGCAATGTATATAATGCCTAGGCATTGTATATAATGCCTAGGCATTGTATATAATGCCTAGGCATTGTATACAATACCGGATTATACACATTGCCTATAACATATATAACTAGAGTGCTAATAGAAAAAGTTACTGCTCTATTTAAAAGGAATCGATTACCTCGAATACACTGATTTTATTTGTAAATACTTGTTTTAAAATTGTTAAGTCTATTATTCTGAATACGATCTAACTAACATTGATTATAATACCATTATAGCAAGAGCTCCATTGACATTGCATTATAAATTGAGTAAGGGCCAGCTGGGAATTGTCGTTAATGAACTTTGACGGCTTCTCAGTGACATTGAAAGGCGATTACAAAAGGAATACCTAGGTACGTGACGTGGTGTTCGAACTGTACGTCATTACATTCAGTTGCATAAGTCATAATGTAAGTTCACTGTATGACAGATAAGATGTCGCGTCAGGGAAGGAAATTGGAAAATATGAGTCACTTCATAGCACTGCTCTTGACGTGGTCTTGATGATACTCTAATGTTGGGTTTTTCTGATATTAGTAGCTTGAGGTCCGGAAACATGTTAAGAGATGGCTGACCAAAAAGTTAAAAATACGGCTGCATCTAGAAGTCAATTAAAGAGGACCGTTGTTTTTAGGGCTAATGTGAATAATATCTTCACTAAGGCTTCTAAAGTGCAAGGGACGAGCTCATTGGTAGCTCATTCGTAGCTGTGGCGAGGGATATGATGGCACACGTGATCAAGAGATAACTTACACAAGTTGGTTTCTGTGTAACTGTTGTGATGACTTTTATTTAAGACGCTCCTCTATTTTTCCAAGTATGCACCGACCCTCTTTTGTACATTATCTATATTATGGTTAAAATTTTAATTAAAATTTACAAACATTTATTATCAATTCATATCAACCTATCCCAATCAACTGCTGAACGTAATCCTCTCCCAATATTAGAAGGATGATTGACCTTACTTCATACCTAGGTCCAGTTGGTACACAGTTCTGTTTAAGTTTCCCTTCTCTTCGCCATGGTCTATTTCGTTATTCAGCAGGTGCACCACTCGTAGGCTGGCTCTTGTCTTGAAGATCGTGGTAATACCTCCTTACACTTAGTATGTATCTGACATCATCACTTGTCAACTAGCGTAAATTGGAGACAGTAAACCGACAATTAAGCTCGATGACGTGATCAATATGCCAGGCCTTCATTTACCAAGTTTGTCACAATCCACTTGATGAAATATAGGATTTGACCTATATATAAAATGTCTGAGTGTTCTGTCCACGTGTGAACACGGATCGCTTCGAGGAACAGAGTCGAAATTATTTTTGGCAGATGTAGTAATACGATGACACAGTTATAACTTCCAAACGGAAAGGTCGGGATTCAATGTACCGAAGATTACATCATAGATGTGCTGCGGAGATTTCTTTTATAATTGGAGATTTTGGTTAGGAGGAAGCAATAAATTGTGTAATTATTGTAAATTATAAAAAAATATGAATGTTTTAGCACATTTCATAGACTTCGTGTGAGTTTAGTGAATACTTTTCTTGAAGAAGAATCGCTCGTAGTAAACGATCACTTGCTCTATGCTCTAAGATGGGTGACCACTTTTTGGAATTACCACGTTTACTAACATTCTTGATATTTGGTTACAATCAACTTTTAAGTGTGGCACTGGCAATGACGCACACATTTATAAAGGGACATACTGATTCTATCTTTTATTAGATCTAAATTTTAGCAAAATAATGCGTAAACAACAAGGCATATTACTGTTATTAATAAAAATATACTATTGCGTGCTAAAAGATATTTTTCTATTTGCGCCATCTAGTCCAAAGTAAGTTAATAGGTACAAGCTAGTGCTATGGAATCTGAACAATGGATAAACATTTGTGAAGCATATTTGTTTGAAGGTTAGATGATTCATAAGGTATTCTGAATAAGAAGCTATGTTATGAATTTTTATCTTCTGCATTGTAATATTTATTACGATATTAAAGATTGATATTTCTGTAAAAGAATTTTAGAACATTTTTACATAGCTTATGTCCACAGAATATGCTGTATCACCTAGATAACTGTGTGTGTAAGTGTCCCTCCATACTTTTTCCTCGATGTGATAGGTAGAAGGAAAAACTTGTATGCCTTAAATTTCACAAACTGTATGAGAATAGAGCATAAATAGCATAGTCACAATGAATTTATTTAACTATAAGAGCATGATAAACCGACGACGACCTGAAAATGGTTGCAAGGAGTGACTGGATGCGAAAGGCGCAGGACCGTGTATTGTAGTGTACCTAACTTGGAAGAAACCTACATCAAGCAATGAACTGCCATAGGCTGATTTGATTGACAAAATCTTCCAAATCTGAGCACCAACCCGTAATCCAAACTCATAAGTCGCAAAAATATATAAAGATAAATAGCTAAGAAGAAACTTTCAAAGTATCATAAGAAAAATAAAAAATATGACCTAATAATAGCATCCATTTATCTACACCTTGAGAGTTTATATTAAACTAGAAACTTGAGAGAGGTTTCCGTCCAGCAGTGGCCGGCCATAATTGATTGATTGCAATGCACTCGCTACTGAGGTTTGATTTTTGAGTTAGGATTTTACGAAATGAACAACACAAAATAGTAGATGGATGGAGAATCTAAAGTAATGAATCCATAAGCTGCTACTATACATACTTATAGGTTATAAAATTAGTATTTTGTAGAACAGAAATAAAGTTAAAAATACTAAAATTGAACAAGCCGTGTTGTGATACACATATGAAAATAATCATAAGTAGGTACTTTTTATTCTAATGTGGTATTATAAAATTTGAATACTGTAACTTTGGATCTACTCGTAATAAATGAACTACTCGTGCGTTAATATATTAATATCTATAATGCTTTACCGCCTTCCTTTGTTGTCCAATGAAAGTCAGTATTCTTTACCATCACTTATTAACCCATATTGTTGTTAAGACCACGTTTTTCTTATCTCCTTGGACATTCCAAAAACCTTTGGTTCAATTTGTGGAATTGTCTGTTCAAATATCAACCATACATATTTAGTAAAGGCTATGTGCTCTTTGTTTAAAACTCTGTAGGTTTTCCCTATGAAACATTTCGTCGTATTCGCAGAAGTAATTTAATCTTTAAAGCAAATCCGCAGATCTATCAACAGACAAAAATGCATTACGTGCACAGAATCAAAACAGTCCGAAGCATCAATTTTGTTTGTAACTTCACTTCGCACATAATTAAATTCTATTGTAAAATGTTCGCTATTCAAAAATATGGCCAGTTTAGTAGCTGCTGCTTCTTATTTCTTTTTCAGTTTATCCAACCAAGGAGTCTTCACGCATCAAAGGCCTCCGTTCAAGGTCATGTTGTGTTCCGACTGTGCGTCAGCGGCCATCGACCCTTTTGTCAGATGTTATAATTACATTTAATTATAAATGGGAAAGTAAATACAGCTCTTACTTTTTACGCTTCTTAAATCTACTAGAGACACTGTCAATGAAGAATGTTTTAACAGTACCATGTGTACG
This sequence comes from Miltochrista miniata, assembly GCA_933228765.1. Taxonomy (NCBI): domain Eukaryota; kingdom Metazoa; phylum Arthropoda; class Insecta; order Lepidoptera; family Erebidae; genus Miltochrista; species Miltochrista miniata. Next base: position 33,117,139 of record OW121747.1, on the reverse strand, counting down.
TTGTGTTTTCATTATCATAGCTGCATTAATTTTATTCGTTTACAACATTTTATATGGTTTACTAGTTCAGTTGGCTGAACTTGTGAATATATTTGCAGATGATCAGCTAACGACGACGAGGCTTTTGCTTTTACGGTGTTTTCTTCTTTTATCTTCAGAACATGCTGCTACCACTGCAATACAAATTCAACACATTGAGGGAATCTTTATCCCTTTTGCGTAAACTCAGTGTTGACAAAAAATGTTCACTATCGAATGTCTGTGTTTGTTACATGGATACAGACTCGTGATATTCTTCGGTTTTCTTTAAAATGACTCAGTTCAGTATCTAAGTACTACAATGCTCTGCACAGATTGCAGTGTAGTGTTGACTTGACTTGACTCATAGAATAACGTCCACAGGAAAATGGTTCTTACTTTCACGGGGATATTTTCTTCGTCTTTTTTCTTTTTTTGAACTATCAAATAAGTTAAGCTGGCAAAGAACATTTTACTTACAAATATTATCTCTAAGGTTGAACTCACATTACAGACACTACTGTCTTAAGACTAACTCTTGCTTGACATCAAAAATTCGATTGTTCCGATTGTCGGCGGAAAAATCCACTGCCGATTATGGGAAATGGGCGCGCTCCGTAAAATAGTTTTGTCTTCAAGACGTCTTGTTCACAGTGTGGGCAGGAACATAGATCTTGTAGACTTTTTTATATTGTTATTTGATATTGTAGTCTGTCTGAAGACAGTGTTGTCGCGAATGTGCGCTCAGCATTACGTCTTTTAAATAAGAAGTCATAGTGAAGACGCCATAATGTATAATGCTAAAGTAGTCTTATCATTAAGTGAGTCATCTTGTGTTTGTTTAAACAATATCATGACTGACAGTTGGTGTGGGAGACAAAATTGCTCTTCCATTTTTGGTGGCATATTGCTTAATAAGTAATCAGTGATATACGATAAGTTGCAATTTCTTTTTGATTTCTCCAACATGTCAACGATAAAGAAGAATAAAATGAATTTAATAAAAATGAGATTAGACTTAATCATTACATGTAATTAAAATAAATACATAAATAAATAAATAAATTAAGTGCTTTTCTTTAAAAAAAGAATTATGATGAAACGTGTTTTAAAATTCCATGATAATTATTACGTATTTATTATATAAAATCATGTGAAAAGATGTTTTATAAAATAAATTTTGTAAGATTTTAAAACTATATTCGCTCTTTTTTTCTTTACTAAGCTTGTGGTAGGTTTAACAAAAGGATTGCTTACCATTTTGACATTAATTTATTAAAATATTTACGATCGAATTGAGTAACCTCCTCCTTTTTTGGAGTCGGTTAAAAAATAATTAAAATCGACTAAACAGTCACAGATACAAGACTATTGTCAATGGTATAGCTAGTCACATGAATGAGTAATGGTTGACGATGGCTTTAAATATGTTTTAATTCTCGTGTGAAACTATAACACTACATCTATTTAACAAAACCTTGTGAATGAGTATATGAATATTTCTTGATGTATCGTATACATGACGATACCTCGCATTGACCTGTGAGAAACTTATTAAGGTATGGTTTTTTTAACCATCACACTTAGGCCGAGCGCACATTGGAGACACGACTGTCTTAAGATTGACTCTTGCTCAATTATCGTAACGGACAAGTTTTGCAGTTTCATAGATTTCCGTAAAGCGGCAGTCTGTACAGACAGACTGCCGCTTTACTAAATCTATGTCTGACTTGACTGTCTTGTCGCCAATGTGCGCTCAGCCTTAGAGACATTTGACTATCCCCTTTTTAGGGTTCCGTACTCAAAGGGTAAAAACGGGACCCTATTCACGAGACATCGCTGTCCGTCTGACTCCCTGTCTGTCTGACCGTCACGAGGCTGTATCTTAGGAACTGCGATATAGCTAGAGAGCTGAAATTTTCACAGATGATGTATTTCTGTTGCCGCTATAACAACAAAAACTAAAAACAAACAAAAGGGGGGATTAAAGGGGGCTCTCATACAACAAACGTTATTTTTGGCCGTTTTTTTTTTGTACGGAACCTTTTGTGCGCAACTTCGACTCGCACTTGGCCGATTTTTCTTACGCGTGTAATTCCCTCATGGACTCTATACCAGACTCCCAAATAAAACCAAACGGTGTTCTACCACTGCCTACAGGAGTAGGAGCCCCGGGTAAGCCCACGGTTTAATGATTCCTTAGCTGATAAATCAATGAAATCAGCCCATCACAGGCCACTGCTCGATGTAGACCTCACATATTTCCGTAATTTTAAGAGGGCATAACTGGCCTTAATATATTGAGCTGGCCAGGCATGTCGGTACAGAGGGCTTATTTCGAACTGTTTTCTCTTCGCCGTGACAGGTGAGGCTGGTTGAGGATACGAGGTAGAGCCGCATTGCACCCTTTCACTGTACGGCTTATTCGCAGTTTGCCTTTATTGCAAAACGTCTACTGTTCCGAAAATGTCTCTTTCGCTGATTGTCGTTTTCGCTGAATGTCTCTTTCACTGATTGTCGTTTTCGCTGAATGTCTCTTTCGCTGAATGCCTCTTTCGCTGATTGTCTCTTTAACTAATAGCCGCTTTCGCTGATAGTCTCTTCGGCAAAAAAGAACTGCGTTCAAATAAAAAAAATGCATTGAAATTGGTTAGCCTGTTGCGGTAACGCAATTCTTCACAGTCTAAACGTAGCGAAAAATTCTAAATCTATAGGTAGTCTAAACCAATTTTGATATGTTTTTTATTAGAACGCCGGTGTTTTATCTGTGTTGTTAATTCAGCACACAGTTATTATCGCCACTTTTTGTGAAAACGATGAGACAATCAGCGAAAGAGAGATTCAGCGAAAACGACAATAAGAGAAAGAGACATTTTTGGAACGGTAGACGTTTTGCGATAAAGGCAAACTGCGAATAAGGCTGTGGCTCTTAGAGCGAATTTCATACAAAATTACGCTAAGAAACAAAGACTTGTATAATATTTTTCTTACTAGGTACCAACCAACCAACAAATTGCCAGAAATACATCAATAGTTGGAGAATTGACCGATGTGACTCAGTTGAGGAAATTTTTTGCTGGTATAATGAGTATAATAAGAGTAAAGAAGATAAATTAGACAATTCTTACTCATGGCTGCTTATTTTTTTGGCAAGTGACACGACTTGTGTTTTGTATACCTAATAATAAAATGTGCATAAATTATGTTATTCTATCTATTTGAAATGTATCAAATAAATGGAGTTGAACCTGAAAATATTTAATTACCTACTAGCTGATGCCAGCAGCTTCACCCGCGTAAAATTTGCTACCGTTCCCGCTTCCCGTAGGAACTTATTCCCTGGATAAAAAGCCTATGTGTTATTCCAGACTATAATGTATCCCTGTACCAAATTTCAGCCAGATCCGTTCACCCGTTCCGTTAAAAGAGTAACAAACATCCACACATCTACACTCACTAACTTTCGCATTCATAATATTAGTAAGGTTTTACTTGACTTTTTAATCATTAATCATTTTTTTCGTGTGGAAATTCCTCATGGATGCTATGCCGGACTCTAACCGACTAAAATCACACGTGCCCTACTACTGCCTACGGTCAGGAGCCTCCGGGTAAGTCCTCGGAACGATGTTCCAGGATAATCCTCAATCCTATCACCAGTTAGTAAGTGATTTGCCATTAAAAATCTCATCTTGATATTATAATTAGTATAATGATATTTCCGTGCTTCGGAAGGCACGTTAAGCCGTTGATCCCAGTTGTCATAGACATGGCAGTAGTTAAGCCTTAAGAGCGGTTTGAAAATTTTAACAGTGGATAGTCAAAACCTGCTCCTGTCATCAAAGGCCTCACCTATTAAATGGGACAAAAAACTATTAGATAAAATGTGGGTAAATACCCCTTCGGGTTTAAAGGCGTGACTATATCAAGAAATACATATTCATAGACATTGTTATACAACGCTATCTGATCCCAAAATAAGCTAGGATAAACCTGATTTTGTTATGGGTATCAGACAACGGATAATAATACTTAAATATTTCTTTTGTAAATACATACTCATAATATATAGAAAACATGTATGGATCACACAATTGTTTGTCTCCAGTGGGAATCGAACCCACGACCTTGTGATCCGCAGTTGCACTTTTCGACCTCTGGACCATCGAGGAAGTCAGGCAGTATTTACACTCGAGAGCAATGACTCTGGGTCACTTAAAAATACCTATTATATATCTCGGAACATAAGAATGCTAATAAATTGTGATTAATAAACTATATAATAGGTACCCGTTAAATGAAAGTTCAAAATTCATAAGCAACTACATTTTAGCCCCTCTCTATAAAATAGAGTGCAGAGGGGCTTATGTCGAGACTTCGTCTGTAGTCTGTCACTAGGTCACGTGGATCATCTGTTCAAAGTTTGAAATAAAACATAAATGAAAACGTCAATCGGATTGAACTTTCACAATAAACGTGTTAGAGAGGGGCAGTCTGGTGAGAACGATCTCACGGCTTTTTTGTTATTAATTAAAAATTACATAAAGAAAAAAGAACTGCTGATCTCGCCTTAAAACAAAAATAGTAAACATGACATTTTTGCACAACAATATAATTGTCTTGAATTTCAATACTTTGTATTAGGTACCTGTGTAAACTACTTATAAATGTATGGTGTGTATGATATTTTAAAGTTGTTTATTTACTAATCGACTAAAGTCTATGTATTTGTATTTATGTTTGTTAGCACGTATTCTACCTAACAATTGTTTTTTTATCTATGTTTAGTGGACTATGTATCATTACAATAATATTTAATGTGGTGTGATAAACGTACTTATATACTCGTATTTCTTAATATCAACTTTGAGCACCTTTCTATACTTACTTATCTCTGCATCACCCTAAGGTTGACTGAAGGAAAATGCCTACGGCATTAAGGCCGCGTGGGTCAGATTTTGAGTTTTTTGAAACAATCCTAGTCATAAAGTAAAGGGTTTTTAAATCTGAAAAATATATATATAATAGTTAAGGATATAAGCTAAACATATTCCGAGCCCGTTACACGATCCAATAAATTTCACTAGATAGAAAAAAATCCCAAAGTTGACTCTCTCAGAAAAGTTTTTTCAATACTGTGGCTAAACTATTAACATTTTATATATTTTTTTTGCACTCAATTAAAGGTATTACGTTTTTATACACATTTTCCGAGCGTTTTTCTATAAACAACTATTTACATAGTAATCATGTACGAATATCTGCCAAACGCAATAGAATTGCGCCGCTGACGGCCGATCAGTCTCGCCCTGGCGCTTGTGGAGGCAGGACCTGTGTCAGTTTTTTTCGCAACTATTTCGTAATTATTATGCCAAATTACGTTGAAATCGCGCCACAGTATAAAAATATCAGTAATGGGCAAAATGTAATTAGATTAACCGTTACAAATACATACGCGACTCATGGTAAAAATGTGGTGATCTTTTACTTTTTAAGTGTTTTCACGACATGGTAACCAGCTACCTAATGCATTAAAATGTCTTTTTTTTTTTGTTTAACGTGAGGGAAAATCCTCATAGGATGTTACGCCGGACTCTTACCGACTAAAAAACCTCACGCCACGCCTAACAGCCTATGGTTGAGAGGAGAGAGGAGCCTTCAGGAAGGATGTCCCATGACTCCATGCATTAAAATGTCTACGAATTACATGATAATTTCGCAATCCAACATGGCGGCCACGCCGTAATCACAAAATTTCATGATGGGTATCGTTTAAGGGGTTTTTTGGTATGCTGAGTACGAAGTACGTGATAATTTTGCGATCCAATATGGCCGCCGCGCCGTAATCACAAAATTTCATGATGGGTATCGTTTAAGGGGTTTTTTGGTATGCTGAGTACGAATCACGTGATAATTTTGCAATCGAATATAGTCGCCGCGCCGTAATCACAAAATTTCATGATGGGTATCGTTTAAGGGGTTTTTTGGTATGCTGAGTACGAATCGCGTACTAATTTTGCAATACAAGATGGCCGCCGCGCCGTAATCACAAAATTTCATGATGGGTATCGTTTAAGGGGTTTTTTGGCATGCTGAGTACGAATCACGTGATAATTTTGCAATCCAATATGGCCGCCGTGCCATAATCACAAAATTTCATGATGGGTATCGTTTAAGGGGTTTTTTGGTATGCTGAGTACGAATCACGTGATAATTTTGCAATCGAATATAGCCGCCGCGCCGTAATCACAAAATTTCATGATGGGTATCGTTTAAGGGGTTTTTGGTATGCTGAGTACGAACCGCGTACTAATTTTGCAATACAAGATGGCCGCCACACCGTAATCACAAAATTTCATGATGGGTATCGTTTAAGGGGTTTTTTGGTATGCTGAGTATGAATCGCGTACTAATTTTGCAATACAAGATGGCCGCCGCGCCGTAATCACAAAATTTAATGATGGGTATCGTTTAAGGGTTTTTTTGGTATGCTGAGTACGAATCACGTGATAATTTTGCAATCCAATATGCCCGCCGGATATATTGTATTGCAAAATTATCACGTAATTCGTACTCAGCATACCAAAAACCCTTTAAACGATACCCATCATGAAATTTTGTGATTACGGCGCGGCGCCCATATTGGATTGCAAATTTATCATGTGATTCGTACTCAGCATACCAAAAAACCCCTTAAACGATACCCATCATGAAATTTTGTGATCACACCGCGGTGGCCATATTGGATTGCAAAATTATCATGTGATTCATACTAAGCATACCAAGAATTCCCTTAAACTATACCCATCATGAAATTGTGTGATTACGGCGCGGTGGCCGTATTGGATTGCAAAATTAGTACGTAATTAGTACTCAGCATACCAAAAAACCCTTTAAACGATACCCATCATGAATTTTTGTGATTACACCGCGGCCGCCATTTTGGATTGCAAAATTATCATGTGATTCGTACTCAGCATACCAAGAAACCCCTTAAACGATACCCATCATGAAATTTTGTGATTACGGCGCGGCGCCCATATTGGATTGCAAAATTATCACGTGATTCGTACTCAGCATACCATGAAACCCCTTAAACGATACCCATCATGACATTTTGTGATTACGGCGCGGCGTCCATATTGGATTGCAAAATTAGTACGTGATTCGTATTCAGCATACCAAAAAACCCTTTAAACGACACCCATCATGAAATTTTGTGATTACACCGCGGCGGCCATTTTGGATTGCACAATGATCCCGTGATTCATACTTAGCATACCAACTTTAGAAAACTTTAGAAATTTTTATGACCAGCTATTATGTAATTTACATTTTTTACGCAACTGTAGCAAACGTACGCAACGGAAACTCTCAAAAGAAATGAAATATCCTAGTTGTCGAAAAATGTTTCGTTGCTGCTAAGCTCTTATTCGCCTTAGCGTGATGTTATATATTTTGATATTTTTCAAAAATGGACATTCTGTTAAGAAACTCTTGAAATTCAACTAGCAGTCTCTTAGACTCTAGAGTTAGAACAACTAAACAAACAAACAAACTCTTTAGCTTAAAAATAATAGTATAATATACATAATTTATTTACGATTAACTCATTTATTTTTATTTACGAAACTAATAAATCACTACACTTAATAAAGTTAGATGCATTTACTACGTCAAACAAAGTTAGCATGCTGTTTCTTTCTACTATACTGTATACTGTGGCATGAGAGTTGACTGCCGCTGCCGGCGCGCGGTGTGTCTTGCGCCCGGGGCGAGGGGAGCGCCAAATGCCTACTTGTGCGGGTTAACCGCCCCTTAAGTCCACCTTTGTACAATTTTTGTACGTGGTTATATAAATAAATAATTATAAATGTATGGAGGAGGTTTAACAAAAAATATGTATTGTATAATAAATAATTTTCTCCTCTATTTTTTTATTATTGATTTGTATGTTTTCATTTCAGATTTATATTCGGAACTTTTATGTTGTTTATATTGTGTGCTCATTGGTCTAATTTATTTGTTAGCCTAATTTAATCAACTGCGAGGACCGCAGCGATGACACGGCGCTCCACACGCTGGTGGAGTGCACGGCGTGGGCACAACAGCGACAGGTCCTCGTAGTGGGTCTGGGCGTGGACACTCTCTTGCTTGAGGCCATGGTGCGAGCCATGCTCTCCAGCGGGAGTAAGTGGGACTGCGCCGCCTCTTTCTGCGAGCAGGTCATGCTCGCGAAGGAGGCGGCGGGCCGGGTGCGGGAGAGAACTCTCCCACCCGAGTTCCGCAGTCGGCGCCCTGGGCGCCGCCGACGTGTCTTCGCTGAGGACTATCGGCCTCCATGACCGGGGGTCTGAGGACGGTGAGAGGGCCGCTCACCGTTCTTACAGAAGCAGGCCCATGACGGCAGCGTGACGTGAGCACTCACGCACGCCCCCCCTTAGAAGCGGGGTCACACCCGAAACCCCCCATAGACGCGGGATTGCACCCGAACCACCCCCTGGGCGAGGCCGCATTGGCGGCCGTAGGTCTGTTGGGAGTCACGGGACATCCTTCCTGAGGGCTTACCCGGGGCTCTCAACCATAGGCTGTTGGGCGTTACGTGAGGTTTTTTAGTCGGTAAGAGTCCGGCATAGCATCCTACGAGGATTTTCCCTCACGTTAAAAAAAAAAAAAAAAAAAAGCCTAATTTAATCAGTAGGTCATACTTATCAAAACGGAACGTCCCTTATTGGAATTTCATGTGATTTGGCTTAAATTTATGAGTTTTAGTTGGTCTTAGTAGATGACATTAAGGAGTCCTGGGACATCCTTCCGAGGGCTTACCCGGGGCTCCTAACCATAGGTTGTTGGGCGTTACGTGAGGTTTTTTAGTCGGTAGGAGTCCGGCATAGCATCCATGACGGTTTTTCCCTCACGTTAAAAAAAGGTCACTGTCAAACTACTGTGTAGAACCTTTTTAGTGTCCCGTAACTATAGCGTTAAACTAGAACCAATTTCTCCTCCGACACTGTACAGAGTCCCCTGTCTGTCCGTCTGTTTGTCACCAGGCATGAAGTATAAGATAGCTAGACAACTAAAATTTTCACAGATGATACATTTCAATTGCGGCTACAGAAGCAAATAAAAAAATTGTATTGATGGGGAGGGGTTGTTAGATAAACCTAATTTATATGCCGTTTTCTGGAAGAGAAAGGTTTATGCAGAAATATGACTTATGTAAAGTTAAAAAGGAAAGACAGAAAGATAAGTCAAAAAAATATTAAGCCGTAGTCTAAATTCCTATAGCAGAATAGGTACCTACTCACCTGAGCTAGGTGCTCGGTGTATTTAGAACAAGTAATTTTAGCCAAATAGCAACGATGAGTAAGCCTATTAGTAATGCGTTTTACAGTGCTCTAATACATTTATATAGTGAACTAATATTAGACTAGTTTCCAGATTGTGTAAGGAAATTAGGCTTGGCCTAGCTTGTATTGATACAAAACATTAATTTCGAACAGGCGTATGAAAGAAGTGGTTTAAGAAACTTCGGCAGTACTCGTAATCAAGGTCATCAATGTCACTAGAATTAATGTTACTTGAATTTAAAACTCAAATTTCTTCAATTCCCATCAAAAGAACATGATCTAGACGTTTTTAGTTACTAAATGTTCAATTGTTGTAAAGTGTATGGGTAGGCGTGTAATTTCAAACAGTCGTAAGAAAGAAAATATATGTTTTAGAAACTACGGTAGCCCACGTAATAAAAGTCCTCAATGTGACGAGGATTTAAAACTCAAATTTTTTCAATTTAAATTAAAAGAAAATGAAATCTAGACGTTTTTAGAATATTTTCAGATACTAAATGTTCAATAGTTGTAAAGTGTATTGTAGGCGTTCACCATGAAACGTTTCTTGATAACAAACAATTATCAGTGACTGATTTTATAGTCAATATTTACATGTGCGTGTTTCCGAACGCGAGGTAACCGGCAATATTGCTATTTCAATTAACGAAGGAGGTCATATACAGGTTATAAAATTTTACAGCCTTAGCAATAATAAGAAATCTGTAATAGTCCATGTGACTTACCCGATGTGGAGCTTGGAGCAATCGGTGTACGGCAGCAATTTGATACGACAGTGGTATCGTCGTGTTGAAGGTATGGTAGAGCGGTCGCGGGGGTTCCCTGATGTTGTATTCCATAAAAGGATCCAAATCATGCAGGTACTGAACTCTACATACGAACGAATCGGATGCAATGTCCCTCATTGTCCCATTTACCCTATTGTCGTTCACTTTTAACAATTCAATCATCGTTGCACTTTATTTTAAATCACAGTTTATCACATTTTTCACTGGTTCGAATCATGAAAGGAAAAAGAACTGAACTTAAATTCTGTTGTGACCGGAGCCGGTGTTTTATTTTTAATTATCCGCGGAGGTTTTAATTTTCCAGCCAGCGCGCGTAATCGCGTACGCTCGCGGACTGAAGTCTGACATGTTCACGTTGAAGAATTTACGTACAGTGTTGATCGGCACATGATAAGCGTGTAAGATGTTTAAACATTTTACATTTTCTGGTACACCGGGTAAAGACGTGGCTTTGATGACGACATAATTAATTATTCGTCGCGACCTAGTGACTCAAAGGGGCGTATTATTGAGTTAAAAATAGCTCGTGTCCTATTTCAGGCCGGTAACCGTCTGGTGAGCGAAATTCCAGCAAAAGTCTTTAAAGCTTTTACTGGGTTATTAAGTAACAAACTTCCTATTTCATTGTTCTTTTTGGGCTTATTCTGAGTTTCACCTTATATTGTGTGCTTATATTGTTTTATTACTGGAACCTAAGATTAAAACTAAAATTATATTTATTTTGTATACAGTCAAGGATTAGTATCACCTTTGCTGCCCATGCATAGCCAAATAATTTCAATAAACAGAATAATATATTTCATTGATTGCAAGATCTTCAGAATCTGTACCTATTCTAAAATTCAATACTATTGAGTTACTGAGCAAACTGGGGATGTCGTTATTATTGCAATAGTGTAAAGCAATCTGATTTAATAAAAGGTTGCAAAAGATTAGTCAAAATTTCACCTTCATATTACGTTAGAATTTCAAACAAAAATTCCACCAGACTGTCTTATTACGTAGGTACCTATATTAATTGTGGAATATTTTGAGATACATTCTTATTGACTAAAACTACAAAATCTATTACCTATTATTTTTTCGTATAAGAAAATATAATAATTGGTGGACCTAACGAAGGTTCACACTAAAAGCAGTTGCCTGAAATAGATTTTTACCATAGAGACGAATGTTTCATTCTCAAGCCAATCATTGTTAATGGGAATTGTATTGGTATCAATTTGTACAAATACTCTTGTGTTGTGTAGTATCATTGAATATAGCCTTTTAGAATTAATTCGCGCGGTACAAATTAGGTATGTCGTTTATACGAGTATAAATTTTGTTTTTGGAACGTTTCAGTAGACGTTCTCTTATAGTTGATAGAAGTAGACGATTCCCAAGATCTTGGGATGTTTTCTTGCGCCCGAGTCAAGAAACAACCTTCCTTTTGTGGAACACAGACAGGTATTTGATTGTGCTTCAGCTCAATAATATCACTGCCACCGAGGCAGTCGAAAGAAAAATACAATATTTTATAATGTTCTTTAAAATAATATGCCCCATCTCGAAGCAATACTCAGAATAACAATACATAGCTAAATTCCGTCTTTCAATACCACTTATTTCGCTAAGTACTTATGCATGTAGTTGTGTACTTAGTTTTTATCGAAAACATGTTCTTTAGGTAATGCCTCCTTGAATTCTAACGACCAGAATAATAAGTTATTTGCACGATGATAAGGACATTCTAATTGGCGTTACAATTACCTTGGGTTAACTTGAAATTGAAAAACTATCAAACATATGTTTGAACTATGTATTTTATAATTAACCAGCTGTTCCCCGCGGCTTCGACCGTCCAGAAGTCGTTATCGCGTAAAATCATAACCCTCCTTTTGCGCAGTCGGTAAAAAAGTAGCCGATATCCTTCCCAGGTCCTCGAACTATCTCTATACCAAATTTTATCTCAATCGCTCCAGCCGTTTAGACGTGAAAGCGTAACAGATAGACAGACTGAGAGAGTTACTTTCGCATTTATAATATTAGTAGGGATAATAATATGACGAAAAATGAAAGTAATAGCCATAAAATATCTTCAGGTACCCACTAAAATGATCACCCACGATTAAACTATTTCATGACACAATCAGCGGCCTTATTTAAGCGAAGAAACATAAAATTTGTATCTACTACTTATACATTGACAAGGCCTATACCGTTGAACCCGGTCGTAAATCGTCGACAGCGTTCCATATTATTTCTTAAGAAAAATGTTTAAGTATCTTCCCAAACTTTCTGTTCGGGAAATTGTCTCACGCGGGTTCATTGACCCCGGCGCACGCGCAGCTCGCTCTGTTTCTACGATTCTTGACACATCGATTGGGGACTCTCAAGTAAAAAATACAAAAATATATAAGAAACATATTCAAATATACCGAAACGATTTCAAACAGAAATGTTTCATAAAATGATTAATCGATTAGCATTGTTTCTCAATGCCTACAAATAGATAATGGTTATGAATGGATACAGGATACTGTTACTGGAATGTTTTAAGTATATTTATGTAACAGAACATTCAAATTATTCTCGTATAGATTCATTAAAATAGTATTGACAGCTCTGATGGAACATTGATATAAAATTGAAGGTCACGAGGAAAGTGCTTTTATAAAATACTTAATTCATATTGCCAAATCAAACAATTCAATCCATTCATCTGGGAATTTCAAATCCTTTTGGTATTTTTTAGGGTTTCAAGGAGTTTCTTGTACATCGTCGGTTTCAAGTTTCCTTCCGGATTGCTAGGAACATAGAGGATATTCTCCATGGCAGTACCTAGGTTTTCAAGCACACATGCAGATTAGAGATCGTGCCGTTTAGTCGGTACGAGACTGACATGCTCACCTAGGCACTATTCGCCTTATTGGTTCATTATTTCGCACGTGAGAAACATGGGGTTTAAACATAGAGGAAACCAGTTATTACTCACTGCGCTGACAGGTAAGGTATAGCTGGCAGAACACACAGTGTGATTACAACACGGTAGTGATCTCGTGGTTCAAGACGAGAGAGGTCAATCTCCGAGGCAGACGCTCCTGTTCCACCTATAGACGGTAGCGGTACTGCCCAATTTGCGGATAACAGATTCGCAGAGTCATCACTGGCTTTTTAAAGAGATTTAATGAGCATCGATGATGGTGGAAAGGGAGCGAAGACTTTTAATACTCTCTGACCCATAGAGAATGCAAAAATCTTTCCGGCCCTGTCGCTTTGAGCGGATGCCTGTTTCACATTATCAAAAAATTTAATATATACAGTCAAAATTAAATCATCAAAATTCATATTTTTGTATTACTTTTCCTAGTTTGGGGTGGCGTATCGTTGTAGTGTTGGAGTAAAAAAATTATCCGACTACGGAACCATACACTTGGCCGGGTTTTGATAATGAAACTACAGAATTTGAGTGATACAAACTACGAAATGTAGAGCCAAGGTTCATGTCGTGGCCTTTCTCTTTTATACATTTGAAGTAGAATAGCAAATGTATATAACAATAGCAATTATAATGTTTGCTTCGTCACGTGACCACGTCCAGTGGACGGTCTGTCGTGTCGTGATGCTCTGTGACCCGGCGCGGTGTCTCAAGCTGAGGTAACCAGCAATTATAGTGAACATCGCGGCCAAATCATCTATTTAAAATTGCTACTTAAAACGACAAAACCTCTAACAAAAGTTTTGTTTGAATAGAATTCGAACTGTTTTAAACAAATGAGTAGGACAAGTGTTTTAAACAAGTGAGTAGGAATTCTGTTAAGGTAACATTGTAATAGATATTAGCTTAAAAAAGTACTTCCGTATTGCCTCCGGTGTCATTAGAAAAAAGTAATATTTGATGCGCAAACAATAAACAAGCATTTCCTTTTTCTTCAAGGCAAGCAATAAACAACATTAAAGTTATATTTTTGACTAGCTGAGCCCGCAACTTCGTTTACGTCACATAAGGTGTATGAAAGGAAAGGTATTTCTTCATCAGAGTCATCAAGCAGCGTCTGAAACTGCCCTGTTTGCTTAATCTGAATTGAATCTGGACTGAATTGTTTAAAAATAGTCTTAATCATTAAGCTCTTTTATGATTAAGCCAACACGCCAGTTTAGGTTCACTCACATTCAAAGAAACCCCTACAATTAAAATTTTCAAAATATCTAATTCTTAAAAGTGTTATAACTCTTTTATTTCTAAACCGATTTACATAATAAATATAAACGCTAAATGTTAACTGGAGCAAACCTCAACACAATAAAAAAAACCGCATTGCAATCGGTTGAGCGGTTGCTGAGATTAGCGTGCACAACCGTACAGACAAACAGATATACAGACATACAGACATACAGACATACAGACATACAGACAAAAATTCTAAAAATCATTGTTTTGGGTTCTATTGCGTTCATAAAGCCCCCCTATAATATTTTTTCTTATTTATCTTCCATGTACAGACAGCGACCTGTTACGATTTTATTATATGTATTGATTGTCTTTCAGGGTTTCTAGGTATGTTTTCACCAAATCATGTTCTGTGTGTCATAACAAAATCCATCCAATCTTCATTTGTTTTTTTGATCTTTTTTATTTATCATGAATAGATCCGGAATCCACCCCCTGGGTGGAATTCCGGACATACCATAACATGTAATTCCGGTTATCCATCCCATTGAGTGGATTTTGTTGGGGTGGATTAACGGACTAATCCAATAAAATGATATGAATGACTAGCGGACGTCACGCGGCTTAACCCTGTGGAAAACGGGACTAAATTATAGCCTATGTCACCTGGTTATAGTGTAGCTTCCCAACAGTAAATCAAATCGGTTCAGTAGTTGGAGCCTATTTAATGCAAACAAATAAACTAACAAACAATCAAATCTTTCCTTTTTATTTGTAAAGCTTTACTTAAACATCTCACAATATGCCTCTATCATAGTATGTACTAGCTGATGCGCGCGGTTTCGCCCACCTGAAATTCAGTACCCGTTCCCGCTTCCCGTGGGAACATTTTCCGAGATGAAAAGTACGCGCGATATGTAGCCTATGCGTTATTCCAGATCATAAGCTATCTCTGTACTTAATTTCAGCCCAATCCGTTCAGCCGTTAGAGCGTGATTGAGTAACAAACATGTAAACATCCAAACATTTTCACAAACTTTCACATTTATAATATTAATATTAGGATTTGATTGATTGATAAAATATACCAAAAACAATAAGAACAAGTTAAGTTAACTTTATTTTATACGTTAAGCGTTTGAGCACGGTTAGATCCGGTAGGAGTTTTCTTCCGCGCACGCTTAGGTTGTGGAATGATCTTCCTGCCTCGGTTTTCCCAAACGCCTACAGTATGGGGTTCTTCAAAAGGGGTCTAAGAAGGTTTTTACAGGGTCGGCAGCGCGAGTGTGGCGCCTCTGGTGTTGCAAACGTTCATAGGCTGCGGTGACCACCGGTTCTTCTGGTGGGCCGTGTGCTTGTCTGCCACCTTAGTGGTATAAAAAAAAAAAAAAAAAAAAAAAAAGAACATATATTATTTCGACGAACTGTTTGGTCACCCTTGGTCCGTCACAGACTACGCGGCAATATAGTCACGACCGAGTTTCGTAAATAGACAAGGCAAATATGTTGTATTTGTATAAACTTATTAAAATTTTGTATATCAGATCCAATTTATTCGTTTGATTTTTAATTTGTAAATGAATACAAATTGACTATACAGTTAAAATTAATAATATTACAAATTGAATTAGGAAAGGAGTAATGCACTGCCATAAATTCAATATTATTTTTTATTGAAATGAGTTATAATATCTCAGTCATACCGTATCTGGTCGTAGGGTGACGTAGGCCATGCAACCGTTTATGTAGCCTATGTGTAATTTCAGACTAATCTACTCATTTCTATGGGTAACAAATTTCAGCAAGATACGTTCAGCTGTTACAGCGTGAAAGAGTAACAAACATTCAAACATTTACACTAAGAAACATTCATATTTATAATATTAGTAAAATTCCTCAAAATCTTTGTAAATATTTATATATATATTTATCTGTTAAATGCGTGCTATGGGTATCGTAGCACATCACAGACTAACCCATAGGCTACAACTAGTAATCTAATAAATGCCAAAACAATATTTATTTCCAGAAATTGTCTACAAATTAAGCGACCATTGCCCTAAATAAATATTTCATCACCACAGGAACATTGTCCGCTTCTGCCTGTCCAGAAATTCGCATATTGCTCAATGCTACCAACATTCAATGCCCACGCGCATGTTAGGCAACGTTCTAAATTAGAATGGAATACCGGCTAATGACGACTTGTACCAGCTGTCAAAATAATGGGACCTGTCATTTAAACGTTTTTTGACGTTCCTATAGAAATATGATTAACTAGAAGTGTGGTCAGGTGAGTGACCATGGTTTTTTAACAACTTTTGTAAAAAAATATTGTACTTTTTTAATGTTTTCTTTTGATATCAACAAGCAGCAACATATCGACAAGGTCTTTCAGTTCTTGATATCTGTGAAAACTTAAATAAAATTAACCCTCAACGTGTAGAGTACTTGGTATAGCACGTTAGCTATATTTTTTGTACGATCTTAGAGTTTTTTTATGTATAAAAATTATACATACATACATACATATGGTCACGCCTTTATCCCCGAAGGGGTAGGCGGAGGCAAAAATTATAATAAAACTAATTTTAAAATATTGGGTCCGAAAAATGCGAAAGGTATGACAGAACTCAGAACTTTCGCATTTTTCGGCTTTGTAGTCCGGGCACTATGTGTTGCACAATAAAATTAAACTATCCACCATACATAATTATTGCAAACGCGTGCTGTGTCCAAATAGTGTGTAAGTCTGAGCGCACATTTGAGACACTACTGTCTTAAGACTGCCTCTTGCTTTCCAATAAAAATTCCATCGGTCCGATTATAGGCGTAAAAGTCGGCCGCCGAAAATCGAACGTGGGCTTGCACCGTAAACAGTTTTGACTGTGAGACATCTCTTTCGCAGTTTCATAAATTTAGTCAAGTTGTACAGCTGCCGATTATCTGACATTGGCTTGCACCGTAAAACAGTTTTGTCTGTGAGACGTCTCTTTGGCAGTTACTGCCGCTTTACTAAATCTATGAAACTGCGAAACTTGTCTGGTCCGATAATCGAGCAAGAGTCAGTCTTAAGACAGTCGTGTCTCCAATGTGCGCTCAGCCTTATAGATTTAGTAAAACCTAGTCTGTCTGGAGACAGTCTTGTCGCCAATGTGTGCTCAGCCTATATGTGTATCGAAAACAGTGTGACCAGCCGATTTCTTATATTGTAATTCAAGAGAGGTCTTCATTTATTGTAGTGTTAAATTCTGTCACGTATCCCTTATGGAATTTTGTTACCACATTTGTGAAAAATGTAATGAATTTTGGTATTATAAGGTGTTCTAGGTTTGAAATATTTGTGCATTTTGAGTAAACGATATCTAAGTATACTAATACATAATTCGACAAACCGAAATTTATTTCAAAAAACTTCAACCTGAATAAATTTTATTTTATTTTATTTTAATGCTGATTTTATGGGTTTGAATATTCGTGGATATCTCAGGAACTACTAACCCGATTTGAAAATTCCACCCGTTCTCTAGGTATGAGATCCATCTTTGTTTAGTACAGTGGATATAAAAATATTACTAATAATAATTTTAATATCAAGACGAGGTATAACATAATTTATTGTTCTACTTATTAAAAAAATGTATTGTCGGGTATTAAAAACAACTTGTTACCTTATTCAATATACCTTAACTAATTAATGTAACTTACACTTAACCATGAAACTACATTACTTACGTACAATAGAACAACGAAATAAATGTGAAAATTTTAACATTACTTAACTGCAATCTTAAGGACATAGAAAACGGAAGTATAATAAGGAAACAAAATTAGGTACAGAAACGGATTGACGAGGATGTTACAAACGTAATATGTAATTAATTAGGTATATTCTACTGTAGCAGTAAGTACTACAAATTTTACAGACTTTTTGATATTAACTACACATAATATATTTATTATGCCAAAAATATTTAGGATTAAAAAAAAAGCTGTTTAAGTGCGAGTAGAATGTTCCATACCAAAAAACTGTAAAGTCACTTTTGTTCTATGGTAGCCTCCCTTAAATATTGTTTTTTTTTAGTATTTGCATAGTGGCATTAGGAATACATCATCTGTGATAATTTAAACTCCCTGGCTATCACGATTCTTGAAATACAGTCAGAATTAAGACAGACAGACAGACTCACAGACGGTCAGATGGCCCAACGGACAGACGGACAGCTAAGTCTCAATAATAGAGTCCCGTTTTTACACTACTAGACAAACATTTTTCTTTTTAAAACTTAACTGGGTACTAATTTTTCCATACAGCTTTAACTTACAAAAGTGACCACCGCAATCCTTATTGGAATACACAGCGCAGTAGATTAGCACCTTGGTGTTGGTTGCCAACTAATTTTCTAGTATTTGTTGTTACAAGACATACAGCCAAGTCCCGTGAGAATTTAACTCGGCGGGTACATACATACCATCATAGTACCAGGTGTGAATTACACTGGTATCACGCCGATGGAATACTATTAGGCATGATATCACGCGTGGAAAAGTGATAGGAATTACGAGGCATTCCAAATTTTTAATTCTACTTTATTTATTAACTTACTTTATTTTTTATCTACTTTATTCTACTTTTGTGACGTAACAAGCGCTTGGCCCTATTTGTAGAGTTTTAAGTACCTACCTAGTTCGTTTGTTGTCTGTGTTTTGGTTACCTATATGTTTTTTTAATCTAAATAATTTTTATTACATAATTTTTACTATCCGTTGACGATATTCATACTTTCTCAACCATTTGTATTATAGCCGTAAGCTCCCCAAATTATGTACAATATAGGTAATATTAATTTAAAATAACACTACATTTTACACAAATATTATAGTGAAGCTAGTCTTCTTTGTGACAATATAATTATGTCTGTTGGTTAGGTACCTAACTAACAGATTTTACTTAACGATAGATATCTCAAAATCTGCATCTTTTTAACGTTGCACATTCGTTTTATTAATAAGTACTACTATAGTGTCCGAACGAAACTGGTTTTCCAGCCGAAACCGAAACCGAACTTTCGGCCCCAGGGTCAGTTTCGGCCGAAACCGAAACCGAAACCGAAACTCACGTGTTCATATTAAAAAAACAGCCAAGTGCGAGTCGGATTCCCGCACAGAGGGTTCCGTTACAAAAATTGGGTTTTTCTGATTTTAGTAGGTAGGTATTTTTTGTTATATCGGCAAAAGCACAGGGTGATGTGGTTGGTGGTGGCAGTGTCCCTTGAAATCGCCAACGCTTTCAACACCTTGCCCTGGATCTGCGTTTGGGAGGCGCTTATTTACCATAGAGTGCCTCAAAACTTTCGTCGAATTGTCGGGGCCTATTTTTCCGAGCGGGCCATAACTTACCCGAGCTGGCTAGGGCAGGGTCTGCGAGACATGTCGTTCGGTGTTCCACATGCATCGGTCTTAGGACCGCTTCTGTGGAACATCGGTTACGATTGAGTGCTGCGTGGTCAGTTGGTCAGAGGTGTCAGCGTAACATGTTACGACGACACCCTAATTACAGCGCGAGGAGCAACGCACCGCGACGCACCCCTAAAGGCCACCTGCGGGATCCAGCTTACATATAGGGGGCGTCAGCATCGGCATAGAGCTCTCGATGACGTATCTGTGGCTCGTACTCGATAGCCGGTATAACTTCGGAAACCACTTCCGAAGTTTGGTCTCAAAACTGAGGGAGGGGGGCATCAGCTGCACTCTCGCGGTAGTTGTCCAATATCAGGGGACCCAACGCTCCCTGCAGGAGACTGTACTTGGGATCGTGCGGAGCATCGCCCTGTACGAGGCTCCCGTATGGGTGGAGATCCTGATGGCCAGCAATGCGGCTAGATTGCTTAGCCCGCAGAAGGCGATGGGTGTCAGGGTGATTAGGGGATACCGCATGATCTCAGTTGTCATGTCTTCTAGCCGGGACCCTTCTATGAGACCTGGAAGCGAGGGCCTTTGCGTCAATTTTTAATTGGCGCAAGTAGGCGCTGGAGCGAGGCCATAGGCCTTTTCCTGTGAGCAGGTCATCCTCGTGAAAGAGACGACGGGGAGGAAGCGGGAGAGAAGTCTCCCACCCGAGTTTTACGGTCTACTGCGGCGCGCCCTATACTATCAGCCTCCATGACCGAGGGTCTGCGGACGGTTGCTCACCGTCCTTACAGAAGCAGGCCCTAGGCCCTAGACGATAGCGTGACGTGAGAGATTCATGCACGCCCCCCTCAAGTAGCGGGATAACAACTGAATAACCCCCCAAAGACGCGGCCGCAGTATGCATCATTCCGAGGGCATACTCGGGCCTCCCAAGACGTGGTTTTTAGTCGGTAGGACTCCGGCATAGCATCCCTGTAGGATTTTCCTCTCGCTAAAAAAAATTGCGGCAACAGAAATACACCATCAGTGAAAATTTTAGGCCTCTATCTTGCACGGTTCCAGCGATTCAACCTCGTGAGTCATGACTATAGACAGACGAACGGCTAGGCCTCATGTCTCGTTAATAGCGGTCCCCCGCTTTAACCCCTCCGTGCGAGACTTCTCTCGCACTTGGTTGGTTATTTTTTCAATAGGTGCAGCAAGTTCCACCAAGTGCCATTAATAAACGGTATACATCTTCTCAAGTGTTCATTTTAGAAAATCTCCACCTAAAGATGAGTTTCTTTCTATAACGTGTGGAATAACACATAGATGCTATTGCGAACTCCTACCGACTAAAACCACACGGTGCCCTGCTACTAGCTATTGGCTGGTTTTGATTACATTCTAGAAGTGTAGAACTAAAACTGGACAAGAGTGAGCTGGACTCGCGCACGTAGGATTTCGTACAATAAAAAGCGGCAAAAAAGTCACGTGATTTTGTCATTTTTTTATTATTTGTTGCTATAGCGGCAACAGAAATACATCTGTAAAAATTTTAATTGTCTAATTATCACGGTGCAATAGTTACAGCCTGCTGACAGACACACAGACGAATTGCTTGTGGTTTAAATAAAGTTGTAGGTATTATTATAACTATTGATTGGATTGAAGTCCTTTGTAAATCTCTAAATCTTCGTTTAGCAACTTATTAACGGGTTGGGCTGACCCCCACCACGTCACAAGCAGAGCCAGGCACTCAAAATTCATGAACACGTGAGTTTCGGCCCATTTTGGCCGAAACCGAAACTGCGGCCGAAACTCGAATTTTTGGCCGAAACTGGCCGAAACCGAAACCGAAACTTCGGTCGGTCACTAACTACTATACGGCATAAATCCATTTTTCTATCACATCAAAAGCTTCGTTTGATGCTGCAGCTTCAGGTAAAATAATCGTGACGTAACTAGTATGGCCTGTAGTGAGGCAATAAGTAAATAATGTGTTCTAGGCATACCACCAAAGTCGACACATAAGTTACGCCCCTAAACCATGATATCCCTTTCTACGCTTCATTTGGCTTCAACATCGTGACGAGAATCTAATACAAACTTTCGTGGCTACGGAACCACTTCCGGGCATGACGTCATGAACTATTTGCAGCCATGACATGGCTGATGTCGTCATTCACATCACTATGTCACAAGATGTTGTTTAATCTATGCAAAAAGATAATAAGTAATTTACATAATTATTGTGGATTTATTCAGAAGTTATGTTTAAAGGATTATCTTTGAATGATAATAAAATAAGGGAGGGAGAAAGCTCCACTTTTAATGTTATTATTTATTGTTTTCTTATTGTGTTATACAATAAATCTCTGCAATGTAGGTACCGCTTGATTAGTTATTTATCATTTACCCCTACTTACCATCGATTTTTAAAAAGGCGAAGTTTAAATTTTAAATGGACTGCCGTTTTTGCCATTATTATTTATCTCACTTTAATGTAAGAGCTTTCAATAAGCCTTTTGTTTACGTGTGAATATGACATGGCTACAATGACGGGACTCCTAACCACTAAAACAGCTCAATGTCTTATAAGTTACAACTGTCTACGGCCTGGAGTCCCGGGTAAGGCCTCGGAAGAAAGTCCCAGGGTTGGTGTTATTTTTCTGAGGGCTTACACAGGATTCCCAGTTGTAAGCAGATGGAAGGGCACCGTATTGTTTAGTGCATGAAGCGCTCGTGGCCCCGCGGACTCAGTGTTCTGTAAACGATCACTGCAGTAAGCAACTTTTACTATGGCCGGTCCATGGATGGGTGACCATCCATGTGATCACTTTGTGACATTTGTTTAAGCGTTTCCGTGCTTCGGAAGGCACGTTAAGCCGTTGGTCCCGGTTGCCAGTAAAATGGCAGTCGTTAAGCTAAGTTGAAGGCTTTATTTCAACAGCAGGCAGTCACAACCTGCGCCTGTCCATTTAAACACGACAATACGGCTCACCACCTATTACGTGGGACAAATTATACAAAGGTGAAATGTGGGCATATAATATGCCTCTGCCTACCCCTTCGGGGATAAAGGCGTGACCATATGTATGTATGTGAATGTGAATGTAAGTAAGACTAAAGTAATGGTTTTTGAAAGAGAGAAATGCATGACGAATTGCCCTATTATTATCGAAGGGCAAAGAGTGGAACAGGCGAAAGAATTTGTATACCTGGGTTAAAAATTTACGAGGGATGGAAAGTGTGACCAGGATATTGAGAGAAGAGTTTTGGCAGGAATTCAAGTGAATGGGGCGATGCATACCTTTATGAGCAGTCAAAACGTGTCTAAGAAGGCAAGAGTGGCTGTGCATAGGGGTGTGCTTATCCCCACACTTATGTATGGTAGTGAAAGTTGGGTGTGACAGAAGAAGCATGAAAGTAAAATTAATGCAGTGGAAATGAGAAGTCTGCGAAGTATAGCTGTAGTGAAATTGATGGACAAAAAAAGGAATAGCGTGATTAGAAAACAATGTGGTATAACTGAAGATGTAGTGACAAAGATAGAAAAAGGGATGCTTAGATGGTTTGGACATGTTGAGAGGATGGACGAAAATAGACTGACTAAACAGATCTATAAGGCGAGAATGAATGGGCAAGCTGGTAGGGTTCATCCTCGGCGTACGCATGGTAACCAAATTGATGACCTGCTGGAAAAAGGCCAGGTCAAGAGTAACCTTAACCGGCGAGCGTGTATGAAAGCACTTATGAAAGTAGAAGAAGCGAAAGTGCTATGCCAGGATCGTAGCAAGTGGAAAGCCATAGTCTCTGCCTACCCCGATGGGAAACAGGCGTGATGATATGTATGTATGAATGTATATGTATGTATGTATGTAATAATTTCTTAGTAGCTGTCTACGTATGACGTAGACAGCAGTACATTATTATACCCTGTTACAGGTTGCTTTAAGACTAAAAAAATCTATATTTCTGAGGTTAGAGTCACGCCGTAAACTACTTTATAAAGATGAAATGGCAGTAATATCGATGTCTGCAAATTATTGAAGTCTTCATTAACGTAGAAGCTAGCCTTCACAACATTTAAAACGTCACAATAATTATTATGAATCGAAATTCATTCGTATTTTGACCGCTTTGTATAATAACCATAAACTACCGTCTCGGGCTTAGAAACTGACAGCTCTTAAGACACCTCCGTTTCGCCAATATTGACCTCATGACCCGGTAACTCCTCAGGCTACGTTTAGTTGCAGCTTTTGAAATAAAAGTGCAAGTAATGTTGTACAACACAAACATTAATTCAAGGCTCTTTTAATGACCTGTGGTTAGATCTCGGAATTCCCGGAAAACATTCTGATTCGGTACTTAAGGTTGAGCGCACATTAGAGACACGACAGTCTTAAGCAGTGGCGGCTGTACCTTAAGTGCGCTCGTGCAGTGAACTACTAGCTCAAAGGATTTAAAAATAACAAAATTTATTAATAAATTACTTACAATTAGATATTTACCTCACTTATTCTTTAAACATACAAAAACTCAAGACGAATAACATGTCTAATTATGACGAAACAATTTAAGCTCTTTGCTACACTACTAAAGCCTAGATTCCCTGTAACAAAAATCGGCGTGCGCTTTCCCGAGTGCACGAGGGCTGCCCATACAACTTGTCCTAGATACGAGCTAATACGCCTGGCGCGTGAGACAAAACATCGTTCATAGAAAATGTACCGGGCAATGAGTCGCTTTTCGTGCGCCGCACGCACTCGGTCAATCCGAAGATTACCGAGAGTCCTCGATGTTTTTTGTTGATGACGAAATTCGAATTCTCCCGGTATCATTTCGCTGTATCTGTGACGCGTTAAATATGTATTGATTGTTTTGATTTTTAAATTGTTAGTTGTTTTGTTTTGTTCTTAGTTCTTATCTATATTGCGTGCAGGGTGTGAAAATGAGCATAAACAATAACGAAGTACCTACCTAAATACTTAAAAGTATACAAAACTTTTCAAAATAAAGTTGACAGATATAAAATTAACGCTTACTAAATTTAAAACAAGAAAGCAGGTAAAGTGCACCACCAGATTGAGGAGCCACCAGCCGCCACTGGTCTTAAGACTGACTCATTGCTTTAAATCATAAATGCGATCGCTAAAAATCAGCTGCCGATAATTTTGCCCTGGGATTACCCGGGGCTTCCGGCCTTAGGCAGATAGATAGAAGGGCATCGTAAGGTTCTAGTCGGTAGGAGTCCGGCATGACATCCATGAGGGAATTTACACATGTAAAAAAAATAAAAATCCTAACTAAATTTGCAACTCAGATCCATTAAAATTAAATCAGTCTATCGCAGAGCAAAGCTAGAAGGGATTTCATAAAATGTTTAAAAAAAGAACGAGGTGAGACTGGTTGCTTGACCCAAGTAAGCATTACTTATACGTATTAAAAACTCTTGAAATTGACTTGTATGTCAATTCTAAATAAACTACTTTCTCAATAGTACACTAAAACTAAAGTTGTATACAGCAAGTGAAAATATCCACTTCATTAGAACCTTTCTTGCTTTAGATTGATAATTCTACGTATCATCGTCACATTCATTTTTGTACAATCATTAATATTGACCCCCTGACCTGCTTAATGCATTAGTAGTGCATTTATCACAAAAAATTCGTTCTTAATAAATGTGCTTTCACATCAGCACAAATTACCAAAGGTCATTTGTTCCGGTGTGAAAGCATCTTTATTCATCTTGTAAAACTAAACCTCATACCAATCTTAACATATAAAACAAAGACGGGTTTGTTACACCACTTATAACTCAAGAACGGCCGTACCGATTTAGCTAAAATTGGTGGGGAGGTAGCTTAGAACCAGGAGACGGACATAGGATACTTTTTATCCCGTTTGACCTCGCTTTTTTTTCGCTTTTTTTGGTCGATTCACTATTCTGCTGGCGACTTACACCGGAAGTCCACGTCCTATGTATGAATATGCGCAATTTCTACAATAATGCGACGGGAAACATCTATCGTTAACGAAATTATTCTGACGGGAGTAAATGCGACGGGAACGGGTGATTTACTCTCTTATGTGACGCATACGAAGTTGCGCGGGTCAGCTAGTAAGACATAAATCTCTCTCATTATTTTAATGTATTTTGGTGATAATCTTGTGAATGGCCTCAGTAATAATTTTTTTATGAAACTAATAGAATCTCGGAAAACTTAGGATCTGTCGGAATCCTGGCTGGGATATCCTTTCAAGGGCTTTCCCGGGGTTCCAGAACGTACGCTGTGATTGGGAACCGTGTGGTTTTAGTCCATAACAGTCGATCATAACATCCAGGAACGGATTCTACACGTATATAAAAAAATAAAAAACGTTAACTGAGCGACCCACTAGCCCTTCTTCTATTGCATATAGCGATAGCCACATACGAGAACCTACTAGGTACCGTTACCAACCTAGGTGATAATCAGAGAACAGTCTATAGTTAAGGGTCTGTTCAGGTCGTTCATAGCGCTAACGGCCTTGACCATACAAAACGCACGTCCTTTAAGCTAGAAAATATAATATTTTAAATGTTACTGCTTACTTTAGTTGTAATAAGTTAATACTCATACCTATTCAAAATCGAAAAAAAAACCAAACCATAGATGTACGTTTTCTTCATTTACTGGCATATTTTTAGATAAAAATTGAAGTCATAAAATGATTTTATGATCATATTTTTGACTGCCTCTGTGGCGCAGTCGGTACTGATACCGCCTGCGGCGCTGGAGGTTGTGGGTTCGATTCCCACCGGAGACAAATATTTGTGTGACCCATAAATGTTTGTCTCAAGAGTCTGGGTGTTTCTAGGTATAATATGTATGTAGGTATTTAAAAAGTATCTAAGTATTAATATCCGTGGTCTGATACCCATAACACAAGCAGGTTATTCCTAGCTTACTTTGGGATCAGATAGCGTTGTGTGAAATGTCCATGAATATGAATATTTGCAACAAAAGCATATTTCGACATACAAAAAATGACTTCATTTTCTAAACCAGGCCCTTTAAAGGTTTATTAAAAACCTGTAAAGACATGACTAATGTAGCAAAAGCTGTAAGCACCGTTTAAAGGCATGGCAAGCCGGAAAGATTTTTGAAATTGTCAGTCATTGTATGTTAAACGAGTAATACAAGCGAAACTCATTAAAACCTATGGTTGGACTTATGCGCTGCGTCGAGTAGTACCTTAAGGCGAGCGCACATTGGCGACAAGACAGTCTACAGACAGACTGCCGCTTTACTAAATCTATGAATCAGCTTAATAGTAGGAATGAAGAAAATACTTTGCCGACAGGTTTAACCGTCAGGTTATATGTAGGTTTAATGATGAAAATGAGTAATTGCCCCGATGCCGATGCCGCATTGGTAGTGTAAGCGAATGTCGTGCTGTGAACCCGGGATTGAATCCCTGGTCGAACGAAATATGTACTTTTCTGATAAAAAAAAAATTGTGTTGGCAGACGAACGTAAATAACAATGACAACTTTCTGCCAGTTGGGGTGTATATTTTTCTGCTACCTTAGTAGTGTAAACATAGGATGCAGAACTGTGAATAAAACATGTTGGCATACTAATAAATAGTTCGATATAATGTAGTTACGTCGCGTCGGCTGAATGAAGGGATTGAGTTAACGTCACAGTCATGTACAGTGCAGTACAGTTAACGAGATTGGCCGCCACTGCGCCGCATTGTTGTTGTGGCGCAAATGAAAAATAGATACATTTTCTTATTATATGTAAAAAAATATTTGCTGTTCTTCTTCTTGCTTAAACTCAAGATTAGCTTCATGCGATTCGGGAAGTTCAGGGAACGTTAAAAATTTCTTAGTAGAATTCTTTATAGAATTCGAGGGCGGTGCAAAGTTCCAATGCAAAATGTTTCAATTTCATTTCATTTTGTTCAAATTCAGCTAATATGATCTTTAAGATCTAGAAACCAGAATAACATACTTATGTGTTTCTAACATTATTAAATATCTAAAGGGTCTCTACTGGTATTAGTTAACTTTATTAGTTACTTCATTTTGCAATTACAATCGTCAATAAATTCATTTCATGGAGATAATTCATCGCAATGAACTTGTGACCATTAAACGCCTATTTACTATGTAGGTAATAAAGTGTCGGTCTAAGTCCATAATGTATGTCTAGGTTATACCTAGCTGCGAATATTACTCTAAAGTTATGACAGTAATATTTATAGATCTGTGATATTCCGCAGCAATTTATATAACTTTTTGACGATTACGCATAGCGTAAGAATATAGATTCTTATAACTTGGCACTTAAGCACGTATATAACCAAGGTCATAGGTCAATATGTAAAACAGAAGTTTGCAGCCTGTCAGTTAGAGGCTAGTTCACTTCACGCCTTAGACCATATAACACGGGACTAGCCTTTGCGAACCACCGCATACAAAAATATTCTGCCAGTTTTCATACAAATGAAGGGGGAAACACAAAGACAGATAAAATTTCATTGCATTTAAAAATGTATTTATCGACAAACGCGTAATGGCTGTTGTGTGTTAATTGTTATTGTACAGTCAACTACAATGTAATGTACTAGTTTAATCATATAAAATGATGTACTGATGTACAGGCTTTTCATAAAGCCAAAAGACCAAATGGTCATGTGCAATGGCAGAAAACAATGCTTAAGTAAGGCGCATCCTGTGGTTAGATGATCTAAGCTTCACGCTGATGGTTAATATGATGCATTTATATATATGAAGCGATTAGGAGAATGACATAGGGTAGGCATAAGCATACTATTCACTATATAGTTAGGAATATTTAGACCCACATAATTAAAAAAAAGTGATAAGGCTGATAAGTCTATTGCTTAAATGGACAAGAGCAGGTTGTGGCCCCTTTTTTTTTACGTGAGGGAAAATCCTCCAAGGATGTTATGCCGGACTCTTACCGACTAAAAAAACCTCACGTAACGCCCAACAGCCTGTGGTTGGGAGCCCCGGGTAAGCCCTCGGAAGGATGTCCCGGGACTCCCAAAAGGTTGTGGCCCCTATCGTTGAAATTTTCAAGCTATGTAATGGGAAGTCAGGGTAATGGCATGGTACCCGGTATCAATGACTTAGCTTACTTTCCAAAGTAGGGGAACGTTGAAGGGTGCTTAACGCAAAATACTAAGCTAGTGGTGTTACGGGTTACCATTACCGATATTTACCGGACATTTGCCTTTTTTGGAGAAATGATTGTGAAGCGCTCGTGGCCCCGCGGACTCAGTGTTCTGTAAACGATCACTGCAGTAAGCACCTTTCACTATGGCCGGTCCATGGATGGGTGACCATCCATGTGATCACTTTGTGACATTTATTTGAGCGTTTCCGTGCTTCGGAAGGCACGTTAAGCCTTTGGTCCCGGTTGTCAGTAAAATGACAGTCGTTAAGCCAAGTTGAAGGCTTTATTTCAACAGCAGGCAGTCACAACCTGCGCCTGTCCATTTAAACACGGCAATACGACTCACAACGTATTACGTGGGACAAATTACAAAAAGCTGAAATGTGGGTATACGGGGTTACAGGAAAAGTCGTGCTAGATCCGTTAAGGGCGTGGAGTACCCATTATTTCTGACTAATTTCACTATGAAACACCCTTCCCTAAACTTAACCCTGTTCGAGATATTCGACTTTTAATATTTTTATTGAAAATTGCCGATTTTTAGGTTACAAATTTTTTTATTTTTATTTTGGGCGCCTTATTTATTTATTTTTGTTGCATTTTGACATGTGTAATAAGATGCTCCAAAACGTCAATCATTGAAATAGTGCAAAAATTAATTGAACATGTCGTAGAAGACAAGTGAAAGTTAAGAAAATATAAAAAATAGTAACAAGTTTATTTTTCTCTAAGGGATATGTAAAAAAAATATTACGGCAGTCGTTCGGCAGATGTTTTTTAAATATCTACATTTCATCAGCTATCTAACGACGTATAGCAATGTAGGGTTGTATTTAAATTCATTAAAAAAAACTTAGTTTCAAAAGCGACAGTGGAGAAGAAAATTAATACTTAAGCCCTAAAAAGTAAAATAAAACAATAGGAAAAGATGAAATGTCATTTATTAAACAAGGTTTTCACACAACTTTTTCATACTCTACAGTTCATGTTCAACATGGCCGCCTCGGTTATGAATACATTTTCGCATCCTTCTACGGAGACCAGTCTTTACTACTCCAGTGGTCAATGTTGTCCTCATTTGATTGGCTGCGTCCACAACCCTTTCTCTTAATTCTTCCACAGACTAAACTGGATTTGGCTCGCTGTACACAAGACTTTTCATAACCCCCCACACATGAAAATCCATGGGGGTTAAGTCCGGACTTCTTGCTGGCCATGGCAACGGCCCACCTCGTCCTATCCATTTATTTGGGTAAGTTGTGTCCAGCCAGTCTCGGACACTTCTTCTGAAATGGGCAGGGCAGCCATCATGCTGGAACCACATGTCCCTGATTAAGTTTAGTGGCAGATCATCCAGCAGATCATTTAAGTCTCCTCTTAAAAAGTTTTCGTATGTTTCCCCATTTAAAGTGTCCGGGAGAAAGTAAGGTCCAATTAAATAATTGGAGATAATGCCCATCCACACATTCACGCTGAATCGACGCTGGGACCCCGTCATTCTTTTCTTATTGGGATTCTTCAGTGCTTTTGGGGCCCAGTAATGTGCGTTGTGATAATTTGTTATTCCATCTTTATCAAATTTAGATTCATCTGTCCACAAGATGTTTTTTAAAAAAATTGGGTCTTC
Organism: Miltochrista miniata; assembly: GCA_933228765.1. Lineage (NCBI taxonomy): Eukaryota > Metazoa > Arthropoda > Insecta > Lepidoptera > Erebidae > Miltochrista > Miltochrista miniata. The sequence continues at coordinate 33,086,609 of OW121747.1, read as the reverse complement.
TATGTCAGCATTCAGCATAAATCTGCAGAAATCTATCCTCCTCGCCGGGTCTCCCTCTTCAACAACGTGTACCGGAGTGTAATGGTACGGGTATAGGCCAGCAGTATGCACTGTAAACCACACTCTCCATTGCGAAAGTTCCAGATCACGGGCAACAATATTAGTGGAAGTAGTTGGATCCGCTCGAAAGCGTTGCACTATCTCATTGTCCTGTTCTTCGTCGCTATTAATTCGTGGTCTTCCTAAATCCGTACTTCGTCTCGAAATAGAGCCAGTTTCTCGAAGTCTTCGATAAACTCTGTCAAAAACGGCCACATCTGGCACTCGACGACCGGGGTAGCGAATTATGTATTCGTTGCGAGCTTGCGCAGACACACAATCACAGTATCGGTAACAAATAAGCATATCCGCATATTCCTCAGGTGTATAGGACGTCATCTTCAACACTTCCGTATCACAAGTACAAATCAGAGTCCGGTTAACAAGCACAGTAGTCACAAATAAGAAGAAATGGTCCAGAATCACAGCCAAGTCGAGAATAAGAGCAAAACGATATCACATCTACTACGTACGAAGCACAAAAGCAGACTATCGACCAAAACAATATCACGTGTTGTATTCCCAACCCCAACCGGTCACTATGTTCTTTCATTCATACTTGCATAAATTGTCACTTGTCTCGCTCGCACGGTGCGTCTTAACTTGAAGGACAATAGGCGCAGGACCATAAGAACTGCTACCTGAAGCGTCCCAACTACTTTTTTTTCTACGAATTGTAATACAAACCCTTTTTTTTTTTCTAAGCGTGTGAAAAATCCTACATGGATGCTATGTCGGACTCCTACCGACTAAAAAACACACGCGTGACACTAAAACCGCCAAATCCAGTTTCGTCTGTGAAAGAATTAAGAGAAAGGATTGTGGACGCAGCCAATCAAATGAAGACAACATTGACCACTGGAGTAGTAAAGACTGGTCTCCGTAGAAGGATGCGAAAATGTATTCATAACCGAGGCGGCCATGTTGAACATGAACTGTAGAGTATGAAAAAGTTGTGTAAAAACCTTGTTTAATAAATGACATTTCATCTTTTCCTATTGTTTTATTTTACTTTTTAGGGCTAAGTATTAATTTTCTTCTCCACTGTCGCTTTTGAAACTAAGTTTTTTTCAATGAATTTAAATACAACCCTACATTGCTATACGTCGTTAGATAGCTGATGAAATGTAGATATTTTAAAAAACATCTGCCGAACGACTGCCGTAATACTTTTTTTACATATCCCTTAGAGAAAAATAAACTTGTTACTATTTTTTTATTTTCTTAACTTTCACTTGTCTTCTACGATATGTTCAATTAATTTATGCACTATTTCAATGATTGACGTTTTGGAGCATCTTATTCCACATGTCAAAATGCAACAAAAATAATAAATAAGGCGCCCAAAATAAAAATAAAAAATTTTGTAACCTAAAAATCGGCAATTTTCAATAAAAATATTAAAAGTCGAATATCTCGAACAGGGTTAAGTTTAGGGTAGGGTGTTTCATAGTGAAATTAGTCAGAAATAATGGGTACTCCACGCTCTTAACGGATCTAGCACGACTTTTTCTGTAACCCTGTATAATATGCCTCTGCCTACCCCTTCGGGGATAAAGGCGTGATGATGATAATTTTCATGAAAGGCATTTTGGAAATCGTTAAAGTTGGCCTTCACTTAGTTACCATTGTAGTAAATATATGAAAGTGATTTTTAAATTCATTGAAAATTATTAAAACATAATAAAACTGGACTAAGTTCACAAAAAATAATATGAAAATTAATTAGTTTATTAGGATTCTTGTATTATTATAGAACAGAATATTAAAAAAAGAAATAAATAAATATTGATGGACATTTTCACATAACATCATCTAGCCCAAATTAGGCTAATCTATCTATATATATAAAAATCAATGCCACTTTTCGTTGTAATTTTATAACTCGAGATCGGGCTCACCTATTCAAACCAAATGTTTAGGCTTTGTTCTGACTATTTAGTAGATGGTTTATGTGACGTTTGCACAATATCGGTCGAGCGGTTCTTCATTTATCACGCAAACGAAGTTGCGCCGGTTAGCTAGTATAGATATAAATTTTGGTAATTACTAATAAAAAGTAAAGTACATACCAATACGAATATACAACCTCTTTATTAGTACAGGTATATTTCTATTGAAATGAGAAAAAAAAATTACCTTGGCTAATAAATAAATTGAAATACCTATCTAATTATTTCCAAACTGTCTTTCTTAACAAATTTAACTAATTATTAACATACCAGTGCAGGTGCAATAAATTATTTTGAAAAAATATGCAGAATATGACACCGTTTATTGTGTAAGTTGTAATAATATTAGATACGACAGTTTTGCACACAGCCAAGGATCTGACGGGTCTTCTTTTAATTTTTTTAGAATTAAATTGTCTTGTGTATTGGTGACTTCCCTACAATTGTATAATGCGTACCTATCATGTAAAGAACTTTCTATATTCCAATTTCTAATTCTTTTTGTCTCGGTTTTTAGTATTTATGTAATATTATTTGTCTAGATCTCATAGCACAAACTTAGATGATGTTGTGTAAGAATATAGTACAATATTAATTTTATATATGAAATTCTAGTATTGCAATGTTAGTCAGTTACCATACCATACTCCACCGAAACGGCTGCGGCTTGACCGATTTTTGTGAAAATATGCATATTCAGTAGGTCTAAGAATTTGCTACTATATAGTTATACCCTTAAGTGACTGGGAATAACATTCCACGCGGGTGGAGCCGCGGGCATCAGCTAGTTTTTTTAAAAGAAACAATTAGGAAAAACGCTAAGCTGAAGAAAAAGTCGAATGAAAAAAAACCGTAGCATTGACATATTACGCTATGACTGTGTCAGTCTATTGTAATAGACATAGCTTCGCATTTTTGCATTTTCCCATGAAGGTCACATCTTACTTGTCATTATATTCAGCAACCTCTTTGGTACGACCTGTGAGTTCATTCATCATTTCGTGGAATATACTAAGAAGTGAACCGGTTTATCTCGGCACTACTGCGATCATGGGAGCCGAGAACAATGGGAAATAAACACGAATTCGCGTTTAAACGATGGAATAGAACGCAGTGAGGGAAGATAATAAGTGTACATCAATGATGTTATAGTAAAAAAGAGGTAGATATCGCATCAGCGCTCAAAAACTGTTGCGGACAAAGTCATACAATTGTTATAATTCCATTTAGTCGGCTAATAGCTGCGAGCGAAACAAGTCGTGTTGTGGTCTGCTGCTGTGTGCAAACGACACAGATAGCTATTCCTCTCTGTTTTAAACGTTTTGTATTCTCTATCGCATTCATAGATGAAATCTATTAGGTACCGATAGGTAAGCACGTGAAATTATAACTCAACATAACTGAAAGCTGGTTTGTATGAAGGTAGCATATCTTTACTTAAATATCATTGGTGTATATGCTTTTTTATAAATTTTTTAGAGGGGCTCTTTATATAAACTTATCTCTTTTACCAAAGATAATAGTATAACATACAGATAGGCAACTCCCTACCTCCCACTTAGCAAGCTTCCCCACCCCCGCCACTGCCACCACCCCTGTCATATAGTTGGAGGGTATTTTGAGGGAATATTTGCTTAGCTTTAGTGGTCACACACACATTCAAGCTCTGTACAAACATAGCGTGTTTTAGTGTAGGTGACAGAATTGAAAACAAATCATTTGTATGGAGTTTCCGCCCTGTGATTATACTCGTATATTCTGCTCATAGCGTATAAGTTAGAATCTAATATCAGTAATCAATTTGACAATAGCTTCCTCGATTGGAAAACTCAATTTTTTTGCCGAGAAGTGTTAATTTTTGTGTTTTTTTTAAAGTGTGGAAACGGGACAAAAACCAATTTATCGAGCGCATTTGTCGAGAAATCGAGGAGCATTCATGCAAAATACAAAGCTCAGATCTGTTCAAGAAGGTGAAATTGCTGCTCGGAGCCGTTCAGATTTGGGAAGGGTGTGAGGCAGGGCTGCATTCTGTCCCCTATTCTCTTTAACATATATGGAGAATATATTATGAGACGAGCTTGCGAAGACTGGGAGGGTGGCGTCACGATTGGCGGTACTAAAATAACAAACCTTCGCTATGCGGACGACACTACATTACTGGCTGCCAGTGAATCAGAAATGGTTTACCTCCTGGGCAGAGTGCAGGAAATTAGTTTCCAACTAGGTCTCAAAATTAACCACACCAAAACAAAAGTTATGGTGCGCTTGGTCTTGAGGTGGTCAGCGACTTTGTTTATTTGGGCTCTAATATTAACGACTCTGGGTCATGTGAGAAGGAAATTAGAAGACGTATTGGGATGGCAAAAAGCGCTATGTCACAACTGCATCAAATATGGAGAGACCGTAACATCTCAAGAAAAACCAAAGTCAAACTGATTCACTCACTGGTATTCTCCATATTTAGCTACGGGGCAGAAACGTGGACTTAGAAAAAGGCAGACCGAGACCGCATGTCGATGCGGTCTCGGTCTGCCTTTTTCAAAGTCCACGTTGAAATGTGGTGTTGGAGGAGGATGCTACAGATCCCATGGACTGCCTTTCGCACGAACGTGTCTATTCTGCGCGAACTCGGGATCGAAACCAGACTGTCGACTATGTGTCTCCGCAGGGTACTCGATTTCTTTGGTCACATTGCCAGGAAAGATAACCGTAACCTGGAACAACTAATGGTTACTGGAAAGGTTGACGGAAGGCGTTCAAGAGGCCGTAGTCCAACTAGATGGTCAGACCAGATACGCACTGCGTTGGACACTGGATTATATGAGGCGCTGAGAGCATAAGTGGATCAACCTCAAAACAATAAATCTGAGATAGAGGGATCTAATGACTTTAACATTTAAACAAAGTTAAATAGCAAGAAATTGAGGAGGAAGGTTTGTATCTTTATTGTTGCATTTTGATGGAATTAAAGAACAGTTTCAAAGGGTTATCGTATATTTTCATATAAGTTATTATTTATATTTATTTTGTGGGTTGGACCACTTTTGCATTTATCTATTTAGTAGTTTGACCTTCTTTTAATGTGAATGTTATAGAGACATTTTCGTTAATAAAACTGTTTTTAATTAATAAAAAACATTTTTTTGTTTGTGTATTTTATGTGTATGTTGCCTTTGTTTTTTTTTTATACCACCAAGGTGGCAGACAAGCATACGGCCCACCACATGTACCGGTGGTCACTGCTGCCTATGGACGTTTGCAACCCTGTAAAAACCTTCTTAGACCCCTTTTGAAGAACCTTATACTGTGTAGGCGTTTGGGAAGCCCGAGGCAGGGGATCATTCCACAATCTAAACGTACGCGGAGAAAGCCCCTACCGGATCTAACCGTGCTCCAACGCTCCGGACGCTAAGTATGAGTATGAGGATGAACACCCTGTCTGTGGCGAGCGGTGCGGTGGTAGAACGTAGCCGTGGGCATTATATCAAACAATTCTTCAGAGCACAAACCATTGTACAGGCGGTAGAACACGCACAAGGAGGCAAAGTCTCTCCTGTCGCGAAGAGGTTCCACACCACCTGCAAGCATAGGATCGTTGACCACTCTCATGACTCGCCTTTGTATATATATTAATAAACTAGCTGACCCTCGCAACTTCGTTTGCGGCACATGAGAGTTAGAAAAAGAGAAGTATGGTATTATTGGTATTAATATTTTGAGTAATATAATGTTTCCCGTCGCATTTACTCTCGTCGCGCCTAGTCTCGTCGCGTCGCTTATATACATTAGAGCTGACCCGCACAACTTCGTTTGCGTCACATGAGCGAGAAAGAGAGAGGTGTAGTATTAATATTTAATGTAAAATAATGTTTCCCTTTGCATATACTCCCGCCGCGCCGCATAGATTCTTTAGAGCTGACCCCCACAACTTCGTTTGCATCACATGAGATGAGAAGGAGGTGTGGTATTAATATGTAAAGTAATATAATGTTTCCCGTTGCATTTACTTCCACCCGTCCTTTTTTTGGTACGGAACTTATGTGTGTCCGACTCGCACTTGGCAGGTTTTATCGTTCAGTTGATTGGCTACCACTGCAGAGCACGTTTACCTACTTCCGTCGCGTCGCTCATCAAAACTTATTAAAGGGGTTATTGTAAGTGAACCTTAAAAGATAGGCATATGCTGTTGGCTACATTTTTTTGTAACTTTTAAAGGGGAACATTTTTGTAATACAACATTTTCACGTAACTTTAACCATTTACGCAACGTACGCAGTGGAAGCTCTCAAAAGAAAGAAATTTTCCCCGTTCTCGAAACACTATTTATGGCTGCTCCGCTCCTATTCGCATTAGCGTGATTTTATATCGCCATTAGCCATCCTCATAAATGGACTATTAAACTGTAAAATAATTTTCGAAATCCAACCAGTAGTTTCTGAGATCCTAGGACAAACAAACTCTTCAGTTTTATAATATTGTGAGCGAACCTTAAGGAACAGACAAATTAGGTTATTGTGAGCGAACCTTAAGAGATAGACATATGCTACCGCGAACTTTTTTTTAGAACTTTTTAAGAGAAACAATATTGTAATACTCAATTTTTACGTATCTTCAACTATTTACGCAGCGTACGCCTCGGAAGCTCTCTGACAGTAAAAAATATTCCCCGTTTTGAAACATTATTGATTGCTGCTTCGCCCCTATTCGTCTTAGAGTGATGTTATATAGCCTATAGCCATCCTCAATAAATGGACTATCAAACTGTAAAAGCATTTTTGAAATCCAACCAGTAGTTCCTGAGATCCTAGCGTTCAACCATACAAACAAACAAACAAACAAACTCTTCAGCTTTATAATATTAGTATAGATATAATGAATAAATAAGTGTCTTAAGTATACATTTAAAGAAACTGTTAAAAACCAAATAATACTTTGAGGTTAGACCACTGCTTTGGCGCGCTTTCTACAAACTCATATTAGAAAAGTGGGCTTACCCTCTTGGCCCATTTTTCTTTTGTACAGATTACTAATTTTTAATGGTGCATAAATAGTTTGTAACAGTGCCATCTCTTAGAATAAGTGAGAAGGTTGGTTGATCCACTTTTCTCTTGAAGTAGATGCAATTTTGCACCTTTTACACAAGTAATCTAAATTATCGTTTTTTGTGGGTTGGCCCACTTATGTTCTCAACGCCTGATATAATGCTTTCCACATTGCCAAAGATCGCAACAGATGGCGCAATATCGTCAGAGAGAGAGTGATTCAGAGGGGGAATCACGACCCTCAGTAATGAGGAGCACGACGCATTTCATTTAGAAAACGTGAAAAAAGTACTCAAACTAAACATTGAATTTGAAACATTTGAGCTAGAAACTTTGCACCGCAAAAATATCTAAAGCATGAAGTGAAAGTGGTTTTATGATACAAACGATCTTACATGAGATTTAGATAAGACAAGATAACTTACATGATATTTGTGATATTGATCATAAATCCAGTTCATACAAAGGTCACTTTTCATACTTGAAGCGCGTTCAGCTTTTGTTGAAGCGATGTGTGTTGCGATAAATTTTAATATGGCCGTGATCCTGAGGTCTAAGTCAGTCTAACGTGCCAGCCGATAAACTTGCAAACTAACGGACAAAGTAATTTTATAAAATATGGAAGTTGAAAGTTCAAGGTAATCGCTGCCAGGGGTGGACTACCACACCGACTGAATTGTCGACTCCGTGGTGTTCTCAAGATATCGCTGCTTTTTATGTAATAACTAGATTTTACTAGATGATGCTCGCCGCTTCGCCCGCGTGAAATTCGGTACCCCTTCCCGCTTTCCTTAGGAACATATTACCGGTAGTAGCCTATGCTTTATTTCAGACTAAAAGCTAACTCTGTACCAAATTTCATCCCAATCGGTTCAGCTGTTAGAGCGTGATTGAGTAACAAACATCCGAACATCTTCACAAACTATTACATTTATAATGATTAGTAGGACAAGAGGAGATGGATTTAAAAATATAAGTTTGTTTATCAGTTGTCTAGACCCTAGAATCAAGTATAACTTAATCTGAGCTAGATGTCACTGTATAAAATGCCCCACACTCTCCGACAAAGTTCTGTTCTAAACATGTGAACAACCTATTCATTTCAACATACTAATCCGATTCGTGACCCGATCATCATAATAATTATCATAATAGGCATAATGTTTATCTAAAGATTAACTAGAAGTGACAAGTCCATCTCCTAATGAGAGTTTTTTTTAATTCTAGTACTGTTATAAGTTTGTTTTCGCTTTGTCCTTTTTGGTCTTTGTCCTTTTTTTTCCAATGTTTCTTCTGGTCACATTTTTTTCCACATTTTACTTATGTTACCGTTGGATCCAGATTTTCATGGCACAAGACAATCTCATTTGCGAGTGCAAAATTTTACAGATACTGTTTTAGTCGGAATAGTGGTGAATGGCTCTGGAATTATGACATTCGACAGACATCGAAATTCACATTTAAATGTTTACCTCGTTGGAAAGTCTGATGAAGCGTTAATGCAAATTGTTATTGAAATAGCAACATTGTATCAGTGCGGTTCTCCATACCTTAAATTTCCCAATATTGTAAATTTTGCAGTACTATAAATAATATAAATGTTTCTGGACATTCTCACACAGCATCATCTTGCCTAAATTAAGTTAATGTAAGCTTGCGCTGTGAGATCCGAATTGGACCTTATTTTGAACATCGGATCAATCACGAATTGGAGCAATCGCGCCTAAAGGATCTAGACGACTGATAGTCATACTTATATATTTAATACGACAATAAGAAAATACCCAAACACCCAAACAAACATTTGTAGATCACACAAATATTTGGACCGACCTTTGAATCGAACCCAGGACTCCAGTGCGGCAGGCGGTTGCACTACCGAATGTGGCACCAAGGCAGACATACTATAGGTACCTATGTGGTCTTTTAGTTAGCTAAACTTCTTTCTCATTATGTAATAAACGGTAGTTTCCGATCGCTAGTTTATTAGAACAGTGAGGATTCATGAATTAAACAATAGAGTCTCTTAATTTAAACATGTTTTTCGATATCTCACACCCGCGTTAGTCCCACTTACATAAAAACCCCACAATCTTACGGTTTTTCTTCTACTTCATGTAACCTTCCATCCTCTACAACTTCAATCCTGTCTAAGTTATTGGGATTTTGTAGAAGGGTAATTTTCTTGATCTCTGAGTACGAATACATTTATAGACTAATTATTATATTATGAATATTACGTCACAAAATCACTTTTCTCCAATAAAATTAATATGCATATTTTATGACCGCAATGACCTTTTAAGGCATTTCTATTTAAGAGAATTTCCGTGCTTCGAAAGGCACGTAAAGCCGTTGGTCCAGGTGTTAACACGGTAGTCGTTACGCCAAGTCAAAGGTCCTCCTGTCCGGCTCAACAAGGCAATAAACTCATCATTTATTACGTGGGACAGGCCACACTGGTGAAATGTGGGTATATAGCATATATATCTACCATATTAGGGAAAAAGGTGTTATTTCAGTTATTACCTTCTCCTATTAAACAACAAAAAAGAAAGAAGTAGCGAAGTTCGTCAAAGGGAAATAAGCATTCATATTTATATAGCAGATCTAAAAGACACAAGCAAAAATAAACAGGCAATTTATTATAATACAAGAGTTAAGATAAAAATAGTAGAGAGATAAAATAGCCCCGTTTTAATAGGACAATAAAAATTCTAATAGTGTGTATTTGATTGGCGACAAACGACAATGGCTGAAGCCGTCGAATATATAAGATAACGGTATACGGATACGGATGGCCAGTGGTATACATGATGACGATTATGACTGTTACCAGTGATGATTCAGTTGATCAGCAGACAGAGTACCGTTCTGTGATAAGCTTTGAATTGATTTTAATTTGCTACTCGCGAGATATGCGACTGGTAGAATTGCTAGTAGGTATATACGTTCTCACGGCCTGTGTTCTTGTATAGTCATCTCATTACTCAAGTATCACGCTGAATCTGACGGGACCGTACGACACAGATCGTATATTTTCTATGTCGTATCCGTGGGTAATGTTAGGTATTCTGTCTTGGTCAAGTTTTGAATGGGTGCCCATAAATAAAGATCATAACGATGCGTTAACAAAGCTGAGCGGGATCTTTCATTGGCTAAAATGTATCGTAAGGAGTTTACAAAACTGGTTCGATGTTTTATGTCTGTTTATCTCGTACTTACGTACGTAAACATGTGAAGGTATCGAGTAGAAATTATTACCATACATTAAGGTCTATGGTCACTTGAAGCTGTAAAAATATCAAACTTCTAAACGCAGAAAAATGTTACGACCGCTTATGTCGTCGTCGTCCATGCCCTCAACAGACAGACGGAGGGACGAACGGGCGAATGGATGGATGGACGGATGTACGGAAGTTTACGGAACCTTCGGTACAGGAGTCCAACTCGCACTTGTCCGGTTTTTTTTTCATTTTGATAGCGTTACTTTTGTTGAATAACTCGAACATTTTTCTATGTTTTAGTGCTGTTGTATGTATGTATTGAGTCCGTATATTTCTATGTCTAAACTCTCTAGCAAGTTTTGCCTTTACATACCATCGGGATGAAACTTGGCAATTTTTTTGGGACGGTCCATAGACGATTTTTCTCCACTTCCAATTTCGAAATTCAAACCGAAAGTGGGTCTACTACGACGTGAGGTGAGCTAAGTCTATATCAATTCAGAAGTGAGCTTCAAGCTGTTTCCGACCCAACTTTAGTCGATAAACGTAGTTAGGGCGAGTTTCCACTGATACAGAGCTAGCGAAATGGAGAGGAGCCACATAGTGGTGCCGGTGTCCTTAACGATCATTAGGGATGAATTTGATACACGATCCATCTGAATTTGAACCGATTTAAAATCGATACAATTACTGAGATGAACCCACTGTTAACGGAGATTAACTGGAATATCTTGTGTTATACTCTTAAAAAATAAGATTTATTTCGAGCTGCCCTTTTGAGCGTTCCGTGCTTATAGGGTAAAAACGGGACCCCATTCATTAGACTTCACAGTCTGTCTGTCTGTCACGAGACTGTATGGGCCTGTCCACATCACCACGGCACGACGTCGTTGCCGTGGAACGGTGCGGTGCTGCGCCGGGGCGCGGCGGGTTCCCTGCCGTGCCTTGTAAATTTTCGGTACATTTCTTCACTAAATACCAGATAAATAGTAGTTTCGAGTAGCTGGGGTGGGGCATGATCGGTCTTGCGGGACCCTAGCCACTTGAAACTACTTTAACTGGTATTTAGTGAAGAATGTACGGCGACTTGTAACTTTGCGGCGTCGTGACGTACATTTTTACGGTACGGCAACGTAAATTCCTACGTCACGGCAACGCGCCGTGCTACGGCGCGGCGCCGCACCGTTCCACGGCGACGACGTCGTGCCGTGGTGATGTGGACAGGCCCTATCTCGGAAACCGTGACGCTAGACAGCTGAAATTTTCACAGATGATGTATTTCTGTTGCCGCTATAACAACAAATATTAAAATCAGAAAAATGAAGTATTAAGGGAGACTCCCGTATAACAAATGTGATTTTTGTATGAAAGCATTGGAAGCCTTAACATTTCTTTCTATACCATACCGTAGCGAAATTAAAACTTGATTTAAACGCAATCACCTAGTTATTCAAAAGCATATTTTGTAAAAAAACACTAATTTGTTCATGATAATAATCTGACGGCAACTGAAATAGTCTTTATAGTTACGGTTTGTTGGCGATACGCTCGTTTAGCATACGATGACGTGACGCAATGGACCTAGTTACTCATGTTATTATTTATTTTTCAACACCCTAGCTCATAAAGACTTAAGTATGCAGTTTTCAGTTTTATAATTGCATCCTTAATATAGTATTGCGTTCATATCCACCAGAGTGCATAATAGAATGGGCTCTGAAGCGAAGAGATCAAGGTACTTGATGAACTTACATAGATTTTCTTTCTATTTAATACTAACCTACTCGTGTGTCCCGCGTTGTTCCCGTTTCCGTGGGAATACGGGAATAAAAATAACGGTTATGACACCAGGGGATAGGTATAGTTTTCCAACAGTGTAAGAATATTTCTAATTTAGTAGTTTCGAAGCCTATGCAATGCACACAAACTAATGAAGATAGAAACATGAAATTCGGTCTGTAATTTTCTTTTGTGACGTAGAGATCCATTAGGAAAGGATTTTTCGAAATTTGTGTACAATAGCGTATGAAACAATGCATGAAATATTCGAAAACGCATTAAGTAGCATGGGCGTAACATTACATACAATCTTAGAATCATATATATTAGAAGGTAAATAGTATTTTTATATTTTGAGATAGTGTTTACTTGTTTAGGACTAAGTTCGCCCCTGCTCTCATATGTCACTCACCCGTGACTACTGTGAGAAGCAAAGGAAGGTGAAATATAGTAGTAATTACAGTTGTGAAATCTGTATTTAACAAATTACCGGATGGCTTACCCTATCTATGCCCAACAGAAACCTTTCTCCATTTTTGATTTAATGTTTGAATCCTCATGGATGGTATGCGTGACTCCTACCGACTAAAAATCTCACGTATTCTACCTAACATCCTACGAATGGAAGCCCCGGGCAAGCCCTTGGAAGGATACCCCCTGGGGTAGAGTTACCTATTTATATATACAGGGTGTGGCGTAAATAGTGGTCCAACCGTCAGGGTGTGATAGAACAGATGCCCATCTATAACATACTACAATTTCATCCAAATTTACCCAAGGGTTGCAGAAAAAAAGAACTTTTTTTGAAAAATCGTCCCTTTTTTGTAAAGTTGGCTGTAGATTATAGGAAAACCGCTATTTCTGATTTCTGTTTCTTCTCTCTTAAAGCTAAATACACAAGCTATCAAAAAATAATATAGTTAATAAAATTCCACCACAAACGTTTGAAATAAATATAAGTTCATCTCAATTTTCTCTCTAATTTTAAGGTATCATTAAAATTGTTCAGCGTTTTTTATAAAAAAAATATCTACTATATACTATACTACCCAAACGTTTAAAAATATGCTTATGTTATACTGATTTCAAAATGGTACCATGAAAGGATATCGCATAAAAAGAAACTAGTAATTTTTGGCTATTTCTACTTTTTACGATTCTCATCGTCACCTTCATGGTAAATTTTAAATATTGATTATTTCATCTATTTTTATAAACAAACACAAAGCGTTTGGTAAGTTAAGTAACATATATAAGTCAACAAGTTAAATTGTGAGTCAGATTTACAAGAATAAGGTTTTGAATTATTTGATCCCACGTAGGGGACGCGACGATCCACGAAGGTGACGCAGTAGCTTTACAGACATTATTAATCATTATTTAAGTACAAATTATAAGTTAATTTGTTCTGCCGAATAGTTATAATTATGGTAACAGCTACTTAACTAAAAACAATTACCAGATCCTATACCTACACATGCTTTTGACGTAAAAGTTATTCTGGAACCACATATTATAAAAATAGCACAGTACATCTCTTTGGCACAAAGTGGCAAATTATCAGTTGTCTAGATCCCATAGCATAAGCTTATATTGTCTTAATTTGGGCTAGATGTTGTGTGAGAATGTCCGAACCTGGCTACTTATAATGGAAGCACTCTGCAGCTGGACGATCGGCTCACCGAACTCGAGGTAGAACTGGGTCGCATAAACTGGCACATACTGGTGTTGTGCGAAGTCCGAAGAAAGGGGGAGGACACGCTAACCCTTGGGTCGGGTGACCTATTCTACTTTCGGGAAGGTGATGGAAGACATTCTTCCGAGGGCAGTGTCGGCTTTACGGTGAAAAAGGAACTCGTTAGCAGCATTGTGGAGATCAGCAGTGTTTCGCCTAGGGTAGCATACGTAATACTGAAACTTACCAACAGGACTCCCTGAAGGTGATTCAGGTGTACCTATGCCCCGACTTCGAGAAGCACTGACGAGGCAGTTGAGACAGTGTACGAGGACGTGGTGAAAGAATTACACGGTGCTGCCATGACTCACTACAATGTTATGATAGGGGACTTCACTGTCAAAGTGGGAGTACAAGAACGCGGTGAAACTAAAATCGGAGTTTTTGGTGTTGGGCGTAGAAATGACCGGCGGCCGCGGGGGAGTATGCTTATCAACTTTCTTGAGGCTCAGGGGCTCTTCTTGATGAACTCATTCTTTAAGAAGAAGCCCCATAGAAGGTGGACTTGGCGAAGCCCCAACAAGGTCACAAGGAACGAGATAAAATTCATCATGTCGGACAGGAGGTGTATATTTATAGAATATGTCTCTGTGATCAACAGGTTTAATACCGGAAATGAGAGCGTCTCTGAATTTAGACTTCGCGTCGAAAGGGCCCGGACGATGAAGCCTACTCTCTAACCTACTGCGCTCCAAATAGCTTTGTGTGCCGAGAAGTTTCAATTGGAGCTTCAAAATCATTTCGATCTGCTGGAAACCGCTGGCAACGATCACTATAAGGCCGACACTGTAGTCAGGACGCTACAACAAGTGTCCCGAAGGTTTCTGTCTGGAAAAACGGTGTTCCAAGCTTTTGCCCGAGACCCTCGAGCTCATGAGAATTAGACGGGAAACGCCATCTACATTTCATTGAAGTGCGAAAATTAGGATGCATGCTGTGTTCGCACCGAGTTCTCGGCTGCTCGGCGCTCATTTAGACTCAGTTCTAAATGAGCGATGTTGAATAGTCTTGCCGAGAATCCAGTTTGCGAACCTCAATAAAAAAATAAAAATAAAAATCTATGCATACTTACGTCTTCGTCAGACCAGAGAGATTTAAACATCAAAATCCGAAAGCTGATATGACGCGACCTCAGACGTTATAACACCAACATCGTAGAGGCAGCGATCACACTAAATTGGGGTACTAAAGTTTTTACCCAACAGCTCGGAAGACCTCGTCTGACAAAATTGAAGATAGCGGGTGGCAAAACCGAGACCTCGAGGTTCGAGATTCTCGAAGAAGTTAGGAGCTTCTACAGAGACCTATATGCATCACGGAAAAAAAGACCGACAGGACCTAGAGACCGTGACCACAGAGCCCCACTAACGCGCCACTATACCGAAGACATTCTGGATATTGACCAGGGCGAGGTCAGGGCTGCTCTCGAACAACTAAAAACCAATAAATCCCTGGAGAGGACGGAATAACGACTGAGCTTCTTAAAGCTGGCGGGACTCTAGTTCTCAAAGAGCGGACGAGTCTCTTTAATTCCGTCCTCCAACAGGGACAAACACCTAAAGCGTGGAGCGGGAGTGCGGTGGCTCTGTTTTTCAAAAAAGGTGACAAGACCATGCTGAAGAATTATATCGTCTGCTTACTGGTAAAATATGTTAACTGCACATTTCCTTGAACTGAGATTATAAGCTTTGAAAGTTTCATCGATTTAAAACTATCATTAAAATATTTTTTTTATAAAATACTTTAATGCCAAATGATAAATAAAATATTCAACTGTATCTCATTTGAATTAAAGCAACACATTCTTCAGAAAATCAGGCAATAAATCAGTTATTATTGTCCTAGGTCATGCACTTAACTGGTCTTACCTGTAATTAAAAAAAAAATGTGCGTGTAGAACAGATCCATGGATTTATTGGGTAAAACTCTGCATTTAACTCATTTTTTTTACTTGTAGGAATTTAAATACATTATGATAATATGATCGTAAATAAATGAATTTAACTTATTTTAGCTTAAAGTTCATGGGAACGTAAATACCACATCTTTCTACATTGAAAAAATCATACAGTGATATATTGTCATTTATTTGTGCTGTTTAGTTTTAATTCGATGTTAAGGTGATTTACCTCTGTTTATCTGAATGATTATTACTATTTCATTGTTGTTTATCATATTGTTAACTAAGGTATCTTTGTATTAAACGGTCCTAGCAGTTATTTTGTTTTGCCAGTAGATAGAGCATCGAAAATTACATGTATATGCATACATAAGTCATTTTAGATAAAAAATGCATTTAATATGTTTTACCAGTAAGCAGACGATATACCCATCTCACTCCTTATCCATGTTTACAAGTTGTTCTCGAGAGTAGTCACAAACCGCCTTGCCGGAAAACTCAACGAGTACTAGGTACCTAAATGTATATAAGTTGATATAAGTATAAGGTAGTAGGTGCCTTGATTAAGCTTTAGGTGGCATGACTCTTTCGGATACATCTTTCTAAAGAGTTACCCGGGGCGCCTAATACTAGACGGGTAAGTAGGTACGGTGTGAGGTTTAGACGGTATGGAATGTGGTTTGGATCTGGCATAACGTCCGGTGGGATTTCTACTCCTATAAAAGGGCTTAACACGGAATGTTATAGGTATTGCTCTGTCCTTTGCCATGATTATAGGTACCTACTTATTTGTTCTGCTATTATTCCACTACATATCTACTACAATACGACGAATGTAAAAGAGTGCCACTCTTACTGAAACTAGTCAAAGATCACCTTCGTGGCATAAACTCACCTTCGTGGGTAAAACGCCACGAAGGATGTGACACGAAGGTAACGAAAACATAGCTTTTTTTTAAATTCCGACCAAGTTTAGCCGTTACGTTTTAAATCAAATACTACACAAATATCTCAATTAATTTGCGGTTCCGATGAAAAAACTCTGACTTCAATAGCTATTATACAATGTACAAAAAGTCACCCACGAAAAGTACTCGAATTAAGTTTCAAATGTAGAAACTTACTGATATTTTTTTTCTCAAGGAGCCAGGAGTTACACGTTGCACTTCTGCGATGCCCGATCACGAATAACGTTCAGTTAAGTTGAGTTTTGTTATTGGGGCGGTCGTTTTGGTCAACAGTAAACCGTTTACTACGCAAATTTAAAGTACCTAGATTCGTGTGACCGATGTATATTGTGTTTTAAGTTCTAAATAATAGTTAGAAGATTTTTTTTGTAATACTGTGTGTGTAGTGTATGTTATTACGGTGAATTTAGTGCATGTAACTTTAAAATCTATAGAAATTTGATGAAGCAGTAACCAAATGTTTAACTGAATCGGGAAGTGTGACACGAGTAGAATGCGAAAAATGACCCCGATTTTGACCTTTCGTGTTAATTTTTGGTATGAATATTTACTGCTATTGCAACAAATTTCATGTATTTTATAGCTTAATATCTGTTTTATCCATTATTTTAAAACATTTCTTTCTAACTCATACGGTTTAGAAAATATAAGCGTGTGACCATCAAATTTAAGCAACCAGTAGAAATAGCCTTTTACTGTTAAAGTTCAAAACGGGTTAAGATAAAAACCGGCCAAGTGCGAGTTGGACTCGCGCACGGAGGGTTCCGTACCAAAAAACAAAAAAAGTCTAATGTTGCATGACTTGCATGGGAGCCAACTATTTTCTTTTTTTTTATTAAACGCGAGGGAAAATTCTTTATAGGTGCTATGCCGAACTCCTACCGACTAAAAACCTCACGTAACGCCCAACAGTCGGGAGCCCCGCGTTAGCCCTCGGAAGGATGTCCCAGTAAATGTCCATTTTGTTTTAATTAAATTTATTTTTTATGTAAATACACTGCTCGATATTCTGTAAGTATTTCAAGCGTCTACTGGTTGCCCATATAATAAATACATAATAAATAAACCGGCCAAGTGCGAGTTGGACTCGCCCATGAAGGGTTTCGTAGCAGCAAGTAACATAATATAAAAGTTCTTATAGTTCGTTGTAACTTGGATTGATGTTTTAACACGTTCGCATTTATATCGATTTTTCTAACCGAAAATTGCGGTTTATGACGTATTAAAAAAAAACTACCAGCTCTATCTCGTTCAAACCAATTTTCGTTGGTAGTTTATATGGCAATGTACATCATATAGTTTTTTTAGATTTATCATTTTCTTAGTTTAGAAGTTAGAGGGGGGGGGGACACACATTTTTCCACTTTGGAAGTGTCTCTTGCGCAAACTATTCACTGTAGAAAAATATGACTTTAGGAACCTCAATAGCATTTTTGAAGACCTGTCTGTAGATATCCCACACGTATGGATTTGATGAAAAAAAAAATTTTGAGTTTCAGTTCTGAGTATGGGGACCCCCAAAATTTACTGCTTATTTTCTAGTTTTATATAAGAATCTGAATGCGGTTCACAAAATACACCTAGTTACTAAGTTTCAATAGCATAGGCCTTATAGTTTCGGAGAAAAGTGGCTGTCACATTATAAATACGGTACGTCTACAACATCGTTTCATGTATTGAATTGTGTGTTTGTACGTAAATATTGTTAATACTGGAGAAAAATCTAAAATACGGTCTCTTTGTTTACTGTTTCCTACGAAATTGCTATCTTTGAAATATTACAGCGACCTTAAGTAATCTGCTGAAAGCGTTGTTCACTTTTTAAAGAAAAATATTTACGAGGAAAGTCGAACAATAAATTAGTATGTGACCCGTATATTGTTCAATCACGGCGACACGAAATTAATTTCGTTGGGCAATATTTGATTGTGCTATACCTTCTAAAGTATTCATTTAATTCGCATGGTGTAAAGGGAATTAATAAGCTTGATGATTCAAGCCAACTAGATATCGTATTTAGATTGAGAAGGATACCTTATTACCTAATATATAAGATAAAATGGCCAAAAAACACGTTTGTTGTATGGGAGCCACCCTTAAATATTAATATGTTTTTGTTTTTAGTATTTGTTGTTATAGCGGCAACAAAAACACATAATCTGTGAAAATTTCAACTCTCTAGCTATCACCGTTCATGAGATACAGCCTCCTGACGGACAGACAGACAGACAGACAGACGGACAGCGAAGTCTCATGAATAGGGTCCCGTTCTTTACCCTTTGGGTACGGAACCCTAAAAAATGACCAAAATCAACTTACATACATCACGCTTATAACGTTTTGTTCATAGTAATAGTTCATAGTCAACATTATTATTATTTATTTAAAATTTTATAACCTAGATAGCGCCCGCGGCTCCACCCGCGTGGGATTTTGTAACTATTCTCGCTTTTATTTATTTTCTATCTGGATTTCTGTTCCCGTTCCATGAGGGATTTTGTGAGTTGTGAGTGTAGATGTATGAATATCAGGATGTCTGAATGCATACTCTTTTTGCGATAGATTATAGTTGGGAATACAACACAAGCCGCTTTTTATCTCGGGAATATGATCCCACCTGAAATGGGAATAGTAACAAAATTCCTCGCAGGCGACATCAAAGTCGCGGCTGGACGTCCAACCATGACCACGTGCAGCAACGTGCCCGAAACGTCGGTGAATGTAAGTAAATAGTATTTCGCGTGAAGTGTTAAAAACCGCAATAGGTTAAAAAAATCATAACCGTGATGGCGCTCGCGGTTCCACATGCTAGGAATTTGTCATGGAATGGGAACAGAATTTCATATAGAAAATAAATAAAAGCGAGAATAATTACAAAATCCCACGTGGGTGGAGCCGCGGGCGCTATCTAGGTTATAAGATTTTAAATAAATAATAATAATGTTGACTATGAACTATTACTATGAAAAAAAAAAACGTTAAAAGTGTGATGTATGTAAGTTGATTTTGGTCATTTTCTTAACCCGTTTTGAACTTTAAAAGTAAAAATTACTATTTTCTTTTTATGTGAAATCTTTTTAAGGTACTATTTTGAAATCAGTATTACATAGGCATATTTTTAAACGTTTGGGTAGCATCAGTGTAGTACATATTTTTTGTAAAAAACGCTGAACAATTTTTCTGATACCTTAAAATTAGAAAGAAAATTGAAATGAACTTATATTTATTTCAAACGTTTGTGATGGAGTTTTATTAACTATATTATTTTTTGATAGCTTATGTATTTAGCTATAAGAGAGAAAAAACAGAAATCAGAAATAGCGGTTTACCTATAATCTACAGCCAACTTTACGAAAAAGGGACGATTTTTCAAAAAAAGTTCTTTTTTTCTGTAAATCCCTTGGGTAAATTTGGATGAAATTGTAGTATGTTATAGTGGGGCACTTGTTCTATCACACCTTGACGGTTAGACCACTATTTACGCCACACCCTGTATATATTAATAGCCACCGTCACGCGGTTTCACCCGCGTAGTTCCCGTTCCCATGCGAATATGGGAATAAAATATAGCATATGTTCACCGCAAAGAGTGTAGCTTCCCAACAGTGAAAGAATTTTTCAAATCGGTCCAGTAGTTCCGGAGCATATTCGATGCAAACAAACAAACAATCAAATCTTTCATCTTTATAATATTAGTACAGATTAGTATAGATAGATATACCTAGATGTGGCCAAAGAATTTATTAGCTAATCCAACCATGTATTTTTGATTCCAGGCAACCTTATAGTCATCCTAGAAAAAAAGAGACTTCATGAAGGAGTTTCTGTATCCCTCGAGTGTCAATTCATTTATTAAATAGACGTAACGGTCTAATTGATAAATTTTATAAATTGCTTATAATAAACTACTGTGTGAGATACTACTGTACTGTACCCAGTACAGTGGTATCTTATACCATAATAATTCATTATTTGCCTTTTA
The DNA here is from genome assembly GCA_933228765.1 of Miltochrista miniata. Taxonomy (NCBI): domain Eukaryota; kingdom Metazoa; phylum Arthropoda; class Insecta; order Lepidoptera; family Erebidae; genus Miltochrista; species Miltochrista miniata. Next base: position 33,065,925 of record OW121747.1, on the reverse strand, counting down.
CCAAGGTAAGTTAAGTATGCATTTAAAGGTAGTTAATGTGGGTATTTCCCGTGACTATGGCATCCGTTGTTGAAAAAAAGAATCCACAGAATGTCTGTAGACATTGTCTCGCCAGTAAACCGATAGTTATACACGACAAAGACAACAATATAACCCAGTATTATAGGTTCTCATGCCCTCTAAATAAGATCTATAATTGAATGGCAAGTTAAAGTCTAAAATAGCTGGAAACGTTCAGTGTTCGGGAGCCAATTGACAGCTTTTAATCATACTCTGATGTAATGTTTGAGTTAAATTTACTTTCATAAATGGTATCATAGTCGATTTTTGTTTAAAAATTATACTCATTTTAGATAGTCTTCTATTAAAAAAATGTTATTATAGGAGCAGACGGTCAAATTTAACAGTTGCTTATAGTTTACTTTGCTTAACTACAATCGAATTATGGGGAATGTCAATCTATAATGAACACAAAATATGTGTTCCCGAAGGGTAATCTATCATGATAATCTAAACAAGAAAATATCAATTTACCAAGAATATGTTTTTACACACTGGAATACAAAAAGGTGTCCCCATTAATATCTCCGGGGTCTAAGTGACTACACTAGGAAGAGAATACTAATCCATTACTGGATCAAAGTGGACTAAGAAGTGGAAATTAATCCATTTATGGATCAGACTGGAATAAAAAGTAGAAACTAATCCAATAGGTGATAGTTTTATTCAGTGGAATAGATAACTCCATCGCAATGGACCATAGGTGGATTGGGAGATAGAACAGCAGTTACTTCCAGCAATAGCTAAAAATACCAGGAGTTTATGGTAAGAACGAAATTGAATTGATATACTGATGATTTAATACCATATCCCTACTAATATTATAAATGCGAAAGTAACGCATTGAGATGGAATTTGATATAGGAATAGTGGCAGGCCCTGGGAAGGACATAGGCTACTTTTTAACCAACTGCGCAAAAGAAGGGTTATGATTTTACGCGACAATGACTTCCACGCGGTCGAAGCCGCGGGGAACAGCTAGTTACTCATAAAGGAAACAACGGTAGCTAAGACAAGGACAGATCTACATTAAAACATTCTATTGTTAACAGTTTTAATTGACATAGCACTCATCAACAAAAACTCAGTTGCGTTGCCCATATGCGTACCTACATAAATTACACTGGCTCGTAATGAATTTGCAAGAGCTCGTAATTGGTCAGACCCTTTACCTTCTAAACTTTGATAGGAATCCTTAGCTTTATTTTATGACAATATGCTGTGATAAAAATTACTGGATACTGGGTGTAGTGGGGCCCTACCAACACCATCGGGCCCAAGTCAACCTCACGTGCAAGCTCGTGCACCTGCTGAACAACGGACGAGGCTCTGACGGCGGCGGTCCATTTCAACACGGCGATGGGCTCACCACCTGTCACGTGGGACCGAATTGTACACGGTGAAATGTGGGCCGGTATAGGCCTCTGCCTACCCCTTCGGGGACAAAGGCGTGAGTATATGTATGTATGTATGTAAAAATTACAGTTAAACATAATTTTTACATATATATTTATTATTACTATTTAAACTAAATCTAAATAAGGCCTCCGTGGCATTGTGCCCAAAAGACTTGCAGCATTCCCCCTTTGAATAGCAATATCTATTCGCTGAGGGAGAAAACTGCCAGCCCTTGGGTCACCAGTCGACTCAACTAGGCCCTTTCTCAAATTTCTAAAAAATCTATGACTTAGGGTCGACACCGAAATTGAAGTGCTGCTCTCTGTACCATCAAATATATTCCTTAAATTCAAGGCAAATCACTAAACAATGTGACATGATCATGACTTCCCAAGGATCAGCTACGCATATCAACAAAACGGGTGCCCAAAATGGTCATGAACACTATTATGCTCTCTTTCTGTACCAATACATAAGAATAGAACAAAAAATGACTTGAATTCCTATGCATAAATAGACAACGTGGGAAAATACTGGTCGAGTTTGTTCGTGGGTGTTGTCTGTATTGTATCGAGACTTCACGGAGAGACAGGTTTAACTACCGTTCTCAGAGGCGTTTGAGGTTTACTTAAATCATTCTTTAGTATTTTTCATAATTATGAAGAAGGAACTTACGCTGAGAAATCCCTATACTCGTAAAAATGTGTTCCATCAATGTTATAATAGTTTAGTAACAAAAATAAGCATGTTTAACAAACTTTACTAGAATAGTCGACGTCCCAGCTGATCGAAACTGGTGCACCTACGAAGTCATGCATGACGTTATTCAAACAAAAATAAATTTATTTCACTTAGGCATATACAGATGCAATGGTAAAATGTCAATCCTTACTAATATTATAAATGCGAAACTACCTCGGTCTGTCTGTTACGCCTTCACGCCTAAACGGCTAGAGCGATAGAGATTAAATTTGGTATAGAGATAGTTTGAGGCCCTGGTAAGGACATAGGCTACTTTTTAACCGACTGCGCAAAAGGAAGGTTATGATTTTAAGCGATAACAACTTCCACGCGGTCTAAGCCGCGGGGAACCGCTAGTATAAATATAAACCAAAGAAGTACCACTAGTTCACAACGTGACCTACCTGAGAAGAACTGGCAAGAATCTCAGCGGGTTATTCTTTTTAAGTGCTCTATTTACAATTTTAAAGAATCTAAAAACTATACATTTTAACATTTTTTTTGAGAATCCAGCAGAGCATGTCATTTTCAGGCTCCTTTATCCACTTCCACTTTATAGTAGCCCTTGTAGTGTACTTTACTTTTCATAAACTTTTTGAATTTATTTAGGGACATAGGTACTTTGAATTTAAAAAAAAAAAGAAACGTAACCTGTATTGCAAAGGTTATCAAAATTACGATTGAGAGAAATGACGAAAAAGACCCCGAGCTCCGATTTAAAATCATTTAGGATTGACAGAATGATCAGCCATATAACTACAAGTATCAGAGTTTTAGAAAATAACTTTCAGTCGTAACAACAAAAGTCAAATTGCCATTTTCAGTTGTTCTTAACACAACTACAATATCTTTGAAGATTTTTATTACGTTCGGAAAATGCGTTATGGATGCCACCGATGCTACCGATGCTACCGATGCCGACTCTTTACCGACTAAAAACCAGTCATGTTCCGTACCTATTGCCTACGGTTGAGAACCCCGGGTAAGCCTTCGGAAGGATGACCCCACGATTCCCAACAGACCTTCGCTACCTCTGCGGCCTCACCTAGGGAGTTCGGGTGCTATCTCGTGTCTTTGGAGGGTAGTGCGGGTGTTATCCCGCTTCTCGGGGTGTGCGTGCAACTTTCACGTCACGCTGTCGTCTTGAGCCCGCTTCTATCTTAATACTCCACTACAGATGCTAAAGACGGTACTAAATGTTGAAAGGTTAATTTTTAAACATGCAGCAGGTGCTTCTTTTACGTGTGGTAGTCCTCATGAATGGTATCCCGGAGTGGACTCCTACTAACTAAAACCACACAGTGCCTCTCAATCTGCCTAAGACCGGGAATTCTGGGTACGCCCTCACTACTTATTTTTTTTTTTATGGAGGAAAATACATGGTTGCTATGTCGGACTCCTACCGACTAAAAACCACACGTATCCTAACCTAACAGCCTACGCGTGGAAGCCCCAGGACCCATCGTGACTTATCTTCAATGAGGACGATTACAATCAAAGTTCTTGTCGCCACAGGTAATACAAAGTGTTTATCATCAGCTTACTTAAACATGACCAAATTGATGAATAAATATGACATATTGACCAATAAATCTGAAAATGACATCACTTGGATGTAAGGACTTACGTAATATTTCTAGCAGTTTCATATAAATGTTTGCACTTAACTACCTACACTAGTGTTGTTGATAAAAGGTTATATGACACTAATTTTGCGTTATTTATACCAATCTTCATTATTGATGTTAAGTTTATGTCTTCTTTTGTATTCCAAATATAACAATTCATTTTTGTGGCCTGGTCTACAACAAATTTAATTTACTGAAATTAATTAGTACAAGGTATACATTTATCCGTAAATTACAAAGTCAGCTTTCGAAGTGCTAGCTTTTTTTAGTGAAAGAAATAAAATCATTATAGAAACAAGAATCAAACTGCCAAATATCCAATTGACTTTGTTATAGCCGAACCTTCCATTATATTGTATTTTAATTAAAAGTAATACCTACCTATCCTCAAAACTTTTTTTTTTTTTTTTTTTCTTCTTGTTCTTGGACTTTCTCGGTTTGAGAGTATGCCAAAGTCAAGTAAATTTCATTGTGGAAATATAAATCATTTTCATGTAATGATTCTTCTTATGAGCAGCGTATTCATGTATGTCCAAGTTTGGACTAAGTTCTACTCTAGTAAGGCTGTGGTACCTTACTAGGGCTTGCTGTGGAATTCGTCGACAAACCTAAAAACTCGCGTTTCACTGCGCTTTATCACTTTCCAACACTTGTGCACGTTGTTGAACCTTTATGTTTAATAATCCACCATAAATTACACATAAACACTCTAAATTACACTAGTTTTGAAAACATATTAAAACACAATATAACGCTTGTCTGAAAGTTTCCCGCCGAATCTCTCTCAAAACTTTTGTAGGTATAACTTTGGTACAGCTGATAAAAATAACAGGTGTGCAATCATAATCGACTAACGGACTACATGAATAACGACGCACAAAAAAGTGAAGATCTGCATTCATTCGATTATATTCGCATCGCATCGGGAATCGGTATAAAACTTTAGACATGACTCGTGATACCGCAGCCGAGGTCAATGTCTCGGGTCTTGTCGTGTCGTGATCGTGACCGATCGTATCTAGTGTTCCAAAATTAAAATATAATTTATTGTCATGATGTCTAAAAATGCTTTATATTTGCAGAACATGTCTTTTGGAGTTTCATTTTGCCTTTGTCAGAAAATAAATACATTTGTTTTGTGTAATGGATCATTGTGGTTTTAAATAACGCAATTATAGCCTAATAATCTTTTGTGGAAATAATTGTAGGTGTGATGATATCCAAATATGTATATTTTAAAGTAGGTAGTCTATCATTTTCTCATAGATTATAAATAGTTCTGGACTAGTTAATACGTAAAGTAGGATTATTAATCTCAGTCAGTAAAATGACAAGTGCAACTGTCACTTATACTGAATTTAGTACTGAATTTTCATTCAAGAAATGTCATTTTACTGACTGAAATTAAAAATCATAGTATAGATGAAATAGGTTGAAAAATGATTATCGACTCATACTCGACTCGTCACATCACTACACATTGTCGAACACTATTTAAATTTTAAAAAGCGAACACATTATATTTGTGTAATCGTTCGTCCTTTGTAGTTTGATCGCTGCCAAGTGAAAACACTCTTACCTTTCTAATCTTTTGTTAATTCACTAGGTAACATCATGTCGTGTCATATTTTAATTGCTAAGCGACTTGTTTAGATAGCCAAGCATGTGGGATGGACATTATTATAAACATTATGTCGGTTTTAATGACTGCACCTACACTTCATTGCCTTTTTAAATAAATTCTACAAGGTCAGTCACTTTACTTATCTTTATTTAGTTTCGTAAGTAAGCTTTGCTTGGTGTTTGGGACTTTTTAAAGCATGAATGCGTCTATAAGGTAGCTTCTTAAAAAAACCGGACAAGTGCGAGTGGCAATCGACCACCGTGGTTTAAGGTCTATATTCCTTTCAAGCTGTACAAAAATCTTGCCTCTAAGTTATCCAGGGGATATGTCCTTATCCTGAGGATATCCTTTCGAGGACTAGCCCGGGGCTCCCAAAGAAGCTGACAAAGAAGATTAGAAAATTACAGCTCTATAGCTATCACAGTTTTTGAGATACAGCCTCGTGACGGACAGACAGACAGACGGACAGCGAAGTATCATCAATAGGGTCCCGTTTTTAACCTTTGGGTACGGAACTCTAAAAAACTATAATAAGAAGGTATACAACTGCAATAAATACGATTGAATCGAGGACTTCAAGACAAAGATTATTCCTAGAGACCGGTTGTCACAAACATGACCGGTTTTCCTCTGGTGCAGTCAGCTCTTATTCATGAAAAAGAAATCACTATTTTTTCTTGCAATCGAACGCAAGAAATAGCCAATTATATGTTTCTGTACCGATTTAGTTATTTTGAGTCGGTTGGTTTTATTATAAAAGTATCTGAGACAAAGCTATAAATCATGCAATTATCAGCAATTTCTTTTCTTTAATAAAATATTCAAAAAGAATATTTTCAAAAAATTTCATCTTTTCTTCATGTTCAAAAACTTTTATTTAGATAGGTAGGTACTATTATTTAATCGATTATTTTATTTTAGCTTACAATGGGGACTATTAGCAATTTCGTTATAATGGTATTTCTATTATTTATATGACAATTTTCTGCTTGCTGAAAATTTATACAAGGCCACGCCTGTTTTTAGGCTAACTTATCCAGACTTATCGGATAGGAGTCAGTGATTGATAGAGCCTATTGTTTTCATAGATACCATAGTTGCTTTAAGACGCATTTCTATAGCGAAAGATACCTACCAAGTACCTTTTTTTTTTTTGTTTAACGTGAGGGAAAATCCTCATAGGATGTTATGCCGGACTCTTACCGACTAAAAAACCTCACGCCACGCCTAACAGCCTATGGTTGAGAGCCCCGGGTAAGCCCTCAGGAAGGATGTCCCGTGACAACCTACCAAGTACCTACAAGTTGAAGAAGCTACAGGAATAAAACCTTGACTAAGGAATGGTAGGTACAGTCAGCCTCAAAAGTAAATAAATAGTTTCAGGGTGCAAAGTTGCATTTTATAGTTGTTTCTAACAAAATATTTGTGAAATACTCGTAATTTAAAAAAAAAATACTGAAATCATTACTAACATTTTATATTTATTGAACGAGTGGACGAGTTATGTTTAACGATCGCGCCAATTTTTGTATGTGTGTGTGTTTTTTTTTGTTTTTTTTTTTATACTCAGCACGCCAAATTGACGTCGCCACCAGCCTGATGGAAAGCCGTGGCGCATAAAGCGATTGGGGGCCACTTTTGACAGTGGTCCTCAAGTTGGCTACTATAGTACCTAGTGTTTGTTAAACTCTACAGGTTTTTGCATTTGTCAATCAATTTACATGAAACCTGTTATAAATATTTGTATAAATTATTGTATAATAATTGTAATTTTTTTGAAGTTTGTAGAGTAGTTAGTTGCTTTAGAGTCATTATTTTATCAATCGAGTTGATCCGAGTAAAAGTTAATAATTTTAGATAAAACTATAAAATAATAATTTTACATACAGGGCGAGCTTATTGTTTACCTACGCAGACATTTTCTTAATTTCTGAAAATTGCATATTTGAAAAAAAAAATTTTGGAGCAACCTGTATAAATTACTGGAATGATAGCAAAATCTACTGCTCCCTCGTTAAAAATGTCTTTTAAGTAACTTTCGTTGCTGACGGTACATAAATAAAACGTCTTAGCTAAAAATATCACAAGGCGGTGTTCATTTCCTCGTACTCCATCTGTCGCAATCTGTTCAGGAATCGATTGGATCTCAAACCTTCCACACTTCCTTTCACGGATGTTTACTAGATATCACAAGATTATTGGTATATAGGATGTACTGTGGGAAAAGTGGTAAATAATCAATATTGACTAGCCTATTGGACTGACTGAAAGATATGGATTCGATTCCTGTTACTGCAGAATTAATTTTGACTGAGTATAATTTAACTACATAACATACATGTATATGTGTTGGAATTTATTTCACTTTGGCATACCCTCAAGTCAAATAATCCCAAGAAAAAAGGCAAAAAAGCCGGCCAAGTGCGAGTCAGACCCGAACATGGAGAGTTCCGTATCAAAAAACCGCGAAAAATCACGTGTGTTGTATATGGGACCCCACTTAATCTCCCTTTTATTTCTAAAATTAGTTGTTATAGCAGCAACATAAATACATCATCTGTGAAAATTTCAGCTGTCTAGCGTCACGGTTTCTGAGATACAGCTCCGTGACGGACTAAGAGACAGACAGACGAACAGCGAAGTCTCATGATTAAGGTCTTGATTTTACCCTTTGGGTACGGAACCCTAAACACCGTAATCGTCATTTAACCACGCTAACACAACTGTCATACTTTTACAATGCCATTGGTCAAATTAAATTGTCATTACAACTACCTGTTAAAAATCCACTTGCGGTTATACAAGAATGTTTTCTTCGTTTACGAAATGTAGTTGAAGAGAATACTTAGAAATATTTTCAATATAAAATAAACATTAATGTCAAGATATCTTTGTAGTACATACAGCCTTCATAAAGCATTAAAAGGCGACGAAAATGATAGCTTTCACCACATACTTTTACTGGTTAAGGAAGCATTCATTATCTTTATTGGGTTCCGAAATAACTTTCCATCTAGGTACTTCACGAGAAGGTTTACAATACTTATCTTTTTTGAAGATGGGTCTTTACTCTGACTTTTCGAAAACCATTCCAATTATGAAATTCTCACACATATTTGTTATCACCTAACACCTGCACCACAAAAGCACACAATACCTCAAAAATTTTGACTTATCCTTTGTCTAAAGTTGTAGAACAATAAAGTTGTTGTCGAATGCCGGATGTATTATAAAAGTTAAATTTACTTTGTCCGAGATTTTGTGGGACATTTATCTTTTTTATACAGCCATAGAGTTCAAACTATGTTACTAAACACTGAGATTGGACCTATTTAGTTTCAAAGACAGCCATACATACCACTAGACCAAGAAGATATCAAACCAACTTTAACTGTGCCATATTTTATGTCCTAATTTTCTAGATTCAAATAAATCTAACAAGATATGTAAGTCTGAAGATATGTAACTCTGAAGATATGTAAGTCTTGCTGAACCGCATTACGAAAAATCATTCGTCACAAATTATAATTAGCAGGGTTGGGTTACATGGGTGTACGGGCAGGTAGTACTTATATCACAGGCGGAGCCACATCTGCTAATAATATAAGCACATTTTTGTCGATAAACCTATTACGTATAACTACATAATAATTTACATAATATCCAAGCAATTCGAGACGGTGCTTTTTGTTGGAAATTCCATTAAAATTGCTCTGTTTCGGTAAAACCTATACATTCAAGGTTAACGGTTTCTACATTTCCTGGTTTTTGTTTTGCTCTGATTTGATGCAAGTGTTTGTCATACAATTAAACTTCATTATATCAGCAGTACATATTTTACTAGTACTACAAAGGCATAATATTGTACTATTATACTTTCATTACCATACTAATTAAATGCTACCCCAGGCACACAGGGCGGAATACATAAAAATTCATAATAATGAAGAATTGGAAGCTATTTAAAAATAAACACTTAGCTTTTATGTTGATAGGATCGCTCATAAGATCCAGGAACTAAGAATTTGACTTCAGTAAAAATGATTGGATGACTTTGCGTATGCGACGAAGATTATTGTGAACTTGGTAATGATGAAACGGTAAAATATTACTAACTTGAATGGAAATACCAAATTTAATATTTTTATACACCATCCTCAAATAGAATAGATATTAAACTGGTGGTCTAAGATTCCGCTATAGAACGATCTTCACCAAGCTGGTTAATGGATGAAAATTAGTTTATATTCAATGAAATAAGTATGTCAATAAATAAATTGCAATGGGTTGCTTAAAAAAATTCAGTCCCGAATATGATTAATCAAAAATTTATAATATTTTTTTTAAATCTCTTTCTTTCTTCATCAATCGAATATGATTGTTTGCTAGAAGCTTGAATGTAGTGTTTCTTGGCTTTGTAAGAACGACTATATACCTAGTTTCGCTGGTTTGTATACCTACCTAGTGTCACTGGTTTAGATTAAGGAAAAGTTGTGTAAAAATAAGTTTGTAAAATTCAACTTGCAGTAGAATAAGAGAGCGTATGACAATAAAATAGAAACTTAACAATATTTTCGATTTTTATTTAAATTTATAATGTATTATTAGTTATTTATGACAGTATTGCTATTGGTATAAAATGTCCGTTAGACGCTATAACATTTATTCCACATACATTGTTATTAAGATATAACAATTCTAAATATTAATTTGTTTTTAGAAATTTGTTATAACAACCATTCAATAGAACATTTGTTTTGAATTCGCATAATTATCATTATAAAACAAAGAGCCAGATCGGGTTGCTTAGTTTTGTGTATACAGATTGACTTGTTCTGTTGTACCATGTTATAAACAGCTACTTGCAGTCGTAGGCAGATGGAAGGCACCGCGTGGTAGTCAGTAGGAATCCGCGCATAGCATCTATGAGAATCTACACACTTAAAGAAGAGTAACCTTAAAATTACCGATCTATGCTAATTAGAAACCTTTAACCGTCGAAATTCATTAACATAGTTTCAAGCACCTCTCCAGGTTCTCCATATAAGCGTTTGTTTAAGGCACAGGCTTTTCGCTTTACCTCTTATTATACGTGTTACATGTACTAGGTAGCCATGCCATATTATATTATAAGGAAAGCATGGCAACACTGTGTTACACTCTCTCTTCACACAAGATGTCTGCAAGACTAGTATGCCTCTGTCTTTATTTTAAATAAATATGTTCAACAAGAATCCATGGTGTTATTTCAACATACGACAAGTCAAGACCGCTCCACAACATCACAATACGTACATACATTCAAGATACAATCACGTCTGTGTCTAAGGGGTCTTAGTTTTTACAGGGTCGGCAGAGCGAGTGTACCGCCTCTGGTGTTGCAAACGTCCATAGGCTACCGTGACCACCGGTAAAACCTAATGCTTGTCTGCCACCTTATTGGGACAAAAAAAAATGTATGCCGCTTAAAGAACCGTGTTGCTCAAGTAACATTAGTGCCTGCAGATTGTCTGATGTCTTTAATATCTTCTGTAACGGTGTGAGGCTGACACCTCTACATTGGTCGGGTATTTTAGGACCGAACTGAAGCGTATTGATTGCAAGTAAAACAAGTTTTTAGTTACAAGGTACTTCAGAATACTCGTATTGGTAGGTATATTCAATGATATGCAGTCAAGGAGATAAATTGTTCTACGCTCTGAATAGTCTGAGTACTAGGTACTACTCACTAGGTCGTTTAGTATTATGCTGCTCCTTCAGCTGAGACGCAGTCTAAGTTATGTTGATTAGAATTTTGTAGAGCGTCCATCTATACTGCTGCTATGTATGCCAAAACTACTATTATTATCTATTATAGGTTTCAAGTACCTACCCATATCTAGTCCCGTTAATTCAGTGTTTAGTTGGGTGAACACCATGTGAAGGGACGTGGAGGTACTTCGGAAGGCACGTTAAGCAGTTGGTTGGCAGTCGTTAAGCCATGTCAAAGGCCCTATGGGTGGCTTAAAAAGAATTCAAAAGTGGGTCGTCACAAACCGCCTGTTCACTTTTAACACGGCCACAGGGTGACCACCACATTAGACCAATGAAATGTGTGCTTATACTGTACTTCTGTCTAGCCATTTGAGGATAAAGGCGTGACTATATGATTGTATTTGTGTATCATAAGATTTCTTTTCGACTATCTCATTGTAAAGCTTGTATTTGTGGATGTGTAACCTCTGTCTTTCCTTCTTTTATTTTTTTGAGTGGCTAAGGTGGCAGGTAAGCATACGGCCGATCACCGAAGCCTGTGGTCGTTGGCAACACCGCCGGCGCTACACTCGTTCTGCCGACCCTGTAAAAACCTTCTTATACCCCCTCTGAAGGACCCCATACTGTAGGCGTTTGGGAAAATCGAGGCAAGCACCAGAATCTAAGCGTGCGCGGTTACGAGTGGAAATTCTTCATGGATGCTACGTCGAACTCCTGCCGAATAAAACCACACATACTCTACCCCTGGTTATGGTCCCGATGGCAATCTGCGGGCTTCCCGAAAGATCTTGGCTATCACTGAGGCCTCACAACATATGCCCGGCGCCGGCGCAGGAAGTTCTAGTTTAGTTTGCAGAATACTTAAAGATTTTCTCCTGTATATACCTAGTGCCTTTTTTTACGTGAGAAAAATCCTATATGGTTACAATGTCGAACTCCTACCGACTAAAAACCATACGTATCCTACCTAACAGCCTACGGTTGGGAGCCCCGGGTAAGCCCTCGGAAGGATACCCCAGGACTACACCTAGTGCCTGTACAGAAAGTGTCGATGTGTAATTTACCCCTGCTTACTACCTAATCTATACTAATATTATAAGGAGAAAAGATTTGTTTTTTTTTTGTTTTTTTGTTTGTTTGTTTGTAATGAATAGGCTCCGAAACTACTGGACCGATTTGAAAAATCTTTTCACTGTTGGGAAGCTACACTCTTTGCGGTGAACATAGGCTATATTTTATTCCCGTATTCCCACGGGAACCGGAACTACGCGGTAGAAACCGCGTGACGTCCGCTAGTAGATAATATACGCGTGATTGTATTTAATTTCTACTTCCAATGGTCATAAAATATATGAAAAGCTAAGTGGTCACCATCGTTAAAATTATACAGTTATGAAATAGTTTAGTCGTAACAATATTTTATTCTAATTTTTATTTCTTAAGTTCTTACATATGAAGTTACAGTTTCATATATTAATAATATATGGAGCAATATTTGAATACAGTAGGTATTATACCGAAAGAGATTTCAGTATATTATAAAAAAATTACGACATGACAATTTTTAATTGGGGCTAGAAATTTGTAAATAGGTACCTATATTTCTTTCGCAAGCTTTTAGACATCATACTATGAAAATTTAAAAAAAGCTCATAGATATTACATAAAACCTGAAAACGCATAAGAAAAATATTTATGTATCAAAAATAAATTATTCGTACTTATTTGTATATTAGGTTACTTCTTTAATATAGATAGGTAGTATCCTATTAGAGACAGATAGTAAGTTACAAATCTATAATCCTTGTTAATCATCAGAATTTTAATTCGTATCATTAAATCGAATACTTTTATTAATCAATCACAATCATCAAATTCATACTAAAACGATATACCGAACGTATCAAATACGATTGTTATTAATCTTCACCGCAAAGCATAAACAAAAGACTGTGAGATCGATATGCGATCGATATTTTTCAAATAAAATGAGCGGAAGTCAATACATAGTACCAAAGTAAAACATCAACAAAATATTTTACCACGACGTACAGTAAGAAAGCTCTTGCACAAAAAGTAAAAAAAATAAAAGCCTTAACCACCAGCTCCGGCCATAACTTACGCATAAATTTTAAAAATAAAACATCATCTATTCACACTGTAAGTACCTTTGTATGATCAAAACACAGTTTTGCATCTATCGCAACGAACACTGCATTGTTTTTATCCAAATTTTAGAGCACGTTAAACACTAGATGTCGTCGGTACAAAGTCAAAATTATAACTGAAGACCGAGGAACTTGCAAGACAACTTGACTCAGGTACAATTTTCACGTTTCTTAAGAGCCTAAATGAAGAAGGTCGTTTCAGTGATGGCAATATAAACACTAAAGTGCCTACTGCGTGGGGTAAGGTTGTATCGAAAGAACATTGTATCACTGCGTCCGGTCGGAAGAAAGAGACGAAATGTGAATGACGATGCCTTACAATATAGCCAGTGATCAACGGCGCACTGCCCATACGCAGAATGGCCTTTCAAATTGTAGCCGGCGATTTCTGAATGTAAAAACAAAATGTCTCAAATAATTAGAATGTTTAGAGAAAAAATTGGCTAGAAAAAAAATTCGAGATAATTTTGAACGGTTCACATTATTTTTTAAACTAAGAGAAGAGAGATAAGACATTTTTCAAAGAGGAATCTTCTCCTTGTGGGTGCGACAGCCCGTTATGATGTTTATAGTCTTGGCTGATCTTACAAGGCTGGAATCTGAAACGCTAGAAATGCTTCCCAAAAAATCGAAACTGTCTCTGCCAAAAAATAAGAAGGTTCCTTGCTGTATTTAATTATAGTTATATAATTATTTGTTAAATGTATTTTGTTTTGAATAAATGACTTATGTATATACCATTTGAACCTTTAAAGAAAAAAAATAAGGCTAATAAATTACAGTACCTAAAGATAGAAGAAGTTAATTCAAACTAAACCATTTAAAATACTTGAATCTGCATAGTCTGTTCAGAAAGGCTACCTACTCTTTGTCCCTGACGTCATCATTGTAAAATGTCAGCAAAGCGTATAACAAATCTGCCGTCTCTTTCTCTCACCGAGCTCCCATACGGCTCAAGGATACAGTGCACTCTTCAGTTCACTGCTCTCGCTCGCCGGTGAAGCCTTAACTGCGTAAGAGTGTCCAACAGTTTTTTTACTTCCTGAACTCGTAAAAATATTTTAAGTTGCTATATTTTAATAATTACATAGACTTATATACCTAGGCATTATTTAAATTTGGATGATAATAATGTTAGTAAGTATGGAAAAGACTTACAGAGGTCTGGGACTTCAAAAGTCATAAGTAACAATGTAATGGTCAACTCAATCCTTTGCGTCCCATGAATTTAGTTTAGGTAAATATTTACCATGTCCAAAAATTACTACATTCTCTCTATATAAACTATTGATGGAGGTGTAAAAAACGCCTCTGTCTACCCCTTGAGACATATTTACAGTGTGCTAGTAAAACAATCTGATTTCTTTTTTTATGAATCATTCGAATCACAAAATTGTATCAAAACAAGAGTGCAATTTATTATATACCTGCGTTTAAATTAAGAGCAATTCAGTTTTTAGGGTTCCGTACCCAAAGGGTAAAGAACGGGACCCTATTCATGAGACTTCGCTGTCCGTCTGTCTGTCTGTCTGTCTGTCTGTCCGTCAGGAGGCTGTATCTCATGAACGGTGATAGCTAGAGAGTTGAAATTTTCACATATTATGTGTTTTTGTTGCCGCTATAACAACAAACTAAAAACAAAAACATAACAATATTAAAGGGGGGCTCCCATACAACAAACGTGTTTTTTCGCCATTTTATCTTATATATTAGGTAATAAGGTATCCTTCTCAATTTAAATACGTTAGTTGGCTTAAACATATAATCAAGATTATTTCTTCCCTTTACACCATGCAAATTAAATGAATACTTTAGGAGGTATAGCAAAGTCAAATATTGCTGATTGAAATTAATTTCCTGTCGCCATGATTAAACATTATACGGGTGACATACTAACTTATTTTTCGACTTTCATCGTAAATATTTTTTCTTTAAAGAGTGAACAACGCTTTCAGCAGATTACTTTAGGTAGGTGTAATATTTCAAAGATAGCAATTTCATGGGAAATAGTCAACAATGAGCCCATATTTTATTTTTAATCAGTATAAACAATTTACGTACAAACACACAATTCAATTACACGCTCGGTGCATGAGACTGTTGAGACGTATCATATTTATAATGTCAGCATTCAAATGTCATCAATATTCTGAAAAAGAAATTAAACATAGAGATCACAAACTCTTTTGGAAATATAATGTACCTACCGTAGAGGATCTACATAACAGGATAGTTAACACTATAGTGCTATAGAGCAACGCGAACTGTCTAAGGCGCGCGTTGCTCTATGGTTAACAACCACCACAGTGCAATTCTTGTTTTATACTAAGTAGTGTTAATAGGTGATAAGGGCAACCAGTAGACGCTTGAAATACTCTCAGAATATCGAGCAGTGTATTTTCATAAAAAAATATAATATAAACAAAATGGACATTTACAGGGACATCCTTTCGAGGGCTTATCCGGGGCTCCCAACCGTAGTCTGTTGGGCGTTACGTAGGGTTTTTAGTCGGTAGGAGTCTGGCATAGCATCCATAAAGGATTTTCCTTAACGTTAAATAAAAAGAAAAAGGGGGGCTCCCATGTAACAAATAAGACTTTTTGTGGTTTTTGGTACGGAACCCTCCGTGTGGGAGTCCGACTCGCACTTGGCCGGTTATTATAATATTACACCGTTATCGGGTTGCCCCTGCCCACCTCAACTTTTTTTTTGTCACAGACTAGTTTTTATACAGCCAGCTGATATTATTGACCTTTAGCAAATTCATTAAATATTTATATATGCACGTCTCAATTCTATCGTAGGGGTTAATGGAATGTATCCGCATATAACAATATTTTGCACTTATAAACTAAGTAGGTGTTTGTTTTGGAACTTTAATATATTCAGTAGAAGTAAAAGAAGGTCTTATTGTGTCCTTAGTGGATTAAGTGAAAAATAGCGTAACAAGGGGACGATTCTGTTTATTATAAAAAAAAAATTGCGTGTACTTAGTGTACACACGTAAGAAGTGAAACTTCTTCATAAACTTAATTTTCACCTCACCTTAAATTAAGTCAAAAAGTACAAAAGTCCAAAAGTCCAAAAGTCCAAAAGTCCAAAAGTCCAAAAGTCCAAAAGTCCAAAAGTCCAAAAGTCCAAAGTCCAAAGTCCAAAAGTCCAAAAGGCCAAAAGTCCAAAATTCCCAAAGTCCCAAAGTCCCAAGGTCTCAAGGTCCCAAAGTCCCAAAGTCCCAAAGTCCCAAAGTCCCAAAGTCCCAAAGTCCCAAAGTCCCAAAGTCCCAAAGTCCCAAAGTCCCAAAGTCCCAAAGTCGCAAAGTAGCAAAGTCGCAAAGTCGCAAATTCGCAAAGTCGCAAAGTCGCAAAGTCGCAAAGTCGCAAAGTCGCAAAGTCGCAAAGGCGCAAAGTCCCAAAGTACCAAAGTCCCAAAGTCCCAAAGTCCCAAAGTCCCAAAGTCCCAAAGTCCCAAAGTCCCAAAGTCCCAAAGTCCCAAAGTCCCAAAGTCCCAAAGTCCCAAAGTCCCAAAGTCCCAAAGTCCCAAAGTCCCAAAGTCCCAAAGTCCCAAAGTCCCAAAGTCCCAAAGTCCCAAAGACCCAAAGTCCCAAAGTCCCAAAGTCCCAAAGTCCCAAAGTTCCAAAGTCCCAAAGTCCCAAAGTCCCAAAGTCCCAAAGTCCCAAAGTCCCAAAGTCCCAAAGTCCCAAAGTCCCAAAGTCCCAAAGTCCCAAAGTCCCAAAGTCCCAAAGTCCCAAAGTCCCAAAGTCCCAAAGTCCCAAAGTCCCAAAGTCCCAAAGTTCCAAAGTCCCAAAGTCCCAAAGTCCCAAAGTCCCAAAGTCCCAAAGTCCCAAAGTCCCAAAGTCCCAAAGTCCCAAAGTCCCAAAGTCCCAAAGTCCCAAAGTCCCAAAGTCCCAAAGTCCCAAAGTCCCAAAGTCCCAAAGTCCCAAAGTCCCAAAGTCCCAAAGTCCCAAAGTCCCAAAGTCCCAAAGCCCCAAAGCCCCAAAGTCCCAAAGTCCCAAAGTCCCAAAGTCTAAAAGTCCAAAAGTCCAAAAACCCTTAAATGACATGCTATCCCTGGATAAAGTACTCTTAATTCGAATCCACCGTGGTGGGGAACAGAACAAAGATGGCGCGTAACCAAAAATCGTGACGTGACGTGACGTGACGTGACGCAAATTTTTTTCCAACGCCGATAAAGAAGTTTCACTTCAAAAAATAACAAAAAAGAAACCGACTTCAAACAAAACTAAAAACTAAAAAATAAAATTTACTTGGCATAAAGTTAGTATATTCTGATTTATCAGATATCATTAAATATAATACAGAAATCGGTGCCCAGTACTGCACAGTAAAACTATGTAGGCTTAGGTAAGCAGTATTATATTTAATGATATCTGATAAATCAGAATATACTAACTTTATGTCAAGTAAATTTTATTTTTTAGTTTTTAGTTTTGTTTGAAGTCGGTTTCATTTTTGTTAAAATTTTTTTTTCACTATTTTTAGTGACGTCTAGACTAAAAATCTATCTACCTAGGTGTAAAGTTCTCGACAGTATAAATTTATCAAGCCCAAACACAAGGTAACTGCTGTTTATCGTTAGGGAATTCTCTCCACTGTCTTTCGTCTCCATCATCAGATCGACTCCAGACCTTCATTAAGTTGTACTACTTTAAAGCTTTTAAGCCAAGAACGTCTTGTATGAAATCTTCATGAACGTTAAAGAAGCGAAAAGATAGATAGATTCACGGACATTTCACAAAACGCTATCTGATCCCCAAGCAAGCTAGAAGTAACCTGCTTGTGTAATGGGTATCAGACCACGGATATTAATACTTATATAATTTTTAATACATACTTATCATACATAGAAACACCCAGACTCTTGAGACAAACATTTATGGGTCACACAAATTTTTGTCTCCGGTGGGAATCGAACCCACGACCTCGTGAGCCGCAGTCGCACATTTCGACCTCTAGACTAACGAGGCAGTCAACTAGTCTTTGCGTACTCCAATGGTAAACATCCGTGACCAAACAAATTAATTTATTCACTTGTTGTTTATTGTCTTTGTTTGTCTTTTTACAAAATCTATTATGGACTAGCTGAGCCCGCAACTTCGTTTACGTCACATAAGGTGTATGAAAGGAAAGGTATTTCTTCATCAGAGTCATCAAGCAGCGTCTGAAACTGCCCTGTTTGCTTAATCATAAAAGAGCTTAATGATTAAGTCTATTTTAAAACAATTCAGTCCACGCCTTCGGCGCGGACTGAATTGTTTAAATAGTCTTAATCATTAAGCTCTTTTATGATTAAGCCAACACGCCAGTTTAGGTTCACTCACATTCAAAGAAACCCCTATAATTAAAATTTTCAAAATATCAGATTCTTAAAAGTGTTATAACTCTTTTATTTCTAAACCGATTTACATAAAACAAACGCTAAATGTTAACTGGAGCAAACCTCAACACAATAAAAAAAACCGCATTGCAATCGGTTGAGCGGTTACTGAGATTAGCGTGCACAACCGTACAGACAAACAGATATACAGACATACAGACATACAGACATACAGACAAACAGACAAACAGACAAAAATTCTAAAAATCATTGTTTTGGGTTCTATTGCGTTCATAAAGCCCCCCTATAATATTTTTACTTATTTATCTTCCATGTACAGACAGCGACCTGTTACGATTTTATTATATGTATTGATTTTATCAGTAAATTGATTTGTAAAATGATCCTTTCGTAGCATGGAAGCAAAACAGTACAATTTTAAGCAACTACTTTTTATAGCCTGTGAAATGGTCTTCTCTCGTTTTCCATAAATTCATTTGCAATAATATTGTTTGCCATAATCATCCCCGATCATAATATTTACTTGCACTATTATCATTTATACTAATAACGTTTGCCTTAACAACTCAACAGTGATAACATTTATTTGCCATAAAATAGTCTTCGTGGTTTTTTTTTAAACCACCCAGAAGTATTTTATGTTGAATAAAAGTTATGGAAAATGGCATTATTGAAAACGAAAATTATGGCAAATACATTTATGGATTTAAATTATTATGACACTTGATCAATTATGACCAATGGAATTAGTGAAAGTCATTTTATGTCATTTTACGATTATGGCAACTGAAGCGTTATTTCTTATGACATATGAAATTATGGCATTTTAAATTATGGCAAACATTAGTAAACCCTGTGAAGTAGCTTAATAAATTTTATTAATATAAAAATATTGAACATAGCAATAGCGTAGATCCTGACTCTAGTTATTGATGGCTGAAAGAGCTGCTATTTTAGTCCCACTCTTCATGACATAGGTACTATATTCAAGCAAAAATTTACTTAGCTATTTGTCTCAGTGTCGTAGAATAAGGTTTATCTTAACTGGATGTCCTAATAATTATGGTAACGGGTGCGATTCAACTCTCTTTTTGGAAATCTTTAACGCCCAAGTCAGCTTCAACTCCAAGTGGAACACCAGCTGATTCGGTAAAATGAACAAAATCTCGAACCAAAGTTCTCAGAACATTGAGCCAGAGATTAATATTTTTTACTATGGTTGAGCTGAAAGGGCGGAGAACGCTTTACTTAATATTGAAGTAACTTGCAATAAACTTCTGTCTTGCAACTTGTATAAAACTGCTCCGTGATCTTTTTTTAAGACATTTGCATAACTATTATTATGATTACCACCTGCGGGTCTAATCCAATGAAGCAATTAAAACAATTTCCGTAAACAGTTTTCATAGCTTACTGACCAGAGAATTACCCGCAGCTTGAATGTATGTAGAGATTATCGACCAATGAAATGCTAAGAAGTCATTAATATGGAACTATAAGAATATAGGTACGATAGATAGATACAAATACTAGTCATCGAAGATAGATCTTTAATGTAGTATTTCAAACTACATCGAATGCTGCATTCTATATATTATCGATCACCATACCTCGATACTCTCGATAGATGATCGATCTATTCATTTGATTTGTGATATTATCGACAGTTAAAAGCACTTACTTGATCCTCATCCCGATAGTCGACGATGTCACTTCTGTAAAAGACAAAAATAATAATATATAGATATTATAGAGCTTTTCTTCGTACAAAGCTAAAATTAGAACGATTTATAAACATACTGTATAGAAAAAATTATAGTGTATGTGACTGCTGTTACTGAAGTCTTTGTGTGATTCATAAATGTTTATTTCGGAGCTTGGATGTTTTTTTTTCTATGTATGATGAATTTATTTCGAAATACGTCTCCTCTACTATTATAAAATTCTAAAAATAGGTAGCTGTGACGGTACCTTCAAAATAATTTAAAAAAAATAACAGTAATAAGCTAATTTAGGGCTACTGAGTCCAAATCTATAACTTTTTTCTTCGTGTCCGTTTGTTTGTTTATTTGTTTGGTGTTGGAGCAAAATTTAGTTGCTTGGTCATTATTGTACTATTAGGATTTTTATCAACTTAAATATTACTTTATGTTTCATCAAAATCGGTTCAGCGAAAATAATAGTACAGCGTGACCTATGTTTTACTAGAAGCCCTATGCATTGGACAGTCAAAGTTGATTAGCATACATACATACATATGGTCACGCCTTTATCCCCGAAGGGGTAGGCAGAGGCATATTATATGCCCACATTTCACCTTTTTGTATAATTCGTCCCACGTAATAGGTGGTGAGCCGTATTGCCGTGTTTAAATGGACAGGCGCAGGTTGTGACTGCCTGCTGTTGAAATAAAGTCTTCAACTTGACTTAACGACTCCCATTTTACTGGCAACCGGGACCAACGGCTTAACGTACCTTCCGAAGCACGGAAACGCTCAAATAAATGTCACAAAGTGATCACATGGATGGTCACCCATCCATGGACCGGCCATAGTAAAAGTTGCTTACTGCAGTGATCGTTTACAGAACACTGAGTCCGCGGGGCCACGAGCGCTAAAGTTGATTAGTTAGTAGTTAATATTACCTCGAAAACGAAGTCGCGGGCGAAAGCTAGCAAATATTAGCTGTCAAGATTAAGCACTACCTTGAACATGAGTTTAATTAGGGCCAGATTGCGTTGTGTAAAAAAATATCCCACATTACATTCCAAAAAAATGAAATGTTTTGTGGGACATTTTATTTTGGTTTTGTCTGGCCGTTACTGTAGAGAGACCCTACTCGCGGACACTCGGAGACTACGGTAAGTTCTAGTCTCGTTTGCGTAGGCACCATCTAAATACAATACTAGTGGCTTGTACTGAACCACTAAGCAAGAAAATTATAAAAGTTATATCTTTCTTCGATTGTTGAAAATTTATGATAACATTTTAGTCAGATATACCTACTTTCAATTAAATTCTTAGTTTACATTCAATTGATTTTAATATTGTTTTTTTTTGTTTGGCTAATCTCAGATACTACTGGATCTAAAGAATTGAAAAATTATTTTAGTGTTACGTAATTTATCTATCCAGGAAGCCCAATAGTAATAACTAGAACTACATATAATTTTATCACTACACTACTAGCTAAGGGTGCGCCAACTACCAACAGTATTTAATAAATTACATTATTTAAATTTATAACTTGTTACATATTCTTTGATTCAGTAATAGCTTCATTAAAAACCAAAGAAAATAATAGTATACTAAATAATAGAACATTAAACATTTTAATAAGAACTCACCTGGAAGGGATCTTCTTAATAACGGGCCGCTGAGCAGTGCTGTCATGAATTCTGACTTGCGTCGGATCTATCTCTTCGCATTCGTCATCATCAAAAGGCACCAGACCTGTTCTCCTGGCTAATATAGAGTCCATAAACGGGCTGTATATTTGTCCAGATGTACCAAGAATATCGTCAATATCAGTGTAACGAGATATATATTTGTTCATCCCTTTTTGATACGAATTCATTGACTTTCTAAACTGACGATTGTTCTCATATGGTGATGTACGTCCTCTATAATCTTCATTCTCCTTAGGAGTTTCTAGACCCTCAGGGCTTCGTCTAGCACCTAAAGGCTCATCATCAGGAAGGTGTAAAGGAAATGGCGGTATATGTGAAGGTGGAACATAAACTTGTACCTCAGAGTCTGATGACTCGCTTTCTTCGATCGGCGGAGGAGTAGGTAGTTTTTCAACACCTTCCGGAATGTTCTTGCCACTTGACAACCACCATGGCCTTTCTCCAGATTCAATGTGCCGTATTCTTCGTAGCTGGAAATTACGATCTGAATCTGATTTACTTACACTATGACTGTGAGATTGATTTTGTTCCATTTTACCACTGTTAGTGGAATTTTCATTGCTTGTAAACCACCAATCCTTTTTTTCACCGGATTCAATGTGACGTACATTAAAAAAGTTGAACTTCTCACTTTTATCACTGTCGCTGGAGGATTTTCTAGGCGGGCTCAGTCTTTCTACACCTTCTGGTACATTAGCACAACTGTCTAACCACCATGGCTTGTCTTCATCAGGTAGCTTACACTTCCTGAATACTTTATTTGAATCAGATTTATCCGAGATGTTGATGGAAGATATTTCGCATTCGGGTTTATTGCCATTATTTACACTATTTGAATCCATCCACCAAGCTTTCTCCCCTGACTCAACATGTCTAATTTTTCGCAAATTATTCTTATCAGAGAGAGATTTTTGACTTTCACTATTTATCAAATTACTTTTCTTATCAGAACTTGAGTCTAACCTATAGCTGCGGTCTCCATATTCCAATGGTCTAATTGCTTTAAGTTTGACTAGATTATCATCATTTGAAGCTATAATGTTGGCAGTATCATTTTTTCCTCTACTAGATCTGTCACTCTCTGTTATGAGGTTGGAGACGTCTTTGCTGGTTGATTCCGAGGTTGAAGTTTCCAACCAACGATTATTGTCACTGCTATCTTGATGTCTTTTAAACAGGTTTGTAACAGGTGCGAGAGCCCGTATAAGGAATGATTTTGCTTCTTCAGTTCCATTTTCATTCCTTAATGGAGATGGTTGTTTGCCCGACATATCTGTAGGTATCGATAATTCATCAGCCGATGTTCTAGAAAGCTCATTAGTTTTGGATTTCGAGATAGTTTCATCTTCACTGACAGATGATTGCGTAGAAATAGTTCGGCTTGATTCTGGACTGTTACTGTCTCGTGATTTGGAATGTTTTAACTTTGAAATACCATTTTGTACCTTGCTACTAGAGGGAAGTTTTGATATGCTTTTTGAACTAGATGTTTGCTCACTTGCATCAGTCCCATGTTCAGAATCAGTAGAACTGACAGATTTACTTCGTTTCTTTATTATTTTCTTTTTAGAACCCGAGTCTGATGATGAGTCACTACTAGTTTTCTTTGCTTTCACCTTTTTAGTTTTAGAATTAGCTTCAGTTTTAGGTGCTTGTGGTGGTAAATTACTATTTGTAATGATAATTTCAGGTGAAACCAATTCAGAAGATTTTTCTGGACTTTTTGCTCGTTTTAGTTTTAGATTTACGTTGATTATTATGTCAGTTGTATCGTCATTTTCGTTTTGTTCAGCAGCATAAATTGATACAGTATTTTTTTCTATATCAGACAGATTATTTGGCGAATTATTACTGTTGTACTTTTGTTCACCATGCTCGGACAAGGAGTTTGAGTAAGATGAAATTTCTTTTTTGTCTGGTTCTCTACTCTTGCTACGACTTGATCTATCAGTTGGAGAATATGACAGCGATCCTGAATTCTCTCTTAAATTAGAATATTGAGTAGAGTATCTCCCTGCATACCCAGTATAATTACTGTTACTTGGAGAATAGTATGACCAATTTGTCATACTCGTTCGTGATGTACCACCAAATCTACTAGATCGTGCAGAATCATCTAACCTATCAGACTGTATTTCTTTGTCTAACATTTCAGGTCTCTGCTTTCTTCTAATTATTGTTTTTTCAATTGTTTTAGCCATATCAGCTCTCCTAGTTCTTACGTATGCTGAAGATCCAGGAGGTGTCGGTGATGTATGTCGTGTAATTATAGTAACTGTTTCAGTCTCATCTTCTAATTCCGTCGTTTTGTCAAAACCGTTAGGAATTTTATCAGTCACTTGATCATGTCGTAACTTTGGTTCCTCTTTATCAACCAAAGTCGCAACACATTTTTCATCTTCATTTTTTGTACTCTCGGGGTGGTTTACAGGTGATACTGATGCTTGCTTTACTGTGGGGGGACTTCTTAAATAGTTGGAAGATAGCCTATTTGGTATCGAGTATCTGCCTATTGTAACTTCGGGCTTATTTTCAGTTCTTGATGTGGATTTCGAGTAATTGTTAATGGTTGAATCTGTTTTCGTTTCTGCTCTTGAAGAAGGACGAGTGTAGTTATTGACATTTATTTCCGCCTTAGTTTCGGACCTGGATGAGGGTCTTAAGTAGGCATTCACGTTTATTTCAGGTTTTGCTTCGTTTCTCGACGATGGTCTAGAGTAATTGTTTATAGTTATTTCCGGTTTTACATCAGTTCTTGAGACCGGTCGGGTATAATTTGAAGTGCGCGGGTATAATTTGTAACTTGATAGGTTACTGTAGCCTGTAGACTTATCAGTCTTACTTGGAATGTCTTTTTCACGATCCCCTGGACTGGGATCTCGACTTTTATCTTTATAGTTTTTCGTTATTCTTCTTTCTGGGCTTAAATGCCGTGAAGGTCGGCTTACACTATATTTCAAATTCGATATAGGGCTTACATCTCTATTTTTATTGGCAGTGGTGATAGATGGAACAGTTAGTTTTGAATAATCTTTTTTCTCGTATTTAGAAGTAGGCTTTTCGGTTTTACTTGAACTGTAGGAATCATATTTGGAGGGAGGCAGTTTCTCGTTTTTATGATAGTTAGTGTAGCGATTAGCAATAGTCGAAATAGGCGTGTCATCTTTATTTGCACGGTCATGATTGAGAATGGGAATACTTGATGACTTGTAGGCTGGTGTGGTGTTCATATACTTCGCAGTAACAGTTGTCGGCCGTTCCGTTGATGTGCTTGAGGTAGTTCTTTCACGACTCCGACCATATGATGGCGTTTCATACTGAAATAAGGAAAAATAAGCCTCATAATATATTCATCATAAAGAGTTTGTAGTCAAACAGTACAATCATACATCAATCGTAGTCAGCTATCTTTATTCTTCGTTCAACTCTATCATATAGATAGAGTCGTTCCTTTCACGGTTTTATTAATAGCAAAGGGAATGCGTATATGTAAGTGTGAAAATATTGAAGAGAGATTTGATTGAGCCCTTCGCTATTCTGAATATTAAAGGAATTCGTAGACAGATTCATCGCTTACTAAATCAAGATTGCAGACTGAGTTATGGAACTTTATGCCACTGAAAATAGAAGTGTTATTCAGTAGGTACTTACACAGACATGGTACCTAGTTTAATATTTTTAACCGATTTCTTTTAAAAATTTTAACTACACACATTTATTCATAAATATTATATTAGAACTATATTAGGATCGTCGGAGGGGTTTACAATATATTTTGGGCATGGTGGCACGCAGTAGCCAGCACTTCTGATAAAAGGATGAAATTTCTCAGATTATTTAGGCTGTTGATTGATGGCACTTAGTGGAACTTGCTGCACATATTGAAAAACCGACACTTGTACTGTAATAGTAGTTTTCGATACAAGTGTGGGATTTCTGTTATTACAACGAGTTACGACAGGTGTTGACCCGAGCCGAAGGCGAGGGTAGACAGTCGGAACGAGTTTAAATAACAGTCCCACACGTTGTATTGAACAACTATTTTTAATACAGTTGCGAAAAAATTAAGCAATTTTATAAAATAATAAAAACACAATAAACCTGAATATCCAAAATGGCGCCAACCGTAAAAGAACCTTATATATTTATACCTTATACCTTCCTAAGCAGAGACTATGGCAGTGCACTTCATACAGCCAACTTTTTTTATATTTATAAATTTAATTTGGATGATACTTATATTAATTTATGCTTAAATTTAATTAAAATTACTTTTAATCTGATATTGAAAGAAGTTAGTATTTTTTTTTAGAAATATTTGCATGAATCACAGACATTATTTTGACAATTGGAAAAGAAAACGCACGAGTGCGGGAATGGTAAAGAAAAAGCACGAGTGTGTAATAGCCCACATACCGAACGCTATATCCCTGTAATACGCCACTTTTTGAGCAACTGTATTAAAAAAATATTGTGGAACAGTACAAGTGTACTCCACTATAACGGTGGAGATCTTTGATAGTTAGGGCTTTGATGTCTATAAAATCTCTTGTTTTTAACTAGTATCTAGTTTATGTACAGCCATTGCAATTCAATATAGTTTCGGGCACGTTTGTACCGGGAATGTTGCAGAACGAGTTATCACTTTTTCATACACCTTCACTTCAATTTTATGAAGTTAATTTACTTAGGGAAGTACCTACATAGTCCTAGTAAAATGCATTTCTGTATTTTGATGTCCTTACCGTGAGGAACTGTTGAATGTGAGAAGTATAATACCGAAAATCGAGAAAAATTATAAAATAATCTTAAATAAATATAATAATATGTGTCAATTTTGATACCGATACATATTTCAGAGCAAAAACCCAAACCCCGAAACTTATTTAACGAAACTAATTTGATGCTATTTGTGACCCCAGCGCCTCCGTTTTTTTTATATATATATATTTAGCACGCCAAATTGTCGTCGTCACCAGCCTGATGGCAAGCCGTGCGTGTCGCATCTAGCTATTGGGGGCTCTTCTGACAGTGGTCCTCAAATTGGCGGCCCTGTGATGTGGCTCTTCACGCTCCTCTTGAAGAATCACGTGTGCGGGCAGGTCGTTCCATGTAATTTTTTTTTGACTGAGAAGTTTCTTATCAGGAATCGCGTGTAACACTAGTGTGTATTCTACCTTTTAATAGCCTTAAGAAATTCTTTACATTAAAATAGAATTACAAAACGTCTTATAAATGGTCGCTTTAAATACAACTAGTCTGAGGACGGTGTCCTGTCCTTCATTTCAATTATAGTTAATGTTTGGTGTCATGTTCATTAGCTTGTCAGTTCACAAATAATATTAGTTGGGCTCTGATTTTCTATACTAATATTATAAGGATTGTTTGTTTGTATGCATTGAATCGAAACCACGGAACCGATTTAATACAACCTTTCATGCCATGTCTGTTCCTTTCAATGTTGGAAAGTTACACTATTCCCTGGTAAGAGAATGCTATATTTTATTCCCGACTTTCCACGGCTTCCAGGTTTCGTAGAACCCGCTCCGTTCTACGTGAGTGAAGCCTGACAGTAAAATTGAATTGAAATTGTGTGAGAGAATTTTTCATATTTTTTTTTTTTTTTGCGATTTTTCTGTATTTTTGTTATAAAACAAATCAAAGATAGCGTAGTTATAAATGACTAGCGGACTTGACGCGGTTTGTGTGCGGACTTCACGCGGTGATCCCGTTCCCGTGAGAATACGGGAATAAAATATGCCTATGTTCACCGCAAAGAGTGTAGCTTCCCAACAGTGAAAGAATTTTCAAATCGGTCCAGTAGTTCCGGAGCCTATTCGTTACAAACAAACAAACAAAAAAACAAATCTTTCCTCTTTATAATATTAGTATAGATTATGAATTTAAAAATGTGATTAAAGGAAAGTGAACATTTTCAGTGAACGTACCGTTCTTTCATGGATGCTATAGCGGACACTTACCGACTAAAATCAACACGTTTTCTACCTACTGCCTACGGTTGGGAGCCCCGGGTAAGCCCTCGGGAGGGCTAAGAAATATCCCTATGATTCCTAATACTCCTTGGCTACCACTGCGGCCTCACCTGAGGCGTTCGAGTGCTATCCCGCGTCTTTGGGGGTTACATACATACATATGGTCACGCCTTTATCCCCGAAGGGGTAGACAGAGGCATATTATATGCCCACATTTCACCTTTGTATAATTTGTCCCACGTAATAGGTGGTGAGCCGTATTGCCGTGTTTAAATAGACAGGCGCAGGTTGTGACTGCCTGCTGTTGAAATAAAGCCTTCAATTTAGCTTAACGACTGCCATTTTACTGGCAACCGGGACCAACGGCTTAACGTGCCTTCGGAAGCACGGAAACGCTCAAATAAATGTCACAAAGTGATCACATGGATGGTCACCCATCCATGGAGCGGCCATAGTGAAAGTTGCTTACTGCAGTGATCGTTTACAGAACACTGAGTCCGCGGGGCCACGAGCGCGTTTTTGGGGGTTGTACGGTTATTATCCCACTTCTTGGGGCGAGTGGCGTGCGTGAAACTATCTTTATGTTGCCGTTGCATGAATCTTTTTCATTCCAACCACCATTGGAATTACATATTGAAAACGACACTTGTACTATTCCACAATATTTATTATTATAAACCTGACCGATTTCGCTTCACAGCATTTTCAAAGGTCTAGATGGAAGGGCAATGTATTACTATTATTACTTCCCTTCTAAGGAAGAATTCGACCAAAATCGGAGTAAGACTATACCTACTAGAGAATAACTTGTACTTATACTAAAAGTAAAGTGATTTTCCATTTTACCAACAACTAACAAGCGCAGCGTAACTATGGCAACCTAAGGAGATTAGTATAGTTAGTCTAGAATAGTCTTACTACGATTTTGGTCGAATCCGGCCTGAGCAGGATTAGACGATATCGTTTAACTCAGGAGGGTTACGAAGTATGGTGACAACTATACATACCTACTTCTCTACTGGAAATAATTTTTATTTCACTGCTTGAACCAACTTTTGTATGAGCCATCATTCACTGTATATTTTTTGCATTATAAAAGGGAATCCCGTCATTACTGGCAAGGCCATCAATTTCTCGCGTTTTTCCTGGCGCAGGCACAAATATTGCCCTACCAGCCACACACTCTCCTACTCGCGATGTGTATCACGTTGTTCCTTCACTCGTATTGCCGCTTCTTTCGCTTGCGCTATAAAACTCTAGAATCTCTTCTATTATAAAATTGTAAAAAAACCTGGTTACTAATTAAAAATAAAAATTTAGTATCTTAATCATAATTGTACTATTAGGATTTTGTAGGTATTTTTTTAACTTAAATTTCGCTGTATGTTTCCTAAAAAACGGTTCAGCGGAAATGATAATACAGCTTGACCTATGTGTTACTAGAAGCCCTATGCATTGGACAGGTCAAAGTCGATAGGTTATTACTTATTAGTTAAAATCACCTCGCGAACGAAGTGGCGGGCAAAAGCTAGTATATTATATTATCTGTGATAAAGCCGTGACTCACGCATGACGAGTAAATAATTATTTAGGTTTGTCAAAATGTTTGTGACTACCGTGGCGGGTTCGGAAATGCTACAGACTGAGAAGAACACCCCAAGAAACTCAGTCCGCTCCCTACTAAAATTCATGTTAGAATCTAATACAGTTTTTTTTATTATGTAGAAAGGTTCAGCAGTTGCACCTTGTAAGGTTGGCTTCTCCGAAGAACTTGGGACCCTAGTACATCCAAATAATACAAATCATACTTACATAGTTCCTAAACGACATGATAGCGTTTTATCAGCTCTCTTCCATCAGTCGAGGTGAGTGATTCCAAATGGCGTCTGAATTCTGAAACAATTACATAGTACAATTATTATTTTGTAATTATATATTATAAACGTCATGTTACGGAAATACTCTACTCCAGTTCATATTTTCTTCTCACATTTCACTAGGGTTCTTCACATAAAGTTCTTAAAACTACATTTTATCACTTATGAATTTGGTGACGCGACTAATGAATTGATCACTAAGGAATGTGCATTCAGTTATTCCTAGTTTTACACTGACTTTTAAGTCTCCAACGAAACTGAACGAGGGCAATAACAAAGAGAAGGAAAGCTCAAAACAAATCATGTGTCAACATATCTGGTCACAGTATTGTAAGACCAAACACTATCCAATCTATGAGTATGGCGAGAATTGAGAGTAATACCACATCCCCCTAAGACAAGTGGTACAAGCGTAAATCGCAAACGAATGGATGATATCCATTCGTTTGCGTATTCATATTGCTCTCAAGCTAGCCGCGCCGGTGCGGCGTACGAATCGCGCGCCGCGGCGTGATCACGTCTAAGGGGGCAGGGTGGAAACTCCACACAAAAGATTCGTTTTCAATTCTGTCACCTACACAAAAATACATGCTGTTTTAATAGAGCTTGAATGTGTGTGTGACCCACTAATGATCTGTCTAACTACCCTCCAACTATAATGACAGCTGTGGCGGGGGTGGAGAAGTTTGCTCAGTGAGGGGCAGGAAGTTACCTGGCTGTACGTAATACTATTATAATATCTTTAGTAATTCAAAAGGCGACTTCCTAGTCTTTAAAGTAGGTTGACAAGAAAATAATCAGCTAAATGTTTATAGTTGTCTTCTTTCGTGAAACGTTCACATAAAGAAGATAGATGATCACTCAAACCTGTTTACGTAGGCGCTTAGCTTTCATCAGATCTATATGGATCCTAAGGCGCTTTGGATAAATCAGGAAAAGACCTAGACCGGCAAATGGCAATGTAACGGTATTGAGTGAATTGAGTATCCACTTAAATGGTAAAACATTATTAGGTACGATGAAATGGGAAATTTTACGAGTATTGTAAAATACTCTTGCGACGATATCTTAAGGGCTTAAATATTTGCTTGAAGCTTCCTCTATTAGAAATAAATACGATTAAGTATCTTATAGCGTATTAGATACCTATGTATAAATAAACCGGCCAAGTGCGAGTTGGACTCGCCCATGAAGGGTTTCGTAGCAGCAAGTAACATAATATAAAAGTTCTTATAGTTCGTTGTAAATTTGACTGATGTTAGTGATTTCACTAACCGGAAATTGTGGTATATGACGTATTAAAAAAAAACTACTAGCTCGTTCATACTAATTTTCGTTGGTAGTTTTTACGGCAATGTACATCATATTTTTTTTTAGATTTGTCATTCTCTTAGTTTAGAAGTTAGAGGGGGGGGACACTCATTTTTCCACTTTGGAAGTGTCTCTTGCGCAAACTATTCACTTTAGAAAAAAATGATGCTAGAAACCTCCATAGCATTTTTGAAGAACTATCTATAGATACCACACACATATGGGTTTGATGAAAAAAAAAATTTTGAGTTTCAGTTCTGAGTATGGGGACTCCCGAAATTTACTGCTTTTTTTCTAGTTTTATATAAGAATCTTAATGCGGTTCACAGAATACATCTAGCTACTAAGTTTCAATAGCATAGACCTTATAGTTTCGGAGAAAAGTGGCTGTGACACACGGACGGACAGACAGACGGACAGACAGACAGACATGACGAATCTATAAGGGTTCCGTTTTTGCCATTTGGCTACGAAACCCTAAAAACTACGAAAAGTAAAATGGCAGTCGTTAAGCTAAGTTGAAGGCTTTATTTCAACAGCAGGCAGTCACAACCTGCGCCTGTCCATTAAAACACGGCAATACGGCTCACCACCTATTACGTGGGACAAATTATACAAAGGTGAAATGTGGGCATATAATATGCCTCTGCCTACCCCTTTGGGGATAATGGCGTGACCATATAATTATGTATATGTATATGTATAAAAAACTAGCTCGTAAATGTCGACCAGGTTTGGTGCATGCTTTAAAACCCGGTAATGCTTCCACTACTGGACGCTCGCGTGTTCCAATAATATTTTGAGGCTGATTGGAGTGGTCGAATCATTGACTGAATTATTCTGGCCAGACTGGTTGGTACGAGGAATTGTTTCAAGTTTTCCTTCTCATTACCATAGCCTCGTTTGAGTTGGCTTATGTACCACTTGCAGCAGTGAGGCTGGTTAGCCCTGAGATCCTAGTAGGGCCCAATGCATCCAATTATACAAAATAATTATAATCCTAAAATGCAAACTAATTAACAAAAATAATTAATTATTAGACAGCAATGCAATCAAAGAAATAATTAAACTTAACACATTGGTGTAAATTATACCCACACATTGCTTTTCATCAATAGTTATCACTATCACACAGGCCCGTAATGCTATTCTGATCGATCATAAATTATCATCTACGGTGGCTTGAACCAAAAGTGTCAAAGACCTGAAAGCTTGTCGCGGATTTAGTTGTCAAGATACCACTGAATATGACTGCCGATGCGCGCGCGCACGCCATCACTACACTTATTTATTTACAATACATAAAGTTTATTTTAAAACTTTTCACAGTTTGTATGCACTCATAACAGATTCTAATAGACTGTTCCACATGGTCACTGCACTTTGTTTCTTCTATTTGCCTTGGCCAGTGGCCGTGTTGATTATAATACAGATTAAAAAAATATGCCGAATTCCTGAAATGAAATCGGTTCGGCTCTTTCGGCGTGAAGGTTCTAACAATAATTTCGGGCATACTTTCATCGGAATCAGTTACAACACACAACACTATTGTTTTGCAACTTCGTAGTCGGCCGAAGTGTCTTTTTGTTAGGTACATAATCCCTACTAGTCCCTACTAATAATTTAAATACGAAAGTAACTCGGTCTGTATGTCCGTATGTGACATTTTCACGCCTAAACCGCTGAACCGATTTTGATGAAATTTGGTATAGAGATAGTTTGAGTGCAAAGAAAGGACATAGACTACTTTTTAACTGACTGCACAAAAGGAGGGTAATGATTTTACAAGCTATATAGCTATATGTTACCCCAGCTATCAAAAGAACTACTTAATATACACGTTGATTTTTTTCACACCAGAATGTTTTGATGCCGCCTACTTTAGCCCTGCGACCAAGACATTTACCATAATGTACAATTATAGAAATACGATAGGTAAATATATGTATCTACATATTTCTTGCGTCAAAATTACTTTTTACGTCTTTTCTTCAAGTTTAGCGTGATAGCTATAATATGACTGGTACGAATTGAAAACTAAATGCTATGAACTATGTGATTACTTTTCATAGAAGGGCCCAAAGCTATCTATAATCGCAGTGGTAAGTCCCTATAAATTTAAAATTTCAAGAAAGTAAAACTGGACTTAAGAAGCTTAAAGTGTATTATATAGAACTTCTCTTCAAAACATAAATAACGTAAGTTTGGTACGACACAACACTCTATTTAAAACGCAAACAAACATGAATCATAGAATTAATGTACGTGTATGTATTGAATTTCTTGCACTTTCAAAGACAACTTATAAATCTCGATACGAATCTCTCCTTCTTATCACTATCTGGCATCCTAAAATCCAAAATCAAAATTATATTTATTTCACTTAGACCTTATACACATGCGCTTGTAAAACGTCCAGAATATAAAACAAAAACTCTACCACCAGTTCACAACGCGACCCACCTGAGAAGAACTGACAAGAAACTCAGAGGGTTTTTTTTGTTTTTTTTTATTGAGAGGGAAAATACTCGTAGGATGCTATGCCGGACTCTTACCGACTAAAAAACCTCACGTAACGCCTAACAGCCTATGGTTGAGAGCCCCGGGTAAGCCCTTAGGAAGGATGTCCCGTGACTCCCAACAGACCTACGGCCACCAATGCGGCCTCGCCCAGGGGTTTAGAAACTCAGAGGGTTATTCTTTTTTGCTCTATTTACAATTTTAAAGAATCTAAAAACTATGCATTATAACAATTTTTTTTGATCCAGCAGAGCAGGTCATTTCCAGGCTTCCTTATCCAACAAATAATTATTGATTGTATAGTAGCCCCTGCAGTACAATTTACCTTTTAGAAACTAATTCGCCCTCGCAGTGCTTTTTGTCACATTTGCATCCTGTATCACTATATTCACATTATCACATACGTCTCTTCGAAATAGTGCTAACGGGGTCTGTCATGAACAGTCAGCGAAGGAAGAAGCGCTCGGAACCCTGTGAACTCAGTGTTCTGTAAACGATTGCTGTAGCAAGCAACATTTACTGTGGCTGGTAGATAGATGATAGATGGGTGACCACCTTTATGACCACTTTGTGACATTTATTTGCAAGCGTTTTCGTGCTTCGGAAGGCACGTGAGGCCGTTGGTCACGGTTGCCAGTAAAATGGCAGTCGTTAAGCAAAGTTGAAGGCCATTGTGGGCGGCTTGGAAAAATCCAACGGCGGGCAGTCACAACCTGCGTCTGTCTATATCAACACGGCAATACGGCTCACCGCCTATTACGTGGGACAAAGGTGAATTGTGAGCTGGCCATATAATATGCCTCTGCCTGCCTCTTCAGGGATAAAAGGCGTGATCGTATGATGATGATGATGAGCAAAGGAAATAAATAAGACTTTCTGAAAAAAATATCAGTCTTTATAGGGCAACCCTCTACTTTGCGGACTGTACCACACTAATCCAGCAACTTCCTGAGAGCATTATGAGGTCCTTCGCTTTTCTTTCTCTTGATTCATAATTCTGTTTTTAACTATGAATACAGTTTCACAAGATTAAATGTACAAATGACAATTTCCTGCCAAAGTTGTATGTTCATTGATGTTACTGTTTGTAACTGTATTGATTACGAAAAGAGGTTGCAATGGTCGTTTTACATACTTCAACGAAGGAAAAAAATATTGATAAATGAATCGGGAACATACATATAATCACGCTTGTCTCGCATCGGGGTAAGCAGAGACTATGGCTTTCCACTTGCTACAATCCTGGCATCAATCCTTCACTTCTTCTACTTTCA
Source organism: Miltochrista miniata (assembly GCA_933228765.1). Classification (NCBI taxonomy): domain Eukaryota; kingdom Metazoa; phylum Arthropoda; class Insecta; order Lepidoptera; family Erebidae; genus Miltochrista; species Miltochrista miniata. The sequence goes on along the minus strand of OW121747.1, from coordinate 33,030,812 downwards.
TAATTGTATTCATACGGTTAAGGGTATTCTTGACTTTGCCTTTTTCCAGAGGGTCCGGGTGATTTGATCGGCATGCGTTCGCCGAGGTCGACCCCTACCAGTTTGCCTACTCACTCTCGCCTCATAAATCTGTTTTGTCAGTCTATTCTCATCCTTGCTTTCCAGATGTCCAAATCAGTAAGCATCTCTTTTTCTATCTTAGTAGACATTTAGCTAACTCAGACGTTGTATAATCACGTCCTTCCGAACCTAACCCGTCGCTACATCTTCTGTTATTCCCCTTTTTTTCCTTATCATGCTATTTCTTTTTTTGTCCATTATATGTCCTTTTGAATCGGGAACATCCTGTTTTATTTCACAAACGGTTAGAAAAGAAGCTTTTAGCTTCTTTTCTACCTTTAGCTCTGGTTTCCGTACTAACCTATATCGATTGAGTCAATGAACAATAGATGGCCCATCAAGATTCTAACATGTTTATCTATTTACGAATTAGAACCGCGTTGGCATATACATTGAGTTGAAATTTGTTTGTACAAGAATCCTAATTATTCTTGTCTGTTAAAAGATTATAGAGACGGATAGATGCGGTAATTTAACTATGTTTTGTTTTATTTACTACTATATCTCAGCTTCTTTTGATATTGTTTTATTGCAGGTATATTAAAACAATGTATCTTCCTCAAATATACATATATATGGCAAGTACATCCGTTGAAAATTTCAACAAATTTTTATATTTTAGTTCATACTATGTTTGCTACTACTCTACTAAGTACAGTCAAATATATATACTTTTTAAAGACGTAGCAAGAGAAACTATTTAACGAAAAATAAATAGATAAATATGACCACAAAACGGTTGTCTGTAAAGTCGGTTTACTGACGATAGTTTAACGTAACAGCTCAGTCACGTCAAAAACTACTGTATATATGCTTATTGGTTAATAAAATTTTAACATCGTGAGTTACATCGTAGTACATTTAATATGGAATAACACATCAATTTATTATAGCGCCATCTGTTGAAAACATTTGTACTAAAATAAATGGAACGCCAGAGCGAGGTAAGGCGAGGTAACGCCGCATACGTTATATTTTTTCGTGTGTGCAGCCGGATCCATCGAATTATAAGGCGTTGTCACGTCAAAATTTGGTTAACGTGATACAGCCTAAACCACAGATTTAGGATTTCTAAATATATGGCTTAAACATTTTAAATACCTTCAAAATACAGTTATAATCTTCTTACATATACTTAATAGTTCTTAAGTACTTATATTTACACTATTTCTTCTTTTTAATAAAATGTTTTAAGGCTCCATAATTAATCTAGAGTTTCTAATGCCCTTCTTTTACTTACGTCGCAAGGAATCAAATGACACGGTTTCAATGAAACCAACTGAAGGTCTGCTAAGGCTATTTTTAATCCCAGAAAAATATGTTATCTCCGCGGGAAGACACTGTTATGTACAAATAAATCTTAGACTTGTACAAAAAAAGCCGAGATTTTATACATTTCAATAGAAGATGTTCATAGTAAATAATGACGACTTAATATATCAAGCTGTTTACCGCGGTATTAACCAGCTAGGCACATGACATGTACTGGTACTTAATTCGCTGGAATGTCAAGACGAATGCTTGAGGGCTATTGAGTACTCAGCCGTAGCTCACAAGAGAAGCCCACCATAAGTCTAGGAGACACAAATAACATCTACCTTCACTCCTGATCTGAATTAGTGGGCAATTACCGTCTCGGCAGCTCATTTAACGTATTACCATTGTCAAAGCTTAGTCCTTTATTGCCTCAAGATATTCTTAATTACACAATCTCTTTGCTCTTATTAGTAGTCTTAGTTAATACAATATTCATTTTAAGAAGGAATGTGTGCATCGTGTTCGCTCTGCAGATTTCTCTGTTCTAGCTATACCTTGATCTACTCGAATATTTGGTTTGGCTATGTAGGTTTGTTTTATAATTTCCTCCTACGTGGTATAATACTGATCCCAATTCCACCACTCACTTAAGCTTATTACAAAATAAACTGGGGAGTGCGGGATAATTTATATTATTTGCTTATGGTTTGCTTGCAATGTGAAATGTAGAGAATGACAAATAAGACTTTTGACTTTTTAATGTGTAACTTTACCTAAAAGCAAATATAGAACTAAAACATGGATGTGGAACTATTACCAATCGCATTTCTACAGAATTTGCTCTTTGTCAGACAAAACCGATGTTTTTTTTACGTATAGATACTGATACGTATACATAGTGTTACATTCAGAGTGGTCAGTATGCATAAGAATGGTTTTCTTGAAACTCAAATAATCTAAAAAAATATTTGTGAATCCTTTCTAATATTATAAAAGTGATAGTCTGTTACTCTTTTACGCTCTAACGCCTAAACGGGTCTGACTGAAATTTGGTCCTGCACCAACATGAATATGTAGCCTAGAAAACACATAACTATTAATTTTCATGGGATGAAGTTCATTGAGTTATAAGAGCTGCTCGCCAAATTACTTTCCATGTCCTTTTAGGAACTGTTTTATGCTATTAAAGCGGCACAGAATCATCACCGGATCTCAAGTAAAGAAGTAGTGGTCAATGCAAGAGTTTTCTTTTACAGTTTCAAAACTTTTGTGAATCCGAAATATTGGAACTTTGGCTTTGAAATTTATTTATTTACAGATATACACTATAAACATACAAGTTATAATACAGGGAACAAAATTTCATTAAAAAAAGGGCAATATCAAATAAGAAGTAATAATAATAATAGGCTTTGAAATATTTTTTTTTTCAGATTGGTGTTATTAAATCTTACTTTACCTGCCAGTATCATTTCTTATGTCAGCTGAAATCTTCTAAACACCCCTCAGTCACATAGGGGGTAATGAGTTGGTGTTCTTTCATGATACAAAGGTCAATATCATACCAGGCTAGTTGAACGTATTTAGTAGGCCGCGGACCAACGGTTGGTATTGAGTCACTGTAAATGCTGTATCGTGAGAACTTGCATTGTGCTAGTCAAGATTGGTATCTAGTTTTGAAGTAGTTTGGTCGGTTATCTGAATGTATGTGGTTCTGGAACAAACTGAATCAGATGCTATCTTTACTAATATTATAAAGATTAAGCATTTGGTTGTTTGTATTCTATAAACTTTGGAACTAAGTACTTTAAAAAAAAAAACCGGCTAAGTGCGAGTTGGACTCGCCCATGAAGGGTTTCGTAGCATCAAGTAACATAATATAAAAGTTGTTATAGTTCGTTGTAACTTGATTTTTCTAACCGAAATTGTGGTTTATGACGTATTAAAAAAAACTACCAGTTCTATCTCGTTCAGCCCAATTTTCGTTGGTAGTTTTTATGGCAATGTACATCATATATTCTTTTTAGATTTATCATTCTCTTAGTTTAGAAGTTAGAGGGGGGGGGGGGCACATTTTTCCACTTTGGAAGTGTCTCTTGCGCAAACTATTTAACACTTTAGAAAAAATGATGTTAGAAACCTGAATAGCATTTTTGAAGACCTATCTATAGATACACGTATGGGTTTATTGAAAAAAAAATTTTTGAGTTTCAGTTCTGAGTATGGGGACCCCCAAAATTTACTTCTTTTTTCTAGTTTTATATAAGAAACTTAATGCGGTTCACAGAATACATCTTGTAATCAAGTTTCAATAGCATAGGCCTTATAGTTTCGGAGAAAAGTGGCTGTGACACACGGACGGACAGACCGACAGACAGACATGACGAATCTATAAGGGTTCCGTTTTTGCCATTTGGCTACGAAACCCTAAAAACACATCACCATTCGGAAGTCAACTTTTTCTAAGCCAAGGGAGCTCTTCACTTGACCACTAACTATAATACTAAATATCAATAAATCGGGCAGAATTCCCTTAATATTGAAAATACGGGCATGTTTTAGGTACTACCGGGTAGTCGTATACCACATGCAAAGTCTTGTGGAACATCTAATCAGTCATAATGACAGTACTCTCTAGGACTACTAATTTTAAGCAGGCGGTAGGTAGACGGCTTCAAGTTAACCAAAATAAACAGCCTGATAATAAAAATATATGAGTAATTTCTAATAAGCTTTTTTCTTTTTCTTTTTTTACGTAGGAAATCCTACATGGATGCTATGCCGGACTCCTACCTAACCTACTAAAAGCACACGATGCCCTACAACTGTCTACGGCCTGTAGTCCCGGGTAAGCCCTCGGAAGGATGTCCCAGGGCTTATGTGCTACGAGACTATAATCAAGTACTCGTGTCTTTTTGTATAACATAAAATAATGTTCAAATTGAAACATATTTGTCTCTTCTTGATTACAAATAAAGCTACTACATAGATATAAAATATGAGCACAATGTAGACGTTAACAAATTCAATACCAGTCTTGACAAACGGGATTTTCAACTGACGTTAGTGGGAACAGCTAACTGACTGCTGGCGATCGTGTGAATGTTGGATTGTCGCAAAAAACGTCATGCGTACTCCATTAATTGTAGTAAAGATCATAGAGCAACACACTCTATGACTCTTATCGGGACAAGAGGCGCCATACCGAGACTTTCCTCTATGTCAAAGTGGAATCCAAATGGTATAAGAGATATGTGTGTGTGTGTGTGCGTGTCTGAAATTAAGAGTGTGTTGTTTTACAGTGTAGGCGCACACTGGGCGTCATGTTGCAGCGAAATGTCGCGGCTACAAGCTGTGGGCGCCAAATTACATACATTTTGTCCTAAACACCGCACACTGGGCGACTTGTCGCCGCGACTCGACGACAAGCTAGGGGAGTCGCAGCGACACGGCGACAATCGCCGAGCATCAGCTTTTTGCACGTCGTCTGTCGCCCAGTGTACGTCTACTGTTAATTGTTTTTTGTAACTTTCAAAGTGTCACTCGATTTTTACTGGTGTTTATGAATACAATTTACCCCCGCAATATGTATGACAGACAGATAATTATGTATAGAGCAAACATGCTATATCTACTCTCGTTGTACTGGTCACGTTGCTCTATGAGTGAAGATGATTCAGGTTTTGCGACATTCATTAATTTGTTTGAGATTTGTGTCATAAACACCTCTGCCTTAGTAGCGCAGTGGTAGTGTATGCGGAATTCAAAACATTAGTATGATATTATTTTAATTGAACTTTTGGTTTTTTGTTTGTGTTGTTTGTTTTTTTTTTATTTAGCTTGCCAAATTGACCGATTCGCCTGATGAAAAGCCGTGGCGCATCTAGCGATTGGGGGCCACTTCTGACAGTGGTCCTCAGGTTGGCGGCCCTGTGATGTGCCTCTTCACGCTCCTCTTGAAGAACCCGGGATTGTAAGATGAGGGAAACACGTGTGCGGGCAGGTCGTTCCATGTTTTTATAGTTCGACAGAGGAACGATCTTTTGAAACGCTGTGTGACAGACAGATATGTACAGTCTGTGTGTGTGTCAAATTGTGCATAAATCATGTGGCAATACAGAAACGATAGAGACGCTCATGGACACGCATCAATAAAATCTTTGAGTATTTTAGACAATATGGCGATTGTCCAAACTCTTTTATTTGAACAATTCACTTTTGCATTTTGCGATTTCCTTGACTTTGTGAAAAATGAATATCTTCTGATAGACACGCGGCAATTATTCTCCTATAAAAATATTTTACTCGAACTATTCAGATGTTTTTATAATTCACTAGAAGATGCTTGCGGCTTCGCCCGCGTGAAATTCCTACCCGTTCCCGCTTCCCGTGGGAACATTTTCCCGGGATGAAAAGTATCCTATGTGTTATTCCAGACTATAAGCTATCTCTGTACCAAATTTCAGCTTAATCTGTTCAGCCGTTACAGCGTGATTGAGTAACAAACATCCAAACATCTTCACAAACTTTCATATTTAAAATATTAGTAGGACAGGATTTATTGACCGTTTGAAGGTCAATGAATTCAGATTATTGCAGTATGATGGGTTTTACGATATGACGATTTGGTACAAAGGTTTCTTCTGCTATTTCCTTCTTTTTATGACCTCGTCCATTAGCCGTGCGCCACCTTTCTTTCCTAAATGTCGCAAAGTGGTCACAGGGTGATCAGTTGGTCACCCATCCAAGACCGGCCATGCAGCAGGTTAGGTCCATAAGATCTCGATGAAGTCCTATTGGACCCCTGTGTTTCTTAATTGATGATCTGCCTGATTATCTACTGCAGTTTCATAACGGTTTTCCAGGTTTCATCGCAAAGGCTTTTTTGCCACAAGTAATAAGTATCATATTTTTATGGGTTGAAATGACATGTATTTTTTTAAATATGAAATGGCAACTAGTAACACCCCTAAACCAACTTAGAAAAAGAAACTCAAAAATTCTACCGTAAGGGAATTTAATAAGGGGTCATATAATATCACACGCAAAGTTGGGTGTCATAGCTAGTTATTTAATAGACCTGTCACTGTATATTTTGTTTACCCAAATATGGCGTCTGAAGTTCTCTACTCTGTTTTAATGAATAAAATTCTCATGTTGATCGAGTGATGTTTATATCATTAAAATCGATTCACCCAGTCCTACATACATTAAAATAATATTTTAAAATATGGATGTACGCAATTAACATGTCCATATTAATATAATATCCGTCGCAAATCTATAAGAAAAAATAAACCATGTACGACATGTACGTGTTAATTTAAGTGTGATAATTGGATTCAGTTGTTGCCATTCATTACAAATGAATTAATTTCTTACTTCGAAAATCTCAAGTTCTGTTTGTTCGATTATTATTCACTCACTTGTGAATTCTACTTAGGTACTTAAACTTTTCTCTACATACATACATACATATGGTCACGCCTTTATCCCCGAAGGGGTAGGCAGAGGCATATTATATGCCCACATTTCACCTTTGTATAATTTGTCCCACGTAATAGGTGGTGAGCCGTATTGCCGTGTTTAAATAGACAGGCGCAGGTTGTGACTGCCTGCTGTTGCAATAAAGCCTTCAACTTAGCTTAACGACTGCCATTTTACTGGCAACCGGGACCAACGGCTTAACGTGCCTTCCGAAGCACGGAAACGCTCAAATAAATGTCACAAAGTGATCACATGGATGGTCACCCATCCATGGACCGGCCACAGTGAAAGTTGCTTACTGCAGTGATCGTTTACAGAACACTGAGTCCGCGGGGCCACGAGCGCTTCCTCTACGTTTCTCTAGTAATATTATATTTTCTTTGTTTATACATCTGTAATCTAACTTATTATTTTTGAATGACCTTATCATCACCTTATCATGCAATACAAGTTTTGGTATTCTGCGTCCTTCACGCTAAACACGAAGGCAACCAGCCATCTAAACGTCAGGATGGCTGGTCAAAAAATATTCTTATGTCATAGAATGTATCTATACATATAATAAAATGATAGAAAAGCCAAAACTGTACATTGGAAATATTAAGAAAAAAATACTCGCTAGGTGTTCTACGTAAGATACCGAACCCAAAAATATAGTCAGAAAAATTTTTGTCTGTTTGTCTGTTTGTCTGTTTATCTGTTTGTCTGTTTGTCTGTTTGCTTTGCTTTGTCCGGAAGGATCTCGAAAAGTACTGAACAGATTTGGTTCAAATTTTGCACAAATATCACTTAGGGGTGGAGTCTTAAAATAGGCTATATATTATCACGCTACATATCCTAGGGGCTAAGCAGAGAGCAATGAAATGTGTTAACCGGTGGATTGATATAACTAAAACGTAGCAGGAATATTAGTAAGAGTTAGGTTTTACACTCAGACAACATATCATTACGCTAAATATTTTAGGAGCTCAGCAGAGAACAATGAAAATCTTTTTGTATGTTTTTGCAAAATAGAGAAACGACTGAATAATTTATCTTCTAAACATATAATAAAATGATAGAAAAGCCAAAACTGTACATTGGAAATATTAACAAAAAAATACTCGCTGGGTGTTCTACATTAGATACCGACGCTGAAAATATAGTTAGATTTTTTTTTGTCTGTTTGTCTGTTTGTCTGTTTGTCTGTTTGCTTTGCTTTGTCCGGAAAGATCTCGAAAAGTACTGAACAGATTTGATTCAAATTTTGCACAAATATTACTTAGGGGTGTGGTCTTAAAATAGGCTATATATTATCACGCCACATATCCTAGGGGCTAAGCAGAGAGCAATGAAATGTTTAAACCGTTGGATTGATTTAACTAAAACGTAGCAGGAATATTAGTAGGAGATAGGTTTTACACTAATACAACAATTATTATTACGCTAAATTTTTTAGGAGCTCGGCAGAGAACAATGGAAATCTTTTTGTATATTTTTGCAAAATAGAGAAACGACTGAATAATTTTAATTAATCTTTTACTTGAAGAGCAATCTAGAGGTAGCATCTTTAAATAGGCTATATATTATCACGCTACATATCCTAGGAACTAGGCAGAGGGTAGTGCCATATGTAAGTATGTGGATTGATTAAACTAAAACGTTACAGGAATATTAGTAAGAGATCGGTTTTACGCACCGGCTACATTATCACGCTAAATATCTTGGAGGCCCGATAGAGAAAAATTAAATCCTGTGTTTGCTATGATATCCAGACCACTGATATACATACTTATATATTTCAAAAATCTATCTATACATATAATAAAATGATAGAGAAGCCAAAACTGTACATTGGAAATATTAAGAAAAAAATACTCGCTAGGTGTTCTAAGTAAGATACCGAACCCAAAAATATGGTCAGAAATTTTTTTGTCTGTTTGTCTGTTTGTCTGTTTATCTGTTTGTCTGTTTGTCTGTTTGCTTTGCTTTGTCCGGAAGGATCTCAAAAAGTACTGAACAGATTTGGTTCAAATTTTGCACAAATATCACTTAGGGGTGGGGTCTTAAAATAGGCTATATATTACCACGCTACATATCCTAGGGGCTAAGCAGAGAGCAATGAAATGTGTTAACCGGTGGATTGATTTAACTAAAACGTAGCAGGAATATTAGTAAGAGTTAGGTTTTACACTCAGACAACATATTATTACGCTAAATGTTTTAGGAGCTCGCAGAGAACAATGAAAATCTTTTCGTATATTTTTGCAAAATAGAGAAACGACTGAATAATTTTAATTAATCTTTTACTTGAAGAGCAATCTAGAGGTAGCATCTTTAAATAGGCTATATATTATGACGCTACATGTCCTAGGAACTAGGCAGAGGGTAGTGCCATATGTAAGTATGTGAATTGATTAAACTAAAACGTTGCAGGAATATTAGTAAGAGATCGGTTTTACACACCGGCTACATTATCAAGCTAAATATCTTGGAGGCCCTATAGAGAAAAAATAAATCCTGTGTTTGCTATGATATCCAGACCACTGATATACATTAGTTAGAAGGTTGAAAGCCACTGGAGTGCGAGGACCATTGCTTCGGTGGTGCGAAAACTACCTACAAAACCGAAAATTCACTGTTCGCATAGAAAGCACATATAGTGACCTCAAGGATGCTAATGAGGGAACAGCACAGGGATCGATGCTCGGGCCACTTCATTTTCTTTGTTACGTCAATAACATGGCTAAATGTTTAAAATCATGTACATGTTATCAGTTTGCGGACGATACATGTTTAGTCAGTGCCGATAAAGACCCACAAAAAGCAGCAGAACGCTTGCAATCAGATTTTAATGTCCTTTTGAGATGGTGTCACGACTCTGGGTTAGTACTTAATGCAGACAAGACGCAACTAATGCAGATCAAATCCCCACACCTCAAACACTCACCATATGACGACCTGATTGTACACAACCACATCTGCCTACATGGATCACCACCACGTCAATGTAACTGTCCGCTAATATAAAATGTTGATAGCCAACGGTATCTGGGCGTGATCATTGATAACAAATTAAATTGGGGACACCATATTGAAAATGTTTGCAATAAACTAAGACAGTTTCTTGCAAATATAGTTATACTTAGAAATCGCATTCCGTACAAAATCAAATTGATGTTATATAACTCTCTAGCTGAGTCTTATATTTAATATGGATTGAGTAGCTACGGTCGCACTTATAACACATACCTACAAAGTATATTTAATCTACAGCGAAGAATTCTTCGTAACATCGTCTCCACAAAAATAAAGCAACAATTTGAAAATGACGATAATGGCCTATTTAACTTCTGCAAAATCTTGCCAGTTCAGGATCAAGTCAAGTATATGTTACTCACAGAAATTTTTTATAATCAAAATTTTCGAACCAAAATAAAACACTCTGTATATACTCGCGCGGTCGCTCGAAACCAGTTGTGTACGAGTGGCGCACACAATACGTATGGCGAGCGAACGACTGTTTACCTGGTTCCTAGACTCATTAACGCATTACCGCAAAAATTGCGGGATGTGGATACAAACAATGTTGTGCCTAATTTTAAAAAATCATTAAAAAATCATTTCATGTTAGCACTATTGTAAAGTTATACACCATCAATGTAGATTATTAGTAGCATTAGATACAAACCGCATAGGTTTTTATAATGCTTAAGTACCTTTTTGATAAGTTAATTGTTTATATGATTAATAAATAAAAAAAAAAAACATAGGTACTTATATATTTCAAAAATCTATCTATACATATAATAAAATGATAGAAAAGCCAAAACTGTACATTGGAAATATTAACAAAAAAATACTCGCTGGGTGTTCTACATAAGATACCGAAGCTGAAAATATAGTTAGATTTTTTTTTGTCTGTTTGTCTGTTTGCTTTGCTTTGTCCGGAAGGATCTCGAAAAGTACTGAACAGATTTGATTCAAAATTTGCAGAAATATTACTTAGGGGTGTAGTCTTAAAATAGGCTATATATTATCACGCCACATATCCTAGGGGCTAGGCAGAGAGCAATGAAATGTTTAAACCGTTGGATTGATTTAACTAAAACGTAGCAGGAATATTAGTAGGAGATAGGTTTTACACTCAGACAACATATTATTACGCTAAATTTTTTAGGAGCTCGGCAGAGAACAATGAAAATCTGTTTGTATATTTTTGCAAAATACAGAAATTACTGAATAATTTTAATTAATCTTTTATTTGAATAGCAATCTAGAGGTAGGATCTTTACAATTTACAATAGCCTTAATCATTAAGCTCTTTTATAATTAAGCCAACACGCCAGTTTAGATTTACCGTTACATTCAAAGGGATCCTTGAATTCTAGGTTTTGCGAAAGTTGGGATGTCTCTAATTCCTGAACTAGAAAACCTTTAACATGGAAACTTGTGTGAAACATTCCTTACAGTATTCCCTTTATAACACTAAAAAAAAAATTTTGGAATCCGAAAACGCATTGAGAAGTAACAACTAACATCCCTTCTCCCAAAAGAACCGCGCAAAATATCGAGATCAAAAGTATCCTAGAATCTTCCTCGGATTATAAGCTCTGATTGTACTAAGTTTCATTCAAATCCATTCAGTAACTTCGGCGTGATACTTATTCGGAATACAGACAGACAGACACACATGAAAAATGTAATTTCATTTTCGGCTTCAGTAGACTCTCGACCCTCAACAGTTTTACTATATGTATAGACTAGCTAACCCTCGCAACTTCGTTTACGTCACATAAGATCTATGAAAGGAGAGGTATTTCTTCATCAGACTCTTCAGGCAGCGTGTGAAACTGCCCTGTTTGCTTAATCAAAAAAGAGCTTAAAGATTAAGTCTATTCTAAAGCAATTCAGTCCGCGCCGAAGGCGTGGAGGTATTTCTTCATCAGACTCATCAAGCAGCGTGTGAAACTGCCCTGTTTGCTTAATCAAAAAAGAGCTTAAAGATTAAGTCTATTCTAAAGCAATTCAGTCCACGCCTTCGGCGCGGACTGAATTATTTTACAATAGCCATAACCATTAAGCAGCTCTTTTATGATTAAGCCAACACGCCACACAAACGTTGTTTATAATGAACATTCTTAAAACAACTTTACTGAAAAATGTTGAGCTTTGGCTACAGTGACATGGGTACATAAATTAAATCACCTTAAACATAATAAGTACATGCATACGGTCACGCCTTTATTCCCAAAGGGGTATCGAGGCATATTATATGTTTACCTTTTTTTAATTTGTCCCACGTAACGTAATAGGTGGTGAGCCGCATTGCCGTGTTGAAATGGACAGGCGTTAGTACTGCCTACTTTTGAAAATTATTAAATCTATAAGGTCTTCAACTTGGTTTAACGACTGCCATTTACTGGCTACCGTTAGCGTTAGTGTTATCGTCTCAACTCTTCCGATTATGCGTAAAGTTTTCAGTCTGTGGCCCTAATCTAACAAACGTTTCGTATTCGCGCTTCACCATACTACTTACTCTTATAATTATTAAAGGGGCTAATTAATAAACACGTACGTCATACCGGCCTTGGACCCACTAAAACCATGAGGTCTCTTCCTATCCATCTAGCGCAGTCCTAGAGTATCCTTTAGAGGGCTTACCCGGGGCTCCCAATCGTAGGCTGTTAGGTAGGATACGTGTGGTTTTTAGTCAGTGGGAGTCACAGTACATTCATGTGGGATTTTCCTCACATTAAAAAAATCCATCTAGCGCATAACTCCCCGGGTAAGTTGGAGGATGTCCTAAATTTGTTCCTACATTTTGGTTACGACTTATCCTAGAGGCTCAAATAGAATACGGTTCAAACTTTGCTTATAACATAATTTCCACGCGGACGAAGTCGCGGGTAACAGCTAGTGGGTACATAAATTAAATCACCTTAAACATAATAAGTACATGCATACGGTCACGCCTTTATTCCCAAAGGGGTATCGAGGCATATTATATGTTTACCTTTTTTTAATTTGTCCCACGTAACGTAATAGGGGGTGAGCCGCATTGCCGTGTTGAAATGGACAGGCGTTAGTACTGCCTACTTTTGAAAATTATTAAATCTATAAGGTCTTCAACTTGGTTTAACGACTGCCATTTACTGGCTACCGTTAGCGTTAGTGTTATCGTCTCAACTCTTCCGATTATGCGTAAAGTTTTCAGTCTGTGGCCCTAATCTAACAAACGTTTCGTATTCGCGCTTCACCATACTACTTACTCTTATAATTATTAAAGGGGCTAATTAATAAACACGTACGTCATACCGGCCTTGGACCCACTAAAACCATGAGGTCTCTTCCTATCCATCTAGCGCAGTCCTAGAGTATCCTTTAGAGGGCTTACCCGGGGCTCCCAATCGTAGGCTGTTAGGTAGGATACGTGTGGTTTTTAGTCAGTGGGAGTCACAGTACATTCATGTGGGATTTTCCTCACATTAAAAAAATCCATCTAGCGCATAACTCCCCGGGTAAGTTGGAGGATGTCCTAAATTTGTTCCTACATTTTGGTTACGACTTATCCTAGAGGCTCAAATAGAATACGGTTCAAACTTTGCTTATAACATAATTTCCACGCGGACGAAGTCGCGGGTAACAGCTAGTACATATAATAAAATGATAGAAAAGCCAAAACTGTACATTGGAAATATTAACAAAAAAATACTCGCTAGGTGTTCAACGTAAGATACCGAACCCAAAAATATAGTCTGAATTTTTTTGTCTGTTTGTCTGTTTATCTGTTTGTCTGTTTGTCTGTTTGTCTGTTTGCTTTGCTTTGTCCGGAAGGATCTCGAAAAGTACTGACCAGATTTGGCTCAAATTTTGCACAAATATTACGTAGGGGTGGGGTCTTCAAATAGGCTATATAATATCACGCTACATATCCTAGGGGATAAGCAGAGAGCAATCAAGTTGGCATTATAACATAATTTTCACGCGTGCGAAGTCGCGGCATGCGGATAGGTTTTTATAAGCTTCATAATTATTATTATCGCGCTACTAAGTCTAGGGGTTTGGCAGAGAACAATTGAATTCTGTATGTATGTGAGAGTAAAAACACAAAAGCGTCTAGATCTTATTTAGTAGCATCTATCTACCTATCTATACATATAATAAAATGATAGAAAAGCCAAAACTGTACATTGGAAATATTAACAAAAAAATACTCGCTGGGTGTTCTACATAAGATACCGAAGCTGAAAATATAGTTAGATTTTATTTTGTCTGTTTGTCTGTTTGCTTTGCTTTGTCCGGAAGGATCTCGAAAAGTACTGAACAGATTTGGTTCAAATTTTGCAAAAATATTACTTAGGGGTGTTGTCCTAAAATAGGCTATATATTATCACGCCACATATCCTAGGGGCTAAGCACAGAGCAATGAAATGGTTAAACCGTTGGATTGATTTAACTAAAACGTAGCAGGAATATTAGTAGGAGATAGGTTTTACACTCAGACAACAATTATTATTACGCCAAATTTTTTAGGAGCTCGGCAGAGAACAATGAAAATCTGTTTGTATATTTTTGCAAAATACAGAAATTACTGAATAATTTTAATTAATCTTTTATTTGAATAGCAATCTAGAGGTAGGATCTTTACAATTTACAATAGCCTTAATCATTAAGCTCTTTTATCATCAAGCCAACACGCCAGTTTAGATTTACCCTCACATTCAAAGGGATCCTTGAATTCTAGGTTTTGCGAAAGTTGGGATGTCTCTAATTCCTGAACTAGAAAACCTTTAACATGGAAACTTGTGTGAAACATTCCTTACAGTATTCCCTTTATAACACTAAAAAAAAAAATTTGGAATCCGAAAACGCATTGAGAAGTAACAACTAAAAAACCGTTTTGTCTTTCATCCCTTCTCCCAAAGGAACCGCGCAAAATATCGAGATCAAAAGTATCCTAGAACCTTCCTCGGATTATTAGCTTCGATTGCACTAAGTTTTATTCAAATCCATTCAGTAACTTCGGCGTGATACTTATTCGGAATACAGACAGACAGACACACATGAAAAATGGAATTTCATTTTCGGCTTCAGTAGACTCTCGACCCTCAACAGTTTTACTATATGTATAGACTAGCTAACCCTCGCAACTTCGTTTACGTCACATAAGATCTATGAAAGGAGAGGTATTTCTTCATCAGACTCATCAAGCAGCGTGTGAAACTGCCCTGTTTGCTTAATCAAAAAAGAGCTTAAAGATTAAGTCTATTCTAAAGCAATTCATTTAATTGAAATTGAATTATTTTACAATAGCCTTAACCATTAAGCAGCTCTTTTATGATTAAGCCAACACGCCACACAAACGTTGTTTATAATGAACATTCTTAAAACACTTTACTGAAAAATGTTGAGCTTTGGCTACAGTGATATGGGTACATAAATTAAATCACCTTAAACATAATAAGTACATGCATACGGTCACGCCTTTATCCCCAAAGGGGTATCGAGGCATATTATATGTTTACCTTTTTTTAATTTGTACCACGTAACGTAATAGGTGTTGAGCCGCATTGCCGTGTTGAAATGGACAGGCGTTAGTACTGCCTACTTTTGAAAATTATTAAATCTATAAGGTCTTCAACTTGGTTAAACGACTGCCATTTACTGGCTACCGTTAGCGTTAGTGTTATCGTCTCAACTCTTCCGATTATGCGTAAAGTTTTCAGTCTGTGCCCTAATCTGACAAACGTTTCGTATTCGCGTTTCACCATACTACTTACTCTTATAATTATTAAAGGGGCTAATTAATAAACACGTACGTCATACCGGCCTTGGACGCACTAAAACCATGAGGTCTCTTCCTATCCATCTAGCGCAGTCCTAGGGTATCCTTTAGAGGGCTTACCCGGGGCTCCCAATCGTAGGCTGTTAGGTAGGATACGTGTGGTTTTTAGTCAGTGGGAGTCATAGTACATTCATGTGGGATTTTCCTCACGTCAAAAAAATCCATCTAGCGCATAACTCCCCGGGTAAGTTGGAGGATGTCCTAAATTTGTCCCCACATTTTGGTTACGACTTATCCTAGCTAGAGGCTCAAATAGAATACGGTTCAAACTTTGCTTATAACATAATTTCCACGCGGACGAAGTCGCGGGTAACAGCTAGTTATAATATAAAGCAATTCTTGAAGACATGTAGCAAATATAAGCAATTAAGTTGCAATTTTTGAATATACTACGTGACTCGATTGTCACAGGCAACCAACCATTCTGACGATGGTCTGCATTCCCTACCTTCTTGTATTCCGTGGGTGGTTTCTGTCCTTAGTGACTCGTCTTTCGCAGGCAACCAGCCATTCTGACGGTGGCCGCATTCCCTACCTTCTTGTATTCCGTGGGTGGTTTCTGTCCTTAGTGACTCGTCTTTCGCAGGCAACCAGCCATTCTGACGGTGGCCGCATTCCCTACCTTCTTGTATTCCGTGGGTGGTTTCGGTTCTTGTTACACCCGAAGCTCCCATACGGTTTGACTCTGGATTAGTCAGAACTCGATACGGCATATTGCTCAGATAAATCAAAAGAGGTGCAACGGCTAAAGTTTATTTACGCGGTTGGTTCAATACTAGCGCTATTGAATTTGCCAATATTTGAAACCGAAATAACAGAAACAGTTTTTATGACTTTTAATAACTGCGAGTACAAAGGACAAGCACCAAGAATATTATACACTGAAGATATTATTACAAACCACAGTGTCCAATTTCCTTGACATTCTTTACTGGCATTTGTGTGAAACATGTTTGCACGTGACACTACATTCATTACAGGTATATTAGCATAAACAATATTTGGTAAAGACTAAATTTACATCTTAATATCGGTTTTTTCTTCTTTAATCCAATAAAACCGCCGCCGCGCCGTCGGCGATTTTATATAGGTATTATTATTTTCTTGTGGGGGACGCCGGCTGTACCGAGCGGACGATCCGACAGCCTTTCTTGCTGTCCATTTCGTCCAATTCCCCAGTCACGTCTCTGGTATTGGATTGGGTATCCCAGCACTCTTCACGGCGCCCCTTCAAATCTTCTGGTATCCTTGCAGAATCGGACAATTTGATCCACGTTCAAATGTTCCAGATCCTCTAGATTTAGTCTATCCGTGCCCATAGTCTCCCATCTGCTTAGTGAGAACATGGGGCACTCGGCCAGTAGGTGGAAACTGGTCTCTTCCTCCTCCATGCACTCAGGGCATATGGGGTCGTCTTTCACTCCCATCACTGTCAGGTGCCTGTTCAGGCGACAGTGCCCTGTATATAGGTAGGTACATTATCATGATATTGAATAATATCGTTATATATTATGTATAGTTATTGAACCCAATGTCAAACTCCATTTAACTATTCAAAATACGACAAATAAATAAATAATAAATAAATACTTGTAGACATTCTCACATAACATCATCAAGCCCAAATTAAGCTAACATTAGCTTGTGCTATGGTATCTAGACGACTGATAAATATACCTACTTATATATTTCCAAATACATAAGTAGTACATAAGATAAATTACACCCAGATACAGAACAAATTAATGGGTTCATCACACAAAGAGAATTGTTCTGAGTGGGAGTCGAACTCACGACCTCCGAATCCGTAGTCGGGCACAAACCACAGGACTACGAGGCCAGTCAGACCAAATAACCGTATGTGAGCGCCCGATGTTTAAGTTCTTTACTCGAAATGATCCTATATGACGACGAAATGTTGATAACAATGAAAATAGAATACAGAAAAAATACGAATTCACTAGTAGTACTATGCAACAGCTGGATGTTCTTAAAAGAAAGCTGTTTTAGATCAAGTCTGTCTATGTCATTTATTTTGACTAGTTACATGACGTTTGTTGCGACTATAAATAGGATTGTAAAGAAATATTTCATCATTCTTCATCCATAGGAATTGTACTATTGGTAACTGGTGCACCGTCATTTTGATATTTGTTATTCCGATATTTAACACATTAGTCTTTACAAGTATGACAGTACTACCAGTTCGACAGTAGGTACCACATAGTCATCACAATACAGAGAGAGGGAGATAATAAGAAAACATAGTATAAATAGTTGTTTTTCAGTTGTACTTTTACTTTGCAGTCGGGTTATTCGTCAGGGTCAGGTTCGGGTGAGACAAGCGAATTTTAGAAAGTCTTTGAATAAAGTTCTTTTTCTTTAAAAAAAAAAAGAAATATTTCCTTTTATTAAAATGAGCTAACTAGATTTAAGGTAGTTGCCCTCCAGTACCCAAATATATTTTCCATCCTGTATATGTGTCACGTAAACTTACTCTGAAACGACTCGAATACGTCAATGAGTCTTCAACAACACCACAACACAAACAAGATGTACCCACACAAGCACAAAATATATATTTAAACGCGTTACAAAACACCAAACGGGAGCTGAGACCAAACAATCACTATAGGAACTGTTAGATTTATTTCTGTCGAAAGTACATTACGAAAATAAATGGCCTACTCTGAGTAGAAGTGTCAAACAGTTGAGTTCGTACCGGTTATTGCCTCGAATGAAATGGGGACGCATTGGCTTCCCGTAGGTGAACGCCAATACCTATGCCAACCTTTGGTATGAGTTTTCAAAGGTGTACTGTCCTATATTAGCGGAGTATCAGCCTGGGGTAAGCGATGAATGTCGCTTGCTTGACACATTTTCTTGGTCACCTTGCTATCCCGTATTTTCGTCTTGGCTATTCTCTAGATGAGATTCACCAAATTTAATATACCGATACTGTAATACTATTTCCTTCAGCTAACCTGACTATATCAATCAATCAATCAATCAAATCAGCCTATCCTGTCCTGCTGGATGTAGGCCTCTCCCAAACTACGCCAATATATCGTCCTATGCTTTCAGCATCCAGTCCCTCTGTGCCTGTTTCCAGGTCGTCGGTCCATTTGACTCAATTCAATGATCCAAGAAAGGCTACTTTGACTGAGGAAGATGTTTTGCCGATGGAATGGAATGTTTCGTTTATTTATTTTTAAATCATATTCCATTTTGAAAACTACTCATACCTATATAAATAATGATCCATCCATCATACAAAGGTGTTTATTTCGCAAGAACTAGGTATTGGTATGCCAAGCAGCATGCCTAAGCAATACATACAGAAATCAACGAGACAATCTATAGAGTCCCATTATGAGAGTACTATGTACAAATACAACATGGGACATAATCCTTTATTTTTAATAGCATTTTTTTCTACACTATTTCCTGTAACTACAAAACATTTCCTTTATATTCAAGTACTTAGGTACCTATTTCGAAATAAATAATAATTTTGTAAACTGAAATTAAAGACTTTTTGAAGTTAATATTTAAAGCCGTACAACTCCTAAGTGGTAGGTCCTCTTCCCGGTAGTCGCAGAAATCCCATGCCACGTATAATAACGTAATAATAATAATGGTAATTTTTATTTTAAGTAAACGTGGTCACAAAAACAATGTAACTATTTTAAATATTGTAGATAAGTCAATGTTCTGTAGCGTTGTGACATATGTGCGTCACACATGTTGTGTCCAGTCCAGTCCAGTCCAGTCCAGTCCAGTCCTTAAGCCACTGACTGACGCACTCAGCAGAACCATGTCATTCACGTAGCTTAAGTTGGTGGCTGCTGAGTGCCTCAATCAGTGCATTAACATAAAGATTAAATAATGCTGGCGAGGATAACCCTCCCTGCCTCACACTGCACTACAGTTTATTTCCAGTTTATATAGCAGACCACGTGATTGACGGATCTGGTCACCACACACAACCCAAAGCGTTAAATAAATTTGTCTCAATTTGGCACAAACTAGTATCTTTTAAAATAGAATTTCGAAAGTGTTCACTTTAAAGCAATGTGAAGGGATCTCAAATTGACATGTACATGGACATAACCTACACACACACCTACCTAATATCCAATGTACTAAATTCTGGCTTGATTAACTCTCACTGATTTCTGTAAGCTACTGTATGGTGGTTTCCCATCGACCCAGTCCATTCGTAATGGAAGCATGACTACTGCGCAATCCTTTAACTACTTGACATATATTTAAACCATGTTTGTTTTTTGCTACGATAACTGTACTACTCTTGCTCTATGGTTTATATTCAGGTTAAACCACGCTTTATAACTAGTTTCGCTAAAAATAGCAGCAGCTATGGGTAAAAATAGAGCCATGTGATTGAATTGCGGTTACAAGAATCACATATGAATTACTCCAGAATTATTGTACCAATCAAACAACTTTTCGAATGTAAGACAAAACGAAATACAAATAGCTATTTTTTAAAATTTATCACATTAATAATCCTTTCTTAGTAAGTGTCTACATTATAAGGGGGCCCTTAAATGTTGGGAGACCTGGGGTATCCTTCCCAGGGCTCCCAATCGTAGTCTGTTACGCCGAATATGTGGTTTTTTAGTCGGTAGGAGTCCGGCTAGCATCCATGTAGGATTTTGCTTCAAGAAAATAAAGGTAGCTTAAATAGGTACATTAAGTTTGTGTGGACCGCCACATAGCAAAGGAAAATTAAAATCCTGCATCGCGCTATGAAAGTCTTAATAAATGATGCACAACAGTCCAAAATCAATTTCTGTGTTTCGGCCCACGAGGCATGATCAAATTGTCTGGTCGGAAGACCCTCCTCCTATTTGTTGGAAGAAATTATCTCCCCTTCCTGCACAATTATAATGTGTAAGATTCGGGGTTCAGGGGGGTAGGTCATAGACATCTCATATTACTCGTAATATTATTAGCGAAATGTTATTAATATGAGATATCTGAACTGCTGAATTCAAATGTAACTTTCGGAATAGTCTGAGAAATTTCGTACACTCTGAAAAGGCGCAGATCCAGACGTAGTTTGATGCATTTTGAAAAAGGAAACTTAGTTCCAAAAGTCCTGGTGCTACGCCAAAAGTTACATGTGAACACCATGTATATGAATTCTGTTTAAATTAGATTAATGAAATAGAGATCCGTTGGCTGTCTAAGTTGAAAATTAATTAACTTATGAGATAGCTTTCGGCACATCTTCTCCATATAAACTCTAACTGTCTTTTGTGTTCATTCCTTTGAGCATATTTTCTTTCAAAGGATTCTCTTACAAAGTTTTCTCTTCGCGTATTACTGTGGAGATACCTAGGACGTACAAAATATAATATTTTGAAATAGGTCCTTACTTAATATTATAAATACGAATGTTTGTAAGTATTAATGGATGTGTCTCTCTACGGCTGAACGGATCTGGCTTCAATTTTGGTACGTGGATTTATATTATGGAATAACACACAGACTAATTTAACCCTGGAATAGGATTCCATTGTATGCGTGAAAGGGAACAGTATTCATTATTAAATTTGTTTTTAACTGAACATTACCTTTACTTCATCCTTTACTTTCTCATAATTCTATTTGATCCTTCATCTGATTCTGAACGAATCTCTACTATGATAAAATATTAAAAATAGCTGTGACGGCACATTCAAAATAAATAAAAAAAAAATAACAAAAAAACCGACTTCAAACAAAAACTAAAAATTGAAAAATAAAATTAACTTAGCACAAAGTAATAGGTAGTAAATTTAGATTTATCAGATATTATTGAATGTAATACTGAAAACGGCGCCAAGTAAAACTATAGGTTTAGGTAGGTATTATTAATCTCTCATACAAATATTGGCACCGACTTCAATATTACAGTCAATAATATCTGATAAATCTAAATTTACTACCTATTACTTTGTGCTAAGTTAATTTTATTTTTCAATTTTTAGTTTTTGTTTGAAGTCGGTTTTTATTTGTGATTTTTTTTTTCTTTGTTTTTAGTGATGGGTAGACTGAAATTATATCAGTCTAGGGGTAATGTTCTCCGCAATACAAATTAATCAAGCCCAAACACAAGGTAACTGCTGTAAATCGTTAAGGAATTCCCTCGATTCGAGGGATTTCTTCGATTTCTCCAGGATCCCAGCATCAGATTCTGACTTCCTGCATATGGGACCACATGGGAAGCACCATCTTTCAAATAAAAAAAGAATCATCAAAATCGGTTAACTTTTACTAGCGATTTGCCGGTAAAAAACATAAAAAAAAAATACAAACGAATTGAGAACCTCCTCCTTTTTTGGAAGTCGGTTAAAAAAAGCAACTGTCACCGAAACGAATTTAGGGCTTCTGAGTCCAAATTAATTTTTTTTCTTCGTGACTGTTTGTTTGTCTATTTTTTCGAAGTTGGAGCAAAACTCTGTAGCTTGATCGTATTTGTACTATTAGGATTTTCAACTTGAATATTGCTGTATGATTTATCAAAATCGGTTCAGCTTAAATGATAATACAGCTTGACCTATGTTTTACTAGAAGCTCTATGCATTGGACAGGTCAAAGTAGTTTGGTTATTTGTTTAAATCCTCTCGCGGGTAAAAGCTAGTAAATTATAAAATGGAGTCTAATTTTAAAGTGTGACTCAGTTCTGTAGGTTAAAGCCGATTCTGTGTTTAACTAACCTATTATCCTCAATACTATACTATTGCACGAACCTACCTACTCTTAACCAAAATCGTACGATGCAGAAGAGGTGTGTGTTCTATATTTAAACTACAAATTGCAATTAAAATACAATTTCTTATTTATTTATTTATTTATCATTGCAAATACAGGTAATTATACAAGACGTTGTGCTTTACAGTTATGTATAGTATCACCATATTTAACCTTGCGGCATACAACATCAGGAAGTACATATAATCGTCATTCATCGTATTTATTACAGTTACCTCCTAGTGTGATGTGGCGTAAACTAGGAGAGGTCGACGTCCAGCAATGGACTAGGATGAAATAGGCTAATTTCATAGATTGATTTATTTTTAAATCGTCAACAGCAGCGAAATTCCCTTTTACAATCGCAGCTCGGAGCAATACCACGTATTGGGAATTAGGATAGTATATTCTACTTTTGTACCATAGAGTAATGTTCTCAAACACGTCCGTAATTAGTTTAACAGATACACTGGCACCTGCCTGACTCCAAATTGCGCTGACACAAAATAGACCGGTCATTAAAAAAATGTTTTTGCCAGATTTATGACGTGCATACACAGTCTGCTGAAATCAGGTCGACTTCTTTTATGTATTAAGCGTGTTTCTACTTCGAATGCATATAAAAGCTCTATGAAGTGATTGACCGAGACGAAAGAATCTGCTGGGCTGAGAGAAAAGGAGCTGAGAATGAAGACAGAAGGAACTTTCATTCATCTACTAAAGGCTTATGCGGAGAATGACAATATTAATAGCCTATCACGATATATGCTTCGATTCCTGACGTCCACGCATTGTACAGACATGAACAGACTACAATCACGAAAGGAGAATCCCCCCCCCCTCCTTTGAAAAATCAACCTACATATATGTAAGAACCCTAATAGTCGAACTACAGACCATCGACATAGAGGTCAAATATCAGTAGTAGTTAGATCAGAAAGCGGGGTAGGAACTAGGTCGGGAAAAGCCCGGTGAACGATGAGAGATTATCAAAAAAGTGTAAACAATGTACTGAAAATAAAAACCGGCCAAGATCGAGTCGGACTCGCGCACGGAGGGTTCCGTACACAACGTTATATTTTTTTGTTTTTAGTATGTTTTGCTATAGCGGCAATAGAAACACATAGTCTGTGAAAATTTCAGCTCTCCAGCTATATAGCTAGTTCATGAGGTGCAGCCTCGTGACGGACAGACAGACAGACATGCAGACAGCCAAGTCTCATTAATACGGTCCCGTTTTTAACCCTTTCGGTAAGGAACCCTAAAAATCTAGTAAAACTTCTTCAAATCCTTCAAATCAAAACTCATTATAACACTCAAAGATGTATGACTCTATTGAGATAGTGAATGAAATTTAGTCCCCAGATTCTACAACAGCAGCACCCGCGCCCATTGCGTTCGAAATAGATTAGACAATTTAATGTTCAACAAAGATGGTGGCACATATCAACTGTCTGATTACTGGTCAATTAATTACAATATTGCAACGTGCTAGCAGTAACTATTTAGTAATCTGTGGTGCTAGGGAGGTTCAGTTATAGAACACAGTACGTGTTCCACTATAGAGAAATGGTAATGTAACATGAAATAATGATTTTGATAAATAAAATCCTTTTTACTTAGTGTATTTTGTATAGAAATTGTAATAGGAAGGATACATGTAACATTTGCGATAGAAATAAGGAATAATGATGTAATTTGTGTTTTAAGGTAAATAAAGATTTATTATACAGTAAAAAAACATTTAGTTTTACTGCCTCAGTGGCACATTTGGTAGTGTAACCGCATGCCGCGCTGAGGTACTGGGTTCGATTCCCGGGTCGGTCCAAATATTTGTGTGATCCACAAATGTATAATATGTATGTATTTAAAATATATAAGCATGTCTATCTTGACTGTCTGTTTTGACTGCCTCTGTGGCGCAGTCGGTAGTGATACCGCCTGCGGCGCTGGAGGTCGTGGGTTCGATTCCCACCGAAGACAAATATTTGTGTGACCCATAAATGTTTGTCTCAAGAGTCTGGGTGTTTCTATGTATGTATTTAAAAGTATATAAGTATTAATATCCGTGGTCTGATACCCATAACACAAGCAGGTTATTCCTAGCTTACTTTGGGATCAGATAGCGTTGTGTGAGATGTCCGTGAATATTTATTTATTTATTATTTCTTTATTATCAGTCGTCTAGATCCCATAGCACAAGCATAAAGCTTAGTTTGGGCACAGATTACTAAATAGTTAGGTACTATTGGGCTAGATGATGTTGTGTGAGAATGACCAACAACATTAATTTTATATATATTTATTTATTATTGCATCACATATTTTATACCACCGGTTGTCCTGATGATGACCATAATTTCTACACCACAAGCTCAAAGCAAATATTATATTGTAGGCTTCAGAGTCAAAGAAGGCCACATCTTCGAGGGATACCAAATTCTCCTGCGAGTAAGAGGACATTCTAGTGCCAGTAAATGAAAATATAGCGTATGTAGGTACCGAAAAATACCTTAAGATTTTGAAATTCTACACCACAAACTTCAACAGCCACAGTCAGTCCTAATTCGTCTCAACACGAGAATGGAAATGTGGTTGGCAGTGCGAATGTAACATTTCTGGCGTTATAGTAGGTAGAGTTTATTAGCTACAGTTATCGATTTTGTCATGTTGGCGGTATGTTTGTTTTCTACCTCAGTAGGTATGATTGACTACTAAATTTGAAACGTTTTTACCAATACTAATAAGCTACCGACTTAGTCGGTTGAAAATTAGTTTTCATCCCACCGAACCAATACTCAAGCGCCCTTACTTATAATAATTACAGGAAACCCGTAATTCGTAAGATCATTCAACATGCTTGTGAAGTGGTCGAAGAAAAAAAGGGACTTCGTTATTCAGGTTACTATCCAAACAAATTGAAAACAAAAGCTTTGCCAAATAGAAAGGGCTAAAGAGTCGCAACTATGACTCAAAGGGGCCCCAAAAATTTCTTCAGGAACCACGCCTGCCTCATCTGTGAGTGATACAACTGACCAAGAGTGAGACTCTTTACCAAATCTATGTTACTGTGCACACTGCAAAAGAAACGTCTTACAGATAAAACTGCTTTACAGTGCACGCTCACGTCCGATAGCCGATTTTTACGCCGACAATCGTAACGATCGGATTTTCGATGTAGGTATAGCAAGAGTCATGTGTCTAATGTGCGCTGAACCCAATGGACAAGGGTCATAATGAAGAAAAGGAAACTTGGATTGGATGTATACTAACCCCGTTAGGTCAGCTAGTTCAGTAAGGTCAAGGAGAGGATCTTCGCCAGAACTGAGCGATTCGAAAGATCCTTTCTCTGTCAAACTATAAAAACTTGAAACGATCTGCCCGCACAGATGTTTCCCTCATCTTACAATCCCGGGTTCTTCAAGCGAAGCGTGAAGAGGCACATCACAGGGCCGCCAACTTGAGGACCACTGTCAGAAGACTTACACTCAATGTCGAGAGTGTCATTACTTTCTATAATGCCCGCTTTCCACTGTATGTATCGAAAATCGTCGTTACGAGTATAGCGGAGTCCGTAATGGGTCCGACTCGCTCGCAGTGGAAAGCGAGCATAAGGCTGGGACGTCAATAAGGCGAGCTGAATATATTAAAATAAAACCGGTCAAGCGCGAGTTGGACTCGCCCATGAAGGGTTTCGTAGCAGCAAGTAAGATAGTATAAAAGTTCTTATAGTTCGTTGAACCTTTGATTGATGTTTTAACACGTACGCAGTGGTAGTGATTTTTTTAACTGAAAACTGCGGTTAATGACGTATTTAAAAAAAACTGCCAGCTCTACCTCGTTCAAACTAATTTTCGTTGGTAGTTTTTATGGCAATGTACATCATATATTCTTTTTAGACTTATCATTCTCTTAGTCTAGAAGTTAGAGGGGGGGGGGGGGGGACACATTTTTCCACTTTGGAAGTGTCTCTTGCGCAAACTATTCACTTTAGAAAAAAATGATATTATAAACCTCAATAGCATTTTTGAAGACCTATCTATAGATAGGGTGTAGTGGGGCCCTACCAACACCATCGGGCCCAAGTCAACCTCACGTGCAAGCTCGTGCACCTGCTGAATAATGGACGAGGCTCTGACGGCGGCGGTCCATTTCAACACGGCGATGGGCTCACCACCTGTTACGTGGGACCGAATTGTACACGGTGAAATGTGGGCCGGTATAGGCCTCTGCCTACCCCTTCGGGGATAAAGGCGTGAGTATATGTATGTATGTATGTATCTATAGATACCCCACATGTATGGTTTTGATGAAAAATAAAATTTTGACTTTCAGTTCTGAGTATGGGGACCCCAAAAATTTACTGCTTTTTTTCTAGTTTTATATAAGAATCTTAATGCGGTTCACTGAATACATCTGGTTACCAAGTTTCAATAGCATAGGCCTTATAGTTTCGGAGGAAAGTGGCTGTGACACACGGACGGACAGACAGACAGACAGACAGACATGACGAATCTATAAGGGTTCCGTTTTTGCCATTTGGCTACGAAACCCTAAAAATCACTCTCCGAAAATAATTGAAAGAGGTCTACTGCCACTTCATAATATTTGTAAGGAATAATACGTTCGATATCAAGAATTAACACTAATACGGTACGTTCGATATCAAGAATTAACACTAATACGGTACGTTCGATATCAAGAATTAACACTAATACGAGACAGTTACCCGGAACAGACGTTATAGGTAATCATAATTTACCGTATAGAAATGATGATAAGAATGGAAGGGGAAAAGAATAGTAGTAGTAACGGCGAGAATTGCTCGACAATCTCTCATTCCTGGGTGAGAATGGAATCATTCCAATTTCATTATGACCTAATAAAATTCTACATTAGTAAAATTAGCTTTTCAAAATTTTGGCACATAAGTAAGAACCTAATTATATGTTGTACTAGCTGATGCCCGCAGCTTCGCCCGCGATGGCACTGTATGTGAAAAATGATTTTCCCGCTTTTCTGTTGAAATTTTTCCTGAATTTTCTTTGCTATAAACCTCACGGAGCCCGAGACCTTTCCAACGAATGCAAAACCGTGGAAATCGGTTCGTGCGTTCTGGAGTTATAGCGTCAGGAAGGAAAACCCGACTTATTTTTATATAATAGATGAATAATCACCATCCGTCTGATAACATTTTTATACAACAATTTTTTTTATTAACAGGATACTGTTTAGCATTTTACAGGAACTATTTATACTTCAAACTAACCCCAACTTCCTTTCCTCTATACAATCTCTACAACATTATTATTTACATGTCTCACAACGTCTGCAATTATCATAGAGCAAAACGACCGATGACATTTATCGCGAGGGGAGGCGCCATACTGAGACTTCTACTTCTGTCAAAGCAATTTACTAAAGGAATACGCTTATACACACACTAAAAAATATACATGTGTGTGTATAAGCTGAAATTATTAGTGTATTGTTATAATTGTTTTGTGTAAGTTCCATTATGACAGCTGATTGCTAAGCTGTACATATCTACCTGTCATGAGACAGATATGTATAGAGCAAACATGCCAAGTCTAATCCCCTTGTACTGGTCGAGTTGCTCTATGGCAAGTATTAATAATATACCAGCCATACATGTCCCACGCCGTTCAAAAATAGCCATGCAGCATTTCGATGCGGTGGGATATCCTGACTAATTATTTTTATATATCCCAGTTAGTCTCTATTCTGTTGGGGACGCCCTCCCCCCTTCTAATTGTTCCGAGAAGACTATTTTAGTATTTACACGGAATACATCCGCAGCCGTGAATTGTATCAAAATACGCGCAACTGTTTTGAAGATCAAACTGAATGTATATTTATTGGGTTTCAGGGGAATACCTACAAGTACTGTTGAAGTGAGTCATACACTCAGATTTCAAATTCACATATAAAGGTAAACAGACTTGTGCAAATAAAAAATATTCAATATTGCACATTCTTACATTGCTTTTGATAAGATTTTTTTAAATTATTTAAGTAAATATCCTAAATGAAGGTCGGCTGCGCGATTATTGCAAGATTCTGGTGTGCAAACGTTCAAAACATAGACGATGTTTACTTTCAGGTGGGACATACTACCTACCTCAAAGTGAATGCTTCATACGTCGTGTTTAACTAATACCTATATATTCATGCTCTTGTTTTTAAGGTTGAAAGAGTCAGATTGCAATAGTCAACACACAACAATTATGAACCGAAATAGACATACGTAAGTTATTGGATAAATATCTAGCCTTTTTTTTAACATAAGGAAAAATCCTTCATGGATGCTTTGCCGGACTCCTACTGACTAAAAAACTTCACGTAACGGCAACTGCCTATGGTTGAGAGCCCCGGGTAAGCCCTCGGATGGATGTCACAGGGCTTAAATATGTACCCTATTAGGGAATGATCCCTCGGTATACAGCGTTACATAATGAACGACTGGCCCAATTTCGATTATTCGTTTTTTTGTTTTGGTTGGAATGACAAGCTTTTTAGCGATAAGGCCGCCCCTGTACATTTATAAAATTGTAATGTCTGTGTAAGAATATTTTACATTAGTGTGCAATAAAGTTTATGCTATTCTATTCTAGTAATACCAACTAAGTAGATGCTAGTCAATCTATTAGAATCGAATCGCGGATATCGAAAACCGAATATTTTAAACTAATTAAACCCTATTATCTGCTTCATTGGTTTTAAGATTTTGAGCTTAGAAACTATCTGCGGTAACCGCAAATGCAGCATCAGCCTTAAGAAATATTATTTTGACGTTATTAAGTGCTACTTTATTACTCATAATGCTTACACGAAAAAATTTAGGTACGATATTTATTGAATTTGAATAAGTTTGTAAGTATAACGAAGGAAGTCATGCATAAGAATTTAATGGGATATTTCAAGGCATAAATTATTATTCTTATGATATTTCATATTATGACTGTGTATTTATAAATATTGAAGTTATTTGCAACTTTCACTACTAATGTCAGTAACTATTCAAGTTTTGGTGCTGCCATTTCTAAAATGTCTTAAAACTTTTTTCATTTATTTAATAGGCAAGCAACTCATTACTGATGTTTGGATTATGTGCAAATATACTTATTGTTTGAAATTAAATTGGGTTTCAAATGAAATTTTGAACTGCAAGTTTTGGTTTATAACATGTGTGAGGCTACCACAATACCGCCAATGTCAAGTTGTTGAAGGATAACGAAATTTTCATGATATTTTTAAATGTCAAATGGCTCAACTAGCTGAAACACCAACTGTGCAGCTGAGAGTGTTTGAGGATCATTAATGTTGCTGCAACATGCATTTTAAGAATCGGCAGGAATCTATGACCGTAAATAGAGAATTGAAAAAATTACGCTGCAGCAATTGAACTTGACATAAATTCGAGCTAACATTCAGAGCATGTTAAATGTAGATAAGTACTGGTATGTTTACAAAGGAAGTAGTGAAAGGCATGTTTTAACTTATCTAAAGTAACCATAAGTTTGGCGATGTTAGGCAATTTTGTACATTTTTTTCATGCATACCACAATATTCATTTATTAAACATTATCTTATACAAAGCATCGCCTATCCCAAATTAAGCTAGTACTTACTGGCTTTATGGAATCTAGACCACTGATAAACATAGCAACATGTTCATTATACAAACATAGACAAGAAGCCGTGAGACGGTCTCACCCGACTGCCCCTTTAACGTTTATTATGAAAGTGAAAGTTCACTCCGATTGACGTTGTCATTTTTGTTTTATTTCAAACTTTGAACAGATGATCCACGTGACCTAGTGACGTAATTTAATGCAACAGAGTCATAGACTACAGACAAAAGTCTTGCCATAAGCCCCTCTCCACTCTATTTTATAGAGACGGGCTAAAAACATGCTAATTTCGAAATTATATATTTTCCAAATACTTATTTGTTTCAACCCAGGATTGGATCTCGAAATTTCAGCATCTCTCATGTATTATTTTCAACTGAACTTCAGGCAATTGAACAAGTTAACTGAAACTAATGGGTATTGAGGAACAGCTTTACTGAAACTACTTACTTAAGAGATAGCTACTTCAACATCACTTATCTAGATATGATGTGAAGTAATATTCCAAGATTTGTACAATTCTATTATGAACATTTCTATATCAACCGCAAGGACCCCTATAATTTATTTTTTCACTGTTTTCATTTTAAACAATCTGAGTTATGCTATTAGGTCTCGAAAATGAATAGACGAATACATGTTTTTTGAAGATACTGAATGTAAATTACATCCAGACATAGAATAAATCATAATGCCGTCATAGTTAGTCTTTACACGTACGTTGCCGTTCCAAATCTGTCCATGATGGGTATGAACCGTCTTGCAGTTATCTACTCTTATCTCCAAACAACTGACTAGTCTGGGTCTATCAGCAAGAATACTGACACATGTTCTTTATCTGGGTTATTTAGTACATATCCTTTTCAATATCATATTAAAGGCAAAATTACAAATCTAAACTTTTTATCGTTCTTCGTGTTTCTCGTCATTTCCTTGAGGATTTATGATCAAATAGTATGTTTAAATGTATAAATATGTTTATCAGTTGACTAGATTACGAGCAGCGTAGACAGTTTAACCCCGTCATCATCATTATACCCCGAGTAGTGACGAAAAAGAGTACAAAATGTCGCCACTCCGTTCATCCCCAGGGTGTCGTAAGAGACGACTAAGGGAACACTTTCGCAAAATGACCCATTGCGTAGAGAAGGAAAACTCGAAATGAAACCAGGTTGTCAATAAAATGACAATCAGTAAAACAAGTTGAAGGCCTTATGGGCGTCTTAAAAAACTTCAACACGGCCCTCGGTTCACCACCTATTACGTGGGACATAAGACTAAATGGTGAAATATGGGTGTCCAGTACGTCCCTACCTTCCCCTTCGGGGATAAAGGCGTGACCATATAGTATATGTATGTAGATGTGAAGAATGACCGAAAATATCTCTTTTTTTTTTCCACGAAAAAATAAATTTAATCATCTGCAATAATAAAAAGCCGGCATAAAATGCGTAATAATTGTCAGCAATTCGAAGACCTTGAGACGCATCACTGGATATTATTTACTAACAATCAATTTGCCTACTTCACTCACACACACTTGCGTGAGTCGGCATCCAGTTACCGTGGGAATTCCTTGAACCCTTACATTTTATATGAGAATAGTTATTCGAAACCAGGAATACTCCTTCTTATGTATACTTTAAAGAGCTATCTGAGTCTCTGTTTAAGGTTTTAGTAAATCTGTAATGTGTATATAATTTGCTAAGCAGACTAGTAGATCAATAAGTACCATCTTATACTACGACATGTTAGCACAGTACTTGAGTATAATGAAAAAAACACGATTTTCGGGATAGTATCGGAAGTTTTAGTGACACGGTAATAGGCTCACCGGCAAGTATGTGGGTCAAAGAACGGTTATGTCTAAATGTGAGGGTATATAATACCTCAGCCTACCCTTTCGGGGATGAAGGCGTGACTACATGTATGTATTAGAATTTCTGAAATTGTGAAATAGAATGTAACTACACTATTTCTCAATTATTATAATTTTTTTGCCATCTACTACAAATAAATAAACAGTTAAATGTAAGCTATCGTTATTTAATTCTCTTCAAATATATCGAATTATTGGCTTGCTTTTCACGAAACTCAAAAAAATATAATGCAACTAAATATAGTGGTACCTGTTTATAATAGTAAGTATTTATAAAGATCAACCATTCTTATAATAAAAAAGGCAATCCTGAAAATATTAGTAAATAAATGTAGAATATAAAAAATATGAGCAAAAAAATATCATAAATAAGAAATATCACGGTTAAAATATAACAGTCGTTAACGTTTCAAATAACATAAAAACAAAATACAACAAGCCATAATTTGAGACGCATCGCAAGCTTCCCTAGTAATATCCACCACACTCACAAAAATAACACCAATTGTACTGAATTCGCGGTGAAACACAATACATCACTTGTACATACAGTACAACTCACACATCAACACATAGTAAGTAGTACAAAACACGTGTAAATTTTTATCAACTAACCCTGCACATTTTATCAGCTAAAATAACATCCAGTTATTTCAGTGCGACGTATATTTATCTAAAAAGTGTTGCAATGTCTACAAAATGCCGTTTTGGTTAATTACACATTCAGTTCTGAGCCCGGTATGCCGATTGCAGTATAAATCTTTCAAAAATAGAAGTTTATAATGCACGTATTCTTGTTCCGGGTGCATACAAGTCTAATATAACAGAAATAAATGTATTTTATAGTAAAAATGCATTAAGACTGACCTGTTTATGTGGCGGTTGTGCGCGCGCGCAGTTAGGCGGGCGGCCGACGACTGGGCGGGCGGCGTCTGGCTCCTTGCTTCCCGACAGACAGCTTTATATCATAACGAGACGACGACGGGACGAGATTTTGTCGGGTCGTACGTTTATTTAGATTTAAGGAAACAACTGTTCTTTTTACTTCTAAAAATTAAAGTTTGTATTTCTAAATATCACCTACTAGCTGACCCGCGCAACTTCGTTTGCGCCACATAAGAGAGAGTATTACCTGTTCCCGTCGCATTTACTCCCGTCGCGTTGCGTTTACTCCCGTAGCGTCTCGTCGTTAATATTCAATACTACGTGAGAGAGAGAGAGAGAGAGAGAGAGAGAGAGAGAGAACGAGAGAAAGGTTTCTCGTCGCGTGTATTCCCGTCGCATTATTTTTAAGAACAATTTCGTTTATGAAAGCCATTAAAATGGTTATTGTGCACCAACCCAAAGATAGACACATGCTATCGCGCAATTTTTTTAGAACTTTTTTAAGAGAAACAATTTTGTAGTAGGTACATATTTTTTACATAACTATAAATATTTACGCAGCACACGCAACGAAGCTCTCATAAGGAATTACCTTTTTCCCCGATTTTGAAACATTTACTATTACTGCTCCGCTCCTATGCGTTGTAGCGTGATGCTATATGGCCTATGACACCCCACAATAACGTAGCTTTCTATTGGTGAAAGAATTTTTAAAATCGGTTTAGTAGATCCCGAGATTACTCCTTACAATTTAACAAATATAGTTACAAACACACAAACTTTACTTCTTTATATTATTATTATTAATTATTAATTATTATTATAGTATAGAAGTATAGATGAATATCAACTAAAAGTGGGGGCCAAATTAAGGATTGGTCCTTTCACACAAATCTTACATAGATTAATAATATTACATAGATTCAAAAAGTAGTATAAGGTGGAGGTCAGTAAGTGTGTCAAAGGTCTCATTAAGATGCCAAAGAGCAAGGTGCAAAAGTGCAAAGATAATAATATTAAGAAAATATGTTCTACTAGCAAATCGTGATTATGCTAGGGCGTGGAACAATCGACTCCCAAACATTGCAGCATCGGTCACAAGGTAGTTGATGACTGTGCTAAGACTGGTCAAAGAATATTAAATTAACTTTCCTAGTCTAAAGACGCATATGGCAAGAAACTCAAATGACATGTTCAAACGCAAAAGACTAGTATTTATAATATACGCCTTTACCAATCTTACTAATGTTATAAATGCGAAAGTTTGTGAGTGTGGATGTTTGTTACTCCTTCACGCTCGAACGGCTGGTACAGGAATATATTATAGTCTGGAATAACACATAGGCTACTTTTTATCCCGCGAATAAGTTCCTACGGGAAGCGGGAATGGGATTTTATTTACGCGGGCGCAGCTGCGGGCATCGGCTAGTCGTTAATATATGAACTCAGAAACCAGGTAGGGCCATTACCTGCTCTGAGTTGAGTTCAATCAAAGTTTTATAATTCCATTTGCTAGTATAATAATTAATTACTTGTAGAGATAATAATATTAGTATTAACGTACTTAAACTAGGCCCCAGAGTAGATACTGCTACTAAGTACAAAATGTACAATCTTTTCAGTACAACCACAAGTGCCCTACACAGCACAGCATAGCCTACGTTAGTTACTACTACGTTACCCTGGGTATGCGCTCAGGCGGAGGTTCCAGAAACATTATTCTCTTATCGAAGATTTTCCGCCCAAAGAAACAATAGGCGGCTTCATCGCAAAAAGACTTTAAAAAAAAAACATACAGACGAATTGATAACCTCCTCCTTTTATAAAGTCGGCTAAAAATTAGGATGAAGTATCTAAATTCTAAATAAATAAGTTATAACATTTCACACTTGAAATGTAGGTAAATTTGGAAGCATTGTCTTATTCCATTCCCTATTAAGTTTCTTACAAAAACTAATAGTGTATTTATAGAGGCGCAATGGAGCAATTTTAAAAATAAAGTAAGGGTGAAATTTCAGAGAATGTGTAATTATCTGTGTGCAGGGTGTTCAGCTTCAAGTAACAGGTGCGGTGTCTCAACTCCCCCTTCTGTGGTGTTTTACAATGGCAGTTGGGTAGCCGTAGGCTGTGGTAGGGCACGTGTGGTTGTAGCCGAAAAGATTGTACATTAAGTACTTAGTACTCAGGGGCGTAGTATAAGTATGTAAATACTGCTAGACTGCCTCTGTGGCGCAGTCGGTAGTGGTCTTCTCTCGTTTTCCATAAATTCATTTGCACTAATATTGTTTGCCATAATCATCACCGATCATAATATTTACTTGCACTATTATCATTTATACTAATAAAGTTTGCCTCAACAACTCAACAGTCATAACTTTTATTTGCCATAAAATGACTTTCTTTAACAACATATATCATAATAATTAGTTTACATAAGTAACACATCTCATAATTGACTCTTGGCATAATTAAAATTTGATATAATACGAAAATAATACATAATATTGTTAGGTCGAAATTAATTATCGTTAACACCCTGACACGCTTCTGGGAAGTCCTTAGTGTTCCCAGGAGTTCCCAGGCGGTTCAGTAGTTTAGGTAAGGTAGGATAATTTGTCCTGGAGTCAATATTGCAACGATTTTATAATATTCAAGTTTATTGCCTTCTACAATAATAACTTATATCTAACTTAAATACTAGGTACTCATCCGGGTTCTGGGGATGGAACTTCCTTTTTCCTGGATAAGTAATAATATGGCTTTACGCCTATATTTTCAATAAATAGTTGTAGTTCAATAAATAGGCAGCGGTTTTAAATCCAAAACTTGGAAGTTCATTCTGTAAAGAACAAACATATTTTATACACACCCTCGTCAACCATAGATATTTCCTAAACTTTCCCTTCGCTATTAATTTTTACTCCCCATTTTAAAACCCTTAATATATAAAAGAACGTTACCCCCTTTATAAATCTCACCAACGCCTGCCTAATATAATAAATTTACTTAAAATATTTTTTTGTACACGAAAATTACCCACACTTAATTGACTAAATAAAAATTACGCAATTGACGCTTACCAGAGCTTCCGTTTTCAAATATATGAATTTATTTAAATACTTGGACTATGTAAGCCACTCACTGGTATTTCAGTGGAAATAATTTATAGAATAAATTACTTTAATATAAAATTTCTTCGACAGTATGAAGTAAAATAATTTTAGTTAGTTCCTGATTCGACACATTCTACTAATGCGCACGCTTATATATACCTTACATCGCCCAGAATCTCTTTCCATCAACTTCCCCTTCTTTGACACTAGTAAGGAACCACCCACCTAACTACCTATCTATAACTAGCTATAAGCATTTAAATGATATGTTTATAGCGCCTAACAAATATTTTTAGCAATTCACTTGCGTGTAACGCTACAATATCCCCCCCCCCCCCCCCGAGAGAAAATTTTGTCCCTATAGACAAAATTTAAGGATAGTAATTCAATTTAACAAGATTGAATTGGTATATAACAACTGAATACTTAGATAATGACTCCCAAAAATAAATAATTTAATTATTCCAATACAGTAATTCTGATGGTGTTAACAAGATAGATAGAAGAAAGACGTATTTAAGGCTTAATATTAAGAGATTCAGGTAATACGAACCGCCTGAATGTAATCCATACTAATATTATAAAGCTGAAGAGTTTGTTTGTTTGAACGCTAGGATCTCAGGAACTACTGGTTGGATTTCGGAAATTCTTTTACAGTTTGATAGTCCATCTATTGAGGATGGCTATAGGCTATATAACATCACGCCAAGACAAATAGGAGCGGAGCAGCAATCAAGAATGTTTCGAAAACGGGGAATATTTTTTACCATCTGCGAGCTTCCGAAGCGTACGCTGCGTAAATGGTTAAAGTTACGTAAAAGTTGTGTATTACAAAATTGTTTCTCTTTAAAAGTTCTACAAAAAAGTCTGCAACAGCATATGTCTATTTTTTAAGGTTCGCCCACAATAACCTAATTTGTCTATCTCTTAAGGTCCGCTCACAATATTTTAAAACCGAAGAGTTTGTTTGTGCTACGATCTCAGAAAATACTGGTTGCATTTCAAAAATTATTTTACAGTTTCATAGTCAACTTATTGAGGATGGTTAATGACAGTATAACATCACGCTAAGACGAATAGGGGCGGGGCAGCCATGAATAATGTTTTGAGAACTGGGAAAATTTCTTTCTTTTCAGAGTTTCCATTGCGTACACTGTGGAAATGGTTAAAGTTACGTAAAAATAGTGTACTATAAAATAGTTCCCCTTAAAAAGTTAAAAAAAAACTCCTAAACCGCATATGCCTATCTTTTACGGTTCGCTTACAATAACCCTCTTAGTAAGTTTTAAAATATGAGCGAGGCGACGACCGACGGCAGTAATCGTGGTCTGCAGTGGTAGCCAGTCAAGTCAAATCAAGCGAAGTTGTGTGGGTAAGCTCTAATGAACATAAGTGACGGAGTAAATGCGACGGGAAATATTATCTTATCTTATACTATAATAAGAGAGTAGAAATCGTGTGTCTGTACAATTGATAAAATTAAAAAAAAAGTAGCGGGGGCGGTATAAAAACACCAATAGAGCACAAAAATGATGTTTTTAAAATTATTTTCTGTCTGTCTGTCTGTCTGTCTGTCTGTCTGTCTGTCTGTCTGTCTGTATGAGCGTCAGGATTTCCGAAGATACTGAACGGATTCATTTGCTGTTTACAAAAAAAGATTAAGCTCAATTCGGGGGAGGCTTTAGGCTATTTTTCATCAAAATCGAATCGCAGATGAAAGAACTATAGTCGTATAAAGTTATTATCAATTATTGCCTAAACGGTTCATGGTACGGTGATGAAACTCAGCACGAGCGTTCTTTGTTACAATTTGAAGAAAGTAATTTTACCATTTTTGCAAATTCCACCTCTAAGGGTGTAAAAGAAGGGTAAAGTTTGTATGGGACAACGTGATTCCTTGGTCTGATCTACTTCAAATTCGGCTTATAGCATTAAAATCATTATTGATTAAAGATGTGTTTCGTATTTTATAAAAAATTATACTATAACGAGCTAAAAAGGGAATGTAAGATAATTTGGGGAAAATTTTTTCCAGAATTGTTATCAATACTCCTTAAAAAACTTACTCATTATTTTTGATTTAAATTACTTTTAATAGTGACACATTTTTGAACGTTAAATCCGATTGACATTGTCATTCCTATTTGATGTCCAACAGAGATTGATTTTGTGTTATTGTAAATGTCTTCATGTTGATTAATTAAAGTTTAGTATAAAAAGTTGAACCGGTAGACTTAGACACAGGCTGTTCAGGAATAATTAACGAACTCGCTCTAAGTGTGTACGGTTCATTCAAATAAAACCAACTATTATCAGGGTATTCATCCTTCGACTAAAGACTGTCAACATGATTCTCCAACCAAAGTTTTAATTACCTTGCATAGGTAAAATTTTGCTTGATTTGGACGAAAAACATTCAGGGTTCCGCATCCAAAGGGGTAAAAACGGAACCCTATTACTGAGACTCCGCTGCCCGTCTCATTATCACCAGGCAGTACCTATCTCATAAGCCGTGAAGTCACGCTCGCAAAGTTCCCATCCCACCACGTAGTTCCCGTTCCCGTGGTATATAGTAAGGGAATATAGCCTATGTGACCCGGGGATAGTGTAACTTCCCAGCAGTAAATAGTTTACAAATGAGTTCAGTAGTGGCGAAGCCTGCATATAATCAAATCTATAAATCTATTCTCTTCATAATATTAGTTTTTTTAACATGAAGAAAATCCTACAGGGATGCTATGCCGAACCTGCGGCGCCTCGGTTGCGACTATGTCACAGGCAAAAGCGCTCGGTGTTACTCGGGACGATGCAACGTCCTACAGCTCGCATGTGGATTTTATTGGTTAAATAACTTCGGAACTGTTTTCAGAATGTCTACAGCGTGTCTGCCTCTACGTGGGGAATATGACACGCAGCACTTGAGAGTTCTGTACTCAGGAACCTTTGTTGCTACGTTGATGTACGCTGCAGCTGTATGGTACCGCGGTCGTCTAACTTTGTGGTCAAGCGTATATTTTTGAGAACTCAGCAATCAGCATTATTATTGCTCATGAAGACTTACCGATCACGCAACACTATAACATTACTTGTGCTTGCGGGGGTGTTGCCTGTTGATCTGGAGGTTTCTCGTGATGGACGAGTTGCGGACGAGGAAATCCAGCTGGCCCACAGGGAGTTGAAGCAGCTCGCATAAGATTTGGGATCGTGTCCCTTTGGCAGAACCTATGAGAGGCTAGCAGGTCATGATCTATACAGCTTCCTCCGCAATGTTATTTTAAGGCCACAGTTTCGATGAATCCAACCAAACTGGGCGGTCTCCCAGTAACTAACCGAAAACGGTTATACGATAAGGACAAGAAAACGTGGTTGAATACCATCTAACTAAAATCTCCCCGTCTCTTATTCCATTGGGACATAATGAGCAGCAGAGAATCATTCCCGGTATTTGCACATACTTGCCACACCATTCGGCGCGTGTATGAAATTAATGATACTCTCGAAGAAACCAGTTGAACAGGACGCCAAGTACCCTATATTGTTTGTCAGCATAAGAAAGGTTGTTGGAGAATCGAGCTGGGGACGGAAATTATTTGTAGTGAGTCAAAGAAGCCTCAAAATAGCTCACCCGCCATTAGGTTAATGCGCCGTGAGGCAAGAATTCAATTTGGCTCATAATTATTGATTTGGTCGTGCATTTTTTTTATCGTATTTTCATATTGTATACTATGTGATCACAACCTGTCCCTACTCCATAAGTATGTATACTATATTTTAACAGAGGGGGGGGGGGGGGTGTTTTCCATGCTATATTTTGTTTATAGGTACTTATTGGCAGTTTGAAAAGAGTGGCCGTGAGATTTCTTGCCAGATTCTTACTCACGGGCTCTACCTATTGGTTT
Organism: Miltochrista miniata; assembly: GCA_933228765.1. Classification (NCBI taxonomy): domain Eukaryota; kingdom Metazoa; phylum Arthropoda; class Insecta; order Lepidoptera; family Erebidae; genus Miltochrista; species Miltochrista miniata. The sequence continues at coordinate 32,990,928 of OW121747.1, read as the reverse complement.
GCGAATCTGGCAGTAAATGTAAATGTAGAATCATTCATAAAGACGTTCATTGTATTACTATGAACCTACATGAATAAAGATGTGTTTGTTTCTTTGATTGTTTGATTTGAGTCGCCAAATTAATATCACCTACCATGATAATGCTGTAATGGATTTCAGAGGTTCTTTACTGTATATCTGACTACCTCGGTGCTGCGTAAGCGACCGCCGTATTTAGGCCTCTGGTTTCTAACCCTGGCTCTGGAGTTGGGATCTATGAATACTGGTTTCTATGCATAATAAATAAATAAATATTCACGGACAATTCACACAACGCTATCTGATCCCAAAGTAAGCTAGGAATAACCTGCTTGTGTTATAGGTATCAGACCACGGATATTAATACTTATATACTTTTAAATACATACATATTATACATAGAAACACCCAGACTCTTGAGACAAACATTTACGGGTCACACAAATATTTATAATAATGTATGTATGTATGGTAGAATACAAAATGATGTGATGAGCCGACGATGACGCGAGCGAAGCCGCGGACACCAGCTAGTATCAAATAAATATTTATACTACACTTCTCTCTTTCTCACTCCCATGTGACGCAAACGAAGTTGCGTGGGTCAGCTAGTATAGAATATGGCTTGAATTGAAGACTGAGATTTCTATAACCGTTACGTTCACGATTATGGCAACTAATCGTGAAATGACATAAGTCTAATGAAATTATGGCAAATACCAGTATGGCATATGAAATTATGGCATTTTAAATTATGGCAAACATTAGTAAACCGTCGGTAGTGATACCGCCTGCGGCGCAGGAGGTCGTGGGTTCGAGTCCCACCGGAGACAAATATTTGTGTGACCCATAAATGTTTGTCTCAAGAGTGTGTGTGGTGTTTCCATGTATAATATGTATGTATTTAAAAAGTATTTAAGTATTAAAGAATATCCGTGGTCTGATACACATAACACAAGCAGGTTATTTCTAGCTTACTTTGTGATCAGATAGCGTTGTGTGAAATGTCCGTAAATATTTATAAAAAAAAATAGTACTTACTTTATTCTTAATTTCTATATAGGTAAATATTATCTCTACTAGTAATGCATTTGCTAGTATTTTTTTTTTATACCGCTAAGGTGGCAGACAGGCATACGGCCCACCAGAAGGACTGGTGGTCACCGCAGCCTATGAACGTTTGCAACACCAGAGGCGCCACACTCGCGCTGCTGACCCTGTAAAAACCTTCTTAGACCCCTTTTTGAAGAACCCCATACTGTAGGCGTTTGGGAAAACCGATATTATAGTAAAAACTTTGGTTGAACTCCTACACTCAGAGCAGGTAATGGTGCTACCTGTTTTCTGAGTTCATGTTATGACGAAGTGCTTGTGGCCCCGCGAACTCAGTGTTCTGTAAACGATCACTGCAGTAAGCAACTTTCACTATGGCCGTTCCTTGGATGGGTTACCGTCCATGTGACCATTATGCGACATTTATTTAATATCGCCCTGTATTACAAAACTTTCATACATACATATATTCATGCCACTGCCCCCGCATGGTGGGCAGAGGTATACTGTAAGCTTCCAATTTGCAACACATACTTACACACTCACACGCTAACAACATACAATAGGTACTTAATAAATATCACTCTGTATTTTACAGTTCTCATGCATACATATTTATACTTACGTCACTACCCCGTAGGGTGGGCAGAGGTATACCGGTCGCTTATTTCTGCCACTTATTTATTTGTTTTCCTCGCCCACATGAAAGGGGTGGTGAGATCCTTGCATATTACAGATTACTCATATAAAATACACATAATACTATAAATTAATAAGTATACATATTTTAAATTATGGATGCTTCACTAAATACATTAAACGATGTCGATGAGACGGAAACTGCCTATTCTGTACAATGCGATGTTGACCAACTACAGCACCACATAAGAATAAAGGAAAGGGATATAACTATTGTATCACAAAACATAAGAAGCATATATAGTAACTTTAGCGATTTCCAGATAACGTTGTGTTATGTTAATGTTAAGTCAACTTACCTTTAACCCTGACATCTTGGTACTAACGGAGTGCAGAATCAACCGAAACAAACCTATTCCAAATTTACAAAACTACACATCCACAGCTTCTTTGGATAATAAAAACCAAAATGACGGGGTCGTAGTTTATATAAAAAAACAACTTCATTCGGATATAAAAGAAATTCAATTGTTACAAGCCACTGGATTACAAATTATTGTAGAAAATGTCACAATTCTGGCTATATATCGTTCACCATCATATCGCAAGGCAAATTTATTTATTGATTCTCTAGGTCAGCATCTGAACACCATTGCATCTCACAATAATATCATTATCACAGGTGACATTAATATTAACATCTTGCCCGTAGCAACTGATACTAGCTATGACTGTAATAATAGAGTGAACTATTTAAATACTACTGCCTCACATGGTTTGCTACCGGGACATACTTTACCGACTAGAATTTTCAGATGCATAGATCACTTCATGATTAAAATTCGGACTAGTAGAACGGCAGCTCGCGTGGCCGTTTTGAATACCACGATTACTGATCATGCTACGGTAATATTAAGCCTTGTAAACATGAAAACTGAGTTCCCTAAATATAAATACATAGAACACATGGACTATGAGAAGTCGGTGTCAATAATTAGAAATACTAATTTTGATGGTTTACTATTGTGTGATGATCCAGACCATATAATAAGAGAAGTTAGTTCTGTGCTTATCGAAGCATTAAATATTGGTAAATCTATAAGATATATATCTGGTAAGAAGCAGGCTTTGAAGCCTTGGATAACACCTGGCATCATAAGATGCATAAATAAAAGAAATAAAATGCAATTAAAATTAAGGTCGGACCCGTACAATGAAACTCAGAAAATTACATACAAGAGGTACAGAAATTTTTGTAACAACTTGATTAAGAAATTAAAACGGAAATACCAAAGTGATCTATTGGAGAAATCAAATAAAAACCCAAAAGCCCTCTGGAAAAATATAAATAACATAACGCACTTTAGAAACACAAAATCTTCTAATACTGAGCTGTTAAAATTGGAAACAACACCTAAAGATTCTGTCAACTCTGTAAATGCGTTTTTTGCCGACACTGGAAAAAGTCTAGCCGAAAATATCATGCCTATCACAGATCAAACTTGCTTAGACGAATTTAAAGATACAAGAAGTCCCCCACTAACATCTTTCGTTTTACTTGAAGCTGACCCACGGGAGGTACTTAACATCATCGCCAGCCTGAAACCAGATAGTGCTCCTGGTTGGGACAATCTATCTACCCGGTTCATTGCTCAAATCAGAGAAATTATTGCTCCCATAATCAGTCATTTCGTGAATCTCTGTTTTCGAAAGGGAAGTTTTCCCGACCCCCTAAAACTGGCTTTAGTAACGCCCGTGTACAAGAGTGGAGGAAAATTAGATCCTAACAACTACAGACCAATTTCTGTTCTGACTGTATTTTCCAAAATTATTGAAAAACTAATAAATAAACGACTAATAAATTATTTAAATAGATTTAATATACTATCAAACAGTCAGTATGGATTTACGCAGGGGAGATCTACTGAAGATGCTATAGTGGCATTAACAACACAAATCTCCAAGCAATTAGACGTACGAAAGAAATGCATTACGGTATTTTTGGACCTCAAGAAAGCGTTCGATACCGTTTTCCTCGCTACTCTTTTACAAAAATTAGAAAACATCGGAATAAGGGGAGTTCCTTTAAAATTATTTAAAGAATATTTATATGGGCGTAAGCAAAGGGTACGCATTGAGGGTTGTGTAAGTGAAGATAGAGAAATCACACATGGGGTCCCCCAGGGAAGCGTTCTTGGCCCGACCCTGTTCCTCATTTATATAAATGACCTCACTAACTTAAGTATATATGGTGGAAACATTGTCTCATACGCTGATGATACTGCCATTGTCTTTAAGGGACAAACGTGGGAAGAGGTGTTTGATAGTGCTAATTTGGGGTTAAGAAAGGTTTCTCGTTGGTTGAGGTGGAATCGACTTTCACTGAATACAACAAAAACCAAATATATTTGCCACTATATTGACAAAAAAACACGACCTTCTCCAATTTACCAACTAAAAATTCACCAGTGTAATGAGATAAACCCCACCAATTGTAACTGTATTACACTGGAAAAAGTACAATCCATTAGGTACCTAGGAATCATACTTGACAACAGACTATCTTGGCATCCACACATAGACCATGTCAATAAAAGAATTCGAAAGCTGATTTGGATATTCAAAACACTTAGACATGTGGCATCACAAAAATTATTAAAGCAAGTTTATATTACCTTGGCCCAGTCTGTGATTACCTATTGCATCTCGGTATGGGGAGGGGCTACAAAATCAAAATTTCTGGAAGTTGAACGGGGTCAACGATGTTTACTAAAGATAACGTTCTTTAAGACACCTAAATATCCTACTAAGGACCTTTATGCAGAAAGTGAAGTTTTGTCCATCAGGAAATTGTATATATTATTGTCAACTTTAAGGTTGCACAAAGAAATACCATTTAACTCTAACACACAAATGCGTAGGAGAAAGAACAAAGTCGTCCCAAATCAAAGAACCAAAACCAAATTTGCAAAGCGGCAATATTATATATCATCGGCGTATATCTACAACAAATTAAATGCACAGCTAGACATTCACAAGTTAAAGTTGGCGGAATGTAGAATAATCCTAAGTGACTGGCTATTAAGTATGGACTATTACGACATAGAGAAATTCTTACAGTGTACAGTATGCTGACTAAAAGGACCTGTGTGAATAGAAACGCTATATATATGAATAACTAACACAAGCAATATACGTCTCAATTATTCAAATACGCACATACACTCATACATTCACACACACACACACACACACACACACACACACACACACACACACACACACACACACACACACACACACACACGCCCGCGCGCGCGTGCGTACCCACATTTACAAAAACAAGTATTAAAATTTTGTAGAATAAAACTAGGCCTAAATAAGAATTTTATTATGTTTGAAGAGCGAGACCTCCTGCCACAGGCCTTTTATGAGTCTACTAGGAGGTTCTCAGAAACATGTATTGTTAGCAACTAAGGCTTTTGAAAATAAAGAATATATATTAAAGAATATATTATTTGGGCGTTTCCGTGCTTCGGAAAGCACGCTAAGCCATTGGTACAGGTTGCCAGTAAAATGGCAGTCGTTAAGCTCAGTTGAAGGCCTTTATAGGCGGCTTGAATTTCAACAGCAGGCAGTCACAACTGCGCCTGTTCATTTCAACACGGCAATACGTCTCATCACCTATTACGTAGGACAAATTTAAAAAAGGGTGAAATGTGGGCAGATCATTTGCCTCTGCCTACCTCTTCGGGGCTAAAGGCGTGATCAATGTATGTATGTATGCATGTATTAACGATATGTAAAGGCGTATATTTTAAATACTAGTCTTGCGTTAACAAATTTTGGTTCTTTGGAAGACAGGATTAGCAGTAGCTAGGTGAACGGAAAGCGAAGTTAAAAGCATCAATTTGACAAGACTATAATACCGACCAAGTGCGAGAAAGATAGTAAAAGAGTGACGTTTGTTTTCTAAAGTAAGCTTAAGGCCAACCTGATGAAGGTGGGCGGCGTTGTCTATGGAGATAGGGTTGTACGAGTGTGCTCCGGTTCTTTAATATAAATGTTTTTCTTATGTTGTAACGAAATACATCCCAGTTTATGAGATACAGATTGGTGACAGACGGACAACCAGCAGAGTCTCAGTCATAGATACTGTGGTAATAGGGTCCTGTTTCAACCTTTTGGGCACGGAACCATAGAAACACAGAGTAGGCAATGTGACAGCTTGGGGGTCCCGGGACATCCTTCCGAGGGCTTACCCGGGGCTCTCAACCACAGGCTGTTGGGCGTTACGTGAGGTTTTTTAGTCGGTAAGAGTCCGGCATAACATCCTTTGAGGATTTTCCCTCACGTAAAAAAAAGGCAATGCGACAGCGAAAACAAACATTGATAGATAAATCCTCTTTTCAACTAGGTTTTATAAATTTTAAATATGGAAAAAGAATTGGTTTCGAGCAGGATTCAAACCTGCGTCTTCTTGCAAACCGTAGTTCCGAGTAGTTTCGATGGCCTAGTGGTTAAGGCGTCTGCACGGTTTGCAAGAAGACGCAGGTTCGAATCCTGCTTGAAACCAACTCTTTTTCCATATTTAAAATTTATGATCAGTTAGCATACCTAATAATAGCTTTTCAAAAATAATCTTTGGTTTTATAAACCAATGAAGGCGAAGTTTTCTCCTATAAAATACCTGTAACGAACGGGAAATAGTGTCTGGGAAGGGTACGGTGCCTAATGTAGTTGGAAGTAGGGCTTCCTGTTTAGGCACATCTGTAGTGTACCTTCACAACAAAGTGACTTCAGTGCACCGTAGTAACTCAATTCTAGGCGTACGTGAGGTACGTCTAGAATTGAGTCAATGTATAGGCCGAACTGTTTTAAAATTTGAAACGGAAATTGATAGGTGAAATGTAATTTGTCTTACACGTAGGTATAGAAACGAGCTACGCTTTCATATCGTGTGGTTGAGAGTTACCGCCCCTGCTATAATTGTTGTGTTTCCTTCACAACGTTGAATGTGTCGTCTCTCCTTTAAAATCTCTAAGAACCATAGAGCAACACGATCTATGACTTTTACCGGTCAAGGAGGCGCCATACTGTGACTTTCCCTTTTGTCAAAGCGTACCCCTAAAGGAGTACGCTTATACACACATATTTTTAAGAATTAATATTTAATTAGTCTCTGAAATATGAGTGTATTATCCATACTAATATTATAAAGCTGAAGAGTTTGTTTGTTTGTTTGTTTGTTTGTTTGTTTGAACGCTAGGATCTCAGGAACTACTGGTTGGATTTCTAAAATTCTTTTACAGTTTGATAGACCATTTATCGAGGATGGCTATAGGCTATATAGCATCACGCTACGTCGAATAGGAGCGGAGCAGCAACCAGGAATGTTTTGAAAACGGGGAATATTTTTTACCGTCTGAGAGTTTCCGAGGAGTACGCTGCGTAAATAGTTAAAGTTACGTAAAAATTATGTATTACAAAATTGTTTGTCTTAAAAAGTTCTAAAAAAAAGTCCGCGACAGCATATGTCTATCTTATAAGGTTCGCTCACAATAACCTAATTTGTCTATCTCTTAAGGTTCGCTCACAATATTATAAAACTAAATAGTTTGTTTGTGCTAGGATCTCAGAAACTACTGGTTGCATTTCAAAAATTATTTTACAGTTTAATCTTACATTTATTAAGGATGACTAATGACGTTATAACATCACGCAAAGACGAATAGGAGCGGAGCAGCCATGAATAATGTTTTGAGAACGGGGAAAGTTTCTTTCTTTTTAGGGCTTCCACTGCGTCCGCTACGTAAATGGTTTAAGTTACGTTAAAAAGGTGTATCACAAAATTGTTCCTCTTAAAAAGTTATAAAAAAAAGTCCTCAACTGCATATACCTATCTTTTAAGTTCACTTACAATAACCCTCTTATGAAGTTTTAAAGTATGAGCGACACGACGGGAGTTAACGTGGCCTGCACTGGTAGCCAGTCAACTGAACGATAACAACCGGTCATGTGCGAGTCGGATTCGCACACGATGAGTTGCATACTAAAAAACGGATGGGCGGAAGTAAATGCGATGGGAAACATTATATCGCGTTACATATTAATACCCCTCCTTCTCACTCTCATGTGACACAAATGAAGTTGTGCGGGTCAGCTCTAATGAATATAAGCGACGTGAAGGGAGTAAGTGCGACGGGAAACATTATAATACTCGAAATATTAATACAATACCTCTCTCTTTCTTACTCTCATGTAACGCAAACGAAGTTGCGCGGGTCAGCTAGTATTTTAATAAAATTGTTATGTGTAAGTTCCGTAGTGCGATTGCTGTTGTGGTGATGAATACGATTTCTCCCCGCAACATATTAACAGACAGACTATATAGATTACCATAATATACTGACGTCACTAGAAGAAAGGCCCTTACTATCTCAAAGTTGATTCCGAGATAATTGAAGTTTTGTGTAAAATTATAGCCAGCAATTTACTGAATGGTTTTAGTAAATAATTCTTATCCCAGCGCATCTGCCTTCTAAATACTTATTGAATATCCCTAATTGCGCCATTAGGGCATTTTATAGTATGACTGCCTCTGTGGCGCAGTCGGTACTGATACCGCCTGCGGCGCTGGAGGTCGTGGGTTCGATTCCCACCGGAGACAAATATTTGTTTGACCCATAAATCTTTGTCTCAAGAGCCTGGGTGTACTATGTGTACCTACTATGTATGTATTTAAAAGTATATAAGTATTAATATCCGTGGTCTGATACCCATAACACAAGCAGATTATTCCTAGCTGACTTTGGGATCAGATAGCGTTGTGTGAGAGGTCCGTGAATATTTATTTATTTATTTTATTTATTATAGTAGTAAATTTTAGAGATTTGCATATTTCAAAATTCCTGATTGCCAATTCTTGACTGGCAATGCGAAAATACAAAAGGCCTGTAATTAGGGCTTTTCACATTCAAAAACCATAAGTTTTGTCGTAGTTAAGGCTAAAATCCTCATGGTATCTCTAATCTTGTAAGAGATACAGCTTTGTGTGTTAGACCATTATGTGACATTTTCTTTGCTCATTCTGAATGTTGTATAAACTTATTTTGACAAAACTGTCAGTTAGGGTATTTTTTCTTATGACGGCAGTATAGAGCAAACATGCTACATGCTATGTCTACTCCCCTTTCTATGACCCACTATTTCTATCAAAAAAATCTATGTACAGAGGTTTCTGCCAACCGCGCTTTCTATGAACCAAGGCTTCTATGAATAATTATTCTATCAACAATAAATTCGGCGAACCGTGCTTTTTATGTACAGAGGTTTCTGCATACAGTGCTTTCGAACAACCATGACATCTGTGCAATAATGATTCTATCGACCAATAGGACAACGTTATTTTTCCATTATCATTATGTAGGTATGTAATTATACTCAGCAATTGAACTTGGTGGCGGAGGATAAACATTTTTTTTCCTTTCATTTAACATTAACTTCGGCGAACCGTGCTCTCTACGAATAGTGATTTCTGCCAACCGTGCTTTCTATGGAAGGATTCTTCGGCGAACCGTGCTTTTTACGAGTAGTGATTTCTGCCAACCGTGCTTTCTATGAAAGGAGACGTCTGCCAAAAATGATTCTGTCAACAGATTATTCGAACAAACGAGTTTCGGATTAACGTTCCAGGTTCGTCTATCGAGCAATCGTCTAGATTCCATAGCACAAGCATAAAGCGTAGGTAGTTTGGGCAGTTTGGGCTAGATAATGTTGTGTGAGAATGTCCAACAATTGTTTTTTTATTATTTATTTATATAATATCATACAAAAAAGAAAACCAAAAATTATTATATACCAGTACATGGTAAGTACTATTAATTAAGATGTTGTGTTGTATCTCAGGATTCGTGATAGCCAGAGAGCTAAAATTTTCACAGATGATGTAATTCTATTGCCGCTATAAAATCAGAAAAATAATAATATTTACGGGAGCTTCGTACAACAAATATTTACCTACAACAAACGTTATTTTTTGGCGTTTTCTAGTGCGGAACTCTCAGAGCGCGAGTTTGACTCGCACTTGGCCGGTATTTTAAGAGTTTTGAGACCTTATTACTCTAGAAGGATAAGTCTGATTACCTTCTTTTCTCTTTGGACATATTTATTTTCTAAATTCAACTCTATAAACTCTTTCTCGGTACGGGTTAAGTACAGGGTTTATAGAACATAGTTTTGTCCCCCCTAGATCCCCTTTTTACCTTCCCTAACACTTTAAATATACTGAAAAGTTTCATTTCGTCAAGAGACTTTATTCTTAGCATTCCATGGATTCTCCGTGCGGGTGCCGGGTCCAAAGCGTGGCACAGGGGAAACACCCCGATGGCGTCTGGGACTTGCGATCCTATCTATATAACAACATAAGTATGTATTTACTTTCCAAACTAACGCAGTCAGTACAGTTTGTATATTTACTGTACAGAGTAGTCTGTTTAAAGAATGCCGATACAAACGAAATCACTTGAATACCTTATCCATTAATTAAAGAATTCCTTTCAGTTGATTTACCTTATCCAGTAATTAACGACCACTTTTCGATGAGTATAGTATGGTAATGTTTACAACTTTCTACATTGATAACTTTTACCTGTTGATTCCCGCATACATAATTCATTGAATGCTTGTCGGTAAGACTTTTAACTGTTCATATAAAGTTAATACTTAATAGGTACATACATACACATACATAGAGTTTCTCGTCTAGTTTCTTATCAAACTTAATGTAAAGTGAATTACTTAAGTAATGTGATTGGTTCAGTAATTCTAAGAATCGTCCATTAGAAGTGAGTAAAAGTTTCTTATTTTTTTTATTATTAGGTAGGTAAGTATTTATAGATAATGGTGCTAAAAAATGGCAATTTACTGCACAGGCGATATCAATACTCAATATCTATACTTATAATAAATCTGTAGAAGTGAAAATTCTGTACATTCAAAATATCAAAAAAATAAATAGCAGGGGGTGTTACTAGACCGACACCGAACCCAAAAATGTGATTAAAAAAAATTTTGTCTGTCTGTCTGTCTGTCTGTCTGTCTGTCTGTCTGTCTGTTTGTTCAGGCATCACGCAAAAACTACCGGTTTGATTGCGATGAAACTTGGTAAAATTATTCTTTAATAGCCTGGGCACAACACTGGGTACTTTTTATCCCGGAAAAGTATATAGAATTCAAACCAAACTTAATTTTGCGGTTCGATCCCTAGACCCAAAGTTATTATCAATTATTGCTTAAACGGTTAATGGTACGATGATGAATTTAAGCATAAGCGTTGTTTGTTACAATTTGAAAAAAGTAATTTAAACGTTTTTGCAAATTCCACCTCTAAAGGTATAAAAAAGGAGGGTAAAGTTTGTATGGGACAACGTAATTCCTTGGTCCGATCTACTTCAAATTTGGCATATAGCATTATTATCATAATTGGTGGAAGACATGTTTCGTATTTTATTGAAATTTGCACTATTACGAGCTAAAAAGAGAATGTAAATTATTTTGGGGCTGATTTTCTCCGGAGTTGATATAAATACTCCTTAAATACTCTTATTTTATGCTTAAATTACTTTTTATTTTGACACTTTGACAGATAATTTGTGAAAGTTCAATACAATTGACGTTTTCATTTATGTTTTATTTCAAACTTCAAAAAGATGATTTTACTAATAGCCATAAAGTTAAAAAAAGACGCTATTTTGGTATAATATTAACCAAATATGCTTTATGGAAGTATTATTGCTAATTTATTCAAATTATGAGTGACAAAAATACATTTGTGAAACGAAGAAGAAAATTCTAAGATGGCTAGCCAGAAAAAATGAAAGACCACGCTTCAGGTAGTATCCACTGGTCAATAAAATAACACCGCAACGCTCTACGCTCAATCCTTACGACAACAATTGTCAGCAGCTCTAAGCGACTGGTCATGGAAGGCATGAACGTTATTCTACATATAGTGCCGACTGTATTCTGTCAGGAAACAGACTCACTAAGTCTTTGTTAAATACGGGAATGGCCTCTACGTAGACTACAGTCGACAGGACTGAAAAGAGCCATTACAATGAACATGAACGCTCAGGTGATGAAATTTACATTGTTATTACGTTGCCAGGTCTTGGTTGGACCATCTGTATTAGGAGGACAAAGCCTACAGTAGTTCGGTTTGTCCAAACGTTGTAGGCAGGGACTACCTGAAAAAGGAACTACGTTACGATGTCAATTGCTTAGAAGAGAAGTTGTGTCAAGTAGGTAGTAGTTTAGTCATTGAATTAAGAAATGTATTTAATAAATAAATTTACTTAGCTCATATTATTATGCATTATGAATTTGTTTATCAGAAATCTATCTAACTAGGTATTATTATAAATGCGAATGTTTGTGAGTGTGGATGTTTGTTACGCTTTCACGCTGTAACGGCTGAACGGATCTGGCTGAAATTTGGTGCCTACAGAGATATGTCATAGTCTAAGAACAAAATTTCACGCAGGCGAAGCTGCGGGCATCAGCTAGTATATAATAAAATCGTAGCAGGTTGCTACGATTTTGTTATATATATTGAAGCTACGATTTTATTATATATATACATGGAAGATAATTAATAAGAAAAAATATTATAGGGGGGCTTTATGAACGCAAAAGAACCCAAAACAATGATTTTTAGGACTTTTGTCTGTTTGTATGTATTTCTGTATGTCTGCATATCTGTATGTCTGTACGTTTGTGCACGCTAATCTCAGTAACCGATTAACCGATTGCAATGTGGTTTTCTTTATTGTGTTGAGGTTTGCTCCACTTAGAATTTAGTTTATTTATTGTGTCCTTCTATTTCGTGACATTATACCCTCCATCCTTAATTCACACTATCCACATTAAGGAATTTCGTTTATTTTCTTATAAAGTTTGTTGAAGATTGGTTTGCTAGCACTTTTTATATGCATACGTGTGTAGGTCGTCTATTAAAGGTCCTACCTATAATTTCGGACGAATCTACGTCGAAGAATTGAGGCTTGAGGTTGTACACGAATATGGCTATATTGAGCAGATTATCAGACTTGGAAAGAATGTCCTGGAAAAGGAAATTATCAGAAGAAATCGCTTAGGCTGAGCAACATTCAACAAACTGCTTCGGGTATTCTATTTTTATTATTATAAAAGTCTACAACCCGTGCGTTTGACTAGTTATGACCTAGGGTGTCGAGACGTGGATACTTACAGTAGGACTTGTCCATGCTCTTGAAGTGAATACTCTCGTTCTCTGATGATGTTATGCATCAGAGAACGAGAGTGGTCGACGTCGCCCGCTTAGTAAGCACTTTATTGTGGCCATAGGCTGGTCAAATCTGTAGAAAAAACGATGGCCGATGGAGCTAACGAGTTGTGAAGTGGAGACCGCGACTTGGTAAACGTGATCTCGACTTCAGAACTAGTTTGCTCCGTCGGCCATCGGTTCTTCTACAGATTTAGCCAGCAGAATGTCTACGTAGAATGCCCACCCGCCAAATAGACCGACGCGACGACCTGGAAAAGTTGCAGGTCGGGACAGGGCGCAGGAGCTCGTGTTGTGGCGTAAATTGGATGAGGCCTACGTCCAGCATAGGACTGCCGTAGGCTCATTTCATTGATTGATAACTTTGAATATACAGACGCCATTGGACCCTGCACTCAGTAACTTGTCAACCAGCAAGCAAGTTGTTAAATCCAGTTGAAGGCCTTAAAATTTGTCTACAGCAGGAAGTCTGCCTATGTTCTTTGAAAAGGGCAATAGACTCACAGGCTTGGTGGTAAGCCAAATGGTCTATTGCAACTCGTGATAATAATTTAAACTTTTGGGGAATAATAATAGAGACGCAACGTTATTTAAACAAATAAATTTGAAGGCAACTAATAAACAAAATGGGAATGTTCTAAATAATCATAATTAGCAAACGGTCAAGCTTGTTGTATGGACGAAATGAAACCCCAAATTACTTTTGAAGTTTTATTGTTTTTTTTTATTTCTTTAACATAAATAGCATTTATTTTTAAATATTAAAAGTTACAGTTACAAACGTACAATACGCATTGCACAATTAATAAATAATAATATAAAATAATTCCTTTACTTTAAACTACTGCACCTCAATTACGGTACATAACGACAATCATGTTTTTGTGTAGCGCCGGTGACCTTATTATAGAAAAATATTGAAATAAAAACTGATAGTTTTTGGTTCCTTTATTTGTTTGAATTGGAGTTACAAATAAAAAACGTCCGTTGGGACGAGCGGTCGGGGCGTTTGGCCGGAGTAATGCGGAGACACGGCAACGTTAGGGCGAGCCGTCGCACCGAGCGCCCGTCCCGAGCGAACGAGTAGCCACAGTATACATAGGTGGCGCCAGTGTCTATACTTATGCAGTAAACACACTAAAGCCATCTATCGCTTCTAACATCACTTAACCAAGGACTAGGCTTATACCCGACCGGAATTGCGCCCCGATATCGAGAGATGGTAAGAAATGCTGTTGTGTTGGGGCGAACGATTGGGCGCTCACATGCGTTCTGTGCTGAGGGCACGGGACTCCTGTACCAAGTAGACCTGGGAGCCGGGAACGGTAGAGGTGGTGACGAAGGTGCGGTGCTTGGCACGGATCAGAGACAGGTTGCTCTCAGCGCAATCGGCACGGTCCTCGGCCGCTTCCAATTCACGTTGGAATCGTCGTACCCGTGTAACGTTCTGCTGGGATACTCCCTCCTGTTAACAGTGTATAGGTAAAAACATGTTTAGTGTTATTATGATAGATAAGTCTAAATGTTGTAAAAATGGTGTAGAATATTTTACCTGTTCCTGCAGTTGCCTCTTGTAAACGCTGACCTTCTGCGAGGTTTTTTCGAGGGAGTCCTGAAGAAGGATGATGTTCTTCTGGTCCTCCTCGCATTGGATCATGACCTCCTTGAGCATGCGCTCCTTCTTGCGCAGAATCTTAATGGTCTCTGCGTGCCTCCTCTTCTCCTCGTCCATTTCCAGTTCCATGTCCTTAAGACGAGCTTCCAATTTGCTGATAATGCGTTTACCACCAACGATGGCATTGGCCTCAACTTCTTCCAGGCGAACGGAGATGTTCTAAACAAGAAATAGGAACAGACATTGTCAAAAGTAGCAAAGAAGACTTAATCATGATTCATAAGTTTCAAAAGCTATTTTGTTTGTGGTCAAAAAATTGCCACGAATATCTTAATGGATTCGGATCGACTGAACCCTTAGGAGGTTTTCTCAGGATTGCTGGCAGTTTAAAAGCCTAATACACTAGTCTATTCTCTATTATTTACTTGATTACTATACATCTTTAGACGTGCATTTTTTTTATTACAATATTTTAGCGTCATGGACATCAATCTAGACAATGCTCGCTACTTCACCCGCTTCCCATAGAAACGTACTGAAGGGGTAAAAATGTAACCTATGTATTATTTCAGACTATAATCTAAGCCAGTACCAAATTTCAGCCTGATTCATCGAGCCGATAGCGCGTGACTGAATAACAAAAATCTTAACCATTTTTATTAATGGGATAACTGTACCTTGACTTCGATCTCGAGAGACTTCTTGACAGCTTCAATCTTAACGATCCTTTCCTGCTCCTCGTGCAAGTGTTCTACGGTGTGTTTGAGTTCAGTCTGAGGAAAATCAATAGTACCAATGTTAAAGTCACACAAAGTTGATACGAAAAAGCACATTCTTCACCAAAAGCTCCAGTAATTTTTTTCAAACCGAGTTTATCTCTGCCTAATTCTATCAGAGTCAATACCTGTTGAGAATTTATTGACTTTAGCTAAAAAATTCTTCAGGAAATGTGTTACTTAATTCAATAATTTACTGCATAATTGTCAACCTAAATAAATAAATAAATAAATATTCACGGACATCTAACACAACGCTATCTGATCCCAAAGTAAGCTAAGAATAACCTGCTTGTGTTATGGGTATCAGACTACGGATATTAATACTTATATACTTTTTAAATACATACATATTATACATAGAAACACCCAGACTCTTGAGACAAACAAATATGGGTCACACAGTCACACAGAGGCAGTCTCCTAGCTATAATATACTAGTTATGCCGTCAAAGGTAACATCTCGTCTACATCTAGTGTCTATGAATAGGTATTTCTATATGTATATTGTCTTCCTAGCTCTAACTATCATAATATTGTGAGTTCATTAATTAAAATTCCTTGTTCATCAAGTAACGAGAAACTGTCCTTTAGTTCCTCGATGTAAAATTCCGTTCAACTGAACCCTACATATTGCATGCATTTTTCTGTCAGTTTCTTTAATTTTGATACAGTTTGATTATTACCTGGACGCGCTGATATCTCTCATCAGCCACACGCAGCTCCTTGGTGATTTCATCGTAGTCAGCAGCAACGGCACCAAGTTCTTGCTCGATTTTGGCCTTGCTGCTAGACAGGTTGACGTTGATGACGGTCAGCTCATTGATGCGTGTTGTAGCCTCCTCGTACGACTGTTCGATGGTGCGCTTAGCGCGAAGGGCCTGAAAATTTACATAATTTATATAAAGTAAAATAGAAGATGTAGAAGTGGTTAGCAGAGTAAGTTTTAGCAGTTTTAAAAAGTCTACGGTCCAACAAATTATATAAGACTGCTGGGGTAATACTATCACCATACCTACTGGGGTTCTCTTGCTACTATACGTCGCAAAGTGCCAAGTCCAGTAAGGCTTTTGCCTTTTGGGTATCAGGGGGTGTTAATGAATCGTAATGTCTCCTGACGCTGTGGATCGGAAGGTATGTAATTGTTTCAAGTAACGCCATATGTGACTCAATCCTAACTGAGCATTTAGCAATATCGCACTTTTCAAAGATTTGTTCAGGGTTCACATTATGGGAATAGACCATATTAAATTTTTCAAGTGTCTTTTTGATCCTAATACTTATCATCATTCTTATATAACTTTTGAAGGCGGTTAATAAATTGTATGCGAACCTGCTCGTAATTGCCACGGATCTCTTCAATCTCGCCGGTGAGAGACTGTATTCTGCGCTGAGCAACGCCATACTGGTCGAGAGTTACTTGGAGCTGCCTCTGGACCTCATCGTAATGAGTCTGGATCTCGGTGAGCTGTAATATTAATGCAATAGTTCGAGTTTTGAGTTTGAGTATCTTATACTACATTGTATGAAATTATAGATATTATTTTAATTTTCGTAACATTGAATAATTTCTAAATCTTCTCTAATATTGTTCAATATTGTGTAAGTATCAGCATTTGTAATTTCAGGTAATTTAATGCTGGTTTAGTTGCTTATACACTAATACACTAGTAATGTCACCCGACTACTAGATTAGCGATCCTATGAATACTAACGTTGTTTATACATATTTTGTTTCATAAGTTGTCTAAAAAAAGTAAGATTTCTAAAGTATTACTATTACTTCTGTTTGATTACAAATTTCTAATAGGTAATTGTCAATTTAACGATACCTGCAGAGATTGCTTCTTGATCGTCTTCTGAAGATCAATATTTGTCTTGTTGGCAACATCGAGAGATAGCTCAAGCTCGGTGATCTGGATTTGGAGCTTCTTCTTGATGCGAGTAACTTCAGATTTCAATTTAGTTTCAGCTTCTACTACGCGAGCATTCAATTGCTCAATTTCGATGCTAGTCAGTTTGCTGTAGACAAACACACATAAAAATTATACACCACTGTACTTTCAGTATACAATAAACATAAAAACATTAACACTTCACCTTCTATCTATCATAAAAATTGTATTCAATTCATCGAACTGTTTTATCGTCGTTTTTAATTCGTTTAGACGTTGTAAATATGAGTTATCTACAGTCGGTATTTCCACGTTTTGGATTCTAACAATACACGTTGTAGGCGACGTTTCCCTTATGGCTCTACTGACTGTCTGAGTGACGGTCTCTTGAAGATTTCTGGCCGCAGTACTTGAAATTCTTGATTCCGCCACAGCCTGAGACATTACACTTTGAGTTATTTTCGATAAGTTTCTATCAATTACACTTCTTTTTCCATGAATTTCTATTTTCTTTGATCTATCCTCAGCTACATTTCTTCTACTTTCTTCAAGAAGTGTTTGCGCTATGGCTTTTGCTGATTTACCTCTATACAATTTTGCTTTCCCCCTTAGTTCAGCACCAACATTAACTTCTTTTTCGTATAACTCTAGTTCTTTTTCTATTTCATGCATCTTCTTTTTTTGTCTTTCTAACTTAAACTTTTCTCGTTCTACTTTTTTCTTCTTTGTTTTAGTAATAATACTTTCATTATCTACGTGCTTCGTTACATTTGCTGCCGCTGCAGTTTGAACAACCGAAAAAGGAGATCGCTTGGTAATATTGAAAGTATTGAGATCTCGTTTTGCTTGTTCTGCAATATCATGTGAAATTCTTGACACATCTTGCTCAGAGTAAGTTTTTATTGGTTTATCGAACCTGTACTTGTCTAAGGCACGTTCGTTGTTCCAAGGAAGGTGGGGAGGTTTAGTTGCGACCCCCTGTTCTTTATTACTGATGTAATCTATCATCGGTTGGTAGAAGTTAATGCCGTAGCCATAATTATCTTCATATATTGCAGTCGGTGGTTTGTTCCACTTATTGTAATTAGGCACTTTAACGGGCGGCATGTTGATAGATTTACTATGTCCCGCCGTTGA
The DNA here is from genome assembly GCA_933228765.1 of Miltochrista miniata. Lineage (NCBI taxonomy): Eukaryota > Metazoa > Arthropoda > Insecta > Lepidoptera > Erebidae > Miltochrista > Miltochrista miniata. The sequence goes on along the minus strand of OW121747.1, from coordinate 32,972,472 downwards.
CTGTGATAGAGATGCAATCACATCGATATGTGTACTCGGCCAGAGGTTGCGTAATTGAGGGCGCGAGAAAATGTTCTGCGTCTTTTGTACATTTTCAGTCGTTATTAGTGCCAAAGTAAACGTAATCAATGGTTATAAGCACCAATCAGGTGCAGCGTTATATTTAAATACTATTCGTGCCAATTATTTGAGATATATGAAACCACTGTTACGTTTTTAACAGTGGCTAATGAGCAGGAAGTGCGTCAAAGTGAATTTTGTACTGAATTAATTTAGCACAAGTTTAATTTAGAACATTTTTAAGCTACATTGTATATAATTAGGAATAGTAAATTTATAGGTCATATTTTAATCTTCGACTTGGCGATTGGCCATGATAGATTTGTGTCATGGTTGTGATATTGGTTGATTGCATATTTGGATGACAGCGATCAGTCAGCAAACTGAAGAGGTGGGGCGTACTCGCTGAATGATTAGTTCAGCATTCAGTTCCGATTTGGCGTACACTGGGTCTAGGTCTGTGATGATGCTTCAGTCTGAGGCGATCTTTTATAGTGTAAACATTATGTTTTTAATTGTTTAGGTGAGTGTTCTTTAGATACATAAATATAAATAAATTTATTCAGTAATTAACATCCTACTTGTTTTGTGCAATCATTGAAACATTATAAAACTTGGTGTAATGTTAAAATGTTAGAAAGTAATATTAACTCACCGAATGGATTCAATTTCCTCCTCCTTCTCTTGAAGACGACGTTCAGCTTCGTGACGGAACTGACCCAGTTCGGTGGTCAGTCTCATTGCACGCTGTTCCTCAGCTTTACGGCCCTGCAGAAGTTCAACGTGTTGATCTTTAATTGTATTCAGTTTTTGATTATTTTGAATTGAAAAGGCTTGGCATGTTTATTTTCTTGAATATGTTTCAGTTTCATTATTTTTTGTACGTGGTGGAATGTATTTGAATACTTTAAACTCTACTGCAGGAGGTAGCAGAACAGATTTGTAAGAGCTTTCTAGCCCTAGACACTGGGACAAATTATTTAGTTATATTTTTTCGGTACTTCAAGGCAAATTGCTTGTTTTACATTATATTACGACTAACAACTTTGTACATCAGCATAGCGAATTGTCTTTCGTCTTTTTTCACTTATCACAAGCTCCGCTTCCATAAATCTTGGTTACCGCGCAAACCCGTGGATTTAGCATGTTTCACCACCCTACGACGTTTTCCATTTTATAAATCACCATGGTAAATATTGCTTCTATGACATGGCAGAAAGATATACACACTTTCCAATTTTTTATATTTATTTTTAGATTGTATCCCACGATCTATGAAAAAATATGCTATAAATTTTCAAATACCCTAACAAAGAGACTATCATCCTCGTAGTTAAAAATATAAAATCTAAATTTAAATTCTATGGTACCCTGGCAACGTCTGCTGGTATCGAATTTAATATCTGATGAGGTGCCAAAGTATTGCTGTCTAAGATATATATTTCAACAGGAACCGTTTATTGTAGTCTGAACTTTACTTGAAATGGGTAATCTTTATCATCAAAACTCCTTTAGCTTGTTCTAGTACCTACTGGTGACCTATATAACTGACCAAGGTCAAAGAGCTAATATTACGATTCTAGTAAGCTCTTTGCATCTCAGACATCATCAGTGAGAGTCAATGACATTGACTGACAACTAAAGTTTCCAACCGTAAATAGTTTCCGTCCCGAAATTTTATAAGCAACTGTTCCCACTATATGGACTACACCATCTATCACACGCCATTTTTGGTGACCTTGCTGTTTATTGAAATGAGATGGTAACTCGAAATAGTGTATCAGCCATAATTAGCATCTCATTAATCAATTTTAAAAAAGATTTGAGCATAAAAAAAATAAACTTAATTGTTTCAACCGTTAAGAATAAGTTTCAGTTTAAACTAAGAATGTATTTACTAATTTGTGACGCTAGAGTGTCACAAATTTCAAAAAACCTCTCATCCACATTGTATTATGATATTTGATTTTACTTCTTTAATGACGTTATAGCGCATTGCAGTATGTTGCTGGTTCAAGACCTCTATAATTTTCCGCCACAGCACAAAGTCCTGCGCCTTCTACATGCAGTCAGTCCTTCCCTGTGACCTTTTTTAGGTCGTTACTCCTCCTGGCAGCAAGGTTTTCAAAAGACATAGCCAGCCAAAAGACCACTTTGTTTTGAAGTTAACTCCTCAAAGCGGTTTCGGACATAGCATGCTGCATGTAATTAAGGTACTGTTGCTTAATGCAAAAAGGCTACACTTTTGACATTACACATTGCGGTAGAGAATAGAAAATGTACGTAGTTACTTGAACGCGGCCCAACCGAACGCTATTGCAATTGATTTGTCCAGTTCTTTTTGCCCAGTTTGATAAATGGATGAAATCAATCCAGTTCATACCACGAAAGATTATATTTTTGAACAACATGTCCAGACTCTTCATTTAGTCATGCAGTATTCTGCTAAAATATGCGAGCATATTTTTGCTACTACGACAATATCGTCGGCAGGTCGAAGTAGCAACTGACATTGTGCAAAGTAAGCAAATAATGCAATGTCATACAATGGGCAATGGAACTGAGCAACATAGACTTACAGCTTCAGCTTCCTTGTAGGCAGCGGTGAGTTCCTCTCGCTCGTTCTCAAGACGGCGCAGCTCGATTTCGAGCTCGTGAAGACGGCGGGTCAACTCCGTGATATTGGCGCGAGCTTCGTGCAGGTCATCTGTTAACATTTCATCAATTAGACTTTGTAACTTAGAAACAAGTTTCAATAGAATATTAAACAACTTTGAATTGATTTGATCCCATTGAAAATTTCCTCCTTTAAGAAGTCAGTTAGAAAATATATACCATGTAACAACATTTTGTACATCACATATTGTCTATTAACTGTTTTTAATTTTGGTATATATATTTTGCTGTGCAAAAGAGACTTACCACCCAGTTTCTTGTTTTCACGGCCAAGGGCATCCTTCTGTTCACGGGTCTTGTCAAGTTCGTGGCTAATGCGCTGCAGCTCAGTAATCTTGATACGGAGGTCACGCTGTGTCTGCTCGTAGAGCTGGACGGTCTCTTCCAGACGTGACTTGATTTCAATGTTGACTCGCTCAAGTTGCTCTGTCCTCTTCTGGAGCTCCCTAGCTGTTCCATTAGCTTTCTCCAGATCGATGATAAGAACCTCAACCTGATAGTATTAAAAATTGAGATGAATTTAAAACAGTAATTATAATACCATGTCAAATTACTCAAGTTTGAAAATAATGTATATTTTTTAGTTAGTTTCTCACCTCACTTTGTAGACGAGACTTCTGTTTCTCAATGTTGTTGATCTTAACAATGAGGGTTTCGATTTGTTCTTCTTGTTCCTGGATGCGGGCTGAGTACTTGCGACGAATTTCTTCAATCTCTTCGGCCCTAGCAGTGGCTTCGGCCTCATACTTAGAGCGCCAATGACCAATTTCACCATTGGCTTTGACCAATTGACGCTCCAGGTCCAAACGGGCCTCAGATTCCTCTTCCAGTTGAACGCGGACAGATTCCAGGTCAATTTCAACCTGTTGACACAGATTTATCAAATTAATATAACTTAAAATAAAACAGAAACAGGAACGATTTGCAAAAACCTTAAAATGATACTGAATATATAACCAAATAGTTTGAAATGTTCTCAGACATGCTTACCTGGTGAAGGGTAGCTTCAAGAAGCGAGCGCCTTCTCTCCTCATCCTCGAGCCTGCGACGAGAGTCTTCAAGTTGGCTAGCTAACTGGCTCCTAAGGTATATCACGTTCTCAATGTTCACCTGAAATCACAAATCATTTGAATCAAAATGGACGTTACTTTTAAATTATTGTCATTGAAATAGTCATTACTTTCAAATTAAAATACTACCTTCAGGTCCTGAACTTCCTTGATTAGCTCAACATTTTCTTGAGACAGGCGCTGCTTGTGTGAGGTAATGTCCACAATGGTGCGGTTCAGCTCCTCAATTTTGATATGCAACTCGCTGATACTGATCTCTAGCTTCTCGCATGTCTTTGAGATGGTGATCTTCTCCTTGCTCACATTTTCCACTTGGGCAAGCAGTTCGTAAACTTCAGCTTGGAATTTGGATTTTTCTTTCTCAGCCCTGAGGACAAACAAATATATCTCGTTTTCATGGGAAATTGCAACATTTTTGTCATGAATTAGGCGGACCTCTCAGATGATGGATTAGTTTTAAAGGCGCTAGCATACATCGTCATAAATTTCGCAAAGCACATCTTAAACTTAATCCTAAGAAATAGTTAGTGCATTGGTGAAAAAAATTGGTTTAAGGGGTAGTGTTCTCACCTGGCTTTGCTTTTGGAAAGCTGGTCGATTTGGTCCTGGAAGTCAACCACGATCTCTTGATGTTTCTTTTTGAGCAAATGGGCGGTTTCCTCAGATTCCAGGTGGACATCTTCCAATAGCTTGCGGAGCTTTGTAAGTTCGGTGTCACGTTTTCTGTTGATCTCGAACTGAAATTTTTAATTAGAATTCAAAATATGACCTCAAAACATAATAATTTTGAGGTCCATTTTGAAATATTAGAAATTTATATTAGCATAAAATACATATCCATGAAATTCTCTACAGGAATAAGATGAAAACAAAGTAATTAAAAGATCCAATTACTTCTGATGCAATGAACTTCATTGAAAATATTTGCTGCATACCTATAATCGTATTGAGTTGTAAATGCTAAGATTAAGTTTAGAAATAAATGTAATAATTAGTCATGGTACAATTTCGCTTTGGCAAATAATCGCATGGGCAACTTAAGAATAACTTAGCATAGCATTTAATGTATGTACAGATGTTTCTCAAATCTAGGTTAAATCCACTTTTGAGTTCTTCTAAGAGTTTATTAACACAGCACCAACATTTCTTCTTCCGAAATATTCTTTCTTCAAATATTTATATATCTCTTTACCTCTTCACTGTATTTTCGTCTTTATTTTACAGCTCATTCTTGTTTATTTCTTTTCTTGTATTCTTCTATGTTATAATAGTTGTTTGCTCCTGTGTTAGTTCTTCATATATTTTGCTTTTCTTTATCTACTGTTTCAATAATATAATTCTTCTAGACTTCTTACAGTGCATTTATTACTAGGTCTACAAGTTAGTATTATAAATTAATCATAAGATATATCTACCTGACTCTCGGCTCCGCCTTCAGCTTCCTCCAGCCTCTCAGACAGTTGAATAACTTGCACGCTTAAGTCTGCCTTTTCTCTCTCGATCTATAAAGTAATGTAATGTTAGAAAAATTATCAAATCACTTCTAAATTTCAAGAGTAAAATGACAAAATATTGATAATATGATATTAAGCATTAATGTAATTATTTGTTATACGTAATATGCAGTATGTTTTATAGAACGTAAATTAGTTAAATGTTAATGATAAATTTCTTCATACAAGTGTTATACTCTAAATTGTTTATTAAATTGTCATTAAACGGAATGTAAGCAATTGTACGTTTACTACATTCTTTTAGTTTATTAACAAGTACCTTTCAATAAAAATCACTTCCAACTATTATGCAATATCTGTAATTATGTAGTCCTTCGCATACTTCAGTATTGTATCATCTAAAATAAGAAATAGCTTATGTCTCACGGTAGCTCTGACTAACTCGGATATTTTTGCCACTCATACCACGGTCTATTATTATATTTCAATATTGTGGCATTCTTAACGCGAACGAACATCATTTGGCCCAGTTTCAAAAGTGCGACCAGCGAGCGAGAAGTTGAGATTTCAGAGAATGGTTTTGCTACAGGGCTAAATATACCGCGAAGTGCGCGAACAGCGGCTGTGGGGAGTCGAGGCTGCAACCGCGAACTGTGCGCATGCGCGGCGCGTGCGCATCGCTCGTGCAACACTACCACCAAAATAGCACTCACAACATTCGATCAGATATCGCGTGCGAATAGTCTCCACGTACACATATCTACACGAGATGTTAATCTCTCATTGGTCACTTCACACAATATTAAACTCAAGAGCCACAGTATCTAATTACACTATTTCACTTTCTTATAGGTTTTATTACAAGTGACTGTTACTAATTCACCACTATCAGTTATGGTTAATAATTATTGTCGTTATATAATATTTTATGTTAATAGTTAGCAAAAAAATTGTCGTATTAATTGATTTAGTAAGGATTGCGAGATACGATGATTAAATAATAATGTTAGGGATGAACCTTTATTCACCAAAAGGGAGTTAAATGATGAGCAGGCGTAAGGCGGTCGGTATTAATAGAGGTGTTTGCAGCGGCGGCGCCCCGCCTACACCTGGGCGCCGCGCGCCCTGTATGGCGGCGCACACGCAGTATCACATTTCGCATGCTCTGTAAGCTTACCCTCTGACGCAGCTCCCTTTCGGATTCCAGATCATCATGGAGGAGACGGATTTTATCCTGAAAAAAAATAATATACGCTATCATGTGTCCATAAACACTTCACAAGCACTGCACTATATCGCCGGCCGGTACCTCCAGCCTGGAGAGAGCACTCAGGTCGGCGCTGTACTCGATGTTGACGTCGGTGGTGCCACCGCCGCTGCTGCGGTAGGTGTACTTGGAAGTTTTCGCCACGGCGGACATTGTCGCAGGTCGTCTCTCGGTCGGCAGTCGGCGCTACGTTACCGGTCGGGCACCGTTCGACTAGTGAGAGCGCGTGCGAGCGGCGCGCGCGCACTACCCGCGCCCCCCGCCTCCCCCGCGGCCCGCCGGCCCGCCCGCGCCCGCCGCTCCAGGGCGGCCGGCCGGCTGGAGCTCGCGGATCGTGTTACCACCCCGCGCACCCCCCTCTCAGCCTTTTATAGACACGCCCGTCTTAACACCGTCGCGGTTCTCTTTTATTTGTTTTGCCCAAAAATTTGGCGAAACCCTTCATGCCCTATATAGTTTTCATGTGCATAGCTGCAGCCGACCCAGCATAATTATTTCGGGGGTGGCGAAATGTGTTGTAAACAAGAGGAATCGTGGGCGGGGAGGTCAGGTCCAGGTCTCCCTGGCGGATTCCTATCGGTCCCTGGCAGGCGCGCGCGGTCTTCTAAATGCCACCAATTGACTGAACTTAGCAATGACCTTCTACCACTCGTTAAATTAAACCCTAAAGTCGAGTGCTGCTCGTTGTTTACAAACACGAATTAAGTCTAATTTCATCGATTGATCTTGAACAGTTAGTGAGTACTGCTTTGGAATATTAAAGTAATTTTAGTCTTATTAAGCAAACTCTAATGTTTCAAGCAATTTTATGAGAAGTATTGCACGTTGTAAAGTGAGGGACAAGTGATCAAGCTCGGTACACTTACATTGCGTAGCACTTCGTAGACGCTGGCGTAGACCTTACATAGGAACTTTTTGAAGACGAATTATTTAAGTCATATCGGTCGTCGGCCTTTTTGTACCCACCTTGATGACGAATGACATCGATAGAGATATTTTTTTGGGCGGGCGCTTTAATGTTTATTTATTTATTTATTTTATATTTACGGAAAACTTACAGCTAGAACACATTATAAGTGCGTATATTGTTGAACATGAGAAGGCCAATTACAAGTTTTCACTTATAGAAAGAAAAACAAAAAAGAAAAACAGAGAAAAAGCAATACGATCACTAATACACAATAGATGACAAATTGTATACTTACACATATACAATGCGTACACATACTCATTATATTATTATATAAATGCAAATAAATCTAATTATATAGAATCTCCAAAAAAGAGGTTAGTTAAAAGCCTTTTTAGAGAAAGTATGCTAGTATTGAAAATATCGATGTCAACACTCCGACATGTCTCGTTAAATGTGCGACTTGCTCTAATAATAAAAGAATTCTGTCTGTATGTTGTGCTTGCCCTGGATGTGTGCAGCAAATTTGGTCTTCGTAAGAAAACGGGTGGTGCCCACAAACCAATTTTGTTCACCAACTCCGGTGTGTCCGCCGATCCATTCATGATTTTGAACAAATATGACAAGTCTGCAATCTTCCTTCGCTCATGCAGTGGAAGAAGGTGAAATTTCTTACATCGAAGGTAATAATTAGGTTGAAAACATTTACATCTAAATTGAACATATCTAAGGAACTTCTTTTGAATGCACTCTATCCTGTCTATGTAAGTCTGGTATATCGGATTCCAGACCTGTGAGTTATGCTCAAGATGACTGCGAACTAAGGAACAATAGAGGATTTTAAGCGTCTTTATTTCTTTAAAGTCTGTCGATGTTCTGATGACAAAACCTAAGGCTCTTGAGGCTTTGCCGACAATGTTGTTTATGTGATTTTCAAAAAGCAGCTTTGCATCAAACGTTACCCCCAAATCATTGATAGCATCTACTCGACATAAAGACATACCCAGCAACTCATAGTCGTGAAGGATGGGATAGGGTTTACGTGTGAAGGAACACACGAAGCATTTGGCAACGTTGAGATCCAGTTTATTCAGGCTACAGTATTCCTGGAAGCGTTCCAGGTCCCGCTGCAGTAGTTCAGCATCAGAAACAGATGATATCCGTTTCATTATTTTCAAATCGTCTGCGTATAGCAATATTTCTGAGTTTAGAAAGCATGAACAGATATCATTAATGAAGATATTGAATAAAAGGGGTCCCAGCAGCGATCCCTGGGGAACTCCTGATGGAATAAACGTCACCCTTGATGAGTAGCCATTCAATACAACAGTTTGACACCTATTCTCAACATATGACTTAAACCATCTGTACAAGTTTCCCCTAATCCCCATTGCCAAAAGCTTTCTCATCAATGTTGGATGGTGTATTCTATCGAAGCATTTGCTGTAGTCGGTATATATAACATCTACCTGAGATGGTTGAGCCATTGATTCCGTCAAAAAATCACTACAAAGGACCAGATTCGACAACGTGGACCGGCCTTTCAAGAAACCATGCTGCTGGGAGATGAAATTGTGTTTAATAACCGCGTAGAGTTGTTTATAAATAATTTTCTCCAAGATTTTAGCAAAGACACACAGTTTGGAAATTGGTCTGTAGTTTTCCACCGAATTCTTTGGTCCTTTTTTGTGAATAGGTGTTATATATGCCGACTTCCAGACAGCGGGCACCTGACCCATTTCCAACGATCGCCCGAATAGGATCGAGAGTGGGATAGTCAAACTAGTAGCACACTTGATAACTAAAATTGGTGGAACATTGTCTGGGCCGGCAGACTTCTTTAAATCTACCTGTTTGAGTAGCCTTAGCACCTCATTTTCACATATTTCTATGGAATGAATGTCTCCTGATAGGCACTCAACCTGGTTAGATAGCGGCACGCCAAGTGTCTGGTTCCCAGGAGCACCTGCGTCCCCGTTAGGCAAGAAATTAGAGAGGAAGTAGTCACCAAACATATTAGCTATTTCCTCACCATTGCTAGAAGATAGGTGGCCAGATTTCATCACTGAAGGATAGCAATTGTTTTGTCTCCTAGATTTAACATAACTCCAAAAAGCTCTTGGGTTGTTAACGATGTCAGTTTCAACTTTAGATAAGTAGTTGCTAAATAACTGTTTCTCTAAATCTTTGGCCCTCTGTCGTAAGGTAACAAAAGAATGATGATCTGCTAGGTTTTTATATCTTTTGAACCTTGTATGAAATTTCGATTTTTCTTTTAATATTTTAATTAAGGGGCTTTTATACCAAGGAGGATAGTGGGTTGAGGGACTAACTGTTTTGGTGGGTATAAATGTGTTTCGTAGCTTGTTAATAGTGTCGTAGAAGTAAGAGACAGCGCCCTCCAATGACTTATTATGAAGTTCGTGGCGCCAATTTATTTGGTTTAATTCATTATTTATGGCATCGAAATTGGCTGTGGAATATAAAAACTTGACATAAGACCGCACAGGCAAGATGTGTAGTTGCACAAACTCAGCTGTAACGGACAATGCCTTATGTTGGGGGTCCTCAGGAACAAGTGGCGTCTCGCAGTGTACTACAGTAACCAAATCGTTTGATAACACCAGGTCCAGTATTTTATCGTTGATGTTAGTTAGGTAGTTGTATTGATCTAAATTACAGATGTTAAAGTTGTCGAGAAGATCCCTTTGTGTGTCTCCCTGGACGTTACCAGCAGATAGAGAACCATTTTCAGTTTCAGAATGCCATGTCAAATTTGATTGGTTAAAATCACCCACCACAATAAATTTGTCTGTGGGGTTCTTAAGGACTATTTCTAGTAAGCTATCGGAAAAACAACGCAACTGAGCCAACAAACTGTTCCCACCCTGTTGATTACAAATATACACCACACCAATATGTATGCTGTAACTTATGTTGGGATTTCTACATGAAAGCGTCACTGTAACCCATAAATCTTCGGCAGACGAAAGCCACTCAAGGCGGGCGTCCGCTGCAAGGTCACGTCTGACAGCTATCAAGATACCTCCTCCCTTAGTTTGACCGGTAGCATCATAATCCCGATCCCGCCTCCATACTAGGTATCTATTGTCAAACAATTCACTGTCAGATATGGAATTCAAAAGCCAGGTTTCACACAAGCAGACTATGTCAAAGTTGTTCAAGCAGACATTCCTAAAGAAAATTCCTGTTTTAGTTCGCAATCCACGTACATTTTGATAGAACATTTTAATCGCAGCCATTACAATTCATGAAGTTTAGAAAAAGACTAGAATATATATAAGAAGGTAATATTAAACAGAAAATAAAATGCAATTTTGTTTCGCGATAGACTATATTCATTAACGTATGAACTAACACCCAAGTTCCATAATTATTACATGTTCTAAATAGGCGAACTAAGTTACTATGGAAAGAAACAACATAGCTATTATAATTATTTGTAATAAAGAGTTTAGATAAGCGAAATGCGTCCCTATCACACCTACAATAGTGATCAAGATCATAATAGCATATTGCAGCGGGACGACCCACACTCAGAGATAACAAAACAAAAGGCTTGCGGTTAGTGCACGGATACAAAAGAAATATACCTGTGAATTTCAAAGTTGAACTGTCGAGGCAAGTGAATAACAGCTCGGAGTGTTGAATCGATATAATTATGATAAAAACTTTTTAATATCCTGTTCCGATTTAATATGATGTATTGGTGAAGTATAATTTTTTCTGAGAAGTATTCTGCACCCTGTGACCCATACATGTTCGAAACCGCGTTCCTTAGCGCGAGTTTTGGTACTATTCAGGAGTAATTTATTATCTAATGTGAGGTGATCATTCACATAAATTCTGTTCACTCCTTGCAATCCTAGATCAGTCGGCTTGAGGGTTCTATGTTTCTTCGCAGCTGCTACAAAATTACTTTTAACATAGTTATTATGCACTGAACAAATTATATTTTTAGCGTTCTTATCGCCACGCATCGGCACCCTCGCTATATAATTTATTTGTTCTTTGTGGATAGTGCAGTTAATGATGTCACCAATTTTAGCCACTATTGAAAATAAATTTTCTGAATTAGACACAGGCACTCCTTTGATCTCAATGTTGTTAATTCGGGAACGTTGCTCACTCTCACGTTGAAGATTCTCCAGTTTCTGGACCCGAGCACTCAGGGTCAACACCTCCTCTTTAGTTTTTTTCATAGATTCCATTTCATGCTCTAGCGACGCCATTTTGCTGGTCAAGGCTTCCACGGCACTATGAATAAACTCCATAGAAGACTTCAGCTCCGAGAACTCAGTTCGCATAGCTTTAATCTCAGCTAGTTCGGCTTGCATAGCCCTGACGCTGTCCACCAACCCTGGTATTAATTCCATTTTTGCAGACACTCTCTTGAGCTCCGTGATGATAGTCTCCGATTCCACCGACGACATCTTAGTAGTTCCGGCACGGGGGCTGGCTGCCGCTGATGACTTGCAGTTGACACATTTCCACGTCAGCTTACGGTCCCCGAGCTTTCTCCAACCGGACTCCGTTATACCGGCGCAAGGAAAATCAAACTGTCCCCCACAAGAGGTACAGGAGACACCGTCCCGAGCGTCGACATTACAGTGCTTGCATGTAAACATTGCGAGAAATTACTTTGGCGTTAATGAGTATTGAGCGCGCGCGCGACCGTCAGTGTACACAAGTGATCGGTTTGCAATCTACCGTCGTACTGATGTTGGACGTAGACCTCTCATAATTTTGGTTCCTCCTCTAAGTTTGGTTATTTTCTGCTAGATTTAATATAATAAGTAATTGGTATTGTCTAATTAATACAAAAAAGGATAGATCAGCATTATTGAGCGCCTCTATTCTTTATTTTTTATAGTGTGAATATCCTCTGGATTAAGATAGCGGGTAGCGAAAAGAAAATAGCGGGAGAGAAGTCTCCCACACTGACATAGTGTGGGATACTTCTCTCCCGCTATCTTTCCGCCGCCTCTTTCGCAAGCGTAATCTGACTACAAAAAGACATGGTGGCGTCACACTTGCTCCCGCTGGAAGTCATGACTCCACCAGTTCCCTAGTGATAAAATTTCTGCATCCTGACTTACTACAAGACCCCTTAGGTTACGTGTGGAAATCATTGCTGGATGGTATGCTGACCTTACCGAGAACTTACGTGCCTATAGTCGGAAGCTCTGTATACGGTCTAAGAAGAATGTCCTAGGATACTACGAAACTTGAGCGCTACCATACTCGCGTCCGGTTGTTGTACATTCGTCACAAAGTAAATTCGTCACGAAAAAAAGAATGTGTAAATTCGTCACAAAGTAAATTCGTCACGAAAAAAAGAATGTGTAAATTCGTCATAATTCTCATTTATTCAATAAATTTCCATTTTGTTTATTGTAAATTCGTCACATAGCTTTTATCCGCACCGATAGCAAACATTTAGCTAATTTAACCAACTTTATCAGTTGGTCTCGACACGATTTCTGACTACCCCGCATAGGGATTTTACTATAATACTCAGAATCTCTAAGTAACATTAAATATAACTCAGAGCAATTCGACTTGGATGGGTTAGGTTAGAAGACTAAGGCGGGAGCGAAGCGAAGCGGAGCTCACGCCTTAGTCTTCGTGGTTTTTTTTATAAACCACCCAGAAGTAGGAGCACCTCCGACGAGCTATAGCTAAAAATCTAAAAATCAAAACATTGGGTTGCTATTGCTACTTAAATAAAACGATGTGACGAATTTACACATATTTTTTATACATGTGACGAATTTACTTTCCATGTATGGATTCTTCAAAATATGACGAATTTACTTTGTGACGAATGTACAATAACCCCTCGCGTCAAGCACCAAAATGTGGACTCTGTGACCTCACTGCGTTTTTTGCACTGCTGGTACTCGACTGCGGTCTCTGTGTCCAGATTCTAATCGAAGCATCTTTTAAGAGGTGTACGCTTAAAACACATATACGAAATATTTATGTGTAAGTCTGAAATTATGAGTGTATTGTTTTAATTGCTGTGTGTAAGTTCCATAGTGATAGCCGAAGCCGATCGGATCGGATCGAAAAGCAATCGGCAACATATGAAAAACAGATATGTATAGAGCAAACATTCTATATCTATTCCCCTTGTACTAGTCGCGGTGCTCTAGGGTTGAGAGCAGTCTCCCAGCTCCTCATCAACACCAGAAGAAGACGTCACTTGATCCCCGGAGATCTTGGTAGGTAAAAAAAGATAAAGCTCTATTTTATTAAAGTAACTTAAAGACAATAAATGTTAAAAGGAATAAATAAAAATTATACAATCGTATGGATTTTTCTTCTTAACCTGTTCATTCCAACAATATAAATAATTCATCACATAGAGAACAACATAATGTACAAACACGAGTAAAATATGCCCTGGATCCAAATTTTTGAGACACATTTCAAACTTTGCTGAGTGAATTTCCGATTCTAGTCGCAGCACATCGCACATCGCATCGCACATATTGCTTGAAGAATTTATAGGTCCTCAAATGTGAACCACCGTGGAAAATTACAGCGAAAATCATCTTTTTAGAGATTCGTAGCCAAAGAGATAAAACGGGGCCCCGTAACTGAAACTTCGCTGTCCGTTTGTTTATCACCAGTCTGTATCTCTTCGTGATAGCTTTACAGCTGAAAATTTCACAAATAATGTATCTACCACTACAACAAATATTCACTTAAAGCAGAAAAAAATTAAGGGTGCTTTTATACCCTGGGACATCCTTCCGAGGGCTTAACCGGGACTCTCGGCCATAGACTGTTGTAAGGCATTGTTTCGTTTCAGGTGGTAGGAGTCCGGCATAGCATCCATCTCAAAAAAAGAGTGCTTCTACATACAATTAATGCTATTTTTGTTCGTTTTCGGTACGAAAACATAAGTATCCTTTTTACGGTCTCGTACCCAACGGGTGAAAATGGGATCCTATTAATGTTAGTCTGTCTGTCATCAAGCTGGATCTGATGAACTGTGACAGCCGGATAGTTGAAATTATCAAAGATTTATTTCTGTTGCCGCTATAACAACAAATACACAACAGAATAAACTAAATATTTAAGGGGGCTCCCATACAGGAAACGAGATTATTTTGCCGTTTTCTTGATACGAAACCCTTTGAGAAATTGGGGCACTTGACCTATTTTTAAAAAATTCAACTAACCAACGTGACACCGCTTGTCTAATGGAACGTCTTGGTGACATCAAGCGAATTGACGGCCACTCTCAAAGCTCTCAAGACAGTTGAAAGTGGCCCTCAGGTTGGAGGCCTAAGGAAGTGACTCACACGCTCGACTTCAAGAATTAATACTGAGACTGCCTCGGTGGCGCATTCGGCAGTGTAACCGCCCGCTTCGATGAGATCCTGGGTTCGATTCCCAGGTCGGTTCAAATATTTGTGTGATCCACAAATGTTTGTTTTGAAGTTTGGGTGTTTTCTATGTATAATGTGTAAGTATTTAGAAATATATAAATATGTCTATCAGTCGTCTAGATCCCATAGCACAAGCTAAAAGTAGTTTAATTTGGACTAGATAACGTTGTGTGAGATTGTCCACAAATATTCATTTATTTAAAGATTTAAGAGGTGGGAAACGTACTTTGAGAGCCCGGGAGAGCTTAGCCCTACCCGTTTATTACATGAAAAGTTTACGTTACAAGTTGACAAAGGGGTAACAAATTGTTGTCTCGTTAAAACCTATGTGTATGCAGGATTGACTAACAAGCACATACTTTTCTTCACATTTTATATACATTTACAAAGTGAAAATAAGCGTAATTTCAGTGGAATTATAGAAAATTCTTATGAGGGAAAATGACCAAAGTTTTTTCTATACAAACGTATTCCTTTGTTTTTTTCCTGAATAATGACTCTAGACTAGAAGAATCTTTTTAATTTTATAATATCATTCATAATTTATACTGTGGTCCTTATCACTTGTTTTCTTCTGACGAATAATAAATAAAGAAAAATGACCTTTCAAAATGCGGTTAGAGGTAGAGAACTACCAAAAAATTTGGAAAAGCTTTTAACTTTAAAAAAGTGATAGGAACCTGGACATAGTGGACATACAGGTAGTATTTATAGATACCTGGTCTAGTTCCACTACTGGGACAAAAAAATCCAGTATCTTCATCATGGAACTAGGCAATGGAACTACCTGGAAATGGAATGGGATACCGCGGATAGAACGCCGAGAAAATGTTTCATGTATTTTAACCAGGTTCAAGCAAAGCCTTCTTGATGCCTGATTGAGTACAGTCAGCGTCAAAACTATATAGACGACATTCCTTTTCAATACGATCCTAGCAAATATGAAAATCAAATAGTATTTCGATCGTAGCAGGAAGGAGGTGTTCATTCTAATTATGTGCCACCCAGATAACAATAACGTTATAATTTTGAACAGTCTGATCACATTATTGTCGCTGACTGCACCTAGCTCTAGTCGTTGTAAATTTACAGAACAAAGATTCAAGTGAATTACAACAACTGGCAGCCATCGAGATATATTTCAAAAAGAGAACACCTGCATACAGTTTAGTGTACATGACTCGCTGAGTGAAATGTCATAGATATTTTCACGTACACCCTAATGTACTGATATTAATCATGGATGTATTTTCGTAAATGAATGTAAGTACTGGCGCTGAGAAATATAATGAATAAGATTAAATCTAATAATTATGAAACAGTCTTCATTCTCTCCGTTGTGATCACGCTGAACAAACCCTCTGTAATCGTAAACTCACATTAAAATACCAAATATAAATTTCTTTGGTCATCGCTTTTAAGCCGTACGATTGAGAATTGATGCCCTGATGGAAAGTCTTTATCGTAGACTATTGCAACATCAGGTTGTTACATTCATTCTGAGTAGGAGACTGATTGGAAACTCAAAGTTATATGACGATGATTTTCTTACACACACGTATTGATATACAAAATTTTTGCCTTGAAATTAGAAATTAGAATTTATGAAGAAAAATTCTCTGTTTATTTTACTTTCTTAGCCAAGCTGAGATTTCTAAACAGTACAAACAGTTATCATTGAACTAATTCCTAAGAGCGTGGTTCTAGCGTTTTTTTGATTGCGTTGGCATTAAAATTTATACTTTGTTTGCATGCAGTTGAGAGCTTCTGGGTTTTTTCTATTGATATTGTTTAGACTCGGCAACGCAATGTGGTTAGTTGCTTGATATCATACTAATAGACTTGAGAACCAGGGTGGTTGGTGGGTGTATCTCGCAATGTAAGTAGGTATACTCAGATTAACGTGACAATATCTATCGAAGAACAAGTTTGAGGCAAGTTCTGGAGTAGAGACCACGGTTCCGCAAATGTAACGTAGGACGCCCCCCGCCTGATAGATTGATGACATAGAAAAGCTTGTGGGGGAAAACAAGTTTCATTATTTGGTATACATTGTAGATCTACTCGTAAGATTGATACCTACCATACAAACGAAATCATCAATCGATGATATCGATGTATTAGCGATCGTATTAGGAATGAAAGATGATCTCTAGACTAGAAAAAAAAATGTCTGGATACTTCTAGGATATACAGTGCCTTTTAATGCCTTTTTTATTTCAAAACACCTAACTTAGTTTAACAACTGTCATGATACTGACCTCGGGACCAACAGCTTAGCATGTCTTTGAAGTGCAAAAGGTGAACAATCTCAGGACTGACCGTAGCATATATGCTTATCGCAGTGTTTCATCATATATGTAGGTACAGTTAGCGTCTATCTAGTTTATCGATGTTAAACATACATACCTACATATGATCACGCCTTTATCCCCAAAGGGGCAAGCAGAGGTATATTAAAGGACCACATTTCACCATTTTTTTTATAATTTGTCCTACGTAATAGGTATTGCCGTGTTGAGATGGACAAAAAGAAATTTAAAAAAAATGAAGCTAAACAAAAGCTATAAAATTCAGAATCTTCCATCTTCTACACTACAAAAGCTTCAACAAACGACACATGAATAATATTTCATTTTAATGACTCCTACAAAGACAGTCAGTACACAGTAATTAAATTATTTATTAGCTATTAACTTGTGTTTGTGACTGGCCCGCATCCACGTCCCGATTTCAACCGCGCAAGCGCAGGTGGGAAAATATTCGGTTATATTCGTACCTGCACGAAGTGGGCCGACCGCTTTCCGTATATCTCCCCCCCCCCTCACTACTCCCCCTCCATCGTCTGCACATGACTCAGTCTCCACTGGACACGATGGAAATAATTGATGCTAGCTTTTCCAACGTGTTTATGTGTCGCCGTCTGTATTTTATATTTATGTCGCTTCGAATAAAAATGGTTGTTAATATTGGTTATTTTGGAACTAATTTATTTCGAATGGGTTGGCTGCATTCTTTTAGTTTTAACTGAAGCAGCGAGAACAGTCCAGTGTAGTCTGTGAAGTATTTTTTCAAATTTAATATATTTTGTAGCAGTTTTGATGTTCAAGAATTCAATCCAAAATTGTTGCAAACTTAAGCCGCTTAAAGTAAAGTTACGAAATATTCGCAACTTTAAGTACCTATCCCAAATAGATATTGGCCAAGATTTGCAATGTAAGAACTCGCTGTCTACGAATCTACAACAAACAAAAATGTGCATATAAACACAAAAGAAAGTGGTCTTCGTATCCCAAATGGACATTTGAAGCACTAGAGGTGTCGCGCTGCTGACACAACTGACAGAAGCTGGGTTTATCTGCTGTTGAAAACGGAAAGTTAGCTCAAACTCAAAATCAAACTCAAAAAAACATTTATTTCGCATAATCCTAATACATAGGCACTTGCGACACGTCAATGAATACAATGCAAATAGTACCACCAGTTCGGAACGCGGCCCGCTTGATAAGAACTGGCAAGAAACTCGACGGGCTTTTCTTTTTGTGCTCTATTTACAAAATTTAAACTAAAAATCACAAACTATTGCTTGAGAATGCAGTAGAGCAAGCAGATCACTTCCAGGCTTCCTTGTCAAGCAAATAATCGTCAATTGAATAGTAGCCCATGTGGTACAATTTACTTTTTATACACTTTTTAAACTTATTTAAGGGCATACTTTTTATTTCATTTGGAAGCCTGTTGTAAAAACGTATACAGTTACCCAGGAAGGAATTACTGACTTTTTTCAGTGTACACTGATGACAAGCAAGGTTATCTTTATGTCGGGTATTTACACTGTGTATATCGCTTAACTTAACGAAACTAGATAGATTCTTTTGCACATACATAAGATTTTCAAAAATATATTGTGATGCTACAGTCAGAATATTTGCCTCTTTGAATTTTTCGCGCAGAGAGACCCTTGGACCTAATCTATATATGGCTCCTATGGCTCGTTTTTGTAGAACAAAAATTGAATTTATATCTGCGGCATTACCCCACAGTAGAATACTGTAAGACATAACACTGTGGAAGTAACTGAAATAAACTATTCTAGCTGTATCTACATCAGTCCAATGACTAATCTTTTGTACCGCAAATGCTACTGAACTTAACCTGCCAGCTAGCTTTTCAATATGTGGACCCCACTGCAATCCAGCATCGACCGTCAACCCTAGGAACGATGTAGATTTCACAAGTTCCAACTCTCGGCCATTAAGTTAAACATTGGTTTCTGCCTGTGTTACATTGGGCAAGGTAAATTTAATACATTTAGTTTTGTTATCGTTCAGGCTAAGATTATTAGTATTAAACCAATGTACTACTTTCAGGATTGCATTGTTGACATCGTCGTAGTTATCTAGTTGTCTTTTAATTTTGAAAATTAAGGAAGTGTCATCCGCAAACAAAACAATCCCGTTGGTGTCCCCTACGTAATAGGGTAGGTCATTTATATATTATTAAAAATAAAAATGGTCCGAGTATCGAACCCTGCGGAACGCCCATAGTAACCACCGATCCCTCTGAACGTGTGCCACCAACATCGACCCTCTGAGTTCTATTGCTCAAATATGAAGTCAGAAGATCGAGAGCCTTGTTCCTTATCCCATAGTGATGCAGTTTCCTGATCAATGTTTCATGTTGAACACAATCAAAAGCCTTTGACAAATCGCAGAACACACCAAACGCATCATGTTTATCTTCCCAGGCCTCATAAATAGTCTTCATCAAATCTACACCAGCATCGGTAGTCGACCGTCCTTTAGTGAAGCTAAACTGTTTAACATGAAATAATTTGTGATTGTTAAAATAGGTCAGCATCTGCTCAAGTATTAATTTTTCAAATATCTTGCTCAAAGTCGGCAATACCGAGACAGGTCTGAAATTACCTGGATCAGAAGCACTGCCAGCCTTGAACAAGGGTATAACTTTACTATGTTTCATTAAATCAGGAAATACACCCCCTGAAAAAAGCCCCCATAGGTCTGCAGTTTTTTTAACATTAATAGCCTTAAAAGCTTTCAAAATGCCATTACAGTTGACAGCCGTGAATTCGAACGTGTCTCGACAGCTATCTACACATTCTGATAATAATTGCTCAGCGGAAGTGGAAAAGCTTTTGCTCCTACATAACCGCTCTGTGTAGTTGAGAGTTCCACTGCTCGTCACAAACAGGGTGTTTACAATCACACTTTGCGTCCGAAGCGATTGTGCACGATAAGGTCTGATAAGGACTATTTTTCCGCGTACACTTAAATTTAGAAATAAACTAACTGCCTGCTCATTTTTTTTATTGTACTTACCTACCTATACAATATGGCAGTCCTCAATTTAAGTATTAAAATATTTAAACAGGATCAGCAGCGTTAGCGTAGCACCACTTGTATTGCAAACGTCCATAGGCCACAGTGACCATTTTTAATCATGGCTAAACATGGAATCCCATTGAGGATTTTAGCAGTTCCAGTGCGACGTTACAGAGCCGGCTATCTTTGCAATTCAATACATTATAGTCAAAATATATTGCTCATTTTAAAATATGTACAGTTCTGACCAATATATTTTCGTACTATCATATCATAACATTGAAGTTCATTGGCAGTAAAAGGTCACGAATAAACATATCCATCGCCAAATTACCAGAGGAAATTGAAAGTCTCAAAACAAGAACTAATATTAGACATATGATTCAGAGAGATATATCCACTCTATTATTTCGAATCATCCAGAATATTTTGGTTCCGGCAAGTACTACATCTTCATTCCGTGTACGTCACAATCTTGGCTCATTCCATAATAGATTTTCTGTCTTTATTATAAAATTTTCTTCTTATTTTTCGCTGAATCATTTGTTTGTTGAAACAATTTGTGTATTTTCTTTCAACATTCAAGCAAGTGAGTTTTGTCTACCATTTGGAACTATGAGTCAACTAGTGAGGAATCTAAAGCCGCGGCATAATGGTTTTCTCGTCATCAATAATAAAATATGTATGTGAGTTTGATGTTGAAGTGTAAAGAGCGTGAGTATGATGTTCTCTCCTGCAAACCTCTCACTGCTATTGAAGCAGTTGGTGCCGGTTGATATGTCATATCACCAAAGGAATCTATGATCTCTATCCACTTTGTACAGGATTTGGATTTGAATATGAGAATCTTCATATTCCTACGATATTATTAGTATAGCTGTCTACTCATCCAAGTTCACAAGGTCCTTCGGTTACAAGATAAGTCATGAAAATTTCTTCCGTTAGCTATAAAGTATTTCAAATGGCAGGAATACTGGAACAGGCCGAAGGTATAGGACCTTCAACATAGTTGCCCAGTCGAAAGCCATAGGGATGTTGTAAACCGTTACGTTAAGAATTTTCAGAAAATTAAAGATAAGCTTCCCTAGTTACATTCTTCATATTTAGTTGTAGAAGTTTTTTAAAATGTCTCTTCATAATTAACTGCTTGTAGTTTTCTTCCTCGCTTGGTGACAAAATACAAATATATGAAACGTATGTCAATGGGTATTTGTTAAAACTCAGGTAAACTAATTGAAATTACATGGCACGTGAGGTCCCGCTCATGCCGTGATTGCTGATTTGATGTAGGTCATACTAAACGTCATAATATCCTACACGCTATGACATGTGCCCTCCTTGTAGGTTAGTCGGGTAAAGATCATGTTCCTGTTGAATCATTGAAGACGTAACTTTAGCAGTCCTCTTCGCACTCGATAAAATTTATTTTAATCTTTATGCCCGTAACTGTAATAAAGGGGTTAGCGTGTGTGCCAACAATCCTGGCTATTTCTGTGACTCCCGAATACCTCAGCAATTTATGGATGCCGTTGAGTGTTTTAATCGTAGAAGAATTTTATAAGGTTTTAATTGCTAATCGAATCGTGAGTATTGAATTTAAGATGGAATTCGAGCAGCGCCATTTGGAACCATTAATCACGGCGAAAAAAGGAGCTATACGCATACTTACTGAAAACATCCTTCTGATAAGTTACCCGGGATGCCTGGCACTGATGGCGGTGATGAATAGCTAGGACCATATGATTTATGTCGGTTAGAGTTCACTATAACATCTATAGCAATTTTCACATGTGAAAAAATGGCAATTGCGAGTCAAGATCGTTCACGGATATTCCGTTCTAAAAACGTAAAGAATCACATTTGTTGTATAGGAAACAGGAAAAAATGTCACGGTCTCAATGGATCGGTTTTTTTACACGCCGCCGCGCCGCGCCGACCACAAAGCGAATTTTAAATTTGTTATTACGTGCTGTAAACATTATATTTTCCACTTAATTTCCACGAAAAAGCTATTTACAATTAACACAGGTGTTTTCACTCTGTGTAAAGTGAATCTGCAATAACTGGGTCAGAACGGTCAGAACGGAATATCCGCCTCAAATTTGACTCCTCAATTCGTAAAGTACCTTTGATGATACGTCCGAGTGAAGATTAAAAATACATTTTAGTTCAAAAACTTTGCCCCGGAAGAAACCATTTAAAATACTAAATATTATTATTAAGTTTTTACATAACATTGGGCACAAAACACTTGCGATGCGACTTCATCAATATCTTGGCAATTACTGACTTTCATAGTCAACCAAAGGAAATAACGTTGCGAGGATGTCTGGATGTTTGTAACACTTTCTCGCTCTAACTATTGAACGGATATGGCTTAAATTTGGTACAAGGACAGATTAAAATCTAGAATAAGACATAGCTTATATTTATCTCGGGAATAAGTTCCCTTGGAAAGCAGGAACGGAAAAAAATTACACGCGATTTTAGTCGCAGCGGCTTCTAGTTTCTAATATTCAGAATACTCGTAATGTTCATAGCTCCAGTTACCAATTTAAAACGTTCCTACCCTGATCTCTAAAGTGAAGGAGGAAGAGAAGAGAATTAGAACTCCAGACGTAAAAGAAAACCAGGACATTAGTGCTAGAGTAATTTACGTTATACAGTACTAGCTAATGCTCGAAGCACCGCCCGCGTAATAGTTTGTTCCCATTGGTCCCAAAACCGAGGCGGGGGGGGGGGTCATTCCACAACCTAAGCGTGCTTGGGAGAAAGCCCTTATCAGATCTAACTGTGCTCGAATGTGATTAAGTAGAATTAAAAATACTATTATCTCTCAACTGAATAATAATGAAATGATATTAAAGAAAATTTTATCACGTGAAATAAAAAATGCATACAATATCATTGTGTAGGTACGTAACGAAACACACTAAGGCCCACTTGCGCGGAGAGTCGGATTAAATATATAAAAGTAGAGTTAGTTAGCTCTGAGTTAAATAAATAACTTCCTAACTCTGACCACGTCTTGCACAGTTGCAAAATGGCACGAGGTTAACTAACTCACAGTAAACTGAACAATTTATTTTGTCTGTGTCGCTCTATGCAATCCAACCACACACATATGTTAGAACGAAGAATGTAACATGTGTCTCTATCTCTTTTACATTACAGTCTGCTACGTATGACTTGTCTCAACAAATGAACTCATTATGTCATCCACGTGCATTTCAATTTTTTAACATTGTTTGAATGCTTTGTGACTTTGTGATGCGTCAGTGTACTCAGTGTCACTTTCTGACTGTGTCTATTATCTGAAAAATTTATAAATAATACAAAAATGGAAAAGAAGCCACGTCTTCGTGCCCCTCACTTCACATCTAGTGATAACATGTTATTGTGTGATATAGTGGCGATATGATTAATTTGCTGTTATGTAAATATAGCAATATGATATATTTGCTGTTATCCCAATGTGTGAGTCGTGGGCTGATCCATTCCTACGTGCAACATCATTGAATTTTAAACTAGCAGAACAGATTGCCCGGGTATTAATTGAAAAATATCCTTTTTTGTTCCTAAAGATTTCAGCACTTTCTCCTCCTAAAATGGTAAAACATGAAATGAGTGAATCTGTATGGGTTAGGTCATATCGTATATCAGATTGTATTTTATTTAGTAATAGTGTAACTGCAATTATATAAAATATATAATTGCAGACTGGTAGTCTGCAATTATATATTTTATACATGAAGTCTCAGAATACTTATTTATCATACCCATCTCGAAAACCCGACACGTAGGATTACGGGAATAAAATACAGCCTATGTTCACCTGGAATAGTGTACCTTACCAACAGTGAAAGAATCTTTCAAATCGGATCAGTAGTTTCGGAGTCTATTTGATACAAACAAACAAATAATGAAATCGTTCCTCTTTATAATATTAGTTGACACTAGAGGACGTTACGCGGTTTCACCCATGTAGCTCCCGTTCCCGTTGGAATACGGGAAGAAATATACTGTATGTCACTGGGAAGATTGTAGCTTCCCAATATAGAAAGAATTTTTCAAATCGGTCAAGTAGTTTTGGAGCCTATTCGATGCAAACATACATACAATCGAGGGGGGCGGAATATGTCTATCAGTCGTCTAGATCCCATAGCACAAGCTAAAAGTAGTTTAATTTGGACTAGATAACGTTGTGTGAGATTGTCCACAAATATTCATTTATTTAAAGATTTAAGAGGTGGGAAACGTACTTTGAGAGCCCGAGAGAGCTTAGCCCTACCCGTTTATTACATGAAAAGTTTACGTTACAAGTTGACAAAGGGGTAACAAATTGTTACCTCGTTAAAACCTATGTGTATGCAGGATTGACTAACAAGCACATACTTTTCTTCACATTTTATATACATTTACAAAGTGAAAATAAGCGTAATTTCAGTGGAATTATAGAAAATTCTTATGAGGAAAAATGACCAAAGTTTTTTCTATACAAACGTATTCCTTTGTTTTTTTCCTGAATAATGACTCTAGACTAGAAGAATCTTTTTAATTTTATAATATCATTCATAATTTATACTGTGGTCCTTATCACTTGTTTTCTTCTGACGAATAATAAATAAAGAAAAATGACCCTTCAAAATGCGGTTAGAGGTAGAGGACTACCAAAAAATTTGGAAAAGCTTTTAACTTTAAAAAAGTGATAGGAACCTGGACATAGTGGACATACAGGTAGTATTTATAGATACCTGGTCTAGTTCCACTACTGGGACAAAAAAATCCAGTATCTTCATCATGGAACTAGGCAATGGAACTACTGGGATATGCGGGAAGGACGCCGAGAAAATGTTTCATGTATTTAAACCAGGTTCAAGCAAAGCCTTCTTGATGCCTGATTGAGTACAGTCAGCGTCAAAACTATATAGACGACATTCCTTTTCAATACGATCCTAGCAAATATGAAAATCAAATAGTATTTCGATCGTAGCAGGATAGGAGGTGTTCATTCTAATTATGTGCCACCCAGATAACAATAACGTAATAATTTTGAACAGTCTGATCACATTATTGTCGCTGACTGCACCTAGCTCTAGTCGTTGTAAATTTACAGAACAAAGATTCAAGCGAATTACAACAACTGGCAGCCATCGAGATATATTTCAAAAAGAGAACACCTGCATACAGTTTAGTGTACATGACTCGCTGAGTGAAATGTCATAGATATTTTCACGTACACCCTAATGTACTGATATTAATCATGGATGTATTTTCGTAAATGAATGTAAGTACTGGCGCTGAGAAACATAATGAATAAGATTAAATCTAATAATTATGAAACAGTCTTCATTCTCTCCGTTGTGAACACGCTGAACAAACCCTCTGTAATCGTAAACTCACATTAAAATACCAAAGATAAATTTCTTTGGTCATCGCTTTTAAGCCGTACGATCGAGAATTGATGCCCTGATGGAAAGTCTTTATCGTAGACTATTGCAACACCAGGATGTTACATTCATTCTGAGTAGGAGACTAATTGGAAACTCAAAGTTATTCTATAGTATGACGATGATTTTCTTACACACACGTATTGATATACAAAATTTTTGCCTTGAAATTAGAAATTAGAATTTATGAAGAAAAAATCTCATACTTTGTTTATTTTACTTTTTTAATATAACCAAGCTGAGATTTCTAAACAGTACAAACATTTATCATTGAACTAATTCCTAAGACCAAAAAAAAGTATAAATTTTAATGCCAACGCAATCAATAAAACGCTAGAACCACTCTAGCGTTTTATTGATTGCGTTGGCATTAAAATTTATACTTTTTTTGCATGCAGTTGAGAGAGCTTCTGGGATTTTTCTATTGATATTATTCAGACTCGGCAACGCAATGTGGTTAGTTCCTTGATATCATACTAATAGACTTGAGAACCGGGGTGGTTGGTGGGTGTATCTCGCAATGTAAGTAGGTATACTCAGATTAACGTGACAATATCTATCGAAGAACAAGTTTGAGGCAATTTCTGGAGTAGAGACCACGATTCGGCAAATGTAACATAGGACGCCCCCCGCCTGATGGATTGATGACATAGAAAAGGTTGTGGGGGAAACAAGTTTCATTATTTGGTATACATTGTAGATCTACTCGTAAGATTGATACCTACCATAAAACGAAATCATCAATCGATGATATCGATGTATTAGCGATCGTATTAGGAATGAAAGATGATCTCTAGACTAGAAAAAAAAATGTCTGTATACTTCTAGGATATACAGTGGCTTTTAATGCCTTTTTTATTTCAAAACACCTAACTTAGTTTAACAACTGCCATGATACTGACCCCGGGACCAACAGCTTAGCATGTCTTTGAAGTACAAAAGGTGTACGATCTCAGGACTGACCGCAGCTTATGCTTATCGCAGTGTTTCTTCATAAAGGTACAGTTAGCTTCTATCTAGTTTATCGATGTTAAACATACATACATACCTACATATGGTCACGCCTTTATCCCCAAAGGGGTAGACAGAGATATTGTCATTTTTTTAGAATTTGTCCTACGTAATAGGTAGGTGAGCCGTATTGCCGTGTTGAGATGGACAAAAAGAAATTTAAAAAAAATGAAGTTGAACAAGTGCTATAAAATTCAGAATCTTCCATCTTCTACACTATAAAAGCTTCAACAAACGACACATGAATAATATTTCATTTTAATGACTCGTACAAAGACAGTCAGTACACAGTAATTAAATTATTTATTAGCTATTAACTTGTGTTTGTGACTGTCCCGCATCCACGTCCCGATTTCAACCGCGCAAGCGCAGGTGGGAAAATATTCGGTTATATTCGTACCTGCGCGAAGTGGGCCGACCGCTTTCCGTATATCTCCCCCCCCTCACTACTCCCCCTCCATCGTCTGCACATGACTCAGTCTCCACTGGACACGATGGAAATAATTGATGCTAGCTTTTCCAACGTGTTTATGTGTCGCCGTCTGTATTTTATATTTATGTCGCTTCGAATAAAAATGGTTGTTAATATTGGTTATTTTGGAACTAATTTATTTCGAATGGGTTGGCTGCATTCTTTTAGTTTTAACTGAAGCAGCGAGAACAGTCCAGTGTAGTCTGTGAAGTATTTTTTCAAATTTAATATATTTTGTAGCAGTTTTGATGTTCAAGAATTCAATATATCCAAAATTGTTGCAAACTTAAGCCGCTTAAAGTAAAGTTACGAAATATTCGCAACTTTAAGTACCTATCCCAAATAGATATTGGCCAAGATTTGCAATGTCAGAACTCGCTGTCTACGAATCTACAACAAACAATAATGTGCATATAAACACAAAAGAAAGTGGTCTTCGTATCCCAAATGGACGTTTGAAGCACTAGAGGTGTCGCGCTGCTGACACAACTGACAGAGGCTGGGTTTATCTGCTGTTGAAAACGGAAAGTTAGCTCAAACTCAAACTCAAAAAAACATTTATTTCGCATAATCCTAATACATAGGCACTTGCGACACGTCAATGAATACAATGCAAATAGTACCACCAGTTCGGAACGCGGCCCGCTTGAGAAGAACTGGCAAGAAACTCGACGGACTTTTCTTTTTGTGCTCTATTTACAAAATTTAAACTAAAAATCACAAACTATTGCTTGAGAATGCAGTAGAGCAAGCAGATCATTTCCAGGCTTCCTTGTCAAGCAAATAATCGTCAATTGAATAGTAGCCCCTGCGGTACAATTTACTTTTTATACACTTTTTAAACTTATTTAAGGGCATACTTTTTATTTCATTTGGAAGCCTGTTGTAAAAACGTATACAGTTACCCAGGAAGGAATTACTGACTTTTTTCAGTGTACACTGATGACAAGCAAGGTTATCTTTATGTCGGGTATTTACACTGTGTATATCGCTTAACTTAACGAAACTAGATAGATTCTTTTGCACATACATAAGATTTTCAAAAATATATTGTGATGCTACAGTCAGAATATTTACCTCTTTGAATTTTTCGCGCAGAGAGACCCTTGGACCTAATCTATATATGGCTCCTATGGCTCGTTTTTGTAAAACAAAAATTGAATTTATATCTGCGGCATTACCCCACAGTAGAATACCGTAAGACATAACACTGTGGAAGTAACTGAAATAAACTATTCTAGCTGTATCTACATCAGTCAAATGACTAATCTTTTGTACCGCAAATGCTGCTGAACTTAACCTGCCAGCTAGCTTTTCAATATGTGGACCCCACTGCAATCCAGCATCGACGGTCAACCCTAGGAACGATGTAGATTTCACAAGTTCCAACTCTCGGCCATTAAGTTGAACATTGGTTTCTGCCTGTGTTACATTGGGCAAGGTAAATTTAATACATTTAGTTTTGTTATCGTTCAGGCTAAGATTATGAGTATTAAACCAATGTACTACTTTCAGGATTGCATTGTTGACATCGTCGTAGTTATCTAGTTGTCTTTTAATTTTGAAAATTAAGGAAGTGTTATCTGCAAACAAAACCATCCCGTTGGTGTCCCCTACGTAATAGGGTAGGTCATTTATATAAATTAAAAATAAAAATGGTGCGAGTATCGAACCCTGCGGAACGCCCATAGTAACCACCGATCCCTCTGAACGTGTGCCACCAACATCGACCCTCTGAGTTCTATTGCTCAAATATGAAGTCAGAAGATCGAGAGCCTTGTTCCTTATCCCATAGTGATGCAGTTTCCTGATCAATGTTTCATGTTGAACACAATCAAAAGCCTTTGACAAATCGCAGAACACACCAAGCGCATCATGTTTATCTTCCCAGGCCTCATAAATACTCTTCATCAAATCTACACCAGCATCGGTAGTCGACCGTCCTTTAGTGAAGCCAAACTGTTTAACATGAAATAATTTGTGATTGTTAAAATAGGTCAGCATCTGCTCAAGTATTAATTTTTCAAATATCTTGCTCAAAGTCGGCAATACCGAGACAGGTCTGAAATTACCTGGATCAGAAGCACTGCCAGCCTTGAACAAGGGTATAACTTTACTATGTTTCATTAAATCAGGAAATACACCCCCTGAAAAAAGCCCCCATAGGTCTGCAGTTTTTTAACATTAATAGCCTTAAAAGCTTTCAAAATGCCATTACAGTTGACAGCCGTGAATTCGAACGCGTCTCGACAGCTATCTACACATTCTGATAATAATTGCTCAGCGGAAGTGGAAAAGCTTTTGCTCCTACATAACCGCTCTGTGTAGTTGAGAGTGCCACTGCTCGTCACAAACAGGGTGTTTACAATCACACTTTGCGTCCGAAGCGATTGTGCACGATAAGGTCTGATAAGGACTATTTTTCCGCGTACACTTAAATTTAGAAATAAACTAACTGCCTGCTCATTTTTTTTATTGTACTTACCTACCTATACAATATGGCAGTCCTCAATTTAAGTATTAAAATATTTAAACAGGATCAGCAGCGTTAGCGTAGCACCACTTGTATTGCAAACGTCCATAGGCCACAGTGACCATTTTTAATCATGGCTAAACATGGAATCCCATTGAGGATTTTAGCAGTTCCAGTGCGACGTTACAGAGCCGGCTATCTTTGCAATTCAATACATTATAGTCAAAATATATTGCTCATTTTAAAATATGTACAGTTCTGACCAATATGTTTTCGTACTATCATATCATAACATTGAAGTTCATTGGCAGTAAAAGGTCACGAATAAACATATCCATCGCCAAATTACCAGAGGAAATTGAAAGTCTCAAAACAAGAACTATTATTAGACATATGATTCAGAGAGATATATCCACTCTATTATTTCGAATCATCCAGAATATTTTGGTTCTGGCAAGTACTACATCTTCATTCCGTGTACGTCACAATCTTGGATCATTCCATAATAGATTTTCTGTCTTTATTATAAAATTTTCTTCTTATTCTTCGCTGAATCATTTGTTTGTTGAAACAATTTGTGTATTTTCTTTCAACATTCAAGCAAGTGAGTTTTGTCTACCATTTGGAACTATGAGTCAACTAGTGAGGAATCTAAAGCCGCGGCATAATGGTTTTCTCGTCATCAATAATAAAATATGTATGTGAGTTTGATGTTGAAGTGTAAAGAGCGTGAGTATGATGTTCTCTCCTGCAAACCTCTCACTGCTATTGAAGCAGTTGGTGCCGGTTGATATGTCATATCACCAAAGGAATCTATGATCTCTATCCACTTTGTACAGGATTTGGATTTGAATATGAGAATCTTCATATTCCTACGATATTATTAGTGTAGCTGTCTACTCATCCAAGTTCACAAGGTCCTTCGGTTACAAGATAAGTCATGAAAATTTCTTCCGTTAGCTATAAAGTATTTCAAATGGCAGGAATACTGGAACAGGCCGAAGGTATAGGACCTTCAACATAGTTGCCCAGTCGAAAGCCATAGGGATGTTGTAAACCGTTACGTTAAGAATTTTCAGAAAATTAAAGATAAGCTTCCCTAGTTACATTCTTCATATTTAGTTGTAGAAGTTTTTTAAAATGTCTCTTCATAATTAACTGCTTGTAGTTTTCTCCCTCGCTTGGTGACAAAATACAAATGTATGAAACGTATGTCAATGGGTATTTGTTAAAACTCAGGTAAACTAATTGAAATTACGTGGCACGTGAGGTCCCGCTCATGCCGTGATTGCTGATTTGATGTAGGTCATACTAAACGTCATAATATCCTACACGCTATGACATGTACCCTCCTTGTAGGTTAGTCGGGTAAAGATCATGTTCCTGTTGAATCATTGAAGACGTAACTTTAGCAGTCCTCTTCGCACTCGATAAAATTTATTTTAATCTTTATGCCCGTAACTGTAATAAAGGGGTTAGCGTGTGTGCCAACAATCCTGGCTATTTCTGTGACTCCCGAATACCTCAGCAATTTATGGATGCCGTTGAGTGTTTTAATCGTAGAGGAGGGCATTTTATAAGGTTTTAATTGCTAATCGAATCGTGAGTATTGAATTTAAGATGGAAATTCGAGCAGCGCCATTTGGAACCATTAATCACGGCGAAAAAAGGAGCTATACGCATACTTACTGAAAACATCCTTCTGATAAGTTACCCGGGATGCCTGGCACTGATGGCGGTGATGAATAGCTAGGACCATATGATTTATGTCGGTTAGAGTTCACTATAACATCTATAGCAATTTTCACATGTGAAAAAATGGCAATTGCGAGTCAAGATCGTTCACGGATATTCCGTTCTAAAAACGTAAAGAATCACATTTGTTGTATAGGAAACAGGAAAAAATGTCACGGTCTCAATGGATCGGTTTTTTTACACGCCGCCGCGCCGCGCCGACCACAAAGCGAATTTTAAATTTGTTATTACGTGCTGTAAACATTATATTTTCCACTTAATTTCCACGAAAAAGCAATTTACAATTAACACAGGTGTTTTCACTCTGTGTAAAGTGAATCTGCAATAACTGGGTCAGAACGGTCAGAACGGAATATCCGCCTCAAATTTGACTCCTCAATTCGTAAAGTACCTTTGATGATACGTCCGAGTGAAGATTAAAAATACATTTTAGTTCAAAAACTTTGCCCCGGAAGAAACCATTTAAAATACTGAATATTATTAAGTTTTTACATAACATTGGGCACAAAACACTTGCGATGCGACTTCATCAATATCTTGGCAATTACTGACTTTCATAGTCAACCAAAGGAAATAACGTTGCGAGGATGTCTGGATGTTTGTAACACTTTCTCGCTCTAACTATTGAACGGATATGGCTTAAATTTGGTACAAGGACAGATTAATATCTAGAATAAGACATAGCTTATATTTATCTCGGGAATAAGTTCCCTTGGAAAGCAGGAACGGAAAAAAATTACACGCGATTTTAGTCGCAGCGGCTTCTAGTTTCTAATATTCAGAATACTCGTAATGTTCATAGCTCCAGTTACCAATTTAAAACGTTCCTACCCTGATCTCTAAAGTGAAGGAGGAAGAGAAGAGAATTAGAACTCCAGACGTAAAAGAAAACCAGGACATCAGTGCTAGAGTAATTTACGTTATACAGTACTAGCTAATGCTCGAAGCACCGCCCGCGTAATAGTTTGTTCCCATTGGTCCCAAAACCGAGGCGGGGGGGGGGGTCATTCCACAACCTAAGCGTGCTTGGGAGAAAGCCCTTATCAGATCTAACTGTGCTCGAATGTGATTAAGTAGAATTAAAAATACTATTATCTCTCAACTGAATAATAATGAAATGATATTAAAGAAAATTTTATCACGTGAAATAAAAAATGCATACAATATCATTGTGTAGGTACGTAACGAAACACACTAAGGCCCACTTGCGCGGAGAGTCGGATTAAATATATAAAAGTAGAGTTAGTTAGCTCTGAGTTAAATAAATAACTTCCTAACTCTGACCACGTCTTGCACAGTTGCAAAATGGCACGAGGTTAACTAACTCACAGTAAACTGAACAATTTATTTTGTCTGTGTCGCTCTATGCAATCCAACCACACACATATGTTAGAACGAAGAATGTAACATGTGTCTCTATCTCTTTTACATTACAGTCTGCTACGTATGACTTGTCTCAACAAATGAACTCATTATGTCATCCACGTGCATTTCAATTTTTTAACATTGTTTGAATGCTTTGTGACTTTGTGATGCGTCAGTGTACTCAGTGTCACTTTCTGACTGTGTCTATTATCTGAAAAATTTATAAATAATACAAAAATGGAAAAGAAGCCACGTCTTCGTGCCCCTCACTTCACATCTAGTGATAACATGTTATTGTGTGATATAGTGGCGATATGATTAATTTGCTGTTATGTAAATATAGCAATATGATATATTTGCTGTTATCCCAATGTGTGAGTCGTGGGCTGATCCATTCCTACGTGCAACATCATTGAATTTTAAACTAGCAGAACAGATTGCCCGGGTATTAATTGAAAAATATCCTTTTTTGTTCCTAAAGATTTCAGCACTTTCTCCTCCTAAAATGGTAAAACATGAAATGAGTGAATCTGTATGGGTTAGGTCATATCGTATATCAGATTGTATTTTATTTAGTAATAGTGTAACTGGTACCAGTCTGCAATTATATATTTTATACATGAAGTCTCAGAATACTTATTTATCATACCCATCTCGAAAACCCGACACGTAGGATTACAGGAATAAAATACAGCCTATGTTCACCTGGAATAGTGTACCTTACCAACAGTGAAAGAAGAATCTTTCAAATCGGATCAGTAGTTTCGGAGCCTATTCGATACAAACAAACTAACAATGAAATCGTTCCTCTTTATAATATTAGTTGACACTAGAGGACGTTACGCGGTTTCACCCATGTAGCTCCCGTTCCCGTTGGAATACGGGAAGAAATATACTGTATGTCACTGGGAAGATTGTAGCTTCCCAATATAGAAAGAATTTTTCAAATCGGTCAAGTAGTTTTGGAGCCTATTCGATGCAAACATACATACAATCGAGGGGGGCGAGTTAGGGTGCTATTCCCCGTCTTTGAGGGGTTTTCGGGTGTAATCCCGCTTCTTAGGGCGTGCGTGAATCCTTCGCGTCACGCTGCCGTCTGGGGCTTGCTTCTGTAAGGACGCTGAGCAGGCTCCTCACGTCCTCAGACCTCCCGTCATGGAGGCCGATAGTCTTCGGCAAAGACACATCGGCGGTGCCTCAGCCACCGACTGCGGAACTCGGGTGGGAGAGTTCGCTCCCGCTCCGTCGCCTCTTTCACGAGTATGACCTGCTCGCAGAAAGAGGCGGCGCAGTCCCACTTACTCCCGCTGGAGATCATGGCTCGCACCATGGTCTCGAGCGAGAGAGTGTTCACGTCTAGACCTGCCACGAGGACCTGGCGCTGTTGCGCCCATGCCGTGTACTCCACGAGCGTGTGGAGCGCTGTTTGACAAACATCCTTGATACATTTGATAGTAGCTAACTCAGAGTTAGGCGATTTAACTCACCGATGTCGGCGTGTTAAAAATTTAAAAGTTTAACGCTGAGTTAGTCCTTAACTCGTGTTGGTGCAAGACAAATTATTGATTTAACTCGAGTTAGCAGTTAACTCTGAGTTAAACACGTTAACTCTTATCTGTGCAAGTGGCCCTAAGTAATCGCAATTGATAAATCAACAGAGAAATAGAAACACTAACTTTTACATTCTCAAGTTCAAGGCGGCACTCCATCAAAATTTGGCAAACATATTCAGGGGCTTGCAAAACATACAGGGGTGGACCACCACTTATGCGCAATTATATCACCAATTTATTTGTCAGCACTTGACAGATTGGTATTGCATAACAAGAATAGATCCCCTACCTGTACAAGGTCAACCATGTTTGCTCTATTACCTTCAATATTTGCAATGGCTTCTTTTCAGATATTGTTTTTGATGGGGTCCATTAAGCTATTGAATTATAAAAGGCGTTGTTTATCAATTACTTGAACTAAATACCTATCACTTCATTTTGGTTTAACTTACGTAACTTACCTTGATTAATTCAAGTCATTAATACTTAAGAAATGACTCAATATTTAAAGCCTTACACTATGCACCTATTTGACCCCACAGTGAAAACAGCTGCTATACATTAAGCGGGTGACTCACAATATGAGATTAATTTGAATAGGCCTATGAACAAAAATGCCCTGTGAAATGACCCAGTATGCAAATTTGACCAGAATATCTTCAAACCGCCCGTAAGGCTCTTAACTTCACTTAAGGATCACAAAACATCTATCAGCCGAGACCAACGGCTTTATGTGTGTTCCGAAGCACAAAAACCCTCTGAGAGTGCCATAAATGGTCACCGTTTTCAGGACGGACCATACCATCGTATAATCGTCAACAGTGAGCAAACGGGGTTCTGAGTACAAGCGCTTTTTTTCAATAAAATCGCCAAATCACTAACATCGCAAACTGACAAGATGAGGGTTACTATATTTTCTGGTTTCGTGAAAGCGCTCGTGGCCCCGCGGACTCAGTGTTTTGTAAACCATCATTCGATTGTAGTAAGCAACATTTAGTATGGCCGATCATGGATGGGTGACCACTACGTAACCACTTTGTGACATTTATTTGCGAGCGTTTCCGTGCTTCGGAAGGCACGTTTAGCCGTTGGTCCCGATTGTCAGTAAAGTAGCAGTCGTTAAGCCAAGTTGAAGGCCTTGATTGGTGGCTTGCACAACCTGCGCCTGTCCATCTCAACACAAGTCTAAAAAATATAGGTGAATTGGGACATATAATATGCCCCTGCCTGCCCCTTTGGGGATAAAAGGCGTGATCATTATATATGTATGAAAGTATGTTACAGGCTTTTAAACACGCTGGGTTATTTCACAGGGAAACCTTATTCATTGGCCTACCTACTCAAACTGTTCTCATACTGTCGGTCACCCAGTTGCTCTTGGCAACAAGAGAGCGACATCTGCGTTGACATTAAAACTTGTAATCCTACGATATTATGTAAGTACTAATTAGTAACTATTAATCAGGGATTATGAATTCGTGATTTTACTCTCACTATACCAGTATACCATAATGCTATACGCGATGGGCTTTAATTAGGAAGGTTGAGCGATGGTGGTACTGCTGGGCCCTCCGTCTGTTTCAGCAAATAGTATCCTAATTCTACTGGATTACGTTCTCCGTCCCAAAGCAGTGTTCCGAAACTCATTGAAGAGACTCTGTTGTGGCGGCTGCGGTGAGCATAGAACTTTATTCCGTCTTCATAGTCAAGGTATGAACCATAATATATAGGTACCTATCACCTTATTCTCGAACACTCACAAAGCCTTTTTTAAAACATTGTTACCGCTGTACCTATATTTTGTTGCATGGATACCTATCACACTTATTAAATTACCGGGAGACGACACTCACCTATCAATATAAACGCACAGCCGAAACTCTTACATCCAGAAACTTATTTTTTTTAGGGTAAGCTACTCTTATATTTTAAGAAACAAAAATCAAAGAAATAGCTTACAGTCATATTTTCTAGGTATACTCCCAGAATAGATATGAGACTGAGTGTTTCAGGCAAGCTAATAACAATATCTTTAAGTGAGACCCTCGGCCATGTAAATATAAATGAAAACTTACACTTTCAAGGCTAGATTCTGATACGGTTGCCTAAAGACGTAACTACATACATATGGTCACGCCTTTATCCCCGAAGGGGTAGGCAGAGGCATATTGTATGCCCACATTTCACCTTTTTGTATAATTTGTCCCACGTAATAGGTGGTGAGCCGTATTGCCGTGTTTAAAATGGACAGGCGCAGGTTGTGACTACCTGCTGTTGAAATAAAGCCTTCAACTTAGCTTAACGACTGCCATTTTACTGGCAACCGGGACCAACGGCTTAACGTGCCTTCCGAAACACGAAAACGCTCAAATAAATGTCACAAAGTGATCACATGGATGGTCACCCATCCATGGACCGGCCATAGTGAAAGTTGCTTACTGCAGTGATCGTTTACAGAACACTGAGTCCGCGGGGCCACGAGCGCTTCACGGGCAAAGAAATAGCTTTCAGTCATATTTTCTAGGTATACTCCCAGAATAGATATGAGACTAAAGTGTTTCAGGCAAGCAAACAACAATATCTTTAGGTGAGACCCTCGGCCATGTAAATATAAATGAAAACTTACACTTTCAAGGCTAGATTCTGATACGGCTGCCTAAAGACGTAACTCATGGCCAATATTATTTAAATACTAGATCGCGCACGCGGCTCCGGCCTTGTAAAATTTTGTTCCCATTCTCGCATTCCAACGAATGATAGGGATAAAGAGTATTGAGGAAAATCGTGATTGAGGAACACATATATGGATGTTTGTTACTCTTTCACGCTCTAACGGCTGAACAGATCTGGCTGAAACTTGGTACAGCAATAGCTTATAGGCCGGTATATCACAAAGGCTGCTTTTATTACATAAATTAGTTCGTATGGAACGTGGTACGGGATCCGAAACTTCATAGCAATCAATCATCTGGTGAATCTGCAAAGATCTAGTTTATAATATTAGTAGGATAGTTTTCAGCAATATCGCTCCGTTGTTGCATAGAAACACACTGATTAAATCCCCGTCTTTGTGTTCAAGATATCCGCCTCTCAGAAATAGCGAAGGGCGTGCTATTTTCGCAATGTTGCGTCATTGAAACCATTATGAACCGATCACAAGTTAATTTTGACGTGATCGAATAAACTGATGAGTTTAGTAGGTTAATTTTGTTTGCATATGAGGATGAGTGGAAAAAGCTATGAATATAAGTGGAACTTGATTTTGATTCAAACGCTCGTGGCCCTGAGTAGGAACTCAGTGTTCTGTAAACCGATCACTGTTAGTAGTACTACCCGTTCGCTCTAAGTTTGCCGCTGGCGTAGAGGCGTATACCCGAATTGTTAATTAGACGAAGAAAATTGACAGTAGCTAATGTCATTTCGTCATAGACAATACGCAACATTGTATGAAGAAGTGACATTAGTTGCTGTCAATTTACTTCGTCTAATTAAAAATTCGACTTTAGTATGGAGCCGAGCGGCAAAGTTAGAGCGAACGAGCTGTAGTGACATTTACTATGGCCGGTCAAGGATGGGTGACCGCTACGCAACCACTTTGTGGAAATTATTTGCGAGCGTTTCCGTGCTTCGGAAGGTA
The DNA here is from genome assembly GCA_933228765.1 of Miltochrista miniata. Classification (NCBI taxonomy): domain Eukaryota; kingdom Metazoa; phylum Arthropoda; class Insecta; order Lepidoptera; family Erebidae; genus Miltochrista; species Miltochrista miniata. The sequence goes on along the minus strand of OW121747.1, from coordinate 32,934,550 downwards.
CGTTAAGCCGTTAGTCCCGGTTGCCAGCAAAATTGCAGTCGTTAAGCCAAGTTAAAGGCCTGTAAGAGCGGCTTGAAAAATATCAATAGCGGGCAGTCCCAACCTGCGCCTGTCCGTATCAACACGGCGATAAGTCTCACCACCTAATACGTGGGACAAAATCTAAAATGTGGAATGCGGGCATATGCTATGTCTCTACCTACCCCTTCGGGGATAAAAGGCGTGAACATATGTATGTAGGTATTGATTTTGATGCACCTAAACTCTCCATGTACGAGTAGGAACACTCAAAAAAACACTCCATACGTAGTCTTTACATCCGGACCGTTTGAACACGGTAAGATCCGATACGGGCTTTCTTCCGCGCACGCTTAGATTGTGGAATGATTTCCCTGCCGCGGTTTTTCCAAACGCCTACAGTATGAGGTTTTGTAAAGGGGTCTTAGAAAGTTTTTACAGGGTCTGCAGCGCGAGTGTGGCGCCTCCTGTATTGCAAACGTTCATAGGCTGCGGTGAACACCAGGCATTCCGGTGGGCCGCATGCTTTTCTGCCACGTTAGTGGTATAAAAAAGTATAATATGCCGCTGTGCCTGACCTTGCACAGGGAGACACGAAATCATCTATGCTTGAAAGTGATAAGCTCTGAAACGAAATTATCCGCCTGAGTTGATAAGGGTCACACCCTGAGGCGACAATTCTGCCTCAGCTAATCATATTTGTCTAAGTAACGGTGGCTGATGAATAGGGTTGCCAACCGTCCCGCTATACGCGGGACGTCCCGTTTCTGAGACCCATAACAAGACGTCCCGCTCACACCCTGAGCGGGACGCGTGATATCCCGCTTTTTTTGATCTAGCAACAAACGTTTACAGTATTTCTAGCGATGCATCAAATCACGGAAATGTGAAGTTATTTCCTATATTATGTAGTTGTAAGGTTCTACTGTTCAGAGGAGGATATTCGCACATGTTTGCTTGATTTCTATGAAGACCCTAATAAGAAAGCGATAGATATATACAATAACAATAAGGCCGTTCATAGGCCGGTATGGGCGGAGACCCTGACGGCCAGCAAAGAGGCTAGACTGCTGAGCCCGCAGAGAGTGATGGCCGTCAGGGTGATAAGAGGATACCGCACGATCTCCGGTGAGGCGGCATGTCTCCTAGCCGGGACCCCTCCATGGGACCTGGAAGCGAGAGCCCTTGCGTCACTGTTCAGATGGCGCAAGGAGGCGCTGGAGCGGGGCCAAAGGCCTGCGTCTCGAGAAATCGAGGCCCAGCGGACCGTGCTCCACCAGGAAACCATGGAGACATGGAAGGTGCGACTTGAGCAACCAAAGGGGGGATTCGCCACAATCGCGGCCGTCAGACCGGTCATGGACGAGTGGCTGGAGAGAAGACACGGTGCTCTCTCCTACCGGTTGACACAGATACTTGCCGGGCACGGTAGATTCGGTAGGTATCTGTGGCGAAAACACCGGGAAACCACGGCCGAGTGTCAGCACTGCGAGGACCGCAGCGATGACACGGCGCTCCACACTCTGGTGGAGTGCACGGCGTAGGCACAACAGCGCCAGGTCCTCGTAGTGGGTCTGGGCGTGGACACTCTCTCGCTCGAGGCCATGGTGCGAGCCATGCTCTCCAGCGGGAGTAAGTGGGACTGCGCCGCCTCTTTCTGCGAGCAGGTCATGCTCGCGAAGGAGGCGGCGGGCCGGGTGCGGAAAACAACTCTCCCACCCGAGTTCCGCAGTCGGCGCCCTGGGCGCCGCCGACGTGTCTTCGCCGAGGACTATCGGCCTCCATGACCGGGGGTCTGAGGACGGTGAGAGGGCCGCTCACCGTCCTTACAGAAGCAGGCCCATGACGGCAGCGTGACGTGAGCAGCTCACGCACGCCCCCCCTTAGAAGCGGGGTCACACCCGGAGCCCCCCAAAGACGCGGGATTGCACCCGAACCACCCCCTGGGCGAGGCCGCATTGGCGGCCGTAGGTCTGTTGGGAGTCACGGGACATCCTTCCTGAGGGCTTACCCGGGGCTCTCATCCATAGGCTGTTAGGCGTGGCGTGAGGTTTTTTAGTCGGTAAGAGTCCGGCATGACATCCTATGAGGATTTTCCCTCACGTTAAACAAAAAAAAAAGGCCGTTCATAGGGCTAACGACCTTGACCATACAAAACACGCGTCCTTCAAGCTAAGAACTGTTGTATTTTAGATCTTATTTATGTTGTAATAAGCTAATATTCTTACTTATTAAAAATCGAAGAAAACCAAATTAAAGATGTATATTTTCTTTTTAAGTTGGCATATTTTTTTCTTGCGCGTCGGTAAAAAATTAAGTCATAAAATGCATTCCTCTAAAAATTTGACTTCATGATCATTTTAGACATTCAACAAATGCATATTTTAACACACATCTTGTACCTAGATTAAAAATATTTTTTGGCCATAATTTTCCGTCTACTCATCCAGACAAAAAATGCTTTTATTCGCCCCTCTTTTTCGTCATTTTCTTAACAAGGCCCCTTTTGATTTGCGAAACGCATCTGCGTATTCCGCTGTTAATTTCGGGAGAAATAATTCCGTTTTTACACATTTACGGAACCAAAATGGCGACATGGATGCTCAGCACACATGTTGCATGATGCTGTTGCGCATGCTGGTGCAAAATGTGAATTTGATGTGGAAACTTAGGTTTTAAAAGTTTATGGTCACCTGTCGTATCATGCACAAAAAGTTCAAACACTTAAAGAATTTTTCGCTGATGCTAATCTACAGTATACAAAAACAATAGTGAGACATGTGATAACAAGTAACAAGATGGCTCTCATTACATCCTCCTGTCGAGAAAATTCTAAACAGGTTTCCTGCTTTAAAAAGTTATTTTCCGTTTCTCGAAGAAAATTTTCCAATCGCTTTGTAGAATTTTTTTGACGAGGATAAGGGTAAAAAGACTATGCTATCTTGGTTTTTATGACAGCTTTTTAAAAAATAATTCAGTAGAGTTACAGTTTCGTAGGTACGATACAGTAATTGGGAGTGGCCTACGTCCAGCAGTGGATTGTTATGCACTGATTTGATTATTGAAAAACGCAGCAAAATCAGTTCGACCGAATCAAGCAAATATCTTTGGGATGGGTTTTTCATGTTAATAATTTTTGCGATTGATTCATGGCAATTATTTGTAACGGGCCCAGATAGCACGATAGCTAATGGAATCAGGCGTTACATATAATTATGACATCAATATTTATTTCTTCGTAATCGTATAAGCGTTTGGAGAAAGAAAATGCGTTGTCGTGTAAAACTTACAACATATCAAAAAGCGTACGGAAATTATATTTAAACTAAATGATGCTCGCGGCTTCTCCCGCGTGACATTCAGTACCCCTTAAAACTCACGTTTTTTAGTATTCTGAACAAAATTCGTAAGATCCCGCTTTTTAAATCCTTGTCCCGCATTTGAAATCAACATTTCCCGCAAATTCGCATTTTGAAGTTGGCAAGCCTACTGATGAAGTAGACTAGTTTTGATATGAAGTTCGAAACTCAGGTAATGAATTTAGATAGATTGAATGTATATTTACACTATTACTATCTAAACTAAACCTAAATAAGGCCCCCGTGGCATTGTGCCCAAAAGACTAGAAGCATTCCCCCTTTGAATAGCAATACCTATTCGTTGAGCGAGAAAACTGCCAGCCCTTGGGTCACCAGTTGACTCCACAAGGCGCTTTTTCAAATTCTTGAAAAATTTTTGCGCATTGGGACCCCATGGACCTAGGGTCTCGACACCGACTGGACAAAAACGATACGATGAGTCGAGACCCTTATATTTATTAATTTTAATATTTTCTGCCGCTTCCGCTGCGGCACTGGCTTTTAATTTTGTTTTAGGAAGATGGGACGGGGCTAGAGTGTCAACACAAGTTGCATCCCACACCAGGACCCGACCCATCTCCCACGGTATCAAAGTTATACCATCCGGTCTCTTGCCATCGTCCCTGAAAACGCCGTTTGGCTCTAAGAGCGCAGGCACATTGGCGGTGGCAAGAGCACGGCGGATGATGTCATTCAGCGCAGCGTGGCGTGAGAAGCGGCCTGCGCTCTTTAAACATGAAAGACCATGATGCCCCAAAGTGTCAATGTTAAAACCGCAGGGGCATTGATGTGGAGCGCAAAGCGTGACGCCAAGTCTCAAACCAACTGAAATTCTTAGGATGTCCGGTTCCAAAAAAGTTCCGGTGTTGGCTATAGGGAAAGCTTTCAACCAATCACCGGATTCCTTTCTACTGAGCGCTAATAATCTGGCCCGATCCGGGCCTAGACTAGCATTTAAAAAGGAGTCAAAGGTTAATTTTGACATAGCGTCGTCCCAGCTCCGTTGTAAATTTGGATGGGTGGGTAAATTTTGACCCGGACAAGCCATTAGCCAAGCATTCTTGGCATCTGTAAGGCCAGTCGTCTCATAGTCTGTAAGACAATTCGTCAGAATTTTACCTACGAGACTCGACGTGGCATGTACAGATGACAAAAAGGCTGGCAAAGCCACACTAGAAATTTTGCGAATCCCTAGCCCACTATATTTAATGGGAAGAGATGCCTGGGACCAAGATTGTTCGCTCAGTTGTATATTGAGAATTGATTCCAAAGAAGATTTGATTAACGAATCAATAGAAAATAAATGACTTTGATGTTTCCAAAAAGGACAACAGCGAAGCAAATAAATAGATTTGGGAACAAACATACAAAATTTCAGAATTGTGATTGCGTAATGTGAACTAATAGAATGTAGCCGATCTACATTGGATTCAAATTTTAAAATTTTTTGTGCTATTAATTCGGGAATAGCATCTTCAAATATAGGGGACCCTAGGAGGTAAAGATTCTCTCTGCTAACAATTTTAATATTCGGACATAGGGAATTGAATTTTTCAACGAGTTCCGAATTGATGTGATTATTATGAAAAAATAATTCACACTTATTAAAATTTAATTCCAAACCAATTAAATGAAATTTATTTTTAATTTCTATAAGATCTGACAGAACAGAATCTGCATCACCTCCAAGAGTCCCGTCATCTAAAATAAAAGATAAAAAAATTAAATAAATATTGAATGTAAAAGAAATAAAACGTGATACCACAAAGGTAGCACATAATTAATCCAACTACCAGACCAAAATAGGTCGCCGTAGAAATTTTTTTTTTTTTTTTTATTTTGTTCGCCAAATTGACGTCGCCACCAGACTGATGGAAAGCCGTGGCACATCTAGCGATTGGGGGCCACTTCTGACAGTGGTCCTCAAGTTGGCGGCCTTGTGTTGTGCCTCTTCACGCTCCTCTTAAAGAACCCGAGATTGTAAGATGAGGGAAACACGTGTGCGGGCAGGTCGTCCCAGGTTTTTATAGTTCGACAGAGGAATGATCTATTGAAACGCTCTGTTCGGACGAAGATTCTCTCCACTGTGTGTGAGTGGTATCTCTGCCCGGCACGCGTTGTTCGGGATCGGAAAGGAGAGGGTGGGATCTGGTAGAAGAGCTCTTCAGAACATTCGCCGTGATACATTCGGTAGAAGGCAGCCAAGGACGCTATGGTTCTTCGCTGCGCCAACGGTTCGAGGCCTCCCGTCACCTCAGGACAACCAATTATTCGGATAGCACGTCTCTGCATAGCGTCAAGCGCATCTAGTAAGTACCTCGCGGAGTCATCCCAAAGGTGAGAACAGTATTCGACGCAGGGGCGAATCTGCGTCTTGTACAGTTAACATCTCTGATGTGGCGGGAAGTACCGTCTCACCTTATTTAGGACTCTTAATTTCCGCGAGACCAGCCCATTACAACGCTCCATATAGTTTTTGTAATCCAGCTCACGTCGGACGTCTATACCGAGGTTCTCCAGGTTGTCCTTTAGTGGAACCGTAATGCTCTAAAGAGTGGGTAGGGGTAGGCATGGGGACTTCTTAGCTGTAAACGCACACGCCTGTGTTTTACCGGCATTGAACTCGACCGTCATTGTCTGAATCCCATTGGGCAATTGTGGCAATGTGACACAGGTCCCGGTCGAGATCCGCCACGAGTTGCCGTCTCATCTCTTCCACGCTTAGATCATCTAACCACAGGATGCGCCTTACTTAAGCATTGTTTTCTGCCATTGCACATGACCATTTGGTCTTTTGGCTTTATAAAAAGCCTGTACATCAGTACATCATTTTATATCATTAAACTAGTACATTTCATTGTAGTTGACTGTACAATAACAATTAACACACAACAGCCATTACGCGTTTGTCGATTAATACATTTTTAAATGCAATGAAATTTTATATGTCTTTGTGTTTCCCCCTTCACTTGTATGAAAACTGGCAGAATATTTTTGTATGCGGTGGTTCGCAAAGGCTAGTCCCGTGTTATATGGTCTAAGCCATAATAAGCCGTCGTGTCGCCCATTCACTGGACAGCCAGAATAGCTCCCATGTAGAGTACTATTATCCGCATAACAATGAATGCACCCAAGGGACAGCATGACATTAATATGCAGAACAAAGAGAGTTGGGGATAATACCGATTCCTGTGATACTCCGGCATTTACCTGCAAAAAGCAGGATGGCTGACCATCACAGAGAACCCGCACACGTCGCCCGTGCAGGAAGCTGACCAACCAGCGGCACAACTGAGGCGGTAGACCGTATGCTGGCAGCTTGGAAAGAAGCGATGCATGCCATACCCTATCAAAGGCTTTAGCGATGTCTAGGCCAATGGCCAGAGATTCGCCGTGCCTCTCCATAGCCTCACCCCAGGTGTGTGTTATATACGCTAGGAGGTCACCCGTTGATCGTTTCGGCCTAATTAGCAGTATTGACGATCGAAGATGTTGTTCAACTAAAAGTCACATACAACAGTTTTTAGGGTTCCGTAGCCGAATGGCAAAAACGGAACCCTTATAGATTCATCATGTCTGTCTGTCTGTCTGTCCGTCCGCATGTCACAGTCACATTTCTCTAAAACTATAAGGCCTATGCTGTTGAAACTTGGTAAGTAGATGTATTCTGTGAACCGCATTAAGATTATTATACAAAACTAGAAAAAAAGCAGTAAAATTTTGGGGGTCCCCATACTCAGAACTGAAACTCAAAAAACAATTTTTCATCAAACCCATACGTGTGGGGTATCTATAGGTAGGTCTTTAAAATTGCTTTTGAGGTTCGTAACATGATTTTTTTCTTAAGTGAATAGTTTGCCCAGGAGACACTTCCAAAGTGGAAAAATGTATGTCCCCCCCTTTAACTTCTAAACTACATAAGGGAATGGTAAATCTAAAAAAAATATATGATGTACATTGCTATAAAAAATACAAACGAAAATTGGTTTAAACGAGATTTAGTTGGTAGTTTTTTTTTAATAATAATAATAATAATAAATGATCAGTGATAATAGACCGATAACCTGTTTACCAACGGTCTATAAGCTTCTCACATCTATTTTGAGAGTTAAATTAACAACACACATTGAAAATAATTCCATAATGTCCAACTCTCAAAATGGATGTAGAAGCGGGTCACGTGGTACTAAAGAACTCCTTATTCTTGACATGGCCATTAATCAGCAGGTTCGTCGTAACCGGAGAAATCTGGCAACATGCTGGATTGATTACAAGAAAGCCTACGATTCCGTGCCACATACATGGCTGTTGAGGGTGCTGGAGTTGTATAAAGTTGATACAACTCTTCGCACCTTCCTGCAGGCATGTATGGGGCAATGGAGAACGGCTCTTGTTTATCCAGGATGTCGTCAGATGCTTGGGAACGGTGAGCCTGTCAGGATTGAGAGGGGTATATTTCAGGGTGATAGTCTGAGTCCCTTATGGTTTTGTCTAGCACTGAATCCTCTCAGTACCTTACTGGAGGGTTCAGGGCTAGGCTATCAGTTCAGGAGAGGAGGTCAAGTTGTTTCCCACCTGCTTTACATGGATGACTTGAAATTATTTGCCTCCACCGATTCCCACTTGATAGAGTTACTAAAAGTCACAGAAGCTTTCAGTAATTCTATCAAAATGGAATTTGGTGTAGATAAATGCGCTGTTATGCATGTAAAGAAGGGACGAATTGTGGAATCTGAAAGAGTACATCTTTCTGATTTCACAAAACTTAAATCCATCTCCGCGACTGAAACTTATAAGTATCTGGGTATGTCGCAGGCATTAGGTATTACGGAGGTTGGCATGAAACAAACGTTGGTGGACCGTTTCTTTGGCCGCCTGAAAAAAGTACTGAAAAGTCTTTTATCGGGCGGTAACAAGGTGCGGGCTATCAACGGTTGGGCCATGCCAATCTTAATCTATTCCTTCGGCATACTTAGATGGACTCAGACTGAATTAGACGCCCTGGATAGGAAAGTCCGTTCTCTGTTGACCATAAACCGAATGCATCACCCACGTTCGTCTGTAATGAGGTTGTATATCCCACGAAAGTGTGGTGGTCGTGGCTTTTTAAATGCCAAGACCTTACACAATCGTGAGGTATACAACCTTAGGGAATATTTCCTTCATGCTGACGTGGGTATGCATCGGGATGTGGTAGCAATAGATAATGGACTGACCCCTCTTGCTCTTGCCAAAAAGAACTGGCACAAACCAGTAATAATGACTACTAATGATCGCAAGGAGATATGGCGGGGCAAAGAGCTGCATGGACGATTTTATCGGGCCTTACACGGGCCCGATGTAGATCTAATAACATCTGTATCTTGGTTACGTTTCGGTGATTTGTTTGGAGAAACTGAAGGTTTTGTCTGTGCAATTACAGACGAAGTTGTCATGACGAATAACTATCGGAAATATATTTTGAGAGATGGTACGGTTGACATATGTCGGGCATGTCACCTACCGGGTGAATCTCTTAGACATATTATTTCTGGTTGTCCTCGTCTTGCCAATGGCGAGTATTTGCATAGACACAACCAAGTAGCCAGGATAGTCCATCAGCAACTTGCTCTAAAGTATAAACTTGTAGATTTAGAGGTACCATATTACAGGTATGTGCCCGACCCAGTTCTAGAGAATGGTCGTGTCACGTTATACTGGGATCGGTCTATTATCACTGACAGGACTATTGTCGCCAATAAGCCTGATATAGTGGTAATAGATCGATCAGAGCGCCTCGCAATAATCGTTGATATTACAGTTCCACATGACGAGAATCTCGTGAAAGCAGAAAAAGATAAACAATTAAAATATTTGGACTTGGCTCACGAGGTTGTCGACATGTGGGATGTAGATTCAGCGATTATTGTTCCGATAGTCGTATCAGCACACGGTCTGATCGCCAAGAGCCTCGATCAACATCTTAAGAGGCTCTCTTTAGGCAGTTGGGTCAAGGGCTTGATGCAAAAGGCGGTTTTGCTGAGCACGGCGCGCATTGTGAGGAGATTCCTGTCTCTGGAGCCCTGACCACCGGTAGCTTGGTCCCTGTACCCGATGCCGGTGGGAAACTATTTTTTTATATTTTTAAATGTATTTTTTATATGTATATTTAAAAATGTAAATTTATATGTTGTTTATATGTAATAAAGAGGAATAATAATAATAATAATAATATATTCTTTATTGTACACCAAAGCTTATAAATATTAACACAATATAGGAGGTATTCTACGGTACAATGGGCGGCCTTATTGCTAGAAGCAATTTCTGCCAGGCAACCTTTAGATGGACTGGACTGTGTTATACTTTAATAATGGGGTTTCAGGTTTGGTGTTACATAATACTTATTAGCAAACTAAAATAAAATAAAATCGATCAATATATACCTACATAAATACATACATACATACACATATACACACATAAATACAAAAATATACATACTTAAATACATATATACATACAGACATACAACTATACATATGTTATTGCTTTTTAATACGTCATAAACCGCAATTTTCGCCTAGAATAATCACTACCACTGCGTTCATAAGGGAATGATAAATCTAAAAAAAATATATATATGATGTACATTGCTATAAAAAATACAAACGAAAATTGGTTTGAACGAGATTTAGTTGGTAGTTTTTTTTTTAATACGTCATAAACCGCAATTTTCGCCTAGACTAATCACTACCACTGCGAATGTGTTAAAACGTCAATCAAAGTTACAACGAACTACAAGAACTTTTATATTATGTTACTTGCTGCTACGTCAACCCTTCATGGGCGAGTTCAACTCGCACTTGGCCGGTTTTTAAAGTAATGAAATCATACTCCTCGTTTTTGAAAATTCCATCCCGGGGTGGAATTCCATACAACATTTTTTAGAAGCTTTTGCTTTAAATAATGCTCAATCCACGTTGATTGTAGCGCTAACGATTAAAACAACAGTCACTGACACAAACTTGAAAGCTTGAAACTCCTAAATAGCATCCAATAATAACAGATTTTTTTAAATTCTTAAGGTTTATTATTCTCTGTAGTAAGTTCTCTAACCATTTCCAAGAACTTACTACAGTGAATAATAAACCTCTTTCCCCTATGGGGGTAGCTTACCCTCAAACTTTCAAGTTTCTAGGCGTAAGAGTTTCGGCTAGGCGTTATGTGAGTCACCCCGTAATTTTACATATACCAACCTTCTAAAATCCTTCAAAAAGCTCTCCTATTCAAAAACAAAATTCTCAAATCTCGACCATTCCCGAATTTTGAATAAGAATCCCGAATTAGAGTTACGAATTATTCACGTTTGTAATTTGGTCATCGTCATCGGCGTGGACGTGATTCATTCAGAAATAAACACTATATTATGACTCAACGAACAGTTCTATAACTATAAAACTGTGTGCCACAGAGCTGCGGACATTTCGTTATATTTCAGTACACATACATACAAACATACACTTGAAGATATTTTTTTATCCCTTGAGAACTTAGTTAAAAAGGCTATAATCAATGACCTTGATGGCTCGGTGGTAGAGTATATGCCACAAATATTTTTATGATATGCAAATATTTGTGCAGGATTTAGGTATGTACCTAGAAGTAAAAATAAAACAATAACGTCAGTTAGTCCAATTTAAGCTTCTGCTACATAGTCTAGAAATAAATAAAAACACCCAAATCCGAAATCAATACTAGCTGGTCACACAAATATTTTTCCCGGCCCGGGATTTTAACCTGAGACCTCAGCACAGGCTAATATTAGGCTACCTTATTATATTAATTAATTAAATTGAATAGACGCGCAAGTTATTCAGGTTAGCACGAATGGAGGAAAATAAAATGAATAGGAATAAAATAAAAGAGAAAAATAGGAATCAATCCTACTTTATAATGGTACTAGCTGTAGCCTATGTCCTTCCCAGTGATCTATATGAAATTTAATTTAAACCGCTACGACTTCAGCGGTTTAAGCGTGAAAAAAAAACAGGCAGGCAAACAGAGTTACTTTCGTATTTGCATTATCAGTATAGATTGATTTAATAAGAAAAGAATATCAATATGTAGACATATTATTTCGCAAGAAAAACGAATAATAGAAAAAAAAAATTGGATAACATCAAACTTCAGATGCCTCACCTCGCAGCCAAAGGTGTAAACATTCCAGAGTGGTAGAAATAGCCGCGCGTGGGAGTCACCATTTCAACTCGTGGAGCTGAAAAGTTACGCCACGACACACTGTGGATAACGAATATACGTTAGAATGTTAAACAATGGAAACTTTGAATATATTTCTACCAGTTTCCCGGATTTTTGACAAAACAAGTCGTGAAATGTGGAAGGATTGTATGTTTCTGTCTGCACCTTGGAAGATAAAGGCGTGACAATCTTATATTTAAAATTCGCACAATGTCAGTTACGATACTCCTCCGAAACAGTTTGCCCGATTTTTATGAAATTTTATATGCATATTCAGGTGGTCTAAGAATAAGCTACAATCTATTTTTCATACCACCAAGAGGCCGGGAACAACATTCCACGCAGGCGGAACCGCGGTTATCAGCTTCTATGTATAGGTATACTATGTTTCCTAATATTACCACTATGCAGGTAGTGAATTGTAAATTCGATAATAAGAATTTATAGTAGTTAGCCATGTTCGGCACATTTGCCTAAAGCTCTGCTATCAGTCAAATCAGCAAAAGATAGTCCACTTCTGGATGCACGGCTCTCCTAAATCCTTACCACAGCATACCGTCCCACGCCTTTCGAGTTCCGAATCTCTCTGCAACCCATTTATATTTCCCGCTGTGTCAATCTCCATTTCATTCCAATCAGCGTTGTTTTTCAACGCTTAGTCGACCAACCTTCAAATTGAACGGTAGCTTTTACGAGTGATTCAGTAAGAAACATTTTTTTTAAATGCGTTGGTTAGTAGTAATGTTTGAACATTTTAATAGGAGCGTAGCCGTGGATAAGGCTGAGCGCATATTAGAGACACGACTGTCTTAAGGTTGCGCTAGTCGCTATTTTGTTCATACGAACTTCGGGAGGAAATTACTCAACTCTTTGATACCCTACATACAAAGCTAAACATTTTGCCGTTTTGCCTTACCATAAACTTTGTCTGTACGGTTCAAATTAAAAAGATAGAAGCCATGGAATATTCTAATTTCTACCTAATTTTTAAACAACTTTTTGTGTAAATAAGCAATAAAATCTAAGTCCATTCCGACAAAGTTCATTTCTCAAAGAGTTCAGAAAATTTTATTCTGAGTTTTATGCAGTACTTTTTTCATAACACCCTTTTTACCGCTATATCTAACCGATGTTAGGTGAAACTGCATGCTATTTGACGGAGTTCGAGCCAATGACTAGCGCAACCTTAAGACTGATTCTTACTCGTACTTTACATTGAAAACCTGATCCGACCTTTTGTCGGCGTACAAACTTTGTTGCCGATTTATCCATCATGGACTTGCAACGTAGAATATTTTCGTCTGTGACATGTTTCTTTCGCATTGCTTGCAGTTTAATAGATTTAGTAAAGCGGTAGTCTGTCCGGAGACAGCAGAAACTATTATATCAGTTTGTTTAAATCATGACATACACTCCACTTTCAAACATTTCAAACCAATATTGCAGTATGTCACTCTTGGCAACGTACCGTCACAGGTGTATGTTCTGTTCATCTGGTAGGCCTTTATTCATTTTGTATTACACCCACGCATTTCATAGTCAATGGTTATTTATAGCAGATTTGGAAACGATCAATAGATTAAGGAGGAGAATTCTAATATAAGGGGCCAACATCTTTTGGCGTTAGAGGCTTGCAAACTGACAAATTGTACATATTTTCGTACAGTACGCACTCGGCCACCTTCTACAGCGTGCAATTTATTGATCCCAAAAAGATGTTTGAGATTGGAATTAGATATTTTCCAGGATAAAAAGTCAAATGACAGATTTCAAGTAAAGCGTTAGCAAAAATATTCGAAAATCTGGATTTTAATTTTCGCTGACAAGGTTAAGCATTCTTCTCGTTGCGCGAGCATTCTAAAGGAGGATGTTACTTGTCAAATTTTATGGTTCTACTACAAGGAACTATAGATTATCCACACGTAGGTGTTAAAGGGACAGACGGACGGACGAACCACAAAGTGATCTTATACCGTTATTCTTCCTATTGAAATAAGTAACCCCAAAAAAGAAATACTTTACGATTTTATTTAAGAAATGTTTGTTTTATTAGTCATATAATGTTTCATATCCACTGAAATTGCAAAAATATTGACACAGAAAATTTTATGTCTGAAATAAATGCATTCTGTTTGTATTGCCAGTTACGAAAATAAGCAAAATGTTACTATCGATTTGGATGTTGAACTATTCAGGAAGCATTGGACGCTATTATATTGATTATTCATGTAAGTAACCACAGCAGATAATTTGCCGTTACCTAACACTCAGTTAAATCACTATCACTACATATTATCAAACAAAGTCCCCCGCCGAGTCTGTCTGTCAGGCTCAGAAGATGTAAAGCGCGTTCACACATTCACGTACCTCGGGAGTGTCGTGTCGGAAACTAGTAGGATCGAAGAGGAGATCACTTCGAGATTTGCCAAGGTTGCGGCCAACTGTGGACATCTGTTGTCGTTTCAGCATCCCATGAGAATATATTCTATTTAATTGCTATAAAATCAGGGAAAAATTATTAAACCTTTTTAAAGCTGTTATTTGTTTTGCATTTGGCAAACTGTTAAAAAAATTTAATCATCTATACTAATAAATATTATAAGCTGAAAAGTTTGTTTGTTTATTTGAATGCTAGGATCTCGGGAACTACTGTTTGGATTACAAAATTCTTTTACAGTTCGGTAATGCATTTATTGACCAGTGCGTTCTACCAGTTATGACTTATGGTGCCGAGACGTCTCCTACCGGAGAGGTTGCCGTGGCTCCTTATCAACCAGTCGTTGCAAACCATGCCTCGTAATAAGTTGTCACAGATAATTACGAGGCACTATTGCTTCGGTACGTATCTGTGACGAATACTCCGGGAGGCCACATTTGAGTGCTAGCATTGCAAATAACGCAGCGAGGACACAGCGCTCCACATATTGGTAGAGTGGTCAGCGTGTCACTCACGACTTATAATCGTTATGAAAAATATTTACAGTAGATAGCAATACACAACGTCCACAAACACGGCAGTACCTACGTGGGACAATGAACAACTGGTGAAATATTGGCGTGGAGTACACCTCTGGTCTGCCTACCCATTTATCGAAAAAGACGTGACTACATTTTCCAAAATTATCATAAAAATACTCATATTGTATTGATAGGCTCTTCCGATTTCAGAGCTCTGTGTAATGAGTAAATCACATAATGCTTTTTGTATGTGTGTAGGTATGTATGTACCCTTAAAATTTTAGTATATAATATCCTAAAACGCTGATAATAATATGTAAATAGTATTGATTTTATATACCTGCTCCTGAAGCCTTAAAAATACATACTTTCAATCTGCAGACTTACCTGTTCCTTAAACTTAAAAATACATTCAATTTCCCAAGTGTCGACAACCGTCCATTATATCCCAATAGTTGCCACCTGTTTAACGTATAACATAGTGAATTGTACCCAGAAAACGCAAGTAAAATCTCAGCTAAATATAAATAGGTAGGTTACCATCACTCTTATCAGACTAAAAGGTATTTAGAATTTTACATTAAAAGTACTTGACCGTAATTCGAAGCTTATATAATGAGATAGGCATATCCGTTACCCGTAGGCTTATCTTACTCATGTTTGATGACGTATTTCCGTCGACTCACCAGTAGGGGGCGCCACCTGTGAACTTATCAAGAACATGGCGTCCACTTTGTCCTCATTGGCGTTTTGATTCCCGTAGCAAAAGGTTATAGCAGGAACACCTGCTAGTGCATTTATTTTTTCTAGTTACTAGTTATATACCTAGTAAAGTTATAAAAAGTGACTTGGGATGAAGTAAGTGAATTTACAGAAATAATTATTTAACGGCTTTGCCGTTCGTTTGAATATACAGTGAATCTAAAACAAGTGACTTGTGATTGAAGTAAGTGAACCTACAGACATATTTAACGGTTTGACCGTTCGTTTAAGTCTCAGGTATGTTTTTACTTCATATTTTTACGATCACATATGAGTGTGATACGTCATAACGTGAAATAACCTATTATTTTAAAATAGCACGTAAACCTTTCGAGGTTGCAGTTTCTTTCATTTAATATCTTTAGCTACAGCTAATATCAAACTGATTTTATAGATTGTATTCATAGGTACTAATACTTTTTTTTTTTAGATATTATTTGCTTCGTGTATGTATATGTACAGCGTAAGTACCGCTGAATATAGAAAATATTTTCAAAATATTTTTATACCTACCCACATAAAGGCACATTAATTACTAGATGTTCCTATACATGTAAAAATATGGTCTATTATGGGTAAAATCGTAATCATCCCAAGTTTCTGAATACGTACGAGTGTGTCAAAGTAATAACTAAATGTTCACCATGAAAGTAGTACTTAAATTTTAGGTACGTAACATAATACTATTTCTTTTAGTTTGGTTTCTTGATAGAAATGAATCCTCCATCCTTAGAAAGTGAGCTAATTCCAAGTGGAGTATTTCAGAAGCGCGCTCTGAGCTCCAGTTACTGTATTAGGTACGTCAAATAGCTACAGTTCCAGATCAATTAGCTCGAACTTCAAATAAGGGCAATCGCGACGCCACGTGCATTGTCGTAAGTGGAGTAAAAGAAGCCGACTTCCACTAAACCAGATAAGGATGATGGAAATAGGTGAGTTATTTCTTATTACCTAACACTGGTCCTGACCAAGTGTAAATTTCTTCACAGATCAGAGGTTAATTTACGAGGATGATAGAAACAATCATCCTTGCTTCGTATTTTATATAGGGACAGCATTAAAAGATTTCGGTCAGTATAACCTAAGAGGTTGATAGACACGTTTTGGCGACAAATTGCCTTGATAAGATAATATGCTGATACCCACTATTGTAAAATCATAGTCCTGGGTTCGTCAACCTAAACAAAAACGGGGAGATCCGACAATTCGAATCCCTGCTACATTTTGAAAAAGCTGACAAGGTTCTTTCTGCCAAAAGGCTTTTGCTGCCAAAACCTTTTGTATTTTTAAACAGAATCTTTTGAAAAACTTAAGTTTCTTCGAAAATATTTATGACAAAATTGAAGACCTACTTTAATAATAGGATTTCCATAAATCTTTTATCAATTTATTACAAATGGCTTGCGGCCATAGATCTGATTTCATATATTATTCTCAGAATTGTCAAAGACCCAATTCTTAAAAATGAACCTTGATAAAATATCGCCTTCAAACACATACATTTTCGAGGCTGAAGCCTTTTTCAACGGCACGCGGGAAGGCATGCATTTTGGTCTTCGATCTCCGAAAAAGGATGACCCCGAAAAAAGTTCATCCAAATCATTACGCCAGCCTTCGAGAGGATCAGGCGTCAAGATCAGATCTCCATCGAATGGAGTCCAGATTCCATTGTACCAAGAGCCTTTTTAGGCCTGTATTACAGTTACCACTCTCGAGGGGTGTGTACAATATCCATAATAATTGGGCATACGACAGTAAATGTCCCTTCAATTAAGAAATTTCTGAGCTTTATGCTCTCAAAGAGACTGAGAAGTTTAACATCCCCTGCCCATACCAGCAAAGGAAACACTAACCAGTTACCACCCTCGAGGGGTATGTACAATATTGTGTATCTATAATAATTGGGTATACGATAGTAACCAGGCGTACGATAACATACTAAGTAACCATGCAAGGATGTCCCTTCAATTACGAAATTTCCGAGCTCGAGGCTATCAAAGAGACGAGGAGAGGTCTAACATCCTCTGCCCACACCAGCAAAGGAAACACTAAATAATATGACCCTGTCATTCTATGTCGGTCAGTTAACTCTGTACAAAATACGTTGGTAAGGAACGAGAGTACCAAAAAGTTTTAAATTTATAAAAGGGTACCGCATTCCCTTTATCCAGAAACTCCAATCCGTCCTGCACGGTATTCGAGAGGACGCAGGTTCGAATCCTGCTCAAAACTGATAACCTTCCCACATTTAAATTTACACCGAACTCTGTTCAAGTCCCGTCCTGACAAAGTTGTAAATTTTCACTTTATGTTAAAATGCTATGGAAAACTTGACTAGGGTAGAATAGTAATTGCTTTAAATACTTAAGAATCCATACAACGAAAAGTTTCCTTTTTAACTGAAATGACCACATTGTGCAATGGTTCAAAAGATGAATGCTCAAGGCACTCTAAAACTAGTTCCTTTGTCACCAAGTTTGATTTCTCCACTTTTCCTAACTTCAAATAGCGATGGGTCATCCGCCCAGAATTCAGTTTTAGGACATTGTACGCCTTGTGAAGCCAGAATAATTCTATCTTTCAGCATGTTCCGTTTACCAGATTTCCTCCAACCACGAGATTGGATGTGCAAAATACATCTCAGTCAAGCTTATTTTCATGATAAAGCTGATGTAGTTTACATTATTCTTTCTCAGAGCACATTCTTGTCTTCCGCTCGGGTAAGCCGCACCCAAAACATTTTCGTTTCTCACCATCTGGGTGCCTCGATTTCTATAGAATAAGATTATTCAAATACTCGTCTACCTACACAAAATCTCATTTTGCGCATCAAAATCCTGTTACTCTTCACAAACACGTACAAATAGCCTTGAAAACTCTTCAAACCCAGAGATGGCTAGACAAATGGGAGAAAACAATAATAGGTTCCCAAAGAAACCTCTCATATCGTTATGCGATAGACATAGAACTACCTGAAAGTCCAATACCAAAAGAAAAGATATTAGACATAAAAGGAAGATTTATTTAATTCCAAATCAAAGAAACTTAGTTCTTTTAAAGAAAATTCAAACTTGGTGGGTCTTTTGATTTTTTACCCCTTTCGCAGTGCCTAGAGGTAGCTTTACCTCGGCGTCACATTCGGCCAATCCCCTAACCGACAACCCACTGAAGAAAATAGTAGTGCACGGAGTGGTACAAGTGGAACTCCAATAGTGGGTCCGCAATTACCGGTTCTCGTCAATTTTACAAGCTTTCCATCCGAGATGCTTTCTTACCACGGACGCGTCAGATTTCGCTTGGGAGCCCAGCTAGAAAACATTTCTCTAACAGGCTCGAGTGCCTAGAATAACAAAGATTGCACTGCATCAAAGAGAGATGTTGATAATCTTACACATGATTCGAAATCATATACCGGTACTGTGTTACAGTCTGTACTCATTCAAAGCAGTTGTAGTCCATCCCCCCAGAGGGACGAGACCAAATCAATTGCCTTGACGAACTTAACTCGTCAGCTTGCGTGTAATGGTCCGACATCAAATTGACTTCACCATACACTGCATTCCGAGCCGATACCATATGTATCAGCTCCTCCGGGTATTTTTTGTGAGCATCCTACTTCAAACACCACTAAGGCAAGATTTCCTACAAACAATATTCCTATTATGAAATCGAGAACACTACATGATAGGCCTGTTTGTAATGTGTGGATATTACTTCCACCACCATTTTTAATACCCAAGATGCTGTCACACCTTAATCGGTCAACAGGAGTGTTTATGGCGCCGCGATGGCACAAGGTAATAATAGAGGGCAGATCTCAAAGCGAGAGCTCTGTAAGCTCCATTCGTTCTGCAGAACCTGCAAAAGAACCTAATAAACATTATTTCTTTCCTTCTAATAAACACCTCGACAGGTCTCCCACCACCTCACATAGAGAATCTGTGGAAATGTGTGGGGGGGGGGGGGGCGAAGAGGTAAATAACAGATATTAAATCAAAAACTTCTACTATTGAGCTCCTTGAGACCTACCTTTTAAGATGTTTTAACCGACTTGCATTTTATTCATGGTTATTATATAATACGATTCTGTTACATAAATCTGTTGTTGCTGTACTTGATAATATAGAAACCGTTAGTCAACTTTACATAGTTCGCATGTTTTGGTTAAACATATCTTGGTCGATCTCTTTAAAAAATGTAAAGAAAGATAAGTCACATATTCATTGATATTGGGATTGATGACTTAGTTCAATATTACTAAGTATTGATACACAGAGAACATTTTTCAGGTTTCTCGTCATAGTGATTTTATGCTTAGGTCGCCGCAACCACGATCTAACTTTGCTCGATTGTATTAACTTACGTCATAGGTACTACTTTTAGGCCCGAATTAAGAGTCCGAAACTGATCATTTTCATTTCAGACAATCTGGTTGGAAAACATTGTAAACAAAGATAACACCTACGACTAATCAATTGAATCCTTTATTCTAGATAGAAATTAGGATATCAGAGTAACCGATATGAGACTACACAGTCTAATAGTTTATTTATGACTGTTAGAGGTTCTCCAACTATTCTAGCCCCGGCACTACCCGGTCAACAGCAGCTTCTAAGAATTGGTGGTGGTGGTAAGATCAAATTAATCCTTAACAAGAGGTAATTGACGATGGATTTCAAAAATTTTTATCGTCGAGTAATAATGTCAGCTACTACCACCAATCAAATATAATAATAATTCGCAATTATTTAATCCTGTCAATAGAAGGAATACTTAGGTACTACTCCTGAAATAAGATTCCTTATTTAGTCTGTTTAAGATTACATATGAAGTTGTTCAAGATGGTAAAGATTATAAATCTAGATACCATACATACAACATTCTATAATATTATTTTCCTAAAAATAAATTAGAATCACATTGGCGTTTCCGTCACTCACCAGGCGAAAACAAACATTTCTCATTATATAAGCTTCGAATTACGGTCAAGTACTTTTAATAGCGGCGTTTTCCCTGAAAGAAAACGCATATTAAAATACTTACCTAATTCGAAGCTTACTTTTTAAATCTGCCTGGTGAATAAAAGCCAATGAGGACAAAGTGGACGCCATGTTCTTTATAAGTTCACAGGTGGCGCCCCCTACTGGTGAGTCGACGGAAATACGTCATCAAACATGAGTAAGATAAGCCTACGGGTAACGGATATGCCTATCTCATTATATAAGCTTCGAATTAGGTAAGTATTTTAATATGCGTTTTCTTTCAGGGAAAACGCCGCTATTACGTAACTATTGTCTGAGTCATTTCCTCTAGACATTTCATGTCTAATACCTAACTGCCGATGGGTGAAAAGGCCAACGAATCGTAAATGTTTGTAAGGATGGGCGCTTGCACACTGCACAATATCGTGGCACGATATCGTACAACGATATCGTCGCGATATCGTCGCGATATCGTCACGATATCGTTTAACGATATAGCCGAACGAAATTGACACAATGTAACCCACAGCTTGTTATTCGGTTAGTAGCTTTGCGCCAGGAAAGGGAGCGGGAACGGGAGAGAACTCCCACCCGAGTACCGCAGTCGGCGGCCTGGGCGCCGCCGCGCCGACGTGTTTGCGCCGTAGACTATTGGCCTCCATGACCGGGGGCCTGAGGACGGGCGAGAGGGCTGCTTATCATCCTTACAGAAGCAGGCCCATGACGGGTGGTGATGCCTGGATGTTTATTATTCTTTCATGTTCTGACGTCTGAACGGATCTGACACGTGGTACAGGGATAGATTGTGGTCTGGAATAACACATAGGCTTTTTATCCTTTGAATAAGTCCCCTTGGAAAGCGGGAACGGGAATAAAAATCCACAGCACCCAATTTAGTTTTACATAAAATGACAATTGAAATATTGTGGGATAGTTTCACACACCGTAACCAAACCCAAACTATACTACTACGATGCTGTGGGAACAACTGATAAATCTACTTAAAAATTTCTAAATACAAACATAATATACATAAAACACATCAAAACTCCGAAACAGAAATTTCTGGATCCAATGATATAATAAAAATAGGTAAAAAAACTTTTTAAGTTAAACGGTTTTATGTTAAACATACATTGCAATGTTTAAGAAAAATGTACTAAAAACCAAAAAATAATAAAATAGATACAGTCGTGAGAATTATAAACATATGCATAGACTCGACTAAAATAAAACCGTGGGGCACGTCAATTGTCTACAATCGTTGATTAAAATGTTTATTTTGTAATGTTACACTATAATTAGGCAGTTGTTCAACCGATAACGATGGGCGTGTGATAAGTACGGCTAGAATGTGGAAACAAACTAGCAAGCTCGATTATAAGCGAGTTTTCGCGGTTTCATAGTGGTGAGCGAGTAGTACTTTTATCATATGTTTTGTCGATTAAAGACAAACTACGAGCAGTGAAACGATTCCTCGCCAGCCAGCAGTGTGAATGTCTAACGATAAACTAGTTGAAACATTTCTTTTATTTACATGGAGTGTATAACTATTGGAATTTCCATGAGCAAGAAAATAGTGAGTAATTTCCTCACCGTCTGCGGGCCAACTGCCTAACGACGAATTAAACGATTCTTCTATCGCACATTAAGTCGATAATTTGTAGACAATTGACGTGCCCCACGGTTTTATTTTAGTCGAGTCTATGCATATGTTTATAATTCTCACGACTGTATCTATTTTATTATTTTTTGGTTTTTAGTACATTTTTCTTAAACATTGCAATGTATGTTTAACATAAAACCGTTTAACTTAAAAAGTTTTTTTACCTATTTTTATTTTCTAGTTTTTAGTTTTTATTTCGCATTCTGTTTAATTCATTTAGTGCTTCATTATTGCAAGGTTTCTTGCCCGTTAGTTTATTGCAGTCCAACTTCTCTATACGTAGTCCCTGCAAAGATCTTACTCTACTAAGAGCCACGTAGGCTTGACCTTCTTCAAACAGTTTCGCACCTAAGTATACGACTGCGTGATCCTCAGTGCTGCCCTGCATTTTATGTATTGTAGAAGCCCATGATAGTATTAAAGGCAACATTCTTCTTTCAGCCGTCCCGTAATTGTACTTAGCTGGAAACTGTATAGCTTTCGGGTGTATAAGATGTACTCCGTCTCTTGCGAAATCAATTCGGATGGAAGGTACATCTGTTGCATACATCTGAGTTCGACGAAATTGAGGCCAAACGATTTCGTTGATGTAGCCTATAGCGCCATTTACTAATCCCTTTGAAACGTCAATATTGGACCGTAGCATGACTTTTGCCCCCACAAATATTTCCAGTTCCGCTGGTAAACCCCGATACAAAATCGTGACTTGGGTGGTGGATTCAGGCTGGATTAATCAGATACCTAAATTACAGATTCAATTTCTAAATTTAAATCTTATTATTATACGCCATTTAGTGGCTGCGCCCATCTTAAATATTGAGGTTGTATGGTGCATTGTATTCTTCTTGTCAAGCCCTTTTATTTGATACCCAAATTGGTGGGATTGTTAAAAAATTATTATCAGCCATTTGGTAGCGGCAGCCATCTTAGATTTCAATTTTGCATAGTAAATTGTATTCTACTTGTTGAGACCTTTCATTTGATACCCATGTTGATGGGATTGATAAAACCTAAGTTATCCGCCATTTTTTAGAGGTCGCCATCTTGGATTTCAATTTTTTATAGTATATTGTATTCTGCTTGTTGAGACCTTTCATTTGATACCCATATTGATAAAACCTACGTTAGCCGCCATTTTGTAGCGGCCGCCATCTTGGATTTCAATTTTTTATAGTATATTGTATTCTGCTTGTTGAGCCCTTTCATTTGATACCCATATTGATGTGATTAATAATAAATAAATTATCCGCCATTTTGTAGCGGCGGCCATCTTGAATTTATAAAGATAATGAATAAACATAATTGTATTGTCATCAAAATCCAAAGTGTATACAAAATTTCAGATTAATCGGTTGACAGGAAGAGGGTGAAATTTGAATTACTAAATTTGACCCAAGAATAAATAATAAAACAAACGGGGTGAGCTAAATAAAACCGTTTAAAAACTATAGATACGTTATAGACACTTGAAAATGGCAACACGTAAAGTAGGTAATTACCTGAAAATCTCTGACGCGGCAGTAGGGTTAGCGAAAGTTCTGTTAGCACTGTTTTAAATTCTGTTAGTAAAGAAAACTCGAAAAAAACATGCCTTCATTTATCTTCAGATGATACACAAGCTACACAGCAACTGTTCAATATAAAAACGTGTCATTTCATGCGTAAGTACAATAAAAATAATAATATTATTTCATTTTCTCGGATCGAAAAAATGGCGGCAAGCTTAGGTAATGAATGCATAAAGAAAATGTACTCTATAGTCTGTGGTTTGGCGCCCGCGATCCGTAAGGGGATGTCGGGGAGATTTTGTAGTAATGTTTTATTTTGCTATTTGAATATTTTTATTATTTAGGTAATTATATTTCTTAAAAAAAATAATGAAACATAATAATAATAAATAAAGATTATTAAAATGATTTATATTACAAATATTTGGATTACTTACTAGGGACCTACTAAATTATTACTTAATAAATAAATGTTTCTGTATGATATTGTTATATTTTTATTTAATGACTTAAATTACGTTAATAATTACTAATCCGATAAACTACATTAACATTTTATAAATTTAAATAATACGTACTTTACCCGTACCTACCTAAATACATTAATCATATTATGCCTGAGTAATGAAATTCAAGTTTCCCTTTTTACCCACATTCCTCTGATATTGACATCAGGCATGCTACCACAGATAATTTATAGAATTCTTTTTTCAAATTTATAAAAGTTAAGCTGTTTTTGAAAGCCGCAATGTTTGTGTATAACGTGTCTATATATGATACGTCTTTGCGGCAAGCTTAATTAATGCACAAGGAAAATGTACTCTATACTCTATTGTCTGTGGTTTGGCGCCCGCGACCCGTAAGGGGATGTCGGGGAGATTTTGTAGTAATGTTTTATTTTGCTATTTGAATATTTTTAAGAAGCGCTCGTGGCCCCGCGGACTCAGTGTTCTGTAAACGATCACTGCAGTAAGCAACTTTCACTATGGCCGGTCCATGGATGGGTGACCATCCATGTGATCACTTTGTGACATTTATTTGAGCGTTTCCGTGCTTCGGAAGGCACGTTAAGTCGTAAAATGGCAGTCGTTAAGCCAAGTTGAAGGCTTTATTTCAACAGCAGGCAGTCACAACCTGCGCCTGTCCATTTAAACACGGCAATACGGCTCACAACGTATTACGTGGGACAAATTATAAAAAGGTGAAATGTGGGTATATAATGTGCCTCTGCCTACCCCTTCGGGGATAAAGGCGTGATGATGAACCTTGAATATTTTTATTATTTAGGTAATTATATTTCTTTAAAAAAATAATGAAACATAATAATAATAAATTTAAAATTATAAAAATGATTTAAATTACAAATATTTGGATTACTTACTAGGTACCTACTAAATTATTACTTATTACATAAATGTTTCTGTATGATATTGTTATATTTTTATTTTATGACTTAAATTATGTTAATAATTACTAATCCGATAAACTACATTAACATTTTATAAATTTAAATATTTGGTACGTACTTTACCCGTAAATATAATAATCATATTATGTCTGAGTAAGTGAAATTCAAGTTTCCCTTTTTCACCCACATTCCTCTGATATTGACTTCATGCATGCTACCACAGATAATTTATAAAATTCTTTTTTCAAATTTATAAAAGTTTAGCTGTTTTTGAAAGCCGCAATGTTCGTGTATAACGTGTCTATATATGATACGTCTTTGTCTGGATCACATAAATTTTGATCTGACAAGGCATTTGAATGCGAGACCTATGCTCGGCAGTAGCAAAACACTACCTCAGCGACACCGAGGTAGTACAATTTTGCAACAGTTATGAAATCAGCAAGAATATGATACAAATGATTAATTATTTCAGGTAACGATAATCTCTTCGATGTGGGTAGGAAACGAGCAAGCGTCCCGGTGTATATTTAGATCGCTCTACATCTGAACACCGTTTCGCAAGCGCAAGCGCCGACATCGGCCTTGCTGTCATAGATTAAATAACAACTGAATTTTAGACAGACTTTTTTTTAAAGAGCACTGAATTCAATTCATTTACGGATGAAATTCTCAAAATTCTTGAATGTAGCTTTATGTAGTTACGAGAATTTAGCTTATTTTCATCATCACTCGAGTGTTATTCGCAGTTATTTTCGAAGTTCAACCGAGGCTCCTAAACCTTAGGTTAAGCAAGTTTAAGAACTTCGACCGACCTGTCATGTTTGCAGTTCTTGGTCTTTTTACCAATGTTTGCATGTTAGTCTACTTTATTTTGTATTTTGTTGCTAATAAAACAGCAATGATTCAGAAAATTCTAAAAAAATATCGTTTCTTCTAGTGTCATTATGAAATTGTTATAAGTAGGTACCTAAGTAATATTTTTGTATATTTATCAATGTATCAAAATAAAAACCTGAATGAGAAACTTCACTTGGTGCTTAAGTTTTACCTAACATTTGCAGTATCCTAACTACACCCCAACTTACTTGACAAGGTGTATGGGCAGTTCTAGATGACATTTGTTAAGTTACTAAAGTGCGTCAAATATGGGAGTTCATTCATTAAATCGGTGTTTTATAATTTGTAAGGTAACAACTCGGGTCTGATGAATGAAGAAGAGAGTGAAGGTTGAAGGTAAAGGAAAAAAAGTGAAACAATTCAAACGGATTGTTGTAATACGTAACTTGCTAACATTTTTAAGTTAATCCCGCGTCGAGTAGGTATAAAACAAGTTTGAAAATTGTTTCATTGACTCATAATCTTTGGCCCCGTCTTTTCTTTGGCAATAACCACGAGATTTTGTGAGACGGCTTTGTTATTTGTTTATTACTGGGTTGAAATATTTCTTTTGAAGGTCGTTTTTATGGAGTACGTTTATTTTTAAAACAACTTCTTCAAAATCTTTATACCGGCTGATTTGGGCGAGTTCTTATGACCATGGACACGATGTTCAGTGTGTAATTAAAGTAATTGAGTGGTTCTTATTCGTTTAAAAGTGACAACTCGTTTAAAATCAATGTTTAAGTCGTACGTATGACATAAAATAGACGTCGATAAAATTGTTCAATGAAATAAATATAAATTATTATATCAATATAGGTTTTATAAAAACTACTGGGATCCCTGTACCATTAAGCTACTAATTGAATGGTCTAAGCTGGGATCTGATGAAGTTTATTGGAGTCAAAAATAATATAGTAGGACTTTGAGCGCATACTCGTATTTCTTACGCCACGCCTCAAATCACCATGACAGTTGACATAAGAAGTTACGCAATTTCCGAGTGTACATCTATATAAGACAGTGCGAGCACATTTGTTGGTCATTCTGTACTGTATACTAAGACTAGCCGAAGCTCTGCCCAATTTATTGTGTGTCTATACGGAGAATAAAGTAATTAGCAGAGTCCTGAAGTGTTTAATTGCTCCTTCTGTTACATATTGTATGTTGTTTTCAGCATTCCATAGCAACCTACTACTCTCCTTTTAAAAGATTATGGATTAACAGGTGTCTAGTAATTAGCACACGTCGTCCAGCTGACCTAGTGTTCTGTAAACGATCACTTCAGTAAGCAATTTTAACTATGGCCAGTCCTTGGTCGATTAAAAAGAATGAAATTGTATTTATGCGCCAGGCTCTCAATTGGTAAGGTTTTTTACATCCAAGGTAGTATAAATTCTACAGTATAGGTTTTTGACTTTTTATATAGACCTTTCTCTTTTTGTTTTGTATATGCCCACGCGCTCTTGGCCCCAGGACATAGTGTTCTGTAAACGATCACTGCTGTAACCAACTTTCACTATGACCAG
Organism: Miltochrista miniata; assembly: GCA_933228765.1. Taxonomy (NCBI): domain Eukaryota; kingdom Metazoa; phylum Arthropoda; class Insecta; order Lepidoptera; family Erebidae; genus Miltochrista; species Miltochrista miniata. Next base: position 32,907,237 of record OW121747.1, on the reverse strand, counting down.
TTTTTGGATGAGTGACCATCACATTTCCACTTTGTGACATTTTGTGACACTTCGGGCACGTTAAGTCGTTGGTCTCGGTTATCAGCAACATGCTAACATGACAGTCGTTAAGCCAATTTAAAGTCCTTATGGGTGGCTTAATAAAGCAACAGTAGGTTGCCACAAACTACGTCTGTCCATTTCAACACGGCAATAGATTTACAGAAAATATATTCAGGATCAAAATTTTGCCATCCGATATCGTAGTGGGACCACGAGAAACAGTTCTCCCTCGTGGTCCCGCTAGTGGTTCAAAATAGTGAGTCCACGAGAAAACAACGCCTAAGTATTAGGTACGTTGGACACCAAAAACTATAAGGTGAAATGGGTACGTATACTATGCCTACCCCTTCCAGGATAACGGGGTGAGTAATGTATGAAGAACTTTACTTTGGTCAACCAACTCAGGAATACAACCATATGGTGGAAACCACATAAATCAGAAATGATGTCTGTGGTTGAAACCCAATCCATGTGGACTTTTGCGACTGCAACTGTGGTCCCAGATTGCATCTATAACCTATTAACACGTTTTATTACCTAAAACAGATTTATGTAGGTTATGGAATCCGGAATCTCAATCCCAGTAGTGAATTTCGATTATGGGTTCCGAGTATCCGAGTATCGGGTGCCTACAATAATTATTTCTATCAGTGTTGTCGGACCACTAATAGAGAGGTTGGAGGAATTCAGGACAGGCAAATCGAATCGTAATCTTTAATTTGATAGTCGTGCTTGGCGAGGGAGCGTCAACATTTTCAGAATCTTTTGTAAATAAACATTTACACCAAGTTAATCTTACAGCAAATTACTGCACCTAAGTTGGTTTGGGGTGAATATCCGAGCAGCAATTTTTACGTAGCACGGATGAAATCGATAGTGCTTTTGGGTTCTATTATTTTTTCATGTGTAGGAAAAGTTGCTATCTTTATGAGGCCACAAATATTTTATTTATAAATATTACAGATGAATAGGAAAAAAAATATACAACCCCGATTTTATCACATCGGTGGTTGTCCACGACACATTTTTCGGTAAACTTTCGCTGTCTTAGCAAAAACTATTATTTTCTCAAGGTTATGGTTATTTTTATTCAAACAATGAATAGTTAAAGAGTCCTCATTAATAAATTTTGTAGTAACAAATACAAAGTTTAATAATTGGCAAATACAAATGCATCTGTCTCAGAAGTCCCTTTGAAATCAGTGACACAAAGTTTGTCAAGGATAATCTTTGTAACAATAACTATACAGCTCACCTCATGCCAGTAAAATAACCTCATGCCAGTAAAATAACAGACGTCTATTAGCTTTTTGTATGAAAACATGCGGAAATTGCCTGCTTATCCTCGAAAACCACATAAATATATCAGATTTTGGGTAGGGGACAAAACTATTTTCATTTCCGTGTATATGTATAACATGTCTTCAAATGAACTAAGAAAATTATATAAGTATTTATAAGAACACCAATTCTATTACGTACAGCTATGCAGTACTCATAATATCTTATTACAATTGGTATAGAAACCAATTGTAATAATTTTAAGATTTAGTCCTTGGTTTTAATTTCGGTGTTTGCATTTTTTGTCATTTCGGTTGACAAATTGTCAACTGAAATGATACAAATTTTCATTTCAGTGTATGATTTTCATTTTTGTGTATAATAACGGCTTATCTATATATATATATAAAAACAAGAACTGACTGACTGACGATCAACGCACAGCCTAAACCGCTGGGTCTAGAACCATGAAATTTTGCACAAATGCTCCTTATGTGACGTAGGCGAGCAATAAGAAGGGATTTTTGAAAATTCAGCTCCTAAGGGGGTGAAAAAGGGTTGCAAAGTTTGTATGGGATAACGTGATTCCTTGGTCCGATCTTTTTCAAATTTGGCATGAAACATCCTTAACTGAATTAATGGGGGATGTGTTTTGTATTTTATTGAAATTTATCTTTTAACATGGTTAAAATGGGGTTGAAAAATATTTTAGGGGGGATTTGGCTCATAAGTCATATTAATACTCCGTAGTCGGTACTTTTTAATTATTTTTTTTTTGAAACCTTGTCATGTTTGACAGCTCAATTCGATTTAAAAAAAGATGGTCGCAATTTTTATAAATGTCAAAAAAATCGAATATTAATTTTATTAAAACTGCATATTTTATTGATTTTTGCTCTTCAATATGCGGAATCGCCTTCATATTTTGTATGTCAAAAATACATTTGTGAGAATGAAAACCTGTACATGGCTGACTAGGAATTATGAAAAAACAAGTTCTAGGTAAGGTGTACACGGTTCCGATAATCACAGAGTATTTATTATCATTATTTATTTATTATCGCTTACTTTCTTATTTTATACAGAGATAATACAAACGATCAGAGGCATTATAGATGAACATTCAGTGGATGAAATCTACAGTAAATGTGTTGTCACAATAGAAGAAACTGTATTAATACGGGTTGCCTCAGCCTCGAAAGTCTAAAGACCTACACAATCCAGAAATACAAGAAAGAAAAAAGTTCAGATATCAATACCTTAGCAAAAGCAGAGAATGCTCTCTAAACCAATTAACAAACACATTAGGTATCAGTTTTTACAAAAAATATAGATTTACTTCGCTCAAAGTACGTATTTTGATTTATTTAGTCAGAATTATATCTATTCATATAAAAACAGTACTGTAAAGTGCCGCGGGCTGATCACAGAACACGAAAGACGACGGCAGATTGAGCAAACGAGTTCCAAAGCGGGCATCGCGACTTGGTCCACCCGCTAGACGGACCGAGGACCAAGAAAAGGTTGCAAGCTGGATGCTGAAGGCGCAGGACGTAAATTAGGAGAGGCCTACGTCCAGGAGCGTACATGCTGATTTGATTGATATAAAAATAAAAACTGACTTATATACCTGATCGAGATCTAGAATCTTGAAATTAGATTTATGGCATAGATGCGCACAAAGAAACGATTTTTAGGGTTCGTGCCCTTAAACGGGACCCTATTTATGAGACTTCGCTGTCCGTCTGTCTATCTGTCCGTCATGAGGCTTTATCTCAGGAATCGTGATAGCTAGAGAGACATTTTCAGATGATATATTTCTGTAGCCACTATGACAACAAATACTAACGTCAGAAAAGGGGGGCGGGGATTAAGGGGGCTCCCATCCAACAAACGTGATGCTTTGCTGTTTTTTTGGTACGGAACCCTCTGTCTTTCCACTCCGACCAACTAAACCGGCCAACCGTTGTTCGGAATGGAACTCATTAAAGGACTTTTTTCCTATCTTTACTTTATTCGTTATTTATTTCCTCTGTGCGCGAGTCCGCTTCGAACTTGGTCAATTTTTTTACTACTAAAATGGCAGACAAGCTTACGGTCCACCTGATGGTTGGTTTCTGTAGTGGACTAATTCACATAGTGAACGTTTGCAACGCCAGTGGTGCGCTGCATGTCGAGTCGACCTATATTTCCCTTGGCATCCAGTAGAGTTACGGGAAAGTAAAATATCCCGTAACCCTACTGATAGTGCTTCGAATTAGGTTCTTTTACAATAACCATTTTAATGAAAATCCAATTTGTGCCAAAATAATACAACGGGAATACACGCGACAGAAAACCACGCGATAAGAATAAAAGCGACGGGGGACCTTTCTATTTCTCTCTCTCTTACGCAAACGAAGTTGCGCGGGTCAGCTAGTTGTTTCATATCGGTATTTCATTGTTTCATCTCAGTGCATCATTATTTCATCTCGGTGTCTCATTATTTCATTTCGGTGGAAATTCATATCATGCATCATTTATTATTCGATGTTTACAAGTTGTTCTGTTTATATAAGCCATGTTTGCAAATTGTTCTCGAGAGTACTCACAAACCGCCTTGCCAAAAAAATTGACGAGTTTCAGCCGGAGCAAGCCGGGTTTCGAATATGCTTTAGGACTTTTGAAAACATCCATACTGTTCGCCAGATTGTGCAAAAGACCAATAAGTACAATCAGTTGCTGTGTATGGCTTTTGTTAACTACGAGAAGGCCGTCGACCACAGATTACTAAATAGTTACTCTTCGACTCAGTCGAAACCTGGGATGTCCTGGACGCTCTGTAGCGATGTCGAATCGACTGGTGATATATATTGAAGTCCTGAGATGTCTGTACGACACCGCTACCATGACCATTCAGCTGGAAAAGTATAAAACCAACTCCATAGAACTGCGTAGAGGTGCGAAACAGGGCGATGTTACATCGCTTAAGCTCTTCTCTAATGCACTTGAGCACATATTCAAGACGCTGGATTAGGAAAGGTTGCGTATGAACATCAACGGCGTGCGCATTTCGCACCTTCGGTTTACCGACGACATCGTCATAGCAAAGTAGACGCTGGAACAGTTAGGAGGAATGCTGCACAGCCTAAATGGAGCGTCTCAACATATCGGTCTCGGTATGAACTTGGATGAAACCAGGGTCATGTTCAATTAACACGTTACACTGCGACGCTTCTACGTCGAAAGATCGAGTCTGGAGGGTGTTCAGGAGTATAAGAGTAAAAAAGAACCTGGACAAGGAAATCGCCAGAAGTATCGGGCTGTGCTGGGCAGCATTTAGTACTCTGCGTCGAGTTTTCAATTCACCTTTACCGCAATGCCTAAAGACGAAAGTCTACAACCAGTGCGTTGTACCCGCTATGACTTGCAGTATCGAGACGTGAAAACGGTCGTGCAGCGAGCTATGGAACGAGCTGTGCTTGGAGTGTCTTTGAGTGATAAAATTCGAAATAAGGTTATCCGACAAAGAACTAAAGTTATCGACATAGCTCGCAGAATAAGCACTTTAATATGGCAGTGGGCCGGCTACATCAGCAGAACAACCGACGGCCGACGGAGCAAACGAGTTTTGGAGTAGAGACCGCGACTTGGCAAACGTAGGGTAGGACGTCGACCCGCTAGATGGACTGAGATGATCTAGAAAAGATCGCAAGCTGGTACTGGATGCGGAAGGCGCAGTACCATGTCTTGTGGCGTAAATCGGGAGAAGCCTACGTCCAGGAGTGGACTGACCAGGAGAGGTTCATTTTATTGAACATTTATCTGGTGTAGCTTACCTTTGCTATACCTAGAATTCTAAACTAGTGTGTTTGTTTTGGAATAAAAGAGCGTAAATATAAGTCTAACATCAAATAATTCCACGCCAGACTTGGACCGAATGAACCAGTCGCACGCTTCTTGAAGACTTCTTCTTGAAGAATATATAAATACACTTCTCTCTCTTTCTTATGTGACGTAAACGAAATAGCGGAGTAATAATTATAAAATTACTAAATATGACATTTGTAACGGTGGTTAAATATTTCATTCCGGTGGAGAATTATTTCATTTCGATGGTCAGTTCTTTCATTTCAGTGGTTTGTTGTTCCATTTCAGTGTACTTTAGTTTCATTTCAGTGCCAACAAATTTTCGAACACATTTATCTCCTGCGTTTATGAAGTTATATGAATGCCCTTCACTAAGAACTATAGTTTGAGTATAAAAAAAACTTAAAAATAAAAATGTCAACGAAAATGATAAAAAAATCGAAGTTGTTGAAATCAAGCCTTAAAGAAGGCACGTTATGCCTTCCGAAGCATGGAAACACTCAAATAAATGTCACAAAGTGATCACGAGGGTGGTCCTGGTCACCCACCCAAGGACGGGCCAAAGTATATGTTGCTTACTGCAGTGATCGTTTACAGAACAATGAGGCCTTTGCAGGCTGAATGCGTGTAAGTATGAGTCAAGAAAAGATGCAGACGGATTTATCTTTTGTTAGTAACTTCTCGGAAAAGCTTCGCCCACGCGTGTCTTCACAATTACAAATTATATTTGCAACTTGCATTCCGTACATTCTGAATCACAAGCAACGGTAATAATAGCAACGAAAATAGGTATCATAAATTGGAACCGCCATTTTATGGTAAGTAGGTATAATTAGATGTTACTAGAGAATGGCGGCGTGATATGTAAGTAGGTATTTGCATTTCCCAGAAAAGTGTTTTCCCGTGGGCATTCGAGATTTTGCTGGGATAAAAATTACTGTCCAGACCTACCTACCAGCTTACTAAGATTTAAGAGCACACGCCAATATTGTTCGCAGATGGCAGAATTAACTATTAATCCTTACAGGCCCGCCATGCCAGGACCCTGCATGCAGAGGGGTAAGCTAACCCTCAAAAGGACTGTCGGGAACCTGACTGCCATCCAAACCTTTTAACGAGTCCCCAGACAATTTATTGGTAGAAATACATGAGTGCTGTTTATTATTGAGAGTTAAAAAGGGAGGCAGGGAAATAGGATCTACGGCTACTAACAGGGGCAGCATTGAGCTCTACACCAGCTAACCTCTCGTTCCAGAGAGCACCCGGAGTCTTGTTTAGGGTGTCACAGGTTTTAAAGGGAAAGGAAGCTGGACCAACCACATGGAGGTTTCTTGAAAAATGCATTTACATATACACACACCAGAGATCTTTCGTTTGTTTGTATGACTGTGAGTGTTTGTGTCTGTTTGTGAGTGTGTGAGTGTCTTCTCCAGCACTATTCTGCTACTCTCGAGAGTCGACGCTGCGACGCCAGATCCCTTCACGGTAGATTTTGTACAAAGCTGCACGTATTTTATTGTTTTATGGTGGACAGAATTACCATCACTTATTTTAGTACATAGGTTCAACTGAATTTACTGTGTGGAATCCTGGGACATTGTTCCGATGACTTATCCGACGGTAGGCAGAGGTAGGTCATGAGTGGTTTTAGTCGATAAAAGTGACGACCTTTGATAGCTTTCCCAAGGAATTTCCAAACATAATAAACAAAATATTAGATATCTAGGTCGCCAGAAAGTGGGAGGTCTGTCCGATAGCAATCCCATGAGACTAAGTCCCACAAAATGCTACTAATATTATAAATGCACAAGTAGCTCTGTCTGTCTGTCTGTCTGTTTCGCTTTCAAGCCTAAACCGCTGAACCGATTTTGTTGAAATTTGGTATAGAGATGGTTTGAGTCCAAGGGAAGGACATAGGCTACCTACTTTTTGACTTTACGCGATAACGACTTCTACGCGGTCGAAGTCGCAGGGAACAGCTAGTTAGTTATAAAAAAGAAAGCCGGGCAAAGACTTAATTAAAAGTTCTTTGCAACCTAATAGGACTTATTGTTTCAATGAGATAAACTTGCCTCAAGTACAAGGCTTTCGCATGGAGAAACACCACCGAAAACTACTAATAGTCGTATGTAGGTCGCAACAGACAGCGCCATCTAGTGAAATGTGGACGAAATGCTAGATTTTTGCTTTTTAATGGATCCATAACAATTACAATTTTTGGAATTGTAATAGTACCTAGTTTGTAGTGCTTTTGAATTTTAATTACAATTTCATTACAAATGAATACTTATATTATTGAAAATTAATTTCCCATAGGTACTTTATTGCTGAGTACAGTGACATCTATTGGCACATATAGTAAACATATTTTATAAGGTAGATCATTTTTGTTTCAGTGATATTCAACAGATGGCAGTCTAATACTGATAACCACGGAACAGACTGATGATAAACATAATACAATATTACTTTGAACGGCAAAAATCACGGTTGTTGTATAGGAGCTCCCCTTTTTTTATGTTTTTAGTATTGGTTATTATATCGTCTGTGAAATTTTCAGCTCTCTAGCTATCACGGTTCCAGAGATACAGCCTCGTGACGGACAAACAGACAGACGGAGAGCGAAGTTTCATAAATAGGGTCTCTTTTTAAACCTTTGGGTACGGAACCCTAAAAACGGCAATAAATTACGTTTGTTGTATTGGAGCCCCCCGTAATTTTAAATTTTTTTTATTTAGGTATTCATTGTTATGGCGGCAACACAAATACATCAAGGCGCGTGTCATTAAGGGTCGGCAGCGCGAGAGTGGCACCTCGGGTGTTGCAAATTTTCATAGTTAAGGCTGCGGTGACCAACAGTCCTTCTGGTCGCCCGTATGCTTGTCTACCACCTTAGTGGTATAAAAAAAAAACATCATACTTAATCTGTGAAAATTTAAGTTCTCTAGCTATCACGGTTCGCTAACTGTTGCCCGCGACTTCGTCCGCGTGAAAATTATGTTATAATGCCAATTAGGTTGCTCTCTATCGAGCCCTGAGGATAGACAGGACCGAGGTTAACCCGGGGTGCCCTACATGGAAAGAGGTAGACACCGTGTGGTTTCAGTCGGCTCGAGGACGGTATGACATACGTGTTTGTTCGTAATTGGTTCCTTTAAGGTTAGAAAGAGTAAGTAGCGTGATGATTCATAATCTTAAGTGTAGCACTAGTACGTAAAGTTTGTTAAATTTGAACCACTGGGTTTTCGGTGATAATGATCCTAGATATAAACAGGCAAACTGAAAACATTATAATCAATTTTAAGATCCAGTGAATCGTAATATTTTCCAGTACCTAAAACTTTTGCTTTTCTAAATATATTACATAATTTATTGTTAAAAACTACAGAGAAACACAATTATAACAAATCTATATATATATACATAATTACTATATCCAAACTAAACCTAAATGAGGCCCCCGTGGCATTGTGCCCAAAAGACTGGCAGCATTCCCCCTTTGAATAGCAATACCTATTCGCTGAGCGAGAAAACTACATAGAGAGTTGTATTGGGCTGGCCTCGCGGAAACTCGGAGTCCTAAATAAGGTGAGACGGTACTTCACGCCACATCAGAGATGTTTGCTGTACAAGACGCAGATTCGTCCCTGCGTCGAGTACTGTTCTCACCTCTGGGATGACTCCGCGAGGTACTTGTTGGACGCACTTGACGCTGTGCAGAGACGTGCTGTCCGAATAATTGGTTGTCCTGAGGTGACGGGAGGCCTCGAACCGTTGGCGCAGCGAAGAACCGTAGCGTCCTTGGCTGCCTTCTACCGAATGTATCACGGCGAATGTTCTGAAGAGCTCTTCAATCTGATCCCACCATCACCTTTCCGATCCCGAACAACGAGTGCCGGGCAGAGATGCCACTCATACACAGTGGAGAGAATCTTCGCCAGAACCGAGCGTTTCAAAAGATCGTTCCTCTGTCGAACTATAAAAACCTGGAACGACCTGCCCGCACACGTGTTTCCCTCATCTTACAACCCCGGGTTCTTTAAGAGGAGCGTGAAGAGGCACATCACAGGGCCGCCAACTTGAGGACCGCTGTAAGAAGTGGCCCCCAATCGCAAGATGCGCCACGGCCAGCCATCGTGGCGACGTCAATTTGGCGAGCTGAAAAAAAAAAAAAAAAAAAAAAACTGCATGCCTTTGGGTCACCAGTCGACTCCACAAGGCTCTTTTTCAAATTCTTGAAAAAATTTTGCGCATTGGGACTTCATGGACCTAGGGTCTCGACGCCGACTGGACAAAAACGATACGATGAGTATATATGATACCTTCATATTTATTCATTTTAATATTTTCAGCCGCTTCCGCTGCTGCGCTGGCCTTTAATTTTGTTTTAGGAAGATAGGACGCAACCAGAGTTTCAACACAAGTTGCATTCCAGACCAGCACCCGAGCCAACTCCCACGGTATTAAAGCTATACCATCCGGTCTCTTGCCATCGTCCCTCAAGTCAAATAAATAATAAATCTTATTTTATTCAGATTACTTAATCATTTCTATTTGAGAATTTTCGCTGTAATCGCTGTAAACTACGTTCGTAGCTTTGCTCTCAGCAGTCAATATACACAAAGAATAATGGCTAGTGAAGCAGTACGCACGCGACATATACTTATTAGTACCTTAGGTTCAGGTTGCTGAAAAACTACTGCGTGTAAGTGACTACAGAATACTTTAGCTGATTCACAAACCTCTGAAAACCAAGAAAACTGAAAACCCCGTACCTACAACGAAACGAGCGAATTATATGATATTTTTTTTTCGTGTAGAAATCCTACATGGATGCTTTGCCGGACTCCTACCGACAAAAAGCACATGATCCCTTAGAACTGTCTACTTTGAGAAGCTGGAAAACATTCTCCCAAGAGACTCCACTGGTGCGTGCCAGCAGAAAAGAGAATGAACCTACGAACTTGTGACCATCATGGAGATTGTTTCAAAGAAGCATTTACTACCTCAGGCCTTGATCATCGGGGAGCCTGTGTTCCAAGCAGTAATTGCAGTTCACTTTACCTTCTGCCCTCTGCAATAATGTCTGTGGTAATGAACATTCTATTGTTCCGCCAGGAGCATTAAATAAACAACGTTGTTGTTCAAACATTTTCTACAACAAACGTTTATCACGCTTGATCTCTGAGAGATATCACGATACTTTCAAAAATATATCTTACTTGGCTGCTTAATGAAATGGACCTAAAATAAATACTTTTCTAACATATTATGCCTTTGTGGCGCAGTCGGTAGTGATACCGCCTGTGGCGCTAGAGGTCGTGGGTTCAATTCCCACCCGCATTTCTTGAGACAAACATTTATGGGTCACACATGAATGTGTGACCCATAAATGTTTGTCTCAAGAGTCTGGGTGTTTTTATGTATAATATGTAAGTATTTAAAAGTATATAAGTATTAATATCCGTGGTCTGATACCCATAACACAAGCAGGTTATTCCTAGCTTACTTTGGGATCAGATAGCGTTGTGTGAGATGTCCGTGAATATTTATTTATTTATTTCCTACATTGATTTGCAGAATTGTTAAAAGAAAGTAATGATTTAGTAAAAATTCAAAGGCTTGTGAGTAAGCCTGTTTAGTCTATAGCTATTAGCCCTTACTGTAATAGCGTGATAATATAATAGTTCATTCGAAATCCCGACCTCAAATTATCATTCTCCATGCCAATAAAGTACCTAGTTCTAAACTGTTGCTTTGACTTTTTGCTCATACATACATACATACAGACTTTTAAATGTTCTCTGCCAATCCCCTAGACTAAGTAGCTTGATAATATGAAATTTTAAATCATGAAAATTTTAATTTTAATTAAATATTCGGTGGTTTTACATTTTGCATCAGGTCTTTTCACTAAGATGCCTAGCTGAAAAGTTTTTGGCAAAACGCCAAAAAGTCCATTGCATCTTCGTGGACTTAGAAAAGGCCTATGACAGAGTGGTGAGGAATGAACTGTGGTCAACACTGTTCATGTATGGAGTGAACAGCAACTTGATACGAGCATTGAAATCTCTATATGAGGGCTCCAGTGCTTGTGTCAGGATCAATGGAGCTTGCACAGACTTTTTTCCCATCGAAAAAGTTGTGAGGCAAGGCTGTGTAGCGTTACCATGGCTGTTCAACCTTTATATAGACAGTTGTTTGAAAGATCTACAAAAGTGTGCGTATGGACTAAAAATGAATGAGCTAACCGTCAAATGCCTCCTTTATGCTGATGATCAGGTAATACTGGCATCATCGGCGGAGGAGTTGCAGTTGATGGTTAATGTAATGAACGATGCGCTTAAAAGTAGAGGAATGAATGTTAATGTAAGCAAGACGAAAGTAATGGTTTTTGAAAGAGAGAAATGTATGACTGATTGCTCGATATTGATCGAAGGAAAGAGCGTGGAACAGGTGAAAGAGTTTGTTTATTTGGGTTCAAAATTTGCAAGAGATGGAAAGTGTGACAATGATATTGAAAGAAGAGTTTTGGCAGGAAATCAAGTGAATGGAGCCATTCACACCTTTATGAACAGTCAGAACGTGTCTAAAAAGGCAAGGATGGCTGTACATAGAGGAGTGCTTGTCCCTACACTTATGCATGGTAGTGAAAGTTGGGTTTGGCAGGAGAAGCATGAAAGTAAAATTAATGCAGTGGAAATGAGAAGTTTGCGAAGTATAGCTGGAGTGACATTGATGGATAAAGTAAATAATAGTGTGATAAGGGAACATTGCGGCATGACAGAAGATGTAGTGACTAAGATAGAAAAAGGGATGCTCAGATGGTTTGGACATGTGGAGAGAATGGATGGAAATAGGCTGACGAAACAGATTTATGAGGCGAGAGTGAATGGGCAAACTGGTAGAGGTCGACCTCGGCATACTCAAGTCGATAAAATCGACAATCTTCTGAGAAAAGGCCAGGTCAAGAGTACCCTTAACCGAAGAGCATGTATGAAGACACTTATGAAAGTTGAAGAAGCGAAAGTTGTTTGCCAGGATCGTAGCAAGTGGAAAGCCATAGTCTCTGCCTACCCCGTTGGGAAACAGGCGTGATGTTATGTATGTATGTATGTAAAGCTATTCACGTAAAAAAATACATTTATAAACAGCAACTTCTTATTGCTATTCACGTAAAAAATATTAGAATTATTCAGTAGTTTCTGTATTTTGCTATAATATACACACAGATTTTTAGTATTCTCTGCCGAGCACCTAAAATATTTACCGTAATAATATGTAGCCTGTGTGTAAAACCTATCTCTTACTAAAATTTCTGCAACGTTATAGTTTAACCAATCCTTTTTATTATATGTATAGAAGATTCGCAACAAACTATTTGATTTGAAGGCTCGCATCCAAACAACGATCTCCATTTTCTATGTATATTTTGTTACTAACGATGGCGAGCGTATTGAATAAGAAAAACGACCACAGCTACACCGATCTCGGCAATCTCCCGAACTATTCATCCTACAAGTCATTAAATCCGGATTACGGTCGATAGCTCAACCAGGCAAGGGAAATAAAAGCTACATGGACTGGATCTGGACTTTTAACGATTCAAACCAATCCTCTGGTAAAGGTTCTACAAAATATTTGTGTACCTCTTCATTACAAATATTGTACCTACTAAAATCTTCATAATTACTCCATTCTGCCTTAAATTAGTCCTGAAAAGAATTATCTTTGTGCGATAGGTCTACCAAAGGCTTACTCACCCTATGAACATTCTCACCAATGGGTGAGTTTCCCCCTTTTTAGATCGTTAGTGGTATATTTACCCACAGGGTGGGTGAGTTTAGTATTTTAAAATTTAGAGGTAGTCAAATGAACCTATTAATAGTTTAACGTGGTTTTCGAACATTTTCTTGCTATAATGTGCCTATATTTTTCTAATGCATCTGGTCGATTAAAAAGACAAATAGAATCATGACCAAAATTGTCCATTTATTTTAAGTGATTACAACAATTTCAGTTATCTCTTCTCTATCTCTACTATTATAAAATTGTAAAATAGCTGTGACGGTACATTCAAGATAAATTTAAAAAAATAACTGTAATCGACTTATTTAGCGCTTCTGAGTCCAAATCTATAATTTTTTTTCTTCGTGTCTGATTGTTTGTTTATTTGTTCGGGGTTGGAGCAAAATTCAGTAGCTTGAACATAACTGTATTATTAGGATTTTGTAGGTATTTTATCAACTTAAATAACGCTGTATGATCTGTATAAAAAAATAAAAGCGAAGCTGCGGGCATCAGCTAGTAGGATATAACAAAACGGACAGACGAGGCTGTATTAAATCAACAATATGTAGTAGTACTGTAGTTAACTGATGGGGAAATTACCTTGGGACACTGCATAGAAAAACTGAAATAATTGGATGAATTTCGATTTTTCTAGCTACTTATGACCCCTTTGCTACTCGAAAACTATTTAACGTACGATACGTACATACATGGCATACATACATCTCTCTTAGGTTGTTTAGAAGCCAAAATTTCATTAATATTAATTATGAAGTTATATTTAACATTTATTGGTTGTAACCCTTGTAACCCGTAATTTTTCATACATTTTACAAAATGAATTACATAGGTAGGTATGGACTAAAATTCTAATCCACTTTCAGATGACCTGGATATTTGATATTTTGCATCAAGATACCTCGATATTTGATATTTTGCATCAAGATAGAATACACATACACATTACAATGGTTAAAATCTAAAAACTAAAGATGAAAATGAAAATTAATAATAATTAGTACTTATTCAGTTTTTAAAATTAAAATTTTAATTAATATTTTTTTTTTATTATTTATTTTATTTTATTTATTTATTTATGTACACACAAGAAATACAACAAAAACAATATAAAGAAATAGACGTACAATGGTTCTGCTTATTTCTATAAGAAATATCTACCAGCAGACCGGCGAAAGGAGAACAAGAAGGAGTACCTACACATGCACAGTAAAGGAATAAGAATAGAAAGCGGTGGTTAGACCTGCAGGGAGCGTCGGGACAGCGTGCAAATAAGAACCGCTCTCTCAGATAGGAAGGTGAAGATGGATTGTAAAGTATATTGAAAAGTAGATTGAGAATTCCAGTGTTCCGGCGAAGACGGATAGGGAGCCACTTGAGTTCTTTGCGAAAATGGGAAACGTGATCATACTTTCTAAGATTGAATATGAAGCGTATACATAAATTTTGCAACCTCTCAAGTTTATCGAGAAGCTCCTCGGTGACGTCTAAATAGCAAGCGTCAGCGTAGTCAATAATGGGTTTTATGAGAGTAAGAGCAAGATTGATTTTCGTCCTCAGGGGCAAGAGGCTCTGGAGGCATCTCAAAGAGTGAAAGGAGAAATTAACCTTTTTTCTGACATCGTTAATGTGGGTACTCCAAGATAGCGTGGTATCCATAATCACACCCAGGTTCTTCACAGAGTTCGCATATGGAATTTGAATACCAGCCAATAGCACCGGATCAAGTTCCGACACCGGTAATCTGTCGCATTGGTATTTACTACCAATGATGATAGCTTGGGACTTAGAAGGGTTAATGAGTAATCCGACCGACTTGGCCCAGTCACTTAGTCGTTCCAAATCCCGGTTTATAGATAAAATTCCAGAAAGTGCGATTAGTCGTAAAATGGCGATACAGCTGCAAGTCATCAGCATTTTATCAATTTTCGAAATTTTACTCTTACAACATTATGGGTAAAATCCTGAAACATGTGTTCATTTATTTTAGTTAAGATTAATTAGATTGTTTTAAACGAAATTTGGTATTGCTATCTTTAAAAATTAAGAAACATTCATATAAACTTACCACCCCTACTTTGCCCCTTTACAGGTAAAGTTTTTCAAACCGCGATATACCTTTTTCATTGCCTTGCAACCAAAACCGTTGCACCTAATTTCAGATTGGTAGTTCCACTAAATAGGTGCTTACATCATTTTTTAAAATAGAGCAATAGGCTTAGCCAGGGACCAGTTCATTTCTGTCAAACCCCTCTAGAATAAACCATGATAATATGAACTGACGTGCATTACATTTTGTAAAAAAATTGCGAAAGTGAGGCTCATATAAAAACTCAGGTCTACCTGTGGTTGCAATGTCACTTATGTCGGTATATCTTTTTTTTATAATTGAGTTATCGACAAATTTGAAAATAAATGGCCGGATGTGGAACAGTTTTTATCGCACTTGTACTTCATTGCATCCGTCTCAACGAACTCGCTATATCCCCTAGTATCAGCGAGGTATTATTTTGAGAAAAGATTGGATAAGTTTGCATTCAGTATCTCTATCTACATTGTTGATTTTGACCTATTATCAAAGATAACTAAATAAGTGCTATTTTTTCAAAACTTAAGAGTAAGTAATTAATTCTAAATTTTGTAACTAAAATATACAGGCAATTCTTAAACATCTTGACTCTTGCATCTAAATTGTGTAAACAAATATTTAAAAAGAAGGATTTTAACGCCCACTTTTTTATATTGATGTTATCTTAGAACATCGAATCCTTTATTTACTTTGTATCATAAAAATACAGGTAAAAAACCATCGTAAAATTGCTTAAAACTTAAGCATAATCTGTATTAACTGTGTGATGAGCAAGAGTGTTGGGTATGAGCGAGTAGGGCTTCCTTCCGCTTATGCATAGGCGCGAATATAAGAACACGTTTGTCTGGTATTGCAAAAGTTCATAATATGCTACGTTGATCTCCTTTTATAAGACAGGATAATCTATCACCCTAATTTTTAAGAGTAAGACTAGTTGAGCTACACGGCTTCGAACTACAGACCCCGAAACACCCTACTCTTTTTTAACGAAATGGAAAATCGTCATGGATGTTTTGCTGGACTCCTACCGACTAAAAAATCTCACGTAACGCCCAACAGCCTACGGTTGGGAGCCCCGAGTAAGCCCTCGGAAGGATATCACACAAACACCCTACTCTTGAGTCTATTCCGCAGAAAAAGTCACCGTCAAAAAGCTCTCTATACCTACCCCTATCTGCTCATAGATTCCAGTGGTTTAAAAAATTTAAAAGATGTAGGCTGGGAGCAGTCAAGATTTCATATCTTTTTTCAGCGTTGTCAAAGATCGTTCAGGGATATCTAGCACTTAGCGCTTCTTCCAATCTGGGAGGAGTTGAGAACATTGTCTTACAAATCCTCTCCTCGTAGGCCTCAGCTTCTGTAGCGCCAGAGAGTAATCTCCAGAGCTTCTTTGTGCTTCAGAGAACACCATACTGTTGACGTTTGAGAAACCATGGCTAGATACTCTTTCACAAACAAAGTGTGTGTACAAAAGTAATTTGTGATAATACGGAGCGATTCAGATGCAGAACAACCTTCAAGTGGCAACTTTATTCCGGTTTAGGTTGTCTTACCACCGTAGATGCTACGTTGCTGTGGATGCGTTTGAAAACCACCAATCATATTCGTCAGTCACACGATTTGACAATATAAACTGTCAACATAACAATGTGGACTGACGAATCACATTCGTCGCTCCACATTGTGATGAACATCAACGCATTCATAGCATCGCACATCTTTGGGAAAAAGTTCCTTTACTCTCCTTCAGCTGCCTGTATACTTAGCTTACATTTGCCGACTCAGAGTTTCCACTCTACAACTAGTGGGCTCCGATTTACCTCTACTATTGAAATTATTATGTATTTGTAAGGCTTTCTTTCAGAGTTATCCACCTCTATTCCAACTTGTGCGCCTTGTGACCATAAATTCTTAGTAAAACCCCATTGTATGATTATTACGTAGAAATGAAAAAGTTTGCAAAACTTTATTTGCGTAAGGTTTCAAAAACTAATATAGAGTTCACCAAGTGGTTAACTTTATATTAGATTTTGAAGCCTTAAAAGATCTGTCCTTTCAGCATAAGACACGCAAATTTTTAATGAATTTCGTTTGATCTACCTACTTGTATTATTTAAAAGGCATAGAGTAGATATGAGAGAAAATTTAATAAGATGTGTAAAAGATTGTAAATATCTTTAGACAGTATAAAAATTAAACCGTATTATCTGTCTGTGCGCTGGCTGGTAGATCTTTTAATAGTACTCTACAAATTTAAATACTGTTTTCAGCAATTGCCATAGTGAATCAAGAGGAAGGTTTCCACTGTTTCTAGGTATAATACATATGCATACATATTATACAGTGTACAACGAAGTTGCCCGGGTCAGCTAATAATTTACACAAAATAATGAAATAAATATTGAATACCCATAAACTTATTCAATATTTTAATACAATACTAGCGGACATCACGCGGTTTCACCCGCGTAGTTCCCGTTCCCGTGGGAATACGGGAATAAAATATAGCCTATGTTCACCGCAAAGAGTGTAGCTTCCCAACAGTGAAAGAATTTTTCAAATCGGTTCAGTAGTTCCGGAGCCTATTCGTTACAAACAAACAAACAAAAAAACAAATCTTTCCTCTTTATAATATTAGTATAGATACGAACGAATAATATTAGTATAGATAGAACGTAATATTATTGCACATTCTCACACATCCAAAGCTAAATAAGCTTGTGCTGTGATATCTACACAACTATTAACATACCTTTATATATGATTCTGAAGACATTTAAGAAACATTATACATTTGTAACAACACCCAAACTCACAAATATTTGATTCGACCCGAGAAACGAACCTGAGACTTGATGCAGTCAAATATTTAATGTCCCGTTTAGTTGGTATGGTGTACAAACTTCCAGAAGCTGCTGAATCCAGTTTCGCTACGTTCTGAGACCCATTTTGAAAAACTTTTTACTGTAGACGTTTACTGAAACCGGGGCAGGGAGTTCATTTTACAATATAAGTGAAAGGAAACCCTATCGGACCTCCGGACGCAGTGTGAGGATGAATATAATACCCTGTTAGTGACGAACGATCGTATCAAATAATTCATCAAAGTAAGCACAAACCATAGTACCACAGTATAAGAATTATATTGTAATATGTTGTTGGTGGTACTACTTACAAGCTGCAGACAACGCAGAAAGACAAGATTATATTTATCCTATCATAAACTGCAACTTAAATAACGTAATATTTATCAATTTATCATAATGCATTCTGCATTACAATCAAAGATAGATAGGGAATAAGGACTTACCAAAAAAATAGAAACATCCAACATCCATCAATAATCCGTAAAGCAAACCAAGTTCTGGTTCCCAGACAATCAATGGGAACTTACAGAACACGTGAGACAACCCATCCCGCTTGGGACAAGTGCATTGAGCGCAGCACCCCTTCCCCTCGCCCCGTGTCGTCTCGTCCCTCCAGACGCGGGAGGCTTACCTGCCCGTGCGCAGCTCTCCGATGTAGCCTACTTTTTGGCATTGAGTATTAAACAGACGCGACATGGCTCTTCATATAAAGAGTGAGCGGTGTTACAGTTTGCAGTGTAGCCGCTCATTATATATTATTGACGAATATCCCTAATAACACGGTAATAGACTCACCACCTGTTACATGGGACGTAAAACTATAAGGTATTTCACCTTATAGTTCGTGGGACATTAAACTATAAGGAAGGTATTTCACCCTATAGTTTTATGTCCCACGTAACAGGTGATGAGTTTATTGCCGTGTTCATATATATGCCTCTGCCTACCCCTTCGGGTACACATACATTTATTTAGTCATGCCTTTATCGGAATGCGTCTACCCCAGACTCGTTTTACCTTTAATAATATGAGCACAACTTATGTTAATTACTTTTATACGTAATTCGTGGTAGAGTTATTTCACAATTATATTCTGGCTTGATGAATAATCTATGACTCATAATAATATGGAGGATTGTTGTGCAAAATATCTATAGTTTCGAGTACTACTCCCAAATGAGGAAAATATATTTAAAATTAATTGCTTATCATCAATATACGTAACTAATAAACTTAACCAAAATTTATTGGGTCTTAGGTTAAGATAACATACTTACTCGTATCAATTTATTTTTGTCTATCAATCAACCATTACTTATATCACAATATAATGACGACCAAAACACTTTTTACCATAATAAAAATTTATCTTTGCTCATTTATTACAACATTTTCTAAGAAAATTGTGTCTTAAAACATCCGGAAAAGAATACAGATTACTGGTTCGTTCCCACTCGCCTTGAGTAGTAGGTAATGAAGCGCGCGTCGAGCGTGACGAGTCTGCGTAATTGCTCTGTGCCCTTACTTTGTCAGCTCTCAGCGGTTCAGTCAGTTGCTTGGCACGACACAGAGGTTGCGCCTGGCCGCGGTGCACACGTCCGCTACGCTCTGACAGTATCGTGTATGACAAGCTAGCATGTTTCGTGTCGAGTGTGTCTAACTGTTAAGTGACTAGACTGTGACACTATGTGGAACTTGATATATCTTGTGACGATGCTCGCCCTAGCTGGGACCAAAGCCGAACTACAAGAAAGAGGTAAATGTCAAATTCAAAAAAGTTGATAAACGTTCAAACTTAAGTTGCAAAAGTAATAATACTTAGTGAATTTTTAGCTTGTAGTGTTGTGTTGTAGTGGAATTCTTACGGTAACTTAATGATAATATGGCATTAAGTTATAACAGTTATGCACAATTGTTACTGTATTACTTTTCCTCTTAGTCTGAGTGAAAACAATTCATTGACGGCTCTTATAGCATAGTTTGAGAAGTTTGTTCAATCTGCTTGTTGTAATCGAGCTATTCAACAATACAAGTAGAGTTGTTGTGGACCATTGTTTACGCTGGCAAAGTTGTCTCGGTTTTTAGGTTTAGCGGCTGAGAACGCGAGATTTTCTTGACGTTAACTTAAGGCTGTGTGCTGAATAAGATGTTAATGTGTGTTTAGCAACTATGTCAACATAGCTATCAAGTATGTCTTTTATTAACACACAAACATCGGAGTAGTGTTCGTTTCTACTTAATACTAAGCAGAACCTGATTGTTTATATAAAAAAAAGACTAAACGACCATTGTCATTCTGCAGCGTTTATCAAATTAGCAATTCTCGAACGTACAATTGTTTTCGAAGTAGTTACTTACTATAAAGTTTAAAATTTATGACGGTAAAATTGTGTAAACCACATATATACCAACATTACTTACTCTTGGTCTTGGATAGCACTCTATTTTAACCTAACAGATACTGATCTGTATAGTATCCTGAATCAACAGGAACTCCTAAAATCAGCAAACTAGCGTAGAAGGTGGAACAGGAGTATGATATCTTTGTATTTAAAACGTGACGAGTTATAAACAAACTCACACATACTGTCTACATATCACACACACATAGACCTGTGTACTTATTTCTATTTGGTGGGAAAATAGAAGTTCATTGTCTTAAGTTATCAAACGTAGACGGAGGTTATGTATATTATGTAGAACCGATCAAGGTAGAACATTTTTCTAAAACTCGAGTTGTTTGCTTTCGTTCCTACTCCTGGAGGACTTATGATGTTAGGTCTGGTCTAACTGAAGGTATTGTCACCTCCCCTATGAGTCATACTCAAGACTTATTGAAATACCTCCTTAGTAACGTAATAATTAAAAAAATATTGAAGTATCTCTACATCGCTCTACATAGAGTTCCTTCTCTCTATCTGGAAAAGGTTCGTTCATTCAAAGTTACCAAACGAGCGGTTTTTTTATAAGTTAAAATTGTCAATGACGACGAATAAGGAATAAGAATAGCAATACAAAATATTAACTGTTATTACATAAACGAACGTAATCCTCGAATATTTTCCTACCAAACTCTACGTACATTTTAAACCTGGGATCCGCTCCTATTAACTCATCATCCATCTGATTTCATAAAGGTACCTACCTACTCCATGAAACTTTTTAATCTAGGACTCTGCCCGAGTGGAAAAGTTACCGAGAACTGACTTCCTGAAAAAAAAATCTGATGTATAAGGTAATACATATTCTGTAAAGGTTCATTAAATTTCATTCAATAGTTTTTACGTGATTATAATATTTGTATGATATGATGTTCCATGCTGCAAGAAAACTTTATAAAAATTCAGTTTCATACCTAGACTGCCTGTTCTTGTCTTAGACTGGATGCGAAAGGCACCTTAAAAAATCAAATTAATTTACTGAAGCCTTATTTATCTAATACCCATCCAATATTGGGAATTTAAAGCTAAAATTCCAACGGTATTTTCTAACAAAACCAGTTCATTATTTATCAAGTGGAGTTGATTTAAGCCTCTCAAAGCCCTAAAATCACCCTATTTCATCAGAAGCCGTACTCGATCTATTTTCGAGTAAATTATAAGACTTCTATACTAATATTCTAAAGAGGAAAGATTTGATTGTTTGTTTGTTTGCATCGAATAGACTCCTACTAAACCGATTTGGAAAATTCTCTCACTGTTCGAAAGGTACACTATTCCCGGTGAGCATAGGCTATATTTAATTCCCGTATTACCACGGGAACGGGAACTACGCGGGTAAAACCGCGTGACGTCCATTAGTGTTATATATAAATCTAGCAGACTATTGCTAAGTTTGCAATTTACTGGAGTTTCTGTTCAAGTATATTCACGTGGATCGGCATCCGGTGAATTCAACAAGTAAACCCACCTGTTGAACGAGCTTTCAAGAGCTTTATCGGGAATGAGCTTTAGTCAAACTCTAAGCTATAATAATTTGGACAAAATGGGGTAGGAAAATTGTTAATAGGTAAGTTAGCTCCAACACCTTGTATATAACTGAGGTGACAGCTATATGGGGCGATAGTTGACTGGATACGAATGATGTATTTTCTTAGAGATCGGTTACGCTTGTATGATTATATTAAACGTGCGTTGATTATATCAAAACTCTTTAATGTTTTTGATATAATCATCATCTAAAATACAATCTGACATGGCGTGGCGCAGCAATATACTCTATACGACTGTCATTGTTGAGGTCCAGGATTCGAATCTGTCGAAACAAATTTTGTGTATCCGTGTTTTGGGTATTAAGTACATGTATTTAGAAATTTATTACTTTGTATCAATTGTCTAAATCCCGCAAGCATTTACTTGGCCAAATGGTAGAATGGTGTAAAAAAGTTCTACAAAATTTAATAAATTTTGTAGAACTTTTGTACACCATATTATAATTTGAGCTCGCTTTTTGAAGGAAAATCTTTTGCTCTATTGTCATCTAATAGCTGTCTCTTTCCGACATCATTGAAAAGAACAAGACAGATATATTTCACCTATGTCCTAGCGATATCTCTATTCTTTTAGTTCTGTAATTATCCTCCAGTTACACTCGTGTACACAGTACCAATCTAGGCTATTTCAAGTAATAAATGAAGAATAATGATGTCTTTTAGTGATCATGCTCATTGCTGTTATTGTCTGTAGGTCTTTTAAAGGTATCTTGTTATTAAAGAAATACCGTCAGTAGTAAACAATATTTATTCTTATTTCTTGCGATATCAGTCACGCATAATTTTAATTGTTTTGCACTGATATCATATAAAGGTCACAAGTTAACCAAATTATTATTAAGTAATTTGCCAAAGATATTCTAAGAAACTATGCAGGAAAAGAGCCACGTTTCGAATGACAGGGGAGTCCCCTTTTGTTTAAAACTAGTGTTGAAATGTGAGTGTTCAACACTGTCAAATACTGCTGACACGAAATTTGGGTCCCGTATATATTACAGTCGAATCAAAGTAGTCTTCCAAAATAGATCCTATAGTTCTATAGTCTTCCCTCGATCGATCACCATTCTCTCAAGAGAATGGTGATCACGACCTATTCATTATTTTCACAATTATTTGCGTGATCAATCACCCAAAAAATTTTCGTTCGCCATAGGCCGTGATCGTACATTCGAATATGATCCTCCTTTTCTGAATTGGAAGCCATGAAATAACCAAAACTTGTTTCTTTGGGCCTCATAGCCTGAAGCATTTTTCTAGAGTATATTAAAAGTAGGTTGGTACCAGCTGGTACGTACTATCTGTTTTGTTTAAGTAGGTATAGGTACCAAGTGGATTCCATTCACAATATGTTTACTTCTGATAGGCACTATCTGAATTTACGAATATCTCTGTTTTTTTAAATATAGTAAACATCATATTCGCAGAACAGATACTACGAGTATGAGACCACCGTCAGAATACCTATTTCCTTAATTCATTCTTAAGGAAACGAGTTCATTTATTCTGTATATAGAAATCATAGCACGGTTTTGGACACAGTGACTGTACTCTGATGCTGTGAAAATAACTAAATTTGCGGTTTTGATATTAACAAGTACTACAAAAACCACATAGCTAAATTTGCGAGATATTTAGCTCACCACTGAAGCCTAATGCGATCTGAAGTATAGGAAAAACATAACTACTATTCCAACTTATATTTGAACATACCACTAAAACTAGTGATTACGTCTTCGATCACATAAAGCAATTACTTATGCGTATTGCGCGCCAAACAAAAATTAAAAAACGGAAAGACATGAACCATGTTAAATTACAAAAAAATATTCTCCGTACTACCCGTTCGCTCTAACTTTGCCGCTGGCGTAGAGGCGTATACCCGAATTGTTAATTAGACGAAGTGGATTGACGGTAGCTAATATCACTTCGTCATAGAAAATACGCAACATTGTATGAAGAAGTGACATTAGTTGCTGTCAGTTTGCTTCGTCTAATTAAAAATTCGACTTTAGTATGGAGCCGAGCGGCAAAGTTAGAGCGAACGGACAGTAACTATTTTATCAATACGTATAACTGACCTAAACTTTTAAGTACATTCAATAAACGGGTAATTTAAAAAATACACGTCTGAATGTGAATGAAACATGTGCTAATTATTCGATTATTAATTAAATATTATTTTACCTTGGACCGGGAGCATCAGGAGGATTAAATCTGTTTGCTATAAGTCGACTGACATTGTAATTTTTTGTTTAAACAGTTTCAGCACTTATTTTTGACTGATGCACGATTTTCTTAAGCAAGATTACAAGAGCTCACTAGGTACCTTATAAAAAATAAATTGGAAAAATAAATACATGAAAATAAAATAAAAATTTAAATTAAAAATAGCTCTTACAATATCTATTTCCCTTGAAAAGAAAATTGCTATTAATGTTTCAATGACGCACATAGGTAAATTAACTTTGCTGTTTTTTTATAACATAATAACTACAATAATTTTATTACTCATACATAGTCGTTTTTCTTTGTCCTGAGGTAAATATTAAATCTACACATTAAATAGATCATAACAATTCGTGTACGGTAGTATTGGGGTGTGTATGACCAGACCACAGATTATAATAATTATATTCTATGTATTACGATGTAGTGCATTTAGTTTTCGTTGACGTCACTGCGTACCCGCTCTGAAGAGCAACACGTTTTGGATGATCATAGGTACTTGGTACTTGCGGTCCAGATAATTTTATGAGGAATGACATTATATCAGGCATTATATTAATCACTGTAGATGGTGTGGTGCGATGGGGCCCTACTACGATCTTCGGAGTTTTTGCATGCGCGATTTATACAAACAAGCAGAGCTGTAATGTAAACCAACTTGCGCTGGTCAGCTAAAGTCGTATTTTTAATTAGACGAAGTCAGTTGACAGCAGCTAATGTCACTTCTTCATACAATGTTTCATATTTTGTATGACGAAGTGATATTAGCTGCGCCTGCTGTCAATTGACTTCGTCTAATTAAAAATTCGACTTTAGTTAAATAATCATTTAAAAAAAAAACTGTTGTATGAGAGTCCCCTTAATCCACCCTTTGTTCTGATTTTAGAATTTGTTGTTATAGCGGAAATAGAAATACATACATATACACATACATACATACATATACTCACGCCTTTTCTCCTCCGGGGTAGGCAGACATGACAGCCTGCCATTTGCTTCTGTCCTTACATACTTCACTAGCTTCCTCCACATTCATTACACCTTTCATGCAAGCCCGCCGGTACACCTTCATAGTTTGAAAAACTAAATGAAACAGAAATACATCATCTGTAAATTTTAGTTCTCTAGCTATCACATACATACATACATATGGTCACGCCTTTATCCCCGAAGGGGTAGGCAGAGGCATATTATATGCCCACATTTCACCTTTGTATAATTTGTCCCACGTAATAGGTGGTGAGCCGTATTGCCGTGTTTAAATGGACAGGCGCAGGTTGTGACTGCCTGCTATTGAAATAAAGCCTTCAACTTAGCTTAACGACTGCCATTTTACTGGCAACCGGGACCAACGGCTTAACGTGCCTTCCGAAGCACGGAAACGCTCAAATAAATGTCACAAAGTGATCACATGGATGGTCACCCATCCATGGACCGGCCATACTAAAAGTTGCTTACTGCAGTGATCGTTTACAGAACGCTGAGTCCGCGGGACCACGAGCGCTTCCAGCTAGCTATCACGGTTCTTAGAAATACAGCCTCATGACCAACAGACAGACAGACAACGAAGTCTCAGTAGGTAATAAGGTCCCGTTTTGACGATTTGAGTACGGAACCCTAGAAACACACATTGTAGCCGCTACATCAAAAGGTTATAAGTTCATAATTTGTATCTCGGCGTGTTCTCCTTCAATCCACGCCTGAACCCCTTGCATTAATTAAATGAATCATTTCTTACATAGGCCGTCCATCTTCGTTTAACGAATTTGTTTAGTTCAATCTAAATGTTGAGCGGGAATTGAATTCTTTTATAGGTACATATAAAATTAATTGTCCTGACTGATTCATCCACGTATAGGTCAAACTACTGAACTGATTTGTAGGTATAGATCAGTGATGGACAAAGTACGGCCCGCGGGCTAACTCCGGACCGTGAAACCATTTAATCCGGCCCGCCGACGATGGTCCTTCGACATGAATAGAATAATGGCTCGCGAAAATTATATTTTAAGTGTCCAGAAGTATTATTAAGATTCTACTTAGTAGAATAATAGACGCATAGGTGAAGGAGTCAGTTAGCAGGAAAAGATGGCGATGTTTGCGTGCGAACAGACTTTTACGACCATGAAATAGCGGAAAAACTGAACGAAAATCCTATAATTCCGGCCCGCTTTTGAAATGTCTTAATTTTTCTGGCCCCCCCATTAAGAAAATCTGTCCACCACTGGTATAGATAGTTGCATGATGTAGCCATGCACTAAAAGAGGATATTCAACAATTCTTTGAGTAACGGATGCCTTGGAGTCAAGAATTATATACGGCACATATTGTTCAGGAATATTCCTGAGACATCCATCCTCACACGGGGCCTCTTGGCAGTGGTATCTTATGGTTTTTGTCGGTAAGAGTTCGCCTTAGTATCCATGTTATATTTCCACTTGTTGAGAAAAAAAAATATGCCGTTAGAGCCTGAAAGAGTAACAAACATCCACACTCGCAAACTTTAGCATTTACTAGCTGATGCCCGCGGCTCTGCCCGCGTGGAATGTTATTCCCGGTCACAGGGGTATGAAAAATAGATGTTGGCCGATTCTCAGACCTACTCATTATGCTCACAAAATTTCATGAGAATCGGTCAAGCCGTTTCGGAGGAGTATGGCAACGAAAACTGTGACACGAGAATTTTATATATTAGATAATATTAGTAAGAAGTAAGATTGAAATACGTCACGAATAACAAACACCCCATTTATACATAAATATTCCATTAAAAATATTTTTATAAAAAATGGCACAACTAAAAAAAAGACAAGACATAAAGATATCAGGTGTCATGTAGAGTCTTGCTTCTAACACCTTAAATTCTCAAACTCTACAACCAATTCAAAATATTATGTGACATAGTCGTTAGGATAAATCGTAGTACTTTATTATATTCCCAGGATCTTCAGTCGCGTTTCCCCATACATATCTCGGGCCTGTAATAGAGTTTCCAGTGATTTGTTGAATATTAATCAGAAGCTTTACGAATAGTAACTAAACTAACTTTATGAACGTTCGTGACTAAGGGTCCTAAATTGCATTGCTACATCTCCATCTATCTATAAATCATCACCTGGTAGGTTATATCAATACTTCATGAACCCTTATTTAAGCTTCTATCATCACGTTCGTACCAGTCTACAGAGACTCTATAGTCCAGTCATTATATACATTTGGAAATGCAAACGAATCGAGAAAGCCAATTTTTGGATATTACGTGGGGAGGGGCTAGAAAAGCTTAAGTTCTGTCGACCAAAATAACCTGATGGGTTTTCCGCCATCTTGAAAAAAGTGTTAAATTCAGTTTTATCATCATAACTCGGTTCCCCGTTGAGATACGAAAACTTTTATGCTGTACCTACTTTTTTTTGCATTTCTCATTTATTTGCATTTCTAACCCGATTTTTTCGACGTAATGACTGGACCTACGCTTTCTTGACCAATGACAGCGCAGAGTCATGTGACAACCTAATCTAATAATAAATCTCCTAATCTTGAAAGATAACGACGACATGTTGCATAAAAATTGCAATCTAAACAGCTAGTCTAAACATCAAATTTCACCAAAATCGTTTTTTTTATACCACTAGATTGGCAGACAATCATACGGCCCCACCGGATGTACCGGTGGTCGCCGCAGCCTATGGACGTTTGGAACACCAGGGGCGCCGACTCCTTAAAAACCTTCTAAGTCCCCTTTTGAAGAACCCCATACTGTAGGCGTTTGGGAAAACCGAAGCAGGGAGATCATTCCACAACCTAAGCGTACGCGGAAGAAAGCCTCTATTAGATCTCACCGTGCTCGAGCGCTCAGGACGCAACGTGTGAGGATGAACACCCTGTCTATGGCGTTGTGTGTATGTTAAGATATGTGTACAAGAATATCTCATAAAAACATATAAAATGAATGACTAATAAGGTCATGATGATTCATAATTAAATTAACTTTTTTAAGGCTTCAAATTCCTACAACATCGTTAGTAAACAAATAAACAATTTTGGAACATTCTTACATAACGCCATCTAGCCCAAATTAAGGTCACATAAGTTTCTGCTATGGGATTTAGACAACTGATAACGATACTTCCTTGTAATATATTTTATAACTAGCTGTTCCCCGTGGCTCCGACCGCGTAAAAGAAATCATAACCCTCCTTTTGCGTAGCCGGTTAAAAAGTAGCCTATGTCCTTCCCAGGGACTCAAACTATCTCTATTTCAAATTTCATTTAAATCGCTTCAGCGGTTTAGGCGTGAAAGCGTAACAGACAGACAGACTGACAGAGTTCCTTTCGCATATAATATTATTAGGGAAGTAGGGATACTATTATACAAAATCACAAAGGTTCGAGGAACTTCCATACCCCTTTGAAAGCTCATAAACGTGGAACTACGCGGCCAGATTGGTTATACTGTGTATTTTAGGAATGCAATGCCTTTGTATCGGCTTTTGATAAATATTTAAAACCTTTGAAACAAAGATGAAGAATACGTATCCTATGAGTACTAGACCTATTTCAAGGACTTTGAATGCAAGTTGGACTCAGTTGCCTATAAAGCCTCTCTCTCGTTACTGGCGGTACACTACCATAATCTCTTCTGAAGAAATACATAATTACATATTATTTCAATTTTTTTTTTACAAAGTACATTGAACTAAATATACCCACTACAGATCATTAAGAAGAAAAATTAAGATTACAAAACACTAAAAATTATCTATAGCAGAGGCTAACAATCAGATTAACACGTGTTGAGTAAAATTAACTTAATATTGCTTTCAGAGATAGTAGCAGACCTACCGTTTACTCTTTACCTGAAGAGAATAGCATCTATTGGATATTTTTTTCTATACTACTAAGGTGACCGATCAGCTTACGGCCCACCTGATGGAATGTGGTTACCCTATCCCAAGGACCCCTGCAAGACCAAAGGCCCTTTTTTGTTTTTTCTAATCGTGTGGAAATCCTACATGGATGCTATGCCGGACTCCTACCTACCGACTAAAGCCCCACAATGCCTTACACGCGCTGCCGACACAAGCACAGGTTGTAATGACTGTTGAACATTTCCAAGTCGCCCATAAGGCCTTCAACTTGGCTTAACTTGGCTTTCAACTTTTTTATTTTTTGTGACATTGTTATATGCCTACTCGACATTATGATTTCTATTACCTACTTATTCTTTTTGTTTGTTGTTCGTTTTTGCATGTAGATAATGAATTTTACTGGATTATTGAAGTTATTGTGATTGTTTTTATAATGGACCTATGGATAGCATCAAAAATCAAACACAATGTAAATTTGTTAATGATTAAATAAATAAATAAATAAAACGACTGCCATGATACTGACAATCGGGACCAACGGCTGATGATGATAGACTTGTGTTGTGGGCGCCCCAGGATCTTAGAATCTGATATAAACTTCTCTGTGTGTGTTCTACCGCCTGTACAACGGTTTGTGCACTGAAGAATTGTTTGATATGATGCCTACGGCTACATTCTATCATCGCACCGCTCGCCATAGACAGGGTGTTCATCCTCACACGTTGCGTCATGAGCGCTCGAGCACGGTGAGATCCAATAGAGGCTTTCTTTCGCGTACGCTTAGGTTGTGGAATGATCTCCCTGCTTCGGTTTTCCCAGACGCCTACAGTATGGGATCCTTCAAAAGGGGACTTAGAAGGTTTCTAAAGAGTTGGCAGCGCGATTGTGGCGCCTCTGATGTTGCAAACGTCCACAGGCTGCGGTGACCACCGGTACATCTGGTGGGGCCGTATGCTTGTCTGCCACTCTAGTGGTATAAAAAAACTACTTACCTGATGAGAGGGAATGCAAGTTTCCAACAATGAGCCGAGGCAACTGAAACATTTATAAATCAGTGAGTTGAGAAAATCATTCCACTTTATCCAACGTCACAAAGGGTTACTTTTATTTTGAATATTGAAACGACGCTTTCACGATCAGTGCAGACGCACAGGATGAAAGTTGGAACGCTTTGAGGGTGACACTTTGCAGAAAATACATTTTCATACGGAACTAACTTCAACACACTAGATTTACTTCATACTATCGTTAGTTTATTACATTACTAGCCGATGCCCGCAGATTCGCCCGCGAAAAATATATTTTGACTTCCCGTGGGAACTTATTCCCGGGATAAAAAGTAGCCTTTGTGTTATTCCAGACTATAATCTATCCCTGTACCAAATTTCAGAAAGATCTGTTTAGCCATGCGGGCGTGAAAGAGTAAGAAACATCCACACTCACAAACTTTCACATTTATAATATTAGTAAGATTATCACGGGGTGGAAACGCCATACAAATGATTCTTTTTCAACTCTCTCATTTTCACTAACACGTTCTGTTTGTATACAGAGCTTGAAAATGACCAATAAGATTAAACAAAATCACTAAACTTTAAAACTCAACTCATGGTAAATAATTTTATTATAATGTTCAATAAATAAATAGTTGATAAACTATAAATAACCAAGATAATTTCTTGGATAATTACTTTATCAAAAGTTCGTTTAGAATACCTTTATCTCCTTTCACCTCAAAACATCCTCTAATTTTATTAAACGGCGGCGGGTGTGAGAAAGCTTGCTCAGAGGGAGGCAAGGAGTTGCCTATCTGTATTTAGTACAATTATATTATAATATACTAGCTGACCCGCGCAACTTCGTTTGCGTAATAAATGAAGAACCGCTTGACCGATTTTGTGTAAACTACACATAAACCATCTACTAAATAGTCCGAACAAAGCCTAAACATTTGGTTTGGATAGGTGAGCCCGTTCTTGAGTTATAAAATTACAACGAAAAGTGGCATTGATTTTTATATATATAGATTTGATTTATTCAGTGGTGGTTGTCCCTGAATAAAAAAAAAGTAAACACGTAATCCTATAACAGTCGACAACCTCTTACGTTCATATTTAAAATTCATCCCGAGAAACTGGTCCATAGTCGTTTATAGTATACCAGCCTAAAGGCAACTTCTAGGTTTCTATTCCGTTTGAGTTAATTATACGTTGGCAGCACTACCAGGTAGCTTTTACCTACCATATATTCTAAACTTAACCTGTTTACGATGACTACTGCAGTTTCTATGAGATATACCATAATAATTGGCCATAATACCAGGAATTGCGATGGAGTGCCACTTTAGCTGTTATGAATGTTATTAAAATCAAAGCGATATGAATAATATACCATACTCATTCCTTTTATATTCTCGTAAGTACCTATGCTTTATAAAAATTGAATGAACATTTTAGTGCTGCTTTTAAAGCTGCTGTGCTCACCCATCAGTAGCTCAAGTAGAGATAGCTCGAAAAATCTCAACTTGAATATTTGTAGAAGGTGTCATGAAAATCATAGTATCGGAGATGCTTGAAACTGAAAGAAATAAAATAATCTGTGAATGTGTTGGATGCAATCTGGAATATTGATGAGAAATCTGGTATACGTATGAAATCAAGAAAATATAATATATTGAAGTATGGAACACTATTTATTACAATGCTGAGGTATGCTGAATTCTGCTAAAATTATAAGTGTGAATGTTTGTGAAGATGTTTCTTACTCAGTAACGGAAACTTGACTCTCTTTGGTCCTTGGAAGTCACTGTATTATTATAAGTCTCTCCCCACATTATATGGTCACTGGTATTCCCAATAATGAAATAAATGGATGCAGAAGGACATGACGTCATTCTCCAAGAAACCAGTATAAAACTTCTTAGAATGAGTTTTTGTTTTAAAGTTTCTTCCAGCCAGACAAGAAAAGAATTATAAAAAGTATTAATATCTATTACTGTCTTTAAACACTCAGTTAATCAGAATAGTTATACCAGACCAGATAAGTAAAAAGAAATGTGTACTAATACATTCTTTGCACTGATTTCTGAACTACGAAACCTTAATATTGAAACTTGTGTGGAACAGTACTCCCTTTCTGACACCAAAAATATTTGAAATCGGACCACGCAGTAAGAATTAACAGCTGAAAAACAATTTTATCTTTCATCCCCTTTCCTGAAGGATCCTCGCAAAATATCGGGCCACAGACAGATAGACATGAAAATTTTAAATAACAGTACAGCATCGATTAGAGAACGCCCTATTAGTTCAAATTTTCAAAGTATCTTCCATGTTCAGACTCTCGACTCTCTACAATTTTATTATATTGTATAGATTTATAATGTTTTCGAATCCAGTAGATAATTTGACGTGGTCTAGCTAGAGGTTATTTCTGAAATTTAACGAGTGTTTACGGAACCTGACCCTAGACTTCTTTTTCATTTGCGTCTAAAGAAAACCTTTATCATAGCTCATATAAAACCTACGGTATAATTTGACAGTTTTTGTAGCTATTGAGAGCTACGATTACGATTCTGTGCTGACACAATTGGAATAGCAGACTTGTCCCCTGGTGTATTGCATATCACCTCAAACAAGCATTAATACCTACAATAAAGAAATCTATGATCAAAATCTATTAAACACTAAATCTATGGTGCTCCCACGAGCTGTGCCACGAGCATTAAAAAAGACGTTTAAAAAAATCTTGAATTCTTAAAAGATTTATCAATATTCATCATTCATACCCATAAGTGCGTTTGATTTTAAAAAAAATGAGCAGTTCCGGCCCACAATGAGACGGAAGCGTAAGTACGTAAACCGGTAAAAAAATTAAAAGCACCCTTAGTGCACATCCCGTATGTGGCGTGCACAAGTGTGCACTTCAGGTTCGATTCCCATTTAGGGTAGTTTCACTCCCACTTAATTACCAAAAGGGTTGTTCCTTGTTCCGTAGCTGTTCCCTTTTAATATCCGGTTTCGGGTTCAACTATATGAATAGTAATTTTTTAAATAACAATATGATCCTTAATATTTTTATTAAAAAATAACCCATTCATTGATTTTATAATACAGACAGCGCTGATATAGTTATGATTTTATTTGAATGAAAATTCAAAACAAATATTTCATTATATATTCCTTACGTTGATTCCTGTCTGCTCAAATAGAAGTACCTAGTATTTACTGTCAAAACTACCTACTTAATGTCTAATTTAAGTGCATCTAGGACAATGACGAGTGAACTGGCTATGGCGTTCTTTTTGTGAGAAAGTAAATTACACACCCAAAAGTCTATAATATACTTACCTTCGCATTGTTCAATAGTATGTAAACATAAGGCACAGTTTCTGATAAGGATGACGTGTCATATACGAGTATACTATGTGTTGACTAGTGAAGTCATCAACCCGTCTTCGCCCAAACAAAACGACCTAACTTCTTACACAGTCTCAAAGAAAAAATGAACTTAATTCCTTTGACATAAACTTTATTTTCGAGTATTATGAACTTTAAATATTTTTTTAATAAGCAGCTGGTATGAACGCTGATGCAATGCCAACTGCAAAAACAATCTTGAACGTATTTTTTTATTTAGAACAATTTGTAACGTGGTCCACATGTTGTTGTTTTATAAACAAGAGCCTTAATATCTTTACTGTAAGTGTAAAGTTATGTGTTACATATTATAAAGCTGTATTTACACTTTTTACAACACATGTGGATACACAAAAGATAAGATTATTGTATCTATACTTAGTACTGCACTTATACCTATAAATTGTGATTACTAGATACAGTCTTCTACACGTTACTTTATATAAGATCAAAATCGTAATCTAATAGAAAATTGTAAGTATACTAGGGACCCGATGGCCGTCGAAACTTGACAGTAATTATTAGTATTTTAATTATTGCACTTTTTCTCCATAATTATCATTTTTAACTGCTTATGTCAAAGTTCACGTGTCTAATTTTCTTACGACGGGTAAACGGATTTTACTTCATGTATATTTAAATTGATTTATTTATGTTCCAAATTAATTCTGTAGTTTCGGCGTGATACTTATTCGGTTTACACACGGACAGATTGATATTTTTCAAAATACATATACAGCTTCTGTATCGATATATCTTCCATGTACCCAAAGATTTTCTATCCTCTACAGTTTTATTATAATTATAGATTATATTATAATGTGCCTGATGCAGATTTACAACTTCACTATGGCTTCTGTTTCAATTGTATAATTATAAAGATCTTGTTTCCACCTTCATTGTTGTGACTGGCACTGTACTGATGTAATTACTAGATAAACAAAATAACTAGTGTTATTGTGATCTGCGGTGTCTTCAACCAACATTGTTTCTATACTTCTATTATACAACTAATAGGTTGCATAGTTGTTGGCTCGCAGAAAAGGGTCAATCTGTATAAAAAGGAACGAAAGAAGAATGCTCTATTCTATGTTGAGACAAATACAAACGATATACAAATACAATTATACAATTATTAATCATTATGGTCGGTGCCATAGAATACTCGTATAACTAGGTATATTCAAACCAGAATGCGAGACTTTAAGCCCTTTGTGGTAATCTAATTAAATTTATCTCAATCCTTGAAACTTAGACTGTGGAAAATCAGGGTAAAAATTTGTAGCGCTACTTGCTGTGCCTATCGGTTTTACCCGAGTCATATTATGAACCCACTTTACAAAAGTTACTTAGTTTTCAATAATGTAGCTCCAAGATTTGTTGATCACCAAAATCAGGGTCAAAATTTGTAGCGCTACTTGCTGTGCCTATCGGTTTTACCCAAGTCATATTATGAACCCACTTTACAGAAGTTACTTAGTTTTCAATAATGAAGCTCCACGATTTGTTGATTATCAAAATCAGGGTCAAAATTTGTAGCGGTACTTGCTGTGCCTATCGGTTTTACCTGAGTCATATTATGAACCCACTTTACAGAAGTTACTTAGTTTTCAATAATGAAGCTCCACGATTTGTTGATCATCAAAATCAGGGTCAAAATTTGTAGCGGTACTTGCTGTGCCTATCGGTTTTACCTGAGTCATATTATGAAACCACTTTACAGAAGTTAGTTTTCAATAATGTAGCTCCACAATTTGTTGATCATCAAAATCAGGGTCTAAATTTGTAGCGCTACTTGCTGTGCCTATCGGTTTTACCCGAGTCATTTTATGAACCCACTTTACAGAACTAACTTAGTTTTCAATAATGTAGCTCCACGATTTGTTGATAGCTATCACTTCCTCTAAATGATACAACCAATCAATGAAATTAATAAAAAAAAAATGAAGCATGTTTCTGTCATTCATTCATTCGTTCACCACCATAGACAATCCAACTAGTGAAATTGTAAATTGGTTCATTATAGATTATTCATATCAGCTTTTGATGGTTTTGTTGTGGCTCCCGACACGGTCAATAATATTGAGTCAAGTCTGATAAATGTGAATGCGAGTTGGTTCAGTATGCATCCTTTGTTTGTGCACAGATGTGTGCATCGACGTAATGTACACATTTGTTGACATAAAGTTATTGATGACTATTTGACCGTCTCCTGAGCCCATTAAAGATTAAGGGTTTGTATTGTGTGTGGTTTAAACAGGTATATGGGAAAGTTTCTGAATACCAATATACCAATTCTGATATATTAAAACTATAGATACGTTACCGGTAGGCAGTAATGAGTCAGGCAATTACCTTACCTTTCATATAAAACTTATTTTTTTAAAATGTATAAATGATATGCTGTTTTTGAAAGCCGTGATGTTCGTGCATGACGTGTCTAATTATAATACGTCGTTGCTAAATACATGGTTGTTTGTGCTGTGGGGTATTTTGTTTTAATTTTATTTTGGCAGTTTGCTCGGCCGTATTTTCACTGGCCCTAGCAGAAAACCAGCGCTAACTCGCTAATTACGCGAAGTAGCATCAAAGCTGAGCTAGGGACCATTTTTGTCTCATGCGGGGATATCAATATTATCTGTTGCTATACCTAAGTACCTAATATATCATGTATTACTTTTATTGTGTCCTTGCTGAGAACAAAATAAATTATTTTTCTTTCTTTCTTTCTTTCAATCAAATCAGCCTATCGCAGTCCACTGCTGGACGTAGGCCTCTCCCAATTTACGCCACAATACACGGTACTGCGCCTTCCGCATCCAGTCCCAGCCTGCGACCTTTACCAGGTCGTCGGTCCGTCTAGCGGGTGGCTTATACTTAACGGCTTAACGTATCTTTCAAAATAAGGGAACGTTAAATACGAAATGTCACTAAATTGACATCCATCCGAGGACCGTCCAAAGCGAAAGTAGTTTACTGCAATGATCGTTTTACAGAACAAGACAGCAGCCAACGAGGTTCAAGCTCCCTAATCCACGTATAATAGTATATATTAGTCGACGGACCCATTGGACCTTAAAGTTTCGACCTCATCGATCGATCGATTGTGATCCATTGGACCTCCGTGTAAGGTTTGGACCGAAAAATTATTTGTCTGGACTCTTAAGTTCCATTAAATCCTCTATTAAAAAAAGGTCCAAATGGTAATAAAAGGTGAGGTCTAACGAGGCCATTTGGTATATTTAATATTTTGAGATCCAAATGGTCCTAAAAAGAGATCCAACAGGTACATTAACATTTTATATTTTCAATGAGGTCCAAACGGACCTAAAAATGAGGTAGAACGGGTATTTTTAAAATAGGGTTTAAACTTTGAGGTCCAACGGGTGCGTAGCCGTATATTGGAGTAGGTATGTTGACTCGTACTACTTATACGTGTATTATCCACACTGGTGCCTGATACCTGACACTTAATAAGAATAGCTTTGATAACACAAGTGTATTCTCCGTAGTACAACGGAAAATACATTTCGCGCTAATATTCCCACATTACCGTGTGAATAGGTATTTTGTTGTGACTCTATGGTGATTTAATGCCTTAGTTCTATGAGCGTAAGGTTGAAAATAGTAAAATATAGGCACTCGTCAGGAATTTATTCATTTTAATTACATACTTTGTTTCGAACATAATAATAATAATACGCCATACTTACTTACATCTTTTCGTTTAAAGGTGGAGAGATAACCCAGTGTCTACTTGTGTAGTGTTTTCAGACAAAATTCTGATTTCAAAAATGTACGGTCCCATGCAGTTCTCATTATTTAAAACATGCAATTTACGTCTGTTTCGCATAAAATGCATCATATATTATGTAAGAATAAAAGAGCTATAAATGAAACAAAATATAAAATAAACAACGTTTATTATTATGAAAATGAAGTCAAATGAGAGAAAATTGCGAGGATTATTTTCCGACGTCTCTCATCCTCTGTTTTAAAAGAATGTGTGTATATCCTACCTGGGTTGTGATCTAGTATATACTTATATTTTACTAGCGGACGTCACGCGGTTTCATCCACGTAGCTCCCGTTCTCGTGGGAATACGGGAATAAATATTGGGTATGTTACCCGGGAATAGTGTAGCTTCCCAACAGTGAAAGAATTATTCAAATCAGTCCAGTAGTTTCGGAGCCTATTCGTTGTAAAAAAAACTCTTTCCTCTTTATAATATTAGTATAGAAGTGTCAAAGTTGGTGAAGATGTTTGGTTGTTTGTTATTCAATTACGCTCTTACGGCTGAACGAATCAGGCTTGGAGGGTCAGGAATAGATTCTAGTCTGGAATAACACATAGGCTTTTTATCTTTGAATTACAATGATATTTAAGTAAAGATATGCTACCTTCATACAAACAGCGTTCAGTTTTTGTTGAGTTATAATTTCACGTGCTTACCTATCGGTACTTAATAGATTTCATCTATGAATGCGATAGAGAATACAAAACGTTTAAAACAGAGAGGGATAGCTATCTGTGTCGTTTTGCACACAGCAGCAGCCCACAACACGACTTGTTTCGCTCGCAGCTATTAGCCGACTAAATGGAATTATAACAATTGTGTGACTTTGTCCGCAACAATTTTTGAGCGCTAATGCGATATCTACCTCTTTTTTACTGTAACATCATTGTTGAATTAAGTACCTTCGTTTTGGATGCAGGAAGAGGAACAAAATTCCACGCAGGGAAGTGTCCCCAACTGGATGTTTCCCGGGGAACCATCTAATTGTTACCGGCATATCGATCGATCTTTAAAATCATCAATCATCAGTAATAGTTACGATATTCATTGTCTCATTCACAGTCGTGAACGAATATTATTGTCCGCACAATAACCATAACATCCGAAGTTGAAGGTATAATCGCATTGTAGTGTAAGCGCACGTCACTTTAAAGCGGCCACTTGACTGGAAGTGTCAAGATACTTTCACGGTTTGCGCCCATGTCAGTCTTATTGTAGGATCGCAAATTGGCCTTTCAGTAGGACATTATTGTGTTAAGTTGTT
This sequence comes from Miltochrista miniata, assembly GCA_933228765.1. NCBI lineage: Eukaryota > Metazoa > Arthropoda > Insecta > Lepidoptera > Erebidae > Miltochrista > Miltochrista miniata. The sequence continues at coordinate 32,868,736 of OW121747.1, read as the reverse complement.
GCAATAAGTACGTTATATTTTTCTGCGATGATTTATTGATAGATGACTGAAATTGTATTATTACCGAAGATTTAATAAGGAATGACAGTAATAAGCTTTGTAAAATTCGCTGATAATGCTATTTTCGTTATGATTGTGTCATATGGAAGAGCTTGAGGTACTACAGTAGTTAAAACCTATGAACAATACCAAGCAGAATCGTTTTAAATTTCATTCAGAACGAAGAGACAGAATTATTTAAAAACAAATACACTCGAGAGCAATGAATCCGGGTCACTTAAAGAATCCTAAAAATCTCGGAAACTAAAAATGCTAGGTTAATGCAATAAATTGTATTTAATAGACAATGTAATACTCCTTAAATGAAGGTATTAAAACTTCTTAGTTATTGTAAAGTTATATCATAAAAAAATCAAATTTGAAAAAGGGCCACTTTCGAAGATGGAACTACGAAATTACAGCATTTGGTGTTGCTTTTGTTTGTAATCTGTCATTTATGTGGGTACATAAACCATGTTGATAGTGCTCTATATTCATTAATCAAGCTGAAATTATGTCGCTTACGCCTGAAGAATGCACCAGAATACTTACAATGCTGGAAACCCGCCGGAGTCAGCGCGATACAGCCAGGACTGTCGGTGTGTCGCTGTCAACAGTACAAAGAGTTCTCCGACGTTACGAAGAAACTGGTTCTAACCTACGCAGACCAGGAACGGGCAGAACCAGGTGTACCACAGCACGAGAAGACCGATACTTGGTGAACACCATGCTTCGAAATCGCTTTCTCACAGGAACTGAACTCACCAATCAGTTTCGACGCCTCGGAGGAAGTAACCCAAGTGCATGGACAGTAAGACGTCGGCTTGCTGAATCTAACTTAAAACCCCTTAGACCTGCAAACGGCCCTAAACTGGAGCGTGGGCATCGTATTTCGAGACTAAGGTATGCCCAGAGCCACGTAAATTGGAGTATTGAAGATTGGTCAAAAGTTATGTTCTCCGACGAATCAAAATTTATGCTCTACAAGCACGATGGAAGACACAGAGTGTATCGAAGACCAGGGGAAAGATTCAAGCAAGCATGCATCGAAGAAAAAGTAGCCTACGGTGGTGGGTCTGTACTTGTGTGGGCCGGAATTTCTTCTGAAAGTCGCACAGAGCTGGTGATCATAGAAAACGGCTCTTTAACTAGCGTAAGATATGTGGAAGAAATCCTCAATGATCACGTTGGTCCATTTATGGTCAATTTAGGTGAGGATGCTATATTTATGCATGACAATGCCCGACCTTATACAGGTAGGATTGTGAATGACTACCTTCAAGAGATGAACATTACTCGTATGGAGTGGCCAGCGCGCAGCCCGGATATCAACCCGATCGAGCATGCTTGGGACGAGCTAGGCAGATGCGTAAAACAACGAAACCCTCCCCCAATCACGCTTCGTGAGCTCAAAATTGCTCTCACAGAGGAATGGGAGAATATTCCCCAAAATCGTATGGAACTTGGTGTACAGCATGCCAAACCGCGTAAACGCAGTAATGGAAGCACGAGGAGGCAATACGAAGTATTAAAATTCAAGAAAATCGTAATAAAGTTCAAAAATTTCATGTTTCCTATTTTTGTTTTAAGGAGAGATCGGCAGTTTTTTCTTTATGTAATTTTGTGTTAATAAAATGTATGGTGACTCATATTTTTTTTACTTTCATTTAAGGAGTATTACATTGTCTATTAAATACAATTTATTGCATTAACCTATCATTTTTAGTTTCCGAGATTTTTAACATTCTTTAAGTGACCCGGATTCATTGCTCTCGAGTGTATTAGAGAAATAACCTCACCGTCAAATATATTACTTAACATCACAAGTTGTTACAAAAACATATTTTCATAAAAGATATTAATTGGTATAAGTAAGTAAATTAAAGGCAAAATAATAATCAAACATCACTTTTTACTTCATAGCCGTCAATTCCTAAGCCGCTTAATTTTATTTGAGCAGTCGTTTGGCCCCTGAACTACACGGATATAAAGTCGAAGAGGATCTGACTTTTTAAATTACTTTCGTCTTGAATTATTGTCCGTTTTATTTGATTTTTTTAGAAACTGTGTAAAAGGTATTCATGTAGTTATGTACATATTTATCATAGTATATTTTGATTTCAAAAGGCAAAAACGGGACCCTATTCATAGGACTTCGCCGTCCGTCTGTCTGTCCATCACGAGGCTGTATCTCAGGAACCGTGAAAGCTAGAGAGCTGAAATTTACATAGATACTTAGTTGTATATAATACTAAAATAAAAAAGATACTTTAAATATTCCATACAACAAACGTGATATTTTGCCGTTTATTGGTACAGAACCCTCCGTGCACAAATCTGACTCGCACTTGGCCGGTTTTACTTTTGTGCATTGCAGTTGGTCACAGATCAATATTTAACATTAAACACTTTATTGTACGCCAAATTTTGATGTTAAAAATTGACAATGGGATACTCCCATTTTGAAAAAATACTTTTTGCTTGTGAATGCCTTGCACCTTCCACGCAAAGTATTAACTTTATTCTTTGTCACATCTAGCATCGACAACCGTAGTTCCTCGTTCTATGCTTGTAATTAATTAGTACCCACCTCTCTCCGTTTATTTCTTCAAAGCATTTAAATTGGGCATCTCAAAAAACATTTGTGTAATAAGTATTCAGAGGTTCTTCAGAGGGCTTAAATGTCAGAAATAGACAAGTCAAAGTAAATGTACCATCAAATTTAAGCCTACCCACGCACTGTACCTTTATACATACCTATGTACCGAGCTAATAATAGTCTACTGATTTCATAAAAGCGTTTATTATGTTCAAAATATAATACAGATGTATTTAGTGTATTGTGAAAGTACCTGAAAGTATTAGAAATCATAGCTTTCAGTACCTATTGAATGTATAGAGTCTTACACGGAGAGTTATAAAGGCGATCGTTGAGTTGGTTATTCACCAAGCAATTCAATTTGGACACTCCTTTTACTCCTTCGTATATCAGTACCTAAGTGAAAAGGTCAAACCAAACTATCCAGTACTTATCAATACATAGTGAGGAGTCAATAGCGCCAATAGACCGTACTTCAAACAATACCTGGCTGGCGATGTTAAAAATTGTTGACAAAATACAACCGGAGCGCTCCATTGTTTCAAGAACATTAGACCGATTAATGTAGACTTACCTTTTTTCCATTTTCATTTTATACTACGAAGAATGTGTGATGAGCCTTTATAGTGACAATACGTCGAAGTACTTACATGAATGACAGTACTGCCAGATTGAGATTGTTATCCAGGAACATCGGTAACAATCGTGTCTCACTTGTATTATCAACTTTGTTCACAATCAATTAATGTACCTAGACTTACTTTTTTTCCATTTTTATTTTATACCTACTACGAAGAATGTGTGATGTGCTTTTATAGTGACAATACGTCGAAGTACTTACATGAATGACAGTACTGCCAGATTGAGATTGTTATCCAGGAACATCGGTAACAATCGTGTCTCACTTGTATTATTAACTTTGTTACGATGTAATAAATGCCATTGTTCTACGGACAGCAAAACTTAGGTATGTACAAACTATATCTGGCTGTACAATGGTGCACAGGGGCCCATCCATGGGTCACTGTGTCAAAGCTACTTCCACCAATTTATTAAATACTAGCGGACGTCACGCGGTTTCACCCGCGTAGTTCCCGTTCCCGTGGGAATACGGGAATTAAATAAAGCCTATGTTCACCGCAAAGAGTGTAGCTTCATAACAGTAAGAATTTTTCAAATTGGTCCAGTAGTTCCGGAGCCTATTCGTTACAAACAAACAAACAAACAAAAAATCTTTCCTCATTATAATATTAGTATAGATTAGTAATAATTTTGGAACTTTTTACACAACGGCGAATAGTCCAAATTAAGCTTATGCTAAGTAAAGGGTCCACAGTCTCCACACATCTAATAAACATACATACCTATATGTATATGTAAATATTTTTAAATTTATATCTACATATTACTTATACATTATTCAGGAAATCGGCTTTTCTGGCTTAGACGATATTACTATATAGCTTCTAGCCTAGAACTGCGACCATTCCAGAAATATCAAAAAACCTCGAAACATACAAATGCTGAGCACTCGAATATTTCTCCCTACTCGGTATTTGAACCAGAGGCTTCAGCACAGCACCCCTCCAACCAAACCGCCAAGATAGTTAATTGAAGACACTGTAGTACATACATAACATACCTCAACTCTATTTATGTAGATTTTATGACCTCATCAAAAATAATCATTTGCCGTTAGTGAGAACGTACCGTGCGAACAGTACAACAATCGATCTTAAAACCTCCATGCTTGTTAATGGCGCCTAACTTACTTCTTTCGTATTTTGCAGAGTTAAGTAATACAGTAACTAGGCATAATAGTGTCATCCTAAAAAGCCTAATACCAATTTAGTTTTTGAATGTAATTGGGTCATAACCCTAAACTTTGAACGCGTGAAAATCGTCTTGGATGGACCGGAGTCGGACTCCCTCTGTTTGAAACCACACGATATCCTAAAATTTGTCTATGTTCGGGAGTCACGGATAAAACCTCCGAATAAAAATAATCCCAGGACTTCTGACACAGACTTTGTCTCGCTATCTTTATCACTTCTTTTTGAGAGGCGGCGGTGAACTATCCCACTTCTTCGAGGGCGTTTATCCACCGTCTTGGTAAGACATTACCCTTAGATCAAAAAGTGTAATGCAGACAAACCTGACTTCAAATAAAGAGATTATAAAAACATGGGTTCAACTAACAGATTATAGAACTAAAGACACGATGCTCACCAAACATGAAAGTGAAGCCAATAAAGCAAATACTAAAGACAAAAGTGAGTACTGTAACGCGGCAGTGCTAAACGCTGTTCATAATGTAATGAGTGTTTTCTCATTTATCGTTAAAAATGCCGTCTTTATGATGGCGGCATTATTCACATATTTACTTGCTAAAGAGTCTATGCTGTACCACAAATTATATATAACTAGCTGACCCGCGCAACTTCGTTTGCGTGACAAATGAAGAACCGCTCGACCGATTTTGTGCAAACTTCACATAAACCATCTACTAAATAGTCCGAACAAAGCCTAAACATTTGGTTTGGATAGGTGACCCCGATCTCGAGTTATAAAATTACAACGAAAAGTGGCATTGATTTTTATATATATAGATATATTCTATAAGTACTCACTTTTGACTTAAGTATTTGCTTTTTTGTCCTGACTTTCTTGTTCGATAAGTGTCATCTGCGTTTAATTCTATAATCTGTGGGTTCAACTAATGACCTTTACAAAGGAGGTCATAATAATAATATATTACTCTACCTCTGCGAGAAGGATATTTTATAGAATCAATAATAATATTGGTACTGTTGATTTATTTAAATATATGATAACGTGAATGGAATGTTTGACTAATAACATTTTACTGAGCGAAATTTGAGCAGATGCGATTGTTTTGTATATTCGAGTACATTGGTTACAAAATGCAGCTGAGTAATGGCGAATATAATAAACAACATGACAGTTTCATTTATGTACCTAGCTTTTTACAATAGTATAGGTATCATGAAACTTATAGAATGCTTTGAAGTTTGCTGCAAATACGTTTCCACGTGCAACTTCACTGTAGATCACTGTTTTTAGGGTTCCGTACCCGAAGGATTAAAACAGGACCCTATTCATGTGACTTTGCTGTGCGTCTGTCTGTCTGTCTGTCCGTCTGTCTGTCCGTCACGAGGTTGTATCTCAAGAACCGTGATAGCTAGAGAGTTTAAATTTTGACAGATAATGTTTTTCTGTCGCCACTATTACTAAAAACAGAAAAACAATAATTAAACGATAATCATAGATGTATTGATCACCTTGTATTCTTAAAACATGACCTCTTATTTTGTGTTTATTAAATACTAGCTGATCCCCGCGGCTTCGACCGCGTAGAGGTCGGTTATCGCGAAAAATCATAACCCTCTTTTGGCTGCAGTCGGTTAAAAAGTAGCCTATGTCCTTTCCAGGACCTCGAACTATGCCTATACCAAATTTCATCTCAATCGCTGCAGCCGTTTAGGTGTGAAAGCGTAACAGACGAAAAGACTAACAGACAGACAGATAGATAGTCAGACAGACAGAGCTACTTTCACATTTATAATATTAGTAAGGATGGTAGGTTTAGAACCCCGGGTAGGGCTTACAACCCCGGGTTCTTCAAGAGGAGCGTGAAGAGGCACATCGCAGGGCCGCCAACTCGAGGGCCACTGTCGAAAGTCTTAAGGACTGTGAGACTGGCCCCCAATCGCTAGATGCGCCACGGCTTACCATCAGGTTGGTGGCGACGTCAATTTGGCGAGCTGAATATTAAAAAAAAAGACCTGATCTTACCCCTGCATCACTCTACGGTTGACTGGTGGTAGAAAAAGGTCAAGGCATTTATTAAGTCCAGTATTACTAGTGTAATTAAGTCCGCTTATTAAGCCGCACTATTTAGTCCTTCATAAGAGCGTGGCCAAGTTTGAAATAAATTAAGAAAATAGGTACTCAATACACCAAATCCAGTTTCGTTAATTTTATTTAAGAGGGATTTTCTTCTTAAGGCTTTACAATAACCAGGTTTTAGGGTGAGATAGAAAATCTCAATAAATAAAGTATTTTTATTTGAAAAAGCCTCAATATATACACAGTCGTGTAGATACATATCAATCAACTTTGGCCTTGTAAAACGTTGGCTACTGAACAATGTAAGCACCTATTAAATCATTATCGATTCTGATCTACTTGCCTTTTAGTAGTTATAGATCACAAGGGCATGTAAAATGACAAAAATACAAGAAAATGTCTAAAATAAAATTTATTCTCTTTGAGTTTTTAAATTTGTTTTTAGATTTGTTAAAATTGACGTGCCGATAATATACTTCAATTCCTGAACTCCTATTCTGTGACAAAATTTCGTTTTGATATTTTTAAAAATCATATAGGATATTGACATCCTAAAGAAAGATTCCTAGTAAAGAGTTCAAAGTATAAAAAACCTCTTTTTTAAATAATTGTAGTAAAAGAACTTATTTTTAAACATTATTATAGTCAAAGAGTAGGTAAAACATCCTATCTGCAAGTAAAGAGATCAAAAGTATAAAGAACATTATTTAAGCCACAGAGTAGGTAATATAATAGTACAAAACATCTAATATGCAGTAGCACTAGCAACTTGCGTAAAGATACTTCTTACTTCTTATCTGACTGACTATTCAAAGTGTATCTAACAAACTTACATATTTTGCGCACACTCAAGTGACAAACAATGAAATTAATGCCTATTACGTTTGACAAATTCAAAAATGTTAACAAATAACGTAGGTACCTATGTCGAGAACACGGTCAAACATTTCTCAACACAGATGGGTGGATTGAGGAAACGAATTTAAACTAATTGTACCTATGAAAAAAGGAAAGATAACAAATTAACATATCTGTATATTGAAGGTCCAAATGGTACTAGAAAATTAGGTCCTGCTGGACCATTTAGTAAATTTAATATCTTGAGGTCTAAATGGTCCTAAAAAAGAGGTCCAATGGGTACGTTAATATTAGGTGCTTACACATCAAATTGGCGTTTTTCGTACTGGCCACTTTAATTACGATTTTCTCCTCTTTGGTAAGGAATTCCAAATTCAAATTTTCCCAGCTATTTACTCATGTATTTATCCTTCGATGACCGTCATTCATTTGTTTTTTTCTTCTGTTTTTTTCTGTTTGCGTCACTCATTTTACAAAATGGAAAACTTAAAATATCGCATTATTTACGAGTACGAGTTCCGCCGTGGCACTAGTGCTGCGGAAACGACTAGAAGGGTGAATGATGTGTATGGCGGTCATGTTGCAAAAGAAAACACAGTTCGTTTTTGGTTCCAACGTTTTCGTTCAGGAAATGTCGACCTGCAGAACAAGCCCCGTGGACGGCCTGAGACTCAAGTTGATAATGAAGTATTGAAGGCTATTGTGGAAGCGGATCCATCGCAAACCACGTCCGAGTTAGCTGCAGGCTGCGGTGTTAGTGATAAAACTGTTTTAATTCACTTGAAGCAAATTGGGAAGATTAAAAAGCTTGAAAGGTGGGTACCTCACGAATTGACTGAAGCAAACCGGCAAAAGCGCGTCGACTGCTGCGTTACATTACTGAACCGGCACAATAATGAAGGTATTTTAAACCGAATCATTACCTGTGACGAAAAATGGATTCTTTACGATAATCGAAAGCGCTCAGCGCAATGGTTGGATCCTGGCCAGCCAGCCAAATCCTGCCCCAAGCGAAAATTAACCCCAAAAAAGTTACTTGTAAGCGTTTGGTGGACTAGTGCCGGTATTGTTCATTACAGTTTTCTCAAATCTGGCCAGACTATTACGGCTGATGTCTATTGTCAGCAATTGCAAACCATGATGGAAAAGCTAGCGGCTAAACAACCTAGGCTGGTCAATCGCTCCACGCCACTGCTGCTTCACGACAACGCTAGACCACACACTGCACAACAGACGGCTACCAAATTAGAAGAGCTTCAATTGGAATGTCTAAAACATCCTCCGTACTCCCCGGATCTTGCTCCAACAGATTACCATTTTTTCGAAATTTGGACAACTTCTTGCAAGGGAAAAAATTCAACTCTGATGGGGCAGTCCAAATCGCCTTCACAGATTTTATTGATTCCCGTCCGACTGGTTTTTTTAGAAAAGGGATCAATGAACTACCTATGAGATGGCAAAAGTGCATAGAAAACAATGGTTCATACTTTGATTAATTAAATATATTATATTTAAAAATATTCGACTTTTTGTTCCTCCTATACAAAACGCCAATTTCATATGTAAGCACCTAATATTTATATTTTCAATGATGTCCAAACTCTGCCTACCCCTTCAGGGATAAAGACGTGACTATAACATGTAAATCTTATCATATCTGGTAACTATAGTCGCTAAAAGCACGAAAAAACCATATCTCCTTTTTAGGTTCTCCAGAAACATCCAATTAACTAGTAGATAGAAGTCTTAGAGAAATAAAATTAGCTAACCTTCTACTTAAACATAAATTCAACATAATAAGTATTTTCCAACATTGGCTAAGCTTTCCAATATCACAAGCTTTTATATCTAGAAAAAGGCAAAGCGCTATAAAATTATAAAATTAAACATATGTTTGCTTGTTTAAACTGCGTCGCAAAATAACGATTCTTGCGCAGTTTTCCCATAGTTGATAACATCAAATTCAACTTCCAACTGCTGGTAATTGAGATATACAATGAGATGCTGCAAGGGCAACAACAGCAAACAAGATAGGCTACATAAATAAATTAATCATGTTATAGACACACACACATACGCACATGGGCTTTGTTTGAGTTTAAAAAATTGGAATATAAACAGTTTACGGCTTGACCAAGTTTCTGATAAATAAATATTGTGGGATATTCTCACACAACGCTATCTATCTAACCCAAATTATGCTCACTATAAGCTTTCCAATATCACAAGCTTTTATATCTAGACATTATAAATACTCATAGAAACAGCCAAACTCCGAAACGAACATTTTGTGTGGTGCACAAAATATTTGATCCGACTCGTATGGTATGGTTTTGTAGTTATAATTAGATCTATGTACCTACCTATCATTGAAAAACAAATATCCGTATTTGCCAAGAATAAATCTTGAGTACAATTTGATTGTAAAAAATAACACATAAAAAGGTGTAAGTATTATTAGTAAAACAGATGATCTTGTATTATGGAACGCAGAATATTTGCTTATTAACTGAAACTAGATCAAGAGGCAGCTATTTTGAAAAATATTGTGTAATATCAGTGAAAGTCTCTTCTAAATTCATCCAACAAAAATGTTTTCAATGCTTTTTTTAAGTTAGAGCACCAAGTCACAAACAAACACACATTCAAAACAAAACAAACATTCAAAAATTTCAAAAATAAACCATATTAAATTTGTCGCTTGTCTTTTGTTCCAGGTAAGCTACGGCTGGTATTAACAATACATATTTGGACATTACAAACAGATACTTTTAATTATTTGTAAGTACTTAGATGTGTAGATACGCCAAACTATAATATGTATATATGTATGGCGATGTCGAACCATGTGTTCAGAGGAGGAACGGAGTCATGGCCATATCAATTAAATTCTTAACATTATTACGTTTGTACTTATTCTATGTGATGGTATTGAAACTACTCGCTTTTATCACAGTGTAATGAGAATTGATTAAGCTGTGCTTTTAACTGAAGTGTTTTATTTACGAGAGGGAAAATCCTCATGGATGCTATGCCGGACCTCTACCGACTACGGTACTACCAGCCTACGGTTGGAAGCCCCGGGTAAGCTCTCGGAAGGATACGTCAGGACTTCCAATAGATGTTTTTAACTGTCTCATTTAATGTTTGAAGATCCAAAGATTACTGAAAATGAGGTCCAAGACCCAATGAGGCACATTGGGTCCAAACGAAGGACATAAAAATGAGGTCGTACGGGTATTTTAACACGGGATATTTTTAAATGCACATCTGTATAATTATTCTGCACACTAGGTAACTCCACTAATTTACTGAATGCAAACCTGAAAACTAAATGCTGTTCAAAAAAACCGATTGCTTAACTAAACATGTCCTACTTAAAAAACGTAAATATTACTCACAACGAAATGACCTTTTTAATCGAATTCACACCAAAAATGTGGTTCGTACACCGAATATATGATTTGTAAAACAGAAATACGAATTGTATATCAAAAATACTAACTTGCACTCTAAATTGTACAATCGTATAACGGAATAGGTTAGGTTAGGTTAGATTTTTATATTTTTTATCAATAAAGTTTAATTTTGTAGAGGTGACTGATAAAATTCGGTTTTTATTTAGAATAAATGATGTTCCTAAAAGTAGATTAGGTGATGGTTTATATTTTTGTTGAACTAAGGAATTTTTAGATATACTATTTTGATAATAGTTATTCGTTCAGTAAAATAGTTATGCCAATATATAAAACAGTGTAATGAATTTGATTTATTTAGTGTGCATAATTAGTGTGCAAGTTAGTATTTTTGGTTTAACTTTTAAAGATTTAGTTCGGAAAAGAATTGAAAATTGAAAAATAAAATTAACTTAGCACAAAGTAATAGGTAGTATATTTAGTTGTATATCAGATTTTATTGAATGTAATACTGAAATCGGCGCCAAGTAAAACTATAGGTTTAGGTAGATATTATTAATCTCTCATAGAAATATTGGCACCGACTTCAGTATTACAGTCAATAAATCTGATATAAAACTAAATATACTTCCTATTACTTTGTGCTAAGTTAATTTTATTTTTCAATTTTCAGTTTTTGTTTGAAGTCGGTTTTTTTTTTGTTAAAATTTTTTTTTTCATGATTTTCAGTGACGGTTGGACTGAAATTATATCTGTCTAGAGGTAATGTTCTCCCCAATACAAATTAATCAAGCCCAAACACAAGATAACTGCTGTAAATCGTTAAGGAATTCCCTCGGTTCGAGGGATTTCTTCGATTTCTCCAGGATCCCAGCATCCGATTCTGACTTCCTGTATATGGGACCACATGGGAAGCACCAGCTTTCAAACAAAAAAAGAATTTTCAAAATCGGTGAACTCCTTCTAGCGATTTGCCGGTAACAAACTTAAAAAGAAATACAGACGAATTGAGAACCTCCTCCTTTTTTGGAAGTCGGTTAAAAAGGGAATATACAGATATCGATTTAAATACATGCCTTTTCATATTAGGGTCCAAACTTTGAGGTTCAACGGGTCCGTAACCAAAAAACGGTTTTAACCTTGATTAACCTTGGATGAAGCAAAATGGTGGCTAATTTGTATTTGAGTTTGAGTAGAATTAAAAAAAACCTACGTTAAGTGTTCTGGCACTTTTATGTGATGTGTAATTTCGACAATTTCACACGGTTTTGTCATCTGTGCGAATGTATTTCTTTTAAGATGTATGTAATTTTTTGACACATTTCAGTATTCTATGAACTAAATCTTAGTGAAATGCGTCTTGTAGTTCTAGTAAGTACAATTCTAAACGCAGGTGAAGGTTATGCCCCTTTTTTAACATGAAGAAAATCCTATGTGAAAGCAACGCTGGACGCCTACTGTTGGGAGCCCCGGGTGAGCCATGAAAGGATGACCCCAGGACTCCCAACAGAAGGTCATGCCCGAACTTATAAAATATTTTGCCATTAATCTACTAACCGAACAAATACTTGAAAACAACCAATAAATTTGCTTGAAAGTAAGTATCACCTAGGTGTTGTCGTGTCACCAAAAAAGTTTTTTACTACTGTATTTTTTACGTCCCACTTTAGCGTAATATTGTTATTATGTGAAAATTATGGTGCCTCCACGTTAATGGCCGACGTAATAGTTACACATTATTGTGGTAGATTACTCACACAGTGCCAACTATACGTTGCAGGGAAACGAGGATCTTGATTTTCGTGTAATCCCTAGTAATATCAAAAAGTATTTTTTTAATATTCTTAACCTATTTGAAATAATGTCTCAAGTCATCCTCCACCGATCTATAAAAATGTAAACGTTATAACCTCAATTTATCTATACATACACATTTTTGTCTGTTTCTCTGTTTGCTTTGCTTTGTCCGGAAGGATCTCGAAAAGTTCTCAATAGATTTGATTCAAATTTGCACAAATATTAACTAGGGGTAGGGTCTTCAAATCTATATCTATATCTATTCTATATATATAGAATAGATATAGATATTAGGGATATATATATATATATATATATATATATATATAAATCAATGCCACTTTTCGTTGTAATTTTATAACTCAAGAACGGGCTCACCTATCCAAACCAAATGTTTAGGCTTTGTTCGAACAATTTAGTAGATGGTTTATGTGATGTTTGCACAAAATCGGTCGAGCGGTTCTTCATTTATCACGCAAACACAGTTGCGCGGGTCAGCTAGTAGGCTTTATATTATTACGCTACATATCCTAGGGGCTAAGCAGAGAGCAAATAAATTGGCATTATAACGTAATTTTCACGCGTACGAAGTCGCGGGCAACAGCTAGTCATGAATAAAGTATGAAAATAGCTGCAAATTTAATTGCAATTTTATAAAAAATGGTTAGCTACTTGTCCTTGACACTGTGGCACGGTTTTTTTTATCTTAGCTAGTGCAGTTATTGTAGTACAAATGAAATTTTGACACAGTTACAGATTTACGTTATAGAAGTGTGACAGATTTTGTGTCTGTAAATAGTACATGTTCTCTAATGTTATTTTTAAACTATTGCGGTTTTTACACTCATACATTAGAATTCGGGACTTCATGCGAAATACTTTTTACTTACATGCACCTACGTTTTGGACACGTTGCAGCGCCCGTGTCCGAAATGTAGGTGCATGAAAGTAAAAAGTATTATTATTTTAATTTTAGTATTATTATTTAAAAAAAAAATAAGTATTAGTCCCGAATTCTATAGATATGACTACATGTTCTCTAATCCCAATTTAATACAGTTTCAGCTGTGAAAGAACAAACTTTTAACTGAATACGTACTTTGTAAACGAAACACGTATTTATCTACTTAATTTTTTACTTTTAATTCCTTCAGATACGGATAGTCGAAATGCGATCGTGCGTGCGATTTTTAATTGAATAATATGAACCGGAGTAGTTTGAAACTGTATTCAAAGTTGTGTTTTGTCTATTAACGACGACTGATGTGTGTCATCATTATAATGGGTAGTTGAAATCAAAATAAAAGGTAGGAGTCCGGCATAGCATCCCTGTAGGATATTCCAGGCGTTTAAAAAATGCTATACTTATGAACGTCAACATTATTGTCTTTACTTTTATTTTTAAGTTCAGTGTGTAGCGCCTCTGGTGTTGCAAACGTCCATTTGCTACGGTAACCAACCTTCCAGTGGACCGTAAGCTTTTCTCCCACCTAAGAAGTATAAAAATAAAATTACATTTATTGCCAGATTCGCAAGACAAGCTTTACTGTACAGCCAGTGGGAAAAGAACCTGGCATTAAAAAATCTAACAACGATTATTGTAGAAAAATATCAACCCAGTAGTTTGAAATGGAATGTGGATGGATTTAGCAGCGAACATCAAATATGTTTCAGTAATTTATATGGCCTATGATGCTATGACATAGTTTCCACACCGCGGATAATCTAATTAGCGGGAGGTACCCAAGTTTGCCTTGTCATAGAGATATACATAAGGGAAACTGGGGACACTTGATCCCCCCTTTTGTTTTTTATCCCTAATTTCTATATTGAGTATCCGTCTAAAAAATTATTGGTACTAAAATACGTGAAATTTATTTACTTATAATTGCTGTAAGAGCCAAAGATATGAATATCTAAATTTAGTAGTTATTTGACTAAAATCAATAATAAGAAATCGTACCATGTGTCCCCTATATACGTAAGACTTGATCCCCCCGGTCTGGATGACTTGATCCTGGGGGAACAAGTCTCCCATATTTAGGGTCACATGATACCTTTACTAAGGAGTTAAATAAAAAATGTCTTGTCTGTTTATTCATTTTCGAAATCACATATTTCTTCATATATCTATCTATATCACGGTTTATTGGTAGCGCTCGTGGCCCCGCGGTTTCAGTGTTCTGTAAACGATCACTGCAGTAGCGACTTTCACTAAGAGCCAGTCCTTGGATGGGTGACCATGCATGTGATCACTTTGTGACATTTATTTGAGCGTTTCCGTGCTTCGGAAGGCACGTTAAGCAGTTGATCCCGGTTGCCAGTAAAATGGCAGTCGTTAAGCTAAGTTGAAAGCCTTTCTAGGCGGCTTGAAAAATTTTAACAGCACAACTGGTTTGCTCCACCGACCATCGGTTCTCCTACAGAGATGTGGCCAGCCCACTGCCATTTCAAGACGTATGCTTCTGCGAGCTATGTCGACCACTCTAGTTCTCTAACGGAGAACATCGTTCCGGATCTTATCCCTCAGAGACATCCATAGCACAGCTCGTTCAATTGCTCGCTGTGCGACTTTAAGGGCATGGACTAGCTTTATTTTCGATCCCTGGCACCATTTTTCGGGCATCTTCTCTGGTTTTGTCGGCTCTTGGCATATTGTTCTGCATTGAATTGAAAAAAAAAAGGTAGGGGACACTTGAGCCAGGTGGATCAAGTCTCCCATAATAAAGTGTACCAAGTATACCCTGAGCTATTTGAGGTTATAAACAAAAATATTTTCAAATGTCTATAATATTACCACATTATTACGTAAAGAATTGCTAATAATATAGATAATGACTCGTATTAAATGCATACACACTTAAAAGTCCTATTTTAAATAAATGTTTAGTCACAATAAAAACTAATCAAAATTTTCTTTCTGCCGCAACAATTACTTACTCGCCCGCCATTTGCCAAAGTGTCAAATATGATAGGTTTACCATCTTTAGAAAGTTATCGTGTACCATATACAATCGATATTGCCACTATAAAACTAAATACGGCTTATACAGGTTCTGTAAATCTTGTGTACCTAGTCTCCCGTAAGGATCAAGTATCCCCAGTTTCCCCTATAATTACAATTCCTAATAGTTGTAACCTACCTATGTTCTATATCTTTTTACCTACGGGTATCAAGATTTTACACAAAAATTTGTGTCAGAATTTCTTTAAAAGACACTTTTAAATCATGGAGTAAATGCAGTTTTGTTTTGGGTTTTTACTAATAAGTAGGAAGGTAAAAATGTTTAGTACCCATATCGTAAGCAAAACTGGGCAATAGCTTAGATCCTTTCAATTTAGTTTATGTAAAGAACGTAATAGTGACTGACAATCTTCAATTTCTGACTTAATTTTTTATTGTGTGAGTTAGATCTCCTCGTCGTATTTTCCAATAGATTTTTACCAAACTTGTTTTAATTTATATAAATAAATATAATAATAATTTATTTGATAAATGTTTACATAAATAATTACAATGTAGGCTTATTTTGAAAAATTCTTAAAGTAATTAATTAATCTCTAGCATGCATTCATATACATATAAGTGTTTACAAAATTTGAAGATGGTCAGTCAGTAATATATAATTGGTTCCATTGTGTAATAGCGATTTATCTGGTCTAGGTTTTAAAAAACCTGTGTTTCAGACTACAGCTGTTCTACTTTTTTTACAATTCGTGTATCTATGCTATAAATATGACGTCTGACGTATATAGCTTCCAGAATACAAGCTTATAATAATAATAATATAAAATACAATTAATAACTATTTATACTAAGCTACGAAAATCTTATCATTTTCAAATTTTCAACAGCAGCAGTTGTGGTGTAACGTGGACGATACTCAGGTTACTTTATGTTATTGTAATTAACATAAAATTATTTTTTTGATTACTCTCCAGATATTTTCCTATTATCTAGAATTAACATAACCGTTGAATTTCATATCATTGGATTCTGGAACCTACATTCTTATGCAAATTATTTTCGCGATATCTCCACTGTTTAAAAAAGAAAAAGAGTGGCCGTGAGTTTAATTGCCATGTTATTTTCTCTCCGGCTCTACCTGTTGCATTGCAAATCTGGCAATAAATTTAAATGTAGAATCAATCACTTTGATGATCATAAGTGTTTATTTGTGACCTATTATATAAAGATTTTTCATTTTCTCATTCAATTACAGCCACTACTTTTTACAAACTAGTCGATAAAATGCGAATGATATACCTAATCCTGTAGGCAATATTGCCCTATATCTATTACATCAATATAGTGTTTTTTTTTACTATAAAGCCGATTCCGATATAGCATAATCTGTGTTTCAGTTCGTTAAATCTATATATCGATTTGAGCTGTGCGTTGTCAAATCAGACAGTAATGGTTCCCTTTCTGTAGAGATAAATATGTTGAAAGTGTTTAACAAAACGTAAAGGGATTGTAATGTGGTGGCACATTACAATCTTCAGTCGCGCATGTCACGTCCAATGTACTTTGGAAATGGATTCCAACTACAAAAGTCGCCTCACTTAACACACCCTTTCATAAATCCACTATTCACGACTACACACCATATTGGAAATAAACCAGATGCCATAATACCCAGTACACTTATTTTTTTAAAACAATGCACATGCGATTAAGCTTTGGTTTTATTACGTCACCAGACAATGACGCACCACAAAACCAGACCCCGAACCGTTTTGTTACAATATTGCTGAAGTACAACACAATCCATACAAAAAGCTTCATTAGTTACTGTAACTTATTGCCATAGTAATATATTTAAACCACAAAGTTTTACACATATATAAAAAAATGGCCTGTCATAAACGTCACCAGCTTGTGGAACTAAACTTTGTTCGGGCCTATAATTACATGACTAATCAAGTAATCATACACCGAGTACAAAGCAATTACCCAGTGATATCATTACACCCATAGATCTTAAAGAATTGAGTCACCCAGCGTGCGCGCACCTAAGGAATTGGGATCTGGGAACCGAAGACATCCGAACCCAGCCGAAGATTCCCGAAGGCGGGTGGAAGGGGGAGTTCGGCAGCCCGTGACGCCTAGCCAGCTAAGCGTAACGTCTCCTACTGGCGAACATCAATACCACATTATGCCATCCTGTAATCCCATACAATATTAAATTGTTATGCTGAACGAGCAATTTCGCAACTCCACAGATGATGTCTTACACTGACAAATAAATAAAACTCATAAATAAGAAAATAACAAAATATAATCGCATATTGTAAAAAAAATTGTCAAAGAAATATTTAATAGGAAAAACAACGGCGTTAATACATTTAAGTAGATAAGTTATTTGTGGCCTTCTGAAAATATTTACTTATAAAAAAAGATAAACCAACGTCATTCGCGTGTCTAATAGTGCTGATGATTATAGCAAAAAGTGGCCTCTCCAAGTAAGTACCATGACCAACATTGGTACAAACGACGAACAGACTGCAATCAGTACTATATCTAAAGTAATGATGCTCAGGTACAAACACGTCTATCAAATTAATGCCATTGAATGCTTTTCTCTGATCCTCATGAATAGATTCTCTATTTAAATAGGCCACGTGCTTTTCAATCATTTGAATGGTTTTATTCGTTTTGACTACTTTCATAACGACGTTGAATGAAAAGACGCGTCACTTAACAAACATTTCTTATTTTGGAAGGTTTCATAAAAGGAGTATAAACTAATTGTAAGAAACTTAACATTCTGAATGTAATATTTTATTTGAAGCAGATGAAAGAATATTTATATTTATCGTCCTTCAAATGCTAAGAAAAATTAAACCAGATCCTTATACTTACTAAAAACATTATATTTCACACAGATGCACAAATCAATATAATAACTGTCACCGGTATGATTTACTTTACAATAATATTCGTCATAATATCTGTCGTTACGTCTGTAAACTCAAAACGAAATCTCTAATGAATAAATTATAGAGATAATACAATAAATAAATAATATAATTCAATTTATATCAATGATCTTACGTCCGGAACGATACATCAATCAATAAATAAATCGATACGTTAATAAATCATTCAAAAGTATATGATTATTGAACTCAGCAATCTTTAGACGACATCACGTTGTCCCCACTTCTGATTTGTATTAAGTACTTACCTCGTGCTCAGGACGTCTACGTCTATAAAAGTGTATAACACGTTCGTCTTCCGGACAAACTCTCTGTCAACATTCATCTTTTCCTTACTAATAATATATAATAAACGAGATAGTTTGTATGTATTGATGTTTGAGATTCTTTATCATCCTTACTGTTCAACAAAATGTATTACCTGGATTGATTAATATCTGGATTAACACATAGGTAACTTTTTATTCCCGAAATAATTTTTACACTTATTCCGCGAATAAAAAGCCGCCTATGTAATAACATAATATGATTGCATATACAAATGAAAAATCTCTGTTTATATAGGTCACAATGTAACGCTTATAAACATCAAAATGATTGCTTCTACATTTACACTTACTGCCAGATTTGCAACGCAATAGGTAGAGCCAGAGAGAAAAGAACCTGGCAGTAAAACTCACAGCCACTCTTTTTGTTTTTGTACGCATTGAATGAGGGAATGAATACCTACAGAATTTCATTCGAGTGGAGCCGAAGGCAGCATCTAGTCATCTACTCGTTTTAGTACATTCCCGGATAAAGAACCTGTTCGATTCCGGCCTTCAAGTAACGGTTATAATACCCAAGTTTACTTAAATATTTGTCGATCAACTTCATTAAAATTATTAGGCTCTGTTATCTGTTGTAAGTAAATTAAGATAAATGTTGATATTCAAGTTTATTTTTGTGAGTTTCTCACGGTTCTCGATTTTAGGCGAAATTATAATTATTGTATCGATCGTTTCGGTGAAAACTTTCGTTTTGAACGGAATTATTAGAATTTGTTAGAAAACTATATCAATGTGCTTACGTAACTTTTATCAGCAATATAAATAGCTGTGTCTTGTTTGATACTATTTCTTTGTCATTTGTTTCATTTTAAGAATTTAATTTTTCATTTTTCTTTCATCAAAAATTGAAATCATTTTTTTTCATTCCTATAGGTGATTTTTGACTTTCTCACCACCTCATAGCAGTAATATCAGTAACAAATAATATATCTATAACAGAAGTCAAAGAAATGTACCAGCCAGGTACAAGTCGCTTTGAAACGCCTTTTATGATCATCAAATAAACAGTATACGTGGATGCACTAACCGTTACGGCATGTTGGCCTTACAGCAATACCTTCGTAGAACTGAAACCACTCAGCCGTATCGAATTATAAGTGTCATCGTTTGTAAACACCATGATTTGTGCTACAATAGGATATACCGCCCTTGCGTTGCTCATTACCACCAAGAATATACTTCTCTACGAAATGAATGGCTACGAGATGGTTACTATATCATTATGCATATTATATTTTGTCTTCATTAACGATCATATCAAGTATGCACGTCACTTCATTATTGTATTCGTAAAATAGCACCACTACATCAGAAATATTTTAACCTCCACCTAAGCAATATATATGGATATAATTTATTGCTTCACAGAACTAATAACATGAAGTATGTCGCTACTTAAACTGAATGATTTGTAGTTAGTGGCAAATGCAAATAAGTAGTTAAATGTAATTGTTGTAAAAATTATAGATGCTCTTATAACCCATTTTAAAACTAGCCCCTTTGCGATGATAACAATGTCGGTAACGGTTGGTAAACTTTTATCTAAAAAGGTATCATCGACATAATTGTCTAACCAATTTTTTACAAGGACAGGTCTGCTTACAGACTATCTATGCTGGCTAGGCATGGGCTTGTGTGAGGGTCGCCCAAGACTTGATAATAATAGCACTGAGAATACTCACTAAAATTCCTTAACACCGATGTGCCCTGGTGTTTTGTGACCTATGGATGAAGTAAATATATAGGATACGCTGGACATAGTACTTACATAATTTTACAAGTATATAATGTACCTATATACTGCAGAAAAATATACTTTAGAACAGTAGAGTTTAACGTAAACCAACAGCAAAATGTCGAGACAGATGCATCGGATTATAAAGTATCTCGTTCAAAATTTCGTCAAATAAGAACATACCGTCTCGGTCGAAAATATTAGTTACTTAGTAATATCTCAAATATTATTATTCAAATACGAATTGATTCCGTGTACCCTTAAACCTATAATATTGAATTGAGAAGCATTTTACATGTTGTATTAGAGTTGCAGAACGCTGGATAAGACTCGCAAAACTTCATGGTCACTTTGAAATTATCACTTATTTTTCGTTTCGTTTCTTTCTTCCTTTTTCGTTTTTTATGTAATGGCGCTGTGACAGCATGTCATATATGTGACACTCTAGCTATTAAACTAATAAGTAATTAACATTTAACCTAAACTGCTATTATTATTCGTTTCTGCCACAGAAATCAGTTCTGATATCTGTGGTTTCTGCACACAAATGTCATAATAAGAAACTGGCGCCACATTGCCCATTGCGAATTTCAGAGGAACCAAGAAGATTGACAAGATGTGCAGCAAGAAATTTAGCTAAGGAATCTCTTATTTCTATGAAACCATTGATGTAATCGTCGTGGACTAGACTAGACGTCTTCTTTACCTACTTCTATTGTCTATTTATAAAACTTGTAGCCACCTCATTAACCAATTACGTATACTTATTTGAAATGTTCTCAGACTATTCAATATTCGCATATAGATTACCGATAGTACATACGTTAAACAAGTACATTGTAGTTAGTGTTTTGACCGTGGAGCGATCAGTCACTTCGCGCGGCCCCAACGCTGTCGGCGTCACGGTTGCCTGCACCCGTACGAGACGGCCTCACGACGATTAGTAAAAAATATTACTAATCGTTCATGTACCTCCTGAACCATTGATTATTTATAGATAATGACTAATAATAATAGGCATAAAAATTGTTTATGATTAGTGAGCGTGGCAGCAAATCAACTAGGCGTTGAAGTTACTACCCGAAAAAATCTGTTGCCCCGTAAATGATTTTTTTCCAATGAGGCTTTCAATGAACTCTATGGTTTATCTGAGCCTGATGTGTGATACATATACTATCTACACGATGTGTGTGTTTGTTCGGGAGGTACTAGATGTCTATAACAGACGCAAGGAGCCAATTTTAGACGGTGCTACTTAAAATTAGACAACTTTGACTCATGTGTTGGTGTTTCTAATATGAGTCCATTTATTTACTTATTTAAATCTTGATGAGACAAGAAATTATAGTACGAAGATATGTTATGGGGAACGGAGGCCTCAATAACGGTTTTAGAAAAGTAGGCTTCTATAATATTACTTACTTGGTTGTTATAGTAGAAGTACGAAACCGGAACCGAATCTTTCAAAGTATTGTTATTATTTTACGACCGCGCGTTTTATTGTCATAACGATGCATTGAAAGTAAAAGACAGAGTGCTCAATAATAACAAATACAATTAATATATTCAAGTCTCAATTCACTCAAAACAATTTTAGTATGAAATATTCAAATTGTTTAAACAGCTTTTAACTAGGGAGGTACTTTTTAATGTGTAACACATCGTTTAATAAGATTTTAGTTTATTTTTTGTAAAAATACTTTTATTACTAAGTTAAATAAGTAGGCGCTTATACGATTTTTTAGTTAGATATTTTATTCAGAGTTTTTATTTACTTGTAAGGCTCTATTGTAACAAGTCGTAAGCGCTATTTACACAGAATTATATTTAATGTTTTTTTTTTATCTGCAAATACACTTCTTCGTAACTAACTCGATGTTATCTGCTGTGATCAAAATTACTCAAATAGTTTTGAAACTATGAGAAATAAAGATGAGAGAGAGAAAATGTTTGTATTTAAGAGCTAATGACAAAGATTATTACAAAATTTTTTTTTCAAAATTTATTTCAAAAAATTTTTAGAGATTTGTAATTGGTCATAGTATGCCATGAGGCATAAACTCTCCGCATTTTCAATTATTTGTATCGGGAACAGGAAACTAGGCCTTCATACTTCTACATTGTCAACCCCAAACGGGAATACGCTTTTTTTTGGAACTAGGCACAGACCAATCCAATTTATAGGACCGTAATTTTTTTAATTATTTCAATGTCGAACTGCGCAACGGCGACCGTCCGCCACTCTTTTATATATTAATTGGGATTACGAAGCGTTTGCGCATTATGCAATTAGCAGCAATTCGAACTCTTTGGACAAAAATTTACAAATCTAATGAGCTACCTGACTACAATGTATCCGACATAAACAATCGCACAGACTCATTTAAATTTAAAATACTGTTAAGTCGGGTAGCGTCACATTAAGCTAATTTTCATTTGTAACAGTAACTTTACAATTTTTTTCTTGTAACTTTAAAATAAGGTGACTTGAAGTAAACCATTATTTAAAACTAATTTGAATTTATACCACTTTCGGTTAAATCTCATTTTGTTAGTTAACATACATGGATACACTTATCATAGCGTGGTTAAATAAACGACAATTAATTACATACAACGTGTTTAATTGGATTGTTTACATATAGCACGCGGACCGTGAAAGCTTTACATTTAAAATACTCTTCTTTTTCAGGGTTCCGTACCCTTAGGGTAAAAACCATACTGGTTTTACAGATAATGTATTTCTGTTGCCGCTAGAACAAATACTCAAATCTGAAAAAGCATTAAAGAGGTCTTCCATAAAACAAACTTAATTTGGTGCCGCTTTTTTGTACAGAACCCTCTATGCGCGATTCCGACTCGTACTTGGCCGGTATTGTTGAAGTTATCAAGAATGAAACTAGGACCATTGATTAAAATTTTACGCGCTTCTATTTTTAGAGGGCTCTCTTCCATGACGGCAGTGTGACGTGAGAGATTCACGTACGCCTCCTAGCGACTAAAAACCTCACGTATCCTGCCCAACAGCCTACGGTTGGGAGCCCCGGGTAAGCTCTCGGAAGGATATCCCAGGTCTCCCAACAAACCTTCGGCGACCACTGCGGCCTCGTCTAGGAGTAAGACTATACTAGAGAAACAAGAAAGCCGTGAGATCGTTCTCACCGGACTTCCCCTCTCTAACACGTTTATTGTGAAAGTTCAATCAGATTGACGTTGTCATTTTTGTTTTATTTCAAACTTTGAATAGATGATCCACGTGACCTAGTGACGTGACTAGAGTTTAATGCGACAGAGTCACAGATTACAGACAAAGTCTCGACATAAGCCCCTTTGCACTCTATTTTATAGTGAGGGGCTAAAACTTGTATTTATTCTAAAAGTAAAGTGATGTTCCATTTTACTATAACTTGGTAACTAAATAAATAATAAATATTTGTGGACATTTACACACAACATCATCTAGCCCAAATTAGGCTAATATAAGCTTGTGCTATGGGACCTAGACGGCTGATAAACATACTTATATATTTCTAAATACATACATATTATACATAGAAAACACCCAAACTCCGAAACAAACGTTTGTGGATCAAACAAATATTTGGACCGACCCAGGAATCGAACCCAGGACCTCCAGCGCCGCAGGCGGTATCACTACCGACTACGCCACTGAGGCAGTTAACTACGTTAATCATACTGAAGTACACTACTTCAGTATGATTGCCATAGTTACGTCTACTTCAGTATGGTTATCATTGTTACGTCGTGCTTATTAGTTGATAGTAAAAATTGAAAAATCACTTTACTTTCGGTATAAGTACAAGTTATTCTCTAGTAGGTATAATCTTACTCCGATTTTAGTCGAATCCGCCCTAGGCAAAAAAGCTGTTAGTTACACTGCGACATCCTCCCGAGAAGCCCTTAAGCACCCAGTTTCAGACAGATAACCCAGTTTTAAAAGGGGTCTTAGAAGGTTTTTGCAGGGTCGGCAGCGCGAGTGTGGCACCTCTGGTGTTGCAAACGTTCATAGGCTGCGGTGACCACCGGTCCTTCTGGTGGGCCGTACGCTTGTCTGCCACCTTAGTGGTATAAAAAAAGAAATAAAAAGATAGGTATTTATGTAAGAATCCGTGTGGTTTCAGTCGTTCGAGTTCGGCGTGACATTTGTAAGGATTTCCATAAGTTAAACACCATATTTAATTAGGAACCCATCTTACAGTTATACTACATGTTTTGACTCATTAGGAAATAGGTACATCTTACTAATATTGTAAAAAGCTTGCTAAAGTTTTTGAGTGTGGACGTATAGAGGTGGATGTTTGTTACTCTTTCAAGCTCTAACAGCTGAACAGTTATGGCTGAAATTTGGTACAGGGATAGATAACAGTCTGGAA
Source organism: Miltochrista miniata (assembly GCA_933228765.1). Classification (NCBI taxonomy): domain Eukaryota; kingdom Metazoa; phylum Arthropoda; class Insecta; order Lepidoptera; family Erebidae; genus Miltochrista; species Miltochrista miniata. Next base: position 32,843,756 of record OW121747.1, on the reverse strand, counting down.
TAACACATAGGCTGCTTTTTATCCCGGGTATAAGTTCACAGTGGAAACGGGAAAATGTTCCACGCGGGTGAAGCCAGGGGTATCATCTAGAAATACGGAAAGCCAAGGACATCTTTATAACGGAAAATAATAATTGTATCATAGTAGAACAAACGGCTGGTATTATTATGACAACTTGCGGTTAAAATACCAGTTGTAATTAAATCATTTCATACTTATTTATATATAGGTGTAGCTTGAAGAATATGCAGTACAGTTGGATGTTGTTATAATACTTAAGGAACACGCACATTAACGAACAGGCCGTGTCCCGGAAATCCTTCCGAGATCTTACCCGGGGCTCCCAACCGTATGCTGTTGGGCAGGATACGTGAGGTTTTTAGTCGGTAGGAGTCCGGCCTAGCATCCACGAGGATTTGGCCCTCACGATAAAAAAAAGGCTGTCTCCAGATATCGCTTTACTAAATCTATTAACTGCAAGACGAAAGTCTCACACACAAAACTTGCAAGCCCACGTACGATAATTGGCAGCAGATTTACTTTAGATACTGAATCGGACCGATCGAATTTTTAACCGACTTCCAAAAAAGGAGGAGGTTATCAATTTGGTTATATATTAAAATACCAGAAATCAAAATGCCTTTACTTAAAATGCATTAGACCAAAATACCCGAATTTGAAATACCATAACATTCAAGATACCTTATTTCAGTACACCTTACCTTACCTCACTGTCACTCACACGTTTTGTTATTTGGCTTTAACTTATTTACACACTTTTAACGTTGTTAACCGATTTTGATGATTCTTTTTTTATTTGAAAGCTGGTGCTTCCCATGTGAACCCATATACAGGAAAAGTCAGAATCTGATGCTGGGATCCTGGAGAAATCGATGAAATCCCTCGAATCGAGGGAATTCCTTAACGATTTACAGCAGTTACCTTGTGTTTGGGCTTGATTAATTTATATTGGGGAGAACATTACCCCTAGACAGATATATTTTCAGTCTACCCCTCTCTAATTTTATTTTTCATTTTTTAGTTTTTGTTTGAAGTCGGTTTTTTTTTGTTAATTTTTTTTTTTCAATGATATGTAAGAGTCAGTCTTAAAACCGTCGAGTCTCTAATGTGCGCTCAGTCTAATGCTAAAGTAGTTCTGCCAATTGAGTGTGACCTACTAGTTTATTTCTAAGTATTATTTAGATTTCGAGCTATAGTCACTCTCACTTACAGCCAGTGACTTATATAAAGGTAGTCCTTCCATCCGGGACTTTGGTTTTGGAGCTCAAAATCAGGCCAAGCTGCACTTTGTCTGTCTGTTGAGCTGGAGGACATTAGTTTCCAATTTTTTTTAGGCCTCGGTCGTAACAATAAATACGTGACTTAATCAATAAAATAATTAAAAAATACAGTAAAGCTTATTTATAACTAAGCAATTATATAGAGGTCTTGTGCCCAGTAGACCGGCAGCATTTACCCCTTTGAATAGCCTATTAGTTATATTAATATTTTTGAAATTTGAAAAAGTGTATTTTTGAAATTTGGATGTTTTTCTGTGTATAACAGATCCCAAAGCATAAGCTTATTATTATTTTTACTTATATTAAATGGCGCTGTATAAAAAGCTTTATAAAATTTACTTACAACTCACTACTTGTTGGAACAGCAGCATATATTAATTATTTCATAAATACGAATAGGTATATATTCGTAAATAGCAATGCAATGATTCACAATGGAACTCATTGATGGGCGCCATCAATTGAAGCGATGATTCAAAAACTTTGTTCGTTAACCACGCAGTGTCATACTTGTCCTGGTACAATCGGATCTCACCGGTTCGCTAATTATTTACCGCAGGCTGGCCCTCCATGCTTCGACCAAGTAATATTATCGACGGGCCCACGTCATACATTACCAACTCAAAAAGTGAGACACACAAAGATATTGCATCGACGACACGACATTCCTCACGACACGACATTGACTGCCTCTGTGGCGTGGTCGGTAGTGATACCGCCTGCGGCGCTGGAGGTCCTGGGTTCGATTCCTGGGTCGGTCCAAATATTTGTGTGATCCACAAATGTTTGTTTCGGAGTTTGGGTGTTTTCTATGGACAATTTGTATGTATTTAGAAATATATAAGTATGTATATCAGTCGTCTAGATCCCATAGCACATTTTTTATAGCTTAGTTTGGGCTAGACGATGTTTTGTGAGAATGTCCAACCATATTTATTTATTTATTTATTAACACATTCTTTTTCGAATTTAGGGTAGTGTTTTTACACATCAGGAACGCATAGGAGGGCATCTTGCGTAAATTGTCTTATCTTGCCACGTGTTTCACCTTCGGAATAATAACACCGACTACGACTACGTGAGCGCATGCGCTTACTTTAACGTATGGATGAGCCCGTCTATCTATTACTTGGTCGAAGCCTCCATGAGCAAGTGCAATCAATAAAATATTATTGGCAACACCTATTAATAGATCTATCTTCCAGCCATTTAAAACACAAAACATAGTTTAAAAATAACTGTCAGCTCTTAAAAATGTAACCGTTAGCACTTTACCAGCCATGTCACCACAGAGTACTAAAGCTGAAACGTCGAGTTAAAAATATGCCTTCCAATACAATATATAGCTTAGCAACTTTTTCTGTATTGTCCAAAAAGGCTGTTTTATTTTTGTGACTTATTAGTATTTTAGATAACTTCTCATGCTGAACTAATTGCTTTAATCTCTAATCTATCTCAATGGTTTATTGGAAAACTTTTGTATTAGTATATACTAGCTGCTGCTCGCGGCTTCGACCGCATGAAATTAGGTACCCGTTCCCGCTTCCCGTTCTAACATATTCCCGGGATGAAAAGTATTGTTCCAGACTATAAGCTATCTCTGTACCAAATTTTAGCACAATCCGTTCAGCTGCTAGAGCGTGATTGAGTAACAAACATTCAAACATCCAAACATCTTCATAAACTTTCACATTTATAATATTAGTAGGAAGTAGGATTATCTTTGGTATTAGTAACTATAAGAACTATTATGGCAGTTTATCTCACAATAAGTAATAGAACCAGCAATTTCGTCATGGCTCCTTATTTTTTAAATCATGGGTTGGTACATCAGGCGTATACCTAATTATATGAATATTGTTTTCAATAATATAAATAGTTTTCTGAAAAACAATAAAGAAACATTGAATTTCACGATGAAGTTGATTCACTGGTAAAAATAAAGGGAAGAAGTTGATAAGGCACGTTGCTTAAGGATTAAGACAAAGAAAAGTATATGTCTGCCTACAACGTTGAATCAGAAAAAAGATAAAGAAATAAGTGCAATGAAATAAAATTACGAGTTGAGCATAAATAGAGTAATAGGCATTATGGATTGCAATGTTGAGGTTATCCTTGACCAAAATCGCATTCAAATAAATAAAATTTCCAGGAGTTTTAACTAGTTAAGAAAGGAAAGAGGCAGACTAACTGATCACTTTTTTTTTAAATTTGGAAAGAGTAAGTGCTGGTAGCTGGTGCCTACGACGCTCCAAGACTATAAGGTGGAAGATTTGGTCAGTTCCAAGAAGGTTTCGGTGGCAAAGTTGGTTGAGGCGTCGCATGGTATGCGAGAAGACGCAGGCTCGGATTCTGGTCAAAACCAATTACATTTTTTTTATATTTAAAAAAATATGAATGATTAAGATTAAGACATTAAGAAATTGCACAAATAATATTGTACAAATAATAGAGAACAATCTCTACTATACCAAATTACATCTCAATCCCTCCAGCCGTTTAGGCGCGAAAGCGTAACATAACAGACAGACAGAGTTACTTTCGCATTTATAATAATAGTTAAGATTAAGAGTAGGATAAGATTAAAAAAAACATTTCGAGATATATCCCAATGCATAATTATTATAACAATATTAAACATATGGTACACAAAAGAACCAATGAACGTAGCCATATTTGCTTATCTGTTAATGTACCTACTCTACTTGTGGTCGAAGTGTATTTCATTATATCGCTTCAACATGTCAAATAATGATAATGCATGTTTGCTATTTCAACTGTATAAGGAAGGCACATGCACATTGACTTTATTAGTTTATTACCCCAAAAAAAATAAAAAGGAAGAAAACTTTTTTATTCAGTAGCCTTCGAGACGCATAATAACGAGAAAGAGAGAAATGTTAAGTAAAAACAACATTATCATAATTTATTATGCAGTTTCTCAAGCCCTATATGCATACACCACTTATATGTGCAGTCTTATTCGTTGTACCTGAAAGATTAAAAAAAATGCAAGTACTTACGTAACTTTTTATGACAAAAATATATACAGCAATCAAAACTTAAAATTACACGATGAAAAAATATTCTAAAGCGACGACCGCACCAACTCTTAAATAAAAGTAATATTGTTATATAGTTATTATACAAAAAATAATGAAATATTACAGTGGAGGCCTATGTATTTATGTGTAAGTAAGACGCTGACTGGAAAAAATATGAATCGCTGAACGAAGGTTAATCATCTGTTGATTTGATGTTAACATGTAACAATTTTTGTGTTACAGTTTCAAATTACAATTTCAGTTATGATAATATTTCTCGTAAGTAGTAAATATTTGAACATGGCGCTTGTCAATGTAAATATTAACTATAACTATGATTTGTTTATGCTATAGGTATCTGCTAAGTTACAATTAAATAATGCCTTCCAAAATGCTCGCAGGGTCTGACTCTGCACCCTTACAAATAATTGTTTCTTTTAGAAAGATAGAGTTTCCATCAATATCTTATCGGTCCAAGGCTTGAATAAAACTCAATCGTCTACAGTGGTGATACACGCCAATAGCTAAAAATCTATATAATTCTTTACTCTGTAATTCTGTTCTAAAGTTGATATAAATTTCAATATAAACTTGAATCAAATAAAATTCTATTATTTACATAAGACGCTTGAAAACCGACAGTTGAGAGCGGCAGCTGCATAGGGTCAATTGGTAGTGACCCTAACATGACAATCCGACTAATTTAAAAAGCGAACAAATGTATCCGAATTGAAGACATTGATAATGAATGCGGTTGCATCTTGAAACATCTCGAATGCCTCTCACAGGCGAAGGAGAACACTGCTGAGTTAGAAAGTCGTCATTCACAATCTCTTATGTTCAATATTTAATACTTTATATTTGCCGTCGTGTAGCATCATCCCAGAAACACACATGCTGTTTATTAAGCCAAGGAGAACATATGCGGGTAACCACGTGTGCATAGTCTCATGAGCGTGACCCCCACTTTAAGCTGATCCCTTGAGAAAATTGATTTTTGGTTTTTGTAGAGCTCCGTTCTCAAGATACTTGAGATTTATTATGTTTTACGTCGTTACGTCGTTTTACGCCAAATAAAAAAGCAGAATAATGCAATAAGTCAGTTTCAGACTTATAGATAGTATTGTAGTGAAATAGACATTACAAGAAGCAACAGTCTTGATACTGGTGTCATCAACAATTAATTTTATTAACCAAACAATTTCAACCGCTCATCGATTCAGGTCAACGTAATTCAAGGAACTTTTCTTATTATTAACATTGGTTGTGTGTAATCATTTATCGACTGATTGACATAGTGGATGTTTGTAATTATACCGTGAAATCACTTCTAGTGTAACATATCAACATCCGTCCTAATTTATAATATTTTCTTATGAATCTATTACATATTTTACAATAGTTATTTCATTTTCCTGTTAGCTCTACATAAGATTCTCATAATATTTTTGCCACAAATTTATTAACTAAGATAAAGTGCTTCTATTTTTTCTCATTATGTAACTTTCATAGCAGTACCTGTGCCAAGTACTGACGTTTGTATAACGCTTATTTAATAGGTCTAAAATTGCGATACATTGTAAGACCTCCGCAGGGAACTAATGAGAGAGAACAGGTTGTCATAACGGTGCCAGTTCGATGCCCGCCCATGTCGTTATTAAAAACGTGTCTAGATAATTTCAATGTAGTATCATGTGTCGTGTTTCTAGGGAGAAGTAATTTAAAATGACATTTCATTTTGCTAAGTGAATGCATTGAGTTATACAAAAGGTCACAAAGCGTAATTACTATAAACAAAAGCTCATAATGCTTTTCTCATCGTAAGTAACACAATTATTTACCCAATTTAAACCGAAACAGAAACATATTGTACGACCATAAAACATTATCTTGATCTTTTATTTGTTTACATAAATCGTGTACGGCGGGTATCTTGACACGAATATTATAATTATTTAAAAAAAGAACATTTCAATCTTCAGCGAGCTTTCCCGCGTAAACGGGCACATGTGCACAAGCTCCCAGTGCGTGCGTGGGAAACGACTTGCGCTTGCGTCTGCCGTCGCCTTTTTCAGAAGTGGTGTACCTTTTTGTTTCGTATTGTCGATGATTTCTGGAATGCTGCGCCATGTTTAAAATAAATTTTATGCGAACTCATTATTACAGTTTTATCTATATTCTCACCTCTGCTATAATTCAAACGTGCATAGGTTATGGTATAATAATAACATTTTGATGTTAGAGTATTAAAAAACTAAATAAATATAAAACCTCTGCAAACAAGTTTATAACGGAAGTTCGATGAACATTAAGAGTTTATAAGTTTAAAAAAAGACATACTTAAATACAAACATCATCTATAATATGAAGTATTTAACATTATTTATAATATTTGAAATATGTAAAGCTAATCTGTATAGATACCAATAAGTCAAAACGATGAATATCATTTTGAACAACAAATATTTTTCTCTGCATGAAGGAGTCTCGGGGTACAAAGCCAACTGAACCTCTTTAGTTTTAAAAATCTATGTATACCAATTTAAGTGTGACGAATAAAATAACTACAAATGTATTCGTAATTAAGTCGCAATAAAAATAAAATTAAGACATTCAATCTACAAGCATCAAAATGTCTCAATCTTCTATCATTCGATATTCAAATATGGCGTTACTAGCACGGATGTCCGTTTTCACAACATGACTTCCGAATCCTAAGTTCGTCAGACGCATTAATGAAGCAACAACAGTGCACTTTCATTCATATCCTTAGACTTTTAGTTGAATAGATGCCAACGCACTCTAATCTTGCGAGACAGCTTGTGCACACGCAACTGGTTCAAGCGAGTCCGCGAGTATGGTCCAAGTCATAACCTATGTAGGTACTTGCCTTCCTCAAACGTATCTTGGTCCGATGTATCAGTGTTATATGAAATATTAAGTTGTAACAGTTTCAAATAGAGGATAGACACCCTCAAGTATGCAAAAAATTGGAACATTATTGTTTTTTAAAAGAGCCAAAAGTTTCCTGAGTCTGTTTACAAGGTTTCTTAAATTTTTCTTACGCGTTGTTCAATTTTTACTTTAATATAATTCATACACAACATTTACATTCTTATTTTGACATATAGGAAAATCTCATTCATATTATATTGCAATATATAATTTTAAATTGATTGAAGTGTGGTATTTCTTTTTACTTATTCCAAGTTCACAAAGAATATTCTTGTGACATTCATTTTCGGGGTTTATCGCGAGACTATCAGTAAGAATTGATTGTAAAAAATCTAATTATCAAAAAGCCGAAGACAAACCGGCAATTTGCATGCCAGCGGATACTAGGAAAGTTAATTTACATAGATATACATATAACTTTGGTATTAGCTTTAGAATGCTTTTAAAAAATATCACTTGTCGACATAAATATAAATACTACCATGTTTATGCAAAATTTACTTTTAATAACAAAATACAGTTTATGTCGAAGAATGTTATAACTTCCATTTCGCTATAAATAAATAAGTACTGTATCATTAACTTATATGTTTTTAGTTTGACAGATATAAATATATGAAGATATTTCCATCATAAAATTCATTTACTGTCACTGACTGACACTTGGGCAGTTTTTGGCCCAAGTGTCAGTTACCTTTTGACGGTAGTTCTGCTGCACAGTAGGAAAAGAATCAATTTTCTCTAAATACGGGAATATTTTCCACATAATATCATCCTTAGAAAACTACGGGGGTAACAAGGTGTGGTCGAAGATTTTTACCAAAACTTCCATCCAGGCAACGGGTCGTTCACTATGTTATGTTGCTTTTAAAATTAAAGATTGATTAAAATATACCTATTTAAATTGACAAATTTAGGCAAATGATTGATATATATGTTTTGAAGAAGCTGCTTGCAGTAAGCTTGTCTGGTCTTGGTCATTGCTGTAGATCCTGATTTCAAGGTCATAGTTATAGGAGTGAGGGTGGGAGTTATCTTATAATTTACATAATCGCTTAAAATTTGCACCCTGGAATTCATTACCATCAATACCTATTACTATGCAGTAGGGATGAAAAAATTCTAATGTGTTTACGTAATTAAATCTGTTTTGATGCTGTGTAGGAAAGAAATGTATGATTTAGTATTTAAATACCCACTTTCATGACGGTCATCGTCCCGCTGAGTCCTGCATGAATAGGATATAAAGAATTTATAACCCATAGAAATAGGTACGATTCCTCGAATATTATCATGTAAATTATTTTTTCTTTTATAGTTGTATCTGCCAGTGGTAATTAGACATTCTGATTCGCTAGATAGTTAGATTTTTTACCGGAGTATTGAACAATGTCCGAGCAAATCAATTATCAAGCTAGTATAGTTCAGTAAGGTCGATATTTGATTAGGTACTAACAGATGGACATCACTATTTATCAATTAGTGTTTGGGAACTAATGTTTTCCCAGCACGATCGTGCTGCATTGACCACCCACTTGATACTTATGTTGTTGGGACAAATCTTTATCTTTTAAGACCTTTTCATTTGTCCCTTTTGTTCATACCTCCGTATTATTCCTAGCTTACTTTGGGATCAGATAGCTTTGAGTGAGATGTCCGTGAATATCCGTGAATTTATTAGTTCGTTGGTCTAATTATCTTTCATAGGTGTCGACGCAATTTGGTAAACGCCATTTTTGATAAAAGTGATCGTGTTTGTAAATATTGCAGAATTGGATAACAGCGGAAGCTGATTCTATTTGACATCGTTTCAGTTTGACTTACAATAATTTATGTCTTCCTGTGTAACATTGCATTCTTATTATCGCCTAGCAAATCAAAATATAAACCTGCTTGTTACATTTACTCCAACGTCCATTGCTTCAGTCATACAACTTTCCCTAAGGTTGAGATTAAAGGAGGTTTTGTGACTAAGGAGGTCTAAACCAGTGGTGGTACTCCACCTCCGGATTGGAGCCTCTTGCTATCGCAGTGCAATATTGTTGACAGTCTACATACAGTCTACTACATGTAAATATGTTTTTAGAAATAAATAAGTATCAGTCTATCAGTCGTCTAGACACCATAGCACAAGCTTATGTTGCTTAAGTTGGGCTAGATGATGATGTGTGAGAATTTCCTAATTTTTTTTATGGTTACTATCAAGATCCCTAGAAATACAGTAATGGAAAGATAGCAAGTTTAGCTAGCGTGTGGGCTAGCTATGGGAAAGGTCGTCCGTTTGAACTCTATCCCCTTCAACTGTCGTGAGTTCGTGACTAACTCAGTACTATCATGAGGATATGTGTATCTTTACTGTATGGTACTAAAGATTAAGAAAAATAAGGATGCAGATATATTGCATATGATGACATAGTGAGAGGGCCTAAAAAGGCAACATAGCGTTTTTCATTCATAATCTGATTTATTTGCAGATGCGTGAAAATGCTTTAGAGACCGTAAAATGGTAAGATTTTAAATTAATCTGCAATTTATTTCATAGCCCAATCATACCTGATATTTATGTAGCTACTCCTAAAAACTACGGGAAAGCATCGAAATGAAATGAAACATTAACAAACGCAGTGAAATTAAACATTTTATGATTAAGTTATGAAACCTACAATACAGACAGAAAAGTAATCATACTTATTCAGTGTCATTAAGAGCTAAACATTGACTTTAAAAGGTCATAAATGAGAAACTGACCAATGAGATGGCTGCACTAATAAAGCTATTAGGACTAATTTGTACAGCGTATTTTCAATTAATTGATTGATTGAATGAAATAAAATGCTTAAGGTTTCTAAAAAATTAATAAAAAATGAAATTATCTGCGTCATATTGACTATTTTTGCAAGATAATGTTACAAAACCCAAATTTGTTCTTTTCTATTTTTATTTTTGAGAATATTTTAAGCAATACTCTCCAGCTAGACGATACCGACTAATGAGACACCATGTATGGATTTTCACCTGCTAGGATCCTGTTTTTGCAAAACATGTAACCTTTGCTTGTTTTATGGTCAAGAGCGTGTCAAACAATGCTTGTTAAGTAGGTGCTGTTATATCTCGTTATTCTTTACTTTTTTTTTATTCACGTTATTCGCTTTGTCACACAAATAACATTCTAATTTTCAATACCAGAATCTCTAAGCAAATAGACTGCATTTCATCTGCTCACCGACTGTTATACCTATTGCAGTTGTATTAACTGCATTGAAACTGAGAATTTGCAGTCGGATAACATTTTAAATGCAGCAACATCTGAATTGACAGCTACACAAATTGTAAATAGACGGTATTACAACCGAAGTAGGTTATGTATGCAGCACAAATAATTGTTTGGTAATAAATAACAATAAAATCTATGGAGTGTAATATTACTGTTAGTCACAACAACTGCTTAGTGCTTATAGTTGTACAACGTAGCAACTGGTTGCTTATAGTTTTGAATTACAATTGTAAGCATATTATTAACGTAATGGCATAGGCATAACATACTATGTTTTGTGATACAAATATCAATCAACATTATACTTACTATAGGTACTTATCTATAGTACATTGAACTATAGTACATTGCAAATGATTTAAAAAGGTACAATGTTAGGGATATTTAATTCACCCCATATAAAGTTATTCGTGCAACGAGTAGAATCCGCAACCTTGTCAAATAAAATGGAAATGACAGATTCGAAGTATAACGTTTCTTTGGTAATATTCGGGATTCTACAAATTGCGCACGGATTATACAATTATATTTTATATCGGCATATATTTTTGTTTTCCTAGTACAAGATACTAAATTATCTACTTCAGAATATTCCTAGACGTCTGTTAGAAGTGCCACCGTGCCTACATTATTATGCAAATATTGGTATGCATCGAACGGGGGCCAACCACCATCTCAATACCAAGTAGAACCTCATAAAATCCTGAAATTACCATTTGCGGTTTACTTTAGTATGAAGCTCTGTGATTGGCTGATACAATACTTATTCTGAACGCTATTGGTTGTTGAATTTGCCGCCATTTAGTTTATGGCATGTTTTTTGATTTAAGACTTTACGCGTATAGAAATAAGGATTAAAGTAGTTTTTAACTGGTTTTTACTCAACTTGGTACTATGGTATGCCACGCACGCTCTCGATCACTTGTGCTTGATACTTGTGGAATAACTTTATGTCATGCTTAAGCCTGGTATGGCTTGCATTCTTGCATTTATTTTTGGATCTTATTACATGTTCATTGACTTAAATGGTAGATGAGACCACGATCCTGCGTTTTATTATCTGTTAAACGATTGTTATTTTTGTTCCATGGCGTGTACTTGGCTATAAATAATAAATGTTCAAGGACATTTTTACATAGGGTCTTAGAATGTCTTTTACATGGTCGGCAGCGCGAGTGGTTCTCCTCTGGTGGGCCGTATGCTATATGCCATCTCAGCGGTAAAAAAAATTGGGTCATCACTAAGTAAGCTAGGATAAACCTGCTTGTGTTATTTTATTTATATCAGACAACGGATATTAATAGGTACATACTAATATAGGTACTTTTTACATAAAGTACTTACCTATAGTTCATAGAAACACCCAGACTCTTGAGACAAATATTTATGGTTCGCCCTGTGGTGGGAATCAAACCCACGGCTTCGTGATCCACAGTCGTACTTTACGACCTCTGGACCAACCAGGCAATTTCAATATAATTTCAAAGAATATTGAATAAATTTCTTAGTCCAAAGGACATAAAATAATATTCTAATCTATTTGTAAATATACTGAGTACTTCGTTTCTTGTTTTTCCTGATATCATGAAACTTTGATTTCTTTGCTAAGATCTTTAAGAGCCATTTGACTAACTAGGAGCAACGACATTGCTCTAAGTACAATGGTTGCGCTGTTTCTTATTCTTCGACCCCTATAATTGTGTTCCGTAAAACAAAGAAAGACGTAAAACAAAGAAAGACCACACAGTCTTTAGTAGCAGTAGGTATAATAGACAGAGAAGCTCCGGATTAACCAGATCTTTTTTTCGCTTTTCGATATGTCGAAAATTCCAGTTTTTATAAAGGTAATTACAAGTATACAGTAGATAATGTTTTTTTATTTATTTATATGTTCTTAACAAAATACATTGTGTTGAAATTCTTAAGTACCTACACAGACAAATCACATAAATAAAAAAAGTTAAAAAAAACACCACGATAACGATAAATTAATCACAATAATTATATGTACACTTAAAAATAGCGATAAACAATTAGTTACCAGATTTTGACAATCCTAATAATAAGTACATTGAGCACATCACTCCAAAATCATTACAATAATTAAACCACTTTTTTTTGTTTCCCTTGTAATTTTAAGTGATGGTTTATAATCTAATCGAATCAAAAAGTGTTCTGTAAACGATCACTGTGGTAAGCAACATTTACTAAGGCCGTTCTTAGATTGGTGGCCTGCAACATGACCATTTTGTGACATTTATTTCCGAGCATTTCCGTGCTTCGGAAGCTACGTTCAGCCGTTGGTCCCAGTTGTCAGTAATATGACTGTCGTTAAGCCAACTTGAGGACGTTATGGGCGGCAACCTGCACGCCAGTCGGTAGCGCGTGTGTAGCTCTTCTGATGCTGCAAACGTCGAAGCGAAGCTTGTCTGCCACCTCAGTAGTATAAAAAAAGGGTAAAACTTAAGACAGTCTTATCTTCTATGTGCGCTCACCCTTAAAGCTCAGACCAAGTAGCTTACTTTAGTATCCAGGAGCATTTTAAGCCCACGACACGTTTCTACGAACTATACATAATAAATAGACAGTGTCATGTTATTTATAAACAAAAATTTTATTGGCCATTGTGGCCACTTCAGGAAATTGCAGCCTACCCTATTGTCAGAAACGAACAATTCGATACTAAAGAACGGTGAATATCTTTATGAGAATGAATAAATTTCTTTAACCCTGTGGTAGGTAAGAGTGCATTATTTTTATCGATAAGAAATAAGAGTTGGTACCTACCTACCACAGTATATGACTGAGGCCGCACTTGCGGTTACCGTCGCGGCTTCTAACCTCAAAATGTCAAAACATTGACAATTTCATTGATTTTGACAGTTTAATGACATTTTGAGGTTAGAAAACCGCAAAAATGCAGCCCCAAGCTAAAGAGAAAACCTATTATCTCTAGGCTGTGCTACTACTAAACATTACTTACGATGTGAACTAAAAGTTGAGAGCCAAAATAGCCTAAATCTTCACAAAAGTAGTCGGTTGCATGTTACCAAACATTTAGCACATTTTATGGCAAAGTAAAATAAATTGACCAGGTAAACAATTGGTAATTCTAGATAAGCATCTTTTATAATTTTGATACGATTGTATGTCGTAATGTGTTTAATGTTTGTGACGTCACTTGCGGCACTTTTGCAGTACCGATACGGTGCTGAGTTGATGCCGTTAACACGTCTTTCACATGCTCTCGCTTGCTTTTTACGACGATTTTCAATCGATTGTCTCTACCACATTATCCCACGCATTCTCTGTGTACCGTTAGAATAACAATTGTCAATCGATTTGATCGATTGATGAGATGCGACTGACTCGATATTAGTAATTTTGTTTACAGACATAACACCTATTATCGTTTTTTAGGGCTCCGTACCCAAAGGGAAAATCGGGACCCTATTGTTGAGACTTTGCCGTCCGTCTGTCTGTCTGTCCGTCATGAGGCTGTATTTCAGGGAACGTGATAGCAAGTATTTCTGTTATACCGGCAACAGAAATACTTGCTATCACGGTCACAATAGATACTAAAATCCGAAAAAAAGGGCGAGATAAGGGGGGCTCCCATACATAAAATCGTGATTTTTTGAAGTTTTTGGTACAGAACCCTCTGTGCCGCCAGCTTTTTTTATATTACAGTAATTTATAATTTGTGGACATCACAGTAATTTTGGCTACAAATCCCTACTAATATTATAAATGCGAAAGTAACTCTGTATGTCTATCTGTCTGTCTGTCTGTTACGTTTTCACGCCTAAACGGCTGGAGCGATGGAGATGAAATTTAGTAGGTATAGGGATAGTTTGAGGCCCTGGGGACATAGGCTACTTTTTATCCGACTGCACAAAATGAGAGTTATGATTCTACGCGATAAACAACTTCTACGCGGTCGAAGCCGCGGGCAACAGTTAGTTTTATATAATTGTAAGTTGTAACCCTAATAAATATAAAAATCTGTGTGTACACAATTACTGACTAATTCCTGTTTTGCTTGTAATTTGGTATTACAGAAAAACAGGGATTTAACTACTACATTTATTTTTAATCCCGGTAACAATTTCCTGGGGGAAACGAGTAAGTACAAGAAAACTTTAGCCGTCACTGCGTTCATTACAATTTTCAGGTATTAATTACTATTGCTCCTGTTGATAAAAAAATAATTGTGTTATAACCACAAACGAGTAGAATCCGCAATCTTGTCAAAGAAGAAGAAGAAGAAGAAAAATTACATATTTTCGAAACTTTTTACTAAAACTCTATACTGGAAATCTATCATTATACATGTTTTTTGACAACTCGTTGCGCGCGGATTATACCTAAGTATTTTTGAAATCATGCTCATCTCTCGATGATTCAGGCGCATAACAATAGTCGTGGTCACGAAATAGACTACTCTCAAAGTATTCAATTCACTATTTAGTATCCCTAACCAGTTATAACGTTGAAACACTGTATTCGGCAACAAAAGCGTAGCGAAAGGTTGCGCAAAGATCGCTGGTGCCAGTGAAAGTGTCGATATCGGCCGCGCCTTAGCCTGTGAAATCACTTAACCATACTTATTACAAGATAAATATAATTAAACTTCAGCTATTAAGTTAATAAATAAATATTTTATATTTAAACTATCACGGTTTTTAATACTCATACTTGGACAGTCCAACCGCGACCACCGGCGGGCGCTGCAACGTGTCCAAAACTTCGGACACGTTGCAGCGCCAGTAATATAAGCTTATGTTGTGGGATGTAGACAATCAGGAATTGAACTCGTGATCTCAGCGGTGCCCTTCCATCTGCCTACGGAAATCCCGGATAACCACAGGACTGTTTACCTAAAATAATTAATTATCCGGTTAGTAACACTCATGCTTATAAAATTCGAGACTTCACGTGAAATACTGAGTATTGTGCTCAACCGCGACCACGGCCGCTGCAACTTGTCCGAATCGTCGGTGAATGTACCTAAGTAAAAAGTATTTCGCCTGAAGTCCCGAAATCTGTGAGTATGAGTGTTAAAAACAGCGACAGTTTAAAAATAACAGCATATCATATAGCCCTAATCAACTCGATGAAAGTACTACGTGCAAAATAGGGACGAGACACTAGCTGTAGATATTGCTAACAACTATAACTATCTATACGTACTTGATAGTTAGTAATAGTACCTTTAAATGGGACATAGATGATACTCCTAATATGGCATCGGTTACCGTTCGGAAACAAGACAAGTACTGCTTTTTCTATGATAACGGTTCTATGCCCAGACAGTATGTATGTAATTGCAATAAACTGTGCTTGTTTATCTAGAACGTATTTTATAAAAAGCAGCTTGTTGACACTCGGAATGTTAGCCATCGAATAACGGATACCATAGATAATTATAATTAATAATTAAATTTATCGCCTTTTATATTACGTTTTCCTGTTGCAAATGAAAGTTGTTTTATCGGATAAGTAAGATAAATTTATTATTTACTTGTTAGGTACAAAAACACATTTTAGTCAACAGAGACAAATCTTCATTGACGCGCACATTCGTATAATTTTAATATCAATAGGTACATTAGAGATCCAGTACCTGTTACCTATTAAGTAAAGATATTGTAAGTGTACTTTCGTTGAAATTTAAATAAATAAACGATATAACTTCAACAATCCTTTAAATATATTTATTTTCTTACATAGATTTTGCTTTATGTATACCTTACCTAAATAGATTATTCTGTCGTTCATTAGTCCACCTAAGTGGTCCAAAATACTTACCTGTCAAGTTGTCATACGATTAGTTATCAAAAATTCTGATCGCGAGGTATAACATAATGTCAAAACAAAATACCAAACGTGGTGGCACAGTTTAAAAACTCGTAACGTAACGTACTCAAAAGTAACCAGCAGCGACTTGAATGTCAATTGTTATCCGATACGCGAACTCCTTTTACACCGTTGCGTAATTCAATTCAGTGTCGTGTTGAATGCAATACTGTACAATATTGCATTCAATTCAAAACGACACTGAATATTACAATGATATTCGGTATAATAAACTGTTGTAAATGTGGCGACTATAATTTAAGAACATCACTAATGATGTTCTTTTTTTAAAAGATTGTATGTAATGTCTGTGGGATCGATGTGTATCTATGTATGTATATGTTCGTTCTTTTTTGTATGTTATTTTTACTGTTTGCGTGTCTTCTTCCTTTTCCGTTTGACGATGAACTTCCATACATAATATGTAATAACCGCTATATCTAGGTACTTAAAATTTAAGATACAATCTACACTTCAATAACAAGTATAAATTCTGTGTACTTTTCTCAGCGTACTAGGTAATGCATTTGATACAGTTTTCTTATAAGCCCTCAATTCACTCTTTCTATCGTCCATTGTTCTATGGATAACGACGGCCATACAACTTGATACTACAGAATGTTATACAGTAAAAGTTACCGTGACTTTTCTTGCCAGGTTCTTTCTCACAGGCTCAACATATTGCCTTACGAATCTGGCAGTAAATGTAAATGTAGAATCAAAAAATTAAGATTCATAAGTGTTACTTTGTAACCTAAGTAAGAGATATTTTCATATCTATATTTTCATATAGATATGTAATAATCATGTTTCTCTGTAATTTTCAACAATAAATGTTTTGTTTTTTCATTCAATAGTAAAAACATACTGAATACTCCAAAATATTCACCCCCCCCCCCTCTATAGCCCTACTAATTGGGACAAGGTTATATTTATTTGCCCTTCGTTCAGGTTCCAAGGAAGCTGTAGATGAAATAATTTCGTCGTGTATAATAATAGTTTTAAATCTAGAAAGTGTCGTCCCGTATTAAAACCATACTCCCACGGGAAACACGTTTGTACCATAACCGATTTCACGCGTTGTAAGCCGCTGTTGTTTTTTACTTTTTAATAAATCGTATTAATTAACCCTAAAAGGTGTCCAAAAATCACAACCATGTGATATACAGCCATAAAAAAATGAAGGTACGATATAACAACGTTCGAATACCAAACATGTATAATAAATAAAGTGTCGATGAACAACGAAACGATTTACAAAACACGCTCGCTGCTCATTGTCACCGCTCTTGTAACAAAGTATGTATGACAACATTCACGAAGGAACTATTTGCTAACGGCCGAATACAGGTTTCCGAACGTGCTGATCATTTTTATGTGTGAGTGTTTTTATTTCTTCTTAGCACGTTATAGAATAGCTCAAGCAAATCAAACTATTGTATAATGGTGCGATATGGCTCAGCTTATTGGGGATCAGGCCAACCTTACCTGTTAACTAAGAGTGAAGTACTGGTTAAAAGAACCCTTCCATCTCGGGCAGAAAACCTTCCAAATGATCTATATGCAGTATTGGACTGTGTTTAATATTGGTCTCTCCCAACTTGCATACATTACACATAACTATTCTGTCTTCCACATCACTCCTACCCTCCTCGCATGCTTCTCTAGGTCTCGTTCTATTTGACCAGTAGAGTCTTGTACCGAGTGTATGTTTACCGAGTTCCAGTCTCCCCTACAGAACGTATTTGTCAGCATTCATATCTGTAGTCTGTACTTCAAAGTTTATCCCTCGAAAATTATTAAAATGAAAATGCTTACAAAACCTTCAAAGAACCCTGCAGTCTGATAGAGAGGAAACGAGTAGTACATGGCACAGTGCGCTACATTACCGACTTCAAGATAATGGTAAATAATAAACAATTCTATTAATATCAATATAACAATAACGGGTTACAGATACTTAACAAGAAAGCTTTGTGACGCACCCTTAACAAACGATAAGATGACCTAACGTTCTCAATAAATGAGTTTTGTGTTTGTATATAAGCAGTCAGTCATTGATTTCTTTTCAAGAATGAGGCTCAAGAAGTTTCAGTAAAATCCCAAGACCAAAAGCAAACAAGCGAATGCCACTGAAACAGGACCACTGATATAACTATTCATAATATCATAATTTCTCTTGCAGACATTGCATATTACCTTTTTAATTTTTCCATAGTTACTTGTGTAATTAGGTAAGTAATTACATAATTTATCTGTGGTAGCAAATTTTAGCTAAAACATAATAAACTTCATTTGATAGCACAAATTTCGATTCGGACTTTAATAAAGTGTAACTTAACTAATGTCTCTGAATCTGACTGATTCTGAATAAAAATGTGAGTTGATGAAGTACATGTTGAGTATTCTAACAAATAATGTACATTGTAGAGTATTCTTTTTTTTTTAATGTGATGGAAAATCCTCATGGGTGCTATGCCGGTACTCCTGCCGACTAAAAACCTCACGTTACGCCCAACAGCCTATGGTTGGGAGTCCCGGGTAAGCCCTCGAAGGATGTCCCAGGACTCCCAAACGTAGAGTATTCTAACAAATAATGTAGTACCTAATGATATCATAGGGCTTTGCAGTGTCAAGTTTTACCCAAGGTGCATTGGCCGTAGTCATAGACTAAAATAATCGTGATGATTCCATTACATATAAGTTTCCCTTTTTCGGGGATTTGAAGCCAAGTTTAGTATCTATACTTAGCTAATTTTATCTGAGCATTGTACTCGTCAATATAAAAAAAACAAAATCTTATCCAGACCTCTCAGAGTACACTTTTCCTGGGACATCCTGCCCTTACCCCGGCGCTCCTGGCCGTAGATATTGGTAGCGCACCGTGTGGTTGTAGTCGGTAAGACTCCGGCATAGCATCCATGAAGGATTTCTACTCGTACAAAAAGAAATACTGTATTGAACTACTATTCAGAACTTGTGATGTCCGTGTTCATCACATAACTGAGCTCGTAACTGCGATATAATACCGACACATTTTAAAAAGCTATAAAATTCCAACGCAATACTCGAGGAAAGCTCAATACCTTTCCACTCTGTAGGGTCTTAAGGAAACTTATTTCTATAACGGACATTAAAAGCTCTTTGGTATCTTCAATATTGTGCAGTAAGTACCTAATAAGAAGATTGAAAATATTGCTGTATTTTATTATTTTTATAGTAAGTACAGTACCGAGATACGCATTTCAAATATGATTTTCCTAGAAATAATTGCTTGCAAATCATGTTTTGCATATACAACAAAGTACATTCATTGACATTCAAAAATCATTTTATATCCAAGAATAATGTTCAAATACTATATTATTTAGGCTACTTTTTTTAACTTCTTCGCCATTCGATAGATTAAGTCAATACTTTTGGAGTTTGTCATACTAATATTTTATTTTGTTGGTGTGTTTGCATCGAATAGGCTCCGAAACCACTAGACCGATTTGTAAAATTCTTTCACTGTTAGAAAGCTACACTATCCTCGGTGCACATAGGTTATATTTTATTCCCGTCTGCGCAGGGGAATCAGTCATATTTAATTGCTTTTGAAAATGATTTATAAATCGAAATTTCTAAATTGAAAATGATCTCTAATGGCCATAAGTATGGCGAAACTTCTGTAGCGTTTCCACAATGTCCCACAATCTACTTTACATGCAGTTCTTATTTCTGATTGTATGGCAGTATCATGATTTGGTAGTGAATGGTTTTCAATATCTATTTCGCGGGTAAATCCTCGTTCAATACCTATTGACAACTGCTTTGTTCCAAATGTCTTTTCATTTTAGTAAATAAATCTAAAATGTCATCTAGAAAAGTTTGATCAACATCTCGGCACACTTCGTCCCGTACTGCCTTTTGAAAGCTCTGGCAAAAAATAATGTCTCTAGTCCCGCTCGCACTCATAGAGTTAACGGCTATTTTGCTCCCTCTAACTACCGTTACTAAACTAAAGAATGCATGTAAAAAATGGTTGACTCGTCTGTTCGTTTCCCTTTTGAAAATGGAATATTGGAGACGATATAATGAGGTTTTTTATATTTGTATCGGGTTCCGTGACGTTAATTTGTGTAACACTGGGTGCTGTGTACTGTAGTACAGTTACTGTTAACACAACACCGTGCACTCTTGTGGAAAACGTCACGTATCGTATACGTTACGGGTTTAATTAAAATAAAACTCGTTATTGGAAATCTGACATGTGAAAACGGCATTGTTTACATTTACATGATAAGTAAAGAAATCTTTATGTCTGAAAGGTGTTTATTAAGTTTCTGAATAATATTTTTTTAACTTGACCAGTGAAAATCAAGAAAATACCTTCCTACATTGGCAGAAACTAATTAATTAACAGGAAATCGGCTTTTTACGTGTCCAGCTGCAATCGGAGAGAAGGAAAGCTCATATAAAAGCTAAACCGTCTAGTAATCGTGGTACAGTAAGCTTCCACCCCATTTTTTTCTTTTCGTGTGAAAATTCTGATGAATGCTATGTCCTACCGAAAACCATACGGTGCCCCTCCATCTGCCTACGGAAGGTACGCCTTAGGAAATAACACCAGGACTCACCCTCCCCCTATGAAGAAAATTGAGAGGTCTACCTACGCCTAGCCGCGGAAAAATAATGATTGATTTCATTGACCGTATTGACATGTACTTACTTGGAATTAACCGTTTACATTTACATTTTATACATTTAAAAAAAATAAAATGTAACTTAACTACCTACTTATAACATAACTGTAAAAATTTATAAAAAGACTTTCTTGAAAACAAGGCTGTCTGGCAATGACACGAGTTAGGTACTCCTTTCTACATAAAAAAAAACGGTATTAGATTCTAAGATGAATTTTGGGAGGGACCGGACTGTCATCGGACTGACGGAGTTTCTTGGAGTGTTCTTCTCAGACTGTAACATTTCCGAAATCCCAGTGAAGTCACAAAAAAAAATTACAAACCTATTTTTTTATAATTTCAAAGGGATAAATTTTGTTCTGTTGTAGGGTAGGGATAAATTGTGCCTGAAACTTTCTCAAGATATTTAATTTACAACGATCTCTTTTAACACTATCAACGCATCCTATGTCCTCCTGCTATCGTGTTACTATAGCCTTAAGGAGTTCGTATATCAGCATAGTTTTCACAGCAACTTGATATCGAACCCATTATCTTTATAGAGCGTAGCTTGGTGTTATTACTTGTGTACCAGAGACAAATTACACCTTAGTAATCTGAAACACTTCTAACTGTAATTATAACTAAGTAATGGTACCTACATACATGAAATCTGCTAACGGTTTTATCGACCGGCTTGAAAGTTTTCAACTGTGGGTTGACACAACCTGCGCCTGTCCATTCCAACACGGCAATAATAATAATAATATTTGTGGACATTCACACACAACATCATCTAGCCAAAATTAATCTAATATAAGCCTGTGCTATGGCATCTAGACGACTGATATACTTATATATTATTTCTAAATACATACATATTAGGTATAGCATAGAAAATACCCAAAACTCCGAAACAAACATTTGGCAATAGACTCACCACCAGACTTTATGTGGGATAAATGGAACGTGTAGGTATATAATCAAAGTGGAACTGTGTAATTTTTTTTTCTTTTTGTTTAGAGGAGCTAGTTTCTTTCGAATTAGCATCCACTTCGCACTGGAACGACATAGACCTAAATATTACCTTCATACTACAGTTTATTAAAGAGCAGTTTTAATAAACTGCATCTGCAAACATATCGTGAATTTAATTAAGCCAGTAACTGACAAACGAACTAATTAAAATAACCGACTTCACAGAACAAATTCAGTGCCTTTGATCGAAAAAGCACTGAAATGCTTTGTGAAGTGGCATGGATATAACTCGCATGAATTTACATGAACTGATTTATACAAAGCTTTGCAAATACGGGCAGATTTTAAGTTAATAAATTAATATTTGTGGACATTTTCACACAATTCATCTAGTCTAAATGAAGCTAATTTAAGCTATGTGCAATGAAATCTAGGCATCTGTTAAACATACTTACATATTTTTAAAACAAACATATTTGACATAGACAACACTTCTCACAAAATATTTGTACCGACCCAGGAATCGAACCCAGGACATAGACTCGGAATACACTTGGGAGCCCTGGGACATCCTTCCGAGGACTTACCCGGGGTTCCCAACCATAGGCTGTTGGGCGTAACGTGAGGTTTTTTAGTCGGTAGGAGTCCGACATAACATCCATGAGGATTTTCCCTCACGTAAAAAAAATAGACTCGGAGTATACAACTCCGAATGGAATTACAAATTATATTATGTGTTTTTTTTTCTTTTTAACGTGAGAAAAGTCCTACAGGGATGCTATGTATATCTTCCGACTAAAAAACACACGTATCTTACACAACAGCTGAAATTATCAGTGCTTTGTGTAAGTCCCGTAGTGACCGACTACTTGTGTAGTGGAGAATGCCATTTCCCCCCTAACATAATTATGACAGACAGATAAATATCGGGTAAACATATAACAAGAAGCCGTGAGATCGTTCTCACCAGACTGCCCCTCTCTAACACGTTTATTGTGACAGTGAAAGTTCAATCCGGTTGACCTTATGATTCTTGTTTTATTTTTTACTTTGAACAGATGATCCACGTGACTTAGTGACGTAGTTTAATGCAACAGAGTTACAGACTACAGACACAAGTCTCGCCATAAGCCCCCCTGCACTCTATATTATAGAGAGGGGCTAAAAGGCGTTTCCCTCGTGTTGGATAGATTAGATTGGTTCCAATTTTTAAAGTAAACCTCACACCGCAGTCAATTTACTTTTTTAGTACCCTTGAAGCGTAGGTTATATTACTATCAAGCCCATCTACGTATATATACCACACGGCTTTCATTGGACCGCTGAACGTATCAAATTCGTAAGGTGGAGATTTAGGCGTGGTTACGAAAGAAGGTTACAGAAATAATAGCAATGTTGAGACGTGGATTGCGTAGCGAAATCCTACCCTTCAGTTCACCCCTGTTTAATGTATAATTTATTACAGTTTTGGGAGGACGTGAACTGAAAACTTTGTGGTTGTATAGAAAAATGGTTCTTCTGAGTAGTATTAAAATATCTATACTAATATTATAAAGAGGAAAGATTTGTTTTTTTGTTTGTTTGTTTGTCTGTAACGAATAGATTCCGGAACTACTGGACCGATTTGAAAAATTCTTTCACTGTTGAAAAGCTACACTCTTTGCGGTGAACATAGGCTATATTTTATTCCCGTATTCCCACGGGAACGGGAGCTACGTGGGTGAAACCGCGTGACGTCCGCTAGTTAATAAAATAAAGTTACCAGCGACTGAATACATTAGTAAAGTGTCCATTGGTATAGTTGCAATATCTTCGTTTTAACCTCATAGAGTCGGTAATAACACATAAGCTGTTCATAATTATACATGTAGTCGGGACTTCAAACGAAATAATACTACTACCGACTTGATTTACGTTTCTAACGATTTGAGAAATCCGTGGTCGCAGCTGAACTCTAACATTGGCTACTTTTCATTCCCCGATTAAGAGTCCATATGACGCCAAATAGACTATTACTTTTATCTAGATCTCAGGACTCGTGAGGTCTGCTGAATTAAAATTTGAACACAGACAACTGCAGTTCATAAACTAAAAACGCTCTAGGCTCGAAACACGATTACTGATAAAATCCTCGATAGATTTTTATGTTGAAAATACCTCGATTTCGTGAAATTTTAAGCTAGATCTCGTATGTTATAAGTTGTTTTTATAATATTAAATATTTATATCTATACTAATATTATAAAGAGGAAAGATTTGTTTTTTTGTTTGTTTGTTTGTTTGTAACGAATAGGCTCCGGAACCACTGGCCCGATTTGAAAAATTCTTTCACTGCTGGAAAGCTACACTCTTTGCGGTGAATATAGGCTATATTTTATTCCCGTATTCCCACGGGAACGGGAACTACGCGGGTGAAACCGCGTGACGTTCGCTAGTTATTTATATTAATAAGAAAGACAATAGTAAAATCTTCATTTGCACTAGAGCATTTTTTTCATATTGGTTATAGTTTTTTTATAATTAATTTATTTCGTTAAAAGCGCACAAAAACCGATCATGCGATCGGTTTTTGTGCGCTTTTGTTGTCGCTTGTGCGGTTTGTGTGTCGCTCTCTCTTTCTTCCACGCTAAAATGTATATCTTCTATCTTCTTTTAACAATTTGGCGTCTGGTAGGCTCTTAATTTCCCATTTGATGCGAGAAAGGAAACAGAACTCAACGCGGGTGGAGTTGGGGGCGTTAGCTAGTAAACAATAAAAGTATTTGTAATCAAGTTTAGAGGGGCTAAAAAGGTAACATAGCGCGTTTCATTCTTAATCTGATTCATTTGCAGATTTGTACAAGAAATGCTTTAGAGGCCGTGAAATGGTAACATTATTATATGAATAATCTGCAATTCATATCATAACTCAATCTTACGAAATTGATGTTGCTACTCCGAAAAATTTACGGGGACGCATCGAAATGGAATGAAACATTAACAAACGCAAATAAAACATTTTATGATGAGATTATGAAACATAGAATGTTGACTTTATAGGTCCGCAGGACTTCGATCAATTCACACCTTTGGCGGATTGCGAGATATTTATCATTCGAGACGCTATGTATGGGAGTAGTGGCTGGTTCAATGTAGGTATGTACCTACTGCCTAAGGTGTGATGACACTGAAATTCACACACATTACGTAAACCTTTGACACAGATTGAGTGTATCAAATATGTGTATGTATGTACCGGTTCAATGAAAGTAGATTTACGTAAGTGTATTTTTTGGTACTCGTTGATCACATCCTGTAATTAATTTTTAAATAAAAACTTAATCAAAAACAGTACTACTCGTATAATGTTGTTGACATAAAGTTGTTAGAAACTTGCTGCTTTATAAATTTGCATAGATACAAAATTCTTAGATACTTAATAGTACTTAAGTACCAAACACAAATCTACTCGAAATTACAAAAAAAAATATGAGAAAATTACAATTCTATTTATATCTTTTTAACTCATAAGTTTATTTGTAAAGGAAAGGAAAGGAAATTCACTGAAAAGATTTAACAAAGGCTGTTCTTTTTAGGGCAGGAGTAGGTACGGTTTGTCTCCAAACCTGCTAAAGAATATAAAAATAAATAGCCCTTTTTAACCGACTTCAAAAAAAAGGAGGAGGTTCTCAATTCGTGCGCTATGTTTTTTTTCTTTTTGTATGTATGTTACGCGATAGCGGCGCCAATTATTATTTATCACCGACTAAGTAACATTCGACATAAGCAAAGAAAATGTAGCTCTAGACTCTGTTCGAAGGTTTTGAATGCTACCGGAATTAATACTATAAAATAAGCAGTAAGTAACTATATCTCAAAGGAGTGATATGGGTGGACTAAAGGACGAGGTCAACGAGAATGAAAATACGAAAAACCACTTTTTTTTTTTTTTTTTTTTTTTTCTTTTTTTACGTGAGGGAAAATCCTCATGAATGTTATATCGGACTCCTACCGACTAAAAATTGGGGGGGGTTTCGGGTGTGATCCCGCTTCTAAGGGGGGGGCGTGCGTGAGTTCCTCACGTCACGCTGCCGTCATGGGCCTGCTTCTGTAAGGACGGTGACCGACCCTCTCACCGTCCTCAGACCCCCGGTCATTGAGGCCGCGCCCACGCCGACGACTGCGGAACACGGGGGGGGGAGAGTTCGAAAAACCCCTATACCAAGGTCTGTCCCGCATAGTACAGAAGGCCAAACACTCTCCCAAAATGAAATTGGGAGAGACCTACTTCTTGATTTTATAGCTATGATAGTTTATAGATAGATCGTAAACACGATCGTAGTAAGGCCAGTACAGAACAGGTGGATTGCGAGTTATGTCATACCCATATAAGGGAGAGGATACAAATTTTACTACGATGTGTAGGTGCGCTTACGCAGCCGTTGTGTGGGCAGATTGGGCGGCCTAATGACCTCTTGTGCTCTTACTGTTCTGCAAAACTGAGGTTAAACTGCAAATAATCTTTATTTTGTTTTTTTTTTATTGGTTCTGTACATACAATTACAAACAAACAAAAAGTAGGTACATACATTGTAAGAGGCACTAATTATTTTTACAGAAATCTCTTTCAGTAGACTTGATCTTTTATAATCTTCTTTGAGCTACTAGATGGAGCTCGAGGCTTTGTCATGTGGAAATGTTTTCCCGTTTTCTGCATGTTGTTATTTTGTGTTTCCGATATTTTGGCACTGTTGCAAACGTCATATTCAAAGAGGAACACACGATATAATGCAAAGGAAGTTTGAGCCGTTGCTGCAGCGTACAGCAATAGCGTCTTCAGCTGCATTTTATTGAATCTAACTTCTGAGGAGCTCATCAACTTATAGGGTTGAGTTGACTCCTTTTCAATCCCGAACAGTGGATGCTGGGCAGAGATGCCACTCTCCCATAGTGAAACGGGAGATTCAACAGATCGTTTCTTTTTCCGACCACAGTAGCTTGTAACGCCCTACCAGAGCACACGTTTCCCTCCTCTTATAAGCCCGTTCTTTAAGCCGTGCGTAAAGAGGCACATCATCGGGGTTGCTACTTGGGCCGCTGTCAATGGAAATGTGAGAGTGGTATCAATCACTAGATCGGTCTCTATAAAGCGGGCGGTTGCATTTGAGCTAAATAAATATAAGAAGAACTAAACAATATCACTAGGTAAAATATTCCTTTAACTCAAATCCTAATTTCTAATGTCTATTGAATATTGTATGGATTTCCGAGAAGACTTGAAATTACTAAGCAAATAGTTTCCACACAGCCAGACATAAGCCTTTGTTTTAGCCAAAGTGCAGAGCACTATCCTTCATTTTAGAAGCTCCGATCGGATTTGCGATCAGATTTTGCAGATTTTGCAGATTTGCATTTGAAATATCAATGTGAATTGACTTCTGAAAATGACAGACTGACAACTCTGTTGTTGTAAACATGAAAAAGAAACCTGGAAACCACAATCTTACTATGTAGTATTAAAATATTATTGTTGGGTTTACTTCAGCTTTTAATTTTATGTGGTTCTATTGAAATTTTACGTTATATTTTGATTATAATAAAACCTTCACAGATTTTTTTTTATTATTATTACAGAATAAAATACAAATGTCCTGTGTCTGTATATCCCATCTTTTCAGCCCTAATGCTGTAACTATAGTGTTGTATATTTTAATGTCTTTATCAGCTTTACTAAAAATTCAAAATATTTCTAAAGAAAAATATTTTTCTTACTCTTCTCATTTTTCAAATCTATTTGTGAAAATCCACATAGAAAAAAATATATTTCTAATACCTCATAAGTTCATAACTTATATATAATACATACGGAACTAAAACCATAACATGTATTTTCGAGATATTTTTATTATAACTATACCTATCTAAATATTTAAAAAAGTATTCTCCGCCTCTAAACCATGAGTCAAAAACATTTATACACAAGGTAAAATAATAATAATACTGGTTACTCCTGTCCCCAGCAACGTAAATTCGTCGTTGTACTACTTTCAAAATAAATCTGGCCTTACAAAACTGTCAATGGTCTATACGAACTCATTCATAAAATCTTATAGATCTATGTCTAGCAAATTCTTGCCACACCCACACAGACGCAACAAGATACCTGTTGTACCGGCAAGTAGATATACAGTTCACTCACACAAGGAAACAACAGGTTCAAGCGACTGTAGTGGGGGTGCCTGTGTGAACCGGAGACCAAGATGCTGTATACTTCATAATACAGTTTTGATACTTTGGCTTTTTTTATAAATTATGGAATAATTTTTTGATTCAGGTTTATAATCCATCCTGATATTCTGAATAATAGTAATACTATTTGTCATAAAATATTTTAGACATATTTTATGACTTACTGTAGATATAGAATAAATACCTAACCATAATACACTACAAATTGTGGTTTATTAGTCTTATTATTTCTACCTGAGTGTGACGGCGCATAAACCTCCCCTAAAGATCTAACAATGTAGTTATGCCAGCATAGTATAGCAAGGCCATACCACAGATAATTTGATATACATATTCTATGCCATACTCAGTAAGCTGGACCAACAGAAAAATATTTCTTTTTCTATTTAACTTTCATTAGAACGTGTGTATATTGAAATGTATTATTTTAAAGCAATTGTAAATATTCTAGTTTAATCTTGTTCAATGTATTTTTGTAGAATATAGTAAACGATGTATCGACATACGTTTTGCATTACTGACGTTTAACATTTTTATTTTCAGGTAAGCACCATTTGCAGCGAGTAGATCTGTCCACGTAATTTCTGTAAGTAATAAATACTAAGTACATTCGAAGATTACAAATAATTTTAAACTCAATCGTCAATATATTTTACTAAAGTAAAACCACTGTGTACTGTACTGGTAGAATAATATGAATAGTAACTTGAAGTAGGTACTTACCTAGTTACGTAAGGATAAGATAATTTATTATATATATAATTGATGTAGGTAATTAGAACAAAATATATATGCACTGCAACGTTTACAAATAACGAAATAAAAAGCTGAATTGTTCGAAATATTTCAAATGTTCAAATATTATGAGACTGGCGCTAGTACCAAAACTTGTTACACCTATCTCACATAAGATCTCGGGTCACACAATATCCCTGACAGATGCTATACCGCAGCCAAGTGCAAAAAGCAACCTTTTTCTACAGCCATCTCTTTCTTTTCTCAAAAATTTTTGAATCCTCGGACACATGTTACACAGCTCTTAAGGATATCCGAACTTTTTACGAAACATCCTGAAGTATTACCAAATGCTCTAAATTTTAATTTAAAATAGTGTGGGAATGTTCAGTATTCAGTTTTTGAATGTAGCTGTAGGAAAGTATCTGATTGCTTGCTGAATATCAGTAACTACCTCAGTCGCTAATAAATATCATACTCAAAAGATCAAATTCGCAAAACACGACATTTGCAAGACACAATAATCGCAAAGCATTATAATCTCAAAATTAATAATTAAACATGTATTTATTTTTATTATTATTTATTTTTTGGATATTTTGGGAAAATTTTGTTTAGAAAGTATGATCTTTTTCGAACATCCTGTTTAGCTAATGTGGTTTTTTGAGAATATGATATCTTGCGAAGTCATTGCCAAAATCACATTCATCGTAACTAAGGCTGAGTCATAAAATAAAAATATAAATAAAATAAGGCAAGGGAATTTGACCCTCACGTTGCATGAATCACACTGGTTTATATCAATATAATACATAAATAACTTTGAAATGATAAAAAGGGTTCATTAAATAGTAGACTCTACTTTTATTTTGAACAATGTTCATCTATCGAGGCTGCTGAATTAATAGTTACTAAGGAAAATATTATCGAAGACTTTAGATAATGTAAATAAAAGGTAAAAGGTATTCAATTTCTAAAATATAACTAATTTACAGCCATCTACAAGTACTCTAATACATCAATTATACAACTGCACGCGGAACAAGTTTTAGCAACAGCCTGAAAACTACATTTTTTTTTAACGTGAGTATAATCCTACAGGGATGCTATGCCGAACACCTACAGACTAAAAACCACATGTAGGTATCCTACCTACAGCCTACGGTTGGGAGCCCCGGGTAAGTCCTCGGAAGGATACCCCAGGACTCCCAACAGACCTACGGCTTCCACTGCAGCACTGCGGCCTCACTAAGGGGGAGTTCGGGTGCTATTCCGCGTCTTTGGGTGGTTGTTCGGGTGTTATCCCACTTCTTAGAGCGTGCGTAAACCCCTAACGTCACGCTGTCGTCTAACATAGCGTACCTAATAATATGTGTAACAATATCAATAGTCATAATTTGGTTTTACATTCATGCAATGATGTAATCCTTCTGCATATTTATCTTATCATCATAACTTCTTTTGAACCCTAAGACGTAGTCTCTAACAATTTCTAAATAATATTCTTTCTTTATGACTTTAGTTTATGGTTTTGAATTATAATGCAAAGAGCAGTTCGTTATACAAGTGAGCATACATTTCTTACGCCTCTCGTCTTGATTTACATCTGAAACACGACCGAGTTTTGTAGATTAGCAAAGTGATATTTAATCCTGACTACTGCGGTAAAGATTAACATGGTAGATAAGTACTACGGTTGATCGTATGTTTGTCTAAAATGAAATATAAGACTATAAAGCGTTAAATTTAGTACCTACCTACTTTGTTTTTTAAATTTATATACCATTTTACAAAATCATTCAATTACAATACACATCGCATATGAAAACCACTGAGGTTTGTAGAAAATGCAACAGACGCTCTTACAGCAAAGTCGATAAAAACAATTAATTATATGTAATAACGACGGCGATCTCAAAGGTGCCACGCGCCTTTTATTTTGCGATGACTCATTGGCACCTGATACACCGGAGACCATAGCTGCTCTGCGGTCCAAGCACCCGCCAGGCCCTTCCACTCCACTATTCGTCGATCCGCCTACCGATCCTCTGATTTGCATTCAAGCAAGTCAAAGAGATATTGTTAGTGCTCTCGCCTCTTTTCCTAAAGGTTCTGCTTCAGGTTTAGATGGCATTTCCCCTCAGCACCTTGTAGACCTTACGTGCCATGGCACTGGAATTACTGGCGAACGTCTGGTTGCTGCCCTCACGAGATTGGTCAATCTTATGCTGCTGGGTGATGTCTGTCAAGATATAACTCCCATTTTATATGGAGCCAACCTGATAGCCATCACAAAGAAAGGAGGTGGTGTACGTCCCATAGCGGTGGGTTCTACCTTTCGCCGACTAGCTGCTAAAGTTTGTGTCCAATTATCACGCCCCAAGTTACAGACCATTTTCGAACCTGTTCAGCTTGGCTTTGGTACCCGTGGAGGTTGTGAAGCGGCGGTTCATGCTGTTCGCACCTTTGCACAGACTGAACAGTGTGAGGTTCTTTTAAAGTTAGATGTCAAAAATGCCTTCAATACGGTTAATCGGGACACTTTGCTTAACAAAATCAATATGCATGTTCCTGAAATATACAATTTCTTACTTCAGTGTTATCACTGTCCTTCTAAATTAATTCACAAAAATAATGAAATTCTTTCAACTGTAGGTTGTCAGCAAGGTGATCCCCTTGGTCCAGCTATGTTTAGTTTGGTAATAAATTCTATTATCCATAATCTAAATTCAAAATTAAACGTTTGGTACCTAGATGATGGGACCTTAGGTGGTGATTCACAGAGAGTTCTCACAGATTTAACTGTAATCATAGACAAATTTAATACCATTGGTTTAAATTTAAATTTTGAGAAATGTGAATTATACATTTCAAATAAAACCGACACTTCTTTGGCTTCTCAAATTTATCAAAATTTTAACTTGGTTTGCCCCAATATTAAAATGTTAACCAAGGACAGTCTGTATCTCCTGGGATCCCCAATTTTCGACGATGCCATTCCACCTCTCTTAAGGGAGTCGGTATCAAAATTTAATAAATATTCAGACCGTATTCTCAAAATTAGCAGTCACTCTGCTTTGTTTATGCTAAAATTTTGTTTATTTTTACCTAAATTTACTTACCTACTCCGTTGCTGCCCCATTTGGAAATTTCCTAATCTTATGTTACCAATTGAAAATGTTTTAAAATCACAAGTTGAAAATATTTTGAACATTCAGCTGAACGAGCAAGCGTGGACTCAAGCTTCCTTACCTATTAGGTTCGGTGGATTGGGTACCCGAAAACTTTCTAGTGTAGCTTTACCGGCTTTCTTGTCTTCAATATTCAGTACTCGTGACCTCACAGGTAAAGTCTTAAAGGCTTCTATAGTCTCAAACTGTGAGGTTTCGAGTCTGGACGAAGCCTTGAACGCTTGGCTAGCTGGACCAAGTCTAAATTTACCCTCCACACCCAAAAAACAAAGGGCCTGGGACTCTATGGCTTCTTCTTTTCTTCTCAATGAAATCATTGAAAACTCATCAGGCATCAATCGAGCCAGACTTTTGGCAGTTTCTCGACCCGAGTCTGGATACTGGCTGCATGCATATCCCTCTCCCAATACCGGTACTTTTATTGACCCCACTACACTCCGCATAGCGGTCGGTCTCCGGTTGGGTGCAGAGCTGTGTGTTGAACACTCGTGTGTATCGTGTGGAGCTCATGTGTGCTGCCTAGGACTCCATGGACTTGTTTGTTCATTTTCCGCTGGCCGTTTTTCCCGTCACGCCGCTCTTAATGACATCCTGAGACGGGCACTTATCACCGTTCATATTCCCGCGGTTTTAGAACCCCAAATTATACGCGATGATGGTAAGCGACCCGACGGGATGACTTTAGTACCCTGGAGAATGGGACGTGCGTTAGTGTGGGATGCCACTTGCACCGACACTCTTGCGGCGTCCTACCTCCCGGCTACTAGCAAAAGAGCTGGTGCGGCGGCTAATGCGCGTGAGCGGTTAAAGATCGGCAAGTACAGTTGTCTCGGTGCCCAATATGAATTCGTTCCATTTGGTGTCGAGACACTGGGTCCATGGGGTCGCGGTGCACAGGGTCTTTTCACGGCACTGAGTAAGCGTCTGAGGGAAGAAACGCGTGATCCCCACGCAGGTAGCTATTTAGCGCAAAGGCTTTCCATAGCTATTCAGCGTGGGAATGCTGCCTGCGTCATAGGTACCTTACCGAAGGGACCCAATTTGTATATTGATAGATAGTTAGTTAGTTTTTATTTTAAGTAGTTATAATTTTATATGTTTTTTGTATAACCCTAATAGTGTGATGATATTAGTTTTAATTGATTTTATTATTATTGTTTATGAATGAATAAACTTATTTAATTTTATTAATTATAAGTACATAAGTTGAATATCGCTCTTTCAATAAAACTACTTTCTAACTTAAAAAAATTACTTACATAGTGCTTAGTCCCACTTATTAAGTTTTAATATGTCTTCGGAACTCGTAGAAAGGCAGGCCAAAAGTTTGGCAAAAACTCTTTTGCAAATAGGTATAGTTCGGACAAAACAAATTTTAGTATATTACACTCCCTCCATCGTTCATTATAGTCAAGTTACCAGTCAAGCTACTTCTGACCAGGATTCACAGAATTACAATACTTTAATGGACTCGACGGCTATCATTTGCATTACTCCTTACGTATATCTTATAACTTTAATGATGTTCAGAATGGAATCAATTTATTTGCCGACAGGGTCAAAGAGATATTGGCGAGACTTAACTCGTAAAAATATTGCCATTTTATTATTAAAAAACTACTTGTATAGTGAGGGGAAATTTGGTTTTTAAGTTATAGGTTCTCCATGCGATGGAGCCTGGTTTCAATAAGCTCAAACCAGTCTCATCTGGTGTGATGTCCCTGCTAACTGACGGACTAGGACATGACAAGAAGGAGACCTTAAAAAGTACTTATCAGTCTGTCCAGCGTGGAAAAGGTAATGCCAAAGGCAATCAAATTTGGGTGAGTGATACATCTGACTGTGTATTATACACTCATTTGACTAATTTCAATACTAAATCTAATTTATTGACTATTTTTTTTTATTTTATTTTACACTTTATATACACACAATCATGTCACATGTATTATACAAAGATGTAGTTAGGAGAAAATAGTGCAATGGCACTGCTTATTTCTACAAGAAATCTCTTCCAGCAGGCCGGCGCGCGGCGAGAGGAGAGCTACTGCACTTTGTTGGAAAGAAAATTATCTAGAATTATGTAGAGAGTTGTGAAGAGCCTTAATATCAATTACTGGTGGTTTTTAGAAGAGTCCACCACACGCTTAATTACTAGAATTAAACTTTTCACAGAATACCCTGTATGTTATATTACCTATATTGACATCGCCAAGTATCTAGTGTCGTTTTACTTGCAATATTCATGATAAAATAAAAAAAACGATCCGATTGAAAACTAAAGTGCACTGCAAATAAAAAATCCAACCCTAACAAAAAAGGGTTTTAAGTACAGTAGAGTTTAAACTTACCGCAAAAGTGCAAAGATCATAAAGTCTTTAATTACACTAAACTTTTTCGTAAGAGCACTCAACATAAAACAGTAACATTAAAAAACATGTTTAAAAAAATGTTCGAAGACTAAGCTTCATTGAAACAGGTTTGTGTACGAATAAAGGACCTCCCGTTGTTCCTTACATTCGCGCACCGAAACGCATTCATTCATGTGAACAGTCAGCCATTATAAAATAAAATGAACTACAAAACTTGCACGTGAACCGCAAACTTGCGTGTACGCAGTTTTTGAGTGTATCCTTTTTAGGGTTCCGTACCCAAAGCGTAAAAACGGGAGCCTGTTATTAGCACTTCGCTAGCCGTTTTTCTCTTTGTCTTTAATCAGGCCAAAAACCATGATGGCATGAGAGCTGAATTTTTTACAGATGATGTAGGTATTTCTGTTACCGCTAAACAAAAAATATTCTGATTAAGGGGGATCCCATACAGCAAACGTAATTTTTATGCCATTTTTTGTTACTGATCCCTCTGTATGCGAATGCGACCCACATACGCCCGGTTTTTTTTAAAACTTTATTACTTTCGGTTAGTTTGCTAACCTTGTGATTTTTGAAAAGCTCAGATAAAGATTGGACAGATTTTCACATAGTTATTTCAGAAAGGAATTTTAGAGCGTCAAAAAACATGTATTTGCTATTTATCATACATGTTTTGGCACCAATTTTACATTGGATATAAAACTAATACGTGATTGGTTATCGAACGAAAATATTAATATTAAACACCCGATTTCTAGAATAGTTGTTGGTCGACACTGATTTTCGTGTCGAAGCCGGTGTTATGTGTTGAATATTAAATGTAAAAATGTCTATTTAGAATTGAACGTGACTATTGGCAGCACAAAATATACCGCAACTAAAACGTCACCAGGTATGGGTTTATTGGCTGAAAGGTGGCGGTAAAATAAATATTAAAAAAAGATACTAGTTAAATCACGGATAGTTTTAAGAGCACAGTTTAGAGTGTTGTGCGAAATGAAAAGAGTTCTCTTTGTTGGTAAGGAACCTTTTTTTTTTTTTTTTTTTTTTAACGTGAGGGAAAATCCTCGTAGGATGCTATGCCGGACTCTTACCGACTAAAAAACCTCACGAAACGCCCAACAGCCTATGGTTGAGAGCCCCGGGTAAGCCCTCAGGAAGGATGTCCCGTGACTTCGTAAGTTCATAAAATACCATCCTATGACAAGCGTCTACGGAAAGCTCTGCTAACAGAGATATTGTACAATATTGAGAAAAAGAAATCTGTTGAGGTCAGTTTATGAGCAGATCGTTAAATTATTTACCGATTTGTACTAAAGTATTATTAAAGTCCTCTTTTTGTTACGTGGGAAAAATCCGTCATGGATGCTGTGCCGGACTCTTACCGACTAAAAACCTACACGTTCCCTACTAACTGCCTACGGTTGGGAGGCCCGGGTAAGCCTTTGGAAGGATAGGTGCCCTAGGACTCCCAACAGACCTACGGCTACCACTGCGGCCTCACCTTGGCGTGGGTTCGGGTGCTACGAGTATTCCGCGACTTTGGAGGTTAAATGTTTGTCTCAAGAGTCTGGGTGTTTCTATGTATAATATGTATGTATTTAAAAGTATATAAGTATTAATATCCGTGGTCTGATACCCATAACACAAGCAGGTTATTCCTAGCTTACTTTGGGATCAGATAACGTTGTGTGAGATGTCCGTGAATATTTATTATTTATTATTTATGGAGGATTGTTCGGATGTTATCCCGCTTCTTGAGTGGCGTGCGTGAATCCAACATGTTCCCTGCCTACAGTCTACGGTTGGGATTCTGGGTAAGCCCTCGGAAGGAACCCCCCAGGTTTACCAACAGATATTAAAGTCCAATTCTTCTTTGACATTATATCCAGCAATAAATGCCGTCTACGCTTTCATTCTGACGCTTTAGATGTGTTTTAAAGAGCCATTAACACACTTATCACAAAAAGAGCTGCTACAATAAACGTATTTATTTCTAAAACAATAGTTCCATAGAATTTTATACAATAATTGGTTGAAATTGGTAACCCCTCCTCTCGATTGGGGGTCCGATAATTAAATTAATAGCCGTATACGGGCGCGAATGTTCAGAAAGAATGAACTTAGACATGTTTCGACACTTCCAATGATAAATTTCTTGATGGTTTAACGTTTAACCCGTATCAATAGCTAGTAATTGTTCGTAAAGAATCTTTTTAACCGATTTTAGAAAAAGTTATGATGCCTTTTGCTCTATGTATGTATGTATCTTCAACAGGATTACTAGAGGATTGTTGAACAGATATAACAAATAATGATCTTTTGTAAATTTTGCTTGGTAAAGTTAAAGTTCACAAGATAAGAAGTGCTTTCATTAAAAAAATCGAAGTCGAAAATCGGTTTAGAGCTTTTTATACCAACCTTGATTACAACTTACTGTATGAATTTATAATTATTTTTAATAAGAGCACACGTTAGGTACACCCAGAAAGTACATTTTTGACTCTAATACATATAACGATGTCATTGTAAGTTATGAAGATAACAAAACCCGCAAAATTATATTACTCAATTGTTGTATGTAAATGTCTTTCTTTATTTAGCAAATACCGCAAAATACCTCTTTAGCCTAGTATTGTATCTTAGACGGTAGAAATCTTATGTGATTTTACACTGTTTCTCATTATTAAACCTAGAATAGTATTTGAGGATGGCAATTAAATGATACTTCTAGAAATCTCCATGATCAAATGGTCATCGCCCCAAGACGTATGAGGTGATAGAATTAGTCGTTTGAGGGTAGCCTATCTTGATAGGCCAGGTAGTTAGAGTCGCGCTGCCTCAGCAGGTACGTCAGCAGATACAGGTTCAAGTCCTGCATGAAACCGATAATTTTTCACATTAAATCCAAAATCACAGTTGATTGGTCTTTCCACAAATATCCACTAATTCCGTTCTCCAAATATCAAAAGACAGCACAAACAACATAAATTCAGTTCTCCAAATATCAAAAGCAAATATCACAAGCAACGCAGATTCTTTGCTCCAAAATTGAAATCTTAGAAATGAATTACAAAATCAATCTATATACAGAGTCTTGAATTTAATATTCGACCAGAAAAGAAGAATATCCATTTATCCATTTCTTCTTCTTTTCTTATATTAATGGCTCTTGGTTTACCAAAGATTCCGCCAACATCCAGTAGGAAAATAGATACAAATAAAGTCAGTAAAAAATGGCGATACGCCAGTCTCAAGTCTTTTATTCTATTCTATCTATTTCGGAAGAGATGAAAGAACTCATGTCAAGTTCGTAAAGTAAATATTACCTACCTCACCACAATTAGCCGTTGATCAAGACGAGCTCACGTCAGATCGGAGCAACGTCCTCCGTGCGGCGTACAATTTTACGCATCACTTCACAGTGATATTTCATTACAGGCCATCTTTTAAGCCCTACCGCGACGACCAAGCTTGTGTATGGCATGTGCTTTTTTTCCTTTTTGGGCGGGCTTTCGCGGTGTCTTCTAAAGAATGAAGGTGCAAATTTTTAAGCAGTCATCGAATGTTTATTCCACCGCGCGGCGTTAGTTTAATCGAAGTTATTCAGGCAATTCGCTATTCTTTAAGTAATTCTTAGTCCATGTTGTCCGTAAGACTCGTACCAATGTGATGTGATGTATTATTATTATACCTACAGAATCGCCAAAAAATAAGTTCAAGTTCATCATGGATCATAGGATAGGTTTCTAAGCCTGGCAAAGGCCATGCTTAGAAACCGACTAATGCCACACGGTTCCTGCCACAGATAATGCCACAGAAAAGATTTCTGATTTCTGGTGGTTCCTGCAATTGCCTACGGCTGAGAGTCCCCGATGAGTCCTCGAAAGGGTGTCCTAGGTTAATCCGTAGGTAGGTTCTAGGTTCCTACTAGAAATAGGATTCTTTGATAAGTTTATAAATGATCCGATCTGGATAATATGCTTGAATGCATGTTTTTTTTTCTTTTCAATATGTTTAATTAAGAACCACGTTTGGAAAAGGAAGAGGGGCAGAGTAAAAGAGTACAAAATATGGCCACTCCAATTCATCCCGGGGCGACTAAGGGAACACTGTCGCAAATCGATCCATTGCGTAGGGAAGGAAAACTCGAAATGAAACCCCCCATGTTTTCAGTGAAATAACAATCGTTAGGCCAAGTTGAAGGCTTGAAAAGGTTCAACTGTTGTCGGGTTGTCACAGCCTGCAATGTGTCCGTTTAAAAACGACATATTGGCTCACCACCTATTACGTGGGACATAAAACTATAAGGTGAAATGTGGGCGTAAGTATACTATGCCTCTGCCTAGCGCTTCGGGGATAAAGGCGTGATTATATGTATGTATGTACTTATGTTTAATTAAACTAGTAAAAGCATATAAAACTTGTCAGTTAAATGAGCCTGAGACGTAATGTTCAAATTAAAAGCAATATGTGAAGTCAATCGCCTAGTTTTAGAGTTCGATGTAATTGCTAATTTATTTTATTTAACTAAGTATTTCCATTGTATTACTATTTTCGTACATAGTAAGAAAATTGTACAATTACTATGCTCAATGTTAGATTTGCGGCGTAACGCATTGAATCTTTGTTTGTAAACAAAAACCAAGGACTAACAGCAAACGACTAACGGCTAGATGCTCGACAAAAACGAACTAGGTAGGTAGCACATTGTGCACTACTACTAAACGAAGGAGCTAGTATAAAAACTTAAAAAAACATATTAAAACACTGCACTATAACACCAAAACTTCCTGTTTAAATAAATTATGTCATTATAATACAAATTTATCTGTAGATTATTACAGTACAGTACAGTATACTGTTCAACCCTTCTACGCCTACCTATCTCAAAGGAAGATTTGAATTCCTTCATGATACTCACTCGAAGTGCCTGAGATCATCGGAGAATTTGAGACTAAAAATGCCATCACATTACACAAAATTTTTTGAC
Organism: Miltochrista miniata; assembly: GCA_933228765.1. Classification (NCBI taxonomy): domain Eukaryota; kingdom Metazoa; phylum Arthropoda; class Insecta; order Lepidoptera; family Erebidae; genus Miltochrista; species Miltochrista miniata. Next base: position 32,804,162 of record OW121747.1, on the reverse strand, counting down.
AATTCATTTACTGTGTTGGCGATTCGATTGTGGAATGTGCTGCCATTAGATATTAGACGTGCAAAGTCGCTAGCCATATTCAAAGACAATGTTAAAAACCACTTTCTGTCCCTATAAGTGTAACTTATATCTGTTTTCCCTTATTTTAATTACTGTAAGTATATTTATTGTGTACAATATAGTTATTAATTGTGTTATTGTATTTACTATATATATTGTTATTTATTAAGTAATGTGCGCCATTCAACTATCTTTTCTGTCTTCATCTTCTTTTCCATACCAAGGTTGTCTGGAAGAGATCGCTCTTAGCGATAAGACCGCCCTTTGTACTCTCATTGTTAGCTAATATGTTTTAATTAAGAATACTGTATGTAATGGTGTACAATAAAGAATTATCTATCTATCTATCTATCTAATTCAATTTATCTACATGTTGAAGTTTTATATTGCAAGTGCTGCCACCTACCCAAACTTAGCGGACCCTCGTCAAATATACTTTCCTTATTCACGGCACAGATGTCGCTTGACACTTAGTTATCCAAACGAGCCAGGTACGAGTTTTGTTGTAGTATATGATTCAGCGCCATCTATTGGTTTTTTCATACATTGAGAACATTGTAAGTTTAGTTTGTAGTTCGTCATAAATCCACTAGAGGGCAATATAATAAAGTCATTGCTTTTGTAGTATTACAATAGATGTCACTACTTATGCTGAGGATTGTTTCCAGAAATCAAGTAAATGGTGTTCTTTTTGCCTATATTTATTTCATTTTTCATTTTAGGCAACTTATTCATTTCGATTTTTAAGTTAAATAACTGCAAACCGTTAGAGGTCTGATTCTAACTATGAATGGTAAAGCGCCATCTAGTGGTATATTTCTACATTGAGGACATTTCAACTTTAGTTCACAGTTTGTCATACGTCCACTAGAGGGCAATATATTACAGTAAACCTATTGCTTCTGTATTATTAAAATAGATGACACCACTAGTGTACTTCATGTAAGGAATAAAGTAAACAACTTTTAAACATTTTTTTTTCCAAAATAAACAATAAATACATGTTTTATATTTTGTCGTAAGTAAGACAGCCCCTTGGCATACAGTACTTTTACTACAACTAGGTATACTTACCCACGATCGTGGAACAATACCTATTGGCTACTTTAATAATTACGTGGCTTAAACTCACGCCTTAATCCGATTTTGATGTAGGCAGGTACACGTAGCAAATAACTAATATTTACTTACTTAGAAATTACGTCACGAGGTATAGATGCAACCTAACTGGAACCTACAAACGATCAGTTTTGTTTCATATGTAGTCAATAACACCAACTTCATATTCTAACCTTATTCATATCATACATAAAGCCTATAATTCAAATCTGTATCAAATATTCATTGAAAGGAAACGAGAGGACGTCATGCGTTCTGTCTATCCTTATTAGGAGATTTGCTGTGTGCTTGCGTAAAGATACTAGAGTTAAATCAAAATGAATGGTGGTTCAATCAATCCCTTTTTTTTAACGTGAGGAAAATACCACATGGATGCTGTGCCGGACTCTTACCGACTAAAAACCAACACGTTCCCTACCTAATGCCTAAGGTTGGGAGCCTCGTTACACAATTAAATTAAAAAAATCCTGTACAAGTGTGAGTCGGACTTCCACGGGAGGATTCCGTACCAAAAACGGCAAAAAAAAATTGTTATAGACTTATAGTGGCAATAGAAATACATAGATAGAATTATAATGGTGTTATAAGTCTGTGCTTAGGTAGATATCTACCTATTTTATAATCTGTAAGAATTTCAGCTCTCTAGCTATCACGGTGCATGAGACACAGCCTCGTGACGGACAGGCCGACAGACAGACAGACCGACAGACGGACAGACGAGTCTCAGTAATCTATATATATAAAAATTAATGCCACTTTTCGTTGTAATTTTATAACTCAAGAACGGGCTCACCTATCCAAACCAAATGTTTAGGCTTTGTTCGGACTATTTAGTAGATGGTTTATGTGAAGTTTGCACAAAATCGGTCGAGAGGTTCTTCACTTATCACGCAAACGAAGTTGCGCGTGTCAGCTAGTAGTGTATAATTGTTTATAAGTATAGTATCCCGATTTTACCCTTTGGGTACTGAACCCTAAAAATTACGGGAGCTCCCACACAGCAAACAATATTTTGATACGAAACCCCCCGTGCGCGAAACAGACTCGCACTTGGTTGGTTTGCTAACGTTATAATTTTTGAAAAGCTCAGATAATGATTAAAGTAATTAAACAGATTTTCACATTCCAAGCTATTTAAATTATAAAGCCTTTTTTTTTAACATGCGGGAAAATCCATCATGGATGCTATGCCGGACTCCTACCGACTAAAAAACCTCACGTTACGCCCAACAGCCTATGGTTGGGAGTCCCGGGTAAGCCCTCCGAAGGATATTCCAGGACTTCCAAATTCAAGAGCCTTAGAAATCTCGTGCTAAATTGATTTATTGTGATTAGCTGATAAATATCTGATCAAAAATGGTTACCGTAAGTTATGAGCTGTAACAACCTTCTATGACCCCTTTTAAAACAAGCCCCTGATTTATTTCGCTGAACCAACGACCCCAGCGATTTGTATGCCGAAATCTATCGACACAAATGTCTACTTAAGCACCTGAGAATCTTTCGAGTTTACAACCGTTACCTGTTTACCATAAAAAACGCTATAAAAGTGGAAAGATGTAAAGAGCGTCGTCCGGAAATACCGGAAAAACGATAACTGTGTCTTTGGCGAATCACTTTACGGAATAGGAAGTGTGTACCTAAATAGATTTTTTTTATTCAGTGCTTGCGGTTTTGCTTGCAAGATATTTGATTCCCGTTCCCGCTTCCCATGGATAAAAAGTAACCGGTATGTTATTTCAGACTATAATTTATCCCTGTACCAAATTTCTCCTACTTTTTTCTCTCCTACTGCCTATGCTAGATTATGCAGATATCAGCTATCTCGACATTACTGAAGAGCAGTTTGATAAGCTTGAGCGCCTACAAAACTTCTGCATAAGATTCATATTTGGCTTACGCAAATATGATCACATAACTGAATATCGCAATATGCTTGAGTGGCTCCCAATTCGCCTTCGTCGGAATACTCATATTCTTTCTATGCTATACAGTATACTGTTTGATCCACGTTCCCCGACTTATCTTAAAGAACGATTTATGTTCCTCAATGACACACATTCAAGATCTTTGAGGTCGTCGGAATCTTTGGAACTAGCAGTACCTACCCACTCGACCAGTTTTTATGACAAATCATTCACCATACAGGCAGTGCGGCTATGGAATGCATTACCTATACCGATTAGACGTGCTCAGTCTCTGGATGTCTTTAAGCGAATGGTGAAGCAACATTATTTGACACGATAGTTAGTATGAGTAAGTACTCTAAATTGTTCCGATGTCAAATAATTAATGTCTTCACGTTGAAGTTATTGTTTATTATATATCTATATGTATATGTTTATTACTTTTATAAATGTATGTCTTAAAGTATCTGTATATATATGTATGTAGCTATGTATGTATGTAGTTAGGTATATGTGTATATGTATATATATATTATGTAGGTATGTATGTATGTAGTTGTCTTATAAATATGCTTTATCTCTACACCTAAACTACCCATTTATATTATAACATAAATCTTTTTCTGTCCATCCTAAGGTTGTCTGGAAGAAATTGCTTTTTAGCGATAAGGCCGCCCTTTGTACAATATTGTCTGTTTAAATTTTGTAAATAGTTTTTAACGAGGTGTACAAATAAAGTTTTATTCTATTCTATTCTATTCTATTTCAGCGAGATCCGTTTGAACGTTAGAGTGTGATTGAGAAACAACATCTTCACAAACTTCCACATAATTTAGTACTACATCCTGTGAGGAATTATATCCTTTGTGTTTCAGAAATTCGAAAACCCTAAATGTTTCAACCAAAGATCCTTTCATAAATGTCTAATCATGTGAATAATAATCTTCACCCATTTTCCCCCTATCAAAAAAGCTCTCGACAAAAGTTGTATTTCAAAATTAAAGAACACCTGTGCCAAGTTTGGTAAAAATCGGTAAAGAAATACGTCCTCTAGACCGGAACTGACATACATACACACAGACATACCTACGGACGAAAGCAAAATCGTCCCTACTGTCGTTCGCTTCGCTTACTCGGTCAATTAGTAGGATTTCCCTCGCCAAAACGATATCACCCGCCAATGAAAATCATGGAGATATCTAATGATTGGGGACCACCGTTTTTTTTTTTTTTTTTTGTTAAACGTGAGGGAAAATCCTCATGGATGTTATGCCGGACTCCTGCCGACTAAAAACCCTCACGTTACACCCAACAGCCTACGGTTGGGAGCCCCGGGTAAGCCCTCGGAAGGATGTCCCAGGACTCCCAACAGACCCACGGCGGCCATTGCGGCCTCGTCCAGGGGGTGGTTCGGGTGTTATCCCGCATCTTTAGGGGGTTTCGGGTGTGATCCCGCTTCTAAGGGGGAGGCGTGCGTGAGTACCTCACGTCACGCTGCCGTCATGGGCCTGCTTCTGTAAGGACAGTGAGCTGCCCTCTCGCCGTCCTCAGGCCCCCGGTCATGGAGGCCGATAGTCTTGGGGACCACCTTCACAGACTACGAGACCTCACGCTCTGCTTGAGAAACCCAGAGCTGTACGAGTGGGAGAGATATGTATGTTATATAAAATCTATACTCTGCCTTTTTAGGATTCCTTAGTATACGAGGAACCATTACATTTCCGGCATGTGAATACGTCTTATATTTTTATCCTCGAAGATAAACAAAATTTGTACCAAGATGTTATTTTCCTTAACAAATACAAAGGAAAAAATTAACGAACAAAGCAAATACGAAGACGCAGCGTATTGCGGTTTAAAATTGGACTCAAATTTGAATTTACTACCCGTTCGCTCTAACTTTGCCGCTGGCGTAGAGGCGTATACCCGAATTGTTAATTAGACGCAGTAAATTGACAGTAGCTAATGTCACTTCGTCATAGAAAATACGCAACATTGAAGTGACATTAGTTGCTGTCAATTTACTTCGTCTAATTAAAAATTCGACTTTGGAAGGATTACTAATAACCGGTGACTGCAGCGAGGATACGCTGCAGCACACACTGGCGGAGTGCTCAGCTTGGACACTGCAGCGGCAAGACCTCGTTGCGTTCCTGGATGTGGGCATTTTCACGCTGGAGACCATGCTCTACCGCGGAGGAAAGTGGGACGCTGCTGCAGGGAAGCAAGTTATGCTCGAGAAGAAGTAGAATATGTCCTTTTCTAAGCCTAATTTATCTCCGTACCTATGTACTATATTTCATGAAATTCTATTTTAACGTTTTATAGGAGTGAAAGCGAAGGTAACAGACAGAGTTATTGTAGTTTTTATTTATTAGTTGAGAGTAGAAATGCTGAATATTGAGTCTTAATATAGCACAATTTCGATTTTGGTTCTATAAATATCAAGAGATTGATTAAATAATGCTATAATGAAAAAATAAGGTCTGTTAATCGTCACTAAATTCCACAAAAGTTAAACTTCTAGCTATAATTGGAATACCCCGAAATTTATTTCATACATAACCAACAAAAAATCAATACCTACAAACGAACATAATTAAATATTTCGATGTTAACAAGATTTATAAGGGGATCTAACACGTTTTATGGTTCTAAGAAGCGTTTGCATAAGCTACAATAAGAAGTGCCTACTTCACGTTCCATTCGTCATTCTCAGTTCTCATAATCGCGAATCGTGATTTGTGAGGCTGTAGGTATCACTCAGTGTCTTAGAATTCGATAGCTTCAAATCGTATACGAGTAGGTAAGAAAGAATATAAGTATTACTTAGTTGAGACGTGGTTTTATGTTCAAGACTTTTTCAAATGAGTCAGCTATCGTCGTTCGCATTAAGCATTAACTTCTATACCAGTAAAAAAGAGTGACCATCTAAATAACCCCAATATCATCAATTAATTTTCTAATAGCAGAGGGCGTTCACACCTAACAAGAAACATTGGATGTAAAGCTAAAATCACATGTAACTTACTATTACGCGACCGCACAGCCTCCAGAGTGGTGGTGGTAACATCGGAATGCCATAACTCAGGCATACCACCTTAACGGTACGAGAGAGCGAGACGCCTATATACGTTAGAAAGGTATGAAACATCGACATGGTTGAACGACCGATCAAATAAGTTTGTACGCGGCTATCGTAGATATACCACGTAGGTTTTATTTCTTCTAAACGTGTCGAGGGCGCATGCGCTAGCGCTACAGTCCGATTTCCAAGATGGCGAGCAATTTTCCCTCCGGCATGGCGCGAAAGTTTCATTGTCAGTTATTTTTTAAATTACAGCCTGGGGTTTTATTGAAGCTTACATTGTTGATATTCCCATACATAGTAAGGAACATGTTAGAACGTGGACTAGAATGGAAGCCTGAGGGTCCAAGCAGTTTTCACACAACAATGTCAAAAAGAAAGAAAGAAAGAAAGAAAAAGCTTTTTATTCCACTTAAAAAATACTTAGATACTAATTAGTAGAATAAAGTTAGGCGGGCATCATTGGTATATTAATCTAAGCTTTATAAAAAAAAACTACCTACCTATTTTAAAGCACCCTTAGTTGGAATTAATTCTAATCCTGATTTTGTAAAAATCTGTTTCCATTTAGTTACAATGAGATGGAACATGAAATCTGTAATGAATCCATTGTACTGCGCCGTACCAAAATACAGCTGGTAATGTGTAGGTGTATGATACATCTTGCGGGATTTCTTGTGGGGTTACTATAATAAACAAAAGACTGCTTGGTTGTAACCTTTAGTAAATAGGTTTTAGTCAACATAGATAATTTTGGAACACAAACAACAGAAGACATATTAAGCCGTTGGTCCTAGTTAGTTGTTAAGCCAGAAAATTTCGATATTGGTAGCCGCAAACACGGGAGGTTTTCCACTTCAACACGGCAATAGATTCACCACCTATTCGGTGTAACAAAGTACAAATGGTGAAATGTGGAATAGAATTTCTTAGTCTCCTTGGGGGTAAATGCGTAATTATGAAGTATGTTTGTAATATAAAGCTATACAGTAAATAGAAACAGTCTCCTATCCCTTGCTTTATGTTGCAGATTTGTATGGTCTTGTCACAATATGGAAGGTATTTTGCAGGGTCGAGAGTTAGATTAGGTTCTCAAGATCTGTAAGATGTGTAGATGTCACAGTTCAGCTAAAGCATTGGTTTTCAAAGTGGGGGGCGCGCCTCCCTGGGGAGGCGCGAAGGCATGTACAGGGGGGCGCGGTAAGATCAGAGTGACATCACAAGAGCAAGCTATGGAAATTTTAAAAAGGTGCTAAGACATAATTTTGGGTTAAATATCTTAAATCTATACCTTTTTCGAGCAAATTAAATTTTGCTAGCAATCTAAGTTGTGCAATTTTTTATCTCTATTAAATTCACAATCGGGAATCTTGTCAAAATCATGCAAGCACATCTATCTTTGACTCTTTTTGTAAGAAGTGACCTTTTGTAAGTCTGACCGTGAATCGCTGGCATCAGGATAATAAGAGGGTTACGCACGATCTCCGTCGAGGCTGCTTGTCCTGGGAACCCTCCATGGGACCTGGAAGCGAGGGCCCTGGAGGAGCTGCAGTGATACCATAGGTCTGTTCCCTGACCTGTCAAATTGGGAACTCGCTACTATGAGGTGATGAAGCCGATCATGGAAGATTGGCTTAAGAGGCGCCATTGTAGCCTCACCTAACGCGTGTCATAGATATTTACCGAGCACGGGAGCTTCGGTAAGTATCTGTGGTGCATACACGGGGGGGTTACTTCAGCGAGGACACGGCGCCGCATATTCTGACGGTGCTCAGCATGGACGCTGCAACGCCAAGACCTGGTAGCAGGCCTGGTGTGGACATTCTCACGCTCAAGACCGTGTTGAGGGCCGTGTTCCCAAGTCGTGTCTTTCTGCGTGCAAAAAAGGGTGGCGTGGTGGGAGCGGGAGATAAATACGCCCAAGACTACCAGCCTTCATGACCGAGGGCCTGAGAACGACGGGTTTGCTGCTCGCCAGTCTTACAGAAGCAGGCCAAGATGGCGGCGTGTCTCTTCATCCCTCAAAGAAGGGGGATAGTAAACAAGAGGGAGGTCGGCGATGTATTTATAACCTTTATTACCTACTCTTATTTTATTTAATAATTGTATGTTTCAGGACTCCGTGTCCAAAGGGCCAAAACGGGCCCCTATTCAAGAATCTTCGGCGTCCGTCTGTCTGTCTGTCTTTCCGTCACGAGGTTGTATTTCAGGCACCTCGATAGCTAGAGCGCTAAAATTTTCACATAATAATGTATTTCTGTTACCGCTATAACAACAAATACCATTAATCAGAAAAACAATAATTACTGTTATTTTATTTCTAAATTGTTTGGCGAGCCCACTTGCTGTTTTCTGGGCTGAGGGGAGGCGTGGGCATATTAATTTTAACAGTAGGGGGGCGTGATACCTTTAAGTTTGGGAACCATAGAGCTAAAGATTGTAATTTTACCAAAACGTGTTAACCAATAACTTAAAAGACAATGAAAAACGTTATATGACGTATTTAACAATATTTTTAGTACAAAACTTGCATATTTCTCACAATTAAAATTGGAGTTCAGAATATGCCAGAGCAAAGAGTCAGAAACTATACCCTACGGGACATAATTCCGAGCGCTTACGCGGAGCTCCCAGCCGTAGGTAAATGTAGGGCACCTCGAGAGCTTAGCCGGTAGGAGACCGACATAGCATCCATGAGGACTTTCACATGGAGATTTGGAGTTGAGTTCGAAAATAGTTAACTAAAATAAAACATTATTAACTGCTAGCTGATGCCAGCAACTTCGCCGGCGTAAAAGATTTTTCCGTTCCCGCTTCCCTTGGGAACTTATGTAGCCTATGTGTTTTTCCAGACTACAATCTATCGTTGTATCAAATTTCAGCCAGATCCGTTCAGCCGTTAGATCGTGAAAGAGTAACAAACATCCACACTCACAAACTTTCGCATTTATCATATTATTAAGTTAACAGATCTCACAAATATTTTATAGCGACCCGGATATCAAACCGAAGACTCTAGGATTGCATGTCTCAATGTTAATGACTGCACAACCAGACAGTCAGTCAATTTTAATCTAGTACCTACCTTAAGTCTAGATAGAGAGTTTTCAACAAGGTCTTCTATTAAAATATATAATCTTACTAGCTGATGCCCGCAGCTTCGCCCACGTAAATTTTTTTACCGTCCTCCGAACCCATTCCCGTGCTAAAAAGTAACCTATGTATTATGTGTTATAACCAGACTATATTGTACCTATATATGTACCAAATTTCAGCCCGATCCGTTCAGCCGTTTGAGCGTGAAAGAGTAACAAACATTCACACTCACAAACTTTCGCATTTATAATATTAGTAAGAAGTAAGATATAGGAGGTACTTACATAAAAATGAAAACTCGAGAATGGTTGGATTGGCTGATTTTTGTTTTTGATAAGTTTGTTCAGGTTTAAAAGATGAGAAAAGTTATTACAGACGATGTGAAGTCCGCTGTATCTGCTGGTAATGAAATAAAATATATTTTGGGTCAGTAATACACAGCGTCATCTAGCCATAACAGTAACTAAGCTTCATGGGGAAACCCTAACGAGGGCTTACCCGGGGCTCCCAACCGTAGGCTGTTAGGTAGGATACGTGTGGTTTTTAGTCGATAGGAGTCCTGCATAGCATCCAAGTCGGATTTTCCACACGTTCAAAAAAATCCAAAGGTGTGATTCTTACCGTTTTTGGTGCTGCATAGGAGATATGCCTCTGCCTATCCCTTCGAGGATAAAGATATATTTTACGTCTTGGAGCGACTTAGTAGTTATACCCAGAATACCCCGGACCAAATCAATGATAGTAAAGCACACACACAACCACTTACATCCACACATATACTTTTTCTCTCACACACTCACACTCACGTGCACCCTATAACTAACCATGGTGTAAGATTAAGGTTAAAAAATTGTATTATTAAGCCTAATTGTGGAAAAAAAAAGGTTGGTTACTTTATTTCTCTGTGTGATATCTTGTGCCTAAATTGTAGATTTTGACAAGCATAATTTTGCTTAAAAACTGACCTAAACACATAAACTGAATTTTGTATCCGAGAAATTGAAATAAACATTTTTTTTTTTTTTTTCATTTTGAAATTGAGTCGCTTAGGTGGTCTTTCACTAACTATTCATAATAACTATTTATTTTCCCACAGCGCATAACCTAGCAACGTTACCCCTAATAACATTTTCCTGCTGCAAGTCTATAATTTTGTCAAGTCTCTTTACACCATTTTAAAATGACACCTCAGCATCCAACTTTAGGAAGCTAATTTACGTCTTTCTTGAAGTACAGAGGATCAAATTGTACTGGTTATGAAGACCACACAAGATTTTTGTCGTGACTGCGATGTGTCGTGTTGTACTAAATAGAGTAAATAGTTAGATTTTAATAGATGTATTATTACGCGCGTAATTTTCAAGTCTTTTTACGGAATAAGAATATGTTGTTTGTTCATGAAGGTTTTACTTCATAATTATTGTTATTTGTATATCTTCAGGTTTTACATACCTATGCGCTTTGTACTTGATTATAGTGTACATATTTACTTACATTACTTTTTTAATTTACTTCTTTACCGACCACTACCTATACTTATTTAAAAGAGTATTAATTTTGAGATGACTAAGAAAAATATATGTCTCCTCTCCAGCCGCTCGTCCATGACCGGTCTGACGGCCGCGATTGTGGCGAATCCCCCTTTAGTTGCTCAAGTCGCATCTTCCATGTCTCCACGGTTTCCTGGTGGCGCTGGAGCCGTCTAGCCTCGATTTCTCGAGACGCAGGCCCTTGGCCCCGCTTTCGATTTCTCGAGACGCAGCCCTTGGGCCCTGCTCCAGCGCGTTTTCTAAGTCATTTTATTTATTTAAATTATTAAAATAAATATTTTATGTTTATTGCACCAAATAAATAAATGTTTCAAAAGTCTGCCTGATTCAAATATTAAAAAGAACTAAAAAGCTTCCCATAGTGGATAAAATAAAATTTCTACTTAGATTTACCTAATCATTTACAGATTCTTTCCAGCAGCAAGAAAATACATATATCATCAAAGCAAACAAATAGCTTTTTGCTTATCTCCAAAGTTTTAATATGCTTTGTAAATATGCGACAGACGCCAATTACAGAGTCTCGGCTCTCGGCCAAAGGTCCAGACGTCTGCTTAAATACACCTATTTACGATGCTGTAAAGGTGAAATGTCCCTGTCAATATCCTTCAAATGTATTCATAACAGTGTTCCGTGTCTTCAGGAACCGCTTAGAAAATCTAAAGGTGTGTATACAAAGAAAGCGCGCGTGGCCCCGCGGACTCAGTGTTCTGCAAACGATCACTGCAGTAGGTAAGCAACATTTGCTATGGCCGTTCATGGATGAGTGACAACATAACCACTTTGTAACATTTATTTGCCAGCGTTTCCGTGCTTCGGAAGGCACGTTGAGGTGCCGATTGTCAGTAAAATGGCAGTTGTTAAGCTAAGTTAAAGGTGTATAGGGGCGGCTTGAAATAATTTCTACAGCCGGGCAGTCACAACCTGCGCGTGTCCATATCAACACGACAATATGGCACAATACAATCAAAAAGGTCAAATATGCCTACCCCTACGCGGATAAAAGGCGTGATCATATTATATATGTGTATACAAATGAACGGTTACAAAATAGGTTTTTGACCACTCTACCTTACTGTAATTTTTTTAATGCAGTGGCAGCGGGCTTGGCTCATTTGTAGAAGAGACGATGACGTTTGGACCATTATTTTCTAAAGTGGAGACAGTGGCTCGGCAAACGTAAGGTAGGAAGTCCACCTGCCACATGAACTGACGACTTGCAAAAGGTAGGGGGGGCGGCTACTGGGCTGGCTGTGGAAGACGCATGTGTGTGTTGTGCCCATGAGAAGGGAGAGGCCTTCGTGTAGACGTAGACCTCATGTAAGACCTTAAGTAGATGTAGGCCTTATGGCAGTCATAAAGTGCATGTGGACTCACCTCTGTTCAATGCATATGCAAGGACCCTATTCTGCTCCTACATAGAAGTTGAAAAATTGGTGACAATTTCAGTCATATACTTTCAATAATATTACTTTAAAATTCTTATTTTATGTCGATAGGACTGCATTTGGAACTGTGATAATCACTAAGTACCTTCCTAGCTAAAACTAGGACATCCTTCGGATGACTTACCAGGGACCCAGGGACTCATGGCCGTAGGGCACCGTGTGATTTTAGTCGGTAGAAGGCAGAAGTGTAGTAAGAAGTAAAAGAAGCCTACCTAGCCTTAGAGTATATATTAGTAGGTACAGTCACCTCCAATATTGCATGGGCCCCTTAAGATCTATAATCTCATGCACATTTGAGTCCAAACTACAAAAACTCCGCTAGATGGCGCAACTTTACTCGAATATAATATTGCATAGACACCTTAGAATCACAAAAAATGTACTAGATGGCATATACAGGTGAATTTTTGAAAAGTGCTTGGATGGCCAAATCCGAAACTATAAGGAATAGCGAAAAATGCTCAATGGAGTCACGAGCCCGATTTTGATGAAACGTAAAACCTCATCATTAGATTTTTGAAAAACCAATAATCCTAGCTGAGAATCGAACCCATTGATTATTGAAAAAAAAAAACACCCTATATTATTTCACCAAACGATAGTATTGCTATTAAGGATCTTATTCTGGGAAGTAATGATATACGGCAAATATCATTACTTCCCAGCCCGACTTTATCAAAATCGGGCTCGTGACTCCTTTGAGCATTTTAGCTATTCCTTATAGTTTCGGAGTTGGCCATCCAAGTCCTTTTCAAAAATTAATTCTGTATATAATTATTTTACTTTAAAATTCTTGTTTTATGTCGATAAAACTGCATTTGTTGCTGTGATAATCACTAAGTACCTTCCTAGCTAAAACTAGGACATCCTTCGGATGGCTTACCAGGGACCCAGAACTCACGGCCGTAGGGTACCGTGTGATTTTAGTCGGTAGAAGGCAGAAGTGTAGTAAGAAGTAAAAGAAGCCTATCTAGCTATGCATTATGTAATAAGCTTAGAGTAAATATTAGTAGGTACCTTTTAATATATACTCTAAGGTAATAAGGTTTATCGTTGTACTCCAAACGCTGTATAAAATGATATGCAATAGTCACACACAATAACTTAAATTCAATCTATATACATAATTGACATACAAAAAGTTTTGTTAATCAAGTTCCTCTTTATATATACGATTCGGTTTCGTCTTTATGATGTTGATTTAATTTGATTTTGTTCTACATTTAAATCTCCATAATGTGAGGCGTTTGTGCATTCTAAACGCATCTTTTCTGTCTGGCCGCGACAAAACAATGCAAAATGCATCGATTGACTTTCAACCCAGACCGAAGGCATCGTTTAACAATTTAAAATAATGCTCGTTAATGCCTACGGGCCCTCATGAAAGTCTATGTCATGATCAGCGCAGTATATTGATGTGGTGACTGACGTCTGTCTATCTCGTAATCTCGTGCAAATTATTCAGTGACGGAATTCCGAGGAAGTCAACAGACAATAATTTAACTAAAGAAAATGCTCAGTTTACGTACCAATATTTTAATGAGCCTGTTTGTTACACAATATAAAAATAAAAACGTGTAGTTAATAATGAAAATCTTCATATTTTATTCGACTATAAAATACACACTCACTTACTGAAGAACGCTTAAAAAAGGAACTTTCATCAATCGTGTGTAATAAACTGATTTCTAGTGGACCAGTGCATTTTAAAAAAGGAATAACATCCAATCATGATCGACCTTCGCGCTGCTCCGAGGTCGGTACAAAACGAGTCATATTAAAAAAAGAAAAGAAAAAAAGAGCGTGCGTGAACGTTCTTGTAGGCCCTTACAAATTTGTACCGGGGCTTAAAAATAAAAGAATCAAGAAAGGCTTTGGTTTAGTGCTAATACATTGATACTGTTGACGTTTGTATTGCTTTTGATCCATGTTTTGATTTAAAAGATGGGTACTTATGTGATTATATCCAATTTATAATAAGCTTGTTTAAATAGTATATTTATTTATAAAATGTAGGTACTGGAAAACTTAACTACTTATAATTTTTTTACTTCTCAAATTATTAACAACTAAATGTTGATATTGCAGCCAGTATCACTGGGAAGTTATTGGTTCATGTTAGGTAGGACTTATAGGTATTTTGAGTTCATTTCCTCTAGATCTGGTAAATCTTTAAAAGCACAAAATAATAACCACAGATAATATACTATATTCTATAATAATACTCGTAATAATACGCATATGCACTTCTCTGGTTCTAAGCCCCAGTTAAGAAATAAGATTATTTAAAAAGAGCTCTACATTACAATATACTAAAGTAAAAACCTTTTTGCTTAATAAACCGTGACCACATACCTACTTTGAAATTAAAACCGGTTCTATTACTTATTTAAAAAAAGAACGACGTAATACGAGCAACGATTGTATTAGAGATATTATTCGAAAATGGAATGCATAACTTCCATGGCCATCATCAATGATACGATTCTAAAATTATAGGTATCGAGTACTACTTTTGACTCTCAATCCTTTGCTTCTTTCGAATGTATAGATTTGTAATTACAAGCGCGGCGTGAACAAAGAATAGTACCACATCTGCTTTTATCTTTACATCAAAAAGTCTTAAACATACAATAATGAACCTTATTTCTGTTAACAATAAGAGCTAATTAAATATATCGCAAAGTGGTCACGAAGCTTGTAATTCGGGACAAAAGGATCGAAATAAACCCCCACGGTGTTATTATCAGATATTTTAAGGACCCTATTATAAAGTTAATAATGGACTTGATTTTAATCAAGTTTATAACTTAGGTCATAGACTTATATCACGTCGTAATTCTGTGTCTTAAGTAACCTACAGGCATTGCCGTGAGTCCAGCTCAGGTCCAACTCTAGTTTTGTTTCGGTGCATCAAACCAGAAGGATGATTTGATGTTTTTTTTTAAAGTGTTCGCTTTATGAATTTCATCTAATCATCCCACTCCTCATTATAGAAAGTCGGAATGATAAGTTCTCATTAATGAATTCCAAAGACAAGTAGGATTTGTATTTGGTATCTACCTAACATATTTTCATTACTTCCTGCGTCCTTCCACTGTATAGGTACTCAACATCACATTTTATGGTAAACTTAAATTAAGTATTTCAATTATTTCCGGGTTATACCTACATATTGATTTAAACTTAAGAACGACACGTATGTAATTGTGTATTTATGTGTAGGAATATATATTTATATATATATTATTAACCTATTCTTTATGTATATAGTTGTGTATGTATGTATGTGTGTATGTAATTTATGGTTTTATTGACATGTATAATGTTGATGACGTGGAATGTTTAAACGTTCAAATTTATGACGTGTATTAATAAATCACATCCGAAACTTCGTTACACTAATGACCACCCATATCCTGTGATTCTTAACAGTCTTTTCCATCCAAAGGTTGCCTGTAAGAGATTGCTTTTTAGCGATAAGGCCGCCCTCTGTACATGTATAAAATTGTAATATCTTTCTTTTCTGTATGTTTTATATTGGTGTACAATAAAGTTTATTCTATTCTATTCTATTCTATTCTAACGACAGGCTTCATCCTCAATGAAAATTGTAGTACGGTGAAAACTAATATTAATCAAAAATTTGTGAAAAGTAACAACTGATCTGATCGACCACTGCCTTAATCTGAATGCTTTAAAAATTCGAATTTGAAGACATTGGAGAGATATAAAATTAATAATACGTAATTTACTATGTGAACATAACGGTAGAGAATGTCAATGCTCTAAAATGGTACCTATTGGATAGTGTTTGTTAAACTCACTACGAAAACATCTAACGAATATCAAGGCCAATAACTAATGACGTGTGCTCGACCCCAGCGTGTTAACACACAAAAAGTTTGTAGGAAAATTTCGTGAGTCCACGGCATCGGTGAGTCTTGTTGGAATACGGTTGAACTCTCGAGTGCGGTCGGCGCGTGCGTCGGCTAACTATGCCCGCACGCTCCACGCTACGTCAAACTAAGATGGAATTTCACTTGTACATGAGAAACAAAGATGTGCCTTTTTAGTATACAGTAACTAATTGAACCAGTAATGAAGTACGAGAATTCCAGTTCAACCTCAGGTGCAACACCATGATCCTTGTCAATGAATCTTAAAGAGCTTTCACATACATACATTTAGTTGCACGACTTCAGCAACGTTTCTTACAATTTAGAAATCGTTTTTCCCCATTCCAAGGTGTTCTCTTTACTGTTGAAAGCACACCAAAGTTTCAGACCTAAGCTTTAAATGCAACTAGAAAGAAAAAGAAACGGTATGTCCGTTAGTCAATAAATCAGTGTTGCCAATATTATAAGTTGCTTCTAAAATCCACTATATTAAGGTTAATGACTATACATATATGACGAAACTATAATAACCATAGAGAAAACACGTGTTTTTTCTATTGTCATTATCCAAACAAAGCGGTTTTCTTATATAGTAACAATAAATATATCTCCGATCGCCCACGCAAATCGTAAGGGTCACTAAAACTAGTTAGTTAAATGATCTTATAGAAAGTTCGACGGGGTCTTTGTAGGGAGTGTCCCTTACACCGAGCCATATTAAACATGAATATTTTTCATGTGTATTTTATCAATCAGCATTTAAAATAGTTTAAAAAGGTACCTAGTTTCAGAACCTACCGGTACCTAGTTTTAGGGTCAGCAGCGCGAGTGTGGCGCCTCTGGTATTGCAAGCGTTCATAGGCTGCGGTGACCACCGGTCCTTCTGGTGGGCCGCATGCTTGTCTGCTACCATAGTGGTATAAAATAAAAAAATAAAAAAAAGAACAGTAGAAAATGTTGAACTCTTTGTCATGATATTCTGAAAATGTGCCAGAAATTCTGTGTCCTAATTCTTGTGAGTGGTAAGCAAAATAAGGTAATGGGACGAAAATGAATAGGGCCAACTCCAAGGTTATCAGAATCTCTTCGCCATGCTGATGAGCATTCCTTTGCTCAAATAGAAGCGACAGGTTCTTGTAGAGTCATTTCAGATAAACTAGCAGCCTAAACCTAATTTATTGGATCACATGACTTAGAGTTTAGAGCAAATGTTTGAGCTCCCAATTACAGTAATGAATTCAAGCATAATTCCCAAGTAGAAAATTCTAGCTTCGTATTTGATCTGATTTCTATATAGTATATAGTATAGTATATAATCATATATAGTAGCAGTAAGCATATATATCATATATAGTATAGTAAGGAGTCAATTATGACTCCTTACTCTACGGCGAAGTTTCCATTACTTTTTATGTATAGTTCAGGCTATTTTTTCTAGTAGTGTAGAAGTAGCCATATCTATCTTGATAAACACCTTTCGCTTCTGCTAAGTGTTTTGTTTGATGCCTTCATGTGAACTTGCCCGATAGCATAAAATCTAACCACCATAACTGAAGTAAGATATAGTTGGTACGTTAGGATTATAAGAGAACTGTTGTCTCAAACAACAGTAAGTATTATTATGACCTGGGGAGAGATTAATTTGAACCTTAATCTGGGGTGACCGGAAACCTGGATGCCAATAAATGCCTTCAATTGCTTACATCTCTCAGTGTCTGTCAACAGCTGGTACAACAACGATCTCTGGTATAAAGTGTCAGAAGTGGCCCCCAATCGCTAGATGCGCCACGGCTTTCCATCAGGCTGGTGGCGACGTCAATTTGGCGAGCTAAATATAAAAAAAAACAACTGGTCGATCAGCCAGTGAACCAAACGTAATTTAAGA
Source organism: Miltochrista miniata (assembly GCA_933228765.1). Classification (NCBI taxonomy): domain Eukaryota; kingdom Metazoa; phylum Arthropoda; class Insecta; order Lepidoptera; family Erebidae; genus Miltochrista; species Miltochrista miniata. The sequence goes on along the minus strand of OW121747.1, from coordinate 32,786,110 downwards.
TAGAACCGTTGATGTAGTCTAATCCTCGGAATGCTCTTCATTTTGTTCGAGTCGTGAGTGGCGAGCGAGCGAGATGGTCAGATATGAGGTGCACGACAGCGGCCGACCACGACCGCCTATATCTCGACTATCTGACGTCTTGCTCCCGCATTCGTTTTTTAATTTTGATATACAGGCTTTATGGTCGGCGGCGTCTATATTTCGAGCACAGATAAGTACTGGTTCTTGGAGCATTGATGTAGCTCCAAGTGTTGGTACAGGGTTTTTTTGTTAGAGGCAGTTTGCCCTTCTTTGCTTTAGTCTATAAGCGAGAGTATACATATCTTTTACATGTATTTCGAGACACTTAATCTCATTCATTTCAGCAAGTGGACTTTTTCCTTAAATAATCCGCAGCTTTGACATTCCTAGTTGGCACTTCTACTGCTTGGATCCGACGAAGAGAGCATTTACAGAATTCTTTTCCTATTTCTCCATTCCCTTTTTAGAATAATTACTGCCGCAACTCTATTACTCATTGCTCTTGAAATCACAATCATGAACCTTCCATATGGTTCCAAAAATCTACTGCGCACAGCCAGCTCATCATAAGGTATATTCTTCTCTGGAACAGAGATGTTAATGGGATCCCTCAAACAACCTCGAACTCGAGCTCGTGCTAATGATAGTTTTTACGTTGCAGTTACTCTCAACATACCCCATAAAAGATTTGTATGACAAACTGCCTACATAGCCTGAAGCGGAATTCGAATGAGTATAGTGCACGGCATCAAACTTGGCAAAGTTATTCAGTAGTGGGGGTAAGTTCGCGCATCGTACACTTGGAGGTATAAAAAATGCTCCACTCGCTCCAAAAAGTGCTCCGCTCACTCCAAAAAGTGCTCCGCTCACTCCAAAAACTTGCCAAGTTAGATGCCGTGCACTGTACCAACTTGTAAAGTAGAAATTTTTTAATCGATATCCGATATTGAAAGTGAAACGTCAGCAGGTTCTCAGTAGGGCTCGTACGACCGTGAACTTCCTGTGTTCGAGTATGTTCGTCATAAACATCGGACTGACTACCGTCTTTATAGTACTTTATTTTAATTGAATTTATAACTTGTTATAAAAGCGGTACGGTTGGTTTTACAGTGGGTGTCACTGTTATTTTATTTTTAAAATTTGTTGTGGAGTTGAATTCTAAAGAGTTCTTAAAACATACAAGTTTAGGGGTCGCAAGCCACTCGTTTACATTCTTCATCATTCACCGAGGCTTTTCCCAACCCAGTTGAGATTGGCTTTCCGTTGCGTGAAGCGACTGCCACCTGACCTTCACAACACATTGGCGATATAAAAGAACTGTTGTTAGACAATCTACAACCAGGATATCAGACAGTAGTCGCTCTCAACATTTCCGAACATAGCAGCAACTAGCAGCCAATAATAGCAAATACGAAGCTCCATATCCATGTAGAGGTTGGAATTGGAAGAAACTAATACGACACCAAAATGAAGAACATGAAGTTCATATATACATACATACATATATACATACATACATAAATACATACATACATACATATGATCACGACTTTATGTCCCGAAGGGGTAGGAAGAGGCATATTATACACCTTTTAGATTTTGTCTTGTCTTGTCCTTTTTGATAGTGTGTAGTAGATAATGCGTAGGTATAATAGCTGTGGTGAGCTGTATTGCCGTATAAAAGTTCATCTTATGAACTGATGTATTTCATATTGATTTTATTAGTTTATATCGTGTTCATTACATAACATAGGAAACCCGGATTATATTAATAAATCGATGAGTAGGATATAACATATTAATGGGACCAACTTTAAACTTTTTTGAATTGACTTTTAAATGAAAAATAAGGCCCGATTACTTAAAAATCTACTATTTACATAAAATTAAAACCTCATAATACATTAAAATTCTCTTCAAAACCGTTCTCAAAATATTTTATGTCCACGAAATAGAAACGTTCTATGAGTACACAAAACATAAATATTCAGGTATCGCTTGGCCTATGCAAATATGCAGGACCTTGGCTCGTAATGCCAACCGTGTACTTAATGATATAATATTTCGCTTGACAAAATAACGGACACTAGTTCATTCAACGAGTTTCTCGTTACTGAAAAACCTCTTTTGTACTGTTGTTACCATAATATAAACGAGTTTCTCGTTTATATTTTATTATGGTATTTTAATGAACAAAAAATACCAATATCTACACTATTTAACCCTAATTGTTCAGTTTTCTGTAACAGTCAGATGAGTGACAGTTTTGGACATTACCGTGTCTCGAAAGGAACGTTACGTCGTTTGTCCTTTTAGCCAGTAACGCGGTAGTCATTTTAAGCTAATTTGACATGTTAAATTTCCAAAGAAATTCGCTTTTCACCTCTTTCAAATTAGAAATAGGGACTATTTACTACTGAAGATTTACCACCTAAATTGGGACAGCATCGGGGGTTGTTTAGTAATTAATAGTTTGAAAAATCACCGGATACAAGAGAGCCTTGGTAAATCAAACAATTAATAGCGGGTCATTAATGACATTTCTAAAGTTAGTTTATAGTTTTACTACCGGTTTCTGAAGTTGAGGCGGAGCCGTACTTTTCCGAAAATGACATTAAAATACTATTCAGTCTCTAAAAGAGCAACAGATAGTCGAACATCTCCATTAATTTTTATTGCATTAATTATGTCAAATCTTATAAAATTGAATTTATTTCCTTTCATGGCCCATTATTAATGTAGGAACGCCCATCGTTTAGTTTAATATATCGTTAGTGTTAGTTTGATCGCTGCTGCACCGGCGAACCATTGAACAAAGATCTAATAAGTACTTTTCTAAACAGGCTATGATTAGCTGCAGATATTATACCGGAGATCGGAAGAAAGAGGAAATAACGAAAAAACAAAAAGGTGAACAAATAAAATAAATAAATGGTTTAAAAACCCTAGAAAAATACGCTTTTATAATGCACGAAAAAACCCAAAAATAAATTATGGATCGTTCAAGTTGCCTCTATTTCTGGGCTGAAGTGTAAACTATGTGCTTTTAGTTACAATGTTTGATTATAAAATCGTGGGGCGCTGGAACAGGAAAGACTTTCTTGGCGGAAGCTGCATGATTTCTTGTCAGATTAAGGCTAAGGTCACATTTATAAAAGCGTGTTTTTCTCGTGTTTTTAAACTATTAATTTACACTGTCACGCTTTTATATATCTATTGTGACTTTTACTATTATTAATATCATTTTAAATTTCGGAAATGTATTAACGATGATAGGCTTTAATTGAAATACATAACATACTTACCTGAAAAGTAAAGTAGTTAATCACGCCTACGCATTTTCAACACCCACTTTTGCCAGTTTTTCGTGACGCCCGCGTAATAGGAGCAAACCTATTAGCGTTACGAATCTCTATTAGATAATTCATTGGTAGGTCCTTAAAGTTTCGGCATTTTGAGATATTTAGTACAATATGTAGTGATCACGTAATAGGAATACAAACGCATATATCCCCAAGCGGGTTTTTAACGGTAACCAAAGATATCTCGTTCTCGAACAAGAACTCTACATTTTGCCGCTGTTAACGTATTCCCTTCATGTATCTAAGTGCCTTCCCTTTGGCAGCATAAACGTTATGCTCTTGTGCGACCTCATGCAGCTTTCGTCAGGATTTTTATTATATAAAAATTAGTATTAATAGGAATATGCTTACAAAAAAGTCTTTCTTGTTCTAGCACCCCACGCTTTTATAATCAAACATTATAACTAAAAGCACATAGTTTACTCTTCAGCCCAGAAATAGAGGCAACTTGAACGATCCATAATTTATTTTTGGGTTTTTTCGTGCATTATAAAAGCGTATTTTTCTAGGGTTTTTTAAACCATTTATTTATTTTATACTTTTTAGTCACAACATTTATACCTTAACTAGATGTGCCCTGCGGCTTCATCCGCGTAGAAGTCGTTATCGCATAAAATCATTACCCTACTTTCGCGCAGTCAGTTAAAAAGTAACCTATGTCCTTCTCTTAAACTCAAACTATCTTTATAACAAATTTCATCAAAATCGGTTTAGTGGTTTAGGCATGAAAACGTAACGGACAGACAGACAGAGTTACTTTCGCATTTATAATATTAGTAGGGATTTCTGTATTACATGGTGTTTTGTCTGAGTTCGACTAATGTGAAAATATGTATTTCATTATTACTCTAATACATATACATTTTCTGCAGGTACCTATGTCAATATTTACACAATATTTACACTCAATATTAACTTCAATATATAACAGGTTTGTTATAACCTTGAAACCTAAGCCTGGTCTAAGTTCATTACAAGACTTTTCTGACGAATCCAAAAACAGATATAATACGATATTCCATCATGAAGTTCCAGTGCATATCTTCCGGCTCCATCATCAGATCAGTTCGACAGTACCATATTATTGTATTGTCATCAGAACTACATACAGCTGCCAATTTTCATGACGCTACGATCCTTGGAAGCTTGTTAAATTAGCTACCTTAGATTCCACTTTTTCCATCGAAGTTTCAGTGCCTATCTTCCGGCTCCATCATCATATCAGTTTGACAGTACCATATTATTGTATTGTCGTCAAAACTACATACAGCTGCCAATTTTTAATGACCCTACGATCCTTGGAAGCTGGTTAAATTAGCTACCTTAGATTCCACTTGTTTTCTGTGCATATCTTCCGGCTCCATCATCATATCAGTTTGACAGTACCATATTATTGTATTGTCATCAGAACTACATACATCTGCCAATTTTCATGACGCTACAATCCTTGGAAGATGGTTAAATTAGTATCCTTAGATTCCACTTTTACATCGAAGTTTCAGTGCCTATCTTTCGGCTCCATCATCATATCAGTTTGACAGTACCATATTATTGTATTGTCATCAGAACTACATACAACTGCCAATTTTCATGACCCTACGATCCTTGGAAGCTGGTTAAATTAGCTACCTTAGATTCCACTGGTTTTCTGGGTCTATCTTCCGGCTCCATCATCATATCAGTTTGACAGTACCATATTATTGTATTGTCATCAGAACTACATACATCTGCCAATTTTCATGACGCTACGATCCTTGGAAGATGGTTAAATTAGTATCCTTAAATTCCATTAGATTGTTAGTTACATATACGACGACCTAATAAAAGCTTATTAATAAAGGTTTGATTATAGTTTAAAAGAAAAATTTACACGACTACAAAACGAAATATGATTAATTGAAATAAGGACATTTAAATATTATAATTCATTATGATATAGAATTACAATATGTATTGCGAATGTCAATAATTGTATGCCATTAAATAGTGCGGAGTGGAGCACACGCCTTACCAAGTGGCGCATTAACTTCGTGAAGTGGCGCCATTATCGGTCACTAAATAGTTAGATTCTACTTATAATATGTTTTTCTCGATAACGCCGGTGATCGGTCCGATATCGACACTTAGATAACTGTCGGTTTAGTCCATCTGTTATCGATATACAAATATTGCTCCCGTCCAAACTAACAGTACAAATAACGTAAGGAAAAATAAATATATCTGTAATTTTTTACCATTCTAACTTAAAAAATAAAGGCCTATCATATAAATATTGAAATTGGTGGTTTGTTATTCGAAGTCTTCCTGGAATTTTATCGTAAACTTGGAATGTAAAATAACGAATTTGATGTATTATTGTTACCTACCCGCGTCTCATGTAAACAGTTCTTTAATCCTGTGTTTAACGACGTAATTAAGCTAAAGTTAACATTGAAAACGTTGAAATAACTGGACGGTGGGTCTAATTTACAGCACCAATGACATGAAATGGACATTGGTGATCTTAATTTAATTTAATAACGTGTAAACACTAGAACAATATATCTTATTAAATAAGCAAGCCGTAAGATCGGTCTCACCAGACTGCCCCTCTATAACACGTCTTCTAAAAAACCACGTGACCTATTGTTTTGAAATTTCATATACTCTCTCAAAATGACCAGCTATTACTGTCTGCAAAATTTAAATATGTGTTATACTTATATCCTATGTGTTACTTATACCCTGTCCCTGTAATAAATTTCAGTCAAATCTGTTCATTCGTTAGAGCGTGATTGAGTAACAAACATCTTCAAATTAAATTTCACATTATAATATGAGTAGAATTAGAGGTATTGACTCTCGTCAAAGGAGATGAACATCAGGTCAGAAGTCACATTACAGGTGATGGAAAATAAACTATAAATATGTCATGATAAGATTGCGAATCGAAAAGCAAGATTTTTTATGAACTCGTAAAATATGGTGTCATACCTAAATGGAAATGGTCACTAAGGTCGATAACCATGAAGGAATATAGGTATCTATCTATCGTGAGAAAACCAACTTGATATCCTAATTAAAATAATAAATTTGATGACATAATATTCAATCCACGATAGAAAGCTATACAATTATTTGGCCTCGTTGATATCTGGAGGCCAAATATGGACCCGGGCGTTTTCCCCTGCCTTTTCGTGGTTACTTCGCAAGTCCAAGACCCCTTTTGCAGTGAATCTATGGATTTTTTATTATTTGTGCTCACATCTAGTCCCCAACTACCCAAAACGCACAACTGTATCCTTTATTTTTTTAACGTGAGGAAAATTCGTCATGGATGTTATGCCGGACTCTTACCGACTGAAACCACACCATCTCTAACTGATGCCTACGGTTGGCAACTCCGGGTAAGCCCTCGAAAGAATATGCACAGGAAACAACAACTGTAGCTTAGCCCATACCAATTATATAGATATAGACTACTGCCTGCCAACCTGATTCCTCTACCAGCAACATAATAATAATAATTAAAGCCTATTTAAAACCTTTCTCTAAATATCATTATAGATCCTTGAACTTTCCAAAAATAGATAATGTAGAAAATATTCAATAATTTAAAACAACCCAATTTTTGTCCGACAATATCCTGTTGGATATTATCTAAACTTTGTACGATACTAAATTAATAAATTTACATTTAAATAAACATTCCATTATTTATATTTTGTGCGTAATCGTATTCAACGATACCGCTTTTTTAGTAGATTTTAAAAACAAAACATCCTCTTAAGATTTTTAAGCTATTGCATAGCTTCTATCGCGGGCCTTGCGTGGAGACCGAATCCAGAAATTGTGTCACGAAAACGAGTCACACTCTCGGCTACCTTCGGCCACGTTCGTGTATCTAGTCTAGCACTTCATAATTTTTTTGTTTACGTCAATTATGAACTCTGCAGTCGTTATATATTATGTCAAATAATCCAAAAATTGATCCTTGTACCCAGAATCGATCTTGCGCCTTCTGCGTACCGATCCGCGTCTTAACCACTCGACCAAAGTTGAATTAAGAGTGCTGGTCGAATTTAGAGTTCATAATGTGAAATGACAATTTCGATGCTGTCAATTACATTAGTTGCTGTCAATTTACTTCGTCTAAAAAAAATTCGATTATAGGTGAGGTATTCATCATCTATGTACAACAGTGAACTGTACTCGTATAATTTGTGTAAAAAGTGTTTTAAATATGAATAACATAATGAAGAAAGTCACGAAAAATAGTGAAAGAAAATGAGTGAGTACTCTATATACATACATTTTATTATTATTATCACCAATGCATTATTATTTTTTGTTTTGTTAATTTATATATAATACTACTATAAAGATAACCAAACCCGGGAGTACGTTCCCATGGGAAGCGGGAAGAAAATTTCACGCTGACGTAGCCGCGAGCGCCATCTATCCCATACCTATGTACTTTAAACGTGTCATAAAAGTCACAACAATACCATACATGCATATTTCAAAGAATGTCTATTATTACCATAGATTTAGAATGTACAAGATAAACAGTGTCAGATAGAAAACGAAACCAAAAAAGAAATATCTATGTGTGAAAATGAATATATGAATATCTATATATGTTATTTGTTTATTTATTATGATAATTATGTAATATTATGTCAGAAATTCTCCTTTGACAATAAAAATATTTCTTTTTATGTTATTTAATATCAAATTCACACACTGAACTCGACACCATCGTAGAAAATATTAAATTTTCCATTTTATTCGTAAGATCACTACAGAATATTGTAAAATATGAATGACATATTATCACCACGGGTGCTAGGGTGATAAATTAAGAGTACACAAGTTGCTATCTCTTTTCCTCTCGAGCTATGTGTACTGGTAAATGAGGTCTCGCTCGCACGCTATGTGTATCTTTTGAGAGTAGCGAAAAATTCTAAATCTATGAATATTACCATAAAATTTGTTAAAATAGTTTTTAAGTAGATAAGAAGAAAGCTATTGTTTTTTTCTTTTAACTAGCTGACCCTCGCAACTTTGTTTACGTCACACAAGGTCTATGAAATTAGAGGTATTTATCAATCATACTCATCAAGTAGCGTGTGAATCTGCCCTGTTTGCTTAATCAAAATAGAGCTTAATGGTTAAAGCTATTCCTCAGTATAGAATTTTCCTCAGTATAAACAATTTACATACAAACACCGGCGTGTTAGAATTTTATTACATGTATCAATGTAGTAGACGACGTGTATAAAATGACATCAATCAAATGTCATCAATATTCTGAAAAAGAAATTAAAAATAGAGTTCACAAACTCTTTTGAAAATACATACTGTACCTACCTTAGAGGATCGTTATGAAGATAACAGGATAGTTAACAACCATCCATAGAAAATAGATGGTATAATGCTGAATACCGCAAAGAACAATCGGCGCGGCATAGAATGGGGCCTATACTGATATCCTGGAGGATTTAAATGACGCCGATGTCCTGTGCCTGCTGAGGCACACACACGCCGTCATGCATGTCTGCAGGACAACGTGCAGGACAACGAGCAGGATGAGGCAGCGAATGGCTGGACTGAAATTAAAATCGACAGACGGCAATAATTCACGTACCTCGGGAGTGTCGTGTCAGAAACTGATGGGATAGAAGAGTACCCTACATCATTTCGAGTCTCGCCAAGGCCAGAACAACCTTTACACAGCTGCGCCCCGTAGGCAGTTGCGAAAATAGACACGAAGAGTGAAACTCAAACAAAGTAAACGTTAAAACTGTACTGCTAACTGCTATACGGATGCGAGACATGGAAGGTCACTAAAGTAAAGACATTTCGCACCAGCTACCAGCTATAAGTCTTCGTCAAACGCTGCCTCTAATGGATCCTCGGTACATACGGGCCCGAGAACATCACGAACGTAAGACTATTGGAACGCTGCAGTGAGACCCCTATCCACCAACAGATCAAACGTCGGAAGTGTAGCTGCTGCGCTGGATTGGACACACGCTGCAAAGGGACCATGATCACATCATACCAAGGCAAGCCTTACTGAAACTACTGGTAGGGTTTCAAAAACTGTTCGATAGTAAGTAGGTACATTTATTGATAGTGGCTATAGGCTACATAACATAATGCTAAGATTAATAGGAGTGGTGCAGCAATGAGGAATGTTTCGAAAACGGAAAACATTTAATCGTTATAAGAGTATCCGTTGCGCCTCTGCGTAAATGGTTAAAGTTACATAAAAATAATTTATTACAAAATAATTGTTCTTCTTAAAAAGTTCTAAAGCAAAATACCTATTATGCTATTGCATAGCTTCTATCGCGGGCCTTGCGTGGAGACCGAATCCAGAAATTGTGTCACGAAAATAAATCACACTCTCGGCTACCTTCGGCCACGCTCGGCCACGTTCGTGTATCTCGCACTTCATATACCAACGTGTACACGTGAGCGTTTGCATAACGTGTACCTATGTATATGAAGTGAAGTAGGGTGAAGTGGGGTGGGCTGAGGTGTGTAGGGTGGGGTGAAGTGAAGTGGGGTGTGGTGAGGTGAATTGGTGTGACTGTGAGGTGGGTGGGGTGAAGTTAGGTGGAGTGGAATTTTGGCCTTTTGGACTTTGGGACTTTTGGACTTTTTTCCTTTTGGACTTCAGGACTTTTGGACTTTTGTACTTTTGGACTTTTGGCCTTTTGGGCTTTTGGACTTTTAGAATTTTGTTTTATGGACTTTTGGACTTTTGCACTTTTGGACTTTTGGACTTTTGGACTTTTGGACTTTTGGACTTTTGGACTTTTGGACTTTTGGGACTTTTGGGACTTTTGGGGCTTCTGGGACTTTTGGGACTTTTGGGACTTTTGAGACTTTTCGGTCTTTGAGGACTTTTGGGTCTTCAAAAGTCCAAAAGTCCAAAAGTCCAAAAGTCCAAAAGTCCAATAGTACAAAAGTCCAAAAGGCCAAAAGTCCAAAAGGCCAATAGGCCAAAATTCCAAAAGCCCAAATGTCCACAGTCAAGTAGGTACTTGGTACTTTACTTTGTTGAACATAGGCCTTAAAATCTTACTTCTTGCTAATATTATAAATGCGAAAGTTTGTGAGTGTGGATGTTTGTTACTCTTGCACGCTAAAACCGCTGAACGGATCGGGCTGAAATTTGGTACAGAGATACATTATAGTCTGGAATAACACATAGGCTACCTTTTATCCCGGGAATAACTTCCCGCGGTAACAAATTTTACGCGGGCGAAGCTGCGGGCATCAGCTAGTATTCTTATATAGAAATAATTATACTAGCATAGTTGGTAAAAAATGCTATGTAATAGCTTTACCGCGGCAGTCCCCGAGTGCCACACGTCTTTTTTTTTTATCTAGTAACACTAAAGCATAATCAATGAAATCGAATGAATAACTCCACCGTATTCGAATATTAAGTAAGACAAAATTCTAAGAATATGTAAAATTGATCGATAAATATGCAACCTATGTGGTGCATGTTTAGAATTTGCGGGAATTCGAATATTGAAAAATGCTACCCAGGGCCGCAGGGGTGCGATTTAATTTAGATTCATGTATACAAAATTTTTACTTTTGTAGCCCTGGGCGGTACACATTTTTCATTCCACATTCAAAACCGTCAGTTATTTCGCTTCACTCAATTTGTGTTGCAAATTCAATGGCCCGTTTGACCATGTAGGGTGATGGTGTTAACATATGGAGTTCCTACGCGAAAATTATTATGAAAGTCTGACAAACCTGTTTGATAGGATACATTCTGGGGCTTTTTATATTTAGATTGGAAAGTTCGCGGTTATTAAAAATTCAATGCTACAAAACTGACGCTGCGTATGGGATATTTTTTTATACTACTAATGTGTCAGACAAGCTTGCGGCCCATCTGATGGAATGTTGTCATCGTAGCCTGTGAACGCTTGCAATCAGAGGCTACACTCGCGCTGCCGACCCTGCAGGAACATTCTAAGATCTAAGAACATTCTAACTCCATACTGTAGGCGTTTGGAAAAAGAGTGGCAGGGAGATCATTCCACAATCGTTCGACATCGTCGTTCCACATTCAAAGCGTGCCTTGAAGAAAGCCTCTATCAATTCCAAGCATGACATTTTCGGTCAAGTTCCTGTCTGAAATGTTATCTTGCATTTTGTAAAACATTTTCATACAGAAACGGGTACAAGACTAAAAGCTGTGGCGGTCTTTTGTATAGAAGGCGTTCCATTTTCTGTTTAGTAGCTAGTAACGAACGAACTAACATCATTAAGAGCGAAACCGGGGAGATTACTACATAATCACGCCTTTATCCCCGAAGGGGTAGGCAGAGGCCATGGTATACGTCCACATTTCACCTTATAGTTTTATGTCAAATGTTATCGGTGGTAAGCCTGTTCCTATGTTGAAATGGACAGGTGCACACCGTGACGCGACCCGCAGTTGAAATTTTTCAAGCCGCCCTTAAGGACTTCAACTTGGCATCACGATTGTCATTTTACTGACAACCGGGTTTCATTTCGACTTTTCCTTCTATGCAATGGATCGTTTTGCGAAAGTGTTCCTTTAGGCGCACGGCACCCCCGTGACGAATTGAGGTGGCGACAATTTGTACTTTTTCGCGTCGCCACACGGGGTTTACTAATCGATAAATAATTCACTAGTAGTACGTATAATGCCTACAGGTACACATTTGTACACTCAAGAGTATGATAAGCTACTATCTAGCGTTTACGAGAATGTAAACACACTGCCCCTTAGCGAAGCTTATGTGTTTTAAGATTTCACATGTTATCAGTTTACCTACTTAGCTATTAGAGTCAACGACACTTAATCTTAGCCGTTATCATTATTTGGTACCAGCACCGTTTAAATAACGTTTTGGGTCATTAGACGATGTACGCTTTGTAATATATGCTATGATGAAAATCGTCTAAAATTTACAATGAAAGCTTTGATTCAACTTCATTTACTTAATTTGGCCGACTGTCATAATTTTTTTATTAGTCTTATCGCTCACATTAATAATAAATCATATTGTTAATCATTTTAGGAACAGCAACTAGCTGAAAAGGCACAAAAATGAAAAAATATTTAGAGTAAAATTTACGTATATAAAAATGAGCCATAGCTATGAAGGCAATGCCATTCATTATCTACATGAATATGCTCAAATCGACCATCGACTTTACCAGAAATGTAGCGTCTGATTAGCCATATGGTAGACGATGGGACCAAATATTAGCTTCCAGTTATGTATGTCAAATTTGAGATATTATTTATTGTAAGTACCACAAAGACTAGCGAAAAATTCTCTCTCGCCCACCTAATTGAAAATTCTCTCCGTAGCTAATGCTATAGACGTTTGGGATAGGTGCTACCCGTGCTACACTACATGAAGCTGCATGCTGCAGGATCGGTCATGTCATAATCTTGTGTTTATGTAATTACATCCATGTTTTTTTTAAATGTTAATCTATAGATAAGAAGCTCTTATTAAAAATCAAGGTATCCGTAAGAAGGTATAACTCGTTTGTTCAACACAATATCCTCCGGTAGATCTGTTAAAATGTAATAAGCTCTTGAGCCTTCTTTGTAAAATCTTTGATAAATCTCCAACAAAGCTTTCATAACGATACATAAATGTTTTATTGCACGCCATCAAACAAAGTTATAAACCACATGTAGTTATAAAACCGCACTTATATAGAAAACTAACTTACTACAACGTCGATAAGGATCTATCTAGGGAACGTGGAGAGTTCTTAGAAATGTTCCCGACGGAGGCTGCGCCGGCGCCGAAAGGAGCGACGGTATAACCTTAAAGGCGGTGTGAGCGAGACAGACAGTCAAGTGGATTGCCTTCACGACTAGTCTTATACAGTAATGTTATCTAAGCGCTTTTAAAGTTTGTTCCATCGTTTCTATGTTTAATGCACATTACAAAGTGTTTATGTAATATTCTTATTCAAATATTTGATCGAGTCGTGTAAGTATGGAGTTTCGCAATTTTTTCTTGTCCTTTACATTAGTTCATTACTCTGTAGGAAATGCAATGCAGTTTCGAAATATCTAGAACATTTTGTAGAGCTGTCTCAACAAAAAAAAAACCGTATTGCAATACATCAATCGTTATGATTACACACAGATTTGAGCACTTGGGCAACTTTTCAGTTGAAACAACAATTTAAAATATATATATGTAATTTAGAAAAGTATACCATCAAAATAATGTAGCGACCAGTGTCGTATAGCGAGGAGCATCGAACTACATAGGTAGGTACTTCAATGAAGAACAAAAGATTGTGGTGCGCGCAAATCTTTGCGCTGAAGGAATATAGGTACTAAATCCTGAAGCTTTAACACAACAACCCAATATTTGCTGGTCAGTGGCCCGTCAGATGTAGCTCATCTATATGCCTGGTTCTAAGATCCTATCTTTGTGTCAAAGAAATATCACCGTCTGTTTCTCCATGACTTTGTTGTTCAGAATTAAATGACGGTCTACATTGTACGTAAACAACAAAACACTATGAGGCTCTAAATAAAGCAAGTCCCTATATTATAATCAGTTCAATTCATATCGTATGATTAATAATTAATTTAGTTACAAATTATTTCGTCTTGTTGGGTTTGGTCAAAAGGTTGTGATTTGTGATTGTATGTGCTTGTTTTTGAAAATGACGTCAACGTTCGTCCCACATGGCAACCATTCGCCTTTTGCCCCACGCTTACAATTCGCTCACAACAAACTCAGGAAAATATAAATCGTATATCAACGCAATTGAGCACAAAGTTCAGCAACACTGGTTACAGTACTATGTAGTAAGTATTAAGCAGCAAGGCACGCGTCTATTGCGACACCATAGAGCGGCTGACGTCGTAATTCCATTTTCAGAACGGTAAATGCAAACACAATATATAAAATTAAACTCTGTGCCCACAGTAACAAAGTTTACATTTCTATGTGGTTATGAGAAGAGAACTAGATGCGATGATCGTCCCGCGACTTCACCAGCCTACATGGTATTAGGCAACTGCATCATCAAGCGACTGTGTACAAAAGGCACGAGCCTGGGCGAAACCAGTTGTGTCACGTGACGTTCACACATGGTTGGGTTATATGACATTGCAGCGTCTGAATGTAGGTGTATTTATTCAATATTTAAAGGCTTTTCGACTGCGCGGGGGCGATAGTTTGATAATGCAACCATGTCAAAGGCTGCTTCAAAACATTGGCGGGAGAGACACATCCGGCCTTTAGATTGCCAAACGAGACATTAATGAAAGAAGTTATACAATTTTAACAGGTGTTGTAATAGGTATATAGGAAGCCCTGAGGCTGTTGTGGGCGGTACGCTCTCCTACGTTAATGTGATTTAGTTCTGACCACTTGTTTTTGAGAAATATTGAGAGGATATCCTTTATTTTGGAAGGAAGTAATCATTCGGCAACGCTTTTTTAAATTTGATATTCAAGGCAGTTTGACGGCTTCTGTGCTTTCTAGCTCCGATCCGATAATATCCGAGACCGCAATTTGCAATAATTCTAAAGTAGACATTTATGTTTTAATCAAATCAGCCGCTCACGGTTCATAGCTGGACGTAGGCATCACTGACTGTAAAACCTCTCATATCGAGATTTCCTTCTCTTCGTCGGCACTTCAGCCGGACACTACTTCAGGTGTTTATAGGGCAATCATCCATGGATACACAAATATGCTCGTATTTAGTATATTTTATCGTCATCACTAACCTGAGGCTAAAGCTATGAGGCCTATACAAGCTGTTATTTTTTAATAAAAAAAATTTTAAGAGGAATGTGAATAACGTTTTTTTAATTCGTTTTTTTTTTTCAAACGATTTTGCTTAACTAACGCGAGCCGATTCCTATGATTGAGAAGAACCGCTTTGCTACGGGAACGTAGCTGCATCAAACTATGGAAGAGGTACGTTCGTAGCGTGCTACGATAGTAATTATAGTTTAACTGGAGGGACGATTTGCTGTTCTGGGAACCATTCAAACATCAAAATGAGCATTTGTCACGTAATAAAGAGATTCATACGAACAGCCTCGTCCATTTGCCAAGGGTTTATTCATCCGGAGTGCAAGAATATTGAGATGGTCTACTTTCTAACAGAAATGTTTTCTCCCGACTAAACTGAAAGTAGTGAAGAAGTGAAAGGGTTATGAAGTTCGTTTCTGTATGTTCGTATATTTATTTTTCACTGTCTAAACAGATAAGGTATAAAATGACTCGTCTTAATCATTTTCGGGTTTATTACAGCGCTTGCAAGATAAAGCAGCCTTTTATTAAAAAACATAATGAATCGTGTTTGGTTAGTATCGAATGAATGGACTTCTTATAGGTATTATCATTTCAACAAATCGTTTGTCGTTACTTTGTTTGTCTTCATACTTTTTAGAGCGTTATTTTTCAGTCGTAGGTAGTCGTGTCTTGATGAACTTTATTTTCGTTAAGTGTACAAATTCTAAGGGCCCAAAATAAAAACCAGTAGTATTGATGTGTCAACGAGCCAAACGTATGGCTCTTTATGGGTGGCACACAATGAGGCGAGAACGAGCTGCAACTAAGAATATGTTTTGAGCTGAGCGGGCACGGCCACACTTTCAACCTGCGTAGGTGTCAGGTCATATATTAATTCATAAGCTGTAGCGTGGCACGATCTTAACCGCCAGTAGGATTTAATTTTGAAAATCTAATTTGACGGTGCAGGTTGTAGCAACCTGACTACCTCAGTGAGACAGAAGTGTATCTGCACGTAAATTACGTAGTAACTATTTATTAATCTGTGACGTAACTGCCAACATTTAAAACCTGCCTTAATTTCAACCTAGTATGTGTGTCAATTCTCTCTCTCTCTCTTTCTCTGTAACAGGCGCTGGAGTATCTATACACCAGATACAAAATAGTCGAACTTCTAACAATATCAATTAAAAAACCACGTTCTGCTATTTAATAGAAAAAGCAAACGACAGGCTTGGAATTGGGGATTTGTATGCAATCATGACATATCTAGTTTTTTAATTTTAGTCGTTTTCACATCTATATAGGTACCAACTTGTAAGCAAACTGTTCACTTATCTATAAAGAAGATTAAGTGTACAGTACATGCTGCATTTATTCCTTTAAGTGCACCCCTTTTCCTAGAAAGTGGCCTATTTTTGCTCTGATAGGCTCAGCTCTTGCGTGAGTAATCTAGGCTCCTGTCTAGTACCTACAGTAAAGTATAAAATAATAAATATTTAATAGAGTACGCACTGTGAGAACGAGTAAGTAACAGTGCGTACTCCTCACCCTGCACTTACCACTAGTTTCCCGGATTCCCGCTATTACTTTTGTCTTTGTTTACATAAAAATCGCTGGTATCTTGCATCTTACACTGCTTGAAAATGTAATCCCTGTCGGGAAGGGTCAGGGGGGACGGATTATAAATTTTTCTATAGAAAGTGTCACGTGGGCTGGCGCGTGCCGGGTTACGAAAATTAAGCGTTCCGTTCTGAGACATTATTTGAAGAGATTGGAGCTAGGTAGTTAATGTGGATGTTCAACTTTGTTGGATAAGTTTACATGAAATTTGGTACTAGCAACATTTGGTGTAATATAAATCTTGATTCACCTACCTTGTTTGAAATCTTGATTCACCTGATATGATAATGATAGATCTGTAGACTAGATGACATAAAATGGAGTAAAAAAGCTACAGAATGTATTCTTAAAGACGGCATAAGAAGACAGGGTAGGCAGAAAAAGAGATGACTTGACCGGATAGAATGGAGAAGGAATAGTGAAAGAGAAGAATGGAGGATGTCATGGGAGGCCAATACCGCAGAGGTCACCGCTACATAGCTTTTTATTTTTTTATGTGTGTTATATTTCAATATTTATCTTTAATCACTTCATTCATAAGTGAAAATAGTCTGAAAATCCGTTGGAAAATTTTGAATCAATCGCGTTGAAAGTTCGAAGAATTAAATTTGAAAAAGATTTTTTTTTGAGAAGATCTTTTAACTGTTTATACTTCTTGTAGCGACAACATGTTTTGAATTCATTCTTGAAGATTTGCTCCACATTTGCTTAAAATCGGTTGGATTATCTGCCAATTTGAATCAATCTACCGGAAATTTTCTGACAAAAATAATTCGCAGAATTAACGGAAATGTGTACCGACTCAAAATTGGTACACAAATGCGGATCATAGACGAAAACATAAACACACACAGAGACACATAAGTATATTAAATCTGGGAATTGAAACACTCACTTAAAGTGTACTAATTTTATTAGGTAACATTTGACAGTTCATCAAAATTCAACAACTAAACCTTGTAACGGCGGGCATGTTCAATTATGATTACGTATTTATTGTAATAATGAAAGATACGAGTAATTTTACGTTTAACTTTCATGTTACCTACTAAAATAGCGCCACTTTAGTTCGATCTTTCGAATATATTGGAAAAGTTGGAAGGACAGTACTTAAATATAAATACAATGAATAGCAAATAAGCTTGCGAATTGCCAGTTGCGCTCCTAGGGTCTCACTAACATGGGAAGTGCGAAGGAAAAATAGCTAAAATAAATTATCGGTTCCGCGTGAGCAATGTTTACCCAAAACATTCTCAAACAAGTCGACATATTCACACGTTAATACAACTAATATTATCAAATTAGCTTATGTAATTTAACAGTGTTTAACATCCGGCCATCGCTCGCCAACATCTATAGATAAAATCAAGTACAAGTTTTTTGGACCTTTTGAAACATAGAAATGAAACCAGATCGGTTTTTTATTTTATGTAAAGTGTTTGCAAACCAGCATTTTTGGTAGCAAAGTATGAACATTTTAAGTATATTATGCCTTAGACTTAGGGTGTGTACCGACGTCCGATAATAATTAATCCGACACTGATTTTGTTTGATACTTTTTTATACTATTTAAGTTAGTAGACAAGCATACGGCCTACCAGGTGGTCACTGCAGCCTATGGACATTTGCAAAACTGGAAGCGCTATACTCGAGCTGTCGGCCCTGTAAAAACCTTCTAAGGCCGCTATTGAAGAACCCTATACTGTAGGGTTTGGGAAAACCGAGGCAGAGAGATCATTCCACAATCTAAGCGTGCGTGGATGAAAGATTCTCCTCTTAGTTCTCTTCTTTGTGAGATATTTATGTCCTAAGCACTTATTTTCACTGAACTACTTAAGGCATGGCAGAAATGCATCAAACATGTCTTGAAAAAGTCGATCAGGAATAACACTGAAATATGTTGAGCACATTATTCGTTCTACAAAAATGGGATACTATTTCTGATCGACTTTTGTACAATTGGCACGGTCCTATTTTTCACCGACACAAAATCGATGCCCGATTAAAGGACGAGTGGGATCACACCCTTAGAACTACGTGCGTGTTTGGTGTTTTTTAATAAATCCTTAATTCCCATGCCTCCACCGCATGGCTAGCCACATTATTCAAAAATCTGCTTATACTAATACAAGAGGGAATAATATTATGTATGTTCTCACATAGCCTTGACCTCACCATAGGGTATTCCCATACAATATTTTGACTACAACCAAAGCGTGGCCACACTGAACAAAGACTATTGAAAACAAACCATACAATAACAAGTCCAAATTGTTTTAACAAGGCCTTATTTATAGCCAAACATATTTAAAATAAATCTTAACGTAATTATACCCAGAATTTTATATAAAACGGTTGTTGTGCTCGTGATTCGGTGGTTATTGATAAAAGTAATCCCAAATATGTATAAAATAGATCGTTAAAAGTAAATAAATTCGTTGATTCTCATGGTACAGATAAGTTGCTATCAATCCTGTGTGTTGATGTTTGTTGTGTACAAAGACTTCCTCTTATGTTGGCATCCTTGAGCTCAAATGTGTATACGACCTTGGCGAGATAAAACTGTGAGGTGATACTGGCCGTTAGCCCGATAGTGGTCTTGTTATGTCAATATTAGTAGGTTTAATAGGAAGATGTTCTCATTTTTATAATCCATTGTGGTTTGAACATTGATATAGATATAAATAAACTCCAACTAAGGGCGCCAATATATGAGACTTTTAAAACTGAGAGTATAGTTTTAAAAGAATATTTGCCCTGTGTTTTTTTAAGGGACTACAAAATCTGTACATTAATTTAAGTAAAATTTTGTACGAACATTAGCAAGGACTGGGTGCGAAAGGCGCACAACCCTGTGATGTGGTGTAAATTTGGAGAGGCCTGCGTCCAGCAGTAGACTGCCATAGGCTGATTTGATTGATGACTATCAAGGGGTTGTTACAGAGCAATTGAAATTTCCATCACATCACAGTTTTCACGCGAACGAACTCACTCACACACAGTAACAACTACTTCTATGTTCATATTGAAAACTTTGACTTGTACTTCTATGTACCTACGTAAAGATTGTAAATAGGTTCTTTACAATTTAAATAGGACACGGGAAACAGTAAGGTCACACACAACTTATGCAAAAATCGCATTGACGTGAATGCAAATTTTTTGGACATTTATCACGAACAAGTTCTCGATGTTGCATAGGTACTTGCAAAACAAAAAATTACTCAACACACACTAATATAATATTACCTGTACTCAATACGTATACCTACTCTACCAATTTAATTATAAATTTTACCTTATATAGTAGTAAAAAATTACAACGTGCTAACATTGGAAACGTGTTGATATAATTCTGTTCTATAAATTAGTAATTATTGATCTTAGCACAGATGTGTTTATCAATTTAAAAAAAAAGCTCGATTTCTTTTTCTGATTACTATTGAAGTGACACAGTTTAAATTTCGTTCGATTGTTACGTCAGGGCCGAATTCACGCCTAGTCTAGGTTGTTGTTATTTTTTAATGTTTCATGTAGGCAGCGCCCACACTTACCTTTGCTTCGTAGTGTTGAAAAAAAACGTGGGCTAGTTGTAAATATCATTTAGCATTTCAATTTACATTTGAATAGAGCCAAACGTGATGTGAATAAGGTTCAATTTATATGTGTGATCTGTAAATGAGTTTGGTCTATGGTTTTCAATAAGGCGACCCACGCACCCCCTAAAATTTATTTCGCAATACACAAGAAGGATAGCGACTTTCTATTTCAGTTTATTTGGTACTTGAAACATAATGTAAGGTTTCTTTTAAATTAGTAAAAAATATGGATATGATCCTAATATTAGGTCTTGGATCTTTGTAAATATAGTTCTTATTCAATAACTGCTTTGCCCTTCGGTATGCGGGCGAAGCAAGTTATATTTGTACGTTTTTGTAGAACATGCTTTGACTACTTACAATTTAAATTTTCACAACGAAATTTTCTTTGAAGTTACGACTGCTTACATATTACGAACGAGGGAGTACTCAGGCCGTCTTTACTGTCTCTAGTTAACAACTTAAAACTACATTCTTACAAGTCAAAGCGAAAAGCTTCACACTAACAGTTACACGACGCAAAAGTGTAAACGCGACGTGTAAAAACCGCCTCCCGGGACGAATCTGAGGGAATTTTAACGACCGGTCAGACAAGTTCTGTTGCTTAATGTGTGTGCCCAAAGGCCTAAATGAGACTCTCAACGGATTCATATCATATTAATTGGTACTCGTGACTATACCACGTATGCCCGCGTACTTTGATCAACGTTCGAAATTTGTTTTTTTTTTTATATGAGGAATTTTGTTGGTGGCTTTGGGTAGCCTTTGTATGTAACACTGATAACTATGAAATATATTTACATTCAAAAATAGCATTAGGAAGCTGATGGCTTAAATGCCAAAGCTTGAATGAAATAAAAAAATGCCATTTAGATATGTCATGTATTTAAAATTGTACTTCTAAGTTTATTATGACGCGCTCGTGGCTCCGCGGACTCAGTGTTCTCTAAACAATCACTGCAGTAAGCAACTTTTACTATGGCCGGTCCTTGGATGGGTGACCATCCATGTGACGACTTTGTGACATTTGTTTGAGCGTTTCCGTGCTTCGGAAGGCACGTTAAGCCGTTGGTCCCGGTTGCCAGTAAAATGGCAATCATTTAGCTAAGTTGAAGGCCTTTATAGGCGGCTTGAAAAATTTCAACAGCAGGCAGTCACAACCTGCACCTGTCCATTTCAATACGGCAATACGGCTCACCACTTATTACGTGTGACAAATTCCATAAAAGGTGAAAAGTGGGCATATAGGTATGCCTCTGTCTACCCCTTCGGGGATAAAGGCGTGACCATACGTATGTATGTATGTTCTAAGTTTAGGTAAACATTGAACTCTAGTAAAAGTATTAAGTACTTACGTAAACTTAGAGAAAACCAATTACTGAAATGAGTATTAAACCAATACTAATTTGCAGGACTGTTAAAAGCAGGCGCTGCATAAAATTTGAAAGAGAATTTGAAAATATTAATGTCACGCAATTAGCTTCTTGATTATTCTGCGTATCAATTAACACGCATGATTAAAATAATATTTTGATTCGACATGAGGAATGTTTTAACGAAGTGTGACAAAAATTTACGCATAGGAATTTATTATAGCTGCGAAAAAATAAGAATGTTGTGTGAAACCAATTTTCAACAAGCTACATGATGCCAATAATAGACATGTCGGTTGCAAATTTAAATGTTAGTAAATTTTTTTTCACGCATTCCATTCGCAAATTTTAATCGAATATACCCACCATGTAGGATTAGGTACCTACATATTCTGCGTAGTATTTACAAACCTTTTAAAAAGGACACGGAAAATGAATAATATTTCGCTGTCGGTCGGTGGCTACATTTTAGGTATTGGTTGAGCACTTTATGGTGCAATTTGAGCTACAATATATGACTAAAAAATATGAATGGTCCCTTAAGGACTTTACTAAATGTTCTTTAACAATAGACAAGGTACTCAAAACATCAAATGATAACACTGAGCGCCTTAATTGTTTCCTAAATGACCACTTATGCAATATTAACTGCCCTAAAGCAATTGAGCCGGTGGAGGCCCAGGGCGAACCGGTTACCGCTGAGCCCCTAGCTCCCATTACCACATGCTCGCCCAGTACATCAGTGGATATATTGTGTGACAGTGTAAATAATAGTAATAGTTGTACTAAATTAATTGTATTTAGTGATGATATTGGTACCAATCTAAGTTCATTTTTAAAACAAAACTCAAATTCAAGTTATTACTCGGTTATTAATAATTGCTATCCGGGTGCTTCATTAAGTGGTATTATGCAAAAGATATTAGAATATAAATTTGAAGCTAACAGTAAAATAATAATTTTCTGTGCAAACAGGGGGAAAATTAGCAATGATGATTTGTCCCTATACATGAATTACATCTTAAACTTAAATGTCATACAAGTTGTATTGTTCACACTTCCATTTATAAAAGGTGTGCCAGATTCGGAAAATTCATTTAGATATAAGATGAATTTACGTTTAAATTTAATAAGTCAGTATAATAATAAATTTAATATTATTGACTTTAATTCTGTATTTAAAACAAATTTGTCACATAGCAAGTTTATAGTCTATAATAATCACAAGGGTAGGTACTGTCTACCCAAATATTATAAAAGACAAATAGCAAGTTTGCTATTTAATTATTTTTATTCTGTAGCCAAAAACTTGGCTGACAAAACTGCTTTATTTGAGCAGAGTAGATTTAGGACTTTGGAATCTGTTCCAAGTAATTTAAATTAACTGCTGGGACAACAGAGGAATTACCCTCTAGCCAAAATTGTAAATTAATAGAGTTAAATTTAATTGCAAACCGTAATTTTATCGGAAACTGTCCTCCGAACAAAACTAAATTAAAAAATGAAAATAACATCAGCCTGGTGCATTATAATATTGCAACATTAACACAGGTCAAAGAGTTTGAATTGGAGCTGTTCATGAGCTCAGAAAATATTGAAATTGTTTGTCTTACAGAACATATGCGTAAGGAGTATGAGCTCATGTTCAGTTTCAGTAGTCACCGGGTTGGTAGTGCGTTCTGCAGGGTCAACACAACACGGGGGGGTTCGTTGATTTTATTAAATAAGAAATTAAAATATAAGGAACGGAAAGATGTTGTGTCCCTCTCTGTAGAGTGTACAGTTGAAATATCGTGCGTAGAATTGGAGCAATTCATAGTAGTATGCGTATATAAACCTGGAGTCTCACCCTTTTGTGAGTTTGAGGAAGTAATGGATAAAGTGCTATTTAAACTTGGAAAAACTAATAAACACCTAATAGTGTGCGGTGATTTTAATGTTAATATACTTATAAATACGCGTCAGACCAATGATATCTTAAATTTATTTAAATCACACAATCTCACTAATTTATTTTTAGAGCATACTAGATATTGTGATACCACAGCTACTTGTCTGGACAATATATACAGTGATATGTTGCCAGAAAGTAAGAGTATTATAAATAAGATAAAATCAGATCATACTGGGCAAATAGCATCTTTCAAGATCACAAGAGAAAAAGTTAAAAGACGTAAAATATTATGTAGACCAGTAACTAGTGACCGCTTGGAACGTATGCGAGTTGGACTTTGCAATAAACTTCCATTTTTAGACACTGGCTTAGATCCAAATGTAATGTATAAGTTATTTTTTGATTCCTTTTACAATGAGTTCAACTCCGTATTCAAGTCTAAGGAAGTCACAATCGGTGATAGGCCAGCCTTCAGTGAATGGGCCACTGAGGATATACATAAAAGTAGACAAAAACTGTATGAACTATACTCAGAAAGACAGCTTAATAGAACAGATGAATTTCTAAATTATGTTAAAACTTATTCAAAAAAGTTTAAAGCAGACTGCTTAGCAGCCAAAAGAAAGTATATAAGTAATAAAATTCTCAATAGTGTAGACAAAGTTAAATCTACTTGGAAAATAATTAACGCAGAAAGAGGCCAAGCAAAATCGAATGATAATAATTTTAAACTTAAAGTAAATGGTAACATAATTACAACAGATGCCGAAGTCGCTAACGAATTTGAACATTTTTTTTCTCGAATTCCAGTAGATTTGACCAGAGCCCTAGGTTCTTCTACCCCAATAGCAGAATCCTTGTTAAAAGCAAATGTTCCTTGCTGTAATGAAATATTCAAATTCAGTAAAATTAGTATACACACTGTCATAAAAACTTTTAAATTTTTAAATATTAAGAAAACTGCTGACCTCTGGGGAATTTCTGTACATTTAGTTAATTCGTTAATTGAAATGGTTGCCCCTGAATTATCAATAATATTTAATAATTGTGTTGATAGTGGTGTGTTTCCTGACTTAATGAAGTTTAGTAAAATAACTCCTCTGTTTAAATCGGGTAGCACCTCAGATCCGTCCAATTTTCGTCCTATTTCTGTACTACCCACGTTTAGTAAAATCTTTGAAAAGGTAATGCTTAATCAAATGCAAAATCATTTTAATACAAATAAACTATTCCATACTAAACAATTCGGTTTCACGCGCGGTCGGTCTACCACGGATGCTGGAATCAAATTGTTAGAGTGTATATATGAGGCCTGGGAGGAGTCGTATGATGCTTATGGTGTATTCTGCGACTTATCTAAGGCCTTCGATTGCGTCCAGCATCAGACTTTAATTAAAAAACTTGATCATTATGGAATCCGGGGGACGGCCTTGGATTTAATTAGTTCTTACCTTAGAGATAGAGTACAGAGAGTAGTTATAAATGGTAAACAGTCAAATGGTTCTGCTGTAACAATGGGGGTGCCTCAGGGTTCAATTCTGGGACCTTTTCTATTTTTAGTGTACATAAATGATCTCCCTCACCTTATAAGAGACGATCACGAGGTAGTTTTGTTTGCTGATGACACATCTTTAATATTTAAAGTTGAACGTGGACAACGCGATCTTGACGAAGTAAACAATGCCCTCTCTAGGGTAGTCCACTGGTTTAACGCTAATAATTTATTGTTAAACGAAACTAAAACAAAATGTATTAGATTCACCTTGCCAAATGTTAGGCTCGTTAACACCAGTATTAGGATTAGGGATGATCAAGTAGAATTGGTCGATGAAACTGTCTTTCTGGGCATAAAGTTAGACTCCAACTTGCAGTGGGGGCCTCATATCGAGAAAGTCTCGGGCAGACTGAGCTCTGCAGCCTATGCCGTTAAAAAGATCCGACAACTGACAGACATTAGAACAGCGCGTCTTGTCTACTTTAGCTATTTCCACAGTGTAATGACCTATGGCATACTATTATGGGGTAACGCTGCCGACATCGAATGTATCTTTGTGTTGCAAAAAAGGGCTGTCCGGGCTATCTATGGTATGGGGTTTCGGGAGTCATTAAGAGAAAAGTTTAAGGATATCAACATCCTTACTGTGTATTCACAGTACATATATGAAAACTTATTATATACTCATAAAAATAACAGGAAATTTATTAAAAATAGTGATATCCATAACCTAAACTTAAGAAATAAGAATAAATTGGCTGTACCTAGATTTAGGCTTAATAAAATAAGCAATTCTTTTGCGGGCAATTGTATTCGAATGTACAATACATTGCCGACAGCCATAACAGGTTTGTCAGTTAATAAATTTAAAAAACTAGTAAAACTTAAATTGTGCCAGAAAGCTTATTATAGCATTAAAGACTTTCTAGAAGACAAGACTGCCTGGCAGTGACACGAATTGCTCCTTTCTACATTTAAAAAAAAACTGTATTAGATACTAAGATGAATAAGAGGGACCGGACTGAGTTTCTTGGGGTGTTCTTCTCAATCTGTAGCATTTCCGAACCCCCGGTAGAGTCACAAAAATTTTGACAAACCTAAATAATTTTTTAAAAATTTCAAAGGGAATAAATTTTATTTTATTTTATTTTATTTATTTTTGGTCAGAACCTACGCCCTGGAGCAACCCACGTAACCCAAAAAATGAGCTAGAATCGGAGAACTGCATGAAGACGTTCACATTTCTGCATTTCTGCCATACACACAGACATATCCCAACAATCCCTACTAATATTATATGCGAAAATAACTCTGTCTGTCTGTCTGTTACGCTTTCACACCTAAACTGCTGAAGCGATTAATATGAAATTTCCTATAAAGATATTGAGTATCATGGAAGGACATAGGCTAGTTTTTAACTGACTACGCAAAAAGAGGGTAATGACTTTACCCGATAACGACTTCTACGTGGACGAAGCCGCGGGGAACAGCTAGTATATTATATCGTCATCACAAGGATCCTCCAACCTGTTGAGGAGTTATTAAAAATCCGTTAGCAACTTTGGTAGTGTCTCTTCAATAATAGTCCTTTTTAGGGTTTCGTAGCCAAATGGCAAAAATGGAACCCTTATAGATTCGTCATGTCTGTCTGTCTGTCTGTCTGTCTGTCTGTCTGTCTGTTCGTCCGTGTGTCACAGCCACTTTTCTCCGAAACTGTAAGGCCTATGATATTGAAACTTGGTAACTAGATGTATTCTGTGAACCGCATTAAGATTCTTATATAAAATTAGAAAAAAAGCAGTAAATTTTGGGGGTCCCCATACTCAGAACTGAAATTCAAAATTTTCTTTTTTGTCAAAACCATACGAGTGGGGTATCTATAGATAGGTCTTCAAAAATGATATTGAGGTTTCTAATATCATTTTTTTCTAATCTGAATAGTTTGCGCAAGAGACACTTCCAAAGTGGAAAAATGTGTGTCCCCCCCCCTCTAACTTCTAAACTAAGAGAATGATAAATCTAAAAAGAAGATATGATGTACATTGCCATAAAAACTACCAACGAAAATTAGTTCGAACGAGATAGAGCTGGTAGTTTTTTTTTATACGTCATAAGCTGCAATTTTTGGTTAGAAAAATCACTACCACTGCGAACGTGTTAAAACATCAATCAAAGTTACAACGAACTATGAGAACTTTTATATTATGTTACTTGCTGCTACGAAACCCTTCATGGGCGAGTCCAACTCGCACTTGGCCGGTTTTTTATAGTCTAGCTAGAACATACCTACATACATATAGTCACGGCTTTATTCCTGAAGGGTTAGGCAGAGACATAGCATACATACGCCCACATTTCCTCGTCACGGGGACATTCTTGAAAAAACGTCATAATATATCTTACTAATGTTATAAATGCGAAAGATTGTGAGTGTGGATGTGTAGATGTGTGGATGTTTGTTACTCTTTCACACTCGAACGACTGAACGGATTTGGCCGAAATTTGGTGCAAGGATAGATTATGGTCTGGAATAACACATAGGCTAGGTACTTTTTATCCCGGGAATAACTAAGTTAATACGGGAAGCGGGAACGGGAACAAACTTCATGCGGGCGAAGCGGCGGGCGTTCACTAGTATACATATATTTTTACCAGTGCTTTTCTCGTACGAGCAATTATGCTTCTAACGAGTATGTAAATATTCAATTCTAGTAAAAGTACCCATGAACATCTCTCTCAGTTTAGATGTTAAGAGAGTAAACAAAACATACTAGGTAGGTAATTATCTTAAACCGGTACTCATAGGCAGAACGGCTAAGTTAGTGCTGCATACATTGTACTTAGCTTATGTTACAGGGAAACTAAGAGGATAATCTTTAAGTATGTAAAAAAATAAATACAAAAGGTACCAAATAAATATTGCATAGAACTAATTCGACGAATTGAGATACAATTTGTTCTTTTAGGGTTCCTTAGGTACCCAAAGGGAACAACGGCCACAACGGGACCCTGTTACTGAGGACTCCGCTGTCTGTCATCTGAAAGTATCTCATGAACGGGGATAGCTAGAAAGTTGACATTTTTAC
This sequence comes from Miltochrista miniata, assembly GCA_933228765.1. NCBI lineage: Eukaryota > Metazoa > Arthropoda > Insecta > Lepidoptera > Erebidae > Miltochrista > Miltochrista miniata. The sequence goes on along the minus strand of OW121747.1, from coordinate 32,757,874 downwards.
AGATGCTGTATTTCTGCAACAGAAATACATCATTTCTGGAAATTTTGGGTTAGAACGTTTCACTTGATATATACATAGGTATTACTTACTAAAAAAGAAAAATATATTTAATCTCTCATACAACAAGCGTGATTTTTTGCCGTTTTTTGGTACGGACCCCTCCGTGCACGAGTGCAACGCGTTTTTTTATAAACTCGTATTGATTATAGTGCCCACAAAGTCATAACGCTGAATATAATGATGACTGCACCGCGTCTGGTCAAGCGTGGGTGTAGCACCTACCACTGCTGGCTTTCAGCGCACAAAGCGCTTAAAGTCAAGGTTTTGTACCATTGTGTGCCGGTTGCGCTGTTTTATTTGAAACACTGTTTGTACTATTTGTGATGTTTACCAAGTCATATGACGTGTAGAAGTCTAAGGGTGCTGTTCCACAAAAGATGTGCGGCCTCACTCCACTTGTAACGGTGACGATTGTGTAACCGATGTATGTGATTGGTGGATAGCAACAACGTAGCATAGCACATCTCTCATGGAAAGACACCCTGAGATGATGCTCAGGCTCATACATAGAGTATTATCTCCTTCATTTCCTAATGATGGGTTAGAGTGAAGAGAACTTGCGCTTTAAAAAAACAAAAATAATGTTTTACACATTTACTTTAGTACCATACATTGGTACAGTACATTATGTAACTGTGGAATATTCGTATACTGCTACTTTATTCCCATTCCCTTCTTTTTGTGACTAACGTATAGGTTCCACATTACACCCTTTAGCATAATAACAGAATCTTAATCTTAGACTAGAATAGAGAATGAATTACAAATCTTAAAGGCGTTTTCTTTTTTCTTACAGGTAAGCAAGTTACAGAAAAGTTCTCACGCACCATTACAGTCAGTTACCATTCACGGAAAGGTTGGTCTCTCATGCCATCATTTATTAAGCAAGGTAAGGTAAGTTACAGTCAGAATAGAAGCTTGATTGAATAGAGGACGATGCCAGGCTGAAACGAAGAACTGAGACACTGAAGAACCTTTTCTGGATCATTTTCTTAATAACAAAGAAGACATATCAATGAACTTATGGCTGTCCACTACTGGACGTATGCTTCTCCCAACTTGCGCCACAAAACAGTCCTTCGCCTTCCGCATCCAGTCCCAGCCAAAGAACAAAATATAGATATTGCTATTTCTATTGCAAAATGCAATACGAAATTTTCTATACCCTCTTAATGTACATTAAAAGTTCCAAAACTGATTGGCGTATTTCGCAATATAGCTAACACGTATTAAGGTGATATTGCAACAAAATCAATAACACTTCTATTCACATCTCCACGTGGGAGTAGATCATTTTAACTTATAATGTCTAATGAACACCCACAGTTAGTGATACATATCTATAATTTTATGAGGCTGAATATTATTTACTCTGTGACGACTTGACATCAGATTCAATAAGATACTAGATGGCGTCTGCGCTCTCATCGAAATTTGTTACCGTTCCCGCTTACCATGAGAACTTATTTCCGGGATCAAAAGTAGCTTATGTGTTATACCAGACCTTAACTTCCACTCTACTTTCTTTCTTTCTTCCTTTCCTTTCAACTGTCATCATCAAAAGTCAAAACTGTACATTGAAAATATAAGATACCGAAGTCGAAAATATTGTTCGAAATTTTTTTGTCGGTTTGTCTGTTTGTCTGTATGCTTTGCTTTGTCCGAAAGAATCTCGAAAAGTACTCAATAGATTTTATTCAAATTTTGCAAAAATACATATTAACTAGGGGTAGGGTCTTCAAATAGGCTTTACATTATCATATCACGCTACTTATCCTAGGTGCTAAGCAGAGAGCAATCAAATTGGCATTAAAACATAATTTTCACGCGTACGTAGTCGCGGGCAACAGCTAGTATTATATAAGAAGATGTTCTTCTCCTTGATTTGAGCATAAAGTTCAAGTTATTACCATAGTCCTTATAATTACAACTTATTACTAATAGCTAAACCTTGGAGCACATAGACATCGTTGATAAGCTGCTAGGAGTAATTGCGATTGGATAATTTCGCTTTGTGCCCTCGGATCACCCAATTCCATGCGGATGCCTGCTCCAGAATCTTATCCTATTCAGCAGTGGACTATTCCCAAACACACTATCTTGCATCTATTGTCGGTACAAGTACTTTATATAAAATATCAGGTTAAAAGATGAACATCACAGATATGTTACGAACCAGCGTAGATAACATCAAAACAAAATATTTTGAGTTAAACCGTAAAATACTTGAAACATTACACTCCATGTTAGAGTTATGCGTACAACTAACAACACTCATTTATATAACTACGTGTTAAACGATAATAAATGTATGTTATTCATTTGAATTTCCATTTAATAGCCACTAAAGTATATAGTTTTATTTAAATTTTTGAAACGAACATAACAACCTTAGCATGAGTAACTTTATATCAACTGAATTCACGATATTGATATTACAATCGATGTACTGGAAATATTTATAGATCAAGTTATAAAATTACAAGCAACACCTGCGTAAGATTTCGTTATCAGAAACCTTTATTCGAGATAAGAAAAAGCTCCGTTAAAAAAAAAACATTGTAACCCATTGCTTCCTTCCGCCGTGACAGAAAGAAAACAAACAAACCCACTCACCTAAAAAATATTAGTATGTATCCATAAAAATACGAAGAGACTGCATTCATAATGTAAATTTAAAAAAAAAGTATTTGTAGCAACGAGTAACATGATATCCTCAAGCAATTCTGTCAGGTTTACTCTTCAGTTACTTAAGTCAAGAAAACTGATCTCGACTGAGTCCGACTATACCTGTTTGATATGACTAAAAGCCCAATTATAAGTGTTCGAAAACGAAAAAAAAAATTTTTGAATAAAGAAGACTTTACTGCTGAACTGTCAATATCCCACAGATAACTTCCATTGGTACTTTTATCTGTTACGGTGTAGATACATAAAAGCACATTACATTCCTTACATTAGTTAGCATAAGTCGATAAACTAAAAGGCTCTAATGTTCTGTGCTTTTAACTGAGATAACAAGGTTGCCTTCGCTTTAAAAACGTTAAGAACTCTGAGCCTTAAGTACTGTTACCACAGGTTATAAATCAATGTCCTACTTTTCTCAGGCATGCGTCACTTTTTCACAGAAAAATAATAAATAATAGCAATTACAATATTTTCGAAGACGTTTCCTTGTTTGTTTAGGTATATAAAATACACATCTATGCACAGCATCATACCTCTACTTTTAGCTAGCTACGTAACTACCTATAGACCTGTGTTTCTAAGAATAGTGTTGAAATTGCGGTCAATACAAATTTATCCGTATTAGGGAGATTTCCAAGCAATTGATATTAATTATATAATTTTTTTTTCAACTTAGTCCTCTAGTAATATCGACCAAATGTAAACTAAATGTGAAATAATAATTAATATATACATTTCAATACAGCTATAGATATATTTCAAATACTTAAGTGAACCTTCTATTTTATGTAGACTTTCTTTTATTTATACATTTATTGTAAAAAATTACAGAGAAACATAATTATTTCATATCTATATATTTACATTATAACTATCTAAACTAAACCTAAATATGGCCCCCGTGGCATTGTGCCCAAAAGACTAGCAGCTTTCCCCCTTTGAATAGCAATACCTATTCGCTGACCTCCAAACTTCCAGAAACTTCCTAAAACTTCCAGCCCTTGGGTCACCAGTTGACTCCACAAGGCGCTTTAATCAATAGTCTTATAGCATGAATAACTCATATGACGAGAAGTTTACTTTCGAGGTCAAAATTTAAAGAAGTAGTAATCTCCATGACATGTTTAAATAGTACTCAAGTACCGAGTAAAGTGAGTCTTTATGAATTGTAAAGGGCTATCCAAAAGTGGATCATTCTTCATAGTAAACGAATTGTAGCCATCCTTTACGCCCGGACAGTAAAAAATGTGGAGACTATGGAGTTGATTTACTGCTGTCGTTCATTCTCCAATTTCACGGTCGAGTCGTATACTCGTAGTATACGACAGCATTTTGTTGTTTCTACTATTGCCACAGGTAAGCTACAGACCCGATTTTAAACTACAACGACGTACCGTACCAATTTAATGTACTATCTTGTGTATCATAGTATAGAAAAAGTACCTTATTTCGTTACAAGAATGGTATTTCGAAACTACCAACTCTTTAGAATACTTCACATTAAAAAAATATTAAATTTCAAATTCATATTTTAGTCCCTGTCGGCGGATGAGATTTCCTAAAATTTATTTTTTGTCTTTTCTCGGTCGGTCGTCATTAATAACAAAAACGATCAAATATCTATAGGTATTGCACTTACGCTTAGGAAATATGATTCACAGAAACAGAAACGGTGTAGGCGTCTGCCTTAATGAAATTACACCACATAGGCGGAATCTTTATTGCAATATAAGCAAATAAATTGCAATGCACTTTTGTGTTAATAATAACGTTACTGAGAAAAAAATACGTAGGTAAGGAAAAATAATTATAAGCGTATCAGATGTAAATGTCGTGTAAGATTTCTCCCAAAGACTAAATTCCTTCGCCTAATAAAAAATAAATTTCGAAACATAGAAATATTAGTTTTAATGTTAGTTTTTTGAACATTAAATTCCATATGGGCTCGGTCTCTCAGTCAGTGGTCCGGCTACAAAAAGAGACGGCTAATAAAATGGAACGAGTTTAAAACTAAAATGATTTCTTGGTATCTCCACCACCGAAGCGTCTAAAATATATGTCGCTCGTCAAAACCAGGACGGACATACGTAACTCAAATTTAAAAGATTTTAGTGAAACATTTAAGTTTCCCTACCATCCTTTCGGATGAACACCACATACAAGATCGTTTACAACCTGTTTACAAAGTGGACTCTTCGTTTTTTTAATGTAAAAAGCGTTATCTCTTTTTAGAAGTTCCCTCTGACATTTTTAAAAGCTCCAAGTGTTGTCTTATTTTTTTATTTAACCCTTTTAGGCTTGCGGTTTGATCACTTTTAATGTTGTATGTAAAATTATTAATAATTACCATTTATTTCCATATTTTGAGGCTATTGAAATTGTTTTTTATTATTAATTCTTGAAGACACGATTAAAGCTAATATATTTTGCATAAATAATGGAAATTATGTTTTGAAGTGGGATCATAAAATTAAAATCTTCAACTGTTTTATTTTTACTATCAAACTACTTAATTTCTTGAACTCGTTAGTCATGGGCCTCTACTTAGTAATTATAGTAAAAGTCGTATACCTACGTAAAGACCTGCCTAAATCAAAGCAAGCGTAAGTAGAATTAAGGCAGCACAGCCTTGCTGCCCCATTTTTTCCTAGAATCATTGTGACCTGACATTGCAAGTTTGTAAATTTACTCAGAACTTTATGCACTCTTGGGCTCACAACACACACACGTTTTTTTTTAATGCATTGTTGGAAATGAATATTACTTAGAACATGAATGTCATCTGCAAATACACATTATGCCTATTGCCATAATATACCAAGCTTGAAAATGGGTACAGAAATAGTATTATACAAAAGGACTAGGACCAATAATAATTCTTGGTACTAGTAAATTGAAAACATCAAAAACAACAAACTAAATAATGCGTTGAAAAGCTATAGCTTTAAAAATCCTTATCACCGTTGTTTTTTCATTAGTTTCTTAATTTATTGACCGAATACATTAGTTTGTATCAATGAAGTTATTTATGGATCATTAAAACTTGTAGTTTTTAAAGATGGTAGGTATGTCATCAGATAACATAAAATTGGATGTTGGTATTATATGAAATCCATAAACACCAACGCCGTGCCGCCTCCTTTCGTCCAATCACCTTTGTAAGTTTACGTGTTTTTATAATGCTTCATTTTAATCATATATCTTTTTGACGTGACGTACGAATCACAAATCTTTTTTTTTACTCGTGATAATGTCGGGCCAGTCTCCTACTTTGCCCATACGATCCATCTACTCACAGCCAAGGGAGTCACGGGTGTGCCCTCCGGTAGGACAACCTAAAGATCTCGACACAAATTGGTCCACCACCAAGGGCTCCCTTAATAGGTTCGGATTTTATCTTCTTTTACTGTCCCACATATTTGTTATTACACTTATTACTACTTATTACAGTAATAGTAGACTTGGCATCATTGGCACATTTAATAAAAAAATTCGAATTCCACTACAAAAAAAATATAGCCTCCATAATAAGTTCTACATGTACCGGTGATCTCTCTTCTAAAGTATACGCAAATGCGTACCTAATGATGAATACAACCATAGCTCACTTAAAGAATATTATAAACATTCAACACTACTACTAGCTACCTTGTCGTCTTTATGTGACTCTAGTCACCAATTATTGTACACTGTATGTAATACTACATTAGAATTAAAATTTTAACTTTATGTTCATGTCACAGTACTGTTATAGAACATCTGTTATTTCCAGATTTTTTTCAAAATGTTTTAATTATCTCTCGCCCTTTATGGCAGTCCTGTAACCTTACTGTGAAATTCAACTAAAACTTTCCAAAATTCAACTGTATCGCATAATAATCTATTGACAGTATACCTATATACGTACACATAGACACAGTGATCGAAAAGTACATTAACAAACATGAATTTCGTGTGACTCTTGACACCTGACCTGTATTGTTTTACGAACATTAACATAACCCTAAGCACTTCGTAACTGATTTCTTAAGATTTCTTCAATATGACTCTTAAGTATATAACTTCAAAATTCATTTCAAGGTTGTCTTGCACTAAATCTATCATTAAACAGTGGTAAAGCAAAAAGTAATAATCAAAATTCAATTCTCACATAAATAAATCGTATTGAAGATCAATTTCATGGCTAAGCCTTTAAATCGCTCGTTATATTACGTATCTCAAAGTAATTAAGTGACTTATAAGTATAAAAATATATAACATAATGAACGTTAGCTAAATCTATTTGGCCTTCGGACTCCACACATTGACTTGATTTCCTTCCCATATGAATCACAACAAGACAAGTTTATCGTAGTTTTGCGGTAGATACTTATTATAATGAATCGAGAAACGATTATAACAAGAGCAAAGAGATTCAAGCACATTACAAGCTAATAACTGTCACCAATTATAAACTAAACGCGTCTTTGTATACTAATATCATCTTTATTCCCTCATTAGAATTCAACCCTGCTCCTTCACCTAAAGTAATTTTCCGAAAGACGAGTATTGTTTTTTAATATGTGCAAAATACAACGAAATCATCTCATTTAGATTCAACGTTGCTATTTGCTACAAATCTCTGTACGATACGTTCGGTAGAATGTTTAGCTTATGTATATTTGCGCAGTTTTAGGAATTCGATGTGATTTGAATATAAGAATTTATAACATTTTTGTGTACTCGTATTATGGGAACTTGCACACCGGTACAGTCGGGATGGATTCTGAAGACCAATATTTTAAATAACTAGGTATTAAAATATCTTGTGGATTTTGGCACTCCAAATATGACAATTGGAAGGTAACAAGACAAACATAACTATACAGATTAAAATATCTTTTAAGTTCTCAGTTTCAGTTTTATATTAGTTTAATGCGACTACATCAAGATATATGTAAAAAAGAAACATAATTTTAAGTGAACCAAAGTGCTACAATATACATGAAGATAAAACCAACGGCGTAGTTGATCTATAAGTACAAAGCAACCTAAATCATCATTCTCTGGTCCGCCGGTTTAAAACTTTGTAAGAGCGATGGAGCGTGTTCGATACACGCTCCGTCCAGCGAACAGTCAACATCTCGCGATAATTAGTTTTCGGCTGTCTAGCGGTCACGAAACCGAACATTCCGATATAGTGCCGACTCATCTTAAGGGTTATGTGTACAAATACAGGTGTTTATGTGTGAAGTTACTTCACTAGTCTTATTGCAAGGTCGACAAAAACATGACTCTAATTTAACTTGTCCGTTAAATGTCAGTAAATCATAATGTCAATTAGTAGAGGTAGTTTTTATTTAGGTAATTAAAATACCATTTTTGACTAAGTGAACTTTAACGGCGATACCGACAGCATTTACAATTTGCAATCTGTATTTTTCTGATGCGACATATTTTTAGAAAATGTCTTCGAAAGTCTCTTTGCAAAACTTCTTTTGCGTCAATACCCTTTTCTTTTTTTAAGGTGTTTTCTATGTTTGTGTATGTATGTTTTGACAGCTCTAAAGGGACCTTTATCTGGAATCATTTGAAAGTCGACGATTATTGCATTTCGTTTGTCGAAGAGAAAACAAATATAGTAGGCATCCCCAGAGTTGATTACTGGGTGGCCCCTAGTTTTCGCCAAAGCAATTAATTGACCATACACATATTTCTTAGTGAGTTTTGTAAAACCTTTTGTACTAAATACCATCAATGCCTTCAATCTCCTTGAGAATATTTTTGTCAATATCGATAACCGTCAAAAAATAGTTAACATACCAAATTTTGTTGTCATTGTCGTAATAAATTTCGTGTAATCCAGTTATTTTTTCTTAGAAAACATACGGTAGCCCTATTGGTAAAGATACAGTGAAAGTGTGCTAGAATTATTTATGAAATGTCCTTTGTCAAACATGATGTAAATCGTTATTGAATAAATAAATAAACAATAGATACTGAAGCTGTAAGCGAACGTTATTAGGCGATTATTCGAATTCATTTCCAATCAAACATCAAAACACTTCAAGGTGTACCACAAGGAGCAATAATAGGACCATTAAATTATGGTCTACTTTATTTGCTTGATGCTTTTGCATCGAATTAATTCGTCTATAAGATGTTTCCATTCATGAGTGAATGGAAACATCTCATAGACTTCAATTCCTGTTTTAAAACTAGTTATCAGATTACAAATTTAAACCAATCCAATCATGATTAACTGCAAAAGTAACTACGTTGGGGTTTCCTTTTCATGACTAAACCGCGTAATATATTGACTAACTTAAGTATGGAGATACGTTAAGATTAAAAGAAGAAAGTAGGCTACTTTTAGTCACTAAGATGGTGAAGTCAGGACAGGAAACTACTTTGGCATAGGTACACGTTACAATGATTCTATTCTATAATTCTTGTCGCACTTTGTTGCATGTTAATATTTATTGCGTCAATAGAATTTCATAAATAAATTCATAATAGTCATACAGCTATTCATAGACAGATCATGTTTGAAAAACCTTTAATGTCGAATAACGATAACGATTAACGTCTAACGATACCTAACTATAATATTACAGTACGAGGGAATTCACTGCAACTAGATAGGTTAAAACATTGCAATAATTTTAGGGTTTCGTACCCAAGGAGCAAAACAGGACCCTATTCGTGAGGCTTCGCAGTCCGTCTGTCTGTCTGTCTGTCTTTTAGTTTATACCACTAAGGTGGCAGACAAGCATACGGCCCACCAGAAGCACTGGTGGTCACTGCAGCCTATGAACGTTTCCAACACCAGTGGCGCCACAATCGGCGCTGCCGACCCTGTAAAAACCTTCTAAGAGCCCTTTTGAAGAACCCCATACTGTAGGCGTTATGGCGTGTCTGTCCGTCATGAGGCTATATCTCAGGAATCGTGATGACTAGAGAGCTGAAATTTTCACAGATGATGTATTAAATAAACCAGAAAAAAAGGTTATATTTAAGGCCAAGGGCAACCCTCCGTGCTCGAGTCCGACTCGCACTTGACCGGATTTTTTGTTGAAACCTTAGACAATGCAAACTCCTATAAACATTTATGAGATGAAGTTTAACATAAATAGTTATACTTCATCTCTACATAACATGATTTGTGTTTGAGGAAAATTATTGCAATACTTAGAAAACAAAGCTCTATAAAAATAATGCATACACAACATTTGTTCTAGATCGATAGATAGATTTTGCTGCAGATGAGGGTCGATCGTTCAAAAAACATCTTCACAAAATTTTACATTTATCATACAAGATTGCGCCCGCGGCTTCGCCCACGTGAAATTTTGTTACCGTTGCTGCTTCCCACGGGAACTTATTCCCGGGATAAAAGTAGAGGGATGTATTATAATCTATGCCTGTACCAAATTTCAGCTGAATCCGTTCAGCCGTTAGAGCGTGAAAAAGTAACAAACATCCGTACATCCAGATATGCCGACATCCACACATCTAGACTCACAAACTTTCTCATTTATAATATTAGTAGGTAAGGTATGATAAGTAGGTTTCAACATTAACAAAAAAATATTCTTATGTAATCATCAATGAAAAGAGATAGATATAAATATCAAGTAGTTAAATATCAGGTTTGCAAGTGGTTACAGAAATTGGAAAATGGCAAGAAGTGATAAGTGGTCAGTGATAAGTGGTCAGTGACAAGAGGAAAGTGTCAAGTGCCACGTCTGACTTGTGCAAATGACAAGCACGCCAGATCTAGCTACGTTATAGCAAAGATATTAAATAGTTCCACATAGGTTTAGTGTTGAAATCCTTCACGGGCTTGATCACAGACCTGCATCAAATTCAAGTAATGTATTAGAAGTCTCCAATAAGATTTCATATAACAACTACCTACAAAATCAAAAAATAAAACCAAACCCTCTCTCCTTTAAGCATGGATCCCAAATATCACAGTTGATAATGAATATTTCCTGCTACTGGTGTTTCCCGTTAGTTAATTAGTAAGCTGGTATCATAACAATCTACTTAACAAGCCATAAAACATGCGGAATATTGAAAAAGAATAACAATAAAGGTAAAATAAAATGGCTGTCCTACCTGCGCGCGCCATCATACCTACCTTAATTTTTTTAGAACAAGCTCCGGCGTCGTACAGATAAAGCCTGTTGTAGACACGAGTAAGACAAAAGCACGCTGTTGTAGTTTTATTTCAGATTTTAATCGTCCATTTTGGTCGTTGAGAAGTGTGGTGCGTTTTTATGTCAACGATTTATGGACTGACATCAGTCGACTGTGAGTAAGGGCTGGTTATGTCACACGTTGCATTTTCTGGCCTGCTGTGCTTCTAGAAATTTGTGTTTTATACATTCGATTCAGCGTCTATTTGAGGGTGGTTCTATTTTATACCACTAAGATGGGAGACAAGCGTACTTGACCAAAAGTGGTCACAGTAATATTAGGGCTGTTGTTTATTGAACGAGAATGTAGAAATCCTGAAAAAAATAATGGTGATGAGCAATAAAAGACTATGGGGATCAGTGTCGCTAACACAGAGTTCTTTGTGGTCTCTTAATTGAAATATACCTAAAATACTTTATCAATCTTTTCGCAATACACCTAGTTTACCAAATAAGAAACAATTAAATAAAATGCCTTTTTCCCTTTCCACAGTTTACTTACTAAAATGGCGTAGTAAATTAAACACATAACTTAAAAGAATTTACCAAGAACAGGTATGCTCATTGGTGGTCACGATTGCCTTTTTGCACAGTAGGACTCCAAAATGGCCGGTACTACCTTCATGGGCTGCGAACGAACACTTTACAATCATCGTTTGCATCTCTTTATTGGGTGTGTCGGACTGCCGGGAAGACACAGTTTCATTTTCTATGCGTGACTTTTTGATTAGCACCAACGTAGGTATTTCACTCCAATGAAACTCACAGTTACGTATTTTTGCTACTTTCTTAAAGTAATGTGAAGAACAGCGTATATTACTCGTATATGTATTACTAGCTGGTACCCGCAGCTTCGCCCGCGTAAAATTTGGTCCCGTTCCCGCTTCCCGAAGGAAATTATTCCCGGGATAAAAAGCCTATGTGTTATTCCAGACTAAATGTAACCTTGTACCAAATTTCAGACAGATCCGTTAGCCGTTCGAGCCTCAAAGAGTAACAATCATCCGCACATCCACACTCACAAACTTTCGCATTAATAATATTAGTAAGATATTACCACAATATAATAGTACATCGAATGATAAGTATATAATCTGTTGTGTCCTCTAGATTACATCGAAGACGTAAATTTATTTCTTCTAAGTCTCCAATAATTGAGAATGACGCGCCTTCCTTTGTTGTACTCCTGCAGTAGACGTATCTTCATCCATGTTTCTCCTCACTGTCGTAATGAAATATACAGGAACAAGATGTCAGTGGGTACTGTTCCAGGCAAGTCGCCTGAAATGACCCCCACTTGGATAACGACAGCCACTACCATATTACTGGGACACGTGGATAACGACAGCCACTACCATATTACTGGGACACGGTCACCTATCCATGTGAATATACATACATACATACATATGGTCACGCCTTTACCCCCGAAGGGGTAGGCAGAGGCATATTATATGCCCACATTTCACCTTTGTATAATTTGTCCCACGTAATAGGTGGTGAGCCGTATTGCCGTGTTTAAATAGACAGGCGCAGGTTGTGACTGCCTGCTGTTGAAATAAAGCCTTCAACTTGGCTTAACGACTGCCATTTTACTGGCAACCGGGACCAACGGCTTAACGTGCCTTCCGAAGCACGGAAACGCTCAAAAAAATGTCACAAAGTGATCACATGGATGGTCACCCATCCATGGAACTGCCACAGTGAAAGTTGCTTACTGCAGTGATCGTTTACAGAACACTGAGTCCGCGGGGCCACGAGCGCTTCCTCATGTGAATATACCTTGATACTATTTATTAACTGTTATTGTTTTATTACCAAAACTACATCAACAGAATGTAACGGGATACTAATGGGTCTGATCAAACACACCACCATTTACTAAAAAGTTAATTTCCATTTAATCGTTCTCAGAAAACTAAGCGTAAGACATAGCCAACATTTCGGAGCTGCCAGTCAGAAAAAAAGACGCCTAATATTTGAAATAAGACGGCGGGATCCCACAATGTGATTCGCGTTTAGATTTCGTTTGGTACAAAAAAGCTGGTTTTGTGGCGAGCGTGCGAACGGGCCCTTTTATATCTACCTTTGTTCGATTGTACGTCAAAAGTGCATCTGTCGGGATCATTATAATTTCAATAGTGTATTTATCAGGACCACGCAATCATCGTCTTGGATGTCTTCTCTTGGGAAACGTTAGACTGAAATATAACTCATATAGATAAATGAGCAGAAGGCATCCTTTAAATATCTAAATGTCTCTAGGTTCGCACGTAATCTGTAGCAAAGCCTGCGAATGAAACCGATTCTGATAATGGCTCGACCTCTTTTCGTTTTTCTAACCCACTAAATAATTTTCGTTAAAGTCTCAAACCTTCGTTCACACTATTGAATAATGTCATAATGTTACAACACAACCAAAATGTAATCGTAGTTGCATTAGAAGCGGAATAACTTTACATTAACTGGTACCGAATCTCATATCAGTCATCTCTCTATCAATAACCATCAAAATGAATAGCAAATTTTACATTATGGAGTCACAATCCAATGCCATGGGCAATTATGCTTCGAAGACCTCGCATTACCATGAGAGTTGAGCAGAATACGCATACAAGTTTGCTGATGCATATCTGCTGTTCAAATGCATTCAGAATGATCTTTGTATTGCATTGTGCATCACCTTTTCCCCTTTGTGTTTCATATACAACAAATTTTACGGTATACAAGTCTATATCTGCTTATCGAACCATATTATCTAATTTCGCATCGCCTGTTGACGATTGCACGATCCCTTCAAGATTCTTCAAGAAAATTTCTCACTGTTTCTGGGATGGACCGCTCCGAGCAATGCGCGATAGATTTATAATTAAGTACCTTAATATGTGGTTCTCTCACAAATAACAAATCACCGATAAGATCTTCTTTTAGAAACACAAAACCCAATCGTTTTGTAATTATAAGACTCTAATATTCGAATCAAAAGAATGAATCCGATGGTATCGTTAACTCACGACGTTATGATCGATTGATATCGATAAAATATAAAATTGCGGCCAAACTTTTTGATACCTACGAGTTCTACAAGCAGTCGGGGGTGGCAGATGCCTCGCCCTCAGATTTCTTTACGTTGAGAACATCCAAATACATTCTTTATTATAAACACCATATTCTCTGCTCATCAGGAGTCGATTGAAGCGAATTCACACTTATGTAGTAGACTATAGAGTTGAATGGTCTTAGATAAAAATTCAAATCGTTTATCATATACCCGAAACTCCAACCCCGGCGCAGTTGGATACTGACTGGCATCCAAGAATGCGTTTTTTTATTACGAAAGGCGGCAATTATTAAGTTTCTACGTTTAGTATTAATGATCAGTAACATAATTTTTAATGTCTCTAGGTGGCAGCCGGGGCTACCTTCGCCTGCTCGTATATCTACCATTGCAACGAATTGTTTAGTTTCGAGAATTGTTATTGGATTCCAATGGTATCAGCCTTCGAACATAACACATAAAATATAAATATAAGTACGTGATTAATGTTTATGCTAAATTGTTAAAAGATGTTGGCGCCCCGTTAGGCACCTTAAACTGGTTTCTATTTGAGAATTTCGCCACTTCTATTCATAATTTATACGTAAACATCTTGTAAGGAATGTCGTTAATTAAATTATACGTTAAAAGTAAATCCTTCTCCACAATTTATTCTAAATCCTAAAAATACTACATATTAAGAGCCATGATAAAATGCGAAAGTATAAAACCACTGCGTTTATATTCGTAGACACTAACGAATATTTATGTAAGTATTTTAAATGAATTCCTACGATTTACCAGTATAATATGGAATTAAAATATATAATTATAGTGTTGACTAGTAAATATTATATTTAATTATAATGAGTTCAACATAATATCGTTAATACTAAGCAGACTGTAGGTAAACACATTCCTATATCGACCATAAACTGTAGAATAAGGTATCTAGCACTAATTATTTATCTAGAGCCTGACATATACATACCGAGAAATGTTATTATGCTCAAACTAGCAAACATGCTAACGAGCACATTATTTATTGCGCTAGCAATAATTTGCTATAAAATAAATTAGTAAGTGGGTAAATGCAAAACTGAAGCAATTTTCTCAATTTTTTTTCGATATCAGCACAAGTCTACATGCTATTTGGGTTGCTGACTTGTAGAAATACGAGTAGATTTACTGCTACAAATAATAATAAAATCGGCGATTTCAAAAACATTTGACTACGATTTTTGCTGCGAACAGCCTAATGGCTGTCGTAAGTAGGCATGAGTCCAACTTAACAGTCCTGTTTTCTATATTCAGTTGTGGGTCATATTCTCTGCCGTGATTGTTTCATGCGACAACGGTATGGAATTTTTCAGAAAAGGTATTCGAAGACTTTTACGAGTCCCCAACCACAGAAACCATTTTTTGCTTCCGTAGACCCAAAGCACGCGCCAAGCCTTAATATTGCAAGTATCTTTAGGATACTACAACTTTCCAGTACTTGTGATTTATAACGTTTTTAAACCTTAACAATAGAATTTGTTATCTACTATTAGATAATATATGTCCTTGCAGACAAAATAACATTAACCAGGCGCCTTCGAATGACGCCATAACGTATCACAGTCGATCCTTGCACAAGCCTCTTAAAATTTGGCTACGAAATAAAAAAAGAACATTTTTTTTTATCTGGTGGGTAACTGCAAGTGCCTATGCCAACAACCGACCACTTGACTTCATTGTATTAGTACAATAGTCTTTGATTTCACTATTGTGAGCGAAGGCACAGGTAAAGGCCCGACTCGCTGTAATCCCTAATAACATTTTGTTTGAGTTTCGTATGCGAAGGAAGATATCTTTTTAATACTCTCCTGTTTGTTTGTAATACACTTTAAGTTTTACTGTACTACATAGATATATTCTGTATTGTCTCCTATTTATGGCGTTGTTTTTATCAATAATGATATCTACTGAAGTTAACGTGAATATTAGTTATTGAATTAAAGTTATTGGTTGTAGTTTTTATCTAATTATACCTATCACATTGAAAACCTACAAGCCCGATGTTTGAGAGTTGGAGTAAATAATCACGCTGAGTTTACAAGGATTATATAGTCCCCTAATAATATTTCATTAAAATATTCCTCAGCCAAGAAATGAAAGACACTGTTCCCTTATATGTACGCAGCTCCAAAAAAAATTTTTTTTTCTGATGCTCCCTTACTTTCTATTACAATATTGCCTAAAACCTCTTTATACTTATAAATGCTAACTGAAAACTTGACAAGAAAAGAACGCTGAAACTAGATTTCATCTTGTGGACAGTCAATAAGTAATTATTGACTGTCTGAGTAAATAAAAAGGGCCGAATAAATATTAACTTGGGTTCTATTTTTTTCATCGAGTCGATATGCTTACGTTATACGAAGGGTTATGTTTGTTTCGTCCCGGTATAAGGTTCCCTTGAGCTATGTAATGTAAGTGCGAGCATACCTCGTCAGGTAAAACTCGTATAATAAGGATTATACGAGTATCGATACGAGTTAAGATACCATAGAGGAGATGAAGGAAAAATATATAATAAGAGCGAGTAAAGCAAGGATAAGTGTGAAGTCCTTAGGAGCTGACTTTGGAAGGAAGACATAGGGTCCTCGGTTAGAAATATGCTATGTTTATATATGAAAAATCCCTTTGAAATATGAAAAATTCTGATTAACTTGTCGTAAATTGTTTGTTAGAAGTGGGCTCACCTGAATTGTGTAATAGCCGTGCCTCGAACTCGGGGCCTCTGTTCCCAAAGCTGAGTACCTATAAGTTGTTTCTAAAGTTATTATCCTTGTACTTTCATGCTTTTTGCCCCTTAACTTCCCTTCATGAAGGTAGATAGATACCGAGTGTTACACTACACAAAAATTTAATATATTGCCCGTTCGCTCTAAGTTTGCCGCTGGCGTGGAGTCTGGTGTAGAGCCGCAGTATGGGAAGCGACCGGCAAACTTAGAGCGAACGGGTAGTATATACATATGTCTGAGGTGTATATTTTTCTACACCTTAAAACTGGTATTCTTAAAGAGATATAGAAACTGCATTCGCTACCAAAGCACCACCATTGCATAATTTCGTTTTAAACGCCACTTACACGAACTGCAATAAAATAAAACTCGAGTTCAGAAACGAATCGCATTGCTATTTAATTTTAATGCTTTTGAGACACACCGTGTAATATTTTTACTGATCATAACTTTAGGGTCACCCATCCTATACTCTCAAGGTAACCTACCAAACCGGCGTACTTTTATACTGCAATACAAACCAGAACTTTATTACCGTATGATGGTCGAAGTTAAAACTGTAGGCGGACTAAGGGTCGGCACCCACATTTAATATTGAATACCCGGAACAAGCAATTATAGCATTTATGTCTACGAAATAAGGTTCAATTATTTTGCGTCCTTAGCTATATAAGGTTGTAGTGGGAAGTAGGTACAAGAGTAAGAGTATTACGTTGTAAGTGCAACTGACAGTTACTTTATGTGATATGCAGTTGAAGTTAACTGACGTTTGCAGTTATATGACGAAGGTGAAGTGAGCCTAGCCTATTAGTCGAATGGAGGAGTGAGTAGTTGAATGAAAGTTGAAAGAAGAATATTGATTTCTTTTTTTTTCAGCTAGCTTGTGAATAAAGAAATGTCAAAATATGTGTAGAACTAGTACATATATGTAGATCAATGTGTAGGACAAATAATAATCAAGTTAACAAATAGTCTCTTAAGTATGGGACAAAACTTAACCTCAATGTCGTAGTATTTTTAGGGTTTCGTAACCCTTATTTTTATTTTTTATAGACCATCGTCATGAACATGACCACTAGTTCTAATCTAGACGCTATCCTGTCCCGAAAAGGTTTGGCAAATGTACTACTACTTAAACTTTATATAGCTTTTTGCCATAAAACCTTAAACTTACCAACTGATGTACTTACAGCGATATACGGAATTTGCTGAGATACAATGGCTTGATATGAATTAAACGTTTCAATCGATTGGATAGAAAGTTGATACGTTGACATAAAGTCATACTATTATTGAATCTATCAATACGAACATATTCAAATATATCGTTAACCAAGCCCTTAATATATTCAACGTCAATATAAATCAGACTCAATACTGACAAATCCTATTCTAAGCCGTAAGTCGAACCCACCAATATGCAATTCCTCATAGCTAGGTACAGAAAAGCGTCTCTACGACATGTCAGAGAGATTAGTGAGAGCATTATAGACCACTCCGCGCTTCAGGACTGCGGAGTAAACCCGCTACAAACTTACTATCGAACGTCATTGCGCGAATCCGTTATACTGGATAATATATTAAGATGACATACATTACTTGCTCGTGACGGTTATGTTTAATATAAACGTGACCACAACCGTCAATACACAGCGAATACTGTAGTTAAGTCAACGACGAATAGTTTCGTGGTAGGTTGCAGATCGACTTTCGTAAAGACTTCAACGCGCGCTAGCTATCTTTGTAGATACAATTTATCAAAGTCAATATTATTCCGATAAGTAATATTTTAAAATCATAATATTCATTTAATTCGTGTCTTCAATGTTGTAAGGATTTAGCCACAGTTTTTTTTTTTCTCTTCTCGTAATAATTTCAGGTTCATTTCAGGTGTAACTGTGTATGTGTTTTACTTGAGCTGTGTATTAAACCGTTAAGTATCCGATGATAACTACAAATAAATATTCGATACATAATCTGTTGTTACAAATATTTACAGTTATGATAACCTGCAGCGATACTTAGAAAGCATAGTTTGCTTAATTACTTTCTAACTGAAGATCTATGCGTTTTCCTTTAAAAAGATAATCTGCGGAACTCGACTCGTGATACGGCTGTGGAAATTGTATTTTTGGTGAGGGCGCACCGAGGACCCTGGGTCATAGGTCGTTTTCTAATCTACATCTACACTTAATATTATAAAGCGGAAAAAAATGTATTTTTGTGTACATGTTTGTAATAAATAAACTCAGAAACTACTGTGCCGATTTCAAAAATTCTTTCACCATTGGAAAGCTACATTCACCTTGAGTAACATAGGCTATATTTTATTCCCATATTCCTACAGAAACGGCAGCAACGCGGATGACACCGCGTGACGTCCGCTAGTTAAGAAAAACTTATATATTGACGCCTGGTATTGTACTCGTAGTAATTATAATTAAATAATCTAAGCAAGCAACACCACCTTATTCAAATCATTCGATACTCTTCTAATCGATCAGCATTCGATTGTAATGTCTGTAGCTCTGCAATAAATCGAGTTACGGTTCGATGTACTATTGAAACCTTGATTTAATGTTTTTTTTTTTCAAATGCATTGTAACTGAAGAGATAGCCGTGTAATGCGTGATTGCAGACAACTACTCTGAGAAACTTTTATGTAAATCTGATCTAAAAACCAGAAGCTTCTCTTATTTTAATGGCGTTTGACTGAAGCAGTTTTTGACTCTGCATCTATCTGCACTGAACTGAAATACTCATTATTTAGTATAGCTAATTTCATTAGCAGATGTAGTATGTGAGTTCGAATGGGGTAGTCCAATTTTAAAAAAAGTATGAGATGATTAAGCTATTGAGAAAGGTGTAAGTTATAATCTCATTGCGCTAATATCCAAGATAGTGGAGCTATTCTGTTTGTATGATGTTCAAAATAGGTCTTAGAAGGTTCTTGCAGAGTCAGCAGCGCAAAAGTAGCACCTCTGATGCTGCAAACGTTCACAGGCTACAGTGGCGACATTTCATAAGGCGTACCGTATGTCCTAGGGAGTCCTTCCGAGGGCTTACCCGGGGCTCCCAACCGTAGGCTGTTTGGTAGGATATGTGTGGTTTTTATTCGGTGCGAGTATAGCATTCATGTAAGATTTTCCTCACGTTAAAAAAAGGCTAATACTTGTCTATCACCCTTATTTTAAAAAAATAATTATTATTTACCTTTTTTACTTATTCTGCTATTTGGGAAACAGTAAAATCCAAAAAGGCCATTCGTTCATTAAAAATGATGTAGGTAATTAATAAGACTTTGTTTAGATAAGGGATCAAATTGCGGGTTCCATCTATACATATAATAAAACTGTAGAGGGTCGAGAGTCTGTACATGGAAGATATTTTGAAAATTTTAATTGGAGGGTGTTTTCTAATCGATTCTGAAGCCGAAAATGTAATTTAAATTTTTCATGTCTGTCTGTCTGTCTGTCTGTCTGTCTGTCTGTCTGTCTGTCTGTATCCCGACTAAGTATCACGCCAAAACTACTGAATCGATTTGCATGATACTTGGCACAATCTGATCTTATGATCCGAGGAAGGTTTTAGGATACTTTTGATCCCGATATTTTGCGTGGTTCCTTCAGGGGAGGGAATGAAAGATGAAATGGTTTTTCAGCTGTAATTTCTCACCGCGTGGTCCGATTTCAAATATTTTTTTGGTGTTAGAAAGGTAATATTTTAAGCATTGCTTCACACAAGTTTCAATATTGAGGGTTTTGTGGTTCAGAAATGAGAGACATCTCAACTTTTGCCAAACCTAGAATTCAAGGGTTCCTTTGAAGGCAGCGGGCCAGGTGCGGGAGAGAACTCTCCCACCCGAGTTCCGCAGTCGGCGCCCTGGGCGCCGCCGACGTGTCTTCGCCGAGGACTATCGGCCTCCATGACCGGGGGTCTGAGGACGGTGAGAGGGCCGCTCACCATCCTTACAGAAGCAGGCCCATGACGGCAGCGTGACGTGAGCAACTCACGCACGCCCCCCCTTAGAAGCGGGGTCACACCTGAAACCCCCCATAGACGCGGGATTGCACCCGAACCACCCCCCTGGGCGAGGCCGCATTGGTGGCCGTAGGTCTGTTGGGAGTCACGGGACATCCTTCCTGAGGGCTTACCCGGGGCTCTCAACCATAGGCTGTTAGGCGTTACGTGAGGTTTTTTAGTCGGTAAGAGTCCGGCATAGCAGCCTACGAGGATTTTCCCTCACAATATAAAAAAAAAAGGGTTCCTTTGAATAGATTAGACTGGTAGGTATCTTCTATTGATATCTTTACCTATCTATTCTTATTCTATTCCTATAATTCTATACCTATGTATAATAAATTCTATACCTATGTATAATAAACTATTTATCATAAATATAAATCTATACATATAATAAAACTGTAGAGGGTCGAGAGTCTGTACATGGAAGATATTTTGAAAATTTTAATTGGAGGGTGTTTTCTAATCGATTCTGAAGCCGAAAATGTAATTTAAATTTTTCATGTCTGTCTGTCTGTCTGTCTGTCTGTCTGTCTGTATCCCGACTAAGTATCACGCCGAAACTACTGAATCGATTTGCATGATACTTGGCACAATCTGATCTTATGATCCGAGGAAGGTTTTAGGATACTTTTGATCCCGATATTTTGCGTGGTTCCTTCAGGGGAGGGAATGAAAGATGAAATGGTTTTTCAGCTGTAATTTCTCACCGCGTGGTCCGATTTCAAATATTTTTTTGGTGTTAGAAAGGTAATATTTTAAGCATTGCTTCACACAAGTTTCAATATTGAGGGTTTTGTGGTTCAGAAATGAGAGACATCTCAACTTTTGCCAAACCTAGAATTCAAGGGTTCCTTTGAAGGCAGCGGGCCAGGTGCGGGAGAGAACTCTCCCACCCGAGTTCCGCAGTCGGCGCCCTGGGCGCCGCCGACGTGTCTTCGCCGAGGACTATCGGCCTCCATGACCGGGGGTCTGAGGACGGTGAGAGGGCCGCTCACCATCCTTACAGAAGCAGGCCCATGACGGCAGCGTGACGTGAGCAACTCACGCACGCCCCCCCTTAGAAGCGGGGTCACACCCGAAACCCCCCATAGACGCGGGATTGCACCCGAACCACCCCCCTGGGCGAGGCCGCATTGGTGGCCGTAGGTCTGTTGGGAGTCACGGGACATCCTTCCTGAGGGCTTACCCGGGGCTCTCAACCATAGGCTGTTAGGCGTTACGTGAGGTTTTTTAGTCGGTAAGAGTCCGGCATAGCAGCCTACGAGGATTTTCCCTCACAATATAAAAAAAAAGGGTTTTTTTGAATAGATTAGACTGGTAGGTATCTTCTATCGATATCTTTACCTATCTATTCTTATTCTATTCCTATAATTCTATACCTATGTATAATAAACTATTTATCATTCATCATCGCGCCGTGTTTATTGTCGAACGTGTTAAATGTAGTACTTTGAATTAATAAAATCATTTTATCTAAACCAGGTCAACATTGTGCATACGCTGCAATTGCTCATGTAGCTAACGCTAAAATGTTTCATAGTTTTACATACAATGCAGTGAATAATTTATTGTTGTGAATATGGAGAGTCCTTTCTCCCGGAGCTCCCTCACGCCCCGCAGCCCACCGCCGGGCCCCTCGCGCCCACGGGAAGACGCTGCGGCTCAGACTTCAGTGGTTTCCACACCCGAGATACAAAATTGGCTCACCAAGATCCAGAACTGCCTTTCCGAGATATGTACTATCTCGACAGACGGTGGTAAGCTTAACTCCGAGAACAAATTACGGATCTCCAACATCTGCAGGAGTGTGCTACACGGCGCATCATCCATGGCAGTGCAGTACCAGTCTACCAAACAGAAGCTTATAGTAGCCCATAACAAAATAGAATCCTTGGAAAGGGAAAATGACATCCGTGACCAGCTGGTAGAGCTAAAAAGTGATCTCAGAGCTGTTTCGCAGGTGGTGCCCTCTGTGCCTCAAGTTTCATATGCCGATACTACAAGAAATATTAACTTTATTTGCCCCCCAAAAACTGCCAGCTTAACGATCTATCCGGCGGATAAGGACAAATCCAGCGAGGAAACAAAGAGATTAGTACAGGATACTATTAGGCCCGACAAATTAAAGCTCCATATACGTGGACTTAGGAAGACCAGGAATGGTGGGGTTATTATTAGCACCGAAGGAAAAGAGGACCTGCAGAAGCTAAAGTCATCCCAGCAGCTTCAATCGATGGGCCTTAAAGTTGAAGAGACCGCTAAAAAGAGACCTCGCCTGATTATAATAGGTGTGCCGTCAGACCTAACAGAAAAAGTTTTGTTCGACTGTCTGTTTGAACAAAATATAACTGAAAAGCACCCGAGCCTCACTACAGAACAATTCCTAAGTTCCATTAAGCTTAGCCATAAATCTGGCAAAAAGGACTCCCCTTTCTGCAATTATATTATCGAGGTAACAGCTGAGTTACGAAAAATGATTCTTGCACAGCAACGCATCTACATAAACTGGACGTCCTGTCCAGTAAGGGATTTTACACTTGTAACAAGATGTTACAAGTGCCAGCAATACGGGCACTCAGCTAAGTACTGCAGAGATACTGACTCAACTTGTGGCCACTGTGGAGACGTTGGCCATTCAAAAAAAGAGTGCTCTGCAAGTGAACAACCCGCTAAATGCGCAACGTGCAAGCGCTATAGCAAGCCTTATAATCATAGCACAGGCGATGTACAGTGCCCGTCCCGAAAAAGTGCACAGGAACGAGAACTTATGTCAACTGACTACGAGGGCGCCTAAAGCTCCGGCTTATATTACGTACTAAGTGAGGCAGCCACTGACATAATATTAGATCAATTCTTGGACTTTGAACGGTGATATAAGGAACTTGGGGGAGACAGAGACTTTAACGTGATCACCTAGTGATATCGACCATAAATATAGTTTCTATACAAATAGTAGATACCTAATCAACTTTTAGTTTTGTTTAGCGGACATTAAGTGTAGGTATAAGATTGATGTCGTTATATTATTCAATTGTTAATTCAGCAAAGTAAGTGCGTGTCCTACTTTTATACGAAGTACTTAGCATTAATATGTAAATTTATTGTTTAACATTATTTTGTATATTTTGCACATCATTAGTTTTACTGATCAGTTATTTATAAACATCCGTCGTCTGGTACCCATAACACAAGCAGGTTATCCTAGCTTACTTTGGGATCAGATGATGCTGTGTTCTATAAATACAGATACATTGTATCTAGTTTAGGCACCAGTCTCAAAATTAATCTTTATTGTGAATAAAAAGTATAAATACCATTTAAGATATACTATGAACTAAGACTCTTGTATGTATTTTTTTTTTTTTTTTTGAGAAAATAAAGAATTTTTAATTTAATTTAATTTAATTTAAATTTTTTAATTTAAAATTTAATTTAAAAATTTAATACTCCTCAAATACTCTTATTTTATACTTAATTTTTTTTTTTTATTTTGACACATAATTTGTGAAAGCGTTGTCATTTATGTTAGGGATATGGTTTTACTTCAGACTTCAAAGAGATGATTTTACTACAACGCCATAAAGTTAAATAAAAAGCGCTATTTTGGTATAATATTAACCAAATATGCTATACGGAAGTTTTGTGTGACCAAAATACATTTGTGAGAAGAAAAGCTAAGATGGCTTGCCAGAAAAAATGAAAGACCACGCTTCAGGTAGTATCCACTGCTCAATAAAATAACACCGCATGTTACCATCTACGCTCAATCCTTACGACAAATATTGACAGCAGACTGATCACGGAAGGCATGAACTTTATTCTACATATAGTGCTGATTGCATTCTGTCAGGAAACAGACTCACTAAGTCTTTGTAAAATACGGGAATGGCCTCTACGAAGACTACATTCGACAGGACTGAAAAGAGCCATTACAATGAACATGAACGCTCAGCTGATGAAATTTACATTGTTATTACGTTACCAGGTCTTGGTTGGACCATCTGTATTAGGAGGACAAAGCCTACAGTAGTTCGGTTTGTTTAAACGTCGTAGGCTGGGACTACCTGAAGAAGCAACTAAGTTACGATGTCAATTGCTTAGAAGAGAAGTTGTGTCAAGTAGTAGTTTAGCCATTGAATTAAGAAATGTATTTAATAAATAAATTTACTTGGCTCATATTATTATTTTATGCATTATGAATTTGACGATGTATTTTTGTTGCCGGCATAACAACAAATCTATCTATTTAAAAAACCATACCACTTTTTGTTGTAATTTTATAACTCAAGAACGAGCTCACCTATCCAAACCAAATGTCTAGGCTTTGTTTGGACTATTTAGTTGATGGTTTATGTGAAGTTTGTACAAAATCGGTAGAGCGGTTCTTCATTCATCCTGCAAACGAAGTTGCGCGGGTCAGCTAGTTTTGGAATATAGGGTAGTTGATGCTAGGGTCAATGATGGTGGTAAATTTATTGCTGTGATAACGACTACCGTCTTACCTTACGACCCCTAATAGTTGCTTGGGGGTGAAGGATAAGGAGCAGGTGTAACTACCAGCTTGCACGTAGGCTAAGATTGGGCCCTGAAGGTTTTGGTAATTTATTAAATCCCATTGAATAAATATACATTACATCGTCCATCTTCAGTACTGTATGTATTTTTATTTCCTGTACAAATAGTAAAATGTTTAGTATTTGGGGGAGGCATACGATTTTGTCTTATAAGAACGAATGTATTGTATTGTTTCTAGACTTCAAGACCCTGTTGTGTAACCACCCTTAATAGACAAAGAAGCGACGCCGAGCAACCGATCGTACCAATAAGTTATCTCATAGAGGTTTAACTAAAAGGAACTTTTTTCACAGGCTCGGCTAAACTTGTATCGCGATTCACGATCTAATCTTAAACTTAACAAAAACCCCATCACGTCTAAAACTTAATTATCAAACGTGCATGATGCATCTAAAAGCTTGTACTATTCCGTCCAATACAATTTATTAATATCGGAGTATCGGTACTGGCGAGCACAATGTCTTGTTATTAAAACTTTTGTTACGTGGCTTTTTTAACGCTGTCGGCTGCATACCTGCGTCCTTCTCGACTTACCTGTGCTTGTGAGAGGGCAGGCTACAGACCTGTGTATCTATAGAGAAGTCAAATAAGGGGCTTCAAACTTACAAACGGTTGCAAAAGTACGATTTGCTGTTATTTTAAATTGATTTTTTGTGTGATTTCAGATAAAACTTTAAATAAATTTCATGACCTTCTAAATTTAATTATATTGAAACAGCGTGTAGCTTCGTTTCTTTGCAAGTTGTGCCAATACTTAAAAAAAAAGATTAAGATATATGAATACTCATTTGTCAAGAAAAGCATACATATCGGCGATATACGTGTGTATGATTTTATAGACTTAAAATGAAAAACACAGCGAAACCATTTCCCGCCCAAACGTTGTTGTCATTGGCCTATTCTACGGAGGCTTAAGTCTGTAGGTGCGCGGGCGCACCGTGAGGCTCCACAAACCGGGCGGGCCAGTACACGATGGAAGTTAGTGCCGGTCGGTCGTATGCGTAACGTGATCGCGAGTGATGTCGCAGCATGGTCGCTGCGCGTGCGTTGTTATGGTGCCTGTGCCTCGTCGCTGTTGGGACGCCGGCCGCAGCCCGCGGTCATCGCCAGAACCACGCAGTTACCTCCAGACACAAACACTCGGAATTCGTTAAAGGAAAGAGTAAGTGCTGTGCTGACTGCCGCCCACGGCGATCTCGAGTGTACCATCGCTTAATATTCAAAGTGACGTGACCATATCTGACCCCAGTCTCTCATGTAGCTGAACGTACCATAAAACAATAGCCTAGTTCGAACAATGTAAATTAGACGCGGAACGCATATAAAATACTTCCATAAAACTGTAGAAATAAAGTCTGTGCACTCTAATCGGTGGAATAAAATAAACAAAGCTTATCTCGAGGTGACAAACATAGCCATATATAGTTTGGAAAACGGTGCACCACGGTACGGTGAACTGCGTCCTGAGAGGCTGCGCGCTGAACAATTAAACTGCGTTTAGTGTGACAATGTTTTCTGAGAGGCTGTGTAAAGGATGGATACAATATATCCTGCGGGATGAAAGGCAAGGTGCACACATTGTGAGCGAGTTTAGTGGTCGGAGCTTTGTGCTCTCGTGTCGTATTCAGACGGACGAATTGACAAAGTTATGTATTGCTTCTCAGTATTCAATTTATTGGTTTGCTTCTTTAGATAACCGTTAAAACTATTGGTATTATTCTAGTTATTGAATAAATTTTTGGTAATTCCGTTTAAAATTAGAATTACTGGTTTTAAAATTGTAATATTGTTTATTTTTGATAATTATGTGCATGAATAAATTATTCGACAAATCTGCACATATCCTAAAACAATATAAATACGTGAAAGCATGCTATAGAAACCCAACTAATATTATATATGCGAAAAAACCCTGTCTGTCTTACGTTTTCACGCCTATACCGCTGAACCGATTTTGATGAAATTTGGTATAGAGATAGTGTGAGTCCAAGAAAAGGACATAATACCACTTTTTAACTGACGCCGCAAATGGAGGGTAATGATTTTACGTGAAACTAGTTTGGCATAAGTTAAAGTATATTGTTCAAGCAACGTGTATATTGATGAGACTTACTAATTGATTAAGTTACGTTCTCTAAACTAAATTTATTATTCCGTTTACATTAATACGGACAATGACGAACACAAAATAATACCTACAATTAAACTAGGTGGTACCTGATTTGATACGTGTGAAGTTAACTGCTATTTAATAGATTACATTTTATTGCGCGGAATTCCTGTTGGGTTCTATACATTAAAGTTACTCCGTGTAACATCAGTAATTTACGAGCAAAGTTTCGTCATAATTGATCTAGGCGTACAAGGGATTATCCGGAACAAACAAACAGACAAAATGATGTTCTTTTTTGTGTTTGGACCTTACTGTTAAACATATTTTTTATAAAAAAGTTTTTGATACTCAACTACAATAAATATTTGAAACAAAATTACCTGAATTGGGCTAGTCGTTCTTATGTTATTTTTAACATTGCGTTGCAACATGTCCGAAACGCATGTAAGTAAAAAATATTCGCGTGAACTATCATACTTATAGAATTAGAGAGAATTCTTTAAGTATCTTTCAGGTCATTAACTCAATTTTCTTTTCTTTTTAATTGATACCATAAAATCGTTATCCAGCCACAGCAATAGATTACATTATATGAATAGTATAAGTTATGTAGAAATCTATTTCCAACTCCTATAATCTCAAAAAAATACTAAAGCCAGAACAGTTAAAATAGAATAGAATAAACTTTATTGTGCACCAATATAAAAACAGAAGAGATAGATATTATTACAATTTTATAAATGTACAGAGGGCGGCCTTATAGCTAAAAAGCAATCTCTTACAGGCAACCTTTACAGTTCTTATACATATCCATAAACCGCACTTCGCAATAAATAATAAAATAAATATATTGAGTGTTTCTTAATTGTAGTGCCTGCCTTTAAAGTCTCGTAACACAAACTTGTTTCAAACAAACGTTATGTAAGTGCGGTCGTGGTTTGAAAGTGCTATTGTTTTCTTGTTATCATGTACTTTGGTATACAAAAAGTTTTCGATATACACACTTGTGTGTTTTTGTATACTGACCGTTCGCTCTAACTTTGCCGCTCGGCTCCATACTAAAGTCGAATTTTTAATTAGACGAAGTAAATTAACAGCAACTAATGTCACTTCTTCATACAATGTTGCTTATTTTCTATGACCAAGTGACATTAGCTACTGTCAATTTACTTCGTCTAATTAACAATTTTGGTATACGCCTCTACGCCAGCGGCAAAGTTAGAGCGAACGGGTAGTACTACTAAGGTGGCAGATAAGCTTATGGCTTATTTTGACTAAAACTATGCTTAAGGGAATAGAAGTATATCTCACTTGTATCTAACTTTGTCTGTTTTAAGTTTGAAAATATCATACTCTCAAACAATATACATTTATTATTATTATGGGGTTCATATCAATTAAAATTATTACTTTAATACGTAATAATTATAAGCATTGTAAAGATAAGCCAAATCCACATGGGACCTCATCGATGGCAGCCGCATACAATACCATTGAGCCAAAGAGTCAATCATTACCTGTAGAGAAAAATAAAGATACCTAGAATTGTCTCAAAAGACTAAAAGTATTTAAAAGTCCATAAGTGAAATTCATAAGTCTTTATAAGAACTGTTACGGTTAATATATCCATTGGTTGGTTGGATACTTAAAATCAGTTTCTCTTAGAAATACTACAGGTTCTTAAAACGTAAGTCACCACACCACCTTTGAAGTGTTCCACCAATATTTAAACATTACCAATGACGTCAACACTACTTAAGTATCGAGAAATATTTTCCCAACATCACTTTTGCACATTCACCAAATTCAACTCAGTAAATCAAAATTTGTCCTTATCAACTCTACTAGAAATGACATACAACATTGTACCTTAAAACCTCTGTGGAGAATACAAAATAAATTGGATGGCATGCAAGAGACCAATAATATCATATTGTAATACATTTTTTAACAGTAAATTGGGTAAGAAAAATGCTGACATGTTGTGCGCAGCAGTTAATAAAAGTGCCAATTGGTTTAATAGCATTATTACTTACTTTCATTTAAATTGTTTCGAAATTAATCGATTTGCTATACATACGAGTATATGTGCAATCAAGTATATTACGTAGGTATATCTGTTTTTCAATATGTACACAGTATCTACAAAATAACTAACAGTCATACAATCATATAATACAGTAGCATGTAGGTATATATCACAGATATATTCATTACGTATTAGGTTCTCTTTTGAACTTAACCACAGTATGCCTTAACCGAGAACAATGCTGTTGAATAGACCGTAGATAGTCTATTAATATGATTTTTGTACTAAAAGTACTCAAGAATATTTCCAAATCCTTTTCTTCTCAAGAAGCAAGAATATTTTCAAGCCCTTTTCTTCTCAAGAAAACCAATATCTACTTATCAATATTCGTCTTGCTTTAATAGACTACGCGGTGGGTTGGAGAAAAAATTGTATGAGGAGCCAGATGGCCTTCACTACAGAAATGTCTGGTGATATATAATTATATTGTCATAAGGTTCAATGTTAATGTAAATGTGAGAATTGGTTTCATGATCACTGAATGTTTCTTGTCCTTTCTTGTAATTAGAGAGACCTTATGAACGTATCTTTAAACACTGCAGATATTTTTCACAGTTATATAATAGTATAGATTTTATGTCCATTGGGTTCACCAGTGATATGCATAACTTATACATAA
Source organism: Miltochrista miniata (assembly GCA_933228765.1). NCBI lineage: Eukaryota > Metazoa > Arthropoda > Insecta > Lepidoptera > Erebidae > Miltochrista > Miltochrista miniata. The sequence goes on along the minus strand of OW121747.1, from coordinate 32,727,695 downwards.
ACTTTTCTGATAAATCAGTATCTTTTGATGAAAGTTTCGTGAAAATTCGTTCAATAGTCTTTGAATTATCGAACAAACAGACGCGATGCAGAACTTTGTTTAAAAATATAAAAGAATAAACTTGACAAATAAACATTTACTTGTTCAAATTTCAATATAAAACCTTACTGACGAAAACAATACAATTTTGTTTATATTACGTAGTGTCAAAAGTAAAATCAAATTTCCGAAAAGTTAACATTAATGCAAGGGTCACCACCGTCTATTGTTATGTTCACAACAATGAAAGTCACACGATACGAACGTGGTGTAAAATATAAAATGTAATTTAAATATTGAAATATTGTATTACAGTAATACTATCGATACTTGTGAAGTTTCACGAACAGGTTTTCCAGAACATTTTCATTGTAATTATATGATAGAACATTAATAAGATTTAAATGGTGATGATGTATAATAAAGTCCCATTAGTAATATTATTTCTAAATTTTGATAAGAAATTGTAGACATAAACGACTTTATGATGTTTTGCCGAATATCCAACACAGTCATCTACCAGTAATCAGATTTTATTTGTATAATTCTCATAGAAGCGCTTGCCTTAAATTATACCAAATTTATCCTCTTTTCTTCTTTTATTCATTGGTATCCCAGAAAGGCTTCTAAATACACATCGACACTTTGCCAGTAGTTTTGATGGTCCACGAAATAGGAGGGTAAGTCTTGCCATTACCGGGCAGGGAGGCCGCAGTGGTAGCCAAGGTCTGGTGCCAATCCTGGGGTCATCCTTCCGAGGGCTTACCCGGGGCTCTCAATCGTAGGCATAGGTAGGAAACGTATGTTTTTTAGTCGGGAGGAGTCCGGCATAGCATCCCTGTAGATTTTCCTCTCGTTAAAAAAAGAAACACTTATCTACTTATAGACACATAAGTTCTCGGCAGTTCAAACAAAAAGCTTAGCAGTGATACAATGTCCTCTTGCTTAAAGTGCAAGTCAATATAAAACGCTATAAAAAAATGTTAAAGACCTTCAAAAATATTGTGTTCAAAATACAAGCCAAGGTTACTCAGATCGGCCGAAGGAAACTATTTCATTCTATCCTCTTCATTGGCAGCACAAAAATGTTGACAATATTTTGTTTCTCTTTCTATAAAAGGCGGTTAGAAGAGGAAATATGTTTTTATTTAATATCGTCATATCCTTTATTGCAGAATTACTAATAGTTTTGTTACGAATGCCAATTATTTTTTTCTTGATACTGATATAAGATAAACTTACATTGCCACTTAGCCACTAATGATATGAATGGGTTGAAGCTTAGTTTCTTTATTGATATTATTCTATTAACTTTGAAATTAAAAAACGGGCATTATTATTTTTTAAGTGCAGCTTAGAATATAAACCTCTTTATATTCTAAGATTGCAATAATTGTGTTTAAATAAACATTTTTTTAAATCAGTAACTAAAAAAAGATGCTACCAGCTCTTCCGTTATCTCAAATTTAATTTTAAATACAACGAAGTAATAGTGGATTTAATAGGCAATTAAAAAGATTCGATAAAAACGTAAAACCTTTCTACGTTTCATATATTAACATTCCATCACACAATAACCACTGTTTTAGGTGATATGGCCAGTGCGAATGCGGTCAACCAAGTATTATTTACGTTAGGGAATTGTAACATGTCATCAAAATTCGATGCGGTCTAATGGTGGTCGCCATGCGTGTCAACGTGTGTGTATATATATATGTATATATTTTGTTGTGTTGTGTGTACGCTAACGGATGCGAATAATGCTAGTAACATACTAGCAAAACGCTACGCAACGCAATTACATGTCAGGCCAATAGAATCGTAACATTGCTGATACCGCAAAGTCCGTTATCGGTTTTTTATTAGGATCGTAGAATGAACTTCCTACCTAGCTTTTCCCGAACGTCAATAGTATGGGGTTCTTGAAAATGGTTAGAATGTTCTTGTGGGGTATAGAGCCTCTGGTGTTGCTAACGTCTATACCTAGGCTACGGTGAGTACTTTCGGTCAAATTAGTGGAATGCTTGTCAACTACTTCAATAGTATAAAAAGAAAATGATAGTCAAGGCAGTGCCACATATAAGTATGAATAGATTAAATCAACTAGTGTCACTATGCTTGGAGTTTTGCCATTGTATTACCAGCGTTAATTAAAAAAAAACACGCAGATAAAGGAATTCAGGATATTATGCATGTAAGCTCATTTATAGTACAATTTTATGACACCGACAATACCTAGCATAATTTCGCTATAGCAGTAATGCAAAGAAGTAAACAAGTGTGTCATAACTCAAAATGAATTGCTGGTCTTTATGGTACGACAAAGGAGTAAGAATAAAACGGAGCATAAAATTTTAGTAGTAGTTAGAAACCAATGAACGGCTATTTTCAAGTATTTTATTTCATATATTTTTGTACGAAACCGAGCCTTTTCGCTAGATTAGCATAAGGAGGAATAATCACTGAAGTCAAACAAGTTATTAAACCTCAAAGCGATAATCCGACAGGACTCACAGGAATTAGCACCGCGCGCCTCGGTAATGGCTAGGTAACGAGTTATTATTTAAGCGGCAACACAACATGTTTTTATTTATTTAACCATGACATTTTACTGTAGGTTCTCTCTTTTTATTTTTCTGTTTCTCGTGCCTATCTTACTTTACTTATTCTGAGAATGCTGGCTCAGTGGATGTATCTCTGCGTAATTGCTTAAGTCAAACTGTTGCTTTACGTCATATTTTTTATGGCTATCATGGATCAGTTTTACTACCTCACATGCAATTAGTTTGTCAATATTATGGCGCTCAGGTGGAAATGCCGTTACGGGTACGTAGATCCTTCCAAAACCCAAGAGATCTCCAAATCCAGCTAGGGTTAAAAAACAACTAGCCATTTTTTTCACGTGTAGACCTTCAAGTATGCCATGCAGGACTCCTACCCACTAAAACCACACGTTGTAGGCAACTGGCCATATAGAAGAAGTATGAAACTATTCTATAATAATGATGTTCATCTATGCAATAATAACTCGCATTGAACGTTTCAATAATGATTATCTGATCAGGAAATACCAGCGTCAGTGTTACACATACACAGATTTACACGTGTGATGTATGATATTAGCACCTGGCATCGTGTACGCACGGTTTGGATAAATCGAACCCATTGTATGAAGTTTACTCATAGTATTTCAAGGAAACACCCTGAACTTGACTCTAGAATTTATAGGAATATAGTCAATATTGCGTTCGCTTATGGTCAAAAATTGTTACCCTTCGATAAATATACAAATAGATGGCGTTCCTTAGACTACAAATATAAAATAGGGGTCATTACACATCTTTGTTATTGTAATTTTGAAGAATAAACGATGAAGTTTTAGCTGTAAACGATCACTGCAGTAAGCAACTTTCTCTATGGCCGGTCCTTGGATGGATGGTCCCTACGTGACCACTTTGTGACATTTATTAGCGAGCATTCCGTGCTGCGGAAGGCTTGTAAGCCGTTGGTCCCGGTTGCCAGTAAAATGGAAGTCGTTAAGCCAAGTCGAAAATCTTAATGGCGCTTTGAAAAATTTCAACAGTAGGCAGTCACAACCTGCGCCTGTCCATTTCAATTAGGCAATACGTCTCACCACCTATTACGTGGGACAAATTCTAAGAAGGTTAAATGTGGGCCTATAATATGCATCTGCCTACTCTTTCGGGAATTAAGGTGCAACCTATGTGTTTATACGTAGTCTAGATCCCATAACACAAGTAAAATATTAGTTTAACTAGGCACTGCATAAAAATATGATGCCACAATTTATTTATTTTGCACAATATCACTTGCAAACATCAGTGATTGTAGACACTCGAGAATATAGCCAGTGTCCGGTTACCGGTTCGATTCTCGGCCGTGAATAAATGTTTTCCACGTAGAATATTATTTAAATTATCTTCAATAATAATATCAAATAATTCTTTCCTGTTTCAAACATTAGCTTCGTGAACGAGTTCTTTAATTCAAGTTTGTCAAATTACCTGTTTGATATTTGTAACCAACGATCTTGGTAAACAAGCGGCCTAATGTTAAGGAGTTACCAGTATTTAAAGACACCAAAAGTAATCTAAGGTTACTTTCACATTATAACTGACGATGTTTTCAGAACTATAAAATCTATAGAAAACTGTTTGAATCATCTTCGGTTTTGTATGAAAGGTCTTGACGGTTGTGGTAGGAGATACGGGTTCTGTAGATCTGAAAGCAGCCTAAAAAAAATACTTAATAAATCCATAAAATCAGCATCTAATAATCTGGACGTATTCCTCTGCTAATTTGTGATGGTGATTCGTCTTATTGTAATCTACGGAACGTAAGAGAGGGTTGCTACGGGGTTCTACTTCGAAATTCTTCTCTCAAAGTCTTCTCTCTCTCAGTACGCACTTCAGTACTCAGTAGCACTAAACACTATTAAGGTTGCTTAATTTTAAACTAGTGATCCCGTCCTCTCAAGAAGTTTGTAAGATGTGGGCGTCGTCGCCTACTAAAGATCTCAACGCGGTACGTTTACGAAATACAACATTATACGAACGATACGCTTCTATCTGAGTTGCTCAATAGACTATCTTCATTGTTTTTTATTAGATATTAATGCTTTGGTGTTAGTTCAAAGGGATGACAGAGATTTACAAATTTATTAGTCTATGTTGTTTGATTTTCTTTTATTATTCTCGATTCTACAGATAATCTTTTAGTGAGGCTTCCACTAGCTAGACCTTTTTTTCGTGATATACTGTAATATTACAGTTATATAAAATACCTCAATGTAACATTTATATCACTCAAGATTCTAACAAATACCGTCCTCATTGTTGACTAGGTACTTATATTTTTTGCCTTTAATTTAGAAGCCTATCAAACAGTTTTATTTAGCAGATATAAACATGTCGACTTTCAGCTTACTTAAATAAGCATTTAAATAGCTTAAAACTGCTGTGCCCTTAGGTCAAATGGCACTCACTTAAAACAAAATTTGCGGCAAAAGAAAAATAAATTTAAATCTCGAGAGTACCTATAAAACTTTTTTACCAGGATCTCAAACTTAAATAAAATGATACGTAAATATATGTATATTAATCCTAAAATATCTCACAGTGATTTAATTATCGCTTTAAATTAATGAGAACTCGATATTTCGATACATGAGGCTGTAATCGAGTGAAAATGATATGCATGACTCGAGTTTCTTGACCCTCATACGGCTAGAAACGAAAATAACCGGAATTTATGAGTCATATATTTTTCTAACTGCCATCTTAAATCTACACGTGATTCGAGCGACGATTATATTTAAGAGGAAAATATGTTAAAAGAAAAGCAGTAATGAGTTTGTATTTCTTTGAAGACAGAATTGTTGGGTTTAATGAACTAAAGAAATTATACTACCTAATCTATATGCATGTTTATAAGCTCTAAAAATGCAGAAATGAGTTTGTATCCCGTAAAAATTAAGTGTAAGGATTTTGGTAATGAACAAGAAAATATCAAGCATTCATATCGGGATCAAAAACGATTGGCACACGATGTCATAGTACGATAGATTATGGTTATTATAAATCAATGATAATACGACCTGGATATCAACTGAGGTTCTTGATACTTAATGGTACTTATCCCAGCTGGTTATAATCAATAATTGCTTAAATGATTATGTAATAAACTACATACATTGACTTTTACTTACTTTCCCTTCGATGGCGTTCACTTAGATTTATCTGGATTTTTTGGTCCTTCAATGTTATTGTCGAAAAAGTAGTTGCTAACCCTCTTCAATGTTCGAACTATCTCTCTCTCTATCCCGAAGTACGGAATTTGTGATAAAATTATTTTGCGTCCTTGTCTAACACGCGGATATATACCTGGCTAAAAGATCCCTATAACAATGGTAGAAATTGGTCAAGAAATCAAATAATGTGTGGTTATAGACAGGTCCGACACTCCTTCGCGGTCCCGGCGCGGCGCCATAGAGCAGGTACCTGAGATTATCATACACAAAAAATACACGTTCTTAATCTATGTCTGCAACTACTAAAATGTTTCCAGTCTTTTTTCTGTACTTATGCAATGCGAAGATTGTCGATTGAAAATGGATTATCCAAATTTACCTTTAATAGGTACACTTAGACTTAATACGGTTTCATAAGATTTAATTTTGTAATCTAACCATCTAAGTTACATTACATTAGCAGTAAGTCGTCTAGTCTAAATTAGCATAAAAGACTAGCTGACTCGGCAATACTTTACTTGCTTTCCGCCTTTTAAGTTATTAAAGATATTTCATTAAAAAATATATCAAAACACACATTAATTTTTAAATAAAATCGAATAGTTGGATTACGAGTACATTCTGGACAAATATCAATCAAAATGACATCAAAATCTAGACAAGGGAAGGGACACTAACTACCCCCCTTAGGCGAGACCGCCGTAGTAGCCGTAGGTCTGCAGGGAGTCCTGGGACATTCTTCTAAGGGGTTACTAACCGTAGGCTGTTGGGCAGGATACGTGAGGTTTTTTTTAGTCGGTAGGAGTCCGGCATAGCATCAATGAGAATTTTCCTTCACGTAAAAAAGTGAAGGGACACTACTAAGAAATATATTTTAGAAGAAATCTCCAGAGACATCTATTAAGATATTAGACGCTTTATTCTAGGCAGGAGTCAAATTCACGACGTACTAGTCAGTAGGAACTTATCAATCTACTGTGTCAGTCTAGACTAAAGCGTTCGACAAATAATTAGTATAAATAAACTAAAATCAACATATTTGTATGCGCTACCTAACCGGTAGTCGGTTGTCTCACAAACAACATCTGACAATACATACAATTTTAAAGCACCGTATGAATTGAACCGTGAAAAGTTTGGTTCTTAGAAAACTCCCGTTATGGTATACAATATTAGCTTCTGCTGTTTCTTGTAATATACGAACTGTAGTTTACAAGTTTCTTTATTTTGTACTAGCCAGATCAGCTACAAACATCTTCACAAACTTTCACATTTATATACACGAAATACCCACGAAGATATACCTAAATCTATTTTGGATTTATACGTCAGTAGTCTATGTCTAACAGTTACGCTTTCATTTTCGAACCTATAATGATAAAATAGGTGCATAGATTTATGTAGATTTTTATAATCAGTCAAAATTACTACAAACGATAATAGATTTTCTACTGGAAAAAATTTTATAACCATATATCTACGCTAAGATTTATGTTATCGACACAAAGGTACACTACTTATTTACATGTAACAATGATAAAAATGTGAGGAACAAATCTATATGTTCAAATATAGCATAGGCAATTCTATCTACTTTGGAATTCAGCTACTAAAACATCTACAAGTATCAAAAGCGAGTAGATCATTAATTCCACGACATTGCCACTGAGTCACGAACCTCTTAAACATACCATTATTATATTGTATTTACATCCCATTGCAGCCTCCAAACATAACCAGAGAGGTATTACTATTGAAACTCGCAGCTAAGAAACATTACTTGTTAGACTTGCGACTTTTACTCGTAATTGCAACCATCACGAACGTTATGCACTGAAATCGTGAGTAGGGCCACAATACATGGGTACTTGACGATTTCTGTGGTAGTTAGGTAGGTTCTGTAGTAGGGGTCCCACAATACGGTTTACAAGAAGTCCTTTTGTATAACAACTATGCTGAGAGTCAAACATACGACTCACATGGTCAAAAGTGGTCACCGCAGTTGCTGGAAGTTTGATACACCAACTAGGGTTTGTAAAATATAGCTTGATTCGAATGGCAGTTGTATTAACGTGAAAGACTGTATTTCGATACAAAGCTTTTCGGAATTTTGAATTGCAGAGAGTCAGAACTGCAAATAACATCTTTATTCCATTGAAATAAAAGTTCATATTGTTTTCGTCAATACAACAGAGAGATAAATCTATACTTTAAATAAGTAGGGGTAGTTGACGAAACTTGACATCGTCATCAGTATAAACATGGACAATACCGGTGCAATATAATCAAAATGACCAAAATACAAAAAAAAGTATCTGCAAAAATGCTTAAAGATATGACAATCCATTCAAATTGTTTTCAGTAATTTCAGATTGTAAATCTGTATTGATACTTGTAGTGAATTTTAATAGCAATGATTACGTTGACATACATTGCATAAACCATTTTAGGTACATTCCTCTACTCATATTAAGTTTTCTATATAGTATTAATTTGTTATTTCAAAGGATGTCAGGGATGATTCGTCATTAGATTTCTAGTATATAATTACCAGACACCGCGTACCTACTCAATAATAAATTATTACTAAGGTTTTTATAGCGATTAGTTATGACTTAAAGCAATCTGAGCATCGCAGGCTTGTACCATAAATGGGTTTCCTCTATTTCTATTGCAATTGTGTATACCTATAACATTATTTAGCTAAGATTGTAGTTTTTCAATTTGCTGGCTTTACCTTTTACAATTAATGTGTGTGACAGTCAATCCGTGTTCTCAACTATCTTTCGAAAACTATAAAATGTTTTTAATGTTCTTTACTTCATACCTCTGTCTTTTTAGGAATTACTAGCTGTACTCTGAGGATTCGACCGAGACATACTTTGACCCCTGTTGCACCCTCACCTTTAACAACTTAAATAATTTAAGTCCGAACATATTGCAGATTTTTATGTCTGTGATCTGCCACTTTAGGCAGTACTGTGAAGATACATGATGTAGCTTATTTTTGGTAAAAGAATTTTCAAAAACGATTTTCATTTTCAATCCGTATTTCGTAGAACGACGTATTATGCGAACTATACGAAGCCTACGTTCTCTTGAAGGTTACACTGACGCTCGACTACAAACGGCTCGATTAGTCTCCATTTAAACTCAGAATCCTCTTGTAAAAGTTACTTCACTTTCCTGGAAAAGTCTGGTTTTCGAGCAACATTCATACAATCTGACATATCAGTACAGAACGCATCCAATGCGTCGTTTCTTCGTCTATTTAAAAGCCAACTGTTGTACGGGTGCGGCAATGTACAGCTGACAATAATAGTTTGTAGTGAAAGGCGCGATCCAAGACTGAATTGGTGGAGGCAGAAACTGGTTCCAATGCTTCAGAATGCAAGTAACTGGATAAAAACATAGCCCTAACTCAAACCAGTCGCTGGCGACGAGCATGCGCTACTCCCAGAGTTGGCTGGGTTACTTATTGCGATATAACGCTGTTAATTTTTGTTCATAACCGAAATGTTTATACCTAAATTATTAAAATATTATGTATCAAATATACAAAATGACGATGTTAGTTAAGAAGTGATGATGTGAAAAGGAAATCTTTTCCAATAATCACAGGAACTTCCTGTTAGTAACCCGTTCGCAAAATATTATCTAGTTTAATATCCAATACATCCGCACCTGTTTCTATTGAGTTACCGGTCAAGGCCGAGCCATTCCGCTAATGAAACTGAGATAAATGAAATGTTTAGTTTCTTAAAATCAGATTTGTCATATTGCGGCTATTTTTCTATTTTTTCCTTTATATCCAGAGATGAAAATTTACGTTTTACAACTTCACCGTAGTACCTATATTAAAAAGACACATTAACAGTTAATAGGAAATGAGCAAAAAATTTCGAATCTGCTTACATTTTGTTGCCTTCGAAGCCATTTTATTTTTTAAACCATAGACACATTAGCTTCATTCGTGGCTCCACACACAGCTGGTGAAAACTTTCTTTTAATGACGGTCCAGTTAAACCCACGCTTTATTGTGAGTTGAACATGAAAATAATGTATTTTTTTAAATCTCGTCATTGGTCGGCAACATTTCAATACTATCGCATATGTCATCAACCAGTTCATCTAGGTCGACCGGACACTATTTGACGCCCACACGATTTAACACCATCATTATACATATGCACAACAAAACCATTTTAGCATACATTACCTGTTTATAATTCAAGCCTGTACTAAAGTACTTAAAAAATGCAGTGAATTAATTATCAAAACTAATACCGCCAATAGTCAAAAGTTGTACTTGAGCGTTCATAAAGTAGGCTTCATTTGAACTCGATTAAAAGTGGGCGGTTAACCGACCAAATTAAATACATATGTACTGTCAAGAATATCCATATGAAAATATCTACTTTTTAATTTGTTTTACTGTTTTCGGTGGTATTTAGAAAGTAGGTATATAGGTACCTATACATTTTATTTGCCTACAGATCAGGAGATTGTTTTCATTTTTGTTCCCTCTTCTCGTGGTAACTTATTTCAGGGATAAAAAGTCTGATGTATTATTCCAGACTATAATCTATTCCTGTACCAAATTTCAGCCAGATTGGTTCAACCGTTAGAGCATGAAAGAGGAACAAACATCTATACATTAGTAAGGTAATGTATTTTGTATTCCTTGAGACGTACTGGTGAAGAAAATTTACTGAAAAGGATGTTATTAATAAAAATCTTGTCTACTTATTCATTTGCACGGCGTTCATAGAAATCCAGACAAGTCATAGAATATGTCAGGTTTATTCTTCAGTTCATTTACATTTGCTAAGATGTGCATCGTATAACAGGTACCTATTCGATTTGAATACGTCGTTACAAGTTTAATATTATAGGTAATTTATTCTTCCACTATCTGTTGACCCCAGCTTTTATCTCGTAAAAGATCATTCATTTCATCCATTAATGAAATATCTTCTATAGTACCGCTGAAGGAAAATTATTCAAGCGTAAAAAGCAGTTTACAATATTAAATACTGGCTTTGTTTATAACCACGAACGTACAACTTCTAAGTACAGTGTCACAAGTTACTTTCAAATATGCCAATATCATTTTAAAATTATAAATTTTCGATAGTGTATGAAAACCGGCCAAGTGCGAAACGGACTTGCACACAGAGGGTTCCGAAAAAAACGACGAAAAAGTCAAGTTTGTTCTTTGCCCCAATCCCCCCCTTATACATTATTTTTGTCTGGTTCCAGTATTGTTTTATATAGAGATGTATTGTCAGATATAGAGGCAACAGAAATACATCATCTATAAAAAATTCAACTGACTAGCTGTCCCGATTCTTATGTATAGCCTGATGATGGACAGCAAAAGTTCAGTAATTTGGATCTCTAAAAATTACCAACCTTCGACAGGTGCCATCACCTTGAAAACTAGACTTCACTAAAACTCAGAGAAAGTTTCCGTTCAAAACTCTGCACTCAAAGATACTCCTCGCGATATAGGTAACTTGAGTTAGCACTCAATATTTCAGCACTCACTTCGCTATGAGTCGATAAATAGTTTGACAAAGTCACACCACCACTTCACATTCACACTCGCTGTATAAAGGCCATGTTGAAATTATACATGTAATGTAAATGTTATTTTTTACCTTTATTGCGAGTGTTTTTTTATTATGTGAGGAAAATCCTATATGGATGCTATGCCGGACTCTTACCGACTAAAACCACGCGTTCCCTACCTACGGGCCCGGGTAAACCCTCGATAGGAAAAGAACCTTTATTTATAGTGTGTATCTTCACATAAATATAAGAAGTGCTTGAGCCCGTACAATATCGGGTTTTAACTTCTTGAACATATTTTATTAAAAGTATATATAAGGGAATAAAAGTATTCCGTACATATACAGGTTGAAAACGGTGCAAATTTTTCTATACCTACTTTATTAGCTTATACCTATTATAGACTATGCCTGTACTAAGTATCCGTCAAATCTGGTCAGCCGTTAAAGCGTGATTGAGTACCAAACATCCAAATATGTTCACTAACTTTCACATTTATAATATTAGTAGGTATCGGTAATCCAAGAAAGGCTTTGCATTAGAACATAGATATATTTGTGCACCGTTTACTACGTCTATTATTCGAATTTCGAGAGCTTCAAATCGTAAATTATTCGTTTCTGGAACACACCATGCCAAAACGTATCACATATCGGTAACATTATACCTTGACTTGACTACACAGCTAAAAAAAAACACCTCCATTATAGAGACGAACAGGTAAACTTACCTTTGTAGCCGTGGGTCGTCCACATTTCTTAACAAAAATTGACAAAAACTTTCCATTGTTAACACTTGAAAGCCTTCGTGGGGTACAAATAGAATCAGAGTTTAGAATGCAAGTTCAAATTCAATATGTGTAAGTATGCGTTCGTTTCGAATAACGCAGTTTTAGATGGAATGTTTACTTGGTACCTAAGTTACTTGAGAACTGTTGTAGGTATTTTTTGAATTGCATTCTAACGATGCCTCATTTAAATCTACTTATTATATGATCCCGTTCTTAATGTTTATTAGCGTACCTACTAATTAAAAAAATTAAGCGTGTGTACATAGAAATATAAATTTCTGCTCGTTGAGTACCTAGATATTTTAAAACTTTGTCTTCCACTCATAGTCGTGACTCTAGTGCTAGCTAGACCCTTGTCTGCGGATGCCACCAACCTAGATGAAAATAAAACCCCGAGCTTCAACTTGGAGTAAGTCTCAGGAAAAGTAATATCCGTCTTCAAAAGTAATCAGAAGGCTCACATTCAACAATTTAATGGAGATGTACTTGTAATAGGATTTTTCCAATGAGATGACTAGTGCCTGAGATTAACGTGTTGAAACAAAGTGTATCCCTAGATAATATAAATTGGTATGGCGTAAATGATACTACACTTTACCTCACCTTATTCAATACCTTTTACATATACGCTTAAGTTTCTCGCCAGTATTCTTGCTACCGAAACAAAACAGCCTTGTAAACTGTTTGTGCTGATTAATCACAAATAGCGGTGTCACTTGTAACGTAGTAGAAGAAACTTGCTTTAACCTCCCACACGGCACCGCCTCTTCGTTAGGCGAGCTCCATTCCTAACTTGTTTAGGACGACCCAGTCAATACGATATCTTTGTTTTTATTATAATACCATAACAATCATTATTTATGTTTCAGTAGGAAACACTAATTAAAAGATTTTATTATTCTAACATAATTCTTTCTTTCTTTTTCAGTATGCATCGGAACCAACGGGCGGATGTCAGTCCCATCGAATCGAGACACCCACTATAGAAATCTACGCGATAGATTCACAAATTGCACTTACGTCGACGGCAACTTGGAGCTAACATGGCTGTACAACGAAACTATGGACTTGTCCTTTCTGAAGTACATCAGAGAAGTGACGGGCTACGTCTTGATATCCCATGTGAAGGTAGCCCACATCGTGCTGCCCCAGTTACAGATAATACGCGGGAGGACACTCTTTAAACTCAATGTAAGAGATGAGGAGTTTGCGCTCATGGTCACCATGTCATCTGCGCTTACCCTAGAGCTGCCTGCTCTACGTGATGTGCTCAGGGGTAGTGTGGGTATTTACAATAACTTTAATTTGTGTCATGTAAAGACTATTAATTGGGAAGAAATAATCACCGGTGTAAACGCTACTTACGTTTATGTGTACGATTTTGCGGTTGCTGAGCGCGAGTGTCCACACTGCCATCCGAGTTGCGAAGCGGGCTGCTGGGGCGAGGGCCCCGAGAACTGTCAGAAATTTTCAAAAACGAATTGCAGTCCGCAGTGTGCGCAGGGCCGCTGTTTTGGACCAAACCCACGGGATTGCTGCAACACGTTCTGCGCTGGCGGCTGTACCGGGCCGCTACCGAGCCAGTGCCTAGCTTGTCGAAACTTTTATGATGAAGGCACCTGTTCCCAAGAATGCCCGCCGATGCAAATATATAACCCCACCACTTATTCTTGGGAACCGAATCCTAATGGCAAGTATGCATATGGTGCAACGTGCGTGCGGAATTGTCCTGAACACTTGCTGAAAGATAATGGAGCTTGTGTAAGAAGCTGCCCTCCGAACAAGACTGCTGTAAATGGCGAATGTATACCTTGTAACGTTACTTGCCCAAAGACGTGCCATGCAGAGAAACCGATTCACTCTGGAAATATTGACAGCTTTAAAGACTGCACGATCATAGATGGATCAATAGAAATTTTGGAAATGACGTTTACGGGATTTCAACACGTCAACGCTGACTATTCTTTTGGTGAGCGATATGCAAAGATGGAACCTGATAAACTTGAAGTATTCAGTACGGTGCGAGAGGTAACTGGATATTTGAATGTTCAAGCACACCATCCGAACTTTACCAGCCTCTCTTACTTCCGGAACTTGGAAGTGATTGGAGGACGCCAAGTCGTCGAGAACCTCTTTGCATCACTGTACATCGTAAAAACATCGCTAAAGTCTTTGGGCTTGAAATCTTTAAAACGAGTCAACTCTGGTGCCATTGCAATTATGGAGAACAAATATTTGTGTTTCGCTGATAAAATCGCTTGGAACAAACTCGTGAGATCCAAAGATCACAAGCAAATAATACAAAACAACGGTGACCCTCGGACTTGTGGTGAGTTAGGCTAGCGTCTTATTGTTGAGGATCCTCAATTTAAAGTTAACTTTAAGTAGATTAATTTTTTTGCCTCTGCGACTAATTTGAAAAGTTCTTATTGATTGATATGAATTTTTAACATTTGCGAATTTTAATATCATTTTTACCATCCACATATTTACACAAACTAACCAAATTAACAGCCAAAGCTCTGCTGCGCGATCTCCAGATATCTGTGATCGATCGTTATAGTTATTTACTGCAATGTTATGTTTTATTTATTAATTATTTTCTACAGAGAAAGCTGGCCTTATATGTGATGCTCAGTGTTCTTCGGATGGGTGTTGGGGCCCAGGACCACATCAATGTCTCTCCTGTCAAAACTACGTGTTTGATGAAACATGTGTGGAGAACTGCACATTACTACCGGGGTATGTATTAAGTTTACAAATATGTTCATAACTTAGAAAAAATATAGCAACCAGCGAACGCAATAACTCGTCTTTTTGAAAATTAAAAACTTATTTCTATATTGATAATGATCAAATGTCTCGAACATCATTGTTAGTCTCATTACCATAACAAAGGTAAGATACGTGCATGGCGTTTACCAATAACGTTTTAACTTCATTTTGCTTAAAATACTGACAGTATAGTATTTGCCTTTAAAATTTTAAACACTGAAAGTTTCAAATAAAATCACTAACGTTACCAATTCACCCTCGTTTCAGATTGTACAAGGCAGGACCGAAGACTTGCAAGAAATGTCACTCAGAATGCAAAGACGGTTGCTTTGGGCCAAGTCCAGCTAACTGCACTAATTGTCAGCATGTACGTGATGGACCCTACTGTGTGAGCGAATGTCCCGATTCAAGATATGCCTCTGAAAATGCTACCTGTCAATCTTGCCATAATAACTGCTTCAACGGTTGCACTGGTCCTGCGAATACTGTGGGAATAGGCGGATGCAATTCATGTAAAAAGGCGATCATAAGTGTGGAAGCTACAGTTGAAAGTTGTCTAAAGGAAAACGAGCCTTGTCCTGAAGGATATTACAACGAATGGGTAGGCAATGTGAAGCCTCTCGAAGGAAAAGTGAGAGTTGTATGCAGGAAATGCCATCCTCTATGTATGAAATGCTCAGGATTTGGTATTCACTCTCAAGTATGCCAAGTCTGCAATGGCTACAAAAGGGGCGATCAATGTGAAGACGAGTGTCCAGCTGACCATTACACGGATAAAATTGGTAGGACATGTACTCCGTGCCATCCAGAATGCAAGGGGTGTTTGGGGCCATCATCGACAGACTGCATTAAATGCCAAAATCTTAAAATATACCTCAGTGATTCAGACTCCAAGGATGGTGCTTATAACTGTACTGACACGTGTCCAGGTTCAATTCCATATAAAATTTATTTCGACCAGCAGTTACAAAATCCTATAGAAGAACCATACTGTTCAGAACATGCCAAAGGTGATCCTAACATGGTTCCAGCCAGAGTACCAATAGTTCTAGTAATTACCTTAGTAGTAGCCTTCATCCTGCTTATAATACTCAGTATCATTTGCTACACTTGCCGACAAAAAGTGAAGGCAAACAAGGAAGCCGTCAAAATGACTATGGTTTTAACTGGTTGTGAAGATAATGAGCCCCTACGCCCTACTAACGTAAAGCCAAACTTAGCTAAATTGAGAATAGTCAAAGAAGGAGAACTGAGACGAGGCGGTATGCTAGGTTTTGGCGCATTCGGCAAAGTGTACAAAGGTGTTTGGGTCCCTGAAGGTGAAAATGTCAAAATTCCTGTAGCTATCAAAGTTTTAAAGGAAGGAACGGGTGCTAATACCAGTAAGGAGTTTCTAGAGGAAGCATATATTATGGCGAGCGTTGAACATCCGAACTTATTACAGTTGCTGGCAGTCTGTATGACAAATCAAATGATGTTGATCACACAATTAATGCCTCTGGGCTGTCTTCTTGACTATGTAAGAAACCATAAGGAAAAAATTGGATCGAAAGCATTTTTGAATTGGTGCACACAGATCGCTCGTGGTATGGCTTATTTAGAGGAGAAAAGATTAGTACATAGAGATTTAGCAGCTCGCAATGTTTTGGTACAAACTCCAAATTGTGTGAAGATAACCGATTTCGGTCTTGCTAAGCTGTTGGACATAAACGAAGATGAATATAAAGCTGCAGGTGGTAAGATGCCTATAAAGTGGTTGGCATTGGAGTGCATTCAGCATAGAATCTTTACTCACAAAAGCGATGTCTGGGCTTTCGGTGTTACAATCTGGGAGATTTTGAGTTATGGGGCTCGTCCTTATGAAAACATTTCTGCAAGGAAAGTACCTGAGCTTATTGAAAATGGTCTGAAGCTACCGCAACCCGCTATTTGCACTCTGGACATTTATTGCATTATGGTATCTTGCTGGATGCTAGACGCCGACAGCCGTCCGTCATTCAAGCAATTGGCCGATACATTCGCTGAGATGGCAAGAGATCCCGGACGATACTTAGTGATCCCGGGCGATAAATTTATGCGACTGCCGACCTACTCAACTCAGGTAATTATTGACTATTATTACTTTACCACGTATACATATTGGCGTGCTGTCGTTTTCTCCACAAACATCTAGTTCGTTTGTTTTTGCCAAGGATGCTACAGAAAATTTAAACTAGGGCAATTTGAGACTGTTTCAAAATTGTCAAGGTCTCAAGTTCTAACACCTCCTTGAAGACAAGGCACTCAACAGTCTGGTAGGTCGCCCATGGTGTATGGAACAAGGCCTTGTTCTCGTTGTGGAAAATCTGTTACTGCAGATCACGGTGATAGCCATGGTCAGCAACAAGAGTGCACGGGTTTCCAACGCCTTGGGTTCCCAGGAGATAATAAATGTAAAGAGTCATTAGGAACCAACGAAGGAGTAATAATACTCTCTTGTGTCGTAGAGATGCACTGGGAATCCATCTTTCATGAGGATAAGCTTAGGGATCGTTAGCAGAGGCCAGCCTTATCTGGCGGCTCGTCACATTCCAGCGCTTTCTATTCTATGGAGGGAAGGGTAATCTACCTCTAAACAATAGACAAAGGTTGCCAGTGTTAGTAGCCAGCGCTGTATAGCATCTTGAGATTTTCCTGTGGAGGGTATATCAGGTTCGCTGGAATCCCTGGCCAGGAGTTTAGACGATTCGAGTCCTATGAGTACATGCCCATTACTATGATAAATACTGAAACTACTCAGCCGATTTTAAAATCCTCTAACCAGAAAATCATAGGCTTACTACAAATTGGAGCGGAGCAGTTATAATAAATGACAAATAAATCTGGCATATTTCCACATATTATTGTAAATACGGGCAATTGTGGGTTAAATGGATGCTATGGGATTCGTAACATGCTACAGACGGAGCTACGGGCCCCGGCTAGTGTGATATAATCAATTGTATAAAAGGTGCTTGATGTTAGACGTCTTTGCATTTTAGGAAGCAGGGCACTGATTGTTTACTAACACTATGTTTTGTCTTTTAAATACAGCCAAACTTAGAGGAAATGCGTTATTAAGTAAGATCTGCACATTTATTATTAACTAGCTTATGCACACAAATTCGCCTGTGTGAAAGTCTGTAATCCTTTGACACGGACGAACGTGTGATTTAAACGTTGCTTTAGCCGTCTTACTGGTCACGGTTACCCAAGGCATTACCTTGCTGTTTCTTTACGATCAATACCGATGTGGGTAATCGTACCATAAAGTCCATCAAGGACATCAAGATCACCCATAAAATCATTTACTACTTTTTTTTCTTTATTTAAGTTTGTACTATCATGCCTATGTTCTGTGGAGTCGATTATGAAAATCAACAAGACAAATAACTTATTAAGTTAAGTATAAAATGAATGCATTTAAAAATAGCACAAACGAATTTACTTCGTCGCTCAACGCGAGTCGCATTTGCAAGTTCAAGATGAAAGTCTTGTATAATACGTTATACTTAATAAAATAATATTCAAAATCAAGACAAATGAACCCTGGCATGAGTACCGACCGTTTTCAGTTGATTTCTTATCATTAATTTCGAAGAAAACAGCGATATAACGAGGTGGTTATTCTCATTCGTTAATTTTTTAGACACTGCTTTCAAAATTTTTTTTTTTAATATTGATAAGGCACGTGGTACTAAGGTCCATCATCATCTTACCTTCACATAACGAGGAACATTGCTGTGGAAATTTCCATTGTGCGGAAGTGTCTATTTCGACAATGTAACTTATATATTTGGTGATTTGCTAGTAATGATCCCTTTTCAGGCAGTGTGTGCCAGGTAGATATCCTAGTTTGATTAACCTTGGTTTCACTTAATTCGGTGCTGGTTAAACTAAACTTGTTAAAGCGAGTAAGTCCTTTAAGTGCGCTACCTGATGAGCAGGATATCCAACTTCAAAAGTGTGACCGCACAAACAAAAAATCACATAGGTATTCTCTCAATTTATGGTAAGGTGCACATGTTCTGAAGTCGTCTTCGCTTAGGTCGCTCACATATTACCTGTGCCACTTTGAATTTCTTTATCGAAACACTCAATTCTATATCTTTTACAGCGAAAGGCAGTAACTTCCCTGAGTTGCATCTAAACTAAACTGTGACAGTAAAGCACTAACCAGTATTTCATTTTGGTGATAAAAATCCTCTCGAACCCCTAAAACAGCACTAAGTGTACTCCATCTCTCAGAAGCACATGTATAATGTAGTTTGTAGCCAATCACCATCAGATCTGCTTTTACTACGGAGTATTAAGGAGTAGAACCGGTCACCTGGTTGTCTTGAACCATCCTCGGAAATGTCTTAATTGAGCTTTCTCCAAGAACTATAAACTGATGACAATCGCATTGTCTTTATTACGTTCGCTCCGGATCAGCTCGAGAACAAGCTTTTTATTCCTTCATCATTGGTTGTATATGTCGTGCTTTATTTAAGTTTAATCATATTTAAGTAAACATAGGCTAGTTGTTAAAATTCTTATCTATATAAGTGAGGATTCCCCAAAACTTTTGACCCTAACAATGGTAGCACGCTTCTATTACTTATCTATTTCAGCTTTTGTTACCACTTTTAGCGTCAAAAATTTCGGGATATACTCGTACCTAATAACCCATAATATTATTCAAAGTTAATTAGTACCTTTGTGTACTTTCGAGAAATTGATTCTCAAAGTACATGTTGATGGCTCCACATCACTTGTTTTGGTGCAGTGCTACATGATAGCCTTTAACCACACAATTAAATGCCATTTTACCTATGTGCCCTCATCGCCCTACAGATTCTATATATGTAGTAAAATTATAATCTTGTACTAAAATATACTTCGTCTCATTTTCCAGGACGAAAAGGAACTAATTAGAAATTTGTCATCCGCAATAGAAGGTCCTGAATCACTTGTGGAAGCCGATGAGTATCTACAACCAAAAAATAAATCTGGCCCCAGCAACGCTACAACAATATCGGTGATTGAAGTTCACCCCCAAAGCACACACGCGTGTTCATCTTCGTCGTGCGCGAACGGTATCAACAACGAGTGCGTAATGCCTGATAGTTCTAACGGGGAAACTTGGGATCACGAATTTAGATGCAACCATCAGCCTAACATGGAAGGCACTGAATTGAGGCACTACTACAACAACGGTGCGTGTGCCTCAGAATCTTCCAGTTCTAGATACTGCAGTGATCCCATGAGAAGCCGTACTGAAGTCGGCGAAACAAACTTTGATAGTATACCCAAGAATAAAGAGGCTCAAGTTGGTAACCTGAAGCTTAACTTGCCTTTAGACGAAGATGACTATTTGATGCCGTCACCGCAGCACAACCAGAACGCGTCCACATATATGGACCTCATTGGCGAGGGTAGTGAAAGTCCAAATTCTAACGAATTAAGGTTTAGCGGGTTTGTTGGTAAACGGTGTGTGGATAACCCTGAGTACTTAATGTCGGATGACAATGTACTTCCGCAGACGCTCGGGATACCCACAGAACCGCTACCGCTGGAGTCGCTTTGTGTAAGCGAGGGCAGCGGGAGCGAATCAACACCCAGGCCCAGCACTAGCAAATACCTCCCGCAACGGTCCGTGGAAGAGGAATCGATGTCGGACCACGAATATTACAACGACCTTCAGCGGGAGCTGCAGCCGCTACGCAGGAACGAAACTACAGTGTAATTATCTGATGAGATGTCACTCTGTCATCCCGTGATTTCATTCCTACCGTTCTCGTCAATGATCTCCCATTGTAATGACTAAAAGACATTTTACTTAATAGTGCCCCCGCGCACAACCCGTGCCATTGATGCGATGGCTAGTGTTAGACTATTGGATAATGAATTTTATTGTAGTTATTAAAAACGAATTTGTTAATTTTTCACTTAAAAATGTAAAGGACTTGTTATGTATTACATTTAAGAGTGCACTAGCGGTGCATTTAACAAAATACTAAGTTATTTATTAATTTACTTTAAGGAAGGCTATGTTATGTCGAGCGCTGGGAAGTATAGAACTGCTCAGCGCTATTTATTTTTATGTTAAAACTGTGATAATTAGTTTAATTTCATATCAATACTGTGGGGGTATTGTCGCTCCCATATTGCCATTGTCGTTTAACGTAGGGGTTTCGTAGCTATATTACAGTTTAGGGACGCCAAATTAATTGGGATACTTCGACAAACATACGGTATAATAATAAGTATGATATGATAAAAACGTAGAACAAAAAGGTTTTAAATGTTTATTACTGTCTATTAACTAGTATCGTAGATATTGGTATGATACCAATCAATATATACCTATTATGATGTGGCTAATAAATGTTCCTAGAACTTTTTAAGGAAAATCAATTAATTGAAGTTTTGTCCATTCCATTTTTTTTATTTAAGTAATCTTGCCATTTTATAAAACAATAGATGGCCACCCCTCGTTAAGCTTATGTATAAATGTACATACTTAACTAATTATTTTTAAAAAGACATTATATTCCATAAAAGACAAAATGAAATGAGAATTTGGAAGAAAGTTCGCACAAACTAAGCTCAACTTCGTAAACCTATAGATTTTTATTAGTGTTATCACTTCTTAAGACCTCCTTCGTTTGCCATTTAATTTGTAAATACATTTTTGTATATATTATTGTTTTGTAATAATTTTTCAGTGACGTTTTTATGTAAGTAGAAGTAACTTATGGATATACCTATGAAATTAAAAATTGTTTTTTTTATCTATATTATTTCGAAAAAATATCTAAATGACTTTGTGCCATTAAATGAAATAGAATATAATATTATAAAATTTTATCATTGTTTTATTGTGTATGTCGCGAAGGCTAACCTGTATGGTTACACAGAGATATAGGGTATATGCGTAGGTGATCATATTCAATAACATTAACATATATAAAGATACATGGCTATTATGGCTATAGTTATTTCAAAGTAGTTGATGTTCGTACAATGTATGTATCGGTATTATAGGTATGTGTACCTTGATAAATGAAATCTAAATAATAACGTTGTTTGAATGTCCTGCTACCTCTATGCTCCTTATCAGATCGCGGCGAATACGCCGAAATATACCCACCAACGGGTTAGGTTCGGAAGAACGTGATTGTAAAACGTCTGAGTTAGCTAAATGTCCGGGTTAAAAACACGTCTTGATTGCAAATGGTCTTACTTATAAAATGCCATGGTTGTAAAAGGTCATGGTGGCAAATGGTTCTTGTGGCATGTAATCTAGGATGGCAAAACGTCTTGTTTGAAAAATGTCTTCTTTGTAATAAGTACAGACGACAGTATTTTATTTTTGAAAAATCCTTCATGGATGCTATGCCGGACTCCTACCGACTAAAAAACCTCACGTAACGCCCAACAGCCTACGGTTGGGAGCCTCGGGTAAGCCCTCAGAAGGATGTCCCAGGACTCCCAACAGACCTACGGCTACCACTGCGACCTCGCCTAGGGGGTAGTTCAAGTGCTATCCCGCGTCTTTGGGGTGTTTTCGGGTGTGATCCCGTTTTCTATAGGGGAAGGGGCGTCCGTGAATCCCTGACGCGACGCTGCCGTCTTGGGGCCTGTTTCTGTAATAACGGTGAGCAGCTCAGTCACCGTCCTCATGGCCCCGGTCATGGAGGCCGATAGTCTTCGGCGAAGACACGTCGGCGGCGCTCAAGCCGCCGTCTGCGGAACTCGGGTGGGAGAGTTCTCTCCCGCTTCCGCCCCGCCGCCTCTTTCACGAGCATGACCTGTTCGCAGAAAGAGGCGGCGCAGTGCGGACAACATTATGGGTAGCACTTATTACACGGGTCGCCCCAGTATTCCTCGGTCCGTAGTAAAAGAAATACAAAAACTGAAGTTTTGTCCAATCAATTTCATCCAAGACTCAAGTTTGTGTATTCTGCTGGCCCTGGCCCTTGCAGTTAAGTCAGGTGGTGCTCATGAACCTTGAAAGTCAGAAAAATTTTTGCTAAGCTGATTCAACAATATGAAAATGAGACTAAAACTTGATCCTTCAGAAAATAAAGTAGGCTCTCTTTATGAACCACCACGCTATTAGCGAGAGGGAACTGACCCACCCGGGTACCGCAGACTTGTCTTCGCTTAGGACTATCGGCCTCCATGACTGGAAGCCTAAGGACGGCGGCAGTGGGAGGGTTGCTCGACGCAACCATCCTTACAGAAGCAGGCAGTGGCGGATACAGAAAAATCTCAAGGGGGGGGGCGCAAAAGATATTTTGAGTTTTAAGCTACCTACCTTTACTATTATCGCCATAAAAAGTAATGAGGTCACATGTGAAATTTATGAAAATTTTATTTGAAATGATTATTATAGATACAGTAAAAATACAATGTTCAAGGGACCTAACAAAAACCACGTCCATGCGGGCATTCCATAGATTCACAGGGCGGGCGGCGCGCCGTGCCGGGTCCATAGCGTGGTACCGAGGGAAATACTGTGAGTGTGTCTGGGACTTGCGACCCATTTGAGTAGGTTTAGGGTGGCCACCTTTAGATAGGTACGCATAAGCGTTCACAATGTTCCCTGCCTAACCAGATTTGATAAGGTCCTAACAATGTCGCTTTGGATATTCGTTTTAATGAGGAGTTTACTGAAGCTCTTGACAAACCTAGGTCTTTAAATATATAGAGATTTAGCTGGTATTCCCCTTGCTCCTACTTCTGCGGCTTAGAGAAGAGATCAACCACATAGCCATTCTTGATCAATTTAAAGTATTTGTTTTAAAGCGTGGTCCCTAGGTATGTTAGTCTCCCACGGCACCGTGAGCTCCACGAGGACGACTTTCTCGATGGCGAGGCACATACGCCCTCCGGTATTTTATAGTATTTTTATACGTATTTAGAGTATGAGTGATATTCAGGATAAATGTAAACGAGACGAGATAGTAATGTTAGGTGATTTTATGGTTGGGTGGGAGTGAAGCGCGATACGAAAGTGTAGGCAAGGTACCTACTGGGAAAGTTTGGTGATGAACGAGTGAATGAAAATGAACAAAGCTGCTAGAAGTATGTTTCGAGAGGAATCTTGTGGTAACTAATACCATATTTGACCACAAAGATATCCACTTGTATACAAGAGAACAAAAAGATCAGAGAAGCATAATTGACTTTGTGATACTACTATCACAAAGTCAATTATGCTTCTCTGATCTTTTTGTTCTTGTATCTTTCTCAGTTTTGCGTCTACACGCAAACTGAGAAAGAAAGTGCTAGACACCCGGGTATACCGCGGTGCGGGGATTGTGTAATTGACACAGATCACTTCTTGGTTATCAGCCGAGTAAGAATTCTGTTTTAGCGGTGGCGGGATGGTGTGCGTGAACCTGTTAGGGTACCTACTAGAGCGCATAAAAGTAGAAAATTTGCAAGAGATAAGCGTAAAAGAAGAATTTTTGAGTAAATTGAGCGGCAAGTTTGAATATTTAGATAAAGAATGTGAAATGGACGAATTATGGAAGTCGATTAAGGAAGGACTCGTTCAAGTGGCAGTTGAAGTATGCGGGGTATGCAAGAGGAGCCAAGGATGGCAGGTAAAGAGAATGTGTGCAGAATTTTTGAAGGTTTTGTCAGATAAGAAAGCATGGTTAAACTGGCTGGCTGCGAAGGCCAATCAGAGAATGCAAAAGGCAACGGATGAGGATGTAAAAATGGCAAAGGATGGTAAAAGGTATAAGCATGTCGCAAAAGAGGTGATAAAAAGAAAGAAAGAGGATGAAAGAAATGTATTTCATAACCGGTTTTCTGATAACTTCCAAGCAAATATGAAATTCTTTTGGAAGTCTATAAGATCAATGGGGCTCAAAAGACTACATCACAACTCACATAAGAAATCGTGAGGGAAGTTTATTGAAAGGAGAAGAATATGTGCTAAAACGATGGAAGGAATATTTTGAAAGTTTGTATGAAAAAGAGGATTTACAAGGAGAGACTCATGTCTTGGAATGGAATGAAGTTTACGATGAAAGCGATTTAAGCATGAAAGAAATTGTGGAAGCGTTGAATGGTATGAAATTAGGAAAGGCTGCTGGAATTGATAGGATTTCTGTCGAGATGCTGAAAGCGGGACGTGGCGTGGTAGCTTGCCAGCTGTACCGCCTTTTTAGCTTTTGCTGGCGAAGTGACAGAGTACCAGAGGAATGGTGTAAATCTGTCATAGTGCCGCTGTACAAACGGAAAGGGTCGCAGCAAGATTGCAAGAACTACCGCGGCATAAGCTTGCTCAGTGTTGTAGACAAACTATTGCAAAAGTGCTGATAAAAAGAGTGATAATTGAAACGGAAGCAAAAATGTGTTATGTGCAAGCAGGATTTTGGAAAGAAAGGGGATGCACGAAAAGGTTTTGGCAATAATTCAAAAAGTCTACTGCATCTTTGTAGACTTGGAAAAGGCATATGATAGAGTGGTGAGGAATGAAATGTGGACAACACTGTCCAGGTATGGAGTAAAAGGAACCTTGATACGAGCACTGAAATCTCTGTATGAAGACTCCAGTGCTTGTGTCAGGATAAACGGAGCTTGCACAGACTTTTTTCACATTGAAAAAGGTGTGAGACAAGGTTGTGTAGCGTCACCGTGTCTGTTTAACGTGTACATGGACAGCTCCTTCGACGACCATGAAATGCCTCCTATACGCGGACGATCAGGAGATATTAGCTTCATCGGCAGAGGAGTTGCAGTTGAAGGTTAACATAATGCATGATGCGCTTAAAAGTAGAGGTATGAAAGAGAATATAGAAAAGACGAAAGTAATGGTTTTTGAAAGAGAAGAAAATATGACGAATTGCCCAATTTACGTCGAAGGGCAAAGAGTGAAACGGGTAAAAGAACCGTCGTGTACCTACTTTGGGTCAACATTTGCAAGAGATGCAAAGTGTGACTATGATGTTTAACGAAGAGTTTTGGCAGGTAATCAAGTGAATGGAGCCATACACGCCTTTATGAGCAGTCAGGATGTGTCTAAAAAGGCAAGGGTGGCTGTACATAGAGCAGTGCTTGTGCCTACACTTATGCATGGCTATGATAATGGGTGTTGCCGAAGACGCATGAAAGTAAAATTAATGCAGTGGAAATGAGAAGTTTGCAAGTTTGAAGATTTATAAAGATAGAAACTGTGTGATTAGGGAACATTGCGGCTTGACAGAAGAAGTAGTGACAAAGAAAGCGAAAGGGATGCTCAGATGGTTCGGACATGTGGAGAGAATGGATGAAAACAGACTGACAAAAGAGATTTATAAGGCGAGAGTGAATGGACAATCTTTTGGAAAAAGGCCAGGTCAAGAGTACCCTTAATCGGAGAGCATGTATGATAGCACTTATGAAAGTAGAAGAAGCGAAAGTGATATGTTATGATCGTGGAAAGTGGAAAGCCATAGTCTCTGCCTACCCCGTTGGGAAACAGGCGTCATGTTATGTATGTATGTATGTTAGAGTGTGTGCCCGCCAACGCTTGTCGCATTCGTATATACCATAGATTTAGAATTTTTCGCTTCTCTCAATAGATATACAAAGCGTGCGAGCGAGACCTCATTATCCATAGCACTTAGCTCGAGAGGAAAAGAGAAAGCAAATTGTGTACTCATATGTCAGTATTTTGAATCGCTGAGCCCGCTGGGATCCTATGGCGGCTCTATGTTATTCATAATATCCAATAATCTGTAGTGATCTTACGATTAAAATAGAAAATTTTATATTTTCAACAATATTGTCGTGTTTAGTGTGTGAATAGGATATTACAAAACGCAATTATACGAAGAAAGACTCGTTTAACAGGTCATTTGTGACTTCGTTCATTCCATTTTTGACGTACATATTTTGCCAAATTGGATGTAAAATTTCACTGAAAGTTCAACTCATAACGTAGATTATGCATTTTCCTTCATACATAACACAATATTTAATGTGTAAATGCATTTTTGGAGGATATATAAGGCAGAAATAGAAAGGGCTGTTTACAGTAAAATAGTCATGGGTAGGTATCGATAAGGATGTCGATAGTTCATTATAGTGACATTGCTACAAACAAACTTATCTGGATTTAATTTACTATAAATATGATTGATTTTTACTCGAACTGTGTTATTTAACCTTTTTTTAGGGTTTTGTGCCTATTTTAATATAATATTTCCAAAATTTGTGATCCATTTTGAGTTGAATTTTTATAATTTTACTTCACTTAAGGTACTCCACGCCACACCGGGATGTTTGCTGTACAAGGCGCAGATTAGCCTCTGCGTCGAATACTGTTCTCACCTTTGGGATGACTGTGCGAGGTACTTACTGGACGCGCTTGGCGCTATGCAGAGACGTGTTATCCGATTTCAATTATAGGTTGTCCTAAGATGACGGTAAGCCTCGAGCCGTTAGCGCAGCAAAGAACCATAGCGTCCTTGGCTGCCTTCTACTGAATGTATCACGGCGAATGTTCTGAAGAGCTCTTCAACCTGATCCCACCATCTCCTTTCCGATTCCGAACAACACGTCGGGCAGAGGTGCCACTCATATATAGCGGAGAGAATCTTCGCCAGAACTGAGCGTTTCAAAAGATCGTTCCTCTGTCGAACTACAAAATCCTGGAACGACCTGCCCGCACATGTGTTTCCCTCATTTTACAATCCCGGGTTCTACAAGCGGAGCGTGAAGAGGCACATCATAGGGTCGCCAACTTGAGGACTACTGTCAGAAGTCTTGTGTGCTGTAAGCATGGCCCCCATTCGCTAGATGCGCCACGGCTTTCCATTAGTTTCCATCAGCGGCGACGTCAATTTGGCGAGGTTAATATATTTAAAAAAATCTACGAGTAATATCTTTTATTGTTACTAGGGTTCAATAATAAATGTTTTTCTAGGTTTCGTATTACGATAAGAGTTGGATTTTTAGTAAAATTTCAAATTCAATTGGCAAAATATATATGTACGGCAACAATGCAATGTACGATGCCATAAATTACATGTTAAAAGTGTATTTTCACATTCACACACTGAATCAAAATTCGTAAAATCACTACAGAATTTCTAATATTACGAGTTACCCCATATAATCCCATTTTTACTTTTTCGTAGTCGATTACATTCAAATTAACAATTTATTCCCCAAAACAAGAAGTTGGAGATGAAACTTCTAAGCACTTTGTGTGCTTAGAAGTTTCATTTCTATTCCATCCATTTATACAGATACTTTTATCGATAACATAGGTGTGACCATTCAACAACACTATTTAACTCACACATAGATCTTTCATTTTTGGTCTCGTCTTCAGTTTGACACTGTTCATCTGTATATACTGTATCTATCCTGTTCTAACTAATTAGAGCAGGATAGACACTGAACACACGCGATCGCGTCGTCCGCATCGTCCGCATAAGATTGTTATGCTTCCTCTACGTTATTACACGCAAAGCAGAAAGTAGTTCGTCAGCGAAGTCGCCCGAGGCAAAGAAAAATTTTGTCGAAGTGCCTCTCTCTCTACACTATCGTATTCGTAATGTCGAGGAAGCATTATAGTTAAAAACCAAAATATTTTGAGTGGCCTGGCGCGGCGCGGACGAACGACTCGTGCGTGCGCCACCCAAGGGGGGGGGGGGGCGCGCGCCCCCCGCGCCCCTACCCTGTATCCGCCACTGGAAGCAGGTCCAAGAAGCGAGATAACACCTGAACCAAGCCCTAGAGACGCGGGGTAGATGCGAACCCTTCGGAGAGGCCGCGGTGGTAGGTACCTATGCAGTCAAAGTCTGTCAGGAATTCTGGGACATTCTTACGATTTAGGTGCCGTAGGTAGGTGCAAGACATTGTGTGATTTTAGTTGGTAGATATATATATATATATAATAACCAGTGCGTTCTACCAGTTATGACCTACGGTGCCGAGACGTGGACACTCGCAGAGAAACTACTCCGGGCCCTTAAAGTTGCGCAGCGAGCAATGGAACGAGCTATGCTTGGGGTGTCTCTAAGGGATAAAATCCGGAACGATGTTATCCGTCAGAGAACTAGAGTGGTCGACATAGCTCGCAGAGTATGCAGTTTGAAGTTGCAGTGGGCTGGTCATATCTGTAGGAGAACCGATGGTAGGTGGAGCCAGCGAGTTCTGGAGTGGAGACCGCGACTTGGTACACGTGAGGTAGGACGACCCCACGCCAGATGGACCGATGACCTGAAAAAGGTCGCAGGGACCGACTGGATGCGCAAGGCGCAGGACCGTGTGTTGTGGCGTAATTTGAGAGAGGTCTACGTCCAGGAGTGGACTGATATAGGCTGATTTGATTGATTGAGTTGGTAGAAGTAAAAAAAATAAAAAAATAACTAGACGTTTTGCATCAATATAAAGTCCTTCTTCAACGTAGACGTTTTACAAATACGACTTTCTGCAACTACGACGTTTTGCCTACCTACATTATGCAATTACTTTCAGTCATTTTAAAATCCAGACGTTAAGCATACATAGACATTTTTCACCCCAGGCATTTGACTATAACTCGGACGTTTTACAATCTATAATGTTTAGTCCTTTCGAACCTTGCCCATAACTACATGCGACCAAGTAATGGTATTTTGTAGCGCTCGTGGCCCCGCGGACTCAGTGTTCTGTAAACGATCACTGCAGTAAGCAACATTTACTATGGCCGGATATGGATGGGTGACCACCACGTGGACCACTTTGTGACATTTATTTACGAGCGTTTCCGTGCTTCGGAAGGCACGATAAGCCGTTGGTCCCGGTTGTCAGTAAAATGACAGTCGTTAAGCCAAGTTGAAGGCCTTACGGGCGGCTTGAAAAATTTCAACTGTGGGTCGTCACAACTTGCGCCCGGGTCGGCAGCGCGTATGTAGCGCCTCTGGTGTTGCAAACGTCTATAGGCTACGGTTACCAACCTTCCGGTGGGCCGTAAGCTTGTCTGCCACCTAAGTAGTATAAAAAAAAAATAGACAGGCCCACGTCATACATTACGAACTAGAAAAGTGGACTAGTTCACAGCACTAAGATATTGCAGCAATGACACGACACGCACACATACATTTTTGCTTTTAAGTAGAGAGGACATACAAAACATCATGTGAAGGAAGAGCGGCCGCAATCCTCATTATCTGTTTATGTTTTGTCTCTTGCTCAAAATTTTAAATAGTAGATTGTTAACCGAGGGTGGAAAGAATCAATTCCCGAGGTATTTAGACCCGAGCGCAGCGAGGGCGGCTATAGTCCAAGTCGGAATTGATTCTTTTACCCGAGTTAAACACTCTACTTTTCATTTCAAATACGAGGAAAATAAACTTATAATAAGATTCAAACCTTACCATAAAACATTATTACCAATTGTTTTGAATTCTGTTACAGATAAAATAATAACAACTACATTATGTCGACTTTTTAAATTTTAAATATGGAACTCCGGCTGGCCCCATACACGTACAATATTGACTCAATATTTATTTCCATCCGAATATAGTCTGTTCAAACCTCAATAATATGTTCAATTTATTGCTACATTGATCAATATTATTGTACGTGTATGGGGCCGGAAGAAATTTTCGCTAAGTTCACACTGGCTGTTTGGAAAGTCGCATGGCATTTTTTTTTTACACAAATCTCTTCACTATCACAGCTGACCTGTCAGCAGTTCTATTTTTAAAGTTCATTCCGGCCCTTGGGTGGGAACATAGATTTAGAATTTTTCGCTACTCTCAATAGATATACA
Source organism: Miltochrista miniata (assembly GCA_933228765.1). Taxonomy (NCBI): domain Eukaryota; kingdom Metazoa; phylum Arthropoda; class Insecta; order Lepidoptera; family Erebidae; genus Miltochrista; species Miltochrista miniata. The sequence continues at coordinate 32,696,972 of OW121747.1, read as the reverse complement.
AAGCGTGCGAGCGAGACCTCATTATCCATAGCACTTAGCTCGAGAGGAAAAGAGAAAACAAATTGTGTACTCATATGTCAGTATTTTGAATCGCTGAGCCCGCTGGGCTCCTATGGCGGCTCTATGTTATTCATAATATCCAATAATCTGTAGTGATCTTACGATTAAAATAGAAAATTTTATATTTTCAACAATATTGTCGTGTTTAGTGTGTGAATAGGATATTACAAAACGCAATTATACGAAGAAAGACTCGTTTAACAGGTCATTTGTGACTTCGTTCATTCCATTTTTGACGTACATATTTTGCCAAATTGGATGTAAAATTTCACTGAAAGTTCAACTCATAACGTAGATTATGCATTTTCCTTCATACATAACACAATATTTAATGTGTAAATGCATTTTAGGAGGATATATAAGGAAGAAATAGAAAGGGCTGTTTACAGTAAAATAGTCATGGGTAGGTATCGATAAGGATGTCGATAGTTCATTATAGTGACATTGCTACAAACAAACTTATCTGGATTTAATTTACTATAAATATGATTGATTTTTACTCGAACTGTGTTATTTAACCTTTTTTTTAGGGTTTTGTGCCTATTTTAATATAATATTTCCAAAATTTGTGATCCATTTTGAGTTGAATTTTTATAATTTTACTTCACTTAAGGTACTCCACGCCACACCGGGATGTTTGCTGTACAAGGCGCAGATTAGCCTCTGCGTCGAATACTGTTCTCACCTTTGGGATGACTGTGCGAGGTACTTACTGGACGCGCTTGGCGCTATGCAGAGACGTGTTATCCGATTTCAATTATAGGTTGTCCTAAGATGGCGGTAAGCCTCGAGCCGTTTTCGCAGCGAAGAACCATAGCGTCCTTGGCTGCCTTCTACTGAATGTATCACGGCGAATGTTCTGAAGAGCTCTTCAACCTGATCCCACCATCTCCTTTCCGACTCCGAACAACACGTCGGGCAGAGGTGCCACTCATATACAGCGGAGAGAATCTTCGCCAGAACTGAGCGTTTCAAAAGATCGTTCCTCTGTCGAACTACAAAATCCTGGAACGACCTGCCCGCACATGTGTTTCCCTCATTTTACAATCCCGGGTTCTACAAGCGGAGCGTGAAGAGGCACATCATAGGGTCGCCAACTTGAGGACTACTGTCAGAAGTCTTGTGTGCTGTAAGCATGGCCCCCATTCGCTAGATGCGCCACGGCTTTCCATTAGTTTTCATCAGTGGCGACGTCAATTTGGCGAGGTTAATATATTTAAAAAAATCTACGAGTAATATCTTTTATTGTTACTAGGGTTCAATAATAAATGAGTTTCTAGGTTTCGTATTATGATAAGAGTTGGATTTTTAGTAAAATTTCAAATTTAATTGGCAAAATATATATGTACGGCAACAATGCAATGTACGATGCCATAAATTACATGTTAAAAGTGTATTTTCACATTCACACACTGAATCAAAATTCGTAAAATCACTACAGAATTTCTAATATTACGAGTTACCCCATATAATCCCATTTTTACTTTTTCATAGTCGATTACATTGAAATTAACAATTTATTCCCCAAAACAAGAAGTTGGAGATGAAACTTCTAAGCACTTTGTGTGCTTAGAAGTTTCATTTCCATTCCATCCATTTATACAGATACTTTTATCGATAACATAGGTGTGACCATTCAACAACACTATTTAACCCACACATAGATCTTTCATTTTTGGTCTCGTCTTCAGTTTGACACTGTTCATCTTGTACATTCTAAATCTATGGGTGGGAAGTAATTTGTATGAGTTTTTCCCTCCCTAGGGAGGGAAACAGCATTTTCCACCCAATAGTCAGATCAAGAAAACACTATTTTCCGAGTATGAGAAATGAAAATACATTTTGCATTGCTTTTGCGATGCAAAATTAGAACCTACCTTCGAGTGAAAAGTAATTCCAGATTCTTTTTTCGAATTTAGGGTACTGTTTTTACACTTCGGGAACGCACAGGAAGGCATCTTGCGTAAAATATCTTATCTTGCCACACGTGTTTCGCCGTCATACGCGCATGCGCTCACTTTAACGTCTTCAAGACTAATGTATGCATGGGCCCGTCTATACCTACTAGATATTACTTGTAAGAATCCAACTACCTACTACCACTCGTAAGAAGCGCTCGTGGCCCCGCGGACTCAGTGTTGGCTGGTTATGGATGGGTGACCATCACATGACCACTTTGTGACATTTATTTGCGAACGTCTCCGTGCTGCAGAAGCGTCCCGGTTGCCAGTAAAATGGCAGTCGTTCAGCCTAGTTCAAGGCCTTAATGGGCGGCTTGAAAAATTTCAACAGCGGGCAGTCACAAACTGCACCTGTCACGGCACACGGCAATATGGCTCGACACCTATTACGTTGGAAAAAGAAGGTGATATGTGGGCGTACCTATAATATGCCTTTGCCTACCCCTTCAGGGATGAAAGGCGTGATCATACGCATGCATGCTACTACCACTTCAATACTGCAATAAGCTGAGCGATGCATCAGCTAGTTACAGGTTACCATGTCGTGGAAATATCAACCAAGTTGTTACTTGGTTTTACAGGTTTTATTCATCGGAGATGTGGTATACTGGTATACTGTTGTATACCACATCTCCGATGAATAAAACCTGTAAAATTTTGTGAAATCCCTTTATTACTCACGAATTGAGTTAATGATCTTCAAAATTTATATCTAAGAAACATCCCCGTTACATGGGTTTTCGAACAAAAGCTGTAGGCGAATTTCGCTAATTCGGCTAATTCCAGCCAAGGCAGAAGCAGCCCACCCGTAGGTTACTTGACGGTGTGTTTTGCTGCCTGCCGTGATTAACGATACGGCCGCCAGCAGCTGAGCTAGGGACCATTTCTGTCTCATGCAGGGATATTCATGTTAATATCTTTAAGTTTCATGTATTATGTATTTAAGTATCTACTTATATTATGTGTCCTTGCTGAGAAAAGAATAAATATTTTTCTTTCTTTTCTTTCTTTCTTTCAGCTGTACTGAAAAGGTTTGCTGTGGAGGTGATAGCGCGTGATAGTGTACTTACTCCCGCTTCTTAGCGCACTGCGCGAAGAATCAGGAGTGGATAGGTAGGTACACTCTTCTTAATTAGGTATTTCAACCTATACATATCATAGTTCTCTTTATACTGTAGTTCGTGATCGTAGTTATCTTTATACTGTGCTATTACAAAAAAGACAAATTTGAAACAAGACGTTTTGCTTACCTAGACCCTATGCCACAAGAACGGGTTGGCACCCTAAGCTATTATGCTTTCTCCAAATTACTCGCGAAGTTGAACGAAGTTGGACAAATACGATAGTGTAGAGGGGCACTTCGGCCTACTTCGTCAAAATTTTTCTTTTCCTCGGGCAACTTCCGACGAACTTCGTTTAACTTCGCGAGTAATGTAGAGGAAGCATTAGGTACAATAATGACCTCAAGACATTTTGAAAGTTACGTTTGCACTATTTGCAGTCGAGACGTTTTGCTACATAGACTTTTTTATAACTGGACATTTTACAAACCAATCCTTCCGACACTAAGCCGTAGACTCTAGATAGGGTGCAATGGGGCAATAGGGGAACAGTGTATAAACCGGGGATGCGGGGTATAATGGGACATGCAAACTTACGGTAAACTAGACAGCACACTAACTAACGCAGCAACCACCAGCAGGATGCCATTTGCATATCTATATCTATACTAATATTATAAGGAGGAAAGATTTGTTTTTTTGCTTTTGTTTTTTTGTTTGTTTGTTTGTAACGAATAGGCTCCGGAACTACTGGACCGATTTGAAAAATTCTTTCACTGTTGGGAAGCTACATACACTCTTTGCGGTGAACATAGGCTATATTTTATTCCCGCATTCCCACGGGAACGAGAACTACGCGGGTGAAACCGCGTGACGACCGTTAGTGTGGTCATAAATGCCGCAACAAAAGTTAGAAAAAATGCACGCGTATCCGAGCTGCAGGTCAATAGGTGTTTTCGTGTTGTCACGATATACTATTTCAAGGCTGGAGATATTGATATAAAACAGCGAGTAATAGTCGATGTTTATTGGTATTTTGCATACACAAGATTCTATTGAGCATCTTGTGCTTTATGATTTGGTACCTACTTGAATAGTAACGTGTCTTTTTTTATCATGATTATTTTGCCAAATTGGTAGTCGAGGTAAGACGGGGCAAAATGTTTGAGGCATGACAGGGTACTACCCCATCTTGCCACATGAAACTTTGTAAAGGATTTTATGATTTTTAAGGCTTGTAGGGCAAATGTATTTTTCAATTTCGGTAAATATTAAGGTACCTACTTATATATACCGCAACCTACTTATAAAAGGAAGACAAGTAGAGGGGAGTGGTCGAAAGAAGTTATTCAAAAGGCGGTAGAAAAAAATTTGACGTAGAAAAGCTGCGAGTTACGGCGTCCCACAATCTACTTAGCCAAAGTTAAGAGCAAAGGGAAGACTACACAAGAGGGAGAGGGATGGAGTGGATACTAGAGATAATTTTGAAAAGCAATCAGTATGCTGACTCAATCACAAATTTTAATGTGAAAAATTTTTTTGATCTCGAGCAAAATAATTTTTTCACATTAAAAATGGAGTGGATACTATTTGTAGTATCACCTGACCTGCACGGTCGACAAATACGGGTCCTCTGTGACGGCCAGGTTTCCTGTTTTATGCAGGTTAATGCCGGAGTACCATAAGGATCTGTGTTGTCCCCAACCCCATTTTCTTCTGCATATCAATGACATGCTTTCCCTCGGGAGGATTCATTGCTATGCAGACGATAGCACTTTGCACGGAAGTTACTCGGCCCGTCCAGCGGCAGGGAGAGCCGACGTTGAGAAGAATAGAGGGCAACTTGTGGCTGATCTTGACGGGGTCCTGGACCGCATTTCCCAATGGGGATCCTCGAACCTGGTAGAGTTCAATGCCCGTAAAACACAAGTGTGCGTTTACAGCAAAAAAATCCCCGTTCCTACCCTTACCCTCTCTTCAGAATACAACGATATCACTTGGGGACAATCTGGACATCCATGGCATAGACGTCCGGCCCGAGCTCAATTACAAATATTATATTGAGCGATGTATTGGGCTAGCCTCAAGAAACCTAGGAGTCCTAAACAAGGTGAAGCGGTTCTTTACGCCAAACCAGAGGTAGGTATCTGCTGTACAAGACGCAGATACGTCCTTGCGTAGAATACTGCTCTACTGCTCTCACCTTTGGGACGACTCCGCGAGGTAGGTACTTGCTTGAGGCGCTGGACTCTATGCAGCGGCGAGCTGTTCGCATTATTAACTGCCAGGAGGTTACGGAAAGTCTGGAGCCGTTGGCGCAGCGAAGAACTATTGCGTCTTTGGCTGCATTCTACCGTATCTATCACGGTGAGTGCTCTGAAGAACTCTTCAACCTAATCCCGGCCTTTTCCTTTCCGATCCCGAACAACGCGTGCTGAACAGAGATGCCACTCTCACACAGTGGAGAGAAACTTCGGTAGAACTAAACTACTCAAAAGATCGTTTCTCTGTCGAACCGTAAAAACCTGTAACGACCTGCCAGCGCATGTGTGGGAAACACATCCTCTTACAATCCTGGGTTCGTTTTTTTATGTGTTTTAAGAACAAATTTTATATGAATGTTAATATGATTTTTAAGCTTTATATTTACTGCAGATTTACTGAAACTGACTGAAAAAGTATGTTACGTTATATAATGTTCCTACAAAGTTCTCTCAAGTAAACATTTGCTAAAATTTATTTTATTTTTTATAAATGAATGCATATTCATACAATTAGTTACTCTTAAGAGGAATAAAATATAAAACCAGAACAATTATAATTTTACTTAACTGCATAGAATTCTGTCTTTAAAGATAGCGGTCTGTAAGACCGCACGTCCAAGGTAGTTTTAAAAAAAAGAACTAAAGTCTGTCTACAATTAAAGGCAAGTTCCTTCTTCTCATTCGCATTCTCGACCAATTGAAAGCAAGCCAAATTTTTTCACATGGTTTCATATAAAACACAGATAGGCACTTTAAATCGTCGTAGTTCCATACCCTAGTCATGGAACTAGTGTGATTGTTTTGCCCCAGGAAAATGGAACTAATTGGATACGGCGAAACGGCCGCTGGGTGATACATCGTCTTACCATAGCAACGAATGGAACTATGCAACTCAAACGGTTCTCAGATATATTATATTTAACTTTTTAATCGGATGAATGCGAAAATTCTCTATTTTCAATACAAATGCGGACAAGGCGTGTTCTTTAAAATCTTGGTCAAAAATATCGCTGTGAGAAAAATAAAATATTGTAACAGTAGCATCACAGTCTATCTGACAGTGTTTTGTACCTACTTTACGTAAAATAAAATCAATAATCTTTGCTGAAATATTTATTAGAATATTAAACTAAAATTTTAATACATTTTTTTTCACTTCACCAGTAATCATAATGGGTGTAAAAATACAAACATGTGGAGAGCCTTAACTAAAATACAACCGCATTTGAGATTAGATACAAACATCTCGTCAATTTTGGAAGACGTGTCATTACGCTAGTACCACTAAATTTAAAATTTCGTAAGTATTAAAGCGATCATACTTTTTGACTCCTTAAACTTGGGTTGCGCTAGCCATGGTTATGGCAGAGTCCGCTTGGAACCAAATCGTCTAATCTAAGATTTTATGTTAATCTACTGTCATTCCACTTCCACTCTAAAAGAATGCCATTTTCACGCTAGAAAAATAACATATATTTTGAGAATTTTGCTGTATGTTTTTCTCAAAGTAAATGACACTTTTAGCGATGTCATTCCATCAGCACTCGAAAAAAATACAATTATCACACAAAATAAATAACCTTCGTTTATTTCACAAATTAAATTAAATGACATTTAAGAGTGCCAATGGATATCGTAATAAATATCAGAATGGAGTTCCATTGCTTATATTTCATTGTATTAATAAATAAGCATGATCGTGTTCAATATTCATTTCGATTACATATTTAATAAGTACTAAAATTTCAGATATAGTTAAGTCTTTAAGAGTCGTTTTTTAATTAGTCTTTTATAAGTCTCTTCAGTCTAAAAGAAGGCTCAAATGTAAACCGGCTATCCCAATTTACGATTTTTTTACATCTAAGCGGTAGCAGTGACCACCTAAAACGTTTGTATGCGGTCTGTTTCTCATAAACGATTAACTATGACGGTTTTGTAACCCAATACAAATACCTGCTGTTCATACGATATCTTTATTACCTTTGGATAAGAACTGAGGTATGTCTTGTGAGTTAAACTAGAATTAAGCATGTGTTTATTAAATAAACTTAAACAAATCCCACTCACACACAGACACACTTGGTTTACACTCTGATTATTTTTGGGATAAAAGCAGTCATATTGGCAAAGTATATTTATTTCTACAAAAAAATTGGGTCTGACCACGACTGAATATTAAAAGTCGTACGACTTATGTACGTATGATTTTTAATACATACTTTTATATTAGTGTAGTAGGTAGGCCGACTTAGCTATTGCCTATTACTCAGTGTAGATAATATTTAAGAAAAGTCTACGTGTTTCTAAGTAAATGTGTTTAATATAAGTACCAAATTTGAGCTCAGTTATTTTCTTTAAGTATAAAATGTACATTCTACGTCTATAAAATAAATATTTTAACTTAAGTTATATGGAAGTAACTAAATTAAAATAAAAAATAATAATTTAAAAACTTAATTATAAAACCCAATAAGTAGAAAATTTAATAAATAAAGGACGGTGTCACAATTCTAACATGTACAGTGAGATAAACTATACTTCGCAAACCGTCTACGCAGATCCCACTAGAATTAACACTTGCGTAAACGGTTCGAGATCTAGTGATATAGCTTTTACGAAATTTTCAGGGCCCCAAGTCAAATGCATACATGGCTCGCAGAGTACCTAAGCGCCCTAAGTGACATTGGACTGCCCACATCTACAGAGGAAATTAGAGAGGTAAACGTGGGGTAGGATAAACTCTTGCCAGCAGCATCTACGACCTGGAAAAGCTCGCAAGAAGGAACTGGAATTATGGATTAAATTGTGAGATACCTACGTTCAGCAGCGAATTGCTATAGGCTGATTTTAGAAAGTCAGCAGTGGTTTGCTAGATTTCAGAAAGTGGCTGCCTCTTGTTCCTATTGAACGAGCGAACGATTTCTCACATACCAGGGGCGATAAGTGGCAGATATATCTTATACATAGTCGGGTAGTAACGAAATATAATGCAAATAATATAACAAACAGATTTTTGTATCAGACATTTTTATGTTATACGTAAGGTTTGCATGCGATCGGTGCCTTTTAGTTTCTAAAGTATAAAATATTAAAATGTCAACTGCATATGAATATAAAAATGATGCAAAGACTGCCAGCAAGTGTGGAAAATACTACGTTATTTCCACCTCTTGAGATATAGAGCCACTATTGATTAATATGTAGTAGATACTGGCCACTTAAAAAGCATAGTCAATTGTCGACAGAATCAGGGATTCTCATTTCAACAATTGTACACATTTTGATACATAAGCATTCAAAATACAGTTCTCTTGATTTCGAAACAGTAACGTTTTCATTAATGTATTTTCAAATAACACAGTCCATTAATTATATTGTGAAATGGCTAGGAAAATTACTTATGTTGCTATCGAAATCCATTAATATTAGAATAATCTTGATTGAATTGTTTAGATAACTGGTAGGTATGATAAGACAGAATACAATTCTTTTTAAACTGTAGGTTTGATTTTTCAGTCAGAAAAACACATCTCTAAATAATGTTAAAGAGACTCGGCAAATATAGGTCAAAACGTCCACCCGTGTCATGGGCCGACGACGTAGAAAAGATCGAAGGCAAGGCCGTATGCTGTGGCGTAATGGAAGAGGCTTAGGTCCAGCTGTGGACTGCCATAGGCTGACTAGAAATAAAGTTAAAAATTTTAATGTACCTGGTGTCACTCACACAATCACGACGAATCAAATGACACCTCGCATGTCAAAATCCGTCAAGCCGTTCAGGCTGTAGGACGTGACAAAGAATTATACATACATACATACATACATACATATATTATATCGAAAAACATTACCCTCCTGTCTTCGGCAGTTTGGGTAAAAAAAATGACAGTTGAGGGAACTTCCTGAATCGACTTTGGAAAGTTCAAGATTCTTTGAATGGGTTAACGTCTGCGGAGATAAAGTACCGAGAGTAGAATGGAATACTCATTAAGAAAGGAACTTAGGGCCTTATGATACTCGACACTCAAAAAATGCTTAAAATTTGGGCTATTCTTTAATATTGTCCTAAATCTAATTTTGAAAATAGTTGAATCTCACTGTACATGTTGAACATAGTAATGTGTTAACTATCTAAAACGATATTGATACTTAAAAAGTAAGTACATTTGGCGAATTAAATGCAAAAAATGCGTTCAATCAGACCTGAAAATCAGATCAGATCATTAACATCAAAACTGAGCAAGTTTACAAAATTTTAGAGAAACGTCTACTTATATGAAGTAGGCTTTCCTAGAAATTTTATAACTTTATCAGAACTGACTACTAAAAAATCAAAGAAAGTCTGGAATGGAAGAAGGCTTTTCTGTAAATTTTAATACAGCGATACAAACACCGTAACTGAAAAATACTCAAAGGAATTATACAAAAATTATCACTACTACTTGGAATGTATAAAATGTATTTTTTTATCTTTCGTATTATTATTAGTCAATAATTTGGCAAATATGAGCAATTTTTTCGTCAAGTAATTTTTAGCTTTGAATAAAATGTAGAAAAGAAATCGCAAGCACCTATTATACGCAATAACATAATATTTGGGATTAGCTGCTTTTAAAAAACAATTATTAAATTTCGATAGATGAGTAAAATGTTATTTATTGGACAATGTTTTGCTTTTTTGGCACTTAGGATTTAATTTATAAGTATATAATAGACATATAACCGTAATTCGTTCAATTTTGGTTTCTAAAAATATAATTATAAAAATATGGTTCGCTTTTAAAAAACGTTTTATACAAAACTTTCTTTTTAATTCTTATTTCGAATGCATCTGGCGTTCCAATAATGTATTGCTTGACAAATATGGCATACAACTGATCAGCCAATTTGCATGAAAAAGAACTGTACTCAACAAACATATACCATTTTTCATGTAACGATTTACAGTTGCATTTGTTGTTAAATTTTATAATTATCACCGTACAAGTGCATCAGGCATACAAAATTATGGAACATTTGTAATAGATCATTGCACTCATTATTTTTAATTGGAGTGTATTTTTTGAGATACCATCCCTATCTATTCTTATATTAAATGCCAACTAATATGACGCTGAATAGGACATAACTGTATGTATGTATTTATATTTTATACAAAACGTACTTATACAAAAATATTGACCAAATATTACGTCCTATACATATAACTATTATACCTACCTATTAGCTTCATTATGATATGTAGCTGTTTACAATCAAGTAATACAGGATTTATTAGTTGGTAAATGTAAGGCCGTGATCCGATTGACATGATTAACTAGCAAAGGCACTAAAAGCACTAGTTATTTCAACAACTGCAGTTGTTGAACTATTTGAATGTCAATCTCCTAATTGCAACAACTACCTAGTTGAAGTACATCCTTCTCCTAATATCAACAACCAGTGTTGTTGAAGTATTTTAATACCAATCTCCTAATTGTAATAACTACAGTTGTTGAACTAGTTGAATGTGAATCTCTAGAATTTCAACAACTAGCGTTGTTGAACTATTTGAAAGTCAATGCTTATAATGAAAATATTATTAAAATACAGCTGTGTTTACAATAATCTGATCGATAAACTATCATATCTACACAGCATTGAGAAATTAACCAATAGAAATTACCTTGATTTCTTTCTACATTTCATCTTTCAAAGGTCCTGAGTTGTCCTTCTTATTCCTTCTATTTCTTCTGTGTTTACTGTTTGAGAGAATTTCGTATGCTTGCTGTATCTCCATGAAGCGTTCTTGGGCCGCCCTGCGTCCCTTCTCGTCTTTAATTTTGTCTGGATGATTTTCACGAGAAAGCTTTCGCCAAGTTGATGTTATTTCTTGCTGGGAAGAATCCGGCCCGACACCGAGTACCTTTGTGATAAAGATTCAATACAAATGTGGTCTATACTTTCTAATTAGGTTTCAGCTCAGTTTCATTTTAAAATATACAAGTCCTAAACTAAACTCAACTTAAGAAGGTGGTCGTTCAGATTAGTGGCCAAACAACTCACATCAACTGTCGTGACTTGATCAGATGTAGTCGAATCTAGAAGTGCTTTTTATTAGTATTATTATTTCCCCACCCTTATAATAACGGGGCTACAGAATCTGGTGTGGGAAAAGCATATCTTTGGGCAACAACTGGTGATCACTGCTAATAGTCAATCCTCAATCAAATAATCAAGTAGAGATTCCACTCCCGTACAGTGGAGAGAATCTTTACCAGAACCGAGCGATTCCGGAGATTGATTCTTTGTCAACCCTTGAAAACTCGGAACACTATCAACGCATGTGTATCCCTCCTCTTACAACCCCGAGCTATTCAGGCGGGGCATTAAGATACACAACACTGTACGGACAACTTCAAGGCAACTGTCAATAAGTCTTATAGACTACAATATTGACCCTGAACTTGCAAGATGATACCACAAACTTGCAAGACGATCAAAAACAACCCACAATGAAAAATTAAACGAAAGGCCACTGAAAAGCAGAATTGAAAAAAGCACCGAGTGCAATTAAAACGTAACGCTAAGAGGAAAATGGACAGTCGAGTTAGACATTACCTTGTAAGCATTTTGTTCACCATGAGGATCGGAGAGGTTTATAATCTCCTTCCACACCTCGTACCAGCCATGGTGCTGAGCGTACATGTATGTGTCGATCAGAGATTGTTTCACGTCCAGCCACCTTCAACAAACAATGTAATTATACATGATGATCGATGGTCCACCGTTCTTTAATTGCAACAAATCAGACTTTCGTTTCGAGTGATATTTTTCTCATACTTACCAAGGGCTGGTAAAGAAGTGATGTATAGCTTCGTATATAGGCACCTCGTCACCTTCGCTGTCTGTGATTGTACCATGGAAATACAGGTAACTGCACCACAGGCCAATGTACAGGCAGGCACACAAACCGAGTATCGTTATTCGTCTGAAAGATATTTACCGATATAAGTACAGTCAATTTATGGTTCTATCAGCAGGCCAAGCGTTCTAGAGGTCAGCTCGCGTTCATTGTGTTGTATTGCGTTACATAGATATGCTCATACAGGAGACGTTCGAGCGTGCAGTACGTGAGCAAGTGCATGATCGAATTCAGAATGTGAACACGGAACGTCTGAATGCTTGACTGCTCCCTGTCTGATAAAACCTTTAATATGTCATCCCAGCTAATGGATGCCTACCACAGGACATAGGGTCTCAAGGCTCTCTACAACATCCTCTCTTGTACTTCCAACTACGAGTACATCACGCGACTTTTGTAAGATCATTACTCTTTACATTGGCAGTGTGGCAGAATAAATAACCGATTCTGGCCCAGTGACCAGTGGTCTGATCGTGTTTTACTAGGAAACATTCCTTGTTTAGCTACATAATAGGTAATGCTTTGGGAAACCAAGTAAGTTATGAGAATATGTTTGTACATACACACATAGTAACGCCTTTATCCCTGAAGGTGTCGCCAGAAGCATACCTATACCCACATAGAATCTCATATTTTGAGAATCTGATATTATGCGAATAAGGGAGTGCTCCTGTGGCTTTGAACTCAATATCATGTTGGCATGCAGTACTCACTTGACAAAATGTTTCTTCCTGGGTGTTCTCCTCCACTCTTTGGAGAAAGAGTCAAAAACCAGTGCAGCTGCGAGGACCATTAGTGTGAACCATATGGACTCATCGTAGACGTAGTAACGAATGGGATAGGCCGCGTATGCCGCAATTAGGGGCCATTTGAGCTTGCCCTGTTCACGACCAATGTTGCCTACCGTCCATACGCCTGAAAGACCATTGTTGGATTAGACACCATCAACCAAACACAAACAAAAAAAAAACAAGATGTTTGTCTTGTTTTTTTTTGTTTGTGTTTGGTTGATGGTGTCATGGAACAAGACAAACATATCAAAAAAAGAGCCGGTAATTCTTGCCTAGGCATAAATTTGCAGATTTATACTTGATATTTTAAAATTAAAAGAAACACAATACCCCACACCAAGAGATAGACAAAAAACTAGGTTTGGGGAGATCTCCAAATATTGTTTTTTACTACTTGCTTTTTAGTTTTTGGATAAACTATAATAAAAAACCCTTAAAACTAAGTTGGCACAAACAAGAAAATCGCAGATAAAGCTTGTTTATAAAGACATTATAGCTCTCCCCTTCCTCTACTCAGCTACAAATTTTCGTTTGTATGAAATAAATTAATCAAAGAGTTTGAATATGAGCATTATTTTAAGAAGTAGGTAAATAAGAATTCATGTTCTCACCTATAGCAGCTGCCAATGGTATGAAGAGATTGAGATATTTCAGATTGATGCCCCAGAAACTATCGGAGGGTATCGCGACCATCACCATCTGGGCCCACGAGTAGCCCACCATCAGCATACCAGTGAACCGATTCATTGAGAATGGTGGCTGAACAACAAAGAAATAATATTTTTAAAACACAACACTACTCGGCAGAAATAATTACTTACACATACTTCAGAAAAAAGTGCACAATGGTGCCATGAACAGAAAGATCCTCTTATGTTTTATTATTACAATTTTTTTTAATCGAGTGTAATTCCAATTCCATTGGATATCTCAATTTTGGCAGGTGTGGTTCGCCTTTATAAGTTGTTAGAAGCAGCCTACTGTTATTTTTTTATTTCTATTTATTGGAAGTGACTACTGCCTGACCTATTTTCTCTGTATTTTATTTTACCAATCAGCAGGTGCACCACTTGCAGGTTAGGACTATAAGTACATGTTGCTGGACCCCTTACATCATTTAGTTGATGAACGAAATGGACAGCAGAACAGGGGCTCGGATCATCCGCTCGGCATAACCGGTGTCCCCCACAAGAAATACATCATTTAGTCAATGTTTGTGTTCTATAAAAAGTAAGGTAACTGCTCCTATTAAACAAGTTCACCCTTATAGCACTAAGCGTAGATAAATGAGTGAGATCCAAATGTGTACATAATACTCATTATTATTTTTGAATCTTTATTGCATATTATATAAACCTACTCAAATAAGTTGCAAGTCCCATACACCCACACACCCCACAGTGTTTCCATCTGTACCATGATACGAATCTCACTCTAGCACTGTGAATCAATGAAAAGCTAAGAAAACGGTCTCAATAGTAATCTATTTTCATCTCTTACTGATTTGCCTGTATTGAAAATTAAAATGGCTGTGGTCACAAGTAGCCACAACATCTACCCATGACCATGGTGAGTACAGCTTGGCAAAAAAGAGAAGAAAATAATGGAGGAGCCACTCTGCTGTTCATATGGCATCCCGTTAAAAAGAACCACCAATCAGTAGCCAGTTGTCAACAAACGTCCATAAAACCCACCAATCAAATTGTATAACGTCATTGACTGACAGACTTATATGTGACTTTATTGGCAGCTTTTTGACAATGTAGCCAGTCAGCAAAATATTAGTTCTGTTTCTAGACTTTTTTTGCAAGCTGTAGGTGGTTATTTTAAATTGTGCAAGTTTAAAACCATTAGTCCGCCTAATGTTTAAAGAAATATTACATTACTTTAAACATTAGGTGGACTTCATTATTATTCTTGTTGGAAATATCTGCTCTTTGATCTCTCAACCCAATTAGAAGTACTAATGCAAAAATCTACTCTGAACTATGAATTTAGCACAATCATTGAACATTGACCTACAATAATGTAGTTTCTCTAACATCATCATAAAAGACCTAATATATTACTTGTTTATAAACTTTTAGCAACTCACAATTTTGCATACATGTCATATAACAGTCATTATTACAAGAACATTGCTTTTAACACATTGAAATAACACACAGCACTCTGTTTGTAAAAAAGTGCTGTTTCAATGATCATTTTTCAAGCGCATCTATCAAGATATTTAGAACCCTAGCAAGCTACTCTACAGAGCTGCCGGTAACAATCTTTGTGATTCTTCCCTTTTTCAATTTGTGCATATTACAAAGAATACAATTTGCAAACAAGATGTTTTGCCTCCTTAGACCTGTGCCACAAGAACCATTTGCCACCATGACTTTATGGCATTTTAAAAGTAAGACCATCAGCAATCGAGACAATTATCAATATTGATTTTTTTCCACACGGACATTTAGCTGGCACAGACATTTTACAATCATGTGCTTCCGAACCTAACCCTAATGAAGTCATATTTGCAAAGGAAAACTCAAAATAAAACCTTTCATATACTTATATGTATGACCAGTGTGATACAGTAAGGCAAGGCAAGTCACCGTCAAAAATGATGGCATATTTGGGCAACATTCAAATGTGAATTGTTTGTTTTCCAAATAAAGTACCTATGAAAGGTCCTGTTAACTGTCTGTCCTTATATTATTTCATAGTTACAGTTTACTAAAAATATAAGTAGGTACAGTCTACTCTTATTTCAACCATCATCAAGCATTTGCTAGGTCTTCTTATCTAACCAAGGGGCAGACCCGTTCACCTGACAAGTCTCTCTTCTGCTATCCCTATGAGAACTTGAGAAGCATCATTTATGTTCAGCATTGTAACACAATTCACTATAATCAACTTCAAGTAATGAATCCAATTTTTTAGGTTGATGTGTGTAATTTAGATATTTGTACTTTTAGCCTCAGCCAAGCATGCATGCAAATTGGTATCTTCTGGATGATGAACAAGAGCAAAAAGTAATTAGTTAGTCACAGTTTAATCACTTCCAATAATGATAATAAGTTAGTCACAAGTATGTTCAGGCAGCATTTGGCTTCTAATGATGGTAAGTATTGGAACTAATGATGGTATGATATGGAATGTAATTGAAACTTAACACTTTTATACAAAGTTAAGCTCAAACATAAGTATGGCACAATACGAGAAAGTTCCATAAAGATGTATTAAAAATGGTACCTACCTTCTTGCTCTTGGACATTCTGTTGACAAGCTCCTCCATATGCTTCGGATCTTCGTTGGCGTCTCTTACATACCTAGGAATGCGGAATATTTCACCTAGCCAGCCAACGCCGAAACCTCCCAAAGTTGTCCACCACACAAACGCATGTCTGTCTCTTTTCAGGTAGAAATGATGAACCCCAAATAAACCACCGAACAGCCATAGCAAATACGTTATAATAACCGACTTTTTACCCTGGATAGTTTCTCCTGTTTTAGCCATTTTATTGTAGTTTCAAATGTATGTCAGGAATAGGAATTTCACTGAATTTCAAACTACAACATTTAGAATAGAAGGACTGAATCATTACTTGACTAATTTTGAAAATGAAATTAAATTACCACGTATACGTTAACTGTAAATTTGTAATTTACAAGACTCGACAAATTTTAAAAAAGTCAACAATTCTATTTGACGCGACTTTACATGACGTGGGATGAAAAACGAAAACGAATCACAAACAACGTGAAAATTTATATAGAGAGGGGACTTCAACAAGTTGTTCCATAGATAGAGTCCGGACCGAAATAAAATACATCACAGAGTTCTACCTAGTTTTTAAATACTAGTGGCTGGTACAGGTACCTAGTATTAAAATTTGTAAAGAGTATTGAATTGTGATTTAAGAATATGAACACAGTTTGTATGGCAGCCTGATAATACTGACGAATGTAGCTATACTGAGAAATATATGTACTCAGAATACAGCGCTATTTTTAATAAGTAAAAAATGCACTTGAGTTATTATTATTAGAACGTTTAAAATTAATACGGCTTATACGCTCACCACCTATTATGTGGACCATAAAGCTATTAAATGAAATGTGGGCTCATATTATGGCTTTGCTTCCCCTTTGTCTATAAAGGCGTGACTATAATGTTTTAAAATCTTAAAACAATATATAAAATCTTATAAAGGGCTAGCGAAGCGACACGGTCAAACTGCAATTGTCATGCACGTTAAATATCATGTGTACATATACGTCGATGCACACACACACATGCAAAGAAATCACGCACACTGAAGCAACTTCCATTCATATTCCCCCTGAATGACAATTGCCAGTTTGACCGTGTTGCTAGCCTTTAACATTCAGCTGAAATGATGAATTTATTTTTAAGACAAAATAGTCTGTAACTAAATTAGCATTACCTACTTATTTACTTATTACTACTTTAACATAATAAAAAAAAAATTGCGTGTACTTAGTGTACACACGTAAGAAGTGAAACTTCTTCATAAACTTAATTTTCACCTCACCTTAAATTAAGTCAAAAAGTACAAAAGTCCAAAAGTCCAAAAGTCCAAAAGTCCAAAAGTCCAAAAGTCCAAAGTCCAAAGTCCAAAAATCCAAAAGGCCAAAAGTCCAAAAGTCCCAAAGTCCCAAAGTCCTAAGGTCTCAAGGTCCCAAAGTCCCAAAGTCCCAAAGTCCCAAAGTCCCAAAGTCCCAAAGTCCCAAAGTCCCAAAGTCCCAAAGTCCCAAAGGCCAAAAGTCCAAAAGTCCCAAAGTCCCAAAGTCCCAAAGTTCCAAAGTCCCAAAGACCCAAAGTACCAAGGTCCCATCTAAAAGTCCAAAAGTCCCAAAGGCCAAAAGTCCAAAAGTCCCAAAGTCCCAAAGTCCAAAAGTCCCAAAGTCCCAAAGTCCCAAAGGCCAAAAGTCCAAAAGTCCAAAAGTCCCAAAGTCCCAAAGTCCCAAAGTCCAAAAGTCCCAAAGTCCCAAAGTCCCAAAGTCCCAAAGTCCCAAAGTCCCGAAGTCCCAAAGTCCCAAAGTCCCAAAGTCCCAAAGTCTAAAAGTCTAAAAGTCCAAAAAGTCCAAAAGTCCAAAAGTCCAAAAGTCCAAAAGTCCAAAAGTCCCAAAGACCCAAAGTACCAAGGTCCCATCCAAAAGTCCAAAAGTCCAAAAGTCTTAAAGTCCCAAAGTCCCAAAGTTCCAAAGACCCAAAGTACCAAGGTCCCATCCAAAAGTCCAAAAGTCCAAAAGTTCAAAAGTTCAAAAGTTCAAAAGTCCCAAAGTCTCAAAGTTCCAAAGTCCCAAAGACCCAAAGTACCAATGTCCCATCCAAAAGTCCAAAAGTCCAAAAGCCCAAAAGTCCAAAAACCCTTAAATGACATGCTATCCCTGGATAAAGTACTCTTAATTCGAATCCACCGTGGTGGGGAACAGAACAAACATGGCGCGTAAATTTTTTTCCAACGCCGATAAAGAAGTTTCACTTCAAAAATACTTTCATTTCTGTTGTGCAGTTATAAGGAGAAAGCTAGGAAACTTATTATTTTACAAAATACTCGTAAGAAGAAAATTGATAATTAGCCGAGGGCGAAGTCTGGCTTTAAGTAGAATGAAATAAATTTCAATGGCTCACAGTTCTGGCTATTCTGCCAAAATCTCATCAATATTAATTTCATATTACTTTTTTTAAGAGCTGTATTTATTCAATTATAACATGCAGATGTAATAAAGCCTGAGCCATTTCCTGTTCCTGCCTAATCAGTTTCGTCAGTGGCGTATTTGTAGGGTGGCAATGGTGGCAAAATGTCACAAGCCCCGGAACTAAAGGGGCCTCCGTCCGAGGGCCAATGGAAAGAAATTAAATTCTTTCATACTGTTTGGATGTAAGGGACCGGTCCCAACCGTATTGTCACCTGCACGGTACCCACGTGCGTAGTTGACGTTGGGTTTGTGTAGCTGTGAAAAACCAAAACTAGTGGTAGATAACAGCTACAGAATCGGGCCCGGGGCGATGATCGCCACTGCAAATGGGGACTAGTAGGTGTCAAGTAGAGTATAGTGTATGCAACGTGGTTCAACACGTAAACCGGGAGACTTGTATCAGTACTGTGACAGGCGTGGGGTTCTGGTGACCATACCCGGTGCAACACGGGGGCCCTTCCGTTAGTCGGAAAGGCCACAGAAAACATATCTGGGTTGAGCCAAAATAATTGTACATTTCTCACATGACTCGAGCGAAAAGTTTCTCACAAAGGTGCCTACACACTATTTTTATTGTTTTCACTCCAGAAGAAAAATAGGTCAACTAGGTAAAATAAAATTCTAGCAAAGAGGTAAAAAAAAACAAAGTATAAATTTAACCAATGTTATTTTACTATGGAAAAATATGATAAGTTAAAATTAGGTTAGCGTAACCGTGAGAAACATTCCTTTGAAAAACATGAACAGTGTATCCGTTCCTTATTTTTCGACCGTTACTCACAGGTGCAACAAAATGGATATTTTATAGGATATCGACCAAGATAACTAAAAACTGTATGTTATAGTTAGAAACACGTTTCTAGTAGTTTTATGATTACTTTAAGTACTTACCTTAATACTTTGTACTAGCATTTTGTATAATTAATACTTACTTTTCTTACTAAAAGCAGCGTTTCTCACGGAACTTTTTCAAAATTGGTCACAAACGTCTCAGTTAAACCGTTTATAACTTTCACAGATAAAAGAAAAGTTCCTGTTTTCTTTTCAAATAATGTTCTCAGATGTAGTCAGCTTTGAAAAATATAACGAAATGACAGATTTAACAATTAAACTATAGTTTTATTAGCCTTTTTCACAACCTCCCATAGGTAAGAAATCGAGATTTATTCACTTTTAATTTTTTTGATAATTTAGGTATCAATTGAACGATTTGACTTAGTTTCATTTATACTTCTGGGTACTTCAGGTTGTAGTTTCTTTTCATGGAGTAAGGAGATGGACATTTTACAAATGTATTCACGCATAAATTTGAAAACTGGTTTAAATTATAAAAAAAATATAAGAATACATTCCAGTGTCCAAATAACTTTTAAATTAGAATATAATGAACTATCAAATTTTAAAAAATATCGTTGAATAATAAAAGAATTAAATACAATATCATGCATCAAAAGCGGTGGACACAATATTTTATTCAAATGTACAATTATTTTGGCTCAAATCTATCTATGTATTGTGTATCAGCTTCAATTCAACCACACAGACATAGAGAAAACTAGCTCCTTACCCACTGCACTGCCGCGAATGTCAGCCCACCTTAACGCATCTCTTTTTTAAACACCATGGCCACTACCATGGTGTTTAAAAAAAGGCAATTCTGGAAGGTCTTTGTTACAGCGGCCGTACAAAGCGCAATTTAAGGCGGAGTTCACCAACATCGTGGACTCCATGTTATCCTAGACACCATCTTTCACTAACTGAAGACCGCACGGCCGTCATGATCCTGACGAAAATATAAATACTCCGCACTAACGATATATCGTACTTGTGTTTCCCCGACTAATTTAATCAAGATGATAGTTGAGATAAGGCCGGAGTGTGCGCATTCGTCGGGGTTGACCGGTGGCGCTGCATGGAGAACCTTTCCATTTCCGTCACTTGGCTCTACATGGATCATGGCGCCATGAGCCTGTATAACATGTGTTCCTGTTCCCGTGCCATACCCACACTAGAGAAACCGAAAAAAGGAGTCTGTTTTAGTATCTCAGTGAGAGGACACATGACGCACGCGTTCCCTCTCTCCCATGGTCTGACCCAGATGGTATGCGGGCCCTCACGAATACCGAGCTGGTCAGATCATGTACCCACTCTCATGGAACTGTACATATTGCTGTCGAGTTGTCCAGCTTATATATTATGTGTTGGTGAGGGGGGAGGGGCTACAGGGGTACCTATTACGAACACTATAGTGATGACTCGTATGCAGGTGAGATCTCTTACAAGTGCAGTAGATGAGTAAAGTTAGTAGGGCGATTATGGCACTATTCGAGAGCATACTGGGACTGCCATTGTGATTACTTTGCGGCCGTCCCGTGACGTCAGCTCTGCTTTACGGATAGAGTTTTGTCGGATAGCTAAATGAAGAAATTAATGCAAAAATTAAATTTATTGTGAAAATTCCAATGACTACCCTAAGCGACTTCCCATAGATAATTGTAGTTTCGTCTTTGTGAGCAAATAATACAGGCAAATTGCTTTTCTTAGTAATTTTAGTAAAAAAAATATTCCTTAGATTCGTGTGACGCTTTCCACCATTTTTCTGTACAAACTCATAGGGAGAGGCCGCACTTGCGGTTATCGCGGCGGTTTCTAACCTCAAAATGTCAAAACATTGACCTGATTTCATTCATTTTGACAGTTTGATGACATTTTGAGGTTAGAAACCGCCGCGGAAAAACGCAAATGCGACCTCGCACATAAGGCTGATCAATTAACATCGTAAAGCTAAGATAGTCCCTGAATTAATTGTAATGTTTTATATAACAGTTGAATCCCGGAGCTTTCAACCGCAGTCAGTGGTAGCGTTCGTAGGCTGGTGTAGTTCTTTAGTCTTTAAAAGTTTGTTATAGCATCCATGCAGGATTTCCACACGTAAAAAACCGCTTCAGTTTTCCAACTGAAGCGGTTTTTTACGTGTGGTTCCTGCATGCAGTTCAATTTTTATTAATTACTAGCTGACCCGCGCAACTTCGTTTGCGTGATAAATGAACAACCGCTCGACCGATTTTGTGCAAACTTCACATAAACCATCTACTAAATAGTCCGAACAAAGCCTAAACATTTGGCTTGGATAGGTGAGCCCGTTCTTGAGTTATAAAATTACAACGAAAAGTGGCATTGATTTTTATATATATAGATTAATTATTTTATTATTTAAGTTAATCCAAAAAATTCCAATTTTTATTGGAACGAAGTTCCTTATCGCGCGTTGTGAAAGGGGGCTAGACGGAAAAAATTCTCACGAAAAGTTGTAACGACACTTTTTTAACCGACTTCAAAAAAGGAGGAGGTTACTCAATTCGGCCGTTTATATGTTTTTGCTATAGTATGGAGGGTAGAGGTACCTCTACCCTCCTTTAATATGGGGGAAAGGGGGGAGGGGGAAGGGGGGGAGGGGGAAGGGGGGAAGGGGGAGGGGGGGTAATAAAATGGGGGTTAATAATAAAAAAAATATTATTATTATTAAAAAATAAAATTTTATTACAATTCCTTCACTAATTGGAACGAAGTTCCTTATCGCGCGTTGTGAAAGGGGGCTAGACGGAAAAAATTCTCACGAAAAGTTGTAACGACACTTTTGGTAGTGATAGTGGTAGTGATAGTGGTAGTGATAGTGATAGTGGTAGTGGTAGTGATAGTGGTAGTGGTAGTGTTAGTGGTAGTGTTAGTGGTAGTGATAGTGGTAGTGATAGTGGTAGTGATAGTGGTAGTGATAGTGGTAGTGATAGTGATAGTGATAGTGGTAGTGATAGTGGTAGTGATAGTGGTAGTGATAGTGGTAGTGATAGTGGTAGTGATAGTGGTAATGATAGTGGTAGTGATAGTGGTAGTGATAGTGGTAGTGATAGTGGTAGTGATAGTGGTAGTGATAGTGGTAGTGATAGTGGTAGTGATAGTGGTAGTGATAGTGGTAGTGATAGTGGTAGTGATAGTGGTAGTGATAGTGGTAGTGATAGTGGTAGTGATAGTGATAGTGATAGTGGTAGTGGTAGTGATAGTGGTAGTGATAGTGTTAGTGATAGTGGTAGTGATAGTGGTAGTGATAGTGGTAGTGATAGTGGTAGTGATAGTGGTAGTGGTAGTAATAGTAGTAATGATAGTGGTAGTGGTAGTGATAGTGATAGTGATAGTGATAGTGATAGTGATAGTGATAGTGATAGTGATAGTGATAGTGATAGTGATAGTGATAGTGATAGTGATAGTGATAGTGATAGTGATAGTGATAGTGATAGTGATAGTGATAGTGATAGTGATAGTGATAGTGATAGTGATAGTGATAGTGATAGTGGTAGTGATAGTGGTAGTGCTAGTGCTAGCCAGGGGATGAACATGAACTCTACGAGCAACACCAAAGCAAATAGGAGTTTCGCTCTGTTCAGTTTCAGTCGCGCGTAAAGGTTACACGCACTCACTTTTTTTTATATTTGTTTTGTTTTTGTTTTTGTTTCTGTTTTTGTTTTTGCTTACAATAAAATTTTAAAATTAAAATAAAATTTTATTACAATTCCTTCACTTTAATCGAAAGGAACTTCGTTCCATTCGGGTGTCCCTTGACACCTCTCAAGTTTTTTGTTTCTGTTTTTGTTTTTGCTTACAATAAAATTTTAAAATTAAAATAAAATTTTATTACAATTCCTTCACTTTAATCGAAAGGAACTTCGTTCCATTCGGGTGTCCCTTGACACCTCTCAAGTTTTTTATTTTTATTTTGAAAAAGCCATTACAATTAACAAACCCATAATGTCATATTTAGGTACCAGTACAATAAAAATAAATACTCACGGACATTTTCACACAACGCTGTCTGATCCCAAAGTAAACTAGGAATAACCTGCTTGTGTTATGGGTATACCTATATACTTTTTAAATACATACATAATATGGCATGGAGAGGCACGGCGTATCTCTGGCTATTGGCCTAGACTAGACATCGCTAAAGCCTTTGATAGGGTATGGCATGCGTCGCTTCTTTCCAAGCTGCTGGCATATGGTTTATCGCCCCAGTTGTGCCGCTGGATGGCCAGCTTCCTGCACGGGCGACGTATACGGGTTCTCTGTGATGGTCAGGATTCCTGCTTTTTGCAGGTAAATGCCGGAGTACCACAGAGATTGGTATTGTCCCCAACTCTCTTTCTTCTGCATATCAATGATATGCTGTCCCTTGGGTGCATTCATTGTTATGCGGATGATAGTACTCTGCATGGGAGCTATTCTGGCCGTCCAGCGGAGGGGCGTGATGACGTAGAGGATAAGAGACGGCAACTCGTGGCGGATCTCGACCGGGACCTGGGTCACATTGCCCAATGGGGCTCAGAAAACCTGTTCGAGTTCAATGCCAGAAAAACACAGGCGTGTGCGTTAACAGCTAAGAAGTCCCCATTCCTACCCCTACCCTCTCTTCAGAGCATTACGGTTCCACTAAAGGACAACCTGGAGATCCTCAGTATTGACGTCCGGCGTGAGCTCAACCATAAAAACTACATAGAGAGTTGTATTGGGCTGACCTCGCGGAAACTTGGAGCCCTAAATAATGTGAGACGTTACTTCAAGCCACACAGACATGTTTACTGTATAAGACGCAGGTTCGTCCCTGCGTCGAGTACAGTTCTCACCTTTGGGATGACTCCGCGAGGTACTTACTAGACGCGCTTGACGCTATGCAGAGACGTGCTATCCGAATAATTAGTTGTCCCGAGGTGACGGGAGACCTCGAACCGTTGGCGCAGCGAAGAACCATAGCGTCTTTGGCTGCCTTCTACCAAATGTATCATGGCGAATGTTCTGAAGAGCTCTTCAACCTGATCCCACCATCTCCTTTCCGATCCCGAACAACGCGTGTTGGGCAGAGATGCCACTCATACACAGTGGAGAAAATCCTCGCCAGAACCGAGCGTTTCAAAAGATAGTTCCTCTGTCGAACTATAAGAACATGGAACGACCTACCCGCACACGTATTTCCCTCATCTTACAACCCGGGTTCTTTAAGAGGAGCGTGTAGAGGCACATAGCAGAGCCGCCAACTTGAGGACCACTGTAAGAAGTGGCCCCCAATCGCTAGATGCGCCACGGCTTTCCATCAGGCTGGTGGCGACGTCAATTTGGCGAGCTGAACATAAAAAAAAGCATAGAAACACCCAGACTCTTGAGACAAACATTTATGGGTCTCACAAATATTTGTCTCCGCTGGGAATCAAACCCACGACCTGCAGCGCCGCAGGCGGTATCACTACCGACTGCGCCACAGAGGCAGTCATGTTTTGTTATACCACAAAGGTATTAGACAAGCTTACAACTCACCAGATTTAAAGTGGTTATGGTTACCGTAGCATAATGAAAGTTTGCGACACCAGCACCAGAGGTATGCACCATACCCAAAAATTTTAATTCCGATCCACTTAGTCTAGGGGCAGTATTACCTCTTTAGTAAGCCATATATTTGGAGATAGGAAGCTATAATAAATGTACTTAATTAATTAATAACAGATATATTAATTAGTGTCCGACCGAAACTGGTTTTCCAGCCGAAACCGAAACCGAAACCGAACTTTCGGCCCCAGGGTCAGTTTCGGCCGAAACCGAAACCGAAACCGAAACTGACGTGTTCATTATGAAAAAAAAAACCAGCCAAGTGCGAGTCGGATTCCCGCACAGAGGGTTGCATTACAAAAATTGGGTACAAAAATTACGTTTGTTGTGTTGATGCTTGTTTCTGATTTTAGTAGGTATATTTTGTTATAGCGGCAACAGAACAAGGTGAGGTGGTGGTGGTAGTGTCTCTAGACATCGCCGGCGCTTTCACCTTGCCCTGGAGCTGCGTTTGGGAGGCGCTTATTTACCATGGAATGCCTCCATACCTCTGTCGAATTGTCGGGGCCTATCTTTCCGAGAGGGCCATAACTTACCCGAGCTGGCTAGGGCAGGGTCGGCGAGATGTGTCGTTCGGTATTCCATAGGGATCGATCTTAGGACCGCTTCTGTGGAACATCCGTTACGATTGGGTGCAGCGTGGACCGTTGCTCAGAGGTGTCGGCGTAAAGTGTTACGACGACACCCTCATTACCGCGCGAGGAGCAACGCACCGAGACGCAGTCCTAAGGGCCACCTGCGGGATCCAGATTACTACTCATTCGCGCTAAGTTTGCCGCTGGCGTACAGGACGGTGTAGAGGTGTAGTATGGGAGACGACCGGCAAACTTAGAGCAAACGGGGAATACACATAGGGGGCGTCAGCATCGGCATCGAGCTCTCGATGACGTATCTGGGGCTCGTACTCGATAGCCGGTGAAACTTCGGATACCATTTCCGAAGATTGGTCCCATAGCTGAGGGAGAGGGGCATCAGCCGAACTCTCGCGGTTGTTGCCCAATATGAGGAGACCCAACGCTCCCTGTAGGAGACTGTACCTTGGGATCGTGTTGAGCATGGCCCTATACTGGGCCCCGTGTGGGCGAAGATCCTGATGGCTAGCAATGCTGCAAGATTGCTTAGCCCGCAGAAGGCGATGGCTGTCAGAGTGACAAGGGGATACCGCACGATCCCAGTTGAGGCGGCATGTCTTCTAGCCGGGACTCCTATATGGGACCTGAAAGCTCTTCCTGTGAGCAGGTCATGCTCGTGAAAGAGACGGCGGGGAGAAAGCGGGAGAGAACTCTCTCATCCGAGTTCTTCAGTCTGCGGCGGCGCCCCATACTATCAGCTTCCATGACCGGGGGCCTGAGGACGGTGACGGGGCTGCTCACCGTCCTTACAGAAGCAGGCCTTAGACAATAGCGTGACGTGAGAGACTCGTGCACGCCCCCCTCGAGAAGCCGGATAGCAACTGAACAACCCCCAAAAGACGCGGCCGCAGTATGCATCATTCCGAGGCTTAGATCATCTAACCACAGGATGCGCCTTACTTAAGCATTGTTTTCTGCCATTGCACATGACCATTTGGTCTTTTGGCTTTATGAAAAGCCTGTACATCAGTACATAATTTTATATGATTAAACTAGTACATTACATTGTAGTTGACTGTACAATAACAATTAACACACAACAGCCATTACGCGTTTGTCGATAAATACATTTTTAAATGCAATGAAATTTTATATGTCTTTGTGTTTCCCCCTTCATTTGTATGAAAACTGGCAGAATATTTTTGTATGCGGTGGTTCGCAAAGGCTAGTCCCGTGTTATATGGTCTAAGTTCCGAGGGCATACGCGTGGCTTTTAGTCGTTAGGACAACTGTACAGTGAATGACCAATAGACAGACAGAAGGCTAGGCTTCATGTTTCGTTTATAGGGTCCCGCTTTAACCCCTCCGTGTGAGGGTACGACGCGCACTTGGCCGGTTATTTTTTAAGTAGGTGCAGCGAGTTCCACCAAGTGCCATCAATCAACGGAATAAATCGTCTCAAGTGTTCATTTTAGAAATATCTCCACCTAAAGATGAGTTTCTTTATTTTACGTGTGGAATTACTCATAGTTGCTATTGCGAACTTCTAGAAGTACATAACTAAAACTGGACAACAGTGAGCCGGACTAGCGCACGTAGGGTTCCGTACAAGAAAAGCGGCAAAAAATCACGTATGTTGTATGCTTTAATATTATTTATTTGTCTATTTGTCACAAGCAGAGCCAGGCACTCAAAATTGATGAACACGTGAGTTTCGGCCTGGCCGAAAGTTTCGGCCCATTTTGGCCGAAACTGAAACTGCGGCCGAAACTCGATTTTTTGGCCGAAACTGGCCGAAACCGAAACTTCGGTCGGTCACGAATATTAATGTCGCACCGACCTGCCTATTTCATTTTTGAGCAGATTTATAAGTTACCTTTATTTTTTAAACGCTCGTGGCCCGATTTATATAAACAATCACTGCAGTAAGCAACTTTTACTATTCCTTGAATGGGTGACCACTCTTTGATATTTCATAGCAAGCGTTTCCGTGCTTTGGAAGGCACGTTCAGCCGTTGGTCCCGGTTACCAGTAAAATGACAGTTGTTAAGCTAAGTTGAAGGCCTAATGGGTGGCCTGAAAAATTTCAACAGCAGATAGTCACAACCTGCACCTGTGCGTTCCAACACAGCAATACGGCTCACCAAGTATAATTGTGTATAAATGTCCAGGAATATGTATTATTCATTTATTTATTTTAATCGCTTCTTTTTCTTGTCGGCATGATACAGAAATAATTATCACAAAGTCAATAGTATTCTCTGTCTACGCTGTAATCAATGACCATTGTAGTGAACTAAAAATATATTGAATACCAATTACACGATTTACGCCTTCCAAATATTTTTCAAGTAACAGGTATTTACACTTATGGTGTTACTCTAAATTCAATCTGACACTTTAAAAAAAGTGTTGCCAGCCAGTTTAAATAACAGACGATATTCTCGCTAGGCTCAGCTATACCAACTAAAAAGCTAAACATTACGGTCTGCTGCTTACATGAAATTACTTTCGCTGACTGTTCTATAATGGAGAACTTCTAATTCACTAACGATATTCAGTTGCTCGTCTGCAGTAATGACAAGAATCATAAATCATAATGTTTAATAATTAGTGTTTAATAAATAATCAAATATTTCTGATACTTTTAAATACTTTTTAAAAATAGCTGTACCAATTTTAAAACCGTTTATGAGTTCCTGGCAAAAATGAAACAAAAAATTTGTTTTAAAATAATATCATTTTATCATAAAATTTGTTAAAACACATGTTCGCGAGTGCAAAAGTCGGTGACCCCGTTCAAGTTATAGCATAGATAGGAAATAGAATTAAACAGATATTGAGTAACTATTGGTAATACAAACAGCAGGAAAGTAATATTCAGTAATGATTTCATTATACCGAAGTAATGTTGTTTGTGCTGTTGTAAGGGAAAAAATAAGTTCGCTAACGAGCTGCATGATAGAAGGTAAAATATCCTATACGTACTGCTTTGATTCTACATAAATGTGTCAACTTAAAATAATGGAAATGAAAATTAATGAAGGTCAATGCTAGTATAATTGGTTGATTTTTTATGCAGTTTGAGTTTTATTTATAAATTAATGAAAGATTTAAATTGACTCATAGTTAAAATGAAGTAAAAGCTGAACCCTTGCTAAAAAAAAATTAAATGTTGTCGACATGTCCATTCTAATCATACATCCGGAAACTAGGGCTACCAACCAATATCATCGACAACGTTCCTTGTCAAACTGTTTTTTTTTTCTACAGTCAGCAAAAAGACCTCAATCAGAAAAGACATGGTGTGATCATTCATCGTGTTTTCTTTTTCCTACTATATTTACGCAGTCAAGTGACTGTGTAGTTTTAGTGTTGATATTTATTGTTATTATGTAATGCATTACTGTTTAACATGCTCGAAATGTAAATGAAATACTATTTGAAGCATTTTTGGATAGTACTCATCGATCGCGTCATCAAATAATATTATCCACTACATAAATCATGCTTCATGAAAATTTTAATTAGATTTACGTTCCTAAAGTGCAAATAATTTATTATATTTTAATTTATATTATATTTAACATCTTTCCAAAATGAATTACGAAGATTCTTCGGAGACGATCTATGGGACCCATGAAGATTCTCATGTAGTAATGTCAGAAAAGGTCCAATCGCTGGCAGGAAGTATATACCAAGAATTCGAACGTATGATAGCTCGTTACGATGAGGATGTAGTGAAAACGTTGATGCCATTGCTGGTCAATGTCCTGGAATGTTTGGACTCTGCGTACCAGACAAATCAGGAGCATGAAGTTGAATTGGAGCTTCTTCGAGAGGACAACGAACAGCTAGTGACGCAGTATGAACGCGAGAAGGCAGCAAGGAAGCATGCAGAACAGAAGGTGAGTGAACACTTAACAACATTTACATGCAGATAGGACCTTGGTCTGTCTTCCTTTGTTTTTGTATCAATAGATAGCCTTTGCAGTTTCAGTTCTATGCAGTACTTTGTGTAAAATACTTGTGTATTGTTATTGTTTACATTGTGTTTCTGATGTAGTGAAGACTTGAATTATTTTGATTAGTTATTGTGGAATGTGTAACCCTTTTTGTGGACTGAATTTCAAGGTGAACAAGATGTATGAGTAGATATTTGACATACTTAAAACCCATATACATGCATATAATTATGGTCCAGTAATCTGTATCAAGGTCGTACATCATGTGTTAATAACAAAGTGTACCACTTGTATAGTCCATTCCTGCCCGATCTGGCAATAATGGTCATGTTTTGACAACCATTGTATAAGACAGATGAGTAGAAAAATATAGTATGACAAATCATTGAATTTCTACTATCCTGAGTAGGTATTTTAAATGAAAATAAACTGTCATAAAGAAGTTATTTGGTGTCGAAATGCTTTTAAGAACACTTGTATGTCTCCAGGATACTGGAATATAAGCAGGGTGAATATTCAATTGCAAGTAACTATGGATATATAGGATCAAATGTGTTTGTTTACATTTTTGCACAAAGCTATTGAAATACAGTATAGTTGAGTATTTAATATTGTTGTTGACTAGGAAATATTGCTCCTCTGTTGTGTAGAGGTTGAGAACAAGAGCTATATAGTTTAATTATCAGCTTTAGACACTTAAGCTACATAGCTTTCCATTTGCAATGCGTGAGTGTTTATTGTTATTGCCTATATATATTTATTTTGATACCAATCATAAACATTATACAGTAACACTCTATTCTTATTGGATTTTCGTTTTATAGATTACCAATGCAATAGCGAGTCTTTTAGGATCATGTGTTGTTCTAAACAAGTTAAAACTTAGTTAGTTAAATACCAAAAAGAAGTCAAGTTAGTTTGAAAAATTCTAGTTCTACGAAATTGTCCATTTACTGTAGAAGATTATAGGCTAATCATAATGCTACTACTGAAGGGAGCAGACCTGAATGTCAGGGGTAACACATAAAATAATACACTATGAACCTGATTTCATAAATTTTTAAACATAGTTGAAAGCCCTAAGTGGCACTTATGGCTTGGTTTATTTTTATCTAATTGAAAAAAAAGGCATCATCATAACAACACAAATTTTGACAAATTTATTTAGTTTCTAAATGCCCCTAAAATGTCCTTTTTAGGGTTCCATACCCAACGGGTATAAACGGGACCCTATTGCTGAGACTCTGCTGTCTAAGCTATGTCCGATAACTAGACAGTTGAAAGTTTCATAGATGAAATATTTCTGTAGATGCTGTAACAGATAATACTAAAAACATTACCGTTTTTGGTATGGGACGCATATACTTGCACTTGGCTGGTTTTTCTTCTTGTGGGGGTCACTGGCACCATGAAATGTCCTTACCTACGCATGTATCAATATGATATTGCCGAGGGACTCAGCTATCAACATCTGGCTGAAACCCTTAAACATAGAAAATAGAATCTTTTAGGCTCAGCTTCCTAATGCAAACACCCACTAAGAAAGGACTTTTTTCAACATGGTAGGCAAAATTTAATGTTTTAGGCTTAGATTCCCATAAAATGCAAGCAACCACTAAAATCCATGAGTCTTAAACCTAGAAATTTAAATTTATTAATTTTCAATATTCCACAGGGTGAAAACTTAATTTCACACGGGCATAACTGCAGGCGCCCACTAGTAAATAAATGTGGACATATAACAACCCTGTAAATCACTTTCTGCCAATCCGTGTGGTGGAACTCCCTTCCGGAAACAGTAATAAGTGCCCCCAACGTAAATGCTTTTAAAAACAGACTGGAGTCTCATTTAAAAACCCAAGGACACAAGTGCAGTGATATGTCAAGCACCAGCCTTAAGCTGCTAGTGTATTTAATAATAATAAATAAAAATAGGCTTACTTTTTGTAATGTACTGTGTTGGGCTAGGTAATATAGTGATGCTATTTATCGATGGATAATGACATCATTAAATAACCTCTATATCAAATACTGTCTTTATCAAAACATTAACTGCCTGGAGGGAATGGCCCATTTCACTGTAAGCACCCCACTGGATCAGGGGAAATTGTCTATCCTTGTGTTCAACCCCGAATGACATTCTTCCCAGGCAAGTTATACTAGGTTCTAGGCTTACACAGCAGAACAGGCGGTCGGATCGTTCGCTAGACGGCGCCGGCGTCCCCCACTAGATAAAAAATCCTGGGCTGGTTTCCATAACTCGACGTTAATTATTGCGCTTATTTTGCGTGGAGCATTGTAAGTCCTGGCCTTGATGGCCTCTGTCACCCTGACCTGATTTACCCTGCCAGACAAAGTGGCTGACACCCATGCACTCCATCTGGTAGGTGTACTGTGCCAGGAATTGAAAATTAAAATCTCAACCCCCTTAGGCAACTACCTAAGGGGGTTCAGATATTAATTTTCAATTCCTCCGAGAAGGGTTCTGCTATGTTTCCCATCTTCGTCTTGGACTTATCAGTAAATATCCTCCGCTTCCTGATATTGTGTCCATCGCAGGGGCACTCTTGTAGTTGTATTTTGCACTTTTTACCCGACTGCGAGACGCAAAGGAATGCCTATGTATTGTGTATGTGGCACTCCAGAGACAAATCAGGTGGGCTAATTTTGGTGGTTCTTACGTCCATCGATTCGTCTTCATCAGTCGAGTCACCAAAGACATGACATTAATGATAAATATGACATGACACTCTTTTCATATAGTCGGCAATCTGTAAACTTGTGTTTATTGTTCTCGAGAGTAATCACAAACCGCCTCTCTGGAAAATTCGACGAGTTTTATCCAAACGAGCATGCCAGGTTTCGAAAAGTCTTCAATACTGTTGACCACATCCATACTATTTGGCAGATTGTACAGAAGACAAACAAGTACAATCAACCGCGGTGTATGGCTTTTATGAACTAGGAGAGAGCCTTCGACTCTGTCGAAACCTATGCAGTCCTGAAAGTTCTGCAGCGGTGTCGTGTCGATTGGCGATATATCGAGGTGTTGAGATGTTTGTACGAAACCGCTACCATAACCATCCAGCTGGAGAACCAATCCCATCGAACTGCCCAGAAGTGTAAGACAGGGCTATGTAGTATTTCCGAAACTCTTCACCAATGTGCTGGATGACATGAAGACGCTTTACTGTGTGGCTGTTGGGCGGAATGTTGCACGGCCTAACTGGAGGGTCTCGACGTGTTGGTCTCGGCATGAACTTGGATAAAACCAAGGTCATTTTTAATAAGCACGTCACACCGAAAATCGAAAACGTCGAAGAATCGCGTTTAGAAAGGGCACCCTGGACAAGGAAATCGCAAGAATGATCCGGTTGGGCTTTGCAGCGTTCAGCAAACTACATCGGGTTTTCAATTCGCCTATGTCCGCAATGCCTGAAAACGACAGTCTACAACCTGAGCATTCTACCAGTTATTACTGACAAACGGTCGCCTAAAAAAGGTCGCAGGCAGGGACTGGAAGCGAAAGACACAGGACCGTGTGTTGTGGCGTAAACAATCAATCACATCATCAATCAATCATAAAAATTGTAAAAATAGCTGTGACAGTAGTAATCGACTAATTTAGGGCTTCTGAGTCCAAATCTGTATCATGTCTGTCTGTTTGTTTATTTATTTGTTAGGGGTTGGAGCAAAATTCCGTTGCTTGATCATAATTGTATTATTAGGATTTTGTAGGATTTTTTTCAAATTAAATATCGCTGTATGTTTCATCAAAATCGGTTCAGCGGAAATGATAATACAGTTTGAACTATGTTTTACTCGAAGCATTGAATAGGTCAAAGTCGATTGGTTATTTGTTAAAATCACCTTGCGACCGAAGTCGCGGGCAAAAGCTAGTAATAAATACAATAATAATTGATGTAGTGGCTTGTACCTTGGTTAGTGATACCACAGATTAAATAATAGTTACTACGTAACAGATACATCACTCCCATACTTAACCTCAAAAATATTAGCTAAAACATATCGCTACAGTGGAAAACATTCTCTACGACGTATTCCGAGATTCGAGTTTCGTGCGCACCCCGTATGATTGCGTCATCGAGTGACAACTATTGTCAACATTAGGGTTGTAAGCACGGAACAAAAATACATATAACTACAAAAAACAATAAACACAGTGTCTAAAAAAAACTGTATTATATTTTATAACCTCTTCTTCTTTACATAAGAATTATATTATAACTAGCTGATGCTCGCAGCTTAGCCCGCGTAAAAGTTTGTTCCTTTTCCCGCTTCCAATGGGAACTTATTCCCGGGATAGAAAGTAACCTATGTGTTATTCCAAACTACAATCCATCCTTGTATCAAATTACAGCTAGATCCGTTGAGCCGTTAGAGCGTGAAAGAGTAACAAACATCAACACATCTACACATCCGCATTCAAACACTTTCGCATTTAATTTAAGAATATTAGTAAGAAATAATATGAAAAAAAAAGCAACACTAAATAAAGCGAAATATCATTTTACGCGGGTAATTACATTGGCTGTGCGCACTTCGCTACCCCCAAGAAGTTGGCACCACACTTTTAAGTTACAAAAATTTTGACGGTTGTTCCAGGTTGTTCTAGGTTTGTTCTACTTTGTTCCAAAACGGCACAAGAATAAGAATGAAAATTTCCAAGAAATTGAAAAAAAACCGATTTTTGAGTTAGCACCGCACTTTTGAGGTATCGCGATTTTCGCGGTTGTTCTGGGTTGTTCTAAGTTTGTTCTACATTGTTCCAAAGTATCGTTTTCAAAAAAAGTTTATTTTCACAAATTTCGAGGAAAATAATTTTTGAGGTAGTACCGAGTTTTCGAGTTTTCACGATTGTAATGGTTCTTCTGAGATGTTCTAAGTTTACATTCTACATTGTTCCGAAATACTGTGGTTGAAAAATAAGGTGGTTCAGCAATTGGAAAGAAAAAAAAATATTCAACCGACATCCCACGAAATCCATGATGATCCAATCTTGACATTGAATTTTATAGAAATGTTTTTTTTAGTTGGTAGTGCATTGTGACAGGATGCTACGACAACTCAGCACAACCTTAATTCACGCGATAAAAAAATTGCAGTCGCAAATAAGAAGGTGATAAACAATTTTTCCCGTACGAAATCTGCATCAATCGAATTTTAACTTTGAAATTCATAAGCACAATGTCAGCCCTCTGCTGGTCGGCCACGTTAGTTCTGCTACGTTATACTTAAGAGTAGGTGCTTATAACACGACTTGTAGCGAGTGACGGAGGCCTGGTGATACTCTTTTATTAGACCTATTTGGTTGTCCGACTTCCGACCGGAAGTGATAAACATTCCGGTTTTACATCTTGTATCAAAAATCGATATCGTTAGGGTAATCGCATGAGACCCATTTTTTTGTTACAATTTCGAAACCGGAACTGAAGAATCAAACATCTCATGTCACGGAACCGACCCAAAAAGTCTGCCAGGTATGAGCCTGACCGGGCAAATGATTTGGCTAGGTCGTGCGAACATAAGAAATGTGCGAACACAGTACATGCATGTACTGTGTTCGCACGCACGATACTGATACGATTACTATTGGAGCAACTGAATAACTAGATTTGCATCGATGATTTTGACCTTCACTAATAGCAACCTGTTATCCATTATGTAGTAGGTATACATTCGTATGGTTTTATGACGTCGAGATAAGTATTAATATTTGAGATGTACACAAGTTTGGCAGAAAAATATCCTCTTTGAATCTTTTTCAAGTAATGTGGTCCGAGGAATGTTTGACCGTGCGCCAGGTGGTAATAATGGATCATGGTGGTATCAATCGCTCGCTTAACGATGATGATGTAAAAAAGACATCCGATAAGAGAACAATAATTTTTGTCAAGTTTTTTTTAGAAGTTGTAACCTTATGACATCCCAAAATATAAGGCACAATGAAATGACAATTTTATTTTTAGAGAAAACCAGTTTACTGATGTTAGACGAAGCTGGCACTATCCTTATTGACGACCTGCCACATCGTTGGCATCTCGATGCAAAGGAACACTTGATGCTGTACATAATAACCGAGTAACAGAGTATTGCCAAATATTGTATTTGTGCGATGTAGCCATCATGCAAAACTGTTACGGGCTTACGGCCCTTGCTAAACGTACCAGAACAGTTCGCCTGTTTGAAGAGTTTTAGTGTCTTCCTTTTCATTTGGACCTCGCACATATTGTACCCCATAAAGGCCCTCGACTTCGGTGAAACCTTTGTTGTCCAGCTGTTCCATTGAGAGCGTTGTTAGTACGCTAAAACTGACGTCATTTATTCTGTAGTGCGTTCAGTTGCGATGCCTTGCCTCATTTCTCACACCTTCGGTTTGTCGACGCAATCTGCATAGTTGCGAAACGCTGGAACAGTTGAGCGGGATGCTGCACAGTCTCGACGTGTTGGCCTCGGCTTGAACTTTGATAAAACCATGTTCAATGAGCATGTCATGCCGGGACCAATCTACGTCATAGGATGGAGACTTAAGGTTGTCCAGGAATACACTTACCTTGGGCAGCAAATAATTTCACTTGAGAAGAATAACCTGGAAAAGGAAATATCTTGAAGGATCCACTTGGGCTGGGCAGCATTCAGCAAATTGCGCCGGGGTTGCTATTCACCGATACCGCAGTGCCAGTCTTTAATCAGTGCGCTCTGCCAGTTCTGACCTATGGTGCCGAGACGTGGACACTTATGCACAAAGTGGCCCAATTATGTCCCAGTTTCACTTATAGATTCGTCGATATGGACCGTTACCTACAAATTCTTTTATTTGAGATAAATAGGACGCAACATGGTGTTACATCCTTACATCATGAATAAATTCCTAACCTATTTGTCCGTTCAGATATCATGGATGTGTCGTATAAAAAACTATTATATATTTATCTTTGCCTGTATTGTAAAAATTGTAATATAAAGGTAAAATTCGATATAATTTGAACGTGTTGCCTGGTGAGTAATGTGCAATTAAAATGAAATAATTGCAGTGGAACGCTTATCCGATTACTCAAGTGATTAGATATTATATACGTTTCTACCTTGACTTCTACACTTTCGTTTTTTAAGTAATGTTCTTTAACCGACTTTAAAATGAAGAGTTTTATGTAAACACTCATAATCGACTTCGTTTCTCGTTTATCGAGTAACCCCTATCCCCTAACCTTGAAGTGCGTGGTTTATTTGGTGTTACGCACGTAGCTTCATACTGTTTGACGATCTGGTAACTTGATACGGATACTTGATATTGTTGAGGTCAATTGGAAGAGTTGCAATGGCACTTACGGTTGGTCAAAGGTCAACCGGAAGTCCCGGAAGTCACAGGGGGCCATTCGCATGAGTTTGTGTTTAAATATTTCATTTTCTAACATTGGACCAATTTAAACAAAATCATTTACTAAACCAGAAGAATTTATAATACACCTAACCCAATTTATTTTATTATTTTTATTACTACAGTAGCCGGTGATGCATGTATATCACTGCTCTTGTTATTAAAGTTTAGGGCACTTATCTTTTTCTGTTGTTCCACACCGATGTGAAAAATGTTTCCTTGAATTGCTAGCACACTGAATAACAAACATAAGTACCTACATCTATTTCACGAGCCTAACTTTATACGTATACACTATACACTCTATAGGCGCTTTTAAAACGGCAAGAATAAAGAACAAAGAAATTCATATCTGCCTCGGTTTTCCCAAACGCCTAGTATGGGGTTCTTCAAAAGTGATCTTAGAAGGTTTTTACAAGGTCGGCAGCGCGAGTGTAGCGCGTTTGGTGTCGCAAACGTCAATAAGCTACGGTAACCACCAGTCCAACTGGTGGGCCTTATGCTTGTCCGATATTTTGGGGTTCAAATGTAATTCTCATTACATTTACTATTGCAGGTTGATTTTATTTTACTGTAAAAATATTAAATGATAAAATAAGAAATAAGCTTGGAGCGTTCCTATGGCGAAAATATGTAGGTACATTTCATCTTTCCTAATTAGCGACTGAGCGCAATAGGTGAGGGATCACCCCTGCCAAATTACCAAACTTCCATCCTTTTGGATATGAATGTGTGTGTGTGTGTGTTTTTTTTTGTATCTTCACGTCGCATTTATCAATAGATTTCCATGAACTCAAGAGCTGTACTGCCTAATTGGCAAATATGTATCAAACATTCGGTTTCAGCTGATGTCCTTGTTATCAGATGAGGATTAAGTAAATACGGATGTTAACGGCATTTCCGTGTACTTTGTGGCATTCATCTGTTCATTTATAATATGAATCATGATTTTTTAACAAGGGTTGCATGAATTTGTTAATTACTACCTCGGAAGCACTAGTTACTTACTTATTTTATTTGTCTGCCTTTCAAAGTCTGTTGCCCGCATGTGTAATAAAGTAAATTTGTAAACTGTTTCTAATTATATCAATTGAGCGTAGGAGAAGCAATCTCTCGTTTTGGGTTTCTTTAGGATGTGGTCAAACGTTAGTAGTTTTATTAAACACGATACATTGAATAGAAACTAATAGTTCGTTTGTTCAACAGCTTCTGGAGGCTGAAGACCACTTCGAAGGTGAAAGAAAAGAGCTTACCGGCAGACTAGAAGCACTTGACAGCATAGTAAGGATGTTGGAGCTCAAGCATAAGAACTCTTTGGACCATGCGAGCCGGCTAGAAGAACGTGAAAATGAGTTGAAGAAGGTAAGATATTTCATGAGTAAAATTTTCTTTCTCTTCTGTGTCACAGTCCACAAGCCTACTGACAATGACCCTTACGTTGTCACCCAAATGGTGTACCTCTTCATGTTCCGTTTGAACTATCTGTTCATGTTCCGTTTGAACAATCTGGTCGTAAGGAAACTCGCTGGATGTGAAAGACGTTATAAAGGAGCCCCCCATATTCAATAAACTCCTGCCACGATTTTCCCAAACAACTGCTTACATTACAGCATGGAGATTTTTCAAAGAGGCCTTAGATGGCTTTTACACAAGGTTAACTTGCAAACATTCCGTAGCTTAAGATAGTCATGTTTCATCTGATGGGCCGAATGCTTGTTTGCCTCTTTTGTTTAATAATAATAATAGGCACTTCAAACCAGTAATTACGTAATTCATCAATGCGGCCGGATATCTTAACAAAATACAATGGTATTTTGCAACTTCGCGTTACGATTGATTGCACGAGTGGTCGATGGCAAATTTGTTATTTTATAACTTAGTTAAAAGAAACTTGATGCGTCTCATTGACTATGGAATTGAAGCGTCAATTTCTTATCTCATCGGTAATCCAACTAATTTACCGAATGTTTACCGATCGATGTTATCAATCCATTAGAAGTATCGTTATCTATGTTGTAGCCGTTTGTGTGTAATTTCTCCGGAAACTAATCGAGTAGAAGGAACACATACAAATAAATATATTATATATGTTCAGATTCAGACCCTATTAATTTCCCCCTGGGTGAGGCCGCAGTGGTGGCCGTAGGTCTGTTGGGAGTCCTGGGGCATCCTTCCGAGGGCTTACCCGGGTCTCACAACATAGGCTGTTGAGTGTTACGTGAGGTTTTTTAGTCGGTAGAAGTCCGGATGGTCCGGATCATCCATGATGGATTTTCCTCATGTTAAAAAAAAGGACCCTATTAATTAGCCTTTTTTATCCTCGTGTGGAAATCGTCATGGATAGTCTGTCGGACTTGTTGGACAGCTAAAACCACACTGTGCTCTACCATCTGCCTATGGCCGGGTATCCCGGGCCTATTAATAAGCTTGTAAACATTTAATTTGTCTGTCTGGCAAGAGGCTGTATGGCCCTGATGTGGATGACCGCTTTGTGTTATATCAATTTACAAGCGTTTCCGTGTTTCGGAAGGTTTTTAGGGCGATCCAGTCGTTAAGCCAAGTACATTTCGTAATGGGTGACTTGAAAGTTTCAATACCACTGTCTTCCTTACGTAAGTTGAAACACAAAAGGTGAAATGTAGAAGAATAGTATGCGAATCAATCCTCTCGGAGGTTCAAGTGTGACTATATGACTGTATGTTTCTGATCTAATGGCGACTGAAGTTCAAAGTTTTAAGGGGCGCGTCCGCAAAAAAAAATGCACTTTGGATTTTGGAAATATTCAAGAACTCACTTCATTAAATGACACCAAAATTGACCTTAAATTTTTAATAGATAATACTACATTAACATACCGTGTGCTTTTTACAAAATAACTATTTACATTAGAAAACCACCTCTCAAAATTATTAAAAATCATCGAAATAGCAGGAATAATAAAATTGGCAAAGGTAAATTTCGATGATTTTCAGAAGATTTTTCGCAATTAAATAATTATTTTCTAAATAGCACACGGTGTTAATGTAGTCTTATCTATTAAGAAATTAAGGTTCCATTTTAGTGTAATTCAATGAAGTGAGTTCTTGAATATTTCCAAAATCCTAAATGTCTCTATGTGAATTTTATGGACGCGCCCCTTAAAACCATTCAAAGTTATCTAAGCCTGTGCAGTATTCCATGTCGTAGATTTAACTTAGTTCTAGGATGTAATCACAATGTATCTTGTGTTACATAACGAACACATTTTAGGTATGTAATTTGAAACAGCCTTTTTTGTAACCTAACATTATAATGTAAGTGTACTGTGGAAAAAACTGGTCAGCCATTTAATTGTAAAAGAACTACAGGTATAAATAATAAATAGACGTGACCGCATTTGAAGCACTTTGATATTCACGTGACGTCATTGTTCTGATTATTATTTTCAAGTTTAAACAGTAATTACAATTTGAAACATTATCTATTTAAATTAATAATGTGATCTACAAAATTAACGATACATAAATGAACTAACGATAAACAAAAGTAATCAAATAATCATGGACATGTTTTTTTTTTAAATTTGATATTGACATCTTTCGGTATACCGTCGTAATACCAGAAATCATAATGCCTTTACTTAAAATGCCTGAGCCCAAAATACCCGAAATCGAAATATCAATATTCAAAAGGCAACCATTTATAATATAAATAATTTAAAATGCCTTACGGTCGAATAACCGAAACCCAAAAAATAAATTTATCAAATACCTTATCCTAAAATGTTCAAACACAAAATACCTTTTTTTTAACATGATTTAAATCCTACATGGATGCTATATATCTGTGAATGGTTAACACCCCGACTCAGAGTATCCCGACTCGGATAGGTTAGGTTAGAAGACTAAGGCGGGAGCGAAGCGAAGCGGAGCTCCCGCCTTAGCCTTCGTGGTTATTTTTTTTTTATTTTTCGTTAGCCCACTGTAGTAATTCTGTAACTCTGAATCAAAGTGTTTTAACATGAGGTAAATCCTACATGGATACTATGCCGGACTCCTACCGACTAAAAACCACACGTATCCTACATAACAGCCTACAGTTGGGAGCCTCGGGTAAGCCCTCAGAAGGATACTCAAGGACCAACAGACCTACAACTGCGGCTTCACTTAGGTGGTGGGGGGGGGGGGGGGGGGGGTGTAAATAAGTTAAAGTCAAATAACAAAACGTGTGAGTGGCAATAAATCTTTATTTCTTAAATCATTCATTTATTAACTATGCGCTATATAATGAACTGGTATAGCATAATATACCTACCTAATAATACCCAGTAGGTTATAGCGATAAACTGGGTAGGTTATGGTTTTTTTTTATATTCACATTGTATTATTCTATTTTCGGTATTTTAAATTAAGGATATTTGAAAATTTGTATTTTGAATTCTGATATAATAATTATTTGTATTTTAAGTTTAGACATTTTAAGGTAAGGTGAACTGAAATAAGGTATTTTGAATGTTAAGGTATTTTGAATTCGGGTATTTTGGTCTAAGGCATTTTAAGTAAAGGCATTTTGGTTTCTGGTATTTTAATATATAACCCATCTTTCACAGTTCACTTAGGCCTATCCCAATTTCCGCCACAACGCACGGTCCTGCGTCTTCCGCATCCAGTCCCTGCCTGCGACCTTTTCCAGGTCGTCGGTCCATCCATTACATAGTCCACTTAAACATCCAGCAACA
The DNA here is from genome assembly GCA_933228765.1 of Miltochrista miniata. Lineage (NCBI taxonomy): Eukaryota > Metazoa > Arthropoda > Insecta > Lepidoptera > Erebidae > Miltochrista > Miltochrista miniata. The sequence continues at coordinate 32,655,137 of OW121747.1, read as the reverse complement.
GAAATATTTATATCCATGCATATATTTGGGAGTCCTGGGACATCCTTCCAAAGGTAGATTACGTTGCTGATAAGAAACTAAACTAACTCCATTTAATCCTATTTAGATAATCCAATAATGTGTTTTACAAGAATAGTGTACTTCTAAAAGCAGGTCAATAGTTTATTCAGAGAGTTTGTCCCCTTTATTTCTAGTATTAAAGTCAAGACTTCTCCAGGGGTGTTAAGCATTTTTGATATGGGTATAAGCAATTGAGATCGCGACACTGTCTCTATTACCGACAGAGCTGTATTTATAAGTGCCCAACGGCAACGATTCATAGAATAAACACGTTACTGTTGAAGTTTTCACTTTTGTCGGAAACTCTCTGAACGCCACTGTTTTTTTAACTTATTTTACACACACTCGCCTAATATTTACTTTGAAACTGTTAGTAAAAAGATCTTAAACAGACGAACGGGCTATGAATAGAAACATGCAACTTAGGTACTCACGCCTTTGGTTTTTCTATTTGAACAATACTTATAAACAACATGCATATATCAGTATAAACCTAGTTTAAATATAGTAGTTACTGCTGTACAAATATACGTCACATTTCGGATTATGTACTCGTATGATTTTTACAATTTTACCAAGTAAGCATATGATCATTTTGCTTTCAGTTACAGTCAAATTTCATAAATATAAATGTTCTTGATAAAAAATACTAATTAATATCTATGTAGGAATATTTCAGGACTGTTAGATGATGTGTACCTATAATATACTTGTCAAAGATCAAGCTAAGTTGGTGTCTGTGTCTATAAGTGGTACTGTTTTAATAGGCTACAATTCAGGTCGGTCACAAGCCAATCTCGTAAACAAAGTAAAGAGAAAAGGGCTAAAAACCTAAGATCAGGTCAAAATAGCCGCACACTTTCTTTATAAGAAACAATTTGCCCACAGGAATATTCGAAACTGCACGAGAGATACAACGAACTCTTCAAGACGCATGTGGATTATATGGAGAGGACGAAGTTGCTGATGAGTACGACGAGCGATAGGGGGGAGGTGCGTGGCAGACTCGGACTGAACCCCATGAGATCTAGTGGTATGTATATGTTACTATTTGCACAATGACAATTATGAGCCGACGTATAGTAGATAAGATGATGTAAGGGCACAGGGCGAAAACTCCATAAAAATGTTCTTCTTTTTTTTTGTTTTTCCTGTCACCTACACTAAACACACACTGTTTCTACAGAGCTTCAATGTGTGTGAACCACTTAAGTAAAGCAACTGTGCAGTCAAATACCCTCCAACTATAATGACAGCTGTGGCGGGGGTGGGGAAGCTTGCTCAGTGGGGGGCAGGGAGTTCCATATCTGTATGTAATACTATATTATCTTAGGGTAGGTTAGACTAGACTGACCTTTGGTGGACTGAGAGTCGTAGGTATGCTCAGCAGTTACACCTATTGGCTAAGATGATGTATTTATTTTACCCACTTATAATATGAGAACGTAACTCTGTCTGCCTGTTAAGCAGGCACGCCCGAATCACTGAGCCAATTATGATCCACCGCGATATGTTAACCTACTAGCTTTCACCCACCAGTCGGCGCATAGGGAACCTCTGGAACCTTTGGAGAGCTTACGAATGGTCATCTCGGGGACAAGTTCCTGTAAAACGGGTATAAAAAATACCGCTATCATCCACGAGGAACTGCGGGCTCTGTTAAGAATTTATCACAAGTTGTAATTAAAAATCGTCATTTAATTATCAAGTTTTTGCTTCAAGTCACATTTCGCTATGGAAATCTACTAATTTCAATTTCATGGAGCGCAGATATAATTAAGTATGACAATTTACATAATATGTAATGAAGCACTTACCATACATTTACATATTATGAATTGATACTTGTTAGGTCTTTGTTATGGTCTCAAAGATTGAAAACTTTATATAGATACTAAATAAGTTTGCCAGTAAGTAACATGGCCGTCCTTAAACCTATTTGAAGGCACGATCAGCGGCTCAAAAAAAAAACAGCAGCGGGTGGTCACAATCTACACCTGTCCATTTTAGCCCCTCTATAAATTAGAGTGCAGAGGGGCTTATGGCGAGACTGTCTGTAGCTGTGACTCTGTCGCATTAAACTACGTCACTAGGTCACGTGGATCATCAGTTCAAAGTTAGAAATAATACAAAGATGACAACGTCAATCGGATTGAACTTCCACTTTCACAATAAACGTGTTAGAAAGGGGCAGTCTGGTGAGAACGATCTCACGGCTTTCTTGCTCAACATTCGTGGGATAAAAACAAATGGTGAAAATTGAGCGTGTAATATGCCTCTGTCTACCCTTTCGGGGCCAATTCGTGACTATTATGTAGGTAAATAAATATTAAACGTAGAAACTCCTTATACGGATAAATCGGCGTTGTTCATGTGTGGCTGATGGCCTCGACACTGTTATTCTTCGTGGAACTAATGCAACAATCAACATGCTACCGAAACATCAAGTCATTATGTCTTGATTTGTATGCTTTGAGCAATATGTACATATTAATATAATATTAGTTCTCTCATATAGCCAACTAGCTTTTTTTTTTAACGTGAGGGAAAATCCTCATGGATGTTATGCCGGACTCCTACCGACTAAAAAACCTCACGTAACGCCCAACAGCCTATGGTTGCGAGCCCCGGGTAAGCCCTCGGAAGGATGTCCCAGGACTAGCCAACTAGCTGTTCCCCGCGGCGTCGTTCACGTAGAAGTCGTTACCGCGTAAAATCATTACCCTCTTTTTGCGTAGTCGGTTAAAAGTAGCCTATGTCCTTCCCAGGGAGTCAAACTATCTCTATACGATATTTCATCTAAATAGCTTGAGCGGTTTAGGCGTGAAAGCTAACAGATAGACAGAGTTACTTTCGCATTTATAATATTAGTAGGGATAGGGATGTCATACATAGACAAAACTTCGGTAGAGAGCGTAGTGGCAGCTACAGAGTCACCTTAAAGAATGTCATACTGCCTTTAAGGCTTCCAGGCATTACCTTGATAATAGTTTATCATATACGTAGATAACTCGGGATCTTTTATCTTCTCGACGTTATTTAGTTTGAGTGATAAAGATCATTATTTCGTTCCATGTATGAGAATAATGGAGTTTCCCAGTTAAGTATTCTTCCACTTTACAAAACCTGTCTCTTTTTTCCTGCCGTAAAACATCCTCTAAGCGGCTGATAAGTACCATAAATCCTTTTGAAAAAGAATACATGCTGTTATACACACAACTTGTTTATTTGAACAATTAGTATAACATATTTAAATTTCAAATTCTGCAATATTTTAGAGCAGCTAACTAGACTGTTAACGTACGGATGTAAAATTAAGACTATAATTAAATAATTGTATCTCGTTATGACTTTAGATGATTCTGACATTACGAAATTGTGAATCAATGGTTACAACATATTTTTGTGTTGTTTATATTAGTGAGTGGGTTGGTGGCTTTACGCAGAGAATGAAATAAAATAGGCACTATTGAAGTTAGTCAGTGACCTCTAGCATTTCCTGCAAACCGTTTAAGGCCAGCTGGAACACCGCAATGGTCTAGTGAGTAACCAGCAGGGTACTGTTTAACCTAGTAAGCCCTCATAAGGGTAGGAAGCACTGCCTTTACTCACTAACAGATTACTGTCGAACCTAGTAGGTATACTTCTACGGTAGGGGAATCACTGCTCTTACTCGCTTGCAGAGTACCGGCTAACCTAGTAAGCCCTCATAAGGGAAGGAATCACTGCCCTAACTCACCACCAGTGTACTGTCGAACCTAGTAAATTCTCGTAGAGAAAAAGATTTCTCTCCTTTCTCTCTAGCAGGGTACTGTTGGGACATCCTTCCGAGAACTTACCCGGGGCGTTTGGTTCTAGACAGTGATAGGACAGCGTGTGGTGTAAGTCTGTAAGAGTCCTGGATAACATCCTCGAGGGATTGCCACTCGTAAAAAACCAACGTTAGGGTACTGTCGAACATAGTAAACCCTCGCGAAAATAGGGATCACTACCCTTACTCGCCAACAAGGTACCCACTATCGACCTTGAGACGTAATTATTCTGCAATCTGGATTTATAAATAAAGGATTTAAAAGTTTCAAATTATGCACGTAAACCAAAAGGTTAACACAAATTTCAATGTCAAGCAAGAAAATATTACCTAAGTTTACTAAAAATAAATTTAATCTATATATATAAAAATCAATGCCACTTTTCGTTGTAATTTTATAACTCAAGAACGGGCTCACCTATCTAAACCAAATGTTTAGGCTTTCTTCGGACTATTTAGTAGATGGTTTATGTGAAGTTTGCACAAAATCGGTCGAGCGGTTCTTCATTTATCAGTATCACGCAAACGAAGTTGCGCGGGTCAGCTGGTAGACTATATATTATCACGCTTCATATCCTTGAGGCTAAGCAGAGAGCAAAAAAAAAATTGAATTTTAACATAATTATCACGCGTACGAAGTCGCGGGCAACAGCTAGTATATTATAAAATATAAATTAATTAAAGTAATTAGCCGCCTAAAGTGTGATGTTCGTGTTTTTTTAATTAGTTCAGAAGCACCATATATATTTATGTTCAAAATCATACATTTCCTCATAATCAAGAAACAATATTCAAACAAATATTTACGTCCATATTTATCTTCTTAACTAATGCAATACCTACTAACAATCTTTTGAGACTTTATAACTTGCTATTTCGTATTCAAAAATGGATGTTCACGAAATCGCCGCAAAAAGTCCATAAAGTATGAATAAATATTAAAAAGGTGAATATTGAATGACGACCTCAATGCAAATTAATGATGTCGTCAAAAGTCGCATAAAAACAGCTTTTCGTTAGGTTTGACCTCTGGAGGATTCAATTCAAATGACAGTGACCAAAACAAATTTGTAATAGCCTTGTTGCTTCACACGTGGTCTAGTCTCAAGAGCTATCATCAGCTTCTGGTAGACAGTTTCCTCGGTTTTGTAAGTAACTTGTTGATCTATCGGGATACTTTCGAACTAGAAATTGGTAGATCAATAAGACTACGTAAACCTCTTAAGTCTTGCATCAAGTAAATTAAGATGCTTATTATTATTTTAATGAATGTATCTATGACGCAATGATCGATGTCTGTATTTAAAATACAGCATTCAGTCCTTGTAGTGTAAGTAGCAAACGATTTGTAAGTGGCTCTTTCTAACTCAAAGGCGAAAGACCCCTCGTTAACGAATTTGCGCCGCTGTTTGCGGCTAGAACGGAAGAAAAAGTTTGTGTCAGAGTACGGGTAGTCTCCACTAGCGAGAATATCGGGGTGATATTGTTATATCGTCGAATCACGTTTTTCTAGATATACTCAGTGAACATGTCTACGCGACGATATTGTCGACAAGAGAACGGGCGTGTGGCGGGATCCTAAGAGTGTCTACGTGTAAGAGGCGTCTAAGGGTACATTTTCAAAAAACGATCCATTGCGTAGTGATGGAAAACTCAATGAAACCCGGTTGTCAGTAAAATGGCAATCGTTGAGCTATGTTTAGGGCCTTATTTCTTGAAAATTTTTCAACTGGGGGTCGTCGCAACCTGCGCCTGTCCATTTCAACACGGCTGTAGATATAGGCTACCTATTACGAGGGACATGAAACTATAAGGTGAAATGTGGGCGTATACAATGCCTCTGCCTACCCCTTTGGGGATAAGGACATGACTTTATGTATGTATGTATGCATGTATGTAAGAGAATGTATGGAAATACGTGTCACGACGAATATCGCCACAATTCTCCTTTTCTTAATGCGGCTCTATATGCTAGTATCACTGCGATCGTATCTATTGTTATCCTTCCGGTCGACTTTGTCCATTTCCTAACTTGACCACATCCAAACTTGTCCACTTCCTAAATTGTCATCTTCCTAACTTTACCATTTCCAAAGTTGTCACTTCCTGACTTGACTATCATCACTGTCTAAAGTTTTTGACTAAGTCGTTTGATCTCATCTCTCTTGGGTCTAATATGACACAGTTGTCCGCGTAGAAAATTGCGAAAAAGCATCAACAGCCCATATTTAAATTAGGGACCGTCCTCACGTGCAAAAGAATCCTTATAAATTAAAGTCACGTTAACGAAGACCGTCCGAACTTGCTCCATTTATATTTCTCGGTGAATTCGAAAAGTTTGCTTTATTATTTCTATTCAAAGCGTTCGTTAGTCGTAACCATGTTGTCAACAGAGACCAAAAATATATAATCATAGTTATTTACCGTAGTCTTTGAACTCGACGTAAATTAGGTTGACCCGGAAAATATATACTTAAGTAACAATTTTTCTGCGCAATTGGTTGAGGGCGGGGGCTCACTGGCAGTCTTAATTTAGTTTTTCTTGGTATTCGATATGTTGCGTCAACAGCCGGCGCCGTCTTGATTTAATTTCAGGCGGAAAAGGTTATTGCAAAAGCTTTTTAAAGTAAATTAAACATACTCAAAAAGAAAATGCCCCGTGTGGCAAAGGGCCCCCAATTCACCCCGAGAGTGTCATAAGAGGCGACGAAGTGAACACTTTTGCAAAAATATCCATTGCGTAGAGCAGGAAAACTCAAAATGAAACCCGGTTGTCAGTAAAATAACAATCGTTAAGCCAAGTTGAAGGCCCTATGGCCGGCTTGAAAATTTTCAACCACCTTTTGACCTGCGCCTGTCCTTTTTAACACGGCAATAGGCTCACCGCCTACTACGTACGTGGGACATAAAACTATAGGGTGAAATGTGGGCGTACACTATGTCTTTGTTAAGAGTCCATATATTATGACGCCAAATAGACTATTACTTTGATCTAGATCTCAGGACTCGTGAGGTCTACTGTTTAAAATTTAAACACAGATAACTTCAGTTCATGAACTAAAAACGCTCTAGGCTCGAAACACGATTACTGATAAAATCCTCGATAGAATTTTGTGTTGAAAATACCTCGATTTCGTGAAATTTTAAGCTAGATCTCGTATATTATAAGTTGTTTTTATAATATAAAATATTTATAAGAAAGACAATTTATTGTAAAATCTTCATTTGCACTAGAGCATTTTTTTCATATTGGTTATAGTTTTTTTATAATTAATTTATTTCGTTAAAAGCGCACAAAATCCGATCGTATCTCTCTCTTTCTTGCACGCTAAAATCTATATCAGCTATCTGCTTTTAACAATTTGGCGTCTGGTAGACTGTTAAGTATAAAGTAAGTCATGCAAAAACGAAATCAAAATCGGAATCATATACATTTTACATACATACATACATATGGTCACGCCTTTATCCCCGAAGGGGTTAGGCAGACGCATATTATATGCCCACATTTCACCTTTGTATAATTTGTCCCACGTAATAGGTGGTGAGCCGTGTTGAAATGGACAGGCGCAGGTTGTGACTGCCTGCTGTTGAAATAAAGCCTTCAACTTAGCTTAACGACTGCCATTTTACTGGTCACCGGGACCAACGGCTTAACGTGCCTTCCGAAGCACGGAAACGCTCAACTAAATGTCACAAAGTGATCACATGGACGGTCACCCATCCATGAACCGGCCATAGTGAAAGTTGCTTACTGCAGTGATCGTTTACAGAACACTGAGTCTGGTAGGCTCTTAAGTAAAAAGTAAGTCATGCAAAAAGGAAATCAAAATCGGAATCATATACATTTTATTGTAGCAAAATAAGATTTCAAAGTATTAATTGTATTAAAATTTTCTGTATTACTTTCTACCAGACATTGATAGTTTATTCAGTCAGTTGATGATTCAGTCAACCAGCTTTCTTAAAAGATGCGGTCCTTATTAGGGTCAAATCAATTTGTAAACATGTCATACACAGCTCAAATCACAGGTAACGTTCGCTTGAGGGTGGCGTGGGAGGAGGTTATCAATTATCGACTAAGGATGAGGGACGGGATGAGAAGGATCACAAGGTCTGATGGATACTGAAGTTAGAAATAGGATATCCTTTAGACAGCTGGTGATTATAAGTATAATGAGTAGCCGCACATATCCAAACAGATATACTTATCTAGCGGGAATTGGAACACGTTGCGATTTGGGAATTGTAGGACGTAGATACAATTTACCTTTCATGTTATGATGTTTAATCTGAATTTACAGTAGAAAAGGTTTTTTGTAAAATGATGTAAAACACGTACTACACGTACTGGTACATACTTATCACTCGTTCAAAATTCATGCAGAAGTATTAGACAACTGTTGCAAGGTTTGGAGTGATGGCCGATGGGTATTAAAATGTATTTATATGTAGCAGTAGATTCTGCCCGCGACTTCGTTCGCGAGGTGATTTTAACTAATAACCAATCGACTTTGACCTATCCAATGCATAGGTCTTCTTTTCAAACATAGAATTTTAATGAAACATACAGCGTTATTTGAGTTTAAAAAATACCTACAAAACCCTAATAGTACAGTTATGATCAAGCTACTGAATTTTGCTTCAACCCCGAACAAATAAACATACATTTTTAATATTTAAAGCAATTAGTATGCTAACTTTTTTTATAATATTTTATTATAAAGTGAAAAAAGACAACTTTTTTCACTTTATAATAAAATATTATAAATAAACATACAAACAGACACGAAGAAAAAAAATAGGGTTGGACTCGGAAGCCCTAAATAAATCGATTAGACAGTTATTTTTTTTAATTTATCTTAAATGTACCGTCACAGCTATTTTTACAACTTTGTAATAGTAGAGGTGTTTCTTGTACTAAGATAATTTCCATGGTGATACAAATTTCTTGTATTGGTCTCACGAGATAGGTTGTGAACGAGACAAACATACACACAGACATATATATAGTCACACCTTAATCCCCAAAGGGGCAGGCAGAGGCATAGTGTATACGCCCACATTTAACCATATAGTTTTATGTCCCACGTAATAAGTGGTGAGCCTACAGCCGTTACGAGACAAGCAACGTTATTAAAATCAAAATAAGTTTTTACGAATTGTAGATATCATTTTTTTATACTACTAAGGTGTCAGACAAGCTTACGGCCACCTGATAGTTACCTGATAGCCTATTAACTTTTGCATCACCAGGGGCACTACACACGCGTTGCCAACCCAAGCGCTGGTTGTGAACACAGTGGATCTGTTCAAATATTAACAACCTATTATAATTCAAACATTTTTCATCTTCCCAGGTCCAATATCATTTGGCTTTGCATCTCTGGAAAGTTCGATGCATAATGTTGAGCAAACTGAGAGCATGCCCGGTAGCCCCGTAAGCCTGTCATCATCATCACCGCCGTCGCCGCCGACCGGAGCTGATCTAGCTGCTGTGAGGACTGTGGAACGCGCCCATCAAACAGACCCTATTACTCAACAGAGTCAGGTGGGGAAATGAGATTTTATTTTCTATTTCTTTTTCGGAAAATAACTTGAAGGTATAGTGCTGTTCGGCGAAGTGATTACTATTTCAACTGCTATTGAATGAATGACCTCTACCTGAATTTTCTAAATCGTAAGTAAATATTGAGGTGGTACATTATACTACTGCTTCCATATTTTTTTTTTAACTAAACATTGTTTTATAAACTCTGTTTTAGCTGTCTTCTAAAAATAAAACTTGACGGCTCACTTTTTAAAATTAACCCAGATTAACCCAAATTAACGAGGCTAGCTGTAACTTTATTTACAATCAATTTCAAACAAATATGGGGAACACAAGTTCAGTAATTGTCTTTAGTAAAACCTACATACGTTTAAAACGACGGATCATTATCAAAGGCATTACATCTTTTGAATAATCAATTTTTATTAAAATTATCTACTGTTAACTATATGACAACAACTCTATTATTATTTTTTTATTTTTTTTATTGATAGAGTTGTTGCCATATAGTAGTTAGCGTGGGTGTCTATTAACTTGTTACCGCCTGTAGCTAGTATGCCCAAACAGAAGTGGGCTACTGTTACTCAGACCCCCCTTCGGCACCTTACGTCTTATTACCGGAATGTTCAATCGGTTCATTACGTCTATATCCCTGATAGTCCATTTCCCTGAATATCCACTTCTCTGATAGTCCACTCCCTTGAACGTCCATTCCCTGATAGTCCAATTCCCTGAACGTCCAAATCTATTTACCTGAATGTCCACTTGCTACAGATAAACAGAAGTACGTATAATAATAAATACAATGTATTCTGGTCGTTTGTACATACGCCTTTGCGTACACGTAATTTATTGTTTGGAATAGTTTTGCAAACAGTTTGCGTAATTTTTTAAAATATTTTTTTATTTGTGTATTGTTTTTTTACATATCATATGATGTTGTTTTTATAAATTATATGATATTACAATAAAATAATATTTTATTTGATACGGCTGTATTCTTTGTAGTAGCTCTTGTTAGATTGGTTATGAATTTGTTAGACACGGGGTTAAGTTTATTCTTACACAAAGAGGAAAACTATATACATAAAATAAAACTGTAGAGGATCGAGAATCTGTACATGGAAGATATTTTCCAAGTTTTAACTGTAGGGCTAATCGATACTGAGGCCCAAAATGTAATTTAAATTATTTTTGTCTATCTGCCTGTCTGTTGATATCCCGAACAAGTATCACACTAAAACTACTAAATCAATTTGAATGATACTTGGCACAATCTGAGCTTATTATCTGAGGAAAGTTCTTTTGATACTTTTGATCCCGATATTTTGCACGGTTCCTTTGAGAGAGGAGATGAAAGACAATAGTTTTTCAGTTGTAATTTCTACATTTTTACTTTTTAAGTAACTTAGGAACGTGTTAGAAGACTGTGAAATATCGTGGGATGAGAGGGGTTGAAGAAATCTCTCATCCCACTATAGTCCACATAGCCTCGAAAACAGGGGTCTCGATCCACCAATGGGTAGCACAGTTTGTTTCATAGAGCTTTAGTCATTTATCAACTCAATAGCTGGAAAGTACGCCTAGCGCCAGTTAGGTCAAAAGGGGTCTTCCATTATGCCGTATCCCAGTAGGTCCCTGCTAGTTCCATTTTTTTTATACTAAGGTGGCAGACAAGCTTACGGCCCACCGGAAGGTTGGTAACCGACCGTAGCCTATAGACGTTTGCAACACCAGAGGCGCTACACACGCGCTGCCGACCCGGGCGCAGGTTGTGACGACCCACAGTTGAAATTTTTCAAGCCGCCCGTAAGGCCTTCAACTTGGCTTAACGACTGTCATTTTACTGACAACCGGGACCAACGGCTTATCGTGCCTTCCGAAGCACGGAAACGCTCGTAAATAAATGTCACAAAGTGGTCCACGTGATGGTCACCCATCCATATCCGGCCATAGTAAATGTTGCTTACTGCAGTGATCGTTTACAGAACACTGAGTCCGCGAACTACTGGGATATTCAGGCATATTTTCATGAGGTACCTACCCGCTTATTGCTGCAGTGAACATGGCAAATTCTTGATAGAAAGGTTCCTTATTCTTAACCTTTCCGTAAAGTTTCCGTCGACGAACAGCGAAGGTTACGGCCTATTCCCACTCATCAATTTCCTTCAAGTCTGTACAATACATAGGTATTGTAATTCCCTCAGGAGCAGTTCACCAGATTCTCGATTCACCAAATTCGCAACTCACCAGATTCTCAACTCACCAGATTCGCAATTAACCAGATGTATAATCAAAAGCAAATTCAATTTATGTAGTATATTAACAACAGAAAATGTAATTAATTCTAAAAAAATAAAAATATTTTTCTACGGTTAAACAGATAATTAAAACTGTACAGTTTGTCTATAAAGTCGTAAAATTAAATGAGGGTACTTATGTTTCGTGTTGCCAGTATTGCCACACACATAACTATTTTTAGTTCCTCAAACATTCATTTCACGACTTTATAGACAAACTGTACTTCCAAATAAACAGCTTTACACTAACTAAATGCATAAGAAAACCATTTTTTATATTTTTCTGTCAATCTGTTTGTTCCGATTAATATCTGAAATGGTTAGACCGATTTCACTGTGATATAATTGATGTTACGAGGTAAAACTTAGGCTACTTCTAGTTTTAAACCGCAATAAGATTCCGCACAAAAACAATGAAACCTATGAAAAGGTTAACAAAATACAATTTCCACGCCTACTAAGTCGCCGGCATCAGCTAGCAGATGCCCCATGCAATCAATAACACACAAAATAATGCTCTTTATTTTTAATTTTTTTTCTAGCATTTTTTTTTCTCTTGTTATCTTTATATAATGCAATAAATGTAACTTTCTTAATACAGTCGACTCTCGTTAATTCGAAACTCGAGGTACTCTTAAAATATTACGAATTATCGAGTGTTTGAAATATCAAACATTTATTCTCTACTAGCTGACCCGCGCAACTTCGTTTGCGTGATAGAGAGAGAGACAGAGAGAGAGATAGAGAAATAGAGAAGTTTCCCGTCGCGGGTACATATATGCTATACGGAAGTATTATTGCTAATTTATTCAGCCAGATCCGTATAGCCGTTACAGCGTAAAAGAGTAACAAACATCCACACTCACAAACATTCGCATTTATAATAATATCTAGTTAGATAGATTTCTGATTCACAAATTCATAATGCATAATATATGAGCCAAGTAAATTTATTTATTAAATACATTTCTTAATTCAATGGCTAAACTACTACTTGACACAGCTTCTCTTTTAAGCAATTGACATCGTAACTTAGTTCCTTCTTCAGGTAGTCCCAGCCTACGACGTTTGGACAAATCGAACTACTGTAGGCTTTGTCCTCCTAATACAGATGGTCCAATCAAGACCCGGTAACGTAATAACAATGTAAATTTCATCAGCTGAGCGTTCATGTTATTGTAATGGCTCTTTTCAGTCCTGTCGAATGTAAATCTTCGTAGAGGCCATTCCCGTATTTTACAAAGACTTAGTGAATCTGTTTCCTGACAGAATGTAGTCAGCACTATATGTAGAATAAAGTTCATGCCTTCCATGATCAGTCTGCTGACAATATTTGTCGTAAGGAGAGGTAGATGGTAACATGCGGTGTTATTTCATTGACCAGTGGAGACTACCTGAAGCGTGGTCTTTCATTTTTTCTGGCTAGCCATCTTAGAATTTTCTTCTTCTTTTCACAAATGTATTTTTGTCACACAAAATTTGAATAAATTACCAATTATACTTCCGTATAGCATATTTGGTTAATATTATACCAAAATAGCGCTTTTATTATAACTTTATGACTTTGTAGTAAAATCATCACTTTGAAGTCTGAAGTAAAACCACATAAATGACAACGCTTTCACAAATTATGTGTCAAAATAAAAAGTAATTTAAGTATAAAATAAGAGTATTTAAGGAGTATTGATATCAACTTCGGAGAAAATCAGCCCGAAAATAATTTACATTCCCTTTTTAGCTCGTTATAGTATAAAATTCAATAAAATACGAAACACGTCTTCCATCAATTATGTTAATAATGCTATATGCCAAATTTTAAGTAGATCGGACTAAGGAATCACGTTGTCCCATACAAACTTTACCCTCCTTTTTTATACCTATGGAGGTGGAATTTGCAAAAATGTTAAAATTACTTTTTTCATATTGTAACCAACAACGCTCATGCTTAGTTTCATCATCGTACCGTTAACCGTTTAAGCAATAATTGATTATAACTTTGGGTCTAGGGATCGAACCGCAAAATTAAGTTTGGTTTGAATTCTATATACTTTTCCGGGATAAAAAGTACCCAGTGTGGTGCCCAGGCTACTAAAGAATAATTATACTAAGTTTCAACGTAATCGAACCGTTAGTTTTTGCGTGATGCCTGAACAAACAGACAGACAGACAGACAGACAGACAGACAGACAGACAGACAGATAAAAAATTTTTTAATCATATTTTTGGGTTCGGTGTCGGTCTAGTAACACCCCCTGCTATTTATTTTTTTGATATTTTGAATGTACAGAATTTTCACTTCTACAGATTTATTATAAGTATAGATAGGGCTCATAACTAACACAAACTTTTAATCTGTATACCAACGAAAGAGTAACAGTAACTGAATGACAACTAAACAGCCAATTCGTTAGAAGTGTGTGTCGAATAGTCAAACTATTAGTAATCACAACAAAAACAAAGGCTCATGTACGTTGCTAACAAGTTTGAACTTGTCGCAAAATGTACTTACATACAATCTTTCCCCCTCCTTCTCTCTGCAACTTTGAATTGTCGAGTGTTGGACGCCGATGAGTTCGAATTAACGCGTCGTTTTGTTAAACAGCAATGAGTTTTTCGTTCGAATTACCAAGTGTATAAAATTGTATTGATTTAGTTCGAAATAATATAAAGTGATTTTGTAGGGAACTCATGATAGCTTTGAATTATAGCGAGGTTCGAATTATCGCAGGTTTGAATTAACGAGAGTCGACTGTAATAATATAATTGTAAAAATGTAATTTTTGTTCTGTACAAACAAAATGTACTGACGCATTCACTAATACGCATTTTCTGTTTGATAGTACAATATCTGGTTAACTGAGAATCTGGTGAGTTGAGAATCTGGTAAGTTGCGAATCTGGTGAATCGAGAATCTGGTGAACTGCTCCTGATGCTTGTAATTGACAGCTAGTTACCTTCATTTCCGTGGTCCAATTGAATAACTAGGGAAAAGATAATCTCTATTGACACAGTAGTGGTATTTAATCAGATTTGATAATTTTGAATACCGTACTATGAAATTTGTAGTAGAAATCAAAACAGTATCTTTCCACCTGAACTCTACAGCTAGGTGCAGCATGAGAATACGCTTATCACATAAAGCTATTTAAAACGATTAGTCACAGTCATTGTCAAGAGGACTAAATACATTCTGTAAAACAACAACAATGAATTTTTAGTAGGCTGAATTATAATTAGTTTGTTAATGCAAGGTAATAAAACGCATGTTATGATACTTAATTTTATTTTAAAATTATTCTCTCCTTATTTACACATGATACCGTATTACAAAAAATAGCACATACGTAAATATTATGTTTGTTCGGTGTCGCTGTACATTGACTGCTGAATTACATCCATCTTCAGTGCATTCGCATACATACGAGTAATGTATCGAACTGAATTTAGACTGAAGGCATTTTACGGGTGGCTTGTAAATATACGCGCACTCTCTCACCACTAACACATCTTGTCCAGGAGTGAAGTAGTTTATCTGTGCCAATGATCTACAAACTGCTGGTGTTCTGCTAACATTGCTACAGTCTTGCAAAAAGACGTTATCCAAGTTATATTTGAAACAACCACGGTGTTTCGCCGATGAACACTGGTAACATTTAAGACATTCCACTTTGCACAACATACACAACACCATTGCAGATATTATTACTGTGTCAACTGAATACCATTTCATTTTATTGCACAAATGTTTTTATGGCTGAATGACAGGCCATTGCGGTGACAGTTAAATGACGTTTCTAAATTCGAAATAATAATAACACAGCTATAGAGATTGTACGTCAAATTTATAGAGCAGTCTCCGTGGTTCTAGGTTTGGTACTATACTTCTTTCGTTATGTGTCGATGTCTGCGGTCTCAAGATTTTGTTCACGGATAAGCTCTCTCTATGAAAAATTTTACTTAATATGACAGGCACATGTATTCCAATTATTCAAAAACTAGCTGACCCGGCGAACTTTGTTCCGCCATATCAAGCCAACCCGATATAAAATAAAAGATTGTTTTTTTTCTTTCTTAAGTTTTTTGAATACAAACTTTGCTCTGGATATAACTAACACATAAAAAAGAATTAGCGAAATCGGTCCAGTCGTTCTGAAGTTATGAGCGTACATATATTTCGGAGATCCATTTTTTAATATATAGATATGAAATCCTTCCGAGGAGCTACGGGGGGGGGGACGCTTGGCGATAGACAACTAGACATGGCCCTGTGTGGTGTTAGTGGTTTTAAGGTCGACCTGAACACCGTGGCAATTTCTACACGTAAAAAAGAGCAGCTACTTTTTTTAGTCAAGAAAAAACTCCTATATACAAGAAAAATAAATCTTTGCTATACTTTCTATACATAGTATGTACTAATTATGGTATTCAGACCATTATTATCTTTCCATTAACTCCATTGAACTGACGCGAGTCGCGATCTCGAGAGCATGATAAGCTCTCCAGTGATAGGAATGCGGTAATGCAAATCCTCGCAACTGACGCAACGAAGTACACTTCACTCGATGGTTCGGTCATTGTTTGCGGAAATTACTATATGTATTATACTTGGATTGCTCTAGAATCAATTAATCAGTCCAAGGTTAGCTACAGCCGCGATACACGTATTATATTGATAAAATAAGGTTTGTTTGCAGAAAATTCCAAGTTGTGTTGTTTGACCAAATTAAATCTTAATTTATTTATTTAAGTGACATTGATCAAGTGGATGTCCCTACCACCGATGCAGTGTTTCGCTCTGTATCAAGCTATAGACTCAACGCCCGCATGATGAATACATGGAATGCTAAGAATTTGTCTCCCCGCTGTCGATATTATGTATGTGTGTGTACCATTAAATTGGAGATGGCAGAAGATGGCTGCACTGACGGATAATTTGTCTCCGAACACCAAAGATAAACAAACATGACAGCGCCGCCGTTAGGTTTAAAAACTCCCTATGTTCTACCTTTAGCGGACAAATTCAACGATTACTTGATATTTTTGCGTTGCGTTTCTGCGTTTGTCGTTCACCTAGGACAACGCTTTAGTTTGGGCTAGACGCAGCGCTGCGTCTGTCTGTATAAGTTTGAGAGGGACAACAACATCTAGGCAAGGCTTACTTTTATGTTTCATTTCTCATCAATCAATCAAATCAGCCTATGGCAGTCCACTACTGGACGCAGGCCTCTCCCAAGTTACGCCACATTACCTGGCGACCTTTTTCATTTCTCATATTATTTAGTTTAATCCCGTATGTTTTCTATTACAGGCCACATCACCAGTGGCACCAAACGTCTCGAACATGGGCAAGTCTCAGACGAAGAGCGAGAAACGAAGCGGCAACACCTTGTACCAGGAACTCGCGTTTCAAGACGTGGATCCTGGTGTCGCGGAGTGTGATGACGGCGATATCACAGGTATACTATTGCATTTCTGCAGGAAACTATAAATGTGTGTGGTGTGTACAGCGTGCATTCATAAGTGCGTCCACACTATTTGGTCGCACCAATTGTACGGGTTCTTGGCAACCTGTGCGCCTTTGTGTTGATTTGAATGTAAAGTCACTTGGATGGAAAACTAATTTTATTGTAATTAATTAATTATTGCTAAATGAACTGATATGCTATTTTGATGATTAGTGAGGACACGCGGCGTTCTTGCTAGCTACACGCGAACTAATGATTTTAACGAATATGAATTATAATGAGCGTTTACAAAAATGCTGATGAAATGGAAAACTGTATTAAAATGATGATGTGCTGAAAACTGTACAGTTAGACTGTACATGCTCCCGAGGGAAAATGAGAGTAATGAGTTATATCTAGGTTACAAGGTGATACCATTGATTGCTTAAATTAATGGTGATTTAAAGTCTCTAAATAAATTGCGTTTTTCTAGGCATTGGGGTAAGAGACTTGTCCACTGTATTTATTTTAGTAACTTCACTGTAACCACATTCACTTTGTCTTTCACTGACACCACTGCTTTGATTTTCACTGACACTCGGCACATTGTCTTGATCATGATTCTTACTAATACTATATACACGAAGCTTAGATGATGACGGTCTCTTTGATAAAGGCCGCTCATAAATCACAATTGGCTCTGAAGTCGCTTGGTCGACCTTCGCCGCCGCCTGAGTGGGCTGTCTGCTGCGAACTCTTCTAATTATCCAGATTACTCCAGCCAGTAACATGAAACCTACCATGATATAAGCGACCGTGTACTGGTGAATATCATGGTAGGAAATTGGATTCGCTACGTTTTCGTTAGCTTTCAGGAGGTCTATTTCCTTTCTGAGAAGCTCGAGCTGTTCGTGATGCGATGAATAGTTCTGGTCTACAGAAATGGGAATGCTAATATTTAAGATGCTGTTTATGGGCTCGATTTCGGGTGCATACATTTTTGGTTTAATGTAAATGCTACTGCTTAATCCTACGTTGTGTGAATAAATTGTGAAATTCTGAGTCTGGATCAAACACTCTGGCCCCATACTAAATATCCCTGCTCCATGTATGTGCCCGGAAGTGATCTTGTCATCACAAAGTAGGCGAAATTGACACGTGCCACAACAGAAATAAATATATCGGTTGGTGTCAGTTAGTTCCTTCCACTCGTTCAGGCACGGTGAAGTGTTTACCGCACATTTTCCAGTATAGTCATCCCTTCTACAGAAGCTTTCATAATTGCTTAGGTGAAATATAGGATTGTGGACATGACACATGTAATTTTCAGCTGCATCGTATTCACAATGGCTGATGTCTGAACTCGTCATAGTAGTGTAGATCCTGTCTATAATATTCAACGCTATGTACTCAGCTACAGGTATGACTGTGGCCACTGTTGAGTTATGAATAACGCGAGGAATTGGGAAAATTTTCATGATTTCAAAGGAATCTCGAGTGATGAGAGGGACCTTTAATTCAAATATTAAATAGTCCTTGCACATTCTTGCTTTGACACGTAATAAACGATAAATGCTTGAAAAGTTAGACTGTAGAGTGTTTATCGGTAAGGTAAGGTCCTTTGTTAAATGACCAGCAATTGTACTCAGCGTGTCTCTTAGCTGATCTTGTGATATCAAATGGAAATTGAACCTGCCTTGATACACGTCCATTAGGGTGTCCACCAAAGTGCTTTGGATCGTTTCCAATCTTCTTAACATATTGCTTGTTGCAATAGCAACCAAATTAAACTCTGTACTTGCCTGGCTTTTCTCTACTATATTTTGAAGATTTTTTGTTATATTATTAAGTTTAAGGGATAACTGATTCAGCATCTTGTGTTGCTTGTTCAGAGACTCTTCAGTTCGTTTCAAAATATTGTATTCAACCTCGATGATGGACGTTTGATTTTTAATGAGTAGTGCTAAATGATCCTCATTATCTCTGGTTAGTAGAATATCGTGCTTGTATTGTTCTGCGAATCGGTCGTCCAATACGCCAAATAGCTCGCTGGCAAGATATCCGACACCGTTAATAATACCCCGACGCTGGCGCATATGGCGGCGCGTGCCGGCGGCACCGCCGGGCTGACTTAGCAACAGATTGTTATTGTAATCTAACTCCGCGTACTCAAGTTGCAATTGCATTGATAATACGTCACAGTGGGAATCTCCAATATTACTGCATAATTTTTCTAAGTATTTGATGTATTTGCCACATGCAGTTGTTCCTTGCCAATATGATGCCATGTCGTAGTACGAGACTATCTTCCATTCATCTCGTATTAATCTCATGTCTGCAATTTTATCAAAATAGAACCCTTGACTGTCTTTTAATTTCGTCTCATTATATGAGCAGTATCCCGAGGATAACATGCTCAGAAAAAGGAAAAGAAATAAAGTAGCTGCTGAAAAAAACCTATTTTTTGTAGGTTTTTTGGTAATTGCCGGTGTATCCGGTTGCCGCTCCTGTTCCCGGACCGGTAGTACTGATAACGATCGACGATCGACCATTGTCGTCAATGCTTATTTATATTTGCTAATACTGAACTTGCCAACCAGTCAACAACCTGCAATAACCCACATAAAAAGGATACATGACACTACCCAGGAATGTATGAATGCCATTAAAAATCTAGGCGTCGATCGACGAACTGATCGACGCCTAGATTTTTAATGGCATTCATACATTCCTGGGTAGTGTCATGTATCCTTTTTATGTGGGTTATTGCAGGTTGTTGACTGGTTGGCAAGTTCAGTAACGTATTAACATGTGACGTAAATATTAATCGAATATTGTTATACCGATTATTCAGTATTTCCCAACTTACGGAGTAATTATCACTACTTATGTTTAAATGCTGGATCAAACGCTCAGCCTCTCCTCTCAACTTGCCTTTGAGAAATTGCATCTTCTGGGCGTTTGAAATGGATAAGTTGTTGTGTATTACCTCCGTAAATAGATCTTTAAAAGAGACCCAATTCTTGTAGTCCCCATTAAAGACGGGTATTTCCATTTTTGGGGTCCAACTGTCCTTGTGAACAACTGACCACAGCTTGGCATTCAGCTGCCTTTTCATCTCATTGAATGCCCTTTCGTGCCTGCTGAATGCATTTTGGTAATAGTCATCTGAACCTTCCAGTTCACTATCTATTTCTAGATGCAAAGTGTCGATTGTTGACCATCGAGACTTCAACGTCTTCAACGCATCTTCTAATTCCCACTTCTGTGTGAAACTCTCAATATCCATATTATCCATCGTACGGAGAAAAGCTCTAAAATTACTGGCCTGTTTCCTCCGCATTTCGTCGAGTTTGCTAGATGATCCTGTTGACCGTGACTCCAATGGTTGGGGTGGTTGACTGTGCTCAGTCGCACCGGTCCCGGTAGCGGTTTCTTCTCGAGCTGTCACTGCTGAGGTCCCCTGCTGGCCCTGCTTCAGCTCTAAGTACGCCTTAATTTTGTCATTGATGTACATTTTAGTTTGACTATAAGTGTTTTGAACCCTATCATACTGCTTGTCAGTAAAATATGGATGACTAGGGCTTACCTCTGTCGTAAGACGGTCATGGTTATACTGGAAGTCAGCCCAATAGGCTTCCAGCATTTCCTGACGCCTTTTGAAGTAGTCCACAGACTTACGATCAGCAGAATCCTTTTTTATGTTCCGGGTCATGTTACCCATGAGTCCTGCTAACTCCATCTGCGTTGCTACGATGCTCTCCATCTTGGGACTTAAATTAAGTAAAAGGCAACGATCTTACTTGTATACTCGTCGGCTTCTTACGTCTGCAGCTTGTTCTGCTTTTCACCTGCTCCTTGTTGACCAGGAAATAAACAGGCTCTCCGTAGACAGCTAACAGTAACACTTGATAGCACTGATAGTTAAGAGAGTCTATAGATTGGCTGATTATTCACTCGCGGTAAAGTGTACTTTGTCGACCGTAGGACGAGAACGTTTCCGATAAACCCGACGGCACGGCAAGAACGACTTTGGTTTCAAATTACCACGACGACTTCGAAGGACCAAAAAAGGTGTACGGGTTCTTGGCAACCTGTGCGCCTTTGTGTTGATTTGAATGTAAAGTCACTTGGATGGAAAACTAATTTTATTGTAATTAATTAATTATTGCTAAATGAACTGATATGCTATTTTGATGATTAGTGAGGACACGCGGCGTTCTTGCTAGCTACACGCGAACTAATGATTTTAACGAATATGAATTATAATGAGCGTTTACAAAAATGCTGATGAAATGGAAAACTGTATTAAAATGATGATGTGCTGAAAACTGTACAGTTAGACTGTACACCAATGTTGCTCACAAACAGCTTGAAAGTTCCTTGCGATGAAAATATATTTTTGTTGGGATATCTTATGTAGGTTAAGAACCTTCCTCAGACATATCCCAACTAAGCCACGTCAGATTGACCTAGGTCAACAGAAAGAACACCCACTTTATTATACACTTTATTACTAGACTTTTTTATATTATTTTAGTTTGAACGAGAAAGACAGTTATTAGAAATTATATTCCCTATGCTTCAGTTACGATATGTAAAGTATCAAATGAGTGCCTATATCTATTATATAAAAATAAGTCGGGTTTTCCTTCCTGACGCTGTAACTTTAGAACGCACGAACCGATTTCCACGGTTTTGCATTCGTTGGAAAGGTCTCGGGCTCCGTGAGGTTTATAGCAAAGAAAATTCAGCAAAATTTCACATACAGCGCCATCGCGGGCGAAGCTGCGGGCATCAGCTAGTAATATATATATATTATATCTATACTAATATTATAAAGAGGCTGCGTGGTCCGTTGCTCAGAGGGGTCGGCGTAACATGTTACGCCGACGACACCCTCGTTACGGCGCGGGGAGCAACGCACCGTGCCGCAGCACTTAAGGCCACGGCAGGGGTTGCTCAGGTCGTGGGTCGGATTCGGCGGCTGGGTCTTGAGGTCGCCCTTCACAAATCCGAGGCTCTGTGCTTCCACGGACCTCGGATGGGGCCACCTGCGGGATCCAGCCTACAGGTGGGGGGCGTCAGCATCGGCATCGAGCCCTCGATGAAGTATCTGGGGCTCGTACTCGATGGCCGGTGGAACTTCGGACATCATTTCCGAAGTTTGGTCCCAAAACTGAGGGGAGCATCGGCCGCACTCGCGCGGCTGATGCCCAACATCAGGGGACCCAACGCTCCCTACAGGAGGCTGTACCTTGGGATCGTGCGAA
The DNA here is from genome assembly GCA_933228765.1 of Miltochrista miniata. Taxonomy (NCBI): domain Eukaryota; kingdom Metazoa; phylum Arthropoda; class Insecta; order Lepidoptera; family Erebidae; genus Miltochrista; species Miltochrista miniata. The sequence continues at coordinate 32,632,698 of OW121747.1, read as the reverse complement.
GCATGGCCCTGTACGGGGCTCCCGTATGGGCGGAGACCCTGACGGCCAGCAATGAGGCTAGACTGATGAGCCCGCAGAGAGTGATGGCCGTCAGGGTGATAAGAGGATACCGCACGATCTCCGGTGAGGCGGCATGTCTCCTAGCCGGGACCCCTCCATGGGACCTGGAAGCGAGAGCCCTTGCGTCACTGTTCAGATGGCGCAAGGAGGCGCTGGAGCGGGGCCAAAGGCCTGCGTCTCGAGAAATCGAGGCCCAGCGGACCCTGCTCCACCAGGAAACCCTGGAGACATGGAAGATGCGACTTGAGCAACCAAAGGGGGGATTCGCCACAATCGCGGCCGTCAGACCGGTCATGGACGAGTGGCTGGAGAGAAGACACGGTGCTCTCTCCTACCGGTTGACACAGATGCTTGCTGGGCACGGTAGCTTCGGTAGGTATCTGTGGCGAAAACACCGGGAAACCACGGCCGAATGTCAGCACTGCGAGGACCGCAGCGATGACACGGCGCTCCACACGCTGGTGGAGTGCACGGCGTGGGCACAACAGCGACAGGTCCTCGTAGTGGGTCTGGGCGTGGACACTCTCTCGCTTGAGGCCATGGTGCGAGCCATGCTCTCCAGCGGGAGTAAGTGGGACTGCGCCGCCTCTTTCTGCGAGCAGGTCATGCTCGCGAAGGAGGCGGCGGGCCGGGTGCGGGAGAGAACTCTCCCACCCGAGTTCCGCAGTCGGCGCCCTGGGCGCCGCCGACGTGTCTTCGCTGAGGACTATCGGCCTCCATGACCGGGGGTCTGAGGACGGTGAGGACTTCCTGAGGGCTTACCCGGGGCTCTCAACCATAGGCTGTTGGGCGTTACGTGAGGTTTTTTAGTCGGTAAGAGTCCGGCATAGCATCCTACGAGGATTTTCCCTCACGTTAAAAAAAAAAAAAAAAAAAAATATTATAAAGAGGAAAGATTTGTTTTTTTTTTGTTTGTTTGTAACGAATAGGCTCCGGAACTACTGGACCGCTTTGAAAAATTCTTTCACTGTTGGGAAGCTACACTCTTTGCGGTGAACATAGGCTATATTTTATTCCCGTATTCCCACGGGAACGGGAACTACGCGGGTGAAACCGCGTCACGTCCGCTAGTATAATATATAGGCACTTATTTGATACTTGAGATATCGTAAAAGCATAGTAGGGAATATAATTTCGAATAACAGTCTTGTCACAGATCAGTTAGCGGTCGCCCGACGCTACTGGACAAAATATATTTTTAATCGTGGTGCCCATCCACCTTTAATGAATTGTTACATATGAGTTCTAGAGAGACCGTCTTTTAGGCCCAGCAGTAGCTTATAAAAGGTCATTGGAAGGAATTGCTTACGATCATTAGTTTATTGTGATGATTCATTAATGGTTGTATGAATAAGTTACTAAACTAATTATGTTTGGGGTTTTCAGGTAGCTGGGTACATCCAGGCGAATACGCGTCATCGGGTGAGTTTCGTGCACTTATAATAACCACTGTCCACGTAAACATATTGTTGTACCTAAACGTCTTTTATACTAAAACAATTGTTCCCTCATTCACAAATTTAGCAGAAAATATACTTTTATCGTAACAACCCTTTTGTTGAATTAATTAAATTTCAGTCCTTTGTTTAGTAACATCATTAGATAATGGTCTTTAATCTCGGAATGTCGCACAAATTTCCATCACATGGAACTAATGAAATATAAATCCAGTTATTCTAATGCCGGTCCTTACTTTTGAAACCGCCAAAAAGTTATTCCGCTCAAAACAACAACCCTTTGGCGGAATCACACAAGTAAACATTATATGAAATAATTGATCGATATGTTTATAGTGGACAATAGCTATGTAATCTAAGTAATGCTTTGTAAATCGCAAATTAAATAATTAAAAACTTAGAACTAAACGAAATTTCACTAAAATTATAACACAGGTACCATAAGAACTCTACTAGCTACAGTGCAAAGTAAAAATGAACTATTTATTTATGTAAGAGCATGCAAAATAATATGATGTGCTATACATATTTACGCTGAGGCTGCGTAAATATCTACAACACATTATAATCGTTCTGTAATTCTATGTATGAACTTTAAATGTACCCTACCTGTGACAAACAATTAATAAAGACATTGAAATTGAAATCAAACCAATGAAACCGAGACTGGTTTCATTGGTTTTGAAATTTTGAGGTTAGAAACCGCCCGCGGTAACTGTAAATGCGGCCTCAGCCTTACTCACGCAATTTCACACGACTACAGCTTGTTGGACAATATCCGCGTTATTCTAAAACGCTTTCTAGAAGTTCATACACTTTACTTTGGCCGTCAGCGCCGACGGTTAAGGCGACTCTAAAACCAGCCTTACAGTACGCTTTTGGCAGTACCTTTAACAATAAAATGCTAAATAAAATTTATCAAGCACTTTTTAACGCTATATGTACGGTTTGTGTCCATTTTACAACAAGTAATTTACTGTATCTATTGCGAATTTAATATAGGTTTATAATACGTTGTCCCAGTTTTGTTTATGCTGCTATATAAGCTTGTAAATTGCGTTAATAGCATATATAAAAAGTTTTATGAAGCAAAGTAGTGCATGTTGCATCCTTGTCGGTGTTTTCTGGTTAGGAAATATACTTCACTGTGTAACTACATAGTAACAAAAACCTGTATACTGTGTGAGATACATACTGAATTGTGTTACTTTAAATTTCGACCGGACAAAAAAATCCTGTAAAAATTCAACTCCAGTTTCGATAGATGAGACATTGCTTTGCTTTATAAAACTATGTATTATTATTCAAATGCTGTTATCATTATATGCTCACACACCTAGCCACACGCCTTACAATTTTTAATATAATTATCTCACATGCACCTGTGTTTGATTCACACAATTTTTACAATGATTAGGTGAGAGGGGAGATTTTAGTAGTAGTAATTTTTTTACAAAACTGCTAACCGGTTTTGATAGATATTTGTCTGATTAATTTATCCGCTACATTTTAAGTCCTGCTGCATTAAAAATAAAACGTAGGATGATCATTATTATTAGTTTTGTAGACAACTTAGAAAAATATTCTAAAGGGGTTGGCCAATTTTAATTCTAAGTGAATTGAAATTGGGACTGACTCCGATTTATACTGCTTTACGTTATACGTGTACATTATTATATTGTACTTTGTATTTATGTTATTTTTAAATATACTGTGGCGTTGTGTGTGAGCGTATATTTATTAATAATCATGAAATACTCGTAGTTAATAATATTTTTAATACACTAATACTGTACGTTCTATTTCCATGCGTTCTAACAATTCGCATCTACGCATGATTGCAGTTAACGACAATTATTTCGGTAAGTAATTTGTAAAACTGTTCAATATACTAATACATAATATAGTTGACAGTAAAAATAACCTATTCGTATAATATATACATATAATAAACTCACACACTACGCCGTATTCTATAGCGATATTATCATTAAGTAATTAAATAAATAAATTACTGTTTATCGCTTTGTTGTTGACGAGCTGCAATTATTATTGTTATTGCTATCGCATGCGGCGAAGTGTGTCACCTACCTAACGATGACTTTCATTTCTCAAGACAAAAATCCAAGTAAGTATTCAATGAGAAATAAATTACTTATTACTTTTTGGTACATGTATATTCTGGCATAATCAATCAACTTTGGCGCAATTTCAAATACATCAATAACATTAATAAGTATGAATGTTGCAATTGAATGATTTTTGCCACTTCGAATTCTCTGCTTTAATTATTCTGTACAAACTAATTAAAATGTTTCGATAACATTGTGTTAATCATGTAACATTAAAGTCGTAATGATACCGCGATACACATATACAAGACTACACTTTTTAAACTCCAAACAGGCATATTACAAATATTTTATCTTTTGTGTAGGAATGGGCAAGGAAGTCGAAAACCTTATTCTGGAAAACAACGAGCTGTTGGCTACAAAGAACGCATTGAACGTCGTGAAAGATGATCTGATAGTTAAAGTAGATGAGCTTACTGGAGAGTTGGAAATATTGAGAGAAGAAGTCAGCAACCTCAGTTCGGCGAGGGAGAAGTTGAGGGATAGAGTCACTGAGTTGGAGGAAGAGGTCCGGCATTTGAAGGTAGGATAAATAAATAAATGTTAATGGACATTCTCACACAACATCATCTAGACCAAATTAAGCTAATATGAGCTTGTGATATGGGATCTAGACGACTGATAGAAATACTTATATAATTCTAAATACATACATATTATAGATAAATGACACCCAGACACAGAACAAATGTGCTGCAATGTGCTCATCACACAAAGAGATTTGTCCTGGGTGGGAATCGAACCCATGACCTCCGAACCCGCAGTCAGGCACACTAACTACTAGACCACGGGGCCAGTCAAATACATCTATTATTGGATACCCTCTTTAAAAATACTGGCCAATCTACAACTCGATCATCGTAACTTGACTGGTTCTCATTTTATTTTAAGACGCGTAATAAACGGTTTGTTTTAATCTAATAAAATGTCTTTAGATAATTTTATTGTACTTTTGGGTAATATTGTGGTTGGTAATTTTTTCTAATACAAAATGACGTTTCATTAAGATCTGCGGGGTTCGGAGGGAATAGATTTCACAGGTTGGAGTCAATATTACTTTGTGTAGAATTTTGAAAATATATTGTAAAGTTTGTTCACCTTTAAATTCTACTACTAAACTCGTAATATGAGTACTTTGTAATATGAGTATGTGACAGGAGACGGTTAGTACGAACGCGGGCGGTGGCGACAACGAAGACGAAGCAGACGTCCCCATGGCCCAGCGACGACGGTTCACTCGCGTCGAGATGGCGAGAGTACTCATGGAACGCAATCAATACAAGGTACGCTTTATTTGATAGAAGAATTACTGTTTCATTTTGTATTGCCTTCCACAGATTCAAGGTGCCAAGTATATAGTTTGGTAGTTAAAAGAAACACGAACGACTGACAGTATCTTTGACATGCGATCCAAAAGTAGGCTTGAAACGATTCAGAAGTATCCTTCGCTGCCTTTTGTGATCCAAATAGCCTTAGGAGAAGAAAATTTCCAGTTGAATCTTGAAAATCCTTTAGTCGCGATTTGACCAATGATTAAAATAATGTACAATTCGCAGTCGGTCCAATTTGTGATAGTCCAATCTATCTTCTGGAAACTGATGCAATGGTCAATACGTTACTCAAACATTTTTGTTTAAAAAGTTTAAAACAAAACGGTTCTTGAATCTAATACACAACCAACTATTGCGGCAGACAATCGACCGACCGACCTTACTCTTGTACTGACAGTATCTCAACCTCATGTATTTAAACCAAGTGTTGTACATTTCAGGAGCGTTTCATGGAGCTCCAAGATGCTGTACGTTGGACGGAGATGGTCCGCGCAAGCCGCGTCGACACCACTATGGATAAGAAGAACAAACAAAGCATATGGAAGTTTTTTAGTAATCTCTTCAGGTAATTGCAGTTTCTTGATTACGGTACGGTGTAGCGAGAAGATGAGTATTCAGGTTTAGCAACAGTTTTTAATCTGACTTTAAGACTGAGGTTTTCCTATAAAATTCCTACGTGGAAAAAGAAAAAAAATCGTAAAAGTCCTACGAAATTCTTATGCTGCGGGCCATGCATTATGTGGACTAATAAAGTCACAAAGGTCGCGGGAAATACACGAATGATGTGCAGTAACTGCATTGATTGTTTTTAAGAATTTCATTGTAAAGAAGTAACCCTGTATACTTATTTCCTTGGTAGACTGTACGTCACTTCTATCTTTAAGTGAATTTTTTGGTATCTTATTAAATTAATTTAAGTACCTACCGTAGTTTAGTAGCGGGCACGTGAATAAATAAACGGAACAGACACTACGCTCTGTACGAACGCGCGAATCGGAATTGCTACAGGCACGCCGGGCACTGTGCGTGTCAACTGGCCGCTCATTGTGTACGCGGTCGGCGTGCTTATTGGGGTGGTTGTATAGATCTTTGCCTATGTTCCGTTTATTTACTCATGTTCTGCTGGGATGGTATGCGGGACTCTCGGCCCCTCAAGAGAGAGGGCCCTACCTACTAATTAAACCATCGCGGTGTTCCGCTTCAATCTAAACCGGGTCGCAGGATAGATGAGAGATTTAATCTCGGCAACCCTTCAAAGCGGCGTCTGGGGTATCAGAGCTCGTTTTTGGGGGTGAATAGATAAACCTGGAACTCTAAATAGCTGAAGCACACTGACACTGCTCTCTCGTCCGAATTTGGGTTGGCAGATATAACAGTAACAACTGCTCCTAACATTTCAAGGTATCCAATTCTCTTCTTCGGTAACGAATGAAATTTCATTTTCTCCCTTGTTTTAATTTCTATTCGTGTTTGTTTTCGAATCAGCTTGTGAAGTTCTTCTAATACGTAGGTTATTTGTTGATAGGATTGTCGCGGGTATTATCAAAATATTCATGTTTGTAGAGTAGCCCTCATAATAATGGGTGTCCCCAGTAAGAGTGCACTTTTTAATTTTAATATAAAAAACATATTTTTTGAGAGAGTTGTGATTTTTTTATTGAATTGTCAAAAAGACATGTTCCGATTAAGTATGGAACAATATATCCGTCAAATGGCCTCCACGGCTCTGATGGCAGGCCATTACTCTATTCATGAAAATTTTCATGACTTTTTCACAGAGATGAGGCTGTATTGCACCGATGGCTCGTTGGATCTCGGATTTGAGCTTAGGCATTGTTTCTGGTTTATTCGCTTAAACCTGCGATTAGAGAAAACCCCAAAGAAAAAAATCGCACGGCGTTAAAAATCTTGGTGGCCAGTTCGCATCAGAATTTATTGAGATATTTTTTCCGGCAATCGTTGCTGCAATGGATTGTTTCATGCGCGGTGTAGCAGGTGGCGCCGCGCCGTCTTGCTGAAACCACATGCCGTCCGCACACAACGGAAGCACAGGAGTCTTACTGTCCATTACCGACCCAGTTTCTTCATTTTTTTTGACAACTTTTCGAATGGTTTACACATTAGGTGCACTTTCTCGACTGAAAATTGTTCGTAGTTTGCGAGGTGCGGTCTCAGCATAACTTTCCAAATTTTTGCAATAAGTTTTCACAATTATTACGCGTTGTACTTTCGAAAAGCGCTCAATTTTTATTAATCGGAACAAGTAAATGTGTAAGCTGCCAAATCTCAGAGTCGCCACTTGCACAAAAAAAAAATAGCACTAAATTTAAAAAGTGCACTCTTATTGAGACACCCTTTATAACATAAAATACGTATTTAGGGTACGGATACGTTAACATGACGATGTGGTTGAACCGATTATATGCACGAAGATTAACTCTTAATGCTTGCGATGGCAAAAATACCATTTTTTTAAAATTAACCATTAAATAAGCGATAGATATTAATATGGCATTGCTTTGATATTGTATTGAATTGCGAATTTTATTTGCGAATGTTTTTCATGCCTTGCCAAACTAGATCAGATATTCTTTTGCTTTAGTGATTTATGCTATAGCGTGTAACTGCGTATAAAAATGTGCCGCCCACACATTTTTGTGTTTTTTTTTCAGTATATTGTCGGTAATGGGCACCCGGCATTTACAGATACATAAACACCCGATACCGATTACCTGATGTATGTTAGCAGAAACTAAAACCATGAGACCATCATGAGACTTGATGAAACTAAACTGTATTTTTGAATTTAGATCAACTACTAATCATTTTGACTCGACTGCTGGAATTCTGTTGGACAAAAACGACTGGGTTGATGTGTGACCTTGGCTAGACTCAGTCCCTAAACCCTGGGGCTCTTAGTGGATACATTTCAACTGGCTTGTTATTTGACCCATTATACTGCTGCTTATGCTAGCTGGCGTTTGTTTCTGTGTCTAAAATAGTTATAATAATCGTTTATCCCGGTATACTATGTTGAGTAGCTGCTGCGATTTAAAGCTATGGCTAAATGTAGTTTTTATGTAATCTTACTTCTTCGTAGCGTACTCCAAGGTCTTCTATGTTACTGGTACTAGCGGTCAGACGTTGTTGGTTGTCTAGTAGCATTGTTGTATGTAACAATAATAAATTGTCGTTTGGTATACGATTTCTTTGGCCTATCTGTTGTTGTGATCTTCGGGGGAACTTCCACAAGCTGAATTCGATGATGATGAAATGCTATGCTTTCCCTGTATTTTTTTTTGGTAAAATGTGGTTGAGAGTAAAGGTAAAAACTTATACCTGTCGTGCTCAGTGCCAAACGACAATACACTCTGCCTATATCTTCAGCTTGATTACCGGATCCGAATTTTTAAGCTTCTAAAAGTAGCTGTGATTTGACTTTGTCGGAAAGCGAGTGCCGTTTGAGCTCCCATCCCATCTGTGGGCGTCTGTGTTATGTATGTCAGCATTCGCAAGATTGCAGGTGAGATTGGCTTGGGAGATCTTAGAAATTACTGGAATACAACGCAATTGCGAAATCTTGTATACTTTTTTGAATTGGCAAATCTATCTTCTACCCCTTTATAGATGCTTGTGCTAGAACGCTGCTGTGTTAAAGCTTGTAAGTAAGAAATCACCATCGACATGAAGCTTTTGGTGCAACCAGATCCCCTTGTATGTAACGTTCTATTCACTCCACTTGTCAACCAATATTAATTTTGATTAAACGTTATTGCGAGCGAATATCGCTTTAACAACCTATTGGTGCCTTTGCAGTTCGTCAATCGGCAGGTGCACTAGACAAAGACGATGTTGACTTGATTCCAGGGTCTCTCAGGGGATAAATTTGAACTCGCCGTTTACTGCTATCGTTGTTGTAACATTATACCGTGGACAAATTGAACTGGTGAAGTGTGGGTGTACTATGCCTCTGCCTCGGCTCGAGGTAAAAGGCGTGATTGTGTGTATGTACTATGTATGTCTTAAACGTTATGGCTTTGTGCGTATGCTAGAGCGTTATGGCTTTGTGAGACACGACAATAAACTAACCAACTATTAGATGGGACAAAATAGAATTAGTGAAATACAGCCGTGCAATATGCCTCTGCCTCGTCTTGAGGTAAAGGGCGTGATTGTATGTATGTATGTCTTAAACCGTCATGGGCGTTTGTGCTACAGCTAGAGCGTTATGACGTTGTGAGACACGGCAATAGGCTCACTATCGTACGTGGGACAAAATACAATTAGTGAAATACAGCCGTGTAATATGCATCTGCCTCGTCTCGAGGTAAAAGGCGTGATTTTGTGTATGTATGTCTTAAACCTTCAAGGGCGTTTGTGCTACAGCTAGAGCGTTATGACGTTGTAAGACACTATCGTACGTGGGACAAAATACAATTAGTGAAATACAGCCGTGCAATATGCCTCTGCCTCGTCTTGAGGTAAAGGGCGTGATTGTATGTATGTATGTCTTAAACCGTCATGGGCGTTTGTGCTACAGCTAGAGCGTTATGACGTTGTGAGACACGGCAATAGGCTCACTATCGTACGTGAAATACAGCCGTGCAATATGCCTCTGCCTCGTCTTGAGGTAAAGGGCGTGATTGTATGTATGTATGTCTTAAACCGTCATGGGCGTTTGTGCTACAGCTAGAGCGTTATGACGTTGTGAGACACGGCAATAGGCTCACTATCGTACGTGGGACAAAATACAATTAGTGAAATACAGCCGTGTAATATGCATCTGCCTCGTCTCGAGGTAAAAGGCGTGATTTTGTGTATGTATGTCTTAAACCTTCAAGGGCGTTTGTGCTACAGCTAGAGCGTTATGACGTTGTAAGACACTATCGTACGTGGGACAAAATACAATTAGTGAAATACAGCCGTGCAATATGCCTCTGCCTCGTCTTGAGGTAAAGGGCGTGATTGTATGTATGTATGTCTTAAACCGTCATGGGCGTTTGTGCTACAGCTAGAGCGTTATGACGTTGTGAGACACGGCAATAGGCTCACTATCGTACGTGGGACAAAATACAATTAGTGAAATACAGCCGTGTAATATGCATCTGCCTCGTCTCGAGGTAAAAGGCGTGATTTTGTGTATGTATGTCTTAAACCTTCAAGGGCGTTTGTGCTACAGCTAGAGCGTTATGACGTTGTAAGACACTATCGTACGTGGGACAAAATACAATTAGTGAAATACAGCCGTGCAATATGCCTCTGCCTCGTCTTGAGGTAAAGGGCGTGATTGTATGTATGTATGTCTTAAACCGTCATGGGCGTTTGTGCTACAGCTAGAGCGTTATGACGTTGTGAGACACGGCAATAGGCTCACTATCGTACGTGGGACAAAATACAATTAGTGAAATACAGCCGTGTAATATGCATCTGCCTCGTCTCGAGGTAAAAGGCGTGATTTTGTGTATGTATGTCTTAAACCTTCAAGGGCGTTTGTGCTACAGCTAGAGCGTTATGACGTTGTAAGACACTATCGTACGTGGGACAAAATACAATTAGTGAAATACAGCTAGCTGTGTTATGTCTCTGCATCGCCTCGGTGTATAAGGCGTGTCTGTTTGTATGTATGTACTACCCCTTCCATGGGCCGCTTGCTAGAGCTTTGCGTTCAAAATATATTTATGCTTGTAAGGGAAGTTAGCTTGAACCCAAGTCTCCTCCTTGATATGCGGCGCTGCCCATTCCATAGTATTGCCATTGACTATAAACATTTTTGTCAGGCCTCGTTAGACAAAAGCCCGTTATTTTGTCGCAAAACGATTGTCCTTCCATGCACTGCGATTAGATTTACGGTATTTGCTTGAAATTTTATTTGGTTATAGCCTTAACAGAATCTAACCAATACCTACTTACGCCCTTAGCACACCTCCGCCGCGAAACCAAAACAGCGGAACCGCTAAATGAATTCCGCTGTGATCAAGTGTGGATTGAACAGCGGAACTGGGCAACAGAACCTGATACGAGTTAGTCGATGTGACGCTATCGCAATTTTTTTTTATTATTTTTATTTTTTGGATGACTTAATAAATACATAAAAGGTCTATTTCTGATGGCTTGAAGTAGTTTTTCCGTAAACTCCACGTCCATTTTCTGAAAAAATATTAGTTTTGCTGTTTCGCTCTGTCAATTTGTCAATTTTGACAAACCCCCGCATAGACAACGCGGTACCGCAACGAAAAGGCGGCCGAAGCGCGGAGGTTTGACTGGCGTAGGAGCAGATTGGCGGAACCGCACGGGGAAAGAGATAGAAGATAGTTAAATCTATGTATTAGAACGGGCGGTTTCGCTAGTGTTCCGCTCCTCCTACATGTGACAGAACTTGGCGAAATTACTGCGGTTCCGCTATCATGGTTTCGTAGCGGAGGTGTGCTACAGGCGTTAGGTTTTTATTGGCGATGTATGCTAGCGCACTGGCGTATAATGTACTTATAAACTGCCATAGATAAGCGAAGTGTGCCAAGTGTGAACCAGAGCGAGTATCATAATATCATTATCAATATTCAAATAGCGAATTCAAATACTTTGTAATAATTTATATCTGCCTAGTTATTAGCGATTTATTGCTTGCTGATTTTATATTTATTTTTCTAAACAACTAGTTAAAGCTAAGCAAATAAGGAAACCCTAAAAAGCAGTAGGTAATTAACTTATTAAAATGAGGGAAGTAGGCCTGGTAAAAGATGCAAAACAGTAATAAATGCACCGGCGAATAAATTTAAACACGCATGCACATCTGCATATTTAAATATATTCGCCGATGCATATGTTTATTACCACTCTTGACTGCCTCGGTGGCTAAGTGGTAGTGCATACGACTGCCGTGCTGTGGTCTCAGAGAGGAACAAATATTTTAGTTCTACCCGATTTTTGACTCTTCTTATTGCAGGTTTTGCGGTAGTTTTGAATGTAAAGCATTAAAAGTTGAATTTTAAGGTAGAATTTGGTCTAAGTTAATTATCTACAGTCTACACCTAAAAACATAAAATCAGGGTACAATCATAACGGAGGAAAAATCCTTGAAATGCAACGTGAACAAGCCTGCCACCAGCGTAGTGGCAAAATAGAATCGTAATCGTAGCCATGTAAAGCTGACGCGTTGGCTACGGTGCAATTTGACAGTATTCGTTGCTAAGATTACGATGCTGGCTATTGAAATAGCAGACTTGTTGACCTGGTAGGTAGACCACCTCATAAGTTAGGTAATTTAGTCCAAACTTTGTTCGTGGTTCGTTTAGATATTTAAAACAGAAGGTTGTACTACTACTTGTACTATGTATACTTTCGTTTATGGTATTCGGTATTTCGGTATTTTACTATGACATCAATTTGATGGCATAGTAAAAAACCCAGTTGTCGATCGAAATTTTAAAACAAAATTAGGTTTCCTAAGTAGCAGTGCATTTCTTATTTTACTCATCGTCACTATATTGTATTCAACATAAAAAAATACAACTTAAGTCTTTTATTTGTATCCCAAATCTTTCGTTTTCATTTTCCATGCGTCTTTAGCAAAGATTTTTAACAAACACTTATCAGACTTGTTGTAGAGAACTTAGTGTAAGTGAAATATGTAGTAAAAATAGTGTTTGGCTTGAAACGGAAATGCTGTGACTTTGTCCTTCAAAACAGGTGAAAAGACTTCACCGGGAAGTAACATATCTAACTGTGGGCGCACACTGAGCGTCTTGTCGCGGCGACATGTCGCGGCGACAAGCTGCGGGCGCCAATTTACATACATTTTGTTCTAAGCTTCGCACACTGCCCGACATGTCGCCGCGACTCGGCGACAAGCTAGGGGAGTCGCGGCGACACGGCGACAGTCGCCGAGCGACAGCTTTTTGTACCACGTTTGTCGCCGCGACATGTCGCGCAAGTCAGCGACAGTCGCGGCGACATGTCGCGGCGACAAGTCGCCCGATGCAGGCGCACACTAGGCGACAAGTCGCCGCGACATGTCGTTGCGACTGTCGCCTAGTGTGCGCCCACTGTAAATCACTTCTGAGCAATATACAAGTTGCCCTCGAGAGTAGTCACAAACCACCTCGCCTACTACACTTAATGTGTTTCAACAAACAGACCAAACCGAAGATGCTTTGGTACTGTGGCCACATCCAAGCGTTCGGAAACAAAAGAGTAACATCAACCTCTGTGTATGGCTTTTGTGAACTATGAAAGAATGTTCCATTCCATTGAAAACTTGTCAGTTTATGAATGCTTTGCAGCGATGTTGTATTGTTTTACACCACCACTGTGACCGTAACGTATAGCTGCAGGATCAAAAAATCAAACCTGAACTGTGTAGAGGGGTGAGATCCCAAACAAGCCTTTCGACAGCTTTGCTTATTTAACTACGTCGGGGTTTCTCTTTGCGACTCTTTTCAAGAGGAAATCGCATTTCGGCAATCGTAAGAAAGAACGCCTCTCGCCCAATAGGACAATGACCTAGAAAAGGTCGCCAAAAATTGGAAGAGCCCCACGTCTAGCATTGAACTGCCATAGACTGTTCTTATTGATGATTGATTAACATCAAAATGTATTTGTTGAACCCAAGCTTTTACTATCTCTATTTCCCAATAATAATCTTCCTATTGGTGAAACGATCATAGTTATGCTTTTGCGAAAGTACTGTATCGCCACTTCTTGAAAACAATTGTGTTTTGTTTTGCAGGGATTAGATCCAAATTATATGAGCGAGAACGGATAGTTGAAGTATTGTTGCGAATGCAGGTTACACCTTCACTCTCATTGTTCGTCACTGTCAGATCGGATCGCCCATTTCCAGAGTGAACCATACTAAATTTTCTATCGGTGAGCTTCGTTTGAAGACATTATTCCGATACCTCTTTAAGCTGGGTTCAGTTATTGCAGTTCTCGCTTGCGTGTATCCACTGTAAATCACACGTTATCATTCTGGCATTTTTGTAACATATCATTGAAAAAGCATGAATTCTTTTAGCCTCTACGCTTCAATGTAAATTCTTAAAAAAAACATACGACGTTAGTCCCTATTGTGCCGTGTAATTTCACTTGAAGCCCAACGTTCTTTCCTGCTTTCATCTTACACAACGAAGGGTTCTTTCCTTATTATCCTGATTGTTATGAAAGGAGCTGCTTGCCATCCTTGGCAAAGGTGAAAATGTGTTACTGCGTCAATTTCTTTTCTGTCAACTGGTCGCATTTCGGAATTGATCCTATGACTTAGTAACTCATATAATTATATAATTCTATTAAGCAGTTACTCGCGTATAATCGCACTAGCTATCGCAGCACCACCTACAATTTTATAATTGTTATAATTTGTTAAATCTAAGCCTAAGAGCAGATTCAAAATTACGACAGCAAGAGCATTCGCTTTTGATTGTGCTAAAGCGACGGCTCCTCCCATCAACATACTTCCTAATCGGACTATAACCTTCGTATATTGTAGATATTGCTCGAAATTCTTGAAAACCATAACTATGGCGATTGTTTCAGTTCGAACGAGCGTCCACAACGCCCTTTATCTACACCTCACCTTCGAGCTGTAGCGGCGCCACAGCCATCGTTACGTCACTCAAGGACACAGGCTGATTTCTTCGAGACACAACTCACAGATCACCACCATTCTAGAAGGCAGGAGAGAAGCGAACAATTCCGACAGGTTAGTGTATTGAAATTTCTTTTATAACCTTATAATAAGACCCTAAAGACTCTTGGTCCCTTTTCACTAATAAAAGACTGCCCAAGTTACTTGACAGATATTCTTGGCAAGGAATATAATAGCACAATATAAATACCAATCACATAATTATTGATTTCGTAGTGCCCTTGGTTCTTACTTTTAGAACATTATTAAAATCCAAACTTGTTTTTTGAGTCGTGGCCATTTAGTGCCATTGATGTTTCTACCCTGTATATAAATTAAACATACCTGTTCCACAATCAGATTGCCAGTCAATGCGTGTATTCATTTCAACTGCCTTTTCCATAGAAGTATGATACGTGAACGTATGTGCTTGTTGGCGGATATTGCGTGACTTGTCTGCCTTGTCATACTTTTTGCGGTCTTGTTTATGTATATATCTACAGAGGTTGATATCAATCAAGCACTGAACCATATTTCTGACATTACAACTGATTTGCTGGGTACCTTCGGGAGGGTTCTTCCTGTTGTAGAATTATACTTGTCTGCAGTAACTGAAAACTTACAAGCTTCTGTATTATTGCTTCAACATTATTTACCACACATCCTTTACCATTATCCATTTTTACTATCTACTTGCACGTCATTTCTTCCTATTTCTATCATTCAAGCTTCGCCGGCTTAAGACATTGCCCCTCTCCGTTCAACTTTACTTAGCGATTTGTCCCACACGATATAATCGAGTTGAGATTTCATTGAAGTATTAATTGCTTCTTCAATACTTTCATAGTTGTCACTTGTAAAGAAGTAATTTAAATTGTTCAGAAGTAATTAAAACTGTGTTCTTTTACTATTTAAAACTTTAAGTGCAATTTATACATTTCGTATTTATTTACTTTTCTTTATTATTTTTTGTCCAACAAGGTTATGCCAACCTCAATATATATTTTCTAAGAACACATTTGCAGTGAATTAATTACTTTGTTTTTATCTAGTCGTAATTACTTTATTAGAAAATTATGCAGCAATTACTACTCTTGTGACTTTTTCATATTAATAAAAATTTCATCTATTGTTTTTCAAGCAAGCAAAGCATTCTGCATGAAAACGTTTCAATCGAAGCATACCCAATTATTGTTACCCCTTTTGTGTTGTGTCAATAGATGTGTTTTTAATTTCTTCCTTTTCCTACGTAATTTCCCATCCTTTTCTGTTTTCAGTTGAAGCAATGAAGCATAAGTTTTGCAGTGCTAATGACTTAAAAGTGACACTAGATTTACGCATGTATAGATTGTTAGTTTATTATGTAAGCTACAGAGTTTATATGATGTGAATACGTACACATTGGGTGTGTGTGCGTGTAGGTTCGAGCGCATGTACGTAAGGAGGACGGGCGCACACAGGCTTACGGGTGGAGCCTGCCCAGCAAGAGTGGACAGGGGCAGAAAGGACCCAGTTCTTGTACATCTTTGTCTTCGGGAGGAGTTCCAGTTCCGGTACCTGTATTCTGCAGGTAAGTCTTTATAAACAAATTTTCACCTACGTTGGTTGATAATGTATGATTATAAATTTGTGAGGGATTTGCATGTGGAGCCTGTATAGTTTTTATGCGTGTACCAAATATGGAAAGGTGAGACGGTCCTCTCGTTGAGCTCTAGGTTGAACGAATAGCAAAGATAATGTGCTACGTAAGTTTAGTGATAGAATATAGTCTACAAACTCAGGGCATTATAGCAGGCGGTTGGACTAAGTGGGACAACGTTGGTTGTCACTTGTGATCTCGATATGCCGAAAATGGCTATTGGGTCTGTCCTTTTCTACTTTGGACATACTAGCCTGTATGGAAAACTCGTTTTTCTACATTTATTGGTAAAAACGTTTGGTAACTGCGTTGATAACACAAATATTGTGCTTAGAAACATCTGCAGCAAGATCTGTAATATGTTGCATAATTGCTTTTATAATACATTGCTATAGCGCTTGTATGTAAAATTTCCAATGTCGAGTGCTTACCAATATTTTATAGGGCGTTGGTACTTCTTCAGGTGGGCAGGTCTACACATAATTTTAGATATTGAAACATGCAAGGAAATAATAAAACCATTTAGATTTTCCAAGATATTTACGCAAAAGGTCCTCACGTCTTATATAAAGTAACGATAACAGAAAAAAAATAGTAAATCTAGGGTATTACAGATGAAATAAGACGATGTTAGCTGTATAAACATCATTACCCTTTTTTGTGACATCAGCCTTTTTCAATACATAAATTTGCAATCACATTCCCACAATTCAATAAATATACGATTATTTCATCATTATTTGCAGGCCAATAGCGGAGAATGAGCCACGCATGACATTGCTATGTGCGGCTGCCGTCAATTTGAACGGAGGCCGCACGTCCGACGGAGGGTGCATGATCGGCGAGAGTGTGTTCTATGCCAACCAGGAAGATAAGACTGAAAATACGATGTCCTTAGGTCAGTACATACAATAGTCAGTCAAAGAATTTATGACCGTGGTGAAAACCGTCGAGATTAAGGCGAGACATTGCTAGACAATTTGCCGGTTCAAATAAGACTGTATCTTGTGACCTAGGTGCCCAGCAGCTACGCTCGAAAAGGCTAATGGTCGCCAGGCCCATGTAGTATACAATACATGAAGAGTAGGCCAGGCTTTGTGGCGTAATGATAGTATCGTTCTACAAAAGTTTCGCTTGGTATACTTGTTACCAGATCGGAAGCAAATTAGAGTATAACGGAATCTCAGCAAGTTCTCTAGGGCTACTTGAACTAACGATAATACTTGGACCAGCATATTTGTCCCATTACAGCATTCCTAAGTCTAGCACCCTTCGTTTTCTTGACTTGCCAAATTGACTGAAAGCCATGGCGAGAACCTCAAATATGCGATCATATGACGTGTCTCTTCACGTTCTTCTTAAAGAATCCGGGGTTGTAAGAGGAGGGAAATATGTGCACTGGCTGGTCGAATTTCCTTCAAAGGAAGTTTATGACGCGTCTGAAGCTTTAGAGCAGATCCTTCTTCTAAAGCCACACTGCAGGAGCCTAACTTAGTGCTAAGAGCAAAATAAAGAGTATTTTTTTTTCTCGTGGGACTATTCAGGTGCCTGTTCAGCACGTGGCACGCAATGTGACTGCAATGATGGCACGTAATGTGTCTGTTTGCTACGATCAAGTCACTTGGCTCTCAGAGTCTCAGCAACTAACTAGGCACTCACAGTGTGACCTTAGCCTTCGTAATTAACTAATGTCATCGAAATTTCCAGCTTACGAGATGAGCAAAGCCCAGCTACACTCTCCGGAGGTGGAACAGATCAATGAACAACTGCAGTCAACACACAACGTCGTGTACACTGAGAAGAGCTTGTCCTCGCTGGTTTGGATATGCTCCAGTAACCAGAACAAAGGTGTTGTCATGGTATGTAATAGATTATTATTTTCGTGTCTATTATATACCTACCCTTTTCCTACCTCATCTTCTTCCCATCATCTCTCCGCCAAGCCAAGGTCGCCGTGAATATGTACTGCCTGACCAGGGACGAGTCTCTTATTAGCGAGCCTATTGCCCTGGGACCGGGCGACCACAGCATACGGCTAGCCTTACCTAGACTAGCAGGGCTCTGTCTATGTGGACTTAAAATTTTCCCATGCTATGGGAACGCAATAGTATTTGAAAATTCAAACACCAAGAATGGCAACGATGTGGTTCGTCACCCGGTCATGTCTCGTTCGAGGTGAAAAATGGACTGGGGATAGCCACTTTGCTATGTTGAACATAAGAGGAGGGATGATAAACAAAATTGAGGAAGGGTGCAAGATGATGCGAGAGAGATGACTCGATATTCTGTAAGAGAATTGAATGAGACAAAGAGGAAAGGATGTGACACCACCACACATGAGCCCTACACAGAGTACACAGCCTACTGGTCAGGTGTAACTAAAACCAGTACAACGTGCCAGGGTGTTGGTGTAGTACTGTCTGCGAGAATGAATGAATGTATGATAGAATATGAATGTGTAAGCCCAAGTGTCCTTTGGTTGTAGCTGAAGGTTGGTTTTAACCGCATCTTTGTTTTTGGAGTTTATGCTTCGTTTACGCGGTGGCGCCGATCTTCACTAGATCATAGTGAGAGGCAGGCATTTTGGGAGAGTATGAGTAATGTTCTTAGTGAGTGCAAACAATATGAGAAGATCGTAATGTTAGGCGAATTTAATGGGTGGGTTGGAGTCAAGAGAAATATGAAAAAGTATTGGGAAAGTTTTGTCATGAGCGAGTGAATGAAAATGAAGACAGTTTGCTGGAAGTATGTTTGGAGAGGAATGTTGTAGTAACTAATACCATACTTCCCCACAAAGATATCCACTTATTTACGAGACAAAAAGGAACTCAGAGGAGCATGATTGACCTTGTGATAGTAGACGCAAGGCTGAGAAAGAAAGTACTAGACACTCGGGCATACCGCGGTGCCAGGATTGACACGGAACACTTCTTGGTTGTTAGCCGAATAAAAAGTATTTTTTAATACAGTTGCTCAAAAAGTGGCGTATTACTGGGACGTTTAGCGTTCGGGATGTGGGCTATTACGCACCCGTGCTTTTTCTTTACCATTCCCGCACTCGTGCGTTTTCTTTCCCAATTGTCAAAATAATGTCTGTGATTCATGCAAATATTTCTAAAAAAAGATACTAACTTGTTTCAATATCAGATTAAAAGTAATTTTAACTGAAATTTAAGCATAAATTAATATTAGTATCCGCCAAATTTAATTTATAAATATAAAAAAAAGTTGGCTGTATGAAGTGCACTGCCATAGTCTCTGCTTAGAAAGGTATATATTCTTATACGGTTGGCGCCATTTTGGATATTCAGGTTTATTGTGTTTTTATTATTTTATAAAATTGCTTAATTTTTTCGCAACTGTATTAAAAATAGTTGTTCAATACAACGTGTGGGACTGTTATTTAAACTCGTTCCGACTGTCTACCCTCGCCTTCGGCTCGGGTCAACACCTGTCGTAACTCGTTGTAATAACAGAAATCCCACACTTATATCGAAAACTACTATTTAAGCTGAGGCGGCACGCGCCGAGTACGTAAACCAGTTAGTGTACTAAAACGCATTAAAGTTGAGAATTTGCAAGAGATAGATATAAAAGAGGAAATTGAAAATTTTGTTGATGTGAGATTGAAGAATTATGAAAGCCAATATTAATGAAGGACTTGTGGAAGATAAGTGTGTGGGGTAAGAAGGAGGAGCCAAGGATGTAAGTTAAAAATAATGAGCACGGAAGTCCTAAAGGCGTTGTCTGGCAAGAAGAAAGCAAGGTTGAATTGGCTGGCTACAAAGGCCAATCAAAGAATGCAAAAGGCAACGGATGAGGATGTAAGAATGATGAGAGATGAATTTGATAAAAGTTATCTGATGAAATCCAACAGACTATAAAATTCTCTTGGAAGTCCATAAGAACAGTGAGGGGTCAACAGACTGCTGGGATTGATAGGGTTTCCGTTAAGATGCTGAAAGCACGACGTGGCGTGGTGATTTGCCGCCTTTGTTGAAAAGGATTGGTAGCGTACCAAAAGAATGTTCTAAAGCTGTCCATTGTACAGCACAAAGAAAAAGGGTCGCAGCAAGGGTGCAAAAATTACCGCGGCGTAAACCTGCTCAGCATCGACGGTAAATTTTATACGAAAGTGTTAATAAAAGAGTGATGAATGTATAGGTAAAAATGTGGGATCTTCAAGATGGGTTTATAAAAGAAAGCACGGATCAGGTCTTTTCCGTATGATGCATAGCTAATAAAGTTTTGGCGAAAAGTCAAAAGGCCTGTTGCATGTTTGTAGATCTGGAGAATGCCTATGACAAAGTGGTGAGGAATGAGCTGTGGTCGAAATTGTACATGTATGGGGTGAGCAGCAACTTGATACGAGCACAGAATTTTTTTTATGAGCGGCCTAGTGCTTGCGTCAGGATCAACAGACCTGAATGAGCTGACCATCAAATGCCTCCTATATGCTGACGATCATGCGATCTTACCTTCATCGGCGAAACAGTTGCAGTTGATGGTTAACATTAGGCATGATGTGGTTTAAGGTAGCGGTATGAAAGTGAATGTAAACAAAAGGAAAGTATTATTTTTTAATTTCTATCAAAGGGGAAAGAGTGAAAGAATTCGTATACTTAGGTAAAAACCGAGAGATAGAAAGTGAATATGATAATAAGCGACATGTTTTGGCCAGCCAAAACTTTTCGCTTGTAGGTGTACATAGCCCAATTGCCCAATTCACTTGATTTTCAGAAAAAATAAGTGAATTGGGCTATGTACACCTTTATGAGCAGTCAAAACGCGTCTTAGAAGGCAAGGGTGGCTCTGCATAGTGGTGTGCTAATCCCTGCTGTTATGTATAGTAGTAAAAGTTAGGTGTGGCAAAAGAAGCATGAAAGTAAAATTAATGCAGTAGAATTGAGAAGTCTGCGAAGTATCTAATAGCTGGAGTGAAATTCAAGGACAAGTAAAGGAATAACATGATTAGAAAACGATGTGGTATAACAGAAGATGCAGTGTCGAAGATAGAAACCTGCCAAGTGCGAGTCGGACTCGCGCACAGAGGGTTCCGTACCAAAAAACGGCAATAAGTCAAGTTGCTTGTATGGGAGCCCCCCTTATTCCCCCTCTTTTTCTGATTTTCATATTTGTTGGTATAGCGGCATCATCTGTGACAATTTCAGCTCTCTAGCTATCACGGATTCTGGGATACAGCCTTGTGACGGACAGACAGACAGACAGACAGACCGACCGACGGGCGGCGAAGTCTCACGAATAGGGCCCCGTATGACCGTTTTGGGAACATACGAGACCCTAAAAAATTATATTTGAACATTTATTTATACACTAACTACGTCATTACTATTAGTATTAAAGTTTGCGGGATATTTACCATGTATTGTTGTGAGTTTCCGATATTTCGGCGCTGTTACAAGCACCATGATCACGGAGGAACTCGTGTTCATGGTGCTTGTAACAGCGCCGAAATATCGGAAACTCACAACAATACATGGTAAATATCCCGCAAACTTTAATACTAATGTCAGTGACCATGAAAGTTTAAATACCTACGTCATTACTAATTACATAACATTCAAATTTCAGATAATCGATGCCAACAATCCAGCGGAGGTGATTGAATCGTTCCCGGTGACAGACAAACACATTCTGTGCGTCGCCTCCGTGCCGGGAGCTGTGTCCGAAGACTACAGAGAGTATCAGGAGAGGGCAGCGGGCGTGACGGAAACTAAACGTCCACCGGTATGTCTTATACACTTTGTAAGATTCGCTTAACTGTGGAGGTGTTTGTGTGAAATATGGCAGTCATTGCCTTATGAAACGACCTCACCATAGTCACCATAGAGCAACACTACCTATGACTTTGACCGAGAGGGGAGACGCCATACACTTTCCCCTTTGTCCCAAACGGCCATAAACAAATATGTGTCTGAAATTATGAGTACTGCACTCATAATTTGCATCATTTTGTTTTGTGTGAGTTCCGTAATGATAGCCGATGGATATTGTGGTGGTGTATAAAAATCTGAGTTACCTTGGAAACTTATGACACACAGTTTATGTATCGGGTAAACATGAAGGGGTCCCTTTAATAGAGATCGTGTTGCTCTATGGGCCACACACTAGACGCGGAGTAAGAGAAATAGCGAGGAAAAGGGCGAAAACTTAGTGTAGATGCGTTACTCTGCATGTGTCGGTTATTTAATGCCAGTCAAAGGAGCGGGAACAACGCGATGAACATCGCGAGCAGGGGAGTGTGTGGCTGGTAAGGCAATTCCAAGTCGCTCGAAGAGCAGTGCGAGCGGCATTAGTGTGGCCGAAGGTTTACATTTAGGTTTAAAAGGAGTCCTACTTCTACCACTACATTTACCCCAGTTTATCTCAAGGCGATAAGTAAAACCTTTGAGAAAAAACCCTGACAATAATATCTTACAGCGTTTTGCTACTGATCATCAGTTATAATAATTACCTTTGTTAAATAATGTATCAAGTTAGATGTTGTAACCAATTCACTGTCATTTACCTCATTACTATACGGAGCCCGCGTGCACTTCTACTCCCGTTCCCGCGTCACATGGGAAGGTTCCCAGTGATAAAAAGTAGTAGTTATTATGTCCAGTCTACAACTATAATCTGTTTTGTATCAAATTCAACCAGATTCAATTCAAGAACGTGATTGAGTAACGGACATCCAAACATCTTTACCAAACTTTACATTCATAATATTTTCATACAATAATTATTGTTTGTTGCAGTCGTTGTTTTGCGCTGGAAGGATAGAGTCTGTGGAAGTGACTCAGAAGACCAATGCTACTGAAGACAGTGGTGAGAAGGAGGGCGTCGTTATTGGTAGCACTCGACTGGTAAGTACTGAGTGTCTAGTGCGAGTTTTAGCGAGAAACTGACTTACGAATCTTTATAGAGATGAAGTACTGCCACCTAGCTGTAAACACAATCTTAGATTACAGAACTAAAGGCAGTCTCAGGATAGGATTAATGGCCTTGATTGTGGCAAAGTCTGTGTCGGGAGCCCTGGCGTTTTCCTTTCGAGGCTTTTTTTTTAACGTGAGGGAAAATTCTCATGGATGCTATGCCTAGAAAACTTCACGTAACGCCCAACAGCCTATGGTTGAGAGCCCCGGGTAAGCCTTCGGAAGGATGTCCCAGGACTCACAACAGACCCACGGCCACCACTGCGGCTTCGCCTAGGTGGTGGTTTAGGTGCTATCCCGCGTCTTTGGGGGGTTTCGGGTGTGATCCCGCTTCTAAGGGGGGGGGGGGGAGGCGTGATTACCTCACGTCACCCTGCCGTCATGGGCCTGCTTCTGTAAGGACGGCTAGCAGACCTCTAACCGTCCTCAAGCCCCCGGTCATGGAGGCCGATAGTCTTCGGCAGTTCCTTCCAAGGCCTACCTGAGACTCGGCCGTAGGCAGATGTATGGGCACTGGGCACTGGGCACCGTGTGATTCTAGCCAGTAGTAGGTCGGCATAGCATTGATGAGGATTTCCTTTCTTCAATTTAACACAAAACGTGAAGAATAATCGTGAGTTTCGTAAACAATAGTAGATTCCAATTGCTGACTAAGACTATTTCTGTTGTATGAAATAAATACCTTTAGCGTTGGAACTTCTTGCACAATCAAGCACAATGCTATCAGCCGGACTT
Source organism: Miltochrista miniata (assembly GCA_933228765.1). Classification (NCBI taxonomy): domain Eukaryota; kingdom Metazoa; phylum Arthropoda; class Insecta; order Lepidoptera; family Erebidae; genus Miltochrista; species Miltochrista miniata. The sequence goes on along the minus strand of OW121747.1, from coordinate 32,608,784 downwards.
ATGAGCCGTCTACACTAGCGAGATCATTGCAGCGATATTATCGTCGTGCCACATATTTCTATACAATCTCACGTCGCGATCATATCTATCTTAGTGTGAAGACACGTTCATAGAGAGTGCATGAAAATAAGTACACGACGATAATAACGTCGCCATTTTCTCGCTCGCATTGGCCCCTCAGTGTCTTAATTTTCTACCTGCCAACCATAGGTAATGTCAAAAAACAGGGTATGTTAAAAATTTGATGATTACACAGGTACAAGCGACGATTCTAACACCGCCGAGCACTCCAGTCAACGAGCCGGAAGTCGTCCCCGAACAGCCCACCAATGAAACCATAGTGAGGAACATTGAAGAGGTCGACACTACCGCGCTTGGCAGCCCACCTCTCAGCTCCACTCCCGTCAATGGTAAGTCTGACTCTGGTGCTCTCTCTGCCAACAGTGTGATATCCATCGAACTTCGAACGGTATAAAACCATCTACATCAACAATGTTTCCCCTGTAGTAGGAAATGCTCCTTAAAATGATTTATACTGTTGATTGATGACACTTGATGGAACTTGCTGCACATATTGAAAAACTACACTTGTACTGTTCCACAAGACCTTTGAGAACGCTAAAGGGCGAAACCATTCAGGTATATTTAATAAATATTGTAAAACAGTACAAGTGTCGTTTTTCAATATGATTTAAAGGAGGAGTTTGTAACTCACCAAATCACCAAGATTATAGTACGACGTAATCGATACGCATAGCAAAACTTCAAGTCGCGGTGTCAGCACAACGTGTATAGGCCAGCTGCTACGTCATTGTATAGGAACATTATAAATTCATTCTATAGCTGTATATATATCAACGGGTCAGAAATCGTAACTTAATATTCCACCGCTCAGTTCTATTTCCGTCAATGGTGAGTCTTAATTATTTGTGTAATAGATGCCTAAAGGTATACCAACAGAGAGTGCTGTCAATCTGCATATGGGAAGATTTGCTGGGGGCGATATTTTACGTGTGTCAATCCTCATGAATGCTATGCCTTGGCTCCGTTTTATCATCTCACCACTCGCCACGGAGAGAGTGTTTATCCTTACAATTTACCTCCGGAGCGTTCGAGCGTCTTAAGGTCCGATAGGAGATTTCTTTCGTGCACTTAGATTGTAAAATCGTCTCCGTACCTCTTCACAAGGGGTCATAGAAGGTTCTTGCAGGACCTGCAGCGACTATGTATCGCTTTTGGTGTTGCAAACGTCCATAGGCTGCGGTGACCACTTTCGATTGAGTGGTAAGCTGAGGACGGACGGACATGACAAATATGTAAGGGTTCCAAAAGGTGAGGCACGGAACCCTTAATATTATGAACTCTCAACGAAAACTACAAGTACATTATACACTACATGCAAAAGTTACGTTGTCTATCTTTTTCGGATTGAAAGAAATTACTCTGAGCGATAAGGCGATTTGTACATTTTCATGTTATTTTTTGTTAATCAAATCTTATTGCTGTACAATAAAGTTTAACTTACTTACTCCTTGGCTGCCGTGTTTAAACAGGTACCCAGATAGTAGACTAGTTATTGAGCTCTTCTGGTTTCCTCTTTTAACTTAACCAATATGAAAGAATTTTCATTGAGTATGCTACTACATTGCTGTTATCATTGTTAGTGACATTTTAGCGTTACGCCCGGTTGCTTTCGATGCTCCTTTAGGATTTAAATAAATTCTAATATGATATAATATAATGCATAACTAAGAATATAGATATATATAGATCATATATATTGTAAGTAAATCTACTGCATGTAATAAATACCGACACAATTTTGTACAACGGATAAACTTTACCCGTTTGTTTTTATCATGCATTTCGCGAATAATCGTGTGTCTAATTTCTAATGCTTTATAACTGTGCTGTGACTTTGTAGTGGTGTCTTCACTCTCTCAATTCTCCTTCTATCTGCTCTTAATGAACTGTGTCTTATCAATCTGTACTATGCTACTTGACTTCAATAAACTGTAATTTCTTCTACGAGTTGTGAGTTGCTTATTAAATAAGACCCCGCCTCAGTCCTTTGAAGTTGTAAATAAATCCAACTTCTTAGATAACCCAAAGAAAAGTAATGGCCGTTAATGTCGACAAAAACGTGTATTTCGACACTCTCAAGGGAATCATAATTAATAGGGTACTTCCCGTGAACAATAAATTTGACAAGTGATATCCACTTATACTTACCACAAGTTTAGGAGAAAATCTCAAAACTCAACATTTGTAATCGGAGAAAAACGGTCATTACTTAATCAAAACATGAGGTTTAAGAATACTATCTTGCCTGTTATACCTAGCAAGATGTTCAAGAACGAATCTCGCAGTTCTTGATAACGTCTGCCCCTAAAGAGCCTTGTTTACAAGTTTTTTGTAACTTGAAGGATAATACAGCCTCCGACTCAGACAATTTTTTATCCTCAATAATAATGAAATAAATTTTAGAAAGAGCTTTATTTAGGTCTATTCTTAAAAAAAATACGTAGAACAACACTGAAAGAAGAAGCGCTGGTGGCCCCGCGGACTCAGTGTTCTCTGTAAACGATCACTGCAGTAAGTAACTTTCACTATGGCCAGTCCTTGGATGGGTGACTTTCAATATGACCATCCATGTGACCACTTCATGACATTAATTTGAGCGTTTCCGTGCTTGGAAAGGCACGATAAGCCGTTGGTCCCCGTTGCCAGTGAAATGGCAGTAGTTAAGCTAAGTTAAAGGCCTTTTTAGGTGATTTGAAAATTTTACAACCGCGGGCAGTCACAATCTGCTCCTGTCCACGGTAATATGGCTCACCACCTATTACATGGGTCAAATTCTAAAAACGGCAAAATGTGGGCGTATAAAATGCCTCTGCTTACCGCTGCGGGGATAAAGGCGTGACCATAATATCATGTCATGAGGTCAGGGTGGCTCTCGGGCAACTTAAGAACAGCAAATCCCCTGGGGAGGATGGAAATACGACTGAAAACTGGAGGCACTTGGCTCCGGTCATCAACGAGCTGACGAGTCACACCTGAAGCGTGGAGTGGGAGTGCGGTGGCTCAGTTTTTCAAAAAAAGTGATAAGATAAGACCTTGCGGTGATAAGAACTACAGACCTATCTCACTCCTGAGCCTTGTTTACAAGTTGTTCTCGGGAGTGGTCACAAACTGCTTCACCGGAAACGTCGAGTTCCAGTCAAACGAGCCAAAGATCATCAGGTTCGAACTTTAAAACTTAAGAAGCGAATGAAAAAGTGATAATCTTCAAAATTTATTTCTAAAAGCAATCTCGGTTACATCGAGGCTTAAGCAAAAAAATATACACATCAAAATTGGTCCATCCGTTGGGCCGCTACGCAGTCACACAGATACACAAGTATAATTCATTATTTCGACGTGGTTTAAAAATAACCATTCCAATTATTTCGAATACCTTGTTCAACGAATACCGGTGAACAATAATAGAAAGAAGCGATTATAATAGATAATATTATTATTGGAACGAAGTTCCTTATCGCGCGTTGTGAAAGGGGGCTAGACGGAAAAAATTCTCACGAAAAGTTGTAACGACACTTTTTTGGAACGAAGTTCCTTATAGCTATAGTATCAAGGGTAGAGGTACCGACCGAGAGGGGGGAAGGGGGAAGGGGGAGGGGGGAAAGGGGGGTAATAAAATGGGGGTTAATAATAAAAAAAATATTATTATTAATTAAAAAAAATAAAATTTTATTACAATTCCTTCACTAATTAATCGAAAGGAACTTCGTTCCATCCGGGTGTCCCTTGACACCTCTCAAGTTTTATGTTATTATAAGTAACTAGCTGACCCGCGCAACTTCGTTTGCGTGATAAATGAAGAACCGCTCGACCGATTTTGTGCAAACTTCACATAAACCATCTACTAAATAGTTCGAACAAAGCCTAAACATTTGGCTTAGATAGGTGAGCCTGTTCTTGAGTTATAAAATTACAACGAAAAGTGGCATTGATTTTTATGTATATAGATAAGTTAACTGTTGAGATACTCTGCATATGTCTTCCACTCCCGTTTCTTTTCTCCACCACGCTTGTTTTCTTTAGCTTTCTTCTCATTAGCTGTCTGCGACTTAATTTTACGAACATCTATGAATCCTTCATTTCTCTCTTCATCAGGTACCTCATACAGATGCCTCTGAATAGTAGTTCGTTCGTATCCTTTAGGTCTCTTCTCATTAGCCGTCTGCGACTTCCAATTCTTTTTACCAACATATATGAATCCTTCATTTCTCTTTTCATCGGGTACCTCATACAGAAACCTCTGATCTGTATTACGTTCGTATCCTTCATATGTCTTCCACTCCCGTTTCTTTTCTCCACCACGCTTGTATTCTTTAGCTTTCTTCTCATTAGCTGTCTGCGACTTCATTTTACGAACATCTATGAATCCTTCATTTCTCTCTTCATCAGGAACCTCATACAGATGCCTCTGAATAGTAGTACGTTCGTATCCTTTAGGTCTCTTCTCATTAGCTGTCTGCGACTTCAAATTCTTTTTACCAACATATATGAATCCTTCATTTCTCTTTTCATCAGGTACCTCATACAGAAACCTCTGGTCAGTATTACGTTCGTATCCTTCAGGTCTCTTCCCATCAGGTGTCTGCCATTTCCACATCTGTTCGCCACGATGCTTGTATCTTTTAGCTCTCTCCTCATAACCTGACTTCCACTCCCCCCATTCACCACGATCGTATTCTTTATTTTTCTTCTCATCAGGTATTATGTTCAACTTCATTCGACCATGAGCATATCGTTCAGCTCTCATCACAGCAGCTCTCATCTCATCAGCTATCTGCGACTTCGATTTCGTTTTACGACCATGCTGGTATTCTTCATCTCTGTTCTCATCGGCTGTCTTCCGCTTCTTTTCTCCACTTTCGTTTTCTTTATTTCTCCTCTCATCGTCGGACGTAAGAGGTGGTATACACCGCTCCGCACCCGGTACATAGGAGGGATCCCAACGCTGAAACACCAGTTTGTATTGATTAAGGTTATGTTATACAGGGTGTCATTTAAAGATGATAGTTGGAGGTAAAGTTGTAAATTTACCTCCAACTACCATACCAGAGGTTAATATTGATAATGGCAAGTTTTATTCAAAGGCAACATTCCTTTATTTTCAAAAGTAAAACTACATTTCCTGACATTTGAAAAACCACCTGCTTGAGTCGGGGGAATCGAACCTGGGAGAAGTGAAAAAAAAAGCTTACTGTATTTTTTGAAACTGAAACAGTCTTTAATAAGGAAAAAAATATTTTAAACAACATAGTATCTTAAATTAAAGGAAGACAAAGTAAAATAATGTTTTATTGTAAAGCTTACTCACTATCTAAGGGGAAAAAACAGTCTAATTGAAAACCTCCTCCCTTTATTTTGAAGTTCTTTAATAAAATATTCTAGTTTCTGTGAATGGGAACATTCGTTCTGGTCACTTAACCAACCAACTTAAAAAAAAAATAAGAGGTTCTCAATTAGATTGTTTTTTCTTTTCTTTAGATAGTGAGTAAGCTTTACAATAAAACATATTTTACTTGATCTTTCTTTAATCTAAGATACTATGTTGTTTAAAAGAAATTTGTTCCTTATAAAAGACTCTTTCGGTTGGTATAAAAAAATACAGGATGTTAATATTAAGGGTACTTTACCTCCAACTACAACTAAGTACTAGCTACTGTGTACAATGGTATCAGATGTAGTCTGGAACAACAGAGGAACGGGAACTAATTCTGCGCGAGTGGAACCACGGGCATCTTATAGTAGATCATAAAAGTGGGACGGCACAAATTATTAGGCTACGTCCGCATAGGCAGGCGGCTTGCTTTGCGCCTAGAGCCTAGTGGCTTGCATCCTGGCGACTTGCTAGGATACACGGTGGCCGCACTGAATGGTGGTTTGCGTGGGAGGTCACTAGGTGCCTTGGTCACTTGCTTGTCGGCGCGTTGAAGAGATTTCACTTTCAAAAATAGCAATATACTGCTCTATATTGGGTTCATACATATGATCACGCCTTTTATCCACGAAGGGGTAGACAGAGGCATTTTAGATGCCCACATTTCACCTTTGAGATTTTGTCCCACTTAATAGGTGGTGAGCCGTATTGCCATGTTGATATGGACAGGCGCAGGCAAGGACTGCCAGCAGTGCCAGCTGTTAAAATTTTCAAGCCGCCTAAAAAGACCCTCAACTTGGCTTAGGTACTGCCTCGACTGCTATTTTACTGGCAACCGGGACCAAGGGCTTTTCGAAGCACGGAAAATAAATGTCACACAGTGGTCACGAGACGGTCACCCATCCATGAACGGCCACAGTAAATGTTTCTTACTACAGTGATCGTTTACACAACACTGAGTCCGCGGGGCCACGAGCGCTTCATATTGGGTTCATGACATAAATAAGACACGGTCAAGTCATGGGGATTTTTATGTTCTATATAAGCAATTGCATAATTTTCACAAAAAAATTACGAAGATTTGCGTATGGCCAGAGACACATTTGATCTACTTCTCAGTAAAGTTAAAGGAAAATTAACTCATTCGGATACCTACTCATCTATTTATGACTAGCTATGTCCCCGACTTCGTCCGCGTAGAATGTAATAAAAAAAATTAGTTTATTTAGTTTTTTTTCTAAAATAAAAGTAGCCTAAGTTACTACTTATTACATAAGCTATCTGCCAGTGAAAGTCCCGTCCAAATCGGTCCAGCCGTTCCAGAGATTAGCCGGAGGCCAGAACAAACAGACAGACAAAAATTTTAAAAGTATATAATTTGGTATGTGTACCGTTATACATTCATATGCATGCAGTATAATAATAATGATTGTTACTAAGACATAAAAATGTTAAGTCCTTGGAACACTATACACAATTCACCACTTATATTGTATTTTTTTTTTTTTTTTTTTAATTCTATTTATTGTTGTTATAATTTCCTTATTTTCAAATTTACTCATAATTAAATTTACTATAGATGCACAAATTACGGCTAGGAAAACTGGCCACCTTATTTATTTTCTTGTGGGGGACACCGGCTGTACCGAGCAGACGATCCGGCCGCTTTTCTTGCTGTCCATTTTGTCCAATTCCCCAGAAACTGGCCACCTTAAAAAAGGACAAAGTAACACTTATGAGCGTCTCGACGGGTTGGTGTGTTTGGGTGCGGATTTGGGATCTATGTGTGATAGGCACATAAATTTGTTCTGTTTTGGTGTAAAGAAGAAATAAATAAATAAATAAATAAAAGATAAAAAATAATAATTTATTAATCAATTGAAATGTATGTACAATAGAAATATGTGGGGGTGTTAACTGAGGAAGATAGATGAAGATGTGTGAGAGTGTCCACTTATATTGTTGTTATCTACATTATCCCTTATCTGCTTACACAAATAACTGCTAGAGTTGCAAGGTTAGAGCATTTAAGAAAGGAAACTTTAAAGGAGACTGCTGCTCCTTTTTGAATGAGAAAATCTCTAAGACTGAGTTTATATTTTATATTATTATGTAAAGAACAAGCGTACTTACTCTTTGTGTCACGGGTCTTTTGAGTGGTTGTGTGTGGGTTTATTTGCCTTCCAGAGTTTATTTCTGGTCACGAAGCGGAAACAGCTTACGTGATTTAATCATAAAAGCTTTATTTTTTGTGTCCTAATCCAAATAAAATAATTATGGTTATTATTAACAATGCCACGTATGTAAATGACGCGTGGCAGCACGCGCTCATTATGTGACACTTGACAGTGACGGTGCCGCAGGGGTGACATTGCTGCTGTGTTGCCGCATTGAAAATTCGTTTGGTTTTGTGATTTCATGTTATTTTATTATTTTTTTTTGATTTTTGTTATGTCCTGAATTATTATAATTGTAACTTACACATTATTAATATTTATTGTAATGTTTGGGTTTATATATATATATTTGCATTTTTTCTTTTGTGATTTATTTTATGTTTTGGACCCCGTCCATTGGTCGGGAGGGGTAGTGGCGCCATCTCGATATTCGGCACTCTCTGAAAATCAGCGCAGTCAATGTCAATTGACAGCATTAAGCTGAGAGAGGGCCGAGTTTTGCGCAAGATGGGCACAATTCAAAATGCATATTGTTGTTTGTGTGGTGCCTTTTCCCTGTAGGATTAATTGTCAATTTTTTTTTCTTTTTTCTTGTGTGTGTAGTGGTGGTGGTTATTTGATTTTTTAATTTTATTTTTTCTATTATACAGAGAATAGACAACAATTTTGTTATGACTAGATTTAGTTTAAGATAAGGTACCTACTACACGTAATCATATAGCATTTGTTGTACTTAATATTGTGTCTGTATTGTAGCAAAATAAACTATTTTTCTTTCTTCTTTCTTTCTTTCTTCTTTCAGTAGAAAGCGGTTATTTTAATATTACAAACAGACACTCCAATTGAATTTATTTGTATGTATGGATGCGATTAATATTTCGTATATTTTTTTCTTCAAAATGCCTCGCGCCTGGCGACAAAAAACCAACATGTTTGTTTACTTGGATACACGCTAAGCTCCTCGCTAGGCGCCAAGCGCGCAGTGCGGCCGGTCGCGAACATTCAAGTATGTCCGTTTTACTAAGAGACTCGCTAGGTGACTCGCTAGGCGCTAGGCACCAAGCAAGCCGCCTGCCTGTGCGGACGTAACCTTAAGGTTGTGACCTTACCCATTCATCCCACACCGGTGGATCCTCGCTTGTTTGAGTTATACCGCGACAGAAATCAATCACATTTGCGTTGGAGACCGGGTCAAGTTCCTTCCGCTTTACACCACCATGCTCGTTTTCTTCATCTCTCTTTTCATCGTTGGCCGTCGGAGGTGATCTACTACCCTCTTCACCCGGTACAGAGGTTGCATCCGGGCACTGAAACATCAGTTGGTATTTAAAAATTTATGCGCCAATGCGCCGGTCGGGGCGGTGATACAAATTTATATTACCATAATTTTATTAATATTCCTGTGTCGAATAATTTTTATGCTATGAAACCAAAAGGGTGCTTTTCCCACCAAGAATGTGCTGTGCTATGAATGCTTTGATATCCACAAACCACATGTAACGTTGCTAGTTTATGTTGTCAAATTGTGGTAGTAGAATCACTTACTTGTCCGTCCGTCCGCGTGAGATAATGAGTTGAAATTAATACCATATATTAAAGTCTATGGACCCTTGCAGCTGTAAAAAAAATTAACTTCTAAGGTAACGCAGAAAAAAGTTACAGCCGTTTATGTCATTTCGTAGTTTTTTAAATAAGCACGTAGCTTTAAAATTATGTACTTGCTCAATTTCTTGGTTCCAGATTAACGGGAAGTACCCTATTAATTTTGGCTCCTTTGAAAGTGTTGATATACATGTTTTTATCCACTCAACTGCTATAACTTGTTTCAGCACTAATTTAGAAGCTTGGTTTCTTTAAAACTTCAAGGGACCATATACTTTAACATATTATTATATTAATTTTAACTCGATACCTTCACACATTCACGACATAAAGGGTTTTGACAGATATAAGGAGGGACGGGCGGGTGGACGGAAGGATTGACCGTTGAACGGACTAATGTACGGTACCCTCGGTAGGCGAGTCCGACTCGCACTTATTCGATTTTTTATTTATATACCACTGAGGTGGCAGACATGGATACGGTCCACCTAATTGAAAGTGGTCAGTCTACTAGACTATAGCATATAATAATAATTATTTGTGTACATTATCATACAACGTCATCTAGCCCAAATAAAGCTAATAAGCTTGTGCTATGGGATCTAGGCGACTGATAGACATACTTATATATTTCGTAATACATACATAGAAAACATCCAAACTAACTCCGAAACAAACATTTGTGGATCACACAAATATTTGGATCGACCCGGAACTCGAACACAGGATGACACTCGTAATATTGACCCTGCATTAATATTCCTCATTCATTATATTCCATGATATGGATAATATAATAAACATAAATGCCGCACTGACCAAAATTTTTGACATCCATTGTACAATGATTGGTCTACGTGCCAAACCGTAGGCAAACACTAATCAATATGTAAACCTGCTAAACACATTATATATGTGCTCAACCAAGCGTATTAACTTTGCTTTAGAATAGAAAACGCAGCGGTAGCTAGGTGTACGCTGACTGATTAAAAAAATTTAGAAAAATTTAATGAGATGAGCTATAGACCAAAAATGTAACGAATCATCATAACCTCTAAGAAAAAAGACTTTACGATTTCAGACTTTGGGTAAAATACCATCAGTCAATCAATCCTAATCTTACAAATATTATAGATGCGAAAGTTGTGAGATTGGATGTTTGTTTGCTTTCACGTTCTAAGGGCTGGAAGGACCTGGCTCAAATTTGGTACTCTGCTCAGTGATATGAGATGTAGATTGTACTAACACATATGCTACTTTTTTCCGTAATAAGCACCAATGACATACGGGAACCAATTCTACGCGTGTGAAACCACGGGCATCTTCTAGTAGATCATAAAAGTGAGACGGCACCAATTATATAGGTTGTGAGCATACCCTTTTATCCTGCAGTGGTGAATTGTCACCTGGTTGAACTATAGCACGGCAGAATTCAACCCCGTCTGCTGGTGTCGTGGGCGGGTCAGGTTCAGGCCTGTTCCTCTTCTCGTATTCCCTCTTGCGCGATGAGAGTTCATCATCCACGATTTTTGCCAACGGAACAACAGCAAAGACTAATAACACGTACAACGACCACATCCTAATAGCGTCGACTTTAAAATGGACTGATTTCTAGCGAACGTCATTGAATAAATTAAGGGCAGATCCATACATATTCAGTACTAAGTAATACCTGTGGCTTCAACTTCGTTCAACAAAAGCGTGTTTCAGATGAGAAAAAGTGTATTTCAGGTATACAGAGTTATTTCCTATATGTCAGTTTACAGACCTTTAACTTGCACAAAAACTCGAAAGAAATATTTCGTTAGGATTTTAGTAAAAGAAAAACCAACACTTTCTTTCGTTTAAATAAAAGTGTGAATTGTTATCTATACTTAATAATATTATAAATAGGAAAGATTTGTTTTTTTGTTTGTTTGTTTGTAACGAATAGGCTTCGGAACTACTGGACCGATTTGAAAAATTCTTTTACTGTTGGAAAGCTACACTCTTTGCGGTGAACATAGGCTATATTTTATTCCCGTATTCCCACGGGAACGGAAACTACGCGGGTGAAACCGCGTGACGTCCGCTAGTGATGTCAATAAAGTCTCACGGAACACTATCTCCAAAATGTATTATAATCTACCTGTGTCCCACGGCTTTATCTGTGACATACTACGCCACATGTACTACTCACCTTTCTCCACTCTGTAACCTGGTTTGAGTCATTCGTTAGTCTATTCTATATGTCATTCTCCAGATCCAAAATATTCAAAAAAATATATTTATATATTTTAATTCGTAACTTTCAAAAGACGAGATGAAGGAATAAGGCATCAAAACACTTTCGCTGTTCCTCGCCTTAAATAGATCAGTCGAGAAATGGATTTCACAATTCATTAGGGTCTTTCGAGTGCATATGTCTATAATATTGACATAATGTTCGTTGATATGTTGCTAAAATAGGTTGTGAATATTAGATATCGTCATAAAGGTCGAGGTGACTCATCTTGTAGCCATGAACCCGACTTGTAGGTACTTGCGGATGAAAATCGATCCAGTAGTAAGTTTTAAAGTGGCAAGAACTCACCTCAGAAACATGTCTTTGGATTGAAAGTGGTTTTGGGGTTATGTCCCTTGATATCAAGTTTCGGCGCAATCAATAAGCAAGCTATATTTGGGCTCTTATCAGGGGATCAACTCCTCTCTCTAGTTCTTCAATAAGAGTCTTTCGCCATTTTTGAAGAAGAGAACCACCACACTTCTGTTCCATGCCTGAGGCGTTTTACCCTCGAGTATGTCGGAGTTGAATAACTTCTGTAGGTCCTTATTAACCAGGTTTTACCACCTGCCTTCAGAAACTCTGCAGTAATTGCGTCGTCTCCTGATGCGTTTTTGTTTTTGACCTGCTTCACCCAGCAACAACAACACTATACCGATATACCGAATTCGGTATATTGTCGAGGTAATTTGGCTCTCGGGGGTTTAGCCTGATTATCAACGGGTTTCTTTCCAGATTTGTGATACTGTACATAGAAGCACTCAATCTCGCTTGATATCACAGGCAAAGGCGTGGCGACTCCACCGACGCGGTTCTTCAATTTTGACAGCTGACTCGGCCCTATAGACTGGTCCCTTAAGAATGCTTTGGACCCTTTATTGCGTTCTATGGCCTTTGTAATTTGCCTGGTGTAGTAGTGCCGCCTTGGAGATCAGTCTATTGAATTCTGTACTGTCTTGCCAACTGTAATGCCTTCCTTCGTCTCTCCTCCATGAGCCCGAGAGTAGATTGAGATACCTTCTTACCTGTTTTTGTACTGGGTCCCTTGCAGTACTTCGAACCGACTTTAAGGATAGAACCTGCTGCTGTATAATGTTCTAGATAGAAAAAGGAATGCCTTGCGCATCCTGCCCCTCCTTCAGATTTTTCTAAGAAAATAAAAATAATACAGTTTGTTTTGATGTTGCTTATTTGTGCGCAGGCGGACATCTAAACTCGCCCGAACCAGGCGTGGAAGCTTTCACCCAACAGCAGGCTAAGACGGAGACTCAGCCGGAGGTGTCTCAAGACCGCAAGATGTCCACGGTAATGGCGACCATGTGGCTGGGCACCAAGAGTGGGAACCTTTACATACACTCAGCGGTTGGGAATTATAAGAAATGCTTAGCGAGGTGAGTATCTTACTGGAAATTGCGAGCCATCAGAATATTTACTAATTCTACTAATATTATAAATGTGAAAGTTTGTGAAGATGTTTTTTTTAACGTGAGGGAAATTCCATCAAGAATGTGGTGCCGGACTCCTACCGACTAAAAAAACCTCACGTAAGGCCAACAGCCTATGGTTGGGAGCTCCGGGTAAGCCCTCGGAAGGATATCCCAGGACTCCCAACAGACCCACGGCCGCCATTTGTGAAGATGTTTGGATGTTTGTTACTCAATCACGCTCTAATGGCTGAACGGATCGGGCTGTAATTTGGCACAGAGATAGCTTATAGTCTGGAATAACATATAGGCTACTTTGCTTTCATTACGAGAATATGTTCCCGCGGGAAGCGGGAACGGATACCGAATTTCACGCGGGTGAAGCGCGGCTTGGCCCGCGTGATCAGCTAGTGATTAATATATATTTGAATTTGCTAGCGATTCCGAGCTTCGGAAGGCACGATAAGCCGCTGGGCCCGGTTGTCAGTACAATTATCTTGGCGTTAAGCCACGATGGGCGGCTTGGAATTTTTTAACAGTAGGTCTCCACAACCTGTTCTTGTCCATTTTAATACGGTAATAGGCATCACACCATCACCACCTTTTACTTGGGACAAAAAAAAACTATAATATAGGTACTAAATACTATTCCTCTACGTATATGTATGATTTATTTTTTAAATTGTTTGATCTTTTTCATGATTTTATAAAATGCAATTTTTAACTGCTGCTCTTCTTCTCAATCGACTTTTTTCTGGACTAAATCGAATTAGGGCATCTTAGATGACCTCGTGATCCACATACTGATGAGGTTGACTTGGATCCTGAACCTTACTACTAAATTTGACTTATTATTGATCATAAAGGTCGTGGGAAACTTCTGAATGTAACCGGCACGAGATCATAATCTGTGAAAATTTTCGAACTAGTATTTATACCCTAGCAAGCACCAACCGACTGATGTATGAACAACGACGTACTATATTTTTTTTACCATTACATTTTTTTACCATCTGATGGCAAGGAGTTAGACCGGTTCCCTGCCAGCACCGGCTTACGTAGTAGCTACGGACCTCCGCGAATTATAATTAGACACGTCATGCACGAACATCACGGCTTTCAAAAACAGCTAAACTTTTATACATTTAAAAAAAGAATTTCTACGAAATTATCTATAGCAGCGTGTATGAAAAGTAAGGCAATTGCCTGACTTTTTTTGTTGGCATTTTTCAGTGTTGGTAACGTATCTATAGTTTTATATATCATTGTGTATGAATTATGATTTCCAGGGTGAAACTCAACGATGCCATACTGTCAATAGTGGCGTGTGCGTCTCGTTGTATAGTGGCTTTAGCTGACGGAACCGTGGCGATATTCTCACGACATGCCGACGGGCAGTGGGACTTCTCTCAGTACTGGATTCTCACGCTTGGAGATCCTAAGTGTTCAGGTGACAACTTACTTTCTTCTTAACCCCGGACGAAAACGAGGGGTGTTATAAGTTTATCGTGTGCGTTTTGTGTGTCAGTATGTGGCATTGTGGCGGCTCAACGGATGGACCATTTTTGAAGCAGTTTTTTTGCGGAAAGCCGCTGTGCACCAGCATAGCAGCAGCTCACTTCCTGAGTGATGAAGTCATTTTAATAAAATTCACCGAAATTTGGTTACTTACAGTTATTTAGATTGGAATTCTATGAAATTGTAATGAAGAACTGGCTGACGCACCAACTAGTACTCGAGATACCCAAGTCCTCTAAAAAAAAATTGCTTATTAAAAGTCTCAGGTACGGGGGCTTTTTAACCCCCGTCGAGAAACGAGGGGTGTTATAAGTTTGACCTGTGTATCTGTGTATGTGTGTATTGTGTCTGTCTGTGGCATCGTAGCGGCCAAACGGATTCCCTGTTTTTTTGAGGCGGTTTTTTTGTTCGAAAGTCAATGTGACGAGATACCTAACTCCTCGGAAAATTACAGCATAATAACCATGTTTGGGCTTATTAAAAAAGTCTCGGGATCGAGAGCTTTTTAGTTTTTTTAAATTAACACTTTTTATAGAACTATTTGTTTACGTCATGCGAACTAGTCGTCGTAGCTTATAAGTATACGTTTGAAATATTGTTACGTCAGAACGGCAGGCGGTTACACAACCGAATGCTCTACCTAGGCAGTCAGATAATTACTGTCATTTGAATTCCTTCCTAAGGAAGGGAAATAAACTACATAAAGCAATATTTTTTACAGTGAGATGCCTATCCGCGGTTGGCTGTACTGTGTGGTGCGGCTATCGGAACAAAGTGCATGTAATAGAGCCTCGGTCGAGGCTCCTACTCCACTCCTTAGAAGCTCACCCTCGGCAGGAGAGCCAAGTGCGGCAGATGGCTTGCGATGGAGACGGCGTTTGGGTAATACATTTTATTTATACTTCTATTATAAAAAGGTGCTTTTTTTATACCACTAAGGTGGCAGACAAGCATACGGCCCACCAGATGTACCGGTGGTCACCGCAGCCTATGGACGTTTGCAACACCAGAGGCGCCACACTCGCGCTGCCGACCCTGTAAAAACCTTCTAAGTCCCCTCTTGAAGAACCCCATACTGTAGGCGTTTGGGAAAACCGAGGCAGGGAGATCATTCCACAACCTAAGCGTGCGCGGTAGAAAGCCCTTATCGGATCTAACCGTGCTCGAGCGCAGTAACTAGCTAAATGGTTGTTGGTACCATTTTAGGGTTAGCCAGTATCCAAAGGGAAAAACGAAATTCTATTTATTCCGCTGTCTGTTTTCCGTCACCAAACTGTATTTCGCGAATTATATTTATCTTCTATTATAAAAATGCGCTGTATTTAGCTAAAGGGTTGTTGGTACCTTTTTAGGGTTAGCCAGTATCCAAAGGGAAAACGAAATCTTATTTACTCCGCGACCTATTTTCCGTCACCAAACTGTATATCGCGAACTGTGATAGTTATAAATTTATTTTTTTTACAATTTTTTATTTCTGTTGCGGCTGTAAAAACAAATACATCCAAAATCACGTCTATGTTATTATTAAACCACTTTTCCACCCCCAGGTATCAATCAAAATGGATTCCACACTCCGACTGTACCACGCCCACACATATCAACACCTAAAAGACGTGGACATAGAACCTTACGTCAGTAAAATGCTTGGTACGGGCAAGCTCGGTTTCTCCTTAGTAAGGATTACTGCTTTGTTGATAAGCTCTGGCCGACTGTGGATTGGTACCAGTAACGGAGTGGTGATATCTGTGCCGCTGTCTGAAGGATCTATTCGAGAAGGTAGTGGGGGTCAGGCCACCACTTCAAGGGCTGTTGTACCAAGTGAGTATTTTGTTCATTCATTTTTAGAACAAATGCCAGCTAGCGATTGGGAGCCACTGTCACAGTCCGTAACACTTCTGACAGTGGTCCTCAAGTTGGCGGCTCTGTGATGTGCCTCTTCACGCTACTCTTGAAGAACTCGGGATTGTAAGATGAGGGAACACGAGTGCGGGCAGGTTGCAGTGTTTTTATAGTTCCACAGAGGAACTATCTTTTGAAACGCTCAGTTCTCCTCCACTGTGTATGAGTGGGACCTCTGCCCGGCACGCGTTGTTCGGGATCGGTTTTTATTTTGCTTTTAGATATATATTTTGGTATATCAAACTCATGACTTACCGTTATGACAGACCTTGGCAACACAGCCAACACTATTTAATCATTACAAAAAAGAAAATTGCTATAAAATTACCAACCTCTAGGTGGAGCATCATCAAACTGTCCCACGGGTAATATCCCATGGTGTTCAATGGCCCACGCCCAGCTATCCTTCCACGGACATCGCGACGCGGTCACGTTCTTCGTCGCAGTACCGGGGGTCGGTTCCCCGGCGAGGACACCTGAATCGCCTCGCAGACATTCACCTACATTACCCCCAATGCTAGTCATATCGGGAGGGGAAGGATACATCGATTTTAGAATAGGTATGCCCACATTTTTTTTTATTATAAAATTACTAATATTCCACATTGGCCTACTGGTGGCGACGCTTGGTGGGGCAAAGTGGAATTACTCGTTGCTGTGTATGGTAGGCAAAAGAGATTTGTATACAGGGTCCTATAAGGATTGAGGTTCTTTTCAGAATAGCATTTATGTATACATTTTAGTAAAATTAGCTATGGTTATTAAATTAGTGTAATTATGTAACCTCTTTTTTTCGTATGGAACACAACCTCTTAAAATATAACACACGATTTTCTGAAGTAGTATAGTCCTTATAGAGCATCCCTGTATAGCTAGTTATATCCTTTGTCCATCGTACGAGTTGCAATTTTTGTTTTGTGTTAAAGTATAGGTAAATAACATTTATGCATACATTTATTATAACTCTCTAATTCATAAATGTGTTTGCGATTGCCGTTCCTGATCCTGAGGAAATATTCGTGTGATTCATAAGTGTTCATTTCGAAGTTGAGGCGTTATTAATTATAATATGTATTTATTAAGATAATAAGTAATTTTCTATAGGCTTAATTTGTGCCAGGTGTGTTAAGAAAATCTTGAATATACATAAGAGAGTTACGGTAAATGTATGTTATTTCTACGTCGTAAGGCGTTCGTGCTACAATGTTATTGTAAGTCGAATGAAATATCCATATATTGGTCATTACTTACATTGCTTAGTCCATACCGGCTGTCATTTCAGTTAAGTTTACTCATACTCATTTAATATGTACAACGTTTATTAAGAATTTATATGTAATGCTTTGTATAATTATCGTCTCTATGTGCTACTATTGGGTATGTTCGAAGTATAAAAAGATGGACCTGATTTGTGAATTTTATTGAGAAGAATAGGCCAAATTTTACAAAGCATTGTATATAATTCTAGTAAAAAATATTATGAGTAAACTGCTACTAATTTGCAGCTAACATACTTTACACAAAGCTAGTCGACTCATATAAATCAGACGCATTAGCTCACATAACTATTTCTACATTCTCCAAGATATCATTACTGTCGACCTCACTAAGACTGTTCAATAATACAAATCCATTAGAAACATAAAACAATTAATTCATAACTTTATTAACCAGTATATTTCATTTCAAAAAATAACAGAAAATCGAATCTCCGTAAACTTTTTTCAGAGCAGATTATTGACACTGATTGAATTGTAGAAGAAAACTATACAAGCTATGTAAAGTAGGCCATTAAATTTATACAATAAGGCCTAAGTATATTAATCTTGGTAATAACAATCAAACAAGCAATATGCACGTTAGCGTAGATTAAGGTTCATCCTCATGGCGTTTAGCGAAGCTTAGCCTTAACCGATTTCAGGTGGATTACCAATTTTTATTTGTATATTACCAATTCAAGATGATAGCTGAACTGACTATGAATTGAAGTCGTTTGAGACATCTGTCCCGTCTATTACTCATAATGTAATTTTATGTTATTTAGGACCAGTTAGTGGGAAGTCCAAAAACGTACCAAATCATTGAATTTAAGACGTATTTTCTAAAATGTGTAATGTGTGTGTAGAACCTGGAAGTCTAGGCAGTCTGGCAGTTCTTTCAGTAATTGTATTGTGACATTGTAGCATAATCGGACAGTACCAATATTATTTATATTTATTTATATATATTTTGATAATTCACCTAAAATCGGTTACAGTAATACATACCCAGTAGACTAGAATTTATGCTTTTGCGCTTATTCGCATAGAATAGTTGTCATTGCGAAATGTGAACACAAACTTATTTATTGACATTTTATTATATTATTTTGTGTATGTCAGATATAAGATTATAACTATATTTGTAAAATGTTTTTGTTTTATGAACGTAATACAAAAGTAAAATAAAAAATAGAACTTTCTATATCTATGTGTTCTTGGTTCGTGATGTTTACTATGTAATTGAGATCTGTTATTTTAAAAGGTGCGTGCGTGTTATTTTAATTGTTTAAGTATTTGTGCCTATTGTTTGGTTTGAGTTTTCAGGTGTTTTCAACTAAAGTGTGTTGTTTTTGCATACCATAACGCGATATAATGTATGGAGCGGTTTCGTTCACAATTATTTGTGGCTATTTTCATTTTGGGCGTCCGCCGTAAACTTCACAATGAATGTCCATTCATTGTGAAGTTTGCAAACAATTTACTATCATATTAAATACACTTCCTTACTCGATACTACAATCGATGAAAATGTAATTTCAATCGATTGTGGTTCTATACACCTACAATTTACGTAGTGGTCTATAGGTACAATCAGAAACACATAGTTTAGTGGAAAATACAGTAAAAAGGAGAAGGTCAGTGCGTCATGTTTTTAATTTCTCCGGTTTTTCTTTTTTTTGCCGTTATAGAAGAGCATGCCGATGACATACGCGACACAGCCTCCCACGTCATTGTATGGCAGGTCTTAAGAGAATCCTGAACGTACCTGATCGTAGAAATAAGCAATTAATTTATATTTACAACTGGTACGTTGAATTTTAGAATAAAGCATGTACGCTTGCCCACAATTAACATCGGGAGATAACTCCTGCATGTGTGTAGCATTTCACTACCGCCTGCAAGAAATGGCATACACCTTTGATAGACAATGTGGATATGGATATTAAAAATTTTCTATTGAATACCTATTATTACGATATTTTTCTTAAATATTTCAATAAAATAGGAAAAATTGCACCGATTTTGAATAGGAATACTTGCTTTTCAATGGCTATGGCAGCGGGGTTAGTTGAAATTTAGATACTTATGACATTCGCGCATTCGCAAGGAAATATTTTCTTCAACTGATACGAGATCTGATATTATTCGAGTAATTTTCACATGTACAATGTGGAGAGTATACAATACCAACAAGTATATCCTAAACTATATACCTACGGTGAGAGGGCGGCTCACCGTCCTTACAGAAGCAGGCCCATGACGGCAGCGTGACGTGAGCAATTCACGCACGCCCCCCTTTAGAAGCGGGATCACACCCGAAACCCCCCCTGGGCGAGGCCGAAGTGGCGGCCATGGGTCTGTTAGGTGTCCTGAGTCGGTAGGAGTCCGGCATAACATCCATGAGGATTTTCCCTAACGTTAAACAAAAAAAAACACTATATATCTAATAGGTTCTTCAAAAGTGTTATACTTTTCCAAACTTATCGCGAAGACTTATCATCGACTGCAGCGAGCGGCAAGAATTTGCTTTGAGTAACTTACCCGCCATCATTATAACAATGAAATGTATACACTTATATTCGCAACGTGCCAATTAAAACTTGGCACAGATTTGTTGGGTTTCGTTTCGAATAGCTTGAATATTATTAAAGTTTTGAAATTTTAATTGCGGGAAACGGGGATAGTTACGATCGGCGGTAATACTATCTGGGTAAAAGAGTTGCGATACTTATTATAAGTGTTATACTGCGAAACCTTGGAAATAGCGTATTTATTCCTCGAAAGATTTTATTGTTTTAAAAAGGTCTGAAGTTGAATACAAATTTATCCTTTCTTCCCAGTTGTTCCGCGACGGAACTATTGAGACTCTTTGTCCCAATAGTTCCATTGAAGACAGCATAATTGTTGATGTTTGGTCGCCCCATGGAGCAAATAGGTCGCCCCGTGATGAAACTGATCAACTGATAAGATAATGTAATAAATATATATTATGACAATTAGGTTCTGTAAAAATACGCTTAAAACTAAATAAATTAAAAATGTTTCAATTAGTAACTTCATTCCTTTTAAAAAACTTAAATAAATTTAATAGTCCATATTCACATTGACGCTTAAAGTTGCCATTTATCAAATAAAATCACGCATAGGGCATTCAAACATTGCCACACCTCATAATACATGCCATAATCATTACTAACATAACGTGGTCTTTGGTATAACATTACATAAGACAGACCTATGGGTCTTTAAAAATTGGTTATTGCAACGAGAGCGTGGCTGTTGTTTCTGCCAGGCGTTTTGGCATACTCACGTACGTCACCGTAGATAGTACGTGATGGCCGATGCCTCAATGTCTATTATCATCCCGCGAAAGCTACATGGTAAATGTTGTTGAGAGCGTGCCTAACCGTGCACTACAGCAGATCACGACAGGTCTTGTCATACTAGAAAGTTCTCATCTGAAATTAGCATTTATATTTGGAAATGATTTTAAATAGATGACAGATCGTTTTCTTTAGTTTTATTTGGGATTGAGTGCAGTACAGAGCTTTCTGTATCGGCATAATCTGTTTAGTACATATTTGCGGCGCGTCGGCATATTTAACGCATCCTTAGATAAAGCAATCGTGTATATATTTATACAAGAAACAGTTCAATAATGACAGACATGAGCTCGTTGCATTTACGCGACTACTTCAATATACAGGCTACTTTCATGAGTAGCGACATATTCGACGAAATTAATAACATAACATAATATAACTGAAGTCTATTTGAAGTTATTATATGTCGTTTGCTGTGAAGGCTAGTATTTTAATTTGATAGCAAGGAGAGTTGCCTAAATACATTCCAATCCTCATCCGAATATAGTATTGAATCCCAAATTATAAATCATAGAACATAATTTTCTATGAATAGTGTTTTCTAATCTCTCAGACCAAGAATCGATTTCTCAATAATTTGTTAAATATTAATCAGTAACTTTAAGAATGATTCTAAATGGGCTTGGTCGAGAGTAGTAATGAGGTCGCGTTTCAAAACTGCAAGTCTTAAAAGGCTGACAATAATTAAAAAGAAAATCTTCGACAGTATAATAATTTCAATATGTAGACTCCTGGACTATGTTGTTGTTAATTTCGGCGTCTGCAGCAGCTGGAAATATAAATGGTAAGAAAATAGCCTCTCAGTAAGACAGTGTCAGTGCCACAACGATATGACGAAAACAATCATAGTGATTGGTTATTATCTCTTTTCTCCAAAAGTCTTTACAAATATCCATTAATGATTAATAATAATGAGTAGATAGAAGTTTAATATACGCCCAAATTTCACTAGTTGTATTTCAATCAATCAATTCAAATCATTGCAGTCTCAGCAGGCCTCTCCCAGTTCACGCCACAGTACACGGTCCTGCGCCTTTCGCATCAAGTCCCTGCCTGCGATCTTTTCTAGATACCAGTTGGATTTAATACTATTTATTTTTTTGGGAGTTCATACCGTGTAGAAACAAACTGGGGTAGGGCGTGAAAAATCTGCAAGCCTCACCTATATCTGTTATAATCATAGCGTAATGTGATTAAGCAAGGGATCTCTAACAGAGCACGAGATTACGTGCTTAAAATAAAAAGGACTAGTTATACGGTAACAACGCGTAAAATAATATAATAATGTTGTATATTATTTTAGAACAATAAAATATGAAACAGCACAAATACATTATTCTATTTTATTTGACATTATACAAAGAGACTATTTTCTTAACATGGATAAGTAAAAAGTGTTAAAATAAGAAATGTGAGTTACTAACGTGTATATTGCTAATATTGGTAGGTGTGTAAATATTAACATTTAGATGTTGTGTATAAATAGACATTTGATAACAAACTTTACATTTTTATGGAGTTTGAAGTACTGCTAAATTTGCAGTGCTGTAATATTGCAGGTTATACTATTCTTTCTATTATGTAATAATAGTATTTATAAAGCATATAAGAGTATAAAAACGCAGTGCTTAATTTATTCACAAATTTATTGAATTCTCCACCATATTTATATATTTTGTAGATTTCTTTCACTTACAGCAACCGCTAGAAGGGTGTTGTGACATTCAATTTTACAAGTATTTTTTTCTTCAACAAATGGCTGGTCAGTTCCATGCCAACGTTTGATTTTGATAAATGTGCCAGAATTCACACTAAACAAGCACTTTTTGAAATAATGCTTCATAATTCTACATCTCAATTTTGTACTTGTTAATATTCGATGTACATAAAAGAAGGAAAACAGGAATTTGTTGGAATTTTCTCAATATCATTGGATGATAAATATCAGTGATACGTCCAAATTGAGCCTAGCTAATTTTTTATGATAAATGCCTTCGATTAAAGATACTGCGTTTAGATTTGTTAAATATAATTAAAGATATTTTTTACAGAATACCTTAAATTGACACGATTATACTAACATCACCAATTAGCACTATCTTTAAGATCTAGACAGTTGAAACCTTTTCTTAAATCTTAAATCGTTTTATAGATAATTGTGTCTCTTGGTACATTAATATGTGTATCAAGACTCACTTTATTTGTATAAGGAATCAAATCCCTGTTTTCTAAATACACTTCATCTTGTCAGCGTTGATACATAATTTGAATTGTTCCACAGCCGATTCTGAGATGGAAGACAGTGTAGTAGTCGCCGAGGACGGATCGTCGAGTGGTCACAGCTCTCTGGCTGACCGCGCTTCTAAGAGCCACCTCATAGTGTGGCAAGTGGCAACTGCCTAACGCAGGGCCAGCCGTGCGCGTCTTGACTCCGACTCGGATTATGTGTATGTGTGTATGTCCACTAAACCAGAGATCATTGACGAATAAGCGGTAGAAAGCTGTGAATAGGACGGCGGTTTGGAGATTGAAAATTAACACAATGTGCATAATTATGATCAAATTATTGCATCAATTTTCATATCTAACTCCATATAGAATGATGCTTGTCAATCGACGGAGTTTCCCTTCCTGATTTTCGAAGAAAGTACAAGTTAGTATGTATAGTATAGGGATACTTGTTCTTCAAATAAACACTCGTATAATGTATCTATTTCGATCTCCAAACCGTTATATTTAAAGGGATTAAGCGAAGTGGTAGATCAGTATTCTCAAACATTCTAAATCTTAGAAGTTAGGTTGCATATTGCAATTAGGGATTTGTGTTATATATAGAGTTGGTCCTTCGAAATCCATTCTTTACCTATTCACATCACTGACAAATGATACGTACGTGCCTTTTCATTTGTATTGACAGATAAATTCAATCAAATCATTCGCTCGTTATAACTCAAAGGGAGCATTTTGTCGGCCTTTTCAAAGGTTTAACGAATATGGGCTGTGTGTAATGCAAAAAGAATATATTGAATGATATCAGATATCACTATTTATGTGTACTTTTTATGAACTTTTTTTTAACGGAAATTCGATATTGATTGGCTCGTCAACAATTTATTTACAATGAACTTTATTTTTTATATATTATTTTATACTTAATAATTTTATCCATTTTGAAAATAATTTTTACACATGTGTAATACTAGTAAGCACACAAAAAGATAATAGAGTTATATCTATACTTATCCTAACCTTTTTATTTTATTTTAAGTAAAATCGTTATTGATTCTCTTGTAAACAATTTATTTACAATTTTATTTATTTTCTATCTCTATTATTATCAACTTGAAACTTCCTCCATTTTCGGAAATAATGTTTACACGTGCATGCAAATAAATAAATACCTACCTACATATTTTGTATTTTACAAGCAGCCAGATATCGCACTAACGTGCCAACACTAATTCAAAGACATGTCTGTGTGTATCTGTAGTACCTTTGCCTTCGGCCCGGCTATAGAGTGAGTAAGAACACCACTGGGTTTAGTGGGTAGGACGGTCCCTGTTTGGGGCCGGGAGTACCACACACCATTCCAACTGCCCCTGCGGCTGGGATGACGGCGCCTAAAAGCATTCCCCGCTCCAAAAAAACCTTTGCCTTCTACAATAAATGACCAATTGCTCTTTCTTTGTAAGAGATACTGGCAAGCGACTCCTCCAAACGCAGATTGTGTTAAATACGAGCATGCATTCACTTTTAGTTAATTCTAACGATGGTATACCACGTTTGAGAACGCCATTCCCGAAATTAAAATGATATACAGAGCACACAGCCCTATAGAATATCACATACGTATCTTTGGTCAGTGAATACATTTCTATGTGGTTTGATCGTCCTCACTACACACCACACATCGGTTGGTCACGCACGGCTGTCACCTTTGACACACTTTGTTCAATATAGTCGTATCATTCACGAAGACGCGCCCCACTCTTTTCTCAAATAGCTTACTTCAAACTGGAATTCAGCGAAGAACAAGACGAGCAATTGCAGCGCCAGTGTACAAGAGAGTAAAACAGCACTGTGCTCGCACATAAGCAAACCACGCTCGGTACGTTTGTGATCGTTTAGTCGAAGTTAAGGCAACTTCTCTCTTGCACTCTGGCGTGGCGCCCTCGCCGCAGTCCCGTCGCCCCGCTTGAGACTTGACAGTTGTAGTGTGCAATCTTTCATATGGATTTTCTATTATTAACTACTAATAACCAAAAACTTTTATATAAACTGAAGTAGACACGCCGCACTCTAACAAACGAGATTTCAAAAGCAATCCTCAAACACACACATTGCTAAGACTACACTCACTTATAAATAATATTTAGGTACGTAATTGTCACCACAATAGCAATATACGAAAAGAACAAGAGTAAAAGAGAAGGCGTATGGACTCCGATTGCAAGCCGAGTACTCTCGAAGTTTTGACTCACTACAGTGCGAGCAACGCTGCTAATTAGCTCAGTTTATAGGTTTCAAAAATCGGTGCGTAGAGCATGTCTACCTCAGTTTATATAGAAGTCTTTGCTAATAACTAGCTTCTTCCTAGTCGGTCACTCTTCTCAGAGTGGTCGACTGATGAGTACTGCGGTTCGCCGTCGCCATCCTCTTTCGGGGCTGTCGCACATCTCACTATGTCCCTCCACTTTTGGCGATTTTCGGCACTGCGCGAGCAGGCGATTTTCGGCACTGCGAGAGCATTGTACTGCGGTCGATTGAGTAGCAGTTCTAACAAGATCCATCTAGCGGGTTGGCGACCGATCTCGTGGCTTTGTTTCCTCCACACGGCCCTGTATCACTAGACTATCCATCGAGTCCTCTTTTCTGGAGATGTGTCCGAAGAACTTCAGTATTTGTAGCTGAACAATCGACGATAATCTATGGTTTATATGAAGCTCCTTGAGGATTTTAAAAAGACGTCTCCAGCACCACATCTCCACGGCATCAATTTTCTCTTTGAATAAATAGCATAAATTTGTATGTGTCGGCAAAAGGAAAATAGATGTGGAAGATTGCAAACTTGCACCGTAAGGCTGAGCGCACATTGGCGACAAGACAGTCTACAGACAGACTGCCGCTTTACTAAATCCATGAAACTGCGAAACTTCTCCGGTCCTATAAACGAGCAAGAGTCAGTCTTAAGACAGTCGTGTCTCCAATGTGCGCTCAGCCTAAGTGAATTAGGAAATGAGTGAAGAGCGTCTTCGTGAATGGCATGATCTATTATACTTCTTTACTACAATGTATCGTTCGTAGTTATTGCGTGTGCTTAATGTTCGACTATATCGTTTCTTAGCTATAGTTTAAATTTAGAGTATTACAGTAATAGTAATCGTTTGCATACGTCGTGCCACTATGGTCGGAGAAACAGATGATGAAACTGCTGTGACCATATTTTTTTCTCAATTTTGAGCTTCGGAAGCCAGATTTCGATATTAGCTTTATTGTTCTAATCTATGGCATACAGGAGAATCAGTGGTAGAAAGGTGGAGAGAAATAGTATTAGTTTATTGGGTGAGCAAAGTGTCTAATTGCGAGTTTTATGCGAGTGCATTAACACCTAGATGGCGGTGTCAAGCTCACTGTGAGTCAAGATCGTCGCTCGCTATAAAAGCTTCATTTCAAGCTTCACGACACACTGCCATGTGATTATTCTATTACTTTAATACTCTAAAGCGCCGCATATACCTTTAATAAAATTACGCGATCGTCCGTAGACTGGAAAAAAATACTTAAATAGGTCTCAACTATTTGAGTTTTTTTTCCTAGTGTTACTTCAAGTTATGGGTGTTGAGAAATAATATTGAAGGTGTATGGAGCGCGTAAGGAGTGCTCTAAACGTTGCTCATGTCGAAACGGTTTGTCCGAGGCGTAGAGTACGAGTATTTATTGCATCCAAGATCGACCTCGGCGCAAGCTTAATCTCATTAAAATTTATGTACAAGATGTAACCACCAAATAATACTATTTAGTAGCGTTAGTTAGATTAAATATAATATATTTAACAGTTTTGTAATTATTATAGACACGATAGTTATTAGTTATATGGGACTACTCATATTTGTTGATGGCCTTTAGCCATTTGCCGTATTTTCATCTTTTTCTTACGATTTGAAACATGTGTATTGAGGGCGAGATGTAAGGCAATGCGCGTTTGCCGGCGTAGATACGAAAGAATGCGTTCGCTATTTGCTTTCTATCTTGTCCTGATATTTCTGACGTTTTAAAGCGCCAGTAATGAACATGGAGCGAATATAAGAGAGAAGTTCGGTAAAATGAGCAAGGCTGTCGATTAATGTGAGTAGTCCTTAAAAGAGTGTTATCATTTGGGCTGTGGCTGTCATTTGCATCACAATTTTTGTAACTTTAATTTATATTAAGATTATTAAATATGATTTATTAATTTGAAGTTAGCACGTGGATCGATATACAGGATGAATTTTTGAAAAGGGCTTGGATGGCCAAATCCGAAACTATAAGGAATAGCTAAAAATGCTCAAAGGAGTCACGAGCCCGATTTTGATAAAACTTAAAACCTCATCATTAGATTTTTGAAAAACCAATAATCCTAGCTGGAAATCGAACCCATTGATTTTGAAAAAAAAAACACATCCTTTATTATTACACCATACGATAGTGTCGCTGATCAGGATCAAATTTTGCGAAGTAATGATATACGGCAAATTTAAGGAAAGTATGGATTTTTTATAGAATTCAGATTTCATGTACCTAAATTTTGTATCATAATTTGTTTCGTTCAAATTCCCAGAATAGATCGTAACTATTTCATGTTTTAAATCATGCTCAGAATGATTCTTTGGAGAATATTCTAAACGTAATCAATAATATTGAATGCAGTATGATCCTTGAGGTCTCGAATCCAGCTGTGTATCGAAAACAATGGTCTACATTTTGAACAACTAATCAGTTAACGAAAGAAAAATAAATTGTATTTAGTTAAAGATGAGCACTTTCCTTTAGTTTGCCGTATGTCATTACTTCCCAGAATAAGATCCTTAATAGCAACACTATCGTATGGTGTAATAATATAGGGTGTGTTTTTTCTTTCAAAATCAATGGGTTCGATTCCTAGCTAGGATTATTAGTTTTTCAAAAATCTAATGATGAGGTTTTAAGTTTCATCAAAATCGGGCTCGTGACTCCTTTGAGCATTTTTCGCTACTCCTTATAGTTTCGGATTTGGCCATCCAATCCCTTTTGAAAAATTCACCTGTATAATGTTATACGCTTTTGTCAAGAATGTTTTACGAAAACCAAACAGAAAGTTATTGATAAATGAATTTTATTTATGGCTAATTATATATCGGTCTCTAGGTAAGTTGTATCTCTTTTTAGTTCGACTGAATCATTTTAAATCAAATTATTTTAAACACATAATAATAAATATAGAAGCTGGTGTTATTTTATTATCCAAATGACTAATGGTGCATAAATAGATTAGGAACTGATTGTTCATAACCTCCAATAACCACTGTGTTAGTGAATTTAACCTTTCACATTTAAATCACGTATTATTAATCTAAATTATAATTAATTTACTAATCATTCATGTAATCAAAACGTTGAAGGTTATTTTTGTAAATATATGTTTTCGGTTCGATGTGTACGTACTCATAATCTAATGAAATTCATAATAGGTTTTTTAGTACTGTATGAGATTTCAACCTGTTGAATGCAGACGTATTAGTATAATATTCTGTGTAACAAACCGTTTGGTTTCTATTTATTCTGAGCGCATTCGTTGGCATTCAACGGGTTGAATAGTTGATAAACTATTACAGTGGACGATGATTGAGGTTATATGAAACTTCTTATTAATCTGTGACCGTGAATTTAGAGGTGTCCAATTTATACATTTGTTGTATTATTATCCCATAATATTCTTTATAATTGTAAATTACAATATAAAAATGTCCCCGACTCTTGACTCGGCATAAGTCGATCAAATTGTATCGTTAAATAACACCTTCAAATGGTACCATTTGATATGCACGTCACTTCGAGAATAGTGTCGATGATATATTTCCAGCTTAAAAACCATTTATCAATTGATGGATGTATGTTCCCTAGGGTTATGTAAAGACGATATAAAGTCGGATTCTGCAGCCGCTGTGGGAATATTATGTGGTTGAAAGTTGTTTTGAGTTTTTTATACATCTGCATTATTTTAACTTTTTTCGCGCAGGAATTCCTAATGGGTGCCATGTGGGACTGCTACAGACCTTTGGCCTTCCTATCTGCCTATGGCCAGGAGTCCCAGGTCCGCTCTCGGAAGGATAACCCCCGTGCTACCGACACAGACATTTCTCTCTATGTGTCTGCTTTATACCTAATAATACTTAATAATACTCCTTTCAATATACTTTACAATATTTGTGGTTAGCGAAGACACAATATGCGCCTACACTTCATTTATTTTTGTATTATTATGCAGGGAGGCTTATCAGTGCAGTATTATTTTACCAGGCCCCGAAAATTTCTCAGTCGATTTGTACGTCTTGCCATTGGATAAACGGCTTTTCCATACCCGTTAAGTAGTTCTGACCCAGAAGTCTTCTATCGGTGTATGTCTTATAGAATATACTAAAGATGTCACATATATGACCTGTTGCTCGTATTATATACGGCGCCAATGTCGAGATCCCACCAGCCGGATTGTTGTACCTTATAATTGTTTCATACCAATGAGTTGTTTGATAAACTTGGTATTTATTGTTTCTATCCGTCCACAATGAAAACGAAGTATGAAAATTGGAGCAAGAAGTTTTCAATTCAACACTCGGAAAATCTCTATTTACTGTTGGGATACAGCGTTGGCACTCGCCATTTATAACAGTATTGGTTCTAAACATTTTTTTTCTTAAAGTGAAAAATATTATTGAAATAAATAAATTTTATCATCTCGGTCAACACACGTCCACAATTTGGGCGAGGGGGCATTCGGTAAATTGTGCTATTCGGTTTTTGCCGCCTACATCCAGCAGTTTCCTGCCACCATATTTCGCCTTCCGTTTTCCCGTACGCGATCGTCATTCGATAAACGAAACTATTGGTCATATTTTCTGCGAAAAAGGTGCACGGCAAATAAGGCGAGCAAGTTAAATTATTTTTTTTTACGTGTAGAAATCCCTCATGGATGCTATACCGGACCCTTACCGTGAAAACCACACGTGCCCTACCACTGCAAATGGTCGAGAGCCCCGGGTAAGCCCCCGGAAGCATGTCACAGGAAACATAATTGATTTTAAACGTCGTATGGGGATTAAATTTACTTTTGTTTCGCCGACTTTCCGATATTTCGGGACTATTATAATCCATGAACATCTCTTTTAAAAAAAATTAAATACATTATTTCATACAGTGAAATCCGAATATCGTAACTTATTAAACAACGCATAATAAAATCCGAAACTCCGGATTTTTTTAAATACATTATTTCATCCGAATATCGTAACTTATTAAACAACGCATAATAAAATTCGGACTTTCGTACAAGATAAATAATATGAAATCTAATATTTTAGCTTCTTGTTTCAAACCTCAACCATCGTTGTCTGTGAGTGCTAGTCAAAATATCGACATAGTGTAAATTTATGATAGTTAGGCTTACATTGTTTTGCTCTATAATGTAGTTCTGTCGCTTAGCTGCGTAGACGCTGGCGCGGCTGGGCGTTGCAATATCCTTTATATCTATACAAGCAACCTCCGATACACATTTATGAATATTCTGTGCCTTAAAAGGACAAACAGTAGATGCTTTATATGATAAAACATTTCTCAATACTTGAGAAACATTTGAGAGTAGTTTTATAAGACAAAAACTAAATTCAAACCCTTTTTGAGTGTTGAGTATCATTTTTATAATAATAAGCCTTAATACAATGTAATACTGGATATAATCCTTTAATATACTATACTGCAACGAGGTGATCTGTATAGATGCAAAAGTTAGTGCGTTTGTCCCATATCGAACGTATAATATGACTGAAACTGAAAGAAATAAGTACCGTACCTGGTATATTATATTTATTTTAGAAAAAAATGTTTTTTTACAGTGAGTTGCAATAGTAACTGCTCTAATATTTGAGTTTAATCCGGAAATCTTTATATTAAGAACAATCTTTTGATTGAATGTAATATTATTATTCGATAATATGAAAACCAATAGTAATTTTTTTTAATATAATTATGTTTTTTATTTTCTAGCGTAATAAGGGTCTCACAAAGTATTGACTTGAAAGGACAAATATGACTATTTGGTACATTTTGAACTAATTTGTATATTTTTGAAGTTACTCAGTAACTACAAATTATTTTTTATTTATTTTAAAATGGTTTTTAAATTATAAATCTCGGGAGATTATTATATTCAGTGGTAGATATTCGAGTCATATTAAACGTAGAAACGTCATTGTAATAATAATTATTAATTGATTACAGATATTTTTTCTGTTTGTATTGCAAATAAAGACGCATACATTATTAAGTAGTTTCTTTTCATTACATAATACGCCTTTATCCCCGAAGAGGTAGGTAGAGTCACAATATACATAGTGTTTGTACTTTGTCCGTCTAAGTGGGCAGTATATTCTTATGTTGAAATGAACAGGCGCAGATTGTAGATATCTACTTGTTTAAAGGATTTGCGCTTCAGCGGTCTATAAGACCTTCAACTTGACTAACATATTTTTTTAAGCTCGCCAAATTGACGTCGCCACCAGCCTGATGGAAAGCCGTGGTGCATCTAGTGATTAAGGGCCACTCTCACAGTCCGTAAGACTGAGTAGTCTGACATTCTGAGTAGTCCTCAAGTTGGCGGCCCTGTGATGTGCCTCTTCACGCTCGTCTTGAAGAACCCGGGATTGTAAGAGGGAAACACGTGTGCGGGCAGGTCGTTCTATGTTTTTATAGTTCGACAGAAGAACGATCTTTTGAAACGCTCAGTTCTGGCGAAGATTCTCTCTACTGTGTATAAGTGGCATCTCTGCCCGGCATGCGTTGTTCGGGATCGGAAAAGAGAGGGTGGGATCAGGTTGTAGAGCTCTTTAGAACCATATCGCCGTGATATATTCAGTAGAAGGCAGCCAAGGACGCTATGGTTCTTCGCTGCGCTAACGGTTCGAGGCCTTCCGTCACCTCAGGACAACCAATTATTCGGATAGCACGTCTCTGTATAGCGTCAAGCGCGTCTAGTAAGTACCTCGCGGAGTCATCCCAAAAAGGTGAGAACAGTATTCGACGCAGGGGCGAATTTGCGTCTTGTATAGTAAACATCTCTGATGTGGCGTGAACGTCTCACCTTATTTAGGACTCCTAGTTTCCGCGAGGCCAGCCCAATACAATGCTCTATGTAGTTTTTGTGATTGAGCTCAGTCTACCGAGGATCTCCAGGTTGTTCTTTAGAGGAACCGTAATGCTCTGAAGAGAGGGTAGGGGTAGGAATGCTTCTTAGCTATAAACGCACACGCCTGTGTTTTTATGGCATTGAACTCGACCAGGTTGTCTGAACCCCATTGGACAATGTGACCCAGGTCCCGGTCGAGATCCGCCACGAGTTGCCGTTTCTTCTCCACGTCGCCCCGCCCACCGCTGGACGGCCAGAATAGTTCCCATGCAGAGTAGTATCATCCGGATAACAATGAATGCACCTAAGGGACAGCATGTCATTGATAAGCGGAAGAAAGAGAGTTGGGGACATACGATCCCTGTGGTACCCCGGCATTTACCTGCAAAAAGCAGGAAGTCTGACCATCACAGAGAACCCGTATACGTCGCCCGCGCAGGAAGCTGGCCAACATGCAGCACAACTTAGGCGACAGACCGTAAGCCGGCAGCTTGGAAAGAAGCGACGCATGCCATAGGTACCCTATCAAAGGCTTTAGCGATGTCAAGGCTAATAGATTGCCACAGATTCGCCGTGCCTCTCCATAGCCTCACCCCAGGTGTGTGTTATGTACCTACGCTAGGAGGTCACCCGATGTTATACTTAACGACTGCTATGTTACTGGCCACCGGAACCAACTGCTCTCAACTTACCTTCCGAAGCACGGAAACGCTAGTATATCTCGAAAGGCTACAAAAAGGCCACTTAGCTCTTAACTAACCAGCCAGCCAGCCAGCGTAAGATATTTGACTCCAGGATCACATTAACGTTACTTTTTTGTTTAAACGTGAGGACATTCCAACATGGATGTTTTGCCGAACTCCTACCGCCTAAAAACCACATATTCTCTATCAAATGCCTACGGTTGGCAGCCCTGGGTAAGCCCTCGGAAGGATGACCCCCAGGATTCCCACAAGACCTTGGCTACCACCGCGGCGTCACCTTGGAGATTCGGGTGCCATCCCGCTTCTTAAGGGGGGTTGTTCGGGTATTCGGAAGATGAGCAGCCCTCCCACCGACCTCAGACCCCCTGTCATGAAGAAGGATAGTCTTGGGCAAAGAAAAGTCCGCGACACGTCGGACTGGAACTCGGGTGGGGGAGTTTTCTCGCGCTCCCTCCCCGCCGTCTCTTTCACGTGCGTGACCAGGAAGACGCAGCGGAGTCCCACTTACTTCCGCTGGAGCGATGGTCTCAAGACCATCGCTCTCACTATGGTCTCCAGCGAGAGAATGTCCACATCCAGACCTGCCACGAGGACCTGTCGCAGTTGCGCCCACGCTCTGCAGTCTGTAACGTTTTTACGAAATCATTAACTCGCATATAACTATTAGGTAGATATGTTATTGTAAATATAGCAAGGGTACATACCTAGTTACTTAAGTGTGTAACAATCCAAAATAAGGTGCGTCTTAGCTAGTCTTAGATTTATCTAAGAAGTGATAATTATGGTAGGGGTGCCTAGGCTAGAGTGTGGTAGGTAAAGTTACGTCTCTACCTACTACATTTTTTATAAATTAAGTACTATCAATTCTTAGTGCGATTTTACTTCGGATTAGGTACTGCTTATATACCTATCAATTCTTAGCAAGGAATTGTCAAGAATAATTACTAGGTATTTGAAATTGCAAACAGAGGTTCTGATGAACCTCCAATATTTGAAGTACAAATTTACTTAGATATAGCAAAAGTTTTTGCACACATTGCCTACAAAAAATCATAGGCGTAGGCCGTAGGAGTTCCATCGGCTACATTCACAGGACTTAAAGGGGCTACAAGCGCTACGTTTGAAATACAGAGTGCCTAGCCGCTACCTGAAGCGATGAGTTTTGGCGAGCGCCTAGCGCTAACGTTGAAACGACGATGTTGTTTGAGAATGTCCAACAACAATGTAAAACAAAAACGCATTATGTAAACGTGATTTTGTAGAGTCATGACAAGTTCAAGCGTTTACAACTAGGTGGCGATGTCTCGATTCTCTCTCAAGTGTAAGGCCTTGACATCGGAAGAAGTTGATGATAAAGGGCAAGGAAACACGTGTATGTGTGGACTAATATGTAAACTACTTTTTATCCCCGGAATACGTTCCCAGGGAATACGAGGACGGAATCAGAATCCCACGCGAATAGAGCCATCTAGCACCCTATAATTCGGGGTACGATTGAACCTATCCTACACCACCAGGGGTACGCCCGGACTTAGATACCTACTTACAAACATCTTGACTAGGATTTGACGGAGTGCAAAACAACTATAGGTACCTACTGCTTTAATTATTGACTTCTACTCACAAGAAGGATACATTGAAAAATCACTAAAGAAGTGGTGGTGCAGTCAGAATTCATTGAAACCGTATTGCGTAGAACACTCCAGCTGCAAACTGCAAAGAGACAATTTGCGTTTGAAAGGACGTTCTGTAGTCCTTTCAAACGTAAATTGTTGGGAGTAAGCAATAAATTACAGTAACCTTGTAAAACATAGAACTTGTGTGACTAGCTATTAATATTAAGAACTAGCTGACCCCGCAACTTCGTTTACGTCACATAAGGTGTATGAAAGGAGAGATATTTCTTCATCCGACTCATCAAGCAGCGTGTGAAACTGCCCTGTTAGCTTAATCATAAAAATCAAAAAAATGTCGACAGTTGTAACTTGCAGAGCGTGTGGTGTCCATTTTGTGTGGTGTTCAGGAAGAGATATGTTACAATAGCTGTTGTTCGCTGCCACAACGTCATTGAGGCAGTACAACACATGCAGAGCACCTACTCCGAAGCCAGTATGACGTAACAGACGTCTAGAGCCACATTTAGAGGTCCGACCGCTCTAGGCTAGCTATGAATATGCGCTCCCAGCTTCTGTCCTATATATTCCTAGTCTCTCAATTTTCATAAATTCTATATCAACTAATATTTCTTCCTCTTACCACCTTTATGCAGATGATTTACAAATCTACCACCAAGCATCGCTTCAACAAATAACGGAAGCTATCGAATTTATTAACAGAGATCTGAACAACTTATGCAACTGGAGTAAGGCCTATGGACTTAAGGTGAATCCTACGAAATCACAGGTAGCAATCTTGGGCAGTTCCAGAATTGTATCGAAAATTGAGTGGGATGATATTCCCCCTGTTACCTTTGACAACACAATAATACCTATCTGTAAAAAAGTTAAGAATCTCGGTGTATATATTGATTCTAGTTTATCTTGGGATCCACAAATAACAGAGGTGAGTCGTAAGCTGTTCGCATCTGCGGGCTCTTTAAGGAAGCTTCAAAATCTGCTGCCAATGACTACCAAAATTGCGCTTGCGAACGCATTACTGTTATCCATACTTGATTATGCAGATGTCAGCTATACCGATGTCATCGAAAACCAGTTAGACAAACTTGAGCGTCTTTAAAATGTCTGTATAAGGTTCATTTTTGGCTTACGCAAATATGACCATGTTTCACAGTTCAAAACACTGCTCGGATGGTTATCAATAAGACTTCGCCGGGATGCTCACGTTCTTTCGCTACTATATAATATATTATTTAGCCCTTCTTCTCCTTCCTATCTTAAGGGACGGTTTGAGTTCCTTCATGACACGCATTCGAAATGTCTAAGGTCGTCAAAAAACCTGAGGTTAAAGATGCCATATCACTCTTCCATGTTCTATGACAAATCGTTTACGGTCACTGCAATCCGACTATGGAATAAACTTCCTGTCAAGATAAGACAAGCACAGACTTTAGCCAAATTTAGAACTATGGTAAAGGAACACTATTTATCTATGTAGCATACTTTGTATGTACGAGTGTGCGTTATTTAGGTGGGTATGTATGTGTATATGTGTGTATATATGTGTGTGTAAGTATGTGTATATGTATGTATGTATGTATATATGTAGGTATGTATGTATATATGTATGTATGTGTCTTATGATTATGTATGTTTAGGTAGTATAATCACTTGATAAATTGTATTTATGGTATGTAAGTAAAGTATAGCAGATCTATAAGTACGCCAAACAACTACCACTTACCAACTTACACTTACCAACCTTACCAACTTCTCCATCCAAAGGTTGCCTGGTAGAGATCGCTTTTAGCGATAAGGCCGCCCATTGTATTGCTATCAGTATATAATATATGTCATATTAGGTTATTGAACTGGCTTACAATAAAGTGTATGATAAATAAATAAATAAATAAATATTCATGAACTTACAGATGCAACTAATAAACATTGTATTGCTATCAGTATATAATATATGTCATATTAAGTTATTGAACTGGCTTACAATAAAGTGTATGATAAATAAATAAATATTCATGAACTTACAGATGCAACTAATAAACATTACAAGAATAGTAGAGAGTTTACAGAAGCTAATCCTACATAATCTTTGAAGTAAACTGTCAGTAATTGAGTAAAATAATGAAAGACAAAAGGTACCAAATTAGCTACAATTTATGGCAGATGCAGAACCATGGGGAAACCTAGGTGAGCTGAATGTTAGTTGTCACCTTGGCATAGAATAGGTATAGACGTAAAACAACAGATCTTTTATTGTTTTTGTCCGGTAGTGACCTTTTTCCTTTTTCACACTCAATCCACCTTCTCCTCGACTCACCTGAGTGTCAGGAAATAAAAGAAAGAAAGGGTAGGTAATAACAAATGGCCAAAAACCTGTTTCACAGTCGCAATTGGAACATTACCGAGCACTTTCGGCAATTGACACCAAAATTGGTTCAAACGAAAATAAATTTATTTCACTTAGGAATATAAACAGATGCACTTGTAAAACGTCACGCCCAATACGTCGGAAGACTTACAAGACTGCTTCTGCTCCCCAATGGTGGGGACCCCAGGACACAAACTTTGTCAGCCATCGCTGCTCGTCCCGTAAGTTTTATTCCACTTCTTGGGGGGAGTTTCGGTGTAATCCTGCTTCTTGGGGGAGTTTGGGTTTAATCCCGCTCACAAACTCTACCTGATTTCGAGCATTGGGTCCGATTTTTAGGTTTGAATGTTCGGCATCGTTGAGAGCTAGTGGTTTAAGTCCTCCCAACCCCAAAATAAGGTATGCAATATTGCTAACGATCTTGAGCACACGCGAAACACGTCCTGCAAATAGTGAAAACTCATTTATTCAAAATCAAGGAAAACTAAAATATACGTGTGTTTTCTTCAGAGATTGATAATATTTTTTATTATTTGATAAAAATTTAATTCAGAAAATGGATTTATCAAAATAATTTAGGGCTGATTCTATAAACTTTTGTGCCTACCTACGGCCACTACTGGAAGTACAACTTGGTAGGTATTGTCACGAGGAATGAACGCAATAAGTTACCTAGAATCAATGCACAATTCATAACAAAACCATTTTGATACACATTCTGTAGATAAAAATGCTTTGCCTCGTGCTTTAAATGCACTGTTGCCTGCTGTCGTTGTCGCCTTTGCTAGCAGGTGCTCCGCTAGCAGGCGAGGTCGCTTTGACTCCGAATATATCTATTAGTGGACCTTTACGGGGTGTAAAGGTCCACTAATATATCATGTACCTAAAACCAACTATTATTGTTCGTCTTTATTTTATAATCTACTTATGTATAAGTAGGTATATATCACACTTTAAAACGTGTAGTACTTATAAGGTAAATATACGACCTGCTCTTAAAATAATAGGTAAGTATGGCATTATTAGTTACTATGGTAATAAAATATGGTACCTATTTGCTTTTTATTCTGCGTTTAATGCTCATATTATCAGATTATACGCAAGTATGGTTTTCCATTTGCATTGAGTAAATAAAGCTACAATGTGTACTGTGATATTTTTCACTATTGGTATATCAACCCTATATACCTGTATTAATATTGTGTCCGTTATGATAGATACTGATCCTTAGTAGGAAGTGCTTACGTACAAACGTGCAAGATTCCATAATGCTCCAATGAAGATGAAAGAAACTCTATTAGAAAAGAAACATCAAATGATCTCATTATCGCAGCACAAAAGGACTAAACGAGTATGGACATACAAATGCTTGATTTTGCTCTTTTGCATTATGGGCATAAGAGTGTGCTTGCTCACAGTAGTGTTGAATGTCATACCAACGTTCAAAAATATGGATTCTTTAAAACGAAGAACTTCTAATGAGCTCCAGTTAAATTATATCGAATATCTTAGAGCAGTTTTAAGAAGATCAGGACACGAGCTGGAATCGCACATACCTGTTATTTCAAATAAACTTTCACTAGAAGGCGTTCGTTCGAAACATACACTGAAAAATTTCTACTTGCCGGAACAACAAAGAAGTTTTATAAAATATGCGAAATTTCACAATAGCAAGTTTTTTCTGAACGACGAGAACAGCAAAGATGTACGTTCTCTAAATTCACTAAGAATTGACACATCAAAAACTGCTTTCGTAAAGGAATATATAGAAAAACCGTTCTTAATAGAAGGCCGTAAGTTTGTTATTAGTGTATATGTTGTGTTTACTTCAATGAACCCTCTAAGAGCTTATTGGTATACAGGTGATGTAAGTTTTAAGTATTGTCCAAGTGCTCGTCATCACTGTGACCCGGAAATAGTAGATAAATATGTTCATAGCGGGTATTGCTTGCCTAAATTCGAAATACCTTCTCTGGGGAATACCTCAATGGTACACGGTATGAAGAATATATTTGATATTTATCTTAAGTCGAAAGGTATTGATCCTTCCAAGATATGGTTTCGACTCCAAAATGCTATGGTAGAATTAGTACATTTGAATTCTTATCACATAGTTCAAGCTTTCAACGAGCAAGAACAAAATTTATATCCAACAAAACAGAAAGAATTGTTTCATTTAACTAGATTCGATTTTATGTTAAACCAAAATACCAGAGTGTATTTACTTGGAGTCACCATATCGCCAAGGTTAGATACAGGTTGTCTTGATCAGAATGCCTTGTTATTTGAACAAATGTTGTACAACTTGTTCTTTCTGACAG
Organism: Miltochrista miniata; assembly: GCA_933228765.1. Lineage (NCBI taxonomy): Eukaryota > Metazoa > Arthropoda > Insecta > Lepidoptera > Erebidae > Miltochrista > Miltochrista miniata. The sequence continues at coordinate 32,569,364 of OW121747.1, read as the reverse complement.
ATATGCCTTGGCTCATGGCCAATAGTAACGATGTCGTGCATACTACATCCCTTTATAACCTAATAGTGACGTCACGAAATATAGCAGCTTTCGGTAGCAATTGCCGATCTCTTTGCACTAATAACTGTTCTGCGACAGAGTTATGCAAACTCTGTAATCCATGTCTAAATGGGGTACTGAAAAATAATCTATTGAAAGCGTATTCTGAATTCATACATAGAGGAGATTTTAGACGAATCTTTCCACCACCAAAGGGCGACGTCAGCCTCGCTAATATGTCACCTATGGATAGATTGCAATACAGGTGGTTCAAGGCAAAATGTAGATTTGATGGTGCATGGTGTATATAATAGATTTAGTACTGAATAATTAGGCAAATAATTATTTTAAAGTTGTTAAATTGCTTGTTATGTACTTATTGAATTGAATATCTGCATGTTCTGCATGTTGTTATAAGTATAAATAAATATTACCATCTATTGATTAAAACATTTTGTACTATTCCACAACATTTTTATAGTAGGCGCACACTGGACGACAACTCGCGGCGACTGTCGCCCATTGTGCGCCTACTATTACTTTGTAATGTGGAGGATGTTTTTCTGATGAGAGTTTGGAAGGAGCCCCTCGAAAGACGCGGTGGACCTAGGTGCGGCCGCAGTGGTACCCGTAGTTCTGTTGGGAGTCCTGGGGTATCTTTACCCGTGGCTACCAACCGTAGGCTGTTAGACAGGATAAGGTTTTTAGTCGGTACGAGTCCGGCATAGCATACATGTAGGATTTCCCCTTACGTAAAAGAAAAAGGGTTTGGAAGTACTTTTTTTATATCTTTCAAAATTACCGATGAAAGAGTTTCGAAAGAGTATACCTATTTGATGGGTAATATCAAGTCTTAAGAAAATATGTACGGTTGTACCTATTATTTTGTTTTATATTCTTAATGTTTTGTGCCAATGCATAGGTTTATGTGAGATAAATGATAGTTGAGTTTGGATTCGTATCCACGTGATATCAGAATGAGAATAAAATGTATCGATCTGTGTTACAAAATGCCTCTGAAGCCGGTGTGGAGTGTCAACTAACTTATGTCTTATTGGATCTGTGCATGCTGTGTTCCATTTATTCGCAATATGTGAGACTAAACAAACAGATTACGTGTTTCATTCATGATGTGTGCTTATTCTTTCTTATTTAGGGAAATACCCATAAACTCCGAACGAAATATGGAATTCCGAATTTCAATATTTCGAATTCCGAAGATTAATAAATAAACAAATGGTCATTTTCACACAACGCAATCTGATCCCAAAGTAAGCTAGGAATAACCTTCTTGTGTTATGGGTATCAGACCACGGATATTAATACTTAGACGGTTTATCCTGAACTCCCAGCTGTAGGCTGTTGTTGTGCACCCTGTGGTTTTATCTGGTAGGAATTAGGTATACATAGCACTTGGGGGAACTTGGAAAACGACACTGGTAATCGCTGATGTTTGTATACCTACACTATTAAAATGTTATTGTTTGAGTCTGTGTTGTTTGAGCGTTTTCAAGACAGTATCGCCTTCTCCTTTCATATTATAGACCTTTGAAAACGCCGTGAGGCGAAACCGTTCAGGTTTATAATAATAATAAATATTGTGGAACAGTACAAGTGTCGTTTTCAATATTAATTCGTTTCGGTGTCCATTGTCAGCCGTTCTACTTGAACTGCACTACGCATACACTATTTAGCTTTCTTTTGAATCCGTACCTATCTTAAGACCTCATCCTTCATCACATCAAGTCTGGAAACTTTTTGCTTACACGCTCTGCATTACCTATAACCTCCCTATATGTACGACTGCACATCATAAACAGTTAGGCACTAGACTTACCGATCGAAAAACTCCAACGTCGTATCTAGAGCAACCCCACCATTACCACAGGAGGTGCAAGAGCCGGGGATTGGAGCTTTCTGTTTTTTATGCGATATGTGCGTATGGCAGCGTAGCCATCAAGAAACTATTTCTTTTGGCTTTACGAGTCTACTAACATTTTTCTTGTAGGTTTGGGTAAAATCTGGCTGCACTTCTTTATGATCGACGAACTGACAGACGTAACTTTGTTGCAACTTTTACGACAGCATAAATACAACTTGATATAATTTTTTGTACTCGGTATATAATACTTCGTCTTAGAGGTTTCTTTGTATTGCTGTAAACTGAATTGGATTCCGAGGAGTAGATTAATAGTTCTAAATGAACAGACAGCGGAAGCGATTGCATATTATGCTATGCAAAAGTTGAAATGAAAGAAAAAGAGAGGTTCTCAGTAACACCTTTGCGCAGAGTTCCATACTACTAACCCATCTTACCCGACACCATATCCCTAATAACCCATCTTACCCAGCATCATATCCCTAATAATCCATCTTACCCAGTATCATATCCCTAATAACCCATCTTACCCAGCATCATATCCCTAATAACCCATCTTACCCAGCATCATATCCCTAATAACTGACACTAACCTTTTGTTCTTACATACTCGTATTAACTTAAAGAAGATAAAGATCAGATTTTTAAGCCATCAATCATTGAATCAAATCAGCCTATGGCAGTCCACGGCAGGACGTGGACCTCTCCCAATTCTCGCCACAACACATGGTTCTGCGCCTTCCGCATCCAGTTCCAGCTTGCGACTTTTCCAGGTCGTCGGTCCATCTGACGGATGGACGTCCTACCCTGTGTTCGTCGATTTTCACTAAATACCTAGATTAAAGTATAGCTTGGCAAAAAAGTCCTGAAACGGAACTAATATGTTGCTGACTGGCTACATTGTCAAAAAGCTGCCAATAACTTCACATATGTCTGTCAGCCAATGACGGTATTCAATTTGATTGGTGGGTTTTATTGACGGTTGTTGACAACTGGATACTGATTGGTGATTCTTGTTAACGGGTTGCCATATAAACAGCACAGTGGCTTCTCCATTATTTCGTCGCTTTTTTGCCAAGCTGTAGGTAGGCAGGCACCTACCTATAATATTCATAACTTGTATTGTGCTAGTTTTAAATATTTCATGGGCTAAGGTATAGTTAAATGAAACCAATATGCATACAATACAATTTTTATTTTTTATGTATAATGTATTCGAAAAACAATCTGTACAGAAAACATTCAGCAACACAATGTCGTTATTATCGGCTTATTAAGAATATTACTACGATCGGGAACAATTTTAAACATAACGTGTTCATTGGTTCGATTTAAAAGGAGAGTATGATTTTTCGGATTATTTTTCTAGGTAGTAAACTGGTTGATTCCAAAAATTACGTAATGATTGTTTTAGCAAAATCAAATTTGCAGTCTGACACATTATTAATTTTATTAATTTCATGATCATAGTTCCACAGTTAATTTTGTGGACCTCACTGAGTATGAGTATTAGATTAAAAGACACTGTAAAATCCATCGGTGTATGTTTTGATACTTAACTGGGTATGTTTTATTCAAAAAAAGCACTCTAAATGGATTTTGTAGTTATTTTCTTTACAATTCAGTGTTGTGCAGACTGTGTTCATTTCATTTTAGTTCAATTACACACATATTACGAATCAAAGGAACCGTAATAGTACATTTTACTTTATTTATGCAACACCTACATTATGGCGTAACGCAGTGGACCCTAGGTACTTAGTATTACAATAATTATGTGTTTACACTACAAATAAATGCACTAAAAAGCAGTAAAGTACAAAAATAACATCGTCGAAAATTAGGAACAATTTTATTCAATACTTAGAGTATAGGTATAAGTTAAGTCCGTACAACAATTCCAGGTTATGTAAAATAAGCTATCTATTATGAATAGAAATCTCAATTTATAAGCGGTTAATTTCAAAATAATGTATTTTATTTGTAAAGTTCCTGCAGAACCCTATTAAACTTTTGAAAGTAATAGAATTGACATAATTTAGTGACATTGACCCATAGTTAAATAATTGGTTTCTTTTCTAAAAGGTGAGGTCCTATTATGAGACTACAAAAAAGTGATCCAGATTTGTACATATATTGTGAATTTCGACTCGTAATTTTCGAGTACTTGTGGGCTATGGGCGACTACAATGTTGTACCTGACAATACCACCAGGGCAGGAAACAGTTATTTCCGATAATGTAATAAAAACAAGTACCAAAACATAAACAAAATTCATGGTTTTCATCAAATGCAACATTTGAAATAATTTTTATACATATCAGAATACTATATCTACTATATTGCTATTATATTCCATGCAATACTAACTCTGTAGGTACTTTTGGTATAATATTAATTGCTTAATAGGAAGGAATATGTGAATTAAAAAATTGACACACTACTCTTAGCTTTTAAGTTATTTTACTGTCTTAAATCCTCTATTCAAATATCCAGGCAATATTTTGATTTATTTTGTAACATAAATAATCAAAGGATCAAAAACAAAAAAAAACATTTTTTTTATAATATTTGATTGTAAACATCAAGTGAAATGAGATCAATCCACACGTTATCACTAAAAAGAATCGCGAATATAACTTCAGAAAGTATACCTTTACAAAACTTTTCATTGTCTTATTGCACTCGTCTTATAATTATACAAAAAATAAATTCAATTTTGCCATCAAAAATAAATTATTTGCACAAGTGAGTCAAGTAAGTTCTTTGGATTTTTCTTGAATTTTATCTTTGGGTTTAGCTAGTATATTTATGAAATGTAGTGACTCTATACGACAAATCATAAATTTGTTAAAAGTATGAACTACAAGAGTCACTCATAACCAAAATATAAAAGTTCCATTACGACATAGATCTCACTTTTACAAAAATTGGTAGTTAAGGCAATAACTGACATGTGTCTATATTCAACGGGAACAGTTGTTCTATAGGCCTAAGTTCCTATAGGTAATATGCCTGCATATTTGGGCTATCGAACGGTAATAGAACTGAAATTTGTTCCGTATTATTTTCAAAATAAATGATGGTTGAAAAACAAAACCTCCAGCTAAAAAGTTATCCGCTCAATAGAGATTTTTTCTTAACAAAAAAAATTCTATCTTTTGTTGGTTAACGTGCTTTTTCTGTATTTCATGAATGAAACCCATGTCTGTTTTGGCTTTTATGTGTTCACATAACATAGCCCTAATTGTAGAACTACATTTCAGCGTGATCAACTTCGTAATTATAAAAAATTCCGCTGGCTGGAGGTTTCGTTTCAACCATCATTTATTCTGAAAATAGGTTAGGAACAAATTTCAGTTCTATTACCGTTCGATAGCTCAAATATACAGGCATATTACCTTTAGGAACTTAGGCCTATAGGACAACTGTTCACGTTGAATATAGACACATATAACTGACAACACTGTAATGTATCTTCATATTATTCTTATGATGCATCACAATATGTAATCACCATTTTGTTTACTACTACTAGGTTATATATATAGCTATAGTCGCAAGTTATGCTATGACTAGTCTAATGACTAAATTACCTAGAACTAAGTTAACCCTCTACGACTCAAACAGCCTGATTATATCGATCTGGCCCGATATTATACTCCTTCACCTTCCAACAAAAAAAATATAATTAAAAAAAATATCACCTATAAAACACTAGCTACTTTTTTTACTAAACTAAAATATCTACGAATATTTTTTTGTCAATCCCTAGCGTTAAGTAAATAATTACGAATATTTTTTTCGTTGTGCAAACATATTACGAATAAATACGTTTCGTTGTCAACCATCGATAATATTGCTTGTCGTTGTCATTAAATTACGTTTACTTAAATTTAGTATTGCTTTTTTTTCCTCTTCACAATAATGATTGCTTATCGTTGCTAATTAACACACCTATAAATTAACTAACGAGCTAAGTAATTTTGTTAAGGTTGTATACATGCCTATGCATTTACATTACGTAATTGAAGGTGGTCACAAGTATTTTTCATTTATTTTGGTTATACAAATAGTTATAGGATGCATTGAGATCTTTGGGGCTCAGGTCACCCTAACCTAGAAGTGGTGCACTTGCTGGGGAATTACGGGAATGGGATGGAAATCTCGAAACCAATTCCTGTCTGGCCAGTGCGTTCATTACAGTAATTGTGATAGGTTGAGTTTGACAGTTATACAAGAGCTAAAATTCGTTCTAAATGTGTAAACTGAAATAGTTGTAGCAAGGATACCTATGGCCATAGAATCTCAAAGTTCAAGGTGTCACCAAACCATCAATTGTTCTACCACGACCCACTGTGATTCACAAGGCCAAAAACATTATTCGTGTCACAGAATATTAAGACAAATCGCTGTTTTGATTTGACAGAATAATTTATATAAAATCAAATAGGTAGGCAGTTTATTTATTTCTATATCACAGACGCATCATAAATAATGAATGATTTATCGGGGAGCGATATCAGAATTTCAAAATTTGTGTAAGTAATTATAGTGCAATTTATAGACACGAGTATCTAAGCAGCGGTAGCGATGGGTAAATGTTCCAATTTCGCGGTCTCTATAATTTGTTGTACCCTTGAACTGTTGACGTGAATCCACTCACAAAACTAGGAAGTTAGCTCAGAATAACGGCTGCGAGCAGGATTATAAGGAATTACGATCTCTTTTCAATATGTGTTAAAATGGAGCCTGGAGCGTTGGCCTATACTAGCCCGCCTTTATAAGTAGGTCATTTAATCTATCATTTTATTACAATGAAGATCTGTTTGATGCACTATATTTTTTCAAAAAACATTGTAAATTATGTTATTTGTCGATGTTTTACCAGTACGTTATTAATATCATATCTACGCCTCAACGCAGTTCTCAATTATCTTATTGTTTTGAAAAATAATATTACAATAAACATCTCTTAAATATTCTTTCACTAAGCCATACGAATAACGAAAGATTTATCGATAATTGTAAAACACTTTATATCACCAGAGTTGTCCAGTCTATTCCACCGACTTATGCCGTTCACACCTATAACCCTATTCAATAATATTGCTTATTCAATGTCACATTATTGCTTTTATTCTAGACTTGTATAGTATTACTTGCTGTAAACGATGTTAGGGTGCACGTACGAGCACTGCATCAAGCGATAGACTTAACTGGATTAGCTGTAATTGTTTGATCTGTAGGGACTAGTGTTGGGACGTGTTGGGAGCACTTTGTATTACCCGTGTGTAACTAAAAATATTACAATTAACCAATTTCTTCTTCAGAAGCTTCAGGTTTCATTCCACTTCAAGGTACACTCTACTATGTTAAACACGTAAAAAGACTGATTTAGAAATACGTCCGTGTTTTTGTAATTACAAAAACTGATATTAAATGAAAGCGAACTCTTCCCCCCTCAAAGCTAAATAGTAAGTAAGATGACCAACATAAGTAAGATGACAAGTGGTCACCGCTCTCCCGCGTCTAAATGGCTGATTAACATATTACACGTACGCAAAATTCCAACACTAGTACATAATATACCGATGATTTGAAACGAAAACTCTCCACCCCCTAACCACCACGTTGTACAGTTGATTAAGAGCTTGGATCACTGTAAAGGATGGCAGTAGAATCCGTGTTTAAGATGCAATATCGATTGTATTAAGCTGTCTTCTCTCCGCTGTAAGTGCTGGGGAGTTGGATGAATATATTATACAAGCGCTAAGTGGTATCTTAAAAACGCTGCAGTCTTCAAAGTTGTGTTTTAGTTAAGCAGAATATATTATTAAAGATTTTAATTTCGTTTGCGAGTGCTTCCAATTCTATTATTTTAGCTACTCGATGTTAACTTATGTCGAACGCCCATTTAGTCAAATAATCTTCATTATTTCATGACTAATTTTAGAAAGCTTTCTAGAACATCTATCCCATATATATAAATGCGAAGCCAATAACTTTTATATCTCACAGAAATCCGTGCGTTTGCTTTAGAAATTAAATTTGCATAAGTACGTTAAATCTATTTTATATTTTGAGTTCAATTGGATTTCAGCTTTAGTTTTAAAAGTAATATTAATTTCACTGCGTCTCAGCTGAAGTACCGGATATTGCTGAACTAAAATGATTACTTATAGATTTCATTTCACCGCTGTCTTCTGGGTAGTAAAAGTTAGTGAGCTTTGTGCATTATGAGGTACTTAAATTTTCAATCTTTAGAATTCAAATTCAATTTATTATCCTACCCTATAGTTTTCTGGAGTTCTAATGCAGAATTTTGAAAAGTGCCTAGTAGAGTCGACTGGTGACCCAAGGGCTGGCAGTTTTCTTTCTCAGCGAATAGGTATTATTAGGTATTCAAAGGGGGAATGCAGCCAGTCTTTTGTGCACAATGCCACGGAGGCCTTGCTTAGATTCAGTTTAGATTAGTTTAAACAGTTATGATGTAAATAGAAAATATGTTTCAATGTAATTTTTAAGCCTTGAATTAGAATAATTTCAATTTGTCCATTCCTCATATTTGTAAAAATGTATTAAAATATTCGCAGTTGGTTTTCCTAACATCGTTTACAGCTTGCTCAAGTAAATTAGTAATCTAGATTGGAACTATGAAGTACATAGTATATAGTTTTGTTTTATTGTTAGCGTACTATTAATTTGGACATATCTTTTCTTATCTTGAAGCTATGGCATTTATTTAAATCTTATCGAGTTCAGTTATTTGCATTGTCTTAGCATGGAATATGCACTATTGAATATATCTTATACCTACTTTGCCTTAAAGTTTTCTTCTCAATTATTTTTTCAGAGTAAAAAATTTAAACTTTATGTAATGTTTTTTTTTTCAAATAAATGCGAATAACGTATAAAATTAAGAGTTAATTTGTGAATAACTGTAACTGAAGTTATTAGAATTGGACTGCCTTATACCTATCATGTTTACTATGTACCTATAATATTCTATTATGTTAATTTTATCAGTTAATGCCTACAGCTATGGTCGTCTACGAACATTGTAAAGAAGGGAAATTTGGTACACAGGTCCATATATTTACATTATATTGTGTATATTTTATATTCTTGTATAATATAAGTTGGTTTCGTTTATATTAATCGATAGTACTTATCCGTAGAACCGCTACAATTATAATAACGTTAGTATAAATATTTGAATAAAATATCTTCGTTTTTTAATTTTTTTTCTTTCTTTAGAAGCCATTAATTTGCGATTCCCTACTTAATATCATTGAAAGAGCTAATAGGTAGGATAGTAAGATTCTCGAAGAGAGTATAAGGAGGAATAAGTGTAATAATGATACAATAAACTATTTCTACAAGTAGTAAGGTTAGAATACTGGGTAGGAGTAGAAACTATACAGGTAGACGGGAAATAGAGAGAAGATAGAACAAAAAGTACGAAATTAAGAGTCGCAATCATACATTGTCCAATATTCGATGTAAATTTCGTAGATTTTTTTCAAAAATGTCAATATAAGTACTCCGAAGCACCAAAATATCTAAATTGCTACATTTTACTTAATTAAACAATAGTTCCTACAGTAATATTGCTTATTGATTTACTTTAATATTGCTTTTACGCGTCACCTTGTATGGTTATAGCCTACGTTATAAAAACTATATTTGATCTTTAACCCTATGATCGCCTCCATCTTATGTAAGTACTTCCATGTACTTTACTATACGCTATAATATTAATATCAGTAAGTATTTCGATTTATTTACGATTACACACCTTAAAATATCAGTGGGCGATCAATTTATTATATTACGAAGGGAAGAGAGATTATAGTATATAAGAAATATAAATTGTGGCACTACGACTACTTTGGAGTATTTGGAAAGGGAATATAATGACTAGAACGTTGCCTCTATAGACGGCCCTAACAAGTGGTCGTTTTTTGTCAAAAAATATTTTAAACATCAAAATTTCGTAAATAATTTAGAGATAAGATATTCACCTCTCAGTTCAACTAATACTCAATAACTTAATGTATTAAATAAATATTCGACGTTAAGCCGACAACGGTGTACCAGTCTTGAATGATTCAAATCTATGAAATATTAGCGTTCCAAAAGATTTACAAATATCTATTTCCCACTTCCGAAAGGCGTTCCTATATAAAATTTAAGTTCCCAAAAAAGTTAATTTTAATAAATACAGGAACTTTCTTTGAAAGTATTAATTGACTGGACTAAAAGAAACACTAACAAATTGACTCGAGGCACCAACTAATAGACTAGAGGGAGAAGTCGGGCCCGCGGTCCTCGCTCCGAGTGCGCGTGGAGTCCTGCCTACGTCTAGCTGCTACGGTCCTACGACTCGCCATACTGCGACACGGCTAGAGCCGGGCCCGCGGAACCAACGTCGCGTCGGTCAGCTAAACCTACAGAGCGCTGCTACAGGGTTAATAGTCTGCTGCGTCGATTCGACTGCAATGCGCGACTTTACTACCTACATTATTATTGCTTTTCGAATACCCATTTCTCACCGAGCACCTCGTGCTCACCTCGTTAAATTACATTAATGCTACCTTATTCTAAGTTAGTTTATTGCCAGTAACGTTTGACTTTTCACCTAATACCACACGCTCGACTAAAGGCATGCTCGCAGTGGTGCGCGGCCTGGCCCCTGTCGCCGCAACAGGGCGCGACCGCCGCCCCGCCTCGCACCCCGCCGACCCTTGCGACACCCACCGATCGCTGTCCACGATACGATTTAAAGTGTTAGTGGATACGTATCTGCTGCGAACGTTCCATTTAACAATCGACAATAAATTGTGACAATACTGTATTTGAATATTGTTCGGTTAGATGCAAATACTTTAGCATAACAATCAATAAAAGTAGCTGCTCCTATCTGAACTTAATTAATTTTAATTGTTTTAATCAATCAAGAAATTATGGCTGCAAAAACTATCTTTCTCAATTTTATTTGCCAAATGGGCAACAGATTTAGTTATTAGCTTTGAAACTTTTGCGTTGCATGACATTCGTGAATATAGCAGTGATTTAGTTGCCACAAGTAACTTCCAGCAACAAGAACAGCGTGAATGTGTCGCGGGGCGGCGTCACAGCGCGGTGGCGCGGTGCGGCGGCGGCGCGGGCGCGGGGCGGAGGCGTAAGGCACTGTCGCGGGCGGCGCTGGCGGAGCGGCGCGGCGCGGCGTGCGCGGGAGCTTCGGACGGAAAGTTTTGGCAAGTTCCTCACCGAGACGGAGGCCCCTGCGGACCTCCACCGACGAGCTCGGCGCTTGGCTCTCGCATCTCGACGCTAAACTTACACCGTAATACTCTCTAACCTACTTTGCGGTTGTAAAAATCACCTACAAAAGATATTAGTTTCATATTTAATACTTCTATGTATATAAGGGTATATTTTATCGACGAGTATATGTACATTATTTAATTTAAGTTAACCGCTATGGGACGTTTGCCGCTGCGCCTGCCTTCGCGGCGGCTGCGGCTCTACGGGGTCGTACGTGAATTCGTTGTATGCGAAACGTTGCTCGATTGCGTCGCGGCGCGTCCAACTTCCGAGCGGTCGGCCATTGGACGCGCTCGCTCCTGCTCAATATTATACTGTAAATTTAATATTATGCTAACAAGCTAAATTCATATTAATACTTTAAGTTAACGTGTTAACCACTTGGTGATGTTTACGGTCCCTGGTTGCGTCGATGCTCGTGTCGTGCCTAGTCTGAGCCTGAGGCGGGCGTGTCCGGCTCGTCGAGCGAGTTCTCGTCGCGCACGCACGCCGATTCCTGGTGCTTATTGAGGTAGCTCTTAAGCGCAAAGGTCTTGTGGCACCGCGTGCATTCGTAGTCTTTATTTGATGAGTGTGTTTGCATGTGTGCACGCAGATTAGATCTATCTGCAAAAGCCTTTCCGCAGTGTGCACATCCATAAGGTTTCTCACCGGTGTGGGAGCGAAGATGTCCCTGAAGGAGCCAGGGTCGGGAGAAGAGTTTGCCGCAGACACCGCACACGTGCTGCAACTGGTGTGTGAGTACATGCATTGCGAGAGCTGGCATCGAAACATAGGCCTTCCCACACTCACCGCAACGTTTTGCGGATACCGAGTCCAGACTCCGGTGTGTCTGTTTGTGTCGCGAGAGGTTCGAGGACGTGGCGTACCGCTTACCACATTCGCTGCATGTGTATTTCGATTTGGGTTCTGGTTGCGGAACAGTCTCGATGGGTGCGTTTGCAAAATTTCTCCGTTTAGAACGGCCATCGCTGACGAAGAATGCATCATATGTATATGCTATAGTCTCACGCGTTTTCTCCGTCTGTGATTCTTGTGCGGCTGTCTCGGGCGGTGGAGGCGATGGAGACGGAGGCGCAATCGGCTGCTCGGGAGGTGCCGGCTCTGCTTGTTGGGGAGCTGGCGCCGGTGCCGGAGTGTTCAAGTACACTTGTTGACTCAAGTCGAGTATCGCGTGTGCCGCATTTAGGTCTTCTTCAGGTCGGTTGAAATGTGCCGCCCGATCTACCAGGCAGTAAGGGCGGTAGATATCTTTCTTTTTCGGTGGTAGTGAGAGAAGTGCGCCAGTGCTGGTATAACACATAGAGTAAGACTTGCCGCTCGCCGGTGGCGGAGGAGGGGAGACAGGCGAAGAGTGAAGCTGAACCTGGAGGTAGGGTGATTCAGTCGAGTCGGAGGTGGAGAGTTGCAGAAGGGCGTAGGACAGAGGCTGAGGCGCCGGCTGGAGGGCGGGCTCGGCGCCGGCGGGGGCCGGGCTCACCTCGCGCGGCAGCTGGGCCGTGAACTGGGTGGAAGGCTGCTCCTCTGTGTAACCTGGGGACAAAAAAAAACACATTTTATTTACCTTGCAGTATTAAGAACAATTAACCTTCGCTAGTGCCCTGACAACTTCTCATTTCATTTATTATAAAACTTAACTTAATTTTAATTTTTACAATAATTCGTATTCTTATTTAACTATCGTGTCAATGATTCACTGCATTTATTGACATACTAGCTGATGCCCGCAGCTTCGCCCGCGGAAAATTGTTACCGTGGGAACTTATTCCCGAGATAAAAAGTAGCCTATGTGTTATTCCAGACGATAATGTACCAAATTTCAGCCAGATCCGTTCAGTCGTTTGAGCGTGAAAGAGTAACAAACATCCACACTCACAAACTTTTGCATTTATAATATTAGTAAGATGTTTGGGCATAAAACTCAGCTATCTTAATCAGTCAGTGGCTTCGTTAAGATCGTTCTTAGTAGGTAGGACATAGGGGACCTGTTAGTAAGTGCAACATGGACTGCACTTGTTTCGTTGTAACCAATGCATCCTTCAATGGGCAGTTGAAATTAGGCTGCTGTCGTCTGAATTCCCAACCTCTCTATGAGGGCCTACGCCATTGCCTTATCCACCAACCGACAGGTGCGCCACTTGAAGATGAACACAGCTTAGACCCTATGATCTAGGTGGATTAAATAAAAGTTGTTGTTAGATATAAACAAATATCACATATTTATACTCATTATAAATGCTTAGGATTTGGCTTCGAACAAATACATAAAATAAAAGCCTAGTGACATACATATACATAGTAGAGCTTATGAGAGCTTAATAAAGCCACGAGAAGGCGTCATGAACCGATCTGTTCTCACAGATAAGGCGTACCTACGTGCCAACCTACATCAAGTTTTGACAGCGTGCTTTCCGCTTCAAACTTTTTGAGCTTAATGTTTATTTAAATTTCGTTGGGTAGAGCTTTTAATCTTAAGAGTAATTTTACGCCGTAATGCGTATTATTATGAATTAATATACATTTTGGTTTCTTGCTAATACTTAAAATGTGTAAGATAATAATTGAAATTATTTTTTAAAAGCAATTAGTATGCTAACTGATCATAAATTTTAAATATGGAAAAAGAATTGGTTTCGAGCAGCATTCGAACCTGCATCTTCTCGCATATAACCAAGACGTATTTAAGGTGGAAAATTTGGCTGGTTCCGAGTAGGTTTCGGTGGCTAAGTGGTTAATAATCTTGCACGGAATGCGAGAAGATGCAGTCTCGATTCCTGCTCGAAACCAATTCTTTTTCCATATTTAAAATTTATAATAATTGAATGTAAGCAAATTAATACAGCAGTCAAGATTAGATTTCACCTTTGGATGTATTGAATTCGTTTAGTCGAGACTATGAAAGTTAGTAGCTTATAATTTTTTAACAATCAGTGGGATAGATTAGATCGAATATGACTTAAGTTATATAGCATGTTGAATTATGTGTCATACTTATAGGGGATTAGGCAATAACTGTAGATACAATCTATATCTATACTAATATTATAAAGAGAAATGATTTGTTTTTGTTTGTAACGAATAGGCTCCGGAACTACTGGACCGTTTTGAAAAATTCTTTCACTGTTGGGAAGCTACACTCTTTGAGGTGAACATAGGCTATATTTTATTCCCGTATTCCCACCGGAACGGGAATTACGCGGGTGAAACCGCGTGACGTCCGCTAGTTATTAATATAAGAAGTGAAAGAAGTATTGAATTTCATAAATTATACGAGAACGGTTTGAACGATAAATTTAAAGTTTATATTATGTTAAAGAAATTCAGAAATTTTTTGGCGGCTAACGGATCGCTGGACACCATTAATTACTAAGTATTTAACTTCACTTCGGTCAGGGTTCGATTCCTTAGTCGTTTAATCCAAATATCTTTGTTTCGGTGTTTCTATGTATTTAGTATATACGAGTATGTAAATCGTTGCCTAGATGCCATAGCACAAGCCTATACAAGCTAAGTTCAAACTAGATGGGCAACGAGCAAAAAAATTAATCTCTTACAATATTCACATATTATGTTCCTTTCCGTTTAAAAGTTAAAGTCTTTAATATTAATAAATAGACACTTTAAAAGTGTTTTCATAAGACCGCCTTTATTTCTTCGCCGCAGTGTCTCAAGGGCGAAAGAAAGACTCGCAAGTGTTATTTAAAGCTTTTAATAACTGAACAACCTGTGGCTTAGCAGTGTGCACTGGTGCTCACCTGTAGAGCCTTACTTTTCAACAATTACGTAGCAAGTACTAAGACAGTCGCTACGAAATGCCTACGGCTGCTACGAGACCCGTAAACTGACTTTATGAATCTTTGTGGATATTATATTTTTAGAAATAAGTGCATGGTTTGGGTAATATTCGGTACGAAAATAGGTAGGTATTACGTGAAAGATTCACTAAGACATTCAGCTTTAAGTTAGAAATCTACCCATCATTTTTTAGGGTTCCGTACTCGAAGTGTAAAAACCCTATTACTGAGACTTCGCTGTCCGTCTGTCTGTCTGTCTGTCCGTCACGAGGCTGTATTTCAAGAAACGTGATAGCTAGAGAGCTGAAACTTTTACAGATGATGTATTTCTGTTGCAGCTGTAACAACAAATCTAAAATCAGAAAAAAAGGGGAGATTAATACAAAGACTTACTTTAAATTTTCAATAGAACAAACGTGATATTTTGCTGTTTATTGGTACGGAACCCTTCGTGTGCGAGTCCGACTTGCACTTGGTCATTTTTTTAGAGAATTTACGGTTTTCATTTACATAACACAACAAGCATTCGTTGTTAAGAACCTATACAAGAGGATAAGATAAAATGTAACGTCAAAGCTTGACCTTTCAGAACTTACGATGACTTGCCTACCGCATAGTCAATGAAGTATCGTAAGTATATGACGAAACTAGTATCAGAGGAAAGAAGGAACTGCCAAGCATTAGGTTTGACCACCGACTCCAATAAAGAATGCGACGAAAATAGAATCTGCCGAATGTCGTTGAATCCCACAAACTTAATTAGAGGCTATGGGGTAGCCGGTTCGATAGTTCATTATCGTATATAGAATCCGTATCAAGTTCACCCTCTCGTTAAGATTACTATCGCGAAGCCACGACCCTTCTATAAGGGAGAAAGGTTTTATAAACGAAATAAGTATAGGACTAAAAACTACCTCGAGGAGACGCTCGTGGCCCCGCGGACTCAGTGTTCTGTTAACGATCACTGTAGTAAGCAACATTTACTATGGCCGGTCATGGATGGGTGACCATCACATGAACACTTTGTGACATGTATTTGCGAATGTTTCTGTGCTTCGGAAGGCACGTTAAGCCGTTGGTTCCGGTTGTCAGTAAAATGGCAGTCGTTAAGCCAAGTTCAAGGTCTTTATATAGGCGGCTCGAAAAATTTCAACAGCGGGCAGTCACAACCTGCGGCTTTCCATATCTACACGTCAATATGGCTCACCACCTATTACGTGGGACAACTTCTAAAAAGGGGAAATGTGAGCATTAATAATATAATGTCTCGGCCTAACTTTTCGGGGATGAAAGGCATGATCATGTGTTTAAATGTAAAAACTAACTATTTAATCAGTTTCGGTAGTATTTGGATTAACAACAAAAATAGCGATTTTATTAGAAGCAACTTAGGTGTTGTAAGGTTTCGATGTGCAAGGGAGAAACGTTCCACATGTATTTTGACAGTCGCTATTCACACTCATCAATTAATGTGTGTATTTACAGAAAGAAAGTACATACATGTGGGAGCACACTTGCTTTGTAAGCGATTTGAGAAAAGAGTGGGGCGTGTTTTCGTAGATTTCACTACCTATAACCGAAATCCTCACCCGGTCAAATCAGGGTTGAAAAATGTCACTCGATTGCTTTAAAGTGATAAAAATAAAATAAAATTTATTTCCCTTGAAATTTTAAAAAAAATCAAATTTTTTGTGACTATACCGGGGGTTCGGAAATGCTACAGACTGAGAAGAACACCCCAAGAAACTCAGTCCGGACCCTCTTATTCATCTTAGTATCTAATACAGTTTCTTTTCAATGTAGAAAGGAGCAATTCATGTCTGTTGGGAGTCCTGGGGACATCCTTCCGAGGACTTATCCGGGGCTCGCAACCGTCTGGCTGTTAGGTAGGATACATGTAGTTTTTAGTCGGTTAGTAGCATCCCTGTAGGATTTTCCTCAGGTCAAAAAAGGGAGGAGGGAATGTATGTATGTTTATGTCCTGTAAAGACGGGGAAATTTAGTTTATGATTTCTGGAGCAGCATTTGCATGAAGATTCTCTGTTCATTCTGTTCTTATTTAACCAATATACGTTATAAGTCGTTTTACATGGTTGTTATATAATTTCTTTAAACATCCTTTAAAACAGGTCTATTCATTAATAAAATGTACTGCGTAGGTTCGTTTATTATTAAATTATTGATCAATATAAATGTGTAACACATGTTCTGGCTTATTAGGCAAGTGGTACCTACTAACTCAGAGATCGTTATATGAAATGAAACGCCTCCACGCCCAATTACAGGTACATTCATTCGTATGCCCTTGCTAACGAATGTGTAATTAACTTACGAGTTCCTGGCCTATTCATCGTTCAGATGCCAGCATAACAAACAATAAACTAGAAGCTATTTACACGCGATTCATAGTTTTATTGCTTGTTACGAATACCTAATTCAATACGAACATATTATGAAACGGTTCTGATTAAGGCTAACTTATTCGAAACCGAGCCATCTTGTGGCGAACTTTATACTAGAAAATATTCTTTGACTTTATCTGATAAAATGTAATTTCGTATTTTAGAACATACTATGGCTTTTTTACGGTACAAAACACGATTAAATAAACTTCATTCGATCAAAATCGTTCTCGCCAACCCAGAAAATTTTCAATAAGTTCGACAATTTATGTACAAAATAGATATATTGCTCTTTAGAACAATACTGTATTGCTCGGTTTTGCTGAAATCCCCACAGTTTTTATAACAACCATATAAAGTACTAGAAACAAATAAAATCTGGTATTTGCGGACACTGCAATGCAAGCGGATCCCTTGAATCGCCTCAAGATTTGTCGATGTCGAATAAGCAAGCCTTAAGTATGGCAGCGAGAAAATACTTCTGTATTTGCGCTTTTAATTGGAAACAAAACTATTATGCTACAAATCAAGGTTCCATTCATCTGCCCTCCATTTACATACTCTTACAACCCCGAGTTCTTCAAGCGTAGTCTGAAGAGTCACATCATTAGGTCATTAAGTTGAGGGTCATTTTATTAAAAAGTCTTTTGGAATTTGAAATTAGCCCTCAATTCGGGAGATGTCGACATGGCCTTTCATCAAGCGGGTGGCGTTTGCTAAGTCAAAATATAAAAACCAAGTCAGGCTGAGCGCACAATGGCGACAAGACTGTCTCCAAACAGTCTGCAACTTTGCAAAATTTTTGAAACTGTGAAAAAGACATCCTAAAAACAAAACTGTTTACAAGCACACATCCGATAATCGGCAGCTGACTTTAACGAGGATAATCGAACTGATCGAAATTTCACTGTAAAGTAAAAGTCTCCTAAGACAGTCAATACTTTAGTTTGCGCTTATTCTAACTCGGCTGGTTAGTTGTCGGGAGAACGTGACCGCAGCGGATAGCCCATTGTCATGGATGATAAAGGACACGCGAGGCTTATCCGCACCACTACACATCTATCGCAATATACCCTATCTACTCACTGCTCTTACTTTTACGAACCAAAGCGGCGGTAAAATTCTAGTATCTATACGTGGGAGTTAAATCGTGTTTCAAAACGTTTATAGCTGACGTCACTTTTGGCTTAGCGTGTTAATTCGTTACTATCGTGTTTGACCGTGACATTCTGTGAAATATTTGAAACGTAATGTATTGCTGTATTACTTTCCATGTTTCGCGTGAATTACGTGGGAGTAAAGTACAAGTAATTCTACCCTTACCTCTAAATTACTAAATGCGATCACAGCTCTACACCGGTTAGCCTATAGTCTACACTAAAGGCTTTTAACCGGTGTTTTCTCAAGTATTACGATTCATATAAATTTTTATTATACTTTAACATTGCCATAAGACGGGCTAATAGGGCTTGTTTCCATCCACGATTCTTAAGGTAATATCTTAAGATTCTACCGAGAAGAAACGCAAATGCAATTTATTAAAATATATTTTGACGGCCCGTGGGTCTCTAGTAAGAAAGTATTACGTACTAGCACAGATTATACAATATATATTTGTAACAGTTTTACAGTCTGTCTTGGTATTGTGGTGATTTAGAGATGGACACTGCAGTCGCCGACTCGTCGCTGCACTCGTGACACCCCTATTGTTATGAGGAAGCTAACGGGGTGAGACCTGCTCTCGAGGTACAAGTACCTATGTGGCAGCTTTGGTGCAACTACAAAGGGATTTGGTACTACGTTGTTCTTGGTATAAATACTTAAAGATAGTATAGAGAGTACAGAAGTTCTATAGACTAACTATAGGACTTCAACATCACTAATTTTTTTTTTCGCCGCGTCGCAGTTAGATTAGAAATCTGAAGTTGATTTTTCTGTCTTTCATTCTTTCTTAATTCAATTAATAATTGAATTACAATGTAATTAAGTTACAATGTAATCTAATTACTCAGTAATTAATTACTTTGTAATTTAAATACTTTGGATGTTCCGGTTAATTAGTTGCTAAGTAACTAATTGCAAAGTAATTAGATTACTTTATAACTAGTTACTTTGTAATTCATTACTTTGTAATTATATTATACATACATTCAAGCAAATCAATACCACAGCCGGCAATCCAATATGGCCGCTGCGCCGCCGTTGTAAAAGTTCATGTTGGGTATCGTATAAGGGGTATTTTGGTATGCTGAGTACGAATTTCGGGTTAATTTAGCAATCCAATATGGCCGCCGCGCCATCGTTGTAAAAGTTCATGTTGGGTATCGTATAAGGGGTATTTTGGTATGCTGAGTACGAATTTAGGGTTAATTTTGCAATCCAATATGGTCACCGCGCCGCCGTTATAAAATTTCAAGTTGGGTATCGTATATGGGGTATTTTGGTACGCTGAGTACGAATTTCGCGTTAATTTAGCAATCCAATATGGCCGTCGCGCCACCGTTGTAAAAGTTCATGTTGGGTATCGTATAAGGGGTATTTTGGTATGCTGAGTACGAATTTCGGGTTAATTTAGCAATCCAATATGGTCGCCGCGCCATCGTTGTAAAAGTTCATGTTGGGTATCGTATAAGGGGTATTTTGGTATGCTGAGTACGAATTTCGGGTTAATTTTGCAATCCAATATGGTCACCGCGTCGCCGTTATAAAATTTCATGTTGGATATCGTATAAGGTGTATTTTGGTATGCTGAGTACGAATTTCGGGTTAATTTAGCAATCCAATATGGCCGCCGCGCCACCGTTGTAAAAGTTCATGTTGGGTATCGTATAAGGGGTATTTTGGTATGCTGAGTACGAATTTCGGGTTAATTTAGCAATCTAATATGGCCGCCGCGCCATCGTTGTAAAAGTTCATGTTGGGTATCGTATAAGGGGTATTTTGGTATGCTGAGTACGAATTTCGGCTTCATTTAGCAATCCAATATGGTCACCGCGCCGCCGTTATAAAATTTCATGTTGGATATCGTATAAGGTGTATTTTGGTATGCTGAGTACGAATTTCGGGTTAATTTAGCAATCCAATATGGCCGCCGCGCCACCGTTGTAAAAGTTCATGTTGGGTATCGTATAAGGGGTATTTTGGTATGCTGAGTACGAATTTCGGGTTAATTTAGCAATCCAATATGGCCGCCGCGCCATCGTTGTAAAAGTTCATGTCGGGTATCGTATAAGGGGTATTTTGGTATGATGAGTACGAATTTCGGGTTAATTTTGCAATCCAATATGGTCACCGCGCCGCCGTTATAAAATTTCATGTTGGGTATCGTGTAAGGGGTATTTTTGTATGCTGAGTACGAATTTCGGGTTAATTTAGCAATCCAATATGGCCGCCGCGCCATCGTTGTAAAAGTTCATGTTGGGTATTGTATAAGGGGTATTTTGGTATGCTGAGTACGAATTTCGGGTTAATTTTGCAATCCAAAATGGTCACCGCGCCGCCGTTATAAAATTTCAAGTTGGGTATCGTATATGGGGTATTTTGGTACGCTGAGTACGAATTTCGCGTTAATTTAGCAATCTAATATGACCGCCGCGCCGCTGTTGTAAAAGTTCAAGTTGGGTATCGTATAAGGGGTATTTTGGTATGCTGAGTACGAATTTCAGTTTAATTTGGCAATCCAATATGGCCGCCGCGCCGCCGTTGTAAAAGTTCATGTTGGGTATCGTTATTGATACATAAGGGGTATTTTGGTATGCTGAGTACGAATTTCGGGTTTTACCTTTTGGGGTACGAAACCCCTAAAAGCCTATTATAGCCCCGATCCTATGACTGTTCTAACAAGCCCAAAAATCTTAATATATCCTGTAATTTAACTGAGGATGTAGGTTTCCTACTCGCTACTTATTACTGTTTCTGAAATAGTCTTGTGACCGACAGACAGACATACGGACGATAAATTCTCATGAATAGGGTCCCGTTTTTACCCTTTGGATACGGAACCCTAAAAATCTAATGAAAACCTCGATTCTGTGACTTTTCACAACAACATGTAATTTCCTGAAGAGTTGGTATCCCGCAGACATTTTGATGCAGTAGGCACCAGGTTACCATGCCGTGAAAATTCCTTAAAAGAATACCACATTCATCATGAATCTCGCATGGGAATTTTAAAAGCCCTTGATCACTCAGGAATTAACATGGTCTTCAAAATTTATAGCTAAGTACATCCTGGACACATTCATCAAAATCGGTCAATACCTTGGGCTTGGACCGCAATGCATCCACTATACCGATCAAGAAATTTTGTGATTATGACGCGGCTGCCATTTTGGATTGCAAATTTATCATGTGATTCGTACTCAGCATATCAAAACACCCCATAAAGGATACCCATCATGAAATTTTGTGATAACGGCGCGGCGGCCATATTGGATTGCAAAATTATCATGTGATTCGTACTCAGCATAGCAAAAAACACCTTAAACGATACCCATCATGGAATTTTGTGATTACGGCGTGGCGGCCATATTGGATTGCAAAATTATCATGTGATTCGGACTCAGCATACCAAAAAACCCCTTAAACGATACCCATCATGAAATTTTGTGATTACGGCGCGGCGGCCATATTGGATTGCAAAATCATCATGTGATTCGTATTCAGCATACCAAAAAACCCCTTAAACGATACCCATCATGAAATTTTGTGATAACGGCGCGGCGGGCATATTGGATTGCAAAATTATCATGTGATTCGTACTCAGCATAGCAAAAAACACCTTAAACGATACCCATCATGGAATTTTGTGATTACGGCGTGGCGGCCATATTGGATTGCAAAATTATCATGTGATTCGGACTCAGCATACCAAAAAACCCCTTAAACGATACCCATCATGAAATTTTGTGATTACGGCGCGGCGGCCATATTGGATTGCAAAATCATCATGTGATTCGTATTCAGCATACCAAAAAACCCCTTAAACGATACCCATCATGAAATTTTGTGATAACGGCGCGGCGGGCATATTGGATTGCAAAATTATCATGTGATTCGTACTCAGCACATCGAAAAACCCCTTAAACGATACCCATCATGAAATTCTGTGATTACAGGGCGGGGGCCACATTGGATTGCAAAATTATCAAGTGATTCGTACTCAGCACATCGAAAAACCCCATAAACGATACCCAGCATGAAATTTTGTGACTACGGCGCGGCGGCCATATTGGATTGCAAAATTATCATGTGATTCGTACTCAGCATACCAAAAAACCCCTTAAACGATACCCATCATGAAATTCTGTAATTACGGCGCGGCGGCCATATTGGATTGCAAAATTATCATGTGATTCGTACTCAGCATACCAAAAAACCCCTTAAACGATACCCATCATGAAATTCTGTAATTACGGCGCGGCGGCCATATTGGATTGCAAAATTATCATGTGATTCGTACTCAGCACATCGAAAAACCCATTAAACGATACCCATCATGAAATTTTGTGACTACGGCGCGGCGGCCATATTGGATTGCAAAATTATCATGTGATTCGTACTCAGCATACCAAAAAACCCCTTAAACGATACCCATCATGAAATTTTGTGACTACGGCGCGGCGACCATATTGGATTGCAAAATTATCATGTGATTCGCACTCAGCATACCAAAAAACCTCTTAAACGATACCCATCATGAAATTTTGTGACTACGGCGCGGCGGCCATATTGGATTGCAAAATTATCATGTGATTCGCACTCAGCATACCAAAAAACCCCTTAAACGATACCCATCATGAAGTTTTGTGATAAGCGTATGGGAATTTCAGTGAAATTCCTTCGTCACTCAGGAATTGAGCTGATGGTCTTCAAATTTCATAGCTGAGTACCAACCTGGACACATTGACTTACATCAAAAAACCGCATCATTATCGATTCACTCCTTGGTTGGGCCGCGCCGAATCCACAGCACAGGACAGAGTTGGTAATTATGAGTGTTGGTTAATTGAATTAATGAGTAACTAGTTGCAATGTAATTAGATTAACGTGTAATTCCATTACTCATTAATTAGTTACTGCTAGTACTCATAGTAATTAATTACTCAAGTAATCTGTTACTGAGTAATTGAATTAAGCATTACAAAGTAATTATAATTTGTAACGGTTAATCTAATTACATTTTGCCCATCACTGCCACCAACTAATCGTATCTACAATCGATAAACATCTGAAAAGCTTTTTATTTTTTATCATATTTATGTGCATTGTCTTGTAATTTTTCCATGTAATTTTGTGATTAATAAATTACACCTTCAATATTTAAAAACTTCATACCTATTACCCAAAAAAATATGAGCTTAATAATATTAATTGTAAATTGTGTGTGGGTACCAAACGACAAACTTGTGTTATAGGTACTGCAGTTATATCTAGTAATTGTATTAGAAATTAATAAGAACTCTGCTTATTAGAACAGTAAGTATTTTTCGATCTCTACCTAGCCTCTGTGGCGCAGTCGGTAGTGATACCGCCTGCGGCGCTAGAGGTCGTGGGTTCGATTCCCACCGGAGACAAATATTTGTGTGACCCATAAATGTTTGTCTCAAGAGTCTGGGTGTTTCTATGTATAATATGTTTGTATTTAAAAGTATATATTATAAGTATCCGTAGTTTTATACCCATAACACAAGCAGGTTATTCCTAGCTTACTTTGGGATCAGATAGCGTTGTGTGAAGCGTCTGAGAATATTTATTTATTTATTTATTATCTCACCGACGGTCTTTACACGCCTAATTACAACAGATTATTATAGAACTAAATATTATTGTTTATTGCACTTTTAATTGTACAAATGATTATTAAATTCAATTTATGATAGAATGTAAAACTAAGAGAATAACCTAAAACTTTAATGAAGATAGACGCATAGCAAAATGAAAGTCAACGTAAAAGCACTAGGCGCGCCACCGCTGGGGTGCTGGGGCGCTGGTACAATAGCAAAAACAAGCGTGGAAGGGGGACTCCGCATTGCACCAGTTGAATCTCACCCCTCCGAAGGCGCCCCAAAATCGACCCCCTCGCCCCTCGCCCCTATAGGGTATACTTGTTGACGATTGCATGGCTGGGAATGCTAGTTGCGTACTCGATTGATTTTCGGGGTTCCTCTTGTTTTTCTTGAGAACGAAAGTATTTTGCTTGCATTTCGTATTGCGAAAAATATTCAAAATATTTGTGGACATTCTCACACAACATCATCTAGCCCAAGTTAAGCTAATATAAGCTTGTGCTATGGGACCTAGACGATTGATAGACCATTTTTATATATTTCTAAATACATACATATTATACATAGAAAATTTAAAAAAGATTCACGGTCACACAAATATTTCAACAATTTTGATTTACTTAATTATAATTGATACTAGATGATGCGTGCTGGAACCCGTTCCCGATTCCCGTGGGAACCTTTTTCCGGGATAAAAAGTAGCCTATGTGCTATTCCAGACTATACTCTATTCCTGTAGGTACCTAATTATAACCAGATTTATTCAGTCGTTAGAGCGTGACTGAGTAACAAACATCCAAACATCCAAACATCTTCACAAACGTTCACGTTTATAATATTAGTAGGATTAGTCATAATCGCTCTAAGAACACTGATAAATGAATTTGACATAATATATTATAACCTAATTTCTTTGATTATATAATTTTCATTGTTGTATAACGTTTTGAAGGCCACGGGGTCCAGTTCATTATATCATGCGAGGGGAGCCAAGGGCGTCCACTAGTTGAATAAATTATATCTAACACAATACTTCATTTATATTTATACGGTAGCACTTATACAATTCTGGTTCTAATGTGTTTTATCTTGGTTTATTACTTAAAGCGAAACCTTAGTGCCGCCAGTAACTATCTATAGCTGATATATGAATATAGTTTTATCAAGGGGGCCTCCGCATTGCACCAGTTGAATCTCATTTCACAAAAAAATTGTACCTACGACAAAATCCTAGTACTGCTCATTCGCTCTAACTTTGCCGCTCGGCTCCATAGTAAAGTTGAATTTTTAATTAGACGAAGTAAATTGACAGCAACTAATGTCACTTCTTCATACAATGTTGCGTATTTTCTATAACGAAGTTAGTTATTTTAGCTACTGTCAATTTACTTCGTCTAATTAATAATTCGGGTATACGCCTCTACGCCAGCGGCAAAGTTAGAGCGAACTGGTAGTAAACCTTTTAACCTATTAAAATACTATAAATGAATTGTTCTCTCTACAATTATAGTACATTAGCCATTAGGCATTCAGTGGCTCTTATCGACCTACATCATATTATAAATTCACGAAAACTAACCTTATACCGACAGAACCACGGTCACTAGTAGCTACATAATTAACTTTTAATTCAAGCAGTTTGTCGTACCACAAACATTAGGCTGTCTGTTAAATGACTCGTAAATTGTAGGTTCCTTCCACATCTGACTAATTATGCGGCAGTAATCACTGATTGTGATAATAAGGTTGTAACTGCCATGTTAGAATGAATAGATGTTTTAGGCTTTATTATAAAGCACTAGTCGGTATCTCAGGATTAAAAAATAAACGACATAATATCTGACGGCGCTTAACCTGTTATTTTTGAAGTAAAACTTCTTTAGGCGCGACTATGGAGTAATTCAGTTTTTTTTTGTGACGGAAGTAACGCTTACTATTCAAAATTCGAATGAATGATATTATTAAAACATTTGAATAATCTTTGTAAAACACATGAATTATAAATATAATAAAATTATAATTTATTATTTAAGTTAAAATTTAATCATTTCGGTGATATATACCGTCAATGGCAAAGAAGTTTTACTTCAATCGCGCGTAAAGGTTACACGCACATACTTTTTTGTGGTATTGTGTTTCAGTCTTTATTCGATTCCAACACAATATCTTGAGAATGATTGGAACGAGATAGCAAGATTTCGCAGTTTCGCAGAAATAGACAATTTCAGAAGAAATACCACAAAAAATACACCACAAAGACAGCCTCTTTGTGGTGTATTTCATCAACATCACTAAGGTTTTATATTCCATTCCTTTTAGCTGAAAGCTTTGTATGCTGAACATATTTCATCAGTTTTTTACGTGAAGAAATACTATTGAACGCAATGCTGGACTGACTAAAAAAAGGTGCCAATCCATCTGTCTACGGCTGGGAGTCCGGGAAACACCCACTCATTTTTCCTATTTTTTGCAATTTGCATACCCACTAACAAGGGGACATTTGTTTATAAACCCGACGTGTATCCCTGGAGGAATAATATATTTTCCGTTAGAGAAATTTTGCCAACTTATTCTCATGACGAGCAATACCTATATACCTACCCCCAAATATATAGAAGCGCTCGTGGCCCCGCGGACTCAGTGTTCTGTAAACGATCACTGCAGTAAGCAACTTTCACTATGGCCGGTCCATGAAATCACATGGAATAACCATCCATGTGATCACTTTGTGACATTTATTTGAGCGTTTCCGTTCTTCGGAAGGCACGTTAAGCTGTTGGTCCCGGTTGCCAGTAAAATAGCAGTCGTTAAGCTAAGTTGAAGGCTTTATTTCAACAGCAGGCAGTCACAACCTGCGCCTGTCCATTTAAACACGGCAATACGGCTCACCACCTATTACGTGGGACAAATTATACAAAGGTGAAATGTGGGCATATAATATGCCTCTGCCTACCCCTTCGGGGATAAAGACGTGACCATATGTATGTATGTATGTATTAAAAATATATAAGTCAATTGTTTTCAGTCGATATAAAAAGATGAAATACAAACACATACATATTCATTATAACGTATCAGTTTGGTTGCACTATAACACCATAGGGGAAGCTTGTTGTCCGTCGAACTTCGTCAGATATTCATAAAAAAATTGCTGTATGCATTTCTCCATTTTTTTATCGTGTGAATATTCCCTGCGGTTATTGTACCGAACTCGAAGCGATAAATTTTAACTGCGTCAATTTCGCCGATCATCCGTCCGCGATTTTTGTTTAAGAGGTACACAACATTATTTTAATGTTATTATTTTGTTGTTTAACTTATAATGTAGATTTATACGACTGCTATTGATATGAATTTCGATTTAGGTTCTGCAAAAAAAGACTTGAGTTGTTCTGACTGTAACCTAAATTTTTAGAGGCAAATCATCATTAAAATAATCAAAAACTTTTTAGATCCTGTCCACGTGTATGAAAATTATATTAAAAGTCTATAACTCTCTCAGAGCTAGTTCGGTGATAAGTTATCAAACATATACTTAAAAAACTTCTCTATTCCTATCTTCTTTTCTCTTCCTATTTTAATACACGAATTTCAGTTGAAAATTCTACTGAAATTTCAAAACTGTAATGAAAATACTGCAGTATGTTATTGTCTGTCTAGTGACAAGACCGGGGAGAGTTCGTTTTCATGTTCCGAGGCAAAGCTGACACAGGTGCGCCGAAGCTGCTGTGTTCCCACAGTCTTGTTTAAAAGCCGGCCAAGTGTGTGTCGGGCCATGCACTGCGTAGGATTACGTAGGTATTCCTGTATTTAGATTCGTACTGAATTTTTATGTAAAAATATGTTTCACTTCGAAAAGCATAATGTTCATGTGATTGTATTCTTGTGAATTTCATTGTAATGTTTTTCTACGGTGATTTTTTCTCGTACCTATACACAACCGGCCTGTCATGTTGACAGTAAAAAGAACAAAACCAAAAATACTGTTACTATTGCTGTTTATTTGCCTACTTTATAAATCTAAACTGCACTAACCAACTTACACGAGAAGGTTGCTCTTTATTCTAATCGAATAGTTATACCTAGATTATTCCCACTGTCATGGCAATTTATTCTAACTTCTGTATAACTAGTTGAACACTTTATTACTTTCTGCCAACTTTTATAAAAGGACAACATTCTTCTGTAAGTCCAACTTTGATCCAACCAGTTGAACATTTTAGAATACGCTTTCCATTTCCATAATATTTTGAAGAAAACAGTAGGTGTATGAAACGTATACACACATATGTATGTAAAGGGAGAGGATTGCTCTCCGTCAAAACAATGGGATTAACATACTGATGTGGACCTAACCCTTTTGGTGGAGAGCTGTAAGTTAGCAAGTTATGTCAATAGATTTTAAGCCGAGACAGAATAGACTGTAGTTGATTTAGTTTGACATGAGCATTTCGTAGTGATCACTACGAAAGTGTGTATGTAGTGATATGATATAAAAATATTTCATACGTTTTATATTGTTTACGTCACAATTTTTTTATATTTCAACTATGAAACTTGAGGTGGATTTTGGCTACGTTGTTTATGTAGGACTGACTTGACTTGGAGATTTTTACGGTACTCTCTGCACAGTTGGGTCCTGAATAGTCTTCCTTTTCTTCGTCTTAGGGTGCTTCCAAACCTTACTGAGTTTTAGAGTCTGGGGTTTACTCTTAATGACTATTAGACTTTCTTTTCTTTGTCTCTCTCTCGATCTATACCTATAGTTATACGTATCTAATATTTTAACTAGGTAGTGAATTAGTGATTTAATTTCCACACAATTTGTTTATTTATTTCATGGGTAGAACTGCAAAGGTAATTATAATTTCGATTGAATATCGTGTATATAGTGGATATTTTTGTCTCGTTTCTAAGAGTTTATTGTCACGCAAAACTTTTTTGAAGTAAAACATCTTTAGGTGCAACTAGGGAGTAACTCAGATTTGTTTTTCTGACGGAAGTAACGCTTACTATTTGAATAACTACGTTTCCGCTATTCAAAATTCAAATGAATGATATTAATATAACATTTGATGCCGTCAATGGCAAAGAAGTTGTACTTCAATCGCGCGTAAAGGTTACACGCACACACTTTTTTTTATATTTAGCTCGCTAGATGACGCCGCCGCCTGATGGAAAGCAATGACATCTAACGATTGGGGGCCACTGTCACAATCTGTAAGACTGTAAACAGTCTGTAGTCCTCAAGTTGGTCGTCTACTCCCACCTGTTCTGTTCATGTGTAAAAGCATAGTCATATGAGTCACAGAACTAATGGGAACAAAGATTACCAGTAGTTCTGCCAACAGAACTACTCAACAGAACAGTTGATGGGAACAGTTTACGAAAGTCAGGTGTAAAGCATAGTCTTATAAGTCACAGAACTAATGGGAAAAAAATTACCAGTAGTTCTGCCGGCAGAACTAGTCAACAGAACAGGTGGGAGTAGACGGATAAGCGTAAGTCGTGATAAGTGACCCCATGATGTGCCTCTTCACGCTCCGCTTGAAGAACCCAGGATTGTAAGAAGAGAGAAACACGTGCGCTGGTAGGTCGTTCCAAGTTTTTATGGTTTGACAGAGAAACGATCTTTTGAATCGTTCAGTTCTAGCGAAGATTCTAACCACTGTCCAGCACGCGTTGTTCGGGATCGGAGAGGAGAGGGCGGTCTTTTTGTCCCTAATAATAGAAATAAAATAAAGATAGGTATTAATGTCTGACCTAATAAAACAATATAAAGGCAATAAATAAACAATCAAACCCGTTTAAACACCGTTTAAATAACGTAATGAAACAAGTGTGGCCGCCCGTTCGTGTCGGCCATTGTTCATCGTTCTAATATGTATTAACCATCAATATTCTACTCAATTCGGTCGGCTACTAAGGAATAATTGATTAATTTGTATTGTTGATATACCAGCCGTTCTAATGTTTGTTTAATGCCTCAAACTGAATGCCAGTGTTCGGCAGAGCGACGGGATTCACGGGTGAAACGCGTGGATGTAGAAAAGGTTTTTGTAACTCGGTACTCCCAGCCGCAGCCTTATAGGCTTTAATAAAAAAAAAAAATCTTACTAATATTATAAATGCGAAGGTTTGTGAGTGTGGATGTTTGTTACTCTTTCACGCTCTAACGGCTGAACGGATAAGGCTGAAATTCGGTACAGGGGTAGGGTAGGGTACTTTTTATCCCGGGAATAAGTTCCCACGGGAAGCGTAAACGGGAACTAAACTTGACGCGGGCGGGGCTGCAGGCGTCAGCTAGTAATAAATATTTGTGGACAATCTCACACATCATATAGCCCAAATTAAGCTAATGTAAGCTTGTGCTATGGAATCTAGACGACTGATATACATACTTATATATTTTTAAATACATACATGTTATACATAGAAAACACCCAAACTCCGAGACAAACATTTCTAGATCACACAAATATTGGGACCGACCCAGGAATCGAACCCAGAACCTCCAGCGCCGCAGGCGGTATTACTGCCGACTACGCCACAGAGGCAGTCGAAAAGAAACTATCCTTTCTCTCAAGTTGGATAGAACTGCACGCGGTGTGCAAATTAGGTTAAAATCGGCTAGGTAAGTAAGGTTTAGGAGAATGTTACAAGTTTTAAGATAGAAAACATCCATACTCCGAAACATTCGGGAATAAAATATTCCGACCCATTTGTGTGAAAAAAATGTCCGTGAATATTAATATTTATATTCATGTCCGTGAATATTTATATTATTATATTTAAATTTATTTTTATTATATTTATAATAATATTGCTTTATTTTAGGCGTATTTGGTTAGCGCTTTCAAGAAATCTAAATTATTGTAAGTCGTGGTGAACTTAATAGGTACTTAAAGAAATAAATAAGAACGCAGAGATCTAATAGACAAAGCTAGTAACAACCCCGTACCAGAAAGTTATACTAACTGTCGTAATAATCACGGTTGAAAACAAAACATGCATGAAAATAGTACAATGTTATTCCAAAAATAACCAACTGTTCCTCGATATAGGAATATTATTGTTCCGCTCCGAAGGAATCGTGTCAATTTTGTGTCCTTTCTTTCCTGTACACAAAAGTGCCATTTGTTTACATCTATAAATTGTGTTATGAGGAAAACGTTTACTACGAAAACATCTCGTGTGTACCAACCTTAATGGCTGTATACTATACATTTGTATACTTATGTGTATACAGTGTTGGGGTACGTCTAGTGACGCGTCATTTGGATATATTTTTACTGATTTAATACTAGTAGAGCTCTGAGAACTCAACGGCGAAAGTCACTATAGTACAAGGCACAGAGTACATTTGTATATTATGAGATAGAGACGTCACTCGACTAAGTGACGACACCAGCGGTGCCAAGCAGCTATTACAAGAAACTTTCTGCGAGGCCATGAAACAAAAATCGAGTGTAACAAATATATTTAATTAAACTTGAATCTTTTAGAAAACATAGTTTTAGGATCGTGAAAAGTAATAATTAACTACCTTGGGCATAAAAGTAGTCTTACTTATATGATCCTATGTAACGAAACCATACCGCGATTTAAAAAAAGGCACAGCACCATCTAGTTGTGATTTTTTAACTAAAATAATAGATTTTTAATATTGCATACAGCGCCCACTACCACGTGTTTCTGGAAACTCTTACGTTATAATGAAACGAAATTAAATATCATGACAAGTCTCAATGTAACTGCAACGTTGAGAACCTACGTAAGTTGGTTACATTATAATTCAATGCTCAGTTCTAAGTAGTGACCGACCGAAGTTTCGGTTTCGGTTTCGGTTTCGGCCAGTTTCGGCCAAAAAATCGAGGTTCGGCCGCAGTTTCGGTTTCGGCCAAAATGGGCTGAAACTATCGGCCGGGCCGAAACCCACGTGTTCGTAAATTTTGAGTGCCTGGCTCTGCTTGTGACGTGGTTAGGGTCAGCCCAACCAGTTGTTATTCGGCTATGTTACAAACCTAAGATTTACAAACGACTTTCTATCAATAGTTACATTAATACAAACTTATTCAAACCTCAAGCAATTACAATCATTGAGAAGAGAAGTATTAGACAATTACCCCTGTGTTATGTCTTTGACCACCTTTTTAAGGTCTCGCTTTTACTTTTTGGTTACGGAACCCTAAAAAGGTGATCTAGGACATTACATGAACCTATCCCTTAGTAGTCAGTTTCGTACAAGAAGGGTAAAAACAGGGCCCCATTCCTAAGACTTCGTTGGCCGTGATAGTAAGACAGTTCAAAATTTCACACATGATGTATTTCTGTTGCCGCTACAGCAACAAATAATAAAAACAGACAAAATAATAGTATTAAAGGGGGCCTCCCATACAACAAACGTGATTTTTTGCCGATTTTCTAGTATGGAACCCTACTTGCGGGAGCCTGGCTAGCTCTTGTCTAGTTTTAGTTATATACTGAATGTAACCAAAACCGGCCAAGAGCTAGTAACAGTAGTAGGGCACCGTGTGGTTTTAGTCGGTAGGAGTTCGCAATAGCATCTATGAGTAATTCCACACGTAAAAGAAAGAAACCCATCTTTAGGTGGAGATATTTCTAAAATGAACACTTGAGAAGATTTATACCGTTGATTGATGGCACTTGGTGGAACTTGCTGCACCTATTGAAGAAAAAAACGCACGCACGGAGGGGTAAAAGCGGGACCCAATGAAGGAGACATGAGACTAAGCCGCCCGTCTGTCTATTAGTCACGAAGTTTTATCGCTGGAACCGTGACAGATCAAAACCTAAAATTCTTACAGATGACACATATTTCTGTTGCCGCTTTTTATTAACATGAGGAAAATCCTACAGGGATGCTATGTCGGACTAAAAACCACACGGTTGGGAGCCCCGGCATGCCCTCGCAAGGATATCCAGAGGATTCCCAACAGACCTAGACCTAGGACGCTCCCTGCAGGAGACTCTTGCAGGGAGCGTTGGGTCCTCTGATGTTGGGTAACAACCGCGAGAGAGCGGCTGATGCCCCCCTCAGTTTTGGGACCAAACTTTGGAAGTGGTATTTGGAAGTACGAGTCAGATACGTCATCGAAGGCTCGATGCTGATGCTGACGCCCCCTACATGTAAGCTGGATCCCACAGGTAGCCCCTTTCAAGGTCCGTGTAAGCACAGAGTCTCGGATTTGTGAGGGCGACCTCAAGACCCAGACACCGTATTCGACGCACCACAGGGCTGCATAGCGATGCGTTGCTCCTCACGCTGTATCGAAAGTGTCGTCGGCGTAACCCGTTACGCCGACAAATTTGAGCAACGGACCACGCAGCACCCAGTCGTAATCAATGTTCCACAGAAGCGGTCCTAAGACTGATCCCTGTAACACCAAACGACACATTCCCGACCAAGCCCTGGAAAAGATAGGCCTAAACAATTCGACGGAGGTAGGAGGAAGGTATTCCATGGTGAATAAGCGCCTCCCAAAACGCAGCTCCAGGGCAAGGTGTTGAAAGCGTTGGCGATGTCAAGAGACACTGCCACCACCACCTCACCCTGTTCTGGGGCCGCTACAACAAAAAATACCTACTAAAATCAGAAAAACACATCCACACTTCCACACACAACAAACGTAATTTTTGTACCTAAGTTTTGTAACGGAACCCTCTGTGCGGGAATCCGACTCGCACTTAGCTGGTTTTTTTTTAATATGAACACGTGAGTTTCGGTTTCGGCCGAAACTGACCCTGAGGCCGAAAGTTCGGTTTCGGTTTCGGTTTCGGCTGGAAAACCAGTTTCGGTCGGACACTAGTTCTAAGTGATAACACCATGGTACAAGGTAGGTACTACCAGCGACTTTTGCTAGTGGAGTTCACAGAGCTCCATTATTATTAAATCGCAAAGATATGACCAGATTACGCTCTTATATACCCTTTTCGTGAACCAAACGCTATCTCGTATTTGAATCGAGAAGCGACATCTGTTGATTACTTTACGAAACGTTGCTTTCGGTTATAGTCTCTAATGGGCGAAAATGGCCAGGGAAGATAAGCAATCTAGCCGCGGCCAATTTTTACTTGGTCAACTTTTATTACACGTGCGTGCTAGTGCGTGGGCAGAGCAGACAGGTGTGAAATAGCTGCCAGTTTCCGTCAGGAACATGAATACGTGATTTGAACATTTGCATTTTCTTTGTGTAAGAGTAGTTATTTTATGGTTGCTTAGTTTTAACACATATAGAAAGTGTATTAGCTTCATTGGTTGTTATTTGATTTTTTACTAGGTATTATGGATATTTTGTAATTTTCGAACAAGTATGTCATCGGTGGCGTTTTTAAGTACGATGGAGACAATTTTTAAAATATCGGTGGCAAAATAAAAGAAACACCACTTGTTGAGATTTACCCATCTCATCCTTGGGAGGATGTCTCAGGATTCCTGACAGACTTTGACTTCCATCGCAGCCTCGAATCGGGGTTTCTTTAGGGGTTAATTCGACCGTTATCCAGCTATTAGGGACGTGAGGCGTGGGTAAAACTCTCACGTCAACCCATTATTTAGCTTGTTACGCCCATTACGATTTATTTATACTAATAAACAACCTAATATAAGTGCAATTCTGCGATATTTATGCACTTTTTTTATTTATTTAAGCGTCATTCTATTTTACTGTTTATAAACTACTAAGGTTAGGGCTATATATCTCAAGGTGTCACTGATCCAAGGACCAGCCCGAGCTAAATTTGCTGATAACTGAAGAGGGAGTGTCAAGATTGTAATTGCGAGTATAAACGAAATAACGTAATAAGACTAAATCTAATTTACGTAACACTGTTGTGTGTGAATTCGTAATTGGTTTAAAAGTTAAATCATTTCATTGCTAGTAGTCGTTGGAAATTTGTCCTCTGACATTGTCGTTCGATCTTCGTCTTAGATTGAAGTCCTTAGCATAAGTAGAATTTCATATTTTACAAGTACTTTTTATACGAGGAGTAATGCTGTTGATCATGTAAATAATCTACTGCAAAAGCAGCAGAGCGGCGGCAGAACTCTACCTACTAAACGCCCATCTGTTCCACCTCACTACTTCCATATTGTAGGATAGCCTAGAGGCTACTAAATAATTAATGACGGAAAGGGAAAGCTCGGTGGTGAACGAGTTGACGGTAGCCCAACACTATTTGCTGGCGAACTTGTGAAAGCTGACCGCAGCTTGCACTTAGGCCGACATCGACAAGTACACAGTGTATATACCTAGGCATATTTCGAAATGTATGCAATGGGAAGGAATTCATATACATCTAGATAGGACTAGGACAGTCTAGCTGGCTAGCACATTGTTTCTCCTTCAGTTTATCGCCGTCTGATAATAATTGGCAACCGATCTTTACGCCAATAATCGGAGCGATGGAATTTTCGATTTACAGCAAGAACCAGTTTAAGGCAGTCGTATATCTAATGTACGTTCAGCGTAAGTTAACAAGGACATAAAATGAGACTAGCTTTGCTTGGAAAAGAAATGATAATAAAGTCTCGCAGTCTGTGTTCGATTATATATTGCGAAATCATCTTAAAGGGAATTCAACATTCAGAAAA
Organism: Miltochrista miniata; assembly: GCA_933228765.1. Classification (NCBI taxonomy): domain Eukaryota; kingdom Metazoa; phylum Arthropoda; class Insecta; order Lepidoptera; family Erebidae; genus Miltochrista; species Miltochrista miniata. The sequence continues at coordinate 32,533,515 of OW121747.1, read as the reverse complement.
TTTAATATAATGGGAAGTCAACTTAATGGTCCATAAGAGATCTCCCGGTATTACACTTCCTAAGTCAACCCATATTTTAGTTTAGACGAGAGTTCAACTACTAAATATTAGGAATTGAATTAATTGCTGATAATCTTTCAAAAAATGGGGCAACTATAAGCATACCCTCACCTAAAAGCCATGAGCTGCATAACCTCTTTTGTACACTTAACTAAAGTGGCTAAAGTATTCATAAGACGTAAGGAGCTGACAGAATGAGGGCGAGCGTGTAAGAAACAAATTTTACTGCATTAGCCTCTTCATAAGCGGCCGATGACGAGGCACGGACAATAGGGGATGTGCTCTAATTAGGTTAGTACTTTACTACCCTTTGTTCAGCTCTTTGGTTATAGAAAAGGGGCAATGTTTTTGAAGTGCACAAAAAGTCGTGTGAAATTATGGACGGCTTTGTTCCAAAGCGATTTAGTTTAGAATATAGTTTTGTGCCTTGATGAGAACTTAACGTTATAATGACAATCTTTTATCCTTGGCGTCAGGGTTTTGTTCTCTGTTTGAAAACAATTCTTATTACACCAGATAGTGTCGTGTCTGTTTATAGAAAATACTACCCTTTTTCTATAAACATTACATGTCGGTAAATCGGGCAGATGTGCTGAAACCCGCCTAACTCAATCACTTTCCTTGGTCGCCGCTCCTCAATTTGTGTCACAGGAACATCCACCTGTTCCTCCACACTTCTCCTAATTACTTAACTGCAGATAGATGGTAATGCAATGGGATTTTTTATGGGTGCATATTGTTCTTTTGCGATGATGTGAGACACAGTTACTAATTATAATATCTTACTTCTTACTAATATTATAAATGTGAATGTTTGTGGGTGTGGATGTTTGTTACTCTTTCACGCTCGAACGGCTGAAGTTATCTGGCTGAAATTTGGTACAAGGATACATTATAGTCTGGAATAACACATAGGCTACTTTTTGTTCCGGAAATAAGTTCCCACGGGAAGTGGTACCGGGAATAAATTTTATGCGGGCGAAGCTGCGGGCATCAGCTAGTATGATAAGTATAATTGATTGAGCACATACCTTCATGGAGAAAAACAACCTATACATTGCGTAGAGAAGGAAAACTCGAAATGAAACCCGTCCGTATAGTGACAATCGTTAAGCCAAGTGGAAAGCCTTATGGGCGGCTTGAAAAATTTCAACTGATGCGACGCAACTGACGCGGCGACCTGCGCCTGTCCATTTCAACACGTCAATAGGCTCATCACCTGTTACGTGAGACATAAAACTATTAGGTGAAATGTGGGCGAATACTATGCCTCTGCCTACCCCTTCGGGGACAAAGGCGTGACTATATGTAAGCACATACCTAATCAAACAAAGTACCATAGCCATGAACTTTTACTATCAAGAACCCAATGCGTCATTTAATAGCTTACCTTGTAGCGGCATTGTACCACATTGTTAGAATACAAATAGCTACATTCAAAAGACGAAACTAAATTAATTTTGTCAGGAATGAGAGCAGCGATGAGCGAAATACGCTTCTAAGCCTGGCTGTGACTAAAATGGGAGCAGAGTAGAATTAAAATGGCGAGCTTACACCATTCGCTACGGATCTCTGATTATATTGTCCTTTTACTTTGTCTCATTATCTCCATTTTCTTTAATGAGGACGCTTTAAACGAATCCCTTGTTGTGTTAGACTCGGAGATTTATTTCGTATCGCACTAGATTATCAAGTCAAACAATAGTTTTGCGTTTGTGTAGTGATTACGACGATGTTATCTACACTTTTGTAATTAACTCCTGTATAATCACAGAAACTACAAATTGTTCCTGCTTACGCATAGTATAATTTACTCGTCTTTTTAAATTGGTGGCAATTTAATTTCGGTTCAATCAAATTTGAGCTTCGATATCGGAACGAAAGACAATTAATTACTCAATCAATTTTCTGAACATAATTACGAAAATTGTTGATTATATGCTATCTATTGTATTAATTCACAGTAATTTCTGTCCTTTATTCATATTTTTTGGTGTATAAATAACTTTTTGACCTTTTTGGAGGCTGCTTTATGGGGCGAGTTTTTCATTTACATAACACTTCACTGGGACTCTGCAAATACTAGCTGAACCCTTCTACATTTATTGATATTTAGAGATCTTTAACGCTGCTTTGTAGCCTTATAGAAAACCCTTTTTCAGGTAAATATCAAAAGCACCACTATTTTAAATATTTGCCAACACATGACTTCTTCAGAATATTTACGTATGATTTAACGCAACATACAGGGTGTCTAAAATGATTGCATGCGTTCACGATAGATGTCACTGATCATAAAATTTAAACCTCGCTATGGTTTCGTTACCTATAATCGTAGAATCTTTTGATAAAATAAATGATATTAAAACTAAAGCACCTGCCAGCGTGACCATCATAATTATGACTCGCCACTTCGAGCTATTTATAAGACATATTTTTTTTGAGGAACACTACAATACTACAAAATACTTAATTCCGAAAGTCAAAATCACGAATTTCAAATTTTTCTAATATCCAATGACATGACTCTCCTAGGATTAAATGAATATAGTGCTTTGGAATACTCGGAGCTTTGTTTCTTAGGAATTATATATCTTCGGAATTTTGAACATCGGAAAATTGAAATCCAGAAAAATATATTTCATAATTTTTGGGTGTTCCCCATTTATTATCATCTTTGAATAAATAAAATCGTTCCTTCCTCTGCTCTCAATCTACCAATAAGGTCTCTAAAGTAACCGCTTCAATCAACCAGAAGCAATGAAAATTATATTGAAATGAAATTTTAATGTGCCATTGAAACTCGGTTGAGAATTTTCAACTCCAGCGGTTTTGACACTTTGATGTTCGTGAAAGGTCAGGTCAATAAAGGTTACAAAAACCTTTCAAACTCTTCAAGATCTCAGAATATAAGATCTGTTAAAATTATTGAACTTTGAAATTGAAAGTAAAATTTTAGACGGCGGGTTATTTTTTTTTTTTTTTGAAAATAGTTCCTCTTCGAGCTTTCAAATAAATACGCGATATACCTATGTGTAGCTATGCTTGTTTGGACACCCAAATAGTCATTCAAGAAAATAACAGTAGGTGGAGAGTAGATACCAGATCTGTTGAATGAACTCCTGTAGTCTACTATTACTTGGAATGCTGACAAAACTTCTTCGAAAAAATGATTCAATTCAATTTCGAAAATAAATTCATGCTGTATCAGATACTTTTGATGAGATGTTTTTAATTATTTAGTTTTTGAACTGTAGAATGAAAACAAAATGTCTGATCTATAGTCTCTTAAAATAAAATATACTCTCATATATTTTGAAACTTATATTGCATTAATTGTAGGATCATACACTTCATCTAAAAAAGTGCATAAATAAATCCTTTAAAGTGCCGAAAGGATCTCAGTTTAACATTAATAAAAGCACATCATGTTAATTCGGTTTTCATCGTCTACCTATTCGACCTCTCTCTCTACTAAATTCTTAGTCTCTCTACTCTACTACTATATTCAAGATGGCTCAGCCGGTCCGGATTTGGCACGAGGGTTCCTTCCGAAGGTGTAACTGGGCTACCGGTAACATATAAGAGGATGGATTTACGGCCTCTATCTTATTATAATCTGTCATCCTTTCTAATCGCAAATTGTGAACAAGAAAGCCGTGAGATCGTTCTCACCAGACAACCCCTCTCTAACACGTTAATTGTGAAAGTTCAATCCGATTGACGTTGTCTTTTTTGTTTTATTTCAAACTTTGAATAGATGATCCACGTGACTTAGTGACGTAGTTTAATACAACAGAGTCACAGACTACAGACAAAGTCTCGACATAAGCCCCTCTGCACTCTATTTTATAGAGAGGGCTAAAATCTACTTTCAGTAACAGGGCTTAACAGGGCATCATATTATCGAAAATATTTTATTTAGGAAATTAAAATTTGATCCGGAAGTAATAATAGAAATGGCAATTGTCCTTCAGGATTCGTTGAGGCGGGGAGGGAGGAGGGGGTGGGCGTTTTCACTGGCTGGCAGTGCTAACTTAGTTTTGCGGGATATTTGATTGTGTCATCTGCCAACTTGATATTAATTTCGTTTATTTTATTTTTCACGAAAAATGGTAAGTACGAAGAGGTTACTGCAGCCTATATAGGTTTGCAACACCACTACTACCGTTGTTACTACCGTTTTCATGAAACTGCGAAGGAGACGTCTTACTGACAGTACTGTTACGGAGCACATCCACGTCCGATAAATCGGCAGCCGATGTTTACGCCCATAATAGGTCTGATCAGATTTTCGATGTAAAGCAAAAAGTCTTTCTTACGAAACTCATGTCTCTAGCGTGCACTCATTCTCAGACCCCTTTTCAAGAACTTCATACTGCAGGCGTTCGGTAAAAGCGATGTATCAAATGTGAGCTAAACGCTCATGCCACGGTATTGTGTTGTACGTTGATGGATCGTAAATTTTATAGTCGCTTTTAGGAAGACTTCACCCTTATTATGAAAGCATTGTTTACTAGATTAATATCACTTTATAACTTGACGAAAAATATTGGTAACAAATTGTTGATATAAAAACGACAAATAATATTGCATAGGTTGCGGTCCGGACCTATAGAAATTATAGTGTTGCAATACGCGTATGTAACACTATAATATTTATGCGTATATTGCGTATGTATGCGATTGACTTGAGTCTCGAGATAAAACAAATATTTTTGAGAAAGAGAAAGAGAGGGCGGCGGCGGCGGCGGCTTTTTTAAGAAAATGGCGAGAACGGTTGAACGTGAAAATTGAAGCAGACAGTGAAGTTTATATGGAGAAAACGTTAAGAAAGTTAACTTTTTTATCAATGACTATTGCCGAATTTGTCGAAGGCAACGTGTATCTAGTCCACATAAATGACGTTTAGCAGTTTTGTTATGTAATTGGGTTAGATTGCCTCATATTAAAATGTGTCTCAATATTTATTAGAGGTCCGTACATACATAATTACACAATAATCAGAGAATAAGACGTAATGACACACCCTCATTTCACCAGTTAGTTTACGTCCCTCTGTTTAGCTGATAGGCCTGTTAACGTGTCGAAAGGAACAGGATTGTTGCTGTTATAACTATTCAAGCCGCCCATACGGTCTACAACTTGGCTAACTAGCTAAGACTTCTACGTTACTGGCAACCAATAAATGTGCCTTCAATAGCTCAGATACGCTTATAAATGAAAATGTAGCAAAATACAAACAAGAAACAAGACAAAAAAGTGTTTTATTTTATAAAAATGGTGACATTTTTCATTATATACTAATAACATAAATACAGTAAATACATGTCGACATGTCACCTTAATTCGGAATATGGCCCCCTCTCAGCTTGTTGTTGTCTCACGGTCAACGTGATAACAGCACAAATTTTCTGAGGAGGGCAGTTGGGACAATGCTGAATGACAGTGCAATAACCACCATCTGAGATTAACTGTCACTGAGCACGCGGTTCTACAAGCGCTTCATTCATTCAATGAATTCCAATATTTCAAATCTATCAGCAAATAGCTGAACTTTTAAAAAGCGAACAAAACAATACGCCTCGATCGTTTCAGCGAACTGAATGTCTATTTTATTTTTAAACGGTTTTTTAAACGGTTTTATTTAGCTCACCCCGTTTGTTTTATTATTTATTCTTGGGTCAAATTTAGTAATTCAAATTTCACCCTCTTCCTGTCAACCGATTAATCTGAAATTTTGTATGCACTTTGGATTTTGATGACAATACAATTATGTTTATTCATTATCTTTATAAATTCAAGATGGCCGCCGCTACAAAATGGCGGATAATTTATTTATTATTAATCACATCAATATGGGTATCAAATGAAAGGGCTCAACAAGCAGAATACAATATACTATAAAAAATTGAAATTCAAGATGGCGGCCGCTACAAAATGGCGGCTAACGTAGGTTTTATCAATATGGGTATCAAATGAAAGGTCTCAACAAGCAGAATACAATATACTATAAAAAATTGTAATCCAAGATGGCGGCCTCTAAAAAATGGCGGATAACTTAGGTTTTATCAATCCCACCAACATGGGTATCAAATGAAAGGTCTCAACAAGTAGAATACAATTTACTATGCAAAATTGAAATCTAAGATGGCTGCCGCTACCAAATGGCTGATAACAATTTTTTAACAATCCCACCAATATGGGTATCAAATAAAAGGGCTTGACAAGAAGAATACAATGCACCATACAACCTCAATATTTAAGATGGGCGCAGCCACTAAATGGCGTATAATAATAAGATTTAAATTTAGAAATTGAATCTGTAATTTAGGTATCTGATTAATCCAGCCTGAATCCACCACCCAAGTCAAGATTTTGTATCGTGTTGAGGACTGTGTTTCGTTAGGGTGGCTAAAAATGATACGTCGTTAGCGGTACACCACCCAAGTTAAGGTGAAAGGTTAAAACGCGCCGAGAACTGTATGGCATTAGGGTGGATAATATAATAATAAAAAATATATGGTGGATAATATCTTTGGCGTTTATTCACGCTTTGTGAATTAACTGAAAATATGCGTCAGCAAGGTGACCAGACTTTTATTGATATTTTGAATGCTTTGAGAGTCGGTGAGCTAACAACCCAACATTTTAGTATTTTAATGGGAAGACTTCTTCAAGACACGAGTGATGAGTTTGCAATAGACAAAGCGTTAAGGGTATACCCCACAAATCAACAAGTTAACGACCACAACTCCGCTGTATTGAATTTGTACAGAAATAATGGTGCTCGCATTTACAAAATAAAAGCGCAGGATCAGCTAGTACACGCTACACGACATGCAGACAATATGGATATAGCTACTATAATACCAGCTGATATCAACAAAACTGGGGGTTTACCAGCGGAACTGGAAATATTTGTGGGGGCAAAAGTCATGCTACGGTCCAATATTGACGTTTCAAAGGGATTAGTAAATGGCGCTATAGGCTACATCAACGAAATCGTTTGGCCTCAATTTCGTCGAACTCAGATGTATGCAACAGATGTACCTTCCATCCGAATTGATTTCGCAAGAGACGGAGTACATCTTATACACCCGAAAGCTATACAGTTTCCAGCTAAGTACAATTACGGGACGGCTGAAAGAAGAATGTTGCCTTTAATACTATCATGGGCTTCTACAATACAAGCGCTCGTGGCCCCGCGGACTCAGTGTTCTGTAAACGATCACTGCAGTAAGCAACTTTCACTATGGCCGGTCCTTGGATGGGTGACCATCCATGTGATCACTTTGTGACATTTATTTGAGCGTTTCCGTGCTTCGGAAGGCACGTTAAGCCGTTGGTCCCGGTTGCCAGTAAAATGGCAGTCGTTAAGCTAAGTTGAAGGCTTTATTTCAACAGCAGGCAGTCACAACCTGCGCCTGTCCATTTAAACACGGCAATACGGCTCACCACCTATTACGTGGGACAAATTATACAAAGGTGAAATGTGGACATATAATATGCCTCTGCCTACCCCTTCGGGGATAAAGGCGTGATCATATGTATGTATGTACTACAATACATAAAATGCAGGGCAGCACTGTGGATCACGCAGTCGTATACTTAGGTGCCAAACTGTTTGAAGAAGGTCAAGCCTACGTGGCTCTTAGTAGAGTAAGATCTTTGCAGGGACTACGTATAGAGAAGTTGGACTGCAATAAACTAACGGGCAAGAAACCTTGCAATAATGAAGCACTAAATGAATTAAACAGAATGCGAAATAAAAACTAAAAACTAGAAAATAAAAATAGGTAAAAAAACTTTTTAAGTTAAACGGTTTTATGTTAAACATACATTGCAATGTTTAAGATAAATGTACTAAAAACCAAAAAATAATAAAATAGATACAGTCGTGGGAATTATAAACATATGCATAGACTAGACTAAAATAAAACCGTGGGGCACGTCAATTGTCTACAAATTATCGACTTAATGTGCGATAGAAGAATCGTTTAATTCGTCGTTAGGCAGTTGGCCCGCAGACGGTGAGGAAATTAATCACTATTTTCTTGCTCATGGAAATTCCAATAGTTATACACTCCATGTAAATAAAAGAAATGTTTCAACTAGTTTATCGTTGGACATTCACACTGCTGGCAGGCGAGGAATCGTTTCACTGCTCGTAGTTTGTCTTTAATCGACAAAACATATGATAAAAGTACTACGTGAGTAGTACTCTCATGAGTGATCACCACTATGAAACCGCGAAAACTCGCTTATAATCGAGCTTGCTAGCTTGTTTCCACATTCTAGCCGTACTTATCACACGCCCATCGTTATCGGTTGAACAACTGCCTAATTATAGTGTAACATTACAAAATAAACATTTTAATCAACGATTGTAGACAATTGACGTGCCCCACGGTTTTATTTTAGTCTAGTCTATGCATATGTTTATAATAGGCTTGTGTCCACTAAGCATAAATCTGATTGATGTATGTTTGTAACGACTATGTCCAATATATAAATAACTAAAAGTAATATGAATTGGTACACAAGCTAAGGATTACTATTATTTTTAGAAAATAAGATTGGAAAAAATAAGCAATCAGTCACGTGACATCAAACACCTCTATCAGATAGTGTGACGTCACAGTATGCTTTTTTACGTTTGAAGCACTCTGGCAGTCTCGAGTCTTGACATCTTGTATCACAAGTCGTGTCATTTTGTGTAATTGTTTAGATTCTCATACGTTTTCAAAAAATACAATAGATCTCATTTCATTCAGGCACTACACAGCACTTGTAATACGACGGATTGATTTTAAATTAATTTGGAAAGCAGACGAACGCTAACTTATCACTGTCAAACAGTGATGCCAATGGCATTTTTTTATTCAATTAATTTATACTGACTTTGGTTACTTAGACCATATGCCAAAGTGATGCCAACTCCTACGGAATGTTCCTCTAAAAACCAACTTCAAATTACCAGATTCCCCTAAATAACGATTAAAACCCCTAAACGTTTCTTTTTTGTACTAAAACTTTTAATCTCAAAACAAATCATTGAAAGGACTCATAAAAAAAATACACATTTTCTTTTTGTTTTGTTTGGCGAGATTCTTTGGCGGGAATTTTGTAAATTTGCAAAATTAGTGTATTTCGAGTGTTTTGTGTGTTTCAATGGTGGATTCTTAAACATAAACGTTTGACAACGTGCACTAGTGTTAGGAAGTGATAAAACGCAGTGAATCGCAACTTTGCAGTGACAAAAAATCCAAAGAAACTTTCAGAAATTTATCCACTGCTTTTCTGAAGGAAGACTGACATTGACTTAGGGATGATGTACTTGACTTTGACTGGACTTAGAGGACGAGGACTGTGACTTTTTAAAGCAAAATGAAGAGATAATAAATATAGAAGACTTGGCTGTATGGCTCAAATTGCCTTTGCCTATCCGAAAATGGATTAATATAACTACTACTACTTTTGTTTGGCATCAAGTGACGTCACACAAGGCGCCATGAGCATTTTCGATACAAATTGAAATTCATTTTTTAAATCACAAAATAAACTATGTAAATGATTGTTTTAAATCAAAATATTACATTTTTGTGATCATTTAGATATAAAGCTACAAAAATAAACGATTTTTGAAATTTAGGACACAAGCCTATTCCCACGACTGTATCTATTTTATTATTTTTTGGTTTTTAGTACATTTATCTTAAACATTGCAATGTATGTTTAACATAAAACCGTTTAACTTAAAAAGTTTTTTTACCTATTTTTATTACAACGAAACAGCAGTTTTACGGTAGTAACACTTCAAGCTTTGAATGTATTGATTTGAACGCTTGAGTAAATTGATTGCTGGTTAAATGTAATCTCGCTGCAGTCGGAAATTGAATTCTCTGTTGAAAAGCTCTTTGAGCAGGACGCAGCGGTGAATGGGTTGAATGGGAAATAATTAAGCCGCTTTTGACGGCCATGCTACTTACTAGTGACTGAACTTGTAACGTTTAAAGGCTATGGTTACATTTCATGGCTTGTTTGACTAGTGTTTGCAATGTTAACATTATAATGAGTACCTACACATAATAATTAAGCCGCTTTCGACGGCCATGCTACTTACTAGTGACTGAATTTGTAACGTTTAAAGGCTATGGTTACATTTCATGGCTCGTTTGACTAGTGTTTGCAATGTTCACATTATAATGAGTACCTACACATAATAATTAAGCCGCCTTCGACGGCCATGCTACTTACTAGTGACTGAATTTGTAACGTTTAAAGGCTATGGTTACATTTCATGGCTTGTTTGACTAGTGTTTGCAATGTTCACATAATAATGAGTACTCTTATGCTAAATGGTAGTATTGTAGTGGCTAAGGGTTTGAGGACTCGAGTCCCGGGACCTACGGGATTGATTCGATGTTATCTATCTATATAGATAACATCGAATCTAAATCGAATCTAAATTCTCTCGGTTTATGATATAAAGTATGTTCATCAGTTGTCTACTCAAGATCATTCTAGCACAAGCTTATAGTAACTTGCATGGTTCGCAATCTTTATTATTTTAGTTATTTCTAAAACAAAATTTTATGTTTGACCAACTTTTTCTATTTTCTTTATTTATACGCGTGTTATCGTATGGATATCCTCATAGATGCTATTTCGTACTCTTACAGACGACAATCACCCAGTGCCCTTCCACTTGCCTATTGAAATACAACCTATGCTACCAAATCAATGACAGATTAATAATACAGTCAATGGAAGAAAAGAAGAAGAAGAAAAAAGAAGAAATAATATTTGTTCGGCAAATAGCCTTAACATTAAAAACTAAATAAAAGAATTAAATGGTTTTCAACATAAGCATGCCGAATAGGGCTTGGTTCAGTATGTGCAAGGCTACTGCCAAGCGCTGGTTTTCAACCAGACCCTTATGATGTCCCCCTCTCACGGATACCAATCAGTCCAACGGTCATCCACCAGTCTTTGCACATACATATAAATAATAACCAAAAACAACAACAATAATAATACCCAAAACAACAAATACACTAAAAACAACAACAACACAATTAATAACTAAATACCTAGCAATCACACAATTCCTTAATCCATTCAACTCAATGGTAAACGTCTACCAACCCGCAACACTCGCATCACATCCCAACAAGGTCAAATTATCAAATAATTGACTTATCAAAATTTATCATACCGAATTCCCACTGTGCTTCGATCAAATACAGTCGCAGTTAATGGAATCAACTTACTACATTATATGCCACGACTTTCTAGGTGAGCAAATAGACATAGCCGCATAATATAATTGACCAATTAACCGCACAATTGACTGAACCAATAGCATCTGTGGTTACTTCGAACACGGTTGTAATCTGGCGTGCTAACCAATCAAGGTGTCCTTACTTGTGGCATGCATATAGATGGCAGATGAAATCCGAATAATATGATGGCATTCATCGTTTTTGGTGGGTCAAAGGTATAAGTGACCGTTGACCCACGAAGAACAATGAAGGGGCGCAAACGGATGATCGTAAATTTTTTAGCACAGTTAAAGTTTATGTGGATAAGTCTATAACGCTATTTTTTATGGTTTTCTGTCGAATTTCGACGGCTTCTTGTACTATTAATTCCATGAAATGTTTTTCAATAGAAGCATTAACAATATACTCATACATACTCATATAATAAATCATTAATAATTACAAATACTATTCATCCAGTCAGATATCGAAACCATTAAAATCAGCTTATTGCAATCCAAATTCATCCTGCTGGATACCTACTTATATCATTTTGGAACTTTATTCGACTTACCAATACGCCGCCGGCCAGACGGATTGGCTGGTATAATCCGGATAAAGTGTTTAAAACATCAAAATATTTTATCCCTCATTGTGAAAGCTCGAGTAGGTACCTGTATAAATGAAAGGGATGGAGGGAGGGTTATTACGATTGTTGTGTAAGTGGATATTTAAGACATCGGAAGCTGCGTAAGTGAAGTGAGTTCTCAGCAAAGAGTAGGGTTGAGCCTCGCGTATCCTTTTTAGTCATTTGCGTGAATGTAAATGCAAGAATTCCGAGAAATTGTATCCTGATAGGGGATCGTACTTTTGGGAATTTGACTGTTTAGAATTGTCGAGCCGCAAATACAATACAAGGGTAGAAATAACGTTTTTGAAAAGGGTTATTGTTGACGAATGTTCTTGAAGCTGTGGCTTTATCATCATTCAGTCGAATCGATTATAGAATAGAATAGAATAGAATAATCTTTATTGCACACCAATACAAAAACATTTATGTAGCGAGATTATAGGAGTAAAAATGTACAGAGGGCGGCCTTATCGCTAAAAAGCAATCTCTTACAGGCAACCTTTGGATGGAGATTTTTGTCAAGGATCATTTAGTAAGTGGGTAGTTATTGGTGTTAAATATTTTAAGGATAGATTTTTTTTTTTATATTACGAATACCAATGCAATGGTAACTTCATGGTCCAAATTTAAAACATATATTATATATACATAACATAGCAATATACATACATAAATACTATATTATACATACATACACATACATATACAACACATAAATATATATTAGATTCATTCACAGATACTATGACGCCAGATAATGATCTTTAACCAATCTTTTAAAAGTATTCAATGACTGCGCACGCCTTATATTTATTGGTAACTCATTCCACAACCGTACAGCTTGTATAGAGAAAGATTTATCGTAAAAGGTTGTGGAATGTTTTGGAATTTCTAATTCCAGTGTTTCTGACGACCGCAAGGATCTCAAATGTGTGTCAGTAAGGAATCTAAAACGTTCTTTTAAGTAATTGGGAGTAGCGGGATTAAAAAGGATACTGTAAAGCAAAGAGAGAATATGAGCATTCCGACGAAGGCGAATTGGGAGCCACTCGAGCAATTTGCGAAATTGTGATACGTGATCATATTTGCGCAAACCAAATATAAATCTAATGCAAAAATTTTGAAGTTGCTCAAGTTTGTCTAGTTGCTCCTCATTGATATCTAGATAGCTGACATCTGCATAGTCGAGCACAGGATGGAGAAGGGTTTCTGCAAGCGCCTTTTTAGTGGCAGTTGGCAAGAAGTTGCGTAACCTACGCAGAGAGCCAGCAGAAGCAAATATCTTACGACTGACTTGTTTCATTTGTGGACACCAAGACAGTGTGCTGTCGATTATGATTCCTAAATTTTTAACTTCTCTGCTAATTTGCAGGGTTACTCCATCAAATTCTATTGCCGGAAGGGACTGCCACTGAACTTGATCAAGCTTACGGGAGCTACCAACTACAATTACTTGAGTCTTAGAAGGGTTGACTTGTAAGCCATATTGTTTACCCCATTGACAGATGTAGGCCAGGTCTGTATTCATTATTGTAAATGCTGTCGATAATTCAGACAAGGAAGCCTGGTTGTAGATTTGAAGATCATCTGCGTAAAGGTGGTAGGCAGAAAATAAATACTTAGTGATAGAATTGATAAAAATTGTGAAAAGCATGGGAGAAAGCACGCCACCCTGCGGAACGCCAGCAGATGTACTACACCACGTGGAAAAAGAATCTTCAACGTGAACACGCTGCCGACGCCCTAACAGGTAACTATGAAACCAATCAATCACTGGTTTGGTGGTGGTGGATTATATTATCGATCTACCGATTAGGTATTATAATAATTAATTGTAGTTGGATTGTCGTCTTCATCCGAATAACTCAACTGTTACGAACTGCAATTACATAAAAATACACAAGTACAGTTATACTCGTATGACTAAAAAGCATCATGAGAGCTTTTATAAGTTTTAAATTTTCTTGAGATAGATCGCGGTTAAAACAGAATTAGGTATCGCGGTGCCATCCATCACCGCGCTGACGACGCTTTGCGAGTTGTCGTCATTTAATTTTGCAAAATTCTTGGATCTGTTGACTTTGATTTCGGATCTTAGGTAGATTATACATATTTCGCTTTTATTTAGTTATACATGAATGGTTTAATGTATTTTTTATTCATGTATGATTTGTACAAAATGATTTCGTTGCGTCACACATCTGCAAGGCAATATTTATTAAAGTTGCGAAATAGCCAAAATTAATGATCAGTTGCAACGTAATTCCATATTTGTCTCCTTGGACGTTGATAACTTAGAAAGAGTAGGTAGGTACCTACTTAAAATCATACAAAAAGGCTACATCCATAATAAATTACGTCTAACAGAGCTTTGTTTGAAACACAATTCTTTTCTGTTCAATAATGAATTCTCGATACAGAGAGAGGGCTTAGCGATGGGATCAAATTGAGCCGCTTAATCGCAGAAAGCTTTAGCTTTAGAAAAATTATTTTTATTCATAATTTAGATATTATGTTTTAGTTATTATAAGAATTCTTTTATGTTCTTTACTCCAAATAAATAATTAAGTAGATACCTAGAATTTTGTTATAACGGTAGATGATATAATTATGAGCTTGAGAGGTACATATGGACATCTGAATATATTTTTCGTTAATGATAGAAATATCTACGTGTCGAAGAATTCTGTCATCGACCTTCGACGTAGCTATGTATAAGAATACAATTAATTCACATTTCTTAAGATATTTTGAAACAATTAGGTATGTTAATATCTTCTATTCTCGATAGATTCTTGCAGTTTCTTTGCATTGTTCCTATGAAAGTGAGCAGTGACTTTTAATAACTTGTTTGCTGATTATAATTTAACTAGCCTGACCATAAATACTGTTGCATTAAAATTTTCTTTTACTCAACTTTTTCATTATTTAGAATTTGGAACACGTTTATTATTTTAAAAACTTTTTCGATTTCGCACCATCTCTTCTCTCTTCTATATTTAAATAAATCAATGCCACTTTTCGTTGTAATTTTATAACTTAAGAACGGGCTCACCTATCCAAACCAAATGTTTAGGCTTTGTTCGGACTATTTAGTAGATGGTTTATGTGAAGTTTGCACATATTTCGTCGAGAGGTTCTTCATTTGTCACGCAAACGAAGTTGCGCGGGTCAGCTAGTTTCACATATTTTTCGTGTTCATTATCGAATTAAAATATGGAATGGGGTGATAAAGAAAATAGGATCGCAGGGATCGCGTTGCACAAAGTAGGTATGGAGCCGTCGGTCATATTCCAGACACTTCAAAAACTTAGTATCAGCCATATGTTCGTATGTCGTACTATCAATAGATACAACAACACTTCGTCTGTCGAAGACCAGAAAAGATCGGGGCGATCGCGTGCTGTTAGAACTACAAAGGCTGTTACTATTAATTGTTTGATTTACTATTAATGCTGTTAAAGCCAGAATTCTTCGAAACCCCATAAAGACATCCTTCCGAGGGCTTACCCGGGGCTCCCAACTATAGGCTGCTGAGCGTTACGTGAGGTTTTTTAGTCGGTAGGAATCCGGCATAACATCCATGAGGATTTTCCCTCACGTAAAAAAAAGGACTCTGTCACGTATTATAAAACAAGACCCTGAAGCTCGGTGCTTAATGACGTTGTACAGAACATGCCCTAAATCAATC
Organism: Miltochrista miniata; assembly: GCA_933228765.1. Classification (NCBI taxonomy): domain Eukaryota; kingdom Metazoa; phylum Arthropoda; class Insecta; order Lepidoptera; family Erebidae; genus Miltochrista; species Miltochrista miniata. Next base: position 32,517,866 of record OW121747.1, on the reverse strand, counting down.
TTTACGATTAAAGAGAGTGGATCGATCAAAGCGCCTTCTGTCGCTGAAAGACACAGAAATATCCTCTTTACCGATAAAAAAAAAATCACTATTGAAGAATACTACAATAAGCAAAATGATAAAGTGTACGCTCGCATTTCTAAGGAAGCTGCTCAAATAGTCGGAAAGGTACAAAGTGGTCATCATCCAGCTTCAGTGATGGTTCGGTGGGGCGTGTCTTATCAGAGAGTCACAAAACTACATTTTTGTAAAAAGGAGTGAAATCTTCAGCCAAAGTAAATCAAGATACTGTCTTGGATAATGTTGTGAAACCTCTCAGCAATCTCCTCCCAGCAGGACTCTGCTCCTGGTCGTCACAAGGCACGAACTACCCTGGCTAGAAGCCAACGTTCCGGACTTTATAAGTACTGAAGACTGGCCCTCATCTAGCGCACACCTCAATCCTTTAGACTACAAACTATGGTCAGTTTTAGAGGACATGGCCTGCTCTAAAGGACACAGCGACATTGAGACTCTTAACTTCAGATTAAAGGCCTGTATAAAAGCCAAAGATAGCCATTTCGAATAAAACATAAGTTTATTTTTAGCTAAGACTTTAATAAATGTGTAGGTATAAATTTTAACAATATTACATCACTTTATTTAAAAAAATGCATTTTCATTTGTAACAAAACTAATGGCTGGACTAGGTATACAGGTACCACAGGATAAGTAGTATATAAAATGCCCCCAAAGTAGAAATATATTTATTCAAAATTCGGCCCAAAATTTCAACAACAATTTTCAAAGACATATTTTAAGCATAATCTGCTTTAATACGTCAACACTTTGTATAACATTCTGCATAAAATGGTACGTTAAAAACATTGAAACTGAGAAATTTCATCAAAGAAGAGAAGGTTTTTATTATAGTTTAGGTCAATCCGCAAAATGAGGTTAGTGAAAACAGGTATTCTGAAAAGGGAACATGCTGGTTTACGACTCGTCGAGAGGGCTTTCCACGTTAATGGCTTTAAATGGTAACCATTAAAGTAAAAGAGTTTGGAATTGAAAGGATGTCTTGCTAACGTTGTTAGATAAAAGTTGTTTTTCATGGGCTTAAACTTAATTACTGTTAGTTTTAGTAGCGCGTAAAATAGGGTTTTATTTTGGAATGTAATGTTCAGAGCTGTCACCTTGAAAAGTGTTTTTGCATTAACCCACTATCCTTATTTAAATCCTTCCCATCTGTTTTTAAACGAACTAAATTTGTCTTCGTCAGACCCAAACACTGTTGTACTATTCACCACAACTTGACTATTAATACAACCTACAACCTACTGCTTTATTCAGCGAACAAATAGGTACACTACCGCTTTAGCTGGCCGGGACCAAATCCGTGTATTAATTGAATAATTAATCTTCAAAGGGCTAAGAGAACAAATTTAACGTGCTTGTTCAATGTGTATCGATTTAGCGGGGCCACTCGAGCTACACCAAGAAAACTAGTGTCAATGGTTTGCCTTTTCAATGTACCTCACGAATTTATTAACAAGATCATAGGATCGGAGAAACTCATATGTGCAATAAAAACACACCATTGTTATGTATTACCAATGTACCTATGAATATCCACCTACAAGTCTTTGAAATAACTAGCTAGACCCGTAGCTCTGAACATTCGATTGTAATTTTTTTTTATTTTAAATAAAATGTAAAACTATTGAGATTTTCTTTAATAGTAAATTGCATTCTAAGATACATTGGTAATACATAACAATGGTGTGTTTTTATTGCACATATGAGTTTAGATTAGGAAGGGCCCCGCTGGGCAGACAATTTTTTCTTGCTGATTATCTCCTGTTCTGTTGAAGATTTCTTGGAGTTAATACATGCATCGAGAGGTAAATTGGCACAAGTTACGATCAGTATTCTTTTTATGTATTTCGAGCATAATACAGCCGCGGTACCCGCTGGATAGATGACGTGCTTTATTGTAATTTTTATTAAAATAGATGAGGTACACAGGATCTTGTTAATAAATTCGTGAGGTACATTGAAAAAGCAAACCATTGACACTAGTTTTATTGGTGTAGCTCGTGTGGCCCCGCTAAATCGAAACACATGCTTGTTTAGATACTTGTAGAGTACAAGTATCTAAAAAAGCATGTGTTTCGATTTACTTTCTTTTGCCTTTATTTTATGAACTATTATTACTGAATCAATCAATAGAAATGACTGCGGAAAAAAAACAATAAAAAAAAATTTAAGGAAGGGAGATGAACTCACCGCACGTCCTTTATTCTGAGATGGCAGTGACTTGAAACAACAAAAAACAAACGTAGGTACCTGGAACTCTACGCTCATATGATTTTATATGCTACTTAAGTGGCAGACATGCTTGAAATAGTCGTGGACATCATATGAAAGAATTCCTATAGAATTATGCGTCCTTTAGTGGTAAAACACGCATAAAGAAGAATTAAAACACGTGTGAATACCAATACAATTCTCTGTACACAAATTGAAGAAATAATAAAGAAATGAAATTCATTTTCAATTTCAAAATGATAACAACAGAATTCAGTCTGTATTCAGGGGATTGTGCGGGATTTGCGGCATCAAGTTTGGCCCGCAAAGCGGCGAAGTTGTGAACGAACTGGCCTTTGTACTGCGCAATTGTTGCCTGCTTTGTATTCTGCATTGAATGAATTCTATTGTTTTCGCGTTGATAAAATTTGCCAAAAAAATATTTTTTGAACTTTAATACAATTCCAGTGTTTAGATTAAGCCGTTTATTTTAGCGGTTACCGTTATCTCAAATTAAATAATTTATTCTAGTAGCTTTATCTCAACAGATGTCTTTGTCTCCAGATAGGTATTTTTTGTAGAAATTAATGCATGGTTACTTTTGAAATAGGTATCGATCCGTTCAAAAAGCCCTCGCTTAATTAGATCTTAAAGCATCACATAAACTAGTTAATTAGGTTACCTTAAATCGTCCAACATCATAGTCACCCTTGTTTTTAAAGTCTTTCATAACAACACACAGACGGAATATCTGCTTTTATGAAGCAAAGAGATTACACTAAATTTCTAGTATTTCTATTGTCCCGAGTTAGTTGAAATAGTTGGTCCACCTAACAGTTGCAGCTTTGAACAAAGGTTGCCAGGACAGGACGTAATTTGCCCCTAGTTCGCCAGCAGTTTTCACCAAAGCTCTTTGTCGAATGCGGATTGCCATGCCACATTAATGACTAGCAATTTCGTGATATGTACGTGTATTGTTTCAGCTCCGAAATTCGGATGCGAGCTGCGTTATTATTTGTTTAGTTCGCGCCTTAATGACTTTGAAACGTAGTACGAATAGTTAATGGATTTATTTCATGTTGTTACCCTTCGATATTGAAATAGCATGATTTGAATATTTTGTTGTACGACGCATAATCAATTCATGTTATCAATTAATCATTTGTAATTAATCATACTTAATGATAAAACCTTTATAACCATTACTTAAAATTTTTAAGTACATAAATTTACACAATGAAACCATCAGATCTACGGTCATAATGCTAATCCTTTGTCTAATAATATAATTTCCGCATGGCTACATGATTTCTTTTTGACGGCTTTTAGTGGATATTCTTATTTTAGGACTCCTTGCCCTGGAGAGGATCAGGGCAAGGAGACCTATATATCTTAATATATAAAACAAAGACGGGTTTGTTACAACATTTATAACTCGAGATCTGCTGAACCAATATTCATGGTTATTGATTCGTTGGATTTGTCTCCGCCCCGAATAGCATAATAAATCTTAAAAACAATGAAAACTCGATATGTGTAAAGAATACTTAATCATTTCAATAAATGCTGATTTGTTTATTTCATGTCAAACATTTGTTGTCCAATCCTGTCAAATACTGTAACAACTATTCATGTGTGCGTTCAGAAATTTATTTTTTGTAAAATGTCTCGAAAGTTCAGGTACTGTTATATTTGTTTGTTTTAGACATTAATTTTTGTAAATTATTTATTTTGTAATTTCCGAATCTATACTAATATTATAAAGAGGTAAAGTTTGTGTGTTTGTATATTTGTTAAATTGTAAGGGGTAATCTCGGAATCTACTGAACCGATTTTAAAAATTCTTTCACCAATAGAAAGCTACGTTATTGCGGAGTGTCATAGGCTACACAGCATCACGCTACAACGAATAGGAGCGAAGCAGTAATAGTAAATGTTTCAAAAACGGGGGAAAAGTTATTCCTTTTGAGAACTTCGTTGCGTGTGCTGCGTGACTAATATTATTTAACCGACTTCAAACAAGAAGGACTCACTTCACCGTTTTTTTTTTATTTTTTTTTATGTTTTTCGCGCAGAACTCCGTCGTTTATAGAACGATTTGAAAAATATTTTTTCATTCGAAAATAGATACTCCCAAGGTAGTCCCATTTTATCTATACTAATATCATAAAGAGGTAAAGTTTGTGTGTTTGTATGTTTGTTAAATTGTAAGGGGTAATCTCGGGATCTACTGAACCGATTTTAAAAATTCTTTCACCAATAGAAAGCTACGTTATTGCGGAGTGTCATAGGCTATATAACATCACGCTACAACGAATAGGAGCGGAGCAGTAATAGTAAATGTTTCAAAAACGGGGGAAAAGTTATTCCTTTTGAGAACTTCGTTGCGTGTGCTGCGTGACTAATATTATTCAACCGACTTCAAATAAGGAGGACTCAATTCAACCGTTTTTTTTTAAATTTTTTTTTTATGTTTTTCGCGCAGAACTCCGTCGTTTATAGACCGATTTGAAAAATATTTTTTCATTCGAAAATAGGTACTTCCAAGGTGGTTCCATTTTAAGGAAGCCAGGATCTGATTATGGCATCCTGGAGAAATCGAAAGGAACTTTTAAAAATTGTAGGGGCATCTAGGGCGTTTGTAATTTTTTTTATTAAGGGCCTTAAAGTAGTACAACTTAATGAAGGCCTGGAGTCGATCTGATGATGGAGACGATAGACAGTAGAGAGAATTCTCTAACGATATACCTACAGCAGTTACTTTGTGTTTGGGTTTGATTAATTTGTACTTTCGAGAACTTTACACCTAGATAGATAGATTTTCAGTCCACACGACACTAAAAATAGTGGAAAAAAATTGAACAAAAAAGAAACCGACTTCAAACAAAACTAAAACTGAAAAGTAAAATTTACTTAGCACAAAGTTAGTATATTCTGATTTATCAGATATCATTAAATATAATACTGAAGTCAGTGCCAATATGACTATTAGAGACATTAATAATGTCTACCTAAGCCTACATAGTTTTACTGGGCACTGATTTCAGTATTATATTCAATGATATCTGATAAATCAGAATATACTAACTTTGTGCCAAGTAAATTTTTTAAGAAGTAAAGTTTGTGTTTGTGTATTTGTTAAATAAATTGTAAGGGGTAATCTTAGGATCTACCGAACCGATTTTAAAAATTCTTTTACCAATAGAAAGCTACGTTATTGTGGATTGTCATAGGCTATATAGCATCACGCTACAACGAATAGGAGAGTAGAGTCACAAAAAAATTGACAAACCTAAATATATTTTTTTAAAATTTCATAGGGAATAATTTTTTTTTTTTTTTTTTTTAAATTTTTTTTGGAGCAGCGCAGTAATAGTTAATGTGTCAAAAACGTTGGAAAAGTTATTCCTTTTGAGAGCTTCGTTGCGTGTGCTGCGTAAATATTTATAGTTATGTAAAAAATATGCACCTACTACAAAATAGTTTCTCTTAAAAAAGTTCTAAAAAAATTGCGCGATAGCATGTGTCTATCTTTGGATTGGTGCACAATAACCATTTTAATGGCATTTATTTTTTTCTACAATAATGCCACGGGATACCTCTTTCATAAACGAAATTGTTCTTAAAAATAATGCGACGGGAATACACGCGACGACAAACCTTTCTCTCTATCTCTCTCTCTCTCTCACGTAGTATTGAATATTAACGACGAGACGCTACGGGAGTAAACGCAACGTGACGGGAGTAAATGCGATACGAACAGGTAATACTCTCTCTTATGTGGCGCAAACGAAGTTGCGCGGGTCAGCTAGTATATATATAAAAGAAAATCGTATTAGTTACACTATTTATAACTCAAGAACGGCTGTACCGATTTGGCTGAAAATTGGTGGGGAGGTAGCTTAGAACCAGGAGACGGACATAGTAGGCTTTATATTCCGTTACAGCTCGTTTTTTTATGCGCTTTTTTTGGTCACTCAGAGTAAATGCGACGGGAACGGGTGATTTGCTCTCTCATATGTGACGCAAACGAAGTTGCGCGGGTCAGCTAGTATTCCTATAAATAAAACCACCCAGCTCCCTAAATGAAGTACTTAAAAGCATGCCACCACGCACAAAAATAGTCTTACAATTTAATACACGCTACGATTGTTATTAACGAGATTGCAATCAAAATATACTACGTATATGAAAGTCATATTCAAGTGGTGTAAGCTAAACAGCTTCATTCAAATGAATGACTTCTCTTTGAATAACGCACGAGTTGAACGCGGCGGTACTCACTGTAATAAGTTCTGAGAATATTTCCAGTTCTGTCGTAGACTTTATTCACGTTATTCTACATTGAGACTGAATTTGAATGAGATACGTGGATCTTGGTTGTAGTACGAGATAATGCTTACTAGACGAAGCAGTGAAAACTCGTGTAAGCTGCAGCGCGCCCAGTCGCATCTTTTGAAGAGAAATATTTCAAAGAACCTCTTAAGTGTTTAGATATTATTTACTTTTAAAAAGGAGAATATTTTTATATTAATGCTTAGCCACGCTCTCTGTGTTTAGATGCTGAATAAGAGGACTACTCAATACACTACTGGGATATAAATACTTGTTACAAAATCTACAATTTTTTTACATGCAATCGATGCCTTATAACTTTGTGTGTTTTTCGCCGGTAAACGAACCGTTGAGTTAGCACAATTCCAATGTAAATCCCACAATCGTTGGCGCTAGTTTACCGACATCTTGATTTGTCAATATTTGGATTTCCAAACGAGTTTCAGTTTTCCTGTACAGTTCATAGTTTTAGAATTTACTTTTTAAAGCTTTTGCAGTGTGTGCTTGGTACATGGAGGTTTGCCAAATTTTAAATGACAATTTTTATAAGTGCTCTACATATTCGTTTTACAAAAGGCTGTCTTTCTTGCTAAGTACTCCCGTAAACTGCTTAACGAGGTGCAGTCATCTCAACTACTTTCAAATTAAAAACTGATATCCCATTAAATCGTAGAAAAGGTATTTCATAGGTCATTATAATAATAGAATTCTCATTTTCGGTAAAAGTTCATTCATTCATTCTTTACTGTAATAGGTATATAAAGGTTGTAAAGTGTAGAAGTATAAAGAATGAATTTTTCGCCAGAATTGAGCGATTATCTTTGCCAGCACTGAGCGATTCAAATTATCGTTCCTCTGTCAAACGATAAAAGCTGGGAACGACCTACCGGTGCACGTGTTTCCCTTCTCTTACACTCCTGGGTTCTTCAACCGGAGGGTGAAGAGGCATATCAAAGGTCCGCTAACTTGAGCACCACTGTCAGAAGTCTTACGGACTGCGAGATCCAACCCATTCGCATTACCCAATCGCTAGATGCGCCATTGCTTTCCATCAGGTTGGTGACGTCGATTTGGCGAGCTTAATATAAAAAAATATAGTTACCTCAGAAAGCCCTTCCAGTAAACTCCAGTAATCATTAACTAGCGGACGTCACGCGGTTTCACCCGCGTAGTTCCCGCTCCCGTGGGAATACGGGAATAAAATATAGCCTATGTTCACCGCAAAGAGTGTAGCTTCCCAACAGTGAAAGAATTTTTCAAATCGGTCTAGCAGTTCCGGAGCCTATTCGTTACAAACAAACAAACAAAAAAAACAAATCTTTCCTCTCTATAATATTAGTATAGATCACAGTAATTGGATAATGTCAGTAAAACCACGAATAGCACGAATGTCACAAAATGCCATCTACATTACAATTTGAGCAGAAATTTTGTTTACATCAATACATTCTAAAGCTTTCGAACTTCCGCCGAACATTCCTACAAAACCTCTTAACTTGTTGAACAAACTTATTTTCAATCAAGCTTATAGATTCAATCTTAAGCTCCGAAACTTTCGGACCCGCCTTTAACTTTGGAAATATATTTTGCCTTCGAAGCGAAATACAAATATCGGGAATTCGCAAAGGGAGTACGAATAAAAAATGTTGGTTCCCGAAGTGCTGTTGTATCAATCAAACGGATGGAAATGGCCTTTAAAAGTTTCGATGATAAATGATCGTTTCGTTTGTACTTGTCTGACGATGAAAAGCTGTAAAAAATGACGGATTATATTACGTACGCGTGGTATATACAATAGCCGCTTTTCAAATTGGCCATTTATTGCCTGTCTATGTCAACACGGCAATTGGCTCACCACCTACAACGTGGGACATAAAACTATACGGGGAAATGTCAGCGTAAACTATGACTCTGCCTACCCCTTCGGGGATGACGGCGTGACTATATGTGTGTTGATATTGGTTCTATATTTACTAGACAATGGAAAATTCTTAATTTTATTCGGCATGAAGTAGCCATTCCAATGCGGCATGAGCAGACATTAGATGGCCAAAGAGGTTTAAGTTGCTATCAATGAGTACTAAAGGAGTTGTGAATTTCTCGGTGTATCTTAATTCTAACCTTGACCTTACAACCGATAGGTGAAAAAAAATACTTTTTATTACCCCGCTATGGCGAGCCGGAAGATTATGTTTTGACTTGTATGTTTGAATGTTCACATATATCCTCTTAGTTTCCAAAGTACTTATCAAAATTTAACAATAAAGGTACTGTTATCAGAGTTTTAATAGTATGCTGGTTATAGACGTGTAATCTGAAAGTCACATTGTATCGAATAGGGATTCAGAATAAAGTAAACAATATTCTTAATGCACTAAGTAGGTATATAAAAAAGAATGAATTGGCACCTATTGTCGAATCTACCAAGTAGACCAAAGAGATGGTTCTTTAATTGCAGTTGGGGTCTGTTCTCGATAGAGGAAAATCACGATGGCGAAGATATGTAGTAGCACGTATGTAGCAGTAGGTAAGTCATGAAATAAAAGTTTAGGAACTAGGTAATAAAATATACATTGCTGCGTTGGTCAGCCTTAGTGTACATTCCGAAGATAAACCTACACCAGTATTGTTTCCATCAATTCGAAAAAATAAGGTAAGTACATTTTCTATCCTAATAATATAAAGGGGAAATATTTGATAGTTTGTTTGTTTGCATCGAATAGGCTCCGCAACTACTGAATCGATTTGAAAAATTATTTCACTTTTGGGAAGCTACACCATCCGCGGTGAACATAGGCTATATTTTATTCCCGTATTCCCACGGGAACGAGAGCTACGCGGGTGAAACTGCGTGACGTCCGCTAGTCTATTATATAAAAATAAGTCGGGTTTTCCTTCCTGACGCTATAACTCTAGAACGCACGAACCGATTTCTACGGTTTTGCATTCGTTGGATAGGTCTTGGGCTCCGTGAGGTTTATAGCAAAGAAAATTCAGGAAAAAATTCAACAGAAAAGCGGGAAAATAATTTTTCACATACGGCGCCATCGCGGGCGAAGCTGCGGGCATCAGCTAGTTTTCTATAAAAATACAGTAAATTATAACAAAAACGTATGAATACACGTCGCGTTATAATGACATTTGAAGTTCAATATACACAATGACACACAGTTAGGTACACGTTTTCACCCAATGTAAAACATTCATTGTTGCTAGCCAAAAATTTGAAGTCGAATAATGATCGATAATTTCAACCCAGTACAGAGTGTTAATGATAAGCAATATTGTGTGACACAAAACAGTACCTAATATCAGTTACAAACATATTTTCGCTTAATTTGCGACTGCCGTATTGACTTACAATGAGGTTGGCTACTGTATTGACGGTCTGTCAAACTTGTTTGTTTAGAGTACACTGTGACTGATTTGTGCCATATTGACTTAGAATGAGGTTGGCTACGTATTGACAGTCTGTCAGGTTTGTTTGTTTAGAGTGCACTGTGACTAATTTGTGCCATATTGATAGCCGACATCCTTGCTTGAGGAGGTGCCTGCGTCATTATATGTATAACTAGCTGACCCGCGCAACTTCGTTTGCGTAAGAGAGAGAGAAATAGAAAGGTAAGGTCCCCCGTCGCTTCTATTCTTATCGCGTGGTTTTCTGTCGCGTGTATCCCTTTGTATTATTTTGGCACAAATTGGATTTTCATTAAAATGGTTATAGTAAACGAACCTAATTCGAAGCACTATCAGTAGGGTTACGGGATATTTTACTTTCCCGTGAATCTACTGGATGCCAAGGGAAATATAGGTTGACATGCAGCAGCGCCACTGGTGTTACAAACGTTCATTATACGAATTCGTCCGCTACAGTAACGAACCATCAGGTGGACCGTAAGCTTGTCTGTCATCTAGTAGTATAAAAAACTGGCCAAGTGCGAAGCGGACTTGCGCACAGAGGAAATAAATAAAGAATAAAGTAAAGATAGGAATAAAGTCCCTTAATGAGTTCCATTCCGAACAACGGTTGGCCGGTTTAGTTGTTTGGAGTGGAAAGACAGAGGGTTCCGTACCAAAAAAACAGCAAAGCATCACGTTTGTTGGATGGGAGCCCCCTTAATCCCCGCCCCGCTTTTCTGACGTTAGTATTCGTTGTCAGAGTGGCTGCAGAAATATATCATCTAAAAATTTCAGCTCTCTAGCTATCACGATTCCTGAGATACAGCCTCATGACGGACAGATAGACAGACAGCGAAGTCTCATAAATAGGGTCCCGTTTAAGGGCACGAACCCTAAAATCGTTTCTTTGTGCGCACCTATGCCATTAATCTAATTTCAAGGTTCTAGATCTCGATCAGGTATCTAAGTCAGTTTTTATTTTTATATTGAATCAAATCAGCTAATATACGTCCTGCGCCTTCAGCATCCAGCCTGCGGCCTCTTCTAGGTCCTCGGTCCATCTAGCGGGTAGACCAAGTCGTGATGCCCGCTTTGGAACTCGTTTGCTTCATCTGCCGTCGTCTGTCGTCTTCTATGGCCAGCCCGCGGCACTTTACAGTACTGTTTTGATTAATATTTGATATAATTCTGACTAAATAAATCAAAATACGTGCTTTGATCAAGGTAAATCTATATTTTTGTAAACATTGATACCTAATGTGTTTGTTAATTGGTTTAGAGAGCATTCTCTGCTTTTGCTAAGGAATTGATATCTGAACTTCTTTCTTTCTCGTATTTCTGGATTGTGTAGAGGTCTTCAGACTTTCGAGGCTGAGGCAACCCGTACTAATACAGTTTCTTACCTAGAAGACCTAGAACTGATCTTTCATGATTCCTGGATTCCTATATAGCCAGCCATGTACAGGTTTTCATTCACACATATATGTATTTTTCACATACAAAATATGAAGGCAATTCCGCAAATTGAAGGGCAAAAATCAATAAAATATGCAGTTTTAATAAAATTATTATCATATTTTTTTTTTCATTTATCAAAAATAGCGACCATCTTTTTTAAATTGAATTGAGCTGTCAAACATGACAATGTGTCAAATAAAAAATTAAAAAAGTACCGACTACAGAGTATTAATATGAACTATGAGGCAAATCCCCCGTAAATATTTTTCAACCCCGTTTTAACCATGTTAAAAGATAAATTTCAATAAAATACAAAACACGTCTCCCATTAATTCAGTTAAAGATATTTCATGCCAAATTTGAAGAAGATCGGACCAAGGAATCACGTTGTCCCATACAAACTTTGCAACCCTTATTTACCCCCTTAGTTGAATTTTCAAAAATCACTTCTTATTGCTCGCCTACGTGACATAAGGAGCATTTGTGCGAAATTTCATGGTTCTAGACCCAGTGGTTTAGGCTGTGCGTTGATCGTCAGTCAGTCAGTTCTTGTTTTTATATATATAGATAATAAATTATAAGTAATTTATTACAATAATTTCATAATAACTTAAAAGCCTAGTCAAATTTATATTCTAAAGTAAGGATGTCAATATCGCGGGACTCTAAACCATTAATCCTTTACTTACTCAATGATTAATTAAATTGACTTTTCGGGTATCGGGCTAACTTTGAGTTTACTTTGGAACAAAGTTATTGTAATGTTTAATTATCATTAGCTTAACTTTAAGAAGAGATAAGACTTAAATATTTATAAAACACTAGTCGATACCTGCGTATCCGCCTGCGTTAGGACGTTTGCCCGTTTCCGTTTTCCATAGGAATAGTTTCCTGGAGCTGATTTATTACTCCTCATAACGTCAGCTATCTGCCAGTGAACGTCCTGTTAAAGTAGTTTCAGCCATTTGAGAGATTAGGCGGAATTAGTCGAATCAAAATTCAGTCCAACTAAGACCTAGTCCAGTCAGTATATAAGTAAGTAGGTAGGTACTATTAATACTTTCATATATCACACTATTTAGCGAAAAGCTAATTTGGAATTAAAACCGGATGTATCAGGTTTAACTACAATTCAATTATTCAAGTCAGTTAAGCCGAATATAAACGAAAATTGCAACGAATAGTTGACACGGTAATCTCTTGGTATAAATAAGCCTGTCACTGGTTGAGAGTTCCAAATCCCGCCAAAATCGACGTAATCCCGGTCTTCGTTTGTGAGCTTAGCGAGAACAATACCTTTAGTAAATTAGGAATGTGATGCACGTAACTAGCAGTTATTGTTTGAAGATGAAAGTGGAGAATGTATGAAGTTTCGTAGGGTTGTCAATCGGCAGTGAAGAATAGATTTTTTGACATTTCACTTACTATTAATAAGTGAAGCGAACTTTGTACTTTTTATGAAAATTATCTACGCTAATGTACGAAATTGTTTGACTTAGTCAAAAGTCAAAGAGAAGAATTTTTAACGAATTGCTGTTGAATTTTGATAACCAAAAGTTATGATTATTAGGAATGCTAAGATTAGTGGGTTGACATTATTGTTGTGAAATTATGAACATGTATTAATTTTTTGAACAGACTTGTCAAACAAAACCAGCTTTCTTGACCTTCGTTTTCAATATAGTATCTACAGTATAAACTAATATTTATATCGTATGTTTTGAACGACTAAAAACCTAAAAAGAGCTCCTATTTTAATGAAACAACAGTGTTCCTGTCTGTATATCGTATTACACTCTCACTCTCTTCAACAACAAAGTACCTACCCACTTTCACTCCTGTTAGGGTTGACGTACTGTGCTGTATACCTATTAAACGTTGGGAAACATGTGCGGTACGCTTACAAAGCAGTATTCTCCCCTCACAGAGGTGCACGGGATCGATTTTTAATAAACGAGCTTCCTCATTTGGTAACGTTTTATATTTTCTTTTGAACGATACCTAATTTTGTTGCGTTGTAATTGATGTGTGATGTGTATGTTAGATAAATATACCTCATAAATTTATACTACTCAGTATGTTCGCAAATGTGAGTGAGTGTGACTGTTCTCAATGTGAGAAGTTTATAATATCTGCAACATACCGACAGCTGCTGCTTGTAGCCGCTCAAGTACCAACAGTAAAGAATTTACCTAATTAGTAGAGTACCTACATACATATAGTCAAGCCCATAGAATTATAACGCATAGAAACCCAATACGCGCGAGCGACGTGAAGCCATTTCATGGCAGCTGATACCGGCTGCCTACATCAATCGGCGCTTTAGTACCGGGCATCTAGTGTCAGTGCAAAGAGCTCGCGTAATTTTCGTCTAAAAATGACGTATTGTGCAGTGAAAGGATGCCACAATTCATCTGGAAATTGTTCCAAACACCTAAAGATCACATTGCAAAATATGTTACATTTTTGTTTAAAACTCCTCATTTATAGAAACAAAAATCGTACATTTTAGTGACGTCATTTTCATAGACGGTGTTGCAAGCAATGAGAATAAAATTTTCCCATTTTTTCTCTTATTTGCTTCAATATCGGTTTTAGGAACTGTTCTTGTTATAAAAATACTCTTATCACATATATACATATGCTTACGCCTTTACTCCCGAAGGGGTAGGCAGAGGCATTATATACGCCCACATTTCACCTTTTTAGAATTTGTTCCACGTAATAGGGGGTGAGCCGTAATGCCGTGTTGAGATGACGCAGGTTGTGGCTGCCTGCTGTTGAAATTTTTCAAGTCCGCCTCAAAAGGCCTTCAACTTTGCTTAATGACTGCCATTTATCTGGCAACCGGAAACAACAGCTTAACAGCCTTCCGAAGCACAGAAACGCTCAAATAAATTTCACAAAGTGGTCACATGGATGATCACCCATCCAAGGACTGGCCATAGTGAAAGTTGCTTACTGAAGTGATCGTTTACAGATCACTGAGTACGCTCGCTTCATATCTGCTTAAATAATTTTATTTGCAAAATTTTGTGGGTGGGTACCATATAATTTAGTAAAATATTGTGATTAAAACAAGTTTATTAATTTAATAAGCAAGGTAAGCCTTCGGAAGGATGTCCCAGGGCTCCCGGCAGACTTAGACAACCACCTTGGCCTCGCCTAGAGGGTTCGGGTGCTATCCCGCCACTTGGGGAAGGGTTTAGAGTTAGTTATTATTCCACCACCATGAATGCTTCTGGAAAAATGTCGAGTAGCCAACTCGTCCTTCTCAGGCCCTCGGTCAGGGAGACCGGTAGTAATAATATATTACTTACAACCACAGTTTGAAATACAAAATATTACGGATTTTAGAATTTGTTGGTATAGTGGCAGCAGAAACACATCATCTCGGAAAATTTCAGCTCTATGGCTATTACGGTTTCTGAGATAGAACCTCGAGATAGACAGACAGACAGCGAGACGGACGGCTTAACCTTATAAATAGGGTTCCTTATTTACACTTTGGCTACGGAACTCTTAAAGTATATATATGTCTACTAGTAAAAACTTAAACTGTTTATTATAAAGAAAGAAAGAAAGTGTTTATTCATGGCCCAATCTACATGATATTATTATACTGGTTAGTAAGTCGTTTTATACTTAGTGTTTAATTGAGCATTTTTTTAAACTACATATTAATAAAATATGGGAGACTATCTGCCTACCCCGCGAAGAGTATAGCGTATAGATAAATAGAGTTAAATGTTAAATTAAATGTATACAAACAATTTAATTTTTTTCCCATTTATAGGGTAAATTTTATTTCCAAGCAACATTTTCTGTAAGCTTGTGTGAGTGTCACCGAGTATAAAGACGAGTAGTTTACACCTACATTAATATTGGTTCGGCTTCGCGGGCTCGTACGTATAACTGAGCGACTCTCAGTCTATGCGTTATAAGTCTATGGTCAAGCCTTTATTCCCGAAGGAATAGACAGCGGCATATTATTATATGCCCACATTTCACCTTTTTAAGAATTTGTCCCATGTAGTAGGCGATGAGCCGTATTGCGGTGTTGAGATGGACAGTGGACAAGCGCAGTTTGTGACTGCCCGCTGTTGAAATTTTTCATGCCGCCTAAAAAGGCCTTTAACTAGGCTTAACGACTGCTATTTTACTGGCAACCGGGATCAACTGCTTAACGTGCCTTCCGAAGCACGAAAACGCTCAAATGAATGTCACAAAGTGGTCACATGGATGGTCACCCATCCAAGGACTGGCTATAGTAAATGATGTTTACTGCAGTGATCGTTTACAGAACACTGAGTCCGCGGGGCCCCGAGCGCAATTCTAATAATCCGTATGTGTAATTCAAGTTTTTAGATTAGATTAGATTAAACTTTATTGCACACCAATACAAAAATATACATATTAAGAGATTAAAGTAGTAAAAATGTACAGAGTGCGGCCTTATCGCTAAAAAGCAATCTCTTACAGGCAACCAAAAAGCAATAAAGGTTTTTAATCAATTATTTTGCCCTTAAACCTTAAATCCTTATCTAAGAAAATCTTTCTCAGTTTATGCACATTTTCTACCATAAAAATATAATACTCATACTGATAAAAATACTCGACATGCTTAAAATTTTGTTGCGTCATGGTACCACGACATGAAATTTCTCTTAGCCGATGTGATTAATCACCAACAATTAATAGCAGTTGAAAAATATCATAATATTAAAAGGGTTTGTAGGTCAGAAGGTATATAATCACTCTTGGGAATGTCGCGGGACACGTTTCAGCACATTTTTAACCGAAATTAAAGGAAAAATGGAGATCGTTTCAGGATCGCGTAGGGTAAAACTGAGAATAGATTTCAAAGATGTGACCAGTGGTCTCATTCTTATAATGAGTATTGGTTTTTTAAGGGTTCCGTAGCCAAATGGCAAAAACCGAAACCCTAATAGATTCGTCATGTCTGTCTGTCTGTCCGTCTGTCTGTCCGTCCGTATGCCACAGCCACTTTTCTCCGAAACTATAAGGCCTATGCTGTTGAAACTTGGTAAGTAGATGTATTCTGTGAACAGCATTAAGATTCTTATATAAAACTAAAAAAAAAACAGTAAATTTAGGGTGTCCCCCATATTCAGAACTAAAACTCAAAAAATATTTTTTATCAAACCCATGCGTGTGGGGTATCTATAGATGGGTTTTCAAAAATGCTGTTAAAGTTACTAAAATTATTTTTTTGTAAAGTGAATAGTTTGTGCAAGTGACACTTCCAGAGTGGAAAAATGTGTCCTCCCCCCTCTAACTTCTAAACTAAGAGAATTATAATTCAAAAAAAACTATATGATGTACATTGCTATAAAACTACCAACGAAAATTGGTTTGAACGAGATTGAGTTGGTTGTTTCTTTTGTAATACCTACGTCAGAAACTGCAATTCTCACCTAGAAAAATCACTACCACTGTGAACGTATTAAAACATCAATGAAAGTTACAACAAACTACAAGAACTTTTATATTATGTTACTTGCTGCTACGATACCCTTCATGAGCAAGTCCAACTCGCACTTGGCCGGTTTTTCTTTTGTACTACAGATATTTTATACACGCAAGTGTAACACTATTTACAAAAATATGTAACACTATAGCAGATTCTGATGTTACATTTGCGCTTCCGATCGAAAAAAGTACTTTGTCGAAACGTATAGGCTTATGTGTTTATAATGATATGTCACTCTCTAATAGTTCTGAATATTGGTTTTAATTGGAGTCAAGGCTAACAAAGCTCATGGTCCATAGTTAACAATTTCAGCTGACATAAATTTTTGAACCACTTAGTTATGGAAAAACAATGACCTTCATTATGAATGTTTAATTTTCCAATTATACATATTTCATGAGTGCTAGTTTGTCTTTTCACATTGTAAGAAAGTATTGATGTGAAGAGTACCAAGGGCTACTTTTCAAACCGAAAACATCTTATTTACACTGGAAACGACTGCTATGGTCAGATTTCACCGCAAAACTCTTTAACGGCGGCATTAAATTGGATCAAGTTGCAACTGTAATATTTATTGTCTGGAAAAGGATTTTAACAAAAGGAAAATTTTAAATGGAAAGTCTTGCGAGACCGGAAAGTGCCATGCAACAATTATCTTCTCTTCCTCTCTCTTCTCTGGAGATTGAGGATAGTAGAAAAGAGAAGCAAAGTCTTAGATGAAAACGAGGATTTTGGTATGATTTCCAGTCTAAGTGGCAATAGATGAATACGGTTACTGGTAAAACCATATAGATTTCTATCTACAAATCATTTTGAACTCCATGTCTGCCGGCCATGTATTACTTATAGATATACTTAATACTCATGTGTAAAGTTATCAATGGTCTTTTTGAGAACATTTTTGTTCAATACAAGCCTCTTTACAGTTCACTTGGTCTAAGCCTTTCCTGTTCCGTCGTCTGGAAAAGAGAAACATTCTCTGCAAATACGTGATCACAGAGATCAGTGAAGGTGAAGCTGCTGTTGTTTCGCATTCATGCGAAAATATTTCAAATGGTGCCTCTATGTGAGATACATTCAACATATAAATGTTCTGTATGAAATTTGGCTTTTTCAGAATTATTGTGTGTAACTGTGGTCCGTTTTCTGAACAGATTATTGGGCGCCAGCTGTGAGGGTATCGCCCGTTGAGAGACCACTCCATTCCTAGTTTCATTTTTGTATTGGTTGCCTCTAATAAATATTATAGTGCTTCTTATCAGATAATGAGGCTATCACCTTTATTGCTATTCATTTGTATAATTTATGCCTCAACTGGCAGTGTCCTTAACTGTTAAAGGGGTAACTGCTGCCAGCGGTTATTTATTTATATTTCGGTACTTCTCACTGGTCACTGAGTTACTGTTGCTATTCATTTGTATATTGATGGCCTCAATGATGTATTGCTCTCGCCCGCTAGTGAGGTAATTATTGCTAGCTGCTATAAATGTGAATTTTGGTTGCTTGAATGATTCTTCGTGAATGTGGCACCATTGTTCGCTGCAATTCATTTCTATATTGATCATCTAAAAGATGCAGTGTTTCTCAGCCATCAATGAGGCTACTTTTGCTATTCATTCAATCGCCAAGCCACCAATTAATGAGGTACCATTTTCAACTGCGTAGCATTGCAGTTATTCTCGCTCGTCAATGATGCTACTGCTGATATTCATTAGAACATTGTTGCATCAGTGATGTAGTGCTTCTCGCCTGTTAATGGGGTATCATTGTTGAGTGCGATTCATTTGTATATTGGTTGCTTTAATGATGAAGTGCTTCTCACCCTTCACTGAGACTATTGTTGTTTTTCATTTATATATTGTTTTGTTTGCTTCAGTGATGTAGTGCATCCCGTTGGCGGGGTTTCCACTGTTGGCTGCAATTCATATGTGTAATGTTTCTCCCAATTTTCTGTGTTACTCATATTTTATTGAGTTTACCAATGCTGGTTGTAATTTATTCGATTATAGGCAACTGCTTTGATTAGGTATACAGTGTTCTTCATTTGAATATTAGGCTACTGGTGCAAGATGCTATTAAATTATCATTGGTGACCTCAACTTTCAGTTCTCATTTTCCGTTAATTTGACTACCACTGCTGAATGCCATTTATTTTTGTATTGGTTTGCCAGTTTTTTTTTAAACATAATGTATTTGCTTCGCATGATCATCTACATTCTTATATTATACGCTTTGAATGGAACCGGAATGAACGTCGGTTTGCATCGTATTTTTCGTTTTGTGTTAAGTTATTGAAATATAGATATGGTTTGTTGATGAAAACTTTTTGTGGAAAATTTGTTTAAAGTTGGTTGATTTAATTGTTTGCTGTTTTTCCTTACTTTTGGATTGAAAGTTTATCAAAGCCGAATTGTGCTTGAGTCGTTGTAATTTATTTACAAAATTGTGAGAATCATTTTGTTTATAGCTCAGTTAGTATTATTCGTTTTGTGTTTGTAGGCAGTTTTCAAGTAAGGGTTTGAGAAACCCCCGAATCTGGGACGGATCAGTGAAAGTGTAATGAATCGACTATGTTATATCAACCATGTAAGACCATAGAGTAGTACCAGCAAGGGTAGAAAACAAACAGGGGAAAGGGAGGGCCCGTGATTTACTCACTGGCCCACCCAGGTGCCTTATCTGTTCTGGCACGGAGCCAAAGCCGTATATCGAATTTTGTCACACACCCTGGAACTGTTGCTTGACTTTACTGTGTCTTTTCTAGCTCATGTGCTTACTGCGAACGTGTTGCACACATGCCTAGGCATTATTTAAATTCTTAGATAAGAAATTTAATATGAAAATTTTAAAAAGGTTGACATTTTTTAAATTTATATTTTTTTAAATAAATTTGTTATTTTTTATACTGGAATTGCGATAAATTTAAAGAAAACAATCCAATAATCGCATACGCATGGCTTACATTAAAGCTCTCAATAAATTCGCAAAGTAATTATGGCGCCAATCGCAACAAGCTTCAAACTTAGCCTAAAGTTTGTAAAGTTATGAGTTTTCAAACGACGTTCGGATCTTGTAGACAGTGGCGACGTAGAGCGGCCGCTGATGGTGACCAGGTGCTGTTTCGGCTGTGGAGTGGATGCTTACCATTGTAGAGGAGCGTGGGCTCTGGGTCTCTGGGCGAGGGCCCCGGGGCCGTGGCGGCGGGCGCGGGGCTCCGGCCGCGCCCCTCGCCGACCACGTCGATCTCCTCGTCCGACTCGTCCCCGAGCTCCGCCGCGGGGGCCACCTTCCACTTCTTGGCCATGAGGCAGCGCGGCATGGCGGCGCCCGCATCGGCCTCAGCGCGGCCGCATCAGCGAGAGACAGACGAACAGAGAAAAAGAGAGAAAAAGAGAAAGAGCGGCGCCCCGGGCGAGCGGCTAGCGAGTGATCGCGCGCGTCCTCTTGCGGTAGTGTGGACCTGGTGTGGGGGCGGTTGCTTATATAGATCGCAGGGTGTTGCGCGCGCCGCGGCTTCGATCGATGGGGGCTGCACAACGCCGCACAAACTTTGCAAGTCGCGCCAACTTGGAGCGACACTTGACGGGGCGAGCACCGAACCCCACTCGCGAGCAACCAGTGGACGGTCGCGAGTACGCGCGACGTGCTCCATTACGTAGCTGTAGATAAGCTCACTTCTGCACCGCCGCCGTCCCCGTACCACACCGATCGTTCAAATAGCTATGCGGGATCGATTAATTTGTTTACTTTTCTTAGAAATTGTTTAGAAACTTCAAAAAAGTTCAACAACTTTTTAAATTTCTTGAAATATTACTGAAAAATATCAATGAATGATTATTTAATCTACATAACTCTTTCAAAGTTTATTCCAGATCAAAACAGTTTTAAACTTATGGAATTCGAAACTTTTTCAACTTTAATGAAAAGTTTTCAATGAATTGGGTAAAAATTATTTCCTTTTGAAAATTATTCAAACTTTTGTAAATATTTAATACATTAGAACTTTTTTTAAAATAAGCTGATTATATTTCCAACTTTATTATCTACCCACTACTAGATGATGCAAGCGGCCTTGCCCGTGTGTAATCTTGTTCCCGTTCTCGCTTCCCATGGGAACTTAGTATGGTCTATTTCCGACTATAATCAATTCTTGTAGGTACCAAATTTTAGTCAGAACCCGTTACAAACATCCACATAAATGACACTCACAATCAAATCATTTTCACATTTATTAAGTTTATAAAAGTTTGATACACCTTGATCTTTCCTTTTTTCCGATATCATAGAAAGGTTTTAAAAGTCTATTTTTTAAACGATTGCATGTGTCGCTTTTCTCTCTACTTCATCAATATGTACCAACAGAATATTGAAACATCTTTTTATAAGATACTTGATTCTATCCACACTTGTATTTCACATAGCTAGGTTAAGTTAATAAAGGCCGACGTATATTGTAACGGAGACTAAGATGAATGACTCGCGGGTATTCCCCGGCTCCCCGGGGGCCTATGGGCCGACAGGCCACCCATATAACTCGGTTACTCTTGATTGAGCTTTCTATCCAAACTAATATTATAAAGCTGCAGATTTTTTTAGTTTGTTTGATCGTTTGAACGCTAGGATCTCAGGAACAACTGGTTGGAATTAAAAAAATCTTTAACAGTTTGATAGTTCATTTATCGAGGATGGCTATAGGCTATATATCATTAGTCAAAAACGCGGAGGCGTGAGCGGAGCAGTAATGATAAATGTTTCAGAAAACGGGGGAAAATTTATTCCATTTGAAAGCTTCCGTTGCGTGTGCTGCTTAATTGGTTAAAGTTATGCAAAAATGATGTACGACAAAATTGTTCCTCTTAAAAACTTCTAAAAAAAGTTTGCAACAGCATATGTCTATCTTTTAGGGGTGGTTCACAATACTGCCGACCTATCCCGCAAATGAAATTATACTTAAATATAATGCGACGGGAATACACGCGACAAGAAACCGCTCTTTCTCACGTAGTAATGAATATTGACCACGTGAACCTACGGGAGTAAATGCAACGCAACGGGAGTAAATGCGATGGGAATGGATGATATAATCTCTTTTATGCGACGCAAACGAAGTTGCTCGGGTCAGCTAGGTGCATTTATTTGGCTGCTATCCGATCTTATGTCTTCATTACTAAACGTATTTTTTCATCTTGTCATAAGTGCGAAAGTTGGTGTATGTAGATGTTATGATGTTACTCTTTCACCTTCTAACCGCTAAACGGATCTGGCTGAAATTCGGTACAAGGATAGTCCATGGTTGGGGCTCTGAATTCAAATCATGTTTATATCAGCACCGCGCATGTATGTCGTATGGATGCAATATAGCTTATTTAAAATATCGATATTGGCTTATCGATATTTTTCAAAATAAAATATCGATCTTGAAAATACAGATAGGCATTTTAAGACATATAGATCTTGGTACCCAAATCTTTTATGTAAAATATTCAATGAATTATACCCTTGATTGAGGTATCGTTCATTGAATATCGCGCATAAAGAAATTATCTCACGCTCATGAATATAACGTCGATATTTTTTATTCCAATATCGATACTAAAATATCGATATTTCGTTTGCATCCCTAGTCGTAGCTCCGTTGACTCAGTGTTCTATAAACTTTCACTTTTTCTACGTTACTTTTGCTCTGGCTGGTTCTTGAAAATCAAAACTTCTCCTTGAAACCTTCAGCAGGGCAGTCGCTACACTTACCACTGTGCCAATGTACCGGTCAATTCGACAGAAAGCTCTGACAGACAAACATATACATGAGCTGTTAAAATCTCTTTCAAATATTACATTTTGATTTTAAATTCAATGAAAAGTATACTCTACTAGCTTATAAAAATACCCAAACGAAATACTATTCATTGTACGAAAATAAACCTGTTGGATTCACATTTAAAATAGGTTTTGTACTAGAAAAGTTTAGTACAACTAAACCACATAGTACAAAACTTTAGCTTTTGTAGTTTAATTCATCAAAAGCTTGAGGTCAATTTATATTGGGTTTTAAAGTTAAATTAACATTTATGTACTCAATCAATCAATACATATAATAAAATCGTAACAGGTCGCTGTCTGTACATGGAAGAAAAATAAGAAAAAATATTATAGGGGGCTTTATGAGCCTGAGGTGAGGTTTGCTCCACTTAATATTTAGCGTTTATTTCATTTCAATCGGTTTACAAATAAAAAAGTTTTAATACTTTTAATAATCAGATATGTTTTAAATTGTTTTAAAATAGACTTAATCTTGAAGCTCTTTTATAATTAAGTAAACAGGGCAGTTTCACACGCTGCTTGGTGAGTCTGATGAAGAAATACTTCTCCTTTCATACACCTTATGTGACGTAAACGAAGTTGCGGGGTCAGCTAGTTCTGAATAATTTCATTACATACATGCATGCATAGAAATATAACGGTATGAGTATTAGTTGTCTAGATCCCCACATTACATGGTCCTCCCAAGGACGATTAAGGTCAAATTCTGACGTCTGGTCACCCTCTTTGGAGCGCTGGAAAGAAAACCGTTACCACTTTGTTATATTTCATTTGCGAGCGTTTGCGTGCTACAGACTGCTCGTTAAGCCATCGGTTCTGGTTGTTACTAACAACATGGCCGTCGTTTGAAAAATTCAACAGACGGGTGACACAAGCATTTCGACACTTCCTATTACGTGGGACAACTAACTATAAGGTGAATCATGAGCGTATTACTATTCCTCTGCCTACCCCTACGGGTGTACATTTTCTTATACGACTTCGTACGCGTGAAAATTATTAATGCCTATTCGATTGGTCTCTGCTTAGCCCCTAGGATATGTAGCGTGATAATATATATAGCCTATTTGATGACCCTACCCCTAGTTAATATTTGTGCAAAATTTTAATCAAATCTATGGAGTACTTTTTGAGATCCTTCCGGACAAAGCAAAGCAAACAGACAAACAGACAAAAAAATTTCTAACTATATTTTCGGCTTCGGTATCTTATTTTGAAGACCCAGCGAGTATTTTTTTTGAATATTTCCAACGTACAGTTTGGTCTTTTCTATCATTTTATTATATGTATAGATTAAAAGAGTTACTTCATAATAAATAGACATCCAAATCTGCGTTCACTTGTTGCTGAACTACACGATACCTATATTAAACCCTGAATTCCCATCTTAAACCTAGAAAACTACCTATGCATTCTATTAATACTAAAGTAGTTTTGTTAGCGATCGACGCAGTTTCTTTGCGCTCGCCCTCTGGTCTGGTTGTAACTTAAATAAAGATACCTACGTGCCAACTGCCAACACCCGATGCCGCGAGCCAAGATTTATAAAGAACTAGCTTTTGCTCGTGGCTAATACTGATAATAAAGAGTTTGTTTCTTTCTTTGCCCTATTTTCACGTCTTAAAGAATCTATGAATTAACAAGTTTTATAAATTATACATACATAAATACATATGGTCACGCCTTTATCCTCGAAGGGGTAGGCAGAGGCGTTTCATATGCCCACATTTCACCTTTTAAGAATTTGTCCCACGTAATAGGTAGTGAGCCGTATTGCCGTGTTGATATGGATAGGCGCAGATTGACACGGCCCGATGTTGAATTTCTTTTTAAGCCGCCCATAAAGGCCTTCAACTTGGCTTAATGACTGCCATTGAACTGGCAACTGGTGTCTTCCGAAGCACGGAAACGCTCGCAAATAAATGTCACAAAGTGGTCATGAGGTGGTCACCAGCTATGTAAATGTTGCTTACTGCAGTGATCGTTTACAGAACACTAAGTCCGCGGAGCCACGAGCGCTTAAATTTTAGTTCTGGAAATATAGTTGTTATCCCTACAAAATATCTTGATCCCACGGGAAAGCAAGTTTTCTAAGAAGGATTTAAATCAATGGTCAACAACTTACGGCCACGTCCCAAAGGCCTGCAAAGTTTACTGAACTATTACGGCATTTGTAATTCTCTACCGTAATTGATTAGTTTGTCTATCCGTTCTATACTGTACTAATTCGATAGTAGTGATATCGTGATGAAACCAAACAAGTACTCGTAAATAATTTCGTATAGGTGGTTTTAGTACCGACTCATACCCACACATATTACCACGATATATATTATCTACAATTCTAATGAATCTTATGACTTCTACCGCGAAGTAATAGTATCCATGAGAATTTCCATAAAATAAAAGAAGGTATAACTACAATGCGTTCAAGGTAAGAGCAAACTGTGCTAATATGAGAACAGCTTCTAGAGTGTCCTACACATGCAAATAACAATGCGTCTTCTGAGACATATTATCATCTATGCTCTCAAAACGAGCGGATTTACCTAATTATTATGACAAACGCCATACTCCGCAGCGGTTCCAAGGTCAATTCGCTGTTTTCTCTATGTGAGCCAGTAATTTCATTATAAATGACCAATTCTTTCATGCAAACCACCACACTGTCAATACCAATGACATTATTACTGATTTGAACGTAGAATATAACAATTTCATTTTTAAGGGAAAAAATACTCTAAAGTGGATATTACAATAGGCAGCTAGTTCTTGCACCTCAAACATTTTTATATTGTTATTACACATCTGTAATTTAATTACCTGCTCCTGTCCATATCAACACGGCAATACGGCTCACCACCTATTACGTGGGACAAATCTAAAAAGGTGAAATGTGGGCATATAATATGCCTCTGCCTACCCCTGGTATAAAAGCCGTGAACATATGTATGTCATTTAATTCAAACTATGACTCAATCTGCACACGATTTTATTCAAGTTACGCAACTTAATAAGTGTAAGAAAATTCATGAAATTCGGAAATGTCTCAAGATGAAAAGGAAATGAGAACACAAAATTTTCCGGTAAGGGATGATTACTTGGCTGTCTTTTGCCCGAGGGATCAACTACGTCCCTGATTAATAGTTCGGCCCTTTACAAGTGCCAGTAGCTCTGTGACATAGGAATACGCCTCGAGAGCATCTACTATAATTTACAAAGGTACCTACTCTTGAATTTGTGTGTTGAAGAAACTCCGAAGATATTTTTAAATTTCAGAAAATATTAATATTCAAGGATATTTTTAAGCAATGCTATCTGATCCCAAAGTAAGCTAGATACAACCTGCTTGTGTTATAGATATCAGACAACGGACATTATTACATATTTACGGTTTTACTTTCAAAATTTTATAGCCTTTTTAAGCTATTGCATAGCTTCTATCGCGGGCCTTGCGTGGAGACCGAATCCAGAAATTGTGTCACGAAAACGAATCACACTCTCGGCTACCTTCGGCCACGTTCGTGTATCTCGCACTTCATACATTTTTTGTTTACGTCAATTATGAACGTCGTTATAAATTATGTCAAATAATCCAAAAATTGATCTTGTACCCAGAATCGATCTTGGCGTACCGATCCGCGTCTTAACTACTCGACCAAAGTTGAATTAAGAGTTCTGGTCGAATTTAGAGTTCTAGTCTTTCCATTTCTTTATTTTCTCGATGACGACTCGATGACAGCTCCTGTGAAAACTTGAACCAGCGTCTTTTTTACATAATGTATGCATTTATTTTATAAAATATGACACTTACGCACGTACAAGGTTATACCTGACTCTTAGAAACTGATAGGGATTGAGATATCGATAAACGTAACACGATAATAGATTCGATATTTTTTTACAAATTATAAGAAACGTAAACTACTGACGGATACTTTTGTACACATTTATTAACTACTAGATGACGTGCGCGGCTTCGCCCGCGTGAAATTCGGTACCCGTTCCCGCTTCCCGTGGGAACATATTCCCGGGATGAAAAGTAACCTATGTGTTATTCCAGACTATAAGCTATCTCTGAACCAAATTTTAGCCCAATCCGTTTAGCCGTTAGAGCGTGATTGAGTAACAAACATCCAAACATCTTCACAAACTTTCACATTTATAATATTAGTAGGACTATTATACTACTATTATATTTCATTACAAGATGTTACATGTGTTAATTCTTGATTGATAATGCCACTTCTTTAAAATTTTTGATTTGTCTTTTGATTTGTGTCTATATTAGTTCTATAGCATTGTACTGGCAATGATTCGGCGGAACTCGAAGAACCCAATGACCACATTCGGCAGCTATTTCGTCGATAACATATCTTTTAGGGAGGCTTTTTCTCGATATTAAAATAGTCACAGAATAATTAGAACGCTTTTAATAAAGTATTTGTCTTTTTGTTGTATTTGTCTTTGTTCAAAATACAATAAATATATTTGCCATCGATATCAAGACTTATTTGGTCACAACACTACAATTTTCAAATTAGAACTGTCATCGAGAAAATATAGAAATGGAAATAGTAATGTGAAATGACAATTTCGATGCTGTCAATTACATTAGTTGCTGTCAATTTACTTCGTCTAAATAAAAATTCGACTAGGTGTATAGGTATTCATCATCTATGTACAACAGTGAACTGTACTCGTATAATTTGTGTAAAAAGTGTTTTAAATATGAATAAACAAAGTGCATTTATTAATGAAGAAAGTCACGAAAAATAGTGAAAGAAAATGAGTGAGTACTCTATATACATACATACATTTTATTATTATTATCACCAATGCAGTATTATTTTGTGTTTTGTTAATTTATGTATAATACTGCTATAAAGATAACCAAACCCGGGAGTACGTTCCCATGGGAAGCGGGAAGAAAATTTCACGCTGACGTAGCCGCGAGCGCCATCTATCCCATACCTATGTACTTTAAACGTGTCATAAAAGTCACAACATTATCATACATGCATATTTCAAAGAATGTCTATTATTACCATAAAATTTGTAAAAATAGTTTTTAAGTAGATAAGAAGAAACCTATTGTTTTATCTTTTAACTAGCTGACCCTCGCAACTTTGTTTACGTCACACAAGGTCTATGAAATTAGAGGTATTTATTAATCATACTCATCAAGTAGCGTGTGAATCTGCCCTGTTTGCTTAATCAAAATAGAGCTTAATGGTTAAAGCTATTCCTCAGTATTGAATTTTCCTCAGTATAAACAATTTACATACAAACACCGGCGTGTTAGAATTTTATTACATGTATCAATGTAGTAGACGTAACGTGTATAAAATGACATCAATCAAATGTCATCAATATTCTGAAAAAGAAATTAAAAATAAGAGTTCACAAACTCTTTTGAAAACACATACTGTACCTACCTTAGAGGATCGTTATGAAGATAACAGGATAGTTAACAACCATCCATAGAAAATAGATGGTATAATGCTGAATACCGCAAAGAACAATCGGCGCGGCATAGAATGGGGCCTATACCTGATATCCTGGAGGATTTAAATGATGCCGATGTCCTGTGCCTGCTGAGGCACACACACGCCGTCATGCATGTCTGCAGGACAACTTGCAGGACAACGAGCAGGATGAGGCAGCGAATGGCTGGACTGAAATTAAAATCGACAGACGCAAGAGATGTGGTGGAGGCACTAATTCACGTACCTCGGGAGTGTCGTGTCAGAAACTGATGGGATAGAAGAGTACCCTACATCATTTCGAGTCTCGCCAAGGCTAGAACAACCTTTACACAGCTGCGCCCCGTAGGCAGTTGCGAAAATGGACACGAAGAGTGAAACTCAAAACAAAGTAAACGTTAAAACTGTACTGCTAATACGGATGCGAGACATGGAAGGTCACTAAAGACATTTCGCACCAGCTACCAGCTATAAGTCTTCGTCAAACGCTGCCTCCAATGGATCCTCGGTACATACGGGCCCGAGAACATCACGAACGTAAGACTATTGGAACGCTGCAGTGAGACCCCTATCCACCAACAGATCAAACGTCGGAAGTGTAGCTGCTGCGCTGGATTGGACACACGCTGCAAAGGGACCATGATCACATCATACCAAGGCAAGCCTTACTGAAACTACTGGTAGGGTTTCAAAAACTGTTCGATAGTAAGTAGGTAGGTAGGTATTTATTGATAGTGGCTATAGGCTACATAACATAATGCTAAGATTAATAGGAGAGGTGCAGCAATGAGGAATGTTTCGAAAACGTAAAACATTTAATCGTTATAAGAGTATCCGTTGCGCCTCTGCGTAAATGGTTGAAGTTACATCAAAAATTTATTACAAAATAATTGTTCTTCTCAAAAAGTTCTAAAACAAAGCATGTAGCTTCTATCGCGGGCCTTGCGTGGAGACCGAATCCAGAAATTGTGTCACGAAAATAAATCACACTCTCGGCTACCTTCGGCCACGCTCGGCCACGTTCGTGTATCTCGCACTTCATATACCAACGTGTACACGTGAGCGTTTGCATGCATAACGTGTACCTATGTACGTGTATATGAAGTGAAGTAGGGTGAAGTGGGGTGGGCTGAGGTGTGTAGGGTGGGGTGAAGTGAAGTGGGGTGTGGTGAGGTGAATTGGTGTGGGGTGGGGTGAGGTTAGGTGGAGTGGAATTTTGGCCTTTTGGACTTTGGCCTTTGGGACTTTTGGACTCTTGGCCTTTTGGACTTTAGTCCAAAAGTCCAAAAGTCCAAAAGTCCAAAAGTCCAAAAGTCCAAAAGTCCAAAAGTCCAAAAGTCCAAAAGTCCAAAAGTCCAAAAGTCCTAAAGTCCAAAAGTCCAATAGTACAAAAGTCCAAAAGTCCAAAAGGCCAAAAGTCCAAAAGTCCAAAAGTCCAAAAGTCCAAAAATCCAAAAGTCCAAAAGGCCAATAGGCCAAAAGTCCAAAAGCCCAAATGTCCACAGTCAAGTAGGTAGGTACTTGGTACTTTACTTTGTTGAACATAGGCCTTAAAATCGTACTAATATTATAAATGCGAAAGTTTGTGAGTGTGGATGTTTGTTACTCTTTCACGCTCAAACCGCTGAACTGATCGGGCTGAAATTTGGTACAGAGATACATTATAGTCTGGAATAACACTTAGGCTACCTTTTATCCCGGGAATAACTTCCCGCGGTAACAAATTTTACGCGGGCGAAGCTGCGGGCATCAGCTAGTATTCTTATATAGAAATAATTATAGTTGGTAAAAATGCTATGTAATAGCTTTACCGCGGCAGTCCCCGAGTGCCACACGTCTTTTTTTTTGTTTAACGTGAGGGAAAATCCTCATGGATGTTATGCCGGACTCCTACCGACTAAAAAACCTCACGTCACGCCCAACAGCCTGTGGTTGGGAGCCCCGGGGAAAAATTTTATAGCCTATCAAAAAATGTATTATAATACTCTGAGGCAAATATTAATGGATAACACAAATCCCGTGGTGTGAGTCACACCCATGACCTCATGATCTGCATTCACACTTTATGACCTATGAATCAATAAGACCAGCACGATATCTGAGAAATATGTGAAGAATTGTGTACAGTTTAAAAGAGCATCTACTTATAAAGAACACAAAACAATTTCACCAAATTTGAATCAAATCGAATGTAAAAAGACTTAACAACAAAGTTTTCTTATTTTCCTATAAAAAATCAGTGAACATTTAATGTGAAGTTTAATAAATCGGTTGTGAAATGACACAGGTAAACAAATATGCAAAGAAATTCAAAAGCTCGAAATGGACTAAAACTTGGTCAATGATAACACTGTGGGAAATTTTCACACAACGAGATCTAGCCCAAATTAAGCTAATATAAGCTTGTGTTATTGGATGTGGACGACTGATATACATACTTATATATTTCTAAATACATTCAAATATACAAAGAAATACCCAAACTCAAAGATAACAATTTCGGATAACACAAATAATTGGTCCGACCCGGGAATCGAAAACATGACCTCATAATGATTCTATATGGCAAGCTTTCAAGATACCTACGTGTTTTTTTCCCGACTGTACGACTCAAAGGAGGGATAGGTGTTACTCAATCAATTTTGTTGCTCTCACAATATGTGTTAGATTCTTTTGTTGATTTCTAGCCCTTCTCTATAAAATAGATTGCAGAGAGGCTTATGGCTAGAATTGTGTCTGTAGTCTGTGACTCTGTTGCATTAAATAACGTCACTAGGTCACGTGGATTATCTGTTCAAAGTTTGAAAAAGAGTGTGTGCGTGTAACATTTACGCGCGATTGAAGTAAAACTTCTTTGCCATTGACGGCATCAAATGTTATATTAATATCATTCATTCCAATTTTGAATAGCGGAAACTACGTTTCCACTATTCAAAATTCAAATAGTAAGCGTTACTTTCGTCAAAAAAGAAATCTGAGTTACCCCTAGTCGCGCCTAAAGAAGTTTTTTTTGAATAAAACAAAAATGACATCGTCAATCGGATTGAACTTTCACATTCACAATATACGTTAGAGGGGCAGTCGGGACTTCTTGTCTTGCGACCGTAGGTACAGACTTGAACATTATTGAATACTAGCTGTGCCCCCCGGCTTCGCCCGGGATATACTTCGATAAACTTATATCTTCTATTTATCCCAATAGGGCTGGAATTTCGAAAATAGATTGATGATTGAGTGTTTTCCAATTTTACACCCTTCGGGGTAGATTTTCGAAAAATCCCGAAACACGTGTTCATTTAGTTTTATTTAATACGAAATTTAAAGTAGACAGTTTTCTTTGGAAATGAATAATTTCCCATAGAAACTTACATCCCCTGTTTTACCCCTTTATTGACAAACTTATGCAAATCCCTAAATCACGAGTCTATTGTTTTGTAATGAGAAATACGTGTATGTAATTTCATGCTGCTAACATAAAAAAAACCGGTCAAGTGCGAGTTGGACTCGCCCATGAAGGGTTTCGTAGCAGCAAGTAACATAATATAAAATTCGTTGTAACTTGTGGTAGTGATTTTTATAACCGAAAATTGCGGTTTATGACGTATTAAAAAAAAGTACCAGCTCTATCTCGTTCAAACCAATTTTCGTTGGTAGTTTTTATGGCAATGTACATCATATAATTTTTTTAGATTTATCATTTTCTTAGTTTAGAAGTTAGAGGGGGGGGGCACACATTTTTACACTTTGGAAGTGTCTCTTGTTCAAACTATTCATTTTAGGAAAACATGATGTTAGGAACCTCAATAATATTTTTGAAGACCTATCTATAAATACCCCACACGTTTGAGTTTGATGAAAAAAAAAATTTTGCGTATCAGTTCTGAGTATGGGGACCCCCAAAATTTACTACTTTTTTTCTAGTTTTATATAAGAATCTTAATGCGGTTCACAGAATACATCTAATTACCAAGTTTCAATAGCATAGGCCTTATAGTTTCGGAGAAAAATGGCTGTGACACACGGACGGACAGACAGACAGACATCAATCAATCAATCAATCAAATGAGCCTATCGCAGTCCACTGCTGGACGTAGGCCTCTCCTAATTTACGCCACAATCCACGGTCCTGCGCCTTACGCATCCAGTCCCAGCCTGCGACCTTTACCAGGTCGTCGGTCCATCTAGCGGGTGGACGTCCTACCCCACGTTTGCCGAGACGCGGTCTCCACTCTAGAACTCGTTTGCTCCATCGGCCGTCGGTTCTTCTGCAGATATGGCCGGCCCACTGCCACTTCAATGTACCTATTCTGCGAGCTATGTCGACCACTTTAGTTCTTTGCCGGATAGTCTCATTTCGGAGTCTATCCCTCAGAGACACCCCAAGCATAGCCCTTTCCATAGCCCGCTGCGCAACCTTTAGAGCTTTGACCAACCTCTCTGTAAGTGTCCACGTCTCGGCACCGTATGTCATAACAGGTAGAACGCACTGGTTGTAGACTTTGGTCTTCAGGCATTGCGGTAAAGGCGAATTGAAGACTCGACGCAGTTTGCGAAATGCTGCCCAGCCCAACCGTATCCTTCTGGCGATTTCCTTGTCCAGGTTCCCTTTCCCCAGTGTAATAACCTGCCCAAGGTAAGTATATTCCTGGACGACCTCTAGCCTCGATCCCTCGACGTATATTGGCCCCGGCGTAACGTGGTTATTAAACATAACCTTGGTTTTTTCCAAGTTCATGCCGAGTCCAACACGTCGAGACGCTCCGTTCAGGCTATGCAGCATTCCGCTTAGCTGTTCCAGCGTCTCCGCCACAATTACGATGTCATCGGCAAACCGAAGGTGCGAGATTTGCGTGCCGTTGATGTTCACGCCCCACCCTTCCCAGTCCAGTGTCTTAAAGATGTCCTCAAGCGCATTGGTGAAGAGTTTCGGGGATATCACATCACCCTGTCTTACACCTCTACGCAGTTCAATGGGACTGGTTTTTTGATTATCTAGCTGGATGGTCATGGTAGCGTTGTCGTAGAGACATCTCAACACCTCGATATATCGCCAATCTACACGACATCGCTGCAGAGCGTCCAGGACTGCCCAGGTTTCGACAGAGTCAAAGGCCTTCTCGTAGTCCACAAAAGCCAAACACAGCGGCTGATTGTACTCGTTTGTTTTCTGTACAATCTGCCGTACAGTATGGATGTGGTCCACGGTGCTGAAGCCTATTCGAAACCCGGCTTGCTCCTTTGGCTGAAACTCGTCGAGCCTAAGGGCGAGGCGGTTTGTGACTACTCTCGAGAACAACTTGTAAACATGGCTCAGGAGTGAGATGGGTCTGTAATTCCTCAGCAAGGTCTTATCACCTTTCTTGAAGAACAGAGCCACCGCACTCCCGCTCCACGCTTCAGGTGTTTGTCCCTGTTGGAGGACGGAATTAAACAAACTCGTCAGCTCGTTGAGGACCGGAGCTCCCCCCGCCTTCAGTAGTTCAGTTGTAATTCCGTCCTCCCCAGGGGACTTGTTGGTTTTTAGTTGCCCGAGAGCCGCCCTCACCTCGCCCTGGTCAATGTCCGGAATGTCCTCGGTATAGTGGCGCGATAGTGGGGCTCGGTGGTCACAATCAGTAGGACCCATCGGCCTTTTTGTCCGTGATGCATACAGGTCTCTGTAAAAGCTCTCAATTTCCTCGAGAATCTCGAACCTTGAGGTCAGGGTTCTGCCATCCGCTGTCTTCAGTTTCGTCAGACGGGGTCTTCCAAGCTGTTGGGCAAATACCTTGGTACCCCTGTTCTGCTCGATCGCTGCCTCGACGATACTGGTGTTATACCGTCTAAGGTCGCGTCGTATCAGCTTTCGGATTTTGAGATTTAGATCCCGCTGGTCTGACGAAGACGAGTGCGTAGATGGCGTTTCCCGTCTTATTCTCATAAGTTCGAGAGTCTCGGGCGAGAGCTTAGAGCACCTGTTATTGCTTTTTCCGGACAAAAACCTTCGGGACACTTGCTGTAGCGTCCTGACCACATTTTCGGCCTTATCGTGAATATTGCCAGTGGTTTCCAGCAGATCGAAACGATTTTGAAGTTCCAACTGGAACCTCTCAGCCCCTGAGGCTAACTGGAGCGCGGTAGGACGGAGAGTAGGCTTCATCATACGGGCCCTTTCAGCTCGGAAGTCCAAATTCAGAGATGCTCGCACAAGTCGGTGATCACCACCGGTATTGAACCTGTTAATCACAGAGACATCTCTGAATATACACTTCCTGTCCGTCATGATGAAGTCTATCTCGTTCCTTGTGACCTTGTCGGGGCTTCGCCAAGTCCATTTTCTGTGGGGCTTCTTCTTAAAGAAAGAGTTCATCAAGAAGAGCCCCTGAGACTCAAGAAAACTGACAAGCATATGGCCCCGGTCATTTCTGCGCCCCACACCAAAGGGACCGATCTTCGTTTCGCCGCGTTCTTGTACTCCCACTTTGGCATTGAAGTCCCCCATCACAACGCTGTAGTGAGTCTTGGCAGTACCATGTAGTGCTTTTGCTATGTCCTCGTACACGGTCTCAGCTGCCTCGACAGTGCTGCTCGAGGTCGGGGCATACACTTGTATCACCTTCAGGGTGAACTTGTTGGTGAGTCTCAGTATTAAGTATGCTACCCGAGCCGAAACACTGCTGATCTCCACAACGCTGCTAACGAGGTCCTTCTTCACCATAAAGCCGATCCCGCCCTCGGAAGAATGTCTTCCGTCACCTTCCCGAAAGTAAAACAGGTCGCCTGATGCAAGGGTTAGCGTGTCCTCCCCCTTTCTTCGGACCTCGCACAATCCCAGTATGTGCCAGTTAATACGACCTAGTTCTACCTCGAGTTCGGTGAGCCGCTCGTCCAGACATGACGAATCTATAAGGGTTCCGTTTTTGCCATTTGGCTACGAAACCCTAAAAATGGATGAGAGTAGAGTGACAAAGCAGATTTATGAGGCGAGAATGAATGGGCAAACTCGTAGGGACATTATAATGATGATGATGGTGATGATCATGATGATGATGATGATGATGACGATGGTGATGGTGATGATGGTCATTATAATGATGATGACGGTGTTGATCATGATGATGATGATGATGATGGTGATGGTGATGATGGTCATTATAATGATGATGGCGGTGATGATCATGATGATGATGATGATGGTGATGATGATCATCATAATGCTGATGAAAAACCCTAGATCTTGAGACTGTGCTAATAAGCCCAAACATGGAATATTTCATATAATTCTCAGAGAAGTGGAGTATCCCGCAGACTACCTGATGCATCTGCCAGTTCCAGGCCACTATGTCGTGAAAATACCATCAAAGTAAAAGTAGGTATACCACATGTGCGACGAATCGCACCAGTAAATTGTAGAGATATCCCTTCATCACTCAGAAATTGAGCTGATGATCTTCAAAATTTATAGCTAAGAACCATCCCCGTCACATCGGCTATCGAACAAAAAAAACGCATCGTAATAAATTGGTCCATTCATTGCGCCGTTACAATGCCACAGACAGACATACACATATACACACATGTGCGGATACAGAGGTCATACTTATAACACCCCTCGTTTTTCAGCGGGGGTTAAAAGTACATGCAGATGTATTTGCAAACTTGTGGAAATGATACGGAAGCATCACGCACTCTATAATATTCTTTTTCTACGTATTTAGTAGTGTATATTTATTAATAGTAACCATGTATTGTAATAAAGCCGATTACCTAAAACATAAAAGATTTTATAAATTGGTTAAGGACATTGACTTGGTATAACATGAATCTCTCCGTATCATTACACTTCATCGAAAACACTTCACCGAAAAACAATCCATAAACGTACAACAATATCGGTACACTCGTGTACAAATCTATACTAATATTATAAAGAGGAAAGATTTGATTGTTTGTTTGTTTGCATCGAATAGGCTCTGGAACTACTGGACCAATTTGAAAAATTCTTTTACTGTTGGGAAGCTACACTCTTCCCGGTGAACATAGGCTACTTTATTCCCGTATTCCCACAGGAACGGGAGCTATGCGGGTGAAACCACGTGACGTCCGCTAGTCTTACCTACTTTAATATTATAAATGCGAAAGTTTGTGAGTGTGGATGTTTGTTACTCTTACACGCTGTAACGGCTGGACGGATCTGGCTTAAATTTGATACAGGGGTAGATATAGGTCTGGAATAACACATAGGCTACTTTTTATCCCGGGAATAAGTTCCCACGTAAGCGGGAACGGGTCAAAACTATACGCGGGCGGAGCTGCGGGCGTCAGCTAGTTACAAAATAAATCTGAGCTAGGATTCGTTAGTAAATTCAACTTATTTGTACTTCAGTTTCAAGTGGGAATTCAGTTTGCACTTATAACTTTTTCCAATATTTTCATTTTAGAAGCGCTCGTAGTGCCGCTAACTCAGTTTCCTGCCAACAATCACTTTGTTAACCATCCTACGCTACAGCTAGGACTTGTGATGGGTGATGGGCGCTTTGTGACATTATTTGGTTGAAGCCACTTTAACCGTTTTGGCCCCTTGAGCTAATTTGTAATAAAAAATAAACGGCTCGAAAATTTCAGCAACTACAATCTGCGCCCACCTATTTCAACACGGCAATATGTAACCTATTTATAAAGTGGAACAAGGAAAATATACTATCTTCACGCCAAATCCCTTGCGGGGTAGGCAGAAAGAACCAAGCGCCACTCGGCACGGTCCATACACACCTCACTTGCTTCTTCAACTTTCATTTTTCTTTTCATGCATGCACGTCGGTTCCTTCGGCTCTGATACCACCTTCTGGCAACACACGATTAATATGGTCGTGGTAGGTGTGTCGTGGCCTTCACTGACTCCTACGTCCATCCTCTTTCGCGTTGTATAAAGGAAAATAAATAGTAAAATGTGTTTTCCTTTAGGAATAAAATCGCCAATATTTAAATGTGATACTAGCTTTTGCTCGCGGCTTCGTTCGCGACTATAACTAATAACCAATTGACTTTGACCTGTCCAATGCATAAGGCAACTACAAAATCCTAATAAGTACAATTATGATCAAGCTACAATAATTACTTTGAAAAGAGTTCAAAGAAATCGTCAAACTGTCGTGTTTCACCAACCAATTTTCTGTATAAGAATTCTTGATTGTATTCATTATTTATAGATATCA
The DNA here is from genome assembly GCA_933228765.1 of Miltochrista miniata. Classification (NCBI taxonomy): domain Eukaryota; kingdom Metazoa; phylum Arthropoda; class Insecta; order Lepidoptera; family Erebidae; genus Miltochrista; species Miltochrista miniata. Next base: position 32,480,391 of record OW121747.1, on the reverse strand, counting down.
TTGAGCTAGTGTTGAATTTAATATAAAACAGACTTATATTTGCAAATTTTTTGAACTTTGTTTATTAAAATATGTAATACTGTACAGTTGTTAAAAGAATAATAGTTGTATTTTAATTTTTAATTGAATGACAAAGATTGAGCCCGCGTGTGGGATGATATTGTTTATGAATGTACGTCAAATTGTCAACGTCAATCTGACTTTTAGGACGCTTCTGTGTTATTTTAAAAATACGTTCGGAAACCAGGCGGTGTGTAGTAGTTGTAGTTTTGGCTTCGATCAAGAATTAAACTTGATCGAAGAGTTTTGGTGTTTAATTTGATTCTATTTCTATAATTATTATTGTGTTTGCTTTCAAGTTTTGTGTGTCATGTTGGTTAGGAGCAGCACAATATAATGGTGTTTTTTTTTGTTCTGCTTTTGATTATTTCTGTTTTTTGTTTTTAGATTGTATTATTTAGTTAGATTCTTCGGAATTTTAACAATATTAATAGTTTCTGTGCACTCGTGCGTGGCGTGACATCGCGCGGGCGCCATCAGAATACCAGCGCTCCACATCCTCTGTCATTATCATTGGCTGAGGATGCGTAGCATCTATGCTGAGATGGCGACCCATTTAAGATGCGCACAGTTGTTGTATTTTTTTTTATTTTGTTGTACTTAAGTTATTGGTCTATTATGTGTAAACGTGCGTGTCATAAATAAAATGTATTTTCTTTCTTTCTTTCTTTTATTTTTACGTGTGGAAATTCCCATGGATGTTATACCGGATTCTTACCGACTACAACACATGTGCCCTACCGCTTCTTACGTTCGGAATTCCCGATCGTCCTTGGCTACCACTGCGGCCTCACCTAAGGGGTTCGGTTACTTTTCCACGTGTTTGGGGTTGTTCGGGTGCTCACCCGTTTTTTGGGGCGTGTGGCGTGTGTGACACTCTCACGTCACGCTGCCGTCTTATGTCTGCAAAGACGTTGTTCAGCCCCCTGCCGTCTTCATTGGCCTCCGTAACCGGGAGCCGCTAGTTTTGGGCAAATACAAGTCTATGGCGACCTCACCGCTGACTACGGAACTAGGGTGGAAGAGTGATATCTCCCTCCCTACCCACCGCCTCTGCCACGAGCATGACCTGCTCGCAGAAAGACGCGGTGGCGTCCCACTTACCGACCATGACTCGCAACATGGTCTCTGCAAGAATATTTCCAATAGTTTTTTGAAGATTCTTATAGAGAGATGTAATAAGATTTATCGTGCTATAATGTTTTTTATAACACTTAGGTGGCAGACAAGCATACGGCCCGCCAGATGGACTGGTGGCCACCGTAGCCCATTAAAGTTTGCAACACCGGAATCGCTAAACTCGCACTGCTGACCCTGCAAGAACCTTCTAGGACCCCCTTTGAAGGAGCCCGTACATAATATAAGCTAGCCCATACATAATAAGCATCAAAAGCTGCCGTGTATAAACTCCTCTACGGAATCGTTCAAATCAAATTTCGAACACTTTAAACGTCAGGAAAGGTAGAGAACTTGTGTGTGGTGATCGATGATATCTGTAGGCACTCTCCACGCTTTTTACAATAAAAAAAAGACGTGTGGCACTCGGGGACTGCCGCGGTAAAGCTATTACATAGCATTTTTTACCAACTATGCTAGTATAATTATTTCTATATAAGAATACTAGCTGATGCCCGCAGCTTCGTCCGCGTAAAATTTGTTACCGCGGGAAGTTATTGCCGGGAAAAAAGGTAGCCTATGTGTTATTCCAGACTATAATGTATCTCTGTACCAAATTTCAGCCCAATCCGTTCAGCGGTTTGAGCGTGAAAGAGTAACAAACATCCACACTCACAAACTTTCGCATTTATAATATTAGTAAGAAGTAAGATTTTAAGGCCTATGTTCAACAAAGAAAAGTACCAAGTACCTATTTGACTGTGGACATTTGGGCTTTTGGACTTTGGCCTTTGGGACTTTTGAACTTTTGGCCTTTTGGACTTTAGGACTTTAGGACTTTTGGACTTTTGAACTTTTGGACTTTTGGACTTTTGAAATTTTGGACTTTTGGACTTTTGGACTTTTGGACTTTTGGACTTTTGGACTTTTGGACTTTTGGACTTTTGGACTTTTGAAGACCCAAAAGTCCTCAAAGACCGAAAAGTCCCAAAAGTCCCAAAAGTCCCAAAAGTCCCAAAAGTCCCAAAAGTCCCAAAAGTCCCAATAGTCCCAAAAGTCCCAGAAGTCCCAAAAGTCCAAAAGTCCAAAAGGCCAAAAGTCCAAAATTTCAAAAGTCCAAAAGTCCAAAAGTTCAAAAGTCCAAAAGTCCAAAAGTCCTAAAGTCCTAAAGTCCAAAAGGACAAAAGTCCAAAAGTCCCAAAGGCCAAAGTCCAAAAGGCCAAAATTCCACTCCATCAACCTCACCCCACCCACCTCACACCAATTCATCTCACCACACCCCACTTCACTTCACCCCACCCTACACACCTCAGCCCACCCCACTTCACTTCATATACATAGGTACACGTTATGCAAACACTCACGTGTACACGTTGGTATAATATATGAAGTGCGAGATACACGAACGTGGCCGAGCGTGGCCGAAGGTAGCCGAGAGTGTGATTTATTTTCGTGACACAATTTCTGGATTCGGTCTCCACGCAAGGCCCGCGATAGAAGCTATGCAATAGCTTAATAGGTATTTTGTTTTAGAACTTTTTAAGAAGAACAATTATTTTGTAATAAATTATTTTTATGTAACTTCAACCATTTACGCAGAGGCGCAACGGATACTCTTATAACGATTAAATGTTTTCCGTTTTCGAAACATTCCTCATTGCTGCACCGCTCCTATTAATCTTAGCATTATGTTATGTAGCCTATAGCCACTATCAATAAATGTACCTACTTACTATCGAACAGTTTTTGAAACCCTACCAGTAGTTTCAGTAAGGCTTGCCTTGGTCATGGTCCCTTTGCAGCGTGTGTCCAATCCAGCGCAGCAGCTACACTTCCGACGTTTGGTCTGTTGGTGGATAGGGGTCTCACTGCAGCGTTCCAATAGTCTTACGTTGGTGATGTTCTCGGGCCCGTATGTACCGAGGATCCATTGGAGGCAGCGTTTGACGAAGACTTATAGCTGGTAGCTGATGCGAAATGTCTTTAGTGACCTTCCATGTCTCGCATCCGTATAGCAGTTAGCAGTACAGTTTTAACGTTTACTTCGTTTTGAGTTTCACTCTTCGTGTCCATTTTCGCAACTGCCTACGGGGCGCAGCTGTGTAAAGGTTGTTCTGGCCTTGGCGAGACTCGAAATGATGTAGGGTACTCTTCTATCCCATCAGTTTCTGACACGACACTCCCGAGGTATGTGAATTAGTGCCTCCACCACATCTCTTGCGTCTGTCGATTTTAATTTCAGTCCAGCCATTCGCTGCCTCATCCTGCTCGTTGTCCTGCACGTTGTCCTGCAGACATGCATGACGGCGTGTGTGTGCCTCAGCAGGCACAGGACATCGGCATCATTTAAATCCTCCAGGATATCAGTATAGGCCCCATTCTATGCCACGCCGATTGTTCTTTGCGGTATTCAGCATTATACCATCTATTTTCTATGGATGGTTGTTAACTATCCTGTTATCTTCATAACGATCCTCTAAGGTAGGTACAGTATGTATTTTCAAAAGAGTTTGTGAACTCTATTTCTAATTTCTTTTTCAGAATATTGATGACATTTGATTGATGTCATTTTATACACGTACGTCTACTACATTGATACATGTAATAAAATTCTAACACGCCGGTGTTTGTATGTAAATTTTTTATACTGAGGAAAATTCTATACTGAGGAATAGCTTTAACCATTAAGCTCTATTTTGATTAAGCAAACAGGGCAGATTCACACGCTACTTGATGAGTATGATTCATAAATACCTCTAATTTCATAGACCTTGTGTGACGTAAATAAAGTTGCGAGGGACAGCTAGTTAAAAGATGAAACAATAGGTTTCTTCTTATCTATTTAAAAACTATTTTTACAAATTTTATGGTATTAATAGACATTCTTTGAAATATGCATGTATGGTATTGTTGTGACTTTTATGACACGTTTAAAGTACATAGGTATGGGATAGATGGCGCTCGCGGCTACGTCAGCGTGAAATTTTCTTCCCGCTTCCCATGGGAACGTACTCCCGGGTTTGGTTATCTATATAGCAGTATCTATATATATAAAAATGTTGTGTGCGTTTAAGTATCTATTAAAAACTCAAAATTTACTGAATCGTTTGAGCTCAAAATTAGACACGATATACAATAGGATTCAGAGATGGTTTTAGGCTACTATAAACACTTTTATCATAGCAGCAATAAGAATAAAATAGCTTCAAAAAGTGATTTTACCAATAGATGGCGCTGGTCGGCTTTTTTTAATTATATTCTGCCAGCTTCAGAACAAAATATTATAAACAACCTATTTAGAAGGTACCTACCAGATTGATGATTTTTAAGAGAAGATTGATTGCGGCCTCCTTGCATTCAGAATAATAAAAGAGAGTACTTACCTAATAAAGAGGTCAGATAATATATGTAATCACCTATAATACACCTATAATAAATTAAACTCCTTAGATTTAAATAATATTATTATTTACACACTGCCTTACTGTAAGCTTATGCCAGCTGCAGAAAATAGGATTAGATACCATTTAAATTTGTCATTGGACACAATAACATGTCATAATATGAGGTTTCATATAATTGACACTAACACTATTGTTAGAAAAAATTATTATTTTTATTTGACTAAAGGAAAGCATAAGCTTCTGGATTATTTTAAAAGACAGGTAGCAATGTCGCTACATTATTTTATAGATATGTTAGCCAAAAATCTGGCTATACCTGCTCCTTTTGAGCAAAAAATTGACATTGATATTAGAACCCTGGATAGCTGTTTATATCCAAGTAATTTAAATTAGTATATAAGACAAAAGAGCAACGTTCTTGCACTAAATTTGACACAATGTATAAATCAAGGAATGTTAAATCTAGCCATTTAGTTCTACAACAGCCACATCAAAATTTTATATCTGATTGCTCTCAGGCCGTTGAATCTATTAATCTTAAATATAATACTTTAAACCTGGTGCACCAAAATGTTGAAGGCCTGATTGGTGGAAAAGAATTGGAATTGGAATTGTACATGGACTTGAATGGCATTGATATTTTTTGTGTAACAGAACATTGGTTAAGGCCTTATCAGGTCATGTTCAATTTCAAAAATCACCGGGTTGCTAGCTCGTTCTGTAGAATAAAATATAAACGGGGAGGCTCTTTAATTATTATTAATAAGTCAATAAAGTGTAAAGAACGTAAAGACATAGTAGACCTCTCTGTTGAACGAGTTATTGAGATAGCCAGTATAGAGTTTGAGCGGTTCATTGTACTAAGCGTATACAGTCCCCCGGATGCTCCATATGCACAGTTCGAAGAGAAACTTGAAGAAGCATTGTTTAAATGCCAAAGTACAAAAAAAACCGTCCTATTTTGTGGGGACTTCAATGTAGACATTTTAGAAACTGCACGGGAACCTTTACAGAGAGAGAAAATGTTAAATTTGTTCAAGTCATTTGGTTTGTATAATATATTTTTGGAACCTACTCGTATAACTGCAACTAGTGCTACTTGTATTGATAATATTTTTACTAATATAAATCCCATTAAAAAATGTATAGTGGACCTTGTAAAATCAGATCATCGTGGCCAGTCTGTTTCTTATCTGAGAAATAGTAGGGAAACTAAGAAGATTATTAGTTTTGTCCCAGTTAACACACATCGCTTGGAAACCTTTAGAAGAAACTTAGTCAAGAAAATAACAGAATTACCTGATTACATTAGCGTAGAAGAATCCTACTCTGATTTATTTAATTTGATACATACTGTGTTTGGGAAAATCTTTACCCCGAAAACATTATCAATCGGAGGCAGTTCTGCTTTCAGTGACTGGACTACACCCGGAATTTATAAAAGTCGCCATAAACTATATGAACTGTATTCTGAAAAATCATATAATTTCAACCCAGAGTTTCAGGAATATGTTAAGAAATACTCAAAGATATTTAAGCAAGCCTGTACCTTAGCCAAGTCTAATTTCATTAGAAATAAAATTTATGATTCTGCGAATGTAATTAAAACTACTTGGAACATTATCAATGCGGAATGTGGTAGGCGTACAACGAATGAAAGAAAGTTTCATTTAAATATAAACAATCGCCACGTATCGGGGGATTTGGAAGTGGCGACCGAGTTTGAAAAAATTTTTCAGTAATGTTCCAATAGAGATAACTGACACTCTCCAGTCGTCTTCCACCTCCGCCGAGCTATTATTAGCAGAATCTGTAGCTGCCTGTGAAGGCGCGTTCGAATTCACCGTTGTCAACTGCAACGACATCATAAAAGCTTTTAGATCTATTAATGTTAAAAAAACCGCTGACCTTTGGGGGTTATCAGTAAAATCCATATCAAGTATTATAGATGTCATTGCCCCCCACTTGGCAACTGTGTTTAACGATTGCGTCTCTAGTGGTGTATTTCCTGATTTGATGAAACACAGTAAAGTTATACCACTATTCAAGGCTGGCACCGCTTCAGATCCGGGTAATTTCAGACCTATCTCGGTGTTGCCGACCTTGAGCAAGGTATTTGAAAAATTGATACTAGAGCAGATGCTGATCTATTTTAACAGTCACAAATTATTTCATGAGAAACAATTTGGCTTCACTAAAGGACGTTCGACTACCGATGCTGGTGTAGAGTTATTGAAATGTATTTATGACGCCTGGGAGGATAAACAAGATGCAATTGGTGTGTTTTGTGATCTGTCTAAGGCATTTGATTGCGTCCAACATAAAACATTAATCAAGAAATTACACCATTATGGCATAAGAAGCAAGGCTCTCGACCTTCTGACTTCATATTTGAACAATAGAATTCAGCGGGTCGATGTTAATGGTACACGCTCAGAGGGATCTTTAGTTACTATGGGCGTCCCGCAGGGTTCAATACTCGGACCATTTTTATTCCTTATATATTTTAATGACCTACCCTTTTACGTGGGGGACAACAACAGGATTGTTTTGTTTGCAGATGACACTTCTTTGATTTTCAAAGTTAAAAGACAAATAGATAACTATGACGATGTCAACAACGCAATCTTGAAAGTGGTTCATTGGTTTAACACTAACAATCTTAAACTAAATGATAATAAAACTAAATGTATTAAATTTACCTTGCCTAATGTTGCACAGTCAGAAACCAATGTTCAACTTAATGGTCGAGAGTTGGAACTTGTGGAACAAACCACATTCCTAGGGTTAACGGTTGATGCTGGTTTACAATGGGGTCCACATATTGTAAAACTAGCTAGTAGATTAAGTTCAGCAGCATTTGCTGTACAAAAAATAAGGCACTTGACTGATGTAGATACGGCTAGAATAGTTTATTTCAGTTACTTTCACAGTATAATGTCTTATGGTATTCTACTGTGGTGCAATGCTGCAGATATAAATAAAATTTTTATTTTACAAAAGCGGGCCATAAGAGCTATATATAGACTAGGTCCAAGGGTCTCTCTGCGCGAAAAATTCAAAGAGGTTAATATTCTTACTGTAGCATCACAATATATTTTTGAAAACCTTATGTATGTACAAAGAAATCTACATAGTTTCGCTAAGTTAAGTGATAGACACAATGTCAACACTAGAAATAAAAATAACCTTGCTGTTTTTCATAGCAGATTGCACAAAACCAGCAATTCTTTCATGGGTAACTGTATACGCTTTTACAACAGGCTTCCAGACGAAATTAAAAGTATGTCCCTTAATAAGTTTAAAAGATCTGTTAAAAGTAAATTGAACTGCAGGGGCTACTATACAATCAATGATTATTTGTTGGATAAGGAAGCCTGGAAATGACCTGCTCTGCTGGATTCTCAAAAAAATTGTTAAAATGCCTAGTTTTTAGATTCTTTAAAATTGTAAATAGAGCAAAAAATAGTAGATTGTTAACCGAGGGTGGAAAGAATCAATTCCCGAGGTATTTGGACGGCTATAGTCCGAGTCGGAATTGATTCTTTTACCCGAGTTAAACACTCTACTTTTCATTTCAAATACGAGGAAAATAAACTTATAATAAGATTCAAACCTTACCATAAAACATTATTACCAATTGTTTTGAATTCTGTTACAGATAAAATAATAACAACTACATTATGTCGACTTTTTAAATTTTAAATATGGAACTCCGGCTGGCCCCATACACGTACAATATTGACTCAATATTTATTTCCATCCGAATATAGTCTGTTCAAACCTCAATAATATGTTCAATTTATTGCTACATTGATCAATATTATTGTACGTGTATGGGGCCGGAAGAAATTTTCGCTAAGTTCACACTGGCTGTTTGGAAAGTCGCATGGCATTTTTTTTTTTTACACAAATCTCTTCACTATCACAGCTGACCTGTCAGCAGTTCTATTTTTAAAGTTCATTCCGGCCCTTGGGTGGGAAGTAATTTGTATGAGTTTTTCCCTCCCTAGGGAGGGAAACAGCATTTTCCACCCAATAGTCAGATCAAGAAAACACTATTTTTTCGAGTATGAGAAATGAAATAGTAGATTGTTAACCGAGGGTGGAAAGAATCAATTCCCGAGGTATTTAGACGGCTATAGTCCGAGTCGGAATTGATTCTTTTACCCGAGTTAAACACTCTACTTTTCATTTCAAATACGAGGAAAATAAAACTAATAATAAGATTCAAACCTTACCATAAAAGATTATTACCAATTGTTTTGAATTCTGTTACAGATAAATAACAACTACATTATGTCGACTTTTTAAATTTTAAATATGGAACTCACCGCGTAATTGTTGCATAGATTACCGGCCCCATACACGTACAATATTATTGACTCAATAATATTGCCACAATATTTATTTACATACCTACATACATACATATACATATGGTCACGCCTTTATCCCCGAAGGGGTAGGCAGAGGCATATTATATGCCCACATTTCACCTTTGTATAATTTGTCCCACGTAATAGGTGATGAGCCGTATTGCCGTGTTTAAATGGACAGGCGCAGGTTGTGACTGCCTGCTGTTGAAATAAAGCCTTCAACTTAGCTTAACGACTGCCACTGACTGGCTTAACGTGCCTTCCGAAGCACGGAAACGCTCAAATAAATGTCACAAAGTGATCAGATGGATGGTCACCCATCCATGGACCAGCCATAGTGAAAGTTGCTTACTGCAGTGATCGTTTACAGAACACTGAGTCCGCGGGGCCACGAGCGCTTCCAATATTTATTTCCATCCGAAAATAGTCTGTTCAAACCTCAATATTACCCATACAAGGTCAATTTATTGCTATATTGATAAACATTATTGTACGTGTATGGGGCCGGAAGAAATTTTCGCTAAGTTCACACTGGCTGTTTGGAAAGTCGCATGGCCGCAGCATTTTTTTCAATTTTTTTTTTACACAAATCTCTTCACTATCACAGCTGACCTGTCAGCAGTTCTATTTTTAAAGTTCATTCCGGCCCTTGGGTGGGAAGTAATTTGTATGAGTTTTTCCTTCCCTAGGGAGGGAAACAGCATTTTCCACCCAATAGTCAGATCAAGAAAACACTATTTTCCGAGTATGAGAAATGAAATAGTAGATTGTTAACCGAGGGTGGAAAGAATCAATTCCCGAGGTATTTAGACGGCTATAGTCCGAGTCGGAATTGATTCTTTTACCCGAGTTAAACACTCTACTTTTCATTTCAAATACGAGGAAAATAAAACTAATAATAAGATTCAAACCTTACCATAAAAGATTATTACCAATTGTTTTGAAATCTGTTACATTACAGATAAATAACAACTACATTATGTCGACTTTTTAAATTTTAAATATGGAACTCACCGCGTAATTGTTGCAGAGATTACCGGCCCCATACACGTACAATATTATTAACTCAATTATATTGCCACAATATTTATTTCCATCCGAATATAGTCTGTTCAAACATCAATATTACCCATTCACGGTCAATTTATTGCTATATAGCTATAATGATCAATATTATTGTACGTGTATGGGGCCGGAAGAAATTTTCGCTAAGTTTACACTGGCTGTTTGGAAAGTCGCATGGCCGTAGCATTTTTTTAATTTTTTTTTTTTTACACATATCTCTTCACTATCACAGCTGACCTGTCAGCAGTTCTATTTTTAAAGTTCATTCCGGCCCTTGGGTGGGAAGTAATTTGTATGAGTTTTTCCCTCCCCAGGGAGGGAAACAGCATTTTCCACCCAATAGTCAGATCAAGAAAACATAATTTTCCGAGTATGAGAAATGAAAAAGAACACCACGCTGAGTTTCTTGCCAGTTCTTCTCAGGTGGGTCGCGTTGTGAACTGGTGGTAGAGTTTTTGTTTTGTATTCTGGACGTTTTGCAAGCGCATCTGTATATTGCCTATGTGAAATAAATATATTTTTGATTTTGATTTTGTTTTGCATGTTATTTTTGAACTTTTTGGACATTCGGAATTTTGGAGTTTTGGACTTTAGACTTTTGGAATTTTGGAGTTTTGGACTTTTAGAATTTTCGACTTTTAGACTTTGGAGTTTTGGACTTTGGACTTTTGGACTTTTGGACTATTGGACTTTTGGACTTTTGTACTTTTCGACTTTAGGACTTTTGGACTTTTGGGCTTTTGACCTTTTGGACTTTTGGAGTTGGAGTTTTGGAGTTTTGTAGTTGTAGAGTTTTGGAGTTTTGGACTTTGGACTCTTGGAGATTTGAACTTTTGGACTTTGGACTTTTGGACTTTTATACTTATGTAGTTTTGGACTTTTGGAATTTTGGAGTTTTCGACGTTGGAGTTTTGAACTTTTGACTTTGGACTTTTGGACTATTGGACTTTTGGACATTCGGACTTTCGGACTTTTGCACTTTTGGACTTTTGGAGTTTTGGGCTTTTGACCTTCTGGATTTTTGGAGTTTTGGAGTTTTAGAGTTTTAGAGTTTTAGGGTTTTAGGGTTTTAGAGTTTTAGAGTATTAGAGTTTTAGAGTATTAGAGTTTTAGAGTTTTAGAGTTTTAGTTTTAGAGTTTTAGAGTTTTAGAGTTTTAAAGTTTTAAAGTTTTAAAGTTTCAAAGTTTTGGAGTTTTAGAGTTTTAGAGTTTTGGAGTTTTGGAGTTTTGGAGTTTTGGAGTTTTGGTGTTTTGGAGTTTTGGAGTTTTGGAGTTTTGGAGTTTTGGAGTTTTGGAGTTTTGGAGTTTTGGAGTTTTGGAGTTTTGGAGTTTTGGAGTTTTGGAGTTTTGGAGTTTTGGAGTTTTGGAGTTTTGGAGTTTTGGAGTTTTGGAGTTTTGGAGTTTTGGAGTTTTGGAGTTTTGGAGTTTTGGAGTTTTGGAGTTTTGGAGTTTTGGAGTTTTGGAGTTTTGGAGTTTTGGAGTTTTGGAGTTTTGGAGTTTTGTGGTTTTGGAGTTTTGGAATTTTGGAGTTTTGAAGTTCTGGAGTTCTGGGGTTTTGGGGTTTTGGAGTTTTGGAGTTTGGAGTTTTGGAGTTTTGGAGTTTTGGAGTTTTGGAGTTTTGGACTTTGGACTTTGGACTTTGGACTTTGGACTTTGGACTTTGGACTTTTGGACTTTGGACTTTGGAGTTTTGAACTTTTGGACTTTTATACTTTTGGAATTTTGGAGTTTTAGACTTTTCGAATTTTGGAGTTTGTAGTTTTGGACTTTTGGACTTTGGACTTTGGACTTTTGGACTATTGGAATTTGGACTATTGGAATTTTGGACTTTTTGACTTGGACTTTTGGACTTTTGAACTTTTGGACTACTAACTCCTAGCTATATTTCATGATATTTCTTTCGAAAAATAAGGTCATGAAGCAGTTTCACTTCTTACGTAGTACACGCACACATTTTTTTTAATGTACCTACCCATCATTTAGTTTGTTACTCATTTCTCATAGGTACATAAAACCACCATAAAAAAGTCACAGCGAAGCGTGGCAGGGTACCGCTAGTTATATATAAATTAACAAAACAAAAAATAATACTGCGTTGGTGATAATAATAATAAAATGTATGTATATAGAGTACTCACTCATTTTCTTTCACTATTTTTCGTGACTTTCTTCATTAATAAATGCACTTTGTTCATTCATATTTAAAACACTTTTTACACAAATTATACGAGTACAGTTCACTGTTGTACATAGATGATGAATACCTCTTTACCTTTACCTTTATGAATACTTATACACCTATAGTCGAATTTTTATTTAGACGAAGTAAATTGACAGCAACTAATGTAATTGACAGCATCGAAATTGTCATTTCACATTAAGAACTCTAAATTCGACCAGCATTCTTAATTCAACTTTGGTCGAGTGGTTAAGACGCGGATCGGTACGCAGAAGGCGCAAGATCGATTCTGGGTACAAGCATCAATTTTTGGATTATTTGACATAATATATAACGACTGCAGAGTTCATAATTGACGTAAACAAAAAATTTATGAAGTGCGAGACGAGATACACGAACGTGGCCGAAGGTAGCCGAGAGTGTGATTCGTTTTCGTGACACAATTTCTGGATTCGGTCTCCACGCAAGGCCCGCGATAGAAGCTATGCCCTCGGTTCCGAACCTGGGGGTAATTACCCCCGCGGGGGTAAAACAGCTATTGTATGGGGGTAACAGAGGACAGAGGTGATGCCCAACATAGATGAGTAAAAATATGATTGTAAGTATAAAATAAATACCTAGGTAGGTACGGGGCATCGCGATCTCTCGTGTTGGTAGAATCTCAGTGAATTGTGGAGCGAGAAGGTGCATATTTTGGCGAAAAACAGCTTTGGAATACCCCATCATTGCTAACAGAACTCTGAACATGTTGGTCACCTACCACTTTAAGATGCGAGAGTGGCTTCTCAACTCTGGTAACATTGAAAACAAATCCAGAAACCATCTGAACTAGGGAATGCAATCCCGACACGAGATCGCAAATTCAATATCCCGCAGGATTAGAAATATCAATCCTGCTAGATCCCGGAACCTTCGGAATCTCATCTAGTTTAAAAAAAAAATTGGTGACTGAACACGATGAAAACTGCTTGTTCGTAATAGTCACAGCGCTGCACAGCCCCTCGTTGGGCACTTCACACGCGTGGGGCTAGATCTGGCGGATAACCAGTTTGGTTTCCGTCATGGGTGCTTCGTCGTGGACGCGATCATACGCATCGAGACCAGACTGAGGAAGCAATATCGCAGAGCGAGGTGGTGATGCCGGTGTCTCTTGACATCGCCTTCAACACTTTGGCCTGGAGCTGCGTTAGGGAGGCCTTTCTCCTAGGCTCCTCTCCTTCCTCCGTCGAATTGTCGGGGCATATCTTTCCAAGAGGACCATAACTTACCTGAGCTGGCTGGGATCGATTCGGCGAGATTCAGCGGTGTTCCGCAGGGATAGGTCCTAGGAACGCTTCTGCGAAACATCGGGTACGATTGGGCGCAGCGCGGCCCGTTGCATAGAGACAGACACACAGTTATTTAAACTTATAACACCCCTCGTTTTTCGTCGGAGGTTAAAAATAAAAGACGTGTTAATTTTAAAAAATTAAAAAGCACCCCACCATCCTCAGCCCCCGATCATGGAGGCCGATAGTCTTGGGCGAAGAAAAGTCTGCAGCGTCCTGTCCGCAGACTGCGGAACTCGGGTGGTAGAGTTCTCTCCCGCAGAAAGACGCAGCGGTGTCCCACTTACCTACTCCCACTGGAGATCATGGGACCATGGTCTCTACAGGAGATGGTCTCGAGCGAGAGAATGTCCAAGTCCATACCTGTTACGAGGACCAGGCGCTGTAGAGCCCATGCTGTGCACTACATTAATGTGTCGAGCGCTGTGTCCTCGCTGCGTTCCTCGCAGCTGGCACTCAGCCGTGGTTTCCCTGTGCCCCCTGAGATCGTGCGATATACTTATCACCTTGACGGCCATAGCCTTCTGCAGACTAAGTAGTATAGCCGCGTTGCGGGCCGTCAAGGTCTCCGCTCTTACGGGGGCCCCATAGGGATAAAAGTAAAGCACTCCGCACTATCTTAAGGCAGTCTCCTGCAGGGTGCGTTGGGTCCTCTTATGTTGGACAACAACCGCGAGAGTGCGACTTGCCCCTCAGTTTTGGGACCAAACTTCGGAAGTTCTGAAGTCTCATCGGCCATCGAGTACAAGGCCCAGATACTTCATCGAGGGCTCTGTACCGATGCTGACGCTCCCTTCTTTTATGCTGGATCCAGCAGGTGGCATATTCCAAGGTTCGTGAAAGCACAGAGCTTCGGATTGGTAAAGGGCGACCTCAAGACCCAGCGGCCGTATTTGACCCACAACTTGAGCAACGCCTTCCGTGGCCTTTAGGGCTGCGTCTCGGTGCATTGCTCATCGCGCCGTAATGAGGGTGTCATCGGCGTAACACGTTACGTCGACACTTCTAAGCAACGTGCCGCAAAGCACCCAATCGTACCCGATGTTCCAGAGAAGTGGTCCTAGAACCGATCCCTGCGGAACACCGCTGAATCTCGCCAAATCGACCCTAGCCAGCTCTATGGCCCTTTCGGAAAGCTAAGCCCCGACATTTCGACGGAGGTAGAGAGGCACGCCGTGATAAATAAGGTCTTCCCTAACGCAGCTCCAGGCCAAAGTGTTGAAGGCGATGGCGATGTCAAGAGACACCGGCATCACCACCTCGCTCTGCGATATTGCTTCCTCCGTCCGATCTCGAATGCGTATGATCGTGTCTACGATGAAGCACCCCAGACGGAAACCAAACGGAAATTAAGATATTTTTCATTACCTGAATTTCTTGAATTTTTTTTTAATTGGGGGTAAAATCTGTTGCTCTATCATGCCATAGGGGTAACAGCTCTGAAAAGGTTAGGAACCAATGAGCTATGCAATAGCTTAATAATGTATCGTTTGTTACTCAGTTAATGTTATGTCTCCGTAAAATGGTATAAACCGTAAGATTCTCTTGAGAGTTTGGAAATACTCGTCTGCAATTAATTTATTGACATATTTCATTGAATATAAAATATTTTTCACCCATTAACCAGCTCAGTGAAGATCGCTCTGAACGGAATCTTATACTATATTAAGATTGATTAATTTCTTTCATCCTGATGAAATAAGAACAGCTGATTTTAATTAAGTTTTCAACAAAAAGAGCTTGTGGTCCCCGCACACGGCAATAGGCCCACCACCACCTATTGAGTGGTACAATAAACTATACGTTCAAATGACGACGAATACTATGCCCCTGCTTACCCCTGGCGTGACTATTTGTATATAATTTTCACCAAAACTGCTCTTTTGTAATCATAGAGTAATATAATAGTCATTACTATTTAATACAATAAAACTAATCCAAGTTGTTGGCAAAGACAAAAAGGATCAAGAAAAACTTTATGAACACAAGATAATCTTCTATACAAGTCTCGAGGCGATTATAAAAACGATGTGTTCAAAGAGTATCTACAATACACTGATCTGCTACAATAGAATGAATGAAAATCGTATTTCTCTGTCAAAATGGTCTATGTTTTCATGACATTTGTTGTATATATCTAATGAAAATATATTTTCAATGTTATTTTACTAGATAACCCGGCAAATGTTATTGTGACATTTAAAGGACCACCCTTATCACTTAGTGCTATAAAAATAACCTACGATCTCATTCTCTCCGACCTACTAAAAATATACAAAAATAACATAAAAATCACTGAAAATTTATTGGAGGAGTTCGATAGCAAACATTGTGTAACGAGATTTTTCAACTAGATTATTAGACTAGATTATTCAACTAGTTTTTGCCCGCGACTTCGTGCGTGAGGTGTTTTGATGACGCTGTTTTTGCTCATCGCCCTATTAGATCGCTTCCATACTGGAACTGAGTACAATTTGAAAGCCATATGCGTGGACCATAAGCATTCATTTGAGTGGAATAAACGGATGGAATACTTGAAAGTTGAAAAATATAGTGGAGGTTACTGTAATAACGATTGTATTAGTGTAACCACGTAATATATTTCTAGCGTTCTACGCCGCGCCAACGCCTCAGGACTTCTTGTTACTTCTGGATAAACTATAACGCAAATAGCCTGTTGCTGCATAGCATTGAACGGTGAGAGAAGTATTCGACGCGGTAACAAAGTCAGTAGACTCCTCACCAGTGACACATACAACTTGTTATATAAAATGTATGTAACGGAAGCTATTTAAATAAGGAATATTTTTAAATGCACATCTATATAATTTTTATGCACACTAAGTAAATCCACAAATTAACTGAATGCATACCAGAAATCTGAATGCTGTGTAAAAAAACCAATTGATTAACTTTTAGTGAGCATAATTAGTGTGCAAGTCAGTTTTTTTGGTTTAACATTGTAATATTTTGTTCGAAAAAAGGGAATAATAAACAGATATCGATTTAATACATGCATACATGCTTTTAAATACATACATGCTTTTAAATAATGCCGATAAAATACCTAACTATCTAAAATAATACTGACGGTTTTATTCACGCACGCCTCACGTCCCAAGTAGCAAGAAAACGCCCGAACCAACCCGTAAAGAAGTGGCATAACACCCGAGCCCTTAGTCGAGGCTGCGGTGGTAGTCCAAAGCTGCTGGGTGTCCTGGGACTATCCTCTCGAAGAGTCACCCCGGAATACCCGGCGATAAATAGGGACCGTGTGATGTTAATCAGTTTGAGTCCGTAATAAAATTCATGGCGATTTCCACATATGAAAAAGATATCTGCTAGATATTTCTCTACTTTCAGCGTGGTTACCCATCTAAAGTAGACTGTTCCTAGATTGCTTACCTTCACTGCCTATTTATCCATTAGAGACTGAAACCGATAGCAAAGTACCAGCTGTAATGTAGTGCACATACGAGTACTTTCAATGTGATCACCCATATAAAAACTAACTACTCCTAGATAGTTTAACGTCACTGGTCATTATCCATTAATAACTGTTACTCGATATGTATATGACTGAAAGCAAAAAGTGGATAAGGAGTGTCACAATGAATGAGTAACAAAGTAGCAAATTAACTTTAATCTAACCAACACAGGACGTTTAATAAAACATAGTTCAAGCTGCACTTTCACTTACGCTGATTCGATTTTGATGAAATAAAAAGCTTTAATAAATGTCCACAAAATTCTAACAGTAAAATTTTAATGAAGCTACTGGATTTCGTTCCAACTCCGAACAGATAAACTTTTGTTTGTTTCTGTGTTCGGGAGTTGGAACGTAATCCAGTAGCTAGGTCAAAATTAAACTGACACCAAGAAAAACATTTAGTCTCGGATGCCCTAAATTAGTCGTTTATAGATATTTTTAAAATGTATCTTGAACTAGCTGATGCCCGCAGATTCGCCCGCGTAAAATTTGTTCCCGTGGGAACTTATTCCCGGGATAAAAAGCAGCCTATGTGTTATTCCAGACTATAATGTATCTCCTGTACCAAATTTCAGCCCGATCCGTTCAGCCGTTAGAGCGTGAAAGAGTAACAAACATCCACACTCACAAACTTCCGCACTTATAATATTAGTAAGATGTACCGTCACAGTTATTTTTACAATTTTATATTTCCCAGTAGAGAAGAAGATGAGAATAGTAGTGGCCTATGAATGGTTCTTTTCGTCATGACGGTTATTCAGCAGGTGCACCACCACCACCATCTGTAAGCAACTAACATACTGTATTATGTAATTTACCTCTGCCTACCCCTTGGGGATACAGGTGTGTTTTGTTAACTTTATAAAGAGGAAAGATTTGATTGTTTGTTTGCACGAATATGCTCCGAAACTACTGAACCGATTCGAAAAATTCTTTCACTGTTGGGAAGCAACACTATCCCCGAGTGACATAGGCTATACTTTATTCCCACATTCCCACGGGAATCGGATATTCCGAGAGCTGGCACGAATTTTTGGGTAGGTATTTGAGGCAAGCTGAAAACTTGTCAGATACCTCTCCTATTATATCCCAACTCGGAATTGCAGACCTGGCTGGTGAGTAGCGGGGCTAAATCAACCCCTAAATTTTTAAAAATATTATTTTTTTTTCCCATAAAATATATTTGAGGCACTACGCAATTTATATATGTTGCAGTGTAATACTTAATGAATACGAAAAAAAATAAGCCAGATAATTTAATCGGGGTTTTAACATTGCCAGACGCGTGCAAAAATATTTTGCAAAAAATTATAAAAAATGTTTTTGAGGCAGCTTGAAATTTTAATGGAGCGTTATTTATAAGTAAAAAATAAGATTACCAAAAAGACAGATCATTTCGGTGGGGCTTTCTACCTGCCAGGTGATCAAACAAATAATGAATGGGTACGAGCCTGTAGTGCTATAGACAAGCTGGAGTGTGAGAGAGCGCATAACGACATCTGTCTTCGTTCTTGCTTGCCGCGTTACTATTAGCTCTGGCGAAGCCACGTGCGACCCATGAGGTTTCTAGTTAAAATTTCGGAGTTAAAAATATTAAATTTTCTGAATTTCTACTAAAAACATTTTGCGTTAAAGAGATTGTATTGATTTATGGACGTTACGTATTAAAAAAAGCAATAATTAAAATAAAAAATCGCAAAACCAGGTTTATAAAAATATAATAACTCTCCAGTAGTACAATTATTTCAAGTATAAAATAAAATTGAAATAAATTCTATTCATTTATTAATATTTTAGAGATATTGAGTTAATATAAATGTAGGAACCTACTTATAATTTGGTCAAACTAATTTTATTCTATATTTTATACAACCCGTTTTATTTTATTTATCTTTTAATTTTTTAAATGTTTAAAATTACATAATTTAACATATTTCGGAATAGGAATAATAATAAATTATATATTATATATTACTAGTATATATTATTATTATATATTATTAGTATTATTTATTATTATATATTATTAGTATTATAATGTGCTCTCTTGTTTGCTTAGTCAGATAAACGTCTGAGACACAGGATTAACATCCTAGTTCAGACAAGGATCTGATAATACACTGTAACAACTTCTTGCCGTAGCTGATAGGTATTCCATTACTTTAGTCAAGTGTAAGTTAAACCATGAATTGTAAGATATTAACGATTGTACTGCTTTTATTACTTTGATATAGAAAAAGAAAATATTATATGTGCCTACAATGACTGAATTACTGTAATCCTAATATTTTAAGTGATATCTGTATTGTTTTTGATGAAATAAATTTAAACCTTATGGGTTATCGTAAGTCACGTGGCCTCGCCAGAGCCAGTAGTAACGCGGCAAGCAAGAACGAAGACAGCTGACGTTATGCGCTCTCTCTCTCTCACTACAGCTTGTCTATAGCACTACAGGCTCGTACAAATTCATTATTTGTTTGATCACCTGGCAGGTAGAAAGCCCCACCGAAACGATCTGTCTTTTTGGGAATCTTATTTTTTACTTATAAATAACGCTCCATTAAAATTTCAAGCTGCCTCAAAACATATTTTATAATTTTTTGCAAAATATTTTTGCACGCGTCTGGCAATGTTAAAACCCCGATTAAATTATCTGGCTTATTTTTTTTTCGTATTCATTAAGTATTACACTGCAACATATATAAATTGCGTAGTGCCTCAAATATATTTTTTGGAAAAAAAAAAATATATTTAAAAATTTAGGGGTTGATTTAGCCCCGCTACTCACCAGCCAGGTCTGCAATTCCGAGTTGGGATATAGTAGGAGAGGTATCTGACAAGTTTTCAGCTTGCCTCAAATACCTACCCAAAAATTCGTGCCAGCTCTCGGACTAGGAGTGACTTGGGTAAAACCACGTGACTTCCGCTAGTATTTGATTAAAAGAAAATAAATAAAGGGAATAAATTTCGTCGGGACAGCCAGTAACTCAATTAATTTACCTTCAATATACGTTAATGAAACTACGTGGCGAAAACGAATATACGATTTACTATACAAAGCGCCCGTGACGCGCCGGACGCCAATTAGTTTCAAATAAAGGGAATAAATTTCGTCGGGACAGCCAGTAACTCAATTAATTTACCTTCAATATACGTTAATGAAACTACGTGGCGAAAACGAATATACGATTTACTATACAAAGCGCCCGTGACGCGCCGGACGCCAATTAGTTTCAACAAAGGCTACTAGTGGCCTCCAGTAAAATTCATACCATTATTTTAATGCTCTGAGCACGAGTGAATGTTATCGGATAAAAAAATCTGAGAGATAACGAATAAAAGGGTACGTCGATTTTTATTTTTATTACGACGGGAGTGATAAACTTTGTGAGTGCGGTACAGAAGAAAATATACATATAGTCACGCCTATATCCCGGAAGGGGCAGACAGAGGCAAAGTAAAGAGCAAAGTTTTACCTCATAGTTTCATGTCCCACGTAATAGATGGTGAGCCTATTGTCGTGTTGAAATGGAAAAGCCGCGACCCACAGTTGAAGCTTTTCAAGTCGCCCACAAGGCCTTCAACTTGACTAAACGACTGTCATTTTACTGACAACCGGGTTTCATTTCGAATTTTCCGTCTCCACGCAATGGATCGTTTTGCGAAAGTGTTCCCTTAGTCGCTTCTTACGACACCCACGGGATGAATTGGGGTGAAGATATTGTGTACTCTTTCCCGTCGCCATATGATCTTATATAAAGGACTTGAGACTTTTGAACAAGACTTACAGCTTGAGTCCTTTACACCTCTAGAGTATTTTACAGAAAGGAAGTATTTTCATATGTACATTATGTTCACGCCTTTATCTCCGAAATGGTAAGCCGAAGCTTACTGTACATCCACATTCATCTATGGTTTTAGACCCACTTAATAGGTAGTAGGTAGTGGTGCCTGCCGAAGACAAGCACATCGATACAGCCAGCAATGTGGCTAGTTTGTTGAGCCCGCAGAAGGCGATGGCCGTCAGGGTGATACCGCACGATCGCAGGTGAGGCGGTATGTCTCCTAGCCGGGACTCCTCCCTCCATAGGACCTGGAAGCGAGAGCCCTTGCGTCACTATTTAGATGGCGCAAGTAGGCGCTGAAGCGGGGCCAAAGGTCTGCGTCTCGGAATATCGAGGTCCAGTGGTCCCTGCTCCACCAGAAAACCGTGAAGACATGGAAGGTGCGAGTTGAGCAACCAAAGGGGGGATTCGCCACAATCGCAGCCTTCAGACCGGTCATGGACGAGTGACTGGAGAGGAGACACGGTGCTCTCTCCTACCGGTTGTCACAGATACTTACCGGGCACAGTAGCTTCGGTCAGTATCTGTGGCGAAGACACCGGGAAACTACGGCCGAGTGTCAGCACTGCGAGGACCGCAGCGATGACACAGCGCTACACACACGGCGTGGGCGCAACGGCGCCAGGTCCTCGTGATGGGTTTGGATGTGGACACTCTCTCGTTCGAGACCATGGTGCTAGCCATGGTCTCCAGCGGGAGTAAGTGAGACTGCGCCGCCTCTTTCTGCGAGCAGGTCAGGTGGTGGGGTGGGAGCGGCAGAGAACGCTCCCACCCGGCTTCCGCAGTCGGCGACTTGGGCGCCGCCGACGTGTCTTTGCCAAAAACTATCGACCTCCATGACCGGTGGCCTGAGGACGGTGAGTGGGCTATATCACCGTCCTTACAGAAGCAGGCCCATGACGACGGCTGCGTGACATGAGGGATTCACGCACGCCGCCCTTTAGAAGCGGGATCACACCCGAAACCCCCCCCCCCCCCCCCAAAGACGCGGAATAGCACCCGAACCACCCCATGGGCGAGGCCGCAGTGGTAGCCGTAGGACTGTTGGGAGTCCTGGGACATCCTCTCGAGGGCTTACCCGGGGCTCCCGACCGTAGACAAAAAACCTTACGTAACGCGTAACAATGCGTTACGTAAGGATTTTTGGTCGGTAAGAGTCCGGCATGGCATCCATGAAGGATTTTCTGTCATGTCAAAAAAATGCATCGAAGCATATGAACTACCTTCCATGTCGATTTCGATTAAACTTTATGTTTTAAGAACAGCCCACTGATATTCTCACAGATATTCCTGCGACTAGTGTACCACTAGTAGTAGTGATATAGCTATCACGGTTTCTGATGACGGATACCTTCACTGCCTATTTATCCATTAGAAACTGAAACCGATAGCAAAGTACCAGCTGTAATGTAGTGCACATACGAGTACTTTCAATGTGATCACCCATATAAAAACTAACTACACCTAGATAGCTTTACGTCACGCACTGGTCATTATCCATTAATAACTGTTACTCGATATGTGCATGACTGAAAGCAAAAAGTGGATAAGGAGTGTCACAATAAATAAGTAACAAAGTAGCAAATTAACTTTAATCTGACCAACACAGGGCGTTTAGTAAAACATAGTTCAAGCTGCACTTTCAGTTACGCTGATCCGATTTTGATGAAATAAAAAGCTTTAATAAATGTCCACAAAATTCTAACAGTAAAATTTTAATGAAGCCACTGAATTTCGTTCCAACTCCGAACAGATAAACTTTTGTTTGTTTCTGTGTTCGGGAGTTGGAACGTAATCCAGTAGCTAGGTCAAAATTAAACTGACACAAAGAAAAACATTTAGTCTCGGATGCCCTAAATTAGTCGTTTATAGATATTTTTAAAATGTATCTTGAACTAGCTGATGCCCGCAGATTCGCCCGCGTAAAATTTGTTCCCGTGGGAACTTATTCCCGGGATAAAAAGCAGCCTATGTGTTATTCCAGACTATAATGTATCTCCTGTACCAAATTTCAGCCCGATCCGTTCAGCCGTTAGAGCGTGAAAGAGTAACAAACATCCACACTCACAAACTTCCGCACTTATAATATTAGTAAGATGTACCGTCACAGTTATTTTTACAATTTTATATTTCCCAGTAGAGAAGAAGATGAGAATAGTAGTGGCCTATGAATGGTTCTTTTCGTCATGACGGTTATTCAGCAGGTGCACCACCACCACCATCTGTAAGCAACTAACATACTGTATTATGTAATTTACCTCTGCCTACCCCTTGGGGATACAGGTGTGTTTTGTTAACTTTATAAAGAGGAAAGATTTGATTGTTTGTTTGCACGAATATGCTCCGAAACTACTGAACCGATTCGAAAAATTCTTTCACTGTTGGGAAGCAACACTATCCCCGAGTGACATAGGCTATACTTTATTCCCACATTCCCACGGGAATCGGAGTGACTTGGGTAAAACCACGTGACTTCCGCTAGTATTTGATTAAAAGAAAATAAATAAAGGGAATAAATTTCGTCGGGACAGCCAGTAACTCAATTAATTTACCTTCAATATACGTTAATGAAACTACGTGGCGAAAACGAATATACGATTTACTATACAAAGCGCCCGTGACGCGCCGGACGCCAATTAGTTTCAACAAAGGCTACTAGTGGCCTCCAGTAAAATTCATACCATTATTTTAATGCTCTGAGCACGAGTGAATATTATCGGATAAAAAAATCTGAGAGATAACGAATAAAAGGGTACGTCGATTTTTATTTTTATTACGACGGGAGTGATAAACTTTGTGAGTGCGGTACAGAAGAAAATATACATATAGTCACGCCTATATCCCGGAAGGGGCAGACAGAGGCAAAGTAAAGAGCAAAGTTTTACCTCATAGTTTCATGTCCCACGTAATAGATGGTGAGCCTATTGTCGTGTTGAAATGGAAAAGCCGCGACCCACAGTTGAAGCTTTTCAAGTCGCCCACAAGGCCTTCAACTTGACTAAACGACTGTCATTTTACTGACAACCGGGTTTCATTTCGAATTTTCCGTCTCCACGCAATGGATCGTTTTGCGAAAGTGTTCCCTTAGTCGCTTCTTACGACACCCACGGGATGAATTGGGGTGAAGATATTGTGTACTCTTTCCCGTCGCCATATGATCTTATATAAAGGACTTGAGACTTTTGAACAAGACTTACAGCTTGAGTCCTTTACACCTCTAGAGTATTTTACAGAAAGGAAGTATTTTCATATGTACATTATGTTCACGCCTTTATCTCCGAAATGGTAAGCCGAAGCTTACTGTACATCCACATTCATCTATGGTTTTAGACCCACTTAATAGGTAGTAGGTAGTGGTGCCTGCCGAAGACAAGCACATCGATACAGCCAGCAATGTGGCTAGTTTGTTGAGCCCGCAGAAGGCGATGGCCGTCAGGGTGATACCGCACGATCGCAGGTGAGGCGGTATGTCTCCTAGCCGGGACTCCTCCCTCCATAGGACCTGGAAGCGAGAGCCCTTGCGTCACTATTTAGATGGCGCAAGTAGGCGCTGAAGCGGGGCCAAAGGTCTGCGTCTCGGAATATCGAGGTCCAGTGGTCCCTGCTCCACCAGAAAACCGTGAAGACATGGAAGGTGCGAGTTGAGCAACCAAAGGGGGGATTCGCCACAATCGCAGCCTTCAGACCGGTCATGGACGAGTGGCTGGAGAGGAGACACGGTGCTCTCTCCTACCGGTTGTCACAGATACTTACCGGGCACAGTAGCTTCGGTCAGTATCTGTGGCGAAGACACCGGGAAACTACGGCCGAGTGTCAGCACTGCGAGGACCGCAGCGATGACACAGCGCTACACACACGGCGTGGGCGCAACGGCGCCAGGTCCTCGTGATGGGTTTGGATGTGGACACTCTCTCGTTCGAGACCATGGTGCTAGCCATGGTCTCCAGCGGGAGTAAGTGAGACTGCGCCGCCTCTTTCTGCGAGCAGGTCAGGTGGTGGGGTGGGAGCGGCAGAGAACGCTCCCACCCGGCTTCCGCAGTCGGCGACTTGGGCGCCGCCGACGTGTCTTTGCCAAAAACTATCGACCTCCATGACCGGTGGCCTGAGGACGGTGAGTGGGCTATATCACCGTACTTACAGAAGCAGGCCCATGACGACGGCTGCGTGACATGAGGGATTCACGCACGCCGCCCTTTAGAAGCGGGATCACACCCGAAAACCCCCCCCCCCAAAGACGCGGAATAGCACCCGAACCACCCCATGGGCGAGGCCGCAGTGGTAGCCGTAGGACTGTTGGGAGTCCTGGGACATCCTCTCGAGGGCTTACCCGGGGCTCCCGACCGTAGACAAAAAACCTTACGTAACGCGTAACAATGCGTTACGTAAGGATTTTTGGTCGGTAAGAGTCCGGCATGGCATCCATGAAGGATTTTCTGTCATGTCAAAAAAATGCATCGAAGCATATGAACTACCTTCCATGTCGATTTCGATTAAACTTTATGTTTTAAGAACAGCCCACTGATATTCTCACAGATATTCCTGCGACTAGTGTACCACTAGTAGTAGTGATATAGCTATCAGTTTCTGATGACGGATACCTTCACTGCCTATTTAGCCATTAGAAACTGAAACCGATAGCAAAGTACCAGCTGTAATGTAGTGCACATACGAGTACTTTCAATGTGATCACCCATATAAAAACTAACTACACCTAGATAGCTTCACGTCACTGGTCATTATCCATTAATAACAGTTACTCGATATGTGCATGACTGAAAGCAAAAAGTGGATAAGGAGTGTCACAATAAATAAGTAACAAAGTAGCAAATTAACTTTAATCTGACCAACAAAGGGCGTTTAGTAAAACATAGTTCAAGCTGCACTTTCAGTTACGCTGATCCGATTTTGATGAAATAAAAAGCTTTAATAAATGTCCACAAAATTCTAACAGTAAAATTTTAATGAAGCTACTGAATTTCGTTCCAACTCCGAACAGATAAACTTTTGTTTGTTTCTGTGTTCGGGAGTTGGAACGTAATCCAGTAGCTAGGTCAAAATTAAACTGACACAAAGAAAAACATTTAGTCTCGGATGCCCTAAATTAGTCGTTTATAGATATTTTTAAAATGTATCTTGAACTAGCTGATGCCCGCAGATTCGCCCGCGTAAAATTTGTTCCCGTGGGAACTTATTCCCGGGATAAAAAGTAGCCTATTTGTTATTCCAGACTATAATGTATATCTGTACCAAATTTCAGCCCGATCCGTTCAGCCGTTAGAGCGTGAAAGAGTAACAAACATCCACACTAACAAACTTCCGCACTTATAATTAGTAAGATGTACCGTCACAGTTATTTTTACAATTTTATAATTCCCAGTAGAGAAGAAGATGAGAATAGTAGTAGCCTATGAATGGTTCTTTTCGTCACGACGGTTATTCAGGAGGTGCACCACCACCACCACCATCTGTAAGCAACTAACATACTGTATTATGTAATTTACCTCTGCCTACCCCTTGGGGATACAGGTGTGTTTTGTTAACTTTATAAAGAGGAAAGATTTGATTGTTTGTTTGCACGAATATGCTCCGAAACTACTGAACCGATTCGAAAAATTCTTTCACTGTTGGGAAGCTACACTATCCCCGAGTGACATAGGCTATACTTTATTCCCACATTCTCACGGGAATCGGAGTGACTTGGGTAAAACCACGTGACTTCCGCTAGTATTTGATTAAAAGAAAATAAATAAAGGGAATAAATTTCGTCGGGACAGCCAGTAACTCAATTAATTTACCTTCAATATACGTTAATGAAACTACGTGGCGAAAACGAATATACGATTTACTATACAAAGCGCCCGTGACGCGCCGGACGCCAATTAGTTTCAACAAAGGCTACTAGTGGCCTCCAGTAAAATTCATACCATTATTTTAATGCTCTGAGCACGAGTGAATATTATCGGATAAAAAAATCTGAGAGATAACGAATAAAAGGGTACGTCGATTTTTATTTTTATTACGACGGGAGTGATAAACTTTGTGAGTGCGGTACAGAAGAAAATATACATATAGTCACGCCTATATCCCGGAAGGGGCAGACAGAGGCAAAGTAAAGAGCAAAGTTTTACCTCATAGTTTCATGTCCCACGTAATAGATGGTGAGCCTATTGTCGTGTTGAAATGGAAAAGCCGCGACCCACAGTTGAAGCTTTTCAAGTCGCCCACAAGGCCTTCAACTTGACTAAACGACTGTCATTTTACTGACAACCGGGTTTCATTTCGAATTTTCCGTCTCCACGCAATGGATCGTTTTGCGAAAGTGTTCCCTTAGTCGCTTCTTACGACACCCACGGGATGAATTGGGGTGAAGATATTGTGTACTCTTTCCCGTCGCCATATGATCTTATATAAAGGACTTGAGACTTTTGAACAAGACTTACAGCTTGAGTCCTTTACACCTCTAGAGTATTTTACAGAAAGGAAGTATTTTCATATGTACATTATGTTCACGCCTTTATCTCCGAAATGGTAAGCCGAAGCTTACTGTACATGCACATTCATCTATGGTTTTAGACCCACTTAATAGGTAGTAGGTAGTGGTGCCTGCCGAAGACAAGCACATCGATACAGCCAGCAATGTGGCTAGTTTGTTGAGCCCGCAGAAGGCGATGGCCGTCAGGGTGATACCGCACGATCGCAGGTGAGGCGGTATGTCTCCTAGCCGGGACTCCTCCCTCCATAGGACCTGGAAGCGAGAGCCCTTGCGTCACTATTTAGATGGCGCAAGTAGGCGCTGAAGCGGGGCCAAAGGTCTGCGTCTCGGAATATCGAGGTCCAGTGGTCCCTGCTCCACCAGAAAACCGTGAAGACATGGAAGGTGCGAGTTGAGCAACCAAAGGGAGGATTCGCCACAATCGCAGCCTTCAGACCGGTCATGGACGAGTGGCTGGAGAGGAGACACGGTGCTCTCTCCTACCGGTTGTCACAGATACTTACCGGGCACAGTAGCTTCGGTCAGTATCTGTGGCGAAGACACCGGGAAACTACGGCCGAGTGTCAGCACTGCGAGGACCGCAGCGATGACACAGCGCTACACACACGGCGTGGGCGCAACGGCGCCAGGTCCTCGTGATGGGTTTGGATGTGGACACTCTCTCGTTCGAGACCATGGTGCTAGCCATGGTCTCCAGCGGGAGTAAGTGAGACTGCGCCGCCTCTTTCTGCGAGCAGGTCAGGTGGTGGGGTGGGAGCGGCAGAGAACACTCCCACCCGGCTTCCGCAGTCGGCGACTTGGGCGCCGCCGACGTGTCTTTGCCAAAAACTATCGACCTCCATGACCGGTGGCCTGAGGACGGTGAGTGGGCTATATCACCGTCCTTACAGAAGCAGGCCCATGACGACGGCTGCGTGACATGAGGGATTCACGCACGCCGCCCTTTAGAAGCGGGATCACACCCGAAACCCCCCCCCCCCCTCCAAAGACGCGGAATAGCACCCGAACCACCCCATGGGCGAGGCCGCAGTGGTAGCCGTAGGACTGTTGGGAGTCCTGGGACATCCCCTCGAGGGCTTACCCGGGGCTCCCGACCGTAGACAAAAAACCTTACGTAACGCGTAACAATGCGTTACGTAAGGATTTTTGGTCAGTAAGAGTCCGGCATGGCATCCATGAAGGATTTTCCGTCATGTCAAAAAAATGCATCGAAGCATATGAACTACCTTCCATGTCGATTTCGATTAAACTTTATGTTTTAAGAACAGCCCACTGATATTCTCACAGATATTCCTGCGACTAGTGTACCACTAGTAGTAGTGATATAGCTATCACGGTTTCTGATGACGGACAGACAGACAGACAGACGGACAGCGAAAGCTCATGCATAGGGTCCTGTTTTTACCCTTTGGGTACAGAACCCTAAAACCAAGATGGATTTAATTTTACGTTATCCCTGAGTAACATAGGCTATATATTATTTCTGTATTCCCACGGGAACAGGACCTACGCTGAACACGCGTGACATAATGATGCTAGAATTTCATATAATTATGATATGGGCAATTTTCATATAGGTACATGATATGTGCAACGATGGTATCTAATGTAGTTTACTGGATAAGGAATACTACTGTATACAGACTTTTTTTATACCTTTATGGTGGCAGACAAGCATACGGCTCACCAGATGTATCCGTGGTCACCGTTGCCTATGGACGTTTGCAACACCAGAGGCGCTACAGTCGCGACCCTGTAAAAACCTTCCAAGTCCCCTTTTAAAGGACCCCGTACTGTAAGCGTATCATTCATCTACCCTATTCGAACGCCTTTACCCTGCTCGAACGCTCCGGAAGCAACGTGTGAGGATGAACACCCTGTCTGTGGCGAGAGTATGACGCTTGCTGAACAAAAAAGTGAGTGAGTATTTTCCCCTGGGATATTTTTTTCAACTTTATCGTTCTCAAGTTCTGACGATTGAACAGATCTAGCTGAAATTTGGTACAGGGATAGATTACCGTCTGAAATAATACACAGACTACATGTTACCAGGTACCTGGAATTGGTTCCAATAGGTTCTAAAGTTTGTACCATGAAATCACATACACATACAAACAATATAGAGATGTATCGCGGGTTTGCAAAATCAAATCGTAAAACCATTGCAGTAAGTTTATAAGTGGAATTTTTATTTTTAAAGATAACTAAGTACTTTAAATATCGTATGACTGTTTCTAATTAAAAATAAACGAACACGAGTTTAAGGTTTCATCGACATTCTACCGCTAAGGGTGTAAACAAGGGGATCACTCAACCATAAACACTTTTCCGCAACCTTTACCTCTATTAACTTGATAATTTTAGAGTTAGTATTTACCCGCAGCAGTCTTACGCTAAAAACGATTTTAGAAAATTTCACTGTTAAGGTTTTATTGGTTCTGAGATTAAGGTGATATATATATATGAAGGGCTGTATGTAGGTATGTATGTAGGCATATATGTATATTATATAACCTAATCTCTACACCTAAACTACCTAGGTATCTGTAATATAGGTAACCTACTTATATCTTTTCTGTTCATCCTAAGGTTACCTGAAAGAAATCGCTTTTTAGTGATTAGGTCGCCCTTTGTACAACATCTTGTATTTAATTTTGTAAACAGTTTTTAACGAAGTCGTACACCTCGTTAAAACTGTTTAAAATTTTGTAATTGAAGTTTTATTTAATTTTATAAACATCTGTTTGAATCTTTGCTATTTTCGAAGTGTGGTAGAAGAAGAGGACCCTCTTGTTAACTATCCTTAAGAAATTATTAACACTTAATTCCTCTTCATACTCTACGTCTCAAAATAGGAGTTCGGATAATGCGACATCGTATCTTGTACCTCCCAAATTTGCAATCCCAACAGGCTTCCGGTAAAGAGCATGCAGGCCAATGTCAAATGTGGTAGAGGCGACCACAGGCTGTGGCCAGGAACACGTATGCCATTGCTTTCCTCTGATTATCATTTCAAATTTGAATGACCTGTGTTATTTTGTTTTATACTGAAAATAAATAAACCACAGGAAAAATCACCAAAGACGGCAGGCTTAGGCGACTTGCCTTTTAATTGCGTGTTTTTCGCATAGATACATCAGAAATCTAACAGTCCAATTATTCTGCAGCCCGAGGGAAACACCAACCATGGAGTTCATACATACATACATACATATACTCACGCCTTTATCCCCGAAGGGGTAGGCAGAGGCCTATACCGGCCCACATTTCACCGTGTACAATTCGGTCCCACGTGACAGGTGGTGAGCCCATCGCCGTGTTGAAATGGACCGCCGCCGTCAGAGCCTCGTCCGTTGTTCAGCAGGTGCACGAGCTTGCACGTGAGGTTGACTTGGGCCCGATGGTGTTGGTAGGGCCCCACTACACCCGATAGCCTGATAAGCCTGCTAGATACATATAAACAGTTTAATATTATTCTCTTTTCGAAACCAGCTCCCAAAAAAGAAGTTTTATTCTTTTCGAAACCGGTTTCGAAAATTGGTTTCGAATGTGAGCGAAGGGGTTTATTTCGTCGAAGTACTTATATATTATTAACCGACTTCAAAAAAGGGGGAGGTTACTCAATTCGACCGTATATATATATATATATATATTTATGTTTATTCACGCAGAACTTCGTCGTTTATGGACCGATTTGAAAATCATTTTGTTCGTTCTAAAATAGATACTTCCAAGGTTTTCATTAAATATAATACAGAAGTCGGTGCCAATATGACTATGAGAGAGCTTAATAATGCCTACCTAAGCTTACATAGTTTTACTGGGTAGTACCTACTGGGCACCGATTTCTGTATTATATTTAATGAAATCTGATAAATCAAAATATACTAACTTTGTGCTAAGTAAATTTTATTTTTCAGTTTTTAGTTTTGTTTGAAGTCGGTTTCTTTTTTGTTATTTGTTTTTTTATCGTGACGCAGCCTACGTTACTTCATTGAGAATGAATAAGTAGTTATTATTGTAAAAAGTATTTTAGATCAGTGGAGTAGTACCAATGTTCATAGATTACGAAGAAACAAATCTATATTCTTAATCACATTAGCTCGATAGATATAAACACCGTAGCACCCGTAGATTTAGATGGTACAACATGAATATTCTCAGACTGAAGGCGAGACCAAAAATGAAAGCCGTTCATCGTATTACGGTACAATTTCCTGGAAACTCTCACTAGCAGTTTAGCTAATTTACCTTTCCATTTCCGAGAGTGTATTGAGTAAAAAATAAAAGAGTTTTGGATTCATTGTTTTTATATGTATTGCCCTTTAATAGTACGATCCCTTGTGTAGTAACATGAGCCTACGTTACTTAAATATGAACTTGACCATTGACTGTCAAACACAACTTACCCCCTGTTATTCCAGTTGACCTTTGGTAAACCGAAAGAACCGTTGCACCTATAATTGACCTGATCAATATGTCGTATCAAGTTCCCGGGTCGGTCAAACCACACAGATCAAACGACAGTAACAAAAAATGGCCAGGGAATGGGGCACGCTTATCTTTTTTTTACGTGTGGAAATTCTTCAATGATTTGCCTCCGAACTCTTAAACGGTTATTTACTCGTGTACTCTGACCAACAAACCACGGTGCCCTACCACTGCCTACGGCCGGGAGCCCCTGTTAACCACTTGGAAGGATGTCCCAGGAAGGCAGAGAAAAGGGTCTATTCAATTTTAGCAGGCTTGGACTGGATGCGGAAGGCGCAGGACCGTGTGTTGTGACGTAAATTGGGAGAGGCCTACGTCCAGGAGTGGACTGCCATAGGCTAATTTGTATGGTGAAAATATATTGCATTAGTTAATTAGTTCCAACGTTAATCGATAACCAACAAAAATCTATCTTCTTTACAGCATTAGTATGGACATACACGCTAACTACATCCAGCATAGAGCAATGCGACTAGAACAAGGGGAGTAGACATGGCATGTTTACTCTATACGTATCTGTGTGTAACATAGAGCAACGCAACCATTAAAAGAGGAGTAGACAGAATGTTTGCTCTATCCATAATTACCTGTGTATTACATAGAGCAACGCGACCAGCACAATGGGAGTAGACATAGCATATTTGCTCTATAAATATATGTGTGTTACATAGAGCAACGTGCCCAGTACAAGAGGAGTAGACATACCATATTTGCTCTATACATATCTGTGTGTTAATTAGATCAGCGTGACCAGTACAGGGGGAGTAGACATAGCATGTTTGTTCTGTACAAATCTGTAATATACATAGAGCACAGCGACGGGTACAACGGTAGTAGACATAACAAGTTTACTCTATACATATCTGTGTGTCATGTGTTGCGGTTAAAATTCGTATTCAAACACACCACCACAAAATCAATCGGCTGTCACTATGGAACCGTACGCTTTGACAGAACGGAAAGTCTCATTAAGGCGGCTCCCCTTTCGATAAAAGTCAAGAGTGTGTAGCTCTATGCACTTTGTGACTGCAGGAAATGCAACAAGCTGACCGGGGTAAATAAATAACTCGACATCAAAAGGTCGCGGTAGAGTTTGCTTCGTTTAATAAATTGAGTTTCCAGGCTTGTTTCTATACTGAGAGTTTACTGTTGCTATGATGTTAGCAATTTGTGAAGTTACTCTTGCCGGTCCTTTGCTAGTGACATCAAACTTTAATGCTGTTTTGAAATAATTGGACAGAATTTTTCTAGATAATTATAATGACTTTTTTGGGCCCCTGCGTGGTAGCATGATGAGGATAATTTTGAAATCGAATTGGTTTATTAATATTATTTAAAAAAAACCGGCAAAGAGCGAGTCGGACTCGCACTTTCCCTTCTTTTTCTAATTTTAGTATTTGTTGTTATATCGGCAACAGAAATACATCATCTATTCTGTGAAAATATCATCCATCTAGATATTGCGGTTTCTGAGATACAGCCTCGTGTCAGACAGACGGACGGCGAAGTCTCATGAATGGTTCCATACCTAAAGGGTAAAGGGTAAAAACGGAACCGTCACCCGTTAGGTACGGAACCCAAAAAGTTTAGAAAGAAAGGAGAATATTACAGGTACAAGTTTTAAAATTACTGTGTGATTTACATAGGTATGTAGGAATTAATTTACAACGCTGCGCTGTTTCAAATCATTTTGTTGAACTGAATGAAGGGTAACGTTATAGGGTAGTATAATTGCCATGACCTACTTCTTATTCATGACCAATGATTAACTAAATATCGTCAACTACTGTGTCAACCACACAGTTACAACTTACGTACAAAGTAATTGCCTCTCTTATTATAAAACCGGAGGCCTACTCTCTTTCTACGAAAACGAAACTTCGTTAACGAACGAAAACAAAACGAAGTTTCGTAGCTGACCCTATTCTATAACAATTGCGGATCGGAGCACGAACTTCGGATGCATAGACACATTTCGTGAACGACAATGATAGGGAGGTCATTTGCTGATGTCTTATTCCGGTAAATACGGTTTTCACTTATATTAAAATTTAAAAACAAGTAAGTTTTAATAAAAAAAAATACATGTAACAAGTGGTTTATAATACATTTCTTGTAAAATTTATGCAGAAAATAAGAATAAAAAGGTATTATATACATAATTGTATATTTTCAAACATTTTGATATAGACAAACTAGAGATGCAAATGTCATAACCTTACGTTAAAAAATGTATCTGATGTTTGTTTCATGTCAACCAACAATAATATAATGAAAATGAAAATAATTATTATTTGAAATCTATATCTAAAACATATTATATCGTTTATACATATAAACATAAAAACCTTTGTAAGTAAACAATTCATATTACAGTGCAATTGAATGTTATTTATTCTATTGAATATCACACACACACCTGAGATATTATGTCTTGTTGAGTAACTTATTTTTAATGTGAATTTATTTTATTTTGCAGCTTCTGTACCAACTGCCCCTAGGTGGAGGGGACAATCTTCTGGCTCTGATGTGAGACGGAGATTGTTTAATATAGAGGGAGTGCGTGCAGAGAATGACACACTTAGAAATACCGAGCTCGCTGGGATCATGAATATACTGATGCAGATTCAAGCTGCTCTGTTGGAACTGATTCAAGATATTAGAGACAAATAGGATAGGAGATACTATATAATAGGAAAGAATAAAAGACAAATAGTTTATAGATTGTATCAGTTAATAAAAGTTGGGCAAGACAATTGTTTTCGTTTTATTTTACCTAAATAAACATATATTATTTTCAGTATGAACTAGTACAAAAGAAAAAGCCCGGAAGCGGTAGAAAATAAAAAAAAGTGTAAGTAGGTATCAGGGTCTCGGCTTGTCTTACAGTTTTCTTCCAGTTGGTGTCAAGACCGCGTTGCACCCCATGGACCTACGGTGCATGAGATCCAACGCACATACTTTTTGGTCGAGTCGACTGGTGACCCAAGGGCTAGCAGTTACTTCTCCCAAAGAATAGGCTTCGCTATTCAAAGGGGAATGCTCCCAGTCTTTTGGGCCCAGTGCCAAGAGGGCCATTTTTCTTAACGTGAGATAAATCCCCATGGATGCTATGCCGACTTCTACCGACAAAAAAACTACACGTATACTGCCTAACAGCCTACGGTTGGAAACTCTCGGTAAGCCCTCGAAAGGATTCCCCAGGACTCCCAACAGACCTATGGCTACCACGGCGGTGGGCAGATCCCTCACCATCCTCAGGCCCCCGGTCATGGTGGCGGATAGTCTTGGGCGAAGGCGCCCCCCGCCGCTGACTGCGGAACTCGGGTGGGAGGGCTCTCTCCCGTAGCTAACTATTTCTTAGCACAACTCCTCAAAAAGTTGCCGACTGAGCCTATAGTTTGCAATTAACTCTACTTCGGAAATAATCATACATATAATTGACTTAATTTGGCAGTCTACGACGATTTCTTCTACGCTCTAATCGTTCCTCACTTAGAGCAGCCTCAATGAGTAACATACTAGACATTTTATTTAAAATCTTACAAAATATACAAGTAAACGAAAATCAAACGGTAACACTTTTGGTTTCGTCAATATTAGGTTAATATTCCGAACAATTATCTGTCAAAGTTGAATTTTCGTTCGTACGATTTGTGAATTAGAGTAGGTTTAACGTCAAACAACTTCGTTTCGTCCGCAAGTTGCGGAACATATGGAACCGTAGTAGGTTTTATACGAAACTTCGGCCCGAACTTCGTTGTTCGTTGAAACAGAATAGGCCTCCTGCACCCTTAAGGAAAAAGGCTCGACTGTAATTAGTATCTAGATAACTATATTAGTTACATACCTACTAAGGTATAACTTACGGTATCTCAAGACATAGAACAAAAAAATCGAAGCGTCGAAGTAAAAACTGTAGAGGGTCAAGAATCTGTACATGGAAGAAATTTTGAAAATTTTAATTGTAGGGTAATTTCTAATCGATACTCAAGACGAAATAAAAAAATTAGTTTTTTTTGTCTGTCTGTGTTCCGAATAGTTTTCACGCTGAAACTACTGAAATAATTTAAATGATACTTGGCGCAATTTGAACTTATGATCCAAGGAAAGTACTAGGATACTTTTGATCTCAATATTTTTTACGATCCCTTTGGGAGGGGGGGTGAAAGGCAAAATTATTTTTCAGTTGTAATTGGTCAACGCGTTGTCCGATTTCAAATAGTTTTTTTAGTATCAGAAAGGGAGTAATTTAAAGATTGTCCCACAAAAAATTCAATTTTGATGGTTTCGTAGGCAGACCGGGGCTGGTTGACTATAGGGGTAGGTAGACTAACTATCAATAACTCGGCCAAAGCAATGGCTTGGAGCCAACCGATGACACCCGAGACTCCGCTACCTCACCCCGCTCAGTCACTGGCAGCACGGTGTCGCGCACGCGCACCGTTTAAGTGAAGGATACTAAAGTTAAAAATTAACGTACGTAAGTAATTATTTTCATCGTAAGGTTTTTTGTAATAATGCCTATTTATTCATGGTTACTGATTGTCAAAGAATTTATAGTGGATGTTTGATTCATGTTCTTTCTTTTATGTATGATGTTATTTGATTTCTTAGCAGTTTTGTGGGTATGACATGTGATTGAAAATAAAAATGTGGTTCGGGGCTAGTAGACTAATGTATAACGGGGCTGGATGACCAATAATCGTAGGTACATAAAAAAAAGAACATGAATCAAACATCCATTATGATTTTTTTGACAATCAGTAACCATAAATATATAGGCATTATTCCAAAAACATTACAATGAAAATAATTACTTACATACGTTATTTTTCATCTTTAAATTCCTTCACTCAAACGATGTGCGCGCGCGACGCCGCTCTCTCGGTGATTTATTGTATGTGTGTTTTATTTTCAATAAAAAATAATAAAAATAATAACTGTTTATGTATGTTGCCTTTTATCCTATTTCCTCGTAGATTTTGCCTTTACAAGTCCATAGGTCAACTTACCCCAGGCGAATAGTCAACCTACCCCAAGCATGGGGCAGGTTGACCAGTTTTTCTTATTGTATAAGATCTAGCCTGTACCCTATACTATAATGAATTAGGTGCTTTTTGCTATATTTTTCCAAAACTTAATAGTTAACCTATGAAATAAACCTGTTTTTGAATTAATATTCTATAAAGAAATAAAAATATAAGCCTTTAAGCTGAATCCTAGTCAACCAGCCCCGGTCTACGCTACTTTAGACGTAGTACGTAGAGACATCTCAGTTTTCGTTAACCTAGAATTCAAGGATTCCTTTGAATGTAACGGTAATTCTAAATAGAATTAAGTCTATACTTCTAACTTTAAGCTCTATTGTGACACAAACAGGGCCGTTTCACGCCCTGTCTGATGAATAAATACCTCTCTTTTCATACACCTTATATGACGTAAACAAAGTTGCGAGAGTCAGCTAGTACCTAAATATATGATGAAAATGCTATACAGCGCCTTCCGTTCTGGCCCTCATTAAGCTAATTGAAGCTTGTGTCTTACAAACTAGACAACTGCTAATCATATTAGGGTTCCGTGCGTAAAGGGTTAAATGGAACCCTATTACTGACACTACGCTGCGTGTCTGTTTGTCTATCACCAAGCTCTATCTCATGATCGGCGGCCTTATTTCACCGCTCTGTTATTATAGGTAAGGTAAGTCGACTCTATTGAGTGAATTCAGATGATTTCAGTAGATTAAAGAGACACAAGAAGCCGTAAGATGGTCTCACCCGACTGCTCCTCTCTAAAACGCCTATTGTGAAAGTGAAAGTTCAATCCGATTGACGTTGTCATTTTTGTTTTATTTCAAACTTTGAACACATACACGTCACCTAGTGACGTAGTTTAATGCAACAGAGTCACAGACTACAGACACAAGTCTCGCCATAAGCCCCTCTGCAATCTATTTTTATAGAAAGGGGCTAAAAAGGTTAAAGAGAAAAAAGAAGCCGTGAGACGGTCTCACCCGACTTCCCCTCTCTAAAACTTTTATTGTGAAAGTGAAAGTTCAATCCGATTGACGTTGTCATTTTTGTTTTATTTCAAACTTTGAACAGATTTACGTGACCTAGAGACGTAGTTTAATGCAACAGAGTCACAGACTACAGACACAAGTGTCGCTATTAGCCCCTCGGCAATCTATTTTATAGAGAGGGGCTAAAAAGGTAACATGACTGTTAAACGTTGGCTAGGACGACCACCCTCCAGATGGGTTGACGACCTAGAAAACATAGCAGGGAGGGGCTGGATGCGGAAGGCGCAGGAACGTGTGTATTGGGAGAGGCCTACGTCCAGTCTATAACAGGCGTAGACTGATTTGATTGATTGATTGAGTGATCAGAAATGTGTGGATGTTTGTTATTCTTTCACACTTTAACGACTGAACGGATCTAGCTGAAGTTTGGTACATAGATAGGTTATAGTCTGGAATAACACATGGGCTACTTTTTAACTCGCCTCGTGGTCCAGTGGTTAGTGTGCCTGACAACGGATTCGGAGGTCGTGAGTTCGATTCCCACCC
Organism: Miltochrista miniata; assembly: GCA_933228765.1. Classification (NCBI taxonomy): domain Eukaryota; kingdom Metazoa; phylum Arthropoda; class Insecta; order Lepidoptera; family Erebidae; genus Miltochrista; species Miltochrista miniata. The sequence goes on along the minus strand of OW121747.1, from coordinate 32,441,973 downwards.
AGGACAAATCTTTTTGTGTGATGAGCTCATTGATTTGTTCTGTGTCTGGGTGTAATTTATCTATAACTAGCTGATGCGCGCGGCTTCGCCCGCGTGAAATTTGGCCCCCGTTCCCGCTTCCCGTGGGAACGTTTTCCCGGGATAAAAAGTAGCCTATGTGTTATTCCGGACTACACTCTATCCCTGCACCAAATTTCAGCCAGATCCATTCAGTCGTTAGAGCGTGATTGAGTAACAAACATCCAAATATCTTCACAAACTTTCACATTTTATAATATTAGTAGGATATATGTATGCATTTAGAAATATATAAGTATGTTTATCGGTCATCTAAATCCCTATAGCAAAACTTAAATAGGCTTAATTTGGGCTAGTTTGTTGTGTGAGAATGTCCGCAAACATATATTTATTTATTTTTATCCCACGAATAAGTAAGTTCCCATGGGAAACGGGAACAGGATCAAAATATATCACGCGGGTGAATCTGCTAGAGTACAATATATCTTCCAGTGGCAACGCTTGTATTCAGAACAGAATCAATGCTATCTATACGTACCGGCTGTATTGTGTATCTTGAGGGATTTGGGTCGTGTAAACAATAGAATGTAATTTCTATCGGGAATTCACGTCTATTCAATATCAAATGTCAATACTCAAAGACAACAACAATAATAGTTTCGGTTTCTATCGTTTTCCTAACGTTATTTCCGATTGATGGAATTTTACATCTGCTTGCGTTGGGAAACTTGGACAGTCACAGTGAATAGCGTAGTTTTTAGGGTTTCGTAGCCAATGGCAAAAACGGAACCCTTATAGATTCGTCATGTCTGTCTGTCTGTCTGTCCGTCTGTCTGTCCGTCCATGTGTCACAGCCACTTTTCTCCGAAACTAAAAAGCCTATGATATTGAAACTTGGTAACTAGATGTATTCTGTGAACCGCATTAAGATTATAGCCACTTTTCTCCGAAACTAAAAAGCCTATGATATTGAAACTTGGTAACTAGATGTATTCTGTGAACCGCATTAAGATTCTTATGTAAAACTAGAAAAAAAGCAGTAAATTTTGGGGGTCCCCATACTCAGAACTGAAACTCAAATTTTTTTTTAATCAAAACCATACGTGTAGGGTATCTATAGATAGGTCTTCAAAAATGCTATTGAGGTAGTATCTAACATCATATTTTTCTAAAGTGAAAGATCTATGCCCCCCCCCCCCTCTTACTTCTAAACTAAGAGAATGATAAATCTAAAAAGAAGATATGATGTACATTGCCATAAAAACTACGAACGAAAATTGGTTTGAACGAGATAGAGTTGGTAGTTTTTTTTAAATACGTCATAAACCGCAATTTTCGGTTAGAAAAATCACTACCACTGCGAACGTGTTAAAACATCAATCAAAGTTACAACGAACTATAAGAACTTTTATATTATGTTACTTGCTGCTACGAAACCCTTCATGGGGCGAGTCCAATTCGCACTTGGCCGGTTTATTCCGATCTTAGTATTTACAGTTATAGCGATAACAGAAATACATCATCTGTGAAAATTTGAGCTCTTTAGCTATTACGGTTCCTGAGATACAGCCTCGTGACAGACAGGCAGACAGACTGACAGACGGACGGCGAAGTGTCATGAAGGGTCCCGTTTTTACCCTTTGGGTACGGAACCCTAAAAATTAATAAAAGAAAAATTCAATTTCTCCATATAATGTAAAAAACATTCTCAGTAAGCACCGAATTATTGAACTGTAAATCACCATCCCTATTCAAGGTATTACATTTCGTAAATGGCCATTTTGTACTTATACTTAAACTAGCTGACCCGCGCAACTTCGTTTGCGTCACATAAGAGAGAGTAAATCACCCGTTCCCGTCGCATTTACGACGCATTTATTCCCGTCAGAATAATTTCGTTAGCGAGAGATAATTCCCGTCGCACTATTCGAAAGAATTAAAATAATTTTAGAAATTGCGCATATTCATGCATATGACGTGGACTACCGGTGTACGTCGCCGGGGGAATAGTTAATCGACCAAAAAAAGCGAAAAAAAAAGCGAGGTCAAACCGGATAAAAATTATCCTATGTTCGTCTCCTGGGCCTAAGCTACCTCCCCACGAATTTTCAGCCAATTCGGTACGGCCGTTCTTGAGTTATAAATGTTGTAACAAACCCGTCTTTGTTTTATATATTAAGATAAGACATTACGTGTGTTCAAGTGAATACATGACGGCGGTTGTGTCGCATGCCTTGGTATCTATTCATTCTTGCCTTTGAGTATGGAATGAATAGTAAGTCAGACGAATACCTACATACATTTATATATTATAATTACTAAGTCACGGCACACAAAACAAGTCTATCCTAGGAACTAATTATGATAATTATGGTTGGTCCTGAAATGTATACCTTTGCGGTATTTCAATGCCGTGTGTCGTTTATGTTTATTTCGGGCACGTAGGCACGTTAATCCGCTGCATTCGGCTGTCAGTAAAAAAAAATCGCCCAAGAGCGAGTCAGACTCCCGCACGGAGGATTCCGTACCAAAAACATCACTGTTTTGTATGGGAGACTCCCTTAAATATTATTGTTTTTCTGTTTTTAGTATTTGTTATAACAACAAATAATCTGTGAAAAATTCAGCTCTCTATCTATCACCGTTCCTGAGATACAGCCTTGTGATGGACAGCAAATTCTCAGTAAAAGGGTACCGTGTTTTTACTTCGCGTACGGATCCCTAAAAAAGATCTAGTGAGCCTGAAAAGAAAAAAATCAATAACGTGGGAGGAGTATAAGGCCCACCAGAAGGACTGGTGGTCACCGAAGCCTATGAATGTTTGCAGCACCAGAGGCGCCACACTCGCTTCTGACCCTGTAAAAACCTTCTAAGACCCCTTTTGAAGGACCCCATACTGTAGGCGTTTGCAAAAACCGAGGCAGGGAGATCATTCCACAACCTAAGCGTGCCTTATACTTTACCTATATTTCGCAATAATAAAGAATTGAATTGAATTAATGAAAAGTAGCCTGCATGTTATTAGGTTATATTCTATCTTTGAGCCAATCCGTTCAGCCATTAGAAAGTGAAGGAATTACAAACATCTATGCCATCCACACATCCATACAGTAAGGCAGGCTAAGAGCATATTAGAGACTCGACTGTCTTCAGAGTAACTATTGCTGTGTCGAAGCGATCGGATTTATGATGATTGCATCACAAATCGACTTTTGGCGTAAAGATTGGCAGTACATTAATCAAACGTGGGTATGCTCCGTAAAAAAGTTTTTCATGTAAGACGTCTCCTTCGCAAATTCATAGATTTAGAAGTAGTCTGTCTCGAGACACTCTTGTCGCCAATGTGCTTAGAATTGGTAAAATAAGATAATTCTGGTTCAGTTATCACGAGAATTTTGGAGAGGAAGAGTCTTGAGATAAGTTGACTATTCTTCACTTATGATTCCAGTTAGTTACAGCTCGCGCCAAATAACTTTGCGTCTATGAATTTCGTTCGTTCGCGCCGCAATAATGTAATATCAGGTATAACAGGGAAAACTACTGCTGAGGCTGGAGGGGCGCCCCTCGAGCCTCAGCTGCGCAGCAGTTTCCCATTTGATACCTAATATTGCATAATTGCGGCGCGAACGAACGAACTTCATAGACGCAAAGTTATTAGTCGCGAGACGTACATTCAACACGGCGGAAATATCTGCGAACCTGGCTTGTGACGTCATGTAAACTGTATAATCCGCGCGCAACGAGAATGTGCGGAATCTAGTCAAATTCCATACCTTTCAATCGCGTGCGGATTATACTAAATAGGCGAAAACGGGGTCAGGTGCGGGGAAGCGCGAGGGGAAGCCAGGTTCGCAGATATTTCCGCCGTGTCATACATATAATTATGGCCACGCTGTTATCCCTCACGAGGTAGGCAGAGGCATACTATATCTTTAGATTTTATCCCACAGGGACCACCCTTCCGGTGGTGAGGTTTTGAAATCATGCCGCTCTATAGTCTTTAACTTGGCTTAACGATAGCCATTTCACTGGCGCCAGGACCAGCAGGGGCTTAACATGCTTTCTAAAGCACGGAAATGCACGCCAACGTATGTCACAAGTAAATGTCACAAAATGGTCACTCGTCCAAGGATCCGCCACTGTGAAAGTTGCTTACTGCATCGTTTATAGAGCACTGAATCCGCGGGACCATGAGAGCTTCTTAGCTAGGTTATCCCTACTAATATTATAAATGCGAAAGTAACTCTGTCTGTCTGTTACGCTTTCACGCCTTAACGGCTGGAGCGATTGAAATGAAATTTGGTATAGTGATAGTTCGAGGCCCTGGGAAGGACATAGGCTACTTTTTAACCGACTGCGCAAAAGGAGGGTTATGATTTTACGCGGTCGAAGCTGCGGGGAACAGCTAGTTGAAAATAAAACAAGAATATGTAAGTATACTACAAGTTTATTTAATCAAATTACAAGCTATTTGGTAACCTACGGCTATAAGCTGTATCTTATTATTGCCACCGCTAGTACTTATACGTGTAATGATGAAGTGCTTAGTGCTGAAGTACCTACATCATCATTTTAAATATAAATTATCACCCAAAATATGCCTGAAAGGATAATGGTCCGTAAACTTGAATGTTGTGTTCTCGTAACAGTTTTTTACAATATTTGTTTGAATGTAATTATATACATCGTACTAATACCAAAACCGTGGTTTCATTTTGTGTCGGTATATCTATGCGTTTGCTCAGGGACCTGAAAAGTTGGACAAATTTCGATGGAACATTCACTGGTACACTTTTAGGTTTGGACTTTGAAAACAAGAATTAACTGAACTTCTCAAAAACGACCCCAAGCAGAATAGATGTCAGATGGTAGCTTAGAGATGAATTTACTACTCATAGGATGTAATGCGTGTACCTATTATAAGTTACACAGATACGAGTATCATAGAACATAATACCAACCTACTTATATTTTGGACAACTTCTACAGTCACAGTTTCAGTACCTACCTACTTTATGTTCATAATAATCCTGAGAATAAGTAATAAATCCGTAGAATCACTTTATCTAACTTCATAAGTATGCGATAACAATAAAAATGTTAAATTTCGTCCCAGAGCTATAATAAAATAACATTGTAACCTAATTATACGAACTTTTATAAAATGGGCCTTCTTTTTATCCGAAAGATGGTTTCTTATAAAAGGGAACGCAAAAATACTGCCAGTATCAAGGGAAAAAGCATAATTCATATAACACAACCTTTCTGACCATCATCCTTACAGGCTTCATTTTGCAGAAAAACGATCTCAAACAGATTTTTATTCAAATAATGATATTTGTATGTTTTCAGTTAGTTTTATATGTTTTGCAATATATCTGTGTTAAATAACTTATAACAATGTTTGAAACACAGGATACAAAAATGTATTTGAAAAAAAGAAACATTGCTGTAGCTCAAAAAATACACTAATTACAAAATATTAATGTAAGAAACTAGCCGTAGCCTCTAAAATATATACCTAGCCGTAATATGAGATCGTGTCCTTAAATAATAATATTTTATTACATAAAATAGCTTAAATGATGAAAATTATAACTATTGACATTACCTATATAAATATAAGACATTAACATATATTTGTACACTGTATTTTATATTATGTATATATAAGTAGGAAATGTAGAAGGATTTTGCTATATTCATTTCATTGAGAACCGTTTGTTGTAGAATAAGGTTTGAAACAAGGCTTATTATACGTAACTGTACTGTAACCTATGTTGGTGTATCACCTTATATTACTAATGATTTTTTACATGAACTATAAGTAGAAAATGTTTAAGGATTTTGACGTATTCATTTCATTGAGAACCGATTGTTTTAGAATTAGGTTTGAAACAAGGCTTATAATTGTAACTGTACTGTAAACTATGTTGGTGTATCACCTATATTTATTAATGATTTTATATTGGTACAGTTAAAATTTTAGTAAGCTTCTTTTTTATATATAACAGTCGTTGTAGTGTAAATTCGCCGTAAAATTTGGGGTGTCTAAGAATATTTGAATAATTTTACATGAATAGATGATGTTCGTTGTATTTTAAAATAAATCTGTGTGATTTTTGACTCACTTGTAGGTACTGTTTCACAATATTTACTTATATACTTGACCGGTTTCGCCTTACGGCATTTTCAATGGTTTAGATGACTAGATACTGTATCAAAATTATCATTTTCTGACCTCTTCAAAATCACATATCATAAAAAAAACATTTGTTCTACGATGCTTTATTTTTATTGTTGAATTTTTAAAAGTTACATTGAAAAGAAAGAATAGGAAGTAGGTTTTAAGAAGTCCCCAGGAATTATTTCTTCTTTGTATTCGTATCTATATAATGAGTATTTAATTTTTAGCGCAAAGTAGCATTAAGATTTAGATCAATATTAAACTTTGTTCTTAACTTAAAGTGAAAAAGCAAAAGTTATACAAAAATTGGATACTTAAGATCTGGAAAAAGCTATTAGTAGCCAATGAAATCTGTTTAAATCTGGTTTTACTTTATTCTCATTATAAATAGATGGCTATGATTATATTACTTATCCTTTGATTTTATTTGACTCTATATTACGACTTTTTGTATAGTTTTATGATTTTATTGAAGTTTGAGTTTAGTAAAATTTGAGTAAGAGAGGTATTATAATAAAACTTCACTTTCTACTTTGCTATTTTCTATTACTTAGTTTATTATATTTTGGTGTTTAGCCATTATTGTCAGCAATCATATTGATTGCGTTTAGTATCGTTCTTAAATCCTGGTGTAATTTTTTGTGTAAGGTCGAAATCTACAAAGAATTCATAACTTATTGTTTTATGTATCTGTTGATTTTTACTGGTATTTTTTTTTACATCTGAATTTATTAGTCTCTAAGAAATAATGTAATAATTTTAATATGTAAAATTATTACGTAGTAACACCTGGTTGCAATTTAGTAAAAATTTTAACGTTAGCTTTAGGACAATGCCACTGCCATTATGAGTCTGCCATTATGAGAGAGAGCACATACTGGTGGTCTCGTGCTTTTTTGATTTTTCTATGTTATTGGAAATCTAATAAATACTACAATATTAGGTACGTTAATATTATTAGGTTTTACTTACGTAATATAAACTCGTATGAATTAGTGGTAAATATGCATATTTTGTATTACTAAATATTTTTATTCGTAATAACCGGTTAAAAAGTTTATAGTAAAATTTCGCCTTAAATATAATCTAAGATTGTACGAATTATATTGCTTTTCAATTACTTTTTTGTATGGAATTTTCCCTTAATTAATATCTTTTTTAAATACAGCGAGTTATTTCGAAATATTGATTAATTATAGGCGCTTTAAACATTGCAATTTTCCTATCCGACGTGTATTTACGTATATAAAAACATCGTTTCTAAGTATACTATAACTCCAAAACCTTGGAGCATCAATATATGACTATTATACGTTTTGAAATATTTTTTCCGTCCAAGATATTGCTTTATAAAAATATTAAAATACGGGGTACAGTCGCGTACTCGCTTGCTACCGCTGCAAAATCCTCAAAAGTGAACGATTAAATTATTGTGAAATTATCCCAAAATATTAAGTTAGTTTACCAGATTGGGGCTCAGTACCGACCTATGTTTTATAACTTGACTTGAATAATCTTCTATTTGGATAGATCGAAATATCAAGTTTACTACGTAATTGACTATAAAATAAATGCTTAACTAATGACTAGAAAACTTTTGGTATAAACTTTTTTTATGTAACTATTAAAGTACACAATAATACTTATCCTAATAAGTTCTTAAGTGATCATGTATTTTCAGCCCACACATTTTAAATGTTAACTTTAAGTTTTACGAACAGGATTATGTGGACATCAAATATATGTAAATAGACATTTATAATATAACCAAGTCTAATTTAATCCAAACTATGGTATTAGCGACATGAAAATGTACTAATTAAAAAGTACTGCTTATAAATACAAAATACACAAAATATTTCTTAAGCGTTGATAGAAAGGAAAAAATGGCGTTATAGAATAGTGAGGATCAATTCCTCTCAAGCATCGACAGAAATATTTTGGAAGACGTCACGTTTGTTTTGATCAAATCGAGATTCAATAATTACAGTAAATTCTAATATAAGTAACAACATAAACTCACGCTCCTTCTATCAGTCTTATTCTACCGAATTTAATCCTGATACCTTATATTACTGTTCAGTACATATACGAAGAAGATATAGCAAATTTATACCTACTATGCTGACATTTTTCATCTTTAGATATTGTTTAATAATTAGTTGAAAATACGAATGTGTATATATAATACTGTCTCACATCTGAAGTATATATTGAAAGTTTAGACTTTAGATTATGACTGAAGAACGAGCGAGGCGTACCGCTTATTTACAAGATTATAAATTGACAAATTGACGTGATGCACAATAGAGGAGTAGTATGCATAGCTTTTGATTACTAAATTATTTATATTTTTCAAATTTACCTCGTAATTTATAAATAGAACTTTAGAACCTTTCATCTCAAAAATAATTTAAAGATTTTAGGTAGTAGTTTGTCTGCGACAGTACCTATTTAGGCCTGAAGTACAGTGAGACAGTATTAGCCCGTGGTTTTCTATACACCTTGAGCAAAAATGATAATTTTTCATTTATAATTATTTCTCAATCCTGCATAACGTGAATATATTTTTGAATAAGTTAAGATTTTCGTTGAATACTCGTACTTTTAAATGTCGTTTTATTGTAAATATCATCTTTGTAATCTTAGGTGTAATTTAATAATGATTTGCAGTTACAGATTCAAATGTGAAGTAAATTAAAATTTAAATTAATTATGCCATTGGTACAATATATAAAGAACATTAATCGAAGGTGGTAAGTCCCGCTCAAAGAAACATTCGATACAGAAATTTTATAACTCTCTAACAAAGTAGTAAACAAATAATAATAGTAATTATACGTCGCAAATTTAACTATACACACATAAACAATTTTATTAACTGAAACAATTTCTCTTTAAATAACGTATACGTCGATCATTACACACACAACGAAAATCTCCATCCATACATTGAAGTTACTTAGAATTTGCTAAAATATACAATACCTTGATAGTGAGAACTAGCAGCGTGTACAAATGGAAATAGGTACAATACTGAAGACTTTAGTCTTTAACCCATTCTGGGAACTACGAGCCAAAGTAATGAGTTGTACAACACGTCACAACATATAATAATTAATACTTACAAGCTAATGTATAATATAAAGTGAGCTTATCTTGTTACACTTACTTGCTATATATCTCTCGTCTTTTTAGCAGAGGAAATAATGTTATGAAAAGCCATACAGAAAATATTTGGACTCCACATAGATCTGGTAATCGCATGTGGAATTCAAATAATGTAAGTTTAATGTTTTGAATAAAATAGTTCAAACTGTTCAAAAAAATGTAGTTTAAAAATTTTAAAAATAAAATAGTTATAATGTTTAGAATTGTGTAGTTCTGGCAAGATACTCAGCCGATGTAATAGTGACAAATGACAGAACTAATACAAAATTTATATTTTTGTTATACTGAGAAATCCTTCGCAGTGTCTTTCGGTGCCGAGCAAACCACCTCGAGCGTACCCAAGTCTCTACAATATACGCAATTAAATGAAACATTATGAAAATACAATGTATTTCACGGTTCACTTTCATTGCCGTTTGTCGTGCTATATTTAAATAATCACTAGCGGCCTGTAAATAAGTAATACGCTGTATTTCGTAATAGAAAAAACTTACTAATAGATAAATGACCAATGAATTAATTTGGCGCAATCGCGATTCCCAGAAACGTTACTTAGACGTTAATTTATTTCATTGAATCCACCATTGATAATTTCATTGATGACCTGTGACAAGTTTTTTCTTAAATTTTTGATTAATCATATTCTGGACTGATTTTTTTAGGCAACCCATCTGCAATTAATTTATTGACAGGCTCAGGTGGTTGGTATAGTCCTTTTAAGGCGCGTTATGAGGATTAAGCTGTGCGTTCATACATTTTATCCTCATTTGAAATATAAGCGTAGCAACTGAAGGTAACCATTTCTAACTGTTCATCTATTGTTTTCTTTTTTTATACCGCTAAGGTGGCAGACAAGCATACGGCCCACCAGATGGACTATTGGTCACCGAAGATTATGTACGTTTGCAACACCAGAGGCGCTACACGCGCTACCGACCCTTCAAATAATCAATGAGAAAGAAATTAAATGTTAAAACATTATATTTGTTATCGATTGTGTCTACAATATCAATAATATCTAGTAACAACGCGTTGTGCACTTCCTCTAATACCAAGAGACACAATTTTCTTTAAATCGATGTTTATTTATGTGCGAGCGCAGTGCTTACGAGCAGACTGTGACCAAATTAATGTACAGTACTGTTTGAAACATGTGTCACTTCCTTCAAATTTGGTGAAAGTGTGCGTGCCTTGTCGGCCGTAGGCACTGCTCTCGCGCATGTTCGAAGGTAACTTACTAACTTACTTCTCTCTTTTACTATGTTCTAGGTCTCACTTATACAATTAACTTTTAAGGCTAAGGATGTGCAGTAAAGTTCGAACGATCTACAGTTCTACCAAGTGTCGAGGTGATCGAAGTGCATTAAACTAACTATAATCTTTTAAATATATGAATATTATTGTAATTTGCATTCATTATTATAAGTAGGAAAAAGTTACAATTTGGCGGATTCGTTTCTACCCTGATTGACTCCTTGGGGGAGACATCAGGACTTTCACGATGCTAGTGCCTCCCTTGCTGAAGGAAATAGCGGTACAAGGTTTTAATTATATTTTTGGGACCCGTGTTTGACCTTTTCATTCCCAATTTGAAGTACCTTATACGTGCATCCCATGTCAGGCATGACTGTAGTCTTATCAATTCTTACAAAAAAAAAAAAATCTGAAATATTTTATGGTTGTGGATTCCGTACCTCAAAAATGGAACTCGGTTGTCGATCAGGGACTCGACCAGGGGGAGAAACGAATCCGCCTCCCATGTTTCTTGCTAAAAACTGCCATTCTTGATGAAAGAGAAACCTAATTACGTATTAGACAAACCACTAATAATTATTTCAATTAAATATATCGCTTGGTCAGTTATTATCTGCTAGTTTTTTTAAAGAATTGCAACTGCATCAGGACTGGGTACATAAACTAAGCATGATTTTTTGTTCTCAGTTAAATTGAAGCTTCAGAAACTAAGAATGAAAAATATTATGTCGAAGAGATATACATGTTGCGGAAGGTAGTTAGCTGCCCGCCCCAGCGAGTGGCAGGGCCGGCCGGCGGCGGTCGCGGGCGGCCGGGCAACATTTGGTCCTCCCGGCGCGCCGCACGCTCTGCTACTCTACGGCCGCACGCTACTAGTACCTGGACCTGTCAATCTACCCTTGTTATCTTATTGCTCGGCGTTTACCACAGCTCGACGGTTTCATTTAGTCTCTACGTATCACCGTTACTACATCTAACTCTGCCGCACACCACTCGTGCGACGCTCTTACCTTACTTTGACTACGTGTAGGCTCTTGCCAAAAATTGACACTTTTTCATCCATCTTATAATTGAAAAAATACGATTTATTACTTTATTTTTATAATGACTATGGAAAGAGCCAGAGGTATTGTTTTTTTTTGTCGTGTCACCACTAGGAGTTTCTATCCTATAAAATATTTTCCTTTTGATTAATACAAAGGTGTAAAGAAGTTCATAGAGAAATCTTTCGTTGCAATGTGTAATCATTGAGCGCGCACTGCTCAATCGGAGTCCTCGTCTTCGCGAGTGCACGTAGATTCTTGGTGCTTATTTAAGTAGCTCTTAAGTGCAAATGTCTTACGACAGCGCAAGCACTCGAACTTCTTGTCGGTCGAGTGAGTCTGCAAGTGTGCCCGCAAGTTCGACCGGTCTGCGAATGACTTGCCGCAGGACGCGCAACTGTAAGGCTTCTCACCGGTGTGCGAGCGCAGATGACCACGTAACAGCCAAGGGCGTGAAAATTGTTTGCCACATACTCCACAGACATGGCCCATGCGATGTGTTAATACGTGCATAGCTAGGGCTGGCATTGACACGTACGCTTTGCCACACTCACCACAACGCTTTGCTGCTTGCGAATCAAGGCTACGATGCGTTTGCTTATGTCGCGACAGATTAGAAGATGTGGCGTAGCGCTTGCCGCATTCGTTGCAAATATACTTTACCGACTTGTCTTTAATTCGCGATGTAACTCGTTCACTATCAATTGAGTCTGACTCCACATCAGGCAACATATCTGACTCCGGCGGGAGCTCCACTTCCTGTTCTGGCTCCGTCACTGCGTCTTGTTGTGTTTCCAGTTCAGGTTCCTGTTGGTAATCGACCAAAACTTCAGATGCCGATGACTCCTGATATTCTACATAGCTAATTTGTGTATCAATTAACTCAACAGGTTGCAGAGGCGTAACAGTTTGTACAGTGTGGTAGATTGCATCAGGACTTTCTTCCGCCAAAATATAGATATTAGCAGGCTGAATTGTATAGGTGTAAACTGGCAGAATTGGTGTGGGCTCTGGTGTTTGGACAACGGTCACGACTGTGGCGGGTGGGGCTGCGGGTACACTCTGCGACAGTGACAATAAGTCGTGCGCTGCCTCAGTGTCGGCAGCTGACCGCTCCGACATCAGAACTGGCCCTGTATAATGACTATTCGATTCCACACTTTCGGCAATTGTTACTGGGGAATCCTGTGTATCAGGTTTATTGAATTGCGGGCGTGGTCTAGGTTCGGAGTATTCAATTGGTTCTCCCGTCTCAGCCCCGGTCCCTGTGTATTCAGATGACTGTGGTTTTTCAGATTCGGGAGTCATTGGCTGCCTATATTCTGTTCGTGCATCGATATACTCTGATTGTGGTTCCTCATATTCGATGTACGTCTCAAACTGTGGAGCATTCCTCTCCGGATATTCAGGGGAACAACGTTCCACATATTCGGAAGTTTGATTTTCGTGATATTCGGGGGAACGTGCCTCCACATATTCAGAACTGTGGACTTCTACATACTGGGGTGAATGAGCTTCCACATATTCAGTGCTATGTATCTCCACATACTCAGTTGAATAAGGATCCTCATATTGAGGGTTGTTCCCCTCCACATACTCAGGTGAACGAGGTTGGATATATACAGAACCACGTCTCTCAATATACTCAGGTGAACGAGGTGCCACGTAATCAGAACTATGTCTATACTCAGGTGAACGAGGCTGTATATATTCAGGATCGTGACTTTCTCCATATTCAGGTGAACGAGGCTGCATATAATCATTACTATGTTTCTGCACAAATTCAGGTGAACGAGGCTGCACATAATCGTTACTATGTTTCTGCACATATTCAGGTGAACGAGGCTGCACATAATCATTACTATGTTTCTGCACATATTCAGGTGAACGAGGCTGCACATAATCATTACTATGTTTCTGCACATATTCAGGTGAACGAGGCTGCACATAATCATTACTATGTTTCTGCACATATTCAGGGGAACGAGGCTGCACATAATCATTACTATGTTTCTGAGCATATTCAGGTGAACGAGGCTGCACATAATCATTACTATGTTTCTGCACATATTCAGGGGAACGAGGCTGCACATAATCATTACTATGTTTCTGCACATATTCAGGTGAACGAGGCTGCACATAATCATTACTATGTTTCTGCACATATTCAGGGGAACGAGGCTGCACATAATCATTACTATGTTTCTGCACATATTCAGGTGAACGAGGCTGCACATAATCATTACTATGTTTCTGCACATATTCAGGGGAACGAGGCTGCACATAATCATTACTATGTTTCTGCACATATTCAGGGGAACGAGGCTGCACATAATCATTACTATTTTTCTGCACATATTCAGGTGAACGAGGCTGCACATAATCATTACTATGTTTCTGCACATATTCAGGTGAATGAGTTTCCACATATTCAGAATTGTGCATCTCCACATATTCGGGTAAACGTGCTTCCCCATATTGAGAGCCACGCCTCCCAATATACTCAGGTGAACGAGGCTCCACATATTCAGAGCTATCCCTCTCCATATATTCAGGTGAACATGGTTCCACATATTCAGAACTATGTATTTCCACATACTCGGTTGTCTCCATATATTGAGGGATATCTCTCTCCAAATACTCAGGTGAACGAGGCTGCACGTATTCAGAAGCACACGATTGTGTATATTCAGACGTTAGCTGTTCTCTGTGATTTGATAAAGAAACTTTGGCCTCCATCTTCGCTTCCTCATATACGATATGTGATTCCTCATACTCCTTATGCAACTGCTTATAAGTCGTGGTAAGTGGCTCCCTATACTGAGTACGTGATGCCCTAATTTCTGACGAATACTGCTCTCTGTATTCAAAATGTGTGGCTGTTTTATCAGATGTAAGAGGTTCTGTATCTTCAATGCGTAGCTCTGTTTCATCAACAACACGACGTCCCACATCCTTAAGCTCATGTTGTTCCTCATAACCTGTACGAGAAGTTGCTGACAGGTTATGTGGCTTTTCATACTCAAGCGTATGCACGTCTTCATATGCAGCGGTCCAGAGCTCCACATGTCCAGTATGTCGTGACTCTGTGGACAAAAGGAACAAAACTAAATGAAAAATTGTATACACTATAACAAATCAAACGACAGTTCACTTTCCCAAATTGCGCCAAATTGTGAGGGTACTGTACCACGGTGGCCAGACGGGTTGGCTTCCACCGGTTTGTTCCGGGTACTCCGCCTCTACGCCATCGACTCACGTTAGCAGGTGCACCGTTTGCAGGTGAGATTGGCTTGGTTTCCAAAGGCCCAAAAATACAGACTAGTATAAATACCAAACTCACAATTGTCTAACAACATGATGTGCAGCTAAAATTAATTAACAGAGACTTAGATGCCTATCACCTACGTCGAGAAATTCAAGGAAATTGAATGTCGACGTTACGTGTCGGTGGATGAAACCACACGTATTCAAGAGAGATCATTCATGAACTTTCCATATGAAGGCACTCAAATAGACTCCGTAATTGAGCAGACCTAACTCACGATTGAACTCTTGGTGTGCATTACTTACGTCTTTGAACTTACATTACATCTTGCTCGTATACCGACGGATGTTAAGAGATAAATAGCTTCGGGTTTATGCATTACAAATATTTTAGACTGTCTGAAAATCTAGATATAATTCAGTAGATTTCAATCACACCTAGTGTAATCGATGCAATGGCAGGCCTATTATTATTATTATTCGTGTGTAGGTACGGAGCGTTCCAGCATTTTTGTACTAGAGGCGAATAAAGTTCGAGTTTCAGTCTGAAACAATTTTAGGGAAAATTAATTCATGTGTAAGGTGAAAATTATAGTAGGTGAAATACTTTATGAAATTAAAATTATCATTAAAATAAAAAGAAATCGACTGAAAATAATATTATTACAGCGTACGTTGTTCTGAAAATGGATGGTTCTCTAGAGGTCGAAATGTGTCACTGTGGATCAAAAGGTCGTGGGTTCGATTGCCACCGGAGACAAAATTTTATGTGATCCAATATTGTTTGTCTCTAGAATCTGGGTGTTTATGTGTATGATAAGTGTGTATCTAAAAGTATATAAGTATTAACGTCGATAATACGGCTCATCACCTATTTTGTGGGAAAAAAATTAAAAGGTGAAATGTGGGCATATAATATGCCTCTGCCTACTCGCCGAAGGAGCGATATAAGGCGTGATCATATGTATGTATGTACACTATTTTTCTAAAAACAAACTCCGTTTCTCTTTTTTAAAAAACGTCAAATTAATATCTGAACCGATCTGATATTAATTTCTCTACCTCTAAGAATAAATATCTGTAATTGAATTTTTACATTAATATTTCAGGTACCTGAGGGTGCCCGACGCTTTCGCTACTTAGAAATAATCCTGTTACATTTGCGTTCAATAGAAAAATGAATAAAAATTTTTAACAAAAATAAAACCGACTTCAAACAAAAACTGAAAAATAATATTAACTTAGCACAAAGTAAAATGTATTTTGATTTATCAGATGTTATGAAATTATATCATATTGAAGTCGGCGCTAAGTAAACCCATAGCTTTTGGACTGTACTATTAATGGCACGCTTTTCAATATTATGTTAAATGAAATGTGATAAATCAATACATATTACTTTGTGCTAAGTAAATTTTATTTTTCAGTTTTTGTTTGAAGTCTGTGTGTAAAGTTCTAATCAATACAAATCAATCAAGCCCAAACACAAGGTAACTGCTGTAAATTGTTAAGGAATTTCCCCGACTGTCTTTCCGACTCTATCATCAGATCGACTCCTGATCTTCATTAAATTTTAGTACCCTAAATTGTAATTAAATTGTAGTTGCCCTTCTGGTGGGCCGTATGCTTGTCTGCCACCTTAGTGGTATAAAAAAAAGAAAAAAAAAGTACCTTAAAGCAAGTGCTCAATTAAAAAGTTAACAAACGCACTAATTTTCCCTACAATTTTCGTCCCATCATCAGGTCCTGACCTGGTGAAAATGGGTCCCATTTGTCACTTCAGAAATAAACACTATTCGACAAAAGAAAAAAAAATCAAACTGTTAATAATTACAAATACTCAAAAAACCGTATGACAAATATATCCTGTTTATATTATTAGTAAAGACAACATTATTCAACAAGCCCATGCCACCTCTAACTTGGGTGGTGAATCCCGCCGCGGGTTCCGCGAATGAAGCATTATATAAATAAGTTCACGGTGTTTCCTTTTCTAAAGATTATTTTAGTCGAACGCAAATGAAATGGTATTAAAAGTATATTTGCGTGAAATTTCATCAAATGTACAATAAGAGGCTTAAATATGTACAAAAGTCGTAAAGAGCTGATATAATATTCACATGAAAAAAACTATATCAACAAACTCTAAAAATTCACATGGCAGTTGTTATTCTTTAAATATGCGTGGGCTGTGCAATTTTTTGCATTGCGTTTATTAAATTTTTGTTCGTAGCATTGAAAATAATAGTGCCAACTAACACCGCTGTTTCATCAATTACCTCTTCAAAATACTTCCACACAGAGGCTATTTTGTTACTAGTTGTTTAAGCGAACCTTTTTTTAAAAATCACCCATTCCCTACCGTAATGCATTCGGTGCGTGGTTGTTTGCTTTTTAACGCTTCAACGCTGCAACGGTTTGACTGATCCGATATCTTCCAATTGGCCATATGTCAACAGGAAGCGCCTAATGTAAGTTCAGACAGAGTACTGTTTGTTTTTGTATTTGTCTCCTGTGGGTTCGATTCCCACCGGAGACAAATATTTGTGTGACCCATAAATGTTTGTCTCAAGAAACTGGGTGTTTCAGTGTATAATATCTATGTATTTAAAAGTATATAAGTATTAATATCCGTGGTCCGATACCCATAACACAAGCAGGTTATTCCTAGCTTACTTTGGGATCAGATAGCGTTGTGTGAAATGTCCGTGAATATTTATTTATTTATTTTATTCCATCTATGAATCTGCAAACAATACGTGTCGTAAACAACAAAACTGTTTTACATTGCGCGCCCACGTCCGATAATTGGCAGCCGATTTTTACGCCAACAATCGGAGCGGAAAGTCTCGAGTGTGCGCTCAGCCTAAGGATGGTGAAAAATATAATTGACAGACGGCACTTGAACCCCTAGTCTTTGCAACGCTTTGACCACTGAGCTACAAAACCGAAGCATTCAATTGCCTTTTTTACCAGAAATGAAAACTCTGTACTTTTAAAAGTCTACTAAAAATCCATTTTCACAAAGGCTATCAAAATAGTATTTCATAAAATAAAAACATATTTCTAGTGGTATATTCGTATATTTCGTATTTGGTATATTCCTAGTATTCGTATTTACGAAACAGGTTTCTAAATTTTGAGATTGGATTTCGTTTGGTGTTTGAACTATCAGCAACACCCGAGTTCACATGGGCTATATTCACAAGAGTTGTTGATAAAGCGATACTAGCAGAAATATTCGGTACAGCCTCCAATACCGATATTTGTAGCCAACGGCAGATATTTGATTAGTTTTGCTTGCATATTTTTTAATTTTTTTATTGGACCAGTTGTGTCAATCCTATCAAAGGTTGTAAAATTGACGAGATTGCAATGAAGATAATTTGAAAATTCTATCTCTAATCAACTATGGGAATTTTCTGTGCTTGATCCTTTCTCCGAGAGCTTGCCCGGGCTTCCAGTCATAGGCAGTAGTAGCAGTGATTTTAGTCAATAAGTAGTAGTCCGGCAGAGCGTCCATGAGGTATTACCCCACGTAAAAAGGGCTTCGATCCTGGTCTGGTTTAGATGTCACTTAGGTTTAGAATAGGTACGCTAAGACGAAATAATTTAAAACACAAGCGAGCAGTGCTCATTGAATAACATATCGTGCAGATTTCTACCTATATTATATTGGTTAATTGTAGAAACTAATTAGTTAGCATTTTGTGGTACAACGAATATGTTGAATTTGATTCGTATTCTGTAGGCGCCTTTGTGTATCGAATCATATTGGAATAATGTAAGCAATATTATTTAGTAATTGAAATTTAAAATATTAACTATAGCTACGTTACAGAATTTGCAAATAAAAAGCTATTTTAATGAATACTGTACTTAAACATGAAGATATAAGCTGTTCTTTAATTTTACAACTAGCTAATGCCTACTAGCTCAGTAGAAAATCAGTCAATCACCTATCATCTTACGCGTCGCGTCGCTCCAGAGATGGTTGATTTGTTTGCGAAACTTCAATTTTAACAAAGCCTCTGTGCTTTAGAAGGCATTTTCTGCCTATATGGTCCCTGTAGCCATAAACATGCGTCTTGAAAATATTTTCTATTATGTGGAACTAAATCTCAAAGATGAAATGTGGCCATATAATATGCCACTGCCTACCCCTTCGGGGATAAAAGGCGTGATCATAGGTATTGAAAATGTTTTCAACAACAGGTAGCCACAGCCTGTGGTAGCCACAGGCTGCCTTGTCCGTACGGCGTAAGTGAATGCGGCAATACGTCGGCAATGCGAGTACAGTGCCCCCGTTTGTTGCAAACGATCATAGACAACTGTACCTAGTCACTATACAAAAAAGACTCAGTGCGAGTGGAATTTGCGCACGTAAGGTTCCGTACCAAAAAAACGACATACATTAAATTTTATACGTTAGACTCCTTGTAAGTATATGACACCGGAAAATAACAAGACTCGCAAGTTGATCAATTTTCTAGGTAGTTGATCAACTCTCGGAAAATAATAAACGGCAGTTGAAATGTTTTATTTAACGTATATGTTTTAGTAAATTGATTAATTTAAGGCGTCTTGCCGTTATATATATTTTGTTTTTAGTTTTTTTTATAGCGACTAGCGACTACAGAAATTCTAATAGAATCTGAAAAACTTTCAATTGTCTTGCTATCACGGTTCATGAGATACAGCCTGGTGACAGACGAGTCTCAGTAACAGGGCGCCGTGTTTACCCTTTGGCTACGGAACCCTAAAAGAGCCTAAGTATGCCGTTTCCAATAAATTATTATCGTATCGTTTGACACTCTTAAGAAAACTATCTCTAATCCCTCAGTAGACTTAAATTAAGGAGGACTTAATCGTTAGCGATTCCATAATCCCTGCCTGCTTATTTAGAAAATAAACCCAGCAATTTGGAAAATCTTTTCTTTGAAGTAGGTACTTCTACTTGTTACGTAGTTTACTAGCATTTTTATTTAAATATTTAGATGGATGTGGAGTGTAGTGCAAAGCGAGTGTAGCTCCTTTGGCGTTGCAAAGTTCCATAGATTACGGCGCGGCAGTGACCACTTGTGGGGCCGTAAGCTGGTCTGTCACTTTAGTAGTATAAAAATAATTTAGTCATTTGATGTGTAACAAACTAATTTTAGTTCTATAATTTAGAATTATGTTTAGATTTCGACTACAAGTGGAGTAGCTAACGTTGCCGGATTGGTCCTGGTTTAGGGCATCCGGTGGTGCGTTTAAGCCGTTGATGGGAGGTGACTAGAATGTTTACGCTACCGCCGTCTTCTCGAACCTCTATTGTATCATCATCTTACACCGAACTCTTTCTTTACTCAGTTTGGGACGGCGTTCCAGTCTAACTGCGATTCGGCTGAACTCTTCTAAATTCCATATTTTCCGTGATCGCTTCACGCCATCCAACTTCCACAATCATTTGGTAGGTAATGAAACAATTCCACATCCCCTACCCTTCGTTTATTAGCAAGTAGAAAATTATAAGTAGAACTGATTCTTCTATCTTGTACAATCATTGTCAAGCGAAGCGACCAGAAATTAAAAATTGTCATATTAAAATTCAATGGTAACTTATTGAGTCAGAGAAAGCTTTCATTCTGATATAAATATTATTTTTAACCAAATAAGATACGTAGATAGGTACTTCGTTTAAATACGATGTGACCTTTTAGATTTATTTTATACATGCACTACGGCATTTTAAACTGCTATACGCAAATACAAACGATTAAAGAATTTAATATTACCGGTGCACTCACCGGTAACATTAAAATTCCAGTCCCACATCCCGGATAAAATTCTACAGATCCCAAAATGGCTTTCATTTTCTTTACCGGGATGGATATACAAAATACCTTTGCAAGTGGAAGGTTCCGGTATAAAACCTGTCTCATCGGGATGAAGAGAAATCAAACGCATTGGAAACGTTCTGTCGCACGCGTTCAGCAATATCCGGTTTAAAATGACGATATTTTCTTGAATCTTTTATGTAACATTTCCATTCCGAGTCTGTTCAGGAATTGATAGAGTGAGTATTTTCATTGGTATTGATAGGCACAATAAATTGGAATGACATTATTTAGTTTTTATTTTGAGTATTTTTTTACTTGATGCATAATTATTGCAGTAATTAAAATTAAGGCTATTAAGAACCCCCCTAGGCGAGGCTGCGGTGATGGCCGTAGGTCTGTTGAGAGTCCTGGGGTATCCTCCCGAAGGCTTACCCGGGGTTCCCACCGTAGGCTGTTCGTCAGAATACGTGAGGTTTTTTAGTTGGTAGGAGTCCGGCATAAAATCGAAGAGGATTTTCCCTCACTTAAAAAAAAAGGCTGTTGAGAAAGAAAAGCGTTGGCTGGAAGACAGGAAGGCTATTCCTAGACATGCACTGACGTTTTGAGGGTAGAATAGAAGAGTGAAAATTGTTTGGGGAGGTGCTGTACTGAGCAGTAGGCGTCGATGAGGTGGGATGGTAATGATGATTTTAAAAATTTGAAGCAAGCTAATCATTATCAATCGATTTTTTCGCCCCATTCTACTTTTCGTTCTCTTCTCGTCATCTAGGCAGTCACTTAATTTACTAGAAGATCTAGTAAGTTATGTAAAAGAAGAATCTCAATTACTGTTTTCTATAACACCACTAAAAGGTTACATTACATTGAATACTAAGCATGAAGTTTTTTCAGGTCTTTCGCTATAGAAAAGTTATTCGAAACAGAAAGACCAAAACAAATTTAAATAGACTTGCTGATAGTGGACAACAGAAAAAAATGACTGCAGCCGGCTATAACAAGGTCAATTGATTAACTTTTTTCCCAACACCCACCCCGGGCAGTAACGAGTTAATTTTGTACGGGAAATTGTTATATGAAAAATCTCGAACGCTCGAATAAAAATGTTTAAAATTTTACGAGCTATCAGTCTCTGTGAAATCCTAGATGAAAATGAAAAACATATTGACAGGCATTTATTAGCTAGTAGCAGTAACATCGCAAAATATCAAGTTTTGAAAGTGCTGAAAAACAGGATAGACTCAATTCGGACGTACCTATTTTTGTTACATTTTGCTTTTATGTTTTATCTGGTTTAGTATTGGAGTAACCTATAAATTAACTTGAGTTCGACGAAGTATTACTTTGAAAGGTCGAGATGATTATCGGCTTATAATCTACGAAGATGAATTAGTTCTGACTGCAGGTACCATTTTATTCCTAATTCATTAAGACTCTTCACTTTGTCAATTCTACTAGATTGCGGCGCCGACACAGGCAAATAGTTAGAAAATAGAATGATAATTATCTAGAGCTTTTTAAAAGTTTATGCAGTGTAGGTAGAGGCATAGTATCCGCCCACATTTCACCTTACACCTTTGTTAACAGAGAAGTACTCAATCAATATTGTGTTGAACAATATTCTCTGTGTTTTAAATAGAACTGTAGTTTGAACTGTGTAAATTCTCTATCCTTTTAAATATTTACTGAAAATACATATCGGCACTAACAAGCGTAGGTGCAATATCATATGAGGTTGTGTTGCTATACCAGGTCTATATACCTAGGAGGAGTACCATAGAACAACACGACCTCCATAGATAGGGTTCCTCTGTCCTCTATGTGCAATGCAAAATACGTCTGTGCTTTGAACCGAATAAATAATTGGCACATCGCATCTAACTGCTTCCATGAACCCGTTGATTCTTGAAATTGAATTTTCCATAAAGCTTGGTGTAGCCCCTACGTCCAGATATCTCGAATATCAGCAAACCTTTACGTCCATGCTCATCTATACAACTGTATCTTATTATTATTATAAACGCGAAAGTTTGTGACTGTGGATGTTTGTTACTTTTTCTCGCTCTAACGGCTAAAGGGATTTGGCTGTAATACGTTAAGGGCTAGATACCAGTCTGAAATAACACAAAGGCTACTTTTCATCCCGGGAATAACTTCGTATGGGAAGCGGCAATGGAAACCAAATTTACGTGGGCAAACCAGAGGGCTTCAGCTAGTAATATTTAAAAATAAAATTGAAGTGTCTGTTTGTTATTTCAAATCAAAGTACTAATCAATGAACCATTTTAGTATTAAAGGCGTAGACGTAGCGTAGACGGATCAGGCTAAAATTTGGTTCTCGTACAGAGGTAGATATAGTCTGGAATAACACATAGCCTACTTTTTATTCCTGGAATAAGTTTCGCGGCAATTACACAATCTTACGTCTCAATTTAGGCTAGATGACTTTTGTTATAAAAATTTCATGCATATTTTAATTGGAATTCGATCGATAGTAAAGAAAAAAATTGTATTATAAATAAATATTTGTGAACATTCCCACACAACATCGTCTAGCCCAAATTAAGCATTTATAAGCTTGTGCTATGGGATCTAGACGACCGTTAAACATACTTATATATTTCTAAATACATACATATTATAGACTAGCTGTAGCCCGCGACTTCGTACGCTGCATTATTTTCATCATTGCTTTAGATTGATATAACTTTTTAAGCTATTGCATAGCTTCTATCGCGGGCCTTGCGTGGAGACCGAATCCAGAAATTGTGTCACGAAAACGAGTCACACTCTCAGCTACCTTCGGCCACGTTCGTGTATCTAGTCTAGCAATTCATAATTTTTTTGTTTACGTCAATTATGAACTCTGCAGTCGTTATATATTATTATTATTATGTCAAATAATCCAAAAATTGATGCTTGTACCCAGAATCGATCTTGCGCCTTCTGCGTACCGATCCGCGTCTTAACCACTCGACCAAAGTTGAATTAGGAGTGTTGGTCGAATTTAGAGTTCTTAATGTGAAATGACAATTTCGATGCTGTCAATTACATTAGTTGCTGTCAATTTACTTCGTCTAAATAAAAATTCGACTATAGGTGTATAGGTATTCATCATCTATGTACAACAGTGAACTGTACTCGTATAATTTGTGTAAAAAGTGTTTTAAATATAAATAAACAAAGTGCATTTATTAATGTAGAAAGTCACGAAAAATAGTGAAAGAAAATGAGTGAGTACTCTATATACATACATTTTATTATTATTATCACCAATGCAGTATCATTTTTTGTTTTGTTAATTTATATATAATACTGCTATAAAGATAACCAAACCCGGGAGTAC
Source organism: Miltochrista miniata (assembly GCA_933228765.1). Taxonomy (NCBI): domain Eukaryota; kingdom Metazoa; phylum Arthropoda; class Insecta; order Lepidoptera; family Erebidae; genus Miltochrista; species Miltochrista miniata. The sequence goes on along the minus strand of OW121747.1, from coordinate 32,417,868 downwards.
GTTCCCATGGGAAGTGGGAAGAAAATTTCACGCTGACGTAGCCGCGAGCGCCATCTATCCCATACCTATGTACTTTAAACGTGTCATAAAAGTCACAACAATACCATACATGCATATTTCAAAGAATGTCTATTATTACCATAAAATTTGTAAAAATAGTTTTTAAGTAGAAAGAAGAAACCTATTGTTTTATATTTTAACTAGCTGACCCTCGCAACTTTGTTTACGTCACACAAGGTCTATGAAATTAGAGGTATTTATTAATCATACTCATCAAGTAGCGTGTAAATCTGTCCTGTATGCTATATCAAAATAGAGCTTAATGGTTAAAACTATTCCTCAGTATAGAATTTTCCTCAATATAAACAATTTACATACAAACACCGGCGTGTTAGAATTTTATTACATGTATCAATGTAGTAGACGTAACGTGTATAAAATGACATCAATCAAATGTCATCAATATTCTGAAAATGAAATTAAAAATAGAGTTCACAAACTCTTTTGAAAATACATACTGTACCTTAGAGGATCGTTATGAAGATAACAGGATAGTTAACAACCATCCATAGAAAATAGATGGTATAATGCTGAATACCGCAAAGAACAATCGGCGCGGCATAGAATGGGGCCTATACTGATATCCTGGAGGATATTAATGATGCCGATGTCCTGTGCCTGCTGAGGCACACACACGCCGTCATGCATGTCTGCAGGACAACGTGCAGGACAACGAGCAGGATGAGGCAGCGAATGGCTGGACTGAAATTAAAATCGACAGACGCAAGAGATGTGGTGGAGGCACGAATTCACGTACCTCGGGAGTGTCGTGTCAGAAACTGATGGAATAGAAGAGTACCCTACATCATTTCGAGTCTCGCCAAGGCCAGAATAACCTTTACACAGCTGCGCCCCGTAGGCAGTTGCGAAAATAGACACGAAGAGTGAAACTCAAAACAAAGTAAACGTTAAAACTGTACTGCTAACTGCTATACGGATGCGAGACATGGAAGGTCACTAAAGTAAAGACATTTCGCACCAGCTACCAGCTATAAGTCTTCGTCAAACGCTGCCTCCAATGGATCCTCGGTACATATGGGCCCGAGAACATCACGAACGTAAGACTATTGGAACGCTGCAGTGAGACCCCAACAGATCAAACGTCGGAAGTGTAGCTGCTGCGCTGGATTGGACACACGCTGCAAAGGGACCATGAATCACATCATACCAAGGCAAGCCTTACTGAAACTACTGGTAGGCTGTCAAAAACTGTTCGATAGTAAGTAGGTACATTTTTTGATAGTGGCTATAGGCTACATAACATAATGCGAAGATTAATAGGAGTGGTGCAGCAATGAGGAATGTTTCGAAAACGGAAAACATTTAATCGTTATAAGAGTATCCGTTGCGCCTCTGCGTAAATGGTTGAAGTTACATAAAAATAATTTATTACAAAATAATTGTTCTTCTTAAAAAGTTCTAAAACAAAATTCCAAAAGCCCAAATGTCCACAGTCAAGTAGGCACTTGGTACTTTACTTTGTTGAACATAGGCCTTAAAATCTTACTTCTTACTAATATTATAAATGCGACAGTTTGTGAGTGTGGATGTTTATTACTCTTTCACGCTCAAACCGCTGAACGGATCGGGCTGAAATTTGGTACGGAGATACATTATAGTCTGGAATAACACATAGGCTACCTTTTATCCCGGGAATAACTTCCCGCGGTAACAAATTTTACGCAGGCGAAGCTGCGGGCATCAGCTAGTATTCTTATATAGAAATAATTATACTAGCATAGTTGGTAAAAAATGCTATGTAATAGCTTTACCGCGGCAGTCCCCGAGTGCCACACTTCTTTTTTTTTATTTATAAACCGATTGACATGAAACAAACACTAAATGTTAAGTGGAGCAAACCGACACAATTAAGAAAACCGCATCGCAACCGGTTGAGCGGTTGCTGAGATTAGCGTGCACAAAAGTACAGACAAACAGACAAAAGTTCTAAAAATCATTGTTGTGGGTTCCATTGCAAAGCCCCACTATAAACTTTTTTTATATGTATTGATATTGATTTATAACTTATACCCAGACAGTTTATCTACAATAATTTAATTTATTTACAATTTTATAGAACGACTGACATCGATTAGAGCGATCCGTTTTATTCAGCTAAAGTTCTCCCGGCTGTCGAGCAACGGAATATTGGATGAAGAAACCTGCCAACCGGTTCAGTTATTAAATTCAAAGAAACTATTCCTTAAACGTTTCCCGAAGAAAAGTATCGGTGATATCGGATGTCGACGTCTTTTATGAATAAATTTTCTAGACCGATAGAAATGTTTCTATGAAAGGAATAGGTATACTAGATTCTTTTATGTTATTCAATTTCATTGGTTTCTTGTTGATTTCATTGAAGTTTTTGAGTTTAATTTAAAGAGAAGTCAGTTTTGTTTTTTTACGATAATAAGACCTCGTTGATAAAATTGAATGGGTAGGTGAATTTTACTGTATCTAACATAAAGTATTATTGAGTTTAAATCGATGAAAAATGTATATTTATACGGTTAAAGGACTTTGTGTAAATATTTTATGGCGTAAAATGCTCCAGATAAAAAAAATTCTCTTTTCATCAATTATATTATTTTCTTTTATCATAAATTAAAATATTTTTTTAAACGTTCATGTAGTTATTATTGCAGTAAAGTAAATGTTATCTTTAGGTTGTATGAGGCCTTAGAGGGTTAAACACAGCAAAGGCTGGAAAGTACTAGACAAAAATGTTTCCAAATATAGATTGAATATGTAGGTATAATATGTACCTATATAGATTCCTGTGAGACAGTTACAATCGGTTTTGACCAAATTCACAAACAGGTGTATTCTTCTGAACCTAAGGACGCGACGTATTCAATAACATAACGCTTTTAGCATTTTACTCCGAAAAGTATTCATAGTGGTGGCTTTCGCTCGTTTACCATTTTCGCAATTTTCCCTAATGAGAAAATCTTTGTCAAGTTCCATTTAAAAAAGTAGTCTCACATAAATTCGGCCAAGATAGGATTCTTTACAAAATGATCAATCTTATAAATTCTTAGGACGTGATTGCACAACAAAAAAACACAAGAAAAAATGTACACCAGCGTTGAATAAATGGCTAAAACTTTTCAGCTGTCACTTTGCCGACGATTCGAAGAAACAGTTCATTTTTAACGAAGTTTCTTTCTTTTTACAATTATAAAGTGGTACTGGAATGCCGATTGTGGTCGAAAATTGATCTTAAAGTAGTCCCTTTAAGATCAAATTTACATCAAACATGCGGTTTATTTCTTTTCACTATATTTCTAACCCATATTCTAAGAACGTTATTAGCTTTCAGTACTCCCCTATATGAACTTTATGAAAACTGAAACCTATCTTTAACCATACTTCCCTGTACACATAAATTTCGTAAAAACGGGTAAAAAGATTTAGTTTCACCTTACAAAACTTTTGAAAATACTACCGTTACCCAATGATGGCATATTCTTATCTACAACCCTATACACGTGCATAAAATTTGGTTTCAATTGTGGAACTATTTCTATATACTAGGTACTATTATTTATCTTGGCAATTTCGCAGTTCGGTTAGTTTGATCCTGGTCAGAAAATACAGTTACAGGCATGAACGAGATCCTATTAATTCTTAATTAATTGGAAGGTAACTGACAGTCCAATTAAGAATCAAAGGGGACAAGAGTGGCACTGTCAGAATTCTCAATAGTGGAAATTATTAATCGAATATTGGATACCGTTCAATTTGTAGATAGAATTTTCAGTCGTTTGCGGTTAATAAAACGGAAATTTGTTTTTCATTTCAGCCAAAATGCTGCAATGTGACTATGTAATAAATTGGAGATCGATTCATGAAATTTACTGATGGTTTTTTTTCTCCTATCAGACGCGCTACTCCACCCTTGTGATAGGGTCTTCCCGTATCCATTTCTGTCAAATACTTGTTTGGGAATACAAAAATAAAGAAAAAACATGTAGCCTATGTAAGTTTCATTCTAATTTCTTAGCATTTTCTTTGTCAAATTTTAAAAGAATCAGCACGGTAGTTCAAGTATTAATTTAAATAGACAGACAGTCACTTCTCTATATTAGACTACCTTGTAATAAAGCTTTTGTGCCCATTATATGGCGATTTAATACTTTGATCCTTTTAAAAATCGAACCTAAGTAAGTAATACAAATATTATCCCTTGTCGGCACGCCTCAGTAGATACGGCAAATGCGTAACAATTCACGAATTCTTCGATACGTTACCTACATACTTATCAGCTCAAAGGAAAACCAGTGGGCCGGAAATTCCCTCACCTCAATACACTAAATTCACAAACATGTAGGTAGAAAACCCAATTGGCAGCAAAGAAACAGTTTTATGTTCAAAACTAGTAAATGCTTGGGGCTATTTTTGGGCAATAAACAGTTCGTCGTGTTTTTCTAATGAAGACCTTCAACTATAAAGTACAGACTTGCAATAACACAGTTGGTTTGGAGTTGTCATGGTGGTCGCGTTGCTCTGTGCACGATTGTCTAAATATTTTGTTAAGATTGAGTCTCCTTTACTTCATGAACCAAAGGATAATTATAGAAAAAGGTATGAGTGTCCCACAACTTATAACTAAAAAGTACGGACTTGCAATCACACAGTTGGTTTGGAGTTGTCATGGTGGTCGCGTTGCTCTGTGCACGATTGTCTAAATATTTTGTTAAGATTGAGACTCCTTACTTCATGAACCAAAGGACAACTATAGAAAAAGGTATGAGTGTCCCACAACTTATAACTAAAAAGTACGGACTGCAATCACACAGTTGGTTTGGAGTTGTCATGGTGGTCGCGTTGCTCTGTGCACGATTGTCTAAATATTTTGTTAAGATTGAGACAAATTACTTCATTAACCAAAGGACAATTACATAGAAAAAAGTATGAGTCGTGATACACTAAAGCTACCGATATAAGTTGTGGGTAAACTATGGGTACCGAGACTCAAGACATGGGGTAAGAGCAACCATTTAAAAAAGAAAAAAGATAATTGGCGTGACATTGTAAATTTTAAAGAATATCATGTCTTGAGTCTCGGTACCCATAGTTTACCCACAACTTATATCGGTAGCTTTAGTGTATCACGACTCATACTTTTTTCTATGTAATTGTCCTTTGGTTAATGAAGTAATTTGTCTCAATCTTAACAAAATATTTAGACAATCGTGCACAGAGCAACGCGACCACCATGACAACTCCAAAGTGTGATTGCAAGTCCGTACTTTTTAGTTATAAGTTGTGGGACACTCATACCTTTTTCTATAGTTGTCCTTTGGTTCATGAAGTAAGGAGTCTCAATCTTAACAAAATAAGACATGGAGTAAGAGCAACCATTTTAAAAAGAAAAAAAGATAATTGGCGTGACATTGTAAATTTTAAAGAATTACAAAATAAGAATAAAGGAATTTCCATTTTTGCAACATAAATCTCAATTTCCGTCATTAGAACGTTACGTGAGAGGTGAGCGTGAGGTCAAAGATTGCCATTTCTAGTACAACGCGGGACCCTATTGCGATCTGCTTGATAAGTTTTTTTTTTTATTTACAACTCATTCATGTCGTCGTTTAGAGTTCCGTATCCAAAGGGTTACCGGTCCGATTAGATCAGAGGTTTTTCGTTTTCATTAAACAACATCCTGTTTTGTTTAAAAAAGAATGTTGTTTAATGAAAACATGTTTAAAAAACTACACCTCTGTATTTGTCAAATGAATTGTAATTACCTATTGACTGCCTCTGTGGCGCAGTCGGTAGTGATACCGCCTGCGGCGCTGGAGGTCGTGGGTTCGATTCCCACCGGAGACAAATATTTGTGTGACTCATAAATGTTTGTCTCAAGAGTCTGGGTGTTTCTATGTATAATATGTATGTATTTAAAAAAAAGTATATAAGTATTAATATCCGTGGTCTTGATACCCATAACACAAGCAGGTTATTCCTAGCTTACTTTGGGATCAGATAGCGTTGTGTCTAATGTCCGTGAATATTTATTCATTTATTTATTGAAAGTTAAAAAGAGTGGCCGTGAGTTTTATTGCCAGGTTCTTTTCTGTCCAGCTCTACCTATTACGTTGCGAATCTGGCAGTAAATGTAGGCTTTTACATCTACATTTATTTCCAGAAGGTCTAAATAATTGCTTAATCATTTGACGTTAATAGGCGTTTCTTTGTGACCTATGTGAATAAAGATTTTTCATTTTCATTTTCGTTATATCTTGTTCACAAGTTGCCGTTTCTCTACTTGTTGATTTATCCGTGCTATAAGATGACCTGAATACGCAATGAACAAGTATCTAGTCGTGACGATAATCGAGAAAGAATAATCCATAAGTAACATATTACTTCCTCTGTGGTGAAACTGACGTCATAATAATATAATTTGAATAAACGCTAGGTTTATCAACATAACATGCCAACAGGCAACCCTATCCCAATTAATATTTAAGCTGCGAATGTATACCTTTACCTGACCTGGCGTTATCCCTCGAATTAGCCACCAGTCACGTTCTTACGTCCTGTTTCGCGTTCAAACATACATACAAACACATCCAACAGTACAAACATTTCTGTGTACGTTTGTGTTTCGATACGGATGAACAAACATAACAGCAAATATTGATAATGTTTCAGTTTCATAACATACGATTTTTGTTATTTTTTTCAATCGTTATTCAACGCGTCTGTATTTCTATCTATTTCTATGGTACAACCATAGATTTAGAATTTTTCGCTACTCTCGGTACAACAACTTGGCTGGCAATGTAAAAAAATATAGACCAAGTAAAAAAAATCCCGCAGTTCTATTTAGAACTACAATAGGCTCGTATATTACGTGAGATTAAATTTAATAGGGGAAAAGAGGGCGCTTTGTATGCATACATAGTCTAGTCATGTTTCTCAAATACTACCTATTCCAAAAATATTTTCTATGTCGTATCATTGAACGAGCTCTCGAGTTTCCTCAAGTTGGGGTTCTTCAAGTGGAATGTGAAAAGGTATAATCTTGCTTGTGAGCAAATGTCAACAGCCTTTCGGGTTACGAAAATGACCATCTATCTCTAGAGCGGACACAGTCATGTTGACGAAATAGATACGTAAACAAAACTCTTACTGGTATGATTCTTTATAAAAACGATGTTATCTTATGCGTAAATAAATGATCTTATCTTATCTTATTTCTCGCTATCTTTTACATTGAGCCAAGATTGAGCTTACATAATGTATAACCTTATCTTGTTTGTAAATTAATGATCTTCTCCAGTCTAGCTGCTCCTCAGTGTACATATAGTCGAGTACAGGAAGGAGAAAGGTTTCTGCAAGCGCCTTTTAGTGGCAGTTGGCAGGAAGTTGCGTAATCTACGCAGTGAGCCTGCCGAAGCAAAAAGCTTTCGGCTAACCTCTCTCATTTGGGGACGCCAAGATAATGTACTGTCAATCAAGATACCCAAGTCTTTAACCTCACTGCTAACTTGCAGGGTAATACCATCAAATTCGATATTCTGAAGGGTTGTCCATAGCACTTTATTTATCACTAGCTGACTCGCGCAATTTTCCCTCATCTTATTCTTGATCATCTTTTACATAGGCCAAGTGTGAGCAAATGTCAACAGCCTTTCGGGTTACGAAAATGACCATCTATCTCTAGAGCGGACACAGTCATTTTGACGAAATAGATACGTAAACAAAACTCTTACTGGTATGATTCTTTATAAAAACGATGTTATCTTATGCGTAAATAAATGATCTTATCTTATCTTATTTCTCGCTATCTTTTACATTGAGCCACGAGTGAGCTTACATAATGTATAACCTTATCTTGTTTGTAAATTAATGATCTTCTCCAGTCTAGCTGCTCCTCAGTGTACATATAGTCGAGTACAGGAAGGAGAAAGGTTTCTGCAAGCGCCTTTTAGTGGCAGTTGGCAGGAAGTTGCGTAATCTACGCAGTGAGCCTGCCGAAGCAAAAAGCTTTCGGCTAACCTCTCTCATTTGGGGACGCCAAGATAATGTACTGTCAATCAAGATACCCAAGTCTTTAACCTCACTGCTAACTTGCAGGGTAATACCATCAAATTCGATATTCTGAAGGGTTGTCCATAGCACTTTATTTATCACTAGCTGACTCGCGCAATTTTCCCTCATCTTATTCTTGATCATCTTTTACATAGGCCAAGTGTGAGCTTACATAATGTCTCATACAATGACTTCAATGCCCTCGCTATGGAGGTTAAGATAGTTGTATGCTTTTCAAATGCGTTATAAAAGTTGGTAGACAAAATTTTTTCATCAGACATGAGTAACGAAATTCAGTCCACTTGATGAAGTTGCCAGGAAATTTTATTCTGTAACGGCACAGGTTTCTCTTTACGGCAAACTTTTGATTTTAATGTACCGACTACATCGCAAAATAGATAGAGAATCCTCTGCGTGTTTGTCCCAGGCGGGTCTACTATAAATGTGCAATATAAAAGAATATTCTAAGATTTTATACAAGGCAACAAACTATATTTTGGGACCAACAAAAGGTGGAATATCTTAAAGCAATCTTAAGTCATTAGGAACGAATAGTTTTTATAGGGATGGAAAGTGTGACCAGGATATTGAGAGAAGAGTTTTGGCAGGAAATCAAGTGAATGGGGCGATGCATACCTTTATGAGCAGTCAAAACGTGTCTAAGAAGGCAAGAGTGGCTGTGCATAGGGGTGTGCTTATCCCCACACTTATGTATGGTAGTGAAAGTTGGGTGTGGCAGAAGAAGCATGAAAGTAAAATTAATGCAGTGGAAATGAGAAGTCTGCGAAGTATAGCTGGAGTGAAATTGATGGACAAAGTAAGAAATAGCGTGATTAGAAAACAATGTGGTATAACTGAAGATGTAGTGACAAAGATAGAAAAAGGGATGCTTAGATGGTTTGGACATGTTGAGAGGATGGATGAAAATAGACTGACTAAACAGATCTATAAGGCGAGAATGAATGGGCAAGCTGGTAGGGGTCATCCTCGGCGTACGCATGGTAACCAAATTGATGACCTGCTGGAAAAAGGCCAGGTCAAGAGCACCCTTAACCGGCGAGCGTGTATGAAAGCACTTATGAAAGTAGAAGAAGCGAAAGTGGTATGCCAGGATCGTAGCAAGTGGAAAGCCATAGTCTCTGCCTACCCCGATGGGAAACAGGCGTGATGATATGTATGTATGTATGTATGTATGTTTAGTGCTTAGTGCCGTTGTCACCGCTGTGTTAGTGATTTCATATTTTTCAAATAAATAATTGATTTACGATCTTTCAAATATAAGCAACTTGTTTATCCATAGAAAAAACAACTAGTTTAACGTTCATTAAATATGTGATTGGTTCATAAAATATGACTTATTAAACGCAATGAATGTAATCAGACGTCTTTAAATAAAGCTGAGACTGGTTCATAAACTATGAGTTATTAATAGCAATGAATGTAATTAGACGTCTATAAATAAAGCTGAGACTACTGGCACAGTGAGCAGCAGCAACCTTCATTTCATGGTACTGAAATACGATGAACCTAAGAGAGTCATTTCGTTCGCAGCTTTGAAAGAAGCGACTAATGAATATCAGAACCAATCCTGCAAAAGCTTAATGAAACTAGTTTGAGAGACTGAAATGTATTCCCCCTCCTCACCCCTGGTCGTCTGTTTTTGTACTGAAGGCAACCGGTTTAATTAAGTTTTTGTCGCAAAAACATCAGATGCTTCGGCTCCTATCCCGAAAGGTGAAATTAATGTGCCACTGGGATTTCGCCGGTTCTACATCACGCTGTATATTGACGACAAGAAGTCACTTTCAACATAAATAGGTTATAGCTAGTTTTTAATCAGATTACTTGGTTAATGAGAACTTTCAGTTGTTAAATTTTCTAACTACATTTTCAGCTTCGTTGGCTTTGGTATCGTTTTTTGAACCTCCAGCAAGAATTCGTTTTTAAATATATTCAATGTACAGTTTTGACTTTTCTATAATTTTACTATGTGTATCAATCAAATCAGCCTGTGGTAGTCCACAGCTGGACGTAGGCCTCTCCCAATTTACGCCACAATACACAGTCTTGCGGCTTCCGCATCCAGTTCCAGCCTGCGACCTTTGCCAGGTCGTCCCTCCACCTAGCGGGTGGATCTCCTACCCGATTATGTGTATAGATTATTAATTTATAAACACATATTTATGTATTATACAAACATGTATTTTGGATAAAAGTACAATGGCACATTTTATTACTACAAGAAATCTACTCCAGCCATTGTTGTTGCTTTTTCTTAGCGTCTTTCTAGTTGCCTCCCGTAACATTGTATTTTTGTCGTCATTGATAGGTTTCTCGAAATCTTTCAAACAAGATAAAATTGTGTATGTTTAATTTACCTAAGCTTTTGGTCAGCTTTTTTCGGGACCGTTGCCGTTCAACCTGGCAAAGCTGATAGCATTCAATATATAGCATTACTTACTTTTATGCTTTTTAATTCCGTACCCAAAGGGTAAAAGCGGAACCCTTTTCGTCAGACGTCGCCGTCCGTCTGTCCGTCAACAAGCTGTATCTGAGGAACCGTGCTAGCTGGAATTTTCACTGGCGATGTATTTCTGTTGCCGCTATAACACAAATACTAGATTTTAAAAAATGTTTAAAGGGGACTCCCGTACACAAAACCTGATCCTTTGCCGCTTTTTGGTACGGAGCCCTCCGTGCACGAGGCCGACTCATACTTGGCTGGTTTTCTATATTTATTATTCCTAGCCTTTAAGGTTTATGTAAGACAAACGAGTTGGTACCAATTTATATGCAACCAAATAGAATCTATGGATAGATAGGTTCACTATCATACGATTATAAACATCAAAGTTGAACCTACCACTTAGATTAAACAGTAAAACTAGCAACAAACTTCTACTGCTAGCGGCAGACAAGCTGTCGGGGTGAGGGCTGACACGTTTGCTATTCGCTCTCACTAATAGAAATACGTACGTATAAAATCGGTCAAAAAGCGCTTCTAAGCGAGGTTTTCAGTTCCAGTCGAGAGAATTATTTGAATGGCGATTAATTTTTAAAATACATAGACCTAACTCCATTGATTTTTGTTAACCGTGTGAACCTCATTCATTTGGCCCCGTCAATATTTATAACCACACAACGCTCCACGTCTATGTCAGACTTTTCAGAGTATCTGTCAGTATGGGTACGTATCATAATATATAATTTCAAAGCTCCGCTCCGCTCCCCTAGCCTTCTAACCTAACCTATCCAAATCGGATTGCATTGTTAATGATTAAAAACTAAAAAGCAGACCTACTTGTGTTTTTATTTATAATCTTATACATTATGAACTATATATCAATTTGTCATTTAAAGCTTTTGGTATTTTAAAAGTAAGTCAAACAACGATTAGGTATTGATGATTATTTCTTCAAACTATTATACTTTTTGATTTTATATATTTTGAACTAATACGTTGTAAACTTATGGATTTTAAACTTATGTAATATGATATTTATATAGAACGTAAATTATGCATATTGATGATTATTTCTTCTGACTATTATACTTTTTGATTTTATATATTTTGAACTTATACAATGTAAACTTATAGATTTTAAACTTATGCATTATGATACGTACCCGTCAGTAGCTATCGAGGATCTTTTTGCTACGGCATACCCAGGCTCTCTGACGGCATAGATACGGAGCGTTCTGTGGTTTTAATACGAGTCAAGGGTCTTTCCAGGGGACCAAAGACCCTTGATTACAGTATAATTAATTTAGCGCCATACAAATATTAACATTTAGCGCCACATGACGTCTAATCAATCTTATTAATACCCCGCAAACCATTTATATTTAAGTCACATCTCTGAAGGGTCAAGGGTAATCCCTCTATACACAATATAATATCCTCTTATCCGAAAAAAACAATAAACGGGTGAGAAAAAGTAACGTTTGTTAAACAAATATACCTACATTTTTTTTATCGTGGGAGAAAATTCTTCATGGATGCTATTGCCGGACTCCCGCCGACTAAAAATCCTCACGTAACGCCCAACAGCCTACGGTTGGAAGCAACAGGTAAGCCCTCGGAAGAATGTCCCAGGACTAAACAAATATACTTACTACTTATAATAATTTCACTTTAATAATGTACTAATGGTTGTGACCATGAAAGTTTAAATATCTCTTATGTCTTTAAAAGCATAAATCAATAAATAATTCTTAATGAGAAATTATAAGTTTACCAAAATATAGGGTAAATTAAAGGCTTATTGGAGACTTGAAAAGCCTGTACCCTTCAACAAAATGGGACAAAACCAACAATCAGTATTGACTCGAACTTGGCATTCGACTACCTATTATTTGTACAGGACGTACCTTCTTTATACAAACTCTCGAGACTGGGGTTTGAAGTAGTCTCGGGCATACTTATCAAAGAAGTGGTGTACGTAACGGCATAATTAAATTTGTCTTTTGATGTCTATTGTATAACAAATTCTTCGTTTATAATTCAACTAGCTGACCCGCGCAACTTCGTTTGCGTGATAAATGAAGAACCGCTCGACCGATTCTGTGCAAACTTCACATAAACCATCTAGTAAATAGTTCGAACAAAGCCTAAACATTTGGTTTGGATAGGTGAGCCCGTTCTTGAGTTATAAAATTACAACGAAAAGTGGCATTGATTTTTATATATATATATAGATATAGATATATAGATATAGATATAGATAGATGTCAGTGATTTATGAAATAGCATTAAAAGGTAGAAGTATTTTATTACGTATTCTAGAAGGAGTGACTCTCTGTAGGCGGTAGAGCAAACATAATAATAATTTACAAAGGTTTCATTTATTTACCCCTGAATTTATTTGAAAAAAAAAACTGTATTGCTTTTTTATAGCTAATTATAACAGGAAAACTCTAGCAAAGCAATCAAACTATAGTTTGCTTTCATTCGAGTTGATAATTATGTACTGTATTTTAAAAAAATGTAAATTGTTTTTTTTTAATTGACTAATACTTGTTTATAGATTTCGTTATTGAACGATTTCTCCAAACGTAATTCTAGTGGACGAGATAAATGACGCGGTACGAATTTTTTCAATCATAATATTATAATTAATGGCGCGGATAAATAAAATTAGATTTGGTTTAATAAAATAAATGGTTCGCAAATAAATTCAATTTATGTCAAGCATTTATGTCAAGCTTTATGATATTGATTGGAAAATGCCACGAGTACCGAAATATAAATCAAGAATACACAAAAGAAAACTTAGCCATCTGAGAAAGGAGATATTCTCTGGTGACTGAAACTACACCGTCTACTTTTTTTACGTATGGAAATTCTAAATGGATGCTATGCCGGACTCCTCTGACTAAACCGCAGGATGCCTTACAGCTGTCCACGGCCGGGACGTCCGGGTAAGCCCCTTGCTTTAGCTACTACGGCGCACTCGTCTAGAGAGTCCGAGTGATATCCTGCGTCTCTCATCGTCTTCTCCTGAATCTTCATGTGTATAGGACACATGAAGATTCACGAGATCATTTGGGAATACGAGCACATAGGCAGTAAGACTACATAGTGCGGTTAAGTACTCATCGCGGGGGTTACGGCACGACATGCTTAGTTTCACCAAAATAGCTCTCGGCGTTGGGAAAACCATGAAAGTTACGCATGTTAAGAAAAGGGATGAAATGTAGGAAGAGGGTTATGAACACCACAAAGTATCATGAAGAAGAAAAAAGTAAAACAAAAAAACATACTAGCTAAAGGAAAAAAGCCTAGAGAACACGACCTATGACTTTCATCGAGGGGGTCGTATTGCTCTATGGAAATATGAATGGAATTAAAAGAAATAGGTATCTTTAGAATATAATAGTGAACAGCTATTATTTCTAATTGGGTTACAATTTAAAATGAATTTAGTAAACAAATTTATGAAATAAATTAATAATTATAGACCTACTAGCTGTTCCCCGCGGCTTCGACCGCGTAGAAGTCGTTATCGCGTAAAATCATAACCCTCCTTTTCATTGTCGGTTAAAAAGCAGCCTAAGTCCTTCCCAGGGCCTCGAACTATCTCTATACCAAATTTCATCTCAATCGCTCCAGCCGTTTAGGCGTTAAAGCGTAACAGACAGACAGACAGAGTTACTTTCACATGTATAATATTAATAGGGATTTAAAATTCATCCTATTCCATTTGCTCGTACCCATTAATTTTAAATGAGCAATCAAATCACAAAATACCTAGTTCGTATATGGTTTGACATTGGAACTTAGTTCGTAAAATTTGTCATATCCTAAATTATCTTACTAATATTATAAATGCGAAAGTTTGTGAGTGTGGATGTTTGTTACTCTTTCACGCTCAAACCGCTGAACGAATCGGGCTGAAATTTGATACAGAGATACATTATAGTCGGGAATAACACACTTTTTATCCCGGGAATAACTTCCCGCGGGAACAAATTTTACGCGGGCGAAGCTGCGGGCATCAGCTAGTACTTCATACAAATCACGAGACCTATCGGTTTGATCCTACAAGTATTATAAACTAGATAATGCTGCATTAAATTTTGGTTCCCGTTTCCGCTTTTCATGGGAGCATATTTCCGAAATAAAAAGATTTATATTATTCCAGACGATAATCTATACTGGTACTAAATTTCAGCCAGATCAATTCAGTCGTTAGAGCGTGATTGAGTAACAACCATCCAACCATCTTCACAAACTTTCACTTTTATAATGTTAGTGGGATGTTAGAGTTCCTAAAGAGACTACGATATTGGTTATTGAGGAGTCCCGGCAAAGCATCCTTGAGGAATTTCCGCAGATGAAAAATAAGTCTTAATCACTTTATAGACTTCCTCTAAATGCTACGAGTATCAACAACCTAGGTACTTTTCCCGCTCAATGCGTTGTCACAGGAGTTTAAAACCTGTGGCACACCCTGTAGATATCATCGCCCACTTGAGGGGTGATACTGGCAGCTACACCCCCCACCCGCCTTCCACTCTCACAGTAACGCAGACAGAAATGAAGATTAATTTATAGTTTCAGTCTATTTTTGAAAACAGCATGTTTTTACTGTGTTTATATAAAAATGAGTAAATATTTTAGGACATTTTTCACACATTGCCTACTGGCCCAACTAAGCTAATGAAAGCTTATTTTTTAATATTATTAAATAAAGAACAAGAAAGCCGTGAGATCGTTCTCACCAGACTGCCCCTCTTTAACACGTTTATTGTGAAAGTGAAAGTTCAATCCGATTGACATTGTCATTTTTGTTTTATTTCAAACTTTGAACAGATGATCCACGTGACCTAGTGACGTAGTTTAATGCGACAGAGTCACAGACTACAGACAAAATCTCAACATAAGCCCCTCTGCACTCTATTTTATAGAGAGGGGCTAAAAACTAATTTTAGTTCGACTCGGACGATAGTCACATTATTTTCATTCTAGATAGGCACGACTGTTATTTAAATTTGAAAAAAGTTTTACTAAGGAAAAGATAAACCAATACTGCCAATACAGCAATATTTATTGAAGTACGGTGAAAACTTAATTTTGTTCTTTATAAATAGAAATTGGAAGGCGCGCAAAGGCGGAAGTTTCCGAGATTGTGAGGCGGTACCAACTTCGTTCGAAAAACTAGTTTACTAACAGAGAATAAAGTAAGATTGTATAAAAAACAGACCAAGTGCGAGTCGGACTCACGCACAGAGGGTTCCGTACTAAAAAACGGCATAAAATAACGTTTATTGTTGTATGGGAGCCACCCTTAATCCCCTCCTTTTTCTGATTTTAGTATTTGTGGTTATAGCGGTAACAGAAATACATCAGTTGTGAATATTTCAGCTCTCTAGCTATCACTTAATTTAACACTTTCTTCTTTCCTAAAATACAACCTCGTGACGGACAGACAGACAGACGGACGGTGAAGTCTTATGCATAGAGTCCCGTTTTACCATTCGCGTACGGAACCCTAAATAGTTCCTTCAAGTATCGACCAACTAATGGTAGACTAATACACTATCAATATTTCACTAGGTAGACTGCTTTACTATGTATATTAACTAGGTATACTGTATTTCAATAGCTTTGCGCAAAAATGTAAACAAACACATTTGATCCTATATATCCATAGTTACTGGCAATTGAGTGTTCACCCTGATTATATTCCAGTATCCAGGAGTCATACAGTGTTTTAACAATCATTTCGACATCAAATAACTTGTTTATGATAGTTTATTTTCATTTAAAATACCTACTCAGGATAGTAAAAATTCAATGATTTGTCATACTATATTTTTCTACTCATCTGTCTTAGACAACGATTGTCAAAACATGACATGTTTACATTATTACCAGATCGAGCAGGATTGGACTTTAGACTACTTTACTATGTAATATTACTAGGTATACTTTAGTATTTATAAACATTAGCCAACCTACTCGTAATTCCCCGATTCCTTGCATAGGTAAGCTAAACTGGTTCCTAGTACTCGTACTTATTTAAATTCTTGAGCGCTTTCGCTAGGTTACTTTGACACATATGTATATCGAACCAAAGCTCTATCACAGTCGTGAATTATGAAACGTCTTTGTCTAGACTTGAATTTAAAGTGGAGTTTTTTTTTTATTACACCTGCATTGTGATCCATCCAATATTTATTAGCCTCTATAGTACTTCATTTTCCGTATTTTAGTTCAAGAAATCGCCATAACCTAAGAGCAAAGCCTTACAATGCCACCAGCCTGGCATGGCACCCTCCCAATAAATAAGAAATATATTTTATATCACGTAGAATAGAACGTCCACCCGCCATGGACTGAAATCTAGAAAAGGTTTGTGGAAGACGCAGGAGTGCGTGTTGTAGCGTGAATTCGAAGAGGCCTACGTCCACCAGTGGACTGCCATAGGATAGATTTGATTTTGATTGATTATATTCAAAAGTAATACTATTAGACCCCCCAAACAACGTTCTACCATTTTCGAGGAAAAAATCGGTTGTCTGTAAAGTCGGTTTACTGACGATAGTTGAACATGACAAGTCTGCCTTAAATGGGACGCCTCAGAGCGAGGCATCGCTGCATATGTTATATTTTTTCGTGCGTGCAGCCGGCTCCATCGAATTATAAGACGATGTCACGTCAAAAAGTTAGACGCTTCTAATTTACGCAATGATAATAATGCCATAATTCAAACGTATATTAATCGAGGTTATCTCACTAAAGTGTCAAATAGCTTTCTAGACTCTCAAGTTTATTATAGACTAGCTGATGCCCGCAGCTTCGCCTGCGTGAAATTTGGTTCCTACACTGTATCTAACCTATCTCTGTAGGTACCAAATTTCAGCCAGATCCGTTCAGCCCTTACAGCGTGAAAGAGTAACAAACATCCACACTCACAAACATTCGTATTCGTAATAGTAGTTAGATAGATAGATTTCTGGTTAACAAATTTATAATACATATTATATGAGTTGTATTTAATAAATAAATGTACATATTGCTTAATTCATTGGCTAGGCTATAACTACTTGACTCAACTTCTCTTCTAAGCAATTGTCATCGTAACTTAGTTCCTTCTGCAGGTAGTCCCAGTCATACTGTAAGCCTGCGACGTATGGGAAAACCGATCCACGGTAGACTTTGTCCTCATAATACAGATGGTCTTTCATCTGCTAAGTATTCATGTTCATTTTAATGGCTCTTCAAATGTAATCTTCGTAGAGGCCATTCCCGTATATTACAAAGACTTAGTGAGTCTGTGTCCTGCACCGAATGCAGCCAGCACTAAAGAATAAAGTTCATACCTTCGATGACCAGTCGCTTAGGGGTGCTGACAATCTTTCATTCTAATGCACAGTGGACACTACCTGAAGCGTGGTCTTTTATTATTCCTGGCTGCCATCCTGCCATCTTCGAATTTTCTTCTTCTTTCACATACCTATTTATTTTTCGTTATGCAAAATTTAAAAAATTAACAATAATATTTCCGATAGTACTTTGAAGCAAAAATAATGAAAATGACAATGTCAAGCATATTGAACTTCCACAAATGTGTCTAAATAAAAAGTAATTTAAATCAAAAATAAGAGTATTTAAGGAGTATTGATATCAACTCCGGAGAAAATCAGCTCCAAAATAATGTACATTCCCTTTTTAAGTCGATAAAGTATAAATTTCAATAAAATAAGGAACACATCTTCCATCAATTATGTTAATAATTCTATATGCCAAATTTTAAGTAGATCGGACCAAGGAATCGCGTTGTCTCATACAAACTTGACCCTCCTTTTTTATACCTTTGGGGGTGGAATTTGCAAAAATGGTAAAATTACTTATTTCAAATTGTAACCAACAACGCTCATGCTGAATTTCATCATCGTACCATTACCCGTTTAAGCAATAATTGCTAATAACTTTATACGATTTAGGTTCGTTTTTTATTTTATAATAAGTATACTTTTCCGGAATAAAAAGTACCCAGTGTTGTGCCCAGGGTATTAAAGAATAATTATACCAAGTTTCATCGTAATTGAACCGGTAGTTTTTACGTGATGCCTGAACAAACAGACAGACAGACAGACAGACAGACAGACAAAAAATTTTTTAATCACATTTTTGGGTTCGATGACGGTCTAGTAACATCCGCTGCCATTTATTTTTTTTATATTTTCAATGTACAGAATTTTCACTTCTACAGATTTATTATAAGTATAGATAACCTTACGGCCTTCCGCGTCCTGATGAAAAGTGGAAACAATAGCCTACGGACGTTAGCAACACTGGAAGCGCAACACTCGCGCTGTCGACCCTGTAAAACCCATCTAAGACCCCTTTTGAAGAACGACATACTGTATGTACCTATTTGGGAAAACTACCTATACTCTACTCATAACTACTAAATATACATAAAAAAATAATTCAGCCGAAATTTTAAAAAAATCAATTAATCAATCAATTCAGCCTACGACTGTCCCCTGCTGGATCTAGTCACTCCCTGGGACACTCTTCAGGTCGTCGGTTTGGAGAGTGTCCCAGAAGAATGTAGTTTTAATATTTCCCTTTATTTGGATTGTAATTACTGAATAAATATCTTTTAAATCTGGAAAGTGATATAGACAGTAAAAAAAACCTCTTACCGAATACACAAATTCTAAGAAAAAAAAACTCACATTAATAATATTAAAGAGGAATAAATATGCCTCTCGTAAAAGTACTTTTGATATCAATAAATTATGAAGTTACCTGAGAGAGCGGGATGGTCTGACGGGCTGTAGCAGGGTGGTGCGACGCTCGCCTCAGTGGGACTACAGGGGGGAGGCCCCCCCTCATGGCGGGTGGTTATTCCTTTCTTGACCATGTAGCAGCGCGGCATCGCGGCCAACGCTGCCGACAATACAGATAAAAAATATTATTCAATAGCATTCTTTATTTCCTTCAACAAACATGACGCTTGGCTTTTATTCAGCTGACTCGTAAATAAGGACCGTCACAGAAAAAAGTATTTTTGTTATAGCCACAACAGAAACATCATCTGTAAAATTTTTAAGAGTATCTACTAGCATTACGGCTCATGAGATTCCTCCTGACGACAGACAGACAACGGAGCTAGAGTAATAGAGTAGTTTTTACCCTAGGGGTACGGCCCTCTAAAAACAAGAACACCACAAACAGTGTTCTCCATAGAGGATCCTTACTCAAAGGTTAGATGTATTTAAAATCAAGCTCTAATAACTTCCAAATGAATTACACTTCAGAAAATATATAGAACATCAAATCCTCTGAACGTTAACTAAACAAAAATTAGGCACATCACGAATTGCTTTTGAGAGGATTTTGCACCCCCGTAGGGGTCTCTATTTATAGGATTTTATAATTACTTTTGCATACATGTTTGAACTTGGATAAATAAGGTATTTTATCAATCTACCCACGCTGCTTATTTGAGTTTGAATTTATTTATTTAACTTAGTCCCAAGTGTAGAACATGATATTTACGTTTTTATCGGCTCGTTTATTTATGACAGGAAAAAGTAATAATGGTAAATTAGCTGCATACCCCTACTTTGTGTGAACGCGGCGGTGTTGCAAAAGTTTAAAGGCTGGGGTGACCACCAGTCCTTCTGGTGGACCGTATGCTTGTCTGCCACCTTACTGGTAAATAAAAAAACACAGGTTGCTTTTTGAAGTGTATATAAGATTTTTATTAGTGTATAATAAGTGACTGTAGTTAGTGAATAAGAGATTAGTTCTCTCTTCCCCCGGCGTTAGACGGTAATCTACTCCAGTAACATTGTTACTCGTTGCAATTCTTTTTCTCAACGAGTCACAGTATGATCCGTATAGTGTGTCTCACTGAGGATAAAGGGTAATTGGCTATTTCTACTCGTTGATTAAATTTGATGGTCACACGCTTATATTTTCTAAACCGTATGAGTTAGAAAGATTTTTTTTGAAATGGTGGATGAAACAGCTATTAAGCTATAAAATACATGAAATTTGTAGCAATAGAAGTAAATATTCATACCAAAAATAAACACGAAAGGTCAAAATCGGGGTCATTTTTCGCATTCTACTCGTGTCACACTTCCCGATTCAGTTAAACATTAGGTTACTGCTTCACCAAATTTCCATAGATTTTGAAGCTACATACACTAAATTCACCGTGATAACATACACTACACACACAGTATTACAAAAAAAATCTTGTAACTATTATTTAGAACTTAAAACACAATATACGTCGGTCACACGAATGTAGGTACTTTAGATTTGCGTAGTAAACCGTTGACTGTTGATCAAAACGACCGCCCCAATAACAAAACTCAACTTAACTGAACGTTATTGGTCGACCGGCATCGCAAGAGTGCAACGTTTATCTTCTGGCTCCATTAGAAAAAAAAATATCGGTAAGTTTCTACATTTGACACTTAATTCGAGTACTTTTCGTGGGTGACTTTTTGTACATTGTATTATAGCTATTGAAGTCAGAGTCAATTCATCGAAACCGCAAATAAATAGAGATATTTATGTAGTATTTGATTTAAACCGTAACGGCTAAACTTTGTCGGAATTTGAAAAAAAGTTATATTTTCGTTACCTTCGTGTTACATCCTTCGTGGCGTTTTACCTACGAAGGTGAGTTTATGCCACGAAAGTGATCTTTGACTAGTTTCGATAAGGGTGGTACTCGTTTAGATTCGTATTGTAGTATGTAGCGGAATGATAGCAGAACAAATAACTAGGTTTCTACAATCATGGCAAATGCCAGAGCAATACCGGTGAAGCGGTTTGTGACTACTTTCGAGAACAACTTGTAAACATATTTAAGGAGTGAGCTGGGTCTGTAATTCTTCAGCAAGGTCTTGTCACCTTTTTTGAAAAAGAGAGCCACCGCACTTCGCTCCACGCTTTAGGTGTTTGTACCTGTTGGAGGACGGAATTAAAGAGACTCGTCAGCTCTTTCAGAACTGGAGTCCCGCCAACTTTAAGAAGCTCACTCGTAATTCCGTCCTCTCCAGGGAATTTATTGGTTTTTAGTTGTTTGCGAGCCGCCCTGACCTCGCCCTGGTCAATATCCAGAATGTCTTCCTCTTCGGTATAGTGGCGCGTGAGTGGGGCTCTGTGGTCACAGTCGCCAGGTCTCATCGGTTTTTTTTCCGTGATGCATATAGGTCTCTATAGAAGCTCTTAACTTCTTCGAGAATCTCGAACCTCGAGGTCACGGTTTTGCCACCCGCTGTTTTCAATTTGGTCGGATGGGGTCTTCGAAGCTGTTGCGTAAAGACTTTAGTACCCCAATTTTGTTCGATCGCTGCCTCGACGATGTTGGTGTTATAACGTCTGAGGTCGCATCGTATCAGCTTTCGGATTTTGATGGTTAAAGCTCTCTGGTCTGACGAAGACGTATGCATAGATGGCGTTTTTCGTCTGATTCTCATGAGCTCGAGAGTCTCGGGCGAAAGCTTGGAACACCTATTTTTTCTTTTCCAGACAGAAAAGTCTATCTCGTTCCTTGTGACCTTGTAGAGGCTTCGCTAAGTCCACCTTCTAAGGAGCTTCTTCTTAAAGAATAAGTTCATCAAGAAGAGCCCCTGAGCCTCAAGAAAGTTGATAAGCATACGCCCCCGGTCATTTCTACGCCCCACACCAAAGGGTCCGATTTTCGTTTCACGGCGTTCTTGTACTCCCACTTTGGCATTGAAGTCTCCCATCACAACTTTGTAGTGAGTCTTGGCAGTACATTGTAATGCTTTCACCACGTCCTCGTACACGGTCTCAACTGCCTCGTCAGTGCTTCTCGAAGTCGGGGCATAGGTACACCTGAATCACCTTCAGGGAGTCCTGTTGGTGAGTCTCAGTATTACGTATGCTACCCGAGACGAAACATTGCTGATCTCTACAATGCTGCTAACGAGGTCCTTTTTCACCATAAAGCCGTCACCACCCTCGGAAGAATGTCTTCCATCACCTTCCTGAAAGTACAATAGGTCGCCCGACGTAAGGGTTAGCGTGTCCTCCCCCTTTCTTCGAACTCCGCACAACCCCAGTATGTGCTAGTTTATGCGACCCAGTTCTACCTCGAGTTCGGTGAGCCGATCGTCTAGGCGCAGAGTGCTTCCATTATAAGTAGCCAGGTACGGACAATCACACACAAAATCATCTAGCTAGCCCAAATTAAGACAATATAAGCTAATGCTATGGGATCTAGATAACTGATAATTTAGACTTTGTGACATAGAGATCTACTGTGTTATATATGGTTCCAGAATAACTTTTACGTCAAAAGCATGTGTATAGCACCTGGTAATTGTTTTAGTTAACTAGCTGTTACCATATAACTGTCGAATAAACATATTAACTTATAATTAGTATTTAAATAATGATTAATAATGTCTGTAAAGCTACTGCGTCACCTTCGTGGATCGTCGCGTCACCTACGTGGGATCTAATAATTCAAAACGTTATTCTTCCAAATCTGACTCACAATTTAACTTTTTGACTTATATATGTTACATAGCTTACCGAACGCTTTGTGTTTGTTTACAAAAATTGTTGAAATAATCAGTATTTACAATTTACCATGAAGGTGACGATGAGAATCGTAAAAAGTAGAAATAGCCAATTAAGCTTAGTTGGAGGGGTTCAGAATGTTGAGAACGTTGAACTTTTGAAAGAGAAAACGTTTAAGGTCCTTAATATGTAGTAGGGAATGGTGCCTATATAAATTTAGAGGTAATTAAGGAATTTGATCTACCATGCTATTCTGAATTAACATTGAAATTTCTCTAGAAATTCTTTTAGAGATTCCTATTGAGAATGCTGTGAATTTGAAATATGCAATGGATAAATAAATTAAACTATCTAGGTACTTATATTCATTCTCTAATAATAGTGTTAGTGACCTTGAAAGTTTAAATAGGTACCTAAAAAAACTGTTTTATTCTTAAATAATTAGTTTTCTAACTAATGAGATTGTTACAAAATATTTATTACATTCAAATTTAATATTTAAAAATTAAGGAGAGGTGTCGCATTCCAGCGAAGTGCACAGTTAATTTAATTCGTACGAGTTGCAGTATTTAGTAAGACTCCGCCCTATCCGAAACTTTTATTTCGGATTCGGTTACGGTTACGGATATTTTTTTATTTCGGATATCCGATAGTTTCGGTTACGGATATGGATATCCATGACAACACTGGTAAAAATAGAACCTATAATCAAACAACTGTTAAATAAAATGGCAATGTGAAACTTCGCCGTAGCCAGTAGCTTGTATCCCGATCGATCGTTGTGAGCGACACGACGACTCGTCATTGAATCACAGATAATAATAATAGTATAACATAATTGAAGTGACAAAATGCTACGTTCGAAATTCAAATACAAGTAAGTAGTCCTTCCAAAAAAAAAAGTGATTACCAATTTACGACTTTTTCGCGCAAGGCTTTCCGCAACTAATTAGCCTGCGGAATGCTGCCTGCTGAGGAGACCCAGTTTATATATTGATAAGTAAGATAGTTTTAAATTAAGTAGATATAGATAAATGTGATTTTTGTTTAACCTGAGCTAGTTTAACTTGAAATTGTTTTTTGGTCAACAAATATAATTTACGACTGAATCGATTTTCTACGCGACAAATCCTTTGATCAGTCATGAAATCTTCTTACGAATACAACTCCGGCCTTAGCCTCTAAATAATACATTTTGATACACATACGCACAATTCTTTTTATCTGGTACCCTGGAACAATTTATTCATTTAAACCAAGTGCGAGTTGATTCTCACACGGAGTACACCGTACCAAAAAAAAGCAAGAAAAAAGCATTTATTGTATGGCAGCTCCCTTAAATACGAGTATAAATCATACGACACTCATCCCGGTGCAGTAGTCATTGCGAAACATTTTTGATAGAACTTTTTTTTTTTTTTTTTAACGTGAGGGAAAATCCTCGTAGTATGCTATGCCGGACTCTTACCGACTAAAAAACCTCACGTAACGCCCAACAGCCTATGGTTGAGAGCCCCGGGTAAGCCCTCAGGAAGGATGTCCCGTGAGACTATGTATTGTATTAAGTTTGTAATATTTATTTTACTGCTTTTAGTATTTTTTGTCATAGCGGCAACAGAAACACTTCATCTGAAAATTTTTCAACGTGTATAGCTATCACGGAACATAAGCCTGGTAGCAGACAGACAGACAGGCGTACAACGGAGTCTCATTAATAGGATCCCATTTTTGCTCTTAGAGCACAGAACTCTAAAATGCAGCTAAATCCTGCGAGTAAAGTAGAAATGTTTCAGTACGCTCGTCTCAAAGATTTCTATGTCATGTCGGAACGATTGCAGACAACGTGCACTTTAATATTGTGGAGTAGAGCGTTCACAGAGCGCCGAACACGGTTTGCCACGAAATGGCAGGTGAAATATTACAACTGATCTGCTTAGCTTCAATGTTTCTCGACTATGAACTAAAACATTATAAGGTAGAGTTCAAGCAACTTTATTGTAATAATATTATTAATGTGTAAGTTTGTAAGGATGTTTGTTTTACTTCTTTTTACGCCATTACTTCTGAACCTTCTGAAAATAAATCGAATACAGCTAACTGACACCGTGGCACAGAAACGCTAAGAAGGTATGTTTGGCGATTAAAAATAAACTTAATAGTACGTCATTTACGAGAAAATTTTAATTTTAACGGTGGTTAAATACAAGTCCGCGGTATTCTAAGGCATTGGGGTGGCACCCCCCCTTTCCCAACCGACCACCTGAGTTATCCACCTGGTTGGTCAGTTAGGAATAAAAGTTCCTAACCACCCACCTTGTGCACCTGGTTGGTCAGTTAGGAATAAAAGTTCCTAACCACCCACCTGGGACTGTATAAAATAAATAATGTTCATAATGTCTACTTTATCAATATACCCACATGTCTATATGGCAAAACAAATGCAGATCAGCAAAACAAATGAAGAGCGACAAAACAAATGAAGATCGACAAAACAAATGAAGATCAGTAAAACAAATGAAAATCGACAAAACAAATGAAGATCGGCAAAATAAATGACTGTCGGATAAACAAATGACCGTTGGATAAACAAATGAAGATCGACAAAACAAATGAAGATCGACAAAACAAATGAAGATGTTTGTGTGTGTTCGAGATCGAGATTTGCTTGCACCTATATTTTTGAATGGCAATCGCATCTAGATTACAAAATATGGTTACAAATATTTTTTGATCTTATCAAATTGCCTAGTCTTTTGTTTTATTGTTCTGCTCTCTTTTATATGTTTATCTGACGGTCCTTGGTTTTGCCGATCGTCATTTGTTTATCCGACCGTCATTTGTTTTGTCGATTTTCATTTATTTTGTCGATTTACATTTGTTTTGTCGCTCTTCATTTGTTTTGTCGATCTTCATTTGTTTTGTCGATCTTCATTTGTTTTGCTGATCTTCATTTGTTTTGCCATATAGACATGTGGGTATATTGATAAAGTAGACATTATGGACATTATTTATTTTATACAGTTCCAGGTTGGTGGTTAGGAACTTTTATTTCTAACTGACCAACCATGTGCACGAGGTGGGTGGTTAGGAACTTTTATTCCTAACTGACCAACCAGGTGGATAACTCAGGTGGTCGGTTGGGAACGGGGGGTGGCACCCAGCGGCAGCTTTCGGAAAATTTCGGCATCCCTTGCAACGCTATGGAGGTTTTTGGAATACCGCGGCAAGCCCGCCCGCTCTTAAGAAGAGATATAACTATGTAAAATAAGCATGTTGACTCGGCAAGCGCAAGGATACTTCAGTGAGCTTAAGGACACCGCTGTGTACGCTTAGGTACAATTATGGATTCCAAAATACCCCTCCCGCTAATGTTCGTCGGACCCTATGCTGCCATGGATATTCTGAAGGGGACGCATACTTTTCACAAGTTATTCTTCCCGTCTGTTTCAACACACGCAAAGCAACAAGTATTGTCATATTCAAACGGACAAATGGACGTTGTTTCATAAAAGTGATTAAACATAATAGTTGCACAAAATAAGCTAATGTAGGGTTGCACTTAATATCTTCTTTGACTGCCTCTGTGGCGCGGTCGGTAGTGATACCGCCTGCGGCGCTGGAGGTCGTGGGTTCGATTCCCACCGGAGACAAATATTTGTGTGACCCATAAATGTTTGTCTCAAGAGTCTGGGTGTTTCTATGTATAATATGTATATATTTAGAAGTATATAAGTATTAATATCCGTGGTCTGAAACCCATAGCACAAGCAGGTTATTCCTAGCTTACTTTGGGATCAGATAGCGTTGTGTGAGATGTCCGTGAATATTTATTTATTTATTTATTTTATTCGTCTCTTAATACATCTCTTACACAAAATTTCAAGCAACCAGACGATCTAAAATGGCAACCCATTTCACTCTGCAATTAATACACGAATAGAGCTACAAATATAGGCAAGCACTCTATTTAGATATTAATTTGGAATAGTCTGCTTTATATAAGTTCACTTCACTTTAAGAGCACACCTGCCGCTGAACCGTTGACAGAAGATAGCACACAAATACATTCTAGCGTACGAGAAAGAGATTGATGCAGTCGGTTTTTATGCGTTTTTAAACCAAATAAATTAATTATAAACTGACTATAATAATAAGGAAAATAGTGGTTCGAGTAAATGAAGATTTTACTATTGTCTTACTTATAAATACCAATTTCAAAAATTGAAATCATGAGATCCAGCTTAACATTTCAGAAAATCAAGGTGAAAATACTTTAATTTCCTGAATTGTTAAACCAATAAAACTATTGAGAATTTCAACAGTAAAATATTTTTTTGACTTAAAGCGTTGTTAGTTCATGAGCTGAAGTTGCTTGTGATAATAACGTTAATTCATTAGATCTCACAAGTCCTGAGATCTCGATCAGGATAATAGTCTATTAAGGGGAGTGGTTGACAAAGTATGCGAAAAAGAGGTGCAAATAAAGACGTTCTTCTCGGTATTAGTATACGAAAAATGACAGCCAAAAGTAGATTTGAAATCTACAAGATGTGTTCCAGAGGATGGTTTCATCAGAAATTGTGTATTTATTATAAATAACTAGTAAAACATCACTGAAATAGCCCATAATTTTTTAGAAGAAGTTGTTGTATGACATCTATTTATTAATGAATGATAATAAAATTTATATCAGAGACTAAAGAAAACATAGACCTATAAAATGGTTTTCTTCAATTTTGAATTAGTATAAGTTTTAACTAATTATAACTAATAATGTATTCAAAGAATACATCACATTGCTTGCTTCCCCGCGCTCGCCCGAAAATCTAGTGCGGGAGGAGTCGTGTTGCTAGACGGACGTGTGTCGCTCTGGTCTGCAAAATATTCTCGTAAAATGTTATAATTTCATTCATGTACAGAGTAATGCGTGTAACAGAGCCCGAGTTACACAATGCACACTGCATTACATGAGAATATAATGCATTTGAGCTTATTTTATGTATTGTTTTATTAAATTACTTCGAAAGATAGTCATGCAAATATTGTAAGCGGTACTTAATCTTTTCAAAATATATAAATGAAGAAATATTTGTAGACATTCCCACACAACTTAAGTTATTATAACTTTGTGCTAAGGGATATAGACAACTGATGAAAATACTTATATTACAGTTATTATTAACGCACTGCTTTTTTTGAGACACTGCTCTCAACCGTCAATTTTTTCAGCTTATTACGTCTTGGGGCGACGTAGGCACCATCTACCGGCAACTTGGTTAAGGTAATAAAGTGAAAGAGTTGACGGTCGAGAGCAGTGTCTCGTTGGTCCAATGGTGAGGCCGTCTGGTTCGGCAAACCAGAAGACGCAGGTTCGAATCCTGCTCGGGACCAAAATTTGTATACAATTATTTTCTAGACAAGTAAGTCTGGAAATGATCTGCTGGCTCTGTTGAATTCTCAAACAATTTGTTCAGGAGTTAGAGACATCTCAACTTCTCAAAACCTAGAATTCAAAAGTTCCTTTGAATGTGAGGGTAAATCTAAACCGGCGTGTTAGCTTTATCATTATAAGAGCTTAATGATTAAGTCCAGTGTTAAATATTTCGTCCGTGCCGAAGGCGTGGACTGAAATAAATTCTTTTAGAATAGATTCTAAAACAATTCAGTCCACGCCCTCGACGTGAAAGTTCTTTTATGATGAAGCAAACAGGGCAGTTTCACTCACCGCTTGCTGAGTCTGATGAAGAAATACCTCCCCTTTCATCGTAAACGAAGTTGTGAGGGTCAGCTAGTTGCATACATACATAAATATGGTCACGCCTTTATCCCCGAAGGGGTAGGCAGAGGCATATTATTATGTCCCCACATTTCACCTTTTTAGAATTTGTCCCACGTAATAGGCGGTGAGCTGTATTGCCATGTTGAGATAGACAGGCGCAGGTTGTGACTGTCTGCTGTTAAAATTAATCAAGCCGCCAAAACGGCCTTCAACTTCTCTTAACGACTGCCATTTTACGGGCAACCAGGACCAACGGCTTAACGTGCCTTCCGAAACACGGAAACGACGCTCAAATAACTATCACAAAGTGGTCACATGGATGGTCACCCATCCAAGGACTGGCCATAGTGAATGAGCTTACTACAGTGATCGCTTACAGAACACTAAGTCCGCGGTGCCACGAGCGCTTCTTATTTATACATAACTAGCTGACCCTCGCAACTGCGTTTACGTCTATTTTGGTTTGTTTGTAATAATAAAATGAAATGAAATTTTGTTCCAAAAGTAACAAAAATTTTAAGCGAGTGGAAGACCCCCCTTTCTGGATTCGTAATAATTTAAGTACAAAACAATGAATATATGAACATTCGTCTTTGTGAATTCGTCACATTTAAGTTTTACGTAATGATCAATCACATTTTTTGCAGTGTATTTTTACTACACTTAATAACAAAGGAAAATTTAAATACAAACGTTCCTTTGTTTTTAATTTACTTTTCGCCTCTCTCTATAAAATAGAGTGCAGAGGGGCTTATGGCGAGACTTTGTCTGTAGTCTGTGACTCTGTTGCATTAAACTACGTCACTAGGTCACGTGGATCATCTGTTCAAAGTTTGAAATAAAACAAAAATGACAACGTCAATCGGATTGAACTCTCACAATAAACGTTTTAGAGAGGGGCCGTCGGGTGAGACCGTCTCACAGCTTCTTGTTTATTTGGTGAAGCGAGGAACGCATTTCCACTACTATTTTTCTCCTTCTTCCGTGGTTCTTTTACTCTGATGTCTCTGTAGTTGCGCTACTCAATGATAGCGAGTCATATCGCCCATTTGCTCAAGGTCGTTAGCCCTGGGTATGGCCTTAAGCGTCGTACGAACTCTTAAGATGGCAACCAATCCTACCATAACGTGAATTTGTAAGCGCTCTAGACGATATTAGATTTCAACAAGTTTATAATCGTCTTTATTTTCACAAAGCAAGTGCTCGTAGAAGATGCATAACAAAAGTTTACAGATAATAAAAAACTTAGGAGTAGGGTGTAGTTGTTGAAGAAAAGTTCTTCGGACTGAAGATTTTATTAACTATAGCCGACTGGATTCGCTGCAGTTAGGATAATGGGTTGTACCGATACTGAAGTTATTTTCTATTACGACTGCCGTGCTGAGGGTTCAATTCCCGGGTCAGTCCATGTATTTCTGTAATTCACAAATATTTGTTTCAGAGTTTGAGTGTTTCTATGTATTATAGACGTATATAGAAATATATACCTACATTATGTGAGAAGAAAACAATGGGATGCGTGTGGAATGCTGAATTTACGGGATGGTTATGTATCTAAGGGATGTGTTTTAGGCGTCATTACTTTTTTAAAAGTACGTATATTAGTTGAATCCATTGCGTAGAGAAAGAAAACTCAAAATGAAACCCGGTTTTTTTTTAACGTGAGGGGAAATCCATAATGAATGCTATGCCGGACTCCTACCGACTACAAAACCTCACGTAACGCTCAACAGCCTATGGTTGGGAGCCCGGTTAGGCCCCCCGACGGATGTCCCAGGAAATTAAAGCCGGTTGTCAGAATGTCAATCGTTAAGCCAAGTTTTGAACGGCTATAAAAATTACAATTGCAGGTCAAATCGTTTAAAATTTGTTTCTTACTTATAATTAGGAATACGGCCTCGAAATTCAGTTTGAATAAGTAATAAATCTTTTGTGGTAATTGTTATAAGCGATACATAATTTTATGAATGTCCGCTTAAATACACAGAGAGGGTATGAATATTACAAGTGTATTAAATTGGAGGAAATACGATATAATGACACCTCACACTTCAATATCAAGCCGTTATTGCCGTATGCTGTTAAAAAAAGCCGGCCGCACGGAGGATTTCGTACCAAAATCGGCTAAAATCATGTTTTTTGTATGGAAGTTCCCCTGAAGTTTTTATTCTAACTTTAGTATTGTTTTTATTGCAGAAATCTATAAAAATATCAGCTTTCTAGGCATCCCGGTTCTTGAAAATAGCCTCGTGACTGACATACAGACATACAGCGAAGTCTTATTCAGCTCCCGTTTTTACCCTTACGGAACCATACACCCACAAATAAGGAACATACTTACACGCAGAAAACTCAACCGCCCATTTGGAGTAGTCGGATTTAAAGAAATTGAGAAGTTAAAAATGCCTAGAGACGTTCGACATTCGACGTAGCTCTACGCTTCGTAGCTTCTGTAGCTGTTCGTAGCAGACGTAGCTACTTTACAACTACTTCTATAGCTTGGCAAACACTCCAAAAAACTAACTATTATTTTGCACGCTGGCTTTTTTTTTTTTTTAACGTGAGGGAAAATCCTCGTAGGATGCTATGCCGGACTCTTACCGACTAAAAAACCTCACGTAACGCCCAACAGCCTTTGGTTGAGAGCCCCGGGTAAGCCCTCAGGAAGGATGTCCCGTGACTCCCAACAGACCTACGGCTACGGGTGGTTCGGGTGCAATCCCGCGTCTATGTGGGGTTTCGGGTGTGACCCCGCTTCTAAGGGCGGGCGTGCGTGAGTTGCTCACGTCACGCTGCCGTCATGGGCCTGCTTCTGTAAGGACGGTGAGCGGCCCTCTCACCGTCCTTAGACCCCCGGTCATGGAGGCCGATATTCCTCGGCGACATTGTCAAAATGCTGTCAATAACTGTCAATGAATGACGTAAATACATTTTGATTTGTGGTTTTTATTGACGTTTATTGAACTGGATACTTACTGATTGGTGATTCTTTCTAACATTATTTTCTAATCTTTTTTGCCAAGGTACAAGTCTAATAATCCTACCTTTTAATACTGCTAGTTCTACCAATACTATAAATGTGAAAGTTTGTGAAGATGATGTCTGTTACTCAATAACAATCTAAAATCTAAACAGATCTGGCTGAAATTCGGGAAAGGGACATATATTATTATAGTCTGGAAAAACCTATAGGCTAATTTTTATCCCGGTAATATGTTCAAATTAGAAGCAGGAACCGAATTCTGATTCCAAAATAAAAGAAAGAAAGATGCTAGTATACCAACCCTTTACAGCTTTTTACAACAGTAACTACGGTGGTTTACAACAGAGACATTTCACAAGCGAGCAACAGCCTATGATGTCAAACATAAGCTCCCCACAGGAGGAAAATATTTCATATTGTTTGCATAACAAGTGATCCCTTTACCAGGTAGCGTTTGTACGCAGGCCTTTATAATGTATTATTGTGCCATTTAATGCCTTAGCATTTGAAACAATGTTTTTATGAAGAGATAAAGCCCCTATATATAAATGTAATCTATTATAATGTTCTGTGCCACAAAGGGGGGAGATGTTTTCAATATTGTTTAATTAAATATTGTTTAAATGGAGAACACATTTGTTTCTAATATCATTTTAAAGACATACTTACCTATTATTACTTACAGTGCAGTTATTATTATTGTTGTTTTTGATCTTATATTATTATTTGTAAATTGTGCTATAATTTTTGTATGAACTTAGCTTTACGAATAAAGGAATTTGAATTGAATTGAAAGAATGAAAGGCATTTGAATACATATGGCTGGGTTCGACCAAGCTGGAGTAAGTTATAGATAGCTGAAGTGATACTTTGGAATATTTTGGAGTGTCCTCCAAATCTAGCCCAAATTAAAGTTTAATTAGCTGAACTTGTAAATAATAATAATAATAAATAATAAATATTCACGGACATTTCACACAACGCTATCTAATCCCAAAATAAGCTAGGAATAACCTGCTTGTGTTATGGGTATCAGACCACGTATATTAATACTTATAAACTTTTTAAATACATTCATATTATACATAAAAACTCCCAGACTCTTAATACAAACATTTATGGGTCACACAAATATTTGTCTCCGGTGGGAATCGAATCCACGACCTCGTGATCCATAGTCGCACATTTCGACCTCTATACCAACGAGGCAGTCAAATGTGAATATTATAGTTATAAGAGCTGCTGTATAGAGTAAACCACCCAATCGTTGGCACTCCTCCAATTATTGGCACTTTAGGTAATTTTGCCCATTTCTAACAGAAAAAGAATGCTATTTTACTTTTTAATGCATACCTACAACTACATAATGGGCAACACCGAACTGAAATAAACTAGGTTTCCCTTATTTTTCGAAATATACTCTTAACTAAAGTGCCAATAATTCATTCTAAAAATGCCAATAATTGGGTGGTTTACCCTATATCAAAATCATCCCGGTAAATGTGACTAT
The DNA here is from genome assembly GCA_933228765.1 of Miltochrista miniata. Classification (NCBI taxonomy): domain Eukaryota; kingdom Metazoa; phylum Arthropoda; class Insecta; order Lepidoptera; family Erebidae; genus Miltochrista; species Miltochrista miniata. The sequence goes on along the minus strand of OW121747.1, from coordinate 32,384,459 downwards.
TTTGAGAGATAAACAATTACAAGTTGTGTTTGAGGTGTATAGTGGCCTGTTGGGAATCCTTTGGTTATCCATCCTGGGGTCTACCCGGGGCTCCCAACCGTAGGCAGTGGTAGGGAACGTGTGGTTTTTAGTCGGTAAGAGTCCGAGCATAACATCCATGTAGGACTTTTTTGACGTATAATAATAAAAAAAGGTGTATTGTGGCAATATTGTTCTAAGAATAATGCCTTTCTGTGAGACGATTAAATAATTACATTTTTATTTGAAACTAGAGGACGTCACGCGGTTTCACCCGCGTAGTTCCCGTTCCCGTGGGAATACAATATTTTTTCTTCCATAAGAACCTTCTCCTGACAATACCTTACACAACAAAAAAAGAATTAGTTAAATCGGTCCACCCGTTCTGAAGTTATGCGCTTACCAACACATTTTGCGATTTATTTTTATATATAAGAAGATTTTTATTTCTTTTGAATTTTATTTGTATTTATTAACCAACTTATACTTACAGTATAGTACCACACATACAAGTTATTGGTTATATTGACATTATAATACTATAATACACAATAATAAAGAAAATATTACACGTTATCACAATTACAATAATTATAAAAACCGGCCAAGTGCGAGTTGGACTCGCCCATGAAGGGTTTCGTAGCAGCAAGTAACATAATATAAAAGTTCTTATAGTTCTTTGTAACTTTGATTGATGTTTGAAAATTTTAGTTTATGTCGTATTTAAAAAAACTACCAGCTCTATCTCGTTCAATACAATTTTCGTTGGTAGTTTTTGTGGCAATGTACATCATGTATTTTTTTTAGATTTATCATTCTCTTAGTTTAGAAGTTAGATGGGGGGGGGGACACACATTTTTTCACTTTGCAAGTGTCTATTGCGCAAACTATTCACTTTAGAAAAAAATGATTTTAGGAACCTCAATAGCATTTTTGAAGACCTATCTATAGATACCCCACACGTATGGATTTGATGAAAATAAAAATTTTGAGTTTCAGTTCTGAGTAAGGGGACCCTCAAAATTTACTGCTTTTTTCCTAGTTTTATATAAGAATCCTAATGCGGTTCACAGAATACATCTAGTTACCAAGTTTCAACAGCATAGGCCTTATAGTTTCAGAGAAAAGTGGCTGTGACACACGGACGGACAGACAGACAGACATGACGAATCTATAAGGGTTCCGCTTTTGCCATTTGGCTACGAAACCCTAAAAATCATCAATTAAATGATGTACCTACTTAGTTTCTACGGACGGTAAGTATTAGTAGCTAATAAATATAAAAGGTTATAAAACAAAATAAAATCTGAAAAATAAAAACAAAATAGAAACAAAATATTTACATTTATATAATGGTACTAGGTGAGGATATACTCTCCAGATATTGACTAGCTGCAGCTAAGAATCTCGGTTCCGTAAATGTGAATATTACTGTCTCATCATGCAGAAGAATATTATTGATATGAGTTAGTGCTAGGTACAATGGGCTAGTTGTAAGTGTTACAGATGAAGAAGGTACTATTCTAACTAAATCTCTGAATTGGACCCGAATTTTACTCAAATACTTTGAAAGTTATAACCGTCTAAGTTACGAATACTTAGCAATCGTACTCGTATGGGCCATAAAACCGGAGCTGCTTTTTCAGCTTTTTGACCGGATTATACTCGTTGTAGTCATGGTTGACTCTCTCTCTGATTTCACAGTATTAAATGAGGATTGTTGATGATTAAAGGCAGTTAATAAAATGCTATTAGATACATCTTGAATGAAAACTTTTTGTACTTTTGCATTATATTTACTTTGCGAACCTCACGGCGTGCAAGTATTATTATTTTTTATAACTCTTGAAATTGCTGTGAGTCGAAACTGGTCAAGTTAATAAAGTAAATATATTGGAATAGTAAAAGTGTAAAAATACATTGGCTATATTTTATCCTAAAATTAAATTCTTTCAGCGAAACTTGTAACTATAACATGATAACTGAATTTCATACGAACAGATCAGCATATGCGTCTTTTAGTTTCTAACTTAATAAAAATAAACTTAAGTTGATCCAAGGAGAGTTCTCGGAATAAATCAATAGTATCCCATACTCAGATATTATTATCATTAACGTAATGAGACGAGCTTCCTAATAAAATAGCAGATGTTTCTCAAATCAATGTGAACCTTGGTGTCACATAATAGGCCTTATTTTTCAATAGCATAGTGAATGTGTTAGGTCGCGCCATTTATCAATCACACTAATCACTCACAAGTGTAATCCACTTAGTTGTATTGACTTTTAATGTACTGCGCATTTGCACTTCAGTGTTCATTGTGAAGATAATCAGTGAGAAAATTCAGGTCAATTGTATGGGAAACGATATCGTTATAGATATAATTCTACTGGACGTGTGTATATCACTGAATTCCTTCTAAGCGGCTGGACAGATTTCAATGAATTTTTGTAAGCGTTTAGGTGACGCCTTGGATGGTTTAGATTCACAAATCAGCCCGGTAGATGGCACTGCAGTCGGTATCTAGGTTATAACGTAAACGAAGTTGCGCTGGTCAGATAATAACGTGTAAAATACTGTCTTCTACCGAGTTGTCGCTGAAAGTAGGTATATACACTCGAGAGCAATGAATCCGGGTCACTTAAAGAATGTTAAAAATCTCGGAAACTAAAAATGATAGGTTAATGCAATAAATTGTATTTAATAGACAATGTAATACTCCTTAAATGAAAGTAAAAAAAATATGAGTCACCATACATTTTATTAACACAAAATTACATAAAGAAAAAACTGCCGATCTCTCCTTAAAACAAAAATAGGAAACATGAAATTTTTGAACTTTATTACGATTTTCTTGAATTTTAATACTTCGTATTGCCTCCTCGTGCTTCCATTACTGCGTTTACGCGGTTTGGCATGCTGTACACCAAGTTCCTTATACGATTTTGGGGAATATTCTCCCATTCCTCTGTGAGAGCAATTTTGAGCTCACGAAGCGTGATTGGGGGAGGGTTTCGTTGTTTTACGCATCTGCCTAGCTCGTCCCAAGCATGCTCGATCGGGTTGATATCCGGGCTGCGCGCTGGCCACTCCATACGAGTAATGTTCATCTCTTGAAGGTAGTCATTCACAATCCTACCTGTATGAGGTCGGGCATTGTCATGCATAAATATAGCATCCTCACCTAAATTGACCATAAATGGACCAACGTGATCATTGAGGATTTCTTCCACATATCTTACGCTAGTTAAAGAGCCGTTTTCTATGATCACCAGCTCTGTGCGACTTTCAGAAGAAATTCCGGCCCACACAAGTACAGACCCACCACCGTAGGCTACTTTTTCTTCGATGCATGCTTGCTTGAATCTTTCCCCTGGTCTTCGATACACTCTGTGTCTTCCATCGTGCTTGTAGAGCATAAATTTTGATTCGTCGGAGAACATAACTTTTGACCAATCTTCAATACTCCAATTTACGTGGCTCTGGGCATATAGCTTAGTCTCGAAATACGATGCCCACGCTCCAGTTTAGAGCCGTTTGCAGGTCTAAGGGGTTTTAAGTTAGATTCAGCAAGCCGACGTCTTACTGTCCATGCACTTGGGTTACTTCCTCCGAGGCGTCGAAACTGATTGGTGAGTTCAGTTCCTGTGAGAAAGCGATTTCGAAGCATGGTGTTCACCAAGTATTGGTCTTCTCGTGCTGTGGTACACCTGGTTCTGCCCGTTCCTGGTCTGCGTAGGTTAGAACCAGTTTCTTCGTAACGTCGGAGAACTCTTTGTACTGTTGACAGCGACACACCGACAGTCCTGGCTGTATCGCGCTGACTCCGGCCGGTTTCCAGCATTGTAAGTATTCTGGTGCATTCTTCAGGCGTAAGCGACATAATTTCAGCTTGATTAATGAATATAGAGCACTATCAACATGGTTTATGTACCCACATAAATGACAGATTACAAACAAAAGCAACACCAAATGCTGTAATTTCGTAGTTCCATCTTCGAAAGTGGCCCTTTTTCAAATTTGATTTTTTTATGATATAACTTTACAATAACTAAGAAGTTTTAATACATTCATTTAAGGAGTATTACATTGTCTATTAAATACAATTTATTGCATTAACCTAGCATTTTTAGTTTCCGAGATTTTTAGGATTCTTTAAGTGACCCGGATTCATTGCTCTCGAGTGTACTTGCGTATCTTGTTGACTGAACATTAGAAAAACTGAAAGTTCAGATTAACGTAAATTAGAAAATGAACTTGCATCTTTAACTTCTATAAGTTTTCCAAATCTGATCATCTCATGTTACGCGATTATATAAGACTACGTTTTCTTTATACGTGGTTCGCAATATGACACCCTGATGGTTAGCCATGGCAACCTCTAGTGAGTGGAGGCCACTCTCATAGACTACAAGACATCACTAGTGGTCCTCAAGTTGTTGCCGTCCCCCCCCCCCTCCCGGAGTTTTTATCGCTCTATTCTACTCAAGATTCTCTCTCCGCTGAGCAGAAGTGGCACCTCGGCCCGGCACGCGTTGTTTAGGATCGAAAAGAAGTGTGATATGTTCGGAAAAGTACAGCTAAAGAGGCTATGGCCTTCGTTGCGTTACCGGCTCAAGGCCCCCCTTCACCTCAGGACAATCAATAATGCGGATAGTCCGCCCTTGCATAGCGTCAAGCACGCCTAGTAAGTTATATCGCGTGGAGTCATTCCAATGGTGAGAGAAGTATGTATTCGACGCAGGGACGAATCTACGTCTTATCCTACTCTCTACCAAATAAGTATATGAGATTTATATAGATGGTAGAGAGTTTTGGCGCGGTGCCAACGCTAAGTGAGTGAAATCGATTATAAGCAGAAAGATATCTGGCATTAGAGCGCTGGTATCTTATAAAGTTTTGGAAAGATGGAAACTAGAAGAACATTAAACCGAAAATTTGTAAGAGTGGGTGGGTGTTTGTTACTTAATTACGCAGTAACGGTAACGGATCTGCTTGAAATTTAGTACAGCGATAGATTACAGTTTAAAATAATACATAGACTACTTTTTACCCCATTATAAGTTCCTATGGAATGAGGGAACTTCACGTTGGTTTTTTTAGTTAACCATAAAACCTTGTAATGTCCACAGTCGAAGTCATTGAAACAAGAAGTACAACTAGAAAATATTTATCGATACTATACGAGTACAAGGCGAGCAACCTCAAAGTTGGGGGTGATATACTCGTACCTCCACAACTTAAAGCGGTGCAAGTGGAAGCAACTGGTGACTTGTTGAATACCTCACATGAGTTCTCTTGTCGACTTTTTTACGAGTTATCCTAGATATTCTTGTCGCACGACTATTATATTTATAGTGTACATTTATCTAGAAAATATTGCTTTTAAGGGTTCCGTATCCAGAAGATAAAAACGGGACCCTATCACTGAGACTACGCTTTCTGTCTCTCTGTCATCAACCTGTATCGATCATGAACCGTAATATCAAGACAGTTGTCATTTTTATAGAAAATGTATTTCTGTTGTTATTAAAATAAAAAAATACTAAACCTAAAAGAGAATAGCCCATACAAAACCCTTGTCGGTGTGCTTCATTGTCATATTAAAGACATTTCCAACATTAAAAGTCTATCTAGTACTATTGTTCTGTTGAAGAGGACTGGGCAAGTTGTGGTTACCTGCTGCTCAAATTTAGCAAAACACCAGTAAGGCCTATTTTCCGTGCAGAAATCCTTTATGGATCTATGCCGGATTCTAATCGAGTATAGTGCCTTTTCGTACGTACCGGTTACCGGGTAGCCGGTGCCAGGTACCCGGCGGCCAATGCAAGCGGTTGCCGGGCAAATTATGCCGGTAGGTGTGAATGCTATAGTACATGGCCATACACTTCGCTGCCGAGAACCCGGCACCGGCTACCCGGCAACCGGTACGTGTGAAAAGGGTGTAGAGTGAGGTACTATCCCAATAGTAAGATAAGTTACCTATGAATAGATTTATTAATAACGTGACATAATAGAGTACATCACGAGTTTCAGTCAAAGGCACAACGTAGATAGGCAGAGATTACTGATCAACTCAGTCTCAGTTTCAATACAAGCCGTCAACCAATACAGGCAACAAAGGTGTATGAGAGTATTTGTGAAATGAACGACGTACATATAATAGGATTAATCATACTCAAAGTCTCGCTGCCGACGTTCGATACTGCATGTATTGAAGATAGTATTCAAACTGAAAATTAGCTCTGAGTATTAGTTTGACGTCGTAAACTACCTCTGCTCAGCGGCTTACCACACAACGAACTTAAAACTTAATCCCGTTTAATGTGGAAATTGGTCTGAGTGGATGCTTATGCTGTGAGGCTTTCATATTAATCCTATCGTAGTGTTCAATGAATCAGTTAGAAAAGTTATATTTTATGTACAGAAGTAGTGATTAAGTAAGTTGCAAGAGATTCAATTAAAATCTTCTAAGCTCAAATTACCTCATTGGTTGACTGGATTTTTACAAAACAATTCTTATGACATTTCCTTTGTGATGATGAAATTGCCAAGTCATAGAAAAAATGAAACGAGAACTTATCGAGATACAAAATGCCAAATTTCCGTGAGGCAACATGCTATGTTGCTTCACGGAAATTTGTAACGCCTGCCAGCGCACGTGCTTCTATCCTCGTGTTCCCTAGCGTGAGGGCCCACATCATTGCGTCGCCAACGATTTTCCGCGAATATTTATTGTTATTTGTAAAGTTTATTAAGGTACTGCCAAAATGTTCTTGCAAACTTTCAAGGCCACTGTTAGTAATTTTGTTGACTCGAAACTTGTCTCCCAACCGCTAGATGTCGAAATGGCATTTCATCGGTCGGGTATAATCTTTTAGGTAGAGCTCTAAATAAAGGCTTTTGTTGAAACACTAAATAGAAAATAAAGGGAATTTTTAAAATCCAGTTTTTGCTATCAAACGAATCACAAATGTAACTAAATCCGAGCTCGATATAAGCTCGCTATTCACAGCTGCAGTGTGATTTTAAAATGAACAAATAAACCCTCCGACAGATGAAAATATCCGCTTACAAACCGCACACGCGACGTTACACTCAAAGAAGAATTAAAATTCAACCTTTGTGTGGAAAATGTGATTTATATTTTTCACATAATCGGAAAGTTTACTTTCAAACGTATGAACTCTTTATGATACTATTTTAGGGATGTTTTAAATTTCACTTTTTTCGGGAGTTTTAAACGTATTAGCCTCTCTATAAAATAGAGTGCAAATTGGCTTATGTCGAGACTTTGTCTGTAGTCTGTGACTCTGTTGCATTAAACTACGTCACTAGGTCACGTAGATCATCTGTTCAAAGTTTGAAAAAAAAAACGAAAATGACAACGTCAATCGGATTGAACTTTCACAGTAAACGTGTTAGAGAGGGGCTGGTGAGAACGCCGAACGATCTCACGGCTTCTTGTATTCAATGGACTGCCTCGGTAGCGTAGTGGTGGTGCTGCCTCGGTAGCGTAGTGGTGGTGTTTGCGACGGCTGTGCCTTCGGCAGTTTACGGGTTAGTGTCTGGAGCTATACTCGCTTTACCGACCGACTTAACCCATTACAGCATAACGTCCGATAAATCGGACGCTAAAATATTGAAAAATATACAGAGAAATTATTAAAATAATTGGTAGGTATGTTTTGGTTTTATACGAATGATAAACAGTGTCTTTATACGAGTAACCCCATAGAATAGACTTGAGTTTCATAAATAGCCTGTCATATGTCATTTGTTGAAAAGAGCGGGTCGCGGTCAGGCAAATTTGATACCAAGGTAAAGTTTATTTTGAATATTTTTAAATTGTTATGGTAAAAGTAATAAACAGTATGTTCAGTCGGTTGAAATATTGTATATCTATCTAGAAATATGCTTTATTTCACATCAAAGTCTTTATTTTTTTTCTCAGGCGTGTGTTTCTAATGGTGTACGATATATCGGACGCTATGCATGGCGGACTCTACAGTTACTGTTTCTAAGTGCTTTGCCAGCTTTGGTATGTTGTGTTGATAATGAGGAGACTAAGCATATTATTATTTATTTTGAACCGCCTATGGAAGAAAGTCGGCAGGCAACATCTTTAGCATTGATGAGACTTCTGAGAATTGGCATAATAAGCGACTAGTGCAGTTCGGGCCAACCTTGTTGAGAACTGTCCGCTAACAGACATCAACCAGTTCAAGCGCGAAGAAAGCCACTTCACACAACAGACATTCTGTTATGGCTTTGATTACAGAATATCTGATTATGTTTTTGTGTGTTGCTGGTATGACAGCAATGTGGTCACTGTTTGTGGCAACCAGTTTCTAAAACTAAATCTTAGAATCTGCTACTCGTTGGTCTAACAACAAGAAAGCAAAAGTTTCGATCGCGCAGCCCTCACTGATTACGAGCTACAACGAGCATATGTATAGGGTGGATAAATACGATCTAGCTGTAGGTAGAGAATCTTCGCACTAAAATGCGAATAATGATATGGTGGTGGCTGATTTTTGCCTACTTCAGGGATGAGGCGCTGGTGAACAGCTGGTTACTTGCTAGGATGAAAAAATGGCTGCGATAATGAGAGTATGTCGTTGATTGCATTCAGAAGGCATGTTACTTGTCCCACATGAAACGTACTTTACCGCATCAAGGTCAAAAACCAGATAAACCACTGTCAAATACACGGTATGATGGCAAATACCACTAGGTGGTAACTATCAGTCGCTTATCAATGTGGAGGCAAATCAACGTACAAATGCTTGAAATGCGATGTGGGCCTAACCCGAAATGTTTTTTGGATTACCTACCATGTTCTTAAAACATCATTTACTGTAATGGGCTTCAGAGACGGTCAATGTGATTTGACAGGTGTGCTAAAATATGAATGAAAAATTCTTTGCATGTGTACCTATGTGCATCAACGTGTATGTACACAAGATAGGTACTCGTCAAGTCGCGTTGTTCGTCTCCAGAGCCCATAAAAGTATTATTTCATTATTTTTTTTATTTTACTAACTAATAATTCTAAATACTGAACCGTCGTATTCTTTGAACTGTCAACTACATCCAAGGAACTTCAGGTTCCATAGTGCATAGCGTCCGATATATCGGACGGGCCATAAAATTATACTCGCATATATATGTCGTGTTATTATTGATTAAGCCTTTTAAATAACCCCCAATTAGTCCCTAAAATACATTAAAATCATAATAAGTGCAGAAACGAACTTTATGCAGTAATGGGTTAATATGGTAAAGGCCTACGTCCAGTAGCTGACTGTCATAGGCTTGATCTGATTGATTGTGTATATAAAAGTGATTTGTAACGTTTTTCGCAAACTCCTACAGTTTGCGGTTCTTCAAAAGGGGACTTAAAAGGTTTTTACAGGGTCGGCAGCGCGATTGTGGCGCCTCTGGTATTGCAAACATCCATAAGCTGCGGCGACCACCGGTACATTTGATGGGGCCGTGTGCTTGTCTGCAACTTAAGTGGTATAAAAAAACTTAAACGAAGTTGAGCGGATTAGCTAGTGTCCAAAAAAAAAGATAAGCAATCAATCACCATATTGTTAACGCGAAGGACTATTCAGGAAAAAAATCTACTCTAAAGCCTTTCAAAGTTGACCCTCGTTAAAAACTTAGCTTAGAAAAGATGAGACATCTTTTATGCCGTTGAGAGTCAAAGTGGGTAGATGGTACTCGTAATACTGTCTACAGCGAAAAACAAAATTCTACATTTTAAAGCGATTTACTATTTCATATTATGATGAAAATACATGACAAAATAACAGTTTGACTGGCTCGGTGGCGCATTCCGTAGTGATTCCGCCTGCTGCGCTGAGGGCCCGGGTTCGATTCCCGGGTCGGTCCAAATATTTATGTGATCTACAAATGTTTGTTTCGAGTTTGGGTGTTTTCTATGTATAATATGTATGTATTTGGAAATATATAAGTATGTTTATCAGTCATCTAGAACCCATAGTACAAGCTTTTATTAGCTTAATTTAGGTTGAATGATGTTATATACAGCAGTGCATATCTGCAGCAAATGGATATCTGAATTAAACAATTTTAATTTTATTTTATTTTATTTTATTTTAAGTTTATTTTATTTTATTTTTATTTTATTTTATTTATTTATTGTTACATGAAATATATCCACAATTTTTTTTTATTAAAAATTTATTGCTACTTGGAGCCACCCCAGTGAGACATAATGAGCCGCCAATCATTCACGAGTTACTATAAATAAAGTAGCAAAATATTTTTTTCTATTTATTAATTTTCTCTGGCTAATCATTAGTGCGTGGTTTATCATTTAATTGAGAAACATCCTGTATATATCACAGTACTCTGAATTTTACAGTTGACCTTACATTACAGATAATGCGATTCGGGTCTACCGTAGAATAAAATATTGCCCAAAGATAAAATTTGTTGGAATTTTTATGCTCTACAACTTTTGTAATAACTCCAAATGTCATTTTAGCAAAGGAAATGAGAAGTTGACAAAAAACCAATTCATATATATCTTATGAGGCGTACTCGCACTTTTAAGATAACAAAATCCTATCAAATACAAGTTTGTAAATAACTTAACGGTCGAATAGAAATCAAAAATGAAGGGTTCATTTTTGATTTCTATTCGACCGTAGTTACAACCGTTACCGTATTAAAATTAAAATAATTGGAACGTGAGCCTGCTCGATTTCTCTGAACCGAAACTTTTACACAACTTGGTCACGAGTAAATTACTTTTTCTCTTCGCTTTCTCAATATTGTTTTTAAATCAGCCTGTACATTTTGTTCTCGCAATCGAGAACGAAGTTTCAATGTCGAAACTTAAAACATCCGTTCTTTTTTCCAGTCGGTGTCGAGATCATTGGTCCATGGGGTAGGTACCTACCATTTACCAATGCGCATAGATTATAATAGATTTTGAAAATAACGCATAGTTGAGTCGACTGGTGACCCAAGGACTGGCAGTTTTCTCTCTCAACGAATAGATATTGCTGTTCAAAGAGGAAATGCTGCTAGTATGTTGGGCAGAATGACACAGGGGCCATATTTAGGTTTAGTTTGGATAGTTATAATGTAAGTACCTATAATATATTTATATTAATTTATTTTTCACTGTAAATATCCGTGATACAAATATGACTAAAATCGTTCGAATTTACCCAACAGTATTCTTCACTCGCTCTGAAACTGGGGCAGTACTTAGCGAGTTAAATGTTTCATAAATGTGACGTGAAATAAACATGTGGAACAGTCATTAAGGGGATGCGCTGGTACATGTGACTGCCTTGTACTTGACCTGAATACGATATTTCTGTCTAAAGAGATTCAACTTTCATCATTTTATATATGTAATAGTATTTTCTATTTCAAATTGAAAGTAGTAATGGCTCTAATTTCTAGTATATTTCGTGTTTATAATAATCAAATAATATTCTCAAAATTGCCACCTTGAAATGTAAGATGCAAAGCCTAGACCTTAGATCTATTAAAATAAAATAAATATTGTGACTTATTTTTTTCTTTTTGGCTATCTAGTCTAAATTAAGCTAATATAAGAATCTAGACAATAATGAATTTTCATGTTTTTATTGTTAAAAGTACCTATCTAAATAGAAAACATTACTACTCGCAAACGAACATTTTGATTGCCACACCAATAGTAGAACAGATCCGATGTTCGCACCCAAAACCTCAGCAAGACAATCGCATGCTACACTACGTCATTCAGGCAGTCCAATAATTACATTCTAGAGTTCCAGTTTTTCCAACATCGGTAGTCCATCCCTAATATACACAAAAAAAGTTAGAACGACAGACAATAAAGGGTGGCTAGGTAACACGTATTACACGACTCGTCGAACTGAATTATGAAATATAATTGTGTTCCCTTAATTAAAGGGTTCGAAATTGGCAGGGGTGCTTTTGAAACCTGTCGAGTGCGGGTCGGACTCACGCACAGAGGGTTCCGTATCAAAAAGCGGCAAACATTCACGTTTGTTGTATTGGAGATCCCCCTTAATTATCTTTTTTTCTCTAGGTATTTGTTATGGCAGTAATATATTAATATGTACACCATCTGTGAAAATTTCAGCTCCCTAGCTATCACTATTCAGCGTCATGACGGACAGACAGACAGACTGCGAAACCTTATTAATAGGGTCCCGTTTTTACCCTTTGGGCACGGAACCTTAAAAATCGACATCATTGGAACAATATACCTGTACCACTTCAAGTTATACCTACTGAAAATAAAGACCTACATACGGACTTCCTACAGAAGAGGATTCCGATTATACTTGGCGTTGGCATTTAATATCTACAGGACCGCTAGACACGCCGCAAGGAATTGTTTTCCCGCATCCCATGAGAACATATTGCAGGGTATAAAAGTAGTACAATATGGTTATTTCAGACTATACCCTAGCTATCTGCCCTGGGACATTCTTCTGAGGGCTTACCCGGGACTCCCGGCCGTAGACAGTTGGAAGGCATCTTGTGGTTTTAGTCAGTAGGAGTCCGGCATAGCATCCATTTAGGAATTTCACACGTAAAGAAAATACCCTAGCTATCTTTATACAAAACTTCAGCCAGATCCGTTCACCCGTTAGAGCGTGAAAGAGTTACTTCTATATGTCTATATATCAAAGTAGCGATTTGAATCAGAACCGGATAGAAACCGTTTGTGGCTGCCTGCTGATATAACTTTCCCGCCAAACTTCGAAGGCATGTTAAGCTCAACAGCTTAACTTGCCTTCCGAAGCACGAAAACGCTAGTAAATGTAAATGCTACAGTGGCAACCTGCGTCATATAGTCCAAAGCCATCGAACTAAATATTGGATTAGATCGTGATATGAAAGTGTTCACAGCAAGAATAAATTAAGAAGAGGCGATGTGGGTTAGTCGGTGCGAATCTAGCATGGCAGCTGTTCCATGCGTTTAAATATATGTAAATTTTCTTACTGCAAAACATATCAAAACTTTTAGTACAGGTTTTATATAAACCTCTAGCTAAATCACTATTTTACCCACGGCTTCGTCCACGTAGAACTCGTTATCGCGTAAAATCATTACCCTCTCTTTGCGTAGTCGATTAAAAAGTAGCCTATGTCCTAACTATCTCTATAGGAAATTTTATCTAAATCGCTTCATCGGCTTAGGCATGAAACTCATGAAAGCGTAACAGACAGACAGACAAATAGAGTTACTTTCGCATAGGGATTGCAATCCGGTGTCATTTTGAATCCGGCCGGATTCGTACCGGATTTCTCAAATCCGGCCGGGTCCGACCGGATCCGGCCGGATTGAGTTAACCAGGATAACTTGCTATCATTTCTACATTTCGGAAGAGTGTAGTGCAAAAACGGTTGGTAATATGGGAACTGTATGTAATCAAAGTTATGGAGAATTCCGTAAGTTTTTATTTCATGGTCGAACATATTTTGCTACAACGCACAGTGCGTTGTAGCAAAACGCTTTTGGGATATTGGTCAAAAACTTAAAATTGGGCCCTTTGTCACGACCCTCTCTCCGCCTCACGTCCTAGATGTCGGAACTTTTAGTATGTATCATCTCTCTCATTCTCTCTGTAAGTTACACACTGAAGGGTGATTCAAACGACTCGCGTGCAGTCTTTACATTTGTACCATCCTTGGCGAGGGCATGGTTATTTTGCCAAAATATGCAAACACCGGATCCGGTCGCCACCGGATCCGGCGGTGTATTGGTGCCGGATCCGTTGGACGAAAAATGATGCCGGGTCCGCCGGATTACCGGATCCGGTTTTCCGGATTGCAATCCCTACTTTCGCATTGATAATATTAGTAAGGATTTGCAGATAGTCAAATTGACATCATAATAATAATAAAACTATATTAAAACAAAATTTCGAAGTACATAGCTATTGATTTCAAATACATTTAAACACTGTTTCGAAGGATTGGCGTAAATGAAACTGCCCATCATTTTTATAGGCTGGAAATGGTCGTAGATAATTATATCGATATTAATTTCCGAGAGGATTTATCTGAGCTCTTCCACAAAGCGGTGGCGGTATTGATAATCCTCTTAAGCTTGTCTCCTTCGCCCTAAAATAAATATAGCCGAAATTTTAGGTCGAATTGTTACAAAATTTTTGGCCGAACAAGGTTAGGCTAGGCGAAGTATAATATGTCATATAAAATCGATTTGCTGTTCGATTGTATTGTTAAAATTGTAAAATGGCTAAACCGATTAGGTTGATTTTGGTATGTTTGTGAAAGTCCAGTAAAAGTTTAAAAGGTGATATAAATTTCGGAGGTGCTACGAAACTCGTCGAGAGCAGCTAGTTATTTAATCCAAAGGAGATTGGAAATGAATTAATTCGAATTGATTGACTATTATTGTTAACATTCCGTCAAAAACGCCGGATCTAAAAAAAACACTGTAGTACTCTCACACAGTTATGACATGAAACTAAAAATGTCTAATTACTTTTTCATTAATCCCAGATACAAAAAATAAAATCGAAGATTAGGTTCACATACGAGTATATTCAAGTACAGGGGCGGCAACAAAGACAAGTCTTACATAAGTAGATTTATTCTTTTGTCTTTGACTTTTTCTGTCTGTAGTTGTCGTTAACCTGAAAAACTCCATCCTTTCAATAAATCGATTAAAAACTCCGGTTACTATGCTTCTTACTAGCAACGATTCGTACTTTGCAAAAAGCTTTTCCAATAATTTTATTACAATTTTAATATCGCCTATCATAACAAGATTTTACGAAAATACGTTGCATCAATCAATTAATGCATTGACGGTATTAACTCGCCCCAGGTAACGAGGTCCAATCCGGCTAGACTATGAAGGGGTTAATATTCAGCTAGCGTATAAAGAGTGCAACGCATCAATGAAGATATATTATTTCATTTGCGCAGCCAATCACTAATTGGAATGCCCGTTAAAATATTTCGTAACTAGATGACAGCCGAGGGTCCCCCTGCATGAAATCAGACAATTAAAACTTTCTAGTAATTGGAATTTAGATAGTTTTCCAGGCTAAAATTGGCTCCTCATACACAAATGAATCAATTCATGGTGTTGATAGGCCACGCGTGAAGAAACGTCATAATATTCCGTTTCTTCACGCAAACATTTTTTTTTTATTAGCACCAGGTTAGAAGGTTATGACGTATTTTTCAATGCGCATTTCATTCTGTTGATTGATTGCAGCTCTTTCTTTCTAATGCAGCACTTTAGAAAAAAACTTTTAGTCAAAGCATAATGTTTAGGTAAAAAAATTCGAATGTATCCATTGATATTTTTTTACAGTCTGATGGGTACGTCTATTGACAATAATATGCTTTCGTGTTCAACTGGCCGTGAAAAACCTCGACGTTTTCTATCGTATCGAGTTTGAATTCGTATTAACGGACATATTGCACAGTGGTCTGCATGTATCATTTTTCTGCACAAATCATTTTTCAATTGAAGAATATGAAACCGTTTTATTACGAATGGTATTTGCAATATTGATATTTTATTCGGTAGCGAGTTAATCATTATTGTTCACAGCACTTGTGTACAGCAAATATCAGAATTTTATCGAACGTTTTACCAGTGATTGATATTAAATAAATCCAATATCCATATGAGATGTTTCATCTCAAGCCTCGTTATTACAGATATCAATGTTTCAAAAATAATCCTCGAACATACAAGCACGTTTAAATCCGCAAGGGGGTCAGCAGAGATGAGTTACATTTCCGCGTTTTATAAGTAGTTTTAGGGGGACATACCTATCAGGGGGTCAACCGTCACCGGGCATTTATGCAGGAGAAAATCTATTTTCATTCTGTATTCCGAAACAAAATTACATAACCTAGACAGAAACAATAATGAACTAAGTTTATACATTACAATTATGCGACACCCGAACATATGTAAAATAATTGGTTCATATTACGGGAATTATAGGTATATTTGAACAGAAGGTAACTTGGTTTTCCGACTTACTACTAAAAAAAGTTCTTCCACTGAATGCATCGGTTTTTTTGAACGCAATAAATTCAAAAAGACCATCCAGTAGGATTTACAAATAGCAACTGAAAGCGATTTTAGAAGGATTAACTTTGTCCAATCCTCATAGTTGCTGCCCCGTTGATTGTATAAAAAATCTATTCAGGCAAAGCAGACCTTTTAATTGGAGTGAATGCTAAAAAAAGCGCTCGTGGCTCCGCAGACTCAGTGTCTGTAAATGATCACTGCATTATGCAACTTTCGTTGTGGCTGGTACTCAGATGGGTGACCACTTTGTGACATATTTGAGAGCGTTTTCGTGCTTTGGACGGTAGGTTAAGTTCTTGGCTCCGGTTGCCAGTAAAATAGAACTCGTTGGTAAAGTGTACGGTACGGTACATTGTTAAGGCTTGAAAAAAATACCGCAGCTGGCATTCAACGCGGCAATACGTCTCTATTACGTGGAAAAAAAATTAAGATGTGGGCATATAGTGTTACCCTCTGATAAAGACGTGACTATATGTCGTACATATAAACGTTAAAAAATACGGTAAATTTCTTTGAACTGTACATCTATTTCTGAAACCACTTTCCAAATATTTTCTACCCCTATGATGTCATACTTGTCCTCTTAAACTACTCGTAATTAACCAAAATTCAATACATAGCAAAATCTCTTCCGTAAAAATTTATAAATCCAATTAATTCTGACTAAGTAAAAATTGCAACCTGTGGGTACATGTATATGACGTCATTTCATTAGAACTTGCAACCGCTGCCATTTTCACTGCCTTCAAGTTAGCGAGAAACTTTTGGCATTCCCCGTTTACAAAGGTATACTGGATATTGGAAATTCCAATTTTATTATTGCGTGGATGAATTTGAATTGGCATACTTATTATACTGTAAATCTATAAAAATGTAATAACGTTTGGTTTTTCTTTATATTAAGCCCGCCAAATTGACGTTGCCAGCCTGATGGAAGATTCTCTCCAATGTACGTTTTGTTCCGCAGTCATGTCTTCGCCGAAGACTATCGGCCTCCATGACCGGGGGCCTGAGGACTGTGAGAGGGCTGCTCACCGTTCTTAGAGAAGCAGGCCCATGACGGCAGCGTGACGGGAGAGATTTACGCACGCAATCCTTAGAAGCGGGATCACACCCGAACCACCCCCTAGGCCAGGCGAGGCCGCAGTGGTAGCCGTAGGTTCCTATCAGTAACTTTGATAACCTTTTCTTTTTTTAGAATTTATCTAAATTCGGAGCACTAATTAATTACTTAATTAATTATTATTTTATTTATTTATTTTTTATTTGAGTATTTGAGAAGGAGAACTGGAACTTCAAATAAATGTTTGTGGGTTTATCCAGAACGCAGTCGTGAAAATTGCAATACAATGTTAAAATGTTAAAAATAAATGTTTAGACCTTAACATCTCCTAATAATACTGATAGTAGACTCATTTAATGAATATCAGCATAATTTACGAATAGCCTTGCCAATAACTCACATTTCCCAAACATTTGTGAGACACTGCCCAAGACTGAGATAATTTTACATTGGTCTTAAGACAGTCGTGTCTTAAGACTGACTTTCTTAACATAAAAAATGCCATCGGTTCGACTTTCAGCGTAAATATCTGTAGCCGAAGTCTTTAGAGACGACTTTTTATAGACTTAGAAAAGCAGTAATCTGTCTTGCGACAGTTTTGTCGCCAATGTGTGCTTAGCCGTAGGCTGAGCTATTACAACAAAAAGAAATTATGATACATGAAAGAAATTGATAAACGACAAGACCATTTATCACACTTTACTCTAACTAAATTTGTTTTTATATAACCAACACCAGTTAAATGACATTTCGATGATTAGTTAGGGTAGTGAATCGTATTATGAAAGGTCAAACACGACGTGTGAAGGCGAAACAAGTGACAACTTAAGGTCAACATTGTGAAACAGAATATTGCATATTACTGTTCAGTGTCAAAACTCAAATAACGTGTAGGAAAATAGACTCTATTTCCATGGCGTAAAAGTTTTGTGGCTGCAAACATACCTAACTGCTTTATGCCTTTGACATACCGTTAGCCGGGAATAGTTCATGGATCCATGAGGATTAACACGCGTAAAAAGATGCCCTTTGACATAAAAGTTCATTTTGTTTATGTTATACAACTGCCACAGAGATGGAACAAAATTTAATATTTGTGTGATCAACAAATGTTTGCTTCGAAGTTTGGGTGTTTCTATGTTTAATAAGTATTTATTTAGAAATACACTCGAGAGCAATGAATCCGGGTCACTTAAAGAATGTTAAAAATCTTGGAAACTAAAAATGATAGGTTAATGCAATAAATTGTATTTAATAGACAATGTAATACTCCTTAAATGAAAGTAAAAAAAATATGAGTCACCATACATTTTATTAACACAAAATTACATAAAGAAAAAACTGCTGATCTCTCCTTAAAACAAAAATAGGAAACATGAAATTTTTGAACTTTATTACGATTTTCTTGAATTTTAATACTTCGTATTGCCTCCTCGTGCTTCCATTACTGCGTTTACGCGGTTTGGCATGCTGTACACCAAGTTCCTTATACGATTTTGGGGAATATTCTCCCATTCCTCTGTGAGAGCAATTTTGAGCTCACGAAGCGTGATTGGGGGAGGGTTTCGTTGTTTTACGCATCTGCCTAGCTCGTCCCAAGCATGCTCTTTGGAAGCACGATGGTTGATATCCGGGCTGCGCGCTGGCCACTCCATACGAGTAATGTTCATCTCTTGAAGGTAGTCATTCACAATCCTACCTGTATGAGGTCGGGCATTGTCATGCATAAATATAGCATCCTCACCTAAATTGACCATAAATGGACCAACGTGATCATTGAGGATTTCTTCCACATATCTTACGCTAGTTAAAGAGCCGTTTTCTATGATCACCAGCTCTGTGCGACTTTCAGAAGAAATTCCGGCCCACACAAGTACAGACCCACCACCGTAGGCTACTTTTTCTTCGATGCATGCTTGCTTGAATCTTTCCCCTGGTCTTCGATACACTCTGTGTCTTCCATCGTGCTTGTAGAGCATACATTTTGATTCGTCGGAGAACATAACTTTTGACCAATCTTCAATACTCCAATTTACGTGGCTCTGGGCATACCTTAGTCTCGAAATACGATGCCCACGCTCCAGTTTAGGGCCGTTTGCAGGTCTAAGGGGTTTTAAGTTAGATTCAGCAAGCCGACGTCTTACTGTCCATGCACTTGGGTTACTTCCTCCGAGGCGTCGAAACTGATTGGTGAGTTCAGTTCCTGTGAGAAAGCGATTTCGAAGCATGGTGTTCACCAAGTATCGGTCTTCTCGTGCTGTGGTACACCTGGTTCTGCCCGTTCCTGGTCTGCGTAGGTTAGAACCAGTTTCTTCGTAACGTCGGAGAACTCTTTGTACTGTTGACAGCGACACACCGACAGTCCTGGCTGTATCGCGCTGACTCCGGCCGGTTTCCAGCATTGTAAGTATTCTGGTGCATTCTTCAGGCGTAAGCGACATAATTTCAGCTTGATTAATGAATATAGAGCACTATCAACATGGTTTATGTACCCACATAAATGACAGATTACAAACAAAAGCAACACCAAATGCTGTAATTTCGTAGTTCCATCTTCGAAAGTGGCCCTTTTTCAAATTTGATTTTTTTATGATATAACTTTACAATAACTAAGAAGTTTTAATACCTTCATTTAAGGAGTATTACATTGTCTATTAAATACAATTTATTGCATTAACCTAGCATTTTTAGTTTCCGAGATTTTTAGGATTCTTTAAGTGACCCGGATTCATTGCTCTCGAGTGTATATTAGTATGTATATCAGTCGCCTAGATTCATAGCACAAGCATATATGAACTAAATTTGGGCTAGATGATGTTGTGTGAAAATGTCCACAAATGTTTAGACTTAACGGTAACCTGTATCTGGAAGGTAAAATATCTACTACGACATGTCTTATATTCCTTTCATTCCTCCTTTTTTGCCACGAGTGGAAATCCCTCCTCATGGATGCTATGCCGCAATATTACCGACTAAAAACGGAGACCAACAACTTCCTTCGGCCCAGCGCGGCGCCCCGGGTAAGCCCTCAGAAGAATGTCCCATTATTTCATTCGTCTCTGTGTTATCTTTGACTGTTATGCGCTAGGACTGGTAGGTATATAGGTATGTCGGATTCATTGTCCATTTGCGACTAACAAAAATATAAATCTTATCAATCAAATAATTAATGTAAATAAAGAATTTAATTAAGTTTATTCGAAACACACAACTGACCCTTCAATTAACTTATTTATTTTTCATTGAAATGCGGAATTCAATAAAGGATTCATGTGTGCTATACATTTAAATACAAACATTCACGACCGTATATTTCGTCGAACCACAACCACAAATAAACACATACGGAATATCTGTGAAATCCGAACTCATTGCTTTGAAAACAGAGCCCTTAGCCCACATGAGATTGAAATCGAAACGGAATTCAACAACCCTCAAAATTGTGGAAATCTCCTTTTACAGACGGTATTTTCCGCAACCATTAATACAGAGTATACAGGCTTGCGTTTCTATACTTGTTGCTTACTGTAGAAACCACTAATTAATTAAAATTTGACTTTAGGCTGATATTATTAGTATTTTAGTACTAACAATATTCTAAAATTAAACTCTAGTTTTCTTTTTTAACCGAATTCAAAGAAAAAGGGAATTATTACATCAATTTATATTGCATTATGCGTTTTTGATTAGTTTTTTGGACGCATCTAGTTTGTAGTCAGCCCTATTAATGTTTTATAGAGTCAGTTCACAAAAAAGTCTGTAAATTTTTAACAGTAACAATAGTAAAAACATTATCAAGCAGTCATTAATTATTTTTGGAGTTCCGTACACAAAGGGTGAAAACGGGACCCTATTATAGACTTCGCCGACCGTCTGTCTGTATGTCTGTCTGTCATGAAGCTGTAACTTAGGAACCGTAATAGCTAGTGAGCTCAAATTTTCAGAGATGTAAATTTCTGTTGCCGCTATAACAACAAATATTAAAATCAGAAAAAAAGGAGTGGTTTAAGGGGAGAGGTCTCCCATACAGCAAACGTGATTATTTCCCATTGTTTTTGGTGCGCTACTCTCTGTGCACTTGGTCGGTTTTTTATATTTGTTACTTACAAACTCTTTCAGTTCAAAACTGACTTGTAAAATTACTTCCTTTATAAAAGCTTGCATAAGTATGATATATAGACCCATTCACACCTAAACACTGAAGTTAGGTAGTCAACATTTTGTGAACAAAACATCCAATTTTGTTTGAAGTTTTTAATTTAAAACATGAAAGGACGTCCATACGCACATAGCCAACTACACGATACTTGATGCTCTATCTCTGATATAAGCGAAGTCCTGACTGCACTGCGCACTAGATGTAATTAAAATCCTCCCTCTGTGATTCCGTAACGCAATGGACAGACAGCTATACCTACTGCTCGTATGATACATGTGAATAATTCGCAACACTCGTTAATTTATAAAGGAGTGATTCTCTAGCACTGGTATGTTTATTACTAACTAGCTGTTGCCCGCGACTTCGTACGCGTGAAAATTATGTTGTAATGCCAATTCGATTGCTCTCTGCTTAGCCCCTAGGATATGTAGCGTGATAATATATAGCCTATTTGAAGACCCTGCCCCTAGTTGATTATTGAGTACTTTTCGAGATCCTTCGGGACAAAGCAAAGCAAACAGACAATTTTTTTTTCGAACTGTATTTTCGACTTCGGTATCTTATGTTGAACACCATGCGAGTTTTTTTTGGTTTTTATATTTCCAATGTAGCTACAGTTTTGACTTTTCTATCACTTTATTATCTATATGTATAGTGTACGATGAATGATATCCAAAGTTCTAAATGTTTCGCTATTTTAACTACCTAGATACTGTACTCATTCCATTTTACGAGATTGCTACATTAATAATTTTCGGCTTTGTTTTTTTTTCTTGTACCTGTGTACTATTTTAAATTAACGTTGAATTAAATTTTACAATATTATTTTACATGTTATTTACAATTAAATTCATTTTCGGTGCAAAGGTGCCCATTACACTGGTGGCATTGCCACGCTGGTTACCGATAGCCAACCTAATTTTAAAAAGTCAATAATACTATACATTTGATTAACATCGCACTGTTTTGCCAAAATATATACATACATAGACATGAAAAGAGAAAGCTTTGTACAGTCTACATTCAAAAGTCGATTACCACCGCGAGCTCTAAAACATCTATGCGGTATGTTACTACCTACTGTGCGTGAACGTAACCGCTGCATGTGATTTTTTTACTCCCTCTTAGGTTGAGCGCACATTGGCGACAATATAGTCTCAAGACAGATTACAGCTTACAGTCCCTAAATTTTTTTCAAAATATTTATTTATTTAGCTTTAATCTATGAAACTGCTAACACTGCGAAGGAGATGTCTTATTTTGCAGTGCACGCATCTAAAGAATGTCCATTAAAACATTTCCTGAAAATGAGAAATGCCTAGTCAAGTCTGGAATGATTAGATTACGTCCAGGCTAGCGTGTTATTCTGGGGTATCCTTCCGAGGGCTAACCCGGGGCTCCCAACCGTAGGCTGTTAGGTAGGATACGTGTGGTTTCTAGCCGGTAGGAGTCCGTCATAGCATCCCTGTAGGATGTTCCACCTTGAACCACATTAACACTTATTAACAGGTGAGATAGTGACGTAAAAAAAATGTTTGATGGCGATTTCAATCGAGTTGAATTATATCATTACCTATTCACGTTTGAAGAACAGGTCGGTACTTAAGTTTTATAAGCTTCCAAGAGATCCACTCACCCTTTGAACTTAATTAACCTACATTACAACCGTCTTAGTGAAGAAGAGTTGAAAACTTTGTGGGTAAGAAAACACTTAAATGCTTTAAACTTTTTTGCAAGCGTCAACTTGAAAACAAAACTAAAGGCACCAAATTCAACACGTCGTTTACCTGTTTGTTTGTTGAAAGTTGCCTGAACTTTTGACTAACTTGAGAGTTTTCTTCACGGCTTGTTAGTATAATCTTTTTGAACATCTTTGTTGTCTATACTAATATTATAAAGAGGAAAGATTTGATTGTTTCGAATAGGTTTGTTGTGTCGATTGGTTGTGTCGAATAGGCTCCGAAAGTACTGAACCGATTTGAAAAATTCTTTCACTGTTGGAAAGCTAAACTATTCCCGGGTGACATAGGCTATATTTCGTTCCCGTATTCCCACGGTAAAACCGCGTGACGACCGCTAGTACTTATGAAAATTACTCTTACTAATATTATAAATGCTTTTTTTTTTTAACGTGAGGAAAATCCTACATGGATGCTACGCTGGACTTCTACGGACAAAAAACCACACGTTTCTTTCCTATTGCCTACGGTTGGAAGCCCTGGGTAAGCCTTTGGAAGGATGACCCCCAGGACTCCCAACAGACCTTGGCTACCACTGCGGAAACATATTATAAATGCTAAAGTTAATAAGTGTCAATGATTTGTAAGGACGTCTGGATGTCTTAGGTAGTCCTTCACGCTCTAACGGCTGCACAGATTCGGCTGAAATTTGTTATCGGTACAGATTAACACGTATTGCCTGGAATAACACGTCACAGACTTCTTACGAAAACATTCCCATGGAACGAGCGAACGAGAAAACTATTAAAATGGCTCTCTTGTATTTAATATACTGTGAAGAACTTACTCTTTTGTACGCATCGTAAGTTGTATCTCAAATAATCTTCTACATATAGGATTCTATCACTCCCTAACAAACAAAAGAAACTTTCATAGCAACTTCCTAAAGTTGTCTGATCGTACAAGTTCTCGACCAAAACTCTAATACCGTAACCCACAGTAGAATCAATAAATAAGACCTTTAAGTTGCGAGCAGGGTTATGTAACAGAAACAGGGTTAATTCGTGCAGTGAGAGATTTCCCATTGTGTCAGTAGCACCATATACTAAAACCATTCACAGCCCCCTTAGACAAGTGGCACAAGCGTAAATCACAAACGAAAGGATAAAATATATCGACCAATCACACCGAAGCTCGTGATCCCGCCGCGGCGCGCGCTTCATACGCCCGCGACGAGCTTGGATGAGATTGGTCGACCTGTTTTATTCCTTTCGTTTGCGATTTACGCTTGTGCCACTTGTTTAAGGAGGCTGGTGACACAACTTTGTATCATTACTATCATCAAGCAAATTTACAAAGAAGTCATACATTTAGATTTAGAGCAATTGTAATCTTGTCTCCTAACTATATCCCTTTGTAAAACACGTGTGTACACAAACTGTTAAATTAAATAAATAAAGAAGTTACAAGGAAAATTTGTGCGAGAAGAATTTTTTTTTCTTAAGTTTCAGATTCATAAGTAATACTTATGTCAAGGAAACGAGTATTACTTATGAATCCATAAAGCGTAAAAAGTTTATTATAGGATTAAAGATTTTCTAAGCGGCATTTTTACAGCAATGCTATTTCGGACTCCTACCAACGAAAAACCACACGATTCCTACTTAATGCCTACGGTTGGGAGCTCCGGGTGAGCTCTCGGAAAGACCCAGGATTCATAACAGACCTTGGCTACCACTACAGCCTCACCTAGTTGGGTTTGGGTGCTATCCATCGTCTTTGGGGGATTGTTCGGGTGTTATCCCGCTTTTTAGGGAGGCCAGGGCCTTCTTCTGCAAGGACGGTGAGCAGCCCCCTCACCGTCCTCGGGCTCTCGGTCATGGATGCTGACAGTCTTGGGTGAAGACAAGTCTCCGGCGCCCCTGTCACAGACTGCAGAACTCGGGTAGGAGAGCTCTCTCCCGCTCCCTCCTCGCCGCCCCTTTCATGAGCAAGACCTGCTCGCAGAAAGACGCAGCGGAGTCCCACTTACTCCCCCTGGAGATCGTGTACACTGGAGATCATGGCTCGCACCATGGTATTAGATTTTAAGATAAATTCTGAAAAAAACCTTACTGAGTTTCTTTATGAGTTCTTCTCAGTCTGTAGCATTTCCGAACCCTCAGTAGAGTCACAACAATTTTGACAAATTCAAATATTTTCTTTTTAAATTCAAAGACAGTAAATTTTTTATTTCGTAGGCAGCGCGACCAGTTACTTTACCGAAGATAGATTTATAAAACTCGGTTTGGCAGTCCGCACGAGGGAATAAAAATACACGCAATAAAACTCCCTGTGAATAACGTGACGTGACGCTTTTGGAATACTGGGGTGAGTTTGATACGTCACCGCGCCGGTATTTATTGTATTGGAAAAATTATTTTGGTATGTGCTTAAATTTATTTTCTTTCAAGTTGAATGGAGGCATTTCTTCAAAACACTGGATCTTAACGTAATGTGAATTCGTGTAAAAAATGATCTTTCTTTTGAACATAATATAATAGTTTTTAAATATTTTTAGGAATTAAAATAGTCCTTAACGGTTATGAAAAACCGATGGGTAAAATAAAGTATTACAGTTATAGGATTTTTACCAACATCGAAAATTCTGTTTCCGACATCATCATGGCTGTCTAAATAGAATAAAAAAATATTCAACGAAGAAGTTAAATTAGCCATTTTAATTAGGAAAGTACAACATTATATATCAACAAATACGTGAATTTGAACAGATTGATAGCTTATTCACCTAATTGCCACGTTTCAGCGAATTCATTTTGATATTCCCATGTCAATGCTTGTTACAAATTTTCACTGGAAAATTCGAAGTAAACATCTCTAATGAGGTCGCTATACTCCCTCCGTATTTATATGAAACCAATTATAGGAGATTATTTGCATGAGTAAAAGAGCCCAGATTAAAAAAACATCATAGAACTCTGACAAATTTCTAAGTAAGTAGGTACTCAATTATTTTATTTAAAATACTTATTAGAATATATATCTTTGAGAGACACTAATGCCCAGCCTTCGGCGTCATAAAGACTGAATTGATATTGATAAGTAAGAGGCTCTACGATTAACGGATTACGACAAAGCTAACAGAAATAGTGATGAACGAATGAGCTTTGATTAAATGTAAAAGGGTAGAACCCTTTTACATTTAATCTCGTCAGCAGAGGAAACAAAAAAAAATAAAAGAAAAAACAAGTTCTTTTTTCTCTTATGTAAAGAAAGTTATAAAATGTAATGAGAACACGGCGTGGTGCACAGAACTTTGGTGAAAAACGCTGAGCGTAAGCATAATATTTTCAAAAAAATATCTTACCTCCGATTTGAATCGTATATTTTGTGCACATCATTTTTTTCATTAATCTAAGCCTATGCGAAGCACTTCACACTGTAGGATCAAACGGAATAAAAGTGTATTTATTTTAAATATGGATTGAAATCGAATGCAGTCTGAATGTCAGTCTCAGTACCTTTTTTAGGGTTCCGTACCCAAAGGGTAAAAGCGAGACCTTCTTCATGAGCCGTCGTCGTCCGTCTGTATACTTGCCTGTCTGTTCGTCACGAGGCTGTATCTCAGCATCTCAGCAAACATGATAGCTCAAGAGCTAAAATTTTCACAGATGATGAACATATTTCTTTTGCTCAAAATCAAAATAGTAATCATATTTAGGGTGTAATTTATTGCATTTTCGATACGAACCCTCCGTGCGCGAGTCCGACTCGCTGTTGGTCGGTTTTTTTTTTTTTTTTTCGGTCTTTCTCGGCTTGAGAATATGACACGGTCAAGTAATTTAAACATCAATAATATGACTATTTTTCCATGATTATAAGATTCTTGTAGATGGCAAGATAGCAGCATTAATATATATATTGTGAAATGTCCAAGATGGACAACTTCTACTCTATAGTAAGGCGTTAAAACTTTGCTGGAACTAACTATGCCTCCTATGGAGTTTGTAGAGATAAAAAAAGTCGCCTATAAACCCGATCAGTTGTAAATAACATTTCTTTTTCAATTACAATTTTTTGGGTGAAGAATTTTTTGATATTCGAGTAGAATTGAAATTGTAATATCGTCTCGCCGTAAACAGTGATATTGCAACGAAAAAGTACCTAATAAGAAGCCTACTACAAAGTGGTTATTATTCCCTGCTCGTTGTTACACCTCGTTATTGCTGAGTTTTGCATTGTTGGCAGGATTATTATAAAATGGAGAGCGCGGTCAAAGTAGATTTGGGGGTGTTTTATTCCCGTTGCTGAATCCCATAAAACCCTATTCCGGGAATAAAAAGTAGTCTATGTGTTATTCTAGACTAGATTTATTTACTTATTCAATCAACCAACTTATATTTACAGCTACTTACATTCTATCCCTGTACCAAACTCCAGGCACAATTTTTTTTTATTGTTGGACAATCTCACACATCATCTAGCCCAAATTTAGCTAATTGGCTTTTGGATCTAAACGTATGATAGAAATACTTATGTATTTCTAAATACATACTTACATAATACATAGAAAACACCCAAATTCCAAAACAAACATGTTTGGACCGTCCCGGGAATCGAACCCAGGACCTCAACGCGGCAGGCCACGCCACCAAAGCAGTCATAGCATAAACAAATAAAATACTGACATTAAATATCCATACATCCATTTCTATTCAAAAACTTATAATTTAAGTATAGTAAGGCCTATACGGGCTTTTGGATGCGGACAATCGATTACATTCATAAACCCTCGTCACTAGTGAGAGCTGTCAAAATTGTTTTAGACAAAGTTTAGTTTGTGATTGGTTTCGAAGTATTCTCTCAGTACAAAGTACAAACTCGGCTTAGTTCGACGCTATATATCAGTATTTCATTTAGTGATCAATTTGTACCATCTGCTAATTCCTGGAAGTTTAAACATAGTAAGGGTGGGGGATGAGCTCTAGTCATGGACCATGGTAATTAGGACTCCAGAAGCCACTGAGGCGTTCATAAAGTCGTCCTTGAGCGGAGAAGAACTATCCTTTACCAATGAAAATTGGAAAAGTAGTAAAATCCTTCGTCAGGTGTCCTGACGCCCTAACACTGTTCGTCACAGACTACCGCTTCACTAAATCTATTAAACTGCAGACACTGCAATAGAGATATCTCACAGACAAAACTGTTTAACGACGCAAGCCCACGTCCGATATAAGGCCACCGACCTATACACCGATCGAATTTTCAGTGTAAAACAGAGGGTTAAGACAGTCATGTCTCTAATGTGCACTCTGTGTATGTATAAAATCATTCAACGCTTAAAAAAAGAAAGGTGAGGTACAGGCTGCTGTCAAGTTCTATCAGGTAAAGGAAATTTCCACGCACATTTATAGGTCAAAATTACTCTTTCTGTGCAGAAACAAATAATTCAAGCCCCTTCGCTATTAGGAACCCACGTCACGTCAACCTACGAGTACGTCAATCCGCGTCGAAAATTGTATTATTTTGGTATTTCCTTGATTTTTCCCTTGACGGTAAGGGGCGAATGAGGTGTGAGGATGAGACGATTTATCCTTTTTGTCCTTTCATTGTTATGCCAGTATTATGTCAGTATGTCCGTAGGTATTATGATCATAATAGGTATAGTAGGTATCTACTTATATTATGACAATCATAACAATAATGACAGGGCCCATCTGACGATAAGCGATAAATTCGATGTTCAGCATCTATCGACTTTTGAGAAGGTTTTGTTAACGGTTACCGCATAACACAACAGGTATCTGCACCTGTTGTTCGGATTTGAAATAAATACTAGCTTTGTAAGCACGAAGGGGATCTACCGATATCTATGGGGCTCAAACCAACCTGATCTCATCGCGAAGAGATGGAAAACTCGAAATAAAACTTGTTTTTATTTCTTTTATACTATCCTACAAAATTTAGAGCCTTTAGAATCTTAGTTAGTTAGTTAGTTATACTTTATTGTTACACCGAAATACATTTTGTACACTAAGGTAATGTTAAACTTAAATGAAACTTCAAAATATACTGTAAATTTTCCCTACATTGTAACATACGAGTATGTTACATAATAATATTACCTACTATAATTAACCATATTAATGCCACCCACACAAGGAGCGGCGATGAGATTCCTAAAGCAGATTATCCATAAACCCTTGTCAACACACGTGGCTTACGGCCACGCCGATTTCGCTTTGATACGGAGAAAGTTAACTAGCCAATTTCAATTCAAGAGAAATTGGAGTATCTCTTTCAGAATCTCGTTGACACAAAATATAGCCCGTACATATTCTTTGTTTACTTTTGTTGATAACCGTGTGGATATTTTAAAATTTATTGTCCTACGTAAAGGCCCCAGTACACAATAGCACATGATGATCCATGGCAAGACGGTTTTACCAAACACTTACCAGTATGGGGTTCAAACGTTCATAGGCTGCGGTGAACACCACTCGATCTGGTAGGCCGTATGCTTGTCTGCCACCTTAGTGGTATAAAAAAATATTCATAGTTATTGTTACAAGCCGCAATGGTATATAGTTGCGGGCGATTGAACATCTTGGCTTAAAATTCGGATGCTGTCGATATTTAAAGCACACTTTATAAGAATCAATAAGTCTGCTATTGAGTGAACACCTTCGTGATGATGGCCTAAAAGCACGAAAGCTTTTCCCATTGCCGACTGCCTCGTTGATCTTGAGGTCAAAATGGGCTACTGTGGATCATGAGGTCGTGGGTTTTCCCACCAGTGACAAAAAAAAATGTGATCCATAAATATTTGTCTTACATACACACACTAATCACACTAATCATACATAGTACACATACGTAGTACACACACTAATCATACATAGAAATAACCAGACTCTCAGTCTGGTTATTTCTATGTATGATTAGTGCGTCTTTAAGACGTATATAAATATCAAAAGCAGGTTATTCCTAACTTAAGTTAAATTACTTTGGGATCAGATAGCGTTGTGTGTTAATGTCTGTGAATATTTTCATATTTTCTTGTATACTAGGGCCTTAAAAGATGGTGAGCCTATTGTCGTACTGAAAGCTACAGGAGGAGGATCTGGCTACCTGTTGTTAAAATTATTCGACCCGCATATAAGGCCTATAACTCGACTTAAGGACTGGTATGTTTCGGTACCTTCCGAATCACGAAGACGCTTTTATATCCCGTTCGCTCTAAGTTTGACGCTGGCGTGGCTGATATAGAGGCGTAGTATGGGAAGTGACCGGCAAACTAGAGCGAACGGACCTTCTAAGGATCAACAGTGAATGATGCTTAGGGCAGTGCTCGTTTATAGAACACTTTTATATAGGGAGACCTTTATAAAATAAGGATTAGCATAACCATATTTTGCATGCTGTGTTCACATCTAGTAGTGTACAATCATTACCTTTGCACCAAGCATTGTGTTATTATGACTGACCTCGTGGTCCAGTGGTTAGTGATCCTGACTACGGATTCGGAGGTCGCGGGTTCGATTCCCACCCAGGACAAATCTCTTTGTGTGATGAGCACATTGATTATTTTGTTCTGTGTCTTAGTGTAATTTATTTATATTAATATTTAGAAATATATAAGTATGTTTATCAGTCGTCTACTAGATTCCATAGCACAAGCTTAAAATAGTTTATTTGGGCTGGATGATGTTGTGTGAGAATGTCCATAAATATTTGTTACTAGCGGACGTCACGCGGTTTCACCCGCGTAGTTCCCGTTCCCGTGGGAATACGGGAATAAAATATAGCCTATGTTCACCGCAAAGAGTGTAGCTTCCCAACAGTGAAAGAATTTTTCAAATCGGTCCGGTTCCGGAGCCTATTCGTTACAAACAAACAAACAAAAAAACAAATCTTTCTTCTTTATAATATTAATATAGATTATTTATGTATTTTGATTGTACCTAACCAGTTTTAAAAATAAATAACAAAAAACACTGAGTTAGCGGGACTACAAGTGCTTCTTATAGACAACTTTAATCCCGACATAACATATCACTCCCTCGGAAAAACTAGTTTGAGAAATAAACAAATTGCCTTCAGACAAGTGTGCTCATGTTGAACATCCCGTATACATTTCATAGATTTTATAAAAGCGCTTAAAATAATAACGAGTACGGCTGTAACCTCATTCAGAAATGCTCTTTTCATACATGTATTTTTTATCGAATAAATTCAACGAATAATTCTTCTTGATTTTCGCAAATAAAAGCACCGTATATTTGCAGTCACCAACACACTCAATATGATGTTTTTGTACCTTTTATTTACATGAAAGCTTTGATATGATTGTGCTAAAGGTTATTTATACAGAAATCCACGTTAATTAAATATGAAGGAATCGGTATTTAAAAAAAGTTCACATGTAATTCGTATTGCGAATTTTATTCACATTTACAAAGTCAAGTAAGAGGTGTGGCGTAAATCATAGATTTGCTGTAATTAGTTTATTAGGCGCTATTAAGCGTAGGTATAATGGCTATACTTAGGTCGGTATAAGGGGTGTGTCCTTAATAGTGTCATAGTAGGGATATTTGATGGAAGGAGATATGGTGGGATGTAAGCTATATATAGGCGTGCGCATTAGTAGAAAAAAAAGAAAAATCAGGAACTAACTAAATTTTTTATTTTACTTCATACTGTCGAAGAAAATTTACATCAAAGTAAATTATTCTGTAAAATATATTTCCACTGAAATAATCAGTGAGTGGCTTAATAGCCCAAGTATTTAACTAAATTTTTATATTTGTGAAAACGGAAGCTCTGGTAAGCATCAATCATCAATTTTATTAAGTAAATTAATTGTGGGTAATTTTTATGTAAAAAAGTATATTTTAAGTAAATTTATTTTATCAGGCAGGCGTTTGTGAAATTTAGAAAAGGGGGTAATGTTCTTTGTATATTAAATGTTTTAAAATGGGGTTAAAAATAATGTAAGGGAAAGTTTAGGGAAATCTATGGTTGAAGAGGGTGTATATAAAATATATTGTTTGTTCTTTTCAGAATGAGCTTCCAAGTTAAGATTTAAAAAAAAAAACCTGCCTATACCTACCCTTAAGCAGCTAGTTATTGAAGATATAGGCGTATAGCCGTATTTTACATATCCTGGATAAAGGAAGTGCCAACCCAGAATCCGGATGAGTACATAGATTTTTAAGTTAGATATAAGTTTATTACTGGTGAATTGTAATAAAAATATTATTACCTACTCTGAATTCTTGCATTTATTGACTCCAGGACAAATTACCTTACCTAAACTACTGAACCGCCTGGGAACTCTTGGGATCACTCTGGACTTCCCAGAAGCGTGTCATGGCGCCCGAACATAAGTAATTGTCCTGGTAGTTGATAACGTGTGATTAATATCTACAGATTTGTTGGGTCTAGCGACCCGTAATTAAAATTTACAGTGTAATTTGTTGCCCGCTAGCAGGTAGCCTCCCCCGAAATTAGTGCTACCTCAAGGATTAGACGCCCTTGGCCTATGCTAGTCTGGATGCCCGAATTTTGAACTTTTTGTTTGCATTTAACATTTTTTGGCTAAACGGGTATTCCGAAATTTGAAAATTTGCTAACATCATTTTTATTAACGTAGCTTGTCCCCAAATTTAATTACAGTTTTTTTATTTTATTTCAAACTGTAATAGTAGAATATCTTTTATTATATAATTGTTGGCTTATAGTCATATTCATATTTTGTATTGTTCATCGTAAGGAAAAAATTCTACCCTCATTGTTTTTGACAATTCCTTGTAATAAATTTAACGCAAAAAATATACCCACATTAATAAAATTGTTACGAACCTTCTTGTAGAAGTAAAATTGTTGTTAATGTTTTAAAGATATCTAATGCAAACCAGTCACGGTAGGTTTTGTTTTATATAATTTGTGTATTGTTTCAGGAAAATCTGAATGATATTGTAGTTCTATGTGAATAGAGAAAGTGATTTGTGTATTAAAAATTGTGAGTGATTCGGTGCTTACCAGAGCCGTTTAATATGGATAGTAATAAAATTAGATATTTCTTGCTCAGTAAAAATCAATTAACGTATGAATTAGTTATTCGCGGTTATGAGCCGGTTTCGACGGCAAAAATAGTATGGGGTTCTTTAAAAAGGGTCGTAAAAGGGTTTTACAGGGTCGGCAGCAGGAGTTTGTCACCTATGGTGAGGCAAATGTTCATAGGCTGCGGTAACCGCCAGTCCTTCTGGTGGGCCGTATGTTTTTTTTGCCACCTTCATAAAGTTATATATTTCCTATATCGATAGCCACCTTAGTAATATAACATTTTTTGGGGTAGGTTACGAAGTTCATCATTACATCATTTCAAAAATGCTGCATAGTAGTTAGTAATACGAATATTCAAACGTAATAATTACATAGAATAATTAATTTATATCTTCATTAAATAAATCAATAATTTTAACCTCGTAACTAAAAATATTTTCTATGTAGATCGTAGTAAATTCCTTTTTCTCCTAAGTATGGGTAGTTGTGAATATCATTTGAATATCGTTAGGGTTCTTACAGACTGCATTTCATCACGCTATTATAATTCCATAAGCGTAAGGACAGGATACGGTTTTAATGAATAATGTTGAGATTTAGTGTAAAATAAAGCTAAATTCTCTTGTGTATAAGAATTGCGTCATCATGTGATTGTATTGATGACACAAGTATGCATGAGTGTTTTATGAGCGTGAAATGTATGAGGATGTATGAATGTATGAAAGGGATGAATATGAGAGTATGAAAGGCACGTTATTCAAAGGAATGGGTGAGTCCGGTGAGTTATGAAAGTTGAAATAGTCAGTAGTTACTTTGCATACACATAAATGCGTCGCTAAAAATTTTTTTCCCCTATTCTAGAACAAAATTAACTTCATTTAATTTTTAGATTTTTATCAAGTTAAATTAAAGTAAGTAAGACAAGAATAACAATGTCAGGTCAGTTATTTAAAAATGAACGTTAAATTACTTTAGGATGTTGTCGCGGACAGTCAAACATACACGAGAAATTTAAGTCAGTGTGTAAGAGACCTTATGAATAATTGTGAAAATTTATGAGGGTACCTCGAAATATTGTTAAGCTTGAGGTCTCATTGTGAATTCATTGTCATGTTATGTGAAAGTTGTGTACGTGCCGTGAGTTTATAAAATTACAAAGTATTAAGAATTACAAAGTTATGAAAGTTTTATGCACATGCATTATGTTAATAGTGATGCATACGTTTTGAAAACGTTATTACATATTGGATTTGGATTTCAGTGAAATGTTAAGGTTGGTAAATGTGATTTTTTTTTCTGGGTTGTTTGTATATTTGTGGTTAGAATTCTGGTAGGATGATTCTGTAGGTGTATTCAGTGCTATATTTCTGTTTCTTGGTTTTTTTGTAGTAAATACTGCCACTCGGAAGCAGTAAGCTTGCCCTCGCAGATTTACGTGGTACTATAGGAAGCTCTTAAAGGCTTGCTTATCATATGCAAATATATTGCATTCAGTTATATAGACATATACAATGTTATTACATCGTTGTATATGTTGTTATATAAATTTTCTTCTCTGAGACGGTTATAGAAATCTCAGTCTTCAATTTAAGCCATATTCTATATTACATTCAGGCGGTTCGTATTACCTGGATTTCTTAATATTAAGCCTTAAATACGTCTTTTCTTCTATCTATCTTGTGAACACCATCAGAGTTACTCTATTGGAATATTTAAATTATTTATTTTGGGGAGACATTATCTAAGTAATACAGTTGTTATAGATTGATTGTTATATACTAATTCAAATTTTTTAAATTGAACTAGTATTCTTAAATTTTGTCTATAGGGACAAAATTTTCTCTTGCGGAGGGGATATTGTGGCGTAAATCATAGATTTGCTGTAATTAGTTTATTAGGCGCTATTAAGCGTAGGTATAATGGCTATACTTAGGTCGGTATAAGGGGTGTGTCCTTAATAGTGTCATAGTAGGGATATTTGATGGAAGGAGATATGGTGGGATGTAAGCTATATATAGGCGTGCGCATTAGTAGAAAAAAAAGAAAAATCAGGAACTAACTAAATTTTTTATTTTACTTCATACTGTCGAAGAAAATTTACATCAAAGTAAATTATTCTGTAAAATATATTTCCACTGAAATAATCAGTGAGTGGCTTAATAGCCCAAGTATTTAACTAAATTTTTATATTTGTGAAAACGGAAGCTCTGGTAAGCATCAATCATCAATTTTATTAAGTAAATTAATTGTGGGTAATTTTTATGTAAAAAAGTATATTTTAAGTAAATTTATTTTATCAGGCAGGCGTTTGTGAAATTTAGAAAAGGGGGTAATGTTCTTTGTATATTAAATGTTTTAAAATGGGGTTAAAAATAATGTAAGGGAAAGTTTAGGGAAATCTATGGTTGAAGAGGGTGTATATAAAATATATTGTTTGTTCTTTTCAGAATGAGCTTCCAAGTTAAGATTTAAAAAAAAAACCTGCCTATACCTACCCTTAAGCAGCTAGTTATTGAAGATATAGGCGTATAGCCGTATTTTACATATCCTGGATAAAGGAAGTGCCAACCCAGAATCCGGATGAGAACCGCCTGGGACCGGACTGAGTTTCTTGGGGTGTTCTTCTCAGTCTGTAGCATTTCCGAACCCCCGGTAGAGTCACAAAAATTTTGACAAACCTAAATAATTTTTTAAAAATTTCAAAGGGAATAAATTTTATTTTATTTTATTTTATTTAGATTTTTAAGTTAGATATAAGTTTATTACTGGTGAATTGTAATAAAAATATTATTACCTACTCTGAATTCTTGCATTTATTGACTCCAGGACAAATTACCTTACCTAAACTACTGAACCGCCTGGGAACTCTTGGGATCACTCTGGACTTCCCAGAAGCGTGTCAGAGGCTTTCATTTTTTCTCTGTAAATAAATTTATGAATAGTTTTACTTACTGTTTCAAATGTCGTGCTTATTGGTGATATATTACGATATTCTATACTACTAAGGTGGCAGACAAGCTTACGGGCCCATCTAATGGAATGTGGTCGCCGTAGCTAATGGACGTTTGTAACACCAAAGGCGCTACATCCGCACTGCCTATATTGCAATAACTTTATAACTAAAAACAATCGGTTGTTATGTCACTTATTATGTTTTAAATGATAAATCATCAAAATCATTCTAGGATAGAATAATCTTTATTTGTACACCAAGTTAAAAACAAGTGTACAAAATTTTAACAGAGTTTTGTACAAAGGGCGGCCTTATCACTGTAGAGCAATTTTGACAGGCAACCTTGGGATGGACGGAAAAGATTTGAATTGCAAGTAAGATGGATAATTGTCAAGTAAGATTGCAAATAAGTGTAGAAATATCTAGCAACAGGTACAATAATAAGTACAATAAATACTGTTAACACTTTTAATTAGGTACATAAACACAGTTACTTACATGCATACACATCTACATACACAAACACTAACATACATAGATAACATACACTCAAAGAGACGACAAAAATACAGTGCGGAGATTATTATAAGTTATCAATATAAGTTAGAGATGGCGTGCTAGTTCAAAAAATACTTAGTTACAGGTAGTGCGTTCCACAATCGTACAGCCTGTACGGTGAACGATTTATCGTAGAAGTTGTGGAATGAGTGGGAACAGCCAATACCAATGATTCCGATGAACACAAGGATCTTGAATGTGTGTTATTTAGGAACATGAAACGTTCTTTGAGATACGTTGGGAAACGAGTATTGAACAGTATATTGCAAAGCATAGAAAGGATATGAGTATTCCGTTGGAAGCGAATTGGTAGTCACTCAAGCAAATTGCTATTTTCGGTTACATGATCATATTTGCGTAATTTCAATATGAATTTTATGCAAAAGTTTTGCATAAAATTCATATTTTCTATCAGCTATCTTGATATCACTGCAAAGCAATTCGATAAGCTCGAACGCCTCTGCAGTGATATCAAGATAGCTGACATTAGCATAATCTTGCAAGGTAAGAAGGAGAGATTGTACAAGCGCACTTTTAGTAGCCGTTAGCAAGAAATTTCAGAATCGGTGCAAAGATCCTGCAGATGCGAACAGCTTCCGGCTTACTTCTTGCAATTGGAGTCGTCAAGAAAGCGTGTCATCTACCAAAATACTCAGATTATTGATAGTTGCACTTATGGGTAACGGAACTCCATCAAGAATGATGTCAGGCAATTGTGTCCGATCAATTTGTATCACCATCTTGGAACTACCAATAACTGTCACCTGAGTTTTCGAAAGGTTTACACTAAGCCCATATTGCTTGCTCCACTTACAAATTCTCCATAATTCTGAATCAATGATTGATATAGCTTCGCTGATTTCATGGACTGGAGCTTGCTGTACTGTTCTTTAATATTATTATCATATCACGACATTAAATTGGCCGTGAGATGTAATATTTTGAATGGAACAACCATAGATTTAGAATTTTTCGCTACATGGGAACAACTATGGAGATTCATTTCCTTAAGGCGCGTTTGACATCTAGGTATATCCAGATTATTAAAAGCAGGAGGCTGGAGAGGAAAGAGTTTCGAATAGCTTGTCCACTCTACTAGACTCTTTTTCTATCTAGATACTTGCAGGGCGGGAAAAAGAGTCTAGATTAGGTTCCCTTTTGTAGACTTTAGTTCGGTCCCGGTCCCGGTTGTCACTAAAATGGCAATCACAGCAGGAGACGTCACAACTTTCACCTGTATATTTCAACACTATACAGCTAACGGTTTACCTACGTATTATGAGGGATAAAAAGTATAAGATGAATGTGGGCGTATGCATAGTATACTCTCTCTCTCTCTCTCTGTCTGTCTACTTCTTTGGGGAGAAAGGCGTGACTGTATATAAGTATGTAACACAACACCAATTAAAGATAACGGAATATTTACCATGTTTTATTGTGTGTTTTCTATATTTCGGCAGTGTTGAAAGCGCCATGATCACGGAGAAACTGTAAAATATCGGAAACACTCAATAATACATGGTTAATATCCCGCTAACTTAAATACTAGAATCTAGCTAGCTGCTAACAGTAAAAGGAATTTCCCGCCAATAATCACAACTAACAAAAGAATAATGTTTGTAATGTTTTGGTTAAACACACTGTAGCACATCCCAAAAAGGATTGCATACAATTTTATACAAAGGAGCGAAAAAGCGCTCGTGGCCCCGCGGACTCAGTGTTCTGTAAACGATCACTGCAGTAAGCAACTTCCACTGTGGCCAGTCCCTGATAAGGTGACCACCACGTGTCAATTTTGTGACATTTATTTGCGAGCGTTTCAGTGCTTCGGTAGGCATGTTAATCCATTGGTCCCAGTTGTCAGAAACATAACAGTTTTTTAGTCAATTTGAAGGCTTTATGAGCGGCTTGAAAAAAATTCTACATTGTGCAGTCACAAGCTGCACCTGCCTGTTTCAACACGGTAAAACGGCTCACCACCACGTAAAACAAAAAAAAATTGAAATGAGGGCGTGTAATATGTTCCCTTTTGGAGACTGTACTTCGGTCTCGGTTGTCACTAACATGGCTGTCGTTAAACCAAGGTTAATGCCTTATGCCTACCCCTGGATAAAGGCGTGATCATATACATGAATGTATATAATCCAATAGCGCATATTATAAAGTAGAGCATCGAGTGAATGAAGAGAACCACTTTCAACATTGCGAGTGTACACACTTTCACTCTGTGTTTACCTTTTTTAAACAGAGATAGGTTTCAATGAGGGTCACGAGTTGTAATCAAATGCGGCAGATAACAACAAACAAACAACAAATCAATTTACCCCGGAGTACTTGTTCCTATTGTGCCCTGAGTGTTATTTAAAGCTTTGAGATAAGTAGATGATTGTACTAGCCAATCCTGCGCCTATCCGTTTTCGAGGGTAACTTATTCCCGGGATAAAAAGTACCTAGTTCATGTTCTTTTCCAAGCTTCTAATTATATATGTACCAATTTCATCCGAATTGCGTGTCGCCCAAGGTCCTCAACTTAACGACTGTTATGTTATTGACAACCGGGATCAAGGGTTTTAAAGCACCGAAAGAAGTAAAGTACCGCAGATTAAATCACCAAGTATTTAAATCTTAAATTTTTCAGGGTCGGCAGCCCGAGTGTAGCGCCTCTGGTGTTGCAAACTTCCATAGACTACGGTGACCACTGACCATGATGTAGCCGTAGGCTTGTCTACCACCTTAGTAGTATAAAAAACCAAGAAGTAAAAGAACTTTAAGACTAATTAGCGTAAGTTGCTGATCGCAAAGATCGTCTATAGGACACTATGTTAGGGCGGCTGCGAGCGTTTCTTTTTACAAGCGATAGGTTAGGGTTTTAAAAAAAATATTAAAGTGAACAATATACATGGACAAAAAGTTGTGAATTTAAAGCCTGTATCGTGTTTGAAGTGGGGTACTCGCTAATCAAAGGGCTAGGCTCTGGTGCAGGCGCTTTTGCGCTGTCGGGATGTCAGTCAGCTGTCACTCCCATTACAGCAGAAAATATAAAGCCAAACAAGCTGAGCAATGACTGTTGAGTAAACACAACGTCATGTGAATGTTTTTTTTTAACATGAGGAAAATCCTTCATGGATGCTATGCCGGACTCCTACCGACTAAAAAAAACCACAAGTATCCTACCTAACAGCCTGTTGGGCGCCCCGAATGAGCCCTCGAAAGGATACCCCAGGACTCCCGACACTCATGTGAATGATTCCTCGTCACTTTTGGTTGGCCTATGGCATTAGATGTGCACTTCATCTAATTTCCTGAACTATATAGATGTACCCTAAAACAAGCAGGTAATTCCTAGCTTACTTTGGGATGATGGGATCCGATAGCGTTGTGTGAAAATATCCGTGAATATTTATTGATTTATATACCGTATCAAGTTTTTAGATTAGTCAACCCGTTTAGAAACTACCTACGTGTATAACAAAAAATAAACCTAACACGGAATTCCAAACGATGACGCGAATGGTTCCTTTATCATTGAAGCCATCTCCGGTAGCCAATAAAAAAAATTCAAATTCAATCAAGTTTTGAAAGCAACAAGAAATTCGCTAAAATGAAGAAAAAAGTAGAATAAAAAATTTTACTCCACTACTTGGAAATCAAATCCATACACATACAAAATTCAAACAAATAATTGAAAGTTCGTCGTACTGGTCATTTCATGAAATTACCACTGAAGTTAATTTGAGTTGTTTTACATTGTTACGGTGCTTAGAGAAAGACCATTTATTATGTAAAATACTTCGTAAGGCTTGATAAATTCCCTTTAGGACCAGGTGCGCTTGTTAAAAGGAAATGGATGAATTAATCCCATTAAATATAATAGAATTAATCTGTGCTTACGGTTTACGTCAATTGTTCTGAATATCTTTATAATTATTATATTATGAAGAGGTAAATTTGTGAGATTTTTTTATTTTGAATGTTAGAGGTAATACCTATGAGGAAGTATTAGCATGATTGGAAAAAAAAACATTTTTTGTATTATATGCCCATTTATTGAGTAAGGTTATAAATTATTACGTCTGGGAACAGAACAGTAAGCAGTTGATTTAAACTTATTATATGGGACTTTATCTATTTATAAACATACTTCTAAGTACATATATTTAGAAAATACCCAAACTCTGACGCAAAGATTTGTGGATAACTTAATTAAATTTTTGTTCCGACGTCGAACCTTTACTAACATGAAGATTATTTTGCTCATACTAGTACCACAGTCTTGGTTGTATTATATTACTGTACACATAAAATCATAGATGAAGCACGACATCTCTTTGATATCTCTAATTAAACCAACGCTGTATTCATTTTGTGGGCAGGACTCAAAAATATGTACACACAGCTAATCTACCTAGTCAGTACCAGTCGGTACGATTACACTCGCCTTTAAAATTATTCCACTCCTGTTTGATTATGACGGGTTTCCACCGCAAGCTAAACGGGCACATTAATGTAGGTACACTGCACATTGATATATAAAAAACTCAAGGTACACATTCAGTGTCTGAAATCCGTCCGCAAGAAATGAGCGCACTATTGAAATTATGCACTCATTTCGACTAAATCTTAGCTTGTAAATACAACTTTATGTCATACTTAGTAATGACGTAAACGTATTTTTTTACAAATTCTACCTTACGAAACGTGAGGTTGAATTATTTGAAAAAATTGTGCATCTAGGTATTTTCGTAGATCAATGACACTGTATACTGGTTTTCTCGCAATCGCGCCACAGTTGTATGAAGCGATTCATCAATGAGCTCGCTCAGTTCGCGGTGGAAACCGGCCTTTATACTCGATACGGAACGGTCACATCCCTTGATTAAACCCGTAAACGTGTGTTGGTCAGAAATGATACCCTCAAAGATGCCGCCTTAATATTAAAATTTATATTCAAAGCCCGTTATTAATCTGCGTAGAAACTTTGTGTATTACATATTTACAGTATTTACCTTTTTTTTTATTTTGTTGTAGTTAATTTTTTTTTCTGTTCTTTATTTTACTCTGTACATAGTTAATTTAATATTTAATAACCTTGTAAATTTAATGATAATAGTTTACACTTAAATAAATTATATTTTTACAGTAATATTGAGAAGATATAATTTAGATTTAAAACAACCCATGTTTCCGGCGTTAAGAAAATGGTACGTAGTACATACTATAAATATCTTGGAACTTTTATTATTTTACAAAGCGCCATCGAGCGAAAATTAAGGTAGTTAATAATTTCTTCTTACATGGTTTTTTTACGTTAGGGAAAATCCTCATGGATGCTATGCTGCCTATAGCTACCACTGCGGCCTCACCTAGGTCTCATATAGTATATAGACAACTGATACAAATGAGACACAGGAAATGATTCTGAAAATGTTGACTCGTATGTTGTCTACATACGAGTCAAAATTTCAGAATCATTGAGTCATTATCAAATCTTCCTTTCGGAACTTTGAGCTGGCTCGGAATTCAAACACAAGTTTGCATCAATGATTGTGATTGCACGAAACAACCCTCCACCAATGATATTATATACAAGATATGTTACGTTCATAGCTACTGACTCCTCAAATCTGATCCAGCAGTCTATACTTACATACCTATCACATATCCCTTGTGTTTTATTAATTTTAGGGTCGTAATTTGTACACTTTTTAAAAACACACGATGATATTTTTGTTGCAATTTTATTATGCGCACGTGATAACTTAGCGTTTGCAAAACATGAACTGAATACGATACGTCCCAATTGGAACGTTTTCGCGTCTTCACCAGGCGCGCTCTAATAACATATCTGCCTCTTTTTATATTATGACATCATTGAATAATGCTCATTAAAAAGTACACATAATATACCTATCTATAAACTTATACGATTTTTAAGTTTTGTATGTAAGTATTTCGGGTCATTTCGTGAGTTTTTCTACGTGTGAAATCCCTCATGGATGCTATACCGGACTCTTAACGCCTATAACCACACGGAGTCCTACCACAGCCTACGCCCGGGAGCCCCGGATAAGTCCTTGGAAAGATGTCCCAAGATTTCTTTTCGTGTTGGTTGCTATGCCGATCTCCAAAAACCACACGTATCCTGCCTAACAGCCTACTGTTGGGAGCCCCGGGTAAGCCCTCGGAGGGATACACCAGGACTCCCAACAGACCTACAGCTACCACTGCATCCTCACCTGGGGGGGAGTTTGGGTGCTATCCCGCGTCTTTGGGGGGTTGTTTGGGTGTTATCCCGCTTCTTGGGGAAGCGTGCGTGAATCTCTCATGTCACGCAGTCGTCTAGGGCCTGCTTCTGTAAGGACGGTGAGCAGCCCTCTCACCGTCCTCAGGCAAGTCGGCTCACGGCGCCCTCGCCGCATCCTTTTCATGTTTAATTACCTAATTATTTTGTAATATTATGTTAAGTATGGTCACGATTGGACTCTAGTTGTACCTGACCACTTTTGCAAAATAGCAAAAATGTCGACATTTCAGCAAAGTTAAAATGTTATACAACGCAAAAAGACCCGAAAGCCATCCCAAATAAACAACTTAAATAATTAATCTACGTAGGTAAATATAAAGATCCCAACGTTCCCAGAATACATAAAAAATGTATTCCAAAAATATTTGTTCATTTAAAAAAGATCAAGATATTTGCCTTTGTTGAGTGTTATGTCAAATCTTGTTTACAAAATACTAATTGGATTGAGAATCTCATTGAATGTAAAGAAGAAAGAAATGTTAATCAACCTTCCCTTCTCAGTTGTACACAAAATAATTCCGTTGCTTTTACACAGTAAATACCATTCATTACAATTTATAAATTGGCTAACAAAGTTGAGTTTGTATACACCAGAAATTTTAGAAAAATCTTGACTTTCTCTTAGCATTTATTTTTATTTTTTCGCGTAAGTATACTGTTTGTTTGTTCGTTTTAGCAGAGATACATTCTTATTTATAGATTTTGATTTAATTACGCGTTAATTTTTATTTGAAAACTATTTGCTTGACTAAAAATCGCTATAATTATGTTTGACTAGATTGCGCCCTTGCTTTCCATGGGAACCTATTCCCTGGATAAAAAGTAGTCTATTTCGTATACTAGAAAATAATCTATACGTGCGCCAAATTTCAGCCAAATCCATTCAGCCGTTTCTGCCTGATTGATCAACAAGCGTTAAAGCATTCAAACATTTTCACTGAATTTCACATTTATAATATTAGTAAGATGTAGAATACCACGTGGGCCAGCAACTGGCGGTTCATAGTCTATTTGTAAAACCTGTTGAATAATTCGGTTTTGTGGCGAAAGTTTGTCGACGTTCTAGGTAGAATGAGTAAGGAATTTCTTCTACTGTAGTTCATCATTTATATGTACTACTGGCTGTATTAATCCTAGTAATATTATAAATGTGAAAGTTTGTGAAGATGTTTGGATGTTTGTTACTCAATCACGCTCTTATGGTGGAAATTTGGTACAGATATTTTTTTTTATACCACTAAGGTGGCAGACAAGCATACGGCCCACCAGGAGGACTGGTGGTCACCGCAGCCTATGAACGTTTGCAACACCAGAGGCGCCACACTCGCGCTGCCGACCCTGTAAAAACCTTCTTAGACCCCTTTTGAAGAACCCCCATACTGTAGGCGTTTGGGAAAACCGAGGCAGGAAGATCATTCCACAACCTAAGCGTGCGCGGAAGAAATCCCCTATCGGATCTAACCGTGCTCGAACGCTCCGGACATAGGGTGTGAGGATGAAATCCCAGTCTATGGCGAGCGGTGCGATGATAGAACGTAGCGGTGGGCATCATGTCAAACAATTCCTCAGAGCAGATACCATTGTACAGGCGCTAGAACACGCATAAGGAGGCAAAGTCTCTCCTGTCGCAAAGAGGTTCCACACCACCTGTCAGTAAAGGATCGTTGACAACTCTCACAGCTCGCCTCTGCACCGAGTCAAATGGACGAAGCTGATATTCAGGTGCCCCCGCCCAGAGGTGACAGCCGTACTCCATGTGTGGCCGCACTTGCGACTTATAGAGAAGCAGTGTTTGCGCCGCAGTAAAGTAGGTACCGCCGCGCCCTGTTGAGCACACCGAGTTTCTTGGACGCTAGCTTGGCCTTGTCCT
The DNA here is from genome assembly GCA_933228765.1 of Miltochrista miniata. Lineage (NCBI taxonomy): Eukaryota > Metazoa > Arthropoda > Insecta > Lepidoptera > Erebidae > Miltochrista > Miltochrista miniata. The sequence goes on along the minus strand of OW121747.1, from coordinate 32,339,690 downwards.
CCAAATGACTGCGGAACTGAGATATAGCTTATAGTCTGAAATAACACATAATCTACTTTTCATCCAGAAAAAATATTCCCACGGGAAGCGGGAACGGGTACCGTATTTCACGCGGGCGAAGCCGTGAGCATCATCTAGTAGATATATTTTATAAATATTTTGGAACATAGCACACGGTCCAAGTCTGTACTAATGTAAAATCCTTGGTAAGACGTTATTATCTTGGCATCTGCGAAACATTCATTATTTCTGTATGAATGTTTGTAAATCTCTAACGCTTTAACGCTGAACTGAAGTTGGGTACAGTGATATATTATACACATACACCAATATTTATAGGAAATAGTTTCTTCGGAAAAAAACAACTTGACAAAATAGACGCGGGCGGAACCTAGGTCGGGATCGGGGGTTACGCCCGCGTCATTTGCCGCGCGTATTGAATTAGCTATTAATATAAGTTAAGTGCCATCTATCTTCTTAAATAGACGAAGAGCACGTAAGAAATATCATTAATTTTGTGACAAAATTAAAGGTTTTCTTTGTAGTGACGGTGAAACTTTCAGGTTAAATGTAAACACGTGTTATATATTTTTTCGGAACTTTACGTGAATTAAAATGTAATATTTGAAACGCGTAGCAAACTGATACTTCTAGTCCTGACAACACACAACACAAAAAAACCGGCCAAGTGCGAGTTGGACTCGCCCATGAAGGGTTTCGTAGCAGCAAGTAACATAATATAAAAGTTCTTATAGTTCCTTGTAACTTTGATTGACGTTTTAACACGATCGCAGTGGTAGTGATTTTTCTAACCGAAAATTGCGGTATATGACGTATTAAAAAAAAACTACCAGCTCTATCTCGTTCAATCTAATTTTCGTTGGTAGTTTTTATAGCAATGTACATCATATATTCTTTTTAGAGTTATCATTCTATTAGTTTAGAAGTTAGAGGGGGGGGGACACACATTTTTCCACTTTTGAAGTGTCTCTTGCGCAAACTATTCACTTTAGAAAAAAATGGTGTTAGAAACCTCAATAGCATTTTTGAAGACCTATCTATAGATATCCCACACGTATGGGTTTGATGATAATTTTTTTTTTTAGTTTCAGTTCTGAGTATGGGGACCCCCAAAATTTACTGCTTTTTTTCTAGTTCTATATATGAATCTTAATGCGGTTCACAGAATACATCTAGTTACCAAGTTTCAATAGCATAGGCCTTATAGTTACGGAGAAAAGTGGCTGTGACACACGGATGGACAGACAGACATGACGAATCTATAAGGGTTCCGTTTTTGCCATTTGGCTACGAAACCCTAAAAATGAACGTGATCACTGTGCTATACAGCAACGCGACCAGTATAAGTAAAAGTCATAGGTGGCGTTGCCCTAAGCACTGCGCCCACCATATCACAAAAATAAAAGTGTGCGTTCGCGCAGCGGAATGTTGTTGAATTTAAAGATTTTAATTATGCAGATATTTAGTATATGACGTCGTGTAATTGTGTATGGTAAAAAGAAAATTGTGTATGCAGCCATTGTGGAGAAATTCGCCAAAAACTGATTCCGCTGGGCGAACGTTGTCCTGGCGGAACTTTTTTTAAATCCATGCACTTAAAAGAAAAAAAATATGTCCAACAATTAGTGTGTATTTGTGTGTAATTGTGTATGTATGAATAAAATTAGTGTATGCATAAACTTCGGAGAAATTCAAGTTTCCGCTACGCGAACGTTTGGCCATTAGCTAGTTTTCATATAAAGCGCTTATATAGAGAGCTGTAGATTTTTACATACGTTGTTTTGAATTTGTTTATATTTGTTTAAAAAACAGATTTAGAAAAAATTGTAGGGTTTAAAAGATAAAAATATATACGTAAAATACGCTTATTAGGTCGTAGTTCGTAAAGTATACACTTTGGGGTCTAGATTTTCACGTTTATACAAACCATGTAAGTGCCTGCAACATGTTGCCAAGTATCAATGATGTTCCGTTAGTAATTAAAGGGTTATAGGACAATTTACCATGAATAGATCACTGTTTACAAAGCAGTCAAATATCACAGCGTTCTAAAGGAATTGCATAGTAAAATGTATTCCAATAATTAGTTTATTAATTCAACTACTCACATGCAAAATTTCATCTCATCAAATTCAGTAATTAAAGAGAAACAATTAAAATACTGACAAAGCATCGAAAGCTTACATAACCCGACCAAGTTCGAATGACGACAAAAAAGCGGCCGTGCAATATATTTAGGTAACATTCTAAAATTTACAGTCTAACACCGGATTTTAATTGGTACAGGTGATAACACAATTGTTGTTTCGATATAATTTATATGTGATCAGTGATTAAAATTTTTATTAAAGCTCGAAATACATATTATCCTTATTCTCATATTCATAATCGTTTATTAAACCTATGTTAGTTAAACACATTTTAAGTCTATTGTTGTCTCTAACCAATGACAGAGTATGTTTAGCAAGCGTTTGTTAATGTTAAGTTTTTATAAACAAGGGACTAGTCATGACAAGCACCTCAGCTGCGCTCCCGATACGCTCAAAATACACGCGCCTGCGCGCGCACATGAGTTGTATGCCAAGTTCTGCCGTTACTGGGGCGCGCGCCTAAGGATTGTCATGATTAGTACCAAAGTGCTGTATTTTCATTCATTAATTCATATGCTCACGGCTGTTGTCCCAGAAGGGGTAGGCAGAGGTGTGAGATTTCTTTGTCACCCACATTTCGCCATTTTTGGGTTTCTACGTAACAGGTGGCGAGAAATAAATAACAAATACATAATTATTATTTGTATACGTAACAGGTGGCGAGAAATAAATAATAAATACATAATTATCATATGTAATTACAAATATTTTGTACACAGATGTTTAAATAAAGAAGTACTTGTTAATAGGAGATTTATTTTTATCGTAGATGGTGGCGTTATTATTAAAAAATATTTTTCATTCAAGAAATACAATTGTTTAATTTTTCCCTAACGCTTGTGTACGCAACTGTACTATAATAATAAATACTATACTGGAAGGTTAAGAGCGTTACTTAGATATATAGCACGGCCGCTTTTTTGTAGTCATTCGAACTTGGTCGGGTTATGTAGGCTTTCGATGTTTTGTCAGTATTTTAATTGTTTCTCTTTAATTACTGAATTGAATGAGATGAAATTTTACATGTGAGTAGTTGAATTAATAAACTAATTATTGGAATACATTTTACTATGCAATTCCTTTAGAACGCCGTGATATTTGACTGCTTTGTAAACAGTGATCTATTCATGGTAAATTGTCCTATAACCCTTTAATTACTAACGGAACATCATTGATACTTGGCAACATGTTGCAGGCACTTACATGGTTTGTATAAACGTGAAAATCTAGACCCCAAAGTGTATACTTTACGAACTACGACCTAATAAGCGTATTTTACGTTTATATTTTTATCTTTTAAGCCCTACAATTTTTTCTAAATCTGTTTTTTAAACAAATATAAACAAATTCAAAACAACGTATGTAAAAATCTACAGCTCTCTATATAAGCGCTTTATATGAAAACTAGCTAATGGCCAAACGTTCGCGTAGCGGAAACTTGAATTTCTCCGAAGTTTATGCATACACTAATTTTATTCATACATACACAATTACACACAAATACACACTAATTGTTGGACATATTTTTTTTCTTTTAAGTGCATGGATTTAAAAAAAGTTCCGCCAGGACAACGTTCGCCCAGCGGAATCAGTTTTTGGCGAATTTCTCCACAATGGCTGCATACACAATTTTCTTTTTACCATACACAATTACACGACGTCATATACTAAATATCTGCATAATTAAAATCTTTAAATTCAACAACATTCCGCGGCGCGAACGCACACAAATAAAAAGCCACATCGTGAACGGCATCTTTTCATAACTCTTAGATTGTGGAATTCCTTCATAACTGGAGGTTTTCTTCGGAAGGGTAATAAAAGATTCTGATAATGCAGAGAATGCGCATATGACACCATTGGTGTTACCGCTTACCCTTATCCCCTATTGGGACCGTTTATTTGGGCGCAATCTTTGTGCCAACAAAAAAAATTAAATTAAATTAAATCTTTCAGTAGAACACCAGAAAAATGAAAGAAATAAGACTTTATATTTAGGTATATATAGAGGAACAGCTTAGTTTTGATTTTCAAAAAGTCTATACTCTTTTCACAATAATTGACCCTAATCTGGCATTCTGATCGTAAGCTTCAGTTGGTCTATTTAAAAAAGAAATTACTCTACCTTTTTAAAACTACGCCGATACGATTTTATATAAAATATCTCATGTAATTTTCATCCCTTGCGTCAATTTTGTCTCTGAAATTGTGCTGCTAAAGAATTTTATGAACCAAGTTTGGTTTCGATAAAATAAAAATGACTACCTGTAGAGTTTCTGACGCCGTTTTAACTACCTACCAATTCGTTCGCGAGTTATATTGTTGTCGATATTTATATACGACGGACGTGAATCAACAGGGTCTGTAGCCCATCGTATTATAGGATGTTAGAAATAGGTATTGTTATGTCAGCGTTGCCAACAAAAGAATAACCGTTATAGAATTAACAAAAGGATTTTTGAAAGCAGTTATATCGTAGGCGAAGTATCGAGGCAGCTGGTTGTTGGGCGCAACAGCGCCAGGTCCTCGTGACAGGTCTGGACGTGGACACTCTCTCGCTGGAGACCATCGTGCGACACGATCTCCAGTGGGAGTAAGTGGGACTGCGCTGCCTCTTCCTGCGAGCAGGTCATGCTCGTGAAGGAGGGAGCGGGAGAGAACTCTTCCACCCGAGTTCCAAAGTTTGCGGCGGGGGCACCGCCAATGTGTCTTCGCCCAAGACTATCGGCCTCCATGACCGGGGGCCTGAGGACGGCGAGGGGGCTCACCGTCCTTACAGAAGCAGGCCTTAGACGACAGCTTGACGTGAGAGATTCACTCACGCCCCCCTTAAGAAGCGGTATAACACCCAAAAACCCTCCAAAGACGCGGGATAGCACCCGTACCCCCCCTAGGTGAGGCCGTTGTGGTAGCCGTAGGTATTTTGGGAGTCCTGGGGTATCCTTCCGAGGGCTCCCAACCGTAGGCTGTTATTCAGGACACTTGCCTCTGTGGCGCAGTCGGTAGTGATACCGCCTGCGGCGCTGGAGGTCGTGGGTTCGATTCCCACCGGAGACAAATATTTGTGTGACCCATAAATGTTTGTCTCATGAGTCTGGGTGTTTCTATGTATAATATGTATGTATTTAAAAGTATGTAAGTATTAATATCCGTAGTCTGATACCCATAACACAAGCAGGTTATTCCTAGCTTACTTTGGGATCAGATAGCGTTGTGTGAAATGTCCGTGAACATTTATTATTATTTATTATTATTATTATGTCTCTCTTTCACACGGGTATCTTCTTTTTTTTTTCTTACGAAGACACCCGGACTTTTGGTAGGCTTACATGGGGACACAGGTCCAACATGCAGAGGCCCTTTGAGACTTTTAATCTAAAGGGAAATGGGACCCCCACTGCAAACAATCCACATCCGTCTTATGTAGAAGAACGGTAATGGACCATCTGCAATGGGAGCTAACTATTGTAAAATATGCTAACTACGTAATGGGCTATTGTGATGGGTGTTAGATGGTCTGGTTCAGTTAGGCTATGGATGAAGACGGCGTCTGCCATTTCAATATACCTATAATAATATTAAAACTTTGGCAGACGGTGACTCGCCAGCTCACTAGATGGGCCCCCTATACAATCGCCAAAGGCATTAAGCCTGTAAGGCGACAGAGGGCAACACCGGTGTGAGCGGCTAGGGGTGTCGAGCGGTGCGGCGCCGGTTTCGCCATCGCGGGTCAGACCCGGAGCGGGTTTCCCCGTAGTTATGCCCTTGAAAATGACACTTCCACCCCCGAGCATAAAGCTCTGGCTTCCTCCCTCTGACCGGCCAATTAAGGCAAGCCAGAGTTGAGATTTGCTGCACTCCCGGGAGTACCGTCTCCCGTTAGCCCATTAAATGCTAACTGGTCGAGGAGCGCAACAAAACTCTGAGGAATCGGGACCGATGTGTAGCCACGCACATTCAGCTCGCCACAAGCTGCCCTGCGGATGTGTGCTTTTCTATAACCTTGTGAGATATTATTTGTTGATCTCAAAAAGTGGATGACTCGAAAAGCAAATCTACTATGCCCTCATAGGGATGCGTTAATCCCATGAAAAGATAACGACTGTCCACGAGGGTTATTATTATTATTATTATTACTTTTAGTCGGTAAGAGTCCGGTATAACATCCATGAAGATTTTCCCTCACGTAAAACAAAAACCCTTAAAAAAAGAAGCTAGTTGACTACTATGCAATTATTTTACTTATATTAGGCATAAACGCGAAAGTTTGTAAGGATATATATTATGTTTGTTGCTACACGCTCTAGCGACTGAACGGATCTTGAAATGTGGTGCACAGACAGACCATAATTTGAAATAACCACACCTTTATCCACAGAGTAAGTTCCCATGGAATGTGAGAACACAACACGTGGGTGAAATCTAGGTCCAGAATAAGTAATAAATAAACCCCGTTCTATAGAATTGCGTCACAAAATTAATTACTCCTAAATTGATCCAACCGACGATGGACGTAAATAAACCACTAAGTGGTACTGTAAACTTTCTCGCTGTGAGGACAAACACCAGTCCATTATCTTAAAACAGCAGTAGCCCTGTAATTAGTACGAATTCAACACCTTAAATAAAATGTCCAACTAATTTTAGAAAGTAAACATCGTTCCCCATCTACCATAGAGCAAGATGACCTACGACTTTTCGGGAGAATTGGGAGGGGAATCCCCTTTCTGATACTTTCCCCTCTGTCAAAGCGTATTCGTCCTCGACATAATCCTATGGCAATTCGAAGGATTGCAGCGTACGTTCATTCAGTTCTAATAAGTATATAATATTACCTATTGTTATAAAATCTAAGGGGATTTAAGAAAAAATCTAGTCGTAAAATATTGTTAAAAAGGACCTATATCTATTTTATGACAAGTTTTTATGAGGATTAAACTAATTTGTTTAGATAAAAAAGTACATTACTTGTTAAGATTTTTGCAATATTTATCGGGAGCGATTTCGATCGAACAAAGTTTTCCTAAACGTGTTTTGAACCGTTAGAAAATCAAGAGTATCTAATAAATTACAATAAATATAGTTTTATCAGATCAAATCAAAGAATATTCCTAGTATAAAGTTCTGCCCAAGCTGAGTCTCTTTCGAATACATTAGCCTTAATAAATATATAAGTGTCTGAAATTATGAGTGTATTGTTTTAATTGTTTTGTGTAAGTTCGATAGTGATAGCCGATTGCTTTTGTAGTGGTGTATATGAATACGATTTCTCCCCGCAACATTATGATAAGCAGATATGTATAGAATAGAGCAAATATGCAAGTCGACTCCTCTTGTACTGGTCGCGTTGCTCTATGCCTTCTACAGTTTAAGGAGTTAAGCGCAAAGAAAAAAGGTCTGTTGTATTTTTAGATTTTTTTGTACAAAAGTACAGCTTGGCAAAAAAGTCTAGAAACGGAACGTAAATCTTTTGCAGAAGTAAATTATTTTATTTTTGTGATGGTACTGGAAATGTTTTAAGGAAAAATTGTTAAGATGTTTTTCATTCACTTTAGAATTCTTTTTGTACACGATAGCTGTAATGAAGATCATGGCACTCATTTACCCTTCAGGGTTCTTTATTAAACAAGGAGATTATACTATTGTTCATTCGTCTTTCTATCTCATGAATAGGGTCCCGTTTCTATCCTTTGGACACGGAACCCTAAAATCCACAAATTTAGGCGTTACAGTACTGATTACCAGTCAAAAATAAATCTAAAATAAACTGAACTAATCGATTAAACTTGACTGGGTATGAATGTATAAATCACCTCTACCAGCCTACCCTTAAAGCATATAACCGTGTAATCAATTGATTCCAAAAATGTAATTTACTAAGTGGAAAATGTATTGATGTAAATGTTTTGTTCATATTAAGAGCTACGGAACCTTATATTACACGCGGCCAACACACACCAAGTCGAGTTTTCTCTGGCTTTGTTAGTTGTTTTATACTCGTAGTAAGGATTTTATACTACAATAAAGATTTTACCGTGATTTAATATTACAACGGATGACTCTCAAGGCAAATTCATTAATCTCTATTATATTGTTCAAACGATAATATAATAAGAAATATCTATAACGTCATGTCTCCTTTATAATTTAAGTGGTATTTAGGTAGATACCATTTTTATTTTAGTAGATACTATCTTTCTATACAGATCGATTATATGGGGAATATACTTCTATTATAGCGATTTTAATTTGAGCAGATAGCAAAACATTAAATTGTTTTCACAGCGGCTATCTACCCTATAAATATAATTCGCTGAGAGAGAAAACCGCCAGCCTTTTGGTCACATGTCGACTCTACTAGGCGCTTATTCAAATTCTTAAATGATCTATGCGCATGGGGACCCCATGGACTTAGGGTATAATAAGGTGGCAGACAAGCTTAAGGCCCACCTGTTGGAAGACAGGAGCTTATTTACGTTAGGAACACTCGAGGCTACACAGTCACACACTTTACCGACCCAGGCGAATGTCATTCGCTGTCATTCGCCTTTTTATTACCCTTTGTACTATTAATAAAATAGTATTTGTTTCATTGTAATGCATTCATTACACTATCCATATCTTGATAGCCTTTTATAAAACAATATCCTTTTAATCCTTCGTAGTAAAAAGCGCTGCAAAAATTTACCCCTAAATTGCATGTAATCCTAATGCGCTTTTTACAACACAGAGCTATTGGAACTTTAAAAGCAACAATGTCTTTCGGGACTACGAATTTTATTTTGTTTCATTTTTATTTGAAGTTTTAAAGCTGCTCAGTCAATTTTTGTTTTTGAATTTGGGTGTTTGAACGCGAATGGGTCTTGTTTCGCGTTTTCGTTTTCTTCGCCATGACGTCGTGTGTTAGTCAGTAGGTGCACCACTGACAAGTGAGACAGGATTGGGCCCCTCGCATCTTTATTGTAATAATCTGTTTAGCAACCAGTAAATAGTTTTCCATGATATGAATGTCGCAATGAGAGGTCTACATCTGGTCCACCCACCAATATATCAATTTTAAACTTTCACAGTTTTCCACGTATCAGTAATACCGCCGATAGACGCGAGCAATAACTGCCAAATTCGAATTCATGTAGTGTAGGTACCTAACCTACCTTGGAGTGGGACAATTGGGACTCTATTTTGCATATAACCATAAAGAAATACAGATCATAATCGTAACCAATCGGAATCTAAAGAGCCCAATATATTACAGGATAACTTGATGAAGCATTGGATCGAACATAAACTGAACTAATCAAACGTAGACTGTTCCAATTAGTCGTTAACCGAACGCAAACTGGGCGGAAAACCGCGTATGTGCTAACTCGCGTAAAGTGAGGTAGCGTTTATTCATGTTTACTTTGACATGGTTATGTGGTAACATACTTTTATTTTGCTTGGCTACTGGTTATATTACACCGCCTGGACGCCTGTGGTTTCAGGCTCCCTACTCGTAACGTATAACGCGTAGTATCCACGTTGACGGCGCCGCCTGGGGTGATGTGGACAGGCCCAACAAAAGCGGCGCAATGATTATTATTGCGCCGCCGAGACGTCAAAAAATATGGAAATCTCCATACATTTTAGTATGTACATTTTTACACATCAGAATTCCACATTTTTCTAAATATTTTTTAAAAAACTTCCTAAACAATTAAAAATACGTGACGGTATCGGATCTGTAATTAGTGAATTCCGGGTCAGATGCCGTAACACGGTTCCTATGTAAATTAATTGGATTTTTAATGAAGCTGAGTTACAGTTCCGAAACACGTTGGCAAATACACTTTGCTAAATTAATTAATTTCAGTGTCACGCTGTGTACGTGGAGCCGAAGGGTTTTGTTGGTTTTCTACTTTAAGAGTATATTGGAGCTGGAAAATGGAATTAAAATGTTTGCGACATTTATTAAAGAAAATGCTGTCGGCAGCTTCGCTTCCAATTTATTAACATTAATTATCATCATAATATAATATTATATGGGGGAAATTTGTGAGTGAGTGGATGTGTACTTAGATGAGTGGATGTTTGTTACTTTTTCACTCTTAAATGACTAAACGGTTTGGTCTGAACTTTATAGAATATAGTCCAGAGTAACACTCAGGGTTTCTATTTCCAAAGTAAGTTCCCGATGCGGAAATGTGCAAAGAATTCCATGAGGGCGAAACCGCGGGCGCAATCTAGTTTAACGTAAATTGTTACTGAATTTGCAATACGCCTCTGCTACACGGTTCAATCAATCAATTTTAGCCCCTCTCTATATAATAAATTGCAGAGGGGCTTATGGCGAGACTTTTGTCTGTAGTCTGTGACTCTGTTGCATTAAATTACGTCACATGGATCATCTGTTCAAAGTTTGAAATAAAACAAAAATGACAACGTCAATCGGATTGAACTTTCACTTTCACAATAAACGTTAGAGGGGCAGTCGGGTGAGACCATCACATGGCTTCTTGCTCTTATGTGGCAAACGGTGTCGACATGTCATTTATTGTGTTAATGTGCGCCATTCAACTATCTCTTCTGTCTTGATCTTCTTTTCCATACTTAAGTTGTCTGTAAGAGATCGCTCTAAGCTATAAGAACGCCCTTTGTACTCTGATTTACAGTTAATGTGTCTTTGTAGGTATGTATTGAAACTCTGCCGTTTAAGCTCTGACGATATGAAAAACATACCTTTTGAAACTCTGACCTTTTGAAACTCTGACATTCTGGTATAAATTCAATGGTGGAGATACAGTATAAAATATTTATCTATCTATCTAAACATCAAAAAGAATACAACATCGATCAATGTTGCTGCAACTTATAGATAGATAGATAGATAGATAGATAGATATATGCTTTATTGTATTAACTACATAGCTTTCAAAATAATACAATTTTACAGAAATACTTCTTCTATCGTGTCAATGATTCCTCTTTTCTTTAAACAATTTAAACAAATGTTAATTTCTTTTAACAGAAATACTGAAGGTTTTATAGTTAGATACAATGGGCGGTGTTATTGCACAAAGCAATTTCTGAGTGAATGACTTACTGTGTTTTAGTGAATATATTAATGTTAGTAAGGCCCTGAACTGACTATCGGCCTCCATGACCGGGAGCCTGAGGACGGTGAGAGGGTCGCTCACCGTCCTTACAGAAGCAGGCCCATGACGGCAGCGTGACGTGAGAAATTCACGCACCCCCCCCCCCCTTAGTAGCGGGATCACACCCGAAACCCCCCAAAGACGAGGGATAGCACCCGAACCACCCCCCTAGGCGAGGTCACAGTGGCGGCCGTGGGTCTGTTGGGAGTCCTGGGATATCCTTCTGAGGGCTTACTCGGGACTCCCAACCATAGGCTGTTGGGCGTTACGTGAGGTTTTTTAGTCGGTAGGAGTGGTGCATAACATCCATGAGGATTTTTCCTCACGTTAAAAAAAAGGCCTGAAACAAACACATCGTATGACATAAAGACACTGGCTAGTATCTAAACAAAAGAGATGATTTAGGTTATGAGGATCTAAATGTACCAAACGTTAAAGGCCCAGGACAATGCTGCACGGCACAGAGCAACGCGACTAGTACACGGAGGGGAGAAGGCATAGCATGTTTGACCTATACATGTCATATTTTGCGGGGGAAAATCATATTTAGATACACCACTTCAAAAGCAATCGGCTGTCACAAACCAATACGCTCATAATTTCAGATAATATACCCATTTATATGTTTCTTATATATATATGTGTGTCTAAGCGTGCACTTTTTGGGAGTCTGCTTTGACAGAAGGGACATTTTAGCGCCTCCTCTCCGTGTTGCTCTATGCTACACGGTTGTAAACCGCAAACAGGGTGACATTACTTGTTGCCGAGGTTGCGGAGGTAAAGTACATTATGTGACATTGCTCTATATATTTTCTGAGGTCGAGTTTTTACAACTGGCTATGATGAGCATCCGAAGCAGTACAATAGAAATTGATATGAAAGAATGCAATAATCTATACTAATATTATAAAGAGGAAAGATTTGTTTTTTGTTTGTTTGTTTGTAACAAATAGGCTCCGGAACTACTGGACCGATTGGAAAAATTCTTTCACTGTTGGAAAGCTACACTCTTTGCGGTGAACATAGGCTATATTTTATTCCAGTATTCCCACGGGAACGGTAACTACGCGGGTGAACCCGCGTGACGTCCGCTAGTATAATATAATACTTTTCTTTGTTGTTTTTTTGTTTAACGTGAGGGAAAATCCTCATGGATGTTATGCCGGACTCCTACCGACTAAAAAACCTCACGTAACGCCCAACAGCCTATGGTTGGGAGCCCCGGGTAAGCCCTCGGAAGGATGTCCCAGGAAGTATAATACAGTCGACTCTCGTTAATTCAAACCTGCGATAATTCGAACCTCGCTATAATTCAAAGCTATCACGAGTTCCCTACAAAATCTCTTTATATTTCGAACTAAATCAATACAATTTTATACACTTGGTAATTCGAACGAAAAAATCATTGCTATATAACAAAACGACGCGTTAATTCGAACTCATCGGCGTCCAACACTCGATAATTCAAAGTTGCAGATAGAAGGAGGGGGAAAGATTGTATGTAAGTACATTTTGCGACAAGTTCAAACTTGTAGCAACGTACATGAACCTTTGTTTTTGTTGTGATTACTAATAGTTTGACTATTTGACACACACTTCTAACGAATTGGCTGTTTAGTTATCATTCAGTTACTGTTACTCTTTCGTTGGTATACAGATTTAAAAGTTTGTGTTAGTTATGAGCCCTAAAAAGTAAAAATGTTTGACGATTGCTGAAAAGAAGAAGTTAATCGAAAAAGTAGAGGAAGGTGAGAAGAAAAGTGATGTTGCAAGATCAATTAATTTACATAATGAATACATGTTTGTACACTAATGTACCTCTAAACTTTTGAAATTGTTATAGAATAGCAGATAATAATTAATAATTGATTACCACTTAATAATTCTAAGTTTTATTTATTTTCTCTCACAAATTTCGAACCATTTGATATTTCAAACACTCGATAATTCGAAATGTTTTAAGAGTACCTCGAGTTTCGAATTAACGAGAGTCGACTGTATAATACTTGGTTATGATTGATATCGATTTTTCTATAGGTAATCAGTTGGTGTCTTTGGCTTCTAATATGGGGTGAGACCAACAAAACTGCTGGCAAAGTATAAAAGTGTAATACACATCTACCTGCCCCTTCTGGAATATAGGATTAATTGTGATAAAAATTATTACATTAAGCCGCCCATAAGGTCTTCAACTTGGCTTAAGGATTGTCATTTTACTGACAACCGGATTTCAATTATGGTTATTAATATATTTGAATTCATATTAAATAGTACTCTTTTAAAGATCCTGCAAATTTCGTCAGGTGCCAGTATAAGATCTTGTATATTTGGTCACGTTACAACGTACCGTCGCTCTGTTACCTATGTTCTGCAAAACAAAACATATTGGGCTTGTCTTCTATAATATTTTTTATATTTATTTTTTTATTTTTTTTATACCACTAAGGTGGCAGACAAGCATACGGCCCACCAGAAGGACTGGTGGTCACCGCAGCCTATGAACGTTTGCAACACCAGAGGCGCCACACTCGCGCTGCCGACCCTGTAAAAATCTTCTTAGACCCCTTTTGAAGAACCCCATACTGTAGGCGTTTGGGAAAACCGAGGCAGGAAGATCATTCCACAACCTAAGCGTGCGCGGAAGAAAACCCCTACCGGATCTAACCGTGCTCGAACGCTCCGGACGTAGGGTGTGAGGATGAAATCCCTGTCTATGGCGAGCGGTGCGATGATAGAAGGTAGCCGTAGGCATCATGTCAAACAATTCCTCAGAGCAGATACCATTGTACAGGCGGTAGAACACGCATAAGGAGGCAAAGTCTCTCCTGTCGCGAAGAGGTTCTACACCACCTGTCAGTATAGGATCGTTGACAACTCTCATAGCTCGTTTCTGCACCGAGTCAAATGGACGAAGCTGATATTCAGGTGCCCCCGCCCAGAGGTGACAGCAGTACTCCATGTGTGGCCGCACTTGCGACTTATAGAGAAGCAGTGTTTGCGCCGCAGTAAAGTACCGCCGCGCCCTGTTGAGCACACCGAGCTTCTCGGACGCCAGCTTGGCCTTGTCCTCCAAATGACTGCGGAACTGAACGTCACTGGAGATGTCAACACCAAGGATCCCTATACTTTTAGAGATGGAAAGAGATGTGCCCTGGAATTGTGGCACTACAGTAATTGGGGCTTTCTTAGCGGTGAAGAAACAGGCCTGTGTCTTGGAGGGATTGGACTGGACAAGGTTTTGTCTACCCCAATCGGACACTCTACTAAGAGTAGCCTCGATTTCAGACACAAGCTGTTCACGACTTTCTTCCACTGCGTCCCGAGAGATACCGGGGCGACCCGTGTAACAAGTGTCCCCCGTACTGTCGTCCGCATAACAATGAATGCCGTCAATAGACAACATGTCATTGATATGCAGCAGAAACAGGGTAGGGGATAACACTGAGCCTTGCGGTACTCCAGCGTTAATGGCCATGCAGTCAGAACAGCTGCCGTCGATAACAGCCCTGATGCTTCTACCGGCCAAAAAGCTGGACACCCATCCGCATAATCTCTCGGTCAGTCCGTAGGAGGGCAATTTTTATATATATGGCCATTATTTAAGTAAAAACTGACTAAGAGCTGGTCGAGAAACGTGGATGGCACCACATTTACTGATATACCTATATAAACATAAATTGTATATTCACTTTACACAGCATTTGTAATTAATATACAATTTATAACAAAGATATATTTTGATGCACATCTTGTAGATTAGGTATGAACATAACTTTGGATTTCATTTTTCGTCTGTATATGTGTCGACAAAAAATTACATTTCGTCATTTTGTTAAAACAGACCTTTTAACCTTTCAATTTATAATGTCAATATTTATTATTATCAATAATAGTCCAGTCATTACGTCGAAAAAATCGGGTTAGAAATGCAAATGAACCGAGAAAGCCAAATTTTGGATATTACGTGCGGAGGGGCTAGAAAAGCTTAAGTTCAAATTGTCGACCAAAATAACCTGGTGGGTTTTCCGCCATCTTGAAAAAAGGGTTATATTCAGTTTTTTCATCATTATTCGGTTCCCCGTTGAGATACGAAAATTTTATAAAAAGTTTTTTGTTGCTCTTTGTACGATCTACAGTTAAGGTTTACACATTTTTCACGTATCGATCACCGTTATCGAAATATCGATCCAAAAAGCCATAAATTTGGGGAGAAAAAAATGTTTTTAGCTATTTCCTTCTTTCTCGTGAAAGATATCGAAAAATGTCTGTAATGAAAATTGGTAAGCGTGTTCAGACCTACAAATTCGTTTTTTTATTTTTTATTTTCGATAAGAATTACGACCTCTAGCGCAGCGCAAAGTCAGTAAGACTGTGCCCGGTTTTGATTTAGCCACTCGCACGGTTGTATCCATACGTCAAAATGGATGAATGGTTGTTCAAGCAATTATTGCAATACAAAATAAATTAATAAACCAGCCAAATCATAAATCAAACACATGAAAATTATTGATCAAATAATTTTTATGCAGCAAAAAACAATAATTACAGGTGGTAATTTTTTTCACATGTTTTTCGCCGTTTCGATGGTCCTGGCTGTAGAAGTTCTTCCTCGGTAGACTCTTCGAGTCGTGAAAACTCTTGAATCGCAGTAAATGATGCTGGGACGGTTGAAAAAATATAATCATCATCATCGTGATCGTCGTTGAATAAAATCTCGACTCTGGCGACATTGTTGCATGTCTGTCCACTACAGTGCAGGCAAATAACGGAGCAACTAATTCCTGCTTTCCTGCACCCACAAGCAGCCCCACACTTTCCTTTACATTTGCACGAAATGAGTTTTAAAAGTTCAGGTGGAGCGGGTGCGGCTGTGGTGCAAATTGGTTCAAGCCCGTAATTCGTCTGTCGCCAACCCCATTCCTGAGGATCTTTGAAAACTCCGAGCCACGTTTGTACCTGTAGATATGTCCGGAAAACGTGTTGGCGGACTGCGCTTTCCGTTGGTGGGAGTAGTGAAAGATTATATTTGTCTTATTTGTCGTCATTGATTTTTCAAAGCGGTGGAATCGCAAACTATCCATCGTTGTATCCTCTTTACGACCACCATAGAGAGCGATAAGGAATAGTTTTCCCGCGCAAGCTAGCATCTCCGGATCGACCTTTTCTTGCTTGAATAGTTTTACCGATGACCGGAGGTTCGGGTTCTTCTCGAGGGTGCTGATGAATTTCGACTTTCCAATATTATAAAAAGACGACGTGGTGTCACAACCGCTGAAAACATGGATGAAAAGAATGTTCTCAAGAACAGACTTATCATGCTTGAAACTATTCGGAGAGTATAGTTTTGCCGGTGTTTTGCCTTTAGCTGGTTTGCGAAAAAAATTTTTTTTTGTCCTGTGCAAGTCCGGAAATTAAAACCAAGAGAAACGAATTTGTAGGTCTGAACACGCTCAACAATTTTTTTTATGGACATTTTTCGATATATTTCACGAGAAAGAAGGAAATAGCTAAAAATAAATTTTTCTCCCCAAATTGCGGCTTTTTGGATCGATATTTCGATAACGGTGATCGATACGTGAAAAATGCGTAGACCTTAATTGTAGATCGTACAAAGAGCAACAAAAAACTTTTAATAAAATTTTCGTATCTCAACGGGGAACCGAATTATGATGAAAAAACTGAATATAACCCTTTTTTCAAGATGGCGGAAAACCCACCAGGTTATTTTGGTCGACAATTTGAACTTAAGCTTTTCTAGCCCCTCCGCACGTAATATCCAAAATTTGGCTTTCTCGGTTCATTTGCATTTCCAAATGTATATAATGACTGGACTATAACGTATAAATTGAATGTCAATGAATATTCTTTGGTAATCATGATACTCGTGTTATCTTATTAATTAGTTCAAATTAAATACCTCAAATTATAGCTTAATTTGAGGTAAGTAGGTCAACAAATATTCATTGGTAATATTTTAACCCAGTAGTTTAAAATGTTAAAAAATATTATTTTTAATGAAGAAAAATGTCAATCACTATTTAATATGCAAAAATGTCAACAACTAAATAAGTTAAATTGTTACTGAATATTCTTTGGTAGTTATGAACAATTATGATTTCTTAGTATTTATTTTAAGTTTTTACATGTCAATATAATTTTAATATAAAGATTTAGGTAAACATGTCAAGACACTTATCATTTGCCATTAAATATTCATTGACTGAATAATAACATTTTCCTTACATTGATCCATTTCAACAATTTCCAATAACACTTTTGGCAGCTTATTGTAAAGGCTAGGGGCCATACACAAGAATCTCTTAATCATAAAGTCTGTCTTGTAAGCCGGCATGCTCAAAGTTAAATTACGTCTTTTGCTGTGTAAATTTGTAAATAGATGTCTTTTTCCTGACAAACAATACTACCATACTACTTCCAAAATGTATATGCACGGTAGTGTTAAAACATTTTACTGCGAGAAATAGGGTCTAAACTATCCATTGGTTTCAAATGGCATATAGATCGAATACATATTTCATTTTAATTTTCAAAATATATTTTTCAGCCGCTCCCTCCATTGGCTGATGGTTTGGCCACTGACAAAACTCCCACAAACAGTCGAATTTATAAAAGATTTTCTAATTTTATAAATGTGAAAGTTTGTGAGAGTATATGTGTGGATTTGTAGATGTCCAGATTGATGTTTTCACTATTTCACTCTGCTGAATGGATCTGGCTGAAATTCAGTACAAGGTTAGATTATAACTAAAAGCCAATGGGCAGATCACTTCATACACCGCATTGAAATCACATACAGAATAGAATTGAATTGAACGGTATGGAACGGAATGGACCAGAATGGAGCAGAATGGAAATGGAACAGTATGGAACAGAGTGGAACAGAATGGAATAAAATGGAAAGAATATAAATATGATTTTTTGTACACCAATAAATATTGACATTAATAAGAAATACAAGTCATGAATTGTACGATGAGCGGTCTTATTGCTAAGTGCTATTTCTACCAGGCAACTTTTGGCAGATTTAAGAGTTTACATATTAGCCCAAGATTTCAAACTTCTCTAACCTTAAGGGGCTGGTCTTAGAAAATGACAAAAAGAGATACAAATGAAATAATTTTTTCTCGGCACAATTAGATGAAAAATCATAGTCAAAAATAGATTCTTAATCTACAAGATGTATACACATCTTGTAGATTAAGAATCTATTTTTAATATAAATTTATTACCGAATATAAATTTCTTAAATAGGTAAATTGTATATTAATTAAACAGAATGTGTAAAACGATCATAAAATCAGCCCCAGATTTTCTGATAAATGTATTTTATGACTTCAATTTTATCGACGGGAATAAAAAACACCCCAATAATTTGCTTTCTTTTTATTTTGAATTAGTAGGTTACTTATTATATCTAAAATAAACTTAATTATTTAGAAAACAAAAAACCCGACGGCCAAGTAAACATACAACTGAAAAGCAAAAAACAAGCTCTACATTTCTTTTGTAATTATCTTTAGCTACTTACTGTTTTACTTTGTCAGCAACATTTGCAGGCGAGAAGAAGCTATGTCAAGCGAGTGGTGGTTTACAAAGTAGCTACATGTTCCCATAGCTTGTTTTTTGCTTTTCAGTTGTATGTTTACTTGGCAATCGGGTTTTTGTATTCTAAATAATTAAGTTTATTTAAAACTTTTTAGTTATGTTAGTAGTGGAGTTATAATTTTCGTTTAGTGTACCTACTTATTATATTTTAGGTCATATTTCCGGTGCTACTCAGCCGATTACAATCAAACAAATGTAAGAATTAAAGTCTGACCAAGGCCTTATAAACACATAATACCGCATCAAAATCGGTTCAGTAGTTTTGCGTTCATCGCAGTCAAATATTTATATCGCCAAAAGTCTGCCATTTCGATTTTCCGTGAATTTTATTATACCTGGTGTCACTCACACAATCACGACGAATCGAATGACACCTTGTATTTCAAAATCTGTCAAGCCGTTGAGGCTGTAGAGCGTGCAAGAAAAAAAATCAACGTTTTCATTTTGGCGCCAAAATCCAGCAATTTTGATTTTTTTGAAATTTTAATGTACCTGGTGTCACTCACACAATCACGACAAATCAAATGACACCTCGCATTTCAAAATCCGTCAAGCCATTCAGACTGTAGAACGTGACAAAGAATCGGACATACATACATATATGGTCTCGAAAAACATTACCCTCCAATCTTCGGCAGTCCGGGTAATAAGCTATAAATTACTACTTTAAATATTTCTTTGTTTGAAGAAAAGTGGAGAAAAAGCTGGGATAGTCAATTGTGGGAGTCTACAAAGTGCGCGCCGGAAAGAGCACACGCAAGTACGGCGCGTAACTCCCGACGATTCGGTCTTCATAGCCAAGAGACTGGTAAGACCATGGGTTGGTGGAGGGGACTATACCTGATCCGTTCAGTCGTTAGAACGTGAAACAGTATCAATCATCCACACATCCATAGATCTCATACACACTTACGAACTTTCGCATTTATAATACACTCGAGAGCAATGAATCCGGGTCACTTAAAGAATGTTAAAAATCTCGGAAACTAAAAATGATAGGTTAATGCAATAAATTGTATTTAATAGACAATGTAATACTCCTTAAATGAAAGTAAAAAAAATATGAGTCACCATACATTTTATTAACACAAAATGACATAAAGAAAAAACTGCTGATCTCTCCTTAAAACAAAAATAGGAAACATGAAATTTTTGAACTTTATTACGATTTTCTTGAATTTTAATACTTCGTATTGCCTCCTCGTGCTTCCATTACTGCGTTTACGCGGTTTGGCATGCTGTACACCAAGTTCCTTATACGATTCTGGGGAATATTCTCCCATTCCTCTGTGAGAGCAATTTTGAGCTCACGAAGCGTGATTGGGGGAGGGTTTCGTTGTTTTACGCATCTGCCTAGCTCGTCCCAAGCATGCTCGATCGGGTTGATATCCGGGCTGCGCGCTGGCCACTCCATACGAGTAATGTTCATCTCTTGAAGGTAGTCATTCACAATCCTACCTGTATGAGGTCGGGCATTGTCATGCATAAATATAGCATCCTCACCTAAATTGACCATAAATGGACCAACGTGATCATTGAGGATTTCTTCCACATATCTTACGCTAGTTAAAGAGCCGTTTTCTATGATCACCAGCTCTGTGCGACTTTCAGAAGAAATTCCGGCCCACACAAGTACAGACCCACCACCGTAGGCTACTTTTTCTTCGATGCATGCTTGCTTGAATCTTTCCCCTGGTCTTCGATACACTCTGTGTCTTCCATCGTGCTTGTAGAGCATAAATTTTGATTCGTCGGAGAACATAACTTTTGACTAATCTTCAATACTCCAATTTACGTGGCTCTGGGCATACCTTAGTCTCGAAATACGATGCCCACGCTCCAGTTTAGGGCCGTTTGCAGGTCTAAGGGGTTTTAAGTTAGATTCAGCAAGCCGACGTCTTACTGTCCATGCACTTGGGTTACTTCCTCCGAGGCGTCGAAACTGATTGGTGAGTTCAGTTCCTGTGAGAAAGCGATTTCGAAGCATGGTGTTCACCAAGTATCGGTCTTCTCGTGCTGTGGTACACCTGGTTCTGCCCGTTCCTGGTCTGCGTAGGTTAGAACCAGTTTCTTCGTAACGTCGGAGAACTCTTTGTACTGTTGACAGCGACACACCGACAGTCCTGGCTGTATCGCGCTGACTCCGGCCGGTTTCCAGCATTGTAAGTATTCTGGTGCATTCTTCAGGCGTAAGCGACATAATTTCAGCTTGATTAATGAATATAGAGCACTATCAACATGGTTTATGTACCCACATAAATGACAGATTACAAACAAAAGCAACACCAAATGCTGTAATTTCGTAGTTCCATCTTCGAAAGTGGCCCTTTTTCAAATTTGATTTTTTTATGATATAACTTTACAATAACTAAGAAGTTTTAATACCTTCATTTAAGGAGTATTACATTGTCTATTAAATACAATTTATTGCATTAACCTAGCATTTTTAGTTTCCGAGATTTTTAGGATTCTTTAAGTGACCCGGATTCATTGCTCTCGAGTGTATTACTAAGATAATTCTCCAATAATTCTAACAAGAAATATGAACCTGTATTTTTAACGGAGAACGGACGACTGCGTACCAAATCGAACAGTTTCTACTAGAGTGGCTATTTATTGACGATAGAAATACGTCGGAATTTCACTTGCTATTTATAGGATTGGTGGCCATTGAAGACAATTCGTAAACTTGAATGGGCTCGATCTGAATAGAGAAAGATATCTACGACAAATGGACAAGGAACAGTTGCAATAAGTAGAAAATCTATGTATACTTTTTTTTAACGTGAGGGAAAATCCATCATGGATGCTATTCCGGACTCCTACCGACTAAAAAAACCTCACATAACAGCCCATGGTTGGGAGCCCCGGGTAATCCCTCGGAAGGATGTCCCAGGACTCCCAACAGACCTACGGCTACCACTGCGGCCTCGTCTAGGGGTGGAATCTATGTATACTTAGAGTACACATACACTAACGTTCACCACTTATTACTTGGGACAAAAATATAACGTAAAAAAGGTCTTTTTTTTTACGTGTGAAAAATCATCGTGGATGCTATCTGACTCTTACCAATTAAAAAGCAAGCTCTCGGAATCCCCAGGATTCCTAACAAACTTTAGCTACCACTGCAAGGTGGCCCTTGGGGATTCAGGTGCTTTGGAGAGTTGTTCTAGTGTTATCCCGCTTCTTAGGGCGTCAGGCGTGCGTGAATCTTTCGCGTCACGCTGTCGTCTTGGGCCTGTTTCTGTAAAGACAGTGAGCAGCCCCCTTACCGTCCTCAGGCCCCCGGTCATGGAGACCGATAGTCTTGGGCAAACACCCCCTTGGTTTCTCAAGTCGCACCTTCCAGGTCTCCACGGTCTCCTGGTGAAGCTGAGACCACCGAGCCTCGATTTCTCAACCACGCTCCAGCGTATCCTTGCGCTATTTAAACAATGACGCAAGCGCCTTCGCTTCCAGGTTCCATCAAGTAATAACCGTGGTCTGTTACCCATAACGCATGCAGGTTATTCCTAGCTAACTTTGATCAGATAGCATTGTGTGAAAAATTTTTGTGAATATTTATTTATTCAAAAAAGTGCAGATATGGCTATTTATGTAGTTTTTTGTAGTGTCATAGTTAATTTAGGGTCACGTAATTTAATTTTTAATAATTGTGAGCAATAAAGATCTTGGTCAGACTTAAAATCTTACGTTGGTATCATCACAATCGATTTATTAGAAGCGGATTTATGAACAAAATAGAATAATCAAGGGTCGATTTCTGCGCGATCATTATTCTTTACATCGCGATATCATCCACCCGGGAGGAGCCGCGGGTGTCGGCTAGTTGGTGTGGTAAGGGTGGTGAAAATTGGGAGAGATCCGCGTCAGACCATCACTGTCAAACAGACCAGCAGCAGACTATCACTATAAACCAAAAAGAAAAAAAATCTGTACATTTTTTTATACTACTTAGGTGGTAGACTAGCTTACGGCAGACCGGATTTTTGGTTACCGTAACCTATGGAGGTTTGCAACACCGGGCGTAGGTTACTTAATAGATATTACCTGCCGATAGTCTTACCTACCTAACAGTAGACAACAAACCGACCACAATCTACTTAATGTACCTATACTATTTTTTAAACAGTGCCAGAAAACCATTAGCTTTCCATTAGCTCGGAGATAGATAGGTAATCAAATTGCTTACCAACGTTTGATGAAAGGTCCCTTGGGTAACGTAAAAATTGGGTTCAAATACGACCTCTCAGTCTAAAATCAATTATCAACCTTGCTACTATAATTCGACTACATTAGTCGAATCATCGTAACTACCTACCGAGGCAAAAAGATAAGTATACGTACCGTGCCATTTATTATTGGCATTTTATTGTGTTAGCTAATAACTTTTTAGTTGGTGGTATAGAAATTCTAAATTCAAAATTAAATTCAAGGTCGTTGCTCAATAAGTTTGCCGGTACGTATACCTATATTATCTAGCTATCTAAACTAAAAAGATTAGCCAAGTTCTGTTTTTTAACGTGTGGGAATCCATAAGGATGTCATGTCAGACTCAAACCACAAGCACTGGTTGCGGCTGTCCGGATAAACGCAAAGCAAAAAAGTTTTCAAAGTTCAAACATCAAACATTTTAACTTCATAAAAGTTTTCTTTTTCATTCAGGAGGAAAAGTACGAGTTTAGTAAACAATTCTTTCAGATGAAATCATTAAATTCGCCATTTAACAATTGTTTACAAAACTTTCTTTTACGTGAAGTACTTAAGTGGCTAAGTTCACTGTTCTTATAGCAGCCATTGCTCGATGCTATCGCCGGCAGAAGCCTGACAAATGCCAAAATCTCGTAAACTTATTTAACTAAAAATATAAGTGACATTCGCAACAATCTACGGTGTTTTTTCAATATTTCTCTACAATAACAAAACGAAAAAAAATTCAATCATAAATTTAATATTTGAATGAACCACCGACACCAGTCACGATGGAAACATACGTACACCTAAACAGCACCGAGCCGCCCCAACTTTTGGTCACGTTGGAAGTTCGTGAAAACATATAAACTTTTTTTTTAAGTATATTAAATTCGCTACAAGTTGGAGTGATAGAGGATATAATGTTGAACTTACCTGACGATCACGGTGTCTCCATTTAGTTAACAGGTGGCGTTCGCAACAAGTCAAGTTTCGCGTTCCACAGGTCGCGGGCGTGCGACAGCGGCAGCGGTTCTGATGCGAACGCGAATCAGTCAGTTTACACGCAAGCGCACGAGGTTACGTGATTCCCCTCCCATCGATTTTCAATGCTTTGCCTTAGGTGCGGTATTTACTAATGCAGAGAATTGCCTCGGATTCCCCTTCATAACACTTTTCCCTAATGCAGAAGAACCGCTATCCCAAAGCGCACGACGCCCCGAGCCCACAACCCGGAGGGTACTCGCACTCGCGCCGCAACGCTTCTATTTACTAGCGCCCCCGGCGACCACCCGCCGACCCACTCCAATTACAAAACTAAATAAACTTTTAACCAAAATATTTTTTAATAAATTTCGTATTAAATCCAGTTGTCTAACTATGCAAACCTAATAAATCGATGATTTGTTAATTAATTTGCGAATATTTAAAAATAAACTTACCTAAAGAGCAGTGTGCCGTAATTATATTTCTGTATCAAGCAGTCATGCTGTCTAAAATAAATAAACATGCAGGCGAAAGATAAGTTGTTGAAATATATTTCATGTGGTAGCGAATGAACTCCGGCCTAAGCACCGATTGCACCCCTCTTGAGAAAGACTACCTGTTAGCTTTGTGTTTATGACGTCTTCCCATGTGTCTTCAACGAAAAAGTGTTGGAGAAATCACGCGACGAAAGTTCTCAGAAACCAAGCAATATGCCATTAATTTATTGTACATCACTTTTATACTTTATCAAATTCCCATACTTCATTATTTTTAGTTTTAGCCTAATCAAAAATGTTACCTAAACTTGTGCCTTTCACTGGTAGAAATACCTTTATTCTTCATAAGAATTATCGGTGTTACTACTAGTTAAACTAGCATTCAGTAAACTTCGTCGAGTTTTCAATTCGCCTATACCACAAAAGTCGAAAGTCTACAACCAGTGGGTTCTGCCAGATGACATAAAGCGAGCGGAGCAGTAATAACATTTAGTATTACTGCTCCGCTCCCATGGCAGTAACATGATAACTGATAACTGTTACTTCAAAGGCTTTCTATTTGTGAAAGAATTTTATAAATCGGACGTTTAGTTTCTGAGTTTATTTACTACAAAGAGGCTTTTTAATGACCTATTACCGCCTTAAAAGTACGCTTTACAAACGAATTTACACAAAACCCACACACGATATAAAATGCAAACTTCATACGAAAACAAGTTGGTTGAAGTTGAAAATTTCACCGCGTACACGTGCCCTGTTTTTGCTCCCATTGTGTACCAATACAAAGTTTTCATAAAGTTGTCCTTACATTTCAAACTGTGATGTGGAGCTGGCTATGAGCATCGTGTGTTTTTATAAATAAATGCGCGAGGTAAATTTCCGGTACATATTTGGGGCAAAGTTTGTAGCAAAGCATAACACTACAGTATTTCGTTCTTCAAAATCGTCTTACAAGGTTTTTGAAGAGTCGATAATGTCATTGTAACACATCTGGTATTGCCAAAATCAATCAAAATACCAAGTAGTCAAAATCAATAAATCGAATCAAAAGGCGGCAGTGACCTATTTCGATCATGTAGTAGTCTTGTATTCTTAGTTGTATAGATTGAAAAAAAGTTCAGCGAAACCAGAGTCGATCTCTAGTGATGAATTTGACATGTTAATATCAATCCTACCAATCCTGAGACTGTTCTAATAAGCTCAAACATGGTATAGATCCTACATTTTTTTGAGGAGTTGGGGTATATCGCAGTCTACTTGATCCATCAGTCAGTTCCATGTTATTATGTCGTGATTCCATTAAAGTAACAGTAAACCACATTAACGATAAATTGGACACGTGAATTTTAAAGAAATTCCTTCATTATTCAAGAAGTTTGCTGATGATCTTCATAATTTATAGCTACATATCCATCATGGTCAGATCGGCTTTCTAACAAACAAACTGGATCAAAATTGGTTCATCCGTTGGGCCGCTACGATGCTACATATAGATCGATACATAATACACACACATATATAAAAACATGTAGGAACATAATGAAAAAACATACAGAAAAAAACACACAGAAACTCACGTTAAACTTATAACACCCCTTGTTTTCGTCGAAGGTCAAAAAGCATTACCTTTAGGTATGTCACATGTTAACGTCAAAACCTACTTTGTGCTCAATAGAATCATAGATAATAATATAATAGTAGTCTTGTAAGTAAGTCAAAAATATACTCACAAAAACCTATTCAAGTAATAAAAGCTCACCGTCTAAAATAATTGCCAATATTTGTCAATGTCAATACCGTATTTATTTTGACGTACACACGGGGGAAAAATGCTATTTCATACTTTTTTGTTGACCGGCGTGTGAAACGCGATGGTTTAAAAGTTAGCAGAAGTGAATAACTACAGAAATGACTATGACTAGACCTACTATGTCCCTAAACTCTTCGCAAAAAAAAAAGACGTGTGGCACTCGGGGACTGCCGCGGTAAAGCTATTACATAGCATTTTTTACCAACTATGCTAGTATAATTATTTCTATATAAGAATACTAGCTGATGCCCGCAGCTTCGCCTGCGTAAAATTTGTTACCGCGGGAAGTTATTCCCGGGATAAAAGGTAGCCTATGTGTTATTCCAGACTATAATGTATCTCCGTACCAAATTTCAGCCCGATCCGTTCAGCGGTTTGAGCTGAAAGTGTAACAAACATCCACACTCACAAACTTTCGCATTTACAATATTAGTAAGAAGTAAGATTTTAAGGCCTATGTTCAACAAAGTAAAGTACCAAGTGCCTACTTGACTGTTGACATTTGGGCTTTTGGAATTTTGTTTTAGAACTTTTTAAGAAGAACAATTATTTTGTAATAAATTATTTTTATGTAACTTCAACCATTTACGCAGAGGCGCAACGGATACTCTTATAACGATTAAATGTTTTCCGTTTTCGAAACATTCCTCACTGCTGCACCACTCCTATTAATCTTCGCATTATGTTATGTAGCCTATAGCCACTATCAATAAATGTACCTACTTACTATCGAACAGTTTTTGAAAGCCTACCAGTAGTTTCAGTAAGGCTTGCCTTGGTATGATGTGATTCATGGTCCCTTTGCAGCGTGTATCCAATCCAGCGCAGCAGCTACACTTCCGACGTTTGATCTGTTGGGGTCTCACTGCAGCGTTCCAATAGTCTTACGTTCGTGATGTTCTCGGGCCCATATGTACCGAGGATCCATTGGAGGCAGCGTTTGACGAAGACTTATAGCTGGTAGCTGGTGCGAAATGTCTTTACTTTAGTGACCTTCCATGTCTCGCATCCGTATAGCAGTTAGCAGTACAGTTTTAACGTTTACTTTGTTTTGAGTTTCACTCTTCGTGTCTATTTTCGCAACAGCCTACGGGGCGCAGCTGTGTAAAGGTTATTCTGGCCTTGGCGAGACTCGAAATGATGTAGGGTACTCTTCTATTCCATCAGTTTCTGACACGACACTCCCGAGGTACGTGAATTAGTGCCTCCACCTCATCTCTTGCGTCTGTCGATTTTAATTTCAGTCCAGCCATTCGCTGCCTCATCCTGCTCGTTGTCCTGCACGTTGTCCTGCAGACATGCATGACGGATGCATGTCTGCAGGACATCACATCCTGCACGTCCTGCAGACATGATGCAGACATGATGTCCTGTGCCTCAGCAGGCACAGGACATCGGCATCATTAATATCCTCCAGGATATTAGTATAGGCCCCATTCTATGCCGCGCCGATTGTTCTTTGCGGTATTCAGCATTATACCATCTATTTTCTATGGATGGTTGTAAACTATCCTGTTATCTTCATAACGATCCTCTAAGGTAGGTACAGTATGTATTTTCAAAAGAGTTTGTGAACTCTATTTTTAATTTCTTTTTCAGAATATTGATGACATTTGATTGATGTCATTTTATACACGTTACGTCTACTACATTGATACATGTAATAAAATTCTAACACGCCGGTGTTTGTATGTAAATTGTTTATACTGAGGAAAATTCTATACTGAGGAATAGTTTTAACCATTAAGCTCTATTTTGATATAGCATACAGGGCAGATTTACACGCTACTTGATGAGTATGATTAATAAATACCTCTAATTTCATAGACCTTGTGTGACGTAAACAAAGTTGCGAGGGTCAGCTAGTTAAAAGATAAAACAATAGGTTTCTTCTTTCTACTTAAAAACTATTTTTACAAATTTTATGGTAATAATAGACATTCTTTGAAATATGCATGTATGGTATTGTTGTGACTTTTATGACACGTTTAAAGTACATAGGTATGGGATAGATGGCGCTCGCGGCTACGTCAGCGTGAAATTTTCTTCCCGCTTCCCATGGGAACGTACTCCCGGGTTTGGTTATCTTTATAGCAGTATTATATATAAATTAACAAAACAAAAAATAATACTGCATTGGTGATAATAATAATAAAATGTATGTATATAGAGTACTCACTCATTTTCTTTCACTATTTTTCGTGACTTTCTACATTAATAAATGCACTTTGTTTATTTATATTTAAAACACTTTTTACACAAATTATACGAGTACAGTTCACTGTTGTACATAGATGATGAATACCTATACACCTATAGTCGAATTTTTATTTAGACGAAGTAAATTGACAGCAACTAATGTAATTGACAGCATCGAAATTGTCATTTCACATTAAGAACTCTAAATTCGACCAACACTCTTAATTCAACTTTGGTCGAGTGGTTAAGACGCGGATCGGTACGCAGAAGGCGCAAGGTCGATTCTGGGTACAAGCATCAATTTTTGGATTATTTGACATAATAATAATAATATATAACGACTGCAGAGTTCATAATTGACGTAAACAAAAAAATTATGAATTGCTAGACTAGATACACGAACGTGGCCGAAGGTAGCCGAGAGTGTGACTCGTTTTCGTGACACAATTTCTGGATTCGGTCTCCACGCAAGGCCCGCGATAGAAGCTATGCAATAGCTTAAAAACATTTAAGTCTTTATTTGGCTTCACAATCAAATCACCATGCGAGAAATAGATGTCTCGTAAGACTGTGAACAAAATAAAAGTTATTACAACTAAGAGTTAAAAACCCCCGACCCTGAGGCTTCTAATAACCCCAAACTTATGTACCTATGCCCTGTAATTTTCTGAGGAATTAGGTATATCGCAGACTAGGTACTTTATGATTCAATAGTTCTAGTAGAGCAAGAGCCAGCGGCCCCCAGGCATTCGGTAAAGTATAAAAGCTGTAAGTTTCTCAATGTATGTCCCCAACACAGATAAGAACGAACCCCGTCTACGAAACTTGGGTCGCGGTGGCTTTCGCAGGTAGTTAAGGTGTGTAAAATTGTGTGTTAAATTTGTTAAAGTATAAAACTCAGTTTTTACATATTTTACTTATAATAATCTTAAAAGTCACCTTGTCGAAAGCCAGACACTTCGTACGGTTGCAACCCTCTGCCAGACACCCTTAAAGTATATTTCATTATTACTATATTTACGGTATAGTATAAAAGCTGCAATTTATATATGTTATTTGGAGAACTATCAAATGATGTTTTCTCAATAGCCAGACAGTTTCAGTAGTTCCTTAAAAAGTTAATGTCTAATGTAGGTGCGAGCGCGAGGGATATTATGTGTCAGCGGGTGCGAGTGAAATACCGCGTTCGGTCCACTGCGACGTTTTACTGCGCATCAGCTGTCATTTATTGTGTATAATGAGAACTATTTTCTAGATTTACTATAAAAATTCACTATGTACAATAACTAAGAATCAACGAATAAATGTTTAGAAAATTCTTTTATAAAATTTTTGTCTTTAGGAATCATTAAATTAACACTCCAATAATATACTTAAATAATTATTTTAATAATAGTTATTGGAATAATATAATTAATGTAATACCTACAATAATTAATGGAAAAATATTTCGAAGATATTCTATGACTCGTGGTCGTCGATATCTTGAGTGTCCTCATCACCGCTGCTCCAATCTGTGGGTTGGTCGTTATCAATATCGTCTTCTTCGCCAGTTTCAGATTCAGTTGGGTGAAGAGCTGGATCCAAGGTTTTTTTTTATACTACTTAGGTGGCAGACAAGCTTACGGCCCACCGGAAGGTTGGTAACCGTATCCTATAGACGTTTGCGACACCAGAGGAGCTACACACGCGCTGCCGACCAGGGCGCAGGTTGTGACGACTCACAGTTGAAATTTTTTAAGCCGCCCATTAGGCCTTCAATTTGGCTTAACGACTATCATTTTACTGACAACCGGGACCAACGGCTTATCATGACTTCAGAAGCACGGAAACGCTCGTTAATAAATATCACAAATCACAAAGTGGTCCACGTGGTGGTCACCCATCCATATCCGGCCATAGTTAATGTACTGCAGTGACAGTTTACAGAACACTGAGTCCGCGGGGCCATGAGCGCTTTAATTTTACCTTATTTTGGTTGCGTACCTAAAGGATAAAAATGGGACCCTATTCATGAGACTTCGTCGTCCACCTGTCAGGAGGCAGTTTACAGTATCACAGTTTCTTAGCTGAATCTAAGAAACTGTGATATATCCTAAACACAAAAATTTTATAAAAGAATTTTCTAAACATTTATTCGTTGATTCTTAGTTATTGTTCATAGTGAATGTTCATAGTAAATCTAGAAAATAGTTCTCATTATCCTACTTCCTACTAATATTATAAATGTGAAAGTTTGTGAAGATGTTTGAATACTTGGATGTTTGTTACTCAATCACGCTCTAATGGCTGAACGGATTTGACTGAAATTTGGTACAGAGATAGCTTATAATCTGGAATAACACATAGACTTTTCATCCCGGGAAAATGTTCCCACGGGAAGCGGGAACGGGTAACGATTTTCACGCGGGCGAAGCCGCGCGCATCATCTAGTACACTATTAATGACAGCTGATGCGCAATAAAACGTCGCAGTGGACCGAACGCGGTATTTCACTCGCACCCGCTGACACGTAATATCCCTCGCGCTCGCACCTACATTAGACTTTAACTTTTAAAGGAACTACTGAAACTGTCTGGCTATTGAGAAAACATCATTTGATAGTTCTCCAAATAACATATATAAATTGCAGCTTTTATACTATACCGTAAGTATAGTAATAATGAAATATACTTTAAGGGTGTCTGGCAGAGGGTTGCAACCGTACGAAGTGTCTGGCTTTCGACAAGGTGACTTTTAGGATTATTATAAGTAAAATATGTAAAAACTGAGTTTTATACTTTAACAAATTTAACACACAATTTTACACAACTTTACTACCTGATACCTGCGAAAGCCACCGCGACCCAAGTTTCATAGACGGGGTTCGTTCTTACCTATGTTGGGGATATACATTGAGAAACTTACAGCTTTTATACTTTACCGAATGCCTGGGGGCCGCTGGCTCTTAGACCATAGGTTACACGCCTTGGAAACACTTTCAACGTAACAGTGTATCAAATTTCCGTTGAATCGGACCTGTGAATTGTAGCGAAATCCCTTGTTAGCTTTATCTATGCAGATCATCATCCTGAGTGATGATGATCTGCATAAATAGCTAAAAATCATCCCAGGCACATCAGCTTTCGAACTAAAGAATCCGTTCCAAAAGGTCCACACGGATGGACGCACACACACACACACAATACACGTCAAACTTATAACACCCCTCATTTTTAGTTGGGGGTTAAAAAGGTACTTCTTGGCATACTGGTGAAAGTAACTGACTACGAAACAAGAGGTAATGGGTTCAATTCCTGTCAACGCAATTGAATATATCAACAAAATATATAACACAATCAAACATAATAGAATGCTAAGTCTGCATCTGGGCGCCATTATTTAGAAACACATATTAGATCAGTCGAGATCAGTCTACATCCCATACTAATATTATCTTAGGCTAGACGATACGTGTGAAAATTCCCCAAAATACATTTTAAATAAGTTTCCAATCGTTTTACAGAAAAGGGAATAAAATGTAAATGAATATTCTCAGATTCACGGGAGAAAAGTAAATAAACCAATTAAGTCGAAAGCATTCAAACCGTAACTTTTGAGGCAATATTGAATTTAATAATTATTATTGAACTTCAATTTGTAAGCAAACATTTATTACGTTGGAGTAATATTTGGTGACGAATTTCTCAATAACATTTATTTCCGATTCCATATTTGTGTGGTTTTCAACTTTTGGCCTGATATTTGACATTTTCAACATCGGATTTATTTGCGATGTTATTTGATAGAAATACATTTTATACATTATTTATTGTGAAAATAATTATATCGGCTACGTGCAGGATTCGAACCAGACGCTTTTACCAACCTATGTAGCCATCAAGACATCGTTCTTACAGAAGCATGCCAAGAAGGTGGTGTCTCTCTCCACCCCTCAAAGAAGCGGTATGACACCCGAACACCCCAAGAAATGGAATAAAACCCTAGTGGACAAAGTCTGGGACACCCGACCATAGACAGATGGAGGAGCACCTTGTGGCTTTAGTTGGTAGAAGTCCGGCATAGCATCCATGAGGATATCCACACGTAAAAAAAAATTAATGAAGACCTATGTACTCGAAAGCAACTAATGTTGCCACCTAATGTGTCTTGTGACGACATTCCCGCCATCTACTGGCACTAAGATAAGTGTCAGTAGTTCTTGATGGTTAAGTTCATTAAATAATAGTTTAATAAAACTAAAAATACGCTTTTATAGAAAATCGAACGAAGAAATAGAAAATAAATTGTAATAAGTTTAAATTACAAAAATCCCCCAGGGGATTTAAACAGTACAATGTATTGCGATATTATCTATGTCAACCTAATACATAAAGGGGTGCTAGGTCGGGAAACCTCCTAGTGAGCTTGGTCCGGTTTTCTATCCCTTTGGGCTATATGCCCGGGGGGAGTGGCAACTAGACTAAGACGGTGCACCCTGGAAAACCGGTAATGGGTGCGGCGTGCTGCCCCCATTAGTCGATGTACCAATATCCCGGCAAGCTGACCCCATGGCGAGGGGGTCGCAGTTGGGTGGGCCTGCTAGGCCTACGGTGTTGCGGCGTCTCCAGCACCGCAACACACCTTGGCGGACGCCCCAGTGCTCCCGGCTTTCTGGCCGGTGGAAGCACTGGGACCGTTTTTCTGTCTTTTTAATCTATTATTTGTTGTAAGTTGAGGGTGGTGTCAAGAGCCGTAGGAACCGACGTGCATGCATGAAAAGAAAAATGAAAGTTGAAGAAGCAAGTGAGGTGTGTATGGACCGTGCCGTGTGGCGCTCGGTTCTTTCTGTCTACCCCGCAAGGGATTTGGCGTGAAGATAGTATAGTATATAGTATTTGTTTTTCATGTTTTAGTTCTTTTTTTTTTTTCATTTTTCTTTTTTTTAACGAATTATTGCATGGTCATCGGTCTATGACAAGTGTGCAGAGTTTGAATTAAATCTGATCGTTCAACGTAAGGTAAAAAGAGTCGGTTACAAACAAGCAAGCGTTATAAATATAAAATAGAAACTGCAGGTTCGAATCCTGCTTGCGAATTTAGTAAGCATAGGTACTAATTGCTTTCAGAAATTAATTCGGAAATTCTATCCTGTTACCCTGTTACAAGTTTGAAGAAGAGAACTCAATCTCGAGTTAAGTTCGCTTTTGTACAGCTTGAGATTCGACAGCTCAAAATATAAACCAACACAAGTTGAAATTTCCATTGTACTCCGAAATTTCTCCATCTAGATAATAATTTTGTTTCATTTCAAACGTCTACGTTTCTTTACCTTTAAGTATTAGGTATGAATGAAACAATGAATGTTATAATGTAATGAAAAAAATTCCAAACGAACAAGAAGTTTCCTATTTCCATTATAAAGCTTGTCATATTTGTCGTACAATAAGTCTCGTTAAACATTTTTTGTTGCCGCCTAATATTGTGCTAAAAATAAACTTTTTTTGTCTAAAATGAACCTTAGGTCCACAGACGAAATACGCACCAAAAAGCTATCCCGCTGCTCTGAAACATACCAACCTAATTAATACCAATACGTATGCACATACTAAAATACCTATATATTACAGTGCTTTAGCCCCAACCCACGTGTATGCACTCAAAAGAAGTAATTTCAAAGTTCAATATTTTACATTTAAATGAAACAGGAGCCGATAAATAAAACATGTAAAATTGCTTCTCGTTCCAAAACCATTGATCCTTTGATGTTATACTCTCCCCTTTTCAACGTGTGAACTTTCATCGAGTTGTGATTAAAGCGCGTAGTGGCTTTTTGGCGTTACGTAAAGCCATTTCCGTTACAAAATACCAATCAGATATGTGTTTCTGCAGTCCTGAAGTTAACGATTGACACCTTTCAACCCACCCCGCAAATGAAAGTGTCGTCGACTGAGTGCACATTAGATACACGACTGTCTTAAGACTGAGACTTGCTTAACTTTGAAAATAGAGTCGTTCTGAATGTCTGCGTAAAAAATGACTGTCTATTTACCTGCCTTGGACACGCACCTATAACAGTGTTGTCTGTGACACGTCTTGTTCGTAGTGGGCGTAGTTTCTTAGATGTAGTGCAGCTGTAGTCTGGCTGAAGAAAGCCTTGTCGTCAATGTGCGTTCAGTCTTATAATAATCTTTATCTACTCTGATACTATAATACAAAGATTATAAAATTGAAATCAATACTATTACGACAAACATTACGCACAGGCCAAAAAAAAAGTTTTATTACGATACAGGTCTTGTATGGACACCTATATCATAATAAAACTTTTTAATCATTACGATACACCATAAACAATCTCCAGCTGAAAAAAAGTTTGAACCTCTACTTTAAAAAAAAATTGTGTCTCCAGAGTAGCGAAAAATCCTAAATCTATGGTCTCCGCAGCCTAAAAAAAAAAGAAACACGCCTTGGCGCCAACATTTTACATTTAAATTAAACAAAGTTTGGTTTTGTTTGTAAAATAAATTAGTTTTTGTGTAAAAACATGTCTTAAAGCGAGGATGGTGGTAATTGTACACCACCAGACATTCTGGAAACTGCGTCAAACATGACCATGAACCTGTTACCGGCGAAATCAAGGAGCAACTATATATCACAACAAAATGAAATCAGGTATTATAGTATGAGAGTAGATAAAGTAGTGTATGACACTGTACATAACTTGGTCTTATAACACTCGTGTGATACTATAAAAAAACTCGCCTACGGCTCGTTTTTTTAAAACACACTCGTGTTATAAGAACCCTCATTATGCAACAGTGTCATAAACTACTATTATTGCATTTCTTGTCTATATCATATTCAGATCTTTGGCTAGTAAAGATTCCACGCATACCACCCAAATAGCTTCCAGGGATACCTTGACAAATTGAATTCAAATCTGTTGAAAAATATAAACTTCTCCGTTTTGCCTACTTTCTCTAGCAGAAAGCAGTCTCGATTATTGAAATGTCGGTATGACCGTCCGATGGGGTGGGTAGAGACATACCGTCACCACCCACCCCTTCGGACGATGTGTCGAGTTCCTCATCGAATAAAAGTGCAAACGTCTTATGTATGTTTTTTCTTTTATTCTTCTTTTTTAATCAACTGCGTACTTCATCCAAATTTGAAATATGTACTCAGTATGTTTATCGATTGTCTCTAGATCTTAGAAACAATCACAGTTCCTGTGAAAAGTCTTACCTATACACCTTCGAATAAGGTATAAGGATTATTATTATATTTATCGAAAACGCACAAAGTCTTAGACAACTATTTTCTAGATCATCAAATATTTGTTTCCACCCGGAATTCGAACCCTAGAGCGAAAGGAATGTAGGTCGCATTCTCGCATAAGCTACGCATTCTAAGCGTACCGAAATAAACATCGTTTTTCATAAAAATGCTTACCTAATATGCACAAATAAAAATCCGACCAAGTGCGACGCAGGGTTCTCTGCCAAAACAAGAAAGCCGTGAGATCGTTCTCACCAGACTGCCCCTCTTTAACGTTTTTTGTGAAAGTGAAAGTTCAATCCGATTGAGGTTATCATTTTTGTTTTATTTCAAACTTTGAACAGATGATCCACGTGACCTAGTGACGTAGTTTAATACAACAGAGTCATAGACTACAGATA
The DNA here is from genome assembly GCA_933228765.1 of Miltochrista miniata. Lineage (NCBI taxonomy): Eukaryota > Metazoa > Arthropoda > Insecta > Lepidoptera > Erebidae > Miltochrista > Miltochrista miniata. The sequence continues at coordinate 32,303,411 of OW121747.1, read as the reverse complement.
AAGCATAAGCCCCTCTGCACTCTATTTTATAGAGAGGGGCTAAAACGACAAAATATCACGTTTTTTGTATGGAAACCTTTAATCTGTGAAAATTTACCTCTCCAGCTGTCACTGTTCCTGAAATACAGCCTCGTGTCGAACAGAACTAGCTATCACGGTTCCCGAGATACAGCCTCATGACGGACAGGCAAACAGACAACGGACAGCAAAGTCTCATGAATAGGTTCCCGTTTTAACTCTTTATGTACGGATCCCTAAAATTGGACTGCGAAATCTCATGAAAAGGGTCCCGTGCTTACATTTTAGTTAAGGAACGCTCAAAAAGGTTCTTATTTAAATAAAGTGTTCAACCTATTAGCCCCACTATTCAAATATTACGTTACGTATACTCCGTATGTATAGAGCAACACGGTCAGTACACAAATTCTATGGGTTCCGTACAAGAATGTGTGCAGAATGGTGTAAAAAGGTACCTCATATTTATACGGGTTTTAGATTGAAGCAATTTTATGTATTGTAGGTTGATACGGGTATTTGCTGAGAGGGTAAATGTCACATCTACACGTTATAGAATTTTTTCATTTGTGTGAAACTCCCACGGGATTTTCCGTTTTGCCTCTTCGGTACTCAACCTTTTATAGTTTAGTATATTTCTTACTAATAGTATAAATGCGAAAGTTTGTAAGTGCAGATTTTTTTTTTTTTTTATACTACTTAGGTGGCAAACAAGCTTACGGCCCACCGCAAGGTTGGTAACCGTAGCCTATAGACGTTTGCAACACCAGAGGCGCTACACACGCGCTGCCGACCCGGGCGCAGGTTGTGACGACCCACAGTTGAAATTTTTCAAGCCGCCCGTAAGGCCTTCAACTTGGCTTAACGACTGTCATTTTACTGACAACCGGGACCAACGGCTTATCGTGCCTTCCGAAGCACGGAAACGCTCGTAAATAAATGTCACAAAGTGGTCCACGTGGTGGTCACACATCCATATCCGGCCATAGTAAATGTTGCTTACTGCAGTGATCGTTTACAGAACACAGAGTCCGCGGGGCCACGAGCGCTTCATAAGATGTGTAAATGCCTGTATGTTTGTTACTTTTTCTACCTCTGATAGCTAAGCGGATCTGGCTGAAATTATGAACGAGAATAGATTATAGTCTGGAATAACACATAAGTATAATACTTTGTATCCTGGCAATAAGTTCCCATGGGAAGCGGTAAGGGGATCAAATTCTGCATGGAGCTATTGTAATATTTCCTTTTTGTCAATAAAAAATCTTATCTATCTAGCTGCAGGCGCTTTCTACTAGTAGTAGACATCGTTCATTTTTTTCAATAAAATATTGACACGTTTGAGACAAAACAATGATTACAACTGAATACAGAACTTGAATGTTGCCAATGGTTGTGGAAGTCAGGTGGCCGTTGCTTCTTGTAAAATCTCGAAGTTTAGTCGCATCGCAGTTAGACTGAAAACCCCCCAACTAGGTTGGGAAAGGCTCGGAGGATGATGATGACGAAGGTTTTTTTTCCCTTTTTTTTGGACGCCGAAGGCTGTTTCGCGGTGTCATTCCGACTCATCCACGTTGCGAGAGCAGCTGGAACGGTGTGTGGGACGACTTAAATAGTCGTAGTCACGAGTAGTCAACGATTAGTCAGTCACCTGGTCCCGAAATGTCGGGAGGTTTCTTTTTTATACCACTAAATTTGCAGACAAGTATACGGCCCACCAGTTATACTGGTGGTCACCATAGCCTATGGACGTTTGCAACACCAGGTACACTCGCTCCATCCTTTAAAAACCTTCTAAGACCCTTTTTGAAAACCGAGGCAGGGAGATCATTCCACAATATAAGCGTGCACGGGTGAAATCCTCTATCGAATCTAACCGTGCTCGAACGCTCCGGATGCTAAGTGTAAGGATAAACACTCTGTCTGTGGCGTGCGTTGAGCAAAGTAGCACCGCTGCACTGCAGCGCCAAGACCTAGTTGCGGGCATGGGCTTGGACATTCTCACACAGGAGACCACAGTGACGGCCATGGTCTTCAGAAGAAGTAAGTGCCTCTGCGTCTTTTTGCGAGTACGGTGTACTCGCAAAGACTCTCCCCACCCCCCACCCCCCACCCCCCCGAGTTTCGCGATTGGAGGCAGGGCACCCCACTCAGGTCTACCGAACTCCATGACTGAGGGTCTGAGATCAATGTGGGTCGTATGCTTTGAAGGGCACCGTGTGATTTTAATCTCCATAAGGATTTCCACAGGGTCTTGGGGCATCCTTCCGAGGGCTTACCAGGGGCTCCCAACCATAGACTGTTAGGCAATACGTGAGGTTTTTTAGTCGGTAGGAGTCTGGCATAGCATCCATGATGGATTTTCCCTCACGTTAAAAAAAAGGATTTCTACAGGTAAAAATACAAACGCCATAGTATAATCCTGTTCAATTTTTTATCTAAAAATATTGAAAAGTTTTATATAAAGCTGATACAACAGAATACCTTCAATCAATCAAAAGGCAATCAGGGCAAATTGGCCGTGAATAAATTTGTATATTCTGTTAAATGAGTGCTTTAATTTGTAGATCTTTTCGTGCAAATTGTTATGAAATGGTATTAAATTACCATCAAAGTTTAACTTGGTACAAATTGTTTGTTCAAGCAGTTCAAAGAGTGCCATCAACGATGGAATTTCTATCAAGATATTTGCCTCTCGACAATTAATGAAATTCTTATGGTTGGAATGTTGACACGCTTCTAATTAACTCATTTCATAAGATTAATTACTAGCCTTTGTCCATGGGTTTAATCGCGTTAAGATCAATTTTCTCCCAAAGTTTCATTTTCCAAAACTAGTAGCCTAAATAGTCTTCACGGTCCAATCTATCTCTATTTCAATGTTACATTATAATTTAATATATTCTATCTAATACATTATTGACACACACGCTTGCACTTATATTCCACAATTTAGTTTACTTTAACACCACCTGACATTCTCAACAAGTTCTATCAAGTGTTGATAATCGAGAGTCTAAATGATATTCAAACTAATCACAAGAAATCATATGTTATCTCTATAATCAAATAAGAATGATCATATTAGGGCTATATTGTTAAATGGGCTATTACAATCCTTTGACAAATCCATTTTACCTTTATTAATCACTCACATCCGACCATGTGGTGTCGGCATAGCGTACAAAGGTCACTATCCCAATTTATCCAGTGGATGACAAAGGCTACTACGGCTGAGCGCACATTGTCGACAAGACTGTCTCCAGGCAGACTACCGCTTTACTGGACTAATGAAAATGAAAGAGACGTCTCACAGACAAAACTGTTTTACGGTACAAGCCCACATCCAGTAATCGGCAGTCAACTTTTACGCCGATATTTGGACCGATTTTCATGTAAAGCAAGAGTCTGGATTTTATTAGTTTGAAGTTGATTTTATAACAGTTTTTTTTTATTTATAAGAAAGACAATAGTTAGTAAAGTCTTCATTTACTCCAACCACTTTTTTCGTAATGATTTAACTTATTTTGTAATTTATTTATTAGCATTTTAGTTTACTTAAAAACTGACGAAAACCGTCTATTTCTTATTTTGTACGCAGAAATGTAGATATGTTGGTATCTTTCAACCGATTAGTGTCAGGTGCGCTTAATTTCTATCAACAAAAAAGTGGTAATTGCATTGGACCACGCGTTAAGAAAATATAACTGAAAACCCATTTTGACTTTCACCCTTCTCCCTCAAAGGAACCACGTAGAATATCGTGATTAAAAGTATCCTCAAACCTTCCTCGGATTATAAGCTCTGTGATGCTAAGTATCATTAAAATTGATTTAGTAGTATCGGCGTGATACTAAAGTCAGACAGGCAAAAAATAAGAAATTATCTTTTCTGATCCAGTAGGTACATATCGATTTTAAACTGCTACAGATTTTCGACCCTCTACACGCAGTACCTACACGTAGCAATTACTATTTTTAATCTGTGTCTCTACAGTATTATTATAAGCATAGATAGAAAAATGTCTGCCATATGTTTATTCTCAACATGGTAGTATTGATCTGTATTCGTTGGCAAGTAAATTTTTTCAATAAATTATAACCGCAGCGTATAATTTGCAAGATGGCATTCGCACATGCATTATGACATTATGTTTGCAACATTTTTGAATATGAATACAAGATACTACAGGCACAGTGGACAAAGATTTTGTTGGTAGTCTAAGTCCTTCCGAGGGCGGACCCGGGTCTCTGTGCCCTAGGCAGATGGTAGGCAATCATGTGGATTTAGTCAGAGGATTTCTATATGTAAAGAACAATAGAAAAGCCCATCACACTTTGCGTCCGGAGCGCTCGAGCTTGGTAAGATTCGATAGGGGCTTTCCCCTGCGCTTTCTTAGATTGTGGAATGATCTCGGTTATCGCTTACAGTATGGGGTTCTTTAAAAGGGATATTAGAAGGTTTTTACAAGGTCGGCAGCGCAAGTTCAGCGCCTCTGGTATTGCAAACGTCCATAGGCTGTGGTGACCATCAGTACATCGGGTGGGCCGTATGCTTGACTCTACCACCTATGTGGTATATAAAAAAAAAGAAAAGTGACCTAAGTTGCTGCCTGCTTTGATAAGTTCTTTAGGAATCAAATTTAATCAAATTTGAATAAAACAAAATTCAATCGTCGGAATCAAATTTGTTCATGTAAACGTTTTTTTACGTGTGATAGTCCTCATGGATGCCATGACTCCTACCGGAATAATCCACACGGTGCTCTACAATAAGCCTAAAATTGTGTGCTGTATAAAACTACAATAAATAAAATAAATAAATAAATATTTGTGGACATTTTCACACAACATCATCTAGCCCAAATTAAGCTAATATAAGCTTGTGCTATGGGACTCTAGACGAGAGAGACGACTGGAAGACATACTTATATATATCTAAATACATACATATTATACATAGAAAACACCCAAACTCCGAAACAAACATTGGTGGATCACACAAATATTTGAACCGACCCGGGAATCGAACCCAGGACCTCAAGCGTGGCAGGCATTTACACTACCAACTGCGCCACCGAGGCAGTCAATAAATATAATTGCGGTACTTTTGGATGAAGGTCAATCAATCAATCAAATCAGCCTATGGCAGTTCAATGCTGGACTTAGGCCTCTCCATATTTACACCATCAAACATGATCCTTGATATAGGTCCCACCACACACAAAACATCGGGGGTCTAAACCGTACTTAATCTGTATGTGATTTACAAGTTATTTGTAATGATATTTATTTTATACTAGTATACACAAATTTATTCAATAAAATATTAGACAAATGTTAAAATAAATTAATAACTATTTACAATATGAATAAATAAAACTAAACTAAATCTAAATAGGGCCCCCGTGGCATTGTGCCCAAAAGACTGGCAGCATTCCCCCTTTGAACGGCGATGCCTATTCGTTGGGAGAAATAACTGCCAGCCCTCTTAGGTCACCAGTTGACTCCACAAGATGCTTCTTCAAAATTTTAAAAAAATTATGTATGTTGGGACCCCATGGGCCTAGGGTCTCGACACCGACTGGAATAAAATTGTACGACGAGCCGAGACCCTTATACTTAATTTTTTTTTCAAATTCTGCAGCTTCCGCTGCCGCGCTTGCTTTTTTTTGTTCTAGGAAGATGTGACGGGGCCAAAGTGTCTACACAAGTGGCATCCCAAACTAGCACCCGACCCATCTCCCACGGAATTAAGGTCATCCCATCCGGTCTCTTGCCATCGTCCCTAAAAATGCCATTTGGCTCTAAAATCAAAATCAAAATCAAAAATATATTTATTTCACACAGGCATTATACAGATGCGCTTGTAAAACGTCCAGAATATAAAACAAAAACTCTACCACCAGTTCACAACGCGACCCACCTGAGAAGAACTGGCAAGAAACTCAGCAGGTTGTTCTTTTTTTTGCTCTATTTACAATTTTAAAGAATCTAAAAACTAGGCATTTTAACAATTTTTTTGAGAATCCAGCAGAGCAGGTCATTTCCAGGCTTCCCTATCCAACAAATAATCATTGATTGTATAGTAGCCCCTGCAGTACAGCTTACTTTTAACAGATCTTTTGAACTTATTAAGGGACATACTTTTAATTTCGTCTGGAAGCCTGTTGTAAAAGCGTATACAGTTACCCATGAAAGAATTGCTGGTTTTGTGCAATCTGCTATGAAAAACAGCAAGGTTATTTTTATTTCTAGTGTTGACATTGGGTCTATCACTTAACTTAGCGAAACTATGTAGATTTCTTTGTACATACATAAGGTTTTCAAAAATATATTGTGATGCTACAGTAAGAATATTAACCTCTTTGAATTTTTCGCGCAGAGAGACCCTAGGACCTAGTCTATATATAGCTCTTATGGCCCGCTTTTGTAAAATAAAATCTAATTTCTGAAAGCATGGTGTCCCTATTTACCGAAATAAAGGCATTTTTGACGTCAATTTTTAATAAAACCTCACACTCATCTTTATTAAGGTACGTGCGCAAGGTGTGAACCGCCGCTTCACACCCACCTTTGGTACCAAAACCTAATTGAGTAGGTTCAAATTGCTGTTGTAATTTTGATAAAATGTAACGGACTGAAATTTTCTGTCGTTCGTTTTTTAATGTCAAACGTCGAAAAGTAGAACTAACTGCAATAGGACGAACTCCTCCGTTTTTTTTTAGAGAGGGCAATGAGATTCGCTCCATAGATGACTGGAACAATCTCGGGGTTAATGTTACCAGTGAGCATGAGGTTTACCAATTTTGTTAAACAATTTTTTTATACTTGAATACAGTGTTGACTTCGAGAAGGGTATAAGTATTGTTATTTGATGTTATATTTTGTACGCTTTTAAAGACTGACAAAATATAGCAATTATAGCATCATCATTATGCTAAGAAAGTGTGTGTCCAGTTTAGTGAACTATTAACAAAAAAAATCCGTGATTCGGAAGGCATGGCCGTTAGTCCCGGTTGTCAGTTGCCAAGTTAAAGCATTTATAGACGGCTTGAAAAAATTTCAACAGCGGGCGGTCACAACCAACGCCTATCTAATAATAAAGGCATATTGTAGCTACTCTTTATTTCAAAAATATTGACCCTAATATTTGATCCGAGCAGGGACTCAAATCTGACACCTCAGCACGACAGTTGCACACATGACTACTGCGCCACCGAGGCAGCAAACAAAATAACCGGTAAGCAGACTACACGGTTGTAATCCAGCGAGCTAACCTTACTTTTTTTTAACGTGAGTGAAAATCCTTCATGGATGCTATGCCGGGCTCCTACCGACTAAAAAACTCCACATAACGCCCAACAGCCTACGTTTGGGAGCCCCGGGTAAGCCCTCGGAAGGATGTCCCAGGACTCCCAACAGACCTACGGCTACCACTGCGGCCTCGCCTAGGGGGTGGTTCGAATGCTATCCCGCTTCTTAGGTGCGTGAATCCTTCACGTCACGCTGCCGTCATGGGCCTGCCTCTGTAGGGACTGTGAGCTTTACTTGTTGCCATCCATGTAGGCGGCAATGTACTCAAAATTTTATTATGACCATCTTAGTCCTTGCTGGAATCTACCAAAGATCACGCCTGTTGCGATGTTGGATTACAACCGTGAAATAGTTTTTGAACTATTTTTTTACTCTCTCTGTTTTATGTTTCTTGTCTAATACAAAGTTAAAAAATCCTCACCTAGTACGAGTATGTTCGTCACTTTCGTGACCTATTTTGTGTGAACTCACTCTCGATATTTTTAAACCTATGGATAGAACCTAGTAATAGGCAGGGACCCAACCATACCATCATACCGTTGGTTTTAATATGTGATAAACTATAAAAAGCTTGGAACGACCTGCCCGCGCACGTGTTTTCCTCCTCTTTTAACCCCGGGTTCTTCAAGCGGACCGTGAAGAGGCACACCACGGGGTCGCCAACTTTAGAACCACTGTCTAAAGTGTTACGGGGTGTGACAGTGACCCCTAATCGCTAGTAATTTGGCGAGCTCAATAAACATAAGAATAAAAAAATATTTTTTGTAACAAACATGCCCGAATCATACAGTAGAAGCGAAAAATTCTAAATCTATGCAGAGAACAGTGACATCAAACAAAAAAGGATTCACGTTGTTGCGTTTCTAAACAAAACGCGTGCAATATTCATCACGCATCTGACATTTGGTAGACACATTTTCAGTAAAACGTAGACACAGAAATGAAAAAAAACATTGAATTGAAACACGTACTAACGTCACTGTGACGTTTCAATACAATGTAAATATTATTTCGTCTATTTTCGTCATTGTGTTTACCCTAATCAATTTCCTCATTAAATAGTAATTAATTATTATACTAAAACATCTAAAGTCATTACTTATTACTGTTATAATTTTATAAATATGATAACAAAGCAGAATCATGCGCCCTTCAACACAAGCAGTAAGAGATTTGGAAGAATCACAGTGCATCCAAATTTGGACCCCAGTGGACTATACACCGAGAGACCAGCCGCTTGTGACCCTTGTCAATATGAACCTATAAAAATGCATAACTTATGTGCAGCTATACATTCGAAAGGTTTGAAAAAGGACCCATGGAGATATAAAAGTGAGCTCGAAGACTGGGCGGCCAACTTGGGGTACAGGAATCAAAAGATTCTGACACGTCGAAGATGGGATCGATCCGTGCTCGGTCCCGCCTGGCACAGTGTTCCAGATCCGCCTAAATACGTTCCAGCGTGTCCTAACGTTATGTTTGGTAGAACTCCCAGGACCGCGCGTTCAAGAAGTTTTACACCTGGACCGGGCACTTATTATAAAGAGAAGCCTTTCAAAAGCCCTTATGGTCCACATTCAACACGTCCCACTTTGGACAGAGAAGAACCGTGTAGATTTAAAGATACTGCTCCCAAGTGGTCGCTAGCTCCTGACCGTTACAAAATCTGTGACAAAGAAAGTATCGCGGAAAAGTCAAACAAGATCGTGTCTCTCAGAGGCCCGTATGACCTTTTCACGGGCAGACGAGATGGCACCGTCAAAAATCACTTTAATACGTCATTGAAATGCTCCGCGGCCACGTGGCCACTATCCCTCAAAGGATGTCTGGAGACGTACAAAAAGTCCCATTTAGGAATGATGAACAAGACAGGAATGGACAAGCCACACAGGGGTCGTAATACCCTGGTTGATCAGAATATGTGTATTCGTAAACCAGCCGATCCAGGTCCTGCACACTACACCGTTTTAAAGCCTAAGGAGTTTAAACAAAATGCTCGTGGATTTAACAGTACGTACGACAAACCTCCGGGGTACCAACGGGTGATAGTGTGGCCGGGGGTTGGGAGATATCGCATTACAGCAGTACCATATGAAATAGAAGGACATGGTCACAAACATGTTTTTCTCAGCAAACTTGGAAGAACTATCGGATCTATTCTACCAGAACCAATGAACTCATTTTGAATACTGTACCTACCTATAGCCAATTATTTCTGATACATTTTTAGAATAAAAATCAATGATAACGCCTTACTTTTTTTTATACTAAGTTCACCAAATTGACCGCGCCAGCCAGATGGAAAGCAATGCGATTGGGGGCCACTCTCACAGTCGGAACGACTTCTGATAGTGGTCCTCAAGTTGGCGGCCCCATGATGGCCCTCATCACACTTCGCTTGAAGAACTCGGGATTGAAAGAGGAGGGAATCACGTGCGCGGGCAGGACTTTCCAAGCTTTTATAGTTCGACAGAGGAACGATTTATTGAATCGCTCATACTTATTTATAACTAGCTGACCCTCGCAACTTCGTTTACGTCACATAAGGTGTACGAAAGGAGGGGTACTTGTTCATGAGACTCATCAAGCAGCTGTGAAACGGCCCTGTTTGCTTAATTATAAAAGAGTTTAAAGATTAAGTCTATTCTAAAACAATTCAGTCCACGCCTTCAGCGCGGACTGAATTGTTTTACGATAGCCTGAATCATTAAGCTCTTTTATGATTAAGCCAACACGCCAGTTTAGATTTACCCTCACATTCAAAGAAACCCTTGAATTCGAAAAGTTGAGATGCCTCTAATTTCTGAACTACGAAACTCTCAATAATGAAACTTGTGTGGAACAATGTTAAAAACATTCCCTTTCTGACACTAAAAAAATATTTGAAATCGGACCACGCGGTGAGAACTTACAGGTGAAAAACCATTTTATCTTTCATCCCCTCTCCCGCAGGAACCGCGCAAAATATCGGGATCAAAAGTATCTACGAACCTTCCTCGGACTATAAGCTCAGAATGTACCAAGTATCATTTAAATCGGTTCAGTAGTTTCGGCGGGATACTTATTCGGGATACAGACAGACAGACAGACAGACAGATAGACAGACAGACAGACAGACATGAAAATTTTAAATTACATATTCCGCTTCAGAATCGATTATAGAACGCCCTACAATTGAAATTTTCAAAATATCTTCCATGTACAGACTCTCGACCCTCAACAGTTTTATTATAAGTATAGATTGTTGGTATCATAAAATACAAAATGTTTTTTTTATGTCTATATATGCTAATGCAGGAGATTTTTTAAAAAATATTAAATATAGGTTTACTTACTTCTGAAAATAAAGGAATTTTTCCTTTCAGCAAAACCGCCCAGTATTATTAAAATTGATTCAGCGTGATACTAAATCGGGATGCAGAGAGACAGACAGACAACAAATATAAATTTATTTTTTGCATCAGTATCGATTATAGAATGCTCCGCAATTCAAGTTTTAAAAAAAAAACTTGAAATCCAACTTGTGTTGACACTCTGGCCCCCTCCCGTCTTCCTAAAACAAAATTAAAAGCCAGGGCAGCAGCGGAAGCGGTAGTAAATATTAATTTAATAAATATAAGGGTCTCGACTCATCGTATCGTTTTATTCCAGTCGGTGTCGAGACCCTAGGTCCATGGGGACTCATACGCAAAATTTTTTCAAGAATTTTAAATAGCGCCTTGAAGAGTCCACTGACCCAAGGGCAGGCTGCTTTATTGCTATTCAAAGGGGGAATTCTGCTAGTCTTTTGGGCACAATGCCACGGGAGCCTTATTAATGTTTAGTTTAGAACTTTAGATAGTATGTAAATATGTAGAAATGTAATAATTATATATCACTGAAATTTTTAACAATAAATTCTTAAAAATATCATACATGTACAGATTTTCCATCCTTTACAGTTTTATTCTATGTATTGATTTCAAACGCTTAAGTTTGTAAGTACATTATGCATGTTAGTTAACATTATATTCAGTTTATGATTTCATTATCTTTCCCATAAACTGTAAATAAATAGACGGATCTCTATCTAAAAACACGATATCGAATATCTTCACAAACTTTCAATTGTTATGATTCGAACGAAACTTTTGCTAACGCTACTTGAAATTGGTGTTTTTTCATTGACAAGCTTCCACCCCACTCTCGTTGCGCGCGGATTATACCGTACAGTTTGCATGATGTCATTACGCCAGGTTCGCAGATATTTCCGCCGGGTTGCACTACAAATATCAGTGCTATTCGTATGCTCTACGACAAAACAATAGACAGCGTGTAGTATTTAGAAACTAGTGTTTGGCGATGTACCGTTAACAGTTTCCGAAATGGTATGGTTAGGATGAAGACAATTTAGGAAGAGGACAGGTTTGGAAATAGACAAGTTAGCAACTAGACAATGTCGACCGCTCTCTGCTATACGCCAAGGACTGCTGGCCTCCATGGCCGAGGGCCTGAGAACAGCGAGTTGGCTGCTCGCCGTTCTTACAGAAGCAGGCGAAGACGGTGGCGTGTCTCTTTGCCACTCATAGTAGTGGGATAGTTAGTATCCAACGCTCCAGCGGGTGGCTCCCGATCCCCCTAGACGAGGCTGTGGTGGTAGCCAAAGTCTGCCGGGAACGCTGGGACTGGGACATCATTTCGAGGGCTTATCCGGGACTCCCGGTCGTAGACAGCTGTAAGGCATCATGTGGTTTTAATCGGTAGGAGTTTGTTTTAGCATTTTCACTCCTAAAGAAAATGTCGACCGGAGGATAAAAATAGAAGTCGAATATTTCACGAGTATATGTTTTTTTGGTTTCCATCAAACAAATTAATAAAATTCAAGTAGGCAAGTGAATACGCCTACTTGAATTTTCAATATTTGTATTTGATCTTGGTATTAATTGTACTGTACCGTAATAAATATGGTAGGTTCGTAAACAGTTACAGTAGAAAAGAAAACCCTAACTATGATTTTTTTTATAAAATAATTGTTAATTATAAGGATAATAACATTGAACCGGTTCTTAAGGCATTGATAATAATAAATTGTAGGTTTATTATACTTAACAGGTGGTAAGCCTGTTGCCTCTTTGTTACGGACTGACTATGCCTACACGTGCTTCAAGGTTGTCACTCGTCTCATGACCCGTCACAGTGTAAAATGATCGTATTTTAAAAATTATATTTATAAACCACTATAGTGAAAAAGAACTTGGACAAAAAAATCGCCGGAAGGGTCCGGTTGGGCTGGGCAGCATTCGGCAAATTGTGTCCAATTTTCATTTTCCTCTCACGAAAGTCTGCAACCAGTACGATCTACCAGTTATGATTTACGATGCCGACCGAAACGTGAACACTTACAGTCTCGGTTAGACCATGCCCTCAAAGTTGCACAGCGTTTTATGAAATGGGCTATATGCAACATACAAATATTTGGACCGACCCGAGAATTGAACCCAGGACCTCAGCGCGCCAGTGGGCTACACTACCGAATGCGCCACCGAGGCAGGCTTAAGTTCGTTGCAGTGACATTTGACCTGTTATTGGTAACTAGGCGGTACCCTGGGAGGTCGTGATTACTTTGTAAAGGTTAGGAGCCTCACACAAATTAAAGGCTTTCCTCTCCACGTAAAACAGTTTCACATTGTTCATGATTTATAGTAGAATTGGGTTTAGCTTGCACAATGTTTAAAAGTGGTGATGATTTTGTTGCACAATTACAAATGTAATTGTCAAGGTTTTTCAGTATTACAACACACGCACACACACACACACACACATACACACACATTGAAATTAGAAGAGAAAAGTTGCGTTAACTTACTGTTGAAATTTTAAAACTCAGCGTTAGATCTTCAGCAGGTAAAACTATTTACTAAACAAAAAGAATCAAAAACTAAATTCGGTATTGTCAAAGAAACCCCAGAAGCCACTTTACATGATCATAATTATACTATACAAACAGTACAGTTAGATATAAAACAAACAACAACTAAAACAAATAGTTTTTAATTGAAAAATGTTAAAAACCCAATCAGTAACTGCTACGGTGCTACGACACGTTGTAGCAATATGTAGCACTGTACTCGTAGCTAGATCTACGCCAGTCCTGTACTACGTAATAAAGCCGAACCGAAAACATGTTTTTTTTTACATTTTGCTTTTACACAGATTTTTTCTCTCTCCCCAGTATTACCCATTTCTATAGAAAGAAACGTAATCTGGTTCACATTTACGTCTAAATATAAATAACAAAACCAGCCAAGTACTAGTAATTCTGGGGAAATCCTTCCGAGGGCTTAATCGGGGCTCCCAACCATAGGAAATAGTAAGGAACGTTTGGTATTTAGTCGGTAAGAGTCCGTTGTAAAACAAAAGAACCCAAGTGTTGGTTGGCCTCAGGGTTTAATGCTTAGGCCGCTTTTATTGTCATGCGTGTTTTCGCGCGCATGCTGGCCGGGCCCGCATCACCGTACCGTCTCACAATGAAAACACACATGACAATAAATGCGGCCTTAGGGTCCCTTAACAAAAAACTAAGAAAAATCACGTTTGCTGTCTGAAAGGCCTTGTTATTTTTTTCTGTTTTTAGTATTGGTTGTTATACTTAGCGGCAACAGAATTAGGTACCTCATCTCTGAAAATTTTAATTTTCTAGCTATCAAGGTAGATACTGCCTGGTGACAGACATACGGACAGCGTAGTCTATGTAATAGGATGCTATTTTAGCTTTTGAGTACGAAACCTTAATAGTAGTTTATGACACGGTTGCATAATAAGGGTTCTTATAACACGAGTGTGTTTTAAAAAAACGAGCCGTAGGCGAGTTTTTTTATAGTATCACACGAGTGTTATAAGACCAAGTTATGTACAGTGTCATACACTACTTTATCTACTCTCATACTATAATACCTGATTTCATTTTGTTATAAAATAGTTGCTCCTTGATTTCGCCGGTAACAGGTTCATGGTCATGTTTGACGCAGTTTCCAGAATGTCTGGTGGTGTACAATTACCACCATCCTCGCCTTAACCACTCACGTGCCTACGTTTTGAAAAAAACACGTCCAAAGTGCTTAAGAATTAAAGTTATCGGATGTTGACGCACAATGGAGCACACAAGACCGTAATAAAACTTAATGTATGTCCAATCCAAGGGTTTATTTGTTAAACTATTGACTGATTTGTACAGCTAAAGGGTTATAGAAATTTTTTATGTTAACTCCGAGAATTTTGCTCAGTATAGTAATTTATAAAAAATTCAGGAAGTTCAAACTGTTGTTGAACAAAGAAACTATTTGTAAAAGATTTTTTTTTGTTAAATTTAAATCGATGACATATGTTTTTTTTGTTTTTATTAAGACAAATAATAGTTTATCTTTCTATGGTATTTTTATTACGAACACAACTTGAATAAAAAGGGCATTTTTTTTAAATAAGAGCCGCGACAGGAACAACGGCGTTGACTCGCTAAACTTTCAAACAATTGTGATTTAAAATTGTGCCGACAGATGTGCATCAAATCACACTTACAGTATTCCTTATCTAATGCACTATACATATACAACAGTTTGACTCACGAAACGATGCCTAAAGCATAAACAAAACCGTTAATTGGACCGCAGACCTCTCGGTGGCCTCAGCCACCAAAAGCTATACGAGCAAAATTCATTATGTGGCCACGGCCACCAAAAGCACGTGAGTGGTTAAGACATGTTTTTACACAAAAACTAATTTATTTTACAAACAAAACCAAACTTTGTTTAATTTAAATGTAAAATGTTGGCGCCAAGGCGCAAACATCGAATACGCATGCGTGTTTCTTTTTTTTTTTCAGGCTGGGCAGGCACAATTTTTTTTTAAAGTAGAGGTTCAAACTTCTTTTTCCAGCTGGAGATTTTTTAAGGTGTATCGTAATGATTAAAAAGTTTTATTATGATATAGGTGTCCATTACGATACACCATAAACAATCTCCAGCTAAAAAAGAAGTTTGAAACTCTACTTTAAAAAAAAATTGTGTCTCCAGAGTAGCGAAAAATCCTAAATCTATGGTCTCCGTAGCCTAAAAAAAAAAAAGAATCACGCATGCGCAATCGATGTTTGCGCCTTGGCGCCAACATTTTACATTTAAATTAAACAAAGTTTGGTTTTGTTTGTAAAATAAATTAGTTTTTGTGTAAAAACATGTCTTAAGGCGAGGATGGTGGTAATTGTACACCACCAGACATTCTGGAAACTGCGTCAAACATGACCATGAACCTGTTACCGGCGAAATCAAGGAGCAACTATATATCACAACAAAATGAAATCA
Source organism: Miltochrista miniata (assembly GCA_933228765.1). Classification (NCBI taxonomy): domain Eukaryota; kingdom Metazoa; phylum Arthropoda; class Insecta; order Lepidoptera; family Erebidae; genus Miltochrista; species Miltochrista miniata. The sequence continues at coordinate 32,287,747 of OW121747.1, read as the reverse complement.
GGTATTATAGTATGAGAGTAGATAAAGTAGTGTATGACACTGTACATAACTTGGTCTTATAACACTCGTGTGATACTATAAAAAAATTCCATCAAATGCACAGAATAACGATAATTAAATTTCATTACATTCCAACTCCATTCGCGAATTATGTCACACCTAATTTATGCGTTATCGTACAGACCTAGAAGCATTACCAGAATGATATTGCTATAATACGGCCAGTACTGAGAATCTGAGCTGATTGCCTGTACCACAAGCGTACAGGATTATGCTGAGAGGTGGCCTATATTCTGCATCTCTTGTTTAAAATTTAATTTAAACTACAGTGAAATACTGGGAAATCCTTTCGAGGGCTTACCCGTGGCTCCCAGCCCTGTATTAAATAGTAGGGCACCGCGTGGTTTTAGTCGGAAAGAGGCATTGCATTCATGACGGATTTCCACAAGCAAAAAATAACTACACTGAAACATAATTATTTACTACTTTTGTTACCGTTCCCACTTCTCGTGGGAACTTATTCCCTTATTTCCCGGGTTAAAAGTAGTCTATAATATAGACTACTTTTAACCCGGGAAATAAATTTGGTACAGAGATACAGTATAGTCTAAAATAACATATTATGTTATTTTAGACTATACTGTATCTCTGTACCAAATTTCAGCCAGATCCGTTCAGACGTTTCAGCGTGAAAGAAACAAACATCCACACATACACACTTACAAACGTTCGCATTTATAATGTTAAGTAAGATTCAAGTAAATTGCTTACATTATAAATTCACCCAAATCTAAATAAGTTCTTTCATGTTATTATGCCCGAAAGACTGGCAGCATTCCTTTGAATAGCAATACCTTTCCACTGAGAGCGAAAACTGCCAGCCCTTGCGTCACCAATCGAATCTACTAGGCTTTTTTGGCCCATAGACTAGGGTCTCGGCACCGACTGGAAGAAAACTATAGGTTCCTATTAAAAATTAACGTCTTTTTTTTCTTTTTAGTTATGTTAGTTTTAGCCCTTCTCTATAAAACAGATTGCAGACGGGCTTATGGCGAGACTTGTGTCTGTAGTCTGTGACTCTGTTGCATTAAATTACGTCACTAGGTCACGTGGATCATCTGTTCAAAGTTTGAAATAAAACAAAAATGACAACGTCAGTCGGATTGAACTTTCACTTTCACAATAAACGTTATACGGGCAGTCGGGTGAGACCGTCTCACGGCTTCTTGTTAATTGTTATTTCTTTCTCATTTATTCGTGATAATTTTGCAGTTCTAATTTTAGTAAATTAAAAACGATTTTTCTTTCTTTCTTCTACTTTCTATTACCTTCTGAACGACCTTTGGGTTATTTATTCAACGAATATCTATGAAATATATGAGAATTACTCCGCTTAGTACTTTTGCGTCTATCGCTTTCAAACAGACATAAGAACAAAATACAAGAATTCCTGAAAACAAAAATCAAGTTTATAAAAGTATAGATAATACACACCTGTGGTTCCAGCAAACTTCGTGTCGCCTAATTTTCGCTTATCTGCTATTCCTGGCGTAGACATATCTACCGCCGCTCGTTACCCAGCTATAAGTTTTGAAACAAACCCGGCTTGGTTTTATACATACAGACATACTTACATATGGTCACGCCTTTATCCCCGAAGGGGTAGGCAGAGGCAAATTATATGCCCACATTTCACCTTTGTATAATTTGTCCCACGTAATAGGTGGTGAGCCGTATTGCCGTGTTTAAATGGACAGGCGCAGGTTGTGACTGCCTGCTGTTGAAATAAAGCCTTCAACTTAGCTTAAAGACCGCCACTTTACTGGCAACCGAGACCAACGGCTTAACGTGCCTTCCGAAGCACGGAAACGCTCAAATAAACGTAACAAAGTGATCACATGGATGGTCACCCATCCATGGACCGGTCATAGTGAAAGTTACTTACTGCAGTGATCGTTTTAGTCGGAAAGAGGCAGGCCACTGTGTCCGCGGGGCCACGAGCGCTTCCGCTTTGTTTTATATGTATAGATTATTGTCTGTCCACATGGCATTAAGCTCGCCACGAGGATTAGAACTGAAATGTGTGGGCGTACGCTCAGCCTACGCTTTTGGGGATAAGGGCGTGACTGTGTGTTTAATAAAATTACCCAAATTTAGCTTCTATTACGCACAATATGTTATCAAAATTATACCAAGTTACTTGGCCATAGGAGTAGGCTCTGAGGCCGTAGACTATGGTACTAGAATCAACTATGGCTTGCGTCAATTCCAATGCCATGATATGCTATCTTCTATAAACTAGGATCTAGACTAGCAGAGGGTGATTTTAGAGATAGACATTTTCAAGCGCACGTTTTCAATATTTTCTAGTGGGTACGTGTAAAAATAGACGGTTCTAATGTTTAAAAACGTGCGCAACAACTGCGAAGTAACGCAGTTAAACGTGACATGCAAAGAGGGAATAGATATTAACCCTCACATCGCAAACATATGTTTTTCACTGCAAAGTATGTTCACGGGCACACACCTTCGTAAAATAACACATCTTACTTATCTCGACAATAGTACCTAGTCACTTTCTAAGTATTTATTACATTTAAAAAGACTTTCGGTTCCTCTGCATGCATATAATACATAAAATACGTCCTTCAAAATGCTTCTCACTTGTAGAACATTGACTCCCATATGGATGCAATACCTATTTAAAATACAAAGGGAATTTACCTGTTTCACTAATATTCTAAACAAATATAAAGAATAGTTTTATGTAATCTAAAATAAAGATTAAAATTAAATAAGAACTCAGAAAAAATGAACTAAACTTACCTTTAACTTTCACCGGTGAAATCGAAACACGTTCAGGAAACGCAGAGCGCGATGTCGAATTTTCAATATTCAACAAGTTCCGAGCACCCAAACACGGAAGCGACGCAAACAGTGTGAGGACCTGCCGTCGCTACGGTTAGAGTACTACTACCGCCATCTAGAGCCCCGGAAACAAATATAAAGTTTCAGGCGGGTTCGGAGCATGCGTGCGATGATGACGCCGCCTATATCCTGTGTATGTGTTTGAAAATTGTAAAACAAAGCATCACCAGCACAACCTTGCATTTAATGAACTACTGTAACCACATAAACTACTTATAATGTTTTCAATTTCTATTATTTGAATTGCATCATCATATACAGCTTTTCTTATTTGCGTGCGGAAATTCAATTTTTTTTATACCACAGCAGTGGCCGACAAGCATACGGCCCATCAAATGTACGTGGTCACCGCAGCCTGTGAACGCTTGCAACTAGAATCGAATTGCGATTAGAATCGAATGAAATCCGGCAAAAGCGTACGCTGCAATCGTTCGAATTGCCTTAGGATTTGTCAAGGTCGAACATTGCAGCCTTAACCCAATTATTATTATACTAGCTGATGCCCGCAGCTTCGCCCGCGGAAAATTTGTTCCCACAGGAACTTATTCCCGGGATAAAAAGTAGCCTATATGTTATTCCAGACTATAATGTATTTCAGTACCAAATTTCAGCCCGATCCGTTCAGTGGTTTGAGCGTGAAAGAGTAACAAACATCCACACTCACAAACTTTCGCATTTATAATATTAGTAAGATTCCTTAATGTATTTTTTACTGTTTACCTTGAACATTTTCATTAGGTAGGTAGGTAAGTACATATTGTTAGCTTTATAACCGTCTTTTCTTTATTTTTTACAGACTTTGGTAAGAAAAATAATGTGAACGAGAGTCAAGGTGCATGCGTGATTTCATTTACAGACTACGACATCAACAGATTGGATTGAGTATTTGTGTGACCCCACCCCAGATGTGAAATGAAAAAAATCAGGATTAGTCATTTAGAATCGCTTGTAACCTCGCTTAGACAAAGCGCACGTCATGACTTACTAAAATGTCTGTGAAACGGCGAACAAGACGATCTCACAGACAAAACTGTTTTACTGTGAGCGCCCATGTCAGATAAAAGGCAGACAATTTTAACCAGACTATCGGAGTGATTAGATTTTCGATGTACAGCAAGAGTCAGTATATCTCTTATGCGCGCTGAGCCTCAGTGTTCTATAAACGATGATCATCGGTTGGGTGACTACTTACTAACATGTCATTTGAGAGAGTTTATGTGCTCTGGAAGGCACGTTAAGCTGTTGGTCATGGTTGCCAGTAATAGTACAGTCGTTAACCCAAGTTGAAGGTCTTTCGAGATCCTGAGATTTTGAGACGGTACGAGTACGGCACAGCATCCATGTAGGATTCATAGGATGTAGGATTTCCACACGTAAAAAATACGTGTTATGTATGGGTATACCAAAAAATATGACAGTGTATGTGGAACATAAAAAGGACAGTTTTTACCAAATTTCAATTTAATAGATAAAAATAAAAATCTAAATATTTGGTTATTTAAATTTTTGACATACTTTTTGAGGTTATGTTAAAAGTTGTAGATTTTATTATAACTAGTGACCGACCGAAGTTTCGGTTTCGGCCAAAAAATCGAGTTTCGGCCGCAGTTTCGGTTTCGGCCAAAATGGGCCGAAACTTTCGGCCGGGCCGAAACCCACGTGTTCGTGAATTTTGAGTGCCTGGTTGGGGTCGGCCCAACCAGTTAATATTACTAACCGAAGATTTAGAGATTTACAAAGGACTTCCAATCAATAGTAAAAATAGTACAATTTTATTCAAACCAAAAGCAATTACAAGCATTGAGAAGTATGAAATATGAGACCCCTCTGTTATGTTTTAGACCATCTTTTTAGGGTCCCATTATTACTTTTGGTTACAGAATCCTAAAAAGGTGATCTAGGACATTACATGAACCTGCCCCTTTGTAGTCAGTTCCGTACAAAAAGGGTAAAAGCAGGGCCCCAATACTAAGACTTCGTTGATCGTCTGTATGTCAGCAGGCTGTAACTCATGCATCGTGATAGTTAGACATTTAAAATGTTCACAGATGATGTATTTCTCTAGTCGCTATTTATTTTTTTACCGTGAGTAAATTCCTACAGGGATGCTATGCCGGACTCCTACCGACTAAATATCACACGTATTCTACCAAACAACCTACGGTTGGGAGCACCGGGTATGCCCTCGGAAAAATGTTCCCACGACCCCCAACCAAGCTACGGCTACCACTGCGGCTGCGACTTTGGGGGGTTGTTTAGGTGGTAGCCCGCTTCTTGAGGGAGGGAGGTGGGGGTGCGTGCATGAATCTCTCACGTCACGCTGTCGTCTAGGGCCTGCTTCTGTAAGGACGGTGAGCAGCCCCGTCACCGGCCTCAGGCTTCGGTTATGGAGACCACCGCAGACTGCGGAACTCGGGTGGGACAGTGCTCTCCCGCTTCCTCCCCGCCGACTCATTCCTGCTCACTGGAAGAGGCAGCGGACTCCCATCTACTCCCGCTAGAGATAGTCCTCGCACCATGGTTTCCTGGTCCACCAGCTCCAGCTGGTCTGGAGAAATCGAGGCTTAGGCCTATGGCCCCGCTTCAGCGCCTCGTTGCGCTATTTAAACAATGACGCAAGGGCTCTCACTTCCTGATCCCATGGAGAGGTCCCGGCTAGGAGACATGCCGCCCCAACTGAGACCGTGCGGTATCCCCTTATCACCCTGACGGCCATCGTCTTCGTCGGGCTAAGCAATCTAGTCGTATTGCTGGCCATCAGGGTCTCCGCGCATACGGGGGCCCCGTATAGGGCCATACTCCGCACGATTCCAAGGTGCAGAGAGCGTTGGGTCCCCTGATGTTGGGCAACAACCGCGAAAGCGGAGCTGATGCCCCCCTCAGTTTTGGGACTCAACTTCGGAAGTGGGATTCAAAGTTTCACCGGCTATCGAGTACGAGCCCCAGATACACCATCGAAGACTCAATGCCGTATCTGGGGCTCGATGCCCCCTACGTGTAAGCTGGATCCCGCAGGTGGCCTTTAGGGCTGCGCCTCGGTGCGTTGCTCCTCGCTCTATTACGAGGGTGTAGTCGACGTAACACGTTATGGCGACACATCTGAGCAACGGACCACGCAGCACCCAATCGTAACCGATGTTCCACTGAAGCGGTCCTAAGACCGATCCCTGTGGAACAAAGGACGACACATCTCACCGTCCCGGACCTAGCCAGCTCGGGTAAGTTATGGTCATCTCAATAGGAGGGAAGATAGGCCCGGACAATTCGACGGAAGTAGGGAGGCATTCCATGGTAAAAAGCTCCTGGCGAGTGCAGCTCCAAGGCAAGGTATTGAAGGCGTTGGCGACGTCAAGAGACACTGCCACCACTACTTCACCTTGTTCTGTTGCCGCTATAACAAAAGATATCTACTAACAAGAAAGCCGTGAGATCGTTCTCACCAGACTGCCCCTCTCTAACACGTTTATTGTGAAAGTGAAAGTTCAATCCGATTGACGTTGCCATTTTTGTTTTATTTCAAACTTTGAACAGATGATACACGTGACTTAGTGATGTAGTTTAATGCACAGCCCCTCTGCACTCTATTTTATAGAGAGGGGCTAAAATCAGAAAAAACATCGCACACAACAAACGCAATTTTTGTAATGCAATCCGACTCGCACTTGGCTGGATTTTTTTTTTCAATATGAACACGTGAGTTTCGGTTTCGGTTTCGGTTTCTGCCAAAACTGACCCTAGGGCCGAAAGTTCGGTTTCGGCTGGAAAACCAGTTTCGGTCGGACACTAATTATAACCTACAACTTAGCTTTTAAATATTTTCATTTTCACTTTAGAAACCTCCCCTTTTCCACTTCCCCACGACCTCAGATCGCCCCTAAATTATTTTTTCAGATATGCTATGGGTTTAATTACCTACTTACTATTCTTTTATAAAAAAACTTTTATACTACTATTCTTTTACAAAAAAAAAGGAGTTCCTGGAGTGGAGACCGCGACTTGTTACACGTGGGGTAGGACGACCCCCGCCAGATGGATCGATGACCTGAAAAAGATCGCAAGGACTGACTGGATGCGGAAGGCGCAGGACCGTGTGTTGTGGCGTAATTTGGGAGAGGCCTACGTCCAGCAGTGGACTGATATAGGCTGATTTGATTGACTATTTTTTTTTGTTTCAAAAATTATCTACCCTGGTATTTTAAGATTGAAAATTCACTGCTCCGTGATAGAAAGGTATATCCCATTCGCTCTAAGTTTGCCGCTGGCGTAGATGCTGGTGTAGAGGTGTAGTAGAGGCGTCCTTACCTACTGCAGGTTTAGCGCGGTGGCGACAATGGACGTTGTAGCATTTATTTTCTATAGATGCAGTATTTGATGTGAAAGCAGTCTTATCGAGTTATCTTTTTTTAATCGGTTGTCAGTGGTGACATTTCTGCTGTCAGAATGACAGGATGTCATAAGTTCGGTGACGAAGCGTTTCGCATTTAAAGGAACGGGTTTTGGTTAAGATTTTTCGTGAAAGACAGGACTTTTGACCGAGACCTGCTTTGGGGTAGTTGGAGGTCCTTTGGCTTTTGCTCTGAGACTGTGCCGCGAATCAGTTTTTTGCTCAAGCGCGATTATTTGTTACCTCGCGTGGCCTAACGGGCTGTGATTGGGTTGCTGCATTGCATCTTGCTACATTTTACCCAGAAAACTGGTGAGTCACTTCTTCTTTTGCAAAGCGGGTCGATTGTCGTCTGTCGCGCAGCCAAGATCTTAATTTGTCGTTTCTTTCATGACAGGGTTTTTTACTACGGCTAGTTGCCGGATGAGATATTTGGTGCCGCACCTATAAGTTAGTGGGCTGCACGTGGTACGACAACGTGGAAGTGCGGACTACACGAGCTTCTCATGTGAGAGGTATCTGCCGTCATCACCTGGCAGTAACAACAGGCAGTCACTCTCACTCTGCAGGCCAGTAAATCCACTACTTATGTGTAGCTTAGTAGCATAAGTACCTAAGCACTGACTATACTTCTGTGTACCTGTGATATTTGTGTCTATCAGTGAATAAGCTCTCTGTGTGTCTCTGTGTATCTCTGTGTTATATAAATATATGTGTGTACACCCTACCTGACTGTTTTCGTCAGAGCCCTGGCCTACCCTTGCACGCACACTGGAATCTCTGTAGTAAGGCGCCCTGGGAAAGAGTTCTCTGCATAGCTACCTCGCGCTAGTTGGTGAGTAACACTGATCATCTTAGTGTTATAAATTGGCGCCCAACGTGGGGCAAATCTCTGGGTCTACTCTGCGGTAGCCTCAGTCTAGTGTGTGTGCATAGGTGGTTACCTCTGGCGAAACCATCCTGGTGAATCGTCCGAGACGCTCCAGGACGTTAATTGGTGGTGCTAACAGCTAAGCACAAAATTATCCCTTTCGTCTTCTTCCAGCTACCTACATCTTTGGCTGGAAAAGACACTAAATTCTAAATTCAAAAATTTAAAATAGCTGTGATTTTGGAAAAACTTTTTGATTTTATTTGGCATACCCACTTTTTTTTTCTTATTGTGTTTTATGTTCCTTTTTTTTATGGTGCACACATGTATTTATCATTAGTGTATTATTGTATATTATTCTATAGCTTTACCTTGTAGGGTAAACTTGGTAAACTTCTCACTGTGTAAACTTTGTGAATTTCTCTGTGTAACTTAAAACTTTTTTTATAAGGTGTGTACATACCTTGTAATTTTGAATGTTAACCTGAACAGTGTTATCAGAAAATTTAGAAACTTTTCTCTCTTAGCCTTAATCTTTGTTAAATTCTAAAAGTTCAATTTGAAACATAATTACCTAACTCAGTACACTTTGTTGTAACTCAATTTACATTTTTACTTTGTAATTGATCCCTATCTGTGCCATTTTATCTTTATAATTGTTGTAAGTAAATTTTTACATAATGGCACAGAGGAAAAAATATATTAATTATTTAAGAAAGGATGAACTTGCTAACGAGCTGTCCCACATGGGTATTTCAGTGGAACCGGAAACGACAGTGTCTGGCCTTCGGAGTGAGCTAAGAACGGCACACCGACTCGTCCGTCGAGGTAGCATCAAAGCGAGTGCCCCGGTACCCGCTGATGCATCGGCTGAGCTCTCGACCTGTCTTCCAAAGGTCTCCGAGTTGGAGGAGGCTATTCAGTCAGGTGAGTTTTTGGCCAATAATAATAGTCATCTTAGGGTGTATATCAGGGCCAACTACTTATTGAGTAGGTTAGCTCGTTGTGGTCTGGATTGCCCCGACCTGGTGGATATTCGTGGTAGGCTAGTGAAGATCATCGCTAGGGCTGAACCCAGTAGTGATTCTGAATCCGAAGGTTCGGATGATGATGGTTGTTTCGGCGAACGGTCGGCTATCGGGAGAGTTCGTCACTCGGCTGGCTATTCCCCCCCCCCCGCACCCGCCCCGCGCTGCCTCGCCAGGCGGGCGGCCACTCATCGACCGTTCAGTCAAATCTCGGACGCGGTTCGGAACTATTGTGCGCGATACATGTGTGTGTCAGTGCCTCGGTCGACACGGCAACTCGAAAACAACCTCAAGCGAATATCAAGGCCTCGGAGCAACCCTAAGGAAGAGCGGGAAAGAATCCAGGTAAGTGGCGAATCATTCTTGGTGGCGGTCCGATTTTCGAACTTCCTGTGTCGTCTTATGTGCCTGCAGGAACTACCAGAAAGACAGTCCACTAACTACACTGAGTTATCGAACATATTTATGGTCCATTCGAGCGGATTTCAGCCGGATTTCGGTATATTTGTTGGTATTTTTTCAAATCATAAGTCGGTTGTAGATTTAAAAATTGAAATTCCTAACCGCCACTTACAGCTCTGACACAAGTCTCGATTCGGTCGGATACAATTCAAACTAAAGTCGTTAAGTTTGTTTGTCATTTGCGGTTCGGTTATTGTATTATATTGTGCGGTATGCGATATTTGTGAAATTATCCTCAGTTATTAGAACAATTTAATTGATTTATTGTAGGGTTCCGTTATATATTTTTTTTTCTCTTACCCGGGGGTGGGTGCATCACGATTTGGAGTCTTAACGATTTAAAATGGCTAAGGTATCATCAACTAAATTTAAAATTCAAGTCGAATGGCTTAGAAGCACGTTAGAAATGATCGCGGGAAAAACTCAAACCAATGCAGTTATTTCGGCGAGATTACGTAAACTCGATGAACGATACGCACTTTTGTCGGAACAGTATGAGTTATTGCTGGATAATACGGTAGATCCGGAAATGATTAAAATCTATACGGCTGATTATAATGAGGCGGAGTTGGCTTATAATCAGCTGGAAGCGGTCTCGTCGGCTTACCCGGGTTTGGACGGGGTTCATAGACCGTCCGAGAGTTCAAATACGGCAAGACTTCCCAGAATCGATTTATGCAAATTTGATGGTGACGTTTTTCAGTGGACAAGTTTTATAAGCCTATTCAGTTCGTTGGTACTAACACGGAAAGATATATCAAAGACGGAAAAATTTCATTACTTAGTTTCTCATGTGTTAAATGAACCGCATACCTTAATACGGCATTTACCTATGGTAGACGAATCCCTAGATATAGGCTTAGAAATTCTTAAGGGTAGATATGAAAATATCAGGATGCTAGCAGATAGTCACATTTCTAGAATCCTACAGCTACCTACATTAAATAAACCCTATGATCTGCGTTCTAAAATTCTAAACCCACTGTTGGAGTCCACTCGCGCCTTGAATAATTTAGGCCTTCCTATAGATCAATGGTCTTATATTTTATTATTCATTAGCTTAAATAAAATTCCGTTAGACGTTAAAACTCGGTTTGAACAGAAGTACGGCGGAAATATAATCACCCTACCCACATTCAATCAACTTGTGGAGTTTTTGCAAAATGAATGTCGGCTTATAGACTCGACAACAGCTGACGGCGCGACCTTGAAGGACAATCGTACCCGCCGCACCATACACATTATCGGAAACGAAAGTGAATCTTACAGGAATGAACGAATAATCGCTAGGCGCTGTTTATACTGTGAAATAAGCGGTCACATGATTTCGGAGTGTTTTAAATTTAAAAAATTAACCGCGGGTCAGCGTAAAGACTGGGTGCGAGCTGAAAACGTATGCTTTAAATGTTTTGGTAAGCATTCGGCATCTACGTGCGATAAAAAGACAGCATGTAAACGCTGTGGCCATCGGGGTCACAACGACTTAATATGCATGTACAATTATACTGCGTCTCGCGCTAGCTCGCCTTCGGAGGGACCTGGCTACCGCAGCCACCGTCCGCGTCGTCGCACGCGCACGGCCTCTCCTCGCGAAAGAAGAGAGGTACCGTCGCGCTCATCAGCTGAGCGTGTAGTTCAGGTCAGCTCGCGCAACGGCTATCAGGCATGCGAACGGCGGGAATCGCACGAATCGCGCGGTCAGTCACGTAATAATTCTCAAAAGCAATATTCAGCATAGCAATTAAGGTTACATGATGACTCATCTTCAACGTCTTTGCATCGAAACCCGTATAATGTTGTTCTACCCACGGCTATTATTGAAATTAAGAATAAAAATGGTGAATTCGTTAAAGCACGGGCTCTCTTAGATTTAGGGGCTCAAATGTCGGTAATAAAGGGGGATTTGGTATCTACCCTCGGATTGAAACGGTCTTATAGTAATGTACAAATCACGGGTATCGGTGGTATTCAAGCCAATACATATCAACACGTTGTTGTTATATATTTCAAACCAGAACATTCAGAACACCCAGTACTAGCGGTAACGGCGGCAGTTTTAAGAAGGCTTACGTCTTATTCGGTTAACAGAACAAATTTGGTTTTTAAAGAGTTGAAACTCGCAGATAACGGCTCATTGAATTCTTCAGAGATAGACGTAATTTTTGGATGTGATATACTCGGTCAAATCTTAAATGGGAAAAAGATTACTTTGTGTCAGGGTGGGCCCTACGCGTTGGGCACGGTATTTAATTTCGCGGTATTCGGACCAGTTTCGCCGGAGGCGCGGGAGCTGGCCGAATCGTCGGTTAACCAGTTGACACTCAAGGAAACGGTGGAAAGGTTTTGGCGATCTGAGGAACCCCCTCTTAATAAAATTAAAAGTCCCGAGGACTTGGAATGCGAACAATTATTTGTTTCAACGGTATCGCGAGGCCCGGACGGTAAATATATCTCGCGCTTACCTCTTATCTCGGCAGGTGATAGACGTCTATTAGGAGACTCACGCCAGCCCGCTTATAAGCAATTTATGTCGCTTGAGAGGCGGATGCAACGGAATCCGGAATTTCGGGAGAAATACATTGAATTTATTAATGAATATATTAGGCTGGGACACATGAGTGTATCGCAATTTGATATTAATTCGGGGCAAGAACATTACTTTCTCCCACATCACGGAGTATTTAAAAAATCGGGCGATGTGAATAAAATTCGCGTTGTATTCAATGGCAGTCAGAAAACAAGTTCGGGAGTGTCATTAAACGACTGTCTGTTTTCGGGAGAACGATTGCAAAACGATATCACTAATATTATAATGAAATTTAGGGTTCCACAAATTGTATTTACTACGGATATTAAAATGATGTTTAGGCAGACGTGGATTCACCCGGACGATCGGAGATATCAGTTGATTCTCTAGCGAGCGTCGCCCACGGAGCCCCTACTTACCTATCAGTTAAACACAAATACATACGGTTTGAAGTCGAGCTCTTTCATAGCCATACGCTGCTTACACCAGCTCGCCCGGGATGAGGTTGATAAAACCCGTGCCGCTAAGTTACTCATAGACAACACATACGTTGACGATTTGAATGGCGGCGCAGACTCGCTGATTGAGGCGCGTGAGCTTCGCGATGAGTTAATCTCATTGATGAATTCGGCCGGCTATGAGTTACGGAAATGGTCCAGTAATATGCCAGCATTACTGAATGACTTACCCACGGAACACTTGGAGTCACCGCGGCGTTTCGATGATCGCGATTCGGATGGAACGGGTTTTGTCAAGATTTTAGGCATTCAGTGGGACCCCAAATGTGACAATTTCACTTACCATGTAAATCTGCCCACAGATAGTGACGTCACACGTCGTAGTATTCTGTCAATAGTGGCTAGACTTTACGACTCACTTGGGTGGATCTGTCCAGTAGTTTTTAAAATAAAACTTTTATTACAGTCCCTATTGGCGACTTCTGATAACTCAAAGGGGGTAGCTTGGGATGCCCCGGCCCCCATAGATTTAGTGCGACAATGGAGGGATATCATCTCTGACTTGCCGCATCTGCAACGTATCTCCATTCCCCGGTGTGTCAAGTTAGAAGGACCGACTAAATATACTCTTCACGGGTTTTGTGATGGCTCCAGCGTCGGTTACGCTGCAGCAGTCTACTTGCGCGCGGAGGGCGCAGACGGACGGACTCACGTACGCCTACTTATTGCTAAGTCACGTATAACGCCATTAAGGGTTAAGTTAACCATACCGAAACTGGAGTTGAATGGTGCTAAGTTGCTGTCAACGTTGGTTAATCACACGGTCGAGTCAATGGAGGATAAGGTTCGGTTAGACCAAATTGTAGGCTGGTGCGACAGCACTATCGTTTTGGCGTGGTTACGGACACCACCTCATAAATTACAAGTCTTTGAAGGAAACCGGGTTTCGGATATAATAACCTCTAAGACCAACATCGACTGGCGTCACGTACCCGGCGAGATGAATTGTGCGGACGTTGCGTCACGCGGTTGCTCGGCGGCAGAACTCTTGAACCATCCCTTGTGGTGGGGATCGAGTTGGCTGGAGCGGCCGCCCCACACGTGGCCGTCCGGGGGCCCAGAGTTCCCGCCAGATTTGTTACCTGGCCTGAGGCCGGCCGTTAGGGTTGCTAATGTAAACGAATTGATATCGGATTTTAATTTATTAGATCGTTTTAGTTCATATGAAAAGTTGCTAAACGTTACTACATACTTACTACGCTTTAAAAACAATTCAAAAATTAACTCTGAGAAGGTTTACGGTAGTTTAACGGTGTCGGAACGTAGAATCGCCAATCTGTGCTTAATTCGTATTGTGCAGTCAAAAAATTTCTCCGATGAATTGACAAACCTTCGAACGGGTACTGAAATTAAAAATTCATTGCGACGGTTGAATTTATTTTTGGACAGGGATGATATTATTCGTGTCGGCGGCAGAATCGGCGCCTCTACCCTTCCATATGAGTCACGGCACCCTATATTAATACCGGCGAGGGGTAGTTTCACAGACTTGCTAGTCAATCATTATCATAAGGTCTACTGTCACGTCGGAGCTAACGCGTTGAGTGCGATTCTCTCACGACGCTACTGGATTATCTCGGCGCGGCGTGTCACGCGACACATAACGTTTAAATGCGTACAATGTTTTCGACACCGGGCTCGGCCTAAACAGCCATATATGGCAGATTTGCCTGCCGATCGCGTTACCGGAGTCAGACCTTTCGTCGGGGTCGGCACGGATTTCGCTGGACCTTTTTACGTTAAAACGAGCTCGTTGCGTAATGCAAGGGTTCAAAGGTGTTACTTATGCGTTTTCATTTGCTTGTCGGTTAAGGCGGTACATCTAGAAATTGTATCAAACTTATCAGTTGAAGCCTTCGTGGCAGCCTTGACTAGGTTCGTATCTAGGAGAGGTGTACCGTCCTTGATCCGATCAGACTGCGGTACAAACTTCACGGGAACCGATAAATATTTAAAGGAGTTATACATATTCTTACGGAACCATCACCAGGAAATTGATCGGAAGCTGACGGCTCAAAACATAACTTGGCTCTTCAATTGCCCTTCAAATCCTTCAAGCGGTGGCATATTCGAGTCGGCAGTGAAGGGTGCCAAGACACATGCGAAACGGGTTCTCGGAGAAGCCAAGCTCACTTTCGAAGAGCTGACCACCTTTTTTACCAAGGTAGAAGCGGTAATGAATTCTCGGCCGCTTTGCCCCCTTAGTACGGACTCGGAAGACCTTGATGTATTGACCCCCGGTCATTTCCTAATAGGGCAACCTCTCGTTGCACTTCCTGAGTATCCCTACACGGAAACTCCGGAGCACCGGTTGTCTCGGTACCAACTTATTCAAAAGATATCCCAGCATTTCTGGTCTCGGTGGAGATGTGAATATCTTCACACACTCCAACAAAGGCATAAGTGGACTTCTCATAACGAGGCTCCCAAGGTCGATGACCTGATATTGATAAAGGAGGATAATTTACCCCCTCTCCAATGGAAACGCGGTCGGATCGTTAGGTTACTTCCGGGTAGGGACGGAATTGTCAGAGTTGTAGAGGTCAGGACTCAGCAAGGGAACATCTTACGACCTGTCTCTAAGCTTTGTGGATTGCCTTCGGTGGTTTAGTGGGTAACCAAGGCAGAACCTTGGTTAGGCGGCAGGATGTTTCGGCGAACGGTCGGCTATCGGGAGAGTTCGTCACTCGGCTGGCTATTCCCCCCCCCCCGCACCCGCCCCGCGCTGCCTCGCCAGGCGGGCGGCCACTCATCGACCGTTCAGTCAAATCTCGGACGCGGTTCGGAACTATTGTGCGCGATACATGTGTGTGTCAGTGCCTCGGTCGACACGGCAACTCGAAAACAACCTCAAGCGAATATCAAGGCCTCGGAGCAACCCTAAGGAAGAGCGGGAAAGAATCCAGGTAAGTGGCGAATCATTCTTGGTGGCGGTCCGATTTTCGAACTTCCTGTGTCGTCTTATGTGCCTGCAGGAACTACCAGAAAGACAGTCCACTAACTACACTGAGTTATCGAACAATGGTGATGATCCTTCGGGTCGTGACCAGGTGGAATATACTTCACCAGTAGTGAGAGAGGACCGCTCGGTGCGAGCTAGTTCAAGTAGGAATAGTTCTACATGTAACATAGTGTATAAAGAACGTCCCCTTAACTTATGTTCATTTAACTTAAAATATGATGGTTCTACTTGTGTACGTGTGTTTTTAGAGAGATTAGAGGAACTTAGATGTGCTCGGGAGGTTACTAAGCCTAGACTCCTTATGGCTTTCTCCGACCTGTTGGATGGACCGGCTTTGTCTTGGTTCCGTACAAACAAAGCTAACTTCATCTCATATGAGGATCTTATTAGTGAGCTTAGAGATACCTTCGATATTCCTGATTATGATTACCGCCTCAGGAACGAGATAAGACAGCGTACACAAGCCCGCTCTGAGTCCTTGGTTAACTATATATGTACAATGCAAGCCATGTTCTCAAGGTTGTCATGTAAGATGCCCAGTGAGGAACAGCTGGACATTCTCATGCACAACATTAGACCTGACTACATGAAGGAACTGGCCTTGCATGATGTCAACTCTGTAGATGACTTGAGACGTTTGGGTAAGCGCTTGGAGCTTGCGCGTACTAGGGCAGACGCTTTCCATGAGCCTGCTCTTGACAAGTTTGAGATTACATCTGACTTACACCAGCTTAAGAACAAAGGTGTACAAAAGCCCGCTAAGCAGGTGTCTGCAGTGGAGACGCCGGTTACCCCCCACGATCGCAAATGCTTTCGTTGCGGCGGGGGCGGTCACACTGCATACAGCTGCACACAGTCAAGGGAGCTGGTGTGTTTCCGGTGTGGTCTCAAAGGAGTCAAGACCCCAGACTGCTCACACTGTACTAGCAAGTCAAA
This sequence comes from Miltochrista miniata, assembly GCA_933228765.1. Lineage (NCBI taxonomy): Eukaryota > Metazoa > Arthropoda > Insecta > Lepidoptera > Erebidae > Miltochrista > Miltochrista miniata. The sequence continues at coordinate 32,271,131 of OW121747.1, read as the reverse complement.
AAACGCGTAGGCCAGGGCCTTATTAGGAACTCTGTGCATCACTCTGTATCTGAGTCTATTTCTGATAAGGTCCTGTTTCCTAAACGGGATAGTGACATTAGACCGTATCTAGTTGTTAAGGTTTTAAATTTAAATGTCTTAGGCCTTCTAGATTCCGGTGCCTCCTGCTCTATACTAGGTAAGGGAGCGCACCGCATCTTCTTGGAACTGGGTTTTGATCTTGTGAGTATCAATCCTACTTTTCGTATTACAACTGCAGACAGCACTCACTTGCAATGTCTGGGTTGTATCTCTTTGCCAATTGAGTACAATTCGGTTATCCGAGTTGTCAAGTTCTATGTTGTCCCAGGTATAACCACCTCCATGATATTTGGAGTGGATTTCTGGCAACAATTTAAGTTAAGTGATAAGTTAATTTTACAAAATATTAGTCTTGATAGCTTTAGTGATAATAATCCTATAGAGTCTGTGTCCCTTAACGGTGGCCTCGAGGATTACGACAACCTGACAACTAAACAAAGGTGTGTAATCAACGAGGTCATTGAAAAGTTCGACTCGTTGAACACTGATAAGGTGGGTTTAGGTCGGACCTCACTTGTGCACCATGTCATTGACACTGGTGACAGCAAGCCGATCAAGCAGCGTTATTATCCGCTCTCTCCCCTTAAGCAGAAGGCCCTGGAAGCCGAGCTGGACCGAATGCTGGAGATGGGAGTAGTGTCCCCGTCTCAGTCCGCCTGGAACTCTCCAGTGGTCATGGTGGAGAAGGCGAACGGCGACCTCAGATTGTGCTTGGACTCTCGCAAGCTGAACTCTGTGTCTAAGAGTGACGCCTACCCCTTACCCTATATCAATCAAATCTTAGACCATCTTAATAATGCTAAGTATTTAACCTCTGTAGATCTGAGTGCGGCCTACTGGCAGATTCCATTCGACTCACTCCAGTCTGCTGAGAAGACTGCTTTTACGGTTCCCCGGAGAGGATTGTTCCATTACAATTCCATGTGCTTCGGTCTTGTCGGTGCCAGTGCCACGATGCAACGCCTCATGGACCGTCTGTTTGGTCCCGAGTTCGACAACAAGGTATTTGCGTTTCAGGATGACATAGTCTGTGTGTCCAGCACCTTTGAGGAGCATGTAGAGCTCTTACATAGAGTCTATCAGCAACTCAAGGATGCTGGCCTAACTATTAATATGAAAAAATCCCACTTTTGTCGGAGTGAACTCAAATACCTGGGGTATTATGTGGACAAACATGGCTTACGGACAGACCCGGGTAAAGTTGAGGTTATCCTCAACTATCCCACCCCTTCTAACCCTAAGGAGGTTAAGAGATTTCTGGGAATGGCCGGCTGGTATCGTCGCTTTGTTAACAACTTCTCGAAGATTAGTAAACCTCTGTGCAAACTCACTTCTACGAACCTTAAGTTCGAATGGACCCCTGAGGCTGAACAGTCCTTTAACCTGCTAAAGTCAGCCTTGGTTTCTGCCCCTATATTAAAAATGCCTAACTTTGAGATGCCCTTCCGCATTCTTAGTGACGCGTCAGCTTACTCAGTTGCTGCTGTACTGACACAAACTCACGATGGTGTTGAGCACCCTATCGCCTACTGTAGCCGTTCTCTCAACAAGAACGAGGTGAACTACAGCACAACTGAGCGAGAACTTCTGGCCGTGATTTTCGCTTTGGAACAATTTCGACAGTACGTCGAAGTCCAAAAATGTACGGTCGTCACGGATCATTCATCTCTTCTGTGGTTCCATAAGCTAAAAAATCCCACGGGTCGTCTAGCACGTTGGAGCATGAGGCTCAGTCAATTCGATTTTGACATAGAGCATCGAAAAGGTAAAGACCACGTTGTACCTGATGCTCTGTCTCGTATCAAAATTGATTCCCTCGATGCAGTACCCACTAAAGACCCGTGGTATGACCACACCATGAATAGTGTTCGGAAGAACCCTAGGAAGTCACCAAATTATGACATTCGTGACAACCTTCTATATAGGTTAACTAAAAATAAATATTCTTTGACTTCAGACTTTGACTGGAAGCTGGTGGTACCTCAGGAGGATCGCTTGCCCCTGCTCTCTAAGTACCACGATGACACACTTAGTGCCCATGGTGGCGTTTGGAAGACGCATAAAAGGTTAGCCCTAAATTATTACTGGCCCAAGATGTACGAGGACGTCAAAGAGTATGTTGGGAATTGCGAAACATGCAAGCAGTACAAACCCGTAAATACGTCTCGTCCCGGCCTAATGGGTAGCCCGAAGCGGGTTTCGAAGCCATTCGAAGCTATCTCTGTCGATCTGCTTGGTCCCTTTCCCACTTCGAGCAATAGAAACGTACACCTGATCGTGGTCTCCGACTACTTTAGCAAATACGTCATGTTGTGCCCTGTTCGGGTTGCCACAGGCGCTGTAGTCGCGAGGTTCATAGAGAAGAGTGTGTTTCTCGTGCACGGAGTCTGCAAGACTATTTACATGGATAATGGCCCTCAGTTTGTGAGTAAGCCATTTAAGGATCTGTTGGCTAAATACAATGTACCTAATATATATTATAACCCTAGGTATCATGCCCAAACTAATCAGGCGGAACGAGCTATTCGCAATGTGGTTCAAGCGATCTCATGCTATGTGAAGTCACAACACAAGTCTTGGGATCAGTTCTTGGTTGAGATACAGTGTGCTTTAAACACTGCAGTTAACGAAGCAACTCGTTTCACCCCTTACTTTTTGGTACATGGTAGGGAATTTATTGGGGATGGAGTGCTGTACAGGCAGTCAGATATCGCGTGCCATCCTACTTCAGTCTCTGTAGACGATCCATCAGCCTTCGGTGTCAAGCTGAGAGAAATACAACGCATTTACGACCAGGTGAGGAAACATTTGAACGTTGCCCACCAGCGTAATGAAAAGTATTACAACCTCAGAAAAAGGCATGTAGAGCTGAAAGTGGGACAGATAGTTTACAAACGCACGTTCTACCTGTCCAACAAGGCCAAGAATTTTACTGCTAAGCTAGCTCCTAAGTTCCTTAAATGTGTGGTGACTGCTAAACGATCCCCTTTAGTATATAGGCTGTCAGATCTGGACGGTAAGGATCTTGGGGAGTACCATATCAAGGACATCCTGAAGTATCAGGAGGAGCAGTCTCCAATACCTAACGTAACTACATAGCACTGTTTCTCTAGTTTATTAAACCAGTGCTATGTGATCATTATGTAAGACTATTTTAATCTTTTGTTTGTATTTCTATATGTGTACGTGACTTTAAATTGTCACGTTGTAGTTTCTTCTATGCACCGCACCGAGCGTTTTTCTCTCATTCGCTTCTTAGTACTCTACATTATCCTGAGAGCTTGGGTAGTGTTAGGGTATCGGCAGTGAGTAAAGGGAGCATTCGTTTTCTATGAAGGGCATTAGACTCTAGTTACTTAGCCTAACCGGTACACGAGTCAGTGTCTAGTTAGGTACATAGGAGGATCTTTCTTTGGTATTGTAATGGTCGTAGTCAGCTGGTGTTTGAAGGACCTAGCTGGTTGTCTTTGTTTATTAGTCAGTACTTTTCTGTTTTCTTTATTGTGTATTTCCAGCGTGTCATATCCGCAGGAAATACTATTAAAGGGGGGGTGGTTGTAGCATTTATTTTCTATAGATGCAGTATTTGATGTGAAAGCAGCCTTATCGAGTTATCTTTTTTTAATCGGTTGTCAGTGGTGACATTTCTGCTGTCAGAATGACAGGATGTCATAAGTTCGGTGACGAAGCGTTTCGCATTTAAAGGAACGGGTTTTGGTTAAGATTTTTCGTGAAAGACAGGACTTTTGACCGAGACCTGCTTTGGGGTAGTTGGAGGTCCTTTGGCTTTTGCTCTGAGACTGTGCCGCGAATCAGTTTTTTGCTCAAGCGCGATTATTTGTTACCTCGCGTGGCCTAACGGGCTGTGATTGGGTTGCTGCATTGCATCTTGCTACATTTTACCCAGAAAACTGGTGAGTCACTTCTTCTTTTGCAAAGCGGGTCGATTGTCGTCTGTCGCGCAGCCAAGATCTTAATTTGTCGTTTCTTTCATGACAGGGTTTTTTACTACGGCTAGTTGCCGGATGAGATATTTGGTGCCGCACCTATAAGTTAGTGGGCTGCACGTGGTACGACAACGTGGAAGTGCGGACTACACGAGCTTCTCATGTGAGAGGTATCTGCCGTCATCACCTGGCAGTAACAACAGGCAGTCACTCTCACTCTGCAGGCCAGTAAATCCACTACTTATGTGTAGCTTAGTAGCATAAGTACCTAAGCACTGACTATACTTCTGTGTACCTGTGATATTTGTGTCTATCAGTGAATAAGCTCTCTGTGTGTCTCTGTGTATCTCTGTGTTATATAAATATATGTGTGTACACCCTACCTGACTGTTTTCGTCAGAGCCCTGGCCTACCCTTGCACGCACACTGGAATCTCTGTAGTAAGGCGCCCTGGGAAAGAGTTCTCTGCATAGCTACCTCGCGCTAGTTGGTGAGTAACACTGATCATCTTAGTGTTATAACGTGAAATATCAAACATTATTAAAGGCGGCTTTGTAACCGTAGTGTGACTTAGACTCCCGTCTTAGTCACTCCAGTATGGTCACAAAGTCGCCATAAGCCGTGTAGGTACAGTAGATGTGTGGACGTGTGTGCTCACGGTGATATTTTATTAATCACTAGCTGACGTCACGCGGTTTCACCCGCGTAGTTCCCGTTCCCGTGGAAATACGGGAATAAAATATAGCCTATGTTCACCGCAAAGAAAGTAGCTTCCCAACAGTGAAAGAATTGTTCAAATCGGTCCGGTAGTTCCGGAGCCTATTCGTTTCAAACAAACAAAAAAACTAATCTTTCCTCTTTATAATATTAGTATAGATGTGATATGCTCCGCAGACAGTCAATGCGATTTAACAAGTCTGTTGAAATAGAATCAAAGTAGTTTGAAGTGCACGAGCTTTCTTTGCATGTGTGTGTGCATCGACATGCCTAGTCGCAGCGGAGGAATGGGTGTAATTTTCGTTGAGCCCAGACGAACACTGCGTGAAGGTTTGCGTGCTCTGGGTTGCAACATGGGTTGTTCGGAACGCATACATATGCTCGCGCGCCGTTATGGAAATCACTCCCCCTCGCATATCGCACCTGCCTAGGCCCGAGGCCCCCGTTCTAGAATTGCAGTACCTAGGTACGGATGTTTCATTCATTTGGTCGTGAAAATGCGAATATCTAGGTATAAACAACACGCGCAAAGCTCCATAATGTAGGTAAGTAGGTAGGTAACTACAAACTAAAATACAAAATATACTCACATACAAATTATAGTCACGCTTTTAACTCCAAAGGGGTAGACACGCATACCTATATTTACGTGCAATTTCACCATCTGCATCTTGTCCCAAGTCGTCAATTTTGTGTAATAACATTTATTAAGCCTTTTAACTCCACTTCCTGTCATAAAGTCTAGGAAGCGACCGACCAGGGGCGGCTTTACCTATAGTGCAGAGGGAGCGGTGCACTCGGGCACCGGGTGTTAGGGGGTGCCGAGAGCCGCTCGCGACACAAGGAGCCTCCACTGTTCCTAACACTCGCTGTAACCCTAGTAAAAGTAGCTTCCTAATATAGGTGCGTAGCGGGTTTTTTATGATCAGCCTTAGGCTAGGCAAATTGCCTTCCTGCTCTCTAAAAGCAGGGCGGAAAAATACCTAGCCGAGGTACGCGTGAATTTCCAAATAAAAAACCTCTTTCCTTAGGAAATAATAATGGCTTCTGACCTGATCATTCCAGAAATTAACTTTGGCGACGGGCCGGATGTTCTGCAGGAAGCTAATGGCATCAGTCAGCTCCTGCCAACTATCGCCCCATATGTAGTCAAAACCTCAATAGGTAATCTGAATGGTGTTTGGGCTGATCAATCACAAGCAGCTCGTGCGTTACCTGGAGGATCACTCGCTAATTAATAATTGTCTCGAAATGATCAACGGGTGACCTCTTAGCGTACTTTACTAGGGTAGCGATGAGCGTTGAAGAGACGAACTAGTTAAATCAACCGTCGACGTACAATGGACGCATTCAACTACCGACTAGTCTCGGACAGTCGGTCAGTTGAATTTGTGGACGCAGTGTAACTGTGTATTCGTCTAGACCAGGGGGTCGGCAACCTTTTGAGTCGGAAGAGCCAAAAATGCCGATTTTAAATTACAACATTTTTCGAGAGCCACAAAATCTTTCTTGGTCAACACCCCCCCGTTAACGTGCCTTCCGAAACACGGAAACGCTCAAATAACAGTCACAAAATGGTCACATGGACGGTTACCCATCCAAGGACACCATACAACCATAGTGATAGTTGCTTACTGCAGTGATCGGTTACAGAACACTGAGTCCTTCTTGTCGCTACAGTTGAGTTATAGGAAAGGCAAGCGTACAACTTCTGCAGTTCAACATGCGCTGCCTGCAACAGGCTGGACTCTGTGGGGTCTAAAAAAAATTAATCACCGAAACTTCACTCCACTGGCCCGCTGCGGACATCGCAACAGAATCCTATTAGAAAGAAAATGGTTTTCCAACTGGTCCGCCCAAACTGGTGCTCCATATAACGTTTTCGAGCACAGAACACCACCTATACGCGTGGTTGCTTATTTATCTGCTAGTAAGGCTACTGTAGTGTTTATAAAAATGAATGTTATGATAATTGTCGGTGGAACTAAAGAGCCGCAGCTTCACTTCCAAAGAGCCGCATGTGGCTCGTGAGCCGCGCTTTGCCGACCCCTGGCTAGACGACGATGCGACGGCTTTTCAATTGACGTCGACGCACGTTTCGCTTCAACGTTTAAATTCAAAACTGACGCTACTGCAATTTAAGCTCTAACTAAAATTCTTAGGCGATGACATTTCAATAGTGACCGACCGAAGTTTCGGTTTCGGTTTCGGTTTCGGCCAGTTTCGGCCAAAAAATCGAGTTTCGGCCGCAGTTTCGGTTTCGGCCAAAATGGGCCGAAACTTTCGGCCGGGCCGAAACTCACGTGTTCATGAATTTTGAGTGCCTGGCTCTGCTTGTGACGTGGTTGGGGTCAGCCCAACCAGTTAATATGTTACTAACCGAAGATTTACAGATTTACAAAGGACTTCCAATCAATAGTTATAAAAATACAATTTTTACAGAATCCGAAATTTTACAGAAGGTGATCTAGGCAGGACATTACATAACCCTACCACTTTGTTGTCGGTTTCGTTGACTTTGTTGGTCGTCTATCTGTCCGTCAGCAAGCTGTAACTCATACACCGTGATAGTTAGATAGTCAACATTTTTATAGATGATGAAATTTTGTAGCAACAAATAATAAAATAGACAAATTAATAATATTAAAGGGGGTTTCCCATACAACATACGTGGTTTTTTTTTTCGCTTTTCTTGTACGGAACCCTACGTGCGCTAGTCCGACTCACTGTTGTCCAGTTCTTTTTTTATACCACTAAGGTGTCAGACAAGCATACGGCCCACCAGAAGGACCGGTGGTCACCGCAGCCTATGAACGTTTGCAACACCAGAGGAGGCACACTCGCGCTGCCAAAAGTTTTAGTTCTATACTTCTAGAATGTAACCAAAACCCGTGCGCTTTTAGTCAGTAGGAGTTCGCAATAGCATCTATGAGTAATTCCACACGTAGAAGAAAGAAACTCATCTTTAGATGGGGGGAGATATTTCTAAAATGACCACTTGAGAAGATTTATAGCGTTGATTGATGGAACTTGGTGGAAATTGCTGCACCTATTGAAAAAGTAACCGGCCAAGTGCGAGCCGAACTCTCGCACGGAGGGGTTAAAGCGGGACCCTATAAACGAGACATGAGGCCTAGCCGTCCGTCTGTCTATTAGTCACGAGGTCGTATAGCTGGAACCGTGCCAGATAGAGGCCTAAAATTTTCACTGTACAGTAGTCTTACTGACTAAACACCGCGCGTATCCTACCTAACAGCCTACGGTTGGGAGCCTCGAGTATGCCCTCGGAATGATGCATACTGCGGCCGCATCTTTGAGGGGTTGTTCAGTTGATATCTCGCTTCTTGAGGGGGGCGTGCATGAATCTCTCACGTCCAGGGCCTGATTTAGGGTTCCGCGCGCCCTAGGCTAGCTATGAATATGCGCCCCCAGCTGCAACTAATTTAAGTCCTACTTACAAAAGAGACTACGTAAGCATTTTTTTTTTTTACGTGAAGGAAAATCCTCATGGATGTTATGCCGGACTCCTACCGACTAAAAAACCTCACGTAACGCCCAACAGCCTATGGTTGTGAGCCCCGGGTAAGCCCTCGGAAGGATGTCCCATCCCAGGACTCCCAACAGACCTACAGCCGCCTCTGCAGCCGCCCAGGGGGTGGTTCGGGTGCTAACCCGCGTCTTTGGGGGGGTTTCGGTTGTGATCCCGCTTGTAAGGGGGGGCGTGCGTGAGTTCCTCACGTCACGCTGCCGTCATGGGCCTGCTTCTGTAAGTACGATGAGCGACCCTCTCAGCGTCCTCAGACCCCCGGTCATGATGGAGGACGATAGTCCTCGGCGAAGACAAGTCGGCGGCGCCCAGGCCGCCGACTGCGGAACTCGGGGGGGAGAGTTCTCTCCCGTACCCGCCCCGTCGCCTCTTTCACGAGCATGACCTGCTCGCAGAAAGAGGCATCGCAGCCCCACTTACTCCCGCTGGAGAGCATGGCTCGCACCATGGTCTCGAGCGAGAGAAAGTCCACGTCCAGACCCACTACGAGGACCTGGCGCTGTTGCGCCCCGGCCCATGCTGTGCACTCCACCAGCGTATGGAGCGCTCCACCAGCATATGGAGAGACTATTATATTGGTGCGATGGTGCCTTTCCAGCCACTCCTCCATGACCAGTTTCACCGTCTCAACAGCACCGTCTCACACTTTTCTTATACCACCAAAGTGGCAGACAAGCACCAGATGTACCGGTGGTCACGTACAAGGAGGCAAAGCCTCTCCTGTCGCGAAGAGGTTCCACACTACCTGCAAGCATGGGATCGTTGACCACTTCATGGCTCGCCTCTGCACCGAGTCGAACGGAAGAAATCAGTCAATACATTCTGATATTCTGGTGCCCCCACCCAGCAGTGGCAGCTGTACTCCATGTGCGGCCGCAGTTGCACATAAACAGAAGCAGTGTTTGCGCCGCAGTAAGTGCCGCCGCGCCCTGTTGAGCACACCGAGCGGCTTAGACGCCAGCTTGGCCTTATTCTCCAAATCACTTCGGAACTGAACGTCACTGGAGATGTCAACACCAAGGATAGATACCTATACTGTCAGAGTAGGAGAGAGTTGTGCCCTGAAATTATGGCGCTACAGTAAATTGGGTTTTCTTTGCGGTGAATACACAAACTTGTGTCTCAGTAGGGTTGAATTGAACAAGATTTTGTTTTTCCCAATCGGACACTCTATTGCGAGTTGTCTCGATTTCAAACACAAGTTGTTCACAGCTTTCTTCCACAGCAGCCCGTGTAACAAGGGTCACCCGTACTGTCGTCCGCATAACAATGAATGCCGTCAATAGACAACATCTCATTGATATGCAGCAGAAACAGAGTGGGGGACAACACTGAGCCAAGTGGTACTCCAGAAATCCAGAGTTTATGGCCATGCATTCAGAACCTATGCTTCTACCGGCCAAAAAGCTGGACACCCATTCACTTTGGTTCCTGGGTGCCTTGAACGCGACACGGGTGGAGCTGTCGTATTTACTACCACGCTGCCAGGGAGATGGGCGCAGGAATTTAATTTTAACGCCCGTATTTGTTCACTAAATTACCAAATATTATTATGTACTTAGGTGTAACAAAATATTAACTACCAATTTTAAACATGTTAAGAGTTGTTAAAATCTATTAAAAATTGCTAGATGTTTTGTGTGCTCCTTTTTGGGAGCACCGTAAGTCACAGCCCAGCGCCGAGCCCAACGCCAGGCGCCCCCTTGATCCTGGCGCCCTAAGCTTCAGCTTAGTTAGCTTATGGGTAAATCAGGCCCTGCTCACGTCATGCTATCGTCAAAGGCCTGCTTCTGTAAGGGCGGTGAGCAGCCCCGTCACCGTCCTCAGGCCCTCGGTCATGGAGGCTGATAGTATGGGGCGCCGCCTCATATTGTGGAACACGGGTGGGAGAGTTCTCCCCCGCTTCTTCCCCGTCGTCTCTTTCATGAGCTTGACCTGCTCACAGGAAGACGCCTATGGCCCCACTCCAGCGCCTCCTTGCACCATTTAAACAATGACGCAAGGGCCCTCGCTTCCTAACTTCCAGGTCCCATAGAGGGGTTCCGGCTAGAAGTCATGCCGCCACAACTGAGATCGTGCGGTATCCCATTATCACCCTGTCAGCCGTCGCCTTCTGCGGGCAAAGCAATCTAGCCGCATTGCTGGCCATCAGGATCTCCGCCCATACGGGGGCCCTGTACGGGGCCATGCTCCGCACGATCCTAGTACAACAGGTACAGTATCCTCCAAACGATAGCCGTTGGAACTTCGGATACCAATTCCGAAGTTTGGTCTCATAGCTGAGGGAGAGGGGCATCAGCTCAGGAGACCCAACGCTCCCTGCGTTGGGTCTCCTGAGATTGGGCAACAACCGCGAGAGTGCGGCTGATGCCCCTCTCCCTCAGCTATGAGACCAAACTTCGGAATTGGTATCTGAAGTTCCAACGGCTATCGATTGCGAGCCCCAGATACGTCATTGAGAGCTCGATGCCGATGATGACGCCCCCTATATGTAAGCTGGATCCCGCAAGTGGCCTTTAGACCGTTGTTGACCACGCAGCATCCAATCGTTACCGATGTTCCACAGAAGCGGTCCTAAGACCGATCCCTATGGAACACCGAACGACACATCTCACCGACCCCGCCCTTGCCAGCTCGGGTAAGTTATGGCCCTCTCGGAAAGATAGGCCCCGACAATTCGACGGAGGTAGAGGCATTCCATGGTAAATAAGCGCCTCCCAAACGCAGCTCCAGGGCAAGGGGTTAAAAGCGTTGGCGATGTCAAGAGACACTGCCACCACCACCTCACCCTGTTCTGTTGCCGCTATAACAATAAATAGGTACCTAATAAAATCAGAAAAAAACCATCGACACAACAAACGTAACTTTTGTTCCCAATTTTTGTAACGGAACCCTCTGTGCGGAAATTCGACTCGCACTTGGCTGGTTTTTTCTTTTTTTTTTTTTCAATATGAACACGTGAGTTTCGGTTTCGGTTTCGGCCGAAACTGACCCTGGGGCAGAAAGTTCGGTTTCGGTTTCGGTTTCGGCTGGAAAATCAGTTTCGGTCGGACACTAATTGCAATGGACATAATTATGAGACATAGAACTACTTGCTTTTTAAATATCGTCATTCGATCTGGATGTTTACAATCTTTGCACATAATGAATCTATTTAATCAGTGTTTTTTTGGAAAGAGTACGAAATGTCGCCATCCCATATCATCATCATCATTAGGGTGCCGTAAGAGGCGACTAAGGGAACACATTTACATAACGATCCGTTGCGTAGAGAAGGAAAACTCGAAATTAAATCCGGTTGTCAGTAATTTCCCCGTGTAGCGACGGGGTCCCGTGTTACGACGGTAACACGCCACGAACACTTTTGCAAAAAGATCCATTACGTAGAGAAGGAAAACTCGAAATGAAACCCGGTGGACAGTAAAATGACATTATCATAATTATAGTATGCCTCTGTCTACCCTTTTGGGGATAAAGACGTGACATGATTTTTTCGAACTCAAAAGATCGAAGATTCGAAATAGAAGTCACGATCCCAGTTCATTATGTTTATTCGATCGTCATTTGTTTTACCGATCGTCATTTGTTTTACCGATCGTCATTTGTTTATCCGACCGTCATTTGTTTTGTCGATTTTCATTTGTTTTGTCGCTCTTCATTTGTTTTGTCGCTCTTCACTTGTTTTGTCGATCTCCATTTGTTTTGTCGATCTTCATTTGTTTTGCTGATCTTCAATTGTTTTGCCATATAGACATGTAGGTATATTGATAAAGTAGACATTATGGACATTATTTATTTTATACAGTCACAGGTGGGTGGTTAGGAAATTTTATTCCTAACTGACCAACCAGGTGCACAAGGTGGGTGGTTAGGAACTTTTATTCCTAACTGACCAACCAGGTGGATAACTCAGGTGGTCTGTTGGAAACGGGGGAAAAATGTAGTTTTATAATTTTAGGATATCTACAATAAAACAAGATAAATTAGTTTTTTTAATGGCCGCTTTAATTGAGGAACAAATCTAAAGGTATTTTAAAAATCAACGATTATTAATTTTCCATCTTTTATCATCTTTAATACACAATATCTGGGAGACTGTCGTGTATACAATTAGTTTTGCTCCCCAATCTCCCATTACTCGTTTATTGTAATGTCCACTGATAATGTTCTTAGATACAGTAGATAATATATTTTTACATTAAAATGACCGAAGTAGTGAGCATTTGGACACGTCGAATAATCACTGTTAAAAAAATATTTAATAAGAAATCGTCCAAATGCTTCTAAGAGTCATATTGACATATGCATAATATTAACTATATATACAGTCAACAACATGAATCCGAAGCAAAATATCGTAGCAGTCATCAGGGACCACAAACGCGTTGCTCAATTCACAAATTTTCAATATACAAATGACTCTCCCGCTGTTACAATGTTTTGCCTAAGTTGCTGTTCATCGAAGACATACATCTAAACTTACAATATAAAATTAAGATCTAAATCAATGTAATCTAAATTAATCGTAACATAAAATCACATGTGATCATAAGTCGGCCTGCAATGATTGTTTAAATTATTTGCTGTGTGTTGAATAATGAAGTACATTTTTAAATAAATGAGTTAGTGTAATATTTATTTTTATTTACGAGATTTTTTACTTAGCTATTACTAATAGCGTAAACACAGGCTTCATGATAATTTGGCTAACATTTGCTAAACACCAGCAACTAAAACAGTCCCGCACTTTTAATTAGATATGCAATTTCGAAAAGGACACATGCCGGATATTTTGTGAAATACGTTTTTTTATACCAATGTGACGTAAATGCTTATCTACACTCATTATGATCGAAAACAGCACATCTCTGGCATTAATTCTACTATAAACGTCATTGCCTGTACAAAAACAATTTCTAAAAGGGCACTGGGTCTGGAAAATGTGCCTTTTTCGAACTTCTTGTTTAAAAAAGAGAGAAATATGGGGGTAGAGCGTGGACGAAGGTAGCCGAGTGTTAGGTTATTTTCGTTACGGAATTTATTGATTCGGTCTCTACGCTCAAGGCCCGCGATAGAAGCTATGCAATAGCTTGAAAATACATGATTTTTTTTGAGCCGGTTCCCTGATATGACAGACAAAATTAACTATCAGTTTTTTCGACAATATTTTAATCAGAATTTTGACTTATCATTTGGTAGACCACAAATCGACGTTTGCAGTAAGTGTGAAAAACTTAATGTTAAAATAAAGGATCCTCATATAAATGATGGTGCTAAGAGAACAGCTGCTGCAGAATTAATAGTGCACAAGCGTCGTGCAAGCAAATTTCATAAAAAAGTTAACGAAATACAAGAAAAATGTGATGAAACTGTTTTAGGATTATCTTTCGACTATATGCAAAATTTACCTTTGCCTACTCTGCCTGTACAAGAATATTTTTATTATAGACAACTTTGGGTGTACGAATTCTGTATACATAACATGAAGACTGGCAAAGGAACATTTTATTCTTATCGTTAAGGACAAGCTTTAAAATGTCCAAACGAAGTGTTCTTGGATGATTATATCAATAAATATGTCCCAGACTCTATATAATGACCAACTACTACCGAAAGAGAGCCTGCAGAAGATTTTTAATAAAAGTTCATTACTCAGCACCAATATTAGTATTATGTTTAATTTTTAATGCCAGAAATAAAAAAAAATAATTTCAAATGTTTTTTTTAATTAAATATTGTACTCAAATCAGTAAATCTTGAAAAGGGCACATCTCACAAATATAAATTATCTAATAACAAATTGATATTAATTTTTCGAAGGCTTATTAACATCAAAATATAACTCAATACTCACTTTTAGAAATTATGCAATAGTTTGAAAAATTATCAGTTTTTTTTTTTCAATTCCTGAACATTTTTAATTTTCAGAGATGTGACCTTTTCGAAATTGCATATTCAATTTTATTTTTCATTTTTAGAACTAAAAGGTGCGAGACTTGATATTATCACTGAATATATTATATTCCTTTATAATATTATCCATCGTTGTAATTAACCAGGCGCATTATCCATCATCACTCTATCCATAACAAACTATATAGTTATAGACATTGACACATTGCACAAGTAACCCACAATACTTAAATCAACCTAAACATTATTTAACTGGCACCACTAATAGAATTGCTCTTCCACGGTTTACACTTAACACAATGTGTCATTGCCTTTACAATTATTCAAACAAAGGTTTTCTGCAACAAATTTCCAATACAATATTAACCATTCCAAGTTCCATAAGCCTAACATTAATTAGTTTAAAAAAAATTAAAATTCATACGTCTCAACAATTCAAATTTGGTACATATTTTAGACATTTTACGAAAGGCCAGCTTTCTTTTACATTTTAAAGACATCGTTTTAAAGAAAGACATTATTGAACATAACATGCTAGAAGCTACTATGATGCCAAGAATTATCATACAAAAAATTGGAATTCACCTTATATGAATATACATTAGTAATCATTCTAACTTGCTAAAAAGGTATAAAGTACGAATAATCATTATAAATCCTATCGAAACTAACACTAGTCGAATTATTTAGATAATTCATGGTACGTAATATTCTTAGACGAAGCTCATTATTGCTATAACGGATTGTGGTAATAGAATTATTTTACGGTATGGTATGTACTTAGTAAAAAAGTGTAAATATATATATCTATATTAGATTATATTTCTGTAAGAAAAAAGTCTTTTTTATCTGTTTAATATTATCAGTTATGTTTATGCAATTTCTTTGGAAAACCCTACTTATTTGTTTTGAGTGAATTAAGATTGACTGACTAAATGATGATTACTGTGAATTATTCTACCAACGAAATCGACAGAGCGAAAATAATAGACGAATTTTTTCAAAAAGATTACATTATTTTTATTCTTCTTTTTCTGTATCTTTATAAAAAACGCGAATCTTAAGAGTAAACGAAAATAAAGCCAAATAAACTTGAAATACTGATTAAATACCTTCTCACTGTTGACTTAATTACCAACTTAATTGCACCGAATAAGGGGTTGTAATGTGAACAAATTGTAACTGTATTAGTGATGCAACTCCCGTCAATCAATACTATGCTAATAAACTTATACGAGTCCCCTATTATACTAAGTCTCACAATCAAAAGCAATATATTGCAAGTACAGCTCGCACCAAATAACTTTGCGTCTATGAAGTTAGTTCGCGCCGCAATTACTTATGCCTTATTAGGTACTATGCAATAAACTACTGCTGAGACGGGAGGGGCGCCCCTACCGCCTCTGCTGCGCAGTAGTTTCGACTGTGATACTTATTATTGCATAATTGCGGCGCGAACGAATGAACTTCATAGTCGCAAAGTTATTTGGCGCGAGCTGTACAGCATATATATGACATCGTGTAATACCATGTTAAATAACAAACAACAATGTGAGATGGCGTCAGCCTCCATTTTCAATAATATTAGTACTTATAACAACAAATTTACTGCACTTTACGAATTATATAACAGGCCAGCTACTTTAGAAAAGTAAGCGTACTAGGCAATATTAAAATATTTACTCAGGAATATGTAGTTTTCGATATATGTCTTATAACTTTGAATATTATGTGTGAAAGGCGCTTTATATTGATTTGCCTAGGTATAAAACAACTGGGTGCCTATTCTCGATCATAAAACTTGAAAACTGAAATTTATGGGTGAAGTGTCATTTGTCTCTAACATCAAAAGATGAAACAAAAGACATTTCGGCACTCTTTCGCTTTCGTTTTCAAGTCGTACGTTCGAGAATCTTCACCCGGGTGATGACTATTTATCGTTATGTATAGAAAGTTATATTTGATAACTGCAAAATGAATCCGGCGACAAGCCCTGTCATTGCCACTGCCTAAAGAGAGTGAGTCAGATCAGTGTGACATCGTAGATCAGAACACAGGTCTTGAAGCCTTGATACTTATTTGAAGCTACCGATCAATATGATGAGTCACCACTATGTATAACTCAATTCGTGAGGACTACTTACTGTAGTAGTAACGCAGTGAAAATTTTTGTAATGTGTAAATTATATCCCCATGTAAATAAACCACCTTTCACATGGCACATTTTGAAACAATAATAAAAAGGTTAATATTTTTAATTTTGGCCGACATGATAGAATTGCTGAATTGTTTTTATCGCTGTTGCTCGGAATACATTTATATACATTACTTTTAATAAATAAACAATTTATTTACACGCCGATATCAGAATGGATGGTATTTTAGAATAATAAAAATAATACATAATTCCAGATTATTGTTAAAAAAGAAAATTGAGACTGTCAAATTCGACATAGTTCAAGTTTTATATGGACAAGATTAGCTTAAACTTATTTCTTTAAATAAATTACAGTTAAATAAACGGCCAATGGGTTTGTAGCATATTTCTTTTATCGGTAAAAGTCAAGCAAGCAAGTAAAAAGAGAGAAATTGATAAATAGGAATATTAGTTGTAAGCTGAGCGCATGACATCCCGGGCGGGGTTTCTGGTAGGTGTGAAATTAAGGAATTAATTGTCTAACAGTGGTGTAGTATAAGTGAGAGGAAAACGTTGATTTTGCTGTTGTTGAACGCATGCAATATTATGTATATATCAAAATAACAAATTCATGGAATCTATTAGGAAATATGCGTAATATATTATACTAGCTGACCCGCGCAACTTCGTTAGCGTGATAAATGAAGAACCGCTCGGCCGATTTTGTGCAAACTTCACATAAACCATCTACTAAATAGCCCGAACAAAGCCTAAACATTTGGTTTGGATAGGTGAGCCCGTTCTTGAGTTATAAAATTACAACGAAAAGTGGCATTGATTTTTATATATATAGATATAGATATATGTGTGATCTAAGACTGTCATTTATCCATTTTTAGAATATGTAGTGCGTATAAACAAATGCAGCGAAGTAGGAAGTGCCTGGACATGCGCCAAAATCGATCAACAAAGTATATTATTTATTTTAAGCTAAGTATTAAATAGCTAAACAACTTGTATTGTGAATTTAATTTCAAACACTGATACTTTGTCTTTGAATTAGCAAAAATATAATCATTTTTCAATAGTTCTGATATACTGCCTAAAATTTAAAGAGTACTGGTGTGCCTAAAGACATTTTGAAGATAGAAATTTCTCCTAAGTTTGAAGCTGGGTCGACATTTGTCCAAGTCAAAAACGCATAAACTTTTGTAACTACATACAGTTAATTTTGAGGCGTGTCGGTTGACATGGTGGCTACACAATGTATGTTCGGTTTATTTTATGAAATATTGTTTACGTATCTTTTGCATTATACTGTAGATGCTTGTTTTTAAACATGTATCAAGCTCTTAATACTTAAAATTGGATTGGCAAGAGCGTCTTTCAGAGTATTTTGCTGCGAGAAATAAGATTTTTAAAAGTTATTCCTCTCAATAAATAACATAACTTAGCTGTAGTATAACTAGTGTTATTTCATATTATTTATATTATACACGACGTATATCTAGGTACTGGTTTCTAAAGGCATTTTATAAGGCTATGTGTACATACATGAGGCTATTGCTTTCTAAAAGGCATCATAGTTAGCATAATAAGTTACATTAAAATACCTACTAAAATTTGATAGTTTTGTGTAAAACTTTATATTACTAACATATTTAGAGAAACGCAATGAGCTGCAGAACACGGAAGTCGCATAAATTGTTACGAAGTTAACAGTAACGAGTGCATAGATGATATATAATAGTATAAAATTCATAACGAAAACTGTAAGATGCTAAAATAGAAAACTGTGATTAAAATTACAACTTTACATAGGTACTTTAGTGAGTAAAGCGAACCATAGTTCATAGATCGCAGTGTGGTGTAGGTATCTCGCAAAGGGTACCAACAACTTTTTAAAGCTGACGGGTCCTTACAAGACCATGCGTTGTGGCGATCCTTGAGGGTAGGATACCCAATTACGTTTCATGTGTGAGTCAAAGGTACTAACGATAAGAGTATAAGAGTTATTTTGCCATAATTATAAGACAAAGAATCTATAAGGGTTCCGTTTTTCCATTTGGCTATGGAACCCTAAAAATGATATTAAGTGTTCAGAACCGGCCACATATACTTATAGAACTCGGGACTTCACGCGAAATACTTTTACTTACACTTTCCGGCCACATAGGCAAGACACCCAACTTGGAACACTACAGAATATATTATTAAGGTCGAATGAAAAGGGATTGGACCCGAAATCTTTCACCAGCCTATGTCCTTAAACATGGAAGACAGAATTTCTCATAGAATTGTAGGTTTTAAATAGAACTCAGTCTTATTACATTTCTCTAAATATGTTTGAATGACGAGTGCTTATGGTTCGTGCTTACAACATATTATATATATATGAACACCTGTATTTATTGATATAATGTTATTAATTAGTTCGACCAATGTAATATTATCATACGCATACCTTTTGACAGCACTACATACAGTAAGGAGTTAAAATGGCCTATTATTAATTAAATCCAACCACCGTTTCGGTTCAACCGTCGAGCAGAATAAAAGATGAAAAAAAAATTATATGAAAAAGTAATAGAAAAAATATAATTAATATTAAAACACAAAAGGAACACGAAAATTATGGTTTCGTATTTAGAGTCTCATAAAAAGTTTAATAGTTAATATTTTCAAATTATCTTTAACCTGACGGTGCTCGCGGGTCTGCTAATTTTGCTTCCCATGGAAACTTATTTCCCGGGATAAAAAGTAGCCTTTGTGTTATTCCAGGCTATAATCTATCCCTGTACCAATATTTTGTCAGATCAGTGCAGCCGGTAGAGCGTGAAAGAATAACAAACAGCCAGACATCATTCACAACCTTTCCCATTTAAAATATTATGTAAATGATGTATTTAAGGCCACAATACACAAATATGGTTGTAATTACTAGCAGTACTACACTCCGAGATGCGGATATAACGAAATTTAATTGATTATCAAAACATATCTCTTCTAATCTCCGCATCGGTGGATACCGGGTCTAAGGCCGGGCGGGTCGACGACTATTTCGGCGAGAGCGGGGCGCCACACGTTTAGGCGCAGAATGCCATATTCGCAAAATGTCAAGCGGACGCAAAATGTCAATTTCCCAGAATGTCCAGTTCGCAGAATGTCCAGTTCGCAGAATGTCCAGTTCGCAGAATGTCAAGTTCGCAGAATGTCCAATTCGCAGAATGTAAAGTTCGCAGAATGTCCAATATTCATCATAACGTTGTCCATGTCCCAAATTGGTGTTTAATGGTTATAAAAAAAAATTACCACGAAGGCTAAGGTGGTAGCTCCGCTCCGCGAGAGAGCTCCGCTCCATTCAACACCAATTTGGGACATGGACAACGTTATGATGAATATTGGACATTCTGCGAACTTGACATTCTGCGAACTTGACATTCTGCGAATTGGACATTCCGAGAATTGGACATTCTGCGAACTTGACATTTTGCGTCCGCTTGACATTTTGCAAATATGGCATTCTGCGCCTAAACGGGCGCCACAGTACAAGAGAGTAAGGCGGCACAGCGCTTGCACACAAGCAGACTGCGCTCGATGCGTTTGATATTATATTTTCGAAGTTGCCTATTCTCTCGTACTCTGGCGCCACGCTCTCACCGCTCACCGTCGCTCCGCTGGCCGCTGACATTGATACAAGTGACTTCGCTAAACGACGCAGGCGCATGCGGCGGACGCCCCGTTACACATGGGCACAAAGTTGACACACGCTCGCGGATAAACTGTCTGCACGCGTCCACGCCAGTTAGCACTGCTCATACTATTCTCCAATGCAAAAACGCGACGGCGTCGCTCAGCGAACGCACAAATTCTTTTTTAATTTATCTATCTTAATGTAGTTATAACAAAACTGTCTAAAATCTGTACATCGAAGATATTTTTAAAAAAATTGTTGGAGATTATTCGATACTGTAGCCGAAATGTATTTCTTTTTCTCAGCCTGTAAGTATACTAAAACGGCGTCACGCCGAAACTACTGAATCGCACGATACAGCTAGATTTTCTATATTTTTGGAAAAATAAAGTGAAAGATAGCTAATAGTTAGCATTCCATGGAATTCCCGTGCGGGCGCCGGGTCCATAACGTGGTACAGAGGGGAACACTGTGTCGGTATCTGGGACTAGCAACCCAGTATGTAGGTTTAGGGTGGCCCCCTCATTACGGTCACCTTCACCGTCCACAATGTTCACCCTTCTAGCGGAGCAGATTTGGACAGATCCTATCTATGCCGCTTTGGATATTACTGAAGCTCTTGACAATCCAAGGTCTTTAAACAAATTATACGAAAATTAATTAGTATAAGATTACTCCCAAAAAATATTTGATTTGAACACCTAGTAAATATATACTTTATGTAGTTAGTCATCTGGTAATAATAATTATAATATCTACTCTAAAATTTATTCATCATTTTATGTTCAACAGTTTTTAAAGTTCAATTTTAATATCTGGGCTTAAACCTATCACTTCTCGACACAATCATTGTACCTACCTAATTTTTTAATGGTTTTCAGTCTTCTAAAGTCTACTTGAATTACCAAATAGTAAAAATAATATCCTATATCTCTAAGGGTTTAACCCCCCTCACGACAGATTTCGAGCGGAATTACTAAATCCATTTTCAACCTGAAACGGGGAATTCATTAAACTAAGTTTAATTGTATTGATTAATTTTATTTCCCTACTAGCTTCTGCCCGCGACTTCGTTCGTCGTGTTTATGTTATGTTACGCTGAACCGATTTTAATGACACACAGCGTTATTTAAGTTGAAAAAATACCTACTAAATCCTAATAGTACAGTTATGATCAAGCTACTAAATTTTGCTCCAACCCCGAACTAATAAACAAACAGATACGAAGAAACAAATTATAGATTTGGACTCAGAAGCCCTAAACTAGTCGATTACAGTTATTTTTTAAAATTTATCTTGAAAGTACCGTCACAGCTATTTTTACAATTTTATAATAGTAGAGAAGAGATGATACCTGTCTAAGACAAAACAGAATGAATTTTTTTCGGTATAACTACTACATTACAGGTTAATTTCTTTGTTTTTTGGGTTGAAACGACTTTCTAGTCTAGTGTAAACAACAAAATTTTCGGTAAACTAAAGTATGTAATCAATTTAAAATGGCCATTAATAAGAAATAATGTCCATTATTAAATATGTTCAATACGGATATGTCAGCTGTCAAGAGGCATGTGGGTCATTTAAGTAACAAGTAACCTACGTCCGGATACTTATCGTAGTGTCAAGACCAGTTTGCATTCGAAATCTCCACTCAGGATGCGCAACCACGTTTGAACATCGAAATTTTGTGTAGAAAACAACATAACGGACTTATTGCAATAGTGCAACACACTAGTCTTTACAATAAGTCGGTGGTAAATAATATCAGATTGTCTTACAAAAAATCTAACGTGGGCAACCACTTCAATTTTGCATAATTTCAAGACACCATCCGGCTTTCTGTACGTTAGCAGGTGTACCAGCCTGCGTATGAAGTTACCTTTGACCCAATACAACAACAAATCCTAAACAGTCAAATTTGCCATAAAAGCATGTTAAAATACATATAAAACAATGTCCCTACTTAGCATATTATATAAACAAAATAGCAAATAGACGTATGTATAATAATAGTTACTATTTAATATGCTCACAATCTAGGCAGTGGTCTGTAACATAAAACCGACACAATACAATAGCTATAGGAGTTCTATTGTGCATTATTTCAAATAATGTTGTTCCATAACAAATTTCATCAATATCATTAAAAAATATATATATACCAACTAATGATTTTAAAATAATACACAACCACACATTCAACCATCCGCAGTTTGTTGCAGTTAATTCGCCTAGCAAAATACAACTTATCATTAGCTAAATTAGAAATTTAGTCGAAGGACGCCACTCCTATGCTTCGTCCTTGCGAGTAGACACACGCACAGTTTATCGCTAAATATACATACTGCAATGGGTCTGACCATTTTCCCAAGTGTCTACGGGGTTTTCGGGTAGATTTCATCGCGGTGTTCTGCGAGCTTTGCGTATCCGTCGCGCGGCGGTGTTAGAGGCCGTGCCCATGGCGAATTGTACGGGCTGTGTGCTTCCAAAACTGTATACGCCGGGCTGTTCTTGCTGTTGCTGTGCTTGCTGAAAGTTTCATACACATTTGAAAATGATATTAGGAATTCTTATTACCTACATTGCATTGTAATCTTAGATCATCTAACCACAGGATGCGCCTTACTTAAGCATTGTTTTCTGCCATTGCACATGACCATTTGGTCTTTTGGCTTTATAAAAGCACTGTACATCAGTACATCATTTTATATGATTAAACTAGTACATTACATTGTAGTTGACTGTACAATAAAAATTAACACACAACAGCCATTACGCGTTTGTCGATTAATACATTTTTAAATGCAATGAAATTTTATATGTCTTTGTGTTTCCCCCTTCACTTGTATGAAAACTGGCAGAATATTTTTGTATGCGGTGGTTCGCAAAGGCTAGTCCCGTGATATATGGTCTAAGATTGTAATACATATAAATTAGATTCGTAAGAATGTAATTTATATGTATAAAAAGCGGCGGGTAAGAAATAGATATTATTCGATTTCAGTCTATACTGAAGCGCTCGTGGCCCCGCGGACTCAGTGTTCTGTAAACGATCACTGTAGTAAGTAACAATTACTATGCCGGTAATGGATGGGTGACCACCTCAACTAATGGGTGTAAGTAAAATGGCAGTCGGCCAGCCAAGTTGAAGGCCTTTATGGGCGGCTTGAAAAATTTCAACAGCAGGCAGTCACAACATGCGCCTGTACATATCATTACGGCACAATGGCCCACCACCTATTACGGGGGGCATAAAACTATGTATGTATGTAGCGCCGATCGTCAGCATGACTCTAAAACCAACCTAAGCATGAAAGTTAGTGTGAAGATGTTTGTTACTCAGTCACGACCTAACCAGTGATTAGAAGGTCCCCGCATTGAAACTGCTGGAGGTCCGGGTTTTGCCAGAAGGCCGGAGCTTGCCCATATATTATGTAGATATTTAAAAATAATTATAATACTTCAAAAAATAATTACCTGCTGTCCGAATCCAAACATAGGCGTTTGTGACGGTGCGCCAAAGTTGAACGCAGGAGTCGGTGTTTGCGTCATAGATGGGGATTCAAAAGACGGTACTGCAGGCGCGGGCGCTCCGAAAGACGGTGTCGAGGATCCAAACATGCCCATCTGAGGTACAGCGTTGTTATTGCTAGGGGAGCCGAACATCGGCGCTGGAGACTGATTCTGAGCCGGAGTCGAGAAAAGAGACATCTGACCACCACTATTCTGGTTATTGTTATTATTATTCATTCCAAACATATTCTGCGTAGGAAGGGTGCTACTGCCGAAAGCTGGAGTTGAACTACTAGCGTTGAACGGTGTGGACGAACCGAAAGTGAACGCCGCCGGCTTCTGCAGATTACTCGTCGCCGCGTTCGACACAAACATGTTAGCCGATGGCGCATTATTATTCGGTGCAGGATTCCACATGTTGTCCTTTTGTGCCACATTGCCGAATAGGTTAGAAGAGTTGCTTGACAATGAGTTGTTCGCTAACGTGTTACTGTGCTGCATGCCATTCCCTCCAACGCCTGCTAATCCATTTGTACCCCCTAAGGTAGGCGCCGACGACATGCCATTCCCACTTGTTAGAGAGCTACTTCCAAATGTGTTACTGACCATATTGTTATTACCTAATAAATTGTTCCCAGTCAGAGTACTGCCTCCTAATGGATTCGTCGATAACGAGTTGCCGACTAAGCCATTGGTACCCGAAATTCCATTAGAGCCAGATAAGTTATTGTTAGAACTCAATGTATTGCCTTGAGTAAGACTGAAGCTGTTATTATTATTATTAGCGTTATTCTCACTAACAGGTGCGAATAGGGATTTGAAAGAGGGCTGAGTGCTGGAAGTACTCATTAAAGATGGCGCAGTATCTGTTTTCGTAAGATTACTGCTTCCAAACGTAAATTGCATTTTAGGTTTCTCCGCAACGGCCGATGTGGACGCGGATGACAGTGGTGAAGGATTGTTTAAGCCATTGCTACCAAAACTGAAAATAGGAGCCGGTGAAGCTGTAGCTGACACGGTAATAGACGGCACGGCTAGAGTCGGCATAGCAGGAGACGGCACGGCCAGAGACGGCACGGCCAGAGACGGCGCAGCCATCGACGACGCAGCAAGAGACGGCACGTTAGAAGAAATGGTCGGCGCGACATCACTTTTCGGCGCTTCCACTACTGGTAAAGTGAAAGGACTAGTTGAAACTGTCTTAATAGGTGCGCTAGTTAGACTAGGTGATGAGAACATATTTGTAGAACTACTATCAAGAGCCGACGTCGTGGCAAATAAGTTCGTAGCTGGTTTCAAAGAACCGAATGTGAAAGTGTTTTGTAGTAGCGGCTTTTCGGCACTAGTTACTGCTGGCTGTAATGTATTAGTAATACTTGGCGCGTCTTTCTGTGCATCCGCCTTTGGCAAAGCGAATAAATTGGAAGTCAGCATCGAGGGCTTATCTTTTGCAACTTCTTGAGTCAAGGGAGCATCAAATAATCCAGTAAGCTTCTGTTTTGCCTCTACTGCTACTGCGAAATTGACTTGAGGAACTTCTTGCAACTTCTCGTTTTGATCATCAATGGTCTTAAGAGATTCAAGTGTTTTTGGTGACGCACTTAGGGTCTTTGGTATGCCAAAGCTGAACTTTGCAGGTTCTGCAGGCTTTTCTTTTAGAGCATCACTCTTGGGTTCTGGTTTTTTGCTTGGTAAAGTAAATGTGAATGTCGGTGTTTCAGCTAACACATTGTTATTTGTCTCCGACGGTTCTTTCAATTTAAATTCCGGTACTAATTGTATGCCAGGCTTCTTAGCAAATGTACCTTCTTGAACCTTAGGATCAATGCCGAATTTAAATGACGCATTCGCGTTCAAACCAAAGTTAAATTTCGTATCTGTTACTTTAGTCTTCTTGGGGTCTTTATCTGCGCCACAACAAACACAAGCAGATTTGTCACTTTCATTTCTTACTAGGCAACTAGTACATTCCCATTTATCGGACTTCTGGCTTTTAGCAAGACTTACAAATGTGCCATCATCATCCTTACTTGATCCAAAGAACCCGACGTTATTAGAGACGACGTCCTTTGTATCTTTTGGAACTGAATTAAATGGTGTATCTTTACCACCAATTATAAAACTACCTCCGCTAGAAGGTGCCGCAACATTTGGGAGAGCAGCGATTTCAGCAATTTTCGCCGCTCTAGCAGCTTCTTCACTGGCGTCATTCGGTTTGACTCCGCCACAACATGGGCACTTATCCACTTTATTATCATTCATAATCCAACAACCGTCGCATTTCCATTTTGACGATTGACTAGGTTTAACAAAAAGTGGACTAGATATTTTTTCACAACTAACACATTTATCTATTTGTGCCTGACTATCAGCAAGTTTACAGACAGAACATTTGGCTTCCTTCACTACCGTCGCTGACTTCACTGCCTTCTTTAGTGTGTGTCCACAACACAAACATTTAGTTACATCAGATTTATTATTGACCCAACAGTCCGGACATTGCCAATCTTTTGCTTTTTCAACCGTCACTGCTGTCACTGACTTCACTTCCTTCTTTAGTGTGTGTCCACAACACACACATTTAGTTACATCAGATTTATTATTGACCCAGCAGTCAGGACACTGCCAATCTTTTACTTTTTCAACTGGTTTATCTGTTTCTTTTACCTTACCTACAACAGAGGAAACATCACTTTTGCTGTCAATATATTGATTTTCAATACGTCGCTCGGGACTGTCAAAAATGAATTTTGGAGGTGTTGTGTCAGGCTCAGGTGTATCACATGATACTTTAATGGGATTAGAAAATTTGAAAAGATTACTGGTAGTGACTGTTTCAGGCTTACTTGTTATCACTTCAACACTGTTTTTAGACTCCGTTGATTTAAATGATGGGATAGCTACTTTAGGTGTAGAAGTGGCTGGCAACTTTGTGACAGCGGGTGTATCAAATGAAAACTTGGGCAACTGATCGATCTGTAATGTGGCCGAAGGAAGTTTCACAGGGGTGGCCAACTGGAGCTGGTCTTGGTTACCACGGTTTGTTCGCGCAACTCTTGTTTTGACCTTAGTCGTCATTTTGTTGCTTTGTTCAGTTTCTTTTTGCGGCCTGTAAATAACATTCGTAGATTAGTACATTACCAGCATTTTCATATAGTATATGTAATCAGACTATACACCTATGCAAATACCACTATGTGTAGAGAATTCTAAAGTCCTAGTCACAGGTAGGTTTTCTGCCAATTTTAAATTTCTCAAACTCAACCAGAGTGTGGCATTGCATGTAAATAGCAAAATGACATTATTGTGAACCAAAATTATCGGTATTTAATGATTTCTTGGTAGTAGAGGAGATGCTGAAGAGCGAGCTTAAGCCATCTGATTACCAGATGGGACATATTTTTTTGTTAAAATTCATAGGAACATAAACATGGAAGAATATGTTGTTCTTCAATAATATCGAGATATCTCAGAGAATTAAGATGAGGCATTCCAAAGCAACTGCTTGTGTTGGAGTAAGTCCACCATCAAGACAAAATAGGCAAACTTCAAAAAGAAGATGGTTCTCAATTTGGCTGTATTTCTGTACCAAATTCAAGCATTTTGATAGTTTCTGTTTTTTCAATAGCTTCACGATTAATTCAGTTCAATGCATAGTCTACTCAAATGTTATGAAAATGAAATATATAAAAAATAACTTACTTTGTTTGGCTATCCTGAATTGTGTTAATTTCTAGTGTATTCGTTATCGCAGATGGATAAGTTAAAGGATAACTAGATGCACTGCTGTGTGAGGCTATTATCTGACGGGCAGCCTTCGTCGCGTTCATTAGACGTGATTTCTGTTTCACACGCATTACTGCTGCTATACTTGGCACTTGAAATTCTTGGCATTTGTATGCTGTGTAAAAAAAACAAGGAATTAGTAGGCATGTGTAACAGAAACATACTAAATACCTACCTTTCATTATTGATAGGGAAGTCTCGCAGCACTTTTTCAATTGCTGAATAATGACTCTAGTTTATTTTTCATAAAATCAAGATGTCTCTATGACTTCTATCTTTTTTCGGCAAATAATAAATAAAGAAAATATGACACTTTATATATAAAATATGACACTTTACATAAAGAAAATATGACACTTAGTATTACTCTTAGTAGTCATAAATATTTAAATTGGTTCAGATCTCATGTAGAACACAGGGGAATAAGAATAGTCGATTTTCTCCCCATAACATCGGTGTGAACTAAAGCTATCCTTATCGCACTGTACAGAGTCGATCAGATGCAGTGCACCCTCCGGAGCATGCACATACTCGTAAGTGGAAACGCTACAAATAGTGCCCCTCTCAGGACTGACCATAATGCAAGATGCTTAATGTAATGATTGTTCGGGAGTGGTGAAATCATTTAGTCTTTATGAAGTACTGTGTTCCAATGTAAGTTACAATCTATCCAATCCAGTCATCTATCAGCGCCCAGCCCAAACCCTTTGACCTAGAAACTTGAAATGTTTAGGGTAAGCTACCGATAAGAAAGTGTGACGATTATGCAGTAGGCTACCGATAACAAAGGATTTTTGGAAATTCCACTATTAAGGTGGCAAAATAAAGTATAAAAGGTTGTATGGAACTTCGCCATTTTAATGTTAGCAGCATGAAATTACATACACGTTTTTTATTACAAAACAATAGACACGTGTATCAGGAACTTGATAATAAAAACCTATCATAGGGGTTAAATAGGGAATATATGTTTGTATGGGAACTTCTTCATTTTTAAATACAACTACTTCAAATTTCGTATGCCTCTAAATAAAAATAAATGAAAGATTCGAAAAATCCTGAAACCCATTTTCAGGATTTTTCGAAAATCTACCACGAAAGGTGTAAAATTGGCAAACACTCAATCATCAATCTTTTTTTGATTTTCCATTAGGGGTATTGGGGTACATAGTTTGGGGAGACATATTAAGTTTATCGAAGTACATCCCGGGCGAAGCCGGGGGGGGCACAGCTAGTATATAGTATATAATATATTTAGTATCTATTTACTCGAATTCTTAATAAAAATTTAAATTTTACTTACAGAGGTTGTTATTCTCGTATGGGGAGGATCGATTGGCTGATGCATGAAAACTTTCAAATCTTTGTTTATCATAAACCGGAATTCTTCGAGCTTCCGTCAGTGGCGATGAATACGCCTCAAGCAATTCCATAATACGGCGGGCTGAGGTGCTCATTGCACTGTCATCGTTACACTTGGTCTCATTCACCATTGTAACCTTCTGTTGATGTATGTTAGGATAGTTGACGAAAGAAGATGAGGCTCCGCCATATATTGTTCTGCCTGCATAAAAAGGAGATCCCAACAAAGTAGGCCTTTTTTTGTCACTTGTTGATGAGGCTGAAATTGTTAAAATACGGTGAATTGGGAACAAAAAGATCGCATGGCGCAGTATTAAGTAATAATAATAATAATTCTCTCCAGTGCGGTCCGTCTGCTGCCAAATTGGAAGTCGGCGGGACCAGACGGATTGCACAATTTTTGGATAAAATGGTATAAGAGCTCACATGAACGTTTGGCATCTCAATTCGAATTATGCCTAAGGTCAGGATCGTTGCCAGATTTCGCCACTACTGGCATTACCCATCTTTTGTATAAGTCTGGTAGTGCCACAGACCCAAAAAATTATAGACCCATTACGTGTCTCCCTACCATCTATAAACTTTTAACATCTATTCTGAGAGGGAAAATATCGGCACACTTGATTGACAATTCCATCTTGTCCACCTCTCAGAATGGATGCAGAAGTGGGTCTCGTGGCACTAAAGAGCTCCTTATAATTGATATGGCCATTAGCCAACAGACACGCCGTAACCGCAAGAATCTGGCGACATGTTGGATAGACTACAAGAAAGCTTTCGATTCTGTGCCGCATACATGGCTTTTGAGGGTACTAGAGTTGTATAAAATTGATGCAACTCTACGTGCCTTCATGCAGACATGTATGGGGCAATGGAAAACAGTCTTGTGCTATCCAGGATGTCGACAGGTTTGCGGGAACAGTGTGCCTATAAGGATTGAGCGGGGTATATTCCAGGGTGATAGTCTCAGTCCTTTATGGTTTTGCCTAGCACTGAATCCTCTGAGTACTATACTAGAGAATTCAGGGTTAGGCTATCGGTTGCGGAGGGACGGCCAAGTCATATCCCACCTCCTATACATGGATGACTTAAAGCTATTTGCATCCAACAAGCTGCAACTGATGGAATTACTAAAGATAACAGAAGTTTTTAGTAATTCTATCAGAATGGAGTTTGGTGTTGACAAATGTGCGGTCATGCATGTAAACAGAGGCGGGATAATAGAATCTGAAGGAGTTGAACTTTCAGATTCTATACAACTTGGATGTCTTTCCGCAAACGAATCATATAAATACCTGGGTATGTCGCAGGCGTTAGGCATTTGTGAAGTTAGCATGAAGCAATCGTTGAAGGAGCGCTTCTTTGGCCGCTTGAAAAAAGTCCTAAAAAGTCTTTTGTCAGGCGGTAATAAGGTGCGCGCCTATAACGGTTGGGTCATGCCAGTTTTAATGTACTCCTTTGGCATACTCAGGTGGACTCAGACGGAACTTGAAGCCCTGGATAGGAAAGTCCGTACGTTACTCACCACATACCGAATGCATCATCCGCGTTCATCAGTGATGAGGTTGTACATACCGCGGAAATGTGGGGGTCGTGGTTTGCTAAATGCCAAGACCCTTCATAATCGTGAGTTGTGCAACCTCAGGGAATATTTCCTACACGGTGGCACGGATGTGCATCGTGATGTGGTTGCAGTTGATAACGGACTTACCCCGCTTGCTCTGGCAAAAGAGAATTGGCATAAACCTATGATACTGAGTCTCAATAATCGTAAGGATACATGGATGAGCAAGGAGTTACATGGACGTTTTTATCGGGCACTGCATGGGTCAGATATAGATTTTTCATCTTCTGTATCCTGGCTACGATTCGGGGACCTATTTGGGGAAACCGAAGGTTTTGTATTTGCAATTACTGATGAAGTTGTGATGACTAACAATTACCGAAAATATATCCTAAAGGATGGTACGATTGACATATGTCGGGCGTGTCACCGTCCCGGAGAATCTCTTAGGCATATTATTTCTGGTTGTTCTAGTCTGGCCAATAGTGAGTATTTGCATAGACATAACCAAGTAGCTAGGATTATCCATCAACAACTTGCTTTGAAGTATAACCTTGTTGAATTAGAGGTACCGTATTATAGATATGTGCCCGACCCAGTTCTCGAAAGTGACCATATCACGTTGTACTGGGACCGACCTATTATCACTGACAGGACTATTCTTGCCAATAGACCTGACATAGTGATAATAGATCGTTTAGAGCGCCTTGCAATAATAATTGATATCACTATTCCACATGACGACAATCTCGTGAAGGCAGAAGTAGACAAACAAGCCAAGTATTTGGACTTAGCCCACGAGATCGTGGACATGTGGAGTGTTGACTCAGCTATTATTGTACCGATAGTGATCTCTGTGCATGGACTAATAGCCAAAAGCCTCGACCAACACCTTAAGAGGCTTGCGGTGGGCAGTTGGGTCAAGGGCTTGATGCAGAAGGCGGTTCTTCTTAACACGGCACGTATTGTGAGGAGGTTCCTGTCTCTGAAGTCCTGACCACCGGTAGCTTGGTCCCTGTACCCGATACCGGTGGGTTACTATTTTTTATATTTTTAAATGTACTTTTTTTATATGGATGTATATTTAAAAATGTAATTTATAAGTAGTTTAAAGTAATAAAGAGGAATAATAATAATAAAGCTTTATTTATTCCCTTTCTTAATCTAGATATTACAAAACTGTTTACTTAAAAATTACTAATTACTACATTTCATATTAAGAAATGGACCCCAATTGGGTAAAAGCCTCCTCCAGTCCCTTCCACTTTCCTCTATCTGTGGCGAAGGTCCACCAGTCTTTTCCCGCGACCTGCACTATGTCGTCAGCCCATCGTTTCTTTGGCCTCCCAACACTTCTCTTTCCCAATGGCCCGGACCACGCAGTCGTCCGTGAGGACCATCGTCCGTCTGTGCGCCGTACAATGTGGCCCGCCCATTGCCACTTCAACCTCAGAGCGTGTTTGAGGGCATCTTCTAACTTTGTAGAGTTCCTGATGACTGTGCTTTTAACTTTTTCTATTTTTCTTATTTTCAGGATGCTCCTCTCCATTGCTCGTTGGGTTGTAGTTATTTTGTTTTTTATGTTTTTAGTAAACACCCATGTTTGGCATCCATATGTCAGGCTGGGCATAATGCAGGTGTCCATTATCGTCTTTTTTAGTGCCATGCTAAAGTTTCCCTTTAGAATTTCCTTTTGCAAAAATAGGTATACAGTATTAAGTACTAGATACCTATTTTTGCCTATTGCACTCAGTTTTTACCACAATCCTGCCTGCGTATGCTTCAGCATGGAAATACTTAAAAATAGACTGCTTGAAGACAGCTAGAACACGACACCGTTATGTAAGCGCGGGCTACATTCTTGCTCATTTTGGCGGTATATCATGTTTCCCAATGAAAAATTAGTTATTTAATGTGCTATTATTTTTCAATAAAAATTTGCCCCTACAATAGTGTAAATTTTTTTGACAGACTACTACTTAAGAATGACAGCCCCTAAGCCAGTCTTGCGCTGTTAAAATGTTGGATCATGTCGAAAGTTAGGGTTAGCGCGTAATACCCTTTTACCTCGGTGTTCCATATATAAACCATCTATCGCAGGCAAAACTGTGATGAATCTTGAGTGCATAATCAATATTCGTAATATTTGACGTGATGTGGGTGTAAGATTCAAATCAACCTAGCTCTATTGAAATGTATAGAAGTGAGAATGAAACATAATAATATATAACTTACTGTTTGATAAAGTTGAATCATCTTGACTGGTAGTCGGTGATCTGTCAAATAAAGATTTTCTCTTGGTGGCTACAGACTGGCCTGAGTTTGATGTTGTATAATGTGTTGATCTGAATCTTGCTGCCGCCTCTCTGTCACTCCTTTCTTTCATAGCCTGAAAGGATTCACGTGGACTCATAGATGGTGCAAAAGTGCTTCGTCTTGTAGAAAATTGTGGACCAGAAAAATTATTTACTGGTATTTCTGTAATTTCTATGTTACTTGCATTGCTGTTTGCCTAAAACAATAATGGCTTACTTGAAATACCTAGGTACTTATAATTTTTATATCTTCAACGATATAAAAAAGAAATACATGCACTTTCACTATAATAATAATTCACCATTTTAGTGACATTTTCCATCTAGCTATGATTTTGAGACCAATGTAAAAATAAATTTCGAATTTGCCTACTCCAGGGGGAGCCATAGAGGCACAGTATAAATATATGTTTAATAGTGATATTTATTATACAGTGATAGAGGTCCATAGAGGCACAGTATAAATATATGTTTAATAGTGATATTTATTATACAGTGATAGAGGTATGTTTAATTAGAATACCACTCATAATGTCCCAAATTTTATCTTTTTAGATTTTGCAGTTTTGGCTGTACAATGTCAGAACAATAATAATAGACATCTAAAATATTAAAAATGGTCATAAATTAAGTAGAAAGAAAAACAATATCATACATCGGGAAGACCAAAATGGTTAAATTTGTCGCTTGGAGAGTCATAGCGCGCACGTTTTGCTGGCGGCTGTGTTGTAACTGGGGTATCGATTCCTTCCTCGTCTGTGGATGAATCAGAGTTATCGGCTACAGGCGCTGATCCGTTTGCATTTGAAGAGCTTGGGCTGCTGAACCATTTAGTGATGGTGGCGGGCAACAAACCCGTTACTCTTGATGTGACATTCTTGACAAATGACTGAAAATAAGATAAATTGTTATTGTTATGCACACATCACAATGACGTTGTCAATAACAACATACTGTGGCGAGGGCACTTAAATCTTTAATCAAACAAAATCGCAATAAAAAAGCAGTCAGCTTTTAGGAATAGCACTCTTCGCTGAAGTGAAACATAAAAGCATTGTGTATAAATAAAATAAATGTTAATGAACAGAAACTGAGAACTCTGCAAGACATTTAGATGTGCATTGCAAAGCCTTAACAGTTAAACAAAAGAATCCGCAACAGCATATTAGTTGAATATCTAAAGATTGGGATGTGAGAATATTATTATTTTCTTGTGGGGACATTACAGAAAATCTCTCAAAAATTTTAGTCATCTTGGAAGGAAATATTTTGCATTTGGTATCACTAATGGAAATGATAAAATCTATTGATTTAAAAAGAATATAAATATTTTTTTTCTGTTTTTTTTTTCAATCTTTTATCTGCAATCGGCTGTTCAGCCACAATCAGATGAGTTCCAGTCAATTGTCATTTAGTTTCTTTGGTCTAAGTCCAGTATTTGCCATCTCTTTAGGCGTGTCACACTTTCAAAGACTACAGAACCACAGGAACGCCCTAGCAAGGGACCTACTAAACAGACACGAAAGTGTGACATGCCTAAATAAATATATAACAAAAAAAATTAAATTTAAATGTGTCCTTTGGAAAAATTTTATTTTTAATGATTGATTGCAGTGAAAATAAAATTCAAGACAGATTGCCAGGAATATTATTCTCTCGACAACCAAACTACATTATTGCTACTTTAGTTTATGTATCTATGGGGAAATGGACGAAATGGGCAGCAGAACAGGCGGTTGGATCGTCCGCTCGGCATGGCCGGCGTCCCCCACAAGAAAATAATAATAGTTTATGTATAAACTTTACATAAACATTGGGGATATTTGGTAGAGATTCATGCCTAACTGTGGACACCAGCCAGCGGAGATGATTATATTTAAATAGTTAATATATTTTTTGTGGCTGTCTGTCCTCGACGGTCTGGCTGTCTGTCGTCGGAATAAATAAATAATAAGAATAAAAAACTAGCTAAGTGCAAGACTTGCATATAGAGCTTTCCGTGCGAAAATATTGATGGTCATGCCTTCATCCCTGAAGGGGGAGGCAGAGGCATGCTATATGCCCATTTTTCACCTTTTACAAAAATTTTCCCATGCAGTAAGTTGAGCCATATTGCCATGTTTAAATTGGCAGGCCCATGTTGTGACTGCCTGCTGCTGAAATTTCTCAAGACGCCCATGAGGCTTTCAACTAGGTTTAACAACTGCAATTTTATTGGCAAACCGGGATCAACTGCTTAAGGTGCCATCCAAAGCACTGAAATGCTTGCAAAAAAGTTACACAAAGTGGTCATGAGGTGAACCAAGGATGTGCCGAAATACAGCAATTAAATCACATTTTTAAAACTGCCCTCTGTACATTTATAAAATTATTATATCTTTCTCTTCTGTATGTTTTATGTTGGTGTACAATAAAGTTTAATCTATTCGATTGTGTTATGGGAACCCCATTAATTATTTTCTCATAGTATTTGTTGTAACAGCAGCAACAGAATTACTTTTAAAAAAGAAGAAGAGCTTCTATTCTAGTTTATATATTTTTGTTTTGAGTTATGAATGTCTTCGAATCACTGATAATTATTTTATAAGTTTTATTGTTTACTGCATTATTAAATACAATTGCAATTGATAATAAAGGTCGCTATTATATTCTATAGTTCAATGATTGCGCCAAGTTGGCTAAAAGAAATAAATGCTTGTGTAAAACCAAAACTCAGACCAATTGACACCACACAGTCCCTAACTATCCATTCACCAAGGGCCACGACAAGTAATGTCTCAGATGTCACAGGATTAACCGAAAATGAAATAAAATTTGAAAATAGTATTTGCTCTGTATTTAACCATGTGGTTAAATGTGGGAGGGTCAGGACAGTCACTCTGTCATCACAAAAATCCTAACAATTCCTTTGAATATAGACCATGTGTCCACTATACAAAATGTGGGCGTAGATGGACATATACAATGGGATAGTGGAGCCTAGAATGCTTTCAAATGTTGATATCAGGGAAAGAGCAATCAGGACAGTCATGTATTAGTCGTTCACCAGATGTTGTTTTTAAATGCTACACGATTACACCTACACATGGGAAGTACAATCGCACTATTATTTGGTGAAAAAAAAAAGCATGTTACATTCAATGAAATGCATAACATGGTAAAAAAAACAACTGGACATGTTAGGCATTCAGTAAAAGAATGTTTTACAGCAATATCATTATGACTACAAGACGCTAAGCATTTGAGAATGCATATTAATAAAAAGATGCAAACTTCGCATATGCAAAATCCTACTTGCAGATATTGTCAATCAATTTATTCTTCTTATTACTAATAATAATTCTAGCAAAACTCAGGACATTGCAAGGTGAGATGTAAAACAACTACGCGGGAGAGTTTTTACCCACTGAAAAACCCAACGACATTGCCGTGAAGAGCGGGAATTTCTGGGATATTGGGATACTTACATTGTTCACTTCGTTAGAAGACGGACGTCGTCGCTTCTCCTTGGTTTTAGGAAACGCCTTACTCATGGTAAATGATTGTCTGCACTGAACTATGATTACACAAAACACGCTACTACTGCAAATGATTTTTTTTGACTGAATATCTTCTCAACTGGCAAAAACGTGACAAACATGGCGTCTCATGTGTCAAAGAAATGCTTGGAGGGAGCTCAAAAATTGTAAAGTAAATACATTTAACTTGGTCTTTTTACTGTTAAAGTGAACTTGTTCCAAATTTTAATAATAGGCAAGCACAATTTATATAAATTATAAACGACTAAACGGTAACTATTGAATAGAAAACTAATTCACGTTTAACACATTATAATGCGTAGAGCAAAGTACTTGGCCTTCGCCTGAATCGCCTGCCATTTGCCTGCCATAGACTAATTAAATTTGAGTTTTTTATTTGTTCCAAGTTTAGGCGATGAAGCTATAAAACTGTACGGCCAATGGTTTCGATTAATACTGTTATGGGCTCCCGACACGGGTCAATATATTGAGTCAAGTCTGATATTTATGAATGGAAAATGTTTCAGTGTGCGTGATTTCTTTGCATGTGTCTGTGCATCGACGTGTATGTACACATGATATTGACGAGGCATGACAATTGCCAATTGATCGTGTCTGGAGCACTTTATGCACCCTCCACATTACTCGCGAAGTTCAACGAAGTTACCGATATGCTACGTACTTTCCGCTCCGAGCGAAGTCTCGGTGCGGCGCGGCGAGCGGAACGATCAAATGTACTGAGTTGTATTGTATGAAGCATGCCACGAGCCGCCGCTCTAGCGAATCCGCGGCATAGACAGCGGTGTAGAGGGACGAACTCAGGGACGAAAAAAACTGTTTTATTTTCATAAAACATCTTCATTTTACATTATGTAGACCGGTCCCAGACTCAACGCAAATGAAAATTTACAGCACAGAGAAAAAGACGTGTGGCACTCGGGGACTGCCGCGGTAAAGCTATTACATAGCATTTTTTATCAACTATGCTAGTATAATTATTTCTATATAAGAATACTAGCTGATGCCCGCAGCTTCGCCCGCGTAAAATTTGTTCCCGCGGGATGTTATTCCCGGGATAAAAGGCAGCCTACCTATGTGTTATTCCAGACTATAATGTATCTCTGTACCAAATTTCAGCCCGATCCGTTCAGCGGTTTGAGCGTGAAAGAGTAACAAACATCCACACTCACAAACTTTCGCATTTATAATATTATATACTAGCTGATGCCCGCAGCTTCGCCCGCGTAAATTTTATTACCGCTACCGCTTCCCGTGGGAACTTATTCCCGGTATAAAAAGTAGCCTATGTGTTGTTCCAGACCATAATTTATCCCTGTACCAAGTTTCAGCGGACTTGGACTGTTGGACTTTTGGACTTTTGAACTTTTGGACTGTTGGACTGTTGGACTTTTGTACTTTTGGGCTTTTGGACTTTTGGACTTTTGGACTTTCGGACTTTCGGACTTTCGGACTTTCGGACTTTGGACTTTTGGACTTTTGGACTTTTGGACTTTTGGACTTTTGGACTTTTGGACTTTTGGACTTTCGGACTTTTGTACTTTGGACTTTTGTACTTTTGTACTTTTGGACTTTTGGACTTTTGGACTTTTGGACTTTAGAACTTTTGGACTTGTGTGTGTGTCTGTGTGTGTGTGTGTCTCTGTGTGTGTGTGAGTGTGTGTGTGGGTGTGTGTGTGTGTTTGTTGCATGTATGTTTATGCGAGTTGATTTTTGAGTGTGTGTGTGTGAGTGTGTGTGTGGGTGTGTGTGTGTGTGTGTTGCATTGGTTTTAATCACTCTGTTACTGCTGTTTTAAATTCTCCGTATGTATGCATACCTACTTAGAAATTATATGAGTATATATAAAAAAGTTTTAATTAGATCGCAAAGAAAATGTCCAAAGGCCAAAGTACCTACTTGAAGCAAAGTCATTGATATACCTAATAAGAGATAATAGAAAAACCTCGCAGAACTTCAGAGCAATACACACTCACACAGTACTGTTTTACGATTACCGATTATAATTATTTAAATTTAAAGTTCATTTTTAAATAATTTATTATACTATTAAACTAGGTAATTGTTGTCAAACTGATTATGATTAAACCTCTTTTCATAATCAATAAGCGAGTATATGCCAAAGACAAACAAGTCTGAGAAAAAATAATTTAATGACAAGCAAGAATGACAGGTTTAAAT
The DNA here is from genome assembly GCA_933228765.1 of Miltochrista miniata. Classification (NCBI taxonomy): domain Eukaryota; kingdom Metazoa; phylum Arthropoda; class Insecta; order Lepidoptera; family Erebidae; genus Miltochrista; species Miltochrista miniata. The sequence goes on along the minus strand of OW121747.1, from coordinate 32,232,838 downwards.
TTTTATCATTGAAGTATTTTTCATGAAATTATTCTATATTCTAAAGGTAAATTAGTGTCGAAATGGCCGCATAAATCTAACTATGGTTCCTTAAAACGAATATGATCAGGATTGATATTTAAATGTAAGTAATTATGGAGAGTCGAGATCCAATCTGTTTCTTTACTACATTGTTTGAATCTGTTGAATTCCACTATATTTGAAGTATGAGATACACGAACGTGGCCGAAGGTAGCCAAGAGTGTGATTCGTTTTCGTGACAGAATTTCTGGATTCGGTCTCCACGCAAGGCCCACGATAGAAGCTATGCAATAGCTTAATAATAACCAAAATAATTTAAGTACATATCATCAGGCAAAATGAAATAAGACATGGTCGCTATTTTCTAAATATTAAGTGTGATATAGTAAAATATATGGCTGAATAATATGATTACTGGAAATAAATATGAGAGAGGCTTAATTTAGCCTATAGCAGTGGACTGCTATAAGCTAAATTGATTGATTGATTGAAATATTATTCCGCCAATCGCATTTTTAAATGAATTTAGTAAGAATGCAATTAATTCAATATTCTCAAGGAATCACACAGTGAATAGCACTTTTTGGTTCGAGACAAATTGTCTAAAGGTACGCATCACAAATGTTCCACCGCTTATCGGGAGCAAGATGAGCAGTCAAGGGTTAGTGGGCTACTAAATTTCTTCAAGACAATTTAATTAATATCATCATCAATACATATAATAAAATCGTAACTGTCTGTTTGTCTGTACGTTTGTGCACGCTAATCTCAGCAACCGCTCAACCGATTGCAATGCCGTTTTCTTTATTGCGTTGCGGTTTACTCTACTTAACATTTAGTATTTGTTTCATGTCAATCGGTTCATAAATAAAAAAAGTTAGGTATATCAATCTAAAGAATCTATACTAGTAACATTATAGAGAGGAAAGATTTGTTTTTTTGTTTTTTTAGTTTGTTTGTTTGTTTGTTTGTTTGTTTGTTTGTTTGTTTGTTTGTTTGTAACGATTAGGCTCCGGAACTACTGGACCGATTGGAAAAATTCTTTCACTGTTGGGAAGCTACACTCTTTGCGGTGAACATAGGCTATATTTTATTTCCATATTCCCACGGGAACGGGAACTACGCAGGTGAAACCGCGTGACGTCCGCTAGTCACATATAAAATGCAGCGTACGAAGTCGCAGGCAACAGCTAGTTTAGAATAAAATATATCGATCCAGTATATATACATAATAATAATAATAATAATGAGTAATTCGCCAAAATTTTAATTTTTTCCTTAATTTCCATGACTTGATTGTTTTTTTCTGAATTAATGCCAACTTGACATTCCGTTGGATTAAAAAACTTCAACAATTTTTGAAGTGAAACTTCTTAAACGCCGTTGGAAAAAAAAATCCGTCACATTTTTTTTGGGCTACGCGTCATATTTTTTCGTTACGCGCCATCTTTTTCTCGTCCCCATCATGGTCAAATCGAATAAATAGTACTTTCTTAAATGGAGTTAGTGAGACATTTGGTTTTTTGAGTTTTGAACTTTTAGACTTTGGGACTTTTGAAGTTTAGAACTTTTGGACCAAATATCTAAAAGTCCAAAATACAAATAGTCCAAAAGTCTAAAAGTCCAAAAGTCCAAAGTACTAAGGCTAAAAACATTTGGACTTTGGAGTTTTGGACTTTTGGACTTTGGACTTTGGACTTTTGGACTTTAGGAGTTTTGGACTTTTGGACTTTTAGACTTTGCACTTTGGACTTTTGTCGTCCTTTGTCTCCTCGTCTCCACACGGGGACGGCCCCAGTGCGCCACAGAGGCAGCCTATGCCTATGTAATGAGTTGTTATTGTCCGTTCACAGTAATATTACTTCCTCAAAGGTTTACATCTCTATCGACTATACATGCCCATATTGAAGTGACTCAAATCACACACTCCCATCTCGTCACACATATTCGCGAGTCCATTTTATTAGGTAGTAAAATAAATAAGTGTGTCTATAACCTTTCAAGTTTCAACCTAGTGCAAATAAATATAATATATCGTCAATATCACATACATACATACATATGGTCATGCCTTTATCCCCGAAGGGGTAGGCAGAGGCATATTATTTGTCCACATTTCACCTTTTTATAATTTGTCCCACGTAATACGTTGTGAGCCGTATTGCCGTGTTTAAATGGGCAGGCGCAGGTTGTGACTGCCTGCTGTTGAAATAAAGCTTTCAACTTACCTTAACGACTGTCATTTTATTTTATACTATATTTATTTTTTTTTTGTTGTTTTACTAGATATGACTAAGGAAGGAATAATGTAGGTACAGTCGCCCTCAAATGTAGCTCAACCTTAAACCATTTAACTAACTTAGACCAAAAATCTAAATCAAAATCAAAATTATATTTATTTCACATAGGCATTATACAGATGCGCTTGTAAAACGTCCAGAATATAAAACAAAACTCTACCACCAGTTCACAACGCGACTCTAAAAACTATGCATATTGACATTTTTTTTGAGAATCCAGCAGAGCAGGTCATTTCCAGGCTTCCTTATCTAACAAATAATCATTGATTGTCTATTAGCCCCTGCAGTACAATTTACAATTTACAGATCTTTTAAACTTATTAAGGGACATACTTTTAATTTCGTCTGGTAGCCTGTTGTAAAAGCGTATACAGTTACCCATGAAAGAATTGCTGGTTTTGTGCAATCTGCTATGAAAAACAACAAGGTTATTTTTATTTCTAGTGTTGGCATTGTGTCTATCGCTTAACTTAGCGAAACTATGTAGATTTCTTTGTACATACATAAGGTTTTCAAAAATATATTGTGATGCTACAGTAAGAATATTAACCTCTTTGAATTTTTCGCGCAGCGCAGTCCTTGGACCTAATCTATTTATAGCTCTTATGGCCCGCTTTTGTGAAATAAAATTTTTATTTATATCTGCAGCATTGCCCCACAGTAGAATACCATAAGACATTATACTGTGAAAGTAACTGAAATAAACTATTCTAGCCGTATCTACATCCGTCAACTGCCTTATTTTTTGTACAGCAAATGCTGCTGAACTTAATCTACTAGCTAGTTTTACAATATGTGGACCCCATTGTAAACCAGCATCAACCGTTAACCCTAGGAATGTGGTTTGTTCCACAAGTTCCAACTCTCGACCATTAAGTTGAACATTGGTTTCTGACTGTGCTACATTAGGCAAGGTAAATTTAATACGTTTAGTTTTATTATCATTTAGTCTAAGATTGTTAGTGTTAAACCAATGATCCACTTTCAAGATTGCGTTGTTGACATCGTCATAGTTATCTATTTGTCTTTTAACTTTGAAAATCAGAGAAGTATCATCTGCAAACAAAACAATCCTGTTGTTGTCCCCCACGTAAAAGGGTCGGTCATTAAAATATATAAGGAATAAAAATGGTCCGAGTATTGAACACTGCGGGATGCCCATAGTAACTACAGATCCCTCTGAGCGTGTACCATTAACATCGACTCTCTGAATTCTATTGTTCAAATATGAAGTCAGAAGATCGAGAGCCTTGCTTCTTATGCCATAATGGTGCAATTTCCTGATTAATGTTTTATGTTGGACGCAATCAAATGCCTTAGACAGATCGCAAAACACACCAATTGCATCTTGTTTATCCTCCCAGGCGTTATAAATACATTTCAATAACTCTACACCGGCATCGGTAGTCGAACGTCCTTTAGTGAAGCCAAATTGTTTCTCATGAAATAATTTGTGACTGTTAAAATAGATCAGCATCTGCTCTAGTATCAATTTTTCAAATATCTTGCTCAAGGTCGGTGACACCGAGATAGGTCTGAAATTACCCGGATCTGAAGCGGTGCCAGCCTTGAATAGTGGTATAACTTTATTTACTGTGTTTCATCAAATCAGGAAATACACCACTTGAGACGCAATCGTTAAACACAGTTGCCAAGTGGGGGGCAATGACATCTTTAATACTTGATATGGATTTTACTGATAACCCCCAAAGGTCAGCTTAACCATTTAACTAACTAGTTGAATGGTCTAAGAGCTCAACACATCCAAACTTATAATACCACTGAACAACGTATCTCTGGTATGAAGCTATGCACAAGTAACATCAATGTTTAGAAAATAATATAATAAATGGACGAAATGGACAGCAAGAAAAGTGGTTGGATCGTCCGCTCGGTACAGCCGGTGTCCCCCACAAGAAAAAGCCAAACGTCATAAAACTGCAAGATTAGCTAAACAGCACTTATTATGCTCCCTCCACATTACTCGCGAAGTTCAACGAAGTTAGTCGGCAAAGTAGCCAGAGTCAAAGAAAATTTTTGACGAAGTAGGCCGAGGTGCCCCTCTACATTGTCGTACTCGTCCAACTTCGTTCAACTTCGCGAGTAATGTGGAGGAAGCATTACAATTTTAGCTGAACGATGTTTAATGTTGTGTGTTAAGAGCCTACCAGACGCCAAATTGTTAAAAGAAGATAGGAAGATATACATTTTAGCGTGCAACAAAGAGAGAGATGCGATCGGTTTTTGTGCGCTTTTAACGAAATATATTAATTCAGTAGCGGCCTAACCCAAAGAGAATGTAATGTTTCCTCTACACTACTCGCGAAGTTGAACGAAGTTCGTCAGCGAAGTTGGACGAGTACGATAGTGTAGCGGCCTACTTCGTCAAAAATTTTCTTTGACTCGGGCAACTTCGCCGACTAACCTCGTTGAACTTCGCGAGTAATGTGGAGGGAGCATTACACTACGTTTATTATGGGCTAGCGATACGGTCAAACTGCAATTGTCATGCCTCGACAATATCATGTGACATACGCGTCTATGAAGCAACTTCCATTCATCAATTTCAGACTTGATTTAATATTATTGACAGTGTCTGGAGCCCAATAGCCTAACCGTGCGGCTACGGACTTGGTCTAAGGTTGAGGCCACACTGTGTCTGGCGATTACGGTTTTTAACAAAATGTCAAAATCAATTAAATCAAAGACTCGCTTGCATTGGTTTTTGACATTTTGAGGTTGGAATGAGGCTCAGTAAAGCAAATTAAAGATATTGCGAATACAATAAAATTAGTAACCACGTTATTCTCTTGGACATGAGAATGATGATTCTTTTTGAATCATCTAAATCGGACTATTACTTACTCACGGAGATAATTAGCAATGAACTCGGGTCGTTACTATCGCTGAAAGTCAATGTACGCGGGTGCGTGTGACGTCATATTACTCATTTTGCCCAGTCGCTGCCCATTAGTCGTAACCGTGGTATGGATGGTTTTGTTTGATTTTTTAACTTTGAAACAAATTAAGTTTCCGATTAGTATTCGTGTCTAATTCATGTTTTTATGTCTGTGTGAACATGAAAAACAGAAAAACTATTTTTTAACGTGCCGAAGGACTCCAACTGTACTAAGTACCCGTTCGCTCTAAGTTTGCCGCTGGCGTAGAGGCATATACCCGATTTTTTAATTAGACGAAGTAAATTGACATTAGCTTATGTCACTTCGTCATAGAAAATATGCAACATTGTAAGAAGAAGTGACATTAGTTGCTGTCAATTTACTTCGTCTAATTAAAAATTCGACTTTTTGACTGACTTTGATAGATGAAAGAAGACGAGACGGAGTTCAAATAGGTTTGTGCTTGGAGTTCGTCGTGAGAGAGTTTTAATTTCGCGTTAGAGGTTTATGTGGTGAAATAGTGAATCATAAGTTTTTCCGCTAACTTTTCCGACAGAATTACTTTGGTGGTAGATAAAACTAACAAATACTAAACCAGTGGTACGGGAATTTCTCCTTCGCCGATCAACGGGTAAGTATGGGGGACTCTTCGGAGGCCCCCGATCCTCCTGATCCTCCCCCTGACATCAGCTCAGGTAAGAGAACTCGTCAAAAAAGACCTCATAATGAGGATCTTGAGGCTTCTACCCCCAAAAAAATTATTTTATCAAACGAATCTGCATCAGCCTCCATCCAAACTATTTACAACCACCCGACAATAATTTTGGGAATTAAAGCTTACGATATGAACGATGTAGGCCCTTTCGTGATCGTTGTGACCAAAAGAGATGAGGACGTCCCCTACTCGTTCATAACCAAGACATCTGATAACACCAGGACACAGTTTTTGAACATTGTGAACTTGATTGTTGGTAGTGGAGTGATCCCCACTGATTGGAAGACACAAATAATTGTCCCTGTCCTAAAGCCTGGCTACGATCCTTCATCCCCCAGTAGCAGAATACCAATAGCACTGTCTTCAGTGTTGTGCAAAGTAACGGAACATCTGGTGAAACATCGCCTTGAATGGTATGTGGAAGGTCATGGAATTTTGGCTAATTCCCAATTTGGTTTTAGGAGAGGCATGAGCACACTGGATGGTCTCAGCATCCTCACCACTGACATACGTATATCCTTCCACAAAAAAGAATACCTTGGAGCTGTATTCCTAGATATACAGTCAGCGTACGACAATGTCTTGCTTCCGGTACTCAGGAGTAAACTACTCAAGCTGAATATCCCTGAGAGGCTAGTAAATTTCTGTACAAACCTTTTAATGGAGCGATCTATAGTAATTAAGAACCACAATCTCCTACTTCCACCTAGGACTATCTGGAAGGGTCTTCCTCAGGGCTCAGTTCTAAGCCCTCTCCTCTACAGCCTTTACACCCATGACCTGGAGTTGGTGGTGAACCCGTTTTGCCAGATTCTGCAGTATGCTGATGATTTGGTCCTTTATGTATCATCTAATTCGATCCACGACGTATCCGATAATCTGAACAGGGCCTTGGGGTATTTGAATGATTGGTGGTCGGAACATGGGCTATCACTGTCTCCTTCTAAGAGCAAGGTGGTAGTATTCACGAAGAGAAGACAAATTCCTAATCTGGATCTCCAAGTTGAGGGACAGTCTATACCTCAATACAACAGTGCCAAGTTTCTGGGGGTCCTACTGGACTCTAAAATGACTGGTTCTTCTCACTTTGGTTATGTCAGCGATAAATGTGAGAGGAATGTTAACATTCTTCGTTCGCTATCTGGTGCATGGTGGGGATGTCATCCATATAATCAAAAGCTCCTCTATAATGCCACAGTCCGCAGTCACATGGACTATGGCTCTTTCTTGCTAGAACCTTGTAATAAAGATCCCCTTGCAAAACTAGACGAAATTCAATTCAAATGTCTACGTATCATTCTTGGGGCTATGAAATCTTCTCCAACTAATGCACTACAAGTGGAGGCTGTGGATCCTCCCCTCTTCCTCAGAAGACAGTATCTATGTGACAGATTCTTCTTTAAACTTGTGCAAAATTCGCAACACATCCTTTTGGGTGGGCTTCGACATTTGGGTGATTTATATAACATAAACTCAAACCCCGCCCCAACCAACCTTCCCTGTCTAATAAACAGCTTCATCAAATTCACACGCCTACCGTGCCCAGTCATGCAGAGTAGGTTGAGTCCATTGTACTCTCTCCCCTTTGAGGCTCTTATATACCGCCCTCCTATCGAGATAGATCTGGGAATCCGGAAGGGTGCAGTGGACGCTAATCTGGAGTTTCATGGAGTTATGGCCTCTGATTATGAGGGTTGGCTTAAAATCTACACCGATGCTTCCAAGTTCATAGGTGAGCCGGTGGGCGCGGCCGTATGGATCCCTAAGTACAATGTGGCCCTAAGTTATAAATGCCCGCCTGTGACTTCTGTGTTCACGGGGGAGTCTGTGGCCATCCTGGAAGCTATACGGTATATTATATCCCACAACTTAAATAGGTCCATCATCCTGTCTGATTCCAAAAGCTGTCTTCAAGCCATACTCTCTCACCCCTTCCGTTCCAAGTCCAGATTCCCCATCATTTATAGGATCCGAGAGGCGCTATTCCAGTGCCAGCGACTTAACTTGGAACTTATGTTGGCGTGGATCCCGGGCCACTCCAATATAGCGGGAAATGAGACGGCCGACTCTTGGGCCAAAAATGCCACTGGAACCGGCTCACTCGAACACTACCAAGTATTTACACACGACTTGACTCAGGTAATTAGGGACAGTCTGACACGGGCTTGGCAAGTGGATTGGCAAAGATCAACAAAAATCAAGGGTAAGCATTACTGTGATATTCAACCAGTAGTCCCTACTAAGCCCTGGTTTTTTAAACATCGATGTGTTGACAAGCGAGCGGTATCGATTGTTTGTCGTCTCCGTTTAGGCCATGCCTGTACACCTGTTCATCTGGCAAAGATTAGGATAAGGGATCACTCGCTCTGCGAGTGCGGTTTGGAGGAGGGTGATGCAGAACATATTTTCTTCTGTTGCCCTCACCAAAGATTCTCACTATATGATGTCCTTCCCACAAATATCCCCCGCCCTACCTCTTTCAAATGTCTCCTATCCTTAGTTTATACTCCCTTTATAAAAATCCTTACCAATTACATACTAATAAATAATCTAAAACTGTAGAATTCTATATCCTAAATACTTTATTGTTTAAAATAGAATATAGATATTATGTAGTCTATACCATATAAGTATATTTGTAGTCTATACTAACCTTAGACCATATAACACGGGACTAGCCTTTGCGAACCACCGCATACAAAAATATTCTGCCAGTTTTCATACAAATGAAGGGGGAAACACAAAGACATAAAATTTCATTGCAATTAAAAATGTATTAATCGACAAACGCGTAATGGCTGTTGTGTGTTAATTGTTATTGTACAGTCAACTACAATGTAATGTACTAGTTTAATCATATAAAATGATGTACTGATGTACAGGCTTTTCATAAAGCCAAAAGACCAAATGGTCATGTGCAATGGCAGAAAACAATGCTTAAGTAAGGCGCATCCTGTGGTTAGATGATCTAAGATACTAACCAATAATTGTGTTGTCCTTGTGTTTAGATTCTGCCGGAATTGACGTCGCACTTAAGTCTACTGATCAAATCCCGAGACACTAAAACCTCCTTCGCTGTTAGCTCTAGATACGGGACATTGGCGAGTTGATGCTAAGAGCACAGAAGGCCATTGAAAGAATTGAATTGAAATTCGACTTTAGTGCGAGGCCGCATTTGCGTTTTTCCGCGGCGGTTTCTAACCTCAAAATGTCATCAAACTGTCAAAATCAATGAAATCAAGTCAATGTTTTGACATTTTGAGGTTAGAAACCGCCGCGATAACCGCAAGTGCGGCCTCGCCCTTAGTATGTAGCCGAGCGGCAAACTTAGGTATAGGTAGGTATTCGGTTGTAATAAGAGATGATAAAACTCCGCCCTCTACCCAAGCTACAGGATATTGCTGTGAATTCGCAGATGCTAAGTTCGTATACCTACATTATTTTGTGTAGTTAATTTATATCAAAAGCCGGCAAGTCACACCACAGATTATATAATATATTTTATACAGATGCACGAACAGGAACAAAAATCGGTTACACTCGTAACTCACTCCACAGACCTGGCCACCTACCTGTCAGTGTGGCAATACACAAATATTACTAGATGCGACAATATTTTTAGCAAAATGTTTAACTAGATATCAAGGTCAAATTTGAATTCGTTTCAACTGTTTTGATAAAGTATTTAGTTATTTCAATCGTGACGCAATCACTTAATTAGCACAGACGGGTAAGCGGGCGGTACCCGGTGCATGCAATGTCAGTTCAAATCTCGCTGTTATCACGATTCTTTTTGCTTACTTTCTATGTAATTTGGGTGAGGCTTAAACTAATGCTTTCAGGGTTGTGCTGATCCCCCCGCTTACACGCTGTGCAACCTCTCACTGCTTAGCTGTAGGTGTAGCTTGTAGTTTGAGCCTTCCTAAGAGATCCTTCTGATCTCCTAGGAAGCTAAACGGTCTTAGGGGAGAGTGCTACGGTCATGTTGATCCCTAAGGCTAGCCAGAGAGATTATCCTTCACGTGGTGCCACCTGTTTTTGATCTAGTTCCCTCAGAAATAGATGCAACAGAAATCTCCTGGCGGCAAGACCACAGGGTATCAGTGGCTGTGCCAAGTGGCACGACTCACACTAGAATATGTGAGGGTCGGTATAGGGGGGCAGTGGGCAAAATTGGGGGGTTTCTCATTTCTATGGGGGTAAACGGGAGGGGGGTAAAGGGGAGGCCACCCGCGACAAACCCTGATCTGTCCACAGGGTATGAGTGACTGTACTCTGTGGCGGGACTCACACTAAGATATGTGAGGGTCGGATCAGGGTGGGGGGATGGGGCGCGGAGGGGGGGAGGGGGGGAGGTCACCCGCGTGTTTGTGCCGTGCGTGGAGACCCGTAAGGCAGGATGACGGGATCCTGGTGGCTGAGTGGCTTCCAACGCAGCGGTAGTCGTTGGACTCTACAACACTCCACTTTGGCCCTGATTTCTGTCGAAACGGGAGGTCGTGGACTAGCCAACCACGATCAATCGGCTGTGGCGTCCGGTCAGACGGCCGCCAGGCGAGTATTCTGGAAGGGAGGGGTCCGCAGGCGGCGGCGCGCGATTTTTCGACGTCTTGTTGGGCGTCGTTGATCTCGTGCCGTGTGGTCTCGTGGGCACTCTTTTCTGGAATGCTATACCGACATGGTAACCCTGGTGTCTACTTCTTAGACATCCCCAATGTTGTGGACTCCGTGGCGGGTGGGGAGCCATGCTCGGTGAATATTACTTCATTACGGCTATGGATTTAACAAAAGCCAACAAAATCAATCAAGATGCCCGCAAGGGCGTCAAAAAGGACATTATGTCATCTGGCGGGAGGGTCACCGAACGCAATACCATGGGGCGTACTCAAGTGAGTCATACCGGGCAGGGGACCATCGGGCAGCCTGGCAACCTGCCAAGCACACCCGTTGGGACGAATGCTTCGGGAGGCGAGCTTCGAAATGCCAAACCGAAAAGGTTGAGTGGGGCAGCCAGGCGCAAGATGCTACTGGAAAAGCGGACACGGACATTCTCAGAACGAAGCGCACCGGTCGGGGCAACTTCTGGGGGGGCAGGGGACTTAACTGCTGCTAAAAGGGCCAGGGAGTCCAGTGATGAGAAGGCCGGCGAATCATCCAAGAGACCGAACCTGAACAAATCGTTCAGGGACGCTCTCAACGGATGCAGGATGGCGATCATCACTGACAACTTCCCGGCTTCACAAGTCACCACAGATGACGTCGGACCGATTGTCAGCGCCCTCTGGCAGATGATGGTCGGTCACCCGGATCCTCTGCCTCGATTTAACATCGGGTCAGTCAGCGCGGGAGCACTCCACGTATTCTGCGAGGATCAGAGGTCAGCAGACTGGCTTGCCGGGATCGCTGGGAGGAGTATCGGCAGCCTTACCCTCAAAGTGGTCAACGCCAAAGATCTTCCCAAACCGGTGAAGATGGCGTGGAAGTCGAAGAACGTCTGGATCACAGATCTGCCCAGTGTTCTTTCGATGCTACAGCGCCTAAACCCCGAACTGAAGACGGGAGACTGGAAGGTGGTGGACACAAATGTGGAGGCGGCCAGTGTCAGGAGGATTGTCCTGATGGACAAGACTTCGGCTGAGTACATTAAATCCAAGGACTACTGCCTCTACGCTGGCGTCGATAAAAGCTACTTCAAGCTCCTTGAAGATAGCGATGACAAGGTCGGCGCCAGTGGGGGGGCAGTGGTTCCGCCACTTGCTCCACAGATGCTGCTCGGCGACGCGGGTTCACACCAGGACACCATCGGGGGCTACCCAGTCCCTTCACCGGCCACTTCTCATCGCACCGATGATGTGTTGGGCGACTTGGACGACCTCAACCTGTCGTCTCCACTCTCGCAGACGGAGACTATGGAGGAGGCTGTAGATGCAGGCGACAGTCACTAGACTGCCGATACCCCCCCATTTGCAAAGAACAAAAAATGGCGGGACTAAGGTGTGTACAAATTAACTTACATCACTGTAAAGCGGCGATGTCCCTCTTAGGACGTCACCTTAAAGGACATAAATTCGATATTGCCTTGATACAGGACCCTTATATAAGCACTGCGGGTGCTGTCTCAGGCTTAGGTAGAGAGGGATCTATTTTCCACTGTACTAATGAGGGTGTGAGGGCGTGCGTATATGTCAGAAATGGCATAGACGCTATGCCCTTACACGATCTTTGTTCCAGGGACCTTACAGCAGTCAAGGTCTATACGGGGGCAGGGCGAAGACGGAGGGCGGTTGTGCTGGCCTCTGTGTACCTCGCCTACCCAAAGAAAGAAAGACCCACTAACATGAGGGAGATGAAGGAACTTGTCGAGTTCTGCGGCCGGGAGAACCTGGAGTTAGTGATGGGCTGCGATGCGAATGCCCACCACATCACCTGGGGGAGCTCGGACATCAATGATAGAGGGGAGGAACTTTTCGAATATTTGGTAAGCTCTTCACTTCATACACTAAATAAAGGCAATGCTCCCACCTTTGTGGATGCTAGGCGTTCGGAAGTTATTGATGTAACTATAGCTACGAATAATACTTATAAGAGAATTACTAACTGGCGAGTGTCTGACGAAGCTAGTGGTTCTGATCACATGTATATCTGTTTTAGATACGATACAGAGGACTCCTTTCCAGGAGTACGGAGAAGAAATCCCAGGAACACTAACTGGGAGGCGTACACTAAGGAACTAAAAAACGCGTTAGGATCAGTTAAAGGTAAATTGAACTCTACGGTTGACATTGAACTTGAGGCTGAGCGGGTTGACAGAGCCATTAAAACGGCATGGTACACAAACTGCCCAGAGAAAGAAGCGAAAGGAACTAAGGTTCCGTGGTGGACGCCGGATTTAGAAAAGAAAAGACAGGCAATTCGCCGCATCTTCAACGACGCTAAGTCCAAGAGATGTTTTAAAGAGTACTCCCGAGCACTTACCGAGTACAATCTGGCAGTTCGCAAGGAACGAAGGAAATCATGGCAATCTCACTGCCAGGACATCAATACTGTTCCTGAAAGTTCAAGATTGGTAAAGGCTATGTCTGTGAGCAGAAGCAATACTCTTAATGCAGTTAGAACCCATGAAGGGAGACTAACTGAATCTGGTAAAGAAACCCTAAAGATCATGATGAAAACACATTTTCCGGACTGTAAGATTCATGATAATTCTGGCACAGACGTTCCCATGCCCGTAGAAGAGCAAAACAGGCGAACTACGAAAGCAGACTGGGATGTTGCAAAGAAGGTAGTAGAAGAAAGAAAACTCAGTTGGGTATTGAAAAACTTTCAACCATATAAATCACCAGGTCCGGACGGCATATACCCGATACTACTTCAAAAAGGTCTTCCTATACTAGGCCCGCACTTGATGCGGCTTTTTAAGGCCTGCATAGCCTTTGGATTCATTCCAAAGATATGGAGGGAAGTAAAGGTAACTTACATTCCGAAACCAGGGAAGGATAGCTATGAAGAGGCCAAGTCGTTTCGTCCGATAAGTCTCTCGTCTTTCTTATTAAAAACCCTGGAGAAATTGGTAGATCAATACATAAGGGATGGGCCTCTCACAAAGAAACCATTTCATAAGCTACAATGTGCCTACCAAACCGGAAAATCAACCGAAACTGCGTTGCACCATGTAGTTGAGAGAGCAGAGAATGCTATTGATGGTCAAGAGATTTGTGCGGCTGCGTTTCTGGACATTGAGGGTGCATTTGACCGCACAACATTCGAATCGATTATGAAAGCCGCTAAAGAACACGGCATTGACCCCACCCTCTGCAAATGGATTGACTTCATGCTGAGGGGCAGGAGAGTAAGGTCATCTCTATTAGGAGATGAAATTCACGCCACAACGACCAAGGGATGCCCTCAAGGAGGGGTATTGTCCCCCACACTGTGGTGTCTGGTAGCAGACTCCCTCCTAACCAAACTGAATAGAGGGGCATGCTTCGCTGTGGGATATGCAGATGACATAGTTGTCATGATCAACGGTAGATTTCCGGAAATTGTCTCGGAACTTCTGCAACAAGCTTTGAAGGATGTGGAGGAATGGTGTGCTGAAAATCATCTAACCATTAATCCCAGCAAAACTACAATTCTTCCTTTTACAAGAAAGAAGAGGTTGAGCAAATTAAAGAAATTGCTTTTATTTGACACACAGTTAGAATGGTCCACCAACGTGAAATACCTTGGTATGACCTTAGACAAGGAGCTCACATGGAATCTGCATGCCAAGAAGGTGACAGAAAAAGCCATGAGAGCCTTCAATATGTGTAGATCGGCGTATGGCAAAACCTGGGGCCTGAAGCCCAAGGTACTGTACTTCATTTACACCACTATGGTTCGCCCAATTTTAACCTACGGCAGTGTTGTATGGTGGACAAGAACCAAACTAGCATCGTGCGTGGAAGAATTGGGCAAACTACAGAGGATGGCCACTATGGCTATCACAGGAGCGTTTAAGTCCACGCCTACAAAGGCGTTAGATATAATACTAAACTTAACCCCTCTTCACATCTTCATACAACAGGAGGCGATCAAAACCTTATACAGACAAAAAACGGCAGGCGCTTTTAACTGCAATAGGCCAACAACGCGGCATACAAAAATGGAGCTTAATGATGAGATTCAAAGGAAGATGCATATGATTAGCGACGCTATGCCGTGCATAAAAATCTTTAAAAGAAACTTCAAAATACATGTCCCCACAAGGGAAGACTGGAAGCAGGAACTGCGCTCACCAGATGCAGACTGCCTCATCTGGTACACAGACGGTTCAAAAACGGAATCTGGTACAGGAGCAGGTATTTACTCAGAATCTTCACAACTTTGGAGCAGTCTGGGTCAGTACACCACGGTCTTCCAGGCCGAGATGTATGCCATCATAGCATGCGCAGAGGAAAATCTGAAAAGGAGTGTAGAGAACAAGACCATCTACATTCTTAGCGACAGTCAAGCGTCACTAAAGGCCTTAAATTCCTACAAGGTCAACTCAAAACTTGTCCTGAATGCGGTGAAAACCCTAAACAAACTGGGCCGCAGGAACAAGCTGCGACTGCTCTGGGTCCCAGGCCATGTAGGAATAAAAGGAAATGAGAAGGCCGATGAGCTAGCTAGGACAGGATCGGCAAATGCCATGCTTGGACCTGAACCATGTATGGGCCTACCAGCATGCACATTCATAAAGGCCGCTAAGGATTATGCTGATAATAAACACATGCAAGAGTGGGATATCAGTCAAGGGTTACTACATTCGAAGAAATTCATAAGTAGCAGAACCAATGAGGCTTCAAAATTTATATTGAATAATGGAAGAAGCAAAGCTCGAGCTGTGGTTGGTGCCCTTACAGGGCATTACGGAACAAACGACATGCTTTTTAAAATGAAGATCACTTCAAATAACGACTGCAGAGCCTGCGGTGATGTCAGGGAAACTATGGAGCACATCCTGTGCGAATGCGACGTCTTAGCAGCGAAGCGTATGAGCCTCCTTGGGAATGCTTATCCCAAACCGGAAGAATACAGGTTTCTTCCTCTTAGTGGGATCACCGCGCTAATAGACCACTTCTTCAAAGAGTAAGAAACATTAAGGTAGGGGCAAACACAAAAGATCCCACTGGGTCGAAGTGTTGCTGACTTCGTCAGCCCCCGATGTAAGATAAGATTCTATGTAATTTTATTTTACTTTTATTTTATCAACTTAATCAATGTCTTAAAATTGCTATACTTACCCGTATTCAGAATCATTTTTTATTTATATTATATTTTATAGGTATAAATTTAGTAATAAGTTGATTTAAATGATATGAAAACAGTTGAAATTGTTTCAACCGTCCTGATATGATTAAGTATTTCACTCAATGTAGCAGTCGCACAGTTAGCTCAGCGGGTAGGCGGGTGGCATCTGATGCGAGTTGCTCCAGTTCAAATCCCGTTGAGGTCAAGTCTCTTTTTGTTTAATTTTTTTAACTTAATATTTTTATATGAACTGAAAAAGACAACTAAGCTCACACGAGACTTGTCATTTTTTTTCTTCTATATAACACACGGCCCACCAGAACGACCGGTGGTCACCGCAGCCTATGAAGGTTTGCAGCACCAAAGGCGCCACACTCGCGCTGCCTACCCTGTAAAAACCTTCTAAGACCCTTTTGAAGAACCCCATACTGTAGGCGTGGAAAGTACGGAAAAGTCGGCATAATTATGTACTAGGTTCAGGTTCAGGTTTATCATCACGTCTTTATCCCCGAAGGGGTAGGCAGAGGCATATTATATACCCACATTTCACCTTTTTATAATTTGTCCCACGTAATACGTTGTGAGCCGTATTGCCGTGTTTAAATGGACAGGCGCAGGTTGGGACTGCCTGCTGTTGAAATAAAGCCTTCAACTTGGCTTAACGACTGCCATTTTACTGGCAACCGGGACCAACGGCTTAACGTGCCTTCCGAAGCACGGAAACGCTCAAATAAATGTCACAAAGTGATCACATGGATGGTCACCCATCCATGGACCGGCCATAGTGAAAGTTGCTTACTGCAGTGATCGTTTACAGAACACTGAGTCCGCGGGGCCTCGAGCGTTTCAATTATGTACTAAAAAGTTAAATATTTTATCTTGGTAGATTTACTTATTTTTACAGCGGGCGACAGGCACAATTATGTAGAAAAAAAAACCGGCCAAGTGCGAGTCGGACTCGCATACAGAGGGTTCCGTACCAAAAAACTGCAAAAAATCACGACTTTTGTATGAGAGTCCCTTTAATCGTCCCTTTTTTTCTGATTTTAGTGTTTGTTGGTATAGCGGCAACAGAAATACTTCATCTGTGAAAATTTCAGCCCCCTGGCTATCACGGTTCCTGAGATACAGCGTCATTTCGGACAGACAGACAGACGGATTGCGAAGTCTCATGAATAGGGTCCGATTTTACCCTTTGGGTACGGAACCCTAATAAATTCTCGTACAAATCTCGCTGGAACATATTTCTATTTTTTTCTTATTGAAATCATTTCATTTTTTATTTTATCATCTTTTATCAAGGATTTTATATTATGTACTTCTTTTTTATAATAACGATTAAAATTTATTTATCTTAGAATCATCGCGTACATTACAGCTTTCATTTTATAACAATAACGAAAGATTCTGAAAAGAAAAAAAAACGAATTATAAAATGCGAGAACAGCTATAAGTATGTAGGACTATTTAATAATTTATGGTAGATTAAGTAAAAAAAAAAAGAAAAATCCAAAAAGTCATGTAACTAGAGGGGATTGAACCAGTAAAATAAAATATACGCCACATGCCGCCTGCGTACCCGCTAAGCTAAAGTGCCACTGAGAGCATTGGCCAAATAACGCTTCACAAGTTCATCACCACCACACTGTCGCTTGCTTATTCCGATAACGTAAATTGGCCGTTCGTAAAAACTAATGAAATAATAATTTATATGACATCGATGTCAATGATTAACATGAGCGCCATCTTTTATCTTAAGCAAACGCTATCGAGAGAATTTTTTTACACAATCTACGTTTATTCTATAATCAACGAGTTTGATGTGCTACTATAGCAGCTAATATTTAGGGCGAGGCCGCACTTGCGGTTATCGCGGCGGTTTCTAACCTCAAAATGTCAAAACATTGACTTGATTTCATTGATTTTGACAGTTTGATGACATTTTGAGGTTAGAAACCGCCGCGGAAAAACGCAAATGCGGCCTCGCACTTAATCATGATTTAATTTTTAAAATAATTTGCCATGCATTATATTTCTAAATAAGATATTTTAAAATTGGAATTTCGGAATATGAAACTACAAGTGCCATCTCTTGATATTTTCTGTTTATTAAATTTATTGAATTATATGAATTATGAATTATAAAGATAATCTGTATGGATTGGGTACCCGTGGTCACACGGTCTGACTCACACCCCTACTCGAAACTGAACTATAAGGGCGAGCACACACTGCTTTGCGATCCGGTCCGATCCGGTTGCCGCAAATCTGAAATGCCTCATACAGATTAACGGCGAGACGTCCGGCAGCGCTCTCGCGTCACGCGAGATGCTATCTCGCTCTCGCGAGACGGGTGAGCAATGGATTACATTCTCGCTGCTCGGGTGTTCACGGGGGTTCTCGCCGTGAATCTGTATGGGGCTTAACGTATGGAGATTTAAACGGATTTTCTAACTAAGACTGGCCACACACGCACGGTTTCCTGGTCCGGTTTCCTAATCGGAAAACCGAATCCGGAAACCTGAATGCTTCGTTTTCATACAAAATGCTCAACAAGGCGCACACGTCCTTACTATTTCCGGACGGTAAAAAACCTGACGTTCGTTTTCGAATTGTCTCCGTGCGTTCGGGTTGTAAGTACGGAAAAAAGCCTAATGACGTCATCCCGAACTCAGCTCTACCATTCAATTTGTATCTATCGCCGCACTCGAACGGAAATTCCATTCGAAACCGCGCTAGAATATGACTATAATAGTCTGTGGTTAGAATTATCAAATTGTTTTGTTGCCCGCCGAGAGGTGGATTTTGATAAACAAAATGTGGCACACATTTGTTTATCACGCCCGCACGGTTTCCTGATTAGGAGACCTAATCAGGAAACCGTGCGTATGCGCCCAGCCTAACCGTTTATTGCATAAGTTGTTTTTTTACTAGTTTAATATACACAGACCCCTAGGTACTTGAGTGATTGTTCGATAATAAAAACTTATAATTTAAAAAAAGTTTAGGTAGCTAAAACGTATTTCTTTCATTTCCCACTTTTTACTTAGAGTGGAAGTATCGGATTTTGATATTTGACTGCACATTTATACTTACGCTAATATTTACGCTTTTATGTCAAGAGGATTAAGCAGAATATAGTAGGTATAGGTACGCCTTCATTTCACCTTTATAGTTTTTATCCCAAATAGGTGTTCTATGTAATATTCAGAAGTCGAAACAATCACACAGGGATGTTCTCGGGTAAACCGGCCAAGTGCGAGTCGGAGTCGCGCACCTGGGGTTCCACACCAAAAAATGTCACCAAAAACGTTTATTGTATGGGAGCCTGCAATTTTTTTCCAATTTTAGGGTCCAAAGGGTAAAAACGGAACCCTATTCAGATTTCGCCGTCCGTGTGTCTATCTGACTGTCTGCCTGACTTGTTGTTTGTCTGTCTGTATGTTCGTCACGAGGCTGTATCTCAGGAGCTGTGATAGCCACAGAGCTGAAATTATACACATCACATCAGTTAAAAAGGGGAATTAAAGAGGGCTCCCATACAACAAACGTGATTTTTTTGCCATTTTTTGGTTCGGTACCCTCTGTGCGCGAGTTCGACTCATACTTGGCCGGTTTTTATTATTTGGTTCTAGCCTAGCTATCACGGTTCATGAGATACAGCCTTTTGACCAACAGACATACGGACAGCGAAGTCCGAGTAATTTGGCCCCTTCTTTACCTTTTTTTTTCTACCTTATTTATTTGTCATGAAACCTTAAAATCGACAAAATAATTATCACGTTCGCACGTGAAATTGCTCGACTGGCTTGTATGCCCGAGTACGTCCCTGTGTAATTGTTTTGACCTTGACATATTACATAGATCACCTATTTGGTATAAAAACTAGAAAAGGTAAAATGAAGGCGTATAGTAGGTATATACCTACTGCCTACCCCTCCTGAGATAAAAGCGTGAATATACATAAATAAATAAATAAATAATAAAATATTCATTCAAACGAACATCTCATCTTCAAATTCAAAGCAATGTCTTGTAGCTTGGGTAGAGGGCCAGGTCTTGCCTACCTACGAGTACGAGTGTACCAACATAACTTAAGTAAGTACTTTTTACAGCACTAAAAGTGTACCGCAAAGAGTAGATAATTTTATTTTATTTTTTATTCAATCTGTTTAAGTTATTTATTTGTACCCTTTTGGTAGGTACTTCATAGAAATTGTTAAAATGTATTTCTTTTATAATTGAGTGATTATCAAAATTGCGAACTATGAATTATTAATAATTGCTAAAAATATGAACATTTATATTATTATTTTTATTGTAGATTTAGTTTGCAAGTATAAGTTTTATTCATTGACTACAAGTTATGGTATAATTTATAAAATGTCCTCTCCGGATGTGCCATTGGCGTGTCCCCACTGCCATGGGTCTAGGCGTTCTTTTAGTGCGCATGGACTGAGGGTCCATATCGGTCGAATGCACAAGGACTTGAGTCAATTATCCACCTATCCACGTGCCGCTTCTGACGAGTCGAATGGCCAGCCAGCCGACCGGGTCTTGCATCAGCGTGCGCCTCAGCGGTTGTTGGACCAGCTGTCTGCTATGACGGAGCCAGGCTGCGTCCAGACTTTGTGACCTTATTGAGGATTGTATCGACCGTAAGGGAGAGTAGAACTGGGGCAGGCTCCTCACTTTTTCATTCACTGCGCTCAGGGTTCCATCTAGAGACGCACCCGGAAATATGACTTCGAAGGTGAAGGCAAACGTCGTAGCCTCAGAGCCTGCCCTTCAGGAGGCCGAATGGGACCGTCCGGTGAAGTGCGTGGGGACTCGCGCTCTCAAGAGGGCCATTGAGCAGAAGGTTTTTGAGGGCGACCTGCGGGGTGCAGTCCGCTTACTTGTATCGAATGATTTGCTCCACATGACCCTGAAACGCTTGCAGCGATGGACCACAAGCACCCGGCTCCATCAAGATTGCAGGAATTTTCTTCACCACCCGATGAGTCCTGTCTGCCCCTTCAGGTGTCTAGTCAGGAAGTAAGACATGCTTTAGAATCCTTTTACAACGGGTCTGGATGTATACGGCCGGGACATTTGAAGGAGCTATGTCTGCTAGAAGTGCATGCATTTTGAGGATCGGTCAGCCAGTGAGAGATTGAGTACTAATTTTTAGGGTGTTCCGTGCCCCGGTAAAGAACGGGACCCTATTCATGAGACTTCGCTGTCTGACTGTATGTCTGTCCGTCACATAGCTAAATTCACCTAGTTAAATTTTTATAGATTATGTGATTTTGTTGCTGCTATAACAACAAATACTGAAAACAAAATCAAATAAAAAAGTGTTATAACTTTTTTATTTATAAACCGATTGACATGAAATTAACGCTAAATGTTAAGTGGAGCAAACTTCAACACAATAAAAAAAACCGCCTTGCAATCGGTTAAGCGGTTACTGAGATTAGAGTGCACAACCGTACAGACAAACAGACATACAGACAAACAGACATAAATTCTACAAATCATTGTTTTGGGTTCTATTGCGTTCATAAAGCCCCCCTATAATATTTTTTCTTATTTATCTTCCATGTACAGACAGCGACCTGTTACGATTTTATTAGGTATATGTATATGTATTGATGATTGATATTGATATTGATGATTGATTGATATTGATATTGATTGATTGATTGATTTTTCTCCAGTATACACCATTTACGTATAAACAAACAATTTTATTACATGTATCTTTGTATGTTAACGACGTATCGTGTTTATTTATACGATATAATGTTTTATGGAAAAAATAATATCATCCATCATTCAAATGTTATCAATATTCTTAAAAAGAAATTTAACATTGAGTTCACAAACTCTTTTGGAAATAGGTACATACCTACTGTACCTACCGTAGAGGATCTATATGAAGATAACAGGATAGTTAACAACTACCACAGAGCAAAACTTGTTTTATAATAATGTAGATTATGTAGACATTGATATTAGGTAATAAGGGCAATTAGTAGACGCTTGAGATACTATATCGACCAGTGTATTTTCATTAAAAATAAATAATTAAATTAAAACAAAATTGACATTTAAGGGCGGCTCCCATGCAACAAATAAGCTTTTTGTCATTTTTTGGTACGGAACCCTTCGTGCGTGAGTCCCACTCGCACTTTGCCGGTTTTTTATGCAATTGTGTCACAGACATTGAATTTTGTTTTTAGATTTTGATGGAATGTGGTATTTCCAGACCTGAAACCTCTGGTATGGACTATTGTTTTATTCCAGTCGGTGTAGAGAGACACTGGGTCCGTGGGGCACCATCGCGCTTAGATTTTTTAATAATTTGAAAAAGCGCCTGAGTGACGACTGGTGCCCCAAGGGCTGGCAGTTTTCTCTCTCAGCAAAATAGGTATTGCTATTCAAAGGGGGAATGGGGGAGCTTATTTAGGTTTAGTCAGATAGTATTAATTAGGTTTCACTGTAATTTTTTTACCTAGTTAATCTACAAAACATTATATCATCATCATCAATATCAATCAATACATATAATAAAATCGTAACAGGTCGCTGTCTGTACATGGAAGATAAATAAGAAAAAATATTATAGGGGGGCTTTATGAACGCAATAGAACCCAAAACAATGATTTTTAGAATTTTTGTCTGTTTGTCTGTATGTCTGTATATCTGTAAAGACTAAATTCGTATATCCAGTACAAGGGGGTCATTTTGAGCAACGTAACAATTAAAAATATTAACCTAGCAATTAAATATTAAGACTATTTTCTCTTCGTAGTATCCGTCTACGTTGAACCACTAGTGGCACTAAAAAATTGAGGATTTAGGTAAGAACTATCACGGTTACTGAGATGCAGCCTCATGACGGTCAAACAGACAGACAGACGGACAGCGAAGTCTCACGAAAAGAATCCCGTTTTTACCCTTTCGGTACGGAACTCGGAATGCGGCTGAGTGCCTGATGATAAAAAAAAATAGGTAGGTACCTAGTTATAAAAAAAATACCTTATATCACGAAATAGCTAGAGTCATGTGAGCAAGTATTGTGCAAATACAAATTAGGTACTGTATGTAGATATACATACCTACTCGTAATAGATAAATTTGTACTCATCACACAGAAAGATTTGTCCTGTGTATGTCCTGGGACATCCTTCCGAGGGCTTACCCGGGGCTCTCAACCATAGGCTGTTGGGCGTTACGTGAGGTTTTTAGTCGGTAGGAGTCCGGCATAACATCCATGAGGATATTTCCTCACGTTAAACAAAAAAAAAAATGTCCTGTGTGGGAATCGAACCCACGACCGCCGAATCCGTATTCAGGCACACTAACCAATGGACCGCGAGGCCAGTCAGTGATTTATGAGGATACTAGTCACGCGGTGTCACCCGCGTAGCTCCCGTTCCTGTGGGAATACGGGAATAAAATACAGGTAAGCCTATGTTACTCAGGGTAAATGTATTTTTCTAATGGTGAAAGATTTTTTGTAATCGGCACAGTAGTTTTTGAATTTATTCATTACAAACATACACACACTATTTTTTTCTCTTTATAATATTAGCGTAGACTACCTACTATGAATAACTGCGTGTGACTGTTCGCTTACGCTTATGTTTATTGTATTTTGAAAAGTACTGCTCCCACCCCTAACTTGGAATCAAACCTACTAAATCACTACGCGTTGTTAACTTGGTACCTACGAGTATATGTAGATTGCTTTTTTAACTAAAACGGTTTTTTTCTCTCATTCGTGTGTATAATACTAATATTATAAAGAGGAAAGATTTGTTTTTTTTGTTTGTTTGTTTGTTTGTAACGAATAGGCTCCGGAACTACTGGACCGATTTGAAAAATTCTTTCACTGTTGGGAAGCTACACTCTTTGCGGTGAACATAGGCTCTATTTTATTCCCGTATTCCCACAGGAACGGGAAATACGCGGGTGAAACCGCGTGACGTCCGCTAGTGTATAATATAATTATGCGTTCAACTCCCTAATTAGTGGGCTTAATCTATCGCTGGGTATTCCCCTTGTATCCTGACATCATAATTATCAGTAAATCTTAATGACATTACATTGTGACCAATATACCAAGCCACGGTAATACTATCATACCTAACTCCCCTCCACATACTTATAATAAATTACCTCAATGATATGGATGTCTAGTGAAACAGTTAAAATTTTCTTTGGTAGGTTCCTCGGTGATAAACTCGTACCAACGTAGCATACCTAATTTCACAATAGAGAGTGGTGAGGTCACAGTATAAATATGTTGTTTAACGTGAGGTGGCTGCTACATAAGAATATCAGGAAGTTCCTGAAGTGCCTAAGCAATGGCTAAATCACAGATGGCTCCCAACCAGTGGCGTTTTCACTGAAGGGTTCCCAATCTAACAAATTTTTCACGGGTCCCAGATGGTATAGTTACGCCACAGCACTGCTTCCAACGTAATATAGGAAGTTTCAATAAAAACCTTGAAGGAGTTGGGTCTTCGAATTGTGGTTAAATTTTTGAATGTCTTCTTTTTTAGGTACCTACCATACAAAGAGATGCCAACGTTTAGATTACAATATACCGAAAGAGTTCGAGAACAATCTCAATCTGTCCACGGTTTGCGATTTCGCGTGATGGATTGGAATCAAATTGTTTTTAAAATCTTACGGTGACATAGATAATATAAATGTGTGCGTGTGCATCTGGATTGAGGGCCCAAAAATTAAATCTTCGCAAAACAGAATAAGATTTACAGGGAATTTAGTTATAATTTTGTTAAACTTAGGGCAATATGCCACAAATTTCTTAAACGCGAAATAAAGCTGTTATGATGAAATAACTTGGGCTCTCAATCCAGATGCCTGCATAAAGTGGCATAGCCTGAATCTCAGAAAGTACTACCTCTGGGCTGATAATTTTTATTTAAGGATTTGGTTAAGACATTCTTAAAAGTTTTAAGAAATTCCCAAATCATGTAGAATACTGTATTACAGAGTTATTGCGGTATGTCTTGGGCCCTCAGTTCATTAATGTTTGTACTGAGGAATCATCAACACGGCAATACGGCTCACCACCTATTACGTGGGACAAATTATACAAAGGTGAAATGTGGGCATATAATATGCCTCTGCCAACCCCTTCGGGGATAAAGGCGTGAGAATATGTATGTATGTATGTATGTTATTTTGTTAAATCAAACAAAGCGTTTATTCTTCTAAATGTATTTTGTAAAGCGCAGATGGAAAATTATATAATTATTAGTGTCGGACTGAAACTGGGTTTCCAGGTCTAATTTTTTCAAAGATTGTAATTGCTTGTGGTTTGAATAAAATTGTATTATTGATACTATTGTTAGTCGTTTGTAAATCTTTAAATCTTAGATTAGTAACATATTAGCTTATAGTATGGAATATCACATAGGCTTCTTTTCATCCCGGGAATATGCTCCCACGGGAAGCGGGAACGGGTACCGAATTTCACGCAGGCGAAGCTGCGAGCATCATCTAGTCTAGTAGATAATATTATAAACGTGAAAGTCAGTACGGATAGTTCGAGGCCCTGGGAAAGACATAGGCTACTTTTAAACCGACTGCGCAAAATGAGGGTTAAGGTTGTACACGATGAACGACTTCTACGCGGGCCGCGGGGAACAGCTAGTATTATAAATGCGAAAGTAATTCTGTCTGTCTGTTACGCTTTCACGCCTCAACGGCTGGAGCGATTGAGAATTAAGATGAAATATGGTACCTATAGGGATAGTTCGAGGCCCTGGGAAGGACATAGGCTACTTTTTAACCGGCTGCGCGAAAGGCTCTATATTATGGTTAGCAAACGCGCCAGTTAAGAATGAAACTTATATTCATAGGAACCCTTGAATAGTAAGTTTAGCGAAAGTTGAGATGTCTCTAATTTCTGAACTACAAAACCCTCAATATTGAAACTTGTGTGGAACAATTCTTGAAGTTCTCCCTTTCTTTCTAATACTAAAAAAATATTTGAAATCGAGAAATTACAACTGAAATACCATTTTGTATTTTATCCCCTCTCCCAAAGGAACTGCGCAAAATGTCGGGATCGAAAGTATCCTAGAACCTTACTCGGATCATAAGCTGAAATTGTGCCAAGTATCTACGTATCTATCTATGCCAACTTGGCCGGTACCTACTTACGGTAGAGCTATAAGGTCCAAGGGTCTCTGCGCGAAAAATTCAAAGAGGTTTAAATTCTTACAGTAGCATCACAATACATTTTTGAGAATCTGATGTACGTAAAGAAATTTACATAGTTTCGCTAAGTTAAGTGATAGACACAATGTCAACACTAGAAATAAAAGTACCTAAACTTGCTGTTTATCATAGCAGATTGCACAAAATCAGCAATTCTTTCATGGGTAACTGTATACGCTTTTACAACAGGCTACCAGACGAAATTAAAAGTCTGTCCCTTAATAAATTTAAAAAGGTTGTAAAAAGTAAATTGTACTGCAGGGGCTATTAATTATACAATTGGTGATTATTTGTTGGATGGAGAAGCCTGGAAATGACCTGCTCTACTGGATTCTCAAAAAATTGTTAAAATGCATAGTTTTTAGATTCATTTTGTAAATAGAGCTCTAAAAAGAATAACCCGCTGAGTTTCTTGCCAGTTCTTCTCAGGTGGGTCGCGTTGTGAACTGGTGGTAGATTTTGATTTATATTCTGGACGTTTTACAAGAGCATCTGTATATGACTATGTGTAAAAAAAAACAAATGGCAGATCCTGTTCTTGTGGATATGAATATAATGGTAGGCACGGTCAATGAATACCTACACACTTAGAAGGACAGGTCTTATGATTTTTTTGGGTATGCCCCCAGCAAGTGTAGTTCTCAGGTGGTGGCGCTGGCGGCGCGGTATTTGATTGTCGCTGTTTATTGTTAAAACTAGGTATTTATATTATTAGGTTTTTTATCAGCTACGTTCAAGAATTATTTATTAAAAAATATTTCACGTCCTTTTATATTGAAAACATAAATCTACAGTTGTTCACATTTCACAATTACCGACTGCCACGCCAACCGACAGTTTGTGGCGCTGAAAGTGTGTGTTCAATTCAGAGCGGCCATTAGAATTAGAACTAGAACTACGTTTCTAGGTAACTCTATAAAAAGCTTCATGTTGGTGGTAATTACTACCAAGATGAGAAGGTTGCCGTGGTCCGTTACTCAGAGGGGTCGGCGCAACATGTTACGCCGACGACACCCTCGTTTACGGCGCGGGGAGCAACGCGCCGAGACGCAGCACTAAAGGCCACGGCAGGGGTTGCTCAAGTCGTGAGTTAGATACGTTGGCTGGGTCTAGAGGTCGCCCTTCACAAATCCGAGGCTCTGTGTTTCCACGGACCTCGGAGGGGGCCACCTGCGGGATACAGCATAGGTAGGGGGCGTCAGCATCGGCATCGAGCCCTCGATGAAGTATCTGCGGCTCGTACTCGATGGCCGGTGGAACTTCGGACATCACTTGCGAAGTTTGGTCCCAAAACTGAGGGGTGCATCAGCTGCACTAGCGCGGCTGATGCCCAACATCAGGCGACCATCAGTCGCACTAGCGCGGCTGATTGATGACACCCATCATATATCCTGTTTTGTCTAATTTCAATGGACCGGAATGACAAATCTAAATCACAACCGACGTAGTGAAGCGAAGAAAGGGATACATAGTACATACATATACACAATCACGCCTTTATCCCCGAAGGGGTAGGCAGAGG
This sequence comes from Miltochrista miniata, assembly GCA_933228765.1. Classification (NCBI taxonomy): domain Eukaryota; kingdom Metazoa; phylum Arthropoda; class Insecta; order Lepidoptera; family Erebidae; genus Miltochrista; species Miltochrista miniata. The sequence goes on along the minus strand of OW121747.1, from coordinate 32,205,361 downwards.
GATAGTATAGGTGCGCCCACATTTCACCTTATACTTTCATGTCTCACGTAATAGGTGGTAAACCTATTGCCGTGTTGAAATGGACACGCGCAGGTCGCCGCGACCCACAGTTGAAATTTTTCAAGCCATAAGACCTTCAACTTGGCTTAACGATTGTCATCTTACTGACAATCGTTAAGCCAAGCTGACTGGGTTTCATTTCGAGTTTTCCTTCTTTACGCAATGGATCTTTGAAAGAAAGACAGAAAGGAATACAATACCTTTATCAAGAAAGGGATACCTACCCATAATATTAGATACTTCCAGATCTGGAGGCAGCAGGTTACATTCTTTTCCTTCAAGGCTGTTATAACACAGTTTCCCTCTTTTTAAGTTATAGGTACCTACATACAGTGTGGCGTAAATGGTCCAACGGTCAGGGTGTGATGGAACAGGTACCCAACTTACTGCAAGTTCACCCAGGTTTACCCAAGGTTTTCAAAAAAAAATAACTTTATTTAAAAATCGTCTCTATTTTGTAAACTTGGCTGTAGTAGGTATAAAGCTGATGCCCGCAGCTTCGCCCGCGCAAAGTTTGTTCCCGCTTCCCATACATACATACATAACATCACGCCTGTTTCCCAACGGGGTAGGCAGAGACTATGGCTTTCCACTTGCTACGATCCTGGCAAACAACTTTCGCTTCTTCAACTTTCATAAGTGTCTTCATACATGCTCTTCGGTTAAGGGTACTCTTGACCTGGCCTTTTCTCAGAAGATTGTCGATTTTATCGACTTGAGTATGCCGAGGTCGACCTCTACCAGTTTGCCCATTCACTCTCGCCTCATAAATCTGTTTCGTCAGCCTATTTCCATCCATTCTCTCCACATGACCAAACCATCTGAGCATCCCTTTTTCTATCTTAGTCACTACATCTTCTGTCATGCCGCAATGTTCCCTTATCACACTATTATTTACTTTATCCATCAATGTCACTCCAGCTATACTTCGCAAACTTCTCATTTCCACTGCATTAATTTTACTTTCATGCTTCTCCTGCCACACCCAACTTTCACTACCATGCATAAGTGTAGGGACAAGCACTCCTCTATGTACAGCCATCCTTGCCTTTTTAGACACGTTCTGACTGTTCATAAAGGTGTGAATGGCTCCATTCACTTGATTTCCTGCCAAAACTCTTCTTTCAATATCATTGTCACACTTTCCATCTCTTGCAAATTTTGAACCCAAATAAACAAACTCTTTCACCTGTTCCACGCTCTTTCCTTCGATCAATATCGAGCAATCAGTCATACATTTCTCTCTTTCAAAAACCATTACTTTTGTCTTGCTTACATTAACATTCATTCCTCTACTTTTAAGCGCATCGTTCATTACATTAACCATCAATTGCAACTCCTCCGCCGATGATGCCAGTATTACCTGATCATCAGCATAAAGGAGGCATTTGACGGTTAGCTCATTCATTTTTAGTCCATACGCACACTCTTGTAGATCTTTCAAACAACTGTCTATATAAAGGTTGAACAGCCATGGTGACGCTACACAGCCTTGCCTCACACCTTTTTCGATGGGAAAAAAGTCTGTGCAAGCTCCATTGATCCTGACACAAGCACTGGAGCCCTCATATAGAGATTTCAATGCTCGTATCAAGTTGCTGTTCACTCCATACATGAACAGTGTTGACCACAGTTCATTCCTCACCACTCTGTCATAGGCCTTTTCTAAGTCCACGAAGATGCAATAGACTTTTTGGCGTTTTGCCAAAAACTTTTCAGCTAGGCATCTTAGTGAAAAGACCTGATCCGTGCATCCCCTTCCTTTCATAAATCCTGCTTGTACATCCCACATTTTTCCTTTAGTTTCATTCATGGGAACTTATTTCCAGGATAAAAAGTGGCCTATGTGTTATTCCAAACCATAATCTATATCTGTATCAAATTTCAGCCAAATCCGTTCAGCCGTTAGAGCGGGAAAGAGTAACCAACATCCATTCTCACAAACTTTCGCCTTTATATCTAATATTAGTAAGATTTACCAGTAATTTCAAGAAATCCCTTGTATTCTTTTTTCCTGCAACATAATCGAAATTTACGTAGACATATTCAAATGACTCATGCTGGGGTTAACCTTATAAAAGCTCCTCGCCGCGGTATGATCGGTTCAGTTTGCATCCAAATCTATTTACTCGTATTAAAGAACTCTACAAATGCAGAAAAGTTCTAAAATGAGTGCACCGAGCGTTAGAAGTCGGTCATTAATAATAGTGATATTATGTTTGTGTGGTGTATCCCCTTCCCCCATCAGCCTCACGGGTAGCTTCGAGTCCCAGGTGCAACAACTTTTGGCAAAGCAAATGTTGACACGATCAGAAGTTAGAAACATATCAACAGTCTTTTTAGATTTACAGAGGACTGTACAGAAACGTTGGCCAGGTATGAAATCAAAACTGTTCTTGTCAAAAGAAAGTAGAAGAGTTCGTAGTTGCTCTGTAAACTTTCGCTATAGGTACCTACCTTTTTTTTTAAACGTGAGTGAAAATCCATCGTGGATGCTATGCCGGACTCCTACCGACTAAAAAACCTCACGTACCTAACGCCCAACAGTCTGTGGCGTTCGTGAAGCGTAAGCCCCGGGTAAGCCCTCGGAAGGATGTCCCAGGACTCCCAACAGACCTACGGCTACCACTGCGGCCTCGCCCAGGGGGCGGTTCGAGAGATATCCCGCGTCTTTGGGGGGTTTCGGATGTGATACCGCTTCTAAGGGGGGACGTGCGTGAATTCCTCACGTCGCGGTGCCGTCATGGGCCTGCCTCTGTAAGGACGGTGAGCAGCCCTCTCACCGTCCTCAGGTCCTCGGTCATGGAAGCCGATAGTCTTCGTCGAAGACACGTCGGCGGCGCCCAGGGCGCCGACTGCGGAACTCGGGTGGGAGAGTTCTCTCCCGTTCCCACCCCGTCGCCTCTTTCACGTGCATGACCTGCTCGCAAAAAGAGGCGGCGCTGTCCCACTTAGGTAGGTACTTTATTTATTTATTTCGTGAACATAGGTAAATAATGATGTTACAGCTAACTTACTTCTGCTTGAGATCATGGCTCACACCATGGTCTCGAGCGAGAGTGTCCACGTCCAGACCCACTACGAGGACCCGGCGCTGTTGCGCCCACGCCATGCACTTTCGCTATACCTGGTTCTCGGATGGGTGACCACTGTGACACTTTATTTGCAAGTGTTTCCGTGCTTCGGAACACACTTTACCTAAGCCGTTAGTCGTATACTATACCTGTGCCTACCCTTTTGGGGATAAAGGCGTAATAAAATTTATGAAGATAGACATGTATTATTCGAAGAAGATAAGAAAATTGTGGCCTCTGATCTCAGATTTACGTATTGAAATAAAGACCTAAGCGAAGGAGGACGCGAACTTAGGGGAAGCCCCGTTAGACTGCAGTCAAGGTAGTCAAGGGAAAAGTCTAACAGTAACACAGTTTGTACTTACAATCGGTAATGTTCCAGTAGATACTAATGTCGGAAATGTTTTGTAATACAAAACGCAGTTTGCTGGAAATTATAGTTCTAAGGTTCTGGTTAGAAGTTAAAATAAAAGACAACTAAGTACCTACATTTTTCAGATAGCCTTGCCCCTACATCCTTTACCACCATCTTTACACCTCAATAAAGATTTCCCTATGCCCTCTATCTAACTTCCAGCATATCTTATGTAACTGTCATATTTTGTTGATTAAATTATGCAACTATTGAATACTGCATTTCCAGGCAGCAAGGTGATCCCCATCGGTTCGGCAGCAACAGGATTAATGATGAAGTCCAGCGACACCGACTGCATGATCAAAGTTCCTCATTACCCAGTCTACAACGAGACAGCGAGCAGATATCTAATTTTAGAAGCAGTGCGACAGTTAAAACTGGAAGAGCTGTACGATAACATAACCCCTAAATTCCGACGTAATAAAGTATCGTTACTCAAATTCACTCACGTTCCTACACAAATGCACTGTGACGTCAACTTCATCGATACAAAGGGCTTGAAGATAACCGTCATGATAGCAAGATACTACATCTTAGAGAGTAGAGCGCGGACCCTTGCGGCTTTAATAAAGATTTGGTCCAAACTTCATGGAAGTAAGAACGAACATGGCATTCTCGACAGTTACACTTTAAATTTATTAATAATTTTCTATTTGCAGCAAGTAAAACTCTTGCCACCGTATTATTTATTAAAAACCACTTTACATCGGCGTCGCTTTAACGAGAATATAAACCAGAATCTCACAGTTTACCAACTATTGGGTGGTTTTTTCGAATACTACAAAGAGTTCAACTACGAGAAGTACGTCATTTCATCGCTGCTAGGTCGAGCTATACAGAAAAGTGAGTTTGAAGATTTTGAAAGCCTCCCTGAAGAGCTGTCTCCGTACAAGACTTACATGAGAAAACAGGACAGTAAACCCATCGCAATGAACACACAGATATGCCTACAAGATGTTTTCTCGCAACATTTGAATGTGTTAGAGGATCTGCATCCCTCTCAATTTAGGAATTTCTTACGTCATGTCAAATTTGCTGCGATTAACTTCCAGCGTCTTCCAAAAGATCGTTTTCTTAAAGCTTTATGTAAAAAGAGTTCGTAGAATGAATCTACGAACTCTTTTTAGGTTTTAATCTTGTTTTATAATAGGGAATATGCATAAAATTTATATTGCCTCAAAAATCATTATTTTCTATTTATTACTATCATACAATCATAATTAATTTTTTTTTTTAAATTTAATTATTATTTAAAACTAGTGCTACTCGGTTTCGGCTGGAAAACCAGTTTCGGTCGGACCGAAACTGGTTTTCCAGCCGAAACCGAAACCGAACTTTCGGCCCCAGGGTCAGTTTCGGCCGAAACCGAAACTCACGTGTTCATATTGAAAAAAAAAAAAACCAGCCAAGTGCGAGTCGGATTCCCGCACAGCGAGTTCCGTTACAAAAATTACGTTTGTTGTGTGGATGTTTTTTTCTGATTTTAGTAGGTATTTTTTGTTATAGCGGCAACAGCACATGGTGAGGTGGTTGGTGGTGGCAGTGTCTTTTGAAATCTCCAACGCTTTCAACACCTTGCCCTGGAGCAGCGTTTGGGAGGCGCTTATTTACCATGGAATGCCTCAATACCTCCGTGGAATTAGCGAGGCCTATCTTTCCGAGAGGGCCATAACTTACCCGAGCTGGCTAGGGCAGGGTCGGCGGAATGTGTCGTTCGGTGTTCCACAGGGATCGTTCTTAGGACTGCTTCTGTGGAACATCGGTTACGATTGGGTGCTGCGTGTTCCATTGCTCAGAGGTGTCGGCGTAACGTGTTACGACGACACCCTAATTACAGCGCGAGGAGCAACGCAGCCCTGAAGGCCACCTGCGGGATCCAGCTTACATATACGGGGCGTAAGCATCGGCATCGAGCTCTCGATGACGATGGCTTCGGGGGCTTGTAGGTACTCGATAGCCGGTGTAACTTCGGATACAACTTCCGAAGTTTGGTCCCAAAACTGAGGGAGGGGGGCATCAGGCGCACTCTCGCGGTCTTTGCTTAATATCAGGGGACCCAACGCTCCCTGCAGAGGAGACGGTACCTTGGGACCATGCGGAGCATGGCCCTTTATGGGGTCCCCGTATAGGCGGAGATCCTGATGGCCAGCAATGCGGCTAGATTGCTTAGCCCGCAGAACGCGATGGCTGTCAGGGTAAGGATAAGGGGAAACCGCATGATCTCAGTTGCCTAGCCGCTTCTAGCCGGGACCCCTCAATGGGACCTGAAAGCGAGGGCCCTTGCGTCATTGTTTAAATGGCGCAAGGGCATTGTTAAATTGATTGGAAGGCGCTGGAGCGAGGCCGTAGGCCTCTTCCTGTGAACAGGTCACGCTCATGAAAAAGACGGCGCCGGGGAGGAAGCGGGAGAGAACTTTCCCACCCAAGTTGCACAGTCTGCGGCGGCGCGCCCTATACTATCAGCCTCTATGACCAGGGTCCTGAGAACGTGTTCTCACCGTCCTTAAAGAAGCAGGCCCTAGACGACAGCGTAAAGTGAGAGATTCATGCACGCCCCCCTCAAGCAGCGGGATAACAACTGAACAACCCCCCAAAGACGCGGCCGCAGTAAGCATCATTCCGAGGACGTACTCTGGGCTCCCAACGCGTGATGTTTAGTCGGTAAGACTCCAGCATAGCATCCCTATAGGATTTCCCTCACGTTACCAAAAATAGCAGCAACAGAAATACATCATCAGTGAAATTTTAGGCCTCTATCTGGGCGGTTCCAGCGATACAACCTCGTGACTAATAGACAGACGGACGGCTAGGCCTCATGTCTCGTTAATAGGGTCCCGCTTAAACCCCTCCGTGTGGGAGTCCGACTCGCACTTGGCTGGTTATTTTTTCAATAGGTGCAGCAAGTTCCACCAAGTACCATCAATCAACGGTATAAATGAAATTTCTACACCTAAAGATGAGTTTCTTTCTTTTACGTGTACACATAGATGCTATTGCGAATTCCTTCCGACTAAAACCACACGGTGCCCTGCTACTAGCTCTTTGTCGGTTTTGGTTACATTCTAGAAGTGTATAACTAAAACTGGACAAGCGTGAGCCGGACTCACGCAGTCAGGGTTCCGTACTAGAATAGCGGCAAAAAAAGTCACGTATGCTGTATGCCCCCTTTAATACCTACTATTATTTTGTCTATTTTTATTATTTGTTGCTATAGCGGCAACAAAATACATCATCTGTAAAAAAAAATAACTGTCTAACTATCATGGTGGATGAGTTACAGCCTGCTGACAGACAGACAGACGACCAAAACAGTCAACGGAACCGACAACAAAGGGGTAGGAGGGTTATGTAATGTCCTAGATCTTTAGGATTCAGTAACCAAAAGTAAAAATGGAGGTCTGAGACATAACATAATTGCTTGTGGTTTAAATAAAGTTGTATTATTATAACTAGGTATTGATTGGAAGTCCTTTGTAAATCTCTAAATCTTCGGTTAGTAATAATTATTAACAACGTGGTTGAGCTGACCCCAACCCACGTCACAAGCAGAGCCAGGCACTCAAAATTCATGAACACGTGAGTTTCGGCCCGGCCGAAAGTTTCGGCCCATTTTGGCCGAAACCGAAACTGCGGCCGAAACTCGATTTTTTGGCCGAAACTGGCCGAAACCGAAACTTCGGTCGGTCACTATTTAAAACCCAACTGTATAAAAAGTGAAAAATAATTGGACGAAATTCAAACTTGCAAAACGCTTCACCATTGCTCGATACGAAATGTGACGTCATTTGTCATTTGACATCTCTGTGAGAAAAAAATGTTTGAAACCAAGTTCCTGTGGTAGGTAATTTCTAGTGAATCTATATTTATGTAAACTATAGAATCTGTATTAATATTTTACACGGCAATAGGCTCACCTATTACGTGGGATATAAAATTATAAGGTGAAATGTAGGCGTACACTAAATATATTCCTCTGCCTACCCCTTGCGGGGATAAAGGCGTGACCAAATCTCGCCTTTATTTCCAAAGGGGTAGGCAGAAGCATATATTATATGTAATAAATGTCACAAAGTGGTCATATGGACGGTCATCCATCCAAGGACTGGCCATAGTAAAAGTTGCTTACTGCAGTGATCGTTTACAGAACACTGAGTCTGCAGGGCCACGAGCGCTTTAATGCATCGTATCGCACAGAAATACAACATCTGTGGAAATTGCAACTCTAGCAATCACGGTTCTTGAGATACAGCCTCATGACGGACAGACACACAGACCGACAGACAGTCAGACAGACGGCCAGCGATGTCTCGTGAATACGGTTCCGTTTTAACCCTTTGGTTAAGGAACCCTAAAAATGGTTCGTCTTGAAAGGCATGTTTGTGGGTCGGTTAGTGTTTTTGTTATACTCAATGTATGAATGTGCCCCGCGTACGAATGGTGAACAGTTTCCCCTACCATCAATGGTACTGACTAATGGCACAGGGTACAGGGGGTTCGGCGGGTGATTTTAGGAATTCAGGTAAAAAAGAAAAGTGCACGAATAAATATAAGTCAGAATTATAAAAACACTTGCTTTATTTATTACATTAAAGTTAATTACTCCACTCCATAACGAATCAATAAAACTTAGATACGCAGTGGGATAATTATTTAAAAATTTACATAAAATCATTCTTATAAGTCCTCCAATTAGTATGCTCGTGTGATATGACGCTGCATTTTATACCGTTTAATTATTGCATTGCAGTGAAACATTACTTGTACTCTCACGGTATTGCTCATCAGTTAATTTCAAACCGAAAGTTTGATGGTTGTACATTACTCGTTTACGACAATAATTTGAACTTGACGCTCTTAATCTAGAAATTCTAAAATATTTGTATTGACGACTCTTAACGTACCAGTTAGGTATATAATAGAAGGTGCTGCACAAGATTCTTGGTCTTCTGAAAGATTTAAGTAATTTCGCCCTAGTGCCATTGGACCACGGACAATTTGAAGTTACGCACTTTGACCACGGGTAAGCAACGGATCTTTATGCTTGTGAAAGTGCACACGGTCCACTCACAACGATTGTAGCCACTATAGTAAAATTTTAAATTCTTAACACACTTCTTACAAACATCTGAAAAACAGTCTTATTTATTCACATTTACACTCAAAAGTGACAGACCTGAGTCTTGTGTAGCACCTTGAAATAATAATCACGCGAGCAGTTTGGATTTGCTCACAAATAAATCCAAATCATATTAAATCTAGTCGAAGTATTATATAACTCAATTTGCATAATATAGTTGCATGTCTTTTGCTACTCATAGAACGTACAAAGTGCCTTTATTATACCTACAGCTATAAAGTACACTAACGTTAATGTTTGACTTATACCAAACCTAATGGAACAAATTACCTATAATATTAATAAACATATCTATTACAATTCATATTCCAAACATTAATTTTAAATCAAAATGGCAAATTTTGTGTTGTACCGTATAGAACTGTTTGTACTTACAGCTTGGCAAAAATACATATGTTAAAATGGTATATTTTTGCATCATAGCTACATTATTAAAACGTCGTCGTCAAAAGATTCCAACGTAAGCCCGGGGCCGCACTTGCGGTTTACCGCGGCGGTTTCTAACCTCAAAATGTCATCAAACTGTCAAAATCAATGAAATTATGTCAAGGTTTGACATTTGGAGGTTAGAAACCGCCGCGGTGTACGTTAGAAACCGCAAGTGCGGCCTCAGACTAAGTACCAGTTGCCAAAAAAATATAAATAAAATGATGTCAAAATGTCACACGTCATTGAATAAAATCCATAAGGCTAAAGCCACACTACAGGGAGCCTTGCTTAGTGCTAACAGTCAAGTGACTAGCGGGACTATTCAGGCATCGAAAAAGCATGCGTCTGTTCGCTACGATCAAGTCACGGAGCGAGTCACTTGGCTCTTATCAACAAGCAACTATAGTGTGACTATCGCCTAACAACGATGGGCTATTCTTCAGAAAGTATCAATCAATTCTATATTTTAGAGTTTCTGGAGTTACATTCTGTTCTTTTTGCCAAGCTGTAGTTTAAGAATAGTGCGAGAAATAAATACTAAGGCTAGAATTCAAGACGCGGACGCGTTAACCACATAGCCAATAGACACTGGAGCATTACAGCCGACACGTAGGGTACTGTTGTTCCACTACGCTCTACTACATGCCAATCACATTCGTCGTTCCACAAGCAACGTTGACAGTTTGATTGTCAAATTGTGCGACTGACGAATGTGATTGGTGGATTTCAGACGCACCCATAGCAACGTAGCATAGCACACACATCACTGGTAAAAAAGTACGTACCCTTATTCCTGTCAACGCAAGCAGTCAGAAAATAGCTTGTGCACTGGTGAGTAATCGTGCAGGGTCAATCGAAACGATGTTTATTATTTTGTAAAGTAACAGAGTCTTTTCAACAAGGAGTTCTTTTAGATGTTTACACGACACATTAAACGCAACGATTCAAATGCCTTCTATTGGATTAGACTGCGGCCGCACTGCCGTTGGAGGTTGCGGTTTCTAACCTCTAAATGTCAAAACCAATGAAACCATCCACGGTAACCGCAAATGCGGTCTCAGCCTTACACATAGGTATCTGTTTCTAGTTTTATGAAATTCTTCAAGAAGATTTCTCTACTCAATCTCGACCGTCTCCTTTTTTTTACCTTGCGAAGTTACCCGGTCGTTTGGAAGACTTAAATGGGGGAAAATAATCCTGCAATGACCTTTGAGAGTTTTATTCGATAATATGAAACTTCCGCTACAGAAAATCTACGGCTTAATGGACTGTTACTATTCGACATTTTGATTTTAAATGTCACTTTTATTGATAAAACCTTTTTTACTTTTGGACATTTTTCTTTTTTGGGCCAAAGTCGTGCAAAGAGTCAAAAATCTAAAGTTTAATTCCCATGCGTTCTTGGTTGTTCAATAATAATTGCTTTGTACTTAAATACTTTCCAAAAAAGATATATTCTATATCGTATATACTTGCTAAGTCAGTGAAAATATCTTACTCTATGTGGCTGAAGGCTATACTAATATCAGCAAGTCTACGTTCTAACACCCGGTTCAAAAATATCGCCTAAATATGTCGAATGGAGGTGTTAGATAATGTGATTTCTACTACAGGTAGGTATAAAATCTAGATTCTTTATTGTTGAGGGCACTAGAAGACATATTTATTATTTGCAGTATGAAGACCCAAATTTCACTGCGACCAGCTCTAATGGATAATCTATTTTTATTTCTCAACATATTATACGATCTGTAAACGAAGCAGAATCGTGAATGAAAATGCCACCAGAGGCCACCCAACTCGGGACTAACGGTTTTACTCAATACCGTTATACTGAAAAGACGTTGACAGCGTGTCACACTTAAAAATAAATAGTGAATTGGACGAATCAGGAAAATAATGAATTGGTCCAATCACGAAAAGAGCTAAAAAGATCAATTGCGAATCGGACCAATCGCAACCCAACCTAGAAGGTGTCAATACGAAATATAAACTAAACCGCAAAGTGTACATATATAAAGTTATATTGATATCTATTTCATTGTAAACAGGTCTAATCTCTGATAAATTTTAAGATAGTCGTGTATCGTCATATCGTACGAGTTTCTTTCATGGCGCGAACCATTGCGGGAGTTAAACAGCAGTTTAACTACAGTGGGGTATTTTTAAAATGTTTCTTACTCACATTCAAATCGATGTGAAATAGTTCAATATTTTTGAAACTTACATCGAGATGTTAGCTCCCTAACTGTGAATCGTCTTCCTATACTAACATATTAAAGAAAAATTTTTTTTCAGAAATCTGAAACGACAGGTTATTGAAATTCTGTAGTCTTTAAAAAGCTAATAATTTAGAATTTATAATAAATGCATAGAGAATCACAACAAAGTCCTCCACCGCGTCTGTTCTCTTAATCTCAAAAGCTAATTAAAGGTTTCTTATACGGTTCTCACCAAGACGGCCTCTACCTACCCTTAAGGGGAAAAAGGCGTGAGTATATTTTGTATGTATGTAATTCATCAAAAAGGCAATTTGTTACAATATGTCACGGGTGAAGCCATTAGATATAAATAAAATATTTATAAGCCGCGAAGACAAATAGTCTGATTTTAAAGGCTATGTAAAAATATTTATGAATTCAAATATGTCTCAAAATAATGTTATAGCTATTGGTTAGATGGATACTTATTTTACATGCAGAAATATACTCTTGGACGAACGAACGGTCAAAATTATCATCTCCGTTGAAAAATTTGTGTAAAAGAAAAATTGTATTACTCTTGTCACTAAAAGGTAGGTCTAAAAAAGTTGCTGCGGCCGTATTCAGTCTCTAAAGTTTCCTTGACGACGAATTTAGATCAATTGTGCATAAATTCTAAGATAAAAGTAATATAGGTATGCATTGCTATACATTCTTTTGTTATTATACATATTTGATATAGTACCACCCAATCGTTGGCACTCCTCCAATTATAGGCACTTTAAGGTATATTGCCCATTTCTAACAGAAAATAATGCTATTTTACTTTTTAATGCATACCTACTACTACAAAATGGGCAACACTGAACTGGAATAAACTAGGTTTTCCTTATTTTTCGAAATATACTCTTAACTAAAGTGCCAATAATTCATTGAACGAGTGCCAATAATTGGGTGGTTTACCCTACTATCAAATACGTTTGTATAATAACTAAAGGCGATGCTCATGCGTAATTATTACGACTATCTCTTACTAACTTTATATAAATAACTAGTCATTTGTACATAATGTAGAACCTAACTATTATCTATACGCGAGTGTCAATGGCTATTTGGCAAATAAAAATACAATAAATAAAAAATATCAATCTCTATTAAATGATATCTCACTTACACATAACGTATGAAATCTACATGTTGTCTATCAAAATCCTTACTGTTATACATTATTAGTAGGTACAGATAGGTCTTAGTTGTTTGGTGTAAATACCACACTCGTAATATACATATTCCGATGTCGGAACAAGTAAGAAAATAGGGTGCTTTACTGATGTAATATAATTTTTTATTACTCTCATTCACTTATACTAAGGACACAAGAGCTATGTGCAGAAATGTCATTTAAGTTTGGTATAATAGAAATCTACATTGCTAGCACCTTAATTTTAACTTAATGTAAAAATCGTACCGTAGTTATAAAAGCTATGTACTGCATAGGTACATATAATTTTGTACTGTTGATTTTGTCTTCACAGAAATAGCAAACCAGTTGCACATTAACTATAGATTTCTACAGGTACCGTATATTAAACGACATCTATGTATAAAGCCCTTGTGTAGTTATATTTGTACCTCTAGAACGAATTCGCGAATCACGGTAAAGTTTTCAAAACCAATTTATCGGTTATCAAAACTTCGTTCATACCAAAAGTTGGTAAGGAACGCCTGTCACAGATTTCACTTACTTCAAAAATGTTTTACTATTCCGTCACGAATATTTTTTGTACAATTAAATTTACACAAAAATGATTCGTATCGTTATAGACTAAAGAACTCTATTCCTTTGCACCGTTTATTCAGCAAGCTCGTACTAGCGGTACCTAAAGTCAGACCATATAAAATAATTTAAAAGGTACAAAACAGGTAGCTTACAAAAAACGTGGGTAGTTTCGTGCCGTTTGCTCAGAAACATGTAAGCCACATCATGTTCCTGATTTTGAAAAATCACGGTATCCTATAACGAGCTATAGTATCATTATATTAGAGCAACGGATTCTATTAGCTATCCATCGGTATTGGATTCAACGACTTACAAAAACTTAAAGAGGAATAACTGTACTACCCGTTCGCTCTAACTTTGCCGCTGGCGTAGAGGCGTATACCCGAATTGTTAATTAGACGAAGTAAATTGACAGTAGCTAATGTCACTTCGTCATAGAAAATAAGCAACATTGTATCAAGAAGTGACATTAGTTGTTGTCAATTTACTTCGTCTAATTAAAAATTCGACTTTAGTATGGAGCCGAGCGGCAAAGTTAGAGCGAACGAGCAGTATATGAAAAGAAGTAAATGAGGAGTTTCAAAGTAGTGCTTGCATAGACAACGCCTAAGAATCATCCTTAGTTTAACGTTGCACTATGCTTTTACATGAAACAGCAGACTGCAGACCTAAAGCCATTTTAAAAGGTTGATAGGTAACTGATATCCAGTTTATATAAGACTTATTCAAACAGAAATTAAACTCTGGCTAGCTATAATCAGGCAGGTTGAATGAATTTTCAGTTCAGGTTAGCTGATCAGTCACGAACCCAATCACCATTGGTCAGTCGATTATAAGTTTTGGTATTGTATCTATAGACGAGGTTAATAATAACTATATAAATCTATTCATAGCCCCAACGCGGCGGCGCCGGTTCACTTACAGCTAAAACGGTTAAATTCATCGACCAGGCAACCAACTTACGCCCAAATACGTTAGGTACCTAATAATAAATGGCAATAGTTTATCTCTCTTTTAAATACGTAAATGCTATGTCTTTCGTCTCCGGGACTATTCCAAACTACTTATAATTCAGTTTTCAAAAAGATTTGTTCTTAAAACAAGCGACAATATAGGCGTCAATTGGTAGCACGGTCGATGGTAATATATTATTGAACAAACACAAAAAAAAAATCTAAGTAAAATAACTGCGATTTCGTTTCGTATCACAGAAAACATAGGTCTTAAAAAAAGTGTAAATGTACACTTTTATTATGCAATATTAACGGAATCAGAACACTAAACAAAGGTTTAAACTTACGTAGTTGGTAACGAAAAGATATCACTACAACACTAAGATGGAAACAAGCTAGCGGATTATAGTGCACGTCCTAAGTACTCAACTGCTTCAACTGGACCGGAGATGCAGCGTTCGTTCAGCGCGTAATCATACTGTACTGTTCGCACATCTATACATCATGAATTTGTCTCGCTTAGCAAAATGCCGACAAAACTACTACTCGAATAAGAAATCTAATAAAAAAAATTGCTGGTACTAATAAACTTTCAATTACGTCATCCAAAGCTGGAGTACAACCTCTGTTTTCTATCTTTCTGCCAAGAAATTTGAAATGTACGGTTTCAGATATAATGGAAATTGAAATAATAAAAAACATTAAACTAATTTGTGAAAACTGATTCCACTAAATTTGTTTTTGTATCTAAAAAGCACAACTAGGCATCTTGGTACCCTCTATTCAGATTAAAACGAAAAAAAAGTTTAATAAAGATTCACGTCCGCTCATGACCATTTCGACCTGATTCGTGCGGTCCAACTAAGGGCAAGTCACATATCACCCGCTAATTCGTTTACATCTATGCTACAACATCATGCCCATACAAAACAATACAAAAATATTCCGTTCATATTCATATTTTACATCAATATTATAATCTAAGAGGTAGGGTCAGGAGACATGTTGTGTAGACTTGACAACTAGTAGTTTCTGCCGCTGTAAGCGTCGAGTTATCAAACCCTCTGATCTGGTACAACCTCCCTAGACATTATAACAATACATTAATATCATAGAATAATTTTAGAAAACGCTGGTAAATTGCGAGAAAAGTAACGTCGAAATAGTAGTTTTCGATACAAGTGTGGGATTTCTGTTATTACAACGAGTTACGACAGGTGTTGACCCGAGCCGAAGGCGAGGGTAGATAGTCGCAACGAGTTTAAATAACAGTCCCACACGTTGTATCGAACAACTATTTTTAATACAGTTGCGAAAAAATTAGGCAATTTTATAAAATAATAAAAACACAGTAAACCTGAATATCCAAAATTGCGCCAACCGTAAAAGAATATATACTTTCCTAAGCAGAGACTATGGCAGTGCACTTCATACAGCCAACTTTTTTTATTTTTATAAATTTATTTTGGCCGATACTAATATTAATTTATGCTTAAATTTTAATTAAAATTACTTTTAATCTGATATTGAAACAAGTTAGTATTTTTTTTAGAAATAATTATTTGCATGAATTAGAATAATAGAATAAACTTTATTTGTACACCAAGTTGAAAACAAGTTTACAATAATACCAACAGAATGTTGTACAAAGGGCGGCCTTATCGCTATAAAGCAATTTCTGACAGGCAACCTTGGGATGGACTGAAAAGATGTTAATTATAAGTAAGATGGGTAGTTTCGGTGTAGAAATATTTAGCAACAGGTACAATAACTAGATACTATCAACATTTTTTAATTACATAAACATACATACATGCATACACAAACATAAATATATATATATATATATATACAAAAATACATATATATACATACATACATATATATCAACATACACTTAAAAAGACAACAAAAATTTGATCTGGAAAATTATTCACCTTTTATCAATATAAGTTAGATGTGCAAGTTCAGATAATATTCCTTCACCAAACGCTTAAATATATCTAGAGTCTGGGCCCGTCTAATCGTTACTGGTAGTGTGTTCCACAACCGTACAGCCTGTACAGTGAACGATTTATCGTAGAAGCTAGTGGAATGAGTGGGAACAGCCAATACCAAAGATTCCGATGACCGCAAGGATCTTGAATGTGTGTCATTTAGGAACATGAATCGTTCTTTGAGATAAGTTGGGGACCGAGGATTGAACAGTATATTGTAAAGTATGGAAAGGATATGAGTATTTCGTCGAAGGCGAATTGGTAGCCACTCGAGCAAATTGCGATATTCAGTAACATGATCATATTTGCGTAGCCCAAATATAAATCTTATGCATAAGTTTTGTAGGCGCTCGAGCTTATCAAGTTGCTCTTCAGTGATATCGAGATAGCTGACATCGGCATAATCTAGCAAGGGAAGAAGGAGAGATTGTGCAAGCGCAATTTTGGTAGCCGTTGGTAAGAAATTTCGTAATCGACGCAAAGATCCTGCAGATGCAAACAGCTTCCGGCTTACCTCTTGCATTTGTGGTCGCCAAGAAAGAGTGTCATCTACCAAAATACCCAGATTTTTGACAGTTGCGCTTAGGGGTAACGCAACTCCATTAAATATGATGTCAGGCAATTGTGTACGATCAATTTGTGACACCATCTTGGAACTACCAATAATTGCCACCTGAGTTTTCGAAGGGTTTACACTAAGCCCATATTGCTTGCTCCACCTACAAATTCGCCTTAAATCAGAGTTAATGATAGATATAGCTTCGCTGATTTCATGGACTGGTGCTTGCATATAAATCTGTAGATCATCTGCATAAAGGTGGTAGGATGATAGTAAAGATTTAGAGATGGAATTAATAAAAATAGAAAAAAGTAATGGTGATAAAACGCCACCCTGAGGCACGCCCACAGACGTGTCGCACCAAGAAGAAAATGATTCTTCAATGCGTACACGCTGACGCCGACCGTACAGGTAACTATGAAACCACTCAATAACTGTTGGAGATATGTTAATCGAGCGCAATATGCCGAGCAGGATTTGGAAATCCACTGTATTGAAGGCGTAGCTGAAATCAAGTAGGGAAATTACAGTAACATTTCCATTCTCCATGCCCAGTCTA
This sequence comes from Miltochrista miniata, assembly GCA_933228765.1. Lineage (NCBI taxonomy): Eukaryota > Metazoa > Arthropoda > Insecta > Lepidoptera > Erebidae > Miltochrista > Miltochrista miniata. The sequence goes on along the minus strand of OW121747.1, from coordinate 32,188,197 downwards.
ATGTCGTCAGTAACACTAATCAACGCAGTGGTCGTGCTATATCCTGAACGAAAGCCGGATTGATAAGGATTAAGGAGCTGACTTCTTGTAAGGAATGCATTAAGTTGGTTGTGTACAAGCCGTTCCAGGACTTTTGAAAGGAAAGGTAAAATGGAGATGGGACGATACTCAGCATAGGATGCAGGGTTAGGCTTTTTAGGAATGGGGATAATTTGTGCTTCTTTCCACATTGTCGGAAATAAACGGCAAGTTAAGGAGTAGTTAAAGATATGACACAATATGGGAAGTATTTCGTCCAGAATAGGCACGACCATGTTCCGACTCAAGCTGTCCGTACCAACTGCGCTGGAACTAAGCGACATTATGCACCTCTTAACATCACAAGCAGAAAATTGTTCGAAAAGAAACGGTGGAAAGGAAGGAGTTGGAAGCGATGAAAGATATTGTAAAGCACTATCTTTGCTAGAAGTATCATATGAAGAAGATGTGCAAAAATATTGATTTAGTGAATCAATATCGAGACTTTTTGGAATTTCCTGTTGTTTAGGCTTTCCAACTCCTAGCGTTTTTAGAAACTTCCAGATCTTGGCAGGGTCCCCGTTCTGGACCGACTTATGGATATGTTGGCGTTGTGCTGTTCTACACACCTTACTGCAGAGATTTCTCAAGGCTACATATTTCTCACGATTTTCAGGTGAAGGTCTTCGCTTGAATTTACACTTTGCTGCAGCCTTTTTCGCTATTAGGGATTTGATCTCAGCTGTAATCCAAGGTGACGGCAAGTGTCGCATCCTAATTGCTCGGACCGGAGCATGTTTATCGTAAAGACCAATCAACTTGGTTGTCAAGATTTCAACTTTCCTATCCATATCTTCCGTACATAATAATGAACCCCAGTCTATGCTCGATGCGTCTTCACACAGCCCACGGAGATCCATGCCACCAAAATTGCGCTGCATAAGGATTTTGGGTTTGGATTTAGGAGGACGAAGGTTGTATGACAGATAGATCAAGTCATGGTAAGAAAATTCATCAGCTGTGCACTGTCCATGCTTAACAACTAATTCAACGGAAGAAACAAGGATGAGGTCAATGAGAGAAGGACGACAATCAGGAAAGTGGTGAGTCAATCAAAGTGAATCAAAGTGAAATTCAAAGTGGTGAATTACATACATTATTTTGACAATTGGGTAAGAAAACGCACGAGTGCGGGAATGGTAATGAAAAAGCACGAGTGTGTAATAGCCCACATCCCGAACGCTCTACGTCCCTGTAATACGCCACTTTTTGAGCAACTGTATTAAAATAGTAGTTTTCGATACAAGTGTGGGATTTTTGTTATTACAACGAGTTCTGACAGATGTTGACCCGAGCCGAAGGCGAGGGTAGACAGTCAGAACGAGTTTAAATAACAGTCCCACACGTTGTATTGAACAACTATTTTTAATACAGTTGCGAAAAAATTAAGCAATTTATTAAAATAATAAAAACACAATAAACCTGAATATCCAAAATGGCGCCAACCGTAAAAGAATATATACCTTCCTAAGCAGAGACTATGGCAGTGCACTTCATACAGCCAACTTTTTTTTTATTTATAAATTTAATTTGGCCGATACTTATATTAATTTATGCTTAAATTTTAATTAAAATTACTTTTAATCTGATATTGAAACAAGTTAGTATCTTTTTATAGGAATATTTGCATCAATCACAGACATTATTTTGACAATTGGGAAAGTAAACGCACGAGTGCAGGAATGGTAAAGAAAAAGCACGAGTGTGTAATAGCCCACATCCCGAACGCTATACGTCCATGTAATACGCCACTTTTTGAGCAACTGTATTAAAAATTAATTTTCGAACGCGTCACCTGTGTCCTTACTTAAATATTGAAATAATGTTCATCAATATATGCCCAGCATGTTTTCGAGATAAAAGTACTATACGTGCTGAAAGTTGGGTCCTGGACCTCATTCAATATGCATTTGTTTATCTATTACTAGCTGTTCCCCGCGGCTTCAACCGCGTAGAAATAGTTATCGCGTAAAATCATAACCCTTTTTTTTGCGCAGACAGTTAAAAAGTAGCCTATGTCCTTCCCAGGGCCTATAACTAACTCTATACAAAATTTCATCTCAATCGCTCCAGCCGTTCATGCGTGAAAGCGTACCAGACAGACAGACAGAGTTACTTTCGCATTTTATAATATTAGTAGGGATAGTAGGGATGGTGCTAGTCTTATAAACTCATACAAGAATAATAATTTTTAATAGATACTAGCTGATGCCCGCAGCTTCGCCCGCGATGGGGCTGTATGTGAAAAATGATTTTCCCGCTTTTCTGTTGAAATTTTTCCTAAATTTTCTTTGCTATAAACCTCACGGAGCCCGAGACCTATCCAACGAATGCAAAACCGTGGAAATCAGTTCGTGCGTTCTGGAGTTATAGCGTCAGGAAGGAAAACCCGACTTATTTTTATATAATAGATGACGATGTTCGAGTTCCAATTCGTTTTTAGGGTGGGTCAGGGAATAGCTATAAAATTGTGTATTACTCTGAAAACATCTGTATCTATTGTGATACCATCGAGGTTTACCCGATAGTGATACCAATACCATCGCGCTTAGACCTCAAGACACGAGTATAACTGACTCGATAGTTTAATCGTAGTGTACGCGACTGGCGTGCTGTAGTCTCGGGTTAGAATCCCTAAACAAATGTTATGGTGATTTTTTAAGAGTTTGGCGGTTTTCTATCAGTTGACTGAATGGAGCTGTGTAGTGGTTTTAAAACTTACAACTCATGGGCAATTATCATTATATTTGATTTGTTGAATTTGCCTTCAACCCGAATAGCAGAATATGTAAATAAATAGGATAAATCACTATAATAATTCTAAGGAACCTATAATATTCTAAGGCGATACGATGTTTAAGACTACTAGTTTATTTTATATACAAATATGTCGCAGAGAATGATGGTTTTGACTTACAGCTTGACGCAATCGGGCACAGAGATGTTGGCAAGCGACTTCTTGATGCGCAAGGCGGTGAGACGAGCCGCCGGGTTGTGGTACCAACACTCCTTCATCACCTTCGACATGGCAGACAGCACCTACAAAAAAACGTGCGAGTCTTAGAAATTATTCCTTACTAGATTTCGACGGTTTCGCCCGTGTAGTTTTCCACAGGAACCTGTTCCGGGGATAGCGGTCATCATTTTTTTTATACTACTTAAGTGGCAGACAAGCTTACGGCCCACCGGAAGATTGGTTACGACGTTTTTGTAACACCATGGGCGCTACACACGCGCTGCCGACCCGGGCGCAGGTTGTGACAACCCACAGTTGAAACTTTTCAAACCGCCCATAAGGCCTTCAACTTGGCTTAACGACTGTCATTTTACTGACAACCGGGACCAGCTGCTTAACGTGCCTTCCTTAGCACGGAAACGCACCCATCCATCACTGGCCATAGTTAATGTACTGCAGTGATCGTTTACAGAACACTGAGTCCGCAGGGCCACGAGCGCTTCAAAATCTAGTATACTGATAGACGCCAGCTATCTGTATACTTCGGGAGCCCTGGAGTTATCGTTTCGAAGGCGTAACCAGCACTCACGGCTGCCTTCGTGGCGCAGTCGGTATTGTTACCGCCTGCCGCGCTGGAGGTCTTAGGTTAGATTCCTGAGTCGGTCCAAATATTTGTGTGATCCATCCACAAATGTTTGTTTCGGAGTTTGGGTGTTTTCTATGTATAATATGTAAGTAAGTAAAACTTTATTGTACACCAATAAAACCATTTAACAAAGAAACAAAATCACAAATATGTACAAATGGCGGCCATATCGCTAAAAAGCAATCTCTTACTGGCAACCTTTATATATGCATGTATTTACAAATATATAAGTATGTCTATCAGCCGTCAAGATCCCATAGCACAAGCTTATATTAGCTTGTAGGCTAGATGATGTGTGAGAATTTCCAACAAATATTATTGTATGTATGTAGTTGAAGGTACGTCACGCATAGTTGTAAACGGTGTAGGTACAACTTGGCAAAATAAGTAAAAGATAACGGAGGAGCTAGTGTGCTCATCTTATGGCAATCCGAAGAACTATATTAATTTTACGGTAAAACAACTTTGACAAATTGTAGTGAGTACTTTATTTATTATCTGAGATAAGTGACGTTTTTGACAGCATTTAGAAAATGTTGCCAACGCGCTAAATATTAGTTTCAGTTTCTAGACGTTTTCGCCGAGCTGTATTATTAATTTACAACATTTTCTGATAGAAATGAATTAATGGTTTCAAACAACTCACAGGATCCGAATGCCATCTATTAGGTATGCTGGGCCGTTTCTTCTCATTGCAGACCACAACCTTCATGTCATCAAGTGTCGGGTCTGAGGGTACCAAGTCATGGTACGGCGACTGGTACTCGTCAGGCATTGGGCCGCAGCAACGCGACATCTCCCACAGCACCAGCCCGAAGGAATACACGTCCGAACGCTTGTATGGGTCAAATTGACGGGTGTCCATCGTTTCGTCTAACACCTAGAATACAGTTTAAATATTTTTATTCGAATATCTTATTGGAACAATCGAATTTCAGGCTGGAAGTAATGTGTGTGTGATTTATAAATGTTTGTATCGAAGTTAGGATGTTTTTCGTTTTATTTTACTTGTCGTAGGCACTTAAGTAAATTAATATTTTTATTTTTCAATAAAAAAGGGGGAAAATACAGAAAGATTTAAGGACACTTAGATGTCTCTTTTTAAAGACATGTTTTTAATAATACTCAATACGATAACAAGGCTATAAAGATACCGTAACCAGTTACTGTAACGCTGTGCAATACTGCATTGCACTGCGGTGCGCGTACTCAGCTCGCACACATAGACCAGCATCGCGCATGTGTGCAGTCGTACCGGTGCTAACGGTTCATATTCGTATAGCGCGCTTGATGTATACTTCTATTCTAATAAGTATTATATTTGGGAAACGTTTATTTGAAATCGATAAACTCTGAAAGTATTGAACCGATTTTATAAATTATTTCCCTATCAGAATATTACATAATGAAGTTTGAAGTAGAACAGGCTATGTACTGTGGCTACTCAAGGTAGAGAAGCAGTCACAAATAATGTGTAAAATATCTGGCATATTTTCCAACCTTACCGTAAACACTTTCATGTACGGGCGGGGGGTTGAATGGGCGCAGAAACTGTAAAATATAGCTTAATCTCTGTGGCAGTTGTATTACCGCAAACAAAATGAACTTTTATTTCAAAGCCATAAACTATTTATTCATAGTTTGATACATCCGTACTCTCCCTCCTTGCATTTGAAACAGTAGCTTTACACCGTTAAAATAAAGTCTATTTTTGTTTCCGTTAATACAACTGTCATTGTAATTAAATGAGATACCAACCTCTGGAGACATATACCGCTTGGTGCCAACCCTGTTAGTGGAAGGTACGTCGACTGAATCATTGGCCACGTTATGTCTTACAGCAAGTCCCAAGTCGCCAATCACACAGCTCAAGCTATTCTTCACTAAAATGTTCTTCGACTTCAAGTCTCTGTGGGCGATAGCTGGTTTGCCTATTGAAAAATGGTTAGTCGGTACAAGTCGTAAAACATTATCAATTACACTGTTGTTGAAATATTTGGATATGGAACTGTTAAGACTTTATGTGCGAGACATTTTATGTTCCATTTGTTTTTTAAATAAAAAAAAAGTGTGAGTAGATGTGTATTCTAAATAAAAAAGATAAAGTGTCTGTTTGGACATGATCAGTGTAGGATTCTGTAGTTTGAACATCCACCGGTGGTACCGCTCTGAAAAATCACAATGTTCGGAGTCAACAGATTATCGGCTATTATAGGGTTGCAGTAGTATCAACATTGATCGACCGAGTACAGCGGATGCGCATGAGCATTGTTCGACCGATATTTAGGAGTGTGCAATCCTCAAGGCAGTACTCAGCAGGTGCATCACTGCAGAGAACGACATGAGACGAAACTCCTCTTCAGGAACGAGACAGCCGTAGTCTCCATGAAATTTGTATCGGGTATAATATGGGAAGATATCATTGTGTGTTGCCATTTCAAAATAAATAAAATGACCAAGCCGCTATTGGAGAATTAATTTGTTTTCTTAATAGCCTTTTCCGTAAAACCGTTATAGATTTCCTTTTTCGTGTTTTCTTTTCTATCACCACTTGTTAGGGTGATATTCATTTCCATGCGGCATTACAGCTTCCTTCTAAGAGTCTATGAGCTAAGCTGCAGACAGGCGGACGAGTTGGTCAAATTATAAGGGGTCTCCTGGTTGACTACGAAACATTTGAAAGGCATCGAACCTAACAAACAACATTCATAGCAGAAGTAGGGCTGAAATGAATTCTCTGCATGTATTTAGAATCGAGGGTATGAGGTATATTAGCCAACTCACACCAGCAGCTAGTATAAGCAGACCCCAGGCCCCCAGGTTTTGCGCCCAACTTCTCCAGTTGCAAGCTAAACTGTGATGAAAAGATGTTCTTTTTGTCTAGGTCCCGTATCAACTTAATTTGGGCTAGACGACGCTGTGTAAAAATGTCCCAATATATTTATTTATTACCTGATTGTACCGATACCGGTTGATTGCTTGCCTGCAAAGACGACTTCGTTTCATCTGTTACCGCTGTAAATTGGATTTGTGATGATCTTTAATAAATGAAAGAAGAGATGACCAGTACTTTTGACTTTGACTGTACCACCTTCATATTTGGTAAAACACAAATTTATAAAACATAATTGAATGGGGGAGCACACGAATTTGGAGATCAGTATCGTAACATCAACAACATTAGAATGAATTGTTCGTACTTCTGTAGGTACATAACTCCTTTACGGGACTTGGTGGGCAACATTTCAAGAAGATTTCAGTCTTATAAATGTACTCTGCATAGGTTCAGAGCTGCAGTTAGATATCTTATGACACGGCATAACTATACCGTCAAAGAATTCATGGCGGACATTGAGAAATGGTAGTGACAGCTTACTCAATAATAACGGTCTGTCTTACTCTTGGGACCTACTCAGGAATATTATTATAGTTTCTTACAAGTTTATATTAACCGGCATGAGACCTAAGGAATATTTAAAAATCTCACATACATAAGATTCAAAATAGTTTTTGAGACAAATAAGTATTATTTTACAAGCAGGAAGCGTCTGAATTTCTGTCTGACCTAATGTAATAAACATATACTGTTAAATTTATCATATGCTAAGGAGCCTGTTGCTTTACAATCAGTCAACATTTGTAAATTCAGACGATCATTGGCATTTGTCATCTTGTCACTTCTCTGAATATAGTTTCGTTTTATTTGAATAATACATAAATAAATATGTTATTATAATATTTCAGTGTCTGAAAATTATTCCAAGAAACCAAAAAAGTCCATTAATTCAACATCCATGGCCCGAAAAACAAATTATAGATGCGGCACGTGTAAGAAATGACGCCTTGTTTTCGAGTTAGGCAAATGATTTCCCAATATATACTGAATATGAATTAATCAATTACACCATCTTCGAAAATCCTAGAAATTCAGTTCGCGAGGCTGAATTTATTTACATATAAAACCATCTTCCAGCGCAGGTCCAAAGATCACTTTACCTGTACTAATATTATAAAAAGGCATACTTTCGTTTTATTTGACGCCTCTATTTTCCAAACAACGAGCACTAATCCCTACCCTAAAGGATCATTGGATCACAAAGACAAAGCAGACTAAGCTCGTGACTGATCTTGTACAAATTCTGAACCGCATTTCCCAATGAGGTTCCGAAGACGTGGTCGAGATATGTGCCAGAAGAACTATGGCGTCTCAGACTTTTCTTTAGAAAGCAATCAAGAAATATAAGGTTAAAAAAAACTACATTGAGGACAATTTAGCTGAAACAACTTCTTCATAACCGAACTATTCTAAAATTCTATTCCTTGCGCCAGAGAGCTTACGACAGTTCCAAATTTCTATGGGACTATAGAACCTTCTGACTCTCTACAAGCATAAGTGTTTCCCTCCTACCACAACCCTTGGTTTTTCAAATTGAATGTAAAGGAGACATAACACAACAATCTAGGTTTGGATTTCAATCAAATAGCATCAGCTAAATGACAGACGACCAAGAAACTGTCACAGGAAATGGTTGTGGAAAACCCACGACTGTGCAAAAACCACGACGGTGGGGTGAATTGTAAGAGCCGTGGACTGCCATAAGCTGATTTGATTGATTGACACTTGAATAAAAATTCTAGAAGGCTATGCGACATAGGCATATCATCACAATACTACCCAGCCTTCAGATGGAGCATCTATCATAAATGTCAAGAAATTGAGAAAACTGCCATATCGTGAGACGCGGTTCGAGGTACACTTAGTATCTATATCACGAGCGAAGCCGTGGGCACAGCCAGTACCTAACAAAAGCGGACACACCCTTTCAGAGTTTGATAAATCGATGATACATATATTCAGACTGCCATTAATAAAAAAATGCATAAGCAGAACACAAATCAACTGAATCAAATATTTATACAGTCAGAATGCTCCATCATCTAAGATCCTCCTTTAAGAAGACCAAATAGAAGACGTGACCTTCGAAAAAGTAATAAATAGGGCTAAAGCCAATATCGGTAAACAAGTCTAGCGTGTTTAATATAATACACGTCAATTTATTGATAAGCCTTGAATGGATATAGGTATAACCTTAATATCACAGACGTCTCGACGTATTGAGAGGTACATGAAAGGTTTTCCTTGAACATTACTTAGTAAATAATTTTCTTTGGCTTCTGATAAGAAACCCTTACTTTGACTAAATAATGTACCTACACATTATGAGGTTAATTTTGCCTCAGTTCATTGTAAGGATTACTAATATTATAAAAGTGTGTTGTCTGTAAAATTTACACAGCAGAAAAGCTAAATAGATAAAATATGGCACAGAGGCGATAAGTTGAACATCAGGGAAAAACATAAAGGACATTTTCAGTGATCTTCGGACAAGAGCTAGTATGCATCATTAGATGCAACTTGCTTGGTACTCACTTGTTAATTTAGAGAAATATTTTCTAAAAGGAAATGGATAAAACACATTCCTTGCCTACTAATAAACCGTGAAAGTTGGAGGTATTATGAACATGTTGATAATTAGTTTGTTTGAACGCTAATCAGAAGTTTTTAAACTAGGTTGACCGTTTATTGAGGAAGGCTATTTAGCTATATACCATTAGGACACTATCCAAGGAGCGGAACACGTAAGACAGGCTACAATAAAATTATTGATTACAGGTATTATGGGCAAAAGGGTGATGTGGGGAGTATGAAATATTCCATTACACAAAATGGGGTTTTCAATATTTAATACAGTGCGTAGCCGTGACGCACGCACACTTTGACAAACTGTTCTGTAAGAAATTCAGAGTAAATTAAATTGAGACTTACCCTTAGTGCCGACGATGTCCATGTGGAGATGCGCAAGACCAGTGGCTATCGACAATGCCATCTTTATCAGTATGTTCGCGTCTATGGTCCGATTGCTAAGAAAGTCGAACAGTGAACCGTGCTCATGATAATCCGTGATCAACCACAATTGGGTCCAAGTGCCGTTATCTGTCACATATATTTAGAATTAGCGATTAAAATATTACAAGGTATTTGTGTGATGTGGGCATGCGGCTCTAGCGAACCTCGGTTAATTTACTGGCTGATCCTCTGATGACCCGATCTTTCAATGAATCAAGCTCCTTTAAGATCAAGGAAGTCAGAACGTAGTCGCTTCCAACTGGAAATTTTACGTAGGCTCTGGGCGCAATCGGTAAGACGCACTGTTACCTGGTTGTCACAACAGATTTATTGATGATTAAATTCAATAAATGGCATTCGTGCCACAGTGATGAAGTTCAAATAAATTGCTCTTTGAATTTAAATTTTAATAGATTTCGTTCGGCCATATATAATTTTAGTTTTCGCCACTTAAGCTAAAAGGAAAACTTTCCATAAGTAAGAATGTGCTAAATGATGTCCAAGTGATAAAATTATATAATCATAAAAATATCCAATGATAAAATAGCCCAAATTTAAACATTACCGGAACCAGTACAGTCTAATTATAAAAAAATTTTTCAATAAAAAATAAAACCGACTTCAAGCAAATCCTGAAAAATAAAATTTACTTAGCACAAAGTAATATGTATTTTGATTTATCAGATTTTATTTAATATCATATTGAAGTCGGCGCCAAGTAAACCCTTAGTTTTATGTAGGTATTATATTGATGGCACCAACTTCAATATTATATTGAATTAAATATGATAAATCAAAATACATTTACTTTGTGCTAAGTAAATTTTATTTTTCAGGATTTGCTTGAAGTCGGTTTTATTTTTTATTGAAAAATTTTTTTTCATCATTTTAAGTGACGGGTGAATCGAAAAATATATCTATCTAGGTGAAAGTTCTCATCGATACAAATCAATCAAGCCCAAACACAAGGTAGCTGCTGTAAATCGTTAAGGAATTCCCTCGACAGTCTTTCGGTTCCATCATCAGATCGACTCCGGACATTCATTAAATTGTAGTACCTTTAAGCACTGAATTAAAAAGTTAACAAACGCACTAGTTGTCCCTATAATTTTCGGTGGTTGCCCTCGATTTCTCCTGAATCCCATCATCAGATTCTGACCTGGTGAAATTGGGACCACCTCAGCAGTGAACTCTATCCAACAAAAAGCAGATTTGAAATTCGTCTATAATTGACGAAATATCGGTGAACATACATAAAACATTGAGAACTTCCTTTTTTTTTAAGTCGGATCTATCAATCTAAGTGTAAAGTTCTCATCAATACAAATCAATCAAGTCCAAACACAAGGTAACTGCTGTAAATTGTTAAGGAATGCCCTCGACTGTCTTTCGACTCTATCATCAGATCGACTCCAGACCTTCATTAAAATGTAGAACATTAAAGCACTTAATTAAAAAGTTAACAAGTGCACTAGTTGTCCGTACAATTTTCGGTGGTTGCCCTCGTTTTCTCCTGGATCCCATCATCACATCCTGACTTGGTGAAAATGGGACCACCTCAGAAGTAAACCCTATTTAACAAAAAAAGAAATTTTGAAATCCGTCTATAATTGACGGAAATATCGCTTGACATACATAAAAAAAAATACATACAGACGAATTGAGAACCTCCTCCTTTTTTTGAAGTCGGTTAAAAATGACCTGTGTCTGCTCGGTTTGTTTCTATAGTCGACTCTTTTTTTGATCACATAATGTTATTTTTTTTTTATGAGTGGTCAAATTACTGATTACAAAGATGTTAGTAGATCTTGAAGACATAATATTCTGAAGAGATGAAAATTTTTCTTTTTAGATAGAAAATTATCCATTGCACGACTTGAAATGGACAATTTTATACATATCAAAAACTTCTCTTTCAAAATTTATAAAAACTATGAAGTTGAAAATGTGCGGTTCTGCTTACATTATCTTACACATATCGACATATAAGAATGCCCCGATATATAATTTTTAATCGAATGACTGTTCGATAAAAAATTATATATTGGGGCCAGCCTAAAGCAAACCGACATGATGAAAAAAAAATCGAAAATTGCGTTATTGTTATACTAACGTCATTCATCACCTTTAAGATTTCTCGCATTATCTAAACTTTTTAGCGTATTCAATCTCCACCATTGTTGCGTACTCAGACGGGCAAACAAATGTCTTATCTAGATTTTTACATACCTATCGGTTAACAATATGAGACCTCATATGACATATCCAGTGATCGAATGTCAACTTTCAGGTTAATTGTATTCGGAAGGAAAAACATCTTTGTCGACTAAATAAATAAATAGTTCATTTGAGGTGTGTTGTAGATACATTTTTTAATTATTTAGTACGTGGCAGTAGTGGCTCCTCTCCATTCACTTGTCTACAACCAGTCTGATCACCCCCACTGCGTTTCCCTACCTTGGCTGCTGCGTTCGGTTCACACTTTCATGTCTGAATGAATTCCTGGTGGAGGAACAACGAAAAGGTCCCACTTCCAGGTCCCATGGAGGGATCCCGGCAAGGAGACATGCTACTTCAACGGAGATCGTGCGATACCCTCTTATCACCCTGACGGCGATCGCCTTCTGCAGGCTATGTAATATATCCACATTGCGAGCTATGTACCTAATCTAGCCACACTGCGGGCTCTCCGCCCATATAGGGCTCTCGTATAGGGCTATGCTCTAAAACACTTTTCACGATAAGAAGATAGTCTCCCGCAGGGAAGGTTCGGCGCCTAATTTTGCCCAACAACCACGAGAGTGCAGCCGTTGCCACTTCTCAGTTTTGGGACCAGACTTCGGAATGACCATTGCGACCTCCTAAAGGTAATGCCCCGATGCTGCCGAGCGTATAGACAATTGGGATTGCTGTTCCACCTAATTAGTGATATGGGGTGGAGCTGCATCGGGGCATAGCAGGGACGACTCCAGAAGTTGCAGATGCAATTCTGGAGCCACTCCCCATTGCTGATAGCCGTAAGGTTTTTACTGGGTAAATCGGGAAATTCGAAAGTTCCGAGACATTAGCCGTCTTCTAAGCAGCAGAGAGAACAGATCAGAATGACTTATGCATTCCCCGCGTAAAAAACAAAAAGGAGGATGTCCTTTAATGAGGAGACTGTTAATTTAAACTAAGCTTTTAGTTGTTAGCACCTTGGTCATATATGTAATTACAAGGGCAACGCAACGGGCGCTCTCCCACGATTCGGTCGGTACGCCGTGAGGCAGGAATGACCATGGGAGGTGGAGGGTAATGTCATGACAAGGTTGCTTTGAATTTACAATAGTCAGTGGTCACTTTTCGACAATAGTCTCGCCTTATATTACGTTTGGGTGCAAAACGGGCACACCCAAGGTATTCCCAACTAAAGTTATCCAGTACACTAGTTGACCGCCGAACGAAGCATGTACTAACATCAAGTCTTTTGTCATCTCAACGTCCCAGATGAGCTACATATATTTAAAGCCTGGACTACACTTCTACGAGCTGCTTAGAACAGATACGATTTTGCTTTTAATTTACCGCGTAGTTGGAAGCAACTGCCGTCTGACTTTATAACCCTGTGAACCGTAGGTATACCGTCAACCCTTGTGACCATATAACTAAACCACGTGCGGGAAAAATTGACTTGGGCCCCGAAAATCTTGGTGGGCACCAGTGTACCAGAATGTTAAATGTTAAGTAAACTACAAGAGACTGAAAGAACCAATTACAATCAATGAGCCATGGCTTACCTTTGTTATCAGCTGCAATAAATCCCAGTATATTTTCGTGACGTAACATAACGGTCTGGTATATTTCGGCTTCACGGAACCAAGAGGACTCCTCCCGAGACGAGAATATCTTGACGGCGACATTCTCACCGCGCCAACGGCCTCTCCATACTTCACCAAAACGTCCTTTGCCGATAATGTCACCGAGTTGGATCTGCCGAGCTATCGAGCGCTGCACGAGGAGAGGCAAGCCTGAAAGATTAATAAGACATGAAACGGCTGCAGAACGGTACCTCTCAAATCATTCTATTAGCATTTTAAAAGCACAAACTATTATTGAATTGAAAGCGTGATTTGAAAATGATAGCTATTTTAAATATTTTCTTTTGTGTACTATTTTTTTTATTTCTTTCTTATCACATAGGCTAATCTTATTTGTAATTACAATGTCAACATATTAAGGGCAATGCTTTATCTTAATAAAATGTAATTTTACACATAGTATAAAATGAATTCGTTTTCGATGTATGTTCGCTTAGACTTTTTCCACTACCCAACTGATTTAAATGCTGCTTTCAGCAAAAGATAGAGGAAAATTTTCAGCAATATATAGAAGTATAATACATAGGTACATGTACAGAAAAGCAGAGTTATAACGTATAAGAAGTTGCGGTGGTCAGATAGTATAGTGTGAAAAAAAACCAACTCACCAGAACCAGATCCTGAATTGCTGATTTCAATCATGTCTTTTATAGTATTCCTCACCATCGGGAGTCTTTCCGACTCATCTGGTGTAATGGGCTTGGCACCGCTGTTGGAGCGTTTTGCCCACCAGAAACTGATCCCAGCACAAATTGCAAATACCATTAAGCCTATCGCCCATGGCATAGCCTTCCATGTTGCAGCAGTTTGGTCAATATCTTTATTCAGAAGGTATAAGTTATTAATAAGCTAACAGAAGTATTGTGGCTCAGCTGTATAACCTTTTAAATTGATTTACAGTCAAGCCCAAGACACGATTATACGCTGGGACAGCAAAAGTTGGCTCACTTATTTTTTGCATCAAGCAATGGAAATATAAATTTATTATGATGATCGGATATTTCAATATTAATATACTAAACAAAACGGGCGTCGATAGTCTCTAGTGGGATATCATTTCTTATTAAATCAAGGGGAATTCTCAAAATGGCCTGTGCGTGTTGGGCCAGTATATCTTCATGTAAGCCTACCAAAAGACCGGATATTTAGGCAGTCTCATAATATGCCTTCTTGTCGACCTTAAAACTTAGAATATCTTAAGCTAGTAAGCCAAAAATTTCGAATAGACACAAAACATGAAAATTTAAAAGTAAATAAAATGATAACATTTGCAATAAGCATACTCACCCGCTAATATTCTGAAACTAAATCTAAAAATAAAAAGCGAACACCAAGCGACGTAAACATAAATGCTATCCTTGTTTGTATTTGGAATACCTAAATTCGCTGTATTATTATTTCAATATGTACAAAGTAAACTAATTTTGAGAATTCCGTACCCAAATGGTGGAAATGGGTCCCTAATTACTGAGATTTCGCTGTGCGTCTGTCTGTCTGTCTGAGACGTTGAAATTTTCACAGATGATATATTTTTGTTGAAACTATAAATATATATATATATTAAAACAATAAAAAAGTAATTCAACCCATACAAAACCGTTTACATTTGCAGTTTTTTGGTACGGATCCTTCTTTCATACCCGACTCGTTTTTGGCCGGTTTGAAATTAAACCTACCGCATAATATATAAATATACTAGTTCATTGAATAAACAGGGTTGAAAAAACCTTTGGGCACTGGATTTTTGATAATTTTTAGTTTGTCCAATTACCTGGTAATACAAGCAAATTTTATAAAATCTATGAATGCAGTTTCGTTTGTTTTTGAAAATAAAGGGAAAATGATCTAACTCAAGTATTTAAGATAGTTTCCCTCGAGTGGACGAAGATTCTTTCCACCCTGTATAGCCAGCCTTAAGCAGTGTTCTTCTTCATATATAAATATTTAACCGTGTCTAATTACAGGTTCATCAGTTTGCTCAATTAAGTATCGAAAAAAAAGGTTACAAAGTTATCACTTCGTGCATTAATAACATGTAAATTATAAAGGTAATATAGGTATGCAAGTTGAATACGTCGAGTAATAACTAACTTAGAGGTCGTTTGATATGTACTATAATATGTAGAATATTGTCGCGACTGAAACCCTATGTACCTTTGTTAAGATTAGTTCGATAGTAGGGAAAACTATAAAATAGAAAGTTTATGTACAATCTCAAATAAAATTAACAACAATAAATCTCCAATTTGCCATTATAATATATTTGTTTGGTGCAGTTAGTCTTACCTGCTTGTGCCCAATAAATTTATTGTGAGTTGACTTACATGCCCAAACTACTGTTAGCAAAACCAAAAACTAAATTATGGTTACCAACATGCTATTAGTAAAGAATATGCTCAAACCAAGAGGCAAACCGGCTCATGATCACTTACAGAATTATATTAGACTGCCTGTTGTGAAATGACTACACTCGGCTTTATTTACTGTAACCAAGAATATTCTGTCATACTTTGGCGCCAGGATCTGGATGCGTTCCCATCATGCCTCCTTACAATGATCCCCGTTTAGTTTTATAAAGGTACTGTGCTATACTGAATAATGTCCCATTCAGTATTCGGATCTTCCTTTATGGTTTATAAAACAATCTTTGCAATGACACAAAGAAGTCTATTTTGCAAGTCATGTCAGTCCAAACACGTGTCAGACATAAAATCAAGGACGACACCCGAAAACGTCCCATTCAGAGGAGAATTATGCGCATAATTGAATACATTCGCATGCACGATTATTCCCGCTTCGAACAGCATTTGCAATGACGCTAGAAACGTTTAAGTGAATTATTTTTTGTATGATAAGACTTAATAAATACATTTTGTGTGGACATCACAATGTAAGCTACCCAGACAGTGCGTCCCGACGACACATTCCGAATGAATACTGTACCTTTAAACAGTTCACGGTTACAGTAGTCCGTGGCGCAGCAAGTAATATTGTCAGGGAGCTTATTGTCACGACACCAAATAGGCTGGTCACCAGGTGGAAATATGTTTTCTTGATCCCAACATCTATGTTCATAAATTACGACATTAATATAATATGGTTTAAGTTGACCCTACATGGTGATCAATGCCGGTCTAAGAAAAGAAAATTGTTATACAAAAAACAAAGAAAAATAAAATCTTTTAGCCATGCAGTCTCGCACCATATACCAAGGCAGTTCTAAAGCGCGCTGAGTCCCAACTCAGATGTTGCGACCGAGCGCTTGGTATGGCAGGCGCGAGCATCGAAGTGTAAACAGCAGGAAGCTAGAGTGCAGTAATTAACGAGGCACATCGAGGTCACTACCTCTACGTCTCTCCTACCTGGCTTTAGTGGTAGCTCCTGGGCCAGGTCTCTATTGCACATGTCATATGAGTTACAACATTCTATCACCAAGGAATCATTTTTAGTTTTCGTACTGGTGCAACTGAAGGGATGCTCGATGGGTATCAGAGATACCTTCGCGATACAGCTGCGCCGCAAGTAGAATCACCATACATAATGTTTAGTAGGTTAAAGCAAACAACACACACTCGGAAAATTGATTTGGTTAAGGAGGACGGCACATCATTAAAATCATACTAATTATCTGTCGGCAGCCGCTGCCACTCGTTCTCTGCTTAGTAGGTACATATTCAAATCACTAATTCAGAAGCGATGTTGTTATGTTAGAGTATTGGCATCTCAACACAAAACTTATAGGTAATGGCAATGCAAACTTATGGCTCTAAGGAACATCAAACAAACTCAGATTCCGCATCATCAAAATAAGTAGATCATATATATCACACGCCATCAGGGGCACAGAACAGCTTACCTATTACTGAGGCGTGAAGCACTTGTGATAATTTCTCTTTTGCAATCTCATCAGAGTTACAAAAATCTGTTTTACAGCAAAACTGGGTTGCATTTTTGCATACTATTGGATTGTCAGGAGGGAAGGCAGTTTTCAAGTTCATACAGCTTAAGACCACCTCACTACACATGTCAATTGTTTACATAATAGAAATATATTAGAATAGAAGCCTCAAGTAATATAGCACAAAAGCTATGTTTGTGTTGATTGAGTTTGCCAATTGTATCAGTAAATACTACAATTTTGAATGCATCAAATAAAATATGTGCCCTTCCGATTCAAATTATTCTTAAGTAAGGTTTCGATGTTATCAATTTGGAATTGTTTGGAAATATTAAATCTTTTTATAAGTCTGCAAGTATTTCTAATTTCAAATAATATTTATATTATTCTAGTGATACTCACTGGTATGTCTGCTTCTTCACCCCATGTTCAATGCTAGTTGCTGCATAGCAGTACCCATCGGTCTCACAGGTTTGATTCGGACATCTGTCACTGTTGCAGTAGCATTTCAGACCTAAACAAATATAACTTCTTAAAAATGTGAGGAAAAACCTAAACACTAATTATATGGATTAAAGAAATAATACAAATATCATGATACATTTAAGTTTTGTTAAATAAATAAAAGAGCATCAATTTTTATCCCTGAAGAATATCTTTCCGTTAATTTAAATACTGAGTTTCATAAAATCAATTAATTGTTACAATTTACTTTCATATTATTTGAAAATAAATAGGTAAAACAAGTAAATGCTAGGAAATAAAGAAATGAACATAGCACACTATGACTACAACACAATATTAAATAATGAAAACATCTTACGTTTTGGTGGCGGAGTCGGCGGAGTAGGTGTATTCACATACCAAACCTCTCTTATAACTATATCATTCACATCCATCTTAATAAATTTTTTATAAACTTTTAAAGCTTATTGAATTATAAATTCTATTCCTTTTCTGCCTAGTGTCACCTAAGCAGTGTGGAGACGGAATGAGCTCAGCTCAACTGATGTGTCTGACACTTTTTGGGTATGTTAATATGGCTGTTGTTTAGCATATATTCATAACAAACCATAGGCCAAATAACAATGAGACAGATCTCCAAGACAGAATATTAGGTACATCACCAGGAATTAGACTTTATTGAAACTGTGTAACAAAGTTGTTTTGTTTTTGCAATTACTATTTACAGTATATTAATGAACAGCTAAAAATAAGCTATTAAGGATAACGTTGGTTTGTATGTATGGAATATGTGTAAGGTATACAGTATAATAAAAACTTACCATCCACTGTATCTAACCTCCGATGCATAGCGATTATCAAAAAAAGAAACCATTTTCGCCATTGAAAACTATTCATTATCGCATTCCTTTTTAGAAACATTAATTATTATAGTTCCGAAACAGCAAAACACTTATTAATGACATTCAAACTGTACGGCCATTGGGATAGTTTAGAAACATTTGACATTTTTGGTACTACGCTAGCTTCAATCGTCGGGTTTTACTTTAGCAATCACATTTATTTATAAACTTTTGTTTATTGATAAACTAAAGCGAAATACACAATGCAAATTAGTATAAATTTAATTCCTAATAGTAGACTCTTACGTAGTGCATTGCATTTAATTATATTTATGTACAATACAATACAATATTTTACGCTCTACGGCTCTACTCTCTACTCATTCATAGAGAAAAAAAACACAAAATTATTAGGGTGACCGTCTCAAAAAAGGGAATGTCCAACCTTGGCCCTAAACAGACTCTCGATACCGCCGCGCCGCCCGCCTTTGTGTCGATACTAATACTACCTATCCATTCCGTAATTTTTAAACGCGAATTTAAGGAATGCTCTGTAGTTGCCGCATATTGTTTTTAGACCAGTGTGTAATCTGATAGATAGGTTACTATGGTAAGACAACGATGTATTTGAGTGTTGTAAATTAGAAATGCAATGAAAATGAAAGGCCATTTGAATGCTAACAGATTGAAATAAAAAAGAAAAACGTTTCTTCGATGCAAGTAGGACACATAAATTGCATAAGTCGATACTTTTTTATCGTGAACCTCACGATTGCACCAAAAGGGGTGTCCAGCTCAGTATATGCCAGGCGGACCTTGGCGCTGATTTTCAACTAGAACCCGTGTCAGGCCTCTGTCACTCGCTACAAGTCGTGTTATAAGCACCTACTCTTAAGTATTATGTAGCAGAACTAACGTGGCCGATCGGCAGAGGGCTGCCACTAACCAGACCGAGCGAAGTGCGCACAGCCAATGAACATTTCCCGCGTAAAATAATATTTTGCATTATTTAGTCTTGCTTTTTTTTCATCTTACTTCTCACTAATATTCTAAAATTAAATGCGAAAATGTTTGAGTGCGGATGTGTAGATCTGTGGATGTTTGTTACTCTTTCACGCTCTAACGGCTTAACGGATCTGGCTGAAATTTGATACAGGGATAGATTGTAGTCTGAAATAACCCATAGGTTACTTTTTATCCCGGGAATAAGTTCCCATTGGAAGCGGGA
Source organism: Miltochrista miniata (assembly GCA_933228765.1). Lineage (NCBI taxonomy): Eukaryota > Metazoa > Arthropoda > Insecta > Lepidoptera > Erebidae > Miltochrista > Miltochrista miniata. The sequence continues at coordinate 32,168,319 of OW121747.1, read as the reverse complement.
AAAGGAACAGACTTTTACGCGGGCTAAGCTGCGAGCATCAGCTAGTTATAATATAATTCTTATGTAAAGAAGAAGAAGTTATAAAATATAATAATCATTTTTTTCAGACACTGTGTTTATTGTTTTTTGTAGTTATATGTATTTTTGTTCCGTGCTTACAACCCTAATGTTGTCAATAGTTGTCACTCGATGACGCAATCGTACGATGTGCGCACGAATGTCGACTCTCGGATTACGTCGTAGGGAACGTTTTCCACTGTAGCGATACGTTATAGCTAATATTTTTGAGGTTAAGTATGGGAGTGATGTATCTGTTACGTAGTAACTATTATTTAATCTGTGCCCGTGTGTTGTGTGCAAGTTGTGTGTAACACGTGTACAGAAGTAGGTACACGCATTGGCACGATTTACTACTTAATTAAAAATTTTATATTAGTGTTGAGTCTATCGCCCGCGAGTGAAAATGAACACGGTAAAGATCTTCTTACATTACTACTGACATATTTATAAAACAAACAAAAAGCTATTTTTCAAAAAGTTTTAGTTACAATTTGAGGGTACGACTTATCTATAATAATCCAACAATTTGGCAGAATCTAATGAGGCCAAATTTTGCATGCTGGCTACATTGTCAAAAAGCTGTCAAAAACTTAAAGGGGTCCCGATATGATCAATTGGTAATTGTCAAGCACGTAGAATCTCATGTGCACGTATACGTCGATGCACACACCCATGCAAAGCAATCACGCACACCGAAGCAACTTCCATTCATATTCAACGTGATTGACAATTGCAAGGCATGATCGTGTCGGGACCCTATTATAATATGTCAGATAAAAAATGATGTACCTGCCTACGTTCCATTATTAACCGCCCTCAATCAACGATTGTAATGGGCTCCAGAGACAGCCAACGCGACTTGACAAGTCTGCTGAAAAACAAATTAAAGAAGCTTCAAGTGTGCGTGTTTTCTTTGCACGTTTGTATGAATCGACGAATCGACGTGTATTCACCCATGAGTCTTGATCGTCTCTGGAGCCCGTTAGAATAATACCCTCTGTTTCGTTCCACGCGTGTCGTGGTCGTTTGAGTCGTAGCGCACCTAGGCTCCAGTCGTAAACTGACTCAAACCAAAATTTTGATGAATTGAGATAAGTATACAGAACGACTAAAAACAGTGCGCTATAAAGCCCAGTAAGTTAAGGGGTCCAAACACGATCAATTGGCAATTGTCAAGCACGTTAACTATCATGTGTACATATACGTCGATGTACACACACATGCAAAGAAATCACACACACTGAAGCAACTTCCATTCATATTTAACGTGATTGACAATTGCAAGGCATGATCATGTCGGGAGCCCATTAGACACTTCAAGTCAGGCTAGAAAAGGAGAAAAGCTATATATCTATATATATAAAAATCAATGCCTCTTTTCGTTGTAATTTTATAACTCAAGAACGGGCATATCTATCCAAACCAAATTTTAAGGTTTTATTCGGACTATTTAGTAGATGGTTTATGTGAAATTTGCTCAAAATCGGTCGAGCGGTTCTTCATTTATCACGCAAACGAAGTTGCGCGGGTCAGCTAGTTATAGATAAAATTAATTTTGGTGGCTTTATTCATTACGATAGTGACATATTTAGAATTGCGTGCCAAGTAGTTGGAGCAAGACACTAAATTGCTAATGAGAAAGTGGCATAAACCTTAGGGCGTCACTATAGAACAAAATTTGCGGTAAGTTTACTTCAATAATTTCAATCGTAAAGCGACCAAAGATTGTTTTGAGTCACTTTATAACTGTAAACTGAGCTACCTTTTGCAACTTAAGCCACATTGGGTCGGGGTTGTACTGAATATTTTGTCGGAATTATGGTTTTTTTTATAGTTCAAGTCTGTATATGATTAAGAGTTTTTTTATATTTATTTCGATTTGAGTTGTGTTTTTTTACGCGGGGAATGCAGTTACGAGCCGTCATCCCAGCCGCGGGAACAGCTGATATGGTGTGTGGGACTCCCAACCCCGGAATGTGACCATCCTACCCACTAAACCCAGCGGTCACACCGTGGTGTTCCTCCTCGCCTCATAGCCGAGTCGAGGGACATCGACAGGATTACTCAGGACGACCCGGCTAGGGGCGCCCAGTAAATTCGGGGCTCTTTTTGGGGGATTCAGGTGGACGACTCCCAGGAGCTCGCTAAGGAGCTGAAAACCACTCCCTCCACCACTCTCGTGCGGGCGTGCGCTAATGGGTACCCCCGGAACACAGGGAGGGTGCCTGCTGCCATTTGACCGTCGGCGTCGGTGGGACCCCTGACCTTACGCCCACGGTCAACAAATACTGGTTGAATTTATAGTCGTTCTGGACCCGAGAGGGGGTTACTCGGAATCAATAATGGAACCATTTCGGAGTGTCAAAACAGCTGTGCAGGTTATAATAAAAAAATGACTTCTATGTAATCTTTATCACTCGTTCGAGTTGAAACATTAGTAGCGCTTCGATTATTCATTGAACTTTTCAATGAATGAAACTCCGAAACCCATAGGTACCTAACGCCGCGGCGCGTGTCTCCATGTGATCAGTTCATTGGCCGAATGCATCGTTTCGATAATAATAGGTACTTAGATAATAATAAAGGACTCCAATTTCTCCTTCATACTTTACGCGGGCGTAGGACCGTCGGAAATACTTTAATATTGTTCTATTTTACGGTGAATTAATAAGGTTTATGTAATAATAATGAAAATAAACACGAACAAATAGGGAGTATTTCCGGCGTATTTAAAAAATTGGAGCTATTTACAAAATAATCAACTTAAATACCTAGACCTACCTATTCACAGTTTATTTACACTTCCCTGTACCTTAGCAACTGCTCAAAATGGAGTCCAGAACGTTCGATACACAAACGGGCACGTTTTAGGCTATTCAATGTGTCTCTGTCACTTTTCACTATTTCAAAGGCGTCCACTATCGCACTGCGTAATTCATCACGAGATTCGTACTCTCGAGTGTAAACTAATCGTTTTATTTCCGACCACAAATAAAAGTCGATCGCGACGACAATACTGCGCGCGAGTTATAGTCGAACTGCGCGCCGCGGTCGCCGGTCGGCGGCGCGGTCGGCCGAGCGTATTTAGGTACCTACCTACAAGACGTAACTAGTCGAGTACCTACCGACGTTACTTGGCAACGAGTCCACGTGGACCGATGCGTTCATGCGTTGTGATTGGTCGAATTTTCCCGGCGCGGTGACTCTGCTTAGTGATTGGAACGTTAGACATTGAATGAAAAATTGTAGTAGAAAATCGTAGTAAACGTATTTCGTGAAATTTAAAGGAATAACCAGGTGTTCTCGTTTTGATTTTGGCAAACGATGTAGATTTTGACCTTTTCGTAATTTTTTATTGTTGATTTTCAAATTGACAGTGCCGATCGGTTCTGTTATCGAAACTGGGCCTAAACCTTTCCGTTCCAAAACGACTATAAATTCAACCAGTATATTCAAAAGGTCAAGTACCTTTATATAATACTAGCTGACCCGCGCAACTTCGTTTGCGTCACATATGAGAGAGTATTACCTACCTGTTTCCGTCGTCCCCCGTTTTTGAAACATTTACTATTACTGCTCCGCTCCTATTAGTTGTAGCGTGATGCTATATAGCCTATGACACTCCACAATAACGTAGCTTTCTATTGGTGAAAGAATTTTTAAAATCGGTTCAGTAGATCCCGAGATTACCCCTTACAATTTAACAAACACACAAACTTTACTTCTTTATAATATTAGTATAGATAAATAATTAAAAATGCCTTACGGTCGTATAACCGAAACCCACAAAATAAATTTACTAAATACTTAATCCTATAATACCTATACAACCTGAAAATACTTTTTTTAACGTGAGGTAAATCCTACATGAATGCTATGCCATACTCCTACCGTACCGACTAAGAACCACACGTATCCTACCTAACAGCCTACGGTTGGGAGCCCCGGGTAAGCCCTCGGAAGGATACCCAAGGACTCCCAAGAGACCACCACTGCGGCTTCACTTAGAGGGCGGGGGGGGGGGGGGGGGGGGGTGTAAAGCAAAATAAAAAAAACTTAGTACAAGTAGGATAGGGTTTTTTGGTGGTGGAAGGTACCCTACTACTGTTGTGGAATTTGTCGACAAACCTAAAAAAACTCGCGTTTCACTGCGCTTTATCACTTTCCAACACTTTTGCACGTTGTCTAACCTTTATGTTTAATAAATAACCCATCCAAGTTAAAATAAAAACTCAAAAATACACTGGTTTTGATAAAATATTATAACGAAATTTACATAACGCAGATGTCTGAAAGTTTCCCGCCGAATCACAAACATATTATAAATACATTAAGTAGGCTACGGCTTTTTTTTTCTTTGGGTTATGGCTTTTTTTTTTCTTTCTACATAAAAGCGAAGTGTGGACAATCATTTTAAAAACGTTCCTTAAACAATTTAAGTAACAATTTTTAAAATCAGATTTTTAAATCTGACGTAATAATTATATGTATTTTAAATTCAGGCATTGTACGGTAAGATGTATTGGATTAGTGTTAGATGGTCTAAGGATTATTTAGGCTAACCGGCCCTTAGACCATATATCACGGGACTAGCCTTTGCGAACCACCGCATACAAAAATATTCTGCCAGTTTTCATACAAGTGAAGGGGGAAATACAAAGACATAAAATTTCATTGCATTTAAAAATGTATTAATCGACAAACGCGTAATGGCTGTTGTGTGTTAATTTTTATTGTACAGTCAACTACAATGAAATGTACTAGTTTAATCATATAAAATGATTACTGATGTACAGTGCTTTTTAAAAAGCCAAAAGACCAAATGGTCATGTGCAATGGTAGAAAACAATGCTTAAGTAAGGCGCATCCTGTGGTTAGATGATCTAAGAACCGGCCCCATCCACGTACAATAATATTGATCAATACAGCAATAAATTGACCGTGTAATATTGAGGTTTGAACAGACTGTATTCGGACGGAAATAAATATTGATGCAATGAAAAAAAAAAATGAAAAAAAATGTCAATAATATTGTACGTGTATGGGGCCGCGCCGGTACGGTGGTGATGGCGTGTCTATTCACCCTTCAAAGCAGTTGAATAGTACCGCCCAAAGAAGCGAGATAATACTCGAACCCCATAGAAGCGGGATAAACCTCAAACCCACTAGGAGAGTCCGTGCTGGTGGACGAAGTCTCTATCAAGAGCTATGGGGTTATCTTTCTGAGGGCTGAAGAGGTGAGGTTTCAGCCGACAGGAGTCAGAACTCCAGCATAGCATCCTTAAGAATACACACACATTAAAAAAAGTTACTTTTAGGACGATTATTATCTACTTTTTAGTTTGTACATTGGTTGATTATTTATTGATTTATTATTTATTAATATTTGTTCAAATACAAGTTACAGTTGAAAAACATGTAGCAGACTTTTATGTAATAAATAAATAAATATTTACGGATATTTCACACAACTCTATCTGATCCCAAAGTAAGCTAGGAATAACCTGCTTGTGTTATGGGTATCAGACCACGGATATTAATACTTATATACTTTTAAATACATCCATATTATACATAGAAACACCCAGACTCTTGAGACAAACATTTATGGGTCACACAAATATTTGTCTCCGGTGGGAATCGAACCCACGACCTCCAGCGCGGCAGGCGGTATCACTATCGACTGCGCCACAGAGGCAGAACATAAATTAGAACACTATTGCGGACTAGGTTCGGTTGGGTTAGTATAATAAATAATGTCATAATCAGGGGTAATCAGATGCTGTTGTGCTTGTGACTGAACCGTTTAATGAAGCAAGCCACAATCACATTATAATGAGCCATCAAATCTACTGTTGTCATTGACAAGCAATGCAATGATCTTCTCATACGTCCCTTAAGTCCCTAGGCCCAATACATTTTCTTTTTCAAAGAGTGTCATGAGTGCAGAATTTCGATAGTGATATTGTTTTTGTCTCGTAGTTACGAAGCCACTGATGTTGCTGCAATTCGTATGCGTGATACCCACTTTATGGAATGATCTCCCTACCTCAGTTTTCCCAAACGCCTACAACGTGGATCTTCAAAAGGGGCCTTAGAAGGTTTTTACAAGGTCGGCAGCGCGAGTGTAGCGCGTTTGGTGTTGCAAACGTCCATAGGCTACGGTGACTACCAGAGTACATCTGGTGGGCTGGATGCGTGTCTGCCACCTTAGTAGTAAGTATAAAAAAGTTGACAGTGTCTGGCGGAAACTGGGAGCAAAAGTCTCACTGGTTACGTCATGGAACTACTGGGAATAATCGCGGCGGTCAGACCGGTCATGGACGAGTGGTTGGAGAGGAGACACGGTGCTCTCTCCTACCGGTTGTCACAGATACTTAAACGATTCACGCACGCTCGCTTAGAAGCGGGATAACACCCGAAAAACCCCCCAAAGAAGCAGGATAGCACCCGACCCCCAATAGGTAAGGCTGTGTGGTAGCGTCTGTTGGTAGTCCTGGGGGTATCATTTCGAGGGCTTACCCGGGGCTTCCAACCGTAGGCTATTAGGCAGGATACGCGAGGTTTTTTAGTCGGTAGAAGCACAGATTACTAAATAGTTACTGGTAGAAGTCCGGCACAGCATCCATGACTATTTTCTTTCAGGTAATAAACATCTACTGGGTATAATACCTGTCGCAAGCCTACTAGAAATAGCCGTACAGAATAACTTGCAAAGAAGCATAAATAACTGAAATAACCGACAAAGTGCGTGTTGAATTCGCGTACGGAGGGTTCCGTACCAAAAAAATGCCAAAAATTACGTTTGTTGTACGGGGGCCCCTCTTGAGTATTTTTTTTTCTGTTTTTGGTACGTATTTGTTGTCATGGCGTCAACAGAAATACATAAATCATCTGTGAAAAATTCAACTACACTCGAGAGCAATGAATCCGGGTCACTTAAAGAATGTTAAAAATCTCGGAAACTAAAAATGATAGGTTAATGCAATAAATTGTATTTAATAGACAATGTAATACTCCTTAAATGAAAGTAAAAAAAATATGAGTCACCATACATTTTATTAACACAAAATTACATAAAGAAAAAACTGCTGATCTCTCCTTAAAACAAAAATAGGAAACATGAAATTTTTGAACTTTATTACGATTTTCTTGAATTTTAATACTTCGTATTGCCTCCTCGTGCTTCCATTACTGCGTTTACGCGGTTTGGCATGCTGTACACCAAGTTCCTTATACGATTTTGGGGAATATTCTCCCATTCCTCTGTGAGAGCAATTTTGAGCTCACGAAGCGTGATTGGGGGAGGGTTTCGTTGTTTTACGCATCTGCCTAGCTCGTCCCAAGCATGCTCGATCGGGTTGATATCCGGGCTGCGCGCTGGCCACTCCATACGAGTAATGTTCATCTCTTGAAGGTAGTCATTCACAATCCTACCTGTATGAGGTCGGGCATTGTCATGCATAAATATAGCATCCTCACCTAAATTGACCATAAATGGACCAACGTGATCATTGAGGATTTCTTCCACATATCTTACGCTAGTTAAAGAGCCGTTTTCTATGATCACCAGCTCTGTGCGACTTTCAGAAGAAATTCCGGCCCACACAAGTACAGACCCACCACCGTAGGCTACTTTTTCTTCGATGCATGCTTGCTTGAATCTTTCCCCTGGTCTTCGATACACTCTGTGTCTTCCATCGTGCTTGTAGAGCATAAATTTTGATTCGTCGGAGAACATAGTTAACTTTTGACCAATCTTCAATACTCCAATTTACGTGGCTCTGGGCATACCTTAGTCTCGAAATACGATGCCCACGCTCCAGTTTAGGGCCGTTTGCAGGTCTAAGGGGTTTTAAGTTAGATTCAGCAAGCCGACGTCTTACTGTCCATGCACTTGGGTTACTTCCTCCGAGGCGTCGAAACTGATTGGTGAGTTCAGTTCCTGTGAGAAAGCGATTTCGAAGCATGGTGTTCACCAAGTATCGGTCTTCTCGTGCTGTGGTACACCTGGTTCTGCCCGTTCCTGGTCTGCGTAGGTTAGAACCAGTTTCTTCGTAACGTCGGAGAACTCTTTGTACTGTTGACAGCGACACACCGACAGTCCTGGCTGTATCGCGCTGACTCCGGCCGGTTTCCAGCATTGTAAGTATTCTATTGAGTATTACATTGTCTATTAAATACAATTTATTGCATTAACCTAGCATTTTTAGTTTCCGAGATTTTTAGGATTCTTTAAGTGACCCGGATTCATTGCTCTCGAGTGTATATAGCTATCGCAGGTTATGAGATACAACCAGGTGACAGACATGCAGACGGCCAGAAAGTCAGATGGACAGCGGAGTCTCCGTAATAGCGAAGTTGGTCAATACCTGGTTTTACTATGGTAATAGGGTTCAGTTTTTACCCTTTGGTACGAAACATATTCGATAGTTCAGTAGAAAGCATGTGGACTGTAAGGGTTGGTTCCTGTGGATATACAAGGAGGCACATAATTATATCTTCACGATACGGTAACCGCCACCGCCACCGGAGAATAAATCATCACTTACCGAATGCACCTGGCTTTCACTCCTGTTGGCTCTCCCTCCTCGTGTCTTGATGTTGTTGATGACTTCAACTTCAATGCCGACCGAGAGTGATCGATTGATCAGAAAAACCGGCCAAGTGCGAGCCGGGCTCGCGCACATTGCGCTCGCGTACCAAAATACTGTAAAAAATCACGTTTGTTGTTTGGGACCCCCATTAAATATTATTTTTCTGATTTTAGTAAGTACTAGCTGTTCCCCGCGGCTTCGACCGCGAAGAAGTCGTTATCGCGTAAAATCATAACCCTCCTTTTGCGCAGTCGGTTAAAAAGTAGCCTATGTCCTTCTACGACATGGGTTCCGAACCTAGGGGTAATTACCCCCGCGGGGGTAAAACAGTAATTCTATGGGGGTAACAGTGGTGATGCCTAAAAAGATGAATACACAATAAAAATAATGATTTTATGTATAAAATAAAATATCAATGTAAATACCTAGGTAGGTACGCGGCATCGCGATCTCTCTTGTTCGTAAAATCTCAGTGAAGCATGGAGCTAGAAGGTGTTTCCTCAACCATGGTGCGAGCCATGCTCAACAGCGGGAGTAAGTGGGACTGCGCCGCCTCTTTCTGCGAGCAGGTCATGCTCGCGAAGGAGGCGGCGGGCCGGGTGAGCGAGAGAACTCTCCCACCCGAGTTCCGCAGTCGGCGGCCTGGGCGCCGCCGACGTGTCTTCGCCGAGGACTATCGGCCTCCATGACCGGGGGTCTGAGGACGGAGGGTCACTCACCGTCCTTACAGAAGCAGGCCCATGACGGCAGCGTGACGTGAGCAACCCACGCACGCCCCCCCCCCCCCCCCCCTTAGAAGCGGGACCACACCCGAAACCCCCAAAGACGCGGGATAGCACCCGAGACCCGAACCACCCCCTGGGCGAGGCCGCAATGGCGTCCAAGGTCTGTTGGGAGTCCTGGGACATCCTTCCGAGGGCTTCCCCGGGGCTACCAACTGTAGGCTGTTTGGCGTTACGTGAGGTTTTTTAGTCGGTAGAAGTCCGGCATAACATCACGAGGATTTTCGCTCACGTTAAACAAAAATAAAAAAAAGGTGTTTCCTCAACTCCGAGCACTAGAAACACTTTGGCGAAAAACAGCTTCAGAATACACAATCATTGCTAATAGAGCTCTGAGCATGTTGGTACCGTTTGCTACCATTTGTAGTTATGAGAGCGGATTTCTCAACTCTGGTAACATTGAAAACAAATCCAGAAACTGTATGAACGTGGAGCGTGGTATCAGATGCGCATTGAGCGTTCATCGTTTTTCGCACAAAGAAAACCGCGTCAAAAATTGGTCCGTCCGAAATATCCGTCATGGATGCCATGCCGGACTCTTACCGAATAACAACCACCGCTCCTTATTTACTGCCTATGGTTGGGAGCCCCGGGTAAGTCCTCGGAAGGATGACCCCAGGATTCCCAACAGACCTTGGCTAGGGTTCCCAACAGACCACGCCTAGGGTTTTTGGGAGGTTGTAAAACTATCACGTTACGCTGTAGTCTTGGGCCTGCTTCTGAAAGGACGGTGATCAGACCCCTACCATCCTCAGTTCCATGGAGATGGAGGCCGATAGTCTTGGGCGAAGACACATCTGCGGCGCCCCCGCCGCAGACTGCGGAAGTCGGGTGGGAGAGTTCTCTCCTGCTCCCTCCCCACAGTCTCTTTCAGGAGCACGACTTGCTTACTGAAAGAGGCAGCGGAGTCCCACTTACTCCCGCTGGAGATCATCGCTCACACCATGGTCTCTAGCGAGAAAATGTCAACTTCCAGACCTGAGTTCCTCACCACTGAATTTCACAGTCTGCGGCAAGGGCGCCGCAGACTGCGGAATTCGGGTGGTAGAGTTCTTTTCTGCTCCCTCCCCGCCGCCTTTTTCAAGAGCATGACCTGCTCGCAGAAAGACGCAGTGGTGTCCCATTTACTCCCACTGGAGTTTGTCTCCAGCAAAAATTTGTTCACGTCCAGTCCTGCCACGAGGACCTGGCGCTATTGTTTCCACTTTGTGTCCTCCCTGCGTTCACTCGCAGTGCTGACACTCAGCCGTGGTTTCCATGTGTCCCCATGAGATCGTGCGGTAGGTAACCTTATCACCCTGACGTCTATTACCTTCTGGGCTTCTGCAGGCTAAGTAGTCTAGCTGCATTGCGGGCTGTCAAAGTTTCTGCTCAAACGGGGGCCCCGTATAGGGATAGAAGTAAAGTACTCAGCACGAGGTACTGCAGGGAGCGTTGGGTCCTCTCATATTGAGCAACAACCGTGAAAATGCGGCTGTTGCCCCCTCAGTTTTGGGACAATACTTCAGAAGTGGTGTGAAGTTCCATCGGCCATCGAGTACGAGCCCTAGATACTTCATCGAGGGCTCGTTGAAGATGCTGACGCTCCCTACCAGTATGCTGGATCCCGCAGGTGGCCCTTTCCAAGGTCCGTGAAAGCTCAGAACCTTGGATTTGTGAAGGGCGACCTCAAAATCCAGCCGCCGTATTCGACCTACAACTTGAGCAACACGTCCTGCCGTGGACTTTAGGGCTGCGTCTCGGTGAATTGCTCCTCGCGCGTGACTAGCAACGGGCCGCGCAGCATCCAATCATATCTGATGTTCCACAGAAGCAGTCCTAGGAACGATCCCTGCGGAACACTGCCAAACGGGCCTTAGCCAAGTCAGGAAATCTATGGCCTTCTGTAAAAAAAGATAAGCCCCGCCAATTCAACGGAGGTAAGGAGGCACTCCGTGATAAATAAGCGCCTCCTTAACGCAGCTCCAGGCCAAATTGTTGAAGGCGTTGGCGATGTCAAGAGACACCGCCATCACCACGCCTACTTTCCACGCTTTCCGGACCTAGAAAAACGGACCTGGCGAAGAGGTTCATCCGCTGAGTTGCTAGAGTACCACAGGCAGACACACTTATAACTATAACACCCCTCGTTTTTCGTCGGGGGTCAACTAACTTAATGCGGTATTCTAAATATGCATTTTTTTAGAATAAGGACATTTTTTCTTGCCTGTATTGCTTTCTTAATTTTTTTTTATTTGGGGGTAAAATCTGTTTCACTAACATGTGATAGGGGTAACAGCTCTGAAAAGGTTAGGAACCAATGTTCTACGAACTATCCCTAACCAAATTTCATCTCAATCGCTCCAGCCGTTTAGGCGTGAAAGCGTAACAGACGGACCGACAGATAGACAGACAGAGTTACTTTCGCATTTATAATATTAGTAGGGATTTGTTATTATAGCGGCAACAGAAACAACTATACATCATCCGCAAATTTCAACTCTCTAGCTATTACGGTTCCTGAGATACAGCCTCGGGACGGACAGTCGGACAGAGGGACAGCGAAGTGCCATGAATAGGGTCCCGTTTTCATCCTTTGGGTACGGAACCCTAAAAATGTCCCGGAGAAGATCAAGAGACTTGATAAGTCTGACGTCACGTCAATCTCAGATCGTATGAAAGTAGCGTCAAGTGTTTTTGTGTTAACGATCAAAGACTTGACTTAAGCACGTGAGACTTGTCAAGTTACTTGATCGTCTTTGAAACGCAAAAACGCCCCACACCTTAACGGGGAAAGGCGCGCACGCTCTGCGCTTCCATCGCCCATGGAAATCAGAGGCGAAAATTCCCGATGCACAGCCCGTAACACTCCGAAAGCACTCTATAAGTTAAAATTCTAATTAAATTTTACACAAGCCCAGGAGATATATTTACTTTCAACTGAGGGCTTCACCAAACCGCCTTATTGTGAGCCATATCAGCGTTCAAGATGTGCGTTCCACCAAAAGTTTCGACAGTCGTCGTTACAACCAGCGGCGCCTGTCAATTTCAATGCAGCAATAGGTTCACCGCCAATTACTTGGCGCTGGCACAAAAACAATAAGGTGAATGCGGGCGTATAGTATGCCTCTGCCTACCCCTTTGGGGATAAAGGCGTGACCGCGTGACTATTATGTATGTATTAAGAAACATAATTATTTGTATGAAGGGCGCCACTGTGCCATTCATTGCAAAACCCCCCATACGAACTGTTAGGTACAAGCGAGGTTGTTCCCGGTGACATCCCAATCCCCACTTCTTCGCTTTCTTCTTTCTTTCATTGTCCGTTATCCTGAAACTTTACAAAGCTTCAATATTATGAAACCCATACAATGTTTGCATTGAAATCGTTTGTAGAATACCTAGTTTGTTGCTTCAGTGATGCTGTGTGCGCTGCATTGGAATGAACCAAACTGTAGTTACGTGAATTACATTCTTACCAACATGGGTATAAACCTACTTATGGAAGTACTTGACAGGTGCAATGACTAGACGAACTGTGATGTACGAAATTTAACCCGTCTCAACGTAGATTAGATGGTAGTAATAGAAGTGGCAGATAGTCGTAGTCATGAAGTTCCGCATAAATGGTTTTATGAAGTTCTGCCCTACCCAGTCTGCACCACCAACCTCAAGTCGCCACTGACAGGGTTATTTCCTCACACCTTGCGACAAAGAGAATATAATACTACGTAAGACCTTGCGATGGAGCACTGTAAGGTCCGATAGGTACGGGCTTTCTTTCGCGAACGCCTAGATTGTGTAATGTTCTGCCTGCCTCGGTTTTCCAAAAGCATACAGTATGGGGCTCTTCAGAAGGAGGTATTACATACAAAGTCCTTGCAGGGTCGGCAGCGCGAGGCGTTGTTGCAAACGTTTTTAGACTAGGTGGCCACATTCCATCAGGTGGGCCATAAGCCTGTCTGCCACCTTAGTAGAAGAAAAACAAGCCTTGCAGATACGGCAGGAGATATGCAGATAGTGGTAATGGTCTTTGAAACAGCTTCCAAGCAAATTCTTGAGAAACACCGACACTGCCACTTTGACTCCTGTAACTGATGCCGCCTGGGTACTCAGATCCCTAGAGAAACTAATCCGGGTGTCTATTTTTACCCAAAGGGTAAAAACGAGGAGTTTCCGCTGTCTGTCTCCACGCTATATCTCAGGAACCGTAATAGCTAGACCGCTGGACATTTTCACAGATGGTGTGTTTCTGGCGGTGCCATAGCAAAACTAAACCGCCTCCAACAAACGTGACATTATGACATTTTTTTGGTACGGAACCCTTCGTGCAGGGCCTGATTTACCCATAAGCTAACTAAGCTGAAGCTTAGGGCGCCAGGATCAAGGGGGCGCCTGGCGTTGGGCTCGGCGCAGGGCTGTGACTTACGGTGCTCCCAAAAAGGAGCACACAAAACATCTAGCAATTTTAAACAGATTGTAACAACTAACAACGTGTTTAAAATTGTTAGTTAACATTTTGTTATACCAAAGTACATAATAATATTTAGTAATTTAGTGAAAATACAAATACGTGCGTTAAAATTAAATTCCTGAGCCCATCTTCCTGGCAGCGTGGTAGTAAATACGACTCCACCCGTGTCGCGTTCAAGGCGCCCAGGAACCAAAGTGAATGGGTGTCCAGCTTTTTGGCCGGTAGAAGCATAGGTTCTGAATGCATGGCCATAAACGCTGGAGTACGACAAGGCTCAGTGTTGTCCCCCACTCTGTTTCTGTTGTATATCAATGAGATGTTGTCTATTAATGGCAATCATTGTTATGCGGACGACAGTATGGGCGACACTTGTTACACGGGCCGCACTGGTATCTCTCAGGCTGCAGTGGAAGAAAGCTGTGAACAACTTGTGTTTGCAATCGAGACAACTCGCAATAGAGTGTCCGATTGGGAAAAACAAAATCTTGTTCAATTCAACCTTACTAAGACACAAGTTTGTGTATTCACCGCAAAGAAAATCCAATTTACTGTAGCGCCATAACTTCAGGGCACAACTCTCTCCTACTCTGACAGTATAGGTATCCTTGGTGTTGACATCTCCAGTGACGTTCAGTTCCGAAGTGATTTGGAGAATAAGGCCAAGCTGGCGTCCAAGCCGCTCGGTGTACTCAACAGGGCGCGGCGGTACTTACTGCGGCGCAAACACTGCTTCTGTTTAAGTCGCAAATGCGGCCGCATATGTAGTACAGCTGCCACTGCTGGGTGGGAGCACCAGAATATCAGAATGAATTGACTGAATTCTTCTGTTCGACTCGGTGCAGAGGCGAGCCATAAAGTGGTCAACGATCCCATGCTTGCAGGTGGTGTGGAACCTCTTCGCGACAGGAGAGACTGCCTCCTTGTGCGTGACCACCGGTATATCTGGTGGGCCGTATGCTTGTCTGCCACTTTGGTGTTATAAAAAAAAGTGTGAGACGGTGCTGTTGAGACGGTGAAACCGGTCATCGTGTAGTGGCTGGAAAGGCACCATCGCACCAATATTATTGACGATTTAATTAACCCCGCCGAAAAACAAGAAGTGATTTAAGTTTGACCTGTGTATCTGTGTGTGTCTGTGTCTGTCTGTGGCATCGTAGCAGTCGCAGCCCAACAGATGAGCAAATTTTGCGGTTGACTATGCTCGAAAGCCAATGTGCCGGGGCCATCCCCACCACATCGGCTTTTGAACCGTTCTTAGCTATAAATTTTGCACTTCCTGAGTTATGAAGATTGATGGTATTTTTACCCGACTTCAAAAAAAGGAGGAGGTTCTCAATTCGTCTGTATGTATTTTTTTTATGTATGTTAAGCGATATTTCCGTCAATTATAGACGGATTTATAAATTTTTTTTCAGTAGGGGTTACTTCTGAGGTGGTCCCATTTTCACCAGGTCAGGATCTGATGAAGGGATCCAGGAGAAATCGAGGGCAACCACGGAAAATTGTAGGGACAACTAGTGCGCATGCTAACTTTTTAATTAAGTGCTTTAATGTTCTACATTTTAATGAAGGTCTGGCGTCGATCTGATGATAGAGTCGAAAGACAGTCGAGGGCATTCCTTAACAATTTACAGCAGTTATCTTGTGTTTGGGCTTGATTGATTTGCATTGATGAGAACTTTACACCTAGATTGATAGATCAGACTTTAAAAAAAAAGAAAGTTGTCAATGTTTTATGTATGCTCACCGATATTTCCGTTAATTATAGACGGATTTAATTTTTTTTTGTTGAATAGGGTTTACTTCTGAGGTGGTCCCATTTTAACCAGGTTATGATCTGATTATGGGATCCTGGATAAATCGAGGGCAACCACCGATAACACAGGCCTGCAAAATGAGGGTCATAACTTCCTCTCTGGAATTTGATAGCTGATTCTAGGGTATTTTGGTGCGCTGATTACGAATATGTACTTAGTTTTTCTGCATCACCTCCAGATTTTTCAAAAATGGTACAGAAAGAAAATAGAAAAAAAGAACCAAGTTTTCTCATAAAACATATATATTTAAAAAAGTACATTACTTTTAACTTTAAAAACGACTAAAATATAATAACAACTTGTTACTAGTCTAAATTACATGTAAATTTTATTTTTTGAACCTGGTCCTTTTTTCCTGGAACCTTCGGTTGTGCGATTTTTGGCTAAAATTCCAGTTTGGATCGTCGCGCTTCAATAACCAACAATAGTCCGCCATCATGCTAGTATTCCATGTTCCTTGATACCAGACTTCAAGCTCTTTCAAATCTCGGTAAAATCTTTCGCCTTGTTCTTCGCCAACGGCTCCTAGATTTTCTGGGAAGTAATCAATGTGCGAATTTAGGAAATGAAGTTTAGTGCTCGTTTATGTCCCTTTTATTATTAAAATTGTATCCAGTTATGTCACAACAACAACAGTAGCAATCTTTATCATGGTTGTTATCCTCTCTTCGTAGCATAGGCGAAACGATTTTGAATCTATTTTTCTGTCCTTTTGACCACTGGCGAAGTTCTAATAAACAAGTCGTACAAAGTTTATGAGGTGTCCAAGTTTTGACTTTGGTTAATTAAAACGTCTCCATAATAACTTTTGTAAATATTTTTTACAAAGTCAGTAATGCTGTTTCGTTGTTTTATCACCATAAAATTCCCGCAAATATTACAAAAACAATTTGGAGAATTTAAACATCTTCGCGATGACATTTTAAAGTTCATGTTGCAAGATGCGCACTTCAAATGTAATTTTCTAAATAAGTGCGGGTAGTTAATAAAAAAAGCCTTTTGGATTATCTTTATTACACCCTTTTTTAATAATATTTACAACAATTAGGTAATATTACTACTAGGTAATATTTTTTATTATTTTATTACTAAATTAAGTCAAAATTACCCGTTTTCAACATGGTTAATGCGGATTACTTGTACTTTTTATGTAGTAATCATCAAATTACTGATTTGCATTAATTTCTATGTCCCCTTACACGAATTAAATGCAATAAAAATTAAGCTGAAGTATTTTAATGACGTTTTATAAATTTCTAAAGGTAGACGCTCAGACATTTTGGAGCTAAATCTTAAATATTCAATATCAAAAAATCCTGACGTGATGGATTTTTTTTATTATTTTTCTCGTAATCAGCACATCAGAAACTATAGAAAATGTTACTCAGATTTCAAAGAGGAAAACCATTGCAGACCTGTGTAATTATAGGGACAACTAGTGCGTTTGTAACTTTTTAATTCAGTGCTTTAATGTACCTACTACAGTTAATGAAGGTCTGGAGTCAATCCGATGATGGGACCAAAAGACAGTCGAGGGAATTCCTTGACGATTTACAGAGCAGCTACCTTGTGTTGGGGCTTGATTGATTTGTATTAATGAGAACTTTCACTAGATATATTTTTCGGTTCTCCAAGTCACTTAAAATATTGAAAAAAAAATTTTCAATAAAAAATACAACCGACTTCGAACAAATCCTGAAAAATAAAATTTACTTAGCACAAAGTAATATGTATTTTGATTTATCAGATTTTATTCAATATAATATTGAAGTTGGTGCCATGAATAATACCTACCTAAACCTATGAATTTACTTAGCGCCGACTTCAATATGATATTGAATAAAAAATCTGATAAATGAAAATACATATTACTTTGTGCTAAGAAAATTTTTTTTCAGTGTTTGTTCGAAGTCGGTTGTATTTTTTATTGAAAAATTTTTTTATCTCGCTTTTTACTGGCTGATGCATCAAGTCATAACTTCATAAGAAGTCTCAGAATCGGGTTTTAGTTTATTTTCAAATTACCAAAAAATAACGATTAGGAACTTAGGATCAGCTTACGTAGTCTCTTTTGTAGGTAGGACTTAAATTAGTTGCAGCTGGGGGCGCATAGGGTAGACTGGGTACGGTTAAAACGGTGGACGGTTGAAACAACGCGAATATCTCGTAAACAGTGCGTGATGAGGTGAGGGCTCCAAGGGGAGTATGAAGCGGGTGACAAGCCAAAACACGAATTTTAGTATCACGTTGTTCTACGGGCGCTGTGCTTGGCTATAGGAGGCCCCATTGTGTTTTTTGACGGACAAGTAAGTATTTTTGTTCTTACATTTTTGCAATTATTTAGATTTTGTACAAAGTTAGAGTATTGAGAGTTTTCTTTCGTTTTAATTGAAGTTTGTAGAATATTGTAGTATCATTAGTTTTTAATTAAATGTGTAATAATTCTAACTGTGAAACTTTTTATACCAATCGGGGGGTTGGGGACAGTTGAAACATTATTTGTGGGTACGTTTGAAACATTTTATTTATTCAATTTTCTTGTTTCTCAGATGCCAAGGGTACGCCAAAGAAAGACTACGAAATGTCGGGCCGACTTATCAACATGCAAACCAGCATATGAAGATGTAAAAGCGGGATTTTGTTTTGTTAAGTTCGATTTTTGTTTTGTTGATAGTTAAAAAAATTACCAATATCGCAAATTACCAATATTGCAAATATTACTGTCAACAAAATCTTACTATAATTTCATTTAAGTTGTACTTGATGTAAAACTTCAAAGGCTGATAAAAATACTGTTAGGTTATAAGTATCAACAAAGACTATACTATGTTACTAAAAAAATATTTGTAATTTTCATCTGTGCCATTAAAATATTATTAGATGACTAGCTCTTTACTGTTTGTTTTTGTTATATTTCTAATAAAACGTGATAACTTATAATATTTTGTATTATTTGCATGTGTTTCATTTGACCCCAAGCACTGTTTCAACCGACCCTGACATGGGGACGGTTAAAACAAATTACCGTTTTTTTTCAACACAATTTTACACAGAAAACTTATATACAGTGATTTCAAATAACATTGCCCATTAGAAGACAGATAAAAGGTCTTTTGTTTAATACATTTCTTTCATCGCTAAGTTAACAAATTCCGCTGCTATGCCCGATAAACGCAAAAATGTTTCTACCGTACCCAGTCTACCCTATTCATAGCTAGCTTAGGGCGCGCGGAACCCTAAATCAGGCCCTGCCTTCGTGTGATGTGCAAGTCTGACTTGAACTTGATTATTATAATTATGTCTAAGCAGGCGTTTCGTAATCATTCACTGAAAAAGCTTGCACACTTCTTCAAGAAGCATTATGGGTCGTCACGCGGTCGAAAAGTCCATCGACTAAATCTCCCTTTGGAAAGGACTTTTTTGTTCCTTTTTTTGTGTTTTCAGGATAATGCCTACGCTATCTTTAGTCCTATCTATACTGGGTACCATCACTCCTCCATATCCACACATGGCAATTGGCAATACTTGGATTACTATGATAATTGTTTTACCTGGGTCATAAGGTGCGCGTGCGCGTTCGTCATGTTAGCGTAGCCGTCACCACTATGATCAACAAGCATTGCCAATGCCGAGCAATTCTTTGTGCTATTTCAGTGACCTGGTTCTCCTTCAAATCTCTCCATTGCTTTCGGCATAGTAAGGGTATTTGTTTCGTCGATTGAAATAAAAATCAGAAGTCCCTAAAACATTTTATTAACTGTTTAGTAATTACTTATACAATTTTCGGTGTAAAGTAGGACCTAAATAAGTACGTAAGTAGCCTCGGATTACTACCGATCAAGTATGAAAAATCAATTACTTATGTAAGAGCGTCTGCAATTGTGCGAATCTTATCTATGATCATTATTACAATAGAGGCAGCGGACATTAAGTATCAGCATCGGGTTAAGGAAGACATATATGAAAATTGTCCGTACTTTTTTAGGGCCGAAAAGACATAATATACTTAAGAGTACCAATAAAAAACAGAAATATGACCTGCGTTTATGTATTGTATGACGCAAACAATACAAGTTTACGAACCTATTACATTATGCCAACTATTTTAATTATATTATGCCATGAGGGAATAAAAGTATCAATTAACGAACTCATTAATGTAACTTCCTACGGGCATGCCTAGAGAGCATTGGAGTGCCTCTATTTGAGGACTCCACGAGTTTCACGATAAAAGCGGTGGAAGACAGATTTTTGTAAATTTATCTCAAAATTTTTTTTTTGTTTATGCCTCGTTACTTATTACTATTAGTGCGAGGCCGCATTTGCGTTTTTCCGCGGCGGTTTCTAACCTCAAAATGTCATCAAACTGTCAAAATCAATGAAATCAAGTCAATGTTTTGACATTTTGAGGTTAGAAACCGCCGCGATAACCGCAAGTGCGGCCTCGCCCTTAGACTGAGGCGTCGTTAAAACGTCAGAAAATATTTATCAGCTAACAGAGCAAAGTTTACTTTCCGCGGTGTGCTATTAGTACCGTAATCTAAATTTAACCTTTTTATACATTTTCAAAAACAACAAACAGTGTATAAATGCTGTAAACGTTTCAGAATTGACAACTAAACCTGTTTTGTTTCGGGACGTTTTGTATTTTTTTTTTCGTTTACACAATAGACACCTACTTAATAATACTAAGTTTTAAAATAAATACACCACATATACATTACATTCTAAAGTTAAGCTTTTTAATATTATTGTGATGTGATGTTTAGTAGTCGCAATTAGTAAGAGGCGGAAATTCAACGGAAGATGTATTTTTTTATAAATACACCAGTTTGATTTTCTGACTGACCATGACTTTTGATCGATTCTATCTCGAGCGTTAGCTTTGTTTAAACAGCGTCTCTAGCTCTGACGTAGGGTTTTTTTTCTCAGATTACCTACAAATGTGACCGTATAATT
Organism: Miltochrista miniata; assembly: GCA_933228765.1. NCBI lineage: Eukaryota > Metazoa > Arthropoda > Insecta > Lepidoptera > Erebidae > Miltochrista > Miltochrista miniata. The sequence goes on along the minus strand of OW121747.1, from coordinate 32,147,651 downwards.
ACCGCGATCGTTATACTCGCTGACGAGAACTCACAATTCGTTGTCGAGTCATTTGGTAGTTTTACCAATCGGGAAAGGTTTTCGAGAGTTTTGAAAACTGTTCCTTCCTATCTATATCTACCATTGCCGCTTGCTTCACTTTTAACTTTAATTTTCTACACTCACGTAAAGCTTGTTTTACTTAAAATTCATTTCAGCACCAAATTAATGGGCATTACATCAAGTGTTGTATATAAGAAACATTTCAGGGTTCCCCGCAACATTCTAGTACAGCTATGAGCTACACATAAATAGACATTTATCTTATTCTTAGATCCTCGTATTTCCTTAACTTATTTAGATATATAAACTTAAAATAAATCGAACATTCGATAAATATATTCGTAATGAGTTTATTCCTACAATAACTACTGGATATAAAATCAGTCAAAATAATAATGTGTATATTTAACCTAACAAGTACCTACTAAATAAAAGATATCAAAATGTTCCATAAATTTGTAGATTAATTTTTGAAAGCTCCAAAAAGTTCAGTCTAAACGATTGTGCGATTCCTGTCTTACCTAGTCAATTTATTAATATGTAAGGTTCAAAAATCTCACTATACAGTTTACTAGGAGAGTAAATTTTAAAAATTTCTTACCAATTCAATTCCATGAGCATATCATTAAATGTACGATTACCCACGTAAAATTAAATTTTACATTTTAAAAATTGAGGGTATTAGGCCCGTCGTACATTAGCGGCACGGCACGGCAAGATGTTTTTAGACGAACAAATTAAAATATAACTTGCAGTGCTACTTCCTACTATTATAAATGCTAAAGAGTTTGTGAAGATGTTTGTAACTCAATCAAGCTCTAACGAATGAACGAATCGGGTTAAACTTGGTACAGGGACATACTATAGGCTGAAAAAACACATAGGCTAGGCTTTTTATCCCGGGAATATGTTCCCACGGCAAGCGGGAACGGGTACCGATTTCCGAAGCCGCTAGCATCACCTATTGGGTAATAAAGTAGAAATTTCAATGTTAACGAACGTGAATAGAAACGCAGTTTTGTGTTTTACGTAATTCCGTTATGATTAAAATTTTATCCTTATTACCAGGGACTAATATTATAAATAGGAAAGATTTGATAGTTTGTTTAAATCAGTTTAATAGTTTCGGAGCCTATTCAATGCAAAAAGGCTCCGAAACTACTGAACCAATTTAATAAATTCTTCAACTCTTGGAAAGCTACACTATCCCCGAGTAACATAGGTTATATTTTATTCAAGTATTCCCACGGAAACGAGATACGCGGGTGAAACCGCGTGACGTCCGCTAATAAATTCGTCGCCTAAAATACCTGGCCGTGCCGTATCGCCAATAGGCGCCGGCCCTTAAATTACTGACAAACCAAAAATAATTTAACAAATAACATAAAATAGTGATTCCAATACTGAATATTTTCGAATAAACCAACTTGGGTAAGATTAAAACATTTTTTTTTCTTAACATTTATAGAGATTTACTTGACAATTTTGATATATTTTAGTAACATTTACGTGATGTATGTATGTATACTATGTAGTTTTAGAATGACATTATATGGTTTATTTTAATATAACGTGAGGAAAATCCTACATGGATACTATGCCGGACTCCTACCTAACTAAACATTTTCACGGCGTCGTGTACATCCCGCAGGCTTCGTTGCCGATCTTTTTTATTGAAGTGTGTGTGTGTGTGTGTGTGTTATTTTTATATTAAGTTGAAATTTATTTTTATGAAAGCCCGGTTACCGCGTCTGACATCAACTACTGAAACCTCCCTCTAAAGGGTGAAGAAACCGTACGCTTACAGTATCGCAATCAGGCCGTCTTGTAGCCAAAACTACTCCAATGCACGCATAAGGTACTCAATGCGTTTACAAGAGGCATTGAATTTTCATTTCTAGAATCAAGTAAACCTCTCCTTATTATCTATTGCACTAACCTATTGCAACTAACCTATCATACACATATTATGCTAAAATTTTGTAACGGCGCCTGGCCTATTCATCAGTAGCTTTTTCGGTTTATTGATTTTTCTGTTAATATGGATCAGAGGTGGTCAACCAATCGAGCGCAGCTATTGATGATTGAGAGATGAACTATTTCAATCTAATCTTCCAATTTTGTTTCAATTTCAATCAAACATTAAGTTGGCTACATCTATAGATTAATAAGGAGCATCTTTGCAAACAACAAACTACTACTGTTTTAAGTAAAATGAACATCTATTCTGCGACAGCTAAATCTAATTTTCAAAACGTTAAGTCTGTAGCACTTTTTTGATTTACCAAAGTTCCGAAATCGATACTACCATTATGTTCTAAGAAAATCTAAATAGCAGCCGATGATGATAGGCCAAATACTTCTAACACTTTAACCAGTACAGGAGATGTTTCTGAGCCATGTAGGCTCTGGTCAAGTCGTGTACACAATATTAAAATAAAAAAAAATCGTCAAAAATGTTTTAACGTGTAATACACGAAGAGGGTAGTAACTAAACGTACAAGCCAATAATGTTAGTACATGAAAGCAATATCAGTCGTAGAAAGTGGCATCAAAGACAATATAACTGATTTTTTTTACTATATTTCTTTTGGTTTTGCATAAATTTAACTTTCAGGTACAGTGTAGTCGTAAGCGAAAAAAAAGGTTAGTTTTTTTTGTAAGTATTGATAAACACCTGGCTTTTAGCCGCAGTGCACAGTAAATCTGTACTAGTAGGGCCCACAGCCACAGATTAAATAATAGTTACTACGTAACCACAGCGTATATACTGCATGGAAATAATTAAATAGGTACGGTCTTGTACAATTATAACTTATTACTGTGTACTAATAAGTAGAAAATATCGATGTTGTGTACGAGACTCGGCCAAAAATGAAACATCTCCTTTCATAACAGTTTTAAAAAAATAAGGAAATTTTAACTATTTTTTTTCGTATTAGTGAATATAATAAACATCTTGTTTAAATTTGGTTATAACGAACATTGTAATATATATTTATTTCAATTTTAAATGCATTTGTAAAGATAACACTGTTTGCGTTGAACGCCTAAAACCGATCCTCACTCTAATATAAAGAGCTTAAACACTCAATAGAGTAAGTATAGTAAATATTATTAAAGTAAAACGTGATGTATCTGATATTAGCTCCTTTTCCTCTAAAAGTTGAGAAAACAGTTATTATGATTGTGCCAACAATATGGGCACTCAGTTTAAAGCAATCATTCCCTGAATGTTACGATTCCATTCGAGTTATTTTACAAATCTCACTTTTCAGCACCGGCGTTACGTATTGCTCCGAGAGCATTCTTTCAAATGTTTCTGATTTTAATATAGTATACTAAAAGATCAAAGATTGACAGATAAATCTTATAACATAGTAGATACTTAAATATACTATAAGTGGATATAATGTATATCTGAGAAGATTATTCTAATATTCATAGCACTAAAGATACAATATCATATTACTCTTCGATATTAAAACTTAGCTCTGCCATTTCCTCTAATTATGAATATTCAATATTTTTGGTTAAAAAGGAGCGTCGCCTAACTCCAACAAAATTTCGGTTATTTAAGAATAGCAGAAGTTAACTAGGCACTTCGCCCTCATGACGTCACAGCAGAGAATGATTGGAATGAGTGAATGAATGAAATACTGTTTTTACTTTTCGTACAGAAAAAAAACCCAATCAACATTTTTGAGTACAGAATAAGTAGGTACACAATGAACCAGTTATTTTTAATGCTTTCAATACCGAGTAATTACAAAACCTAAAATGAGAATAAATAAGGCTATGACGAATTTTCAGAAGTGCCTAGCTGTTCTGCGAGTAATACTACAAATTTATTTAGCGGCTGGTTATAAAAGCTATATGGACGAGCAGAGAGGACAATTCCAGCTCCTCAGAGAACGCGTTAGTGAGGGGTACGCTCCTGTATCCACTACGCAGGCATTTCACAGGGAAAGTGGCCTGACCGATGAAGTTCTTGTCACCAAACATATCCTCGTCTTGCACAAGGAAACGGATCAAGGCCAAATCAGGGTTAGCCAATTCAAATTCACAAAAATCATTCCAAATCGGATTGAGTCCATTGTCAGCTGAAAAAGAAATAAAAAAATGTCAGTACACAGATATGGCATAAAAATTGTATAAAAGCGTTAAAATAACTGCGTTCTTAAAATATTAGGAACATGTACAAAATGGACTTTATACAAAGGTACCATTTCGCGTTTACTCAATTGGAAACTGTACAAATGATTACTATTGTGTCTGTTAGAGGCCGACGAGCTCGAGTGGATTTATTTTCCCGTTCCCGCATCCCAAAAGAACTTATTCCAAGGATAAAATATGTGTTATTCCAGACTTAGAGCTATCCCTGTACCAAATTTCGTGCAGATACATTCAGTCGTTAGATCGTGATTGAGTAAAAATACATTCAAAAATCACCACAACCGTTCCATTTATAATATTAGTAGATTCGATTAAATTAATGTCCATTCGATTATCGAATGAATCAATTTCGATGCAAAGTGCCAGAAACAAATTGTGGGTGCATAGTGCTAGATATAGAGATGTTAGTATTGACAAGCAATTAATTTGGTTAATACTAAAGTGGCCTATGTGCTGTGATCCCTGAACAATTTCTCCACATTTTCTTAAAAGCAGACGAACAGCCTTAATTAATTAGAACAAGTACGAAGAATACATGTTTATTTGTTGGTACTCATCTGTATTAAAAAGAATTACTTGATTATAAGACGTCGTAAAAGATATAATACTCTCCTTACTCTCTCCTGCAAGGAACCATGTATTGAGAAAGACACCTTACTGTTAAATATTTTACTTATAAACTGCAGGTATAAACTGAATGGTCCTATCAGGATCAAACTGTGAGTGAACGCATTCTGCATTGGCAAACCGCGACGCATCATCGCTTAGTTTTTCACCAATGATGGATGATTTTGAGAACTAACATATCTGTTATATCTACATTATAAAGATGAGAATATTACTTTTTGTTAGATCGCTAGTTCGATATAGCGTGCAGCGGATCATATCTCAAGTTCAACATGATACAGTTGTTTTGCCCAACACTAGAACAACATGTATGTGACGTTTCGACTACTACCACTCACTTGCCACTGTGAAATATTCTCACAATGAACATAAAATATCTGAATGACAGTCCTGCACATAGATAACGAAACTATCTCTCAGTGAAACAAGTATTCTCGTTTAAAATGATAATACGCTCCGTGACACGCTTCAACGTATACCGATTCAAAAATCGCGTTTTCTTACTTCACTATAAACCTAATCAATGAAAATACCAAAGACATAATACACACACACTATGTTTTAACTATGGTATTGTTTTTTTTCTGATCTAAAACTAGAATGAACAAACTAGAGCTATCGGAGATTAATGTTCGCCAAAAATATCATACGACAGGTATTACAAGTACATCATTTTACTTTCCCTGATAACCTATAATTTATCGGACAATTTATTTGGCATCCTAGACAACCTATATTATCTTTTTATAAATATTACCTGGCTTAGGTTCAAGTTCATCAGGCTCCAAGCATTCACCAATGAGTGATCTAACCCTCTTCGTGAATACCTTCAACTGTCTCACAAATGGTCTGAAAGAAAACAATCTGCGCCTGCGCGGGTCTGGGATATCTGAAATCCGTCGAATCATCGCTAACAAAGGAGAAAACGTCCTAAGCGACAGCAAATTTATCCGTTCATACACCAAATACGACGTCGAAGAAAAGCGACGGAAATAAAAACTAAATAGAACAAAGAAAAATAAAAGAATTACCACAAAGAGCAAGCACAACTAGAATTAGCCTCATTTCGCGAAAATAAAAAAGAAAGAAATAAGGCGTCATAATGTTACCAAAGTCACACACAGCTCTAGTCTGCTGCACCAAAAACTGCACTGCCTCAAAAGATTTTTGACAAAGAAGATATAATAAAACAGAAAATGACCGAGATATACCAGAACTCCTAGAATGATCCCGATCTGTATGGGAATAGGCCTAGGGGCCAAGGAATTCGTTAGTTATACACTGCATAAACAGTTAGAGAAAGGTATCTTAATCAGTGCACTTCTATAAAGGAATATTAACCCACGAACGATGGGCAATGAGCCACCGACTAAGGTTCATCGGATTCCAGGGTTTTATCTAGGGAAATCCTGGTTTCCGACCCAAGTGGAGTGAAGCTCATGCCGGTTTAAACAATTAAAACAAAACAAAAGGATAAGTTTCAAAAGAGACGAACTAAAAATACAGCAAAATTGCCTAGAAAATACCACATCGCAACACATAGCAAGTCACAGTCAAATATTCATTTGCTGCGGTCAGGATTCTTTCAAGTACTTCATTGAGTCAAGCTGAGTCAGGCTGAGGTTGAAAGAAATGTTTAAATATTTGTTATAATCCTGTCATCAGCAAATTGATAGTCAGCGTAATGACAACTAATGATTCTAGAACAAACATGCGTATGAAATGTATCTACAAAGGTTTATGAACGCAATGAAAGTGCTTCTACACATACTTATATTAGTTACATGACCCCCGCTCAAAAAATGCGTTTCAAGAAATCAGTAATTGCCTAATGCATATTTCAAACATTGCAGTTTAAAAAAGAAATTTTAACCGTAATTAGAAACGCATTCTTTCTGCGGCAGACTTTACGTTTTAGTTAGTAGTGGTTAGTTACAGTACAGTTTTACACTATCTATAGTATTTGGTAGATAAAGAAGTAAATTCTGACAGACGTATGCATGTGTTAAAGGTACAAAACTTTATAAGCGTGTGCGTGTCTCGAGAGTCAGTGTGTTTCTATGTACGATAAGTATAATTATATTTACGATAAAGAGTATAAAAGTATTTATATCCTTGGTTTAATACCCATAACACAAGTTCATCCTAGCTTACTTTGATTGGGATCAGATGACGTTGTGTAAAGCGTCCGTTAATATTTATTTATTTAATTTACTTCTTAATCGACAAGTACTATATTCAAAGTCACATAACAGAGTGTTTTGGGTTAACAAATCTGAATCAATCTTCGTACATCCAAATTTTTAAAGGAATGGTACGAGATAATGATTGTAGTGCTCAGAAATATATTCAATGTCAAACCTCCATAGTATACTTACACACAGTCTTGGAACCCAACTTAACGCCGCTGTCGTACTCCGCTCCATAGACCTCGACTTCTACCGAAGGACTGGCAGTTCCTCGCCCAGACTTGTTCAAGTGCCTAGCTCCAATAACACGAAGGATCACTTTCAAAGGCTTCACTTTTTTCTCAATGCTCTTCTTATCACACGGATTGTACTCTCCAGAAAACATATATTCCGGTTTCAATACATAACCACAGTTACCGTTCTCTTTGAATTTCGCCACGTTAAGCTGCATAGGTTTATCGGGCGTCTGATAATTCAGCGCAACCATCTGTGAGCCCATGTTCCAGAAAGGAACTGGGTTGTAATTGGACGAGTCAATCCTTTGACCTTTAGGGTAGATGCGGCTTATTTGAACTGTATGGTATTTCAGAAAATATGCGGTTTCTTGTTGGCACATCATCTTTTCAGCTTTTGTTTCTGGGAAGGAGGACATCTCGTTGTAGACGATGCCTCTGGAGCGAGCTCGGTCCATCATGAACGCTACTGAGCGACAGTATATGATGAGATCTGACATTTCCTTAGCTACTCTCAGCGTGCGTTCCATTTTGCGATGTTGTAGTGAGCGTGCGCTTGCACTGTAAGCTGCTTCTTTGATAGCTGAGAGCCATTCTAGGGCTATCTCGCGTGTTGGAGCGGCCATATCGAAAGGCGCACACATAGTCGGGCTTTGAATACGGACCAGCCATCTGGCAGATCCGTTCTCTTCCCCGACTACTAGTACTACGACCGCACCCAACACATCCACAACTCCCTTCTGTAATGAACCCAAAGCTGCGCAATCGCTGTCTAGTCCCTATAAAAACAGATACATTTTATATGTTAAACACTTTGTAAAAATAAACAGATTTTTTTTAAAAATTGGCTGGAATGTTGAAGAATTCGGCATGAGAAGTTTAAAAAAAATTCAGAGATTTTCCCAAGCCAATTATAATACTAAAGAATTAAAGGAAAACGTAAAGAACCATTCAAGCAACATTGAAAACATGAGCAAATCTCTGAAAATCCAATCAGAGAAAAACACCCTTATGAAAAAATAATATAAACACTAACAGTGCCATCCGAAATAATATGAGGAGACTCAATTTCCTGCACGTAATTCGCCGGGAACCAATGGTGTCTCTTGCCGCCATAGTCGCCCCGCCACCATCCCTCGTCCGGTTTGTCGACGTTGGTAATGATGGCGTGCTTGCAAAACGACAGTTCGTCTTCTTGACGAGCACGATAGTCGTATAGCGCCTTCACCGTCACCTGTATACAAATTCTAATTATAGTAATTATTTTTGCATACATTTTTACACCACTAAGGGGGCAGACAAGCTTGCGCCTCCATCTTATGGGCTGTGGTCACCATAGCCTATGAACATTTGCAATACTCGCGCTGCCGACTCTACTAGATACTTATAAAACCCCCTTTGAAAACCCTTCATATATAATGTACATACAAACATATAGACCACCTTTATCCCCGAAAGGGTAGGCAAAGGTATACTATACGCCTACATTTCAGCTATAGTTTTTGTCCCACGTATGTAATTGCAGTGTAGAAATGAACAGGCGCAGGTTATGACTACCCAACTTCTACTTGGCTTCACAACTGCTATGTTACAAGCGGACCGGGACCAGGACAGATGATAATTTGTTATCAGTCAAATTGTGGAGAACAAACACTTTAGAACAATAACCCCCCAATAGCGTCCGTCGCGTGAGTGAAATACAGAAACGATAGTGACATATATTTTCTGTGGTTTTGAGTAGACTATGCTTATTAAAGCAATACAATATTTTGGGACATTTCTTATTACTAGAATTACTAGCAGTTTTCAACTTTGGAATACTCATTAAGCCCCATGTTTTCTGCAAAGAGGTTGTTATATTCACTATTGGAAACTCTACTTCTAGAAGTTCCCGTGGCATTCAGAATCATCACTTTAGGCTTTGATTGGCTACTGGGACTTGGGAATATTTTTCCGGTACAGTTGGAAGTATCGGCCATCTGACCTCATAGAAGCTTCGAATGAGTATTTTCTCCACATCATCCAAATCTAATGAATAGTCAGTATTTTAACTGTCAATTCTTGCAAGTGTCATATTATTAGACTTATAAATGTTTCTATCCGATAGTCTTGAAAAAACCCTTACCGACTCATACAGCGGGAACGTAAGTAACATGGCAGTGTATGTTATCGTAAATATACTTATAATGAATTCATACCTTTATCACTCTCTCCAATAACTCGAAAATACGTTTAGCACGAAACAACATAACACCAAATTGCATTAGGTACAGTCAATTATGTCACAGAATGGAGATGACAGGTCTTATTTAATTAATTTCTGTATTATAAACCTATTATATACCTAAGATATAAATATTGGGGGAACGTTTCTTACATCTTTACACAGTGCCATCTAACAACCACAATTAGTGGACTGCCAAAGTGATTTGACCGATATTCTGCGACTGGATCCTTATTCTCGAGTTGTATGAGTGAGAATTATTGAAAATCAGTACTACAATAGGTGCGACAGGACCCTACCGAGATCTTCAGAGCCCAATCCCGCCTCGCCTGTAAGTGGTGCACCTGCTGTATAACGGACGAGGTCATGGCGAAGAGAAAAAAAAATTGCAACAAAACCTTGTATCTGGTCAGCGTCATACAGCATGTAACATCACCCTACCAATACAAAATTAAGAGGCCTACGTCTAGTAACTACGAAAATCTGATTGACCATACCTTCGAAGTGAAAGAAGTGGGGTCCATGTAGCCTGGAGTAGCGTAGACACAAGAGTCGTCCGGCTCCTGAAAAAAACATTAGAATACAGGTTCATTATTACTGCTTCCTCCCTTCGGTAGTAGCATGATGATACATAGTCCTATCTTACTTCAATAAAATTTGGCTACCTATGGAATTCAAAAACCGCATTATTCCTGTTATACACGGTGTTTCTTTTAGGGTGTCAAGCCGCCACTAGCTGGTAGCAGGGTTCCATACCTATCGATTTAACCCCCATGTATGTTCTACGATTTTTTGTAGTTTTCGAGATATAATGTTCTGCATAATTCCCTATTTTTTTATTATCGATTAAAATTTTTACATCTTGTATCAAAGTTAGGAAGGAGATTATTTTGTCCATAATACTGCAATCAATAGGCATTATAATAATAAAAAAATATCCAAGAAAAGTCGTGGACACGTAATTATAAAAAATAACGAAAAAAAAAAAATATCTGGAAAACTACAAAAAATCGTAGAACATACATGGGGGTTAAATCGATAGGTATGGAACCCTGCTACCAGCTAGTGGCGGCTTGACACCTTAAAAGAAACACCCAGTACCTATATGGGGAGGTCGAACCATTAATGGAATGAAGGAAATTTAAATAATGCCTTCGGACGTGTACATTTATTGAGTGGGAGGTAAGCCTTTGTGCTTTGACCTGTGCTTAATGAATCTGTCATATCTCATATTTCAAGTAAGGCTATAACATATTCATCTGCGTCATCGTCTTGGGGGAGACTGTTGGCGCCGACCAAAAATAGAATGTCTTTACGTTATGTATAAATTTCCGACCTAATAAATTCTGCTAATACAAGACATTGAAAATACAAAACGATGGGGGTGAAACGATAAATCTATTTTTCCTTTCAATATAATCAACCTAAAGCTGAAGATATTTATTAGGTCTTTGAATGACCCATAGCGACAGTCCGCGATGGTGAACAAAGTCTGTGTTGTGAGCCCTGTGTCATCCTTCCGAGGGCTTACCAGGGACTTTTTAACGTGAGGAAAATCCGTCATGGTTGCTATGCCGGACTCTTACCGACTACGAACCACCGTTCCCTACCTACTGCTTACGGTTGGGAGCCCCGGGTAAGCCCTCGGAAGGATGACCAAAGCACTTCTTCCTTCTTGGTAAGAATTTCTTTTATTACATCACTAGGTTATATTTTCTTCATAGTTTCGGTTTTCTTCTAGATTGACATGACCAGGCGTGCTACGAATGACGCAATACGGCTGAAACTCAATTTATATGCTAATGATGTGTCCCCAATCAATATTTCACACGAAACAATGCGAAATCCTATCAATATGATAAACGAGCACCAGTGGCGAGGACTGGTTATTTTCAAAAGGGAAGCTAGTAGCGCTCGTGGCCCCGCGGACTCAGTGTTCTGTGAACGATCACTGCAGTAAGCAACTTTCACTATGGCCGGTCCATGGATGGGTGACCATCCATGTGATCACTTTGTGACATTTATTTGAGCGTTTCCGTGCTTCGGAAGGCACGTTAAGCCGTTGGTCCCGGTTGCCAGTAAAATGGCAGTCGTTAAACCAAGTTGAAGGCTTTATCTCAACAGCAGGCATCACAACCTGCGCCTGTCCATTTAAACACGGCAATACGGCTCACAACGTATTACGTGGGACATATTATAAAAAGGTGAAATGTGGGCATATAATATGCCTCTGCCTACCCCTTCGGGTATACCTGAACCGGAAGCTAGTAAAAAAAATCTTACCTAGGTACATGTAGATGTCCAGAAAACACGGGGTTATGCATTGAAGAACATTGTTGCATATGTGACTCCAATACAGCATCATACGCACTTAAATATTGCAATATTTCAATATAATTACCGCGGTTATTCGACCCGGAGCTCTCATCGTGGCCGCGGAACGCTAATTCCTGTTTACCTAACAAAACTACAGTATCTATGAAACGTCTTAATAGATGACGATTGCGATCAACCTTCCTATTGTGTACTTCAAAATTATTATTCAAAAATGTCTCAATTCTGCTATTGCCAAAGTCATGAAAGCTTAAACAACTACGAATGTGTTTTTCAGTCAGAACATGTTTTTTCGTCGAATTTCCTATATTATTGATATCCGTAAACCCTGTACGACTCCAAACGCTACTAGAATCGGAAAATAATTAACATTGGAAATAGTAAAGTTTATTGAGTTTACAAGAACCTGTCATCCAAGTATATTTATCATAAAACGAACTTTGAAAATGTTTATAGGAGCAGTCTTTTCTTTTATAATCTATAGTCACAATTGAATTACATATTTTTTATTCTCAAAACTTAATTTAGTAAAAGATGTTTCCTCAGATAACAAAAAATCTATTAAACAACAATCTATATGTATTAACGTCGCCATTACGCATACGAACAACCTAGATTCTTAGTAGGTATTAAAACAGAGCAAAATGTAAACTATACGTAATTACTTATCTATTTACAGCTTATATACTTATACAGTACTGCACGCACTATTCCACTCACCAATACACCATGCTATTTATCACTAACTAATTATAATTAACCAATAAACAGCAAAAAAACGACCAACAAACTAATTATTCAATAATTCTGGGAGTGCACTGCTGCATTGTTTAGAGAAAATATAAAGTAGTAAATAAAAGTTCAAAATATTCGAAAGCGGCGCTAGTGTGCGCTTTATAAAGAATGTTCGACGAGCGTACTTAATTCATTAATTTTATTTAGTTATTGAAAATTCCAAATGATTGCGTCGTAAATATCATTATATAATTACGTTGTATGAAAATACATATAATTAGACTCTATGAGTGATTTTATTTCCTCAACAGTAAATTTTAGTACGTTTATTGACTTTACTTTATTATTGACGATTTTTCTCCGTCTCGTATTAAGCTATTTCCGAGTGGATTTAGAACGAGGCCCGATCGCTGGCCGAACGATGGAGATTCGCAAGTATAATCTTTCGAAACACTCGGAACGTAGAGAGAGAAACCGACATTTGCGTATTATTAACGAAAGGGACGCAAATATTCAGCAATCCGGCTTATTTCTCATATTCCATGATCGTGTTTTTGGAGTTCACTGAACTTTGACTGAACTGAGCGATGCACAATATTGCACATTGCTATGTATTTTGCAGCAGGGGTTTTTCGTTGAGAAGAAAATTTTATCATCTTATCTACTGACCGAGATTTAGTAATGATGTAACTTCACCTTGCTGTCAGTTCTGAAGGGGAAGCCAGCGGGAATCGGCTTCTATGGACCCTACGCCCCTGACGAGCACCCCTATCCCCCACTCCATCCCCTCCATTCCACAAACTTTTAGACATCCTGTCGTATGTTCACTTTTAACGGTCTTAGAAACCTGTACCCTGTAGCAAGCATTTTAATCTCCTTAGCGAAATCAAATATAAGTGTTTAAGAACGTTTTCGTACAAATTTTACATACGCCCGTGGAATTCTGTCTCCGTTCCCATGCACGCATACCATGGGAAGTTATTTCGGGAATAAAAAGTAACCTATGTATTATGACAGACTACAATGTATCTACCAAATTTCTAAAATTTCCGCTATGTATTATGTAGGTACTTATATATTTATAAAATGTGAAAAAAGTACTTTCAACCCCCTAAAGCCATGAGAAGGATAGCCAACGTTTTTGTTTTCTGTTTTTCAATATAACTTTGATATAATTTGAAAGGTCTTGTATATTTTCTCATTATTGTAAACAATGGTAACAGTAGTTGGCTTCTCTGGCTCTTGAAACCATGAGAGCCCGAGTAGCCTAACTTTATTTTTTTTTTAAATATGAATTGTATTTAAAATAGCTTCTGTTTTTTCACACTACCGAAAACTATGGTAGTTTTCGGTAGTGTAGTGTGAAAATTTAGTAGTTCCCGTTCCCGTGGGAATACAATATTTTTTCTTCCATAAGAACCTTCTCCTGACAATACCTTACACAACAAAAAAAAGAAATAGTGAAATCGGTCCACCCGTTCTGAAGTTATGCGCTTACGCTTACCAACACATTTTGCGCTTCATTTTTATATATAAGATATTAAGAAACAAAATGGTCAATTCTACTCACAGATATGACCCGCCTTACGACGTCCTCGCTGATCGGGAACCAAAGCTTCACTTTCCTGTACAGAGGATGTGTCTCGTAGTACGACACCAGGTCCACTAAACTTTCAAACTTGACTGTGCCAATGGTGTAGAGACGCCCTTCCAGTTTAATCCTACAATGTTTAATTTCTTTTTCGGTCCTGGAATTGTTAATGTTTATAAAATATGTTGTAAATATGAGATCACAACTGTCTTTGTAAAATGATATTACAAACACAGTGGTGCTTATGACGAGACCATAGAGAGCGAACAAAGGGAGCCAAGACGAACTTGGCACAATGAGAGTACATAAGGAACCCTCGTTTAGGTTAGCTCGCCTTCACGTCATGTATGAAATTCCAACTGATTCGTCTTTCGTAACATCGGCTCAGCCTGTATTTGCTCAATGTGGACAAAACACAATACATACGCACATCAAGCAGAAAAACAAATCGCAATTGCTTAAACAATATTTTACATAAATCAATTTATGGAAGCAGCTTTATGAGTTTGTTTTTTTAAACCCACACGTCTAAACGAATGAGAGGCAATTCATATGAATTCCATTGCTGTTCTTCAGATATCTGAAGAACAGCCCTCGGAATGGAGTTCAAACATCATTGACGCCTTACATACAAAATATAAATATATTTTGCCTAATGCAATGCTTCACCCCTGAAATTGGACAAAAAGGAAATTATGATTTTGTCTATTACATTCATAGATATAATATAATCGGAGCGTATACTTTCCACATGGCAGTCCGGTTTGACCGTGCTCAGCATAGTGTGGAGACATTGAGACGTTCAGAATACCGGCGTATAGTACTACATTGAGAAACTAGAAATAAAAAGGTTCAAATTCGAAAAGGGGTACTAACTTCGCATCCAATTCTGTAGAGCAGCCTTGGAGGGGCTTAGGAATACTAGCGGCTATTGACAGCAGATCTCATTGAAATGATGGACTGAGGACCTGATAAAGTTCACGGGAATTTACGAGCGGAGCAAGATCGAACGTTGCCGCTTTTAGGGGAGTTCTATGTAAGGTAGGCGTCTTTTAAGCTACTCTTCAAAAATATTACTCTAAAATGAGATATGAATAGAACCATGTCTCATATTTATGGGTGAATTGTTGTTTATTAATTCCTATTAGTCCATTGAAATGTTACATGAGCTTTGCATTTATTAGAGGACGCAATTTTATTTTCGGGACAAGTGTGGGGGGTCAATAGAAGCTTAACCTCAAGTTTGTGGGGTCGCCACCCTTGTCCCCCGGCCGCCATCTTGAAAAGAGGGGGGAAAAATCACTTTTTTCGCAATATTTCGGAAACTATGAGTCTTACAAAAAAATTGTGGAGGCATAATTTGTAGCATATTGTTTTGCCTACAAATGTGTATATAACTTAACAAAAAATTTTACAAAATTTTTAGAATGTTTTTATAAAAATTTTCTTTTTTGCTCTATAACTTTTTTTATACATTTTACAAAAAAAATACCTCAGACTAATCTTGTAGATGATCTTTTAAGAGAAATTTAAAAAAACGCCACAGAGCAAAAAAGAAAATTTTTATAATTTTATTATCAATTTTTTGTTTATAACTTCTCAAATTTTTAATTTAGGGCAAAAATTTGTTCAACATATTTGTAGGAAAAACAATTTGCTACAAATTATGGTTTCACAATTTTTTTGTAAGACTCATTTTTTCCGAGATATTGGGAAAAAAGTGTTTTCACCCCTTTTTAAGATTGCGAGCCGGGGGACAAGGGTGGCGACCCCACAAACTTGAGGTTAAGCTTCTATTGACCCCCCACACATGTCCCAAAAATAAAATTGCGTCCTCTAAGAAATGCAATATTCGGTCCTCAAATTGTAACATTTCAATGGACTATATGAGGAATGGTGAAAAGTACTTAAAAAGTCTCCAGCCCGACTTTTTGATGGAAACTAATAAGTACAGCAGATTTTGAAAATCTTTTTTCCCTAAAAAATATATCCTTACCTATAATTTTTTATTCTCCAGGTCCCGTAAACAAGTCTTTGTATTCGACCAATAACAGTCGAAACCAATTGAAATGCAAACCTACGGAATCCGACAAATTCATAACAATACGGCATTACTAAAATAGCTCTTGCACTGAAACCATCCTTTGTTAGGTATCGAGAATTCGGAAGAAAAAATATCGGCCCACGAAACTCCAACGAGCGACGTTAATTCTTTAACTCGTTATTTTTCAGGGTACCCTATGGGTAGAAACGGGACCTTACTAAGACTCCGCTGTCCGTCTGTCTGTCTCCACGCTGTATCTCAATAATAATAAAAATACAACAAACGGGATACTTTGCCATTTTTTGTTCGGAACCTCCTGTACGCGAGTCCGATTCGTACTATTTAGTCGGTTATTTTTCTTATTCCAAAAAATATATTGTTACATTAATTTTAAATTGTTATCTAAGGATATAAGTCAAACTCCTAGAGCCTCTTTGTAATAGAATGATTGATACTCTATACATAGATATGTATAATTATATTTGTGTGTATATTCATATCTGGTCTAATCTCATCAAATGTACTACCCAGATGTACCTTAAGTTTACTTAGAGGTTTTTTTTTCTTCTGCTCTAGGAGCAGTCCCATAATGATACCTATTTTCGGAGGCTTGGATAATATAAGTCGACAATATTATTATTTATCTTCGATACAACAATTTGGAGTGACTTTGGCATTCCATTTTGTGTCACTGCTAAATATTACAAATTATATTCATAAAGCACGTCATAAATATATAACAAATCTACAACACACATCATGCATATTCCCTATTACTTAAAAAAAAGCATCTTAAACACGAAGCAAATCATATTATTCAATAAAAATTTTGGGTACACAAACTACGGAACTTAAAATCCTACCGCTACTGTTTCATATAAAGTAGGCTGCCCAGACAAAAGCTTACAACGATTATGAAAAAAAAAAACCGACTCCACAAGCCAGTATCTCAATCTAATAGTATAACTATACATACTGGTCAAGTACAGTACACATCAACTTGGCATCGGTTTTCAGTGACCAAACGTAATCGGATACATCAAACTCGTGATCCATGACAGGATGTGATGGAAAATCAGGTCCCGAAGGCGTTATAATATGCATGGGTTTGGGGTTAGTATTCCTTCTTATTCGAGTTTTAAGGCTTTTTACTCTGTTGATCACTTTGAAGTTAATGGTGAACTCTTTATAAGGACAGTCGCTACCATAGGGAAAGAAAGAAAAATATTGATTCATATGAAATAGATGAAATAGCATAAGTGTTATGGAAAATAACTGTATTTCAGAGAAAATTATTTACTACGTTGAAAGCCACAGCAAGTTGGTCGCTACAGCCTTGGTGTGAATTTAAAGTGACCAAAAAAATTGTTTACGTGATCTACGAAAATATTTAAAGTAGTTTGTAGGGAGGTACTACGTTGAATGCTATACATGACTAAAGTTGTCTAAAACTAATAGGCCCGTTATGACATATGTGATAGCCCCACTCTCAGTTTGGCAGATTCTGAATTGTGGCGAGAATTTCATTGGTGGATTTGGGAATCCGTCAATGAGAGTATTGCGATGCCGATGACATATATGTCAAAACGGGCCTATTACATTTTCACGAGTACTAGTAGTTTTACACGTATTTAAAATTTAAACGCAGAATATAGTATATTATTACAAAAAATATTTAATGATACTAATTGCTTCGTGCTTATCGACAAGTATTTACCTACTGAAATCCGCTTTGCTTTTAAGGTATTAGTCAAATTTTAGTAAAGTTAGATTTCACCCAAAAAAAGAGCTACATGTTCTTCTAATAGTCCATTGAAATGTTACAATTTGAGGACCGAATATTGCATTTCTTAGAGGACGCAATTTTATTTTTGGGACGCAATTTTATTCAATGGAAGCTTAACCTCAAGTTTGTGGGGTCGCCACCCTTGTCCCCCGGCCGCAGTCTTAAAAAGGGGTGTAAACACTTTTTTCCCAATATCTCGGAAACTATGAATCTTACAAAAAATTTGTGAAATCATTATTTGTAGCAAATTGTTTTGCCTACAAATATGTTAAACAAATTTTTGCCCTAAATTAAAAATTAAAGAGTTATAAACAAATAATTGAAAATAAAATTATAAAAATTTTCTTTTTTGCAATGTGACGTTTTTTTTTTAATTTCTCTTAAAAGATCATCTACAAGATTAGCCTGAGGTATTTTTTTTGTAAAATGTATAAAAAAAGTTATAGAGCAAAAAAGAAAATTTTTATAAAAATTTTCTCAAAATTTTGATAATTTTTTGTTTAGTTATATACACATTTGTAGGCAAAACAATATGCTACAAATTATGACTCTACATTTTTTTGGTAAGACTCATAGTTTCCGAAATATTGCGAAAAAGGTGTTTTTTCCCCCCTCTTTTCAAGATGGCGGCCGGGGGACAAAGGTGGCGACCCCACAAACTTGAGGTTAAGCTTCTATTGACCCCCCACACATGTCCCGAAAATAAAATTGCGTCCTCTAATAAATGCAAAGCTCATGTAACATTTCAATGGACTATAAGCTATTTACAGCATTTTGTGAAGTATCCAAAGACTAGTGTGTACGATATGGCGCGCGTGTGTGCGTGCGTGGGTGTGCGTGTGTGTATTGATTTGCGCATTTAGAGCGTGTCTTCAAATGTGTCGTTATTGTTAGGTTGGTTTTAAATCAGTGCATATTAATATACAAGTAATAGTGTCTTATATTCTACATTTTGCGCTTAACTGCAGATCAACTAAAATAATTGGCGAATCATCATTTTAATTATTTTCAGCTATATTACGCTCTGTATTTTTTTCACAATTACATACATACATACATATGGTCACGCCTTTTTCCCCGAAGGGGTAGGCAGAGGCATATTATATGCCCACATTTCGCAATTAATAAGTTAACAAACAGTTTTAATTCGTAGCTTACTTTGGGATCAGATAGCGTTGTGTGAAATGTCCGTGAATATTTATTTATTTATCTTTAGTTATGAAAAGAGAATACATAGTTCAGGTAATAATAATTATGTTTTTAGAAATCATTCTTTATGCTTTAATAAAAAAGGACTTAATTATGTAAATTTATTATTATTGTCAAACAAGGTACTATTTAAGACACTATTTACATATAACCATTTAAATACTTGGTGCAAGTAATTACCTGAAGCTGATGGCAAATGATGATTGGTCCTTATCACTGGGCCTGACTAAGAAGGCTCCCTCGTTATTAACCTTGCGAAGTAACTCTTCAGCCTGGATACGCGTGCAAAATGGATGGAACCAATCCTTGTCTTCGTGTTTATTGGGCTGTGGTACTGGCTCTTTCAGAGTTATCAAGAACTCCTAAAATATAATACAGTTTTATTAGCGTACGATATTTCTAGAGCATTTCTGTGGCACGATTATGCGAGCTGATATTTTCCTCTAAGTCACAGTATTGTGCGTGTCACCAAGTCAAAATGAAAAGCGAACAACAATACATATGTGCGATTAGTCCAGTCATTACGTCGAAAAAATCGGGTTAGAAATGCAAATGAACCGAGAAAGCCAAATTTTGGATATTACGTGCGGAGGGGCTAGAAAAGCTTAAGTTCAAATTGTCGACCAAAATAACCTGGTGGGTTTTCCGCCATCTTGAAAAAAGGGTTATATTCAGTTTTTTCATCATTATTCGGTTCCCCGTTGAGATACGAAAATTTTATAAAAAGTTTTTTGTTGCTCTTTGTACGATCTACAGTTAAGGTTTACACATTTTTCACGTATCGATCACCGTTATCGAAATATCGATCCAAAAAGCCATAAATTTGGGGAGAAAAAAAATGTTTTTAGCTATTTCCTTCTTTCTCGTGAAAGATATCGAAAAATGTCTGTAATGAAAATTGGTAAGCGTGTTCAGACCTACAAATTCGTTTTTTTATTTTTTATTTTCGATAAGAATTACGACCTCTAGCGCAGCGCAAAGTCAGTAAGACTGTGCCCGGTTTTGATTTAGCCACTCGCACGGTTGTATCCATACGTCAAAATGGATGAATGGTTGTTCAAGCAATTATTGCAATACAAAATAAATTAATAAACCAGCCAAATCATAAATCAAACACATGAAAATTATTGATCAAATAATTTTTATGCAGCAAAAAACAATAATTACAGGTGGTAATTTTTTTCACATGTTTTTCGCCGTTTCGATGGTCCTGGCTGTAGAAGTTCTTCCTCGGTAGACTCTTCGAGTCGTGAAAACTCTTGAATCGCAGTAAATGATGCTGGGACGGTTGAAAAAATATAATCATCATCATCGTGATCGTCGTTGAATAAAATCTCGACTCTGGCGACATTGTTGCATGTCTGTCCACTACAGTGCAGGCAAATAACGGAGCAACTAATTCCTGCTTTCCTGCACCCACAAGCAGCCCCACACTTTCCTTTACATTTGCACGAAATGAGTTTTAAAAGTTCAGGTGGAGCGGGTGCGGCTGTGGTGCAAATTGGTTCAAGCCCGTAATTCGTCTGTCGCCAACCCCATTCCTGAGGATCTTTGAAAACTCCGAGCCACGTTTGTACCTGTAGATATGTCCGGAAAACGTGTTGGCGGACTGCGCTTTCCGTTGGTGGGAGTAGTGAAAGATTATATTTGTCTTATTTGTCGTCATTGATTTTTCAAAGCGGTGGAATCGCAAACTATCCATCGTTGTATCCTCTTTACGACCACCATAGAGAGCGATAAGGAATAGTTTTCCCGCGCAAGCTAGCATCTCCGGATCGACCTTTTCTTGCTTGAATAGTTTTACCGATGACCGGAGGTTCGGGTTCTTCTCGAGGGTGCTGATGAATTTCGACTTTCCAATATTATAAAAAGACGACGTGGTGTCACAACCGCTGAAAACATGGATGAAAAGAATGTTCTCAAGAACAGACTTATCATGCTTGAAACTATTCGGAGAGTATAGTTTTGCCGGTGTTTTGCCTTTAGCTGGTTTGCGAAAAAAATTTTTTTTGTCCTGTGCAAGTCCGGAAATTAAAACCAAGAGAAACGAATTTGTAGGTCTGAACACGCTCAACAATTTTTTTTATGGACATTTTTCGATATATTTCACGAGAAAGAAGGAAATAGCTAAAAATAAATTTTTCTCCCCAAATTGCGGCTTTTTGGATCGATATTTCGATAACGGTGATCGATACGTGAAAAATGCGTAGACCTTAATTGTAGATCGTACAAAGAGCAACAAAAAACTTTTAATAAAATTTTCGTATCTCAACGGGGAACCGAATTATGATGAAAAAACTGAATATAACCCTTTTTTCAAGATGGCGGAAAACCCACCAGGTTATTTTGGTCGACAATTTGAACTTAAGCTTTTCTAGCCCCTCCGCACGTAATATCCAAAATTTGGCTTTCTCGGTTCATTTGCATTTCCAAATGTATATAATGACTGGACTAGATCCGCTTGACAGCAAAGACAACACTGGCTGTCAAAGTTCGGGTCGGACGCATCCATATGACGCATCCGTGTGCTGCATGCCTGTGGCGCGTTTGATAATAAAAACATGCATGAATTTTGTTCCCGTTCTCGTTTCCCATGGGAAATTATTCCAGGAATAAGAAGTAGCCCGTGTGTTATTCCAGACTATCTATAGTATGTATATAAAAAAAAATTATACCTATCTGTAGTAAGTATACCTGCACCAAAATTTTAGCCAAATCCGTTCAGCCGTTAGAGAGTGAAAGAGTAACAATCATCCACTAATTTATACTTATAATTTTTCGCTGTTATAATATTAGTCAGATGCCGTTAGATTGTGAACTTCCGTACCTGGCGCCAAAACTAATAACAAAAAAAAGTATTTATTCAGCAAATGTTAAAGGTTAATCCCACCAAAAACATCCCTGTTGAATAGGAGGCCAAGTTCCTATGAGCTAATTGTTCGCCTAAAAAAGGGTTGAAATCCAATCCAATGCCAAGTGTAGATGCACTTTAAAATCAATCATAATCATCTTCATCAACAGCCTAATCCACTGGTAAACATTTGCCATTTCGAAGACTCGCCACCACACTCAGACCTCAGCCTTCCGAATCCAGCCACTACCCACTACCGCATTCACGTCAACGGTCCATCTGGCCGAAATTCACTTTACCATACACCCAACTTAAAATATGGTGTAGTTGTGAAAATACGTAGGTACCTACTTGGTTAAAAATATCTAAAATAATGATACTTCTAAATTTGAACTGGGCAGGTTAATTTAATTATATACATAATAAATTTAATTCTACAATTAATCAAGTGTTACGTACTCCACGAAAACCTGTCAAGTTTTAATTTAGAAGTATCATTATTTTAGATATTTTTAACCAAGTAGGTACCTACGTATTTTCACAACTACACCATATTTTAAGTTGGGTGTATGGTAAAGTGAATTTCGGCCAGATGGACCGTTGACGTGAATGCGGTAGTGGGTAGTGGCTGGATTCGGAAGGCTGAGGTCTGAGTGTGGTGGCGAGTCTTCGAAATGGCAAATGTTTACCAGTGGATTAGGCTGTTGATGAAGATGATTATGATTGATTTTAAAGTGCATCTACACTTGGCATTGGATTGGATTTCAACCCTTTTTTAGGCGAACAATTAGCTCATAGGAACTTGGCCTCCTATTCAACAGGGATGTTTTTGGTGGGATTTCAATACTTTTTTTCAAGAAACCGTACCTACTTTTTCTTTAATAAGCTTTAAAGTGTGCATTATGTATACATGACATTATTTTATACCCCTCCCTTCCCCCCCTCCTCATTGTATTCTCATTTTATCACTGATTCATAAATATTTTTATAAGAAATTAGATTTTCGATTAAGCCAACTCATGCGTTATAATATGAAGTCCACGTTTAAAGCTTACATACTTCTTAATAATATTCGTACAAAATTTTCAGTTTAATCAATCCAATAGGTTAATCCCAATTGACATAGTTTATTAGCCTTCTGCTTACCCCCAAGGTTATTTTATAAATGTATATTAATGTCATAACATTAATATATAGCTTATGTTTAGAATAAAAGGATGACTCACGCTACACCGTGCCGGGTCCGAGCCGAGTGCCGGCCGCAGCAACGTCAATTAATATTATATATATTTTGTGTCGACAAACTCACGTTAAACCATAGATTTAGAATTTTTCGCGCTAAATAAATGCGTTAAACCGAGCGGCAACTGAGTGACAGCTGAACTACGGAAAACGCTCGGAAACAACTTGGTCCCGCCTCGGCTCGGCCACGGCCCGTTGCATGAATACAGTGCCACCTAGCTTCGCCCGAGCAGTCGTGAACGCAACCGGCTCGGTGACCGTGCTACGGCCGACACTCGGCTCGGACCCGGCACGGTCTAGCGTAAGTCATCCTTTAGAATGCTTGCTGATCTCTAAACTACTGGACGGATTTGATCCAAATATTTCGCAAATATGAATAACAATATTCAATGTGCAGTATTGACTTTTCCATAATTTGTATGTATAGAGTATTTGATTGACATTAATCAAAACATTGACAACATCTTTCTCAAATCTGATTGAGTTTTTAAACATGACATGTGTGAAAATAAAAAGTAAATTAAATCAAAAGAGTCCTCTCATGACTAAAAAGTATTGATACAAATTCGAATCAAATCCCCCCGAAGATAACAATTGTAACCCCTTTTTAGCCATGTTCTGGAATGAATTTCTATAAAATACGAAACACATCTTCCATCAATTATGTTAGAGATGATTTATGCAAAATTTGAAGAAGATCCGACCAAGGAATCCTGTCGTCCCATACAAACTTTGTAACCCTTTTCCAACTCACACTTGACCGATTTCTTAAATTTCTCAATTTTTCTTTAATCTACATATAACACCTGGTCTGTGTGCCAAATTTCATAACGCTAGGACAATTGGAAGTGGCCTAGAGGTTTTGATGACCGGTCAGTGAGTGAGTGAGTCAGTCAGTGCCAAAAATAGCTATATTCACAGGGTCATATTTCAGGATCTACTGAAGCTACATCTATGAAATTTGGTACACTACCTTAGTACTAGTATATGAATACGTACGTACAATTTTATTTCTGTACTTGCAATAGGCACTGAGCTACAGGGGGGTCAAAAGTGGGTCGAAGCGGTTCGTGTAAATAGAGTACGACATGCGCTCGGCCTGTTGCTAGAACTTGGCCTGCGCACTGCCGTGCGCTTAGATAAGAAACATATATAGATACTCACTTGGCTCCGTAATGGATGCTGCCGATAATGAGTAATAAGACTATACAGGCTGTCGAAACAAACTGTATCAATCAAATAAAACTTAGTAAGGCCGCGGTCTTGCTTCAGTTTGATACGGCAGTGGTTCACTTTGCCTTGACGCCAGAATGATAGGCAATAATCGCCTACAAAAGTGACGCTCTCACGGACCAAAAATGTGCCATCACCAAGATCTGAATGGCATCTCAACAATTCCTCGGCTTCTTGTCGGTTCCCCGCCAACTTGCCGTGAAACCAGCATTCAGCGAAGTGGAGTTCGTCTTGAGGGATGCTTGACCCGTCACTGTCAGGCTCCCCGTCACTCTCCGCATCAGCTTCACCCTGAGCACTGTAATGTTCTGTATAATACAGCTTGTTCTCAGTTAACACGAAAGCATGTGGGTTCCATTCTCTATCTACTGGATCTTCCAACAACAGAATCCCATTTTTTATAGAATTTCTGAGATCCAAATCTTTCCCTTCTTCTTGGCGAACAGCAATAGAATTCTCTTCGTCGCCTTCTGGCAACTTTTTGTGTTTGAGAATTATTTTCCTACGCAGATCGTGAGGTGAAGGCAAGGACGTCTCGTTCTTGTCAACCGGTTGAATCAATAGCATATCTCCAAAGACATCTTGAAAAGCTTGTGCCATACGACGTTGCTGTGGTAAGGAGCAGTTGTCCTCAATAGAAAGAATCAGGGGATATTCAGAGGTGACAAACGCGTACTCTTTTATTATACGTAATACATCCATGAACCGGATTTTAGTGGTGAGAGTATGGCCATGATAGATAAATGGTGTTCCATCAGGACCATCCCAGCAGTCCAGCTCAATACAACGACAACCAGCCCTAAGGCACCTCACATACGCTTCTACAGAGGACTCGCTAGACAATTGGTCACCTGTTAGATACCTAAAAGAGAAACACGGTTAATTGAAAAGATATTTCCACGGAGTACTTACACTGCAACAATCGCATCATATACTTACGTATTGTGTGAGGACGCAATCCAATAATGGCATAAAGGTTTGGTCATATCTTGAGTGACAACTTCGTGTTTACTGTCCCAAATAGAATTCTGCTTCGAGAAGAGCATTTCAATGAACTGTAAATGTTATAAAATATGTGTCTGCTTATTTTGACAATTTTATTGTAATTGTACGTATTGTTAGTTAAACCAACTACTGTATTACAAACTAGGTTACAGTTCAATTTCTCTTCTTTTTTCGTGGAAATTCCACATGGATGCCATATAGGACTCTTACCGACTAAAACCACACGTTCCCAACCACTGCCTACGGTCTGGAACCCTGGGTAAGCTCTCTGAAGGATTTGCCAGGAAATGTATAATAATATAGGCGGCAAATCACAGATACAACATGTAACACAAGTGGCAAATCACTACTTGTAGAATTCACGGTAATATGGGAAAAATAACATTCCTACCTAAAGACTGAAAATGAATAAATACTTTCGCCGTAAAAGTAAATCGTAACTTGTTTGGTTACATTGTAAAATTTAGTTGGGCAGCGGCGGGAACATCGTGGACGGTAAAGCTGAGCCCTTAGTCTCCGACGAAGCCCATATTGGAGGCTTGGAAAAAATCAATAGCTGGTAGTCACAAATGGCGCCTGTCCATTTCACCACGGCAATAACCTCACCACGTATTAGATGGGACTAAAACTAATGGTAAAATGTGAGCATATACTACGCCTCTGTTTACCCCTTCGGGGATAAATCTGTGACCATAAGATATGTGATGAAGAATTTGGTGACAAGAACTAAAAACATACTCACCTCATGTAAAGTAAAGTATGGCTCATAAATATCTCTTTGAGGGTCCTTAAGATAATCTCTAATGAATTGGGATACTTTGGCTTCATCATCTCCAAGTTTGTCATGCTGCTCGATACGGAGAAAACTTTGGAATTCACGTAAAGTGATTGTGGTACCATTTGCACAGTACAATGAATATTTGTCGAATATGTCATGAACATTCTACAATGAAAAATAAACTATAATATCAACTCTAGCTTCCTCAATTAAAGGCGCGGCGCGCCTACGAGTTGCCAGCCCTAAATGGCGTACCAAAACTGACAAAAATAATAATAACTACAATTTAGTATACCCCTTATTCTACATATCAATCAATCAATCAAATGAGCCAACTGCTGGACGTAGGCTACCAATTACATCAAACAATTACGCCACAATACACTTTCTTGCGCTTTGCGCATCCAGTCAATCCCTGCAACCTTTTTTAGGCCGCGGTCTATCGGTTATTCGACCAGATGTGGCCCGCCTATTCCTAATTCATTACGCATACTCTGCGATTTTATCCGTCAGAAAACTAGAGTGGTCGACGCTATGTCGTTTCGGATGAGACAACTCAAGCATAGCTCGCTCCATCGCTCGTTGAGCAACTGAACTAGTCCGTCTCTAGTACAATAAGTCCGGAAGAACGCACTGGTTATAAACTTTCGTCTTCAGGCTTTGCAGTATAGGTGAATAGAAAGTCGAAGCAGTTTACTGAGGGGCAAGTGCGAGTTTCAGCGAGCGGCTGTCGACATTCACTGGTGAGCGCGTTATCACCGATTTGTATGGAATCGAGACAAGTTCCCGCGTTTACAGCTAGGTGGCGGGGTCTCGATTCCATACAAATTAGCGCGCCGTGAATGTCGACAAGCTCACGCAAAAACTCGCACTTGCCACTCTGAAAGCTAGCTACCCAGACCAAGCGGATCCTTTTGGCTATTTCCTAGGTTATTTATTACGAATGTGATTACCCGCTCAAGGCCTTTTTCTTTCTTGAACCGTCTCAAGCCTTGATCCTTCAACATAGATTGGTCCCAGCATGAAATGCTCATTGAACATGACCTGGGACTTATCCAATTCATTCAGAGGCCAACACGTCGAGACTCTCAACTTAAGACTGTGCGACATCCCACTCAACTGTTCCAGCGTTTCCGCTACTATGACGATGTCGTTGGAAAACCGGAGGTGTGAGATACATTCACTGTATAACGATTTTCTCAAGCGCATTGTCAAGAGCTTAGGGTAGGGGATATAACATCTTTCTGTCTCAAACCCCTGCGGAGTGCTATGGGATTGGTCTTCTTATTCTCTAACTGGACAATCATGGTTGCGGATAGTAAAAACATCTCAAAACCTCGATATATATCCAATCAATCCGACACCGATGAAGAGCGTCTAGGACTCCAGAACCTCGAATCTTGAGGTCAGGGTTTTGCCACCTGCTGTTTTAAACTTTCGAGGTGCTGGGGAAAGATCTTGGTGCTCCTGTTCTGTTCAATCGCAGCCTCGACAACACTGGCCAGCTTTCAGATTTCGATGTTCATTTCCCTCTACATCCCACTACATACGGGTATTCTACATCTAGTTGGGTGCATCTAAAATCTTTTAAAAAAAGTTTAGTCAAATCGAAACTGTAGCTTAGCCATAGTTCACCAGTTAGGCCGACACACGGCGGTGCGTAACTGGTACTGAACAACGCATTGCCTTTTGGCCAACGTCGATCGCCACGCATCCCCTTCGCGCTCCTTTACATCTCAATCAGGTTCAAGACAGTCAGTCACAGGTCTACTTTTGTTTCTAGGATGGCGTCGTTCGTTAGTACTAACAAGCGATTGCGAGGGAGCGAAATTACAATGGTACAATACCATTCACAGCCTGCTCGCAGAAAGACGCAGCTG
This sequence comes from Miltochrista miniata, assembly GCA_933228765.1. NCBI lineage: Eukaryota > Metazoa > Arthropoda > Insecta > Lepidoptera > Erebidae > Miltochrista > Miltochrista miniata. The sequence goes on along the minus strand of OW121747.1, from coordinate 32,119,472 downwards.
TGTCCCACTTCCTCTCAGTGGAGATAATTGCTCAACCCATGACCATGATCTCCAATGGGAGTCCAGCGAGAGAATGTCTACGTCCAGACCTGCAAAGAGGATCTGGCATTGAAGTGCCTACATTGTGCACTTCACCAATTTGTCAAGCGCTGTGTCCTCGCTGCATTCCTTGCAATGCTGGCACTTGCTGGCACTCAGCTATGGTTCCCCAGTGTATTTGCCACAGATATTTACCAGCGCTCCCATGCCAGTACTTATATGTGACAACCGGTAGGAGAGAGTGCCGTGGCTCCTCTTCAGCTGCTTGTCACATATAAAGCATTTCCTCCCCTTGGTTTATACAGTCACACCTTAAAGGTCTCCACAGTTTCCAGGTGGAGCCTGGACCGCCAAGCCTAGATTTCTCGAGGCGCAGGCCTATGGCCTTGCTCCAGCGCCCCATTGCGCCTTTTACACAATGCGACAAGGGCCCTCGCTTTCAGAACCCATGGAGGGGTTCCATATAGGAGACATGCCGCCTCAACTAAGGTTGTTGAGACTTATATATGTTAAATAATCACTTTTTCCATTAGCTTAAATTACAGATTACTTTTAACTATGAATACAATTCCACTCCATTGAGATATGTAGCCTACAGCCTGTCCTACTAAAGAGGCTATCCAATTCAATTAGGTTATTAGTTCTTGAGCTCATTTCAACAAAAAATAAACTCGCCCCAAATAGATAAGGGCCAATTTTGTGTTATAATACCTATTATACTATTATTTACATTTCACCATACAAAAGCAAATTTTACTTACATTAACATCAAAAATAATCTTCTGGTACAAAAGGGAGAAATCATCGAAACCAATCTCTCCCCTTTTGGAAGTGTCTACCTCTTGGAACAAGTCTCGTAACTTACTGGTTGAGATCTTACAGTTTATCTTTGGAAGAAATGCTTTCACATCTTTCAGGGTAATGCTAAATGCAACAACAATGCAATAGTTAGATTTACTTTCTACGTTTATTAGATAACACATTGCTATTCTGTGCCAGTTTCAAAATCAATTTAGTGTAGCAAATTTTAGTCAAGTGATACATATACATGATATTCTAGTATGAAAGTAAAGTGAAAATAAATATGAAGTTTTCAAATTATAATAGGAATATTTTGATATTAAAATTACAGTCAGAATTTATTTACTCACTTTTCATTAACATTCTCAATAGCATAAAATTCCCGTCTCAACCATCTTTCAATTTGCAATGGATATGAGGCAGTGAGTGCTTCATCTAACAAAAACATAACACCCTTTACCCAGAGTTCACATTCTTTATCGGTAGCAGCTGCAAAACACACAGTTAAATTTAAGTGGTGAACCATAAGTCAAATACACTTTCCACAAATACGCAAGCACTAATCATAATAATAACAACCACGTTTAATTCAACCAATAATTTATGTGACAATTCAATGCTCTTGGTGTATTTGTAGAAGTGTAATAAGTCATACATTACCTGCAAATGATGCAGTCCTCAGCTTGAACTCACTGCCATAGAAAATGGTAAAACACTTGGTGTGTTCCAGCTTCTTGGTCTCTTCAGGCCATCGCTCGAACTCTTTAGAAGACTTCCCAACTCTCACTTCCTTGATATCTCTTATATCCAGAGCACCATCGAAAGTGCTGCGTCCTGATCCGAGGATCCTCGACCATATTATTTGGTGAGTTTCACGACGAACGGTAACAAAACGACGTTCAGGACGTTTGCGGGGATAATATTTGTAAAACGAATAGCCGCGCTCTATGTGAGAAATTAACTGATCTGCCTCATGTATCAGCCTATTATGGGTTCCCCCATTATAGCACACCGGATTCATGGTGCAGCGGTGCGACCACTCCCGGCGACGCGTGAAACGAGACTGTGGTCCTGCCGCCCCTACATCTGTTTAAATACTACACACACATGAAGGCTTCTGCGCATGGGTCAAATTTAAGCAAATAAGTCTTTATGTGGCACTTTACAGAAATTACATTACGATACGATACAATGGCTTTGAATACCGACATCCAAATTCACAATCACAACACAATAATGCAATCATAGACTAAAAATTACTATATTTCATTCATTTCATTGACTATCAAACAAATAATAGACAAGACGGAGTAGTTTTTAAAGTAAGAACGCGTGTCACTTTTCGTATGTGTGATATTGTGTCAGTGTCACAGCGTCAATAGTGCGGGGACATTAAAAATTTGACATTAGCCGACTTGTAACGTAACAACAAGGAACTTATACTTCTAACTGGAATGCTTACGAAATCACAAAAACAAATTAAAATTGAACTTTATTTTCAACTACATTCGGTTTATAATGCATTACTTCATGTCAGAGGTAAAAAACGTTCCCGAGCAGGACAACGACTTAAGGGGATTCTTCTCTTTCTTGCAACGCAGTATGTTGTAAGTGGTAATAAAAAGAAACAGACGGTAGTTTTTATGACCAGTAGTAGACCAGATCAGAGGTAACAGTTTTCATACGTGCTGGTCAATACGCGTTAATGTTTATTATAATAATTAATGTTTTAACTTCAAAATTCTATTATTTCAATATTTCATACATTACTAGCTGACCCGCGCAACTTCGTTTGCGTGATAAATCAAGAACCGCTCGACCGATTTGCGCAAACTTCACATAAACCATCTACTAAATAGTCCAAACAAAGCCTAAAGATTTGGTTTGGATAGGTGAGCCCGATCTCGAGTTATAAAATTACAACGAAAAGTGGCATTGATTTTTATATATATAGATTGGTGTTACTTAAAATAAATTTATTTGAAAAATAATAACTATTGGTAGTAACTCATAAATTATGCATGGCAACTCTGAAGATTCATTGTGGTGCCAACACGGTACGTTCTTGATCGGACTTACTTTTAATAAAATAAATATAAAATAAATATTTGTGGATGTAGCCCAAATTAAGCTAAAACAAGCTTGTGCTATAGAATCTAGACGACTGATATACATACTTATATAATTCTAAATACATACATATTATACATAGAAAACACCCTAACTCCGAAACAAACATTTGTGAATCACACAAACATTTGTACCGACCCAGGAATCGAACCCAGGACCTCCAGCGCTAATGAACAAGTATTAAATTACTAGGAAATTAGATTGATGTGAGATTTTTGTGTAGGTAGAATGAAATTTCTCTTTCCCAATATTCTTATCGAAAGCAAAAAGGGGATAGATACTTCGGTAAAAATATATACATATACCTATTTGATTGTATGATACGATAGTTGGTTTTATGTAGTTTCCATCCCCTCTTTCCTTTGTGTATGAAAAGCATAGGCCGACATCCTACAACCCTGGCTGCGTAATATTTGATACGTAAGAATCTAAACTAAAGTATAAGTTTGGTTTCCGACTTTTTGATAATGATAAATAAGACGTTCGGCCCCTCTCCCCTAAACCGTCATACGTAATTATACGTGCGGCACGCTATAATTTTTGACATATCAACTAAGTTACGATATTGACCGAGTAAAACGGTCTAGTCATTAGTAGTTGAGTTGATAAAGTAGTAGATATTAGGTGGTACTAAAAGGCCTTGTAAAAAAAGAGAGAGCAAGCAAGCTCTGCCAAATTCTCTTCGTACCTACTTAACGGCCATCATACCGATCCGGTAGTGTAAGAATGGCTCCACATAGGTAATAACTGATCTAGTACCTTATTAATTAATTTTAAAAATTTCACGTCAATTATTACAAGTCATTCAATTCGTCAAATTATTAAATTGTCTTCTGTAAGACCTAATTAAAACATACATAACTGTAAGTTCCATAGATATCATTTATTTTATTATTGTGTACCTATGTCTTTCAACTTAATAAGAAAATATTGTCTCACTAGCTGAAGCGTCTGCATGGACACATTAGTAGAAAGAGATAGCATCCCCTTTTCTAGCTTTCCTTTTCCGGAACGCTTTTGATGTGCACGTGAGCATTCCAGTTAGAAGTATAAGTTCCTTGCCTATCAACAAATGCCGTAAACAAAAAGTTGAAGTTTATATTAAAGACTAAGATACGTCGACTAAATGCTCGTTTTATCTCATTATAGGTTTTATTTTCAAAATTGTATTCTTAGTGGTAGGTATTATTAACCAGGCATAACTTAGCACATGTACCACTTTGGACATCTTTATTCTGTACTCTGGATTATAAAACCTGGATATCAGTATCTAGGTCTGCTTTATAATGCTTTCAAGTTCATGTTACAGTATAAGGTGCAAGTAGTATAAGGGTTCGAGGTCAGGGGTTCAGGGTCCGTGAACAAGACTCCAAATTTTAGAGTCCGGAGTTGAAGGTCTAAAGTTTAGAGTACAGTTAAGATGGTGAGGTCGAAGTCGAGAGTTACTATTTTGGGTTCAAGGGTCCTAACGCAGTTCGAGATACTTGTTTCTATGGTTAAAGGTGTATAGGTACTCCGGGATCCAGAATTCACGGTAATATAAACCTGGAACGACCGGCCCGCACACGTTTTTCCCTCATCTTACAATCCCGGGTTCTTTAAGAGGAGCGTGAAGAGGCACATCACAAGGCCGCCAACTTGAGGACCACTGTAAGAAGTGGCCCCCAATCGCTGGATGCGCCACGGCTTTCCATCAGGATGGTGGCGACATCTATTTGGCGAGCTTAATAAAAAAAATGGTAACACCTTCAGAGAATAGGACCCAGAGTCAGGGTCTAGAATAGAAGTTTCAAGGAGGAAGAATCCAGAATTCAAACTCTAAGACAAAATAACCAGGATAAAGGAGCCTGCAGGTCTGTCGGTGGAGGTTAGATTCTGACTCACAATTGTCCGGCTTGTTTTATAATTTATTAACTAAATATGCCCTACATAAAAACCCTAAATATTACTCAAAACGAGATGACCTTTTTAATCGAATTCACACCAAAAATGTGGATCGTACATCGAATATATGATTTGTAAAACAGAAATACGAATTGTATTGTATATCAAACATATTAGCATGCCCTCTAAATTGTACAATCTTATAACGGAATAGGTTAGGTTAGGTTAAACTTTTATTTTTTGATCAATAAAATTTAATTTTGTAGAGGTGACTGATTAAATTAGGCGTTTACTTAGAATAAACGATGTACCTAAACGTAAAAGGCGATGGTTTTCCTTAAAAACGTTTTAATATTTTTGTTGAACTAAGGAATTGTTAGATATACTATTTTGATAATAGTTATTCGTTCAGTACTTAAAACAGTTATGCAAATACCATTAATCAGTATAATGAATTTGATTTATTTAGTGTGCATAATTAGTGTGCAAATCAGTATTTTTGGTTTAACTTTGAAATATTTAGTTCAGAAAAAGGGAATATACAGATATCGATTTAAATACCTACATGTCATTCCAAAATTACATGTATAGAATAGCGTGTGGTGATTCCTTCGCAGCTTCGTCTCAAATTGCACGTGTAACCCCAGCTATTGAAACTTTTTCCTTAAACACTTACAAAAACAAAACGCAGAACCAGATTCAGTGAAGTCTTTGTGGATGGAAATCACAGACGTACAATAAGTAGCAGACGAAACATTAATTATGTTTGTGTGCGTTGGTCTTTCCATTCCGCTCGCTCTAAGGGGTTAGTGAATGCTGCTATCTCGTTTCTACACGTATATCAACACTATACATGACATTTAAAAAAAAATGACGTACGCCTGGTTTTTGAAAGATATAAGCTGCCGATGCTGCAGTTTGACGTATTAGATACCTCTAATTAATGTAGGGGCCAAACTCAGGCACTTCTTTTCAAGATTAAATTTAATGCTAACATAAAAATAAGTGTGGCAAACTGTGATTCAGCATTTAATTAGTTCAGAATTGCATTTTAATATAATGCCTGTAATCTTCGATGATATTGAGTATACAATATATAAAAATGAAGCCCGATTTCCGTGGTCACGCCATCACGCGTGAAATGCTGGACCGATTTCGCTAATTCTTTTTTGTTGTGTTTGTTTCTGTCAGGAGAAGGTTTTAAAAAAATTGGTGCAAAACTATTAGCAGAAATGGTTTTTATTGCGATTTTGAATCGGATCATAGAACTGGAAACTCCGAAATGGAAACCGGGAACAGAAAGACTAAGAGATAATTTTGCAATCCAATATAGCCGCCGCGTCGAAATCACAAAATTTCATGATGGGTATCGTTTAAGGGGGATTTTGGTACGCTGAGTACGAATCACATGATAATTTTGCAATCCAATTTGGCCGCCGCGCCGAAATCACAAAATTTCATGATGGGTATCGTCTAAGGGGTTTTTTGGTATGCTGAGTACGAATCACATGATAATTTTGTAATCAATTATGGCCGCTGCGCCGAAATCACAAAATTTCATGATGGGTATTGTTTAAAGGGGATTTTGGTACGCTGAGTACGAATCTCATGATAATTTTGCAATCCAATATGGCCGCCGCGCCGAAATCACAAAATTTCATGATGGGTATCGTTTAAGGGGAAATTTGGTACGCTGAGTACGAATCTCATGATAATTTTGCAATCCAATATGGCCGCCGCGCCGAAATCATAAAATTTCATTATGGGTATCGTTTAAGGGGTAATTTGGTACGCTGAGTACGAATCTCATGATAATTTTGCAATCCAATATGGCCGCCGCGCCGAAATCACAAAATTTTCGTGATGGGTATCGTTTAAGGGGTTTTTTGGTATGCTGAGTACGAATCACATGATAATTTTGCAATCCAATATGGCGGCCGCGCCGAAATCACAAAATTTCATGATGGGTATCGTCTAAGGGGTTTTTTGGTATGCTGAGTACGAATCACATGATAATTTTGTAATCCAATATGGCGGCCGCGCCGAAATCACAAAATTTCATGATGAGTATCGTCTAAGGGGTTTTAATGATACACCGCGCCACTGATGCGAGATGATTATAATAAAGGTTTTTGAACGTTTTGCCGCCTGTCTGTATGATCGTTGTGTTGTTTATGTACATATTATTTTTATATCTATGTTAGTTTTTCTCTGTTTTTATTATTATTTTTTATAAAAGGTTACTGTTGTTTGGTCTATGTGCGCTGTGATCTAAAATAAAAAATATTTTCTTTCTTTCTTTCTTTCTATTTCTGTCAGTATGCTGAGATACCAAAAAACCCCTTTCACGATATCCAATATGAAATTTTACAACGATGGTTCGGCGGCCATCTTGGATTGCAAAATTGACCTAAAATTCGTATTCAGCATACCAAAAAACCCCTTCTACGATATGCAACATGAAATTTTGCAACGCTGGCGCGACAGCCATCTTGGATTGATAAATTAACCCAAAGTTCGTACTCGGCATACCAAAAAACCCCTTATACGATATCCATCATGAAATTTTGTGATTTCGGCGTGGCGGCCATATTAGATTTCAAAACTATCATGACATGTGATTCGTACTCAGCATACCAAAAAACCCCTTAAACGATACCCATCACGAAAGTTTTGTGATTTCGGCGCGGCGGCCATATTGGATTGCAAAATTATCATAAGATTCGTACTCAGCATACCAAAAAACCCCTTAAACGATACCCATCATGAAACTTTGTGATTTCGGCGCGGCGGCCATATTGGATTGCAAAATTATCATGTGATTCGTACTCAGCATACCAAAAAACCTCTTAGACGATACCCATCATGAAATTTTGTTATTTCGGCGCGGCGGCCATATTGGATTGCAAAATTATCATGAGATTCGTACTCAGCATACCACAAAACCTCTTAGACGATACCCATCATGAAATTTTGTGAATTCAGCGCGGCGGCCATATTGGATTGCAAAATTAACCCAAAATTCGTACTCAGCATACCAAAAAACCCCTTATATGATATGCAACATGAAATTTTACAACGGTGGCGCGGTGGCCATATTGGATTGCAAAATTAACCTGAAATTCGTACTCAGCATACCAAAAAACCCCATAAACGATATCCAACATGAAATTTTACAATGGTGGCGCGGCGGCCATATTGGATTGCGAAATTAACCTGAAATTAGTACTCGTACTACTATTTTTTTCCCAAAAGCGTTTGACATCTTAGATCGTACCTATTTATAATCCGGACCAGTGTGCGGCCGGCCAGCCGCAACAAAAAAAGCGCATTGTATTACGAGTTGGATCAAAACTTTACACATTGTATCATTACAAGGCGCGCATTGCAATGCTCGGATCACCTGCTTCACTGCTGTAACCTCGTCTTGTATCATTACAAGGTGCGCATTGCAATGCTCGGTTCACCTCCCACACTGGCTGTAATTCTCGACTCGTAACATTACATTAAGCGCGAATGCTCCCGGTGAGGGAGCACCTTTAGAAAAAACTGATGTTTTGTAACATCATTTTTTTCTAAAGGTGCTTTAGCCTCAATAGCATTTTTGAAGACCTATCTATGGATACCCCACACGTATGGGTTTGATGAAAAAAAATCTTTTCGTTTCAGTTCTGAGTATGGGGACCCCCAAAATTTACTGCTTTTTTTTAGTTATATTTAAAAATCTTAATGCGGTCACAGAATACATCTACTTACCAAGTTTCAAGTACATTGGTCTTATAGTTTCGGAGAAAAGTGGTTGTGACATTCGGACGGACAGACAGACAGACATGACGAATCTATAAGGGTTCCGTTTTTTGCCATTTGGCTACGGAACCTTAAAAGAGGTATTTTAAGATACTCTTATTTCATTAAAATAAATCTTATTGAACTAGGCGGCTAACTCCTTCCCTGTAGTTGCGTTAGTGTGTGTGGTTTTTATATGTGTTAGTTTTGGCGTACTTTTCGATCTCTAATGCTTTGTCTGCTACTTATTGTAAGTCTGTGATGGAAATAAACAACACATTATTTTCTCGAAATACCTATTTAATTTTATCGTTACGCTTACGTCACATAGTCGCGCATCCCTAGTCACGCACACAATGCAAATCCAATGTTGCACACAACGTAAAAGTCGTAAAACGTTATAGGCTCCCGAGACGATCATGCCTTGCAATTGTCAATCACGTTAAATATGAATGGAAGTTGCTTCAGGGTGCGTGATTGATGTGCATGTGTGAGTGCATCGACGTATACGTACACATGAAATTCTACGTGCTTGACAATTGCCAATTGACCATGTCGGGACCCCTTTACTAAACTAAATCAAAAGCACAAAATAATTCGAGACTAAGCCCCTTTTCACACGTACCGGTTGCCGGGTAGCCGGTGACGTGTACCCGGCGGCGAGTGTATGGCATTACCGGGCAAATCACGCCGGTACGTGTGAAAGCTATAGTACACGGCCATACACTTCGCCGCGTACCGGATACCCGGCAACCGGTACGTGTGAAAAGGGGCTAAAGCTTCTTGAAGTTCAGTCTACGAATAATATAATCATTATTCGTGGATTTCAGTGATACTACATTTTATCTAAAATTACGACAAAAATAAATAGAAACCGGACAAGTGCGAGACGGTTTTGGTTGGTTTCTATTTATGGTACGAAACTTCAGCTGCTCTGTCTAGCTACAGCTCCTGAGATGCAGCCTGGAGGCAGACAGACAGAAAACGGAGTCTCAATAATAGTGTCTCGATTTTACCCTTTGGGTACGGGACGGTTAAAGCATAATCTTGTTTTTGACGTAGTTAGCTGAGTAGGCCAAGGGCTCCTTTTTTTGTTTGCTTTGATTGAAATGATAACTGATGGATAATGAGGTATGATTGATGTCGGTTGGGAACGGGGGGTTTTTGCTGGCATAAATTTAAAAACTTACCTATTTATTTCGATTCATTTTCGGCATAAGCGAATTAGGTTCAGCTGGTTTGCTCGTAGGTATCGGCCAGCAATGCTAATTTTGTAGAACTGGTATCCTTCGCTATGCACTTGTGCCAGGGAATATTCTAGAAGTTTCCACCTGTTACCTCAACCAGAACCGCGTACTTAGTTACCTACGATCCAGCATTTCCATATTTACGTTGAGACTAGTTCTTACAGCACACGACCCTGCGCTTACCGCATTCAGCCCCAGCCTGCGACGGTCTCGTGTCGTTCCATTTTGCGGGTGAACGTCCTACTTTACGTTTGCCAAAGCGCAATCTCCACTCCAGTACTCGTTTCCTCCTTCGGCTGTCGGTTGTTCTGCTTATGAGGCCAGCCCACTGCAGAGTAAGCACTTTAATGTGCTAATTCTGCGAGTTATGTTGACCACTCTAGTTCTGTTCTGAATACAGAATGTGCAGGACCGTGTGGTGTGGTACTTTGGAAGAGGCCTATCCAGCAGTAGACTGCCATAGGCCGATTTGATTGATTAAAGTTCTTACAAAAACAGACATTATTTTAACGTGTGGAATGTCAATCACAGATGTCATGACGGACTCGAACCGACTCAAACCACACGATTGTTACCTATTGGATAGCGCCGGGCATCAGGTATCTCCTCGGAGGGATGTCCCAGGGGCGGAAAACGGCGGGAAAAGCCCCGCGGGGCTTATACTAGTCACACGTGGTCCTAACATAAGTCCGAGGGCGAAACATTGTCAACCGTGGAATCAGAGGGCCTAAAGAGGGTGTGTGTCAGAATGGCGTGAATGGTGTCTGAATAGTCACAAAACTAGGACCAAAAAGGGTTTTGAAACTCACACGACTTGCACTACACATTATAATACAATTCTGGTCTTTTTGCGTATACTTCTACCTGTTCTCACCTCTAGACGTTTCGGCTATATTGCAACAGCCAGCCGTGGTCAATTTTTTGTTCTTGATTTGACAGCTTTCACGTGTGATTTTAATTTTTTCTCCACATGGAATCAGGTAGTTAAAATCGCGTAGTATTCGTTCAGACATAGTGAGTGTAGTGCGTCGCAACCCTAATGAGTGTTAACAAAAATCTTTATGCTGGGTACGAGAGCACAGCGCCCGCTGCTTTCCTCAGTCTACTCGTGACCACGGCTATAGTCGAAACGTCTAGAGGTGAGAACAGGTAGAAGTATAAAAAGACCAGAATTATATTATAATGTGTAGTACAAATCGTGTGAGTTTCAAAACCTCAGCAAATTTTTATTCTTGATTTGACAGATATCACGTGTGCTTTTAATTTTTTTAATAGCAGTTTTATGAGGTACAGTTTAGGTACAGTTTATTGATATATGTTCCAGAACATAGTTTCCACACGTTGGGGCGATACACGACTATGCGCGCCAACCTGACGTCAGAATGGCGTGTCCATATTTTTTTCTATTTATATAGAATTGCTTGAGGTACAGTTTTTTTTAACATAGGTACAGTTTAGTACAGTTTTTTGGTCCTAGTTTTGTGACTATTCAGACACCATTCACGCCATTCTGACACACACTAAAGAGGCAACATTGTATGATTCATATCATGAAACATACAATGTTGCCTTTTTAGAGCCGCAGATGTTGGCTGGGTTACTGACGTCCATTCTAGAGTTCTAGATTTCCAGTAATCAGTTAACTAATTTAGGAGTTCGTGGACCAGGATCAGTAGATAGTCATTGACACAACAGTGGTAAGCGTAAAATTCTAAATCTATGGTAATGCAGAGTATAAATTATACTATAAACTTACCGGACTTTTACTAGGATGTCATTTTGCTGAAGAAAAATCTGTCTAGCACCTTTCACGGTCAATGAATAATGTATTATGTACAATGCGAACTAGATCTAAAAACATTACCATATTCAGTAGGGTTGACATTGTATGAGGTCGATGAATAAAACAATAACGTAATTTAAACGTTTTATTTGTTAGAAAAAAATATACACTTATAATTATCTCAAAATATTTTTATTCTCAAGAGTGTCCATCTCTACATAGATCGGAATTTGCAAATTCAACATGCATATCTTAATTAAAATAAATCTCACCATCATCATAAATATTGGAATATAATTACACCTACTTAGGTAAATTGGTTTAAATAATAAAAAAGTTAACATTTACAACTCACTAGTCATTTCTAGAAAGTTACTGCAAATTTTCACGAGCAACCAAGGTTTCCGCAGATGTCAACTCCAGATTTAAATAAAAACACATAGTCTATTTACAATTCAAGGAGGGATGATTCCGTACCTTTCAAGTGGCATTTGATTGTAATAGTGTATAGCAAAATAATTTGATAGCATTGTTTCTTATACCCCGCTTATAATAGCATTGTATACATTTGTAAATAACTGATTCTATAGATACGTACTTACATAATATAATTTCATTTATGACTGTGGATCTACCGAACCCTTAGCTACGAGACAAGACAACGGCAATTTATGAACGGCATTCTGACTGTATATATTCTGTAAAGTTTATAATACAATACAATGTAGGATGCAGCGCGGCATTGTGCTTACGCGATCTTTTAAAAGTTACTTATTGCCATCGATTTATCACTGAAACCGTGATCTCCGCTAATATTAACAGTTCCGACCTTTGCAGAATTCCGCCCGCCTGCATCCTTCGACACATACAAATTCAGATCTACGTGACGTAACAGTGACTAAGCTAACAATTTATACACGAGCGCTTCTGCCTATTCGACACAGCAAGTTTTGTTTAGGCATCGAAAAGTACACACTTTTCTTGTAATACAAATACTGCGGTATAAATAAATAGAAAGTAACGAGTAGCAAAAGCGGGAGTGTAAAATCGTCGTTCGATACATAAAACCGACCGACTGAGCGGCGAGGCCCGCCAGTCGTCGTACTCTCCATACAATTCCGACTGCTCGATTCAGAACAGACACAGTCGATTGATCGCTCCATCAATAAGTTGGTTAGTTTGGAATGTTTGTGGCGTTTGTTCAGGCGGCTGACCGTTACGATACGTCGGCGAGGCCCTATACAAAACTATAAACGGACACTTAAAGCTTTGTAGATGTGATAAACATAATGTAGTCAAGAAATAAAACTCACATCACATATTATAAAAAAGAAGCGATTCGCTTGTAACATTGCGCAGTTTTATAAAGCGTTCTTGAATGGGCTGAGATCGCTTCGGAAATGAGATCGTGTTACATTACAACTCATGATTAGGAATTGACATTTAGAGCAAAATACATACAATCCATGGCTCCATCGAGTCACAATACTAGACTAGGCGAGAGAGCCGGTGAGGGATATGGTAAAGAGCATGCATCTCCGACTAAAGCCCGACGCACACGGAACTATCATATATTACATGTGATTACCAGCCAAATGTGTGGCCGCCAAGTTTTACAGACAATATATTCGTAATATGCCTTACTCAAAATATATTAAACCTCCGTGTGTGGCGGGCTTAAAAGGAGTTCGCTATTATGGTTATCCCTTGATTTCTATACCCCAAAAGAGGATATATAATAACATAACAATGATATCGCCGCTCGTTCAATAACTGCCATCAATAAAAGTGTTACCAAAACAGCGTGGTAATTGCGATGTACCTACAAAAAATATTTTATTTCCGGATGACAGAATTGACACGAACCGGCACTGCAGCTCCACATTACAATTATAATAACATTTGGAACTCCTTTCAGATAACGAACATCATTAAAAATGTACATGTAATGCACACTTACACGTGTTGCAAGTATTTAGAGCTATCATGACATGCCACTTACTTCCTCAAACATAGTAATGTGGAACCAGATAATGTTTGGGTATATTCCTGACAAAGTTGAAATTAAGAGTGTGACAATCTTGTCAAATTTGTAATTTCACTACAGGCGAACACAGAGGAACCAGAAAGTCGATGTTCGAAACTACAAGCAACTCGATTATCAGATTCGTCTGCGTTCACCATAATTTATTAAAATCGTAATTGAAAAACAGCAGTAAGAAACATGGGAACAAATGGTTTGTTTCGATATTTCTTAGGGCTGTTTTGGAAATGGACACTTATTACTTTGACATACAGTTGATAACACGATTACGACACGATTGTGTCCGATGTTTACCAAACTTTATTTAGAGGTAGACAAGATTATGTTAAGTAAGAAGGTAGAATTGAATTTATTGAAGATGGCATGTCATGAGCTACATCGATGAAAGCAGAGAAGAGATATTAATATGTATTGTGATAATCGGAATGTGCAGCCGCGCCGCTGTACCACAGCTACGGTCCTGTAGAGGCCGCTTGCATCACTTCATCGAAAGCCTGTTCGAGACAGTGTTTCAACTCTGCGTAAGAAACCACTAACACGCTCTGTTCATCGCGAGACATCAACTCCACCTAGGAAAATTATATTATAGTTTCATCAAAAAAAAATTGGAACATTATCACACGTCGCCCCATCTAACAAGTGCTATGCAATCTAGACAATTGTTAAAAATATACCATTTATGTTTCAAAAAACAAACATAACATGCTTTACATAGATAAAATCCAAACTCAGAAACAGAAATTGTTTGGCACACACAAATATTTAGACCCGGATTTGAACCCGGGACCTCAGTCAAGTCTGCACTATTGCGCCCCAGAGCTTTTACAATTTATGTAACACGTGTTTCACCCTTTTAAAAAAATATATGCATCACAAAAGAGTTTTTTAAAGAAACTAGAAGCACAATAGCAGATCTAATCTGCCAACTGGCACCTGAGACATTTGACCTGAAGCGATTTATTGTGTAGCAGAGCAGCTCTTGTAATCGACTCTGTTAGGCAATTAGAATAACAAATTCAGAAAGTACTTTTTATTTACTAGGGAATCCGAAATAAACAGTATCGAATGCATTAAAAAGTACTTGTCTTCTTTTTAAAACAAATTTAAAATGTAAGAATCAAATTTTACGTTCAACCATTCGCGCAATTTTCTTGAAAAATTTCATTTGTACTTACCCTCAAAAACCAATTACGAAGAGGGAAAAGATCGAAACGAACAAAAAGGAAATAGCTTGCCGATTTCTTACCTTTGCAGAGGTACCACCATCGAGTTGATTGAGGCAGTGTGCCAGATGCGCCTGGTCTAGCCAAGGCCGCCCATCGGCAGACACCGAGTGGAACAGATAGTCGCGGAACAACTTCAACATGTAGCGGTCGCCTGTCTCCGACCATGATGCATCCATGTTCAACCTGATGACAATAAATGTATTGAAAAAAAAATATCATAATTAATGTAGGGGTCTAATCTCCTCCCACACAGTAGGTGAGTCCGCAGTGGTAGCCGTAGGTCTGTTGTGAGTCCTGGGGTATCCCTTCGAGGTTTTACCCGGGGCTCCCAACCGTAGGCTGTTAGGTTGTATACGTGTGGTTTTTAGTCGGTAGGAGTCCGGGATAGCATCCCTATAGGACTTTCCTCACGTAAAAAAAAGGGGGTCTAATCAGTATCGTTATACTTTTTTCAGCTTGTTCCGTAACATAACTACTATGATCCCCGTAACCAGAGTAGACCTAGTTCTGATTCTACTATGCCTTAATCAAAAGTAGATTTGACTATGCCGTAACACTCAAAATACATGTCTGCATTTTTAGTATTGTAAGGTATACCTTTATTATCACTGCTCCCCTCCCTTAGGAATTAAGATGATGCATGGGCTATGCTATGATACTTTAGAAGAACTTGACGTTTAATGCAAGACTTGAATCCCAGAAATATAAGTATGAAAACTTTTGACAACTATACACTTACTGCTACAGTACAACATTTTTACCCGAGAATAAGCTTGTATGTGATATGAGTACGGGAAAACTTCACCACGCGAACAGAACAACTCAGGTATCACCTAGTATTCTAATATTTCTAATCCTAACTTTAGCTTTTTACTTTATAACAAAGGATACAAAGAATAGCTGAAAAGGTCGAACGTCACACCATACAATGAATCTATTAATATAATTATTCCAAGTTTCTAACAATTCTTTGGAAAAGGTACCATCGACCTTCGGACGTGGACCTTTATCGAGTGGGAGGCAAGCCTTTGTGCTGCACCTGTGCTTAATGGATCTGTCATATCTCGTAATTCAAGTAAGGCTATAACATATTTATCTACTAACTATAGGTACTAGGGAGGACTGTTCGCGCCGACTCAAAATAGAATGTCTTTACGTTAAATAAATTTCCGCACTGATATATATTCTGCACAATTTTAACAAGATATTGAAAATACAAATCGATGGGGTAATGTCCCAATTCGGTACCCCTGCAGGTACAGTGCGAATGTAGCCGAGACGTCTAGTACGAAAGGGTACTTACTCAGGACGTTCGTTCACAACTCCCAACTTGACGAGTATACGTAGCAGTCTTCCATTATCAATCTCTCTTGCCAATTGGTCTTCAAACACATCTGCACGCCTCTCCAGCGCCTCTACCTATATCACAGTATTTTAAATTTAGGTAAAAAGTACACCCTTTTAAACTTAATTTCAAGAACTTTTTCGTAAATGGTTTATGAATGAGGCATAATATAGGAAACCTGTAGAGTATTAAGGTACTGGTGAGTGTCTTGTGTGTATGACACTTAACTGTGATAAAAACAGAAAATCGGCCTAAATGTAGAAGAGAAGTCTTTTGAACGTTTGGGTCGATTCACAGTTTTGTAAAAGAGTTTGGTGTTAGAACCTGAATGGATTGACAAATATTGGAACCAGTCGGTGATGAACAAATCCAAAGTTAGGTCCGGATCTTCTGTTACTTTAGACGAAGCAAGAACCAAAAATGCTATCCCCCTTCCTTTATTTATTTTCAGCATTCAGATTTGGACATAGGCCACCTGAGAATACATCCACGCTGATCTCTGTGTTAAGCGTATTTATTTACAGATAATAGGCAGGTTCGTGGAGGGTATTCTATATTAAGTTTTTTTATTATAGCTCGCCAAAATGACGCCGCCGGTCTGCTGGAGCCATGGCAACATACAGTGAATTGAGGGCAACTCTCAAGACTATTGAAACTGGTCCTCAAGTTGGAAGCCCAACAATGTGTCTCTTTACCGTTCCGCTTGAAGAGTCCCGTGTTGGAATGGAGGTGGTAAACCTTAAGCCAGATGTTTGAAAAGAAGCGACACATGCGGTACCCTGTCGAAGACCATTAGCCATGAACTCAGCCATAGCTTCGATCTAAAGTGTGTGTGCCGTACGCTAGGTCACACATTGATCACTTCGGCCTAGTCATATTTAAGAGCATTAATTAGCGAGGTAACAGATGGGCTGCTTTTTAACGATCAGCTAGAACACTTTACAGATATATTTGGTATGATCTGGTCAACCCATTTCTTTGGCATCCGACACGTCCCCAAAGTTAATTAGAACATGTACCATCATTATCCGCCTCCCACCCTTCCTCGATTCTCTATTTCCCTACAGAGGCCAATATACTACTATATACAGCCACTGCCTATGAGTCGCCCGCATAGGATTCCTTCTACTAGACCGACAGCTATCAGGGATCGTTTTGGGATCTCCATCACCCAGTGCATGTAATACGGTAAGGAGCAGTGCTATACCACTGTTGTTGTCTTACAGCTAGTTTAGTTTTGTATGGAAAGTTATCTATACTAATATTATAAAGAGGAAAGATTTGTTTTTTGTTTGTTTGTTTGTAACGAATAGGCTCCGGAACTAGGTAGGTACTGGACCGATTTGAAAAATTCTTTCACTGATGGGAAGCTACACTCTTTGCGGTGAACATAGGCTATATTTTATTCCCGTATTCCCACGGGAACGGGAACTACGCAGGTGCAACCGCGTGACGTCCGCTAGCATATTATAAAGAGGGAAGATTGGTTTTTTTGTTTGTTTGTTTCTAACGAATAGGCTCCGGAACTACTGGACCGATTTAAAAAAATCTTTCATTGTTGGAAAGCTACACTCTTTGCGGTGAACATAGATTATATTTTATTTCCGTATTCCCACGGGAACGGGAACTACGCGGGTGCAACCGCGTGACGTCCGCTAGTATATTATGTTTACAAATAATTTCACCTGTTCCTTGGTTTCTCCTTTGCTAAAAAGCAATGATCTTACTTTCTTCTTTCTCTAAAATTATTACATTAACTCTTTAGCGTTTCGTAACTTAATCATCTAAACTACTCGACTAATGGATTCTAATATAATCTGATATTCGGCGTAAAGAAGAACGGTATCTCAGTTCCGGAAATAAAATATCTATACATATATCCATCAAATCAGTCTGTGATAGACAGATTTGATAATATAATACATTGCTGAATAACGTTAGTATCTATGCATATAGATATTTCACTTCCGGGATGATAGAGACCATGAGAAAAACTTTAGTAGGTCAAATGTTGTTTAAATCAACGTGAACATCTTTTAGTAACTTACCCAAAAACCTGAAAGTAGTTGATTAAAGTCAGTTACTCCAAAATCATAAAATGTCCACTATAAATGTCTTTCCCAGCTGGATAAGCCAACTGAATTTAAACTCGATACATTAGTAGCAAGACAGGGTACTTTTTTATACTACATCAAAGTTATAACTGTGACTTCAGTCTACCCTATACTATTGTGATATATAGTAAAGCAAACCAGGACTAACACATGGTAAAACAGAATATCCGAATGTGAACGTGTCATAAGTAATGTATAGCGCGATATAGTTCCGCCATGAACTATTATGATATTATATTATAGCGTAGTCTGAAGTCACATTGAAGCCCTATTCCACGGTCCTTCATTCCCAGTAGTTCCGCGGCAGTTGTTCCGCGACGGAACTAGTGAGACTTTTTGTCCCAATAGTTCCGTGGCGGAACTAGTGAGACTTTTTTTTCCCAGTAGTTCCGTGGTGCGGAACTACTGGGACATTTTTATTCTCAGTAGTTCCATGGCGGAACTAGTGAGACTTTTCTATTCTCAGTAGTTCCGTGGCGGAACTAGTGAGACTTTTCTATTCCCAATAGTTCCGTAGCGGAACTATCATGGATCTTTATGGACATTATATATGTCCACTTTAATATCTTAAAGCCTCAAAATATTTTATTTTTCATGAATATGGATCTTTTAGGACATGCGAGTGGAAAAAGATCCATTATACGAAGAACATCTAGTTTAAAAGTATAAAGTAGTTAAGTAATTTGCAAAACAAATAAAGATCTACAAAAACAAATGAAGATCGACAAAAGCAAATGAAGATCGCCGAAACAAATAAAGATCAGCAAAACAAATGACAGTTGGAAAAACAAATCACGGTTGGAAAAACAAATGACGATCGAATAAACATTATGCAGATCAATAAAACAAAAGACTATAAGCAAGTTGATAAGGTCAAAAGTTTCTTGCAGCCATATTTTGTAAGCGAAATGCGATTACCATTCAAAAAATAGGTGCAAGCAATTCTCGACCTTAATGGCACTTATTTAAAAATGTGGTTTTAGGCGTTTATAGACATCACAGATCACGAATATATAAAAAATAAATAGATGTTATGCATTCTCATAAGGTCGAAATTGGCATGGACCTTTTTTGTAATCTAGATGCGATAACCATTCAAAAAAATAGCTGCAAGCAATTCTCGACCTTAATGACACTTCCCTAAAAATGTGCTTTTAGGCGTTTATAGACATCACAGATCACGAATATATAAAAAAATAATAAATATTATGCATATTCATAAGGTCGAGAATTGCTTGCACCTATTTTTTTAATGGTAATCGCATTTAGCTTACAAAATATGGCTGCAAGAAACTTTTGACCTTATCAACTTGCTTATAGTCTTATGTTTTATTGATCTGCATAATGTTTATTCGATCGTCATTTGTTTTTCCAACCGTGATTTGTTTTTCTAACTGTCATTTGCTTTGCTGATCTTTATTTGTTTTGGCGATCTTCATTTGCTTTTGTCGATCTTCATTTGTTTTTGTAGATCTTTATTTGTTTTGTCGATCTTCATTTGTTTTGTCGATCTTCATTTGTTTTGTCTGTCTTCATTTGTTGTACCGATCTTCATTTGTTTTGTCGATCTTCATTTTTTTAACTGTATGAGAAAATAGCCGTAAGACACCGTAGGGAACTAATGGGAACATAAAATATTCGTATGTAAGAGATGCTTTCTCCCGCGGGACTACTGAGACTTGATTTATTAGTTTTTAATTTATGCTTTGTTCCGCGGAACTACTGGGACTTAATTTATTAGTTTTTAATTTATGCTTTGTTCCGCGGAACTAATGGGAACTGAATTATTGATGCTTTGTTCCGCGGGACAACTGGGAAAAAAAGTCTCACTAGTTCCGCCACGGAACTACTACAACGGAACAACTGGGAATAATCGCGGTGGAAAGCGTAAGCAAGTCTTACCCAAAAACAACTACACATGCTTCTAATAGCTTCTTGGGCACCCATGAACTTTCTGCGACCCGTTGGGTAGCGATCCAATTGCGAGCAAAACGTCGATTAGCGCCAAGCAAATGGCGGGGGAACGGGGGAGAACTCTCCCACCGAGTTCCGCAGTCGACGGCTCAAGCGCCGCCGACGTGTCTTCGCCGAAGACTATCGGCCTCCATGACCGAGAGCTTGAGGAGGGTGAGAGGGCTGCTCACCGTCCTTACAGAAGCAGGCCCATGACGGCAGCGTGACGTGAGAGATTCACGCACGCCCCCCTAAGAAGCGGGATCACATCCGAAACCCCCCAAAGACGAGGGATATCACCCGAATCACCCCCTGGGCGAGACCGCAGTGGCAGCCTTAGGTCTATTGGGAGTCCTGGGACATCCTTCCGAGGGTTTACACGGGGCTCCTGACCATAGGCTGTTGGGCGTTACGTGAGGTTTTATTAGTCGGTAGGAGTATATAATGTATATCGCATAGCATCCATGATAGATTTTCCCTCACGTTAAAAAAAAGCGCCAAGTAAATGTGAAAACCACCAATGGGAGCTTAAAGTCCGCGGACTTTAAAATTAATGGATTAAAAATGGAAATCGCAGGCTCTTTAGGCAAGCTCGAAGTTTTAAGAATTTCTGTCTAGGATCAAACTTCGCCAACGAGGGTAGTCGACTGTTTGATACGATAGTGGATCACCAACGCGAGAAGCCGACCCAACGAGCCAACGGTTTATGCCGTTAGTTCACCGGCTCGCCGATAGATCACCGCCTTGAAACTCGTACAAGGATTTACGGTTCAACGATACTCCCATATTACGCGCTCTATGGCTTACTTGATGTTGACCTGACCGACAAATTATTGCAACTGATCTATCAGTCAGTCGTGGTCCAAAGTCGCGAAAGTATATTCGCGTCGCGTCCACTTCAAAACCAACGGTCTTAATGTAAATAGCATGCTATATTGTATAACAATCATTTTGAATTATTTATTTATAGACTAGTTTAAATAAAACCTAATATTATTTATTTATTTAGACAGTAGAGATTGAGAGTGCCGATTATCTTATTTTAAAGTTCAGTGACTAGTCTGGCCAAGGATAAGTGTTTAGTCACGGCGCGTGCCCGAAAGGAAGGTCGAAAGATACAAGAAGCTTTGTGGCAAGAATGTGACCTTGTGCATTAGTGGCCTGGCCTGGCTACGAGTGATGCGCAAGCGTGATAGTGGGAAGGACTAGTAGGATAGTTGGTCCTTTGCTTAGAAGCGAGAGTGTCGTCAAAAACGAACATTCGGATGCACACAATATATCATTTTTTTTAATGTATTATTATGCTAAGGTAGTGTAGTACCAAGCGAGATGGGTAATAGTGAACTTCAATAACAAGAATGTGGCAGTTAAGTTACTGCATATGCTGACCGACAGAAGAGGATTTGACGCAAGAGGTCCGACATCAGTCGCTCTCAACGAAGCAAAAATAAAACAAAATCACAGGGAAAATGCAAAACACAGCCACCAAAGCAAGTCAGTCACAAAATTGTGATAATGCGAAAAATCATGCAGTGATTCCCCACTCTATTCTATACAACACACAACTTTGACTACCTACCTACCAAATACTCAATTTTAAGTAAATTTATATCACTCTGAAGTCACAAACAACATGAGTTTCAATAATATTTTTGACAAACAAGAAAAAAATTGACATAAGTTTTGTTTTTTGTTTGTATTTGGTTGTTTATCTAACTAACGCAGTGCTAAAAGAGGATTTTGTTTACAGGGCCTACAAAAGTAATAAAATGTTCTGTTATTTTTCGTCTCATGTTCCATGCTATAAGATTCTACTAAATACTTATTCTACCTATATCATCCTTCACCGCAGTGCATCATTAGGGTCGATGCAAACTAAAGGTACATCGAAGCGAAGCAAATGTTTAATAGCAAAAGTGAACCCAGCAATTTAAATCTTATGTCTACAACGTAATGCACATATTTAAATAAAAAAAATCGAGATACGAGAATATGTGAATATTATTTATGCTGTCGATTAGAGCAAAAATTTCAAGTTAACTTTTCAGTATTGCTGCAATACAGGCTTGGCTTGCAGGGCCACTAGATAATATCGAATAACTTTAAGCTCTTTCTGGTTATAAAACTTTGTTTTACCTTCAGCTTGAATCGACACTAGTCCAAGCAATTCTATACTAAAATTATAAGTATAAAAAAAAGATTGTTCAAAAGCGTTCAAATTACCTGTGTGTAAAACCTCGCACCTATCATCGGCATGAGATCCGTTACGGAGCGGCGTGCAGTCGACGTTGACAATAAATACCTAATGGATTTCAACACAGTACAGCGTTACAACAAACATTACGTGACATCAGTAAAACAAGCTATCTAAAAATATTGTGACATATAACAGTTACACGTTTAAGGTTGCAATTTTCTGAACATATAAAGCCTTTTCGAAACATATAAGCTCTCCTATCCAGAAATGAGGTAACGGTGATAGAACATCGAAAACATCAAAGTCTAGCGTAAACATAAATGAACTAAAAATATTACGAATTAAAACGATCAGATATTGCAAAAACTGAGAAAAAAAATCAAGTACATAGAGATACATAAAGAATTTTGAGAGCCAACTGTCTGTCGGTCCAATATATCTACCAATTAGTTTTCAATCGTTTTAGTGAAATAAAATCAAAACAGCAATGTAAAAATCACAAATAAACTCAATAAGCAGTTCATTTAAATTTGAAATCTCGCGTTTTATGATCTTTTTTAAAAAAATAAAAGCATTGGGCATACAATATAAGGTTTTTAAGGTCTGCGGAGTATGTTCTTGCAACCAATTCCATAGAGGCGGCGAGGTTGTCGCAATGTATGGTACGGCAGGCGAGGGCTAAGGCCAATCGTCCTAACGCCGTCAGGTCGTCTTGTTGCGCCTACGAACAAAATATATATATGTACCTCATGGGCTTCGAAAATAAAGCATACGATACCTCAATAGGTATCGTATGCTTTATTTTTCAATAATTATTTAAATACAAATTCACGATTTTATTTTAAACAGAGCCATCTGATCCCAAGGATTAACATTACAGCTTACGCCACATAACTTTGTGTCTATGAAGTTCGTTCGTTCGCGCCGCATTATGCAATAAACTACATCACAGGGTTTACCCTTGCACAAGCGTTTGTGCAAGTTTGAATTTCGTTCTCAGGATTTTCACTTTTAATGCAGTATTTTACAGGTTTAAAATAATAAATAAATAAAAAAAATCCTTTTATTTATAATTAAATGATAATAAAAAGTGGAAAAAAATGATTTTTGAGGCAATATAAATTTTATGCATATTCCCTATTGCGGCGCGAATGAACGAACTTCATAGACGCAAAGTGATGTGGCGCGAACTGTACTGCGTTTTATGTACCGTACAACGAATATTAAGGGTGCTTTTCCGCGAGAAATATGCTATGCTACGTTGCTAAGGATGCGTTGATATCCACTAATCACATTCGTCGGTCCACATGTAACATTGACAGTTTATATTGTCAAATTGTGCGAATGACGATTATGATCGGTGGATTTCAAACACATCCATAGCACATCTTTAGTGGAAAGGCATCCTGTTACTTATGTATTTTATTTTTGTTAATACATAGAGTAATTTCGGGTAATATGGCCTGGTCGGTCAATATGGCCTACTGGGATTTCTCTGAACTGAATGAACACTTGCGACCGCTTGACTTGGCAAACCATCGCACCCCTTCCCCTCACTTCCTCAGTCAACTCGCGCGAGACGAAGTGTGCATGTGTGTCCCGTGCGGGCGCTCGATCGAAAATTACGTAAAGTGATCTTATTTTGGTAAGTTTTACTCATTACATTTCTTGAAATTGTAGTTATTTTTACATTGGTACTACACAGGTTTGTAGATTAGCTATTCTTATGTAGTATTGTGATAGATTTTAAACATATTTCTTGCTCATTTTAAGGCTAGACTTTTACCTATTAAAAACGTTCCCGCGGCCAAAATGGCTCACCAGATAAATGGCTAATATGGCACCAGGCCATATTGTCCCCATAATTTTATATTGTTTCTATTATGTTTTTCTTTTTTAGATAATGGCTCCGCGGAAACCACATTCGCAAACAAAATGACAAATTTGCTCCGCAACGTACCACAAAATTTATTAGTTACTGTTATATTTCTGGAGGGCAATATAGCTCACCTGATTTGTGGCTAATATGGTCCAGGCCATATTGCCCTTCCGTTGTTAAAATTTGACAATTGTTGAAGGTTCAGATTTTGTTTTTTGTAAATTATTTCTTTATGTTAATTGTTTTGAAATTCTAATTATTTATTCTTTATTAGTTCTAAGACTGAATTGTAAAATAAAAACTGATCGATCTCAAAAAAAAAATGAGTTATTCCCAAAAAGGCTTATGGCGTGCCATATTACCCGAACTTACTCTACTTATAATACATAGAAACCAAGCTGAAGCCAAGTTGAAGGCCCTAGGCTTGAAAAATTTCAACTGCGGGTCACGGTTACCTGCGCCTGTCCATTTCAACACGGCAATAGGCTCACCACCTTTACGTGGGACATGAAATATAAGGTGAAATGTGGGCGTATACTATGCCTCTGCCTACCCCTTCGAGGATAAAGGCGTGACTAAATGTATGTATGTAATACATAGAAACATTCAGACTATTTATTATACAAATTGTGTATATTCTATGTGTATATTTACCTGCGCAACATCGTTAGCATTGACATGCAAGGCGTCAATAGCGCCAGACCAAGCGACACGGACTCGGCATCCGTTCATCACCACCTTCGTTGGGTCTAGACTCCTGAAAATTATTGGCTTTTACAATATTAAAAGATTGACGGTAAGTAATAAAAACGGTAGGAAATATTTACGAACATAAATTACATAAATTTACGTTTCCGTGCTTCGAAAGGCACGTAAAACCGTTGGTCTCGGTTGCCAGTAAAATGGCAGTCGTAAAGCAAGTTGAAGGTCTTTACGTGCGGATTGAAAAATATCAACAGCAGGCAGTCACAACCTGTGCCTGTCCATATCAACGCAGCAATACGGCTCACCACCTATTACGTGGGACAATTTCTAAAAAGGTAAAATGTGGGCATTTATTCCCCTGCCTGCCCCCGTCGGGGATGAAAGGCGTGATCATATGTATGTATGTAAATAATGTCAAAAGTATAGTTGGAATAGTGAACGAGGCGGGTTTGTAAGATTACTGTGTTGAATATCTTTCGCAGTTATTGGTCCTGAGATAGTTGACCGCTTTGTGGCATTTATATTTGGGTTCTTCAAGCGGAGGATTTAGAGTCACATAATATGGCTGCCAACTTGAGGTCCACTGTCATACATAAGACTGGTAGCTTGGGGTTTCCATCAGGCGGGCAGCACATGTTGGCGAGCAAAATATAAAAAACTAGATAAAGCTCGTGGCCCCGCCCACGTTAAATTTTGTACCCAATGAACATTTTCCCGGGATGAAAAGTAGTCTGTGTTATTTCCGACTGTAATCTATCCCTGAACTATATTTCAGTCCGACCCGCTCAACCGTTAGAACGTGATTGGGTAACAAACATCTAACCACTCACAAACTTCGACATTTATAATATTAAGTAGGCTTAAGTAATAATACCTGCAAGCCAGTCCCGCCGTGTGTATAGCTCGCAGTGCCGCAGTTAGTTGTACGAGAAGACTCCACAACACTGCCTCAGGTAGCAGAGCACCGCATGCTACCGCGCGAAGCATCGCGTTTTTCTGCAAGAGATTACATTTTTGAGAAACTTTGATAATGTGAGTAAATTTGTTTTCTTTAGCGGGTAGTCACAATCTACATCTGTAGATTTTAACACGACGGTAGATCCACCACCTCGTAATATTTGGAGCAATTCACACATACCTATACACAGACCTGTTTGTTGATAAGGTGGAACATTCTAAAAAAAATATCACTTCAAAATACGATAGACATAAGATACTCCTAGATGGAGAACTCGACTGCGTAAGTCAGTCAAATTTTTGAAGATTACACTGTATAATTTATGATGGTTGTGAAATGGCATAAGAATGATAAAGAAATATACAAACCTGATGAGTATAAGGCCGTGGAGCATCAGGGTCTGAGGAAAATGGATCGTGGAATGCCCCATTTGCATCAGAAACATTGCTACCAACACCACCGGACAAATATTTGTTCATCAGCGTCACGCAGGCCGGGTGGTAGCTGTACACTAACACCATTGCTAGAACAAAAGAAATTTATTTTAAAGACCCCTAAATTCTTCACAAACATTATCATACATACGTACAACTTCACAATAACATCTATTTTATAAATTATGTTCGCCTTTTTTTTTATTTTTTATTTAGCGATTTTCTAGCGATTGGGGGCCACTCTCACAGTCGACAAGACTTATGTATGATAGTGGACCTCAAGTTGGCGGCCTTATTATGTGCCTCTTCACCCTCCGCTTGAAGAACCCGGGGTTGTTAGAGGACTTTAATATGTTTACTTACATATTTATATATTCACGCTTTTATAGGCACATATCACCATTTGTATTTCGGTCCCATGAGGCTTCTGGCAGTGGTCCTTAAGTTGGCGGCTCTGTAATATGCCTCTTCACGCTCTACTTGGAGAACCCGGGGTTAAAACAGTAGTAGTAATACGTGCGCTGGCAGGTCGTGCCAAGTTTTTATAGTTTGACCGAGAAACGGTCTTTTGAATCGCTCAGTTCTGGCAAGGATTCTCTCCACTGTGTAAGCATGGCTCATCTGCCCGGCACGCGTTGTTCGGGATCGAAAAGATCAGGGTGGAATTAGTTTTAAGAGCTCTTTAGAAACTCGCCGTTTATATATTTGACAGAATGCAGCCAAAGACGCTATGGTTATTCGCTGCGCCAACGGCTCGAGGCTTTCCGTTACCTGATCTAGAAATGAAAGTAACATTTTTGTGTCCAAAAGCTTTCAAATAGGTTTGTAATGGTTGTAGGTATGGACTAATTTGGTAAATGTCGCAACTAAGGACGGCTTTGCAATTATCTGCATTTGTTGCAGAACTGATAAAATTCATTCGGTGTCTCTTTCTATGATTTTTTATAAAGTCGAGAGTGAATCTTATGCGCTTAGGCAACTGCTTTTGAGATCATAGTGTAAAGCAGAGAAATTTCTCATCATTGAACCTAATACATATTGGACATTTTAAGGAGCCCTGTTCTTCTGCGCTTCTCATCTGATCAGGCCCTGGGCTCAGCGCGAAATGTATCTTGTGCACTAAAGTTGCACTCATCAAGTCGCCAGTCACTCTCGCCGTGTTGCATATTACAAAGTTGCCAGCGGTTTAAGAAAATATCTTTGGATTGAAATTCAAATTTATTAAAAACACCAGATCAAGAAAACATTGCAGCTATATTTTTCTCTGAATATCAGGACCAATCACTTTGAAAAAAGCGTATAATCAAAAAATTATAAATTGTAATATCATGAAATGCATCGCAATTTGAACTTCAGCGAGACACTGAGGTCAAAACTGCATCAATGCATTGCATAAAATACATTAAAATTCTATTTTGTGCTTGGTGAGAAAACAAAGGTAAGTGCGAAGTTGCATTCAATTTACACAGCATTTATCGCGTTGTTCTTATTCATACATACATACATATAGTCACGCCTTTAACCCCGAAGGGGTAGGCCGAGGCATATTATATGCCCATGTTGAAATGGACAGGCGCAGGTTGTGACTGCCTGCTGTTGAAACTTTTGAAGCCGCCCCATAATGGCCTTCAACTTGGCTTAACGACAGTCATCCGCAGGGCCACGAGCGCTTCTATATTCTTCTTCTTATAAGTTTTAAAAATAAGCTCGAAGTTGTGTTTCTGTCAAAAACTTCACAACTATTTGTTGACTGCGCCTGGTGTGCTAGCGGTTTCCTGACTTCGCAGAGTTCTCCTTTTTTCAAGCCTAGAGCTCATAACGTCATAGTTCATTTTATATTTGCGCTACTTGTATCCTGGCCGGTCTATATTGACATTTCCGACACAGATGCTAGACTCGTAATATAATTGTAATGGTCAAGTACAAGCGATGCACCACAGCGCCTGTGACGGTGACTACCATGGATGACTTTATGACCATGACAATGAATAATGACCCGAGGTGTCGCCGCGTCTATTAATGAACTATCGAATTTGAGCACTTTACCGGTAGACGCGGCTTGTCTATTGCCCAGAAATGTAAAATAGGATTCAGTCTAGTGTTTTTTGAAGTATTTTAGCAGGTGCGCCGTATTTGGCCAACTTGCTTTCTCATTATTCGGGCAATTCGTACTACTATTATCACCCGCCAAACTGTTTCAGATAACAGTTACGTAACTGATAGTAGCTCCCCATATACAATATTGCATTACCTTTTATCGAAATGGACAGCTGTTCCTGGTAATATACCTAAACATAGTGTTATAGCGGCAACAGAAATATCTGTTGCCGTTATAACACTGTGTTTAAGTTCGTTTGTGTATCCTTCAAAACCTCAAAAAGTAACGCATCGATTGAGCTTAAAATTTGTTACGATATGGTTTCGGATATGGTTTTTGGCGTCATAAACATCCCCGCGACAAGAAGGCGCTATTCGCAATTATATTTCTTTTTATTATTTTCTACCAGATACAGATAAAAATATTATAAACATCCCATCAAGTTTTCCGGTGAAACTTTTATTGGCTCGGTATGAATTGGATTTTGGGATAGACATGATACAAGAGTGTTTTGTTGTGTGTGCGAGACAACCTAGATAGAAATGGTTTAAAAGTCACATGTCTGATCCACGATCAAGTTGTTACGACATATAACTATCGGAGGATCTTGAAGTATAAAACAGCCAACTTCTGTTGTTTCTGTCAACAACCTGGTGAAGCTATCAGGATGTTCATTGCTTGACTGAGTATCTGTCACAGCCAAGCGCCCAGAAGACTCCATCTAGTGCTAGCTGTGAAAAGCTGCTTCATAGAGCATGGCTGTTATGCTAAATATATGCTGGAAGCCGTACTCGAAATTGACCATGCTGCTCCATTAACGTCTGTTCATCATCTCGATGTTGATCTCAAGGAGCCCCTCAGTCTACTTCTTCAGGGTTTCTATCCCCAGCTTGTATTATCGCCATCCGATAATTTTCTCTTTTGACTTTTCTTTATTGCGAAGACTTACTTTTACTTTATTTAGCTTGCCGAAATGATGCCGCCCGTCCTATGGAAAGCAATGGTGACATCTAGCGATTTGAACCACTCCCACAGTTCACTTTCCGAATAGAGGGTAGAGGTAATGGTTATTAGCACTCAGCTCGCGGACTCAGTGTTCTTGAATTTATCCCACGTAATAGGTGGTGAGCCGTATTACCGTGTTGAGATGACAGGCGCAGGTTGTGACTGTCTGCTGTTGAAAATTTTCAAGTCGCCTAAAAGGGCCTTCCACTTGGCTTAACGACTGCCATTTTACTGGGAACCGGGACCTAGGACCAACGGCTTAACGTGGCTTCCAAAGCACAGAAACGCTCAAATGAATGTCACAAAAGTAGTCACATGGACGGTCACCCATCCAAGGTCTGGCCATAGTGAAAGTTGCTTACTGCAATGATCGTTTACAGAACACTGACTCCGCGGGGCCACGAGCACTTCTCATGTTGGCGCTTCGCATGTCTCGATAAACGATAATTTAGTATTTAGGTGAACGATAATAACGTTCTTTACAATCATTGCATCGACACGAGTTCTCTTCCTGGCGACACGCAAAATACAGCACAATAGTAGTTTTCGATACAAGTGTGGGATTACTGTTATTACAACGAGTTACGACAGGCGGATGGTTGACCCGAGCCGAAGGCGAGGGTAGACAGTCGGAACGAGTTTAAATAACAGTCCCACACGTTGTATTGAACAACTATTTTTAATACAGTTGCGAAAAAATTAAGCAATTTTATAAAATAACAAAAACACAATTACCTGAATATCCAAAGTGGCGCCAACCGTAAAAGAATATTATACCTTCCTAAGCAGAGACTATGGCAGTGCACTTCATACAGTCAACTTTTTTTATATTTATAAATTTAATTTGGCCGATACTTATATTAATTTATGCTTAAATTTTAATTAAAATACTTTTAATCTGATATTGAAACAATTTAGTATCTTTTTTTAGGACATATTTGCATGAATCACAGACATTATTTTGACAATTGGGAAAGAAAACGCACGAATGCGGGAAAGGTAAAGAAAAAGCACGAGTGTGTAATAGTCCACATCCCGAACGCTATACGTCCCTGTAATACGCCACTTTTTGAGCAACTGTATTAAAAATTCTTTTTTAATACAGTTGCTCAAAAAGTGGAAAAAGATACTAACTTGTTTAAATATCAGATTAAAAGTAATTTTAATTAAAATTTAAGCATAAATTAATATAAGTATCGGCCAAATTAAATTTATAAATATAAAAAAATTTGGCTGTATGAAGTGCACTGCCCTAGTCTCGGCTTAGGAAGGTATATATTCTTCTACGGTTGGCGCCATTTTGGATATTCAGGTTTATTGTGTTTTTATTATTTTATTAAATTGCTTAATTTTTTCGCAACTGTATTAAAAATAGTTGTTCAATACAACGTGTGGGACTGTTATTTAAACTCGTTCCGACTGTCTACCCTCGCCTTCGGCTCGGGTTAACACCTGTCGTAACTCGTTGTAATAACAGTAATCCCACACTTGTATCGAAAACTACTATTTTGCGTGCGGCACGCAGCACGGATGCGGACGCGGCCCGCGTCTGTGTGCGCGGGCACGCGTGACACTAAAAGGGCCCTTACAGGGCGTAGTGGCAGACGCGTGATAAGGGTCCATATCTGTGAAATATGCATAAAGTAAATATTTTCGTTTCAGTAACAACAGAACAATATTATTTACTTGTGTCGTGAGCCCTTTTACCCGAGTTCGTTACTGCAACAAGTCTCTTAATTTATATGTACATGCAACTTTGTATTTCCTTCATCTGTAAGCAATCACGGTGTTGTTGCAGGCTCATTGTGATGCAATGCAAATTGAACACGGGATGTTGTTTAAAATGACTTTTCATAAAACGAGCTGTTTTTTCAGTATATAGATTAATGTTGTGTCTGCTATTCGAAGGTTAAGATAATCATGATTACATTAACTTTGCTCAAGTTTAAATTATGGAATTGATTTGCAGAAAGATTTATTTATGATTTTTCATGTTTTCTTATTAAAAAATACAGGACAAGTGCGAGTCGGACTCGCCCACCGAGAGTTCTGTACATCCGTCCGACCGTCCCTCCATTTGTCTGCCAAGACTCTTTATCTCGTGAAGGCATGAAGGTATCGAGATGAAATTAATACCATACTAATTGCTTTTCAAAAATAATCTTAATGATCGGGCTGGTTTCATCATACCTAAATCGAATGAATATAAATGCAATTCTATACATTCTTGCCGCGTCTACGCCTACGTCGCCCAAGACGTATATAAGGTGGAAAATTTGGTTGGTTCCGAGTAGGTTTCGGTGACTAAGTGGTTAGGCATCTTGCACGGAATGCGAGAAGATGCAGGTTCGAATCCTACTCGAAACCAATTCTTTTTCCATATTTAAAATTTACGATCAGTTAGCATACTAATTGCTTTTCAAAAATAATCTTAATACCATTATGTTAAATACTATGGTCCCTTAAAGCTGTAACAAATCAGATCTCTAAGTTATAGCGCAGAAAAAAGAAACGGCTATTTATGTCATTAAAAAAGTGTAATTGGACACCTTCAAGGGAATCAAAATTAATAGGATACTTACCGTTAATCTAGAACCATGGAATTTAAAGGGTAACATTCTCTCATACGACAAATATAGGAAAAAAAATCATTTAAAAAACCGTCTTTAAAGTACGTTCGTTCGTCTTTCTGTCCGTCCGCCCGTTCGTCGCACCGTCTGTCTGTCAAGCAAGACCTTTTATCTGGTAAATATATGAGAATGTCTCATATTTACCAGATAAAGGGTCAATGCCCGTTTTCAGGGTTCTAGGTTAACAGGAAGTACCCTTTTGATTTCGATTCCCTTGAGTGTCGAAATACACGTTTTAGACGACATAAACGGCCGTAACTCTTTTCTGCTTTAACTTAGAAGTTTGATTTTTTACAGCTTCGAGGGACCATACCGTATAACGTCATAATATGTTATTAATTTCAAATCGATACCTTTACGCGTTCAAAAAGACGGACGGACGTACAATAAAAGTGATCCTATAAGGGTTCCGTTTTTTTCCTTTGATGGACGGAACCCTAAAAACAGACAAGAGCGAGTCGGATACATACATATAGTCACGCCTTTATCCCTGAAGGAGTAGTCAGAGGCATAGTATACGCCCACATTTCAACTTATACTTTTATGTCCCACGTAATAGGTAGTGAGCCTATTGACGTGTTGGAATGGGCAGGTCGTGAGGACTCGGAGTTGGAGCTGACGTTTTTTTTTTCAAGGCGGCCTCAACTTGTCTTAACGATTGTCATTTTACTGACAACCGGGTTTCATTTCCTTCTCTACGCAATGGATCGTTTTGCGAAAGTGTTCCCTTAGTCGCCTCTTACGTCACCCTCGGAATGAATTAAGGTGGTAGCATTTTGTACTATTTCCCGTTGCCACACGGGGTGCCGTCGCCACACCGTCCAACCATAATCTGTGAACCTAGAAACTTTATAAGGGTTCCGTACTCGAAGGGGTTTATGGGCTTTGACGTTTAAGGACCACTTCTTCTTTAGTCTCTTTCTGGTATTGACACGGGACCCTATTCATGACACTGTGCCGTCCGTCGGTCTGTTTGTCTGTCTGTCGGTCTGTCACGAGGCTGTATCTCAGGAACCGTGATAGCTAGAAAGCTGAAACTTTCACAGATGATGTATTCCTGTTGCCGCTATAACAACAAATACTAAAATCAGAAGAGGATTAAGGGAGGCTCCCACACAACAAACGTGATTTTTTGCCGTCTTTTCATACGGAACCCTCTGTGCGAGAGTTCGACTCGCACTTGGCCGGATTTTTAGGGTAAGCTACCCTTATAATATAGATACCTTACAAAGAAAGGATTTATGGATTTTCATACAAGGTGTATGTGATTTACATACACCCTGAAGGCGGTAAAATAGAGAATTATCGTTTAGCGAACTATGTCATGTATTTGGGCGAAGCTGGGGGGCAGAGCTCTATAAATTTTGATTCCTTTGACAGTTACGAAATGTACGTTTTTCACGGCATTCGGGCTGCAAGGGGCTGTAATCCTGAAGTTGTAATTTTAATTTTAACTACACATCTCCAAGTATTACCTAAACCTAAATAAAGACTGACGTGACACAGTACACACAGACGGACAAAAGAGTGAATAAGGGTCTTTTATTTCTTTTTAGGTGCGGAACTCTAAAGAATCGATTAATGATGTCTAGAAATTGATTTGTTTGAATAAAACATGGAGTCTGCAGTGATATGAAATAACTAGACGAGGAATTATAGAATATTCTAGACGTTATATACATATGGCCTGCGCAAACGGGAGACCGACGCCGACGGACGTCAGGGTATTAAGTATTAATCCTTTAAATAGAACACTTACAAATTGCATCTCATAATTTACTCAATAACTAAAAGACATGTTTGTTCGTGCACAACAGACACATACTAACTTTTGCGTTGCATGATAATACTAATTATATAAGTGGCAGACGTCAAGCCTCAAGTTTAAGGTATGATCGCGTTACTACCCGTTTTAAATAATTAGCAAAGTGTTCCTCTGAATAAATAATGTCTTGCGAACTAAGGCCTTATTCCCAGATCTTCACATTCCCAGATGTCTGCTTTCTCAATTCGAATACTACGCGCCCGACTTGGATGGGTTAGGTTAGAAAGCTAATGCGGGAGCGAAGCGCAGCGGGGCTCCCACATTAGTCTTCGTGGTTATTTTTTTTTATAACCATTAACACCAATAACAATATCGATGGTGAGACTACGAAACTATGTAGGTAATGTGAAGATCTGGAAATGTGAAAAATTGGGAAAGTGAAGATCTGGGAATAATCGGAACTAAGGTCAGCAAAATGTTTCAGTTTACAGACTATTGTCAAGCAGGCGAACAGTGCCGCGGGCAAATCTTGATCGTAATAGTTTTTTTTTTTTTTCATTTTACGACTAAGCACTCGTAGCTCCTTTAACTCGGTATTCACTAAACGATCAGAGCGTTAGGCAGGTTTCGCTATGACTGGACCTGAGATGGGTGACCAATTTGTGCGTGTTATGCCGTTGGTCTCGGTTGGCAGAAACAAGGAAGTTGTTAAGCTGAGTTGAAGATCTTATGGGAGGCTTGGAAATTACAACCGCGGGTAGCCAGCCCCTTTCAACGCATCAACAGGCTCACTACCACCCAACGGGATAAAAAAATGCTAATGGTGAAATGTGGGAATATA
Source organism: Miltochrista miniata (assembly GCA_933228765.1). Classification (NCBI taxonomy): domain Eukaryota; kingdom Metazoa; phylum Arthropoda; class Insecta; order Lepidoptera; family Erebidae; genus Miltochrista; species Miltochrista miniata. Next base: position 32,084,608 of record OW121747.1, on the reverse strand, counting down.
GTATACCTCTGCCTACCCCTTTTCTATTAAATAGCACATAAAACCTTCTGGCGACGCTAATTAAGTACATGGTAAAATAGCAACATTAAGCAAAAGTTTTGACTTGCTGTTGCAACCCGGGCATATTATTTATTTTAGAAACATTGTGTCCTTGCTGAAAAACCATATATGTAACAGGTGTATAAAATCATTGGGTCTGTTCATTTTTATTTATAGGCAAGTAGTAGTAGGTATACAAGTAGTGGTCAGAGTGCTTGAGCGACACAAGCAGGCGCTTACACATGCACGACAGACGTTCGTTACTTTGTGGATAAGATACAGGCAAGTCGTTTTGTTGGCTTTGCGCAACTTTTACGGCGTTATTGAAGCTAAGTGAGGAACAAGTGCCTGGTTATACTTCTGCCGAGTCTCGCATAAGGACGGGCCGCCCCGAACATTGCTGATAACAATGCTTTACCATTGGATTTTGAAAACAAAGAGAAGTGAAAAACGCAGAAAAGGTGTGAGAATTTCGGAAGCAGCAGAAGCAACAACAATAATTTGGTTGATCGAATTTTCCTGTCAAATAAATGCATACACCGACTGCGGTTACACAGGTATGGATTTATTATAATGTAAACTGCTCTATTATTTTTCCTGCCCATTTCAACACGGCAAGAGACTCACCAACTATTACGTGGAACATAAAACTATAAGGTGAAATGTGGGCGTATACTTTGCCTCTGCTTGCCCTTTCGGAGATAAAGGCATGACTATATGTATAAGTATCTATGTTTTGAGCGTGTGTGTATGCTTCAAAAACTCAAAATGTACTGAATCGCTTGAGCTCAAAATTTTACACGATATACAACAGGTTTCAGAGATGGTTTTAGGCTACTTTTTGCATCGATATCATACCAGCGCAGCGGCACGAATAATACAGCACTCAAGAGATTTTACCTATTTCTATGTTTTTCTCTGATTTAGAGGTTAGGTTATGTTTTGTTATTTTTGATATTAGACTATTAGCGCGTAAGGGAAAAGTTATCCGAATGAATATATCGAAGCGCGCGCACGATGTTTTAAAATCGGAACATTGGACACGAAATAGATTTTTTTCATACAATTTTATCATTGTCAAGTGGAATTGGATTTTATGAAATATTAATAATTTTGGTTACGGCTCATAATTAGACTTTTTTAAACGTACCCTGTAGTAATCCTTTAGTTTGCTATTGGTACATGTAAATCAGTTCTGTATTTTTAGGGTTTCGTATCCGGGTTACAAATCAAGAAGGAAAACGGAACGCTTATAGGATCGCCTTCTTGTCCGTCCGTCCGTCTGTCAGTCAAGATAATTAAGCTTTATTTAGCTGTGAAAAAATTAAATAACGTAAAAAGAAATAAACCATTATAACACTGATAACGTATACATCTTCATTTGTTTTAGTAATCCATTTGCTAGTAGTGCCACGGGAAATATTATTTCCCGTGGCACTACTATACTGGGTAGGCACTGGCAAATGGTAGTGTCAACGTAAATGTACAATTACCCGTAGCAGTACCAGTAGTGCCACGGGAAAGTAAAATTTCCCATGACACTACTGGTAGTGCCAAGCGCTAGTGCCACGGGCAACAAAGGCATATTTCGACACTCTCAAAGGAATCAATATTTATTATAGGGAGTTTCCGTTGACTACGACGTACTAAACTACGTAGCAAGTAATGACGTTTTATACCCTAGTTTATCGAAAATATAGTCTGTATTAAAAGTACGTAATCAAAAGTTTCAGACTAGATTTCTGAACTATAAATAATTTTGTACATACCTACGAATATTTACAGAAACTTGGGTTGGCGAGTGCGACTCGGTATTGTCCGGTTTTATTTGTTCATTGCGCTTTAATATGCGGCAGAAACGAGGATTACATAGATACGTTTTATAATATGAAGGGATTAGCAGGATCTGCTATTTCAATCACATCAGTCGATCTCAGCCCACTTATGGACACAATCCTTTTCTGATTATCGTATCCAGTTCCTACCGGTGAACATGCATCTGGCTGTCACAGCCAAGACTCTAGAGCTCGTCTACTAGATCAGCCACCGGTTCCAACCATATGGATTAATTAAGTTAACGTGCTTTCTCTGTGAACGTTAGTTATTTTGCGTATAACAAACTAATTTCAGAGCTTGTCACTCAAAGACACTCATAAACGCAGCACGACTTGGGAATCCGAATAGTCCTAGAGAAAGTTATACCTGGTAGCATACCCACAAATGAACTTGCGAATGGAAAACTCGACGTAATTAGCTGGGTGCCCCCGCTGGACAGCTTTGCCCAAGATAGATATACGTTTGAATAACTTCAAGCATATATCCTACGACGCATATTTGTAACGTGGAATGTCCTTTGTTATGTAGAGAAGAGATGTCGGGGCGCCTCAGGTACTGAGTTTCCGCTTCTACAACGACAAACCGAGATCCGATACACTCACGGTTTACATTTCCTCCCCGTCTCGGTTCGAGCCTAGCGCTTTAAAGAAGATTTCCAGCGCATCAGAAGATTACTTAAAACAAGCTAAAGGTGTCATATAAACATCGTCGCCATACAATACAGCATCCAGACTTTTAAAGTACTTCTTTTACCTAGACTGGAGACTTTCGCGGTAGTCAGGCTTATTTTATATTTGCTTATCTTTACTTAAACCTATTCCGGACACGTGAATTCAACTCGTGAAATTATACCTATAATTCGCCATTCGTATCAGTATGTGAACTATTTGAACTTTCTTAGAGAATTATCTTCTACACAGTATAGCTAGTACTCGTGGTCAAAACATGCTCAAAGCGACTAGACGCAAATTTAAAGAAAGTGCGCATGGTGACATCACTCCGCGTAACTACCAAACGATTGAGTCATTGGACTTACACGCTATCTACACTATACACGCTTATCTCACAATCACAGGCTAAATTACCACAGGTCAATTTAAAAAGTAACTGACAGGCACAGTTTATATTTCACTTTCATCTTAGTTGTTTTGTTGTTACACTTTTAGTATCGAATTGAGAAGTAGAAGCACCACTCTCATTTATTTGACAAAATCCTACCCCGAAGCGAGGTACCTATTCAAATAACATTTTCTATGCCGTACAGGGAAAACTCTTCTGACAGCAACTCTATCAGTCCACGAGATTCCCTTCTCTTTACACTCACAGGGGTCTTGAAGCAGAACGTTAAAAGGCGTATCTTAGGATTGTCCAAAGTCTGATCAGGACAATAAACCTTGAATCTTAGAAATTCTTCATAAGACGAATTAAAAATTAAGAATGAGCACAGTACGGTAACAGTAGACGACTTAAAAATTAAGTAGAAGACGGAAGACTGAGAATCAAATGCGCGTGTTTAAGAGGCGGAAAGCGGAGTTTAAGATGTGGGTGTTTAAACTTACAGTGATCTCCAAACGCCTTAGTAGTAAACCAGTCGTGAAGTTTGGCAATGTTGGGATGGTCGATTTGCTTCCACATCTCCAGCCGTTTTGTGACGCCGGTCGAGTACGAGTGCAGTCTTCTGAGGGCATAGTGTTCGCCGCTCTGGCGGTGTGTGCCACGGTACGAAGTGGCGATGGAGTGTGGCGTGATGTTCTCCAAAGGCGTCATTTCGGTATACATTTCCACATTTTCGGGAAGATCTGTGGAACGTTACAAGTTAATGTTCATTTTGAACTGTGAATTGAAATTTTAATTCTTATTTAGAGATATTCTTTACAGTTTGTACTATTCCCTTTGTGTCAGTAGTACCATTGACTAGTACCACTGATGGTACAAGTGACTCAATGTTGCATCATTAGTACCATTAATGGTACTAGTGATACTAATTTAGGATCAGTAGTACCATCATGAAGATCTGGGGTATCCTTCCGAGGGCTTACCAGAGGCTCCCAATCGTAGGCTGTTAGGTAGAAAACGTATGGTTTTTAGTCGGTAGGAGTCCTGCATAACATCCCTGCAGGATTTTCCACGCGGTAAAAAACCATCATGAATATTGTTGTATCGGTAGTATCATCGTTGGTACTAAATAACGATACAAAACTATACCTGTAAACTCGAGAAACTACAACTCCGTAATTCTCGAATTAGCTCTCCCTGAACCCTCAATAGTCTTTGAATGGATGCAGAAGTAGATCCTAGAGCAATTCGGAAACACGTTGTGTTGGTAAGCAAAGTATATCTGCATATTAGAAAATCGGATTCGAACTTAGTCTGGATGTTTTTTTACTTGTGGAAAATCCGCCACGGATGCTATGCTGGATTCTTACCGACTAAAAGCCAACACATTCCCTACCTACTGCCTACTGTTGGGGCCCGGGGAAGCCCTCGGAGTATGTCTGGATGATTGCCTTCACTCTTTCACGTTCGGACAAAGGGATCTGGCTAAAATTTAGTACAGAGATATATTTTAGTGTGGAATAACACATAGGTTAGGTACATTTATACCCACTCGGTTAGAGAATTCAAAACACTCTGCAGATGATTATTTGGTACTTTCAACCTTTTCTATGTAGGTATGTATTATTTATTTATTATATACTTTATTGTACGCCAAGATAGTATTACAATTTACAAACTTGATATAAAATAGCAATACAATGGGCGGTATTATCGCTAAAAGCAATTTCTGCCAGGCAACCTTTGGATGGAAATATGATGGTAGGAATATGTACTTATTACTCTCTAGGTAACTTTATCTACACCAATATTAGTGAATTATAAAGAGCAAAAAAAAATTTGTGTGTGTCTGTATATTGGTAATAAATAAACTCAAGAACTACTGTGTCTATTTCAAAAATTCTTTCACCATTTGAAAGCTACATTCACCCCGAGTAACATAGACTATATTTTATTCCCATATTCCCACGGGAACGGCAGCTACGATGGTGAAACCGCGTGACGTCCGCTAGTCAGTTACAAAGAACCCATAGTACAAGTTTATAATAGTTTTATCTGGTCTACTTTTAGTATAACACAGAAAGTAGATCAGAATTTGCTTTGTGTTATAGTTAATTTATGAACAATGTCCCTGCTTCTCTGATTGATGGTTGTGATGTGACCATATTTATTATTTATTAGTAAAATTTTCATTACCTATTATCATACCTGGATACTGGCGGTGATCAGGCTGCAAGAACACCTCCTCATTTCGCTGGTAGATCTCCGAGCGAATCGTTTCGGGCATGTAGAAGGACGCAGCAAGACCTTTGCACAATAGAAACCATATTATTGATTCCTTTCTAAAGAAAATATAGATTGGCTATCACATACAATAATGGAAATATGATCTATCGCAAGTTCGCATAGCTTGGTAAATTCGTGTAAGAATACAGTATTATTCTTATTATTAATAGAATACCTATCTAATGTTATTAACGTAACAATGGAAATAAAAGGAGATTAGTTCCACAAAATGATAAGGTACAGAACGCAATCTCATCTATGTACTTTTATTTCATACCTACCCTCGGCTACGCACACTCGCGCACAAACCAGTATCGAATATACTTTGAAATTCCTTTGACTATGTGTGCGTAGGTGCGATCGGACTTGGTATGTTGATTTCCTTATGTACTTATTATTCTGTGTTAGTACTTTATCTTCGAACAAACGCACCGAGTGCGGTTTGCTTGTATGCGTGTGCAGTGCCTACAAGCGGGGCACGCACAGTTTGACCAAATTTTAAAGAAACAAGAGATATTCATATTAACGTAACAGCTATATGAAGCAATATGTTAGTTGCATAAACGTAGTAAGTTACAGCAATGCTGGATTACCTTATTGTCTAGGTTTTGTTCACACATAGCTATAGAGAGCATATAGATAAGTTTTTTTATGTTACATTTATGCATAGTCTCATGTTTACCTTCGCTTGACAAAACATCCTTTATGAATCGCAAATCACATTGACAAAAAACAAATCTCGCCTGGGCAATTATGTAAATAAGCATTGCATTGACGTAGGTTCCATATGAAATTGTAAATAAAATACAAATATATTTAGGAATAACTCTTTATCGACATCAGGAGACTTTTCTGAATGTATTTAAAACTGTTTTTCGAGTGTTTTAGCTTCAAAACTGCATAAAACCTTCGGCCCTAACATCGATCGTACTATACGTAGCAGCAATCTATTATGAATGCCTGCCGAGTGCATGCCTGAATGCTAACATGCTGACGGCGTTATCGTTCCCAAAATATTTTATATATGGTTTAACGTTTTATATCTGGGTCAAATAATGATGGAGAGCAATAGCTGGGTTAAAAATGTACAGGTGGAGGTTGTGGATATCAGTTGTCGAAATTTTAAGCCCGCCAATTATGTCTTAACTCCAACTTGACTTAAAAACTGCCATGTTATTAGCAACCAGGACCAACGGCTTCTCGTGCCGTATATAGTAATGCCACGAGGCGGTCAGCCGTCTGATGGCCAGCTATTGAGAAGATGCCTAAAGAAGTTATCGTTTACAGAAAACGGAGTTAACGGGGTTATAGTGCACGGCATCTAACTTGGCAAGGGTTTGGAGTGAGTGGAGCATTTTTCGTGCCTCTGCGCTAACTTACAACACGGCGGAACTGCGCACCTGGCTTTCCCTCGCGCTTTCCCGCACCTGACCCCGGTATCACCTATTTAGTACCTATAACCCACACGCGATTGAATGGTATGGTATTTGACAAGATTCCGCACATTCTCGTTGCGCGCGGATTATCCCGTACAGTTGACATGACGTCACGAGCCAGGTTCGCAGATATTTCCGCCGTGTTGTACCCCCACTACTCCAAAATCTTGCCACCTTAGATGCCGTGCACTTTACATGCCCTTCCCATGCTTATGTATCGATTCGGTATCAAAAGATATGTAAATATATCGTAACCTATCTAATCGCAATGCAATGTAAACATAAACAGTTTAAAATTTGCGAGTTAATATTTGATAATTGTACATCTTCTTGCACTGTATTTGTGTACCATAATTTTATTTACTTGGCGTACAATAAAGTGTAAATAAATAAATAAATAAATAAGCAAAGTGATGTCATATCTTGTCTATCACTAGTTCCGTTTAAAAGTTCCTCGTTGCGGTACTAGTTATATTTGACCTATTACCTAGTAAAATACACGTATCGTATACAGCCTACTGACGTCCCCTGCTGGGCACAGGTCTGCTCCAGACCTCAGTTCTTAGCTTACGCTTGGTGTGAATACCTTCGGCTTGCTATTAGATGTGGGAGCAAAGATAGGATTTAGATTCTCTCCGCTTAGAATTTTGAACCTTTGTTATTGCAATTATTACTGCCCATAAACTGAGTATAAAAATAATTACATCACTTTTTTCCGTTTGTTCCGTGTTAACATAAACAACGGATTGTTATTGAATATGTGATGATAAGCATTTGATAGAGCAAATTCTAGATAATTACATACACAATCATATACGTATTGCTAATATACGTAACCACATGTTTTGCATAGTATTGTAGTTACGCTAGAATAATACGACCCGGAAATATTTCTTTACTTGCTGTTAAAGACCAGACACTATGGTTTTTTCAGGGTCAGCAGCACGAGCACTTCCGCTTTTACGCCCGTAGACAACCGTGACCATTTATTTACCATCAGGCGGGCCGTATATTTACTTGTCTAATATCTTTGTGCTATACAAAAATTCGACAATCTATACTAATATTATAAAGAGAAAAGATTTGTTTTTTTGTTTGTTTGTTTGTTTGTTTGTTTGTTTGTAACGAATAGGCTCCGGAACTACTGGACCGATTTGAAAAATTCTTTCACTGTTGGAAAGCTAAACTCTTTGCGGGTAACATAGGCTATATTTTATTCCCGTATTCCCACGGGAACGGGAACTACGCGGGTGAAACCGCGTGACGTCCGCTAGTTATTGATAAAGCTCTGTCTTTTTCTCATTCCATAAAAAAATATCAGTTGTATCCAAAATACAGATTGGAGACTAGACGTTTCGTTCGGTGCTAAGATAAACTGTGATTTTGATTAATTTCGGTACCGTTCGAAACGAAGGTCTATTTGCACCTCAACCTATCTTCAGGGATACCAACTTACCAACTAGCAAGTGAGGTTACATTTGACACAGGAGGTATTGGTGGTGCTCTGTACTCGATGCTTAATTGCTCTGTTTAAAAAATCAAACCGGTCGTCACCATGCTGACAGATTCTTGCTAACAGAAAACAGCCGTCTAGCATACATTCACATCCTATTCAGTCAGCAAGTGGTTCACACATAGATACGCTGACACGCGCCTGAATTTTTTACAGCGATATTCGTCCACCTTTTTTATCGATCGCCATTGACTATCATGAATGCATAAAATAACTATACTAATATTATAAAGAGAAAAGATTTGTTTTTTTGTTTGTTTGTTTGTTTGTTTGTTTGTTTGTTTGTAACGAATAGGCTCCGGAACTACTGGACCGATTTGAAAAATTCTTTCACTGTTGGAAAGCTAAACTCTTTGCGGGTAACATAGGCTATATTTTATTCCCGTATTCCCACGGGAACGGGAACTACGCGGGTGAAACCGCGTGACGTCCGCTAGTTATTGATAAAGCTCTGTCTTTTTCTCATTCCATAAAAAAATATCAGTTGTATCCAAAATACAGATTGGAGACTAGACGTTTCGTTCGGTGCTAAGATAAACTGTGATTTTGATTAATTTCGGTACCGTTCGAAACGAAGGTCTATTTGCACCTCAACCTATCTTCAGGGATACCAACTTACCAACTAGCAAGTGAGGTTACATTTGACACAGGAGGTATTGGTGGTGCTCTGTACTCGATGCTTAATTGCTCTGTTTAAAAAATCAAACCGGTCGTCACCATGCTGACAGATTCTTGCTAACAGAAAACAGCCGTCTAGCATACATTCACATACTATTCAGTCAGCAAGTGGTTCACACATAGATACGCTGACACGCGCCTGAATTTTTTACAGCGATATTCGTCCACCTTTTTTATCGATCGCCATTGACTATCATGAATGCATAAAATAAAAACCAATAGACATTGACGCACAACCTAAATCTAGAATTCAAATTCGCTGCATGTTGCAAACCATGTCCTATCACAATTTCAAACGAATTGAGCTTGGTTAATGTATGATAATAGTATGGGCAAATCCGTCGCGACCGCTAGAATCAATTCAACAATGACATTGAAATTGACCGCATTATAAGAATAGGTCACATTCGCTTATAGATTCTATTTGTGTTTACTAGTTTTTTGTTGCGAGAACAAGAAGTTGTAACAGTGCCATGTGCCAACTCACAGGCGAGTCTGGCAACTCATGTAAGTGTTTTGTATTCTGTATTGTCCAGAAGGGTAGACAGAATGTATCTAAACATAGGCAGCTTATTGGTCAAGTTGCAACGCGACCGTTAGAAATACCAACTCATAGATTGTAATAGCACAGTTTAACTTAACGGCAAAAACCTTTATTTTTAGTTTAGTTTTAGATAGTATTTACTTTTGTAGGTGCACACGTTACAATCTGATATTCAACACGGAAACCCATGCCTAGGCAACTACATAATATCTGCTAAAAGATTGGTACCCAACACTGTGAAGGCCCCTCTTTATACCTATACTCTATAATAATCCTTTCAAAAGTTTTGTTTCATTATCTGTTTCCATTTTCAACACAACTCCTACCAATTCTTACTTCTGCAGTACAAATTTAGTTTTATAAAGTAGTGATCCTTCATAATAATAATTCTAATAATGCCAGTTATAACCAGTCTTTGAATATTCTAACATTTCAATTTACGTAACAGGACCAGTTCAATTGAATGACCTATCATTATAGATACATTATTCAATGAATCGTATCCTGTTATTGTCAGTCGGTGTCCTGTATTTGTATTAAAGCGAAAAGCAGATGTACAGCGACAAATTCGCGTGAGCCTGTTATACTAATCACTATGTACAAAAAACAAAATGAAAGATAAAGTTCATACATGTGTGCAGTTTATCTGTTTTAATTTGGTAATAATTAAAAGTATTTAGGTACAATCGCAGACAAAATTATCAATCATTTTATTAGACAAAAGTTTCACCTCATACAGCTATTACATTAGATATGGTATAAAAAATTTGCATTAGTAACAGTAATAAAATCTGCATTTATACTAAGTTGGCTAACAGATCAAGTTTTTATGTAACTGACAATGCTCCTTGGTATTAAATACTTTTCTAGTTTCGTAGTTTCACTTTTACTACTAATTATACCTTACCTGTTTTTTCATTCATTTTCAACAATTCAATCTGTAATGACCAAACTTTGTTAACAACTAATGGTGACTTACATAGTTATAATTGCAGATTTCAGAAACAAATTGATAGTTGACCTATTAACTGCCGCTTATTAAAACGATCATTGAGGAAAAATCATTTACCTGATTTGGAAGTCAAATGTGCCATGTGAGTAGGTGTCCCAGAATATATCTGAGAAGCATATGGGGACACTGCACCAGCACCAACCGGCCCGCTCATGCATGCCTCTGCGCCCACTGAAGAGAATAGAACTTTTAATTAGTCAAATGGTTTTAAAAGGCAAATCTATACATATAATAAAATGATAGAAAAGTCAAAACTGTACATTGGAAATATTTAATAAAAATACTCGCTGGGAGTTCAACATAACATACCGAAGCCGAAAATATAGTTAGAAAAATTTTTGTCTGTTTGCTTTGCTTTGTCTGGAAGGATCTTGAAAAGTACTCAATAGATTTGATTCAAATTTTGCACAAATATTAACTAGGGGTTGGGTCTTCAAATAGACTATATATTATCACGCTACATATCCTAGGGGCTAAGCAGAGAGCAGACAAATTGGCATTGTAACACAATTTTCACGCGTAAGAAGTCACGAAGTTCAATAAACGAAAATCTTACTAATATTATAAATGCGAAAGTTTGTGAATTTTTGTTACTCTTTCACACTCTAATTTAACGGATCTTGTTGAAATTCGGTTATAGTCTAGTATAACACATAACTTTTTATCCCGGGAATAAGTTCCCATGGGAAGCGGAAACGGAATCCATTTTTATCGAGTGCAAAGCTGCGGACGTCACCTAGTCAGACCTAGTGCATAATACTTTTAAGGAGGCAGTAAAATACCATAACAGAATTGCATAAAAAGGAAACTGACAATCCAAATGCAAAGGACATTCATTATAATTGTAAGTAACTTTTAAACTCCTGAACTGGTTTGGATTAACATTTCCCTGAAGGAGCTTGAGATGACATTTTTTAAAGTGGTTAAACAACTTTCTCTCACTTTAAATCTCAGGGTATGCTATGTATATGAGTCCAGTATGTATGAGAAAGTACTCTCAAAATATTTTACAATCATCATCATATCAGCCGATTTAACGCCCACTTCTGGGTTTAGGGATGCCCCAAAATATTTTTTTAATATGTTGTTCATCAAAGCATCAGCTAAAAGCTTTAAAATAACAGAAAACTACATTCTATTCTACAAGAGAGGTGTTACCAGCAAATAATGACTGAATATAAAAAAATAAGGACACCAATATGTTGACTGCCTCTGTGGCGCAGTCAGTAGAGTAACCGCCTGCCGCGCTGGAGGTCCCGGGTTCAATTCCTGGGTTGGTCCAAATATTTGTGTGATCCACAAATGTTTGTTTGTATTTAGAAATACATAAGTATGTCTATCAGTCGTCTAGATCCCATAGCACAAGCTTATATTAGCTTAATTTGGGCTAGATAATGTTGTGTGAGATTATCCACAAATATTTATTTATTTATTTTATAATTAAGTGAAACTACTCAGTTAGCAACAGGCAATATAATTATGTATATTAAGTAATAATGGCACAAAATTTGCCTTACTGAATAAACTCCAGATTTAAATAAGAATGGCTCAATAACTATCTATTTGTGTAGTCTGGCAATTTAAACTCAAATGACAGACTTGTGTTAGATCTCTTTGAGGATAATAACATAATTGTATACCTACAGCATTATTCATATAAAAGGAATAAGAAATTTGGAACTTACCCATTGACGCGGAAGAGTTCATTGCCCCTGTGGTATTCATGCTGTCTGAATTTGTGGAATAGAAATATGTTGTACCACCGACATTCTCCTGTAACAAAAACCAAAAGATATTATGTGATAACCCAGAAAGAGTTGTACCACAATAAGAAATATGTTTGACTCATTCATTTAATGACTTTCAAGGCACACCAACACCTCAACCCTGTCTAATATACTCCTAAAGGTCAGGAATAAAGGTCCCTTTGAGATAGTAAATCATCAACAATTCATGTTCCTACGATAGATATGATAACGGGCAGAAAACGAATTATACACCCAGATAAAGGGTATCATTTAAAATTTATACCTATAGGAGATACTGGCTGGATAACTTGATTGAAAAGTTAGGAAAGAAGTTCTCCCACCAGCAGGTGCCTAGCAGTCCCAATTGCTTCGCCGCAAAAGTAATTTATACACACAGTTGAGGGTATCATTTAAAATTTATACCTATAGAAGATACTAGCTGGATAACCTGACTAAAAAGTTAGGAAAGAAGTTCTCCCACTAGCAGGTGCCTAGAAGTCCCAATTGCATCGCCGCAAAAGTAATTTATACACACAGTTGAGGGTATCATTTAAAATTTATACCTAGAGAAGATACTGGCTGGATAACCTGACTGAAAAGTTAGGAAAGAAGTTCTCCCACCAGCAGGTGCCTAGCAGTCCCAATTGCTTCGCCGCATAAAGTGTGAGACATGAAATGCACACAATGCTGCATCAACAACAGTGTGACTGGTGTTGATGCAGCATTGTGAGCATTTCATAGTTCTTTTCTAACTTTTCAATCAGGTTATCCATCCAGTATCTCCTATTTGGTATACATTTCCACTTATTTTGATTCCTCAAGTTCTTCATAGCAAACCATAAAAAAAGCTTTACCTATTTAGTTAAAATTAGTAATTTTCAATCAATGCCAGAAGTAATACCTGGTGAACTTGTGATGTATTGGCAATGCTGGACATTGTTGATGGCGATGAGCTCTCAGGGGACTCTGGCAGGATATTTGGTTGACTATAGTAGTTCATAGGAACAAACTCAGTTATCAGCACCTTAAACAAAGCATTATTATATTATTTGCAAGTGTCCAGTGAGGAGCAAAGACAAGTACATACACAAGCTTCATTACCTTTTTGATAGCTGTTGGTGAGGACTCCAAGCTCAGTTTGCCCAGTGCTTGGTTCAGGGATCGTGTAGGTGTGGAAGTAGTTCGATTCTGGAACAGCACAAGTGTCACTCGAAAAATTTAACTAAATCCATACAACGAAATTTGCTTTGTCTACATACCATGTACGTCGCCAATTTTGATTCCTGGGGCAGCCCATTTGGCGGCGAATATTGTAAATACATAGAAGGATCCATGGTTTCCAGTTCCCGGTGTAGCCAACTCATTGTGAAGAGAGTCGTCAGTAATAAATACGAAAATTATATATTTTAAAACTGTTAGACTTTATGTGGTGATTACGAGATATGAATTTCGCTCTTCGGGGTGATCATCAACAACCCATCTTCTTCAGCTGTCACTTTAATCTTACCGTACATCACGACGGCTGACTGGCAGTCTAGACATTGTTGCTTTCTTTTGTATGCACTTGAATAACTATATACCACCCGTGACAGAAGATCACGCTATACACAAATAAGTGAATATTAAGCTCATTGTCTCGAGTATTGTGTGTAAAACAAACGTTTGCGGACCGCCCAATTCATATGTATTTCGTTCTACAGACTTTCACCGAGTTAAAACATTAATTTGTTAAACAAAAAACCAGAAGACATGGACACGAAGACAAATACACAGTAATATCTACAGGTTTTAATAAACGTGTATAGATCCATATGGAAGAAAGAGACAAAACATGATAAACCAATGTTGCCATTAAACATTTTTATTTAGAGGAGAAAGAAAGTCTCTAGAATATGCTACCTAACCAACCCAAGAGCCCGTCCGCGTCGTCCGTCCGCACAGCGATTATTTTCTACACATTTTTTTTGCAAAATTCTGTGAGACAATAAGACTATCCATACGGGCCATAAAAATTTCACACGAAAATAATATTGGATCGCGGAAAAACATCGCGGGATTGAAATCCTCGCGGTGAAAAAACGCTATGCGGACAGTGCCTTTGGTTTGCCTCACGTAGCGGTTTCTGGATTCAGTTTCCATAACAGAAGTTCAGATACGGAAACTGAAATTACAGGCGCAAGCGTCCGTTTTCCGTCTGTTTAGGCTTTTTCAATTCTAAAATAATAAGAACGTGTACGTTATATTGGACATTTTAGATTTAGCCACTTGATTTACACCACAGCACTGTGGTTTATGATATCAAAATAACTAGTTGAGAGTTTTCTGACTTGTGTGCGAATATGATGGTATTACTTGCCAAATTTCATTGTTCTTGCTCAACTATTAATTTCCATTGCCGATTGAGTGATACTTATGTTTTGCTGCGTTAACCTAGAAGGTTTTCTATTACTTCACAGCTTAAAGGTCGCAGCTTTTTAGACCGGACCCACACTGTCTCACCTCGTGCCGTTAGTATCTTTATATGAACTTACGAGATGATTATTATGGGTTCACCCGCGTGGAATATAGTTTCCGTTCCCGCTTCCTAGGTATAGGAATATATTCCCGGGATGAAAAGAAGCCTATGTCCTATTTCCTAAGAACATCTTTACAAACTTTTATATTATTAATGGCATTTGGGCACACTACATCAGTTGCGTACCGTTAACTGATCACCTCACGTGCAAGCTATCCACGCGCAGGTGGCGATTTGACTGTAGATCGAAGAAAACAGTTTTTTTTACCATTAAGGCGACAGACAAGCCTTACGACCCCACCTGATGGATTGTGGTCACCGTACCCTATGAATGTTTGCAACACCGGAGGTGCTACACTTGCGCTACCGACACTTCTAAGAACCCCATAATGTAGATTGTAGGCATTTGGTAAAACCGAAGCGCGGGGAGAGATCATTCCACAATCGAAGAGTGCGCAGGAGATAGCCCCTCCTATCTGATCTTACTGTACTCGAACACCTTTCTTGCGCGTAGTACTAGCAGTGGTACTACTGGCAGTACACTACTGGTCCCAGTAGTACCACTGGTAATTCAATTTTACCCGTGGTACTACTGGGACCACTTGGTAGTAAGTACCACGGGTAATTTTTTTACTCGTGGACTCGTGGTACTACCAATTGTACCACTCGTAGTACCACGCGCAAGAAAGGCTCGAACACCCTTTCTGAGGCGAGCCGAGCGGTGCTATATAACAACGTAGCTGTGGGCATCATATCAAAGAATGTCTGAATATATTATAGTTTTAAAATCGATACCTTCATGTGTTCGTGAAATTAATTTCTTAACAGACCGGTGGACGGATGAACAACTGTGTTCTATATGTGTAGATGAAAAAAGCTCTTTTCTAATTGAACCTAAAAAAGTTTTTCGAGAAGCCTGTGCTATTTTCTATTTAGATAAAGATTCTAGACAGATTTCTATTTAGATAGACATTACAATACAATTGTGGTTATTATTAGGCGAAGAACTCGATTTGACTATGAATGAATAGAATATATTATTAAAATTTTATTATAATCTGGTCAACAAAGCTAGATTTAATAGTGTTATTCTGTTTAATATATTTATCGTTGCATGCTGACATACCTAATGGATTCAGAATTATTATGGTCTAGAAAAGTTATTATTATTGTACCTAATGGATTCAGAATTATTATGGTCTAGAAAAGTTATTATTATTGTGGACAGAAAGTTTCTTAGAAGGCTTTTGCAGGGCAGCTTCTCTGGTGCTGCAAACGACATAATAACCTACAAGCGTCCTACACACTACTCGCGAAGTTGAACGAAGTTGGACGAATACGATAGGTAGTGTGAGGCGTTTTGACTTATGGGCCAGCGACACGGTCGAACTTCAATTGTCATGCCTCGTCAATATCAAGTGTACATACACGTCGATGCATACACACTGAAGCAGAAAGAAATCACGCACACTGAAGCAACTTCCATTCATATTAATCAGGCATGCATGTCATGCCCAGTTTGAAAGTGTCGGGAGCCCATTACTTCGTCAAAATTTTACTTTGCCTTGGATGACATTGCCGAGGAACTTCGTTCAACTTCGCGAGTAGTGTTAAGGAAGCTTACAATAAGGATAAAAAGCATGATTATTTGATTATATTTAAGAAAATTAATAATCATTAAAGTTAAAATTAGTTCTTATTTAAAATTAAATTGCTGTGAACTGTTCGAGGAAGGAAGAGAGAGAGAGATGAAGGAGGTGCGGATCCTAGAAAGTGCGGATGTGAAAAATGGTGGCAAAGAGGCGAAGGGACAGGGTCACTGACTACTAATACCAGTAGGTATAAGTAGTCAATGGACAGGGTACTTTCACTTCCAAGGAAGCGGAACTTTCACTTCCAAGGAAGTGAAAGAACCCTGTCCCTTCGACGTCCCTTCCGTCTACTCCCACCTGTCCTGTTGACTAGTTCTGCTGGCAGAACTACTGGTAATTTTTTCCCATTAGTTCTGTGACTTATAAAACTATGCTTTACACCTGACTTTCGTAAACTGTTTCCATCAACTGTTCTGTTGAGTAGTTCTGTTGGCAGAACTACTGGTAATATTTGTTCCCATTAGTTCTGTGACTCATAAGACTATGCTTTTACACATGACTTGTCTTTCAACTATTCCCACTAGTTCTGTTACTTAGTATTACTTTAGATGGAAAGTTTATTATTGGGGACGTAATTACACTAACGCAGTAAGTTTCTGTGCTTTGTAAGGCATGTTAAGACGTTGGTCCCGGTTGCAAGTAAAATGGCATTTTTAAGCCAAGTTGAAGGCCTTTGCCTTTAAGTTAGGCGACTTGAAATATTTCAACCTGTCCTGCCACTTCAACATGGCAATACGCGTTGAATCACCACCCATTACGTGGGACAATATCTAAAGGTGAAATGTGGGCATAAATTTGTCTCTGCCTACCCCTTAGAGCTCTGGGGAGCCCCTCATCTGTCTCCCCCGAATTTGCAGGGCGCCTCTAGCCAGGTCGACGTGAATAATCATTTTGATTCTTTCGACCTGGCTATAGAGTAAAGATGAACACCGCTGGGTTAAGTGGGCAGGACGGTTTCTTTCCGGGGCCAGTGGCCCCACACACCGTCACAGCTACCCCCGTGGCTGGGATGACGGGACGTAAACGCATTCCCCGCGTCGACAAAAATAAAAACTGTGGACTGAACTAATGGGACATAAAATACCATTAGTTCTGCTAACCGAACTACTCAGCCACAGTATATACTATATATATATATATTTAACCAGTATTGTAACTCCCTACAAACGGACGAAGCGCAAACTATACCTACGAGTCTCGTTTTCGGCAGGCCTTCAGCACGCAAGCAGGCGTCCGCAGTCGCGATTGTGCCGAGTAGACGAATGGACGGAGTGTCATTTTTTAGATAGTAACCACGCGTGTTTTATTTACTAAAAATATTTAATATGCCAACTAGAGTCTATTGTGCTTGTTTTGGTTGCATGAATTCGTCAATAACTCACCCAGAGATAACGTTTTTTAGATTACCTGGAAACTCCGAAAGGTAAGACTATAAATTGATTTTACTTAAGTACTAATTGGTAGTATACTACTAGTTGACTAAAGTTAAACAAAGTGATTGACACAAGTGAACTAGGTATAGTTACATGAAGTAGGTATGTTTGTGTTTAAGACTAGACTTGTGCAGCGATCCAATATAGTACAATATCCAAAAAAACAAGTTCAGAACTCTAGTACGTGTAGGTAGTACATTTAGTTCCGTTGTCAGTTCGTAGTTCTTTAATTGAGAGCAATGATTTAGGTATGTTTCAAGAGTATTCAGTTCTTTGTGGATGACCGATGTTACAGTACACTTAGCACCGTATAACTTTGTTTGACAGCATTTTTGTTACCTTTGATTTTTATTACACGCATAGAGACAAATATGAACTTCCAAAATTTAACACAACTTGACAATGTACGAAAAGTACTAGTGTACTAGAGACTGACTAGTACTTTCAAATCGAAAAATTGTTTTAATTTTGTAAAATCAAAAATTTAACACAATGATTATAAAGACTAGAATTCCGTGATTCTATCACTGACGAAACATGTGATGAGCCGATTATTATTGTCTACGCCGCTTACTCGTTTTCAAATTTCTATACCAGTCTCACTCAATCGTTAGTAGATAACGGGCGCTGCGTCACCACGCCGCTGCCCCGAGCCGCCAGCCGGTGCGGGGATATTATATTATTACTCACAAAGTATTTTTTTGTTAAAATAAAAAGGTACATATTTACTAGAAATGAAAGGGGATAAAGGCGTGCCTATATGACACATATTTACAACCCAATACTAAATAGAAAGTCAAAGTAGGCACATATAATTAAAATGCTGTAGGTGAGCAGCCCTATCGCATGCTTACGTACCGCGCGGCTGTAGGCATTTATTTCTAAAATCCGGCCGAGTCAAACTACAGCATACAGTGACTCAGCAAAACAGGTGAGAATTGAATTACCATTTGTTCTGTGGACAGAAATAATGGTAAAAAAAATTACCTGTAGTTCTGTCAACAGAACAGGTGGGAATTGAATTACCAGTTGTTCTGTTAACAGATCTACTGGTAACTTTTAACTCATATAGATCTACTACATCAAGTATGTAGATCTATATGAGTTTTATGCTTCCTCTACATTACTCGCGAAGTTGAGCGAAGTTGGACGAATACGATAGTGTAGCGAGGCACTTCGGCTTACTTCGTCAAAATTTTATTTTGCCTCGGGCGACTTCGCCGAGGAACACTTCGTTCAACTTCGCGAGTAGTGTAGAGGAAGCATTAAATTTTAAGTTTCCGTCTATACAACTCCCTGAACTGCTCCTGAGGGATATGATCGACAGATTTCAAAGATGAACAGCCACAAGAATCGAAGAGATCTGTGGAGTTTATGAACTTTTAAACAAGTAAAACAAAACGTTCACGCACAGCTTTGCCTAAAAGTATACTAGCTGATTTTCAGATTTTTACGCTATAAAATGTAGTGTATAGTTTTACACTATAAAATGTATAGTACCTATAGTATAATGTAGTAATATTGTTATTACTAGCTGACTTGTGTTAATTTGTTTAAGAGAGACGTATTTTTATTTGGGTAAGGATAACTATTCGATTCGTTTAAAAAAAATCGATAATATTGTATTATTTAAGAATAAATTTGATTGCCATCCGACCGGTACCTGAACCGCCGTCGTCTCTTTGCTGATGAGGTGATAGTGACAAAAAGAAAGGCGCACTGCTCGGGGAAGTGGGAGTGAAGACAAATGTATACTGTGACAAATACTCCCACACCATCATGCAGTTCGGGGCTGCCGTCGTGAGAAACTCGCGCGCGTACCCGGAATATTTTTTGGCATACAAATACGTACCTATATTAAATGTATTAAGTACATTGTTATCTTATTTCATTATTTTTTTAAATTACGTTGACGAAGTTCCTTTTTTTCTTCTCTTCTGGGCTTTCGTAACTGAAGAGTATGCTAAACTCAAGTACCTACCTACCTAACATTTTAGTTTAAAATATGAAACTTTTCATGATTAAGACTATTTTAAAAATACTCGTAATAAATAAAAAAAATTTAAATGGCAGCATCTTCTTGTATGGTATGTCCAAAATTAGACTAGTTCTACTCCAGTAACTAGATCTATCTGAAAACAAGAAAGCGTTTCATTATTTCACTTCCCGATCGATACTATAAGGTTACGTCCGCACAGGCAGGCGGCTTGCTTGGCGCCTAGAGCCTAGCGAGTCACCTAGCGAGTCGCTTAGTAAAACGAACATACTTCAATGTTCGCGACCGGCTGCACTGCGCGCTTGGCGCCTAGTGAGTAGCTTAGCGTGTATCCAAGTAAACAAACATGTTGGTTTTTTGTCGCCAGGCGCGAGGCATTTTTAACCGACTTAAAAAAAGGAGGAGGTTCTCAATTCGTCTGTATGTTTTTTTTTATGTATGTTTACAGATATTTCCGTCAATTATAGAGTATTTAATTTTTTTTCTTTTGGTGAATAGGGTTTACTTCTGAGGTGGTCCCATTTTCACCAGGTCAGGATCTGATGATGGGATCCAGGAGAAATCGAGGGCAACCTTCGAAAATTGTAGGGACAACTAGTGCATTTGTTAACTTTTTAAATAAGTGCTTTAATGTACTACAATTCAATGAAGGTCTGGAGTCGATCTGATGATGGAACCGAAAGACAGTCGATGGAATTTCTTAACGATTTACAGCAGTTACCTTGTGTTTGGGCTTATTTGATTTGTATTAATGAGAACTTTTCACCTAGATAGGTAATTTTGGGCCCACCCGCCACTTAAAATATTGAAAAAAAATTAAGTGACGGGACAGATTTTACTCAATATAATATTGAAGTTGGTGCCATTAATAATACCTACCTAAACCTATGGGTTTACTTGGCGCCGACTTCAATATGATGTTGAATAAAATCTGATAAATCAAAATACATATAAGTTTGTGATAAGTAAATATTTTTCAGGATTTGTTTGAAGTCGGTTTAATTTTTGAAAGAGTGGACTCTGGACAAAGAAAAGAATGGACGAAATATTAATCGTATCATAAATCGAAATAATATGTATCTAGAGTTTCACTTAATTACCTCAATGTAAGACTAGCCGTTCTTCGGCTGATAACTTAGATCATCTAACCACAGGATGCGCCTTACTTAAGCATTGTTTTCTGCCATTGCACATGACCATTTGGTCTTTTGGCTTTATGAAAAGCCTGTACATCAGTACATCATTTTATATGATTAAACTAGTACATTACATTGTAGTTGACTGTACAATAACAATTAACACACAACAGCCATTACGCGTTTGTCGATTAATACATTTTTAATTGCAATGAAATTTTATATGTCTTTGTGTTTCCCCCTTCATTTGTATGAAAACTGGCAGAATATTTTTGTATGCGGTGGTTCGCAAAGGCTAGTCCCGTGTTATATGGTCTAAGGCTGATAAGTATGTTTTTTTAAAATTACGCAATTGCTTATACAAACCAGTAAACTCCCTATGACTTGACCGTGACTTATTTATGTCATGAACCCAATATGAAGCGCTCGTGACCACGCGGATTCAGTGTTCTGTAAACGATCACTGTAGTAAGCAACTTTTACTGTGGCCGGTCATGGATGGGTGACCGTCTCGTGACCACTTTGTGACATTTATTTGCGAACTTTTCCGTGTTTCGGAAGGCACGTTAAGCCGTTGGTCCCGGTTGCCAGTAAAATGGCAGTCGTTAAGTCGTCAAGCTATTTTTGAAAGTGACATCTCGTCAACGTGCCGATAAGCAAATGACCAAGGCACCTAGCGACCCCCCACGCAAGCCACCTTTCAGTGCGGCCACCGTGTAACCTAGCAAGCAGCCAGGATGCAAGCCACTAGGCTCTAGGCGCCAAGCAAGCCGCCTGCCTGTGCGGACGTAGCCTAATGAAGTCATAAAGTCAAGTCAATGGATCAAATGACGATGTTGCCGCTATGAAAAATATTTATTCTGTCAGTGTGTTTTTAGAAATAACCTGCTTTATTATTTGACAATTTTGACATGCGAAAGACCTCAACAGCCTTGGATGTGTCAAAGAACAATACAAATCAAATCATTCCTGTCATGTCGTTGAGTTTGTGAATTTTGTGATCTCTTGTGTCGTGTTGTGTTCAAAAATTCAGTCTCCTGTTAAAACCAAATATTGTGCCGTTCTACATTTCAATGTTGTTATTTTGCTTTGTTATTGTGTGAGGCTTCAATCATTACAGACATTGAAAAGTATTTTGTGATAACAAAAACCTAGCACGTCACAGACGCGTCATAGTTTTATTAATTCCTGCTAGAATAATTCGATTACAGGTACGTAGTTCTTTATTATACAACGTAAATTTTGTTAAAAGCGTTAGATTACTTGTTGCTAACAAATAACTTTTGTTACAGGTGAAAAATTCAGCATGGACTCATCGTATCAAGGGGGTGTAGGTTACGAAGTGTCGGGCGACAACTTCCAGAGGCTCTCTCAAACCATCGCCAGTAATATCAAGAAAATATCTCAAAATGGTATTTAATTTCTTTTGTTCTATGATTACCTTGTACATATCTTACATTATCTTTTGATCCTGAATGTCTTATCATGCTGTTAGTCACCTGTGTTATTGTACACAACCGACATGCCGATGACTCGACTGTAAATGAGTGAAATATGAAGAAAACCTCTCTACACCTAGCCTGACCTTACTTAGAATTTCTAACAATCTATTCTATTTTATGTCTAACATTTATTTATCAATATAAACAGATTTTAGTTATAGTCTCTCTAGTTGCCTGCTCCCATTCATTGGAGCTAACAGCTATCTCAAGTTTCACTAATAATATGAATGTCTAGAGGCGTAAGAAATTGAATGCCTGCCATCATACTTGCTAGTGAGCCTACTATATTCTATCACATCTATAAATTAATTGCATGTGTGATTTGAAATTGTGCTATCACAATAGCTATATCTAAAGACAATAAGTTTTATCAATGGCAACTGGGTTCGCAAACAGCTTTATTAAGAAACAAAAGCCATTATTCAATAGGCCTGTATATCTGAAACCCATTCTGCCTATAAACACCTAGTAGTGAGTTGCAATATTAGTTTGGGATCTCTATGTAAACAGATAGTGATTTGAACAATGTAGGTAGGGAATGCAATCCCGCAACAAGATTGTAATCCCGGTATTTGCGGGACTGAGCAATCTCAGTCCCGCGGGATCCCGGTATTTGCGGGATCCCGCATATTTCTGAAAGTCATTGAGAAAAGAATAGAATTCTGTATCATACATCCATCTAGAACTGAAAAATAGTCACCCCCTTAATCCCCGAAGGGGTAGGCAGGATGAGGCATATGGTCTCATCTCATACCTAATGTCCTTTTCTCAAAATTCCCATTCTCAAAATATGTGCACTACAGGATTAACCCCGCTCAATCCGACTTGGATAGGTTAGGTTAGAAGGCTAAGGCGGGAGCGGAGCGCAACGAAGCTTCCGCATTAGTCTTCGTGGTTATTTTTTTTATATCCTAACACATATTTGGAGAAAGGGACATTTTGAAAAAAGGACATTTCGCGAAAAGGACATTTTGAGAAAAGGACATTTCGCAAAAAGGACATTTTGAGAAAAAGACATTTCGAGAAAAGGACATTTCGAGAAAAGGACATAATGAGAAAGAACATTTCGAGAAAAGGACATTATGAGATGAGACGAGCCGGGCCTTCAACTTGACTTAGCTGCCATTTTACCGGCAAACGGGACCAATGGCTTAACGTGCCATCCGAAGCACGGCAACGGTCAAATAAATGTAACAAAGTGGTCACCCATCTAAGGACCGGCCATAGAGATTATTAAACCGATATACATAATATCTATACATATAATAAAACTGTTGAGGGTCGAGAGTCTGTACATGAAAGATATTTTGAAAATTTTATTTGTAGGGCGTTCTCTAATCGATACTGAAGCCGAAAATGTAATTTAAATTTTTCATGTCTGTCTGTCTGTCTGTCTGTCTGTATCCCGAATAAGTATCACGCCAAAACTACTGCGTCGATTTGACTGAAACTTGGTACAATCAGAGCTTATAATGCGAGGAAGGTTCTAGGATACTTTTGATCCCGATATTTTGCGCGGTTCCTTTGGGAGACGGGATGAAAGACAAAACGGATTTTTAGTTGTAACTTCAGAATGCGTGGTCCGATTCCATAAATTTTTTCAGTGTTGAAATGGAAATACTCTAAGGATTATTTCGCACAATTTTCAATGTTTAGGATTTTGTGGTTCAGGAATTAGAGACATTTCAACTTTCGCGAAACCTAAAAATTAAGAATTTCTTTAAATCTAAACTGGCGTGTTGGCTTCATCATAAAAGACTTAATCATTAAGCTCTTTTATGATTAAGCAAACAGGGCAGTTTCATACGCTCCCATGAGTCTGTTTTTGTTAAGTAATAAAATAGCTACTGCAAATTATTAGAAGCGCAGAAAACATAGCATGTCAAAATTTTTGTCTGCCAAACGACTCCTAACTTTACATGTCAGATAGCCAGCAAGCAATGTACGAGATAATTGAATACTTTTATAGTACGAGAAAAGTCAAATCTCCCTGATTAAATCACTAAACTCAAATAAGTACGTTATTAGGTTATATATTACGTCACAATTACAAAAAACTTTCTCAAACCGAATCAGTTTGTGCGATTCCGCTTACAGAATAACACATGGCGTTTACCTTTGCACAATCCCGATAATCCCGCGGGATCCCGCACGATTTACGTGCGGGACTGGTCCCGCAAAAATACTGCGGGATCCCGGTATTTCGGGATCCCGGTATCCCGGTATTGCATTCCCTAAATGTAGGTAATGCAATGCAGTGCAATAAACCTAGTAATTATGTCCATTCCTGAACAAATTATAGTTATTATAGTCTGTCATAAGCAAGTTGACTAAAAGTAACCTAATTGAATTGATCAAAAACTGTAGAAGTGCCACAATTTGGCGATTGGGACAATGATATTTAAGTAAAGATATGCTACCTTCATACAAAACAGCAATTAGTTATTGTTGAGTTATAATTTCACGTGTTTACCTATCGGTACCTAATAGATTTCATCTATGAATGCGATAGAGAATACAAAACATTTAAAACAGAGAGGGATAGCTATCTGTGTCGTTTTGCACACAGCAGCCGACCAAAACACGACTTGTTTCGCTCGCAGCTATTAGCCAACTCAATGGAATTATAACAATTTTGTGACTTTGTCCGCAACAGTTTTTGAGCGGTAATGCGATATCTACCTCTTTTTTACTATAACATCATTGGATTGGGAAAGCATTGACTAATTAAATAATTATTCAATGTCATCCATATTAAACAACATTTCATTACAACCTCCTTGACTTGTGGTCATATTGGGCTTAGTGTATGGTTTTTGTGAACTATGAGAAAGCCTTCCAATCTAGAAACCTGGGCAGTCCTGAACTCTCTGGAGCTGTGGTCTTATTGGGCTTAATGTATGGTTTTTGTGAACTATGAGAAAGACTTAGACTCTCGAAACCTGGGCAGTCCTGAATTCTCTGCAGCTATGTCATATTAAATGGCGATATATTGAGGTGTTTGTCCCATATTGCTACTATGAGCGTCCAGTTGGAGGATAAGAAGACCAATCTCGTGGCACTGCACAGAGGTGTGCGACGGGGTGATGTAATATCCCCTAAGCTCTTCAGCAATGTTTGTGAGGAGGTTATTAAGCCGCAAGACTGGGATAGATGGGATGTGAATATAAATGAACACATCTTGCGGCTTTGGTTTGCCAATGACATTGTTGTAGTAGCGGAAATGCTGAAACAGTTGAGCAGATACTGCACAGTCAAGTGAAAAGTCAGCATGAACTTTGATAAACCCAAGGTCATGTTCAATGAGCATGTGATGCCGGTATCAATCTCAGTTGAGGGATCGAGGCTTGCTTCAGGTTGTCAAGGAATACACCTACCTTGCAATGGCAATGCCTGAAGTGGAAAGTCTATAGCTTAATGCATTCTGCCAGTTATGACGTACAATACCGAGATGTTGTGCAATGACCCTTAAAGTTGTGAAATGAGCTAAGCTTGGGGTATCTCTGAGGGATAAAATCCGAGACAATGTTATTTTTCAGAGAACCAGAGCGTCTGAAATAGCTCACAGAGTATGTTTTTTGATGTGACAGGAAGCTGGTACCCTGTCAGGTGATGGTAAAGAGTACAAAATTCCTAAGGGAAAACTTTCGCAAAACTATCCATTGCGTAGAGAACAACTCGTCAATAGAACTTTGAGCAGCAATATGTTGTTGATTGAAGCAATAGAATGAACAGGAACCCGCAGAAGAGGCGGTCGGATCGTCCTCACGGCGGTAGCCGGCGTTCTCCACAAGAAACGGATGCTTAAACGTTGTGCTTAGTTGATAACTATGGGAGCGCTGCAAGGCATTAGGTTAGGTAACAGTTTGTGAGAAAGAAAGGAGAGAAAGAGAGTGAAAGAGACTAAATAATATAAGTGTCTGGTACTATGAGGCCAACATGGTAATATAAAGTGGACAAAGTCTCAAAATCATATAAAAACATGTTTATCTGTTGTTTAGATCCTATAGCACAAGCTTATATGAATTAGCCTAATTTGGGTATTGTGTAGAAACTAAAATATTGGTATGGAGTATTTTTTAAGTCCATGTATATTATTGTTAAAATTACAGTAAAATATAACATCATTTGTACATTATAACTAATCTAAACAAAACTAAATCAAACACTGGCATTGTCTTCCATTTGAATAGCAATACCTATTCGCTTAGACAACTGCCAGCCCTTGGAACAACAATCGACTCATTTAGGAGCTTTTTTAAAAATTTATAAGTTTAAACAGAGTTAAAAAAATATTTTAATTATTCTCAATTTGTATACAAGATGATGAAAGCATGAACCTCTTTTTTCAGTTTCGTCCATGTCAAAGATGGTCAACCAGCTGCAAACCCCACAGGATTCACATGAGCTTCGTAATCAATTGTGAGTTTTTTAATTTATTCCTTACTGCACTGTTTGTGTGTGTCTATTTTTTTGCTAAACGGGTACTCATATAATTTCATTGTGTAAATAAAACTGCAAATTTGCCTATTTTTAACAATATTTTTCTTTTTTTCCTTGAACCACATTTGCTGAAAAAGATATAAAAATCTGTTCAGTAGCCTTTGAATCTATTATAATAATTCGTTGTTGATTAACAGTGTTAGGGGTTGTTTGCAAATTTTAATTTAAAATATTCAATCAGCATTCACACACTTGTGTTTACAAATATCGACCTTTTCACAGCCAATCTGAATCTATATTCTCCTCCTTAGTTGACTATTGTTTGATTCCATAGGCGACATATACAGAACTATACTCAGAAGCTGGCCAAAGACACCTCATCTCTTATCATGGAACTGATGAAGCTGCCCACAGACCAGCCCGCACAGAGGCTGTCTAGGGATCGTCTGAGTGACGAATATATGATCACGCTCAACTCATTCCAGGTTTGTATATAGAACTAGCTTTTGTCTTGTGGCTTGAAATCTCTGTTGTCACCTCATTTAAGCCAAATTTGATGTATCAAAGGTTTGAGCTGTATAGTGTACTTTGGTATATATTTTTAATATGTACAGTCTCCTCTTTATAACTTAAATATTTCTATTGCTCTTTATTAAAACCTAGTTCAAGGTAATATCAAAGTGTTAATAATATCTATTTATTCCTCAGGCGACTCAAAGATTGGCCGCTCAAAAGAGCAAAGAGGAGGTGAAAAAACAGAGGGCGGTATCTCACAGTGGTGACCCCTTCGGAGTTTCTAGTAAGTTGAATTAGATATACAACTTATATGAATGTTCATTATTTTTTACATAAGGACATTTACAGAAGTTACGAGGAGAATTTACGAGGGTTGAACCCGCGCGAAAATTAATCAGACGATATTTATTTGACATCCTAAAAATAAAAAGTCATCTATCTTGTGTATTCACCCATGATTTTATAGGTGCACACAAATGCATCATGCTTTGATTGCATCAGCACGAATTGCAAACTTCTTTGTAGTCCTATTAATTTTGTCTGAACTGAAAAACAGTGAACTGTCATGGGCTTATTTCATTGTTAGATTGATCTATAACCTGCCTCTGTCAGAAAAATATGTTCTCAAATTATAGCATGTAATGGAAAGAAAAGTTTGATCAATCTATTTGTTATAGATCAGAGCGGTAACAAAGAGCTATTGGAACTTGGCGAGCCGACTGCCCGACAGCAAGAACAGCTCACCATGCAGACAGAACGGACCCTCATTGAACTTGAAGAGAGGGAGAGGGACATTAGATCGCTTGAGGTATGTATATTACTATTGTTCACTACATAACATATTAAAATTGTTAAGTGGTTAGTGTTCACTTCAAAAACGCAAAAGTTCTGTATCGATTGAGCTCAAATTTTGTCACGAAATTCATAGAATTTTTGTCAGCTTTAATGCCAGAAATAGCTTCTTGTGGGAAACAAGTACGGTAAGTACTAGCAACGCTATCGGAGCCGCGGACTTCCGCTAGTTATTTATATAAATCAATCTATTTTTGTACAAATCATCAGAAAGAAATTATCTGACTTTGAAACATTGCTAAAAATGAACAACCATGGCGGAATTACATTAACTATTTCCAAACACGCACTGAAATGAGTCAAGCATTTCGGAGGATATCGATATATTGCCCATCCGCTTAGTGACTAAGTTATATAATTTACTAGCTGATACCCGCAGCTTCGCCCGCGTAAAATTTGTTCCCGTGGGAACTTATTCCCTGGATAAAAAGTAGCCCATGTGTTATTCCAGACTATAATGTATCTCTGTACCAATTTTCAGCCCGATCTTTTCAGCGGTTTGAGCGTGAAAGAGTAACAAACATCCACACTCACAAACTTTCACATTTATAATATTAGTAAGATACACTACTAGCTGATGCCCGAAGCTCCGCTAGTTTCGAAATCTGTACCCGCTCCCGCATTTCCACGCAAACGTATTCCAGGGATATGAAATGAATGATAAAAGTGTAATTCTGAATATAATCTATCCCTGTATCAAATTTCAAACCGATCCGTTCAGCAGTTAGACCAAGATTGAATAACAAACATCCAAACATCTTCACAAACTCACATTCATAATATTTTGCTCTATTTAATACAGGGAAAACGTTAAGGCAGAACATAACATGTAGTTTTTCCCCTAACGCTTACGAATCTAGAAAAATATAAAACACTGAATTTACTGATCTGCTCAAATTATTTTATTAGGTTCAGCATAAATACACTTCGTAAAATTTGTGGTCATAGTACTTTCTAATGGGATGAAATATCGTCTAGGTACACGGTTTGGTAAATTAGGATAAATATCAATTCTTTCAAATTTTCTTGTAATAATATTAGTATGGTGGCATGAGCTGTCAATAAGGTAACACATTACAATATATCATCCATTAAAATGCTCTGAATACAGGAAGACAAGTGAGCAGAGAGTTTCTCTATCTTAGCTCCTAACATCTCTTTTAATTAAAAATGGTCATGCCCATCATTTGCCTTGGACTCTTCTTCATATTATGTCGTGTATTATAACAATCAGTACGAGTAGGTATTTTATTTAAAAATAACCATCACAATATCTAGGAAATAGTAGCTTCGACGTATAATAAGGTAAACGTTTTACCTAACTGTTATTGTACCTAAGTTATAAGTCGAAAATATGTATAATTTTCATGTATTTAAGTAGCAGCGTATTCATTCATGTATGTCCAAGTTTGGACAAAGCAGTGAAAAGTTTACTAGAGCTATCTGTAAAATTAAGCGAGTTATACAAAAAGTCACGTTTATTCACGGCGCTAAAATAGCCACCCGCGAAAATATGCGTTGTCCAGTGCGCCTTAAGTGGTCGAAAGAGCGTATATACAAATTAGGGTGCCCGCGACTCACAGCGGGCACGCGCCGGGGGGTTGATGAAAACAAGGCCTCGCCTTGTGTCCAATTAAAGCGCTGAGTATGACACATCGTAAGAAATTGCTAGAGGGTGCGAGCCACTCTCATCCGGGCCGACGTCCCCGAGTCTGGGTAAAACCGGAGGACATAGAAAAATGGCTCTGGCCTAAGAGACCATAGAGGTGTCCTTGACAACGGAGTGGCTTCTAAAAAGCTTGAGTAAAAGTAGAAAACTACTATAATAGTAAAACTATTTGTTTCGGAGCTTACGGTGTTTTCTTAACAATAATGTACGTATTTAGAAAAATGTAAGTTAATTTGTCTGTTGCGTTTATCCCATAGCACATGCTTAGGTAAGCTTATTTTGGCCTAGATGACGTTGTGAGAGCATGTCCTAAAATATTTATGTATCCACTTTCGCAGCCAATCAGGGTGAAATGCAGTCGAGACTTGAAAGTTAAAATGAGAGAAAGAGAGATTT
This sequence comes from Miltochrista miniata, assembly GCA_933228765.1. Lineage (NCBI taxonomy): Eukaryota > Metazoa > Arthropoda > Insecta > Lepidoptera > Erebidae > Miltochrista > Miltochrista miniata. The sequence goes on along the minus strand of OW121747.1, from coordinate 32,054,350 downwards.
TTTTTTTGTTTAACGTGAGAGAAAATCCTCATGGATGTTATGCCGGACTCCTACCGACTAAAAACCCTCACGTAACGCCCAACAGCCTATGGTTGGGAGCCCCGGGTAAGCCCTCGGAAGGATGTCCCAGGACTCCCAACAGACCTACGGCCGCCACTGCAGCCTCGCCCAGGGGCCCCCAGAGAAAGAGAGGGTTATTGTAAAAGTAGTGTTTTTTATATTGTGTGTTAAAACACGTTATCAACTAATATTAGCTTCAGCGGCTGGGTGTATCGATAATCTCCCATAAATACACCGTTACAGTGATAAGGCCGTGGTCAGCGATATGTTTGAAGTGTAATGGCCCACCGTTTTATATATTTAATCAATCACTAATGGCCAAGGTTATATATTATGTAAATTACCTTTTTTTAGTAAACGTGAATAATTTCCATGCCATATCTCCGTTTTAATGAGATCACATGATGATTTGGCAAAATGTCGAATGATTCAAAATATCCGCTTGCTGTCGGACTATAAACTGTAAGGGCTGTAAACTGTTTCTTTCGGAGCAGCCTCGAAATCACTAGGTTAATAGCAAAATGGCCATTATTAACCAATCAAATCAGCCTACTGCACTACTAGATCAAGACGGAGAACACCTCCATCCAACAGTGGACTAGAGTCCACTGTTGGATGGCTAGTGGACTCTAGTCCACTGTTGGATGGAGGTGTTCTCTGTCTTGATCTAGACCCTATCTGAGACCTTTTCCAGTTTCATCTGGCGGGAAGTAGTGCTATGTTATGTTTATCAAGTCGCGGTTTCCATTGGGAGTCCTGGGGTATGCTTCCGAGGACTTTCCCGGGGCTCCCAACCGTAGGTTCTTGAGCAGGATACGTGAGGTTTTTTAGTCATTAGGAGTCCGGCATAGCATCCAAGTAGGATTTTCGCTCACGTAAAAAAAAGTTGCTGTTTCCACTCCAGAACTCGTGTGCTCCATTGGCTATCGGTGCTTCTTTAGATGGCTAAAATGTTATAACTATATGAATTACACAATAATAAGTTTTTTGGAGTCATAATATGTTTACGTAACTATATAATTACAGATATAAAATTTTAAAGAATTCTGTTACTTTAAAAATAATACGAATTTAAGAATTCTTTTTTTGTATACTTATTTATACAAGTTTATTTTCCTGGGTATATTGTAGAAGTGAACTGCGGCATGTCGTAGTCGAACAGTAGCCCTCTCCAATTACCAGACAAGAGAACCTAAAACTTTCCGTACTTTCCAAAAAATATGAGCATACAGTAGGTATTATAGGCGGCCCTATGATGTGTCCCTCTCAAAGAATCTGTGATCGTAAGAGAAGGCAAACATGTTCTCTGGATTCTGGAATTACAAATGTTGCCACAGATGTGGACACGAAACCTGTAAGAACAACGCGTGCCGGGCAGAGATGCCACTCATACACAATGGAGAGAATCTTCGCCAGAACAGAGCGTTTTAAAAGATCGTTCCTCTGTCGAACTATAACAACCTGGAACGACCTGCCCGCACACGTGTTTCCCACATCTTACAATCCCGGTTCTTTAAGAGGAGCGTGAAGAGGCACATCACAAGGCCGCCAACTTGAGGACCACTGTCAGAAGTGGCCGCCAATCGCTAGATGCGCCACAGCTTTCCATCAGGCTAGTGGCGACGTCAATTTGGCGAGCTGAATATAAAAAAAAGATAGTATCTTTCTATACACATAATTGAATAGTGAGTGAGTGAGAAAAAATGTAATTTCAGAATGACATCATGGACGTGAACCAAATCTTCAAGGAGTTGGGTACGATGATTCACGCGCAGGGTGAAGTGGTTGACTCTATCGAGTCCAATGTGGAGTACGCTACACAGAACGTAGAAGCTGGCACCACACAGCTGAGGGAGGCTGTCAGTTACAAGGTACGTATTACCAAAGATAATATAATAATATTACATACAAATTTGCAACTACCTGCCCCACACTGAGCAAGCTTCACCAGCCCCGCTACAGGTGTCATATTAGTTGGAGGGTAATTTGAGGGAACGTTTACTTAACCTTATTGGTCACACACACACATTCAAGCTCTGTACAAACATAGCGTGTTTTTAGTGTAGGTGATAGAATCGAAAACGAAGTACGGAGTTTCCGCCCTGTGGAATTACATACTTCAACATTCTAGAAAAGTATGATACAGTCATTCAAATATAGTAGACATTATGTACAGCTACCTCGATTATATTTTTCTATCATTCCATTCAATTGATGATCATCAGTGGTACTAAAAAAAAAGATGACGCTCTCTGATTATTTTTTATGCAAAAATATTTTCTTAATTCCAGAATAAGCTGAGGAAGAAGAAGGTATATCTGCTTCTCGCTCTAATCATCATCATATCAATCATTTTGATCATCGTGTTCCACCATTAACGAGTCCCTTATTAACTGTGGGTATGTTGCTATGCTTATATTAATATCAATGTGTTAGGTCCCCCGAGATTGTGTATTCAAGGTAATCGTAAATAGAATTTAGTCATAAATATTATGTGTGAAGGAGTGTGGGGCGTTATGTCAAAGTGATAAAATGACTTAAGTGATAGAAAGTCAAAAGTCAATGTCAAAAGGGTCAAAACGTACAAGGGTTTTAAAGTCGTAACTGTTAAAATGAAGTTATCATTGGTAATGTAATTAAAAACTAAACATGATATTAATAAAACATAATAAAAGTTGTATGTTTTTGCACTTCAAATGTTAATTTTTGGAAGGTTTTTGACCCATTGTGCTCAGTGCGACAAGATATGATGATAAGTAACTGAAAAAAGAAACAGACATTTTAACATTTGAACATGACTCTTGGACATCTTGACCCTTTTGACATTGTGACACATCGACATTCTGTCACTAGGTCACTTTTACACGTTGACATAACGCCCAACACTGCTATAAATGAGGTAAAATCGCTGATACATCTCCAATCCCACTATCTAGCAGAGCTTGTTGGGGAACATCTTATTCTATATACATTATAAATGTCATTATGTATAAGAAGACTGTGTATCTAGAAATATATGTACACTTTCTAAAAGTGATCGCTATGATCGCTGACTGAATTTCAAAACACCAATAATACTTGACACCTTATTGGCAAGAAAATATTAGTTTTAATTGTTTAATATATTATATTCCATTGTTATTATAGCTTAGGAATAAATTATATACTTATAGATATCAATAAAATCGTCCCACGTGCTTAAAAACTTATTTGCTTGTACTGTTTTTGAAAATAATGGGAATGGGTTGTACATTTTAAGAGCTGTCCTGTAAAGTGGTACCTAAAAATGAGTTCCTACCGAAAATTTTCAATATTGACTTACCTCTTGGCTGTCTTAGAGAAATTAGGCCATAAATACTAATAATGCTCAGATTCTCCAGCGGTCTTGTTTGTTTAGTCTACAATGTCAAGTTCTCAAAATGTCAAGTAGGTTCAAAATGTCAAATTCCCGAAATGTCAAACATTTTGCATTCATTATAGTTTGGCAGGACGCTCTGCTACACATAGAATGCTAGGGCAAATCGTATAGATCTACAATGTTGGGGAGTAGGATGTGGAACTGAGATTTATACTAATACAATTACCGGGTAACTCAGTCACCTATCAACGTACAGCCCAAACCCTTACCCAGAAGCTTTTTTTCCTAATATATTACTTATATTGTGTTTCCAAAAAGTAATTATAAGAGATTCACCCCCTACTAACTTATTTAAGCGAAATGCTAAATTTCCGGCGATGATCCGTCTGCTTCAAAATGTAATTAACTTAGTAGACCAATGTATGGTTTGATGGTATGGCTCGATATGTAATTTATTATTGAGTATTAAAACAACATTATACTCGTAAAACCGGTATCTGTGTTATAATTGGGTGTTGTACTCTAATTTGTAGTAGTGTTGCGTACAATTGCCTTCAACTAGATGTAAGCGGTGAGAGCGGGGCGACGGGATTGCAGCGAGAGCGCGGCGCCAGAGTACTAGAGATTAACGCTACGTCCTAGGTAGGCTGTTCAAAGCGAACGCGATTCTGAAGCGGTGACACGCGAATTCAACGCGACGCGGTGCGATGCGGCGGCTATGTCCTACGTGCACACGAATCGTCTCGCACAGCCGCCACCGACGGACGGCGACGCTGCCGTTCAGTGGGCAGTTTGCATCAGCCTGATGCAACTGCCATAGATCGAAAAAATGTATGGAGTTCTAGGTTTTCAGAGGCTGGTTTCCGCAACTCAACGTCATTTCTGCGCCTATTTTGCGTGTGGGGTTGTGGTATGGCTATTGCTATCCCAGCTCCTCCAGGAAGTCTAGCAGACTCTTTACGTTGCCGGAGACTTCCTGCAGCGACCTCGGTGTACCGAAATGTCTAGCCCTGTATCTTCATACCCCATACCACCATACCTATGGTGGTATGGGTATATGTGATATTCCATGGTATTCCACCATACCTCAGCCCCGTAGGCAACGATGTGTCTGATTATCGATTCGTATAGTAGCCAGAGGGTGATCTTGGGGCTCAACCTCAACTTGCTTCCTACCATTTTGCGGCACTGCCAGAATGTAATTGTAGCTTTGTTAATTTTGTTTTCGAGATGATTACTCCAGTTTAGTTTGGTGACGGACGTTCTTGGATTGCAGTGATTTAAATTTCTATTTTCGACTTTATAAAAAACAGGGCGGCACCGCATCCAGTTCGCGCGCAAATATCAAACCAACTGATCGCGTTCGCTTCATTTCGCGTCGCCCCGCACCGCACCGCACTTGCTTTTGGTCACGTAGGACACTTCAATAGGTTTCAACTGTTTGTTGGTATCGCGCCGCGCCGCGCCGCGCCGCTTCGCGTTCGCTTACGTAGGACGTCGCCTAAGGGCAGCACAGCGCTCACACACAAGCAAACCGCGCTCGGTGTATTTGTTACCGTTTGTTTGAAATAGCCTACTCATTTGTACCACAAATTAGATAGTACACATGAAAACCTACATACTAAATTCGCGGAGGCTACGCACACATTGAAGATTTTCAAAGTAGTTTTGGATACTGATTTGTGCGCGAGTGTGCGTAGCTGGGGGTAGGTGTGAAAAAAAAGTACATACCTACATGAGATAGCGTTCTCTACCCTATTATTTTGTGTGTGTACTCTGGCGCCGCGCTATCGCCGCAGTCGCCGTCGCCCCTCTGTCACTGACATCCAGTTTGAGACGATAAAACAAACACACAGACGCAATCCGGTATTGCTTCAACTTATTTCCCAGTGATGAGAACAATTATTTCGTTTCACATTGGATCTCAACAGGGTCGCTTCCCATGACTAGATTGTAAAAAGATTAATATCAAAATTATGTCGTAAAAGCAATATATAACGATTCGATTAGCTAGGATTTTTTTTCTTTATGTACGTTCATATTTAGTAATTTAGTAATTAATTAATATTTTCATTGCACGTGCACTTATCCAATACGTATGAGTTTCATCACGAAATTACGCCATTGTTGGTTACCTTAGAGTTTTCAGGAATAGAGTGGATGATTGGAAACAGCAGAGTTCCCACACACATGTAATCGAAGGCCAAATGTGTACCTACTTAAGTTCTTAAAAAAAACTACCATACGGTACAAGTGGTATCGTCGCCGTCGTCAAAGTATAAGATCGCTTTGAAGTTGGTTGGATACCGGCGGCGAAAGGCGCGCATTGTTATATTCAAACCCTTTTTCGATATTTGCGCTATTGGTATCAAAATATTCATGGTCACAGACATCAGTATTAAACGGAATATTTACTATGTGTTTGCGGTATTTCGGTACTGTTGCAAGCGCCATGATCACGGAGGAACTGTTCACGGCTTACGAGGTTATGCCTGCTAGAAATGTCCTTATGGCTGGTAGGGACATTTCTCTTAGCACCTGAACTTTTCCCGGAGCGAAAGCTTCCCACTTCCCATTAGATGTGCTATAGACCTTATAAAATCATAGGTGCTGGATACACTCATCTTATATTACTAACTAGTTGGACCCAGCTAATTTTAAATTGCCTTAGATTCTGGTTCCATATAAAAATTTGCTTATTCTGCGATTCTGAGTTACAATTAAATAAAAATCATGAAAATCGGTCCAACTAATCTCGAGTTATTGAAGGTTTTCGCTTGAGGTGCAGCACGTCGAAATACTCTAAGGTGATCACTATATTACGGGAACTCATCTGACGGTTTTGGCTTAAGAATAAGAAAGTATTTAATATATTGATGTTTTCGGGTGTATTTATCTTTAATAGTTTAAGAAATTATATAAAGCGAGTCACGTATCATGTGAGTTATATTTTTAAAAGCTTAATATATTTATGTAATTTGCATAGTGTTTATACATATTATTGTAACGTATATGACTACCATCTTTCCATTTAGTATTGTCTTAGGACTTTGCTTAGAAATAAGTGTTTGTGTGTAAATAGTTATAAAATTGGCAATATATCCAATTGTACGTTGTATTAAATTAACCAATGTTTTATATTAGACACATTATTTTGTTAAAATTATAAAAATATATGAAGTCAATCACTGTACCTACTTAAACGCTGTTTTATTTACAGTAGATTATGTAACAAAACAAACTTGGGACGGATTCTACCAAAATCGGAGTAAGACTATACTAGGGAATAACTTGTACTTATTCTTAAAGTGATTTTCCATTTTAACATACATACATACATATAATCACGCCTTTATAATCCCCGAAGGGGTAGGCAGAGGCATAGTATACGCCCACATTTCACCTTATAACAATAACTAATAAGCACAATGTAACTATGGTAACCATACTGAAGTGAACTACTTCAGCACAAGTTATTCTCTAATAAAGTCTTACACAGATTTTGATCAAATCCACCCTTAATAAGACAGTCGTTAAGCCATGTGAAATGCCTTATGGGTGGCTTAAAACCACACGATGCCTTACAATTGTCTACGGGCAAGAGTCCCGGACAAGCCCTCAGAAGGATGTCAAAGGGTTCCCGACAGACTTTGGGTACCATCGCAACCTCGCCTATAGGATTCGGGCGATGTCCCGCGTCTGGGGTTCGCTATCGCTGGGGGTATATGGTAGCTTGAATAGTAGTTTTCGATACAAGTGTAGGATTTCTGTTATTACAACGAGTTACGACAGGTGTTGACCCGAGCCGAACGCGAGGGTAGACAGTCGGAACGAGTTTAAATAACAGTCCCACACTTTGTATTGAACAACTATTTTAATACAGTTGCGAAAAACTTAAGCAATTTTATAAAATAATAAAACACAATAAACCTGAATATCCAAAATGGCGCCAACCGTAAAAGAATATATACCTTCCTAAGCAGAGACTATGGCAGTGCACTTCATACAGCCAGCCTTTTTTATATTTATAAATTTAATTTGGCCGATACTTATATTAATTTATGCTTAAATTTTAATTAAAATTACTTATAATCTGATTTTGAAGCAAGTTAGTATCTTTTTTAGAAATATTTGCATGAATCACAGACATTATTTTGACAATTGGGAAAGAAAACGCACGAGTGCGGGAATGGTAAAGAAAAAGCACGAGTGTGTAATAGCCCACATCCCGAACACTATACGTCCCTGTAATACGCCACCTTTTGAGCAACTGTATTAAAATAGTTGTTTTCGATACAAGTGTGGGATTTCTGTTATTACAACGAGTTACGACAGGTGTTGACCCGAGCCGAAGACGAGGGTAGACAGTCGAAACGAGTTTAAATAACAGTCCCACACGTTGTATTGAACAACTATTTTTAATACAGTTGCGAAAAAATTAAGCAATTTTATAAAATAATAAAAACACATTAAACCTGAATATCCAAAATGGCGCCAACCGTAAAAGAATATATACCTTCCTAAGCAGAGACTATGGCAGTGCACTTCATACAGCCAACCTTTTTATATTTACCTATAAATTTAATTTGGCCGATACTTAAATTAATTTATGCTTAAATTTTAATTAAAATTACTTTTAATCTGATATTGAAACAAGTTGGTATCTTTTTTTTAGAAATATTTGCATGAATCACAGACATTATTTTGACAATTGGGAAAGAAAACGCACGAGTGCAGGAATGGTAAAGAAAAAGCACGAGTGTGTAATAGCCCACATCCCGAACGCTATACGTCCCTGTACTAAGCCAGTTTTTGAGCAACTGTATTAAAAAAATATTAACAGCGGAGTGTTACAACACCTGTGCCTTTCTATTTCAACACCATAAAGGGCTCCACCAACTATTACGTGGGACAAAACCATGGTGAGAAGTGGATGTATATCAGTGTGTGTTTAAGGGGTAAAATACTATAAATGTAGGTATGAATAAATAAATATTTGTGAACATTCTCACACAACGTCATCTAGCCCAAATTAAGCTAATATAAGCTTGTGCTATGGGATCTAGACGATTGATAGACTGATAGATATATTTCTGAATACATACCTACATGGAAAACATTCAAACTCCGAAACAAACATTTATGGATAACAAATATTTGGACCGAAACGGGAATCAAACACAGGACCTCAAGCGCGGCAGGCGATTATACCACTGACCACGCCACCGTGGCAATCAAAGTTAAAAGGTAGATATGTATGCACAAAGACGATTAAAACCATGAACGCATAGAACGTAAAAAGACTCTCATCGCGGTCTTCAAGCCAAAGGGGCGTTTACTCTTTCACGGTCTGAATACTGGACAGATTTGGCTGAAATTTGGTACAGGGATACATCCCGGGAAATAGTTTCCATAGGTAGCGGGAAAGGCAGCGAATTCCACGCGGGCGGAGCTGCGGGCGTTATACGTTTCTTTGGCTTGAAATTCGCGCCTCTGCGTTGCATGGCCTGGTTGTCAAAATGTCTATTGATATACACTCGAGAGCAATGAATCCGGGTCACTTAAAGAATGTTAAAAATCTCGGAAACTAAAAATGATAGGTTAATGCAATAAATTGTATTTAATAGACAATGTAATACTCCTTAATTGAAAGTAAAAAAAATATGAGTCACCATACATTTTATTAACACAAAATTACATAAAGAAAAAACTGCCGATCTCTCCTTAAAACAAAAATAGGAAACATGAAATTTTTGAACTTTATTACGATTTTCTTGAATTTTAATACTTCGTATTGCCTCCTCGTGCTTCCATTACTGCGTTTACGCGGTTTGGCATGCTGTACACCAAGTTCCTTATACGATTTTGGGGAATATTCTCCCATTCCTCTGTGAGAGCAATTTTGAGCTCACGAAGCGTGATTGGGGGAGGGTTTCGTTGTTTTACGCATCTGCCTAGCTCGTCCCAAGCATGCTCGATCGGGTTGATATCCGGGCTGCGCGCTGGCCACTCCATACGAGTAGGTAATGTTCATCTCTTGAAGGTAGTCATTCACAATCCTACCTGTATGAGGTCGGGCATTGTCATGCATAAATATAGCATCCTCACCTAAATTGACCATAAATGGACCAACGTGATCATTGAGGATTTCTTCCACATATCTTACGCTAGTTAAAGAGCCGTTTTCTATGATCACCAGCTCTGTGCGACTTTCAGAAGAAATTCCGGCCCACACAAGTACAGACCCACCACCGTAGGCTACTTTTTCTTCGATGCATGCTTGCTTGAATCTTTCCCCTGGTCTTCGATACACTCTGTGTCTTCCATCGTGCTTGTAGAGCATAAATTTTGATTCGTCGGAGAACATAACTTTTGACCAATCTTCAATACTCCAATTTACGTGGCTCTGGGCATACCTTAGTCTCGAAATACGATGCCCACGCTCCAGTTTAGGGCCGTTTGCAGGTCTAAGGGGTTTTAAGTTAGATTCAGCAAGCCGACGTCTTACTGTCCATGCACTTGGGTTACTTCCTCCGAGGCGTCGAAACTGATTGGTGAGTTCAGTTCCTGTGAGAAAGCGATTTCGAAGCATGGTGTTCACCAAGTATCGGTCTTCTCGTGCTGTGGTAGGGTAGACTGGGTACGGTAGAAACATTTTTGCGTTTATCGGGCATAGCAGCGGAATTTGTTAACTTAGCGATGAAAGAAATGTATTAAACAAAAGACCTTTTATCTGTCGTCTAATGGGCAATGTTATTTGAAATCACTTTATATAAGTTTTCTGTGTAAAATTGTGTTGAAAAAAAAACGGTAATTTGTTTTAACCGTCCCCATGTCAGGGTCGGTTGAAACAGTGCTTGGGGTCAAATGAAACACATGCAAATAATACAAAATATTATAAGTTATCACGTTTTATTAGAAATATAACAAAAACAAACAGTAAAGAACTAGTCATCTAATAATATTTTAATGGCACAGATGAAAATTACAAATATTTTTTTAGTACTAAAGTATAGTCTTTGTTGATACTTATAACCTAACAGTATTTTTATCAGCCTTTGAAGTTTTACATCAAGTACAACTTAAATGAAATTATAGTAAGATTTTGTTGACAGTAATATTTGCAATATTGGTAATTTGCGATATTGGTAATTTTTTTGACTATCAACAAAACAAAAATCGAACTTAACAAAACAAAATCCCGCTTTTACATCTTCATATGCTGGTTTGCATGTTGATAAGTCGGCCCGACATTTCGTAGTCTTTCTTTGGCGTACCCTTGGCATCTGAGAAACAAGAAAATTGAATAAATAAAATGTTTGAAACGTACCCACAAATATGTTTCAACTGTCCCCAACCCCCCGATTGGTATAAAAAGTTTCACAGTTAGAATTACTACACATTTAATTAAAAACTAATGATACTACAATATTCTACAAACTTCAATTAAAACGAAAGAAAACTCTCAATACTCTAACTTTGTACAAAATCTAAATAATTGCAAAAATGTAAGAACAAAAATACTATAGCCAAGCACAGCGCCCGTAGAACAACGTGATACTAAAATTCGTGTTTTGGCTTGTCACCCGCTTCATACTCCCCTTGGAGCCCTCACCTCATCACGCACTGTTTACGAGATATTCGCGTTGTTTCGTGACCCGGATTCATTGCTCTCGAGTGTAGTTTTGAGCTCTCAATCTCATGCTTTAGCATATTCGCATAATGTTACACTCGACCTTGACACCTGACTACCACGTTGAATTAGCAGAATTATGATGGAACCCTTCCATTTCATTAACTACTGGAATATGGCGTTTTTCCGTTCGTTTGGGCAATTGAACCCCTTGTGAACAAAGAAAATTAATGCAAAAGTGTCATTATATGGAACACATAGTAACATTTTGGGCACAAAAATAATACTTACTACAAAATAATCTAATCATGTGTCCCTGAACTCCGTGAGCGGTGTCTATTGTGTGTAGCCTAAGCGCATTTTGTACGTAGATTGTCTTCGGTACCTTATTATTTGAGACAGAGGTGGTACCTACAGCAATGTTAGTAGGCAGAGTTGAATTACCTACACAATCACATTTCGGCCGGCGGACTCGTCGATCCCCTGGGGGAGATATCAGGATCATCCCAGTCCTGTTGTGCCCCCGAGCTGGGGGAGATATCAGTACCCAGGGCCTGATTTAGGGCTCCGCGCGCCCTAAGCTAGCTATGAATATGCGCCCCCCAGCTGCAACTAATTAAATTACAAGTCCTACCTACAAAAGACACTTATGACCCATGGTTTACTGAGGAGTTGGGTATTCCGCAGACTACTTGATGCATCAGCCAGTAAAAGCGTGATAAAAATACCACCAAAGTACCTAACAGTACCTCGGTACATCCAGTTTCCGATAAATCGAACCAGTGAATCTTGGTGATATCCCTTCATAACTCAGGAAGTGAGCTGATGATATGCAAAATTTACAGATATAGAACGGGTCGAAAGCCGATGTGCTGGGGATGGCCCCGGCACATTGGCTTTCGTTCGAGCATAGAAAACCGAAAAATTGGCTCATCTCTTGGGCTGCTACGATGCCACAGACAGACACACACATACACAGATACACAGGTCAAACTTATAGCACTTCTGATGGAGGAATGGAGAAACTGCGATGGCGGACAAAGTCTACGAAACAGACTCTGTACGCCATCGCAGTTCCTCCCGTGGGTTTGGGTTTTATCTGATTTCTTGGGGAGATTCGGGTGTATCGGGGAGGGGAAATAGGTGCTATCCAATTTCTTTGAGAAGTGAATAGTCACGCCATCTTCCTGATCTGCTTCTGAAAGAATGGTAAGGCCGTTTTCAGGCCCTCCGTAATGAAGGCGGATAGCCCTGAGCGTATTGCAGTGTGCGACGAACCCGCCGTCGACTACGGAACTTAGGAGGGAGTTCCTCTCCCGCTGCCTTTATCGCAAATATGACTTGCTCGCAAAAAGACTCAGTGGCGTCCTATTTTCTCCCATTGAAGATCACACCACGGTCTCCAGCGTGAGAATATCTACGCCCAGGCCGGCAACGAGGTTGCAGTGCATAAGCTGAGCGAATCCTCGCTGCAGTCACCGTAGTGCTGAAACTCGGATGTTAACTTCCGCCGCAGATACTTATGTACTCGTACTGATGCACTCGTGTCCAGTATCTGTGTCATCCGGTAGGTGAGGCTGCGATGGTGCCTTTCCAGCCACTCCTCTATGACCGGTTTCACCGTCTCAACAGTACCGTCTCACACTTTTTTTATACCACTAAAGTGGCAGACAAGCATACGGCCCACCAGATGTACCGGTGGTCACGCACAAGGAAGCAGTCTCTCCTGTCGCGAAAAGGTACCACACCACCTGCGAGCATGGGATCGTTGACCACTCTCATGGCTCGTCTCTTCACCGATTCGAACGGAAGACTTCAGTCAATTCATTCTGATATTCAGGTGCCCCCGCCTAGCAGTGGCAGCTGTATTCCATGTGCGGCCGCACTTGCGACTTAAACAGAAAGCACTGTTTGCGCCGCAGTAAAGCACCGCCGCGCCCTGTTGAGCACACCGAGTAGCTTGGACGCCAGCTTGGCCTTATTCTCCAAATCACTTCGGAACTGAACGTCACTGGAGAGGTCAACACCAAGGATACCTATACTTTCAGAGATGGAGAGAGTTGTACCCTGAAATTGTGAATTCGGAACAGCTGCCGTCAATGACGGCCCTGATGCTTCTACCGGCCAAAAAGCTGGACACCCATTCACTTTGGTTCCTGGGTGCCTTGAACGCGACACGGGTGGAGCTGTCGTATTTACTACCACGCTGCCAGGGAGACGGGCGCAGGAATTTAATTTTAACGCACGTTTTTGTATTTTCACTAAATTACCAAATATTATTATGTGCTTTGGTGATACAAAATGTTAAAAAACCATTTTAAATAATATATGTTGTTAGGAGTTGTAACAATCTGTTAAAAATTGCTAGATGATTTGTGTGCTCCTTTTTGGGAGCACCGTAAGTCACAGCCCTGCCCAACGCCAGGCGCCCCCTTGATCCTGGCGCCCTAAGCTTCAGCTTAGTTAGCTTATGGGTAAATCAGGCCCTGTCAGTACCTACAAGGTTTTTAATTTTATTTTAAGGTACTCGTGTCGCCCCTGGTCAATACCCTGGGGAAGAAATCAGGACTTCCCGTTCTGGCGTTCCCCTTGCTGCGGGAGCTATGGGAGTTTTAAATTATATTTAACCTAACGACAATATGTATATGGAGTTAGGTTCTGGAAGGACATGATTGTAAAACGACTGTGTTAGCTAAACGTCCGGGTTGAAAAAAGTCTATCTACTTCTGGAAGGACGACGAGGAAGCCTCCGGCCGCCGGATCCTTGTCATAGAGGCCAATAGTCTTGAGCGAAGTTGTATCACGCTTTGCTTGAAGAACCCGAGATTGTAAGGGCAACACGTCCGCCGTCATAGCGTTTCAAGTTGCTATGGTCCAACAGAGAAACGATCTATTGAATCGCTGATCTAAGAATCGCAAAATCGTCGGCGTGAGGCGCCACTCTTATACCTATAGAATCGATCGAAGATCCGTTGTCTGTAGAAGAGTGTAGAATCACGCCGATGCACGTTGTTTGCGACCCAAAAAGGGATTAAGTTACCTATAGAGCTTTTTAGAGCATTCGAATGACAGATTCGGTAGAATGCAGTCAGAAACGCTATAGTTTTACGCTGTGCCAACAGCTTAGGGAGGCTTCCGTTCGTCTCAAGAATTCAGTTAGTATACTGAGCATGCATAGCACCGAGCGCGTCCAGCATGTAGGTACCCTACTTCACGGAGTCACCCCAAAGGTGAGAGGTGTACCTATTCGTATTCTTTGCAGGGACGAATCTGCGTCTTATACAGCAGACGCTTCTGGTGCCGCGTGAAGAATCTACTTACCTTATATTACTGGAATGGGCTAAGTATACAACTCTCAAAATAAAGATTGAGCTCGGGTGTAACGTCTATCTAGCACTGCAGTGTACGGCATTGTGTGACCCAAGCCGTCTCTATCACTAGACTCCAATTAGTGCCTACTGGTCCTTCCCTGCTGCATCCAACAATGCCTCAGGCCGGGCTGGGCATCTTCTTAATCACTGGGGTTTTATTTTTATATGTTGAATCCTCATGGATGTTATGCCCTTTACGTTACGTTTCATACATGATTGAAAATACGGGCATGTTAAATGGGCGCTACTGGGATTGTATTAAGTCACAGGCGAAGCTGTGGGCCCGATATAGCAAGTCAAAGGCGAAGCCATGGGCCACAGATAGCTCTTAAAAATGCAACCAAATAACCACCCAAAGGTTCATCCCCCAAAGGCCACCAAAAAATTCAGTAAAATAAATGAAATAACACACCAAATTTGTTACAAAACCACTTTTAATACATTTAAGTATATTAAATTCACACGAATGTCAATTGTGACGAAAAATGATCTAAATAGAACGTCTACAGTTCAATCAAAGAAAAATACTTTTAAAATAGGGATTCTATAGCTCGATTTTATTATTGTTGTACGTCTACTAAGCAAGAGGCGATGGTCAACATTGTAGTAAGACGCGTGTAACTGCGTGTCACCTAATATATTCGCGCCGTACTCAGTGAGAGTTTAGCCGTAGTTCATCTACAGAGATTCGGCTAGAGATCACGTTCTATCTAATTTCTAAGACAAATATATCAACATTGTAAACGCCAGCATTGGTAACATTCTAATAAAGTTTCGATTTGCTTCTATTCATACAAAAGTCAGCAATTTGCTTCGATTGGTTCAATCTTAAATAGAAGCAGACCGCAACAGACACATATTTATTGTAACATTTTATATAACTACGGGCGGCATGTTGTTACGAGCCGGATATAAGTTCGATAAAAGTCCTTTGCAAAGAAAAGAACTATAATATGATGTCGACAACTGCACGCCGCGATTGTTTACACTGACTAACATCTATATATGAGAATCCTCTATAATGTAATATATTATGTTTAAGTATGTAGACACATAAATTTATACTCAGGCAATACTCAATAAACACTAATTTATAAGAATCTATTGAACAGCTGTATTGATCTAACATCTGATACACATCGTTTACTAAAAGCGGTGACGAATAGTTTACTATTTACTAATATAATAATATACAAAATAAATCATAAATTACAAGTCATAAAAAATAATACTGATCAGAATCCACTGTATTTTAAAATTATAGTTACGAAATACAACAATGTCATAATAAATAATAGGCAAAGCATTTTTCTAAACTAACGATAGGCCTTAAAACTAAACAAATATATCATATAACTTAGGCAATTAGGCGTTATAAAAAGGTATACACTACTGATTCCTCCAACGAGATTCATTTTATGATCTATTTCAAAAACTATCTTGGTCTTAGCATAGCACCCAACGATGGATAAACGTGCGCACGTTCACGCAGTGTCACTGTCACGTCTTATAGTCTGTCAAATATGGCTTGATCTATGTGACACTTGTATTACCGTCAGCAAAATGAACTTTTATGTCAAAGGCATAAAGCAGTTATTTATAGTTTAGACCTCCATGTTCTCACTCTCTGCATTTGTAGCACAAAAGCTTTGCGCAGTTGATATAAATTCAATTTTTCGTTACGTTAATACAACTATCATTCGAATGAAGCTATATTTTACAGTCTATAAAGTCAATTCTTGGTTGAGGACGTCACGTGACACCTTGCTACGTGTCACTTCTGTGTGTCAAATTGTGTCATTATTTAGTTATTTATTATTTATTGAGTTTCTGACATTAATGTTGGAAATTTCTGCATTGAAAGTATCATGAATTGCCAAAGTACTTCATCTGAAAAGTTGCAGTAAGTTCACTCCCTGCCACAATGTGACATAACTTCAGTGTTGTCACAGTCACTGTGTGCTACCTCATTGTCAGTGTCACAATGTAACACACAGAACTGAATTACTGTGACGTGACCAAATCACAATTGTAACGCGAAAGTGCGCCTCGTTACCCATCTCACTTTTCAATATTAATTTCCTAGTTACAAATTAATCGAGCCAATGGTCTTACACAGTCACATAAAAGAAGACGCACACATTATATACGTGTAATATTAGCTTAACTGAATGATATTAACGCTCGATAGTGGTAGATAGATATACTTGTATTATGTATACATATATGTGTTTCTAATAAAATTCTCTTAAAAATTATTCATTGATATAATTTCAACTGCGTGGTACTCATTAATCCATGAAACACCCACTAGCCCGCCTACTCACGACGCTAATGTCGACACTTTTATCAATAACACGTATAGTGTGACACCGAACACCCTAAGGAAAGGACTTTTGAGAACAGCTTGGTACATCAAGAGGGTGTTCAGGGACAACATCAAAGGGTGCTTTAGGATCGTTCTCATTGGTTTCAAAAATTGATTTTAACTGGATGTTCCTATTGTTGAACAAAAATATGAGCTTTACGCTGGTCGGTCTTGACGAGGGGCGTCGTAAGTAAGGCGGCAGTGTTCTCAGGGCTTAGCAAACCAAAGACTCTGAGATCGGATTTTCAGTGATGCGGATGACGGGGGACTGCCGGCACGGGCGGCGGCGGCTAGCATCACTCAGCCGCCGGAACATCACGATCTTGTTCGGCGAAAGCGGTGCCACTGCAATATTGACATTAACACTTTAGGGTTGAACACTGAGTTGATGTGTTTGAATAAACAAAACATTTTATTGAAGTCTGTTCTTAAGGGGTCTCGACACGGTCAAACCGCAATTGTCATGCACGTTAAATATCACGTGTACATACACGTCGATGCACACACTAATGCAAAGAAATCACGCACACTGAAGCAACTTCCATTCATATTTAACGTGCATGACAATTGCAAGGCATGATCGTGTCGGGAGCCCATTAGGAAAGTAGCCATTATAACAGAGTTTCAATAATAACATCGTACATCGAATCCGTATTTCTTTTTAATCTGAGAAGAAAAGTACGTACAAGAAACTTGAACTGCTGTCTTTTATTTTTTACTAAGGTGTCACTGTCACAACTGAGAAGTAATTAATGTTGTTAGTTTTGTGAGGCACTTCATTTATTACAATTTTATTTGTTTTGGAAGGCTTCTCATTTTCATATCTGTTAAATAATATTGTCACACAGAGGCGTACCATTCGGGGATAAATAGCTATATTGTTTGATTAGAAAAACATTTTAAAAGAAAGTAAAGAACTTTGAATATGTAGATAAATAAATTTTTAATCGACATAATTTTGTAAAATATTTACGTTAAATGATACAGTTAACAGAACGCTATAATGATTAGGTACTACTTCCTATTAGAATAATGAGCCTGCAATTTAGGTTTAATGCAAACTCCTCCGATACGAACCGCCTGTACGTCCATTCATAGATATGAATATTTTATCTCCATCCTCCATCACCATAGATTCTATGGTAGCCAGAAATTTTAAAGATTTATGTAAACGTTTGAAACTGTAGGTAAATACAGTTTGTACCTATACCTACCATTTTGAGAAATGGGCAGTATTTCTCATGGGAGCTATAAATACTTTGGCATGTTTGATTTCGAGATACATAAACGTGCCAAAGCAAAATTTTCTCTCGACTCGATTGTGGATACCTGCTTTAAAATTCAGAACTTAACTCGAATAGTTTATTAAAATTTCCTAAAGTAGTGCGTTTTACTGTCAAACTAGTTTATTAAAATTTCCTAAAGTAGTGCGTTTTACTGTCAAACTATTTCATTACCTATTATATTTTTAGTAAATAGATTAGAATTGAGACCCTAGGTCCATGGGGTCCTAATCCGCATATTTTTTTTAAGAATTTGGAAAAGCGCCTGGTAGAGTCGTCTGGTGACCCAAGGGCTGGTAGTTTTCTCTCTCAGCGAATAGGTATTGCTATTCAAAGGGGGAATGCTGCTAGTCTTTAGGGCACAATGCCAAGGGGGCCTTATTTAGGTTTAGTTTAGATAGTAATAAAGTAAATATATATTGATTAATTTAACACAGATTAGTCATTTTATACTTGATTAATTTGTAGTCTTGATTTCAGTGTTGTGGTTCTTGACATAAGGTACCTATCCAGGTTCAAAGGCGGCGGACTCGTGTCTTCCCTCGTCAACCCTCTAGGGGAGACATCATGAATTCCCGATGCTGGTGTCCTCAACGAGGAAGTCAAATCAAATGATGGGAGGATGGCTTAGCTAAAGGATGGAGAAGAAATGGATATGCCAGAGACAGAGATAAGTGGCGGAAACTGGGGAAGGCCTATGTCGAAGGACAACCTGACCAATAAAGTGGTTGCAACTTAGAGGAGAGGACTAGGGAGACACGAGTCCTAAACCAATTTTGAGAAACCTAAAAGGCTGAAGTACGGTAACATGCATTTAAAGATTTTCTATGATACATAACATTTAAAATAGCACTTACATAATCTACAAGCAGTGTAACGAGAACATACTGGCTAGACGCAGACGCTGGGCGTCGATACTCTACTGTCACGACGTAATAATTTTTGCAGTGCTATAACAGCTACAGGGTGGTAAACAAAAAAATTAAAAAATAAATAGCTAAATGAGTGTGATTACTACAACATTATACAATGTGACGTCATATTCATGGTGAAAAGAATATTTTGTCACAAATATTTTTTTACATGTGTGATAGATAAGTAAGTATTTACAAATTAGAAATATTTTTGAAAAAAAAATTGTAAGTAGGTATATGAAATATTTTCACATTGAAATTATCTTAAAGTGTTACAAAAATGTTGCGACAGTCACAAAAACAAAAAAATGATGTTCTGTGTGCTCGTAACATGGTTACAGACCATAGCTTAATAGAACAATTAAAGTAGATTATTTATATATAGGTAGGTTTAACGGTTAATACTTCTATAAAATTTGTTCTCTAAGCCATGAGCTGAAATATCATGTTATACTTGTAAGATGGTTGCATGATAAAATTCTACGAGGCAAGTATCTATGTAAGAGTACTAAATAAAATATTGTCAAAATTGTGCTAATAAATGTGTATATTAAACTAAAATTAATATTTAAGTCTACTAGTACGATGAGCTAAGGAAATAATCTGAAACTTTGTTGTTTTACAAGGGTTTGACAATAGATGAAGTACAATACATAAACAATGCCACAAGCTGACAGTAAGCTCTAAAAAGAGTACATACCAATCGTTTACGGACTGCTTATCGCTATCGCATATCCAGGCTCAAACGTAATTAGGAGAATAGAAAATAAAGACTTCAGATGCCGGAAGGAACAGGTTAATTCCAATTTGAAAGAAAATGTCACAATTTTGATTTAAAATTAGAAAAAAATTGGGCAAAACACATTTAGTCGTTAGTAGAGGGAAGAAAATAGTTATATAAAAGCTAGAGAAGTAAAAGCAATAACAAGTAGTTATTTACAAGTCAATATTTTTAAATATTTTGTATTTTTTTATAGACACAGTAGTAAATTATTTATTTAAGATGCAGAATAGATGCAATATTTCGAATGTATAAAACAACGTCCTGTATCTACCGTTCTTTTTTTGATGTTTGGTTTAATAAGGTTTTAAAATAAATATTAAATTATTTTATGGAACGCACAGTGCAGCTCATTATATATATAGTATAATATGCAGGTAACATATAATCAACTGCTCAATACTTCAAGGCAATCTAAACTTTAAGGCTTTATGCCTTGAGATTGCAGTCCTTTATACAAGCTCAGCCTATCATGCAGGTTTTATAGTGGCAAATTAATGCTACATAAATAAATGTTTCAACATAGAAAGGATTTATAAAAAAATACTAAGAAGGAATTAAAAGGCTTCCGTCCAATCGGATCCACGCCTAGAGAGAGATAGAGGATTATCAAGCAGTGGACTGCTATAGGCTGAATTGATTGACAGATTCAATACACTGCAAATTTAAAATCGCGTATTAGACAAGAATAACCGTAATGTCCCATTACATCACACAGTTCTTGTATACACTTTATATTTTATGGTATTTTAGTTTCTACTATAGTAGTATTCAGTTTCAACTATCGGAAGTGTATATATAAATCTACCTATCTATTTATTATTTATATTAGTTGTAAAAATCCCCTGTAAATATTGTATCACGTACTGTCATTATTAAGCTATTTACAGTTTTGTGAGTATATATTTCATTGAGAAAATTGCATTAGTGCGTTCCCGGTTGGGTTTATGTAGTGTCATATTATTGCATCTATTGAGCGAGGCGTGTAAAAGTGCAACGGTAATACATTCGAAACGCAATGCAAAGCTAAGCTTGCATCGAAACATATTAATATAAAGGTGTTCAATGTTCGTCTACATACCGTAGCCCTCGCCTTGCAGAAAGAGACGGAATGCCTCTGAAACTTTTGCCGGTTGCTCCTCAATAATCAAACCGGAGTCGGAGATCTGGAAATTTTGGCAAGTATTTATGTACTTACTTTATAAATATTTAATAGGTACGGTCAGCTGCAGAGAAAAGGATACAGGGCCGCTCTGTAAGAATTGACTTTTTTCAAAAACTATTTCATATATTTTAATGAAATTTGCTATAGTTATTAAATTTGGGATCAGAAAGCGTTGTGTGAGATGTCCGTGAATATATATATTTGTGTAATTCAATAACTACATCAAATTTCATAGAAATAAATTCAAGATTTTTGGAGAAAATTCAATCCTTACGGCGGCCCAGTTTACTTTTCTCTGCAGTGACTGCATAAGTTTGAGTGGGAACTCGGGGTATGGTTTTGGTGTCAATCGTTGACGTTGCAGCCACGTTGCCGCGTGCCCACTACCTAGTGCTGCAGCTGAGTTGAGGATGCAGGGCGAAAGGCCGTAAGTAAAGGCCGAAAAGTATTCTGCTCCTCAAAACAGAATCATATCACTAGGCAGGATACTCGTACAAACAGCATATGTCTGTAGGCCCTGAATTGTCAGTCTTCCACCGGACAAGGGTACAGTGGGCTATATAATTCGCTTGTCCAAAATTGAAATAGTGAAAAGCTTCTAAGCTATCGGTGTCAAATCGGTGAAAGCCCCGTTAAAATCGATCCAGCAGTTTTAGAGCCATTACATTTCTGAATATCCTTTTATAAGCTTTTATTTTAAATCGTTGTTGTGACATCGTAAGTCCTGATATTCCCGTTAACCACCAGATAGCGTAATGGCTGGTGATTGTACGGGAGTCTAGGTAACTCTGCTTCTATAAACATAACCTATTCACCCACTCCATACCTCAAATTCTACGTAAACGGTCGATAAGTAGGTAAGTATGCCACGGCTACGGCAATGCCAACTCATTAGTGAAACATTTTTGCAGCAATCACAAGTTTATGTACTTAATATTGCGGGCACTGAATTTATTTTTGTTTTCAGGGTTGAATATCTGAATTCCCTAAAAGCATAATTATGTAGCTTGATAGCGTAGAGCAAAAATGTTCATCTCGACATTTCGTTAGAGGTGCTCTTTTCTTAATGCCAGCTTAATGAAAAGGAGGTATTTATTACATACTAGATGATGTTTGTGGCTTGGCCCGCGTGAATTTTGGTACAATGGGAACCTTTTTTCCGTGATAAAAATTAGCCTATGTGTTATTCCAGACTATAAGCTGTACCATATTTAAGCTCAATCCGTTCAGCCGTAGAGCGTGATTGAGTAACAAACATCCAAACATCCAATCATCTAAAAATCCAAACATCTTCACCAACTTTCGCATTTATAATATTAGTAGGATATGCACGCGAAACGCTCGCAGCCCCACTGCCGCCCACAGAATTGTGTAAGCGATGACTGCGTTGAGCATGACATTTCCATTTGCAAGCGTTTCCGTCCTTTTGATGGCACGTTTAGTCGCAACGCAGACGACGGCACGGCAGCGGCGAAGGCTGATTTTTTTCAAAAGGAAAGCCGGTGAAAAAAATAATATCCAGTTGGTCACACCTGTAGTGTAGGTATTTTGCGTATTTATTAAATGGTGGCGCGCGGCGGTGTAATGCCTTTTGTGTTTTGTTTGCCACCTGTAGGTACTATACTCGTAACCGCGGCTCCAGACTTGTGCCGTGAATTCACGGCGTGAATTCGCGCCGTGAAATAAACCGACTGCGATCGGGCCGCGCGAAGCCCGCGAAAGCCATCCACATTCACGTTCACGCCTGTTCACGGGGCTTCACGGCACAAGTCTGGAGCCGCCATAAGATCCATGTATTTAATTCAAAACAATGTCTTACGTGCATGATAAATTGGCTTATAAAAAAGTATCATAAATTATCTACTGATGACTAAAAAGATATTCAAATTTACACTAACTGAAAAGGTCTTAACCGACCTTAGGTGTAAATAATAGACTGTATAATCCTTGTACTAAAATTTTTTTTATTAAAACAATATTCACAGCTATATATGTCTGCTCAGGTAACGAAACCATACCGCGATCTAGATACTATATACAAAAAAGTGATGCCATCTAGTTACATATTTTGAACTAAAACCTGACTTGAACACTAACCATGTTTTGAAATTATTCTACTACTCTCTGCAAGCTCATACCTACCTATTTCAAATTGTCTCGATTGAAGTTAATTGAAAATAATTCATAAATTTGGGACTTAGACGCGAAATAGGTATAGTATACCTACTTCTAATGTTTTTAATAATATGCATGTACTAGCTAATGCCCGCAGTTTCACCCGCGTAAAATTAGTTCCCGTGGGAAGTTACTCCCGGGATAAACAGTAGCCTATGTGTTATTCCAGACTATAATGGATATCTGTATCAAATTTCAGCCCGATCCGTTCAGCCGTTCGAGCCTGAAAGAGTAACAAACATCCACATTCACACTCACAAACTTTCACATTTATAATATTAGTAAGATTTCAAGTACCTATAGAGCCTCGGTTCCGAACCTGGGGGTAATTACCCCCGCGGGGGTAAAACAGCTAATGTATGGGGGTAACAGAGGTGATGCCCAAAATAGATGAGTAAAAATATGATTGTGTTCGTAAAATCTCAGTGAAGTGTGGAGCGAGAAGGTGTACATTTTGGCGAAAAACAGCTTCAGAATACCCCATCATTGCTAACAGAATTCTGAACATGTTAGTACCGTTTGCTACCACTTTAAGATGCGAGAGTGGCTTCTCAACTCTGGTAACATTGAAAACAAATCCAGAAACCATCTGAACTAGGGAATGCAATAGTCGACACGAGATCGCAAATTCAAAATCCCGCAGGATTAGAAATATCAATCCTGCGAGATCCCGGAATTTTCGGGATCTCATCTAGTTTGAAAAAAATTCCGATGACTGAAAACGATGAAAACTGCTTGTTCGTAATAGTCACAGCGCTGCACAGCCCCTCGTCGGGCACTTCACACGCCCGTCATGGGTGCTTCGTCGTGGACGCGATCATACGCATTCGAGACCAGACGGAGGAAGCAATATCGTAGAGCGAGGTGGCGATCATGGCCATGGACATCGACTTCAACACTTTGGCCTGGAGCTGCGTTAGGGAGGCCCTTACTTATCACGGAGTGCCTCCCTACCTTATCTTTCCAAGAGGTCCATAACGTACGAGCTGGCTGGGATCGATTCGGCGAGATTCAGCGGTGTTCCGCAGGGATCGGTCCTAGGACCGCTTCTGTGGACATAGGGTACGATTGGGCGCAGCGCAGCCCGTTGCTTAGAGACAGACACACAGTTATTAAAACTTATATCACCCCTCGTTTTTCGTCGGGGGTTAAAAATAAAAGAAGTGTTAATTTTGAGATTAAAAAGCCCCCACCATCCCCAGCCCCCGATCATGGAGGCCGATAGTCTTGGACGAAGAAAAGTCTGCAGCGTCCTGTCCAAAGACTGCGTAACTCGGGTGGTAGAGTTCTCTCCCGCAGAAAGACGCAGCGGTGTCCCACTTACTCCCACTGGAGATCATGGGACCATGGTCTCTACAGGAGATGGTCTCCTGCGAGAGAATGTCAAAGTCCAGACCTGTTACGAGGACCTGGAGCTGTTGCGCCCATGCTGTGCACTACACCAATGTGTGGAGCGCTGTGTCCTCGCTGCGTTTCTCGCAGTGCTGGCACTCAGCCGTGGTTTCCCTGTGTCCCCCTGAGATCGTGCGATATCCTTATCACCTTGACGGCCATAGCCTTCTGTAGGCTAAGTAGTACAGCCGCATTGCGGGCCGTCAAGGTCTCCACTCATACGGGGCCCCGTATAGCGATAAAAGTAAAGCACTCCGCATTATCCCAAGGCAGTCTCCTGCAGGGAGTGTTGGGTCCTCTTATGTTGGGCAACAACCGCGAGAGTGCGGCTGTTGCCCCTCAGTTTTGGGACCAAACTTCAGAAGTGGTGTTTGAAGTCTCATCGGCCATCGAGTACGAACCCCAGATACTTCATCGAGGGCTCAGTACCGATGCTGACGCTCCCTACCTTTATGCTGGATCCCGCAGGTGGCCTCTTGCAAGGTCCGTGAAAGCACAGAGCTTCGGATTGGTAAAGGGCGACCTCAAGACCCAGCGGCCTTATTTGACCCACAACTTGAGCAACGCCTTCCGTTGCCTTTAGGGCTGCGTCTCGGTGCGTTGCTCCTCGCGCCGTAACGAGGGTGTCATCAGCGTAACACGTTACGTCGACACTTCCAAGCAACATGCCGCGCAGCACACAATCGTACCCGATGTTCCTCAGAAACGGTCCTAGAACCGATCCCTGTGGAACACCACTGAATCTCGCCGAATCGACCGTAGCCAGCTCAGGTAAGATATGGCCCTCTCGGAAAGATAAGCCCCGACAATTCGACGGAGGTAGGGAGGCACGCCGCGCCATCATAAATAAGGTCTTCCCTAACGCAGCTCCAGGCCAAAGTGTTGAAGGCGATGGCGATGTCAAGAGACACCGGCATCACCACCTCGCTCTGCGATATTGCTTCCTCCGTCAGATCTCGAATGCGTATGACCGTGTCCACGACGAAGCACCCCAGACGGAAACCAAACGGAAATTAAGATAATTTTCATTGCCTGAATAGCTTTCTTGAATTTTTTTTTAATTGGGGGTAAAATCTGTTTCTCTAACATGCCATAGGGGTAACAGCTCTGAAAAGGTTAGGAACCAATGCTATAGAGTATTAAAAACCGCGATATTTTACAATACAAAATTGAAATAAAAACATACTTCTTATCTATTTTTTCAAAAATATCTGACAAAGTGATTCTATGGAACAAAACTGCTTTATTATGTTTTAAACTATGAAACATTCAGCCAAAATAAAGATTATTAGGTATCCCAAGCCATTGAACTAATATCACTAGCGTATTCTGAGATACCTACTTGATAAATATAAAAAAACACTGACCTTTATTTTTTATCGAACCCGTAATACCGAAGGCCTACGTCCATCAGTGAGCATTATGTGACTCCAAAACAATAATCATGTGTACAGAAATCAAAACAAAATACAGAACACAAAACACAATTTTACACACTTTCACGATGTATTTAGTAGATAATTATTTATAATTAACTAATAAACAGCACAATACTTTATAAAGTCAATTGAAACTATGTTATGTTTTATTATTATTCACGGGAAACGCATGTGAAATGAAGTAATAACAACACATCAAATTAAAAACACACTTCGATGCAAAACGTTTCGACGTGCGTTAGGTGCATTTAAATTGGTCGAGTTTTCAAGTCAAATACGTTGTCCTTTTCTATTAATATGACTGTCTCAGGTGTAAGCCACGAACTCATGGCTTACTTTAGGCGAAAATCCACGAATCAAATCTTGAAAAAATGTGAGAGAATAGGACGCATATATACATTTGCGTAGTACTAACGAAGCAGACGCAAAATGATCAGGAAGCCGGGCTTACCGCGTGATGTCAGAGATAGGGTCTTTGAACTTTGACTCGAAAATTTATTGCTATGACTTTTGTAGCAGGGGTTGAGACGAAAATGCCGACTTACCATGTAAATTTGCAAATATTTTTATATTTGAATGAGTGTTCGAGAATATATAATTGTGTTTATTAGTTATGAGTAAATATTACATGTCACTGCCCGATCTGAAAAGGGAAGCCACAAGGAATGGGCTTCTATGGACAATTCGCCACTGCGGCACGGCACTGCCGGACAACTTATTCGCGACAACAGATTGCATATGGGAGACAAAGAGAGTTTTGACAGCGGCCGTGGAAAAATGTGTCGTCGGCAGCTTTCCCAGTAACATGACATCGTTAAGAGAAGTTGAAGGTCTTATGGCATCTAGTGTTTATGTGTGGAAATTCTCATGGACGCCATGCCGGACTTCTACCGACTAAAACCACTCAGTGCCTTCCAGGGCAAGGAAAGCAAAGCCACTCAGTGCTTTCTTCGGAAGAATAACTCCAGGACACCCGACACTGGCCATATGGCGGCTTGAAAAAATTCAACAACGGGTAGACAGAACTTGCACCTGTCTGTTTCAATACGGAAATAAGTTCACCACCTATTACGAGAGATAAAAACAAACAATAAAATGCGGGCGTATGTATGTATCTTATCACAGTATGTTGCATGTTAAACTTACCTTCATCCAAGTCGAGATGTTAGGGTTGATCCGACTATTGAATATGACTGTATCTTCGACATGCGGTGAAAGAGCGCCAGTCATGTTCAGTACTGGCACCTTAATGGTCTCCGCATCACGAGTGATGCCAAGGTCTGAGCGGCGCAAGTACGCTTCAATGAACATCGACAGGTTCAGTGGGTTCACGTTGTGTGAGAAGTACGATCGGTACATCTGTGTTAGGTCGTGGTTGCGTTCATCGGGGTACTACGACAACGAAACAATACGTATCATTTACTTGCACTATGGGCTTGTGACACATAGCATCTAAAACAGTCGCGGTGTAATCAAACCAGAAAGTCTAGAATTAAATGAACATATTGTGGATGTAAAAGGTAATAAACTAAATTAAAGAAGGGACAAAATAGTTAAGGATACGTTAAAATTTAAAGTGTAGAGTGTTATAAACAGACAAATTTAGGTACAAGTGAGCCAGCGTTGCAAATGTGGAATAAATGAGCACAGCGTTTCGATATCGATCATACACTGGTCATAGGGTAATATTCGCCAATTAGGTAAACCAAATTATGTGCTCGTATATATAGACGATAATCGAATACAATATTAATGATAACATACTTAATAGGTATTTATCGACATAGTATAGTAAAATAGACAAAAGCAACATACACAACAGATGTGTGTGACAAAATCGCTAAAGGCAAACGCTAGCACAAGTGAATCATTTATCAGTTATCCTATATTAAGTCTGAAACCCAATAAATATCTACTAGCAGTTAAATTTACCACATCTGTATTGGTATTATTCACTGGGTACTAAATAGGCTGTCCTTAAGCCATAGTCCATAGATGCCTTTGTAAGAACACTGTGCAGTGTTGATTCACCATTCCATGATTGTAAAGTATATTCATAAAAACAAACCGTGGGCTTAGTGCATACAAAGATATCATTCTCGGACACAAGAGAAGGGACAACAAAAACACACAAAATTAAAAAGATATGACGAAAATATACCTAACCCAAAAAACCTGGAATTAAAAGTACCATCGCATGACATAACGTCGTTAACTTAAGGCTACAAAAATCTTTCAAAGAATGCGTACCCGTCCAAAATGATACCACATCAAGTAATCTTGAACGCCCTGCGTCATGCCACGAGCCTTCAGCGAACGGGTATTCATCTTCTGATAACCCCACTCTAACCATCCAGCTTGTTGTGAGGAGCAGTTGATAAGTGTCAGAGCATCCACCTGAAATTACGATACAAAATAATGGCACAGGAATAATAGATGTGTGGACACTTCATGTTTATAGTTTTCATCCATCACTTATAGGTGAACGGTGAAAAGTGACAGACAAAAATATTTAGAAATTCGTCGATATGACGGGGAAAAGCCCGAGAGTTCCCTTTTGAATGGTTTGTTAATTCAAGTACCTAAGTACCCAAGGTTGACGTCATAGCCATCAACCGCACGCAACCGTTACTCATTACGGTAACAATGATGATCCAAGATACAATAACTTTGAAACCTTTCTTGTATTCTGAGAGCGGCTTCGTTACGGCGACGAATTGTTCTTTCAATAGAATAGAAAGTAACTTAAGCCAAAAACCTTGTGGAAACCTCTCCAAGCCCTTATACTACGAATTTTCATAATTGCATAATAGTAAGCTGTTTCTGCAGATACCAAGAGAAGCAACACATTTAACTAACGTAATTTTTCTTCCCTCTACATCATCATCTACAACATCATACCCTCCAACTACCAATTGCATTTCGTAAATCATTAACCAATCAACCAAATCCAGCCAATGGTATTCCAGGTCGTCGGTCCATCTGGCGGATGGGTAAACGAAAACTAAAGAAAATGACAAATTGCTTCCATTTTGTTTCGACTCTTTCATCTAATCTATGTGTACCTACGTATGAATTCTACAGGTAACAGGAAGTATTTCATTCGGAATCGCGATACATGTCACGTATGATATTAATATAAATTTCTTTGCAGGAATTCATCCATTTACACAGTCTGAGGCCTTCTGTATAATAATGAAAATCTCATTTATTACGTTAAGTCATAAAATTTGCTTGGAATTGTCATTAATTTTGCCGTAGCGGTTGTGCTTGACATGGCGACTATACATACATATAAGAGACACTGTCAAAACGCAATAGGAATTCCTCTTTCTACCTCAATCTGATTATAGCTAGTGTTTTCATGTTGATTTTATCAAATATACCGCAATTCATGGTCCCCCTGACCAGGTCGAACACTGAACGAGAGCCTGAATAATTACTTAGAAAATATGAACTACGACACGCATAAATCTGCTTCGAAATGATTACCTAATATAGAAATACAGATTACATACTACGTAGTAATATCCCAAGAGTATTTGCAACGTAGTTTTCCAATGATGGAAATGGCGAGACTGGATCCAATCGCACATACTCCCTAGGCAGGCGCTCGGATTCAGAATTTCTGATCTATGTTTAGAACAGCTCATTTCGTTTTCCGCCATTACGAAGTTTGATTACCAAACCCGTAGTGGTTCACAGTCACTACTAAAATCCATACTCATTACGTGAACAATACCAGAATAGTACTACGCTGTAAGGACCAGGTAAAGACGTGAGAGTGTAGGGTACTTTAGGGTTGGACGGTGAGAAGCTACCGAAAATAATAAGTCAAATCATAGCTACTCTTACTAGACACTAGTAGCGAACCCTACACTACAACCTACAACTCCATGTAGGTATTGGAAGCATTTGGCAAGACGCTTTTTCTACGTGTGGAAATCGTCATGGATGCCATGCCGGACTCTTACCGGCGAAAACCACACAGCGCCCTATAATTTGCCTACGAACGTGAGTACCGGGTAAGGTCCGAATGCTTCTTCGGAAGGATATCCCAGGACACCGGCAAGAAGCTAAGATAAATTAGAAGTAAATTACTCTCACACTTTAATACTCGTAATTTTTATTTTGTACTATTTAAAAAGAGCAGTTTTTATAAAACGTACGTGTGTAATCTGAAGTTTGTGTGCGTTTGTGCATCACAAAACATTACATCCAGTGACCTACATCTGTGTGTGTGATAAGTGATCGCTCATGTCCTAATGCTCAATGAGATCAACCTTGGTTGGTCTCGCCTCGCCACGCTAACAGCCGATGCAGACGGTCGCTTCTATTTATAAGATTATATGTTCCAAACGCCTTACATGCGTATATTTTTGTAAACAAGATTTTATATTGATAATGGAAGAGGTGGGTACAGAGTACTTTACAAGTTGATAGGTATGCGCGGAAAGGGGCTTCTTACCTACTCCTTATTAGCATAAGAGCTTTTGCTCTCTCATTTTATAAACATTTAAATGTTAAATTGCGGGTCTGGCTTCCCCTAGGCGGAACTCCGGGACGGTAACCAGATAATCCAATACCTTAAGAGGTTTTTACCAAGTGGGCTGCCAGATCCGGTCTCAGGATATTGGAATTCCTAAGTTATTTTTTTTACTTGCTAAATCTAAAGTCGCTGCGGAATCTTCAATTCTCGCACCGGAAACAGAATAAATAATAGTACCTACTACGGGTTGTGGGTTCGGACATTATTAGTGCTATTACTTTTACTTGTCGGACTTGCTCGCCGAGGGTTCCGTATCGGATTGTCCTGAATCGAATCTTTCAATTGCACCTACAAGAAACTCAGGAACTTTTATAGATTTTGATTAAGTACGTACTTTAAGGACTTTTTTAGAGTTCCGTACCTCAAAGGAAAAATGAAACCCTAATAGGATCAATTAGTTGTCCGTCCTTCTGTCTGTCAAGACCCTTTATCTCGCCTAAAGGTATCGAGTTCAAATTAATAACATATATTAGGGTCCATGGACCCTTGAAGCTGTAAAAAATTAAGCTTCTCAGTTAACGCAGAAAAAAGTTACGGCCGCTTATGTAGTCAAAAACGTGTATTTCGACACTCTCAAAAGAATCTAAATTCATAGGGTACCGACGTACAACAGAGTGATCCTTTAAGGGTTCCGTTTTTCCTTTGAGGTATGGAACCCTAAAAAACTATATTTGATGAGAGCTGCCACAGATTACATTATAGCACTAAAGGCAGATTACGCACGTTCGGCACGAACAAGAACGATGGAATTTAAAATGGTAATTGGTGCTACGACGGATTTCTTAAAACTTTTTACGTTTATTATCTTGAGCTCCATTTATTTATTAAATCGGAGATTTTTAAATTTTTTATTCTTATTCAAAAATTTTAATCGCTGTGGGCTTTTTCAATTTTTTTTATTTTACTTCTTATCTTATATCAACAACCAGTGCCACGTCTGGAGAAGAACCGAAGGCTGATGGAGCAAACAGGTTATAGAGTGGGGACCGTGACCGACGACCTGAAAAAGGTCGCAGGGCGTGGCATTGTAGCAGCTTGCTTTTGCTACCACCATCCTCAGTCGCTGACCAGCTATTCTTACGGGGCACATAGTAGCTGGATGTCAATGCAAAAATATGTGCCTCGGGAATATTTTTGGGCTTATGAAAAGTTGAGTACAACGAGTAGGTACAGTAAAATAAATTGAAGTATTCGTAAAGTCTATCATAGATTATGCTTTGCTAAAGACAAGTAGCAAGTTTGGTTACTTATTAGGAGATGACATACACTAAATTCATAATATAATGTGAATGGCTTTCGGTGAGATCCGGTTGAAGTGTAGTGAAGAAATGAACTCGGCTCTTCCGAGTTCCGACTAATTGACCTGAACATTTTGCTAGATCAAGCTCCCGGATTGGTTAAACCATTTGGGACTTTCGCGTGTAATTAAAACCCAGGCAATGGCTCCGTACAAAAAAAAAACGGTAAGAAATTACGTTATGGGAGCCCCCCTTAATTATAATTATTTTTCTGATTTTAGTATTTGTTGTTCCAGCGGCAACAGAAATACACTGGTCAAAATTTCAGCTCTCTAGCTGTCACTGTTCCTGAGATACAGCTTCGTTACGGACTCACAGACAGACGGACGGACAGCGAAGTCTCATGAATAGGGTCCCCATTTTACCCTATGTCATGGAACCCTAAAAATGAACCACACACGGAATTCAGGAAGGTAGGTAAAACTTCAAAATTAACGGTAGTAGTTTGTGTAAATTTTTCTAGGTGGTTTCAAAACTTTCATCTTTTGAGAGGTAAAGTTTCTACGAGACCGACCCCGCGCAAAACTACTCTTGTAGACAGACGGGGCGCGCTGTCTGATCTACAAAAGTACTTTTTTACCTGCCTCGGTCACGTTTTTCAAAACTTTGGTTGATTAAATTGATTAGTCGAAGAGGCGCTACAAGGAAAATGAAACGTGTACGTATCTCAAAGTCAATAGAAACTAGCTTACTACCCGTGGGGTGTCTTAATTTCACCACAATTCTTTCAGCTTAGAATTTTCGTTGATCAGGTAGAAAAAAAAATGAGTACCTTATTTATTTTTTAGGAAAATCTTAATGTAGGTACATTATTTACTCCGAGATGAACTCCTAAACTACGATTGAACCAAATTTGCACACCGTGTGTAACTGCAGTTTGATCCAACTTGAGAGATAGGATACTTTTTTTTTTGCTGAAAGCGTACATGGCTACCTACGGCCGGGAGTACCGGGTTAAAAAAACCGTAGCCACAGCAACGCTTGGCTTGGTCCTCTAGTGTTTTAATAAATTTGACAAGTAAAGATGTATAAGATAGGTTGTCGGTGTAGAAAAGCACTTTGTTTCATGTGAATGGAATCTTCCATCATGGAAGCTTCCTTGGAACTAGTGGGTATAATTCGTGGATTTTTAACGCTATCGAAAGACGGGACGGCAATCTATCCTTATATTTTACACCCAAGTGTATGAAAGGCGATATAAATTTTATTTGAGACTTATTTAATCATAATTAACCTGCTCTCAGCAGTTTGGTTACTGATGAAGAAAAAGAACCAGAATTATAATTTGATCTCTGCGAAAGTTCTGTTAACGTAAACAAAAATAGACTTTATTTAAAAGGGAGAAAGTAGTTTTTTAGAAATTTTAATTTAGTTTCACCTAATATCGTTAGTGTGGTTAGATCTATGGAGCTAAGACGTGGGTACTCATGGCGGGGCTAGGGTCCATACCCTCAAAGTAGCGCAACAAGCAAATAGAACGAGCTATGCTTGAGTCCCTGGGGGTTATAGTCCGAAGCGATGTTATCTGTCAGAGAACGAGAATGATCGACATAGCTCGCAGAGTAAGCGCAGTAAAGTGTCAAAGTGCTACGAGTAGCTACATCTATAGAAGAACCGATATCCGATGGAGCATACGAGTTCTGGAGTGGAGACCGCAACTTGGTTAGCGTGGTGTAATGGGGGGCTCGCGACACGGTCAAACGGCACTTGACAACTCTGATAAATATGAATGAAAGTGTGCATCGACGTGTTGGTGGACACATGATATTGACGACACTTGACAAGTGCCGTTGATCGTTTCGGGAGCCCTATAAGGACGACCATCTGCAAGATGGAACGACAACATGGAAACTGTCGCAGGGAAGGTGAAATGTAGCGTAAATTGGGAGGAGCCTACGTCCAACAGTGATCTGGTATAGGCTGATTTCATGAGTGATAGTGTCGTTGACAGTGACTGCTAATGTACTTTCCAAATTTAACAAATCCTCCATGTGAATCTGATCTCTAAAATAATTTAATTCTTTACCAAAACAGGATTTATGAGGTGGAACTTGGGATCTGTGGCGGAAAGAATAAGGCCTGACGTAAACGTTTTGATTAATGATCTGTGGGTACAACATAAATTTTTAGATAGGAATAATCTATAATACAATCGACGTATAAACTATTACAGTTTGCCTAAAATTGGACAGAATGGTGTTATAAATGACATTTATTCTGTATGTTGGCGAGAGATTAGGGACTATTTTGAGTAGGTACAAAAATCTTTGAATACTGTATTATACTGTATTACTATGCAGGAGGAGTAGTGAAGTTCGAAGTAAGGTGATTAAAGAGTTTTCTGTATATTCTAACAACCTTAAATAAATACAGACGTAACCTAATCTTAATAAGTTCGAAGCGGAGTGCCAAAGGTAACGATCGAGAAAAGGTAGCAGGCTAGGACTGCTACGGAAGGCCCAGGTCCGTGTGTTGTGGCGTAGAGGCCTACGTTTAGCAGTGGACTGCCATAGGCGGATTTGATTGATTAATCGCTTTTGAGGGATCCATCTAGACCTAGTAAAACAAATGTATTATTGCCTCTTGCTACACTTGTTGGATTTGGAGTTCGTACTGTTTTTTGATCTGGGCATAAATGAATGGATATGGAGTTCTGACCCTTCTCGTAGTATCTGAAAACTAAATTCCTACAAATCGACCAGCTAAGCGGATTACTTGTGCACATAGCGATTATAAAATGCTTCAAAGCCATTACCTACATTTCCTATGGCGTGACTATAAGTAGTCGGTACTGCATAATTATCGCGAGTAACCGCAGCACAATTCCATTGTCGAGTCAATTTTAGTATGCGCTGCTTTTCCATTACAAGTCCTTTTACTTAAGCACTTTACGGAAAAGAAATGAAACTCATAGAATTAATACCTAGTTACAGAGTACAGACACGTTGTTCGTCGAAGTCCTCTGTAATTCATAAAAACAAGCTCTATGCTATGCACTATTTTGCGCGGTCTTATCTACTATAATTATGTTTGAAAGAAAATTGCGCCAATGGACGAACGAGAAAGTTTTCGTTTCACGTCCTCGATCAAATAAACTAGTTTATTTGATTATGAAGTTTCCCGTATTAATATATAGATACTTGTACTGTGGTATTACTCTTTTGGACATGTTTGAGCTTACTGGCCCGTGTAAGGCGAGATCGAAATTTCTCACTACATTATATCAATACTTATAACTTTTGGTACCTTAAGAGGTAATAAGGAAAGTGTTTGTGCCTCTTTTTTTTTTTTTTTTTTTTTTAACGTGAGGGAAAATCCTCGTAGGATGCTATGCCGGACTCTTACCGACTAAAAAACCTCACGTAACGCCTAACAGCCTATGGTTGAGAGCCCCGGGTAAGCCCTCAGGAAGGATGTCCCGTGACTCCCAACAGCGTGTTTGTGCCTCTTTTACTACATTAAAACATTACCAAAATCGAATTATATTTATGTATATTTTATAATATACTTAGCATCCCATCCCCTATATCAACAGGCTTCGATGACTACGAGATACCTACGAATCTGATAAATGAGATTATTAAACAATGCCACGCGTCGGTTCTCAGAATATGTCTGAAGCTGTCTTTAATAGCATCGGCACGTAATGGGCACACGTCTAAAATAATAAGGGGAGGTGTGACACAGATTTATATCTAGGTATAGGTAATATATTATTTTACGTAGCGGAAAACGCAGAGTGGGAAGGCCTCCCGCAATGTAGAACATGACCGAACGTTGTGGCGATCCTTGGGGGAGATCTAATGTCCTGTTCGAATCGGCTAAGATGATGATCATAATAGGTATAAATGACTTACCTTCAGGGCCGTCTTAAGGCTATATAGCGCCAGGGTGCGAAGCTCAGACTGCGCCCCCCCCCCCCCCGTTAACCAAAAAACGCAATATATTTTCGATGTTTCACTTCTTTTACTCTAAGATTTGTAATCTATATAAATAATGCTACTGCTCCACCTGCGTTAACATTAATGTTGATGTCCAACTACTCGATAATTAAGGCATTAAGAATGCGCTTTGGCTACATTAAGGTCACAACGGGTTTACTAATGTTTGCCATAATTTAATATGCCATAATTGCATATGCCATACTGGTATTTGCCATAATTTCATTAGAAATAACGCTTCAGTTGCCATAATCGTGAAATGACACAACCTGCGCCCGGGTCGGCAGCGCGTGTGTAGCGCCTCTGGTGTTGCAAACGTCTATAGGCTACGGTTACCAACCTTCCGGTGGGCCGTAAGCTTGTCTGCCACCTAAGTAGTATAAAAAAAAAAATGACTTTTACTAGTTCCATTGGTCATAATCGATCAAGTGTCATAATAATTTATGTAAATCAATAAATGTAGGTATTTGCCATAATTTTCGTTTTCAATATGCCATTTTCCATAACTTTTATAGGCGAGTTTTTTTATAGTATCACACGAGTGTTATAGACCAAGTTATGTACAGTGTCATACACTACTTTATCTACTCTCATACTATACCACCTGTACATACATACATGTACAATTACCACCATCCTCGCTTTAAGACATGTTTTTACACAAAAACTAATTTACTTTACAAACAAAACCAAACTTTGTTTAATTTAAATGTAAAATGTTGGCACCAAGGCGCAAACATCGATTGCGCATGCGTGTTTCTTTTTTTTTAGGCTGCGGAGATACAATTTTTTTTTAAAGTAGAGGTTCAAACTTCTTTTTCCAGCTGAAGATTGTTTATGGTTTTATTATTTATTTTTTATTTTATTATTATGTTAAAGGTGTCCATGCAAGACCTGTATCGTAATAAAACTTTTTTTTGGCCTGTGCGTAATGTTTGTCATAAGAGTATTGATTTCAATTTTATAATCTTTGTATTATAGTATCAGAGTAGATAAATAAAGATAATTTATACGACACACATTTTTTATTCACAATTAAACCTAAAACCAAACCTCATAATGGCGTCTACTAACCAAGCTCGACTCTTTGCGGGGCTCCTACTTCTGGGTGGTTTAAAAAAGAACCACGAAGACTAAGGCGGAAGCTTTGCTTCGCTTCGCATCCGCCTTAGTCTTCTAACCTAACCTATCCGACTCGGATTGCACTGAGTCGGGGTATTAAGAATAATTAATTTCGACATAACATTATTATGTATTATTTTCATAATTATATCAAATTTTGATTATGTCAAGAGTCGATTATGAGATGTGTTACTTATGGAAACTAATTATTATGATATTATGTTGTTATAGAAAGTTATTTTATGGCAAATAAAAGTTATCACTGTTGAGTTGTTAAGGCAAACATTATTACGCAATATTATGATCGGGAATGATTATGGCAAACAATATTATTGCAAATGAATTTATGGAAAACGAAAGGAGACCGTCACAACGCCGTTAGAGTGGATTAATTCAAGAAGTTACGCGTTAACACAAGATGGAGGTTGAACCTAATCACACAATGGGGGTTTAAGGGGACTAGTTTAGAAAAAGACGAAACCCCGCAAATGAAGGCGTTTTTTGTCTACCTATGCAAACGGAAAATAATAGCCAGAAATAGATTTTTAATCCTAAAAATCAAAATGTCAAAATATGCTTTGGTTGTAAATTTTATATTATTTATACATAATGTGTAAAGCAAACATAGAGTAAGCCTCAATTTTTTAGATGAATGCCCGCGAAATGAGATGGCGTTTACTGGCGTTAATGTAGCCAACATCGCTTAGCGCGCAAAATTACAAAAACCCTTTGATGTGTCGAAAAAAACTGACAGCCCGAGCTATCGCCTATCGTTTAATGCCATTACTTAATGCCGTTTGTATTTTACCACGTTAAAACCTTGGCCACATCTACGTTGAAGTGCTATTATGGTGTTAATCGCGTTAAGATGCAGGTGGAGCAGTAGCATAAACGTGAATGTCCTGACTGACTGATAATCAACGCACATCCCAAACCGCTGGGACTAGAAAGTCCAAATTTGGCAAATAGGTTCCTTGTATGGTCTAGGGATACACTAAGAAAGGATTTTTGGAAATTCCACCATTAAGGTGGCAAAAATTACTATTTACACTCTAAACACCTAATAATAGAGGCCATTTCGCTTAAAGTGCGGGCGCCAGGCGCCTATGTCAAAGGGCGCATCAAAAGTCTTTGGAATGGAGATATTGCCGTATGCGTCTATATTAATATTATAAAGAGGAAAGATTTGATTTGGTTCCGGAACTACTGGACCGATTAGAAAAATTCTTTCACTGTTAGGAAGCTACACTCTTTGCGGTGAACATATGTTTTTTTTTAATTCCCGTATTCCCACGGAAACGGTAACTACGTGGGTGAAACCGCGTGACATCCGCTAGTGTTAAATAAATTTAATTGTTATGTATATCGAAACAAGAGCTATCTTACTTTGACGTTAGTTTACGAAACAGGGGAATGGCGTTAATATTGTACTTATGAGTTAAAGTTTAATAAGGTAAGGAAATATCGAAATGTTTAGAGCTCGGCCTGCGCCCCCTCGGGCTCGGCGCCCGGGTGCGGCCGCGCCTCTGAACCCCCGGTTAAGACGGGCCCTGCTTACCTTCGAAGGGTGGGCGATAGCATATCTAGCTAGAACGTTAGCGCCGGCCCCAACGCCAAATCCAATGAAAGTCTTGATTCCAAAATGGCCAATTACATAGTTCAATTGGTTAGCCAGTTCATCCATGCTGGGGAAAATGTAACTGAAACAAAAAGAAAAAGTGATGAGTGAATGGTATCCCAAGAGGTGGAATATTTCACCACCTCCGAACGTGACTCGATAGCTTAGCGGTCGAAAGTGAGCTCTTCGGATTGGTAACAGAGACATTAGTAGTACTATGTAATCTATATTATATTAAAAACAAGAACTGACTGACTGACGATCAACGCACAGCCTAAACCGCTGGGTCTAGAACCATGAAATTTCGCACAAATGCTCCTTATGTCACGTAGGCGAGCAATAAGAAGGGATTTTTGGAAATTCAACTCCTAAGGGGGTAAACAAGGGTTGCAAAGTTTGTATGGGACAACGTGATTCCTTGGTTCGATCTTCTTCAAATTTGGCATACAACATCTTTAACTGAATTGATAGGGGACGTGTTTTGTATTTTATTGAAATTTGTCTTTTATCATGGTTAAAATGGGGTAGAAAAAAATTTTGGGGGGAATTGCCCCAAAGTTCATATTAGTACTTCTTAGTCGGAACTTTTTAATTTTTTTTTTACACATGTTTAACAGCTCAATACGAGTTTTAAAAAAAATGGTGTCAATGTATGTTAAATGTCAAAAAATCAAATAATTCTATTAAAACTGCTAAATTTATTGATTTTTGCCCTTCAGTATGCGGAATTGCCTTCATATTTTGTATGTCAAAAATACATTTGTGAGAAGGAAAACCTGTACATGACTGGCTAGGAATTATGAAAGAACAAGTTCTAGGTAAGGTGTACACGGTTCATCCGAATAACACGAGAGTATTTATAACAATCTTTGCTTACTTTCTTATTTTATACGGTGATAATACAAACGACCAGAGGCGTTAAAGATGAACATTTAGCGGATGAAAGTACGGGTTGCCTCAGCCTCAAAAGTCTGAAGATCTACATAATCCAGAAATACTAAAAATAAAGAAGTTAAGATATCAACTCCTAATCAAATGCAGAGAATGCTATTTATACCAATTAACAAAGACATTAGGTATTTTTTTTGCAAAAATATAGATTTAGGTACTCTCAAAACGTAACGTATATTTTTATTTATTTAGTCAGAATTATATCTATACATATAAAAACAGTACTGTAAAGTGCCAGCGGGTTGGCCACAGAAGACGACAGACGATGGCAGATGGATCAAACGAGTTTTAAAGCGGGCATCGCGACTTGGTCCACCCGCCAGATGGATCGAGGATCTAGAAGAGGTCGCAGGCTGGATGCGAAAGGCGCAGGACGTAAATTAGGAGGCCTACGTCCATGAGCGTACATGCTGATTTGATTTATATAAAAACAAAAACTGACTTAAATTCTGATCGAGACCTAGAACCTTGAAATTAGATTAATGGCATAGGTGCGTAGAAAGAAACGATTTTTAGGGTTCGTACCCTTAAACGGGGTCCTGTTTGTTCACGAGACTTCGGTGTCCGTTTGTCTGTCTATCTGTCCGAAATGAAGCTGTATCTCAGGAATCGTGATAGCTAGAGAGCTGAAATTTTCAGATGATATATTCTGCAGCCACTATGACAACAAATACTAACGTCAGAAAAGGGTGGGGGGATTAAGGGGGATTATTTTTTGGTACGGAACCTTCTGTGCGCGAGTCCGCTTCGCACTTGTCCGATTCTTATACCACTAAGATGGCAGAGAAACTTACGGTCCACCTGATAGTTGGTTACTGTAGCGGACTAATTCGCATATTGAACGTTTGCAACACCAGTGGCGCTGCTGCATTTCAACCCAGATTTCCCTTGGCACTACCGCTTGGCACCCAGTAGAGTCACGGGAAAGTAAATTATCCCGTAACCCTATTGATAGTGCTTCGAATTAGGTTCGTTTAAAATAACCATTATAATGAAAATCAAATTAGTGCCAAAATAATACAACGGGAGTACGTACACGCGACAGAAAACCACGCGAAAAGAATAAAAGTGACGGGGAACCTTTCTATTTCTCTCTCTCTTACGCCTACGAATAATGTATTCTATAGAAGTGTAATTCGGCTCAAAAAATGGCTCCACCAAATGGGGACCGCGGAAGGTGGGGCTTAAAAAGGGGACCGCGCGACACAGTTAGTCCGCGCTGTCACGCGTAACGTACGGTTGTGTCGCTGGAACCAATCAGTCAGTGATATTAATTGTGTTTTCGCGTTAAATATATCCCAAAAATGCCTTCGTGTGTTGTGAAGTGGTGCAGAAGCCATACGGATATGAAAAACTCTGGAATCACCTTCCATAAGTTAGTAAATATTCATTTTAAAAACACGTACTTGGGGAAGTTGAAAAGTGTTATGCAACATGAACGCAATTCCAAAATTAAATTATTTTTATGCAGTGTTCATAGTATGTTAAGGGCTGAGGTAATATTGTTAGTAAGATATTATATTAGTAGGATGATATTATGCATAGAAATTAAATTATAATTTTTGTTTGTTTCGGAGTTTGCATGGCGTTGTCAAATATGCTGTATGTGGAACGTCAACTTCCAGAGACAGTTGAGAGTTGAGCAAATTGTGGGCTATATTGCAGGGTTCGTAGCAAAAAAGTTACAAACCAAAATAGAATGTTTGTCCTGCATCAATTTATTACGGGCAACAGAAAAACTTTATTTTCACAAACTAATTTGTTTGAAAGATTTTGGAGGATTAGTTTATCCCTCATTCATTGTTTTCAAAATATGTCTTTGGTCTGAAACATTACTCAGGCAGCTTGTCAACATAGAAGGAAAAGGGTTGTCTAAGGCACTCAATTTGAAAAT
The DNA here is from genome assembly GCA_933228765.1 of Miltochrista miniata. NCBI lineage: Eukaryota > Metazoa > Arthropoda > Insecta > Lepidoptera > Erebidae > Miltochrista > Miltochrista miniata. The sequence goes on along the minus strand of OW121747.1, from coordinate 32,013,038 downwards.
AATGGTAAATAAGTGTTTTGCCAAAATAATAGAAAGAAATGACGTCACGAAACCCCTGAAAGACAGTCATCCTATAGAAAGCAATCACGATGTTATGTTGTTGAAGGCTATAATCGAACAATTTCTAATAATTCGTTTGCATTATATTGCTAAAAACGAGTCCTTATTAAATTCCAACCGCCATAAATTAAATAAACTAATTATTTTTAGAGGTTCATAATTGTGAAAAAAAAACAACGTATTTTAATTTGTATATACGCCTACAAAGTAGTTCAATCAATAGAAAAATAATAACAATGCAGTTATTATTTTTCTGTTGATTAAACTTTGATTGAACTTATTCTTATTATTGCATAAAACCATCCACGCTTATCACGTTCGCCGCTTCGGGTGGGGCGCCGAGCCGGCATGACCTTGGCGCGACCAATCGCATGCAAGTATTCAACGATGGATGTGTGAGTGTTATGTTTTATTGCTGTTTTTTAGTATGCGTAAGTTACTCCAAGATTTTAGCGGTAACTTTATAGGTGTTACATTTCTATAGAATACATTATTCGTAGTCTTACGCAAACGAAGTTGCGCGGGTCAGCTAGTAGAATATATGTTCACAGACACGAGTTTAAGTTGAAAAGGAGTCACCGCTTGAAAGGGGCTTTCGAGATCTTTGTGCTCTTAGTCTCCTAGCAGTTGGGATACCTACCTGGTCACGGCTTGACGAGGCTCTGTCTGGCGTAGGTTTATCTGAGTTTAGGTGGCAATTCCCAAAAAGGTTCACTAAAGTTGACTCCAAATTTCAGACTTGGAGTTTAAGAGAATAAGGTTTGGATTCCACTCCAATATGAAGAAGAATACATACTTCAGACAGGGGGATCTTAGTTTTAAAATGGTTTTTAAAAATATCACATAAGTACTATAGTTACGGTTACGAAAATAATATTTCAGACTTTCGTGTCAATAAACCTTACCTATACCTTAATAATAATTTCAGCCGCTCAGAGCGTTATATCACGTCCTGATACCGTGGCCTAACACACTATTGAGAGCGATCTACATAATCAGCGGACACGTGATCTGGTTCCCGATCAAGTCCACAACGGTTTTCATCTCGTCCGTACAGAACGTGCTTGTCGAGTTTCTGGCAGCCAGTGAGAATCAAAACCAAAACAAAAAGGATAGGCAGAGGCATACTATACATACATATGGTCACGCCTTTATCCCCGAAGGGGTAGGCATATTAATTATGCTCACATGTCACCTTTTTAGAATTTGTCCCACGTAGCAGGTAGTGAGCCGTATTGGCATACTATCAGCCCAAATTTTAGCATTTGTTTTTGTCCCACGTGGTAAGTGGTGAGCCTGAGTCTATTGCCGTGTTGAAATGTACAGGTTGTGGCTACCCACTGTAGAAATTTTCCAAGCCGCCCTTAACGACTGTCATCCGAGAGCAGACGCAGTAAGCCGTTGTTTAAAGTGCAAATGGAAATGTAACAAAATGGTCATCCATCCGAGAACCAGCCGTAGCAAAAGATGCTTCACGCAGTGACCGTTTACAAAACACTGAGTCGGCGAGGCTATGAGAGTTTCATAGTATGAACAGTAACTTAATTTTACTTAAAACATAAAATGATGGATATATGTCACCTCCGTAAAAAAAAAGAATTGGGGAGTCCCAGGAACAGTGACTCCCCAACACCAATATTGAATGTAACTTTGGGAGGTAGACTAGATACCTAGTATTATATTTTGTTGTTCAATATACAGGTCACTGTTAGGTATATTGATTTGATACCTAGTCTTCAGGAAAACTTTGAAACGGACCGTCTCGAAGAATATAGTTCAGTTTCTTTGAAATGGTTTGGTAGCAACTTGCGAGTTATACCATAACTCGCAAGTTAGATATATTCATTATATTTTGCAAATTATGTAAGAAATATAAATCTATACATATAATAAAATGATTGAAAAGTCAAAACTGTACATTGGAAATATTTAAAAAAAAATACTCGCCGGGTGTTCAACATAAGATACGGAAGGCGAAAATGTAGTTAGAAAAAATTTTATCTGTTTGTCTGTTTGCTTTGCTTTGTCCGGAAGGATCTCGAAAAGTACTCAATAGATTTGATTCAAATTTTGCACAAATATTAACTTGGGGTAGGGTCTTCAAATAGGCTATATATTATCACGCTACATATCCTAGAGGCTAAGCAGAGAGCAATCAAATTGGCATTATAACATAATTTTCACGCATACAAAGTCGCGGGCAACAGCTAGTTGTAAAATAAAATGAATAACACGCCTCTAGTCTATTAAAACAGAGGAGATTTTCCATAAAAAATTCATCGAATGTCAACTAAGATATCAGAATAACTTCGTGAAGTCTGGTAAATATTCACGAGAATCATGTATTACTTATTCGAACTAAACAGATGGTGGGTTACATTTTGCACGACGAAAGAAGTTTTTTTACGTGTGGAAATGCTACATGGCTGCTTTGGTGGACTTCTACCGGCTCAAACTACATGATGCCTTACAACTACCTTACTAAGGCCGGGTGTCCCGGATAAGTGACACAAGTGGTTTATATTCAAGAGCGAAAAAATCGCATTTAGGTATGTTTTTACAACAAAGTCATTAATCAAGACGTTAAAAGATGTGATCAGAATGTAACAGGATTATCAATTTTGATTTTGACGAGTAAATAATTTAAAAAAGCTTAAAGCTAGAAGAGACACAAATTAACAAAACCTAGTTGCAAAACTATTCCAAAATGGATGGTTTGCGAAGTCACGAAGCAAGGCGGAGACATGACCAGCCCGCGCCGACGTCATGTAATACTCGTACCTACGGTCTATATTGAGCGGCACTGTTACATAACACTGCGGTATGAGACCCACTGCCGATTCCATTCAACCTCACAAATAGAACTTATTACCTTATACAAGTTTTGCACGAAGCATTGATTTTTACAGACTTCAAGGCTAGTAGGCTCCTTTAAGGGAGTATAGTTCGTTATCGCCAATGTCGACAATCGGCATATAGTTCCATTGTGAAAGTATAATAATGACATAGTAAAGACCCGTTGGGAGTCGAAATTCGTCCAGAACTCTTTTTTTTACAGTAAGCTCGCCAAATGGACGCAGCGAGCCTGACGAAAAGCAATGGCGCATATAACAATTGGGAGCCACTCTGTGGTCCTCCAGCTGGTGGCCCTGTGCTGTGTGTTCTTAACACTCCGCTTGAAGAACCCGGGATTGTAAGGTGAGGAATGAGGAATAAACACATATGCGCGGGAAGGTCGTACCTAGGGTTACCATTTCTGAAGAAATGAAGAAATATATACTTTACATGGTAAAAACGCCTGATTTTCACGTGTTGCCGCACACGAGCCACTCGCGACAGCCACAAACGCCGCCACGAGAAGCTAGAAGCGACTACAGATGTAGCTGAAGCGCGCGACGGCCATTTGTGGCCAGTGGTCGACACTTGCGGTCGGTGGTTGCTACTTTTTTTAACCCAGGCATGCAGTATCATAATGGACTCGGACGAAGAAGGTTTAATTGCGCTACTTTTGATAAAAAGACGTCGTCGTAGAAGACGAAACCGTAGTTATTGGATACATCCAATTTTAACGAATGTACACAAATGCAACGAACATTTCGATAATCTTCTAAACCATCCAAAAAAGTTTTTCAAACATTTTCGTTTAAGTATAGGTACGTTTTGGGAACTACATGCTCTATTATATGCTGGATTAAAGCACCACGACACCAACATGCGGAAAAGCATCGCACCTGCGGAAAGACTAGCTATCACATTAAGGTAAGTGGAAATAATCACTAGCATAAAACGTCACAGAACACTATAATAAAATAATCTATACTTTATTTATAATCACTACTTATAATTATTATAACTGCGTATTACAATCTAGGCCTGTTTGTCTGTCTGTCTGTTACGCTTACACGCCTAGACCGACTTTGGGGACTTGGACCTGGTGACTTGGACCTGGGGACTTGGACCTGGGGACTTGGACATGGACTTGGACTTGGACTTGGGGACTTGGGAGGGACTTGGGGGCTTGGGGACTTGGGAGGGACTTGGGAGGGACTTGGGACTTGGGTACTTGGGGACTTGGGGACTTGGGGATTTGGGGACTTGGGGACTTGGGGACTTGGGGACTTGGGGACTTGGGGACTTTGTATCAGTATAAAGTGTGCGAAGTATGATTCAAATTAATTTAATGATAAGGTAATGAACAAGTTTCACTTCTTACGTGTGTACACTTGTACACGCACACATTTTTTTGCAATTTGTGTCGATTCTACATTAGCCGAAGGAACTTCGTTCCTACCTGGTGTCCCACGACACCATATTTATTCTACTAGAGAATAGTTAGTTAACAAATAAAACACGCAGGTATTTGTATTTATTTATTGTGTGTTTATTATAATTTGGTATCACTCGTCATCATCAGGGAACATGTCTTCGATAACAGAACTGTTGTCCATAGACTGGTCAGAATAATATGAATGAGTTGGAGAAGGCTGAATTATAGGTGAAGACGGGATAGATGTAGAAGCGTTTTGTGTAGAGTATGATATGTCAAGCATAGACTTGTCGGAATAATGTGAATGAAGTGGAGAAGGCTGGGCAGATGTAGAAGCTTTTTGTGTAGAGTGTATGTTGGCATTTCCTGAAGAATAACCATAATATTGTGCCGAAAAGGTTTCATAATTTTGATTATGCGTGTACTTTCTAATTAACTGTAATATTTCTGATTGAAAATCAAGTTTACAATTTTCGTCAATTTTTTTTACATGTGGAAGCAGCGACATCAGAAATTGCTTATCGGGGTCATTTTGGTCGCTTATTTGATCATGTTTTCGTTTTAAATTTTCCGAAAGTGTTCTGAGAATTTCATTTTCTGATTTTTCGGCCCTTTTTATAATAATGTTTCTGTTTATTTTCGGGCGAGGTGTTTCCGCATCATTAGTTGCACATTCGGAAATAACATCGGTAGGCGGTCTCACTTCTTTTAAGGAATTCAAGAAAGATAGATGATTGAAAAAAATGTACTGTTTACTGCTTGTTGCTGCCGAACCACTCGCAACGTTCTTGTTTTTTGCATTTTCTCTATTAAAACTGTCACGAAGACTCTTCCACTTCCTCTGTAATTTAGTTACTGTAACAATAAAAAAATATAATATACTTCATTGTTGCAGGTATCTAGGAACTGGATGCTCGTTTGAGGATTTTGAACTCTCTTACCACCGTGGGGCCTCTACAGCAAGGAAAATAGTACAAGAAACATGTCAACTAATTTGGAACTATTTAAAAGCCGTTTGTATTCCAGAACCGACCCAAGACATGTGGAATGAAATCGCCAGCGGATTTCTTCAAAATACTAATTTTCCTAATTGTTTAGGCGCCATAGATGGGAAACATATAAGAATTATTCATCCATTCGATACCGGCTCCTTGTACTTTAATTATAAAAAATTTTTTTCAATAGTACTTCTAGCAACTTGCGACTCGAATTTACTTTTTACGTTCGTGGATGTTGGGGCATACGGTAAAGCATCCGATTCTACAATATTTAGAGAAAGTGAACTGTGTAATAAAATACACAGAAAGACATTAAATATCCCCTCACCACGACAGGTCGGTAATCGACAACCATTGAACTATACATTTGTTGGTGATGAAGCATTTGGCCTCAGTGAAAATATGATGAGGCCATATGCTGGAAAATATTTGGGCTTAGACAAAAAAGTTTTCAATTATAGGTTAAGCCGTGCCAGACGTTGTATTGAGTGTACCTTCGGCGTACTAGCAAACAAATGGAGAATATTACATCGCCCATTAAACACTTCTGTTCATTTCTCAGAAGACATTGTGAAAGCTTGTTGCATTTTGCACAACTTTATTCGCAAAAGGGATGGTTTCAATTTTCGTCACACTTTGAAAATAGTGGGATTCGAAAATATACAAAATACAGGCTGGCCAGTAACACGAGCGTCTACTGCAAGAGATACGTTAAAAGATTATTTTATGAATGAAGGAGCAATACCGTGGCAAGAAAATAGAATATAAATATAATGGTTTTATATTATTTTATTAAACTTACCTTCAATGTTCTTTTCTTTGGCAGTTTTATTCGAAAAATTTTCTACAAACAATTCGCAGATTTCTTCCCAGGCCTTCACTTTTTCTCCTCTATTACTATAACTATCACTTTTTGAATCCCAAATCGCAGGACGGGATTGTATCTGTGATATAAATAATTCTATATCCATATTTATCTACCTATATGAACCACAGACTACGCGCGTGCGTCACCGTCGACTCTAACAGGTTTACTGAGGTAAGGGAGAGAGGGGCGCGGAATCGCGCGAGTGGCGTGTGGCGGCTTTTTGTGTCGGCGTTTAGTGGCCGGTGCGGGCCACAAGAAGCAAGCTGCGACGATTTGTAGCGTGTGGCCGCCACCGGCGCCAACCGTGTGCGGCGAGTCCATATAAAATGTATGAAAATTACAGGAAAAATGCCAGTGGCGGCGTTTTGTGGTTGTGGCCGGTGGCCCGTGTGCGGGAGCCCTAAAAATGCCTGATTTTCTTGAAAAATGCCGCATAATAAAATAAATATTTTTAATTAATAAGTAAAACACATTGCTTGTGTGATTTTTTAATTTGAAATCATCAATTTTCATACACAGTGTTTTTTTTTAAATCAATGGGTTCGATTCCCAGCTAGGATTATTGGTTTTTCAAAAATCTAATGATGAGGTTTTAAGTTTTGTCAAAATCGGGCTCGTGACTCCTTTGAGCATTTTTAGCTACATATTCCCTATAGTTAAGGATTTGGCCATCCAAGCCCTTTTCAAAAATTCACCCTGTATATATTTTTTTAATAAATGATTTGTTTTTAATAAATGAAAAAGGAATTCTACTGTACGTTTTCTTACTTCTAATGATAAATTATCTTATGACGCCATTTTTAACCAGTCTTTTTGAGTTAAAATATAGGTATGCATGCAACTCTTTACAATTAATCATTTCGCCTGACATAGAACAATGCCGGCCGGGCGCCTGATCAAGTGCTAAAATGCCTGGCAAATCAGGCGAAAGCCTGGCATATGGTAACCCTAGTCGTACCAAGCTTTTATAGTTCGGCAGACAAACGATCTTTTGAAGTTTAATTCATTAACAAAGTAGCTTTATTCATACACTGCTTCTCCGTATACCTATAAACTTTTAAGAGTGCCAAACACGTTCATACGAGTGCACAATTTTCTAAAACAGGGATATAAAATTCTCTATTTACGTCGTGTAGCTCTAATCTTTACTTATCCCTACTAATATTATAAAGAGGAAAGATTTGATTGTTTGTTTGTTTGCATCGAATAGGCTCCGAAACTACTGGACCGATTTGAAAAATTCTTTCACCATTGGATAGCTGCATTCGCCTCGAGTAACATAGGCTATATTTTATTCCCATATTCCCAAGGGAACGGGAGCTACGTGGGTTAACCGCGTGACGTCCGCTATTATGGTATATAATTTCTCTATTGGTACAGGTAGTGTTGAAAGGGTTTACCATGTACATAATAATGTTACCTACGAAAACTAATAAGTATTGCTCTGACTTCACACGCGTACTCGTACACCTAATTAGTTCAAGTTAGGGCGACAATATTTAGTAAAACATTGTCTGAGGTAATATGATGTGAAACACATTATGCTTCCTTTGTGTTTCGCAGTCGGATAAAAATGTTCGTATGTTGCCCTTTGTAATAAAGTTTGATAAAGCAATTCAAAGGATAAATTCCAAGTCCAAATTCCAAGTTTTCTACAAGGCAGAAAACAATACAAAAAAGTTCTGCGATTTTTCGTACTTTCAGATATTTATGAAGGTAATAGGAAGTCTTTCACAATAAATACGAGTAAATAAATATTTGTGAACATTCACACGTTGTGTGTGCCACTAGCCCAAATTAAGCCAGTATAAGCTTGTGCTATGGGATCTTGACGACTGATAAACATACTTATATATTTCTAAATACTATTTATTACTATATACCTATATATAGTTATAGATAAATTAAACCCAGACACAGAACAAATTACTCATCGGCAAAACTTTTTGTGTCATGTATGATATGATACAAAAAGTTTTGCCCTGGGTGGGATCAAACCCACGACGTCCGAATCCGTAGACAGGCACACTAACCGCTGGACCACGAGACCAGTTTCACAAGTATCGTCGATTTGTCGCGTCACCTTATTTATGCCTTCAGGGGAAGACTACCTATTCATTGTCAGTTTATTACGCACACCCTATGACTTAGTACAGCCGTTGTCACTTTTAATCCAGTTAAGTGATTTACCGTGGCGTTCTTATAAATATTTATATATTGATTATGTTGATGGCTGTACGATGTGCACGACTGTTAGGTGTAGAAATTTACCTATTTAATAAACGCCAGAAAAATAAAACAGAAATTTATTTAATGAATTGCAATAAAAATATGTTAACAGGCACTCAATCATGTTTTTTTTTTACGTGAGGGAAAATCTTCATGGATGTTATGCCTAACTCCTATCGACTAAAATACCTCACGTAACGCCCAACAGCCTATAGTTGGGAACCCCGGGTAAGCCCTCGGTAGGATTTTCCTGGACTCCCAAGCTCTCAATCATTATCTAAAGGTTGAACGGATCGGGATGAATTGGTTCAGAGATAGATTATAGTTCGGAAGAACATATAGTCTTCTTTTCATCGCTGCAATGGATGCATAGGATGCGCGAACGAAAAAATAATACCTACCGCGCGAGCAAAGCCGCGGGGATCAGGTAGTACGCTATATGTATAGAAGAAAAGTACCTACTACGACACAATGCAAACATATAAAGTACTAGCGGACGTCACGCGGTTTCACCCGCGCAGCTCCCGTTCCCGTGGGAATAATATACAAGTAGTAACAAATTTAACAAATTTTATTTAAGACGTGGACATCACAAAATTAGTAAATAGCTTTTCGCTTATATTTAATAGATACTTTGGTATCACCCGGGAGTACACATGGCTGCCATCTCAGTTGATCAGCATATCTTTGTACAGCACGTGTATATTGTTATCTTGGGGCATCCACATCCGCAGGACATCTTGGTAGTTTTGACAGATTTGACTATTAAAAACGATAAATAATATAAATTTATATGAAGTTAAAATAATTTTGCAATTTTTTTTAGTCTATGTTCACCGGTATAGTGTAGCTTCCCAACATTGAAAGAATTTTTCAAATCGGTTCAGTAGTTTCGGAGTCTATTCGATGCAAACATCCTAACAAACAAACAATCAAATCTTTCCTCTTTATAATATTAGTATAGAAGTAATATGCATAGTAAACAAGATAACAGTATTCTATTCCAAAAATAATAAAAAAATACTAAGAACTCGTCATTGAATAAAACACCAAGGAATTTATACATTACGTAGGTGCCTCGAGGCCTGACGGTCTTCAAGTCTCATCAACCTTTCCACAATCTTCGCTCTATTATAGTAGACATTATTAGGATTTTGTTTTGACATATAGTTAAGGACTTCGGAGGCTTTATTCGGATCCATAGCAATTTACCGACGAAATTGGTTCTGGATAAGTTTCGTGTTATCCTGTCATGGGCATATCAAGTTTCTTATAGATATGTTAGTTCATTATGAGCGTTGCCAGTAGCTATAAGGAAACTTGTGAAATATTAGCTGTTCCCCGCGGCTTCGTCCATGTAGAAGTCGTTATCGCGTAAAATCATTACCCTCTTTTTGCGTAGTCGGTTAAAAACTAGCCCATGTCCTTACCAGGGACTCAAACTATCTCTATATGAAACTTCATCTAAATCGCTTTAGCGGTTTAGGCGTGAAAGCGCAATAGACAGACGGACAGAGTTACTTTCGCATTTACAATATTAGTAGGGACTAGTCAATTCATCAAGAGATTTTCCCGTACGTTTTTCCCATAAGAACTTGGCTCCGGGATAAAAAGCAGTCTATTCGATTTCTGTCGTAAATTTCTTTAGAGTTGTTTCAGTAGTTCAATTGTGAAAGCGTTACAGTCACATAGTTACTTTTGCATTATATATTAAGTAGGGAAACAAAGCGTAATACTAATATTAGACTATACTTCTAACTTATAGGTACTGCAGTCTTGACAAAATTATATGAGTAGGAGTACATTGACCTCTTGTTACTTAGCAACGATTAACGCAAACATTAAATAAAGCCGGTAGGTACGCGAGTTTTTGCGACCAAGTGACCTATATAGTCCGTTCGCTCTGAGTTTACCACTGGCGTAGAGGCGTAGTAGGGCGACCGGCAAACTTAGAGCGAACGGGTAGTATGCATATTAACCCTAGGCGAGGCCGCAGTGGCGGTCGTGGGTCTGTTGGGAGTCCTGGGATATCCTTCCGAGGGCTTACCCGGGTCTCCCAACCATAGGCTATGGTCTATTTTTTTTAACGTGAGGGAAAATCCATCATGGATGCTATGCCGAACTCCTGCCGACTAAAAAACCTCACGTAACGCCCAACAGCCTATGGTTAGGAGGGTAAGCCCTCGGAAGGATGTCCCAGGACTCCCAACAGACCTACGGCCATCGCTGCGACCTCGCCCAGGGGGCGGTCTAGCAATGGTCTGCCATACTCGTAGGCTGGTTATTTAGTCACTAGCTGACCCCCGCAACTTCGTTTGCGTCACATGGGAGTGAGAAAGAGTGAAATGTAGTATAAATATTTAGTGATATGATATTTCCCGTCGCATTTACTCCGTCACTTATGTTCATTAGAGCTGACCCACACAACTTCGCTTGCGTCACATGAGAGTGAGAAGGAGAGAGGCGTGGTATTAATATGTAAAGTGATATGATGTTTCCCGTCGCATCTACTTCCGCCAGTCTTTTAATGGTACGGATCCGATTCGCACTTGACCGGTTTTTATCGTTCACTTGACTGGCTACCAGTGCAGACCACGATTACTGCCGTCGTCGCCTCGCTCATATTTTAAAACTTACTAAGAGGGTTATTGTAAGCGAACCGTAAAAGATAGGCATATGCGGTTAAGGACCTTTGTTTTAAACTTTTAAGAGGAACAATTTTATAGTACACTATTTTTACGTAACTTTAACCATTTCCACAGTGTACGCAATGGAAGCTCTGAAAAGAAAGAAATTTTCCCCGTTCTCAAAACATTATTCATGGCTGCTCCGCCCCTATTCGTCTTAGCGTGATGTTATACTGTCATTAACCATCCTCAATAAATTGACTATGAAACTGTTAAATAATTTTTGAAATGCAACCAGTAGTTTCTGAGATCGTAGCACAAACAAACTCTTCGGTTTTAAAATACTGTGAGCGGACCTTAAGAGATAGACAAATTAGGTTATTGTGGGCGAACCTTAAACGATAGACATATGCTGTCCCGGACTTTTTTTTAGAACTTTTTAAGAAATACAATTTTGTAATACACAATTTTTACGTAACTTTAACCATTTACGAAGCGTACGCTTCGGAAGCTCTTAGACGGTAAAAAATATTCCCCGTTTTCGAAACATTCTTGATTGCTGCTCCGCTCCTATTTGCCTTATCGTGATGTTATATAGCCTATAGCCATCCTCAATAGATGGACTATCAAACTGTAAAAGAATTTCCGAAATCCAACCAGTAGTTCCTGAGATCCTAGCGTTCAAACAAACAAACAAACAAACTCTTCAGCTTTATAATATTAGTATTAGTATGGATAGTCATATCTTTATTGCCAACCATGTGAACATTAAAAGGTCTTAAAAATAAAACATGGTCACAACTCAGTAGCCTTTTTTAGGTACCTATGTGTTATTTAGATACCACGATGGGCCGACACGACCTGGTAAAGGTCGCAGGATGCGGAAGGCGCAGGACCTTGTATTGTGGCGTAAATGGAGAGAGCAGTGAACTGCGAGAAGCTGATCTGATTTGATTGATTGAAGTGTTTTTCTATCCCTGTACTAAATTTTTATCAGATCCGGTTAGCCGTACGAGTGTGAAAGAGTAACAAACATCCATACATCCAGTCATACTTACAAACTTTCTCATTTATAATATTAGTAAGGATCTAAGGATAAGAAAGGACGACACATAAATTATGCGTTTCTTTTGAGATCAAAGCATTCCATCCCTTGTAGTTTACATTTTTATAACGTAGTTTTTATGTTAAACATATGACAACAAAACATAAAGCTCCTCCCAACCTTGATGAATTTTAATGCCTTCGTGTCGTGCACTCAAGCTACTTAATCTGTTTCATTGTTACGTGATGTTATGGGGGACTTCAGGATATTCAAATTGCCTGTAGTACATACTTCCACGTATAAATACTATTTTGATATTTGAAGTATATAGTTCAGATGTGGGTAATTTTTTAGAGCGCCATTTCGCCCAAATTAAAAGGTAGTAAAGTTTGTGCTATGTGATCTAAACAACTGATAAACATAATCTAAAATATACTTTTATAGCAAACAACTAAAGTCAAATTAAATATACTGTTATTTTTTGGCACTTGGTGGAACTTGCTGCACATATTGAAAACGACACTTGTACTGTTTCACAATATTTATTATTATAAACCTGACCGGTTTCGCTTCACAGTATTTTCGAAGGTCTAGATGGAAGGACAATGTAGTACTGTCTCGAAAACATTTCAATAATAACTAAAGTCAAACTTGGTAACAAACATTTCTGCAGCACACAACTATTTGGTCCTTAACCTGGGACTTCATCACGGCGCGGCAGTCCAATACACTTCGGTAATGTCATTGGAAGTAAAGAATCAAGTTCCAAATGAAATAAACATATTTTTCGTTATTCAACGTGAAGAAAATTCTAAAGGGGTGCTATGCCGGACTCCTACCGACTTAAAACCTGATGCCTACGGTTGGGAGCCCGGGGTAAGCCCTCGGAAGGATGACCCCAGAACTCCCAAGAGACATACGGCTACCACTTCGGCTTTAACTCGGGGGGGGGGGGGGGTTCGGATGCTATCCCGCGTCTTTTGGGGTTGCCTGCTTCTGTAAGGACGGTGAGGGGGCTGCTCACCGTCAGGCTCACGGTCATGGAGGCCGATAAGTTTTTTTTTTTTTATGAGTGGAAATCTGCATGGATGCTATGCCTTCTTTTGGCTTCACCCCCCCACTGCACCTATCCAACTGCCTAAGTACGCCCTCGAAACCACAACCCCAGGAATAACATTACGTATCTAGTGCGTAGCTAATATTGACCTCGAAACTTGTGACATGAACAGTTCTCAAAGCACTAGATCCATTTGTTGAGTTCCACTGTAATCGCACTCCCGAAGGAAATTAAAGTTTATTACAAACTTACCTTACGCCCCGTAAATTACCCGAGTTTAGTTAACTTAAATAAAAGAAAGCATTAAATGGCGATTTAGTTCAAGAGGAAATTAGACTTAGCTAGCTGAACGACTATTTGCGTACTATGTTCTGAATCACGAACCTCCCGACGGTCGTAACTTATGTAGTTTATGGTAGCTAGCAGTCCCACACAGCTCAATTACGGTAATAATATATTATTTTTCTCTAGTATAAATAGCTACATGCTATATGTTGACTTTGGAGTAAGAACCTGAATTAGGAAAATTGCTTAGGGTTTCCTAAACAACATTATGGAGACTTTTAAAGGGGTCTTAGAAGGCTTTTAAGGGGACTGGTTGACAAAGTTTGCGAAAAAGAGGTGCAAATGAAGACATCCTTCTCGGTATTAGTAAACGAAAAATTATAGCCAAAAGTAGATTTGAAATCTAAAAGATGTGTGTCAAAAGATGGTTTTATCAGAAATTGTGTATTTATTATAAATCATTAGTAAAACATCATTGAAATAGCCCATAGTTTTTTAGAAGAAGGCGTTGTATGACATCTATTTATTAATGAATGATAATAAAATTTATATCAGAGACTAAAGAAAACATAGACCTCTAAAATGGTTTTATTCAATTTTGATTTAGGATAAGTTTTAACTAATTATACCTAATAATGTATTCAAAGAATACATTACATTGCTTGCTACCCCGCGCTCGCCCGAAAATCTAGTGCGGGGGGAGTCGTGTTGCTAGACGGACGTGTGTCGCTCTGGTCTGCAAAATATTCTCGTAAAATGTTATATTTTCATTCATGTACAGAGTAATGCGTGTAACAGACAGAGCCCGAGTTACACAATGCATACTGCATTACATGAGAATATAATGCATTTGAACTTATTTTATGTATTGTTTTATTAAATTACTTCGAAAGGTAGTCATGCTAATATTGTAAGCGGTACTTAATCATTTCAAAATAAATAAATGAAGAAATATTCGTGGACATTCCCACACAACTTAAGCTATTATAACTTGTGCTAAGGGATATAGACAACTGATGAAAATACTCATATTACAGTTATTATTAACACACTGCTTTTTTTGAGACACTGCTCTCAACTTGACTGCCTCTGTGGCGCAGTCGGAAGTGATACCGCCTGCGGCGCAGGAGGTAGTGGGTTCGATTCCCACCGGAGACAAATATTTGTGTGACCCATAAATGTTTGTCTCAAGAGTCTGGGTGTTTCTATGTATAATATGTATGTATTTAAAAAGTATATAAGTATTATTATCCGTGGTATTATACCCATAACACAAGCAGGTCATTCCTAGCTTACTTTGGGATTAGATAGCGTTGGGCGAATAGTCCGTGAATATATTTATTTATATTTATTTATTTATTTTAACCGTCAATTTTTTCAGCTTATTACGTCTTGGGGTGACGTAAGCACCATCTACCGGCAACTTGGTAAAGGTAATAAAGTGAAAGAATTGACGGTCGAGAGCAGTGTCTCGTTGGTCCAATGGTGAGGCCGTCTGGTCCGGCAAACCAGAAGACGCAGGTTCGAATCCTGCTCGGGACCAAAAATTGTATTCAATTATTTGCTAGACAAGTAAGTCTGGAAATGATCTGCTGGCTCTGTTGGATTCTCAAACAATTTGTTATGATTTTTTAAGTCTATATTATAGTAAGCAGAGCACTAAAAAGAATAGCCCGCCGAGTTTCTTGCTAGTCTATATCTATACATAATAATAAAACTGGTGAGACTCGAGAGTCTAAACATGGAAGCTATTTAAAAAAAGAACGCGTTCTCTAATCGATACCTACCTTAGATCATCGAACCACAGGATGCGCCTTACTTAAGCATTGTTTTCAGCCAAGCCAATAGTTATTTGGTCTTTTGGCTTTATAAAAAGCACTGTACATCAGTACATCATTTTATATGATTAAACTAGTACATTTCATTGTAGTTGACTGTACAATAAAAATTAACACACAACAGCCATTACGCGTTTGTCGATTAATACATTTTTAAATATAATGAAATTTTATGTCTTTGTGTTTCCCCCTTCACCCGCTATGAAAACTAGCAGAATATTTTTGTATGCGGTGGTTCGCAAAGGCTAGTCCCGTGATATATGGTCTAAGATGCCTACTTAAGCCAAAATTAAATTTAAAGTATTCATGTCCGTCTGTATTCCGAATACGTATCACGCCGAAACTACTAAATAATCAATCACATTTTTTGCAGTGTATTTTTACTACACTTAAAAACAAAGGAAAATTGAAATACAAACGTTCCTTTGTTTTTAATTTATTTTCGCCTCTCTCTATAAAATAGAGTGCAGAGGGGCTTATGGCGAGACTTTGTCTGTAGTCTGTGACTCTGTTGCATTAAACTACGTCACTAGGTCACGTGGATCATCTGTTCAAAGTTTGAAATAAAACAATAATGACAACGTCAATCGGATTGAACTCTCACAATAAACGTTTTAGAGAGGGGCAGTCGGGTGAGAGCGTCTCACAGCTTCTTGTTTATTTGGTGAAGCGAGGAACGCATTTCCGCTACTATTTTTCTTCTTCTTCCGTAGTTCTTTTACTCTGATGTCTCTGTGGTTGCGCTACTCTATGTTGGCGAGTCATATCGCCCATATGCTCAAGGTCGTTAGCCCTGGGTATGGCCGTAAAGCGTCGCGCTGCGCGAGAGCGCCTAATGGTGTTGCAAACGTCCATACGCTGCGGTAACCACCCATCAGATGGGCCTTAAGCTTGACTGCCACGTTAGTAGCAAAAAAAAAAAGAAATGTTCTGCTATAGAATTGTGTAGTAGCAGCAGACTAAAATAAATTTAAGCAACAACGTAACCTATATGGCCGGTATGAACTTGGAGGCCAGATTTCCGAAAGGTCTCAAGTCCCGGGTAATTTATCGAAGAATCGACATCGGGTCCCACAGTCGACTTACGTCCTTTGGATCCCGGAGCGGTGCTTTCAACATTCCGCTTCTTTACAAGCTATTGTCATAATTGCCGGTTGTCTCTTATTATATTGAAGTTGTAAAAAATATGTCGATTTTTTGGACAGCCCTAAAAGCTCATGTTAGTACAGTGTGGTAACGTATTTTTAGGGTTTCGTAGCCAAATGGCAAAAACGGAACCCTTATAGATTCGTCATGTCTGTACGTCTGTCTGTCTGTCCGTCTGTCTGTCCGTCCGTGTGTCACAGCTACTTTTCTCCGAAACTATAAGGTCTATGCTTTTGAAACTTGGTAACTAGATGTATTCAGTGAACCGCATTAAGATTCTTATATAAAACTAGAAAAAAAGCAGTAAATTTTGGGGGTCCCCATACTCAGAACTGAAACTCAAAATTTTTTTTTTCATCAGGCCCATACGTGTGTGGTATCTATAGATAGGTCTTTAAAAATGCTATTGAGGTTCCTAAAATCATTTTTTTCTAAAGTGAATAGTTTGAGCAAGAGACACTTCCAAAGTGGAAAAATGTGTGTCCCCCCCCCCCCCCTCTAACTTCTAAACTAAGAGAATGATAAATCTAAAAAAAATATATGATGTACATTGCTATAAAAACTACCAACGAAAATTGGTTCGACCGAGATAGAGCTGGTAGTTTTTTTTAATACGTCATAAACCGCAATTTTCGGGTACAAAAATCACTACCACTGCGAACGTGTTAAAACATCAATCAAAGTTACAACGAACTATAAGAACTTTTCTATTATGTTACTTGCTGCAACGAAACCCTTCATGGGCGAGTCCAACTCGCACTTGGCCGGTTTTTTTTGTATTAATACTTCGTGTCGAATATGTATGCAACAAAGCAAAGTGTTATGCATATTTAAAGCTATTTAGTTCACCGGAGCGTTTTCTCTACCGACCGTTCGGTCTACAAACGACTTTGATATAGTTGCGATGCGGGTATATAATATCCATAATTAACGTTATTAACAAGTCTATGAGATTCCTGTAGTACGTGATTCTCGCGTACCAAGATAATGAGCTCCGTGAAACTCACGTAGATAATAAGATCCTGTAATCTTACAAGGCGGTAATTATTAGAGTACCTTCTATGAGCACGAGGACATTTTTCTTTCATTAAAGGAACGTATTTCTTTTTTATTTGGTTTGTTTTCTTCCGGCGTTTGATGTTCTACGCCTACGGGTATACTGGGGTATTAAAACACTGCCCGAATATTTCGTCAAGCCCAAACACGACAAGAGTATCTTGTCATTAGTACAGTACGGTATATACCTTTCCTTTCCATCATCAGACTTACCCCCGAGTATTAAATTAATGCATTGTCCTCATTCAAGTTTCACAAAGTAAATTCAATTTCAAATGAAATTAGAAAGTGGGTCAAGAAAAAATAATATAGACCATTATTTAAGAAATTTAATTTGTTGACACTTCCTGGCATGGACATTTACCAAACAGCAACTTTTGTAAAAGAACACCCTGCATTATTTACAAAAGCAAAAGAAGTGTTCCTTAGGAACACCAGAAACCCCGATAGGATAGTCTTGCGAAGGGTCCCGAGAACTAAGTTATACCAAAAAAACTGTTTTGCAATGTGTGGTTATGTTTATAATGCTTTACCAAATTATTTAAAGAAGTACCCTACTACTCTTTTCAAGGCTAAACTTAAAGCTTGGCTGCTGGACAGATGTTTTTACTCTGTACAGGAATTCATGGAATTTTAATATTTAACATTTTAATGATGAATATATTATTTTTGACATTTATTTTGACATAGAATTTGTAAAATGCATGAACTAAGTGGGTACAAATTAATAAGTATGTAATATGTACTGATCTTGACATAATAATACTTGACATTGAATACAATAAAATATAATTTGGTAACATATGAAGAATGTTTCTGACATAGTTATTAATTCTGTTTTCTTTCTGACATTGAATTTGTAAAATGTATTGACTAAGTATAAATAAATATAATTAGTATTTTATCTCGACATTGTAATAGTACTAGACATTGAATATATTAAATAAAGGTACCTAAACTGGTGAAAACAAAAACGAATGATTTTGACATGGTAACATTATTAATAGAATTGGTAACACTTCCTAAATGATCTGTACTGTAGAAACCGTAATGTAATGCATGGAATTGTACCTACATTTGTGTTAAATGGATTATAAATTTAGACAATAATTATCATAATATTGTATAATGATATTTGCATGCCTGATCTGGCGAAATGTGTTGGTGTCAAATTTTTGTAACATCTCAAACTGTACCACATTTCACGTGAATAAATGAATTTGAATTTGAATAAACCGGCCAAGTGCGAGTTGGACTCGCCCATGAAGGGTTTCATAGCAGCAAGTAACATAATATAAAAGTTCTTATAGTTCGTTGTAACTTTGACTGATGTTTTAACACGTTCGCAGTGGTAGTAATTTCACTTACCCGAAATTGCGGTTTATGACGTATTAAAAAAAAACCACCAGCTCTATCTCGTTCAAACTAATTTTCGTTGGTAGTTTTTATGGCAATTTACAACATATATTTTTTTTTAGATTTATCATTCTCTTAGTTTAGAAGTTAGAGGGGGGGGCGGGGACACACATTTTTCCACTTTGGAAGTGTCTCTTGCGCAAACTATTCGCTTTAGAAAATAAACCGGCCAAGTGCGAGTTGGACTCGCCCATGAAGGGTTTCGTAGCAGCAAGTAACATAAATACGTTCGCAGTGGTAGTGATTTTTCTAACCGGAAATTGCGGTTTATGACGTATTAAAAAAAAATTACCAGCTTTATCTCGTTCGAACCAATTTTCGTTGATAGTTTTTATGGCAATGTACATCATATATTTTTTTAGATTTATCATTCTCTTAGTTTAGAAGTTAGAGGGGGGACACACACACATTTTTCCACTTTGGAAGTATCTCTTGCGCAAACTGTTCATTTTAGAAAAAAATGATGGTAGGAACCTCAATAGCATTTTTAAAGACCTATCTATAAATACCCCACACGTATGGGTTTGATGAAAAAAAAAATTTTGAGTTTCAGTTCTGAGTATGGGGACCCCCAAAATTTACTACTTTTGTTCTAGTTTTATATAAGAATCTTAATGCGGTTCACAGAATACATCTAGTTACCAAGTTTCAATGGCATAGGCCTTATAGTTCCGGAGAAAAATGACTGTGACACACGGACGGACAGACAGACAGACAGACAGACAGACATGACGAATCTATAAGGGTTCCGTTTTTGCCATTTGGCTACGAAACCCTAAAAATGATGTTAGAAACCTCCATAGCATTTTTGAAGATATAGATAACCCACACGTATGGGTTTGATGAAAAAAAAAATTAGAGTTTCAGTTCTGATTATCGGGACCCCCAAAATTTACAGCTTTTTTTCTAGTTTTATATAAGAATCTTAATGCGGTTCACAGAATACATCTAGCTACCAAGTTTCAATAGCATAGACCTTATAGTTTAGGAGAAAAGTGGCTGTGACACACGGACGGGCAGACAGACGGACAGACAGACAGACAGACAGACATGACGAATCTATAAGGGTTCCGTTTTTGCCATTTGGCTACGAAACCCTAAAAAGCTTGTTAGATAGATATTTCTGTATGATGAATAATTTATATATTGTTGTTGAACATTTTCACACAACATTGTCTAGCCCAAACCTATCTTATAAGCTTGTGCTATGCAATCTAGACGACTGATAGACATACATAAATATTTTTAAATACATACATATTATACATAAAACCATTATTTATTATTTATAGATTCTATGGAGTTGTAACTCTGAAGTTCAACCAGTTGCGCCTGCAAGTGTACTTATTGGCTGAGCACAGGAGACCACGTCGTAGAGTATGAAAACTCTAAACAAACACTGTATCAACCAATCTGACGCCATGTCAAAATTATGGCACCATAATATGTATAGACCCACCCAGGACTACGTTCAGCAGTAAATTGCAATAGGGCGAGATGTGACGGAGGCAGGCAACAGAAGCTCTGTTCGAACCGGATACAGCTGACATCTTGTTTAGTCTTAAATAAGCTTTCTTCACGAGTAAACCCACGCTCTAATAGTAGAAGTTGACTTCAGTAATGTAGGTACTAATCAAACTTTAAAATTTCGACTTTGACTAAAACGTACAGAGAGGTTTCATTTTCTGGAAATCAGTTTATTGCACACACGGTTCACATGCGTGTGTGAGTGGTGTGTGTGTGTATGAGGGAGGTTGTAAATTGATATCCATTTCTTGGAATCTTGTGTAATATAAACCCGTACGTAAATCAATTTTTCTGTTATTTTACTTCCCTAAATTTCCACACTATTATCGCACGATAAAAGTAATACAGCCAGTCGTGAAAATCACATTACTAATTCAAACTCCTACATACGATCCACATGAAAGCAGATTAATACATATGTTGCGTGCGACGTGTCCGTAACTAACAAATATAATTATAGAAAGTCGTGTCTAGATTTTACAGGCTTTCATAATTAAATTACACCTTTGAGGGTTAATGTGTAAAAGGTGAGTAATTACCTACGTTATAGAAATTCGAAAATATCTAACACGAGAGGCAACATTCGACTACACCCATGTATTATTTTTCTGCACGTTGGAGCTGCAAGATTTTCCTGGATAATAGTATCCTTTATTCTTTTTATCTACTCTGATACTATAATACAAAGAAAAATAAACTTCAAAATCTAACCTTATAGCTTTGGACAATGAACTTTTTTACCCGAACTGCCGAAAACAGGAGGGTAATGTTTTTCGAGATAATGTATGTATGTATGTATAATTCTTTGTCACGTGCTACAGCCTGAACGGCTTGATGGATTTTTAAATACAAGGTGTCATTTGATTCGTCGTGATTGTGTGCGTGACACCAGGTATAATAAAATTCATGGAAAATCAAAATGGCGGACTTTTGGCGTTATAATTATTTAACTGCGATGAACGCAAAACTACTGAACCGATTTCGATGCGGTATTACCTATGTGTTTATAAGGCCTTGGTCAGACTTAAATTCTAACATTTGTTAGATTGCAATCGGTTGAGTAGCACCAGAAATATGACCAAAAATATAATAATTAAGGTTGAATTTTGGTGATGTCCCTTCACTACACGAAAATTAATAACTCCACTACTAACATAACTAAAAAGTTTTAAATAAACTTATTTACCTACCTATTTAGAATACAAAAAACCCGACTGCCAAGTAAACATACAACTGAAAAGCAAAAAAGAAGCTCTACATTTCTTTTGTGATTTTCTTTAGCTACTTACTGTTTTACTTTGTCGGCAACATTTGCAGGCGGAAAGAAGCTATGGGAACATGTATAGTGGAATTCAACAGATGTAAATAATATAGTAAACAAAGAAATTGGATCTTGACTACTCCATAATTACTTACATTTAATTATCAATCCTGATCATAGTCGTTTCAAGGAACTCTAGTTAGATTTATGCGGACATTTCGACACTAATAAACCTTGAGATTATAGAATAATTTCATGAAAAATACTCGGATGGTAAAAATTTAAGACTGTCATTTTTGCTTGTCATTAAATTGTTTTTTCTCAGACTTGTTTGTCTTTGCCATAGTGTTGTAAAACTGTTGTACTGGCCAATTAATTTTAAAAGGAGGTCATTGTTTTATCAATCTGTCAGTTCGAAAAAATGTACTTACTATAATAATATCACTTATTGACCCAGAGAGCGAAGAGTGCGAGTCTTTGCCCCTTTTCACACGTACGGCGTGATTTGCCCGGCAACCGCTTGCATTCGCCGCCGGTTACCCGGCACCGGCTACCCGGCAACCGGTACGTGTGAAAAGGCACTTTGAGTTTGGGTCTTCGATTTCACAGTATAGACTTCTTAATAAATTGCCCTCCTACGGACTGACCGAAAGATTATGCGGATGGGTGTCCAGCTTTTTGGCCGGTAGAAGCATCAGGGCTGTGGTCGACGGCAGCTGTTCTGACTGCATGGCCATTAACGCTGGAGTACCGCAAGGCTCAGTGTTGTCCCCTACTCTGTTTCTGCTGCATATCAATGACATGTTGTCTATTGACGGCATTCATTGTTATGCAGACGACAGTACGGGGGACACTTGTTACACAGGCCGCCCCGGTATCTCTCGGGACGCAGTGGAAGAAAGTCGTGAACAGCTTGTGTCTGAAATCGAGGCTACTCTTACTAGAGTGTCCGATTGGGGTAGACAAAACCTTGTCCAGTTCAACCCTTCGAAGACACAGGCGTGTTTCTTCACCGCTAAGAAAGCCCCAAATACTGTAGCGCCACAATTCCAGGGCACATCTCTTTCTATCTCTAAAAGTATAGGGATCCTTGGTGTTGACATCTCCAGTGACGTTCAGTTCCGCAGTCATTTGGAGGACAAGGCCAAGCTGGCGTCCAAGAAGCTCGGTGTGCTCAACAGGGCGCGGCGGTACTTTACTGCGGCGCAAACACTGCTTCTCTATAAGTCGCAAGTGCGGCCACACATGGAGTACTGCTGTCACCTCTGGGCGGAGGCACCTGAATATCAGCTTCGTCCATTTGACTCGGTGCAGAGGCGAGCTGTGAGAGTTGTCAACGATCCTATACTGACAGGTGGTGTTGAACCTCTTCGCGACAGGAGAGACTTTGCCTCCTTATGCGTGTTCTACCGCCTGTACAATGGCATGTGCTCTGAGGAATTGTTTGACATGATGCCCACGGCTACGTTCTATCATCGCACCGCTCGCCATAGACTGGGATTTCATCCTCACACCCTACGTCCGGAGCGTTCGAGCACGGTTAGATCCGATAGGGGATTTCTTCCGCGCACGCTTAGGCTGTGGAATGATCTTCCTGCCTCGGTTTTCCCAAACGCCTACAGTATGGGCTTCTTCAAAAGGGATCTAAGAAGGTTTTTACAGGGTCGGCAGCGCGAGTGTGGCGCCTCTGGTGTTGCAAACGTTCATAGGCTGCGGTGACCACCAGTCCTCCTGGTGGGCCGTATGCTTGTCTGCCACCTTAGTGGTATAAAAAAAAAAAAAAAAAAAAATAGACGATTTCGCTTTCGTCCGTATGTGTGTGTGCATATCAGTTTCGGTCTAGAAGACGCATTTGATAACCGATTTTCTCCAAACTTAAAGAGCTAAACCCCATTGTACTTATTTGGGCACAGGTAAAATCTTATGTCGGAAGAAAAAACAAATCATTTCAAATGGCAGAAATCAAAGAACTGCTAAAACAAGGTTTGGCGAGAATCGGAGCAGAACAATGGTCAAAATGTGTTGCTCACGTTAAAGAGGTAGAGGAACACATGTAAAAATTAATTGAGATTATGGATCAGGTTAGCGATACCGTAACAAACACTTTTTTAATTACTGTGTCCGGCGACACATCTAGTGACTATTACGAATCAGACACAAATGAATGATGCGCGCGACGCTGCCAAGCTGCCATATGACCGTAGTAGGTGTTAGATGCAATTCTTCATGGAAGTCATGCCAGACTTTTCCCAGTGATTATAAAGTGCGTTGTTACAGCCTCGCTAACCAAATGCTTAATTTCTAGTCTTTTTTTTACATGTGTTTCTTTTCCTTTTGAACCTGAGTGACACATTAATCTTCGATTCTAGTCAAACCTATTTTTAGCAGTACTTCAACTTCTGTTATATTTGATGATTTGTTTTTTTTTCTTTCTTCGTAAGACTTTACCTGTTCCGAAGTAAGTTCAAAGTGATTAAGCGAAGGTGCCGTTATTTTTTTTTTTGAGGCGGCGAGATTGGCAACATACCTATGTACTTGGTTTCGTAACGTTTTTTATCAAATTTTGTGACCTAATGTGCTTTTATTGCGCTTGTTCAAAAAGCTTTAATTTTTTACTACTTTGCTTCGAATATACCTGTCACCATGTCATTACAATGGCCTACTTCCCTTTCTTAGGATTTAAAAACCCCACATTAGAAATCTCTCAAGATGTCTTAGTCTGCTTCTGTAAGAACGGCAAGCAGCCCATGAGGCGTCTACACTTTTTATCATCCCAAAGTAATATATTATTGTAAATAATTGATTATACTATTAAATTTTCTAAAAGTTTATTTTTTTTAAAGATCCTTTAATTAAATTAATATAATAAAAATATTGCACATAATTTATATTGATATACCGAATTTCATGATTTGATGAATTTGGCGATTAATATACCGAAGTCAATGAATGTACGGTGAACTAGATGTAACTCAATGATTATTTACATACATAGAATCAGTATAGTTACAACACTATGATCATAGACAACTTCTGTCAAAACATGACATGTTTACATGATTGCTGAGCTGTCCAGAAAAAGACTATAGCTATTTTGTAAACCACCACTCGCTTGACATAGCTTCTTCCCGCCTGCAAATGTTGCCAACAAAGTAAAACAGTAAGTAGCTAAAGAAAATCACAAAAGAAATGTAGAGCTTGTTTTTTGCTTTTCAGTTGTATGTTTACTTGGCAGTCGGGTTTTTTGTATTCTAAATAGGTAAAAGTTTATTTATTGTTACATTATGACATTTGACATATAATTGACAGAATGCGTGCTGCAAATAATAACAATAAACCGGCCAAGTGCGAGTTGGACTCGCCCATGAAGGGTTTCGTAGCAGCAAGCAACATAATATAAAAGTTCTTATAGTTCGTTGCACTTAACTTTGACTGATGTTTTAACACGTTCGCAGTAGTAGTGATTTCACTAACCGGAAATTGCGGTTTATGACGTATTAAAAAAAAACTACCAGCTCTATCTCGTTCAAACTAATTTTCGTTGGTAGTTTTTATAGCAATGTACATCATATATTTTTTTTAGATTTATCATTCTCTTAGTTTAGAAGTTAGAGGGGGGGGACGACACATTTTTCCACTTTGGAAGTGTCTCTTGCGCAAACTATTTACTTTAGAAAAAAATGATATTAGAAACCTCCATAGCATTTTTAAAGACCTATCTATAGATACCCCACACGTATGGGTTAGATGAAAAAAAAATTAGAGTTTCAGTTCTGAGTATGGGGACCTCAAAAATTTACTGCTTTTTTTCTAGTTTTATATAAGAATCTGAATGCGGTTCACAGAATACATCTAGCTACCAAGTTTCAATAGCATAGACCTTATAATTTCGGAGAAAAGTGGCTGTGACACACGGACGGACAGACAGACGGACAGACAGACAGACAGACCGACAGACAGACATGACGAATCTATAAGGGTTCCGTTTTTGCCATTTGGCTACGAAACCCTAAAAAGGATGTAAAAATACTGAATATATAACGTTTGAAAATGAACAAATTAAAATGTATATAAAAATGAATCTGCGAATTATATTTACGCGCATAACTTTAGAACGGCTGGATCGATTTCGCTATTTTTTTAGGGTTTCGTAGCCAAATGGCAAAAACGGAACCCTTATAGATTCGTCATGTCTGTCTGTCTGTCCGTCTGTCTGTCCGTCCGTGTGTCACAGCCACTTTTCTCCGAAACTATATGATCTATGCTATTGAAACTTGGTAGCTAGATGTATTCTGTGAACCGCATTAAGATTCTTATATAAAACTAGAAAAAAAGCAGCAAATTTTGGGGGTCCCCATACACTGAACTGAAACTCAAATTTTTTTTTTCATCAAACCCATACGTGTGGGGTATCTATAGATAGGTCTTCGAAAATGCTATGGAGGTTTCTATCATCATTTTTTTCTAAAGTGAATAGTTTGCGCAAGAGACACTTCCAAAGTGGAAAAATGTGTGTCCCCCCCCCCCCTCTAACTTCTAAACTAAGAGAATGATAAATCTAAAAAGAATATATGATGTACATTGCCATAAAAACTACCAGCGAAATTTAGTTTGAACGAGATAGAGCTGGTAGTTTTTAAGCTATTGCATAGCTTCTATCGCGGGCCTTGCGTGGAGACCGAATCCAGAAATTGTGTCACGAAAACGAGTCACACTCTCGGCTACCTTCGGCCACGTTCGTGTATCTCGTCTCGCACTTCATAAATTTTTTGTTTACGTCAATTATGAACTCTGCAGTCGTTATATATTATTATATTGTGTCAAATAATCCAAAAATTGATGCTTGTACCCAGAATCGATCTTGCGCCTTCTGCGTACCGATCCGCGTCTTAACCACTCGACCAAAGTTGAATTAAGAGTGCTGGTCGAATTTAGAGTTCATAATGTGAAATGACAATTTCGATGCTGTCAATTACATTAGTTGCTGTCAATTTACTTCGTCTAAATAAAAATTCGACTATAGGTGTATAGGTATTCATCATCTATGTACAACAGTGAACTGTACTCGTATAATTTGTGTAAAAAGTGTTTTAAATATGAATAAACAAAGTGCAGTTATTAATGAAGAAAGTCACGAAAAATAGTGAAAGAAAATGAGTGAGTACCATGGAGCAAATATAAGAGGTGAGTACTCTATATACATACATTTTATTATTATTATCACCAATGCAGTATTATTTTTTGTTTTGTTAATTTATATATGATACTGCTATAAAGATAACCAAACCCGGGAGTACGTTCCCATGGGAAGCGGGAAGAAAATTTCACGCTGACGTAGCCGCGAGCGCCATCTATCTCATACCTATGTACTTTAAACGTGTCATAAAAGTCACAACAATACCATACATGCATATTTCAAAGAATGTCTAATAATACCATAAAATTTGTAAAAATAGTTTTTAAGAAGAAACCTATTGTTTTATCTTTTAACTAGCTGACCCTCGCAACTTTGTTTACGTCACACAAGGTCTATGAAATTAGAGGTATTTATTAATCATACTCATCAAGTAGCGTGTGAATCTGCCCTGTTTTCTTAATCAAAATAGAGCTTAATGGTTAAAGCTATTCCTCAGTATAGAATTTTCCTCAGTATAAACAATTTACATACAAACACCGGCGTGTTAGAATTTTATTACATGTAGCAATGTAGTAGACGTAACGTGTATAAAATGACATCAATCAAATGTCATCAATATTCTGAAAAAGAAATTAAAAATAGAGTTCACAAACTCTTTTGAAAATACGTACTGTACCTACCTTAGAGGATCGATAGGAAGATAACAGGATAGTTAACAACCATCCATAGAAAATAGATGGTATAATGCTGAATACCGCAAAGAACAATCGGCGCGGCATAGAATGGGGCCTATACTGATATCCTGGAGGATTTAAATGATGCCGATGTCCTGTGCCTGCTGAGGCACACACACGCCGTCATGCATGTCTGCAGGACAACGTGCAGGACAACGAGCAGGATGAGGCAGCGAATGGCTGGACTGAAATTAAAATCGACAGACGCAAGAGATGTGGTGGAGGCACTAATTCACGTACCTCGGGAGTGTCGTGTCAGAAACTGATGGGATAGAAGAGTACCTTACATCATTTCGAGTCTCGCCAAGGCCAGAACAACCTTTACACAGCCGCGCCCCGTGGGCAGTTGCGAAAATGGACACGAAGAGTGAAACTCAAAACAAAGTAAACGTTAAAACTGTACTGCTAACTGCTATACGGATGCGAGACATGGAAGGTCACTAAAGACATTTCGCACCAGCTACCAGCTATAAGTCTTCGTCAAACGCTGCCTCCAATGAATCCTCGGTACATACGGGCCCGAGAACATCACGAACGTAAGACTATTGGAACGCTGCAGTGAGACCAACAGATCAAACGTCGGAAGTGTAGCTGCTGCGCTAGATTGGACACACGCTGCAAAGGGACCACGATCACATCATACCAAGGCAAGTCTTACTGAAACTACTGGTAGGGTTTCAAAAACTGTTCGATAGTAAGTAGGTACATTAATTGATAGTGGCTATAGGCTACATAACATAATGCTAAGATTCCTGTCTTTTGGCCTTTTGGACTTTAGTCCAAAAGTCCAAAAGTCCAAAAGTCCAAAAGTCCAAAAGTCCAAAAGTCCAAAATTCCAAAAGTCCAAAAGTCCAAAAGTCCAAAAGTCCAAAAGTCCAAAAGTCCAAAAGTCCAAAAGTCCAATAGTACAAAAGTCCAATAGTACAAAAGTCCAAAAGGCCAAAAGTCCAAAAGTCCAAAAGTCCAAAAGGCCAATAGGCCCAAAGTCCAAAAGCCCAAATGTCCACAGTCAAGTAGGTACTTGGTACTTTACTTTGTTGAACATAGGCCTTAAAATCTTACTTCTTACTAATATTATAAATGCGAATGTTTGTGAGTGTGGATGTTTGTTACTCTTTCACGCTCAAACCGCTGAACGGATCGGGCTGAAATTTGGTAACAGAGATACATTATAGTCTGGAATAACACATAGGCTACCTTTTATCCCGGGAATAACTTCCCGCGGTAACAAATTTTACGCGGGCGAAGCTGCGGGCATCAGCTAGTATTCTTAGATAGAAATAATTATACTAGCATAGTCGGTAAAAAATGCTATGTAATAGCTTTACCGCGGCAGTCCCCGAGTGCCACACGTCTTTTTTTTTTAATACGTCATAAACCGCAATTTACGGTTAATGAAATCACTATCACTGCGAACGTGTTAAACATCAGTCAAAGTTACAACGAACTATAAGAACTTTTAAATTATGTTACTTGCTACTACGAAACCCTTCATGGGCGAGTCCAACTCGCACTTGGCCGGCTTTTTTTGTGTTTGTTATTGTCAGGAGAAGGTTTAAAAGAAATGGGTGAAAAATTTTAAATAACTGTAACCCGCTTGAACTGTTAGAAGAAATAGTTTCTATTGCGATTTTGGATCAGGTCTTAAGAACTGGAAACTCCGAAATGGGAACCGGGAACAGAAAGACTGACAGGGAACTGGAATCCGGTAACCGAAAACCAGGAACCGGGAGCTCTGAACTCAAAACCGGGAACAGAGAATCTTAAACCGGGAATGGGAACAGAGGACCGACAACTCAATCCGAAACCGGGAACAGGAAATCGGGAACGGGAACAGGGGAACGGGTATTCAGAACTCGGAATACTGATTTTTTATAGTTAAGGCAGGACATCGTCTGTCGGGTCAGCTAGTAGTGTAATATTAAATATTGTACGTTATTGCGGGGGGTTGCTACGACGCGTTGTAGACTAGAACATAAACAAAAGCCACCTCGATTTTTGTACGCATGTGTGTTTGTGCATGATTTTAGTTTAGCTTATAGTTTTGATAGTGGTGGGACAGTACCCAATTTACCCCCCTCTTCCCTAAGTAGCGGGATAACACCCGAACCAACTCCCACGACGCGGGATAGCACCCGAACCCCATAGGCGAGGCTGAAGTGATCGCCAAAGTCTGCCGAGAGCCCTGGGACATCCTTCCGAGGGCTTACCCGAGACTCCCGGCGTTAGACAGTTGTAAGAAATCGTGTGGTTTTAGTCGGTAGGAGTCCGGCCTCCGGCATAGCATCCATGTAGGATTTCCACAGGTTTAACTTAACGGAACGCGTTTTTTGCGGTTCTTTCCCACCGTCCACCTGCCCAGACCACCTGGGTGTACGGTGGTAATTTTTTTTTAACTACGGTTCACCTTTGTCCACCTAGCCCTAGGTGTACCATTGAAAATATTAAATTTCCACGGTACACCTTATTATAGAAACTATTAGCAACTAAACAAATGAAGATCGACTAAACAAATGAACATCGTCAAAACAAATGAAGATCAACAAAACAAATGAAAACCGACAAAACAAATGACGGTCGGGTAAACAAATGACGATCGAAAAAATAAATGACGGTCGGGTAAACAAATGAAGATCAAAAAACAAATGAAGGTCGGGTAAATAAATGACGATCGAAAAAACAAATGAACTTCGATAAAACATATATTATGCAGATCAATAAAACAAAAAACTAGAAGTTAATAAGGTCAAAAATTACTTGCAGCTATATTTTGTAATCTAGATGCGATTACCATTCAAAAAAATAGGTGCAAGCAATTCTCGACCTTACTGACACTTTTATAAAAATGTGCTTTTAGGTGTTTATAGACATCACTGATCACGAATATGTAAAAAATAAATAAATATTGTGCTTGTTCATAAGGTCGAGAATTGCTTGCACCTATTTTTTTGAATGGTTATGGCATCTAGATTACAAAAAATGGGTGCAAGCAAATTTCGACCTTATGAACATGCACAATATTTATTTATTTTTTACATATTCGTGATCAGTGATGTCTATAAACGCCTAAAAGCACATTTTTATAAAAGTGTCAGTAAGGTCGAGAATTGCTTGCACCTATTTTTTTGAATGGCAATCGCATCTAGATTACAAAATATTTTTTGATCTTATCGAATTGCTTATAGTCTTTTGTTTTATTGACATGCATATATGTTTTTTCGATCGTCATTTGTTTTGCCGATCGTCATTTGTTTATCCGACCGTCATTTTTGTCAATTTTCATTTATTTTGTCAATCGTCATTTGTTTTGTCGAATTTCATTTATTTTGTCGATCTTCATTTGTTTTGCTGATCTACATTTGTTTATCCGACCGTCATTTGTTTTGTCGATCTTCATTAGTTTTGTCGATCGTCATTTGTTTTGCCGTTCTTCATTTGTTTTGCCGATCTTCATTAGTTTTTGCTATATGATAATTAATTCACTACTTAACTGTACTTTTATTCGTTTAATGGAACTACTGGGACACGAAAAAACAAGATAACAGTTCCATGGAACTACTGGGATAAATCTACTTTAATTAATTAACTGTACAATGAGTCTTAGATGCAATTAATAACCGGCCAAGTGCGAGTTGGACTCGCCCGTGAAGGGTTTCGTAGCAGCAAGTAACATACCTAATATAAAAGTTCTCATAGTTCGTTGTAACTTTGATTGATGTTTTAACACGTTCGCAGTGGTAGTGATTTTTCCAACCGAAAATTGCAGTTTATGACCTATAAAAAAAAAACTACCAGCTCTATCTCGTTCGAACTAATTTTCGTTGGTAGTTTTTATGGCAATGTACATCATATCTTCTTTTTAGATTTATCATTGTCTTAGTTTGGAAGTTAGAGGGGGGGGGACACACATTTTTCCACTTTGGAAGTGTCTCTTGCGCAAACTATTCAGTTTAGAAAAAAATGATATTAGAAATCTCAATATCATTTTTGAAGACCTATCTATAGATACCCCACTCGTATGGTTTTGACGAAATAATTTTTTTTTTATTTCAGTTCTGTATATGGGGACCCCCAAAATTTACTGCTTTTTTTCTAATTTTATATAAGAATCTTAATGCGGTTCACAGAATACATCTAGTTACCAAGTTTCAATATCATAGGCCTTACAGTTTCGGAGAAAAGTGGCTGTGACACACGGACGGACAGACAGACAGACAGACAGACAGACAGACAGACATGACGAATCTATAAGGGTTCCGTTTTTGCCATTTGGCTACGAAACCCTAAAAAATTGTAACCCAGCCAGCATTAACTGAGGTGGACCGTCACCAATATCTATTAATTATATACTGGATAGGTGAACCGTAGTTAAAAAAAATTACAACCGTACACCCAGGTGGTCTGGGAAGGTGGACGGTGGGAAAGAACCGGTTTTTTGATAGAGGAACCCCAGAGTATAGGCAAAAAAGTAATTTAAAGGTCCAAACGGTAACGGAGGTCCAATAGATCACATTTTTATCGATAAGGTCCAAACTAGAGGTCCAATGGGTCCGTCGCCAATCAATTCTGTAATTTTCGATGTAGTAAGTTAATATTTTAATACATATATATAAATGTATACACGGACTCTTTTCAGGTTAACTATAACTATACACATACTACAGGCATTTAGTGTTCTAGCTCACGACAATGCGAAGCTCATGAAATATTGATGATACATAGACCATAATTATTTTTGTAGAAACGCTAGACATTGTTAGTGTTTGATAACTATACTTAAGGACTTATTTATTGATCGAACTGCGAAGTAAATATATGTTCGTCGAATTTTATCTTTGTTCGTGACGTCGAACGTAATTTATACGCATTTAGCCCCTCTCTATAAAATAGATTGCAGAGGGGCTTATGGCGTGACTTGTGTCTGTAGTCTGTGACTCTGTTGCATTAAACTACGTCACTAGGTCACGTGGATCATCTGTTCAAAGTTTGAAATAAAACAAAAATGACAACGTCAATCGGATTGAGCTTTCACTTTCACAATAAACATTTTAGAGAGGGGCAGTCGGGTGAGACCGTCTCACGGCTTCTTGTTTAGGCTTCCGTAGCCAAATGGTAAAAACAGGAACTATTCATGAGACTTCTGTCCGTCCGTCTCTATTCTGTCCGTCATGAGGCTTTAATACAGGAACCGAGATAGCTAGAGAGCTGAAATTTTCACAGATGATGTGTTACACGGCAACAGAATTGCCGTTATAACAAAAATACTATAATCTCAAGAGAAATAATTAAAGGGGGTCTCATACAAAAAAACGTGATTCTTTGAGAATTTTAGATACGGAATCATCCGTGCGTGCGTTTGACTCGCACTTGGGCGTTTTTTTGTATGTAAAAGATTTAGTTATTTATGTGTAAGCTCAGTAAGCTGCAGTCATCTAGTCATACGTCGGAGCGGGAACTACGCGGGTGAGCCGCATGAAGTTCCCTTGTATAGTTATGTCAAATTTAGGCTTAGCAATCCCTTTGGCGTGCGTGAATCCCTTACGTCACGCTGTCGTCTAGGGCCTGCTTGTGAAAGGACGGTGAGCTGACCCCTCACCGTCCTCAGGCCCCCGGTCATGGAGGTCTTGGGCGAAGACACGTCTGCGGCGCCCTAGCCGCAGATTGCGGAACTCGGGTGGTCGGGTTCTCTGCCGCTTCATGCCCGCCGTCTTTCACGAGCATGACTAGCTCGCAGAAAGAGGCAGCGGAGTTCCACTTACTCCCACTGGAGATCATGGCTTGCACTATGGTAATGTAAAACTAGCCGATACTCTGTATGGTGTACTCTGATAGACCTCTCCCAATTACGCCGCAATCAGGGTAATGTATACTTTACATTACCGTGCCGTAACACACGATCCTGCACTTTCCGCGTGTGATAATTGCCTACTCTGTTTGCTTAGCGAGAAATGCCTGTTCTATACGTAAGTTAAGTACTTTATGCGTTATATTCGGGACTCAAATGGCTTGCCCATCAGTTACCGAACGTTGCTGGGTCACTTCCTCGTAAATGTTACTCCCAAGATAACGTTTGTATGTAGGTATGTACCGTACGTATACAGCGATCATTTATAAATAGCTACGTTATAAAAATAGAGATATGATATAGATCATATTTTAAGACGAATTTGTACTGTCTGTTAAATGTAGGTTACACAGCGCAATCGGTATAAGCGTTCATTCTATAATTTGCATTTGCAAGAATAAGATATTGTGTTATATGATAAAGAACTAAAGTAAATTATACTTACAATTTTTTTTTACCGCGAGGTAAACCCATCGTGGATGCTATAACGGACTCCTACCGACTAAAAAAACTCACGTAACGCCCAACAGCTAATGGTTGGGAGCCCCGGGTAAGCCCTCGGAAGGATGTCCCAGGACTCTCAACAGACCAACGGCTACCGCTGTGGCCTCGCCTTGGGGGTGGTTCGGGTGCTATCCCGCGTCTTTGGGGGGTTCGGTTGTGATGCCGCTTCTAGGGGGGGGGGGGGGGGAGAGTTTTATACTTAGATACTATAACAAAAATTAAGCCAGTATGAAAATATCTAAAATTAGTTAAGGTATGTGGATTAGAGGTCCGGATGGACCGGGAGCAGCCTAGGGTTACTGCAAGTATATACATATGTAGACAAATAGATTGACGACCATACATCAGAATGAAGTTATCTTGCCAGTAATTCGATCTCACATTCCATTCATCAGTTGCTGATTTCTTTGGTCGAGAGTAACGACTCAACCTACTGTAATTACAATATTTATGTGGCCATTTTAGTAAGCATTTACAGAGGCACATGTTTACTTTGAACGTGTAGCTTATCCATATTATGGCTAAAGGTCGGAATTGTTTGACAGCTATCTTAATTACAACGGTAAACTTGACTACATTTGCCGAGATTTGGGAAGGTTTCTAAGTTAAACTGTGTCGACATGATCTTGTGAGGAATGTCCACTTTCGAGTACGCTCATAGCAAATAGTTCGCATACTAACTACATAGTAATTTCCAAAGTATCTGTAGGTACATAGACAGAGCTTTGAGAATACCCCGCGGTTTCGCATGCTTCATACTTCGGTGGGACTTTTCTAAGTTTCTTCATGTGGGTATCGACGTTAAAGTTCAAAAATAACATAGTTCTGTCAAAATATCAAAATTCATGATCTTCTGTAAGACTGACACCGAATCACGTTAAAGAAACGGGCAAGTGCGAGTCCGACGCGTTCCGAACCGAGAAACTGCAAAAAATAACACGCTTATTGTATAGGAGCCCCTCAACTGAAATCGTGTGGTATACCCTTATCACCCTGACGGCCATCGCCTTCTGCGGGCTAAGTAATCTAGCCACATTGCGGGCCGTCAGGGTCTCTGCCCATACGGGGGTCCCGTATACCTAGGCCATGCTCCGCACGATCCCAAGGTACAGTCTCCTGCAGGGAGCGTTGGTTACGTTAGATAACAACCACGAGAGTGCGGCTACTGCCCCCCTCAGTTTTGGGTCCAAACTTCGGAAGTGGTGTCCGAAGTTCCATCGGCTATCGAGTACGAGCCTTCATCGAGGGCTCGATGCCGATGCTGACGCCCCCTACCGCCTACCTGTATGCTGGATCTCGCAGGTGGCCCCATCCGAGATCAGTGAAACCACAGAGCCTCGGATTTGTGAAGGGCGACCTCAAGACCCAGCCGCTGTATTCGACCCAAGATTTGAGCGGATTGCTCAAATCTTCTATTGCGGAAAAAAATATTGTGTACACTTAGTCAACTTTATGAAAAATGATAATATCTGGGCCCTTACAGAATACTAATGTGTTCGTATCGATCGCTAAAATTTGCTAAGAATACCTAAATATAAATTAGTGGTCTACAGGATTTGTGGTAACTGGTGGTAACTTTTAAAATTAATCTTTATAAGATAGCCATTGTTTGTTTTCATACCCGAGAATCTTGGTAGAGGCAGATGGAAGGGCACCGTCTGGTTTTAGTATGCATTAGGATTTTCAATCGTAAGAAAAGATGCCGCTGTTTTTGTATTAACATTTACATGACCAGCCTTGCATCACATAGAGAAGGATGTCCACCTGTCAGATGGACCGACGACCAAGAAAAGGTCGCAGGCTGGGACTGGATGCGGAAGGCGAAGGACCGTGTATTGTGGCGTAAATTAGGAGAGGCCTACGTGCAGCAGTGGACAGCCACAGGCTAATTTGATACATTAATTGATGACCAGGCTAGCGATGAGTGTAGAAATGTGGAGAAGCCATCTGTTACTTTTTCTAGAAGCATCTTTCCTAACGGAACGATGGCGCAGAGGTAAATGTTTGCGACTGTGGTGATGCCTCGGGTTCGAATCTCGGTTCGGGACAAATATTTGTGTGAACAGCTAATGTTTGATTCGGAGTTTGGATATTTTCTATGTATAATCTGGTTTTGGGCTACATGTTGTTTGAGAATGTCCAAAAAAGGTAAAATAGCCAAAAACACACGAAAATAGGTTTAATGATGACGTCTTTGATAATAAGTAGGGCAGGTGAATTTATGATATCATCAATGCACTAAGGTTGGCATTACGAATCGTAGTAGTGGAGGGGGACTTCAAATACGAAGCGCATTAAAATCGGTTAAGTATTTCCCGAGCTTATCGATTCCAAATAAACCAAATTTGACATTAAAATATTCGAAGAAGTCTTTTTCCTTACAAATAAGAAAGTGTCGATTTACCACATCCGCTGCTTTGTTGCGAGGAACTTTAATTTATGTACGTAAACTAAGGGCTGGAATGTTGTACAAGGGTCGCCGCGCCCCGGTCGGTATCAAATCGAAAATATTCCTTCGGCCCGTCCCGTAACAGTTGGTGAGACGGCCGCTTAATAACGAACCATGCGACCTGTCAAACTTACAAGTTATTTCTCCACTTGAAACAAGTGAAGAAAGTAAAGTTACATTATACTCCACCCCATCCAAAATGACCTTTGATCGTTAATGATTCATAATAATATGGCGTGAAAGTTGTCTTATTCGATGTCTAGGTTGATGAAAGTTTTTATTAAAAAGTTTGATTACAATTTCTGGTTTCGTTTCAAGAGCCCTGTTTAGAACTTGGATATCGTTGAAATACTTTAGACATTTTATTCCTTTCAAAGTTTTGTCATTCCGATTTATGCTATGCGATAAAATGAAAAATTGTTGATATCGGCACTGGAAGGTATTTATTATTCGAATAAGTAGTTTTGCTTGGAGGTATTCAGAGACGCGTGCCGTTCGTAAAATCAATACAAGCCGCGCGCCCTGACTCGCTTGCGCTCGCAAGGACACCCAATAACTATTTAGGCTAACTAGGTAAATGTACTAAAACTATTAGCATTATACTTAGGTATATACCTAACTCAGTTTGCTCTATGAAATATGTAAATATAATGACCTACGCCGGCAGTATCATTAGGGGTGCAAGTTACCACGTTATTGTAATTAGATAACATTACCGTGCCCTTGCTCCGGCAATACCTAATAACTTTGTCAAAAACGAGTGAATCGGTATCGATTGACTAAAATTGCCAATTTACTGATACAATTCTTGGACCGATTGTAAGTTAATATCTCCGAAATCGTCAATAGCCCCCAGCTATTTCGAAATGAGCATTTTCTAAGTTGCTGACATTTTAGTTTAGCCCTTAAGCGCGTAATAACGTTTATTTCGTCATTTCATTATTCAAATAGCGCCTAATGAGGTTCTTGATATAATTATGTATCCTGAATCTTGAGAATGTTGGGGAGTTTAAATTTTATAATATTAACGTGAACTAAGCGGCGTTTTACTCCAAAAACAAATTTGAAACAAAACAATGTTTGGGAAACAAATATGTGGTGGGTATAGGAAACCCGTGTCAGAAAACTTTTGACAACGGAATACTAACAATAAGTTACGTAACTTTTCCTGCTACAGGTAATATGTGTGTTAATGAGTATAGGTATTGTGGATGGTGAGGGTAGGTGAATGAATAAATAATATTTATTTTTACAAGAAATTAGCTTGTTCTGTACATATTATTGACAAAAAATATGCAAACCCTGAGTTCAACATTTGCGGCTTACACAAATATTTGTTGCGTCTTGCGACCCGGCATTCGAATCTTGAACCCTCAGCACAACAGACACTTTTCATTGCGCCACTGAGGAGGCTGTCAATATTAAAATAAACTACTCCCCTTGTTACATGGTTCTCGGTAGGTAGGAGTGGTTCAAAATATAAGTGAAATGAACTGAAATTGTCTAGTAAAATATAAAAAAAATAGTATGGTTAGTTATCCTCCTGGAAACTAGCTAATTTTTGGAATGATTAATTAAAAGACCATTCAACAAATTAACCGCTATAAAAATGCGCGATCACGTTAAGCGGATTATGAAAGCGAAGTATATTAATTTAATCTTTATTTTTCATAATATCACGTCTGGCAAACGTTTCAAGTGCTATGTAAGTTTATGGAATTAATTAAGGACTATAAATTATGAGAGAAAGAGTCTGAAAGAATGCCAACAGGGAAAGCGTGTTAGGAATGGCGCTGGTATACCGACATAAGACTTATGAAAGACTAGCTGTTGCGCGCGGCTTCGCCCGCGTGAAATTTGTTTCCCGTTCCCGCTTCCCGTGGGAATATTTTCTCGGGATAAAAAGTAGCCTATGTGTTATTCCAGACTATACCTGAAATTTCAGCCAGATCCATTCAGCCGTTAGAGCGTGATTGAGTAGCAAACATCCAAACAACTTTACAAACTTTCACATTTATAATATTAGTAGGATGGGATTTCTTTAGCATTTAATAAGAATTTTGACTACAAGGGGTTTCCTACTACTTGCCTTTAAGAAGAATTTCGTCATGGAAAAGGGGTTTTCCACTACAAAGTCGATCAAATTCGCTTATGGCAGTCTACTGCAGGACGTAGGCCTCTTTCAATTCAAGCAACAACACACGGTCTTGCGCTTTTTGAATACAGTCTCTACCTGCCATCTATTCCAAGCCGATGGTCCACCTGGCTGGTGTCTCCACCCGCCAGGTACACCAGTGTATTGGCAACAATTCTTACGTTTCACCGCGCTTTGGACTCCACTCTAGAATTAGTTTTGCTCTGTCAGCCGTCGTCGGTTCTCTCATACGGTAGATGTGTCTAGCTCACTGCCACTTTAAGTGCTATTTTTCTGTTTTTTTTTATATTATCTGGTTAGCACGAAATTAGATGTCTGTAAAGACACATTTAAAAGAAATGACGACAGAATTTCTTTTAATAAAAACACCACCTTTCAAAATCTACGTAAGCGGACCAATTTGTTTGCGAGTTCTAAATTCCAGTTGCATACAGAGCGCAGTGTAAAGTTTTCTGCTACAAAATTTCTAAAACGTAGGTACAGTATTCTCTGGCATGCCTGGACAAACCTAGTCCTCCTGCTGCCGAACTCGACGTAGGTGACATTGCTATAATAGCAATTCCAACCGTAGCAGGGCAACCATCGTACAAAGAGACCGTACAATGCGACAGGAACTCGACAATAACGTGGTCGTCACGAACATTCGTAGCATTGCGTTCGGACAAGTTTCAGATATATTAGTTGCATTTCTCACACGGTTCAAACTTCAAACGCAGATTATCTCTGAATAACTTGCAAATTAAATGGCGAATTCTGAGAAAGGCGTAATTCAATTAGCACAGATATATAACAATAAAGACTAATGTTTATAGGCCATCACATTGCAATGAAACTTTCTGAAGCAATCCAAAATAAGGTAAATCCTTCTTAGTTTACCAGACAGCTATATTATATGCTGTTGGACCCCACAAACTACAAGTGAATTCTTCGACTACGGATAAAATTTAGGCACTCACTCATATAATAATTATATGTTTCAATAACATTTGCATATAAATGACCGTCGGGCGAATCCAGTAAGTTAAAATAGTAAGTAACTTTGAAAAAGGTATAAGTGGTTTCGTTCAAGAAAAAACGAAGACTTAGTTAATAGCCTTAACTATCATAACTTGCTCCTAAAGTTATAATGAAGTTTAAAACCCACAAACACTCTATTATGCAGATAAAGGAGAAGTTATCTACCAAACCAAAGTAATTAAAAACCTCTGTAAGCTGCCGTAAAGATTTTCGTGGAAATTATGTTTATATTTTAATACTAGCTGTGCTCGTGGCTAAATTTGAACTGTATTTTGTAAAATAATAGGAGTAGTCTAAATTACACAATCCAGCTAGTCCATTCCGTATAACTGTTTTATTTTATGAATGGCCTGTATACTTTCACATACATTTAGTGGTAAGCTGGTATTTTGGAATTACAAATGGATACTTTAACTATATTTATTTTTTATGTACGTATAACTGTATGCGTCGATGCACTAATTACTTGATAAAACACAATGGAAAACTGTTTAGTTATCTTAAGTTACTATTTGTATTCTTGTTTGTAGATTAATTCGTATTATAATTAAGCCTCTAGCTAGCCGTTATTTCATCTAAATAGTGTAATGTACAATTCCAGGGTTTTGTTAGCTTTAAAAGTTTGTATAGATACTTATATAATTTTTATTTACTTTTTTTTATAGGCTTTTATTTTTTATATTTAGCTTTCCAAAAAAGGGGCATAGTTATATGCATGTATTATGCTTATGCTTAACACGTAGTTCACACAACCAATATTACACGTTACAGCCAATGATATAAAAACTATAGATACGTTATAGACACTTGAAAACGGCAACACGTAAAGCAGGTAATTACCTGAAAATCTGTGACGCGGCTGTAGGGTTAGCGAAAGTTCTATTAGCACTGTTTTAAATTCTTTTAGTAAAGAAAATTCGAAAAAAACCTGCCTTCATGTATCTTCAGATGATGCACAAGCTACACAGCAACTGTTCAATATAAAATCGTGTCATTTCATGCTTATGTACAACAGAAATAATAATTTATTTCATTTTCTCGGATCAATAAAATGGCGGCAAGCATAATGAATGCTCCTTGTGAAAATGTACTCTATAGTCTGTGGTTTGGCGCCCGCGACCCGTAAGGGGATGTCGGGGAGATTTTG
Source organism: Miltochrista miniata (assembly GCA_933228765.1). Classification (NCBI taxonomy): domain Eukaryota; kingdom Metazoa; phylum Arthropoda; class Insecta; order Lepidoptera; family Erebidae; genus Miltochrista; species Miltochrista miniata. The sequence continues at coordinate 31,972,370 of OW121747.1, read as the reverse complement.
TACTAATGTTTTATTTTGCTATTTGAATATTTTTTTTATTTAAGTAATTATATTTCTTTAAAAAGTAATGAACCACAATAATAATATATTAAGATTATTAAAATGATTTAAATAACAAATATTTGGATTACTTACTAGGTACTAAATTATAACTTATTAAATAAATGTTTCTGTATGATATTGTTATATTTTTATTTTATGACCTAAATTACGTTAATAATTACTAATCCGATAAACTACATTAAAATTTTATAAATTGAATTATTACGTACTTTACCCGTAAATACATTAACCATATTATGTCTCAGTAAGTGAAATTCAAGTTTCCCTTTTTCCCCACATTCCTCTGATATTGACTTCATGCATGCTAATGCTACCACAGATAATTTATAGAATTCTTTTTTCAAATTTATAAAAGTTTAGCTGTTTTTGAAAGCCGTAATGTTCGTGTATAACGTGTCTATATATGATACGTCTTTGGTTACGGCCTTATGTTCAATCAAGATATACTCGTAAATAACTGTCTATAGCTCTATTCCTATGCATAATATATGATTCCGATTAACTACCTTCAATGTTGAGAAATGGATATGATCGGATTGTCAGTGCTCAGTATCTAGATATCTAGGTCAGAGTTGATTTCATTTTATTTCTACGTATCCTGAAACTCCTGGGTTTGATTCTCAACCCCACAACGTGAATGCGTGGACGAAAATTTACGGGTTAATCGCCATCTGTCTCATGTTTGGTGTCCTAAACATGGTGACGTAACACCAGTTAATTTCCGTCCACGAATTCACGTCGTATGAATCGAGAATCGGTGCCCTGCTAGTATTTTTGATGGTCTATTGGTCAATAATTCGCTTTTACGCTGAAGGGATTATGCTCCCCATTATGTTGAATCAACAAAACTTCTGGCGAATTACGGGTGTGTGTGATCCACATCTGCCCAACAACTCGGTGTTTTATTAAATGACTAGTTGATGCTCGCGGTTTCGCCCGCGTGAAATTTGGTTCCCGTTCCCGCTTCCCATTGGAACATATTCCCGGAATGAAAAGTAGCCTATGTGTTATTCCAGACTATAATCTTCCCCGGTACCAAATTTCAGTCCGATCCGTACAGCCGTTGGAGCGTGATTTGGTTCCCGTTCCCGCTTCCCATTGGAACACATTCCCGGAATGAAAAGTAGCCTATGTGTTATTCTAGACTATAATCTTCCCCGGTACCAAATTTCAGCCCGATCCGTACAGCCGTTGGCGCGTGATTGAGTAACAAACATCCAAACATCCAAACATCCAAACATCTTCACAAACTTTCACATTTTCACACAACATCATCTAGCCCAAATTAATCTAATATAAGCTTTTTGCTATGAGATCTAGACGACTGATAAACATACATAAATATTTCTAAATACATACATATTATACAAAAATTACATCAAGACACAAACAAATCAATGTGCTCATTCACACAAAGTGATTTGTCCCTATTTCTAGTCTACCTAGGCAATTTATGGTTTGTGTACCTATCTATTTGACCTATTTCAGCGGATAACTGAATATCCGTTCAATTTCGGTGCAATTAAAACGATACATGCACATATCGTGTAATACCAGTGAAAGGCGAACTGCCCAATTAGAACATGGAAATTGCACACAGTTGCATGGTTCGCAAGTAACAATAAATAAATATTGCGGGACATTATTTACATTGTGCTATCTAGTCCAAACTAATCTAATGGTACAAATTAGACTTGGTCATTAGCCCGTATTCGGGAGCACAAAAAGCTTCATGGTTGCTATGCCTTGCCGGCTAAAACCACACGGTGCCTTATCACTGCCTACGGCCGGGAGCCCCGGGTAAGCCCTCGGAAGGATGTCCCTCGTCCGCGAAATTCTGCTTGAAAATTGAAAAGCAAACGGCGCGTCGCGTCAGGTAACTGTACTACGAATACAGGCCGTACTCGACTATATTCGTGTGATAGCTAATTGTTCATCCTCATACGTTGCATCCGGAGCGCCCGAGCACGGTTAGATCCAATAGGGGCTTTCTTACGCGCAGGCTTATATTGCTAATGATCTCTCTGCCTCGGTTTTTCCGAACGACTACAGTATGGGGTTCTTCAAAAGGATTCTTAGAAGGTTTTTACAGGGTCGGCAGCGCGAGTGTTGCGCCTCGTCGGGTTTTGCAAACTTCCGTAGAGGCTACGGTGACCACCGGTACATCTGGTGGGCCTTGTGCTCGTCTGCCACCTGAGTGGTATAAAGAAATCACATATTCGTGTGATCTGCAAATGTGTGTTCTCTGTGTATACTATACTTATAGCGCAAGCTCATGGTAGCTACATGGCGTAAAGAGGAGTGCAATGTGAAATACAACTTTTCGAACAAGGGCAAGAATACGAGGAGAGAAAGAGGGAGCAAGGTGGGACACATGGTCTATATTTTACTGTATAAGATAGGTCTCATCACCCTCAAAGAAGTGGGATAGAACCTCCCAAAGAAGCGGGATTGCACCTGAACACCTCCAAGAAACAGAATAAATCCCCTCGGGGAGCGTCCACTATAGTGGATAAAGTCAGTGTCGGGAGTCCTGGTGTTATCATTCCGAGCGCGTAGGTAAGGTACCTGGGACTCCCAGCCGTAGGCACTGGATGGGTATCGTGTGGTTTTAGTCGGTAGGAGACCGGCATAGCACCATCACGGGACAAATCACTTTGTGTGAATGAGCACATTGATTTGTTTGTGCCTTGGTGTAATTTTTGTATAATATGTATGTGTTTATGTTTATCAGTCGTCTAGATCTCATAGCAAAAAGCTTATATTAGATTAATTTGGGCTAGATGATGTTGTGTGAAAATGTCCACAAATATTTATTTATTTATGGCATTCATGAAATTTTCACACGTAAAATTAAAATAAAAAAGGTAGGTACATAGTTATATTATAATACAAGCTGACCCGCGCAACTTCGTTTGCGTGATAAAAGAAGAACCGCTCGACCGATTTTGTGCAAACTTCACATAAACCATCTATTAAATAGTCCGAACAAAGCCCAAACATTTGCTTTGGATAGGGAAGGCCCGTTCTAGAGTTATAAAATTACAACGAAAAATGGCATTGATTTTTATATAAGTATATATATATATATATAGATATAGATTATCTTTGTCTGTTCGATTTCCTTCGATTTTCATTTATAACAAGACTTCAACATCACTCAATCAATCAGATCAACCCATCAAAATTCGATTTAGGGCATTACCTCTACGTCAATTTTTAGTTTAATACACATGTTGGTTGGCGATTTTCCGGAAAATAATGATTCCAACCAATGTACTTTATAATTCCATGAAAACCTGATACCTGGTGTTATGCTGATACAGTCAGATAAACTCAATCATTACCGCATTACGTACTGTTACCACGGTAATACTGTAATATACACATTACCGTAGCTGCATGTTTTACACGCTATTCTCGATGTAGAATTTCAGATAAACTAGGAACTATTTTGAAGAGTTGCACCTACTATTTGGAATCGATTGACTTATTGAGATTATATCAAGCATACAGACTTCAAAACTCCTGTTTATGGAGTCGAAACAAATTGATTGTGCTGAATATTTGTGCCGTATGAGTTCGTCCGCGATATATTGCGAGCCCCGTAGGACTTATATTTTACCCATACCTACTTATATTTTCTTATTTACAATAATGTATGAAAATATGCCAAATTTTTGTAATTTATTATTACTGCTCACTCTTTTGGGTAGTAGCATGGTGACATAGTATTTTTAGTTACTTCGGAACAATTTGGCTTTCTAATGGATTTGACTTTATCAATTACAGACAAATAAATCTTTCTTCATTATAACATTGGCATAACCATAGATTTAGAATTTTTCGCTACGCTCAATAGATATACAAAGCGTGCAAGCGAGACCTCATTATCCATAGCACTTAGCTCGAGAGGAAAAGAGAAAGCAAATTGTGTACTCATATGTCAGTATTTTGAATCGCTGAGCCCGCTGGGATCCTATGGCGGCTCTATGTTATTCATAATATCCAGTAATCTGTAGTGATCTTACGATTAAAATAGAAAATTTTATATTTTCAACAATATTGTCGTGTTTAGTGTGTGAATAGGATATTACAAAACGCAATTATACGAAGAAAGACTCGTTTAACAGGTCATTTGTGACTTTGTTCATTCCATTTTTGACGTACATATTTTGCCAAATTGGATGTAAAATTTCACTGAAAGTCCAACTCATAACGTAGATTATGCATTTTCCTTCATACATAACACAATATTTAATGTGTAAATGCATTTTTGGAGGATATATAAGGCAGAAATAGAAAGGGCTGTTACAGTAAAATAGTCATGGGTAGGTATCGATAAGGATGTCGATAGTTCATTATAGTGGCATTGCTGCAAACAAACTTATCTGGATTTAATTTACTATAAATATGATTGATTTTTACTCGAACTGTGTTATTTAACCTTTTTTTAGGGTTTTGTGCCTATTTTAATATAATATTTCCAAAATTTGTGATCCATTTTGAGTTGAATTTTTATAATTTTACTTCACATAAGGTACTCCACGCCACACCGGGATGTTTGCTGTGCAAGGCGCAGATTAGCCTCTGCGTCGAATACTGTTCTCACCTTTGGGATGACTGTGCGAGGTACTTACTGGACGCGCTTGGCGCTATGCAGAGACGTGTTATCCGATTTCAATTATAGGTTGTCCTAAGATGACGGTAAGCCTCGAGCCGTTAGCGCAGCAAAGAACCATAGCGTCCTTGGCTGCCTTCTACTGAATGTATCACGGCGAATGTTCTGAAGAGCTCTTCAACCTGATCCCACCATCTCCTTTCCGATTTCGAACATGTGTTTTCGCACATGTGTTTCCCTCATTTTACAATCCCGGGTTCTACAAGCAGAGCGTGAAGAGGCACATCATAGGGTCGCCAACTTGAGGACTACTGTCAGAAGTATTGTGTGCTGTAAGCATGGCCCCCATTCGCTAGATGCGCTACGGCTTTCCATTAGTTTCCATCAGTAGCGACGTCAATTTGGCGAGGTTAATATATTTGAAAAAATCTACGAGTAATATCTTTTATTGTTACTAGGGTTCAATAATAAATGAGTTTCTAGGCTTAGTATTACGATAAGAGTTGGATTTTTAGTAAAATTTCAAATTCAATTGGCAAAATATATATGTACGGCAACAATGCAATGTACGATGCCATAAATTACATGTTAAAAGTGTATTTTCACATTCACACACTGAATCAAAATTCGTAAAATCACTACAGAATTTCTAATATTACGAGTTACCCCATATAATCCCATTTTTACTTTTTCATAGTCGATTACATTCAAATTAACAATTTATTCCCCAAAACAAGAAGTTGGAGATGAAACTTCTAAGCACTTTGTGTGCTTAGAAGTTTCATTTCCATTCCATCCATTTATACAGATACTTTTATCGATAACATAGGTGTGACCATTCAACAACACTATTTAACCCACACATAGATCTTTCATTTTTGGTCTCGTCTTCAGTTTGACACTGTTCATCTTGTACATTCTAAATCTATGGGCATAACTATATCATAAACATAGAGGCTATTGTAGTTTTACGAACATTAGCAAAACAAATCACAAACCAAACCCTCCTAATGTATTAAGGCGTAGTGTGATTTGAGTCCGTAGCTATTCGATTAAGGGCAAGATACGCCGATAGGAATCGATTGATATATAATCTCGCCTTAAAATAGAACTTGTACTATCCCGTAATGAAACGGATGTTGCCAAGCAACTAACAATCTCTTGTATTACACTGGATTATGGGTGAATATTTGTTCTTCGAATATAAGATAAACATAGACAAGAAATGAATTATTAAGTAAACTAAAAACCCGACTGCAAAGTAAAAATACAACTGAAAAGCTAAAAACGTTATGTCGCCGTAAATTCTTCATTTTGATTTTCTAGAAATGTTATTATACCTAGTGTCACTCACACAATTACTACGAATCCAATGACACCTCGCATGTCAAAACCCGTTAAGCCGTTCAGGCTGTAGGGCGTGACAAAGAAATGGACATACATACAAACATAGTCTCTAAAAACAATACCCTCCTTCAGCAGTCGGGTAAAAACTAGCAGAGGTCACGCGGTTTCACACGTGTAGCTCCCGTTCCCGTGGGAATACGGGAATTAAATATAGCCTATGTCACCCGGGGATAGTGTAGTGTTTTTTTTTTCAAATCGGTTTATTTTCGGAGCCTATTCGATGCAAACAAACAATCAAATTTTTCCTCTTTATAAGATTTGTGAGCCATCACAGAACTCCTTTTAAACGTGTGGAAATTCTTCATAGGTTGGGAGTCCCGGGTAAGCCCTCGGAAGGTCACCCCTGCCTATATGCTGGATCCAGCAGGTGGCCCCTTCCGAGGCCCGTGAAATCACAGAGTCTCGGTTTTGTGAAGGGCAACCTCAAGATTCAGCCGCCGCGCCGTATTCGAGCCACGTCTTGAGCATCGTATGACGCCTGGCAGTTGTGGAATATCGAAATTATTTTGTAAAAATCAAAAGTTATGATAAGTACATAATTACTTATCTCTAGTTCTGCGATAGCGTCGCCAACATTAGCGCGCGTCGCCAACCACAAAAGTCAGGTTACCCCTAGTCTTTTGTTTCACATCAATACAAAAAGATATAGGTACACAGAGACAGTGCTGGATTAAGCCAGCGCGGGGCCTGTAGCAAATTCTCTCAAGGGGCCCTTGGTTTGCTTTAGGTTCTCAAGTTTCGGGTAGGTATTAAATAAAACAAAACTGTCACAAATAAACTTTTCTAGATTTAATATGGGCAAATTTAGAGATAACACTTTCAATATCGAATTCTCTAAGCAAATCATGCTCTATATTCAACAAAGTGAGATGATTAAGACGTTCTTGGCCCATCGTGTTCCTTAATTCATTTTTAATACGTTTTAATGTTGAAATGAACGTTCGCCACTGCCGTTAGTGATCATGAGAGACAAGTAAATGCGCAAGACAATTTCTAAATTTCGGAAACACGATTCTAAAGAATTATTTAATAAAAGTTTATAAAATTGCTGTTCCAGAGGCTCCTCTTTCTTACTGTCAATAACAGTAGCCACACTGTTTTCAGCAGCTCTGCGAACTGCACTAATTCGCCACCTAGGCTATTCTCCAAAACATCTTCGCAAGCACTGACCATACTTGAGGATTTTTCCAAAATCTCTTCAGTTGTAAGAGATTTTAGCTGTCGAAATACTTCATTAACACTAGTAATCTTATGATATGCTTTCATATGTTTTGTTAAAGCAGACAGTACGTTATCAATAATGACAATAAACACCTAAACTTCGAAACGTTGTCCAGGTGTTTGATTTTCAACAAAGTCGTCGAAAGTAGTAGAGCCGCTGAAATGGTCGTACTTTGTATTTTGCTTGATTCGTCTTGATGTCTGTTGCTGGTATTCTTTATTCTTCGCAGTTGGTCAGATCTTTGGCTCTTGCCTCAATATCTGAAAATGTGGATCGCATTGCTTGGACGTAGCCATATAATGATTCATAAAGGGCGTATTCCGTATTAAGGTCCTGATCCATGGAACCAGGAAGCGAGAGCCCTTGCGTCACTGTTTAGATAGCGCAAGGAGGCGCTGGAGCGGGACCAAGCGTCTCGGAAAATCGAATCGAGAGAGAAAGGGGGGATTCGCCACAATCCACCACGCCACACGAGCGTTTCCGTGCTTCGGAAGGCACGATAAGCCGTTGGTCCCGTTTGTCAGTAAAATGGCAGTCGTTAAGCCAAGTTGAAGGCCTTATGGGCGGCTTGAAAAATTTCAACTGTGGGTCGTCACATCCTGCGCCGGGTCGGCAGCGCGGGTGTAGCGCCTCTGGTGTTGCAAACGTCTACAGGCTACGGTTACCAACCTTCCGGTGGGCCGTAAGCTTGTCTGCCACCTAAATAGTATAAAAAAAAAAATCGTGGCCGTCAGACCAGTCATGGACGAGTGGCTGGAGAGGAGACACGGTGCTCTCACCTACCGGTTGACACAGATACTTACCGGGCACGGTAACTCGGTAGGCATCTGTGGCGAAGACACCGGGAAACCACGGCCAAGTGTCAGCACTGCGAGGACCGCAGCGATGACACGGCGCTGCACACGCTGGTGGAGTGCACGGCGTGGGCGCAACAGCGCCAGGTCCTCGTGGTGGGTCTGGACGTGGACACTCTCTCGCTCGAGACCATGGCGCGAGCTATGCTCTCCAGCGGGAGTAAGTGGGACTGCACCGTCTCTTTCTGCGAGCAGGTAATGCTCGTGAAAGAGACGGGCGGGAACGGGAGAGAGCTCTCCCACCCGAGTTCCGCAGTCGGTGACTGGGGCGCCATCGACGTGTCTTCGCCGCGGACTATCGGCCTCCATGACCGGGGGCATGAGGACGGTGAGAGGGTTGCTCATCGACCTTACAGAAGCAGGCCCTTGTGACGTGAAGCACGCCCCCCCTTAGAAGAGGGATCACACCCGAAACCCTCCAAAGACGCGGGATAGCATCCGAACCACCCTCTGGGCGAGGCCGCAATGACGGCCGTGGGTCTGTCGGGAGTCCTGAACATCCTTCCGAGGGCTTACCCGGGGCTCCCAACCATAGGCTGTTGGGCGCTACTTACGTGAGGTTTTTTAGTCGGTAGGAGTCCGGCATAACATTCATGAGGATTTTCCCACACGTGAAAAAAAATGTCTTGATCAGACGACTGCAGCGAAGCACTAGTCGCTTGCAAGCGTTTAGTACAGTATAGTACAGTAGATTGGATCGTGTCTGAGTTAATAAAATTCAAATAGTTCGCCAGTTTTCTCGAAATACTTATAATCGATATTATATTAAAATCGATTAAAAAAGTACAATCTCAGCTACGTAAAGTCGCAAAATAAATGTATACCTATATAAAAAAAATAAAATTTGTCCGCTTGAAGGGTAGAAACGTGGTATAGATGCTAGTCTAAATATATCGATTATAATAAATATACACATATAAACATTAGAACATTAACGTTAAAGTTCTTAAAATACCTACTTATTTTTACGATTTAATGTGACGTTACGCATAGTCTAAGCGCTTCGCGTTAAAGTCACGCAAAAATTTTACGCTCCTATCTAAATTATTAAGCTATTGCATAGCTTCTATCGCGGGCCTTGCATGGAGACCGAATCCAGAAATTCTGTCACGAAAACGAATCACACTCTCGGCTACCTTCGGCCACGTTCGTGTATCTTTCAAACAATGTAGTAAACAAACAGATTGGATCTCGACTCTTCATAATTACTTACATTTAAATATCAATCCTGATCATATTCGTTTTAAGGAACCATAGTTAGATTTATGCGGCCATTTCGACACTAATTTACCTTTAGAATATAGAATAATTTCATGAAAAATACTTCGATGATAAAAATTTAAACCTGTCATTCTTGCTTGTCATTAAATTATTTTTTCTCAGTCTTGTTTGTCTTTGGCATAGTGTTGTTTAACGGTTGTACTCGCTTATTGATTATGAAAAGAGGTTTACCTAATCATAATCAGTTTGACAACAATTAGTTTAATAGTATAATAAATTGTTTAAAAATGAACTTTAACTTTAAATAATTATAATCAGTGATCGTAAAACAGTACTGTGTGAGTGTGTATTGTTCTGAAGTTCTGCGAGGTTTTTCTATTATCTCTAATTAGGTATATCAACGAATTTGCTTCAAGTACTTTGGCTTTTGGACATTTTCCTTGCGATCTAATTAAAACTTTTTTATACATACTCATATAATTTCTTAGTAGGTATGCATACATACGGAGAATTTAAAACGGCAGTAACTGAGTGATTAAAACCAATGGAATATGAATCTGTGGAAGACCTTCTACAAGTTCTTTAAAATCAACTCACATAAACATACATGCAACACACACACACACACACACACACACACACACACACACACACACACACACACACACACACACACACACACACACACACACACACACTCAAAAATCAACTCACATAAACATACATGCAACAAACACACACACACACCCACACACACACTCACACCCACACACACACTCACACACACACACACACACTCACACACACACTCACTCACACACACACTCACACACACTCACACACACTCACACACACTCACGCACACTCACACGCACAGACACACACACACATACACACACACACACACACACACACAGACTCTCATACACACATACACACACACACACGCACGCACACACACGAAAGCCTAAGCATGCTTTAAGATTTTGTATTGGTTTTGTTTCATATTTTATCGTTTTCTCTATGTAAAATTATTATAAGTTTATAAGTTAGTAGGAAACAATTTTAATATTTTAATAGTTCTGTGTAAACATATTGTCAAGTGTCAATATTTAGGGGGAGAACACTGATATCTGCAACACAGTTTGTACTAGCGCAGGTATCAGGGAATTCCAATTTCATGTATGTACACAATTAATGGCAATAAAGAATTTATCTATTTATTTATACATACACTCGAGAGCAATGAATCCGGGTCACTTAAAGAATCCTAAAAATCTCGGAAACTAAAAATGCTAGGTTAATGCAATAAATTGTATTTAATAGACAATGTAATACTCCTTAAATGAAGGTATTAAAACTTCTTAGTTATTGTAAAGTTATATCATAAAAAAATCAAATTTGAAAAAGGGCCACTTTCGAAGATGGAACTACGAAATTACAGCATTTGGTGTTGCTTTTGTTTGTAATCTGTCATTTATGTGGGTACATAAACCATGTTGATAGTGCTCTATATTCATTAATCAAGCTGAAATTATGTCGCTTACGCCTGAAGAATGCACCAGAATACTTACAATGCTGGAAACCGGCCGGAGTCAGCGCGATACAGCCAGGACTGTCGGTGTGTCGCTGTCAACAGTACAAAGAGTTCTCCGACGTTACGAAGAAACTGGTTCTAACCTACGCAGACCAGGAACGGGCAGAACCAGGTGTACCACAGCACGAGAAGACCGATACTTGGTGAACACCATGCTTCGAAATCGCTTTCTCACAGGAACTGAACTCACCAATCAGTTTCGACGCCTCGGAGGAAGTAACCCAAGTGCATGGACAGTAAGACGTCGGCTTGCTGAATCTAACTTAAAACCCCTTAGACCTGCAAACGGCCCTAAACTGGAGCGTGGGCATCGTATTTCGAGACTAAGGTATGCCCAGAGCCACGTAAATTGGAGTATTGAAGATTGGTCAAAAGTTATGTTCTCCGACGAATCAAAATTTATGCTCTACAAGCACGATGGAAGACACAGAGTGTATCGAAGACCAGGGGAAAGATTCAAGCAAGCATGCATCGAAGAAAAAGTAGCCTACGGTGGTGGGTCTGTACTTGTGTGGGCCGGAATTTCTTCTGAAAGTCGCACAGAGCTGGTGATCATAGAAAACGGCTCTTTAACTAGCGTAAGATATGTGGAAGAAATCCTCAATGATCACGTTGGTCCATTTATGGTCAATTTAGGTGAGGATGCTATATTTATGCATGACAATGCCCGACCTCATACAGGTAGGATTGTGAATGACTACCTTCAAGAGATGAACATTACTCGTATGGAGTGGCCAGCGCGCAGCCCGGATATCAACCCGATCGAGCATGCTTGGGACGAGCTAGGCAGATGCGTAAAACAACGAAACCCTCCCCCAATCACGCTTCGTGAGCTCAAAATTGCTCTCACAGAGGAATGGGAGAACATTCCCCAAAATCGTATAAGGAACTTGGTGTACAGCATGCCAAACCGCGTAAACGCAGTAATGGAAGCACGAGGAGGCAATACGAAGTATTAAAATTCAAGAAAATCGTAATAAAGTTCAAAAATTTCATGTTTCCTATTTTTGTTTTAAGGAGAGATCGGCAGTTTTTTCTTTATGTAATTTTGTGTTAATAAAATGTATGGTGACTCATATTTTTTTTACTTTCATTTAAGGAGTATTACATTGTCTATTAAATACAATTTATTGCATTAACCTATCATTTTTAGTTTCCGAGATTTTTAACATTCTTTAAGTGACCCGGATTCATTGCTCTCGAGTGTATTATACTTACAAAACATCAAATCTTCGAAACAAATATTGGTAGATCCCACGATTTTTTGGCCTGCCCGGGAATCGAACCCAGGACCCCAGCGCGACAGTCTGTTATATTACCGAATGCCACCGAGGCAGGCAAATAAAAATCTGGAGGGTACAGATATTTTTCTTCTCCTACATCCAAATTTCCGCCGATGAGGACGATTCGTCAATCTTATCCTGGTTATCCGTAACTGTTGTACGTTAGGATTGAAGAATCGAGGATGGGTACCTCTGAAGAAAGCCAATAACACCAGGATATTTTATAATTATTTTAAAGTTTTTAGGTATATTCAAAAAAAAACAAGCCTTGCCGTGTACCTGCGATACGTCTCGATGGCGCAGTACTGAAAAGTGTTGCAGAATTTAAGCAAAGACTTTTGGATCTTTTGGTACTTTTGGGACTTTTGGGACTTTTGGGTCTTTTGGGACTTTTGGGACTTTTGGAACTTTTGGGACTATTGGGACTTTTGGTACGACTTTTAAGTCCAAAAAGGCCAAAAGTCCAAAGTCCAAAAGTCCAAAAAACCAAAGTCCAAAAGTCCAAAAAACCAAAGTCCAAAAGTCCAAAAGTCCAAAAGTAAAAAAGTACAAAAGTCCAAAGTCCAAAGTCCAAAAGTCCAAAAGTCCAAAAGTCCAAAAGACCAAAAGTCCAAAAGTCCAAAAGTCCAAAAGTCCAAAAGTCCAAAAGTCCAAAAGTCCAAAAGTCCAAAAGTCCTTAAGTCCAAAGTCCAATAGTCCAATAGTCCAATAGTCCAAAAGTCCAACAGTCCAACAGCCCAAAAGTCCAACAGTCCAACAGTCCAAAAGTCCAAAAGCCCAAATGTCGACAGTCAAGTAGGTACTTGGTACTTTACTTTGTTGAACATAGGCCTTAAAGTCTTACTTATCTTACTTCTTACTAATATTATAAATGCGAAAGTTTGTGAGTGTGGATGTTTGTTACTCTTTCACGCTCTAACCGCTGAACGGATCGGGCTGAAATTTGGTACAGAGATACATTATAGTCTGGAATAACACATAGGCTACCTTTTATCCCGGGAATGACTTCCCGCGGGAACAAATTTTACGCGGGCGAAGCTGCGGGCATCAGCTAGTATTCTTATATAGAAATAATTATAATAGCATAGTTGATAAAAAATGCTATGTAATAGCTTTACCGCGGCAGTCCCCGAGTGCCACACGTCTTTTTATTTTTTTACTACGGTCAGACAGGCGTTGGAGTGCGGGGCCCCCAAATTCGCGGGGCCCGTAGCATTTGCTACTCTTGCTACGTGGTTAATCCGGCACTGCACAGAGAACAACGACTGTCACATTAGTTTAAATGCTATCGATCTATTCACAGCCCTGTTGGTTTTTGACCACCATATTATTGTAAGCAACTCATTCTCACAGCCTAAATAATCTGTCAATCACTACGTTTACTACGATAACATGTTTTTTTAAAGGCGTAGTAAATACGCTAGTACTCGTATTATAAATGTTTTCGTGGCATGACTGAATACTGAAAGGATTTACAGGATATTCAAAATGTATAATTTTATTCTCAAAGGCATATCCCTATAAATCTTTCGTTTGAAGTTTAGGAAAACAGGCTCCCGAAGAGCCGATCTCCGCTTATCACTACCTAACTTGTTCAACATTAGTTACATAATCAAATTCTGAGCAAGCGTAGCCTGGCAACCTTGTCATATCCCAAGTAACATGCATCGGATATTGCTTGTGGTTGACAAGACGTGATTGGATGGTTGCGATATTGGACGCACGTGCCAGGTGAGATATAGACCGCTAAGCAACGTGCTTGATATCATATAACTACTGTTCAGATACTTGGAGTTATTGGAACTGACTGATGTAAATGACAAAGAAGTACGAGAGGCGAATATCTATCCTGCTCAGTCATAGAGCAATGGTAATGTTTCTAATATAATATTAGTAATATAACCATTGCTCTATGACTAGGCTCTATGACTATGACAGAGGCAGTCAAATATAAGGGCGAGGCCGCACTTGCGGTTATCGCGGCGGTTTCTAACCTCAAAATGTCAAAACATTGACTTGATTTCATTGATTTTGACAGTTCGATGACATTTTGAGGTTAGAAACCGCCGCGGAAAAACGCAAATGCGGCCTCGCACTTAGTAATATTTGATATTTGACTGCCTCTGTGGCGTAGTCGGTAGTGATACCGCCTGCGGCGCTGGAGGTCCTGGGTCGGTTCAAATATTTGTGTGATCCACATAATATATGTTTGTTTCGCAGTTTGGGTGTTTTCTGTGTATAATATGTAGGTATGTATTTAGAAATATATAGGTATGTATAACATTCATCTAGATTCCATAGCACAAGCTTAAATTAGCTTAATTGGGCTAGATGATGTTGTGTGTGAATGTCCACAAATATTTATTATTTATTTATTTCTTATTCTGTGCTTAAGTATGAGCTTCAATCTTGAATTTAAGCGTTGATTAAACGGTCTAATACGAAAACTAACTCAACTGTGAGGAAATAAAACATATACCTATTGAGTTCACTCTACCAACTTACGAATTAACAATAGCTTGTTTCAAGAAATAAACACGAAATAGAAATAATATTGTTAATTATATTATTTTAAAACAGTTGTTTCACAGACACCAAGTCTTTTACGGAATTCATTATTTGTAGAACTGTTTGTCATTTCAGCATTGATGAAATTCATAAAGAAATGTATAGATATGGTATGGGGTAAAGTAGGTTTAGATCGTGACACTAGCAAAACATTCAATGGAATCGTATAACAATAGCATGGTTTGTTCAATTCACATTTCTATACGGATGTTATATTATGTAGTCTATATCTATACTAATATTAAAAGGAAGAAAATTTTTATGGTTTGTTTGTTTGCATCGAATAGGCTCCGAAACTACTGAATCGATTTGAAAAATTCCTTCACTATGGTGAAACTATACTATCCCCGGGTGACATACGCTATATTAAGTTCACGTGTCCCACGGGAACAAGAACAACGCGAGCGAAACCGCGTGACAGCTAGTACTATCATATTATCTTTGGTTATATTTCTATATCAGTGTTTTGATATTACAAAAGAAAAGCCTTACGATAATATTAGGCATAGCCGTGCCCGCATTCCAAATTCCAACTACCCTAGCAGAAATCTCATAACGAAATGTAGTTTTGACACAACTAGGTATAGGACCACGGGTATCCCCAATATTTTCTTATTTGGAATACTTTTCAGTAGACATGTTTATTTAAAAAAATCGGTTTATAGTTTGATTCAATGTTTGGCTGAAATCCAAGGCGTGTGAAAATATATTTGATGTGCCACAAATGCAGAGACGCGAGTGTCGTGTTAAAAAGGACTTTTGAGACGATTCCGTTTGCATACTTACGAGTAATATAATTTATGTGCACTTTTTTGACCAGGATGATGATATACAAAAAATATTACATTCTACCTCAAAGTATATATGTATTTTTAATACGCTTTTATTAGGTCGTCGTGTATGTAACTAACAATGTAATGGAATCTAAGGAAACTAGTTTAACCATCTTCCAAGGGTCGTAGCGTTATGAAAATTGGCAGATATATGTAGATCTGATGACAATACAATAATATGGTACTGTCAAACTGATGTGATGATGGAGCCGGAAGATAGGCACTGAAAACAAGAGGAATCTAAGGTAGCTAATTTAGCCAGCTTTCAAGGATCGTAGGGTCATGAAAATTGGCAGCTGTATGTAGTTCTGATGACAATACAATAATATGGTACTGTCAAACTGATATGATGATGGAGCTGGAAGATAGGCACTGAAACTTCGATGGAAAAAGTGGAATCTAAGCTAATTTAACCAGCTTCTAAGGATCGTAGCGTCATGAAAATTGGCAGCTGTTTGTAGTTCTGATGACAATACAATAATATGGTACTGTCGAACTGATCTGATGATGGAGCCGGAAGATATGCACTGGAACTTCATGATGGAATATCGTATTATATCTGTTTTTGGATTCGTCAGAAAAGTCTTGTAATGAACTTTGACCAGGCTTAGGTTTCAAGGTTATAACAAACCTGTTATACAGGGTGGAATTTAAAGGCGGTAGTTGGAGGGAAAGTACCCTTAATATTGATAATGGCAAGTTTTGCTGAAAGGAAACATTCCTTTATTTTCAAAAGTAAGTAAAACTGCATTTAAAGATTTTTGAAAAATCTCCTGGTTGAGCCGGGAACCGAACCAGGGAGATGTGAAAAAAAAACATCCTGTATTTTATGATCCCAACCGAAAGAGTCTTTAATAAGGAACAATTTCTTTTAAACAACATAGTATCTTAAATTAAAGAAATACCCAGTAAAATATGTTTTTATTGTAAAGCTTACTCACTATATGAAGAAAAAAACAGTCTAATTAAGATTCTTCTCCTTTTTTTTAAATTGGTTAAAAAATGATCTGGTTTCTGTGAATGAGAATAGTCGTTCTGGTCCCGTAGCCAGCCAACTTAAAAAAAGTAGTAGGTTCTCAGTTAGATTGTTTTTTTTCTTCAGATAGTGAGTAAGCTTTACAATAAAAACATATTTTACTTGATCTTCCTTTAATTTAAGATACTATGTTGTTTAAAAGAAATTGTTCCTTATTAAAGACTCTTTTGGTTGGTATCATAAAATACAGGATGTTTTTTTTCCCCTTCTCCCAGGTTCGGTTTCCGGCTCAAGCAGGTGATTTTTCAAAAATCTTTAAATGCAGTTTTACTTACTTTTGAAAATAAAGGAATGTTTCCTTTCAGCAAAACTTGCCTTTATCAATATTAAAGGTACTTTCCCTCCAGCTACCGTCTTTAAATTCCACCCTGTATATTGAAGTTAATATTGAGGGTAAATATTGACATAGGTACCTGCATAAAATGTATAATGTATTAGAATAATAATGAAATAATTTCACATTAGTCGAACTCAGACAAAACACCGTGTAATACAGAAATCCCTACTAATGTTATAAATGCGAAAGTACTCTGTCTGTCTGTTACGTTTTCACGCCTAAACCACTAAACCGATTTTGATGAAATTTGTTATACATATAGTTTGAGTTTAAGGGAAGGACATAGGCTACTTTTTAACTGACTGCGCAAAAGGAGGGTAATGATTTTAAGCGATAACGACTTCTTCGCGGATGAAGCCGCAAGGTACAGCTAGTAAAGGTATAAATGTTGTGACTAAAAAGTATAAAATAAATAAATGGTTTAAAAAACCCTAGAAAAATACGCTTTTATAATGCACGAAAACACCAAAAATAAATTATGGATCGTTCAAGTTGCCTCTATTTCTAGGCTGAAGTGTAAACTATGTGCTGTTAGTTATAATATTTGATTGTAAAAGCGTGGGGCGGTAGAACAAGAAAGACTTTTTTAACATTTGTTTAAACTAACACGCGTTGAACTCATATTGTATTGAAGACGGGATTTCGCGCGGCACTATTTTACTATTAAATAAAGGTTTTTGGTACCTTCTTGTTCCCCGACGTTTCGATAGGGTTACACCTATCGTGGTCCCGAGGCGAATGAGTCGCCTCACGCCTATCGGGACCACGATAGGTGTAACCCTATCGAAACGTCGGGGAACAAGAAGGTACCGAAAACCTTTATTTAATAGTAAAATAGTGCCGCGCGAAATCCCGTTTTCAATACCTTTAAGACTTTTTTGTAAGCCAATTCCTATTAATATCTACTAATCCTTATATTTATAATAAAAATCCTGGCGAAAGCTGCATGAGGTCGCACAAGAGCATAACGTTTATGCTGCCAAAGGGAACGCCTCTTCTTTCAGGCAATTAAGTAGATACATGAGGAGAATACGTTAACAGTGGCAAAATGTAGAGTTCTAGACAGGAGGGCTTTTTGTCGAATAGTTGAGTGGAGGAATCTGAGGTCGTACGAAGTTCGACAGGGTAGGGCATTTCAAAGTATACATTTATTTATTTAAAAAACCAGCCAAGGGCGAGTCGGTCCCGCGCACGGTGAGTTCCCTAACATAAAACGGTAAATAATCACGTTTGTGTATGGGAGACCTCCTCAGTCCCAACCCCTTTTTTTCTGATTATTACGTAGTGTTTTTTGTTATGCGGCTACGGAAATACATCATCTGTGAAATTTTCAGCTACCTAGCTATCACGGTTCCTCGGATACAGCCTCGTGACGGACAGACAGACAGACAGACGGCCGGCGAAGTCTCATGAATAGGGTGCCGTTTTTTACCCTTTGGGTACGGAACCTTAAAACCATGTAATCTACAAAATCCATTTCCGTAAAGTATTGAATTTTTAAACAATATCGTGAAGCACTAAAGCGATCTATGGGAACGAATTTCAGCGGCCATTATTGACCAATCGAGGACCCAATCACAACTCAGAGGCAATTAACAGTATAAAAGGTTGTCGAATGGAGCGGAAAACGATTTCTTACCGCACTGATTCAGCTATGTTAAGATTACTCGGAGCTTTAGAGAGAAAAATACAAGAGTTTTTCCATCTACTGCGGGAACTTTCAGACGATTATATAAGATTTTTTATGTTGATATGTCGGTATATAGCTAGCTTTATAAAACACTAGCTGACCCGCGCAACTTCGTTTGCGCCACATATGAGAGAGTATTACCTGTTCCCGTCGCATTTACTCCCGTCGCGTTGCGTTAACTCCCGTAGCGTCTAGTCGTAAATATTCAATACTACGTGTGAGAGAGAGAGAGAGAGAGAAAGGTTTCTCGTCGCATGTATTCCCGTAGCTTTATTTTTAAGAACAATTTCGTTCATGAAAGAGATATCCGGTGGCATTATTGTACAAAAAAATTGATTGCCATTAAAATGATTATTGTGCACTAACCCAAAGATAGACACATATTTAGAACTTTTTTAAGAGAAACAATTTTGTAGTACATATTTTATACATAACTATAAATATTCACGCAGCACACGCAACGAAGCTCTCAAAAGGAATAACTTTCCCCCGTTTTTGAAACCTTTACTATTACTGCTCCGCTCCTATTCGGTATAGCGTGATGATATATAGACTATGACACTCCACAATAACGTAGCTTTCTATTGGTGAAATTAAAAAAATAAAAAATTTTAAAATCGGTTCGGTAGATCCCGAGATTACCCCTTACAATTTAACAAACACACAAACTTTACTTCTTTATAATATTAGTATAGATAGATAGTCAGTGTCTAGACCTTATTGCATCCAGTACATACATTTAGAAAAATACAGTACAGCTTTTTGTTGCATTCGAATCCGATGGTAATACATACAGCTCTTAGATCATCTAACCACGTAACTAACGTGATATATGGTTTAAGATACAGCTAGAAAGTTTGTTTTCTACTAATTTTAAACCTGATGGAGAATGAAATATAATTGCATTGTATTAAATTCATTAGCTCAATATTATACCTTGACGTCTTGAAACGAATGACAATAAATAACGATTTTCAATTAATAATTTATAGGGCACTAAATCTGATATCCTATCGAAAAGAACTGAAATTTAAAGATAGTATTTCACAGACTTAAATAATTATATAGGGGGTGTAGTGGGGCCCTACCAACACCTCCGGGCCCAAGTCAACCTCACGTGCAAGCTCGTGCACCTGCTGAACAACGGACGAGGCTCTGACGGCGGCGGTCCATTTCAACACGGCGATGGGCTCACCACCTGTCACGTGGGACCGAATTGTACACGGTGAAATGTGGGCCGGTATAGGCCTCTGCCTACCCCTTCGGGGATGGAGGCGTGAGTATATGTATGTATGTAAATAATTATAAAACACACATAACATATCTCAATGCAGAACCTTTTACGTTTATTTGATTGAAAATGGAACAGAACGGGTAAACAATTTTATTGTCCACTATGTCTGGCGACCTACATCTGTAACGATTACGTACTATAGTTCGAGAATTCTTAATAAATTGTTTCAATTCATGAAAAATAATAGGATTCCATTCTGGTCAACTGACTCGTACAGCAAGGGTGGCAATAGTGCTCAGAATGGTCTGAATTCCTACCTGTTTTAATTTATTGCGTGCCATCGTTCCACCGCGCTCATTACAGTGAAGGCGAAGGAACGTCTAGTCGGTGCACGGCCTCATTGCCACGAAATACAAAAAGAAAACACTCCTAGACTGCCTAGGGTGTAACTTGACCTGCTCCGTTTCACATTTACGACTTTTCTTAGTTGAATTTAAATGGTTATTAGTCGATTGTGGTAATGTTTGTTATTTTGTTACAAAATAGCTGATGCCATATCCATCGGTGCAGTTGGTAGTTCTGTCTTGTGTCTCTAAGCTCTGGTAATGTTTCAAAGCCATACATACGTATAGTTCCCAATGCGAATAAATAATCGTCATCTTTCAAGCGTTAGTTTCACTTTATACAATTTGTATAAATATTGAAGGATGTGTGAGTTTTCCTCACTACTGAAAACTATTGTATGAATAGTTAGGCCACTCTGGCACTCATAGCCTCCATTTTCACGAAAATCGATTAGAGCTACTGAATTAGTACTTAGCTCTAATCGATTTCGCGAAAATATTTTTAACGTACAGCCTTGCTCACGTTTACGATTCAATTATGGGAGAGGTATTTATTAAAATTCCCGAATTCCTTTGCAGGATTTAATGGCATTGGGCATTTTATTAAAATCTTTTGTAAAGGTTTTGCATATTGAAATCGTTTTTCTTATAATTGCCCTGATAATTTGCCTGAACGTTGGCTCGGGGCGAGGCAATTACGAAAAAAAATTCAATATGTAAAATCTTTGTTGCGAGAAACATAATGAGCCCAATTTGTATTATGTACTACAGGAATATTATTAATATTGGCGTGCAGGTGCGGCACAGGTATTACAAACATTTCTCACTTCAATTTAAGAGCAAAGTTATGTTAGTTAAGCAACTGTGTCGTGCTTCGTACAAGTTTGCCAGACGCTCGTTTGAAGTTGCCTTTATGATCTTGACTTCGTATATGAAATATTATTGACTGGCTCGGTGGTGCAATCAATAATATTTACCCCTTTCGCATAACTGTCTGCCGCGCTGTGGTCCTGCGTTCCATTCCCGGCTCGGTTCAATATCATTCCTAGTACGCAACTGGTTTCGAATGTGGCCGAACGCCCCGAACGGTTGTGTGATCTACAAATGTTGGTGACGATGTTTGGGTATTTCTATATATACTATGTGTGTTTTTTAAAATATATAAGTATTTCTATCAGTCGTCAAGCTTATATTAGCTTAATTTGGGCTAGATGCTGTGTAAGAATGTCCACAAATATTCAATAGTATTATTTATTATAGCAGAGATTATTTTGAACAAAGGTAGACTTATGAAAACTAGCGCTTCTGTGACAGCAGTACTCCGATTTCGTGTGCATTTACATAAATTATTGAAACAGGTACCTTTTAGAAAGGCTTTTAATGTAAGTTAATACATTTCTGTGACGTAATCATATTTTCAATATAAGTTAAGGTACCTAGTACATAAATTTATAGTAATGCGAACTTGTCTTAATACGAGTACGATTGCAGTTTTAATTGACTGTCAATACACAATGTGACATTTTGCGAATGTGACATAATGCGCCGGGAGGTTGTTGTTCCCCGACATTAGGGGGGGTCACGAGGGGCAAAAGGGAGCTATCCTTTAGTCGGCCTAGTTATGTAGGATTTTCCTTACGTTAAAAAAAGCTTGGTTAAAGCGAGGAGTTCGGTGGGTAGGACGGGCCGTCTTTTCTGGATCAGGAACTGCTTATATTCTAAAAAAAACGACTTCTAAAAAATGAATAATACCGAAATACGTACCTATATTGATTTATCAGAAATGATTTTCAAAGAACTTTAGCATTGCACATTGAGCGTTACCAATAAATATGTTTTTGAATCCATTGATAAATGATGGTACAGTATTTCCTATGTTTTTGCCTACTATTTGCCTTCAACCATTGTAGAGATAGAGAAGAACAAACACATACTTATACAAAGAAAAATTGGCCATTTCGCTAACTAAGTTTGCTCGTCTTGGGAAAACGTGGATCCATCGCTGTTTCTCTATTTACTAATAGATAACAAACATATCCAAACTTATATTGATTAGGACTTATCACTATATTATGAATAGCGAAACTATTTTCGATTAATTTCAAATGGATGCGGCAGGCGCAGGACCGTGTGTTGTTGCTTTATTCGGGGGAGGTCTACGTCCAGTGGTGGACTGCCATAGGCTAAACAAATAAATATTTGTGGACATTCACACACAACATCATCTAGCCCAAATTAAGCTAATATTAGCTTGTGCTATAGGATCTAGACGACTGATATACATACTTAAATAATTCTAAATACTTACATATTATACATAGAAAACACCCAAACTCCAAAACAAACATTTATGGATCACATAAATATTTGGTCTGACCCAGGAATTGAACCCAGGACCTTCAGCGCCGCAGGCGGTTTCAATACCGAATACGCCACAGAGGCAGACAGGCACACATAGGCTGGTTTGGTTAAATTCCAAATGTTGTTACAATGAGACTGGATATTTGGAGTAACTTTTTTAGAGAAAACGAACGTTTTGGTTCTGACGGGACTTGTAGATTTAGCCTGTCAAAGGTACATACAGGAATATGTCGAAATTGTTCATAGTATTTTTTTATACTACTAAGTTGGCAGACAAGTTTACAAGCTACCTGATGGAAAGTGGTCACAGTAGCCTAAGGACATTTGCAACACCAGAGGTGCTACTTACACCTTTTATCGGAGTAAGGTTAGAGCTACGGTAAGCTTCTAAAAATCAGAATGTCTAAATGTCGTAATTTATAAGTAGCCAAAAAGTAACCTAAAATGACCAAGTGACAGAATGTCCAAGTGTCTTAATGTCAAAGGATCAAAGCGTGCACGAGTCATAGTCTTAGAATCCAGGATTTCTAAATGTCGTAATTACTAAGTAGCCAAAAAGTAACCTAAAATGACCAAGTGACAGAATGTCCAAGTGTCATTGTCAAAGGATCAAAACGTGCACGAGTCATAGTCTTAGAATCCAGGATTTCTAAATGTCGTAATTACTAAGTAGCCAAAAAGTAACCTAAAATGACCAAGTGACAGAATGTCCAAGTGTCTTAATGTCAAAGGATCAAAGCGTGCACGAGTCATAGTCTTAGAATCCAGGATTTCTAAATGTCGTAATTACTAAGTAGCCAAAAAGTAACCTAAAATGACCAAGTGACAGAATGTCCAAGTGTCATTGTCAAAGGATCAAAACGTGCACGAGTCATAGTCTTAGAATCCAGGATTTCTAAATGTCGTAATTACTAAGTAGCCAAAAAGTAACCTAAAATGACCAAGTGACAGAATGTCCAAGTGTCATTGTCAAAGGATCAAAACGTGCACGAGTCATAGTCTTAGAATCCAGGATTTCTAAATGTCGTAATTACTAAGTAGCCAAAAAGTAACCTAAAATGACCAAGTGACAGAATGTCCAAGTGTCATTGTCAAAGGATCAAAACGTGCACGAGTCATAGTCTTAGAATCCAGGATTTCTAAATGTCGTAATTACTAAGTAGCCAAAAAGTAACCTAAAATGACCAAGTGACAGAATGTCCAAGTGTCTTAATGTCAAAGGATCAAAGCGTGCACGAGTCATAGTCTTAGAATCCAGGATTTCTAAATGTCGTAATTACTAAGTAGCCAAAAAGTAACCTAAAATGACCAAGTGACAGAATGTCCAAGTGTCATTGTCAAAGGATCAAAACGTGCACGAGTCATAGTCTTAGAATCCAGGATTTCTAAATGTCGTAATTACTAAGTAGCCAAAAAGTAACCTAAAATGACCAAGTGACAGAATGTCCAAGTGTCATTGTCAAAGGATCAAAACGTGCACGAGTCATAGTCTTAGAATCCAGGATTTCTAAATGTCGTAATTACTAAGTAGCCAAAAAGTAACCTAAAATGACCAAGTGACAGAATGTCCAAGTGTCATTGTCAAAGGATCAAAACGTGCACGAGTCATAGTCTTAGAATCCAGGATTTCTAAATGTCGTAATTACTAAGTAGCCAAAAAGTAACCTAAAATGACCAAGTGACAGAATGTCCAAGTGTCATTGTCAAAGGATCAAAACGTGCACGAGTCATAGTCTTAGAATCCAGGATTTCTAAATGTCGTAATTACTAAGTAGCCAAAAAGTAACCTAAAATGACCAAGTGACAGAATGTCCAAGTGTCATTGTCAAAGGATCAAAACGTGCACGAGTCATAGTCTTAGAATCCAGGATTTCTAAATGTCGTAATTACTAAGTAGCCAAAAAGTAACCTAAAATGACCAAGTGACAGAATGTCCAAGTGTCATTGTCAAAGGATCAAAACGTCCACGACTTTTTAGCATTCATAGGGTCGAAAATTATTCTTCATCCTGCGGCTATCGATTTTACTATGCCCCAATAGCTTTAGCAGACTACGTTCATTTATCTCTGAGTTCGTGACAGCTGATACATAGCGTCATGGAACTATCAGGAGCACCCTGACCACCCAACCTCAGTGACTAATGTGTACAATGACCAGTGAAGGCCATCTAAAGTCATGGGCTTGGGCGCAGTTCGCATTTAATCTTCATTAATAACTTTGAAAGAAGGAGATTCTCAATTCGATTGTAAGATATTGTTTGGACATTCATACATAAATTAAACCAATATACCTATGCTAGTCCTACAGCAAACATAAACAACCAAACTTCGACACCAACATTTGCGGATCATACTACTATTGACTGCCTCTGTGGCGCAGTCGGTAGTGATACCGCCTGCGGCGCTGGAGGTCGTGGGTTCGATTCCCACCGGAGACAAATATTTGTGTGAACCATAAATCTTTGTTTCAAGAGTCTGGGTGTTTCTACGTATAATATGTATGTAATTAAAAGTATATAAGTATTAATATGCGTGGTCTGATACCCATAACACAAGCAGGTTATTCCTAGCTTACTTTGGGATCAGATAGCGTTGTGTGAAATGTCTGTGAATATTTATTTATTATTTATTTATATTTGATTCGACCCAGAAATCGAACCCGGAAAATCAGCTCGGCAGTCGCATAGGTACACTACCGTCATACGGGAGCATCACCTATTACGTGAATTGATCTGATTGGTGGTCCACAGTGGAATGACCACAGTGCAATATCTTACTTCTTACTAATATTGTAAATGCGAAAGTTTGTGCGTGTGGATGTTTGTTACTCTTTCACGCTCGAACGACTGAACGAATCGGGCTGAAATTTAGTACAGATATACGTTATAGTCTGGAATAACACATAGGCTACTTTTTATTCCGGGAATAAGCTCCCACGTGAAGCGGGAACGGGAACAAATTTTACGCAGGCGAAGCTGCGGGCATCAGCTAGTAATAAATAATAGTAGTTGGCGCTAGTTGTTTTTGCTTTTGTTTCAAAAATTGTAAACTGTCTCGGTCACACCGTCGCGTCCGGCCGTCTCTGAAAATCAGCGCTGTCTGCATGTACCACAAGCGGACATCATTACGCTTAGAGGCGGCCGGTACTCCACAATGTAAGTTTAATATCATGTTTATTTTACTGTAAATGTGTTTATTTTTAAAGATATTGAAGTAAAACTTCTTTAGCGACTAGGGAGTGCGACTACTCAGATTTTTTTTCTGACGGAAGTAACGCTTACTATTCGAAATTTGAATAACGGAAACTACACAGACTATGTGTAGTTTCCGCTATTCAAAATTCGTATGAATGATATTTATAACATTTAAATAATCTTTGTAAAATACATGAATAATAAATATAATAACATAAATTATAATATGACTAGCTGACCCGCGCAACTTCGTTTGCGTAAGAGAGAGAGAGAAATAGAAAGATCCTCCGTCGCTTCTATTCTTATCGCGTGGTTTTCTGTCGCGTGTATTCCCGTTGTATTATTTTGCCATTCGGACCATTGCATTAGGTTGATTTTTCAAAATGTTGAATTTCCATTTGGCACATATTGGATTTTCATTAAAATGGTTATTGTAAACGAACCTAATCGCCTAAGCACTATCAGCAGGGTTACGGGATATTTTACTTTTCCGTGACTCTACTGGATGCCAACGGAAATATGGGTCGACATGCAGCAGCGCCACTGGTGTTGCAAACGTTCACTATTCGAATTAGTTCACTACAGCAACTACAGACACCAACCATCAGGTGGACCGTATGCTTGTCTGCCATCTTAGTAGTATAAAAAACTGGCCAAGTGCGAAGCGGACTCGCGCACAGAGGAAATAAAGTATAGATAGGAATAGTCCCTTAATGAGTTCCATTCCGAACAATGCGACGGTTGGCCGGTTTAGTTGGTCGGAGTGAAAAGACAGAGGGTTCCGTACCAAAAACACAGCAAAGCATCACGTTTGTTGTATGGGAGCCCCCTTAATCCCCGCCCCCCCCCCCCTTTTCTGACGTTAGTATTTGTTGTCATAGTGGCTACAGAAATATATCATCTGAAAATTTTAGCTCTCTAGCTATCACGATTCCTGAGATATAGTCTCATGACGGACAGATAGACAGACAGCGAAGTCTCATAAATAAGGTCCCGTTTAAGGGCACGAACCCTAAAAATCGTTTCTTTTTGCGCAATTATGCCATTAATCTAATTCCAAAGTCATAGATCTCGATCAGGTATCTAAGTCAGTTTTTATTTTTATATATTAATCAAATCAGCATGTACGCTTCAGCATCCAGCCTGCGACCTCTTCTAGGTCCTCGGTCCATCTAGCGGGTGGACTAAGTCGCGATGCCCGCTTTGGAACTCGTTTGCTCCATCTGCCGTCGTCTGTCGTCTTCTGTGGCCAGCCCGCGGCACTTTACAGTACTGTTGTTATATGTATAGATATAATTCTGACTAAATAAATCAAAATACGTACTTTGAGCGAAGTAAATCTATATTTTTGTAAAAATTGATACGAAAAATTGTCTTTGTTAATTGGTTTACAGAGCATTCTCTGCTTTTGCTAAGGAATTGAAATCTTAACTTCTTTCTTTCTGGTATTTCTGGATTGTGTAGGTCTTCAGACTTTCGAGGCTGAGGCAACCCGTACTAATACAGTTTCTTCTATTGTAACCAGACATTTACTGTAGATTTCACCTGTATATAATAAGAAAGTAAGCGAAGATGGTATGTAATAAACTCTGTGATAATCGGAACAGTGTACACCTTACCTAGAACTTGTTCTATCATAATTCCTTGCCAGACATGTACAGGTTTTCCTTCTCACAAATGTATTTTTGACTTACAAATATGAAGGCAATTCCGCATATTGAAGTGCAAAATCAATAAAATATGCAGTTTTAATATAATTATTATTAAGTTTTTTTGACATTTATCAAAAACTGCGACCATCTTTTTTAAATCGAATTTAGCTGTCAAACATGACAATGTGTCAAAAAAAAAATTAAAAAGTACCGACTACGGAGTATTAATATGAACTATGAGGCAAATCCCCCCTAAAATATTTATTAACCCCATTTTAACCATGTTAAAAGAAAAATTTCAATAAAATACAAAACACGTCCCCCATCAATTCAGTTAAAGATGTTTTCTGCCAAATTTGAAGAAGATCGGACCAAGGAATAACGTTGTCCCATACAAACTTTGCAACCCTTGTTTACCCCCTTAGGAGTTGAATTTTCAAAAATCCCTTCTTATTGCTCGCCTACGTGACATAAGGAGCATTTGTGCGAAATTTCATGGTTCTAGACCCAGCGGTTTAGGCTGTGCGTTGATCGTCAGTCAGTCAGTTCTTGTTTTTACATATATAGATATTTAAAATTTAATCATTTCAGTGATATATTATGCCGTCAATGGCAAAGAAGTTTTACTTCAATCGCGCGTAAAGGTTACACGCACACACTTTTTTTGTTAGGTTAGTAGTGGTGGTTGTGGTTATGAATGTGGAGTGATGCCCGCAAGAGGCACGGGAACAAAACTCCACGGGGCTGAGCCCCGTGGAGTTTTGTTACCGTTCCCGCTTTCCATTGGAACATATTTCTGAGATAAGCCTATGTTTTATTATAGACTATCATGTATCAGTTCCTTCCCCGTGACACCACCAATCCATGTACAAAATTTCAGCCCGATCCGTTCATATGTTAGAGCGTGAAAAAGTAACAAACATCCACAACCCAAACTTTTGCATTTGTAATACTTATTAGTAAGATTTCCCTAAGCAGTCTTTATTGCAGTATCCTGCGCCTGTTACGTACTAATAATTTTCCTGTGCTCTACACTGATTGGGCAGTCGGTGAGTTTGTTTTCCAACGTTATGTAACTTTAGCGCTTCAGGTTAGCGTCGCGTCAGGCGTCAGGCGTCACTCGCTCAAACACTATGTACATAATGATGTTTACAGTACACAAACGTTATATCGTTTGGGTTTTCAGTCAAAGGGCTGAACGGAGCTAGCTGTGCTTTACGAACATAATTAACTCTGGAGTCAACATGGTTTCGTGATAATGCGTACCTAGTTTGTGATTAGCATATGGAGGTAGTGAAAGACTAGTGAAATTTGGAGACTGAATTTTTTTAATGCTAAAAAATGCAAACCTCGTTAGTCAAAATCTGTGGTGAATAAATCACAGTGGCTGTACAATATATCGAAATTACAAGGAATTTACAAGATAACGAGTGACAATCGGTCGACTGAGAAATGTACTCGTATTCGAAGTTGGGAACTATTTACTATTAACCCTCATTTTCATAATCGTTTATTAAAGTATAATGTTATGGTACAAACTAGCAGATACGGAACCCTCCATTGAGCAGGGTGCTACACATACATAGCAAGTTTTTAGGATATGTACCCAAAGGGTAAGAACGGGACCCAATTCATGAGACTCCGCCGTCCGTCTATCTGTCTGTCTGACTGACTGTATGTCTGATAGCTAGAGAGTTGAGATGGCTGATTTCTGTTGCAGCTATAACAAATATTAAATCAAAAAAAAAGTGGGAATTAAGGGGGCCCCAGACAAGAAACGTGATATATTGCCATTTTGTGACTCGCACTTAGCCCGTTCTTATAAGTTGGACTATTCCGTCCTACTCTTTCGTGATGAGGTCACAAATAATTATCAGACGGGGATGTTTTTTATTATCTATAGAATACTTACTACCCGCAGGCTTATTACGTATGTTACAATAGGCAAGCGATAGCGATAATCTCGCGGAAATCGCGCGATAATCACTGTTTGTTGACTGTTTCGTATTACGTATCAACGATCGTTTTGCCATAGCCAACTAGCGACGGTGCTGCCTCTGTAGGACAATCAGTAAATTAAAAAGTGCATTTGTGCTATACTGCGGCAGCGATCTGGCGATAATTTCGTATTACGTATCGTTTTTGACAACCTCCAGGCAGCGATTTCGATATTTTATTAGTGTATGTGTGTACTGAGAGACCACTTTCATTTTTTGCGGATTTTTGCAGTTTAACTAACAATAGTGCTGCGAGCACGTGTTTGGACGCGCTTTCTAACCGATCACTAAGCTTTACAAATATTTGCGCAAATTTTACTATGCACTATTGTTAGTTAAATTACAAAAATCCGAAAAAATAAAAGTGGTCTCTCAGCACACACATACACTAATGAAATGCCCAACAGATGTGACAGTTCCCAGTTTTCAGTGATCGCCACGTAATTGTTTATGGCGCTAGTTTCGTAGTGATAAGTGCGACGTAGCGATTAGCGAACGATTCGCTATAGAATTTAACGTAATACCATTTTTTCCGCCACCAGCGATAAATCGTGCGATGATTGCGCAATGATTGCGCGATTATCGCTGATCGCTGTTTTATACGTAATCAGCCTGCGGTTCGCTCTAACTTTGCCGCTGGCGTAGAGGCGTATACCCGAATTGTTAATTAGACGAAGTAAATTGACAGTAGCTAATGTCACTTCGTAATAGAAAATACGCAACATTGTATGAAGAAGTGACATTAGTTGCTGTCAATTTACTTCGTCTAATTAAATATTCGACTTTAGTATGGAGCCGAGCGGCAAAGTTAGAGCGAACGAGCAGTATATTTGGTGGCCCGAACGTTTATGTGAAATTGTACCTAATTGGTACTGTTTATTTTTTAAAGAAAATTAGAGTTTTTTACCTTTACGATTTATTATAGTACAATAGATGGAGAGTGGTTATATTAAGGACTGGTTATAAGAATATCCCAAGTTTCACAGCCTTTGCAAAATAATACGAGTATTATCACTCAGAGTGGTTAACGAAACTTTCCTGTTTACAGCGCTCCAAGCAGAATCTCTAATCAAATAGAGACTAGCAGTTTCGTATTCAAAAGTTTGTTACTCCCCGCCGCGCCGTATGACTTAACAAGTGATAACCGGCAGGCTTATTACGTATAAAACTGCGATCAGCGATAATTGCGCAATCATTGCGCAATCATCGCGCGATTTATCGCTGGTTGCAGAAAAAAATAGTATTACGTAAAATTCTATCGCGAATCGTTCGCTAATCTTTACGTTGCACTTATCACTACGAAACTAGCGCCATAAACAATTACGTGGCGATCACTGAAAACTGGTAACTGTCACATCTGTTGGGCATTTTATTAGTGTATTTGTGTACTGCGAGACCACTTTTATTTTTGCGGAGTTTTGCAGTTTAACTAACATTAGTGCATAGTAAAAGTTGCGGAAATATTTGTAAAGCTTAGTAATCGGTTAGAAAGCGCGTCCGAACACGTGCTCGCAGCACTATTGTTAGTTTAACTGCAAAAATCCGCAAAAAATAAAAGTGGTCTATCAGTATACACATACACTAATAAAATGCCCATTGTAGTACAAACATATGTGACGAAAGATTTGTACTAACTTTACGTTCTAAACTCACTTTTGTTCTCCTTTTTCTTTGTGCCATTAATGGTCTTAGCTCATCACACAAAACGACAAAGCTCTTTTGATAGCCTGTACTTAGTGGGCTTTGAACTTTGCTTCACTTAGATTCAAAGCTTCAAAGTCCTGAATTTCGATTATCTGCCCTTCTAGCTTCAACCTCAAGTGCGTCAATCAGAAGAACTGCACGAGCCATTCTTACTTTACAATCAAATATTTCAGTAAACAGTAAGATCACAACTCAACACTTACACTAACTATACTCTTTACAAAACAAAATTAAGTACATGACAATTCACTGCTGTAAAGTTTTTCAACGTTTATAAATTACACTTTAAGAATTATAAAATTGGCAATTTACTAAATAATTACGCAAAAATAGATTATTAATACTAAGAAGAGATTAGCGAACGATCAGCAATCAGAGAAAACGCAATCGCAGTTTTGACGTTCGAAATCGCTGCCTGGAGGTTGTCAAAAACGATACGTAATACGAAATTATCGCCAGATCGCTGCCGCAGTATAGCACAAATGCACTTTTAAATTTACTGATTGTCCTACAGAGGCAGCACCGTCGCTAGTTTGCTATGGCAAAACGATCGTTGAAACGTAATACGAAACAGTCAATAAACAGCGATTATCGCGCGATTTCCGCAAGATTATCGCTATCGCTGGCCTATTGTAACATACGTAATAGCCCTGCGGGTGAATTAAAATTATTTCACAGAACGGATTTCCATGCAGTTTTCATCAAAATGTACATTAATATATCGCAGAGTTTACCCTGACCTGCGCAATTTGGTTCGCGTCAGCATGTTTCCCGTTCCGTGTATTCATTCATCTTAGCGTAGTGCTATACAGCCTAAGCTTTCCGCAACAAATTGACTATTAAACTGTGCAATAATTTATTGAATTCAGCTAGTAGTTCTTGAGATCCTAGCGATTAAACAAACAAAGCTTTATGTATGTCGCTGGCCGAAACCCACATATTTATTTAGCAAATAATAATAATAATAATAACCCCCCCGGGGGATCACCTTGTCGTGGTGGGGGGGCTTACGGGTATTAGGTACTGGACCAGAGGTATTGACATCTAACCATAATTATAATCACCTACCTTTACAGGTATTTGGTACTGGACTCTAAATATTTACAACTGTTATAATTAATCACCTACCCAAACTAACGATCCCAAATACCCTTTGATGGAGAAAAATGGATAGAAAAATATATAATTTACGGCCGCTTCCCGGGGGCCGCCGGGGCGCACCTGGAGCTAACGCTGGGTGTCACAGCATGCGAACCGTTGGCGACGGGGGACTGAATAGGCGGGTTCCCCTCGAAAAAACTGCTACAGCCAAACCGTCACTATCACCCTCATCTACTTTGTCATCCCAACATTCATTATTTTCTAATGTTTCATCACCAACATCAAGTCATCATTTTTCTTTGTCTCACAACTCATCAACATCGTCATCATCCGCCGTTACAAGACGTACTACCAGGTCGTCAACTCGCGTAAAGTTACGAACAAATTTACGATCTTCAAGTACACATTCAATCAGAAGTAGTATACTGCAGGAGGATGTTGCACAGGAAGCGAGCTCTGTCGCTAATCCAGTGCCCACCACCAGCAGTTTAAGTACGCGAATTAAATGGAGCCAAGAAATGAATGAATTCATCCTACGTACTTATTATCAAATTACTTTAATGGAAACCGACATGAAAGGATACCTTCCTTTGTTACACACAAAATTTGTAGAAAAGTTCCCGGATAGGCAAAATATTAACAGGCAAAGAATAGGTGACCAACGAAGAGCTATAATAAACAAGAAATTACTACCAACAAATGTAATAAACACAATAGCATCAGAAGTACAACAGGAAATAAATAATCTATACTCACAACGTACACAAGACTCATTCATACAAAATAAAACTCAGCAATCACCACCACGTAACAGAAACCCTTTGCACACACAAACATCCCTGCACTCTCAGCAGAGAATATCATGGACTAAGGAGTGGAACGAGGGCATTATGAAATCTTATTACAGAACAACTACACTAGGAACTAATCGTACTGGATACAGGCAAGCAATGCACCATGATTTTATAACACATTTCCCAGAACTATCCCACTTAACTGAGCAAAGAGTAGCCGATCAAAGGAGAATTCTTACTCTTAATAAATATTTTACCGAGGATAGGCTCAGAGCATTAAAAGAGGAAGTGGCTGAAGAAGGATCAGCAGCCATCATTCAGAATACTAACACAAACCCAGAATCACGCACAAACACTCTTGACACTATATCGCAATCATATCACAACACTGCTGAACATGGCTCGACAGACAGCCTCTTAGGCCACCCAACATCATTAGAAGAACATAGTTCTCGTGAAAGAATCCATTCTGATCCCATAAACATGCCCCATACTTTACCCGCGTCCGTAAGTTTGCAACAAATAGAACAAGCATTTTGCGAACATTTAATTCGATTTCAACAAACAGATCCCACCGCACGGCCTTACATACGCAAAATAAAACCGTCCAAAAAATTCTCAGCTATAGTTCATTTTCTAAATAAAGATATTCTTCCTAAATACGTATCTAAAGATGATAGTTTCCCAGAAACACAAACAATAGTGTATTCCGCTGCATATACCGCAGCAGTATGCAACGGAATAAAAATAAATACTCTAACTAATAATGCATCGAATACCCGTCGAAATATAATCCCAGCATGGCAGAGGCGGTTAGACAACAGAATCACAACTCTACGAAAGCATATAGGCAGAATGACCGAATACATTCGAGGAAATAGGAACGAAAGACTTATTAGCCACATACAGGACATTAAAAACACTTACAGAACCCACTCACGACACGAAGAACCCAACCGAACAGATGATCAGTTCTTAGATACTTTAAAACAGAAACTTAATGCCGCCTCAAATAGACTAAAAAGGTATCTTAATTGCACTTTACGAAAGAAACAAAACTCTCAGTTCACTAACAACGAAAAACAGTTCTATAGGACACTCGTAGATAAATCACAGCACACCCAAAACTCAGCTCACTTATCCCCCTCACCACTAGACTTACACAGATATTGGTCCAACATATGGGCCACGCCGGTACAACATAATCACGAAGCTGCTTGGACCCAACAAGATTCTACTGCCCCAAGCATAATTGAAGGAATGGAGTTTGATCTTGTACCTGTGGAAACTTTTATGAAAGTACTCAATAAGACACACAACTGGAAGGCACCTGGCAGCGACCATATTCATAATTATTTTTATAAAAAGTTTACCACCGTACATCCTATGCTTCACAACCACTTAAACGATTTTATAAAAAATACTAATAGCATGCCAAACTACATCATGGAAGGCCTTACATATTTGATTCCTAAAGACTCCGATTTACTCAACCCAGCTAAATACAGACCCATAACCTGCCTGCAAACATTTTATAAGATTCTAACTGCATGCATTGCCGAGTTAATAGATAGCCACATCACTAACAACAATATACTTTCAGAAGAACAAAAAGGATGCCGAAAGAGAAGCCAAGGATGTAAAGAACAACTCGTAATAGACAATATAGCTATGAAACAAGCACTAAAACATAAAAAGAACATAAGCACTATGTATATCGATTATCAGAAGGCCTTTGACTCCGTACCCCATAGCTGGCTTATACAAATACTCCATAATTATAAAATAAACCCCACACTCATCATTTTCCTGGAACAGGTCATGCAACAATGGTCCACGAAGTTGAAAATTGTATCTGGTACGAATCACATCGAGACCCCAGTTATACCAATACGCCGTGGTATTTTCCAAGGAGACGCACTCAGCCCTTTATGGTTTTGCCTTGCACTAAACCCACTCTCACACATGTTAAACTCTACCAACCACGGACTCACAATCTCAACTGAGAACACCAATACATCCCTCACACATCTACTCTACATGGACGACATAAAACTGTACAGTAACACAACTCATTCACTCCACCAACTAGCTGATATCACTCAAAAATTTTCAGAAGACATTCACATGCAGTTCGGCATTGATAAGTGTAAAACCTTCTCAATCATTAAAGGACGTATTGCCAATAATCATTATTTACTGGAATCAGGAATCCCTATTAACTCACTCAACGAAAATGAATCTTATAAGTACCTTGGTTTCCAACAGTCGAGACAAATACATCAGAAAGACACTAAAGCTGATTTAAGACAAAAATTTAAACACAGGCTTAATTTGTTACTCAAATCTCGCCTTACCTCCCGTAATATAATCAAAGCTATAAATACTTTTGCAATACCAGTCCTCACATACTCATTCGGAGTAATTAGCTGGTCACAGTCAGAGCTACAAAACCTTCAGCGTACGGTTAACACTTCACTCACTGCCCACCGCAAACACCATCCTAGATCATGCATCCAAAGACTTACACTCCCTAGACAGGACGGGGGTAGGGGAATCATAGATATCACTAACATGCACAATAAACAAATCTCTACACTTAGAAAATACTTCTTACATAAATCTGAAGACTCACCTCTACACAAAGCAATAGTTCATGCCGACAAGAAACTAACTGCCCTTAACCTCCATGACCCAAACACTCAACGAAATGAAAAGATCACTGACAAAAATCAGAAGACTACGCTTTGGGAGCAAAAATCTTTGCACGGAAGACACTACGCTGACCTCCAACGGCCACATGTAGATAAAAACGCATCAAACTCATGGTTGCTGACTGGCATACTCTTCCCGGAAACAGAAGCATTTATGCTGGCAATACAAGACCAGGTCATCGAAACTCGCAACTACAAAAAAATTATATACCATGCACCCAACTTACCTACAGATATATGCCGGCGCTGTTACAGTAGTTCAGAAACTATTCAACATATTACAGGAGCTTGCAAATCCATCGTACAGTCTGACTACAAACACCGCCATGACCAAGTTGCCGCAATAGTTCATAAAAATTTAGCTTTTAAATACCAATTGATACAGCAAAAAGTACCCTACTACAAATACACACCCGACACTATTGTAGAAAATGAAAACGTGAAAATTTACTGGGACAGAACAATTATTACTGATAAGACAATACATTTCAATAGACCAGACATAACGTTATTGGACAAGACTAATAAATCAGTTTATCTAATCGATATAGCAATCTGCAATACCCATAATCTTCAAAAGACTCATACTGAAAAGATGTCAAAATACACAGACCTTGCAATAGAAATAAAATCACAGTGGCGCGTCAATACAGTAAATACTATACCTGTCATACTTTCCACCACCGGGGTCATACCCAACACACTACACACCAGCATAAAAACACTGAACCTACACTCAAACCTCTATAAATTGCTGCAAAAAGCTACAATTTTAAATACATGCAGAATAGTCCGCAAGTTTTTGTCCCTAAATTAAATACAATATTTAAATACTATTATTTTTAAGCACTTGGCCTAGGCCCGTGCAAAATGTACCTCTTCGGAGAGTTTTTCGTGAAGAAAAAAAAACAAATAATAATAATAATAATAAGCATTTATTTTCAGGCACCATGAGAAAAGTTACAAGATGTAATTAACTTAATCTACGGCCCATAGACACATACCTTAAAACTAAGAATACATATAAATATAGCATGTAGTGTTAGTATATAAAACCTTAAAGACTATTATTAGTAATCACTTCACTATCGCACTATGATTTATGCGTTCCGGTGGTAACTGTCCGCGGAAGCGACGGAAGACCACGCCCTGTGGCCAGAAGGTCTCATTCATGACGAGGCTCAGGCTGCTGTTAGGTACTCGCACCACGAACGACAGGAAACTGACGTTCCTGCTCGACTCCAACAGCTGCACTCTCGGCACGATATTGGCCTTTCTGCGCACGTACTCGACGATATTCTCCGCCTTGGTTGTGAAGTGTAGGCGGGAGACGTACACCGGTGTCGACGGTATTGCGGCACGCAGTGCTGATGTGCACTGCAACGCCGAAACTTGTGCTGTGCCGCAACGGTTCATCTTGGTTCGCTGCCGGCGCTTCCTTGATTGCACCGTCACGAAACCATCAGTAGCCGGGTCCGATACCTTCTCAGGCAGAGGCTTCGGTGGAGCAGCGGGGGCGCTCATAGAAACGCTAGCAAAACTTCTACGCACTGCTACGTGAGGTTTTGCTGCAGCCGCAGGAACTTGCAGCGGTACGGTGGCGCGGGGGGCGACACGCGCGGGCGCAGGGCGGAGCGGCGCGGGGCCGGCGGCCACGGCGGAATGCGCGGACTCAGCATTTGCGCTGGGTGACGACGGCGACGAGTGCGACGACATAACCGCTGACTCGAAACTTACGTTTAGGTCAGCTTCTCGACGCGTGTTAATATTCGCACTCGATTGTGACCTAGATAATGTTGTGATTTCACGCAAAGCCACAACTTCTTTACGTAAATCCACAACATCGCCTTCGGTTTTCGCTAACTTTGCTTGAACTTCAGCCAAACTTGCCTTTAAGGACACGATGTCCTTCAAGAGGCTCGTAACGTCGACGTGGTCGAAAGTGACGGGAGGAAGCTTCTGCAGATCCTTAGCCACAAACGTCGGCACATCGTCGGGGTCGGTCTCCTTCAACAGCGTAATGATATCCTGTACGCTTTTTCGTGTCCCATCACGTCGGCGAGACACCATCTGGTCCATCTTATTGAGGACCCCAAACAAAAGATGCTTGGCAGCAGCTATGTCCTCTTGGCTGAAGTTTGTAGAGCAGATCTGGACAGCAGACACCTCGTCCATCACGTCCAGTTTCTGCTGCAGAAACGCCAGCAGCTCGTTCACCACGATTTCGGCACTCATGGCGACACACGTGCAACGGCTAGCGCCGCGCTAATTACTCAATAATACCAATAATTATTTAAATCAGCGGTATGCGTATGCATCGCTACGCGGTCTAATCGAGACTCGATTAGCGATAGAACATTGCAACTCGAAAATCCTCCATTATAGTCTGAAAAAAACTGGAGTCATTGTTTGCAAAATAGAGTCAGAGGAGGATCCAACAGGTAGGTTTGAATATCGGTTTTCCCAAACCGGTTCTTCAAATAGCACTTTGGTGGGTTTTACAGGGTTGGTATCTCGATCTCTAGAGAATGAAAATTTTTTGTTCCAAACAGTCTATTTCTATTCAGAGTCGTACAAGAGAATTTCCAGACTGCGTTAAGAGAGCCAATTTGCCCGACAGCCGCTTGTAGCGATCACTTAACGTCCATATTAGCGAGTGAGTGGTACAAGTTCAACTCATGGTCTGCCCCAGTTCTGATTAGCGGCTAATCGTGTCAATTGATCGCCACTTAGCTTTGCTTACTGATAATACTTTAAACACATCTTTTTAGTTTTAGTCCTGTCGGTCGATATAATAAAAGGAATAGAACATTGCAACTTTTACACAGCGCAATTTAGGGCAAATCGCCATATTTAACAAAGAAAAGCTATGGCATATACATAAAGAAATTGGAGTTGAATCATTTTAGACGCAATATATATCATACAGTTGTATTACGTAACCTTTAGATTGTACCTAATCTACCTAGCGATGTTGTAAATTGACGAGATATTGTGAACTGTGACCGTAACCTAAAAAATGGTAAGTTTAGGTTGGAACAGTGGTTATTGACGGGCGAAGGCGAGCGTGAGGAGCGAGCGAGTGTCGAAATGTTTGCAAGAACACTGTATGACTCCTGGATACTGGAATATAATCAGGGTGAATACTCAATTGCAAGTAACTATGGATATATAGGATCAAATGTGTTTGTTTACATTTTTGCGCAAAGCTATTGAAATACAGTATAGTTGACAACCGAACGAGAAATAATATTCGTTGATTCGTAACTTTTTGACAGATTACAATCTCGCAAGGTGGATTACAATCCAATGGATATTAAACTTTTATGGTGGCATATACATAATTAAACAGCAGGTTGTACTTACATCGATATGTAAAATACAATTTAAATTAAATGTCAAAGTACATCAATACCTCAACGTCCCTGCAGAAGAAATCTCAATATTAATGTTCTACAAAAAAGTACTTAAATATTAAATGTACACAAAACTGTCCTTTGAAGCGTTATACGCGCGAAGTGTGAATAACGAACTGACAAAGATATTACGTTCCTTTTCAATCGTAGCCTATTCAACGCGAATTTCAAGATATTTTGCGGACTTTTCCAATTCACGAAGACTGTTAATGTCTGTTTTAGTTGTATAATACAACCAAAAATGAACTTGAAATAATTTTCAATAATTTAATTATGATGGTTTGAGCTTAGTTCATAATTATCAGTTAAGTAAGCATGTATTGGAAAGTAATACAATTCTGATCATCGCACAGTTAAAACACCTTTGTCTAAAAAGCTGCAATGGGTAAACTTATGGCATGCCAATGAGTACCTACCTATAGTCCAATCCCGCCCGATCTGGCAATAATGTAAACATGTCATGTTTTGACAATCGTTGTCTAAGAGACAGATGAGTAGAGAAATATAGTATGACAAATCATAGTATTTTTTACTACCCTGAGTAGGTATTTTAAATGAAAATAAACCATCCTAAAGAAGTTGTTTGGTGTCGAAATGATTTTAAGAACACTGTTATACTCCTGGATACTGGAATATAATCAGGGTGAAAACTCAATTGCAAGTAACTATGGATATATAGGATCAAATGTGTTTGTTTACAGTTTTGCGCAAAGCTATTGAAATACAGTCCGTCATAAATTTCGAAATAACTTGTATAATAATTTCAGATTGTTTACCTACCAATTACTCATAATTATATGCGTGTTCAATGTTTAGCAAACGTGGTGTTATTAAATGGCATACGTGGCTCTAAGGTCAGTCCCTCCGAGGAAACACAAATCGTAACCTTCCAGCCACACTATGCCACTCGCAGTGCTGCTCGCGTTGCTGCGAATATTGCCCAACCAGCCAAAAACTCCCCTACTCGCGATTGTCATGGTGTTTACCTCGCTCGCATTGCCGCTCCTTTGACTAGCGCTAAAATCGACAAAAAAGGGATCACCGGGAAGTACTTGCGGCGTCGCTCCTTAATTATTCCTTTCTAACCGTTTGCAGCATTTCCATTTAAGAGCGTTTCCGTGCTTCGGAAGGCCCGGCTGCTATCGTTAAGTCAAGTGGGAACCCTTACGGTCGGAGTACGTACCCGCAACACTTCTCTGCACGTTTTATCACAGTAATTCCTCACCACTTAGCGCACCTACGAATACAATCTCGGTTTAAGTGCGACGTTTTCAGTGAATTGTGGGTGTAGGTACATAGTTTGCACTTCTTAACCCTTCTGAGAAGAAGAAGAAAGTTGCCATTCTGAGAAGTTGTCCTTATGCGAATAAAGGACATGTAGGCGTACGTATTACATGTCAGCAAATAAATAAATTCCCCCTAAACAAATAGGTGTTTAATATATAATGTACTACGCACGCCGCTACTATATTTGTCGAGCAAACAATTCGCCGGCACACCAAACAACTTCAATTTTATTATTGATACCTACTTCTTGTAATAGAGGAAGATCCCAGAGCCCCCAGACGTCATTCATTTTCTGATGGACAAAATATGTACGAGTGATTAGTGGTGGGGTGTACTATGATCATATGACTAGTTGCTACCTTGGCCAGACGGCCAATTTTCTGGTAGCAATTAATCAAGGTACATAAAAACACTGCTCATGTCACTTAAATTCGGATAGCTGATTTTAACATATATTTTACACAATATCGTTAAAAATCAGTATTCATTACTCCCAGACATATGCGGTCGGCGGTTTCACCTTACAGACGCTTCAAAGCTCTGAAAAAAAATTATTAAGGTCACTTATTTTCTGATGCTTGATTTTTATATATGTTATTCAGACAACTGTTTTAAAACGTTTTGCAAACGGACAGACCGATCCAAGGGGCCAAATATTCCCCAGACCCAATTTTAATGTCGCTGAGAGTATGGGCGCGGGCATTATCCGTGCGTATTATGCGTATATGTAGCATGTCTAATCGAAGTCGGAATTAATATTTAAATGTAAATAAAAATGCATAAGTACCTATTAGTAATTAACGCCTGTCATTTTAAAATTTACATTTTCGTATTTGTTTTATTTAATAGAAAATTAAGTTTTAAAGGTAATAATTTGAAAATCACGTAAATAATCAAAGATTAACTTTGAGAAAAGTGCTCGTCTGACCGCAATCCATACTATATACTATATCCATACTAATATTATAAAGCTGAAGAGTTTGTTTGTTTGTTTGTTTGAACGCTAGGATCTCAGAAACTACTGGTGGGATTTCAAAAATTCTTTTACAGTTTGATAGTTCATTTATCGAGGATGGCTATAGGCTATATAACATCACGTTAAGACGAATAGGAGCGGAGCAGCAATCAAGAATGTTTAGAAAACGGGGAATATTTTTACCGTCTGAGAGCTTCCGAGGCGTACGCTGCCTAAATGGTTAAAGTTACGTAAAAATTGTATATTACAAAATTGTTTCTCTTAAAAAGTTCTATAAAAAAGTCCGCGACAGCATATGTTTATCTTTTAAGGTTTGCTCACAATAAAATTATTTGTCTTTCTTTTAAGGTGAGCTCACAATATTATCAAACTGAAGAGTTTGTTTGTGCTAGGTTCTCAGAAACTACTGGTTGCATTACAAAAATAATTTCTTAGTTTTTTAGTACATTTATCGAGGATGGCTAATGACTATATAACATCACGCTAAGACAAATAGAAGCGGAGCAGCCATGAATAATGTTTTAAGAACGGGAAAAATGTATTTCTTTTGTGAGGTTTCATTGCGTACGTTGCGTAAATGGTTAAAGTTACGTAAAAATTGTGTACTACAAAATGTTTCCTCTTAAAAATTTACAAAAAAAAGTCCTGAACAGCAAATGCCCATCTTTTAAGATTCACTTACAATAACCTTCACAATAATTTTTAAAATATGAGCGACGCAACTCGACTACGCGTCGGAAGTAAACGTTTTCTGCAGCAGTAGCCAATCAACTGAAAGATAATACCGGCCAAGTGCGAGTCGGACTCGCACACGATGAGTTCCGTACCAAAAAACGGACAAAAATAAATGTGACGGGAAACATTATATCACTTCAACAAAGTTTTGCGGGTCAACTCTAAATGAATATAAGCGACGCGACGGGAAAAAATATATCACTTTTTACACACATTATTAAAACCTACAACCCTCTATTAAATATACCTAAGACACGCGACGAGTGTAAAAGCGACGGGATTATATTACCTACTTAAAATATTAATACTATACCACTCTCTTTGTCACTCTCATTTGACGCAAA
Source organism: Miltochrista miniata (assembly GCA_933228765.1). Taxonomy (NCBI): domain Eukaryota; kingdom Metazoa; phylum Arthropoda; class Insecta; order Lepidoptera; family Erebidae; genus Miltochrista; species Miltochrista miniata. Next base: position 31,929,786 of record OW121747.1, on the reverse strand, counting down.
CGAAGTTGCGCGGGTCAGCTAGTAATTTATAGAATTGTGCCTTACAAACTGTTTTATGATTTTTTTTTAATCGAATTAATTTTAATTTTTTAAAGTAAATATCAAGAGGTTCACAAAGTATTAATAATTTAATTAAATAACAGCAACCTTTTCAAATAATTTTATTTATTGGTAACGAACCTTAGCCCGAAGAAAACACTGATGAACAAGATGACGATTTAGATATTCGATATCAAGATTGACTCGATGATGAATTACCTGACTTCAACGACGATGACAATGAAGATTAGAAAAAATATTTGTCTTATTTTTTGTAGTTTTTTAAGGTTTGTTACCAATAAATAATTATTTGAAAAGGTTGCTGTTATTTAATTAAATTATTAATACTTTGTGAACCTCTTGATATTTACTTTAAAAAATTAAAATAAATTCGATTAAAAAAAATCATGAAACAGTTTGTAAGGCACAATTCTATATTTATTGCGCTCAGACGAGCACTTTTCTCAAAGTTAATCTTTGATTATTTACGTGATTTTCAAATTATTACCTTTAAAACTTAATTTTCTATTAAATAAAACAAATACGAAAATGTAAATTTTACAATGACAGGCGTTAATTACTAATAGGTACTTATGCATTTTTATTTACATTTAAATATTAATTCCGACTTCGATTAGACATGCTACATATACGCATAATACGCACGGATAATGCCCGCGCCCATACTCTCAGCGACATTAAAATTGGGTCTGGGGAATATTTGGCCCCTTGGATCGGTCTGTCCGTTTGCAAAACGTTTTAAAACAGTTGTCTGAATAACATATATAAAAATCAAGCATCAGAAAATAAGTGACCTTAATAAATTTTTTTCAGAGCTTTGAAGCGTCTGTAAGGTGAAACCGCCGACCGCATATGTCTGGGAGTAATGAATACTGATTTTTAACGATATTGTGTAAAATATATGTTAAAATCAGCTATCAGAATTTAAGTGACATGAGCAGTGTTTTTATGTACCTTGATTAATTGCTACCAGAAAATTGGCCGTCTGGCCAAGGTAGCAACTAGTCATATGATCATAGTACACCCCACCACTAATCACTCGTACATATTTTGTCCATCAGAAAATGAGTGACGTCTGGGGGCTCTGGGATCTTGGACCATAATGTTTGCGTCGAATGTAACTCAAACAGGTTACACTGAATAGTTGTACACATCGCTCTTACCTTAAGACCGCTCTTTGTACTCCCATCCGTCGTTTTTAAGTTTCAAGTAATATAAAATACGAATGATATACCTACATATAATTATATAACCATCTATCTTAATCAAGCAAGCTGTCAAGCAGTCCACTGCATGACATATGCCTTTCTCAAATCATGTCACAATACTCGGTCGTGTCCCTTCCGCATCCAGACCCTGCCTTATAGGTCGTCGGTTCATCTGGCGTTTGAGGACGCCACATCCAGCCTTTCTACATTTGTCGAGTCGTATATTCTGCTTATCATTAGCTATTTAACAGAAGCGAATACGAAAAGCGAATTTAAATAATAGAATTACTCACTCTTCAGGCAGGTTGGGGGCACCATCTTCCTGTCCGGGCGCGTTCACGTGGTACACGCAGAAACACTCCTTGAGTGCTCGCATGTCCACGAAGTTGAAGAAGGCCTGGAAGCCCATATCTGATGACAAAAAAAAACACAAATTAACCTCTATGTAAGGTAAGCAATTAGGCATATCGGACCTAACACAAAATGAGAACCCCCCCCTGGGAAAACGTATTCTGCCCCAAGTAAAGATCCTAGTCTAAGTTCAGAATTTCGACAAGGTCATAATGGCAGTCGCTTCAGGGAAAATATCGAAGTTCAGCCGAATCGAGTTTAGACTGAAACGCCAATTACCGACGGGTTTGACAAAAGGCTTGGTGGATGATGATGATAATAGTATAGACTATTATAGACTACAAATAACTAGATATTTTTAGGCTCCAATCTAAAGCATAATTTTCATTGAGCTATTCATCTTTCAAGATCACAAGAGAAAAAGTTAAAAGACGTAAAATATTATGTAGACCAGTAACTGGTGGCCGCTTGGAACGTATGCGAGTTGGACTTTGCAATAAACTTCCATTTTTAGACACTGGCTTAGATCCAAATGTAAGTTATAAGTTATTTTTTGATTCCTTTTACAATGAGTTCAACTCCATATTCAAGTCTAAGGAAGTCACAATCGGTGACAGGCCAGTCTTCAGTGAATGGGCCACTGAGGATATACATAAAAGTAGATTAAAACTGTATGAACTATACTCAGAAAGACAGCTTAATAGAACAGATGAATTTCTAAATTATGTTAAAACTTATTCAAAAAAGTTTAAAGCAGACTGCTTAGCGGCCAAAAGAAAGTATATAAGTAATAAAATTATCAATAGTGTAGACAAAGTTAAATCTACTTGGAAAATAATTAACGCAGAAAGAGGCCAAGCAAAATCAAATGATAATAATTTTAAACTTAAAGTAAATGGTAACATAATTACAACAGATGCCGTAGTCGCTAAGGAATTTGAACAATTTTTTTCTCGTATTCCAGTAGATTTGACCAGAGCCCTAGGTTCATCTACCCCAATAGCAGAATCCTTGTTAAAAGCAAATGTTCCTTGCTGTAATGAAATATTCAAATTCAGTAAAATTAGTTTACACACTATCATAAAAACTTTTAAATCTTTAAATATTAAGAAAACGGCTGACCTCTGGGGAATTTCTGTACATTTAGTTAATTCGTTAATTGAAATGGTTGCTCCTGAATTATCAATAATATTTAATAATTGTGTTGATAGTGGTGTGTTTCCTGACTTAATGAAGTTTAGTAAAATAACTCCTCTGTTTAAATCGGGTAGCACCTCGGATCCGTCCAATTTTCGTCCTATTTCTGTACTACCCACGTTTAGTAAAATCTTTGAAAAGGTAATGCTTAATCAAATGCAAAACCATTTTAATACAAATAAACTATTCCATACTAAACAATTCGGTTTCACGCGCGGTCGGTCTACCACGGATGCTGGAATCAAATTATTAGAGTATATATATGAGGCCTGGGAGGAGTCGTATGATGCTTATGGTGTATTCTGCGACCTATCTAAGGCCTTCGATTGCGTCCAGCATCAGACTTTAATTAAAAAACTTGATCATTATGGGATCCAGGGGACGGCCTTGGATTTAATTAGTTCTTACCTAAGAGATAGAGTACAGAAAGTAGTTATAAATGGTAAACAGTCACATGGTTCTGCTGTAACAATGGGGGTGCCTCAGGGTTCAATTCTGGGACCTTTTCTATTTTTAGTGTACATAAATGATCTCCCTCACCTTATAAGAGACGATCACGAGGTAGTTTTGTTTGCTGATGACACATCTTTAATATTTAAAGTTGAACGTGGACAACGCGATCTTGACGAAGTAAACAATGCCCTCTCTAGGGTAGTCCACTGGTTTAACGCAAATAATTTATTGTTAAATGAAACTAAAACAAAATGTATTAGATTCACCTTGCCAAATGTAAGGCTCGTTAACACCAGTATTAAGATTAGGGATGATCAAGTAGAATTGGTCGATGAAAAGTCTCGGGCAGACTGAGCTCTGCAGCCTATGCCGTTAAAAAGATCCGACAACTGACAGACATTAGAACAGCGCGTCTTGTCTACTTTAGCTATTTTCACAGTGTCATGACCTATGGCATACTATTATGGGGTAACGCTGCCGACATCGAATCTATCTTTGTGTTGCAGAAAAGGGCTGTCCGGGCTATCTATGGTATGGGGATTCGGGAGTCATTAAGAGAAAAGTTTAAGGATATCAACATACTTACTGTGTATTCACAGTACATATATGAAAACTTATTATATACTCATAAAAATAACAGTAAATTTATTAAAAATAGTGATATCCATAATCTAAACTTAAGAAATAAGAATAAATTGGCTGTACCTAGATTTAGGCTTAATAAAATAAGCAATTCTTTTGCGGGCAATTGTATTCGAATGTACAATACATTGCCGACAGCCATAACAGGTTTGTCAGTTAATAAATTTAAAAAACTAATGAAACTTAAATTGTGCCAGAAAGCTTATTATAGCATTAAAGACTTTCTAGAAGACAAGGCTGCCTGGCAGTGACACGAATTGCTCCTTTCTACATTAAAAAAAAACTGTATTAGATACTAAGATACTAGAAGAGTAGGGACCAGACTGAGTTTCTTGGGGTGTTCTTCTCAGTCTGTAGTATTTCCGAACCCCCGGTAGAGTCACAAAAATTTTGACAAACCTAAATAATTTTTTTTTAAATTTCAAAGGGAATAAATTTTATTTTATTTTATTTTATTTTATTTTATTTTATTTCTATTGCTGCGCGCGTAAAAGTCGTAGGGACAGCTAGTGTATCATAAAATCCGTGTATATTGGGGTTTATGGGTCTTTAGCAAGCTATGTCGCAAACATATAACCCATACTCAAAAGGCTAAATGTACATCTGCATACCAAGCAAATATCGGTGCCCGAAGCGCAAACAAAAATGTATTCATAGCAACTGGGGTTTAGCATACAACACACTGCTCTGCAACGAAATTACATTGCAGTTATTTGTATCTAAGGTCAGCCTGTATCATAGCTCGCACTCGATGCAGCTCGCCAGCAGGCTTTTAGATGAAAAGCGCCATTGAGCTCAAAAACTGTATTCCGTTATTCAACATAATCCTAGAATTTGACTGTGCCAGTTTGATAGCGACCAACGTCACCATTCAAATTCAAAGATGCAACAGAAATGGCGACATTTTAATCTGCTGTGCAGTCTATAAACAATGCGATATAGTTGCATGATTTCTCTTTGTGAGCGCATCTACGTCGTTTTTGACCGGTGGATATGTACTTAAAATCCACCGGTCAAAAGCTACAGTTATGTAGGTAAAGCTTTGAATGTGATTACTCCTTGTTATCGCCAGGCTTTTGTGAATAAACAACGAAACAAAAGTGAGAACGGATCACACAGATGCTTTGTGGGTATTTCTGTCCATTACTATTTGGATAGGAGTTTGTGTTATTTTTTCACGTCTACAAATCCACAGGGATGCTATGCCGGTATCCTACAGATGAAAACCAGACGCACAGTGCTTCTGCCTTATATTTGTGCGAGATTTTTATTTGCTTAAGATTATAACAAATTTAGTTTTCATTGCAGTCAATGTTGCATTTGCTTTCGTGTCCCCTGTGCCCCGCCTCCTGCACTAAGAAGGATCTTAACGAGGCCACTGACAATGCGGTTAAGATGGCAGAGTTTTATGCCCATACTTTATGAAAGTCAATTTTGTGAATCATTGACACGATAGAAGAAGAAGTTTTCATTTATTTTTGCGGACACCGGGCCCTGAATCGACGGTGGAATAGCTTTCGGATGATAAGTAATTTCATTTAGAAACATATACAGTAAACATAGATATAAAGACCTTATATAATCAAAGATAGTAAAATAAAATTATTTACATAGACAGCCGAAATAGCTAAAACAGTTAAGAACTTGCAAAGGTGATCCCCTTTTTTTTTAACATAAGGGAAAATCCATCATGAATGCAATGTCGGACTCTTACCGACTAAAAAACCTCACGTTACGCCCGACAGCCTATGGTTGGGAGCCCGGGTAAGCCCTCGGAAGGATGCCCAGACGATGAGCACCTTTTAGGCGATGTGCATCACAAAATAGCTAGTAATATCAACGATGTTGTAAATAGTGATCATCTTTGATATTATACGTTTGATACATATAATACACTTGAGGAGACACGGACACATTTTCATAATCATCTTTCACAATCATTTTTCAGTGGCATCAAGATATTTTCCAGGATATAAGTAGGCGACGAGAGTCCTCAGACCTACAAATATCAGGAATTTGAAAATGATGTTGACCCAGTGCCTCTCTACAACCTCAACGAAGGAGAAACAAACAATTTCACATATTAGATTAGTATTAAATGAAAGTAGGAAATTGCAACTCGGCAAACAACCTCTGTGTTTTATTTCAAAGGCAAGAGGTTTTCAGATTTTATTGCTTTCATTTCAAATTGTATTTCATTTAAAGAGTAATTTGAAGAACTTTGAGCAAGTAAAGGAATTTGTTAGCAGAACAATTTCTTTTTACTTTTACATATTTTTAAATATGATTTAGGGTAACCTGATAACAGAATGTACCTTTCGCTAAATGCCTTATTATATTTTCTTGCTCAAGAAAAGGATGATACGGACTGTTGGTTCCATTGTGACATCATCATAGCGTTTACGACACTCGATTATGTCAGATATTAGAGCAAGAAAAAAAGAAAGAAGAGAAAGGTAGGTGATGATGCATTTTGCAACAGGTATATTCTGAGGCTGATACGACAGTTATTTCAGTAGCAATGATTCTAAAAAAGTCTCTAGTTACGTCAAAAAAGCAAAGAAATACATCAAACTAAACTCCTGAAATGGCATTTACATTATTGCCTCTTTCGAAAGAAAAAATATCGCAGTATTTTTCTAAAAATATTTTTCTTTGGTCTTTGCCAAACCTCTTTACTACTTTGTACATAAATGACAATTACGAGCCTACCAGCGGCGGTTTCTGAGGTACTTATTGGAAAATAAAGACCCCATTTTCTCTGAGAACCACTGCGCTCAGACGAGTACAATATAATATGTATACTATCTAAAGCGCGTGACTCTGCTAGGGAGCTTTCTCAGTCCCCTTTTCCCAGGAACTTGCTTCCGGGATAAAAAAGTAACCTTTGTCCTAAGGCCTTTTTTTTACCGCGAGGAAAATCCTACATGGATGCCATGCCGGACTCCTACCGACTAAAAACCACACGTTTCCTACCTAACAGCCTACGGTTGGGAGCCCCGGGGAAGCCTATACTATCTTTGTACAGATCTTGTCAGGATAGCTTCGGTTGACCACTTAACTGATACAGGCGTGAAAGCGTAATATACAGACTGAGTTACTTTCGTATAATATATGTTAGTAGGGATTTGAACAGTATACACGGACATTACTTACGAACAAAACACAGTTCGATACGATCAAAAGTGCTATTAGTGAGTCGTTGTATGATTTCGATAACGTCAAAACGTTTTGGTTCATTGGTAAATATATTTTGGATGGAAAAACATTTGAATGCCAGGGCCATATAAAACTAACAATTAATCTTTCGATGCCGTTGTACTTGTAAAAAAAGTTTCTAATGTGAAACCCGTTGATAAATAAAGGTATGTGAAATCAAGTTTGAAATTTGGCTATTCACAGTAAAATTGAGCATAAGTAAAGATAATCAAGACTTTTTTTATTTTTTTAGCTGACGGTAAAGTATAAGAGATACCAAGAGAGGTCCAATATCAAGGGTGTACTAATACACTTCAACACAAACTGCTAAATCAGGGATATGGGCATCGATTAAAAGATTAGCTCGTGAACAATTTAACTTGACATTGAAAGAGAAATTAAAAAGGCTGCTTATTTTCTTTTAATGAGTATGTTTGAAAATTAAAACTTCTATGAAATGGAAAATAATGTTACAACTTTTTCGTTACAATTGCATCAGATTTTCGCTTGAAAAACTCCTTTAAACTTTACACAATTAAAGCAGAAGGCGGGCGGCCAGCTCTTAACAAACATGAGTAGGTACCAAGAAACATTTCTCATACGGCCTAATGAGCATACAGGCTGAAATGAAATATACAACAAAGAACTCACCATTTACATAAAGCCCTCGGATCTTTCTCTCTTTTCCGGTGCCAATTCGTGTTTGGAATTTGTTTGAAGTACGTGTACAAATAAATGTTGAAAATATCGATAAAGATGACGACGTGTCGATTTCACCGCCCTTGTACAGACATACAATGTCATTTAGCGTATGATTAGCATTATTATTGAATTGCTCCTGTACTTAGCAATTATATCATTTAGCGCTGTTGTGTGTATGTACTGTGTCTGCATATTTCTATCTGGTCTATTTGACTTATCACGATGATACTTGGTATTTTGAGTCGCGGTTGCTAATTTTAAGCCACTTCTGGTTTCGAAAGACAGACAAAAAGTAAGTCTAGCAAGTAGTTACTTTATTTGACATAAATAAATAAATAAATAAATATTCACGGACATTTCACACAAGTTTCATTAATGCGAACTATTCAGGAGTGTGAAGGGCTCTAAGCCGTTCTCCGACCGAGTTTATAAGGATTTAGTAAGGTTTCACTGAATGTGTCTGTGCGTCTGTCACAGTCAATTTCCTTTAAGTCTATTTTGAAGAAAGAGGGTAACAGGCTAATAAAGGCTTTAGTCACAAAATTACCAGATTCCACGATTCACGATGCAGGATTGGGAAGAATGGATCAGGCTCATACCATCAGGCTATAGCTACTTGAGATCCTATTGAGACTCCAACGCGCTCGAGCCGGTTCACACACAACTTTTTCAATGGACTCATGCAGAAACTGCAGTGACTTCTGGTCGTAGGGCAGATATATTTGTTATTCTCTCACAAATATATCTGCCCTACGATTTCATATTTTCTCTGATGCGTCAACAGAGCTCCAATGTACTTCCACGCGCGAAGCACTTCCGTACTAATCGGATCTGTGGAGCGCCATTCTGTCTGTTGTGTATGTCGTCAGGAGTGACCCAATTATTGAGGAGTCGGATTGTAAATATGGCTTTCAAGAATGCAGTAGACGACCAAAAAGTAATCCTTCACAGTAAAACTATAGTTTACCCATCACAATCACAGTTAAACCATCTAAAATAGATTTAGCAACAGTTCCTGGATAGTATGATCTGCTTTTGCAATTAAACACATGCAATCAAGTCCCTTTGAACCCTAGTTCAATTGCCTCTGTGTGTGCAATGTTTGCTAGCGTTTTCATTGTGATTGTTTCTGATTTCAGTTTGCATTCGCACAAAGTTACACAAACGCAAATGTAATTAGCTCAGGCACGTGTTGAAGAGCTGCTCACGTATCTAATCTAATTAGTTGGTCTGATAAAATTATGCAACTGCATGTGTAATGCAAGGGTTTATATTATCGTACTTCATGCAGTTTTACGGGTTTTAGTATGGTTGGCCAATTTTGGCTAACGCTGTAGTTTTTTTGTAGATTCCTCTAAAAATTTCCAGTTGTATTTCAAGATTACTAATAGGTATATATGGCGAAATACCAGTTTGATCACTTAGTTCACACGTACGTCAGTCAGAATGAGGCCGTTGCCTGTAATATCAGGGTTTTTTGTTTTTCGTTAATTACGTTCTTGTAGAGCTCTCCTGGTAAATTAGAAGTTACCAGGTTGGTTGCTAATTTGACAGAAATGGAATACTCATACTTAGACAACTAAACTTTCCAATACACTCAACACATTTTGCTATCTTTCAAAAAAAATGCACTATTGCCACAGCAGAAGCGAACTGCTGTTACTGCGAAACACTAACAGCTCATTTTCGTATTGTTATGTTACAGAGGTATGAACCAAGCCTATTGCGTATCGTGACTCTTTATTGTGTATATTTCAGGAACTTGAATGAACTGTAAACACTTGTATTATGAGGCTGTTTCTAACAGGTTACGAGTACATACCACATAAATTTGATAAAACCTCGTTGCATCAATTCGAATTATGAAATGCTAGGTAGGCTACAATTCGTCCCAATTTGATGTAGAGATTCCGTAGCTACATAGTAAGTCTCTAGAATAAGGGGAGAAAGGATACAGAGACTATCAGCATTGTCTGCTAAATAAAATAATATCTATCACACTATGATATCCATAGATTGAGGACGGTCCAGACAGCAAGAACAGTGAACGTCACAGTGACAACCTCCTAAATACTTCTTTACTGGTCTGATTTCCTAAATTGCTTCTTCTATTTCTATTATTCTGATTAATAAAAATTTACTAGCGAACGTCACACGGTTTCACCGGTATTAGTATAGATTCATCAAAACCCCTTTATTTTTCTTTAGGAATCCTACATGGAAGCTATGCCGGACTCCTACCGACTAAAACCACACGATGCCTTACCACTGTCTACGGCCGGGATTCTCGGGTAAGCTCTAGGAAGGATAACCCAGAGCTCCCAAATGAAGTATACGCCTGGTATGTAGGTACAGCAATATTTTCTTAGTTGATGTATGTAAGTATATGTATAAGACCTATAAGATTTTGTGAAGGTTTTAGAGCAAAATATTTTTTTTAATATACTCGCTAGTTTAGAGGCGTGAATAAATCGAATATGACGATGATACGTGTTTTAAAATAAACTAGGGTGTATTTATAGAAAATTGGAAATACCCGATACGCCTTATATTTGCTTCATGCGATACCCTAATGTGAATAAAACATGACTGTGCAATACTCTATGTTTGGCCAAATTAATACATCTGTCGGCGCTTTGAGCTATAAATAAATATTTTGAGAGTTATCGAAGCTACGATTTCTTTTTTGCTTTCGTCCTTGAGGGAATAATATGCGGAATTATAATATGTTCCCTCTCATACCCACATCGTCATTGAGGAATTTGAGCAGCATATTAGTGAGAATGTGTGTGCTTGCTTATGTGTTAAATGTCTGGAAAGAATTTTCCTTTCGACGCACATGACCAGATACGCAAATGACGTTAAATGAAAATATGAACGTGGTGGTAGTCAGTTGGTTAGAGCGTTCGTAGCGTTTGTAGTTCGTGATCACGAAATTGATAAGAGGCCATAAATGGAATCTGACCCCTAAAAAAATTGTATTAATTATAATTTTTGAATCGGAATCACAATATTAATAATTCAAAATAGACGTAACTGCAAATGAATCTCTGGAATAGAGATGTGCTCTGTTTAATAAGATTATTGCTACAAGAAAGCCCCAAGAGAAATTTCTACATATCATATCAAACAACTTTCGTTATGCTCGTATAGTGGAAAACTGAGTGACTTCATAAAAGTATATTCAAACAATATTCATGGCGTGATGGCGGAAGTGGCTTTTTATACAGGTAGATTCTTAAATATCTATACGTTATAATAAACTGATGAACCGAGGATATTTAAAAATGTAAGTAAGTAGGTACAAGGATGTTTAGAGGAGACTTGATAAAGAGACGAAATGGAAAGTCTGTTAAATTTTATTACGCGATACTTTTCGGGAGCAGGCTAGAAAAGAAACCAGACTTATCACTATCATTGTCATAGGTATACTACAAGGATCCGTTTATATAAAAACACTAGCTGACCTGCGCAACTTCGTTTGCGTGATAAATGAAGAACCGCTCGACCGATTTTGTGCAAACTTCACTTAAACCATCTACTAAATAGTCCAAACAAAGCCTAAACATTTGGTTTGGATAGGTGAGTCTCGAGTTATAAAATTGGCATTGATTTTTATATATATAGATATAGATTACCCTCCTGTCTTCGGCAGTTCGGGTAAAAAGGGTGCAGACGAATCAGTTTTTTTGACATTTACCAGCCAATTTGAAATACAAGAAAGTCCAGATCAAAGCAATCAGTTTCAAAATCTGTTATGTAATTCAGAGTTCTGATTTGAAATTATGATATTACTAGCTGTTGCCCGCGGCGTCGCCCGCGTGAAATTTAGAACCCCGGGCCGCATCCCATCGAAACATGCATACAGTGATAAAAAGTAGAATTTGTGTTATTCCAGACTATGATCTATCCCAGTACCATATTTCAGCCAAGTTTGTTCAACCGCATAGGTGACAACGTCCAATCACGGCAATACGAAATTAATTTTGTTGCGCGTTATTTTGATTTTGCCATATCTAAGTACCTATCTCCTAATATATATTTTTTTAATTTGCATGGTGAAAAGAAAAAAAATCATGTAATGCTCCAGCCAACTAACGTATTTTTAGGTAATGTGTAACGTAAGGTGTTTATCCTCACACCTTGCAAGCGGGTAAGACCCGATAAGGGCTTTCTTCCGGACACACTTAGATTGTGGAACTAATATTTAGTGATATAATGTTTCCCGTCGCATTACTCCGTCGCTTATTAGAGCTGACCCGCACAACTTCGGTTGCGTCACATAAGAGTGAGAAGCGCCCGTCCTTTTTTGGTACAGATCCGACTCGCACTTGACCGGTTTTTATCGTCCATTTGACTGGCTACCACTGCAGACCACGGTTATTGCCGTCGTCGCCTCGCTCATATTTTAAAACTTTTGAAGAGGGTTATTGTAAGCGAACCGTAAAAGATAGGCATATGCTGTTCAGGACTTTTTTTTATAATTTTTTACGAGGAACAATTTTATTATACACTATTTTTACGTAACTTTAACAATTTACGCAGTGTACGCAATGGAAGCTCCTGAAAAGAAAGAGATATCCCCGTTCTCAAAACATTGTTCATGGCTGCTCCGCCACTATTTGTCTTAGCGTGATGGTATATTGTCATTAACCATCCTCAATAAATTAACTATTAAATTGTAAAATTAGTTTTGAAATGCAACCAGTAGTTTCTGAGATCCTAGCACAAACAAACTCTTCAGTTTTAAAAGATAGTGAGCGGACATTAAGAGATAGACAAATTAGGTTATTGTGAGCGAACCTTAAAAGATAGACATATGCTGTCGCGGACTTTTTTTTAGAACTTTTTAAGAGAAACAATTTTATAGTACCTACACAATTTTTACGTAACTTTAACCATTTATGCAGCGTACGCTTCGGAAGCTCTCAGACAGTAAAAAATATTCCCCGATTTCGAAACATTCTTGATTGCTGCTCCGCTCCTATTCGCCTTAGCGTGATGTTATATAGCCTATAGCCATCCTCATTAGATGGACTATCAAACTGTAAAAGAATTTCCGAATTCTAACCAGTAGTTCCTGAGATCCTAGCGTTCAAACAAACAAACAAATTTTTCAGCTTTATAATATTAGTATGGATATGGATACGTGTTCATGTCCTCTGCAAGTAGCAAAAGGAGACTGGTGGTCTGTCAACGCAAATCCATCTGCTCGGAGAAGACGCTCCCCTCTGCGGTTATATACCTACTACTTAAGTACCAGGCAGCAGCGAATAGCAGTACTATACTGGCACACGTGCTAGCAGAAATATTCTGGACAAAGATTAATTTGAACTGCAGATTACATTCGGTTAGGGCTTTCGCTCCGGAAAAAAAAGACGTGTGGCGTATTGCAACACTCGCTAGCACTATCCCATAGGATTGTAACATCTAGCCTTAAGTTACCGCCAAAACGCATGGTTGACAGATATTGTCTATGACAATTACAACACAATTTTTCCCGCTCGCTGTGAAGTGGAGACTCATAAAACTAATTTAAGTTATTCTACTTTTGTAACTGATCCTGCAAATGTACGCCACTGTAAATGTGAAATACATTGTACAAACTGTGAACAAGTACAGCTGTAAACTAAGATCACGTCGGGGTCACCAATGTGTACGAAGGGCTTCCAGGCAAGGTGATCGCGCCTGGCGGCGATCACCTTGCCTGGTCGAAGGATCCTCCCTTTGTGTATTGGAGGAACGTTCCCAACCGTTCCTTCTTTCTGGACCGAAAACCGTAACCGAATGTACTTTCTCAAGAAGCCTTTGTAAACCGAGTACCTAGTTCATTACACCGTTGCGATGCGATCCATTTTAAGTTTCACAAAGCATTCGAAGTCACCATCATAGAGAAACTTAAAAGCTTTTTAAGCTGATGCAGAGTGCACCTTTAATGACGACATGTAACAAGAATCTTATGTCAGTAACTTTGATTACGACGCCATTCACTATGAAAGTAAGTTGTTCATAATGGGAAGTATGCTCTTTCAGAATATTAAGTAAATTATTAAGCATCTAAGAAAAAAGACGAAAACATGAACGTTACTACTTAGTAGGTAGTACCTATATACCGCCGCTCCATATACAAATTAAAAGTAAGGGATAATTCCACACAATAATAATTACGATGATGTTCAAACACTAGAATTGTAAAGTATCTAAATATTAGTTCTAAGTGGCACAAAATTCCTCAAGATAAAAAAGTGCCTAAATTTTTTCAAATTTGTTGAAGTGTTTCCAAATAAACTAGTCAGTGATCCTTTTCAACCTCTTTGCGTGTTGAAAGCTTGAATGAGCGAAAATATCTCATTCAGTCATTCAAAGGAATGTTTAGTATCCCGGAAACTCTCGGCTTTAATACGAGTATCATGACGCTAATAATATCATGTTATCCCCTCTTTATAAATACTCTACAAACCTCTATAGCGAATGTTATTTGCTCAACAAATGTTGTTTAGGTTTATGGTGTATACCGTGATATTTGATTTAATCTCAAGCCGCTTTAACCTTTTATGTTAGCTTAGGATTTATTTTGTTTGGATTTTTGTATGTATACAGTTATAGTTTCATTAAAATCGAAGCTTTTAAGCCAACAGGGACCAGCAGCTACAAATGAACCTTAATTCTTCCGAGGGCGTACCAGGAACTCCGGTCGTAGGGAAAAGGGCAGAGCATCCATGAGGATTTCCTCACGTAAAAATAATCGAACTTAACCGTGTACGAGCGCTCTATTCGCAGTGTGTATACTGTATTTCAATAGCTTTGCACAAACATGTAAATAAACACATTTGATCCTATATATTCATAGTTACTTGCAATTGAATATTTATTGCCAGATCGGGCAGGATTGGACTATAGATGTGTCGATGACTGTCGGAATTGTTCTTGACCGTGGTCGTAAGGTCGGAGGATCCCGTCTACCATCGCTCACATGGCAACGGGACCAGCGTTCCGAGGAGCTACGGAGGTCGTCTATTCGCTCCCCCCGGGGCGAGTCATGATACCCCAAGGCGCCCCATTGCCCGGTCACAGTGGTCGTCGACCCAGTTTATGGGAGGCGGAACACCGCGGTGCGTGGTTTAGTGGTTAGGACGGACTGGAAGTGGAGCCCCACTCACTGTCCGGTATGTAGACGCCTCCCTCACGTGAGAAAAAATACAACTGAGTTTGCCTTCAACACATTTAAAATTGGTTACGTCAGGTTGATTGCTTCGCGTCGGTTTACAACCACATTATATTGATTGTAAATTGGCTGCGGTAATATATGCTCAAGTATGGTCGCATTTATTTCTAAACAGATAAAACCGAACTTCCAAAGAGAGAACGATAAAAAGAAAACCATCGACCTTGTTAGTCACACATCCAGTAGTAGATATGCCTACTACCTACTCGCGAATGCGATTCATTAGCTCATTTTGCTCGTACAGATGCATGTTAGGACTTTTGCCCGCTCTTATGGAGCGGGCAAAAGTCCTAACATGCATCTGTCTCCACATTATACGCGTAAGCATTAAAGTAGTTTAAAGGACGTCTTACGTGCATAATACAGGTGAATAAAAAAATCCGGACAAGTGCGAGTCGGACTCGACCACCGAGGATTCCATACATCCGTTCGGCCCTTCGTCGGTTTGTCAAGACCCTTTATCTCGTGAATGCATGAAGGTGTGGAGTTGAAATTAATGCCATGTGTTAAAGCCCGTTGAAGCTGTAATAAAATCAAACCTCTAAGTTAGCGCAGAAAAGTTACGGCTGTTTATGTCTTAAAAAACGTGTATTACGACACCAGCAAAGGAATCAAAACTAATAGGGTGCTTCAGGTTAATCTAGAACCATGAAATTTTGCAAGTAACTTCCTCTCGTACCACAATCATACAAAAATCTTAAAACTGTACCATTGTGACGAAATCATTAAAAAAACGGTCTTTGATATTAATATAGTATAGGCAAACACGTTATTGATGCCATAGGAGGCCGTAACCTTTTTCTGCGTTTACTTTCTAAGTTTGATTTCTTTTTCAGCTTCAAGGGACCACATACTTTAACATAATTTTATGGTAATAATATCATCTCGATACATTCACGCGTTCCCGATATAAAAGGCAGGCATGTCTTGAGAGACATTCAGGTGTACGTACTTCGAACACCGTTTTTTCATGATTTTGTCACTGTACAGTACACTATGAATTTTGATTCCCTTGGGAGTGTCGAGATACACGTTTTTGACCACATTAACGGCCGTAACTTTTTTCTGCGTTAACTTGGTACCTAATTAGAATTTTTACAGCTACTAGGGACTATAGACTTTAAAATATGGTATTAATATCCACTCGATACCTTCACGCTTTCACGAGATAATAATTCTTGACAGACAGACGGATGGACAAAAAGTGATCCCATATGGGTTCCGTTATTTTCTTTGAGCTACGTAACCCTAAAAAAGAGGCTTTTGGTGAAGTCCGTGCTGAAAGGAATGATTTTAAAATACTGAATCTACAAAAATGCTGTCTCTAACAGTTACAAGCACTAAACATAACCCACAAGCACAACCAGGAATCCTTGGACATCCTTTCGAAGGTCTACGAGGGAGGGACTCCCGGCTGTAGGCAGTTCTAGGGTACCGTGTGGGTTTAAGAGTCCATATGACGCCAAATAGACTATTACTTTGATCTAGATCTCAGGACTCGTGAGGTCTACTGAATTAAAATTTGAACACAGACAACTTCAGTTCATGAACTAAAAACGCTCTAGGCTCGAAACACGATTACTGATGAAATCCTCGATAGATTTATGTGTTGAAAATACCTCGATTTCGTGAAATTTTAAGCTAGATCTCGTATGTTATAAGTTGTT
Organism: Miltochrista miniata; assembly: GCA_933228765.1. Classification (NCBI taxonomy): domain Eukaryota; kingdom Metazoa; phylum Arthropoda; class Insecta; order Lepidoptera; family Erebidae; genus Miltochrista; species Miltochrista miniata. The sequence continues at coordinate 31,913,083 of OW121747.1, read as the reverse complement.
TTTATAATATAAAATATTTATAAGAAAGAGCATTTTTTCATATTGGTTATAGTTTTTTTATAATTAATTTATTTCGTTGAAATCGCACAAAAACCGATCGCATCGCTCTCTTTCTTGCAGGCTAAAATGTATATCTGCTATCGGCTTTTAGCAATTTGGCGTCTGGTAGGCTCTTAAGTCGGCAGACAAAGCATCCATGAAGGATTACCACACGTAATAATACTATAGACACTAATATCTACGCGGACGATTCCGTCATCTTAGGCCTTTGCTAGTTAAATAGGATTTGGAAGCCCCTGTATGCAAACCATGGATTTAGCTTTCATAGTTGCTCATAGGATTGCTTTCACCATTGTTAGGAGCGCCTGTTTGACCTGTTTGACCAACAACTTAAGGTGGTCGATTTTGTTCCTTCGTCTCCGTCACCGTAAGACTCATTCATTACAACGACTACCACTACCATTGAATAAATATTGAACATGTCAGCTTCAATATTTATTATTAGGTGATACAAAAGAAATTTATTATGTCTATAATAAATGTCAGACACACAGGATCCTAATGGCTCTTATCATTGTGACACCTTCGCAATATCTAAGTATCTCACAAATAGGTTGGTCCTTTGTTATTGTTTACGGTGAAAATGATATTAAACCTTTTATTTTTCCTAGAGGATACACATTAATAGCACACAAAAGATCCAATCTTATATGAAATACTTTTATACTTTTAAAAAGTTGTTGCCCTCAACGTCGAATGCGTACAAGGGAAAGTGTAGACCCGACCCATTCCCAATAGACAGTAAATTAGATTACATATTTACTGTATCTTGATAAAATGTACCTAGATATTATTAAGCTGTCTCGTTTACATATTGGAACAAGAAAGTGACCACCCTAAGAAGTATAAACTCTCATTAAATTGATATTCCGCGTTTAACTTTGACATAATACATAAGAACACGCCTGTTTGCCAGCAGTGTAGATAGACACTGGCGTTTCGCTTGCTATGACTTTCGATTCTCATACTTATAAATAAATGTGTTTTCATTCACACTCGTCGGTTAAGGCTTCTTCTTGGCAGTCTTAACATCGCACACTAAGAAGTAAATTATTTATACAAATACAATTTCCAGTCTCCTTACCAATATAAGTCATTTGATTATTTGTTTGCCAACAAGTGCAATACAACGGCGCAAAGTGACATCAGAGGGCCTAAAAAGGCAACATTGTATGTATCATATGATGAAACGTAAAATGTTTGGTATGCTTTGTATGTTCTTTATTTCAAATATATGAATTGTATGTTTCATAGTGTGAAACATACAATGTTGCCTTTTTAGACCCGCAGTGCTCGCGCAACGCAAAGGTGTCGAGGGTGGCAAGTAGCTGTCATCATAACGCGCCGCATAGTGCGGAAATAAGATCTCAACAATGTTCGTAGTGCATCAGTATGATAGAATTTTTGAATCAACTTGGTTCATACTGAAATAATGTGTACATCGTTTTCAGGAATTTATTGCAAAACACTAAGGATATTTTAATATCTTTTCAGTAATCTACTTAATTGAACATTGCAGGGGTATTGAACATTTTTATTGTAGATTTCTAGGGGCACACAAACTATAATATTATCAGTCTTAACATAGCAACTTTCACGAATATCCCTTAAGTATCAACTTTTAGGGTTGTAGGTATTTCTACAACAAATAATAAAATTAGAAATAAAAGAAGGATTAAGGGGGCTTCCATACAACAAACGTGATATTTTTCCATTTTTTTGGGACGGAACCCTCTATGTGCAGGTCCGACTCACACTCGGCCGGTTTTATTTAATTTACTGTGACGGGAAGAGAGACAAAAATCGTTAGTATTGTTATGACGAAGGCACTTGAATGAGGAAAACATCAATTAAAGCGCGCAACCAGTACCAACTCAACAGCCTTTCAAATTTAAAATAATGGTTTAGAAAAAAGCAACGCAATAAATAAATAGAGCTTTATCATTCGTAAAGCCACAAGAAATATGAACATCAAAGGAACGCGGTCAGTACGTTATCGTCGATGGCGGTCTCTAAAAGCCATTACGTTCTAAGCTTTGTCGAAAGCCCTAGAAAAGTCGCCAAGTTTTCTTGGACATTTATTTTCCACGTATGCTTTGCTAATATACTTACATAGATATGTACACATAGTCACGAATTGTATCTCCGCATGAATAAGCCGTGGTGTTATTTTTTTATACCACTTACGTGGCAGACCAGCTTACGGGTCCACCTTATGGAATGTGGTCTCCGTGGCCTATGGATAGCAACACCAGAGGCGCTACACTCGCGCTGCCAACCCTGCAAGAACCTTCTAAGACCCCTTTTGAAGAACCACATACTGTATAATATACGCCCAGATTTCTTCATAAGCTTTTGCCTCACGGAATAGGTGGTAAGCTCATTTCCATGTTGGAATGGACAGGGCAGGACGCAAGCAGCCCATAAGGTCCTCGGACTTAGCTTAACGACTGCCTTATTATTACAGATAACCAAGCGGAAAGATTTGGCAATTAGGTAAATAAAAATAATTCATTTAAAATCAAAATACATGTTTTCTACTCAATTAAGTGACGAATAAAAGTTGATATTGGAAAATGCGTTTCAATTAAAGTGTGTGTCAACGAAACGCGAGCGACAAGGCCTGTCATTTGATTAATTAAAATAATTGGCGAAAACTGCACGAGCGTTTATCGCGATCGACATCTGGTACGAACCGACACTTTGATGTATGGAAGCGGTAGCAGGGCAATTAATTAGCAATTTCGAAAACCTCTCTCATTAATTGACCAAGTAAATGCGAAAGTCTGTGAGTGTGGATGTTTGGTATTCTTTCACGCTCTAACGACTGAACGGATCTGGCTGAATTTTAGTACAGAGATAGCTCATAGGCTACTTTTCATCAATGGAATATGTTCACACGGGAAGCAGGAACGGGTATCGAATTTCACGAGGGCGAACCTGCGGGCATTAGCAAGTTCTATATAAACTCACAAAATTGCTCGAGAATAAAGGTCATTCGATACTGAAATAATAGGATTTAGACAGTACTCGATATTCTCTTAGTGAAAATTTGTGCGAAACATTTATTTTGTACATTTCAGGGACGTATTCGATTACTATTGATATAATCGTTTACTATTTAGATGAACGAAAGCTTTAAGCTAATGCGGCTAATGAATTTCAATTGCGTATAGATAGTTCAACTCATCAGTGCGCGCGGCGCTATGTGTGCGTGTGCTAGTAATTATACAGTTTTAATTTGTGTGGCAGTGATGCGGCCGTCTTCACAGAGTACATTTGTATATTATGAGATAGAGACGTAACTGACTTATTGACGACACAAGCGGTGCCAAGCAGTCTTTGCAGGAAACTCTGCGTGGCCGCGAATTAAAAATCATAATAGACAAAAAGCCTACAGCGTCATCTACCACGTTTTGAGGCAACTCTTACGTTATAATGAAACGAAATTAAATATCATGACAAGTCTCAATGTAAATGCAACGTTGACATCCTGTGTAAGTTGGTTACATTATAATTCATTACACAGTGTTCTTAGTGATAATCCCATGGGTACAGTCGTTAAAGAAAATGTCTAGTCCTTCACGGAGAAAATGTTTAAGAAGTTAGCTAAATATTTTTGATGTGTCAATTCGATGTAATTAATATTTTTTTATCACTACATATTATAAAACAAAGTCCCCGCCGCGTCTGTCTGTTCACCATAAACTTAAAAACTACTGTATGGATTTTTATGCTGAGATCAGCAATGATTCTTGAGAACGCTTTGCGTATAATATAATTTGCTGAGTTTTTATATACATTGACTAAAATATAACGATATTAGTTGGAGATGTCAGAAAAAAATAAGGTGTCTGGCAGCTTTTAACGAAAACGCTGCCTCAACCCTTCTAGACATAACAAAATAATGTATGGTAGAATTATCTAACTTATAAAGACCTACAGAATAGTCAAAAAATGATAGAGCTCCAAATTCTAATGTAAAAAAAAAATAGAAATGCAGAGTTTGTTGATAGAAAAAAAACATTGCTTATACAGCAAATATGACAAAAATTGAACTGTATGACTTAATATAAAACGTAAAAAGATCATAATCTATACATCTAAAAAAACTGTTGAGGGTCGAGAGTCTGTACATGGAAGATAATTAGAAAATTTTAATTGAAGGGCGTTCTCTAATCGATACTGAAGCCGAAAATGTAATTAAAAATTTTCATGTCTGTCTGTCTGTCTGTCTGTATCCCGAATAAGTATCACGCTGAAACTACAAAATTGATTTAAATGAAACTTGGTACAATCTGAGCTTAGGATCCGAAGAAGGTTCTGGGATACTTTTGATCCCGATATTTTGCGCGGTTCGTTTGGGAGAGGGCAGGGCAGTTTTACACGCTGCTTGATGAGTCTGATGAAGAAATACCTCTGCTTTCGTACACCTTATGTGACGTAAACGACTTACTGACCCTTGCAACTTGCAAGGGTCAGTAGTTTGTTATAAGATTCATGACACACTTCAGCCATAAGGCTTAAAAGTTCTTCGGCTACCACCTTATCTTCCAATCGAATATGTATGGGGAATTTAATAAGAAATATAATGCTTCGCATAACATCGAACAAAATGTGATGGGAATAATGAAATTACTCGTAATAAACGAACGTTTAGGTCAAATTGATGAAGAGATGTGGCGTAATACAAAGAAGAAGAATACTATGGACACTTTAATATGGATTCTGAATTTATAATTAACCTTGTAGAGAGCAGCGAATCCTAAAATTCCTCAATTTTATTATTTTAGCAGCAAAACATCTTAATATGTTTAACATACATTTCACCCCTTAAGTTTTTTATTTTAGTTAAACAAGTGTTTTTGTATTTTGTACTTCACTGTACCTCTTGTCACGCAAACGAAGTCACTGTGTTTATACGAGGTTTACCCACACATAGGGCGGCGCGCACAGATGAGTTGAACTTACTATACAAACTTTAGAACTGGCAATGTCTACCGCCACCATAGAGCAATGCGGCCAGTACAAGGGGAGTAGGTATAGAATGTTTGCTCTATCTATTCATATCGTTCTGTCAGTCTGTGATATGTTACAGGGGAAATCGTATTCATATAAATCACTACAAAAGCAATGGGCTGTTATTATGGAACTTAATACACTAATAATTATTTTCAGATTTCTATTTTGGTGTATGTATTGACAGAGGAGCAAGTCTCCGTTTGGCGCATGGCGCCTTCCCTGCCGACCAAAATCATAGGTCGGGTTGCTCTATAACCGTAACCTCTTGCGTTTGATTGATTCTTCGGTGAAATTACAGTAATAATAATATAATAATATCTTTATTTGCAAGAACATTGTAGAAAAGGATGTTACAGTAGTACTTATGTAAGGATTCAGTGCATTATGTTCTGCCTAGATTGGGCATGCAAACATTTACATAATTCATTATTCAATTTATACATTAAATTATACACTAGATAAAACATTAATTTGGTCATTCAATTTATGTACATCAGTATAATTTAAACATTCTTTAACACTATAAAAACTGTTTTTTAGAAGCCATTCTTTTAGTGCCTTGACAAACTGCGTGTACCTACCTTAACTTCTTAATTGTTTTAGGTATGCCATTATACACAGTTCGGAATATGCTCGATTTGATGTCATTAAAGAGTTTATTGTAAAAAGTTTTTAATATGCTTTTTATCTAAAACCACCTGCAAAAACTGATGTTCGATTTTACCAAGAATTGTCATCAAGTCCTAGCTCACGTAAGCGTTACAAAAATTCAGTATTTAATGGCAAACGAAGAAACCATCTAGCAACGACTTTGTGTTGAGGTTTTTGGTGCTTAAAAACCTAACTGACTAATTAAATAGTTTTTTAAGTATGGAAATCCGTTATCGACTCGTTTATCGACAATTTTTCAGAATGGCAAAACTGCCACTTCTCATAAGAGCACAGTAGCATAATAACAGTTTTTAATAAAACGGTAAATCTAAAGCGTGCTCTGATAATAATACTCGTAATGTAACATATTTGTAATGTTGGGGCTTCATTAGCGGGCTACGGTGAATATTCGTGTTAACACGCTAGTGTAGCCGGCGACATCGTTGCAGTAATCGGGCGTAGACGATGTATTATCGGGGCACTGTGTCGGTAAACTGCCCCGTCTCAAAAGGATTTGTCGCGACAATTTTCGCTTGGGCTTGGGTGGCCACAGCTGCGTCACTTCAGTTCAGTGTCGTCCAGACTTTGATGCGGGACGAACGTGTTTGTTTTTTTTTAATGGAGTGGAGTACCAAATCTGTGCGCGATAATGTAGACAGGAACATCGTGTATGCCCGCAGACGATGTGTTTTAGCGCGACAATGCGACACGATACATCGTCCGCTAATGTAGCCCCTCACTAAGGAAGACGCAGTGTGAAGTGGACAGATACTGACTTGATAGGTCGCGGGAGCCTGCTAGGTGCGGACGGCACAAGACCGAACATTGTGGCGATTCTTGGGGAAGACAAGACCGTACGTTAAGTCACCTTGGGGGAGGTCTATACCTAGCAGTGGGCGCCGAATCGAGTGAGATGATGATGATGATATTATAAACCATCAACCATTGCAATTCAATGCTAAAATAGGTCTCAAGTTCCAACCAATGTGGGTCATGCTCATAAATATAGCACAGAAGCTTCGGTATTTACATTTATATTTCTGGTTTTACCCCGCGATCTTGAAGAGTTAGAAGTTAGTATTTGCAAGGTTAATACGTTTCATTTAACTTCTGTCCATATGCGACTGTGTGTTTATGTTTATTTTTACAGTACTTTCAAAGTCTATGAATATCCCAAAAATTCCTTACAATGCATGGAGCACAGCACTCTTAGACTTGATACTTGGAGAAAAGGGTTTGATACTTGTCGTACTTTCCTGACATTCATCGTGTCTATTTTTACTTTGGCTTTGACAGCAATTCGACCATAGTTGTTCCGAATACTTGAGAGGACAGAAATCACTTTAAAGTGGATTCGTGGATCCCAATTTAGGTTTTCCCACTAGTAAAATGAAAAGCAAGTCTTCCGCGTCTTATCAGAAATGCTGACCGCTTAAAGAAGACTAGCTGTTCCCCGCGGTTTCGACTCATTTGCGCAGTCGGTTAAAAATAACCTATGTCCTTCCCAGGGCCTCGAACTATCCCTATACCAAATTTCATCTCAATCGCTCCAGCCGTTTAGGCGTGAAAGCGTAACAGACAGACAGAGTTACTTTCGCATTTATAATATTAGCAGGGATTACAACCCCAGGATTTTAGATTTGACCCTGAGAAAATCTAAGTCCCCTTTTGAAGTAGGTATGCCGTATAGTACCGATAAGCTTATCCAGCTAAACTTCAAAGTTCAATGCTATAAGTACTGAAGCCTCTGTAGAGCGCAAAGCTTACTATCGTGGTTTTCATCGTCATGATTGGTCAATTGGCATAAGGCAGATAAAGGATATATTCACTGCACTATGTATCTACAACTCCAGAACTTCTAACCAAATAATACAATTACATACCCTACTAGCTGATTCTACTATGCTACTAGGTCCTTGCTGATTACAAAAATTCATGGCGAAATGACTACTGACTACGACGTTTTCATTCCCCTGTCATCCCATGATGACACGGTGTTGTTAACCATTTAACAACACTTATAGTACTGTAATTTTTAAAAAGCAATTGCTAACTGATAATCAATTTTAAATATGAAATAAGAATTGGTTTTGAGCAGGATTTCAACCTACGCCTTCTCGCAAACCGTGCGGACGCCTTAACCACTGGGCCACCGAAACCTACTCGGAACAAAAAGGGAAAAAAAATAAAAAAAATTACTGATAATAGTGATGCACCACTCATCGGTAGAATACATTGTACAAACACATTACAAACGTATTATAAAACATATCGAGAAAACATCGATTCGTTGAACAACAATTCGTATTTATAAAAGTAGGCAAGGATATTTCATCAAGAATTCATTGGTCTTAAATAGTTATTGGAAAATAAAAAAACCGGCCAAGTGCGAGTTGGACTCGCCCATGAAGGGTTTCGTAGCAGCAAGAAACATAATATAAAAGTTCTTATAGTTCGTTGTAACTTTGATTGATGTTTTAACACGTTCGCAGTGATAGTGATTTTTCTAACCGAAAATTGCAGTTTATAATGTATTAAAATAAAACTACCAGCTCTATCTCGTTCAAACAAATTTTCGTTGGTAGTTTTTATGGCAATGTACATTATATATTTTTTTAGATTTATCATTCTCTTAGTTTAGAAGTTAGAGGGGGGGGGGGGGGACACACACATTTTTCCACTTTGGAAGTGTATCTTGCGCAGACTATTCATTTTAGAAAAAAATGGTGTTAGGAACCTCAATAGCACTTTTGAAGACCTATCTATAGATAGCATAGGCCTTATAGTTTCAGAGAAAAATGGCTGTGACACACGGACGGACAGACAGACAGACAATCTGGTTCGTACACCAGATATAAGATTTGCTAAACTAAAATACAAATTGCTTATCAAAAATACTAACTTGCACTCTAAATTTTACAATCTTATTACCTATTCCAGGTTAGGTTAGGTTAGTTTTTAGGGTTTCGTAGCCAAATGGCAAAACCGGAACCCTTATAGATTCGTCATGTCTGTCTTCTTATATAAAACTAGAAAAAAAGTAGTAAATTTTGGGGGTCCCCATACTCAGAACTGAAACTCAAATTTTTTTTTTTTCATCAAACCCATACTATCCACAGATAGGTCTTCAAAAATGTTATTGAGGTTCCTAACATCATTTTTTTCTAAAATGAATAGTTTGCGCAAGAGACACTTACAAAGTGGAAAAATGTGTCCCCCCCCCCCCCTCTAACTTCTAAACTAAGAGAATGATAAATCTAAAAAAATCATATGATGTACATTGCCATAAAAACTACCAACTAAAATTAGTTTCAACGAGATAGAGCTGGTAGTTTTTTTTTTATTACGTCATAAACCGCAATTTTCGGTTAGAAAAATCACTACCACTGCGAACGTGTTAAAACATCAATTAAAGTTCCAACGAACTTTTATATTATGTTACTTGCTGCTACGAAACCCTTCATGGGCGAGTCCAACTCGCACTTGGCCGGTTTTTTAATTTTTTGATTAATAAAATTTAATTTTGTAAAGGTGACTGATTAAATTGGGTTTTTAATTAGAATAAAAGATGTTCCTAAAAGTAAATTAGATGATGGTTTTCCTTAAAAAAGTTTTAATATGTTTGTTAAGCAAAGGAATTTTTAGATATACCTACTATTTTAATAATAGTGATTTGTTCAGTAAAATAGTTCTGCAAATACCATTAAACAGTATATTGAATTTGACTTATTTAGTGTGCATAATTAGTGTGCAAGTCAGTATTTTGGTTTCACTTTGTAATATTTTTATTACAAATTTTTATTTTATTGGGTTTTTAATTAGAATAAAAGATGTTCCTAAAAGTAAATTAGATGATGGTTTTCCTTAAAAAAGTTTTAATATGTTTGTTAAGCAAAGGAATTTTTAGATATACCTACTATTTTAATAATAGTGATTTGTTCAGTAAAATAGTTCTGCAAATACCATTAAACAGTATATTGAATTTGACTTATTTAGTGTGCATAATTAGTGTGCAAGTCAGTATTTTGGTTTCACTTTGTAATATTTTGTTCGAAAAAAGGGAATAAACAGATATCGATTTAAATACATGCCTTTAAAAAGTAGTTGGATTATCGTTTGATTTATTTACGGAGCCAAAATAATTGTGATTTTAATATTCGAGTTTATTAAAAGTGGTTTTTATGTTTAATATTGTAATCTGATGTTGATTTTCCCCTCTACCAAAGTTTATTTTATTAAGCAACTGAATGAGCGAGCAAACGATGGCAATTTTTGTTTTAAGTTTTATTTTTCCAAAGTTTTATTTAATGAATAAGTAAAAGCGAGATGGCGTTGCCAATAATGTGTACTTAATAAGTTTTCTAAAATATTACAAGTAAAGCGATTTACAAAAATAATTACCTTTTTGTGTATTTTCCTAACGACCCTCGCGTAACCCTCAAATTGTCCCGGAAATGAAATGCCTGTTTCTGGCAACCCTTTCCAAACCTGTATAACCTGTATAAACCTGTATAACCTGTATAATGCCTATCCTACTAATATTATAAATGTGAAAGTTTGTGAAGATGTTTGGAGGTTTAGATGTTTGGATGTTTGTTACTCATCACGCTCTAACTACTGCATGGATCTGGCTGAAATTTGGTACAGGGATAGATTATAGGGCGGAATAACACATAGGCTACTTTTTATCTCGGGAAAATGTTTCCACGGGAAGCGGGAACGGGAACCAACTTTCACGCGGGCGAAGCCGCGCGCATCAGCCAGTGTGAAATAAATATATATAAAAAAAAAAGTTTAAATCCGATAAAAAAGGTCATCTTGTTTTGAATCCGGGACTATGAAGTGTAATTCCTGGACACTGGATAAGACACGTGATTCCGGGACAATCCCGGATTCCCGGCCATCTGGCAACCCTAGCTATCTATGATAGGTCTTCAAAAATGCTATTGAGGTTTCTAACATCATTTTTTTCTAAGGTGAATAGTTTGCGCAAGAGACACTTCCAAACTGGAAAAATGTGTGTCTCTAACTTCTAAACTAAGAGGATGATAATCTAAAAAAAATATATATGATGAACATTGCCACAAAAACTACCAACGAAAATTGGTTTGAACGAGATAGAGCTGGTAGTTTTTTTAAAATTTAATTTATACGTCGTAAACCGCAATTTTCGGTTAGAAAAATCACTACCACTGCGAACGTGTTAAAACATCAATTAAAGTTACAACGAACTATAAGAACTTTTATATTATGTTACTTGCTGCTACGAAACCCTTCATAGGCGAGTTCAACTCGCACTTGGCCGGTTTTTATAACCTGCTAAAATCTGCTAGAATGTCGAAATTTTGGAATAACGAAGAAATCGTTACCTACTTGCTTTGTAAATCGATTGTCTCGTTCGCAATGACACTGTTCTGTTAATGTCATGTCCTCGAGAGCTATGCTAGAGTAAAGGTCATAAGAACTTTATTATTTTGTTCCAATTATACGCAAAAAGACAAAAACTCACAAACAATGTTGCCCAATTTAAAAATGAGTTTTCATCATTATTTTGTTCATTATGTTTTGTCCTGAAAATGGTGCGCTACAGTAAAAAGAACTCGTTATTATTACAAAGAGTTTTTATTCCATTTCAGGTAAAAGAGTCCAATTTAAGAGTTTCTGCATGCGAAAGAAATTACATTAAACTTAAAAGGTGCACATTTTATAAGACACTTTAGAGATAGATAGATAGAGCGAGCGAGAGTGGTGAGTGAGAGTGCACTTGTGGTTAGAGCTCTTACTCAGAGCAGCAACCAATGTGTTCGTAATTTGCTTTACTTTTAACAGATATAAAATGTTTTTATTACCGTAAAATATAACACATTTTATCTCGAATTTTCTGTAATTGATGCCTATAATGTTCCTCGTCAAACGCTCCCGTTTGCTCCCAAAACCAACTACTTGTTCACGACATACTTTTAAAATACTGAAAGGATTAGCGTGAAACTTATTCAAAATCAAACAAAATAGAAAATAAACAGTGATGTCGAAATAATAAACAACGAGGGTACATTCGGTTATGTGTGCACTAGTGTTGTGGAACATGAGGTTCGATTTGGGAACTCCAATGTCATGTCATCGTGGAGATAATTGCCTACCTACCTAAGTTTATATCAGCTAAATTTCCTTATATAGAGAAGGGCGTTGATGGCTGCGCCACAGTGTATACTATTGCAGCTGTCATCGTTCCAATCTAGTATTAAGTTTTCAAATTGTTTTATGTTCCAATAAAATAAATAAATAAATAAAACATTAATACAAAAAAATATTAAGTAATTAGTTAATAACCATTTTTTTATGAAACTTACGAAATTAAGTTCACGAAAGTCTAATAAAATAGGTCACGAAATTATGTCCATACAAAATATGGGTCATCATTCCACTCGACTGCGCCTGTCATATTGCAGGGACCATTTTGTCATTCAAATCTTTTACCTTCACCGTCCTTTTATGTACCTACAATAAGGGGGTTAAACCAAATGGTTTCTTAGAAATTTAAATATTACAGAAATTTCTGGAGAAAAATATAAGAAATGTTTATTGCTAGTTCTGTAGTACTGTGTTCAAACTGTTTGTTTCTAGCTCACAGCAGCTTCGATTATAAGCCTACGAGAGCTATGAGAGGGCGGCTCACCGTCCTTACAGAAGCAGGCCCATGACGGCAACGTGACGTGAGCAATTCACGCACGCCCCCCCTTAGAAGCGGGATCACACCCGAAGCCCCCCATAGACGCGGGATAGCACTCGAACCACCCCCTGGGCGAGGCCGCAGAGGCGGCCGTAGGTCTGTTGTGAGTCCCGGGACATCCTTCCGAGGGCTTACCCGGGACTCCCAACCACAGGCTGTTAGGCGTTACGTGAGGTTTTTAGTCGGTAAGATTCCGGCAGAACATCCTCTGAGGATTTTCCCTCACGTAAAAAAAAAAGCCTACGAGAGCTCACTTGTTTTGCATTTATGTTCTGCATAATAGTGGAATTTTTCGTGTTGATTGCTCAACTTAATTACTATTTTTCCTGCTGTACATGTACTATCCCGAAACCTCGGACGTTTGTCAGGAGCCATCGCCACTATAACATAATATATAACTACATTTTAATCCTAATTCTCGTAAACCTGTTTTTTTTTTCAAATTGTTAAACATTGACCGCACGCGCTTGTTACTCGAAAATAGTTGTATATTTTAGAAAATATTACCTTTTGACTTTTGATGTGAATACGGATGTTCTTCTATAAATAAATAAATTTATTCTAGCAAATATGAAAATAAAGTATCGTATTTAGTGCTTTTTCAATTTCACAACACCATTTACTGCCCTGCATAGTCAAATTTATGTTACTACAACTTTGTCAATCACGAAAGTTAATTTAACTTTACCAACATATCTAAACCAAGATGACAAGATCCCTGTCAATATAACACTTCGAAATTGTTCTCAATCACAGAATGATTAAAATTATGAGTGAAAATTTGACAAAATGAAAATTTGAAATTTATTAGATTCTTATCTAAGGCCTTAGCTATGAATCTAATAAATTTCAAGAAAATTGAAAATGACAGATGTCATGATTTCAGGAGTTCGAAAAGAATTTTGATACTTATTGGCGTTACTGTTAAGATCTGTTTTTAATGAAAAATGTAATGGTAGGATAATAGGCATTAATTTTCGTTACATCCGTTCATAGTTCATATTGATGTATGAGCATTAACTTATTACGTAAAACTAAAACAAGCTATAAAATACATTTTATAGCTTGAAGGACGCGTGTTTTGTACGGTCAAGGTCGTTAACCCTATCAACGGCCTTAAACTGTATTGTCATCATAAAGGGATGTGTCCTATCAAATATCTTATCAAGATTTTAACAGAAATTTCAATGATTAAATTTGACTCCCAAATAAGGTAGGCTAAAGAAAACCCTGCAGAAACTGAGAGGTGGTAATTTTTTGGAGTAAATACACGTGTAAAATTTGGTCAAGACTACGCTTGTTGTAGCGCTTGTTCCCCGGTGACCGTAGGTGCTCCGAAGTGATGGCTGATGATAGAACCAGAATCTTCGTGATGACATAATATGATGAAAATCCTACTAATGCTATATACTCACAGTTCAGGCCCAAGTCATGATAAGTGATGATGGCTGGCTTGGAGCGGTCACCATGGACAGCAACGAGGATATCCCCGCGGTCAGTACGAATGCGGGTCTCAATGCAGCCCGCGTCGCCATTGAAGCTACGGCTGGTTGGGAACTGAAGTTGGACATTCTTCAGTTCGATGTCATCCATTCTGTTGGCAGAAAAAACGTCTTAGGATATAGAAATAATTATTGGCAATATATAGAGATAAAAGCAATACAAGTGGTGTAATTCAATAAAGCAGTAACTGTCTCACAAATTACCAAGTCTCGGTAGGTATGCACTCGAATAATTTTAGCACCTAGCATCTTCAAATTGTTTTTTATAATGGGCTAATGTGGTAGTTAAGTAGTTTATAATAAGTACCTAACGATAAGACTACTTTTGCACAATAATATTTTAAGAGACACCGGTTGTCCGTCGTCATTCGTCAGTAATTCAATAGAAAAACCGGCCAAGTGCGAATCATACACAGAGGACGAACTAAAAAACGGGAAAAAAATCATGTTTGTTGTTTGGGACCCCCGTTAATCCCCCTTTTTCTGATATAAGTATTTGTTGTTACAGCTGAAACGTAAATCCATCATCTGTGAAAATTTCAGTTCTCTAACTCACGGTTCCTGAGGTACAGCCGCGTGACGGACAGACAGACAGACAGACGGACAGCGAAGTCTCGTGAATAGGGTCCCGTTTTACCGTTTGGGGACAGAACCCTAAAAATAGCTATATGCACTGCTTCTATATTTTGCGTTACATCAGATACAAAGCTTTTCACTTCAGTATTATTATAGAAGCGCTCGTGGCCCCGCGGACTCAGTGTTCTATAAACGATCACTGCAGTAAGCAACTTTCACTATGGCCGGTCCATGGATGGGTGACCATCCATGTGATCACTTTGTGACATTTATTTGAGCGTTTCCGTTCTTTGGAAGGCACGTTAAGCCGTTGGTCCCGGTTGCCAGTAAAATGGCAGTCGTTAAGCCAAGTTGAAGGCTTTATTTCAACAGCAGGCAGTCACAACCTGCGCCTGTCCATTTAAACACGGCAATACGTCTCACAACGTATTACGTGGGACAAATTATAAAAAGGTGAAATGTGGGTATATAATATGCCTCTGCCTACCCCTTCGGGGATAAAGGCGTGATGATGAACCTGAACCTGTATTATTATAGAAATTATAATTAAGAAAGTTATTGATCTAAGCCAGTATAAACCGCGTAGCCTGCTATCAAACATTTACACACCTACAACGGAAGCTCTTCAGAAACTAAGTTGTTCCGTATGTCATGTCATGTTACAACACGATGCTCATATTCTTAATTAATATTCACGATCCCCTCACGTTTCGAGGTTAATATCTAAATACTTCGAGCATACAAGGTTCTAAGGCGATAATTTTGAAATGTTTAATACAGGTAACATTAAAATGTCTTTTGGAATTCCTTACTTTAGAAGTTTAGACATATCAACTTTAGTCCTTCTAGGGCCGGCAGTAGAATACCACAAGTCTTCAAACTATAACGAATTACATTGGGCTTTTGTAGCCCTGAACAAAATACGGAATAAAAAGTACACTAAAGCCCTACTTTAAAAAGAAATCCGTCTGGTTCCGTAAAAAATGGCAAAAGAATCACGTTTATTGTATTCTTATTTTTATTCTGTTTGTTGTTATAGCAGCAAAAGAAATACATCATCTGTGATAATTTTAGCAGTCTAGCTAAGTAGCTATCACGGTTCATGAGAGCCTGGCGACAGACGGACAGACGCCGAAGTCCCAGTAATCGAGTCCCGTTTTTATCCTCTGGGCACGGAACCCTAAAACAGTTCGAAAATCGAGATCAATCAGACAATCAACCAAATCATGCAGCAGTCCACTGCTGACCAATTTAATTTTAGGAGGGTGATTTGGTGATTGGCCTTACTGTGGCGCGCTGGCGAGACAGACGGGTTATTAAAAAGGTTTTTTGTTTTTAATTCCTTCTCTTCGACATGACCTTGTCCGTTGGTCAGACGGGACTGGCTTGGGTTTGGGGACCCATTTCATTCATTTGGGCTCATATTGGGCATCCCTAATATCTCGGTAGGGTTATTAAATACATTATTTTTATCTTATAAAGTAGAAACAGTTTAGAAGTAGGTTAATCAGAAATTATTTGATCTTGTGGTATTTTGCAGGAGTGTATCACACTCTGCTTCTAGTAAGCTTGAGGTCAATATATTTAAAACTGTCGTCCCTCCCTTGAATTAAAATATAATTAGTTGTATTGCAATACCTAAAGTATACTTTAGGTATCTATTCTCTGGGGATATCCTTCCGAGGGCTACCCGGGTCTCCCAACCGTAGGCAGTAAGGAACGTGTTGGTTTTTAGGCGGTTAAGAGTCCGGCATAGCATCCATGACGGATTTTCCACACGTAAAAAAAAGGTAGCTATTCAAATACGTTTCTTCAAAGAATTTTATGTCCCGTTCCTTACTTTATGTTGTTGTACCTATAGATTGAGTAAAACACGTAATAGAACACGAACGCACCTTCCATGCAAATTTACCTTCGCAAATTGGATTACGAAGGAGAGTAATAGTTACGTTGTTAATGTATATTGATTGGTATTTAGGATTTAAAGTGTTAAAGCCTTGATGAGACGGAGCGAGTTTACAAGCGTGTAGCTCCGTCTTACCTTTTTTTTTAACGTGAGGAAAATCCTACAGAGATGTTATCGACTTCCGGGCGGGCGGACAGGCGTCCTAAAAACCACACCTATAAGCCTACGGTTGGGAGCTCCGTGTAAGCCCTCGGAAGGATACCCCAGAACTCCCAACAGACCTACTGCTACCACTGCGGCCTCACGTAGGAGTTCGGGTACTATGGGGGGTTGTTCGGGTGTTATTCCGCTTCTTGGGGAGGGGGGTGCGGGGTGCGTGAATCCGTCACGTCACACTGTCGTGTAAAGTCGAATTTTTATTTAGACGCAGTAAAGTGACAGCAACTAATGTCACTTCTTCATAGAAATTAAGCAACATTGTATGAAAAAGTGACATTAGTTGCTGTCACTTTACTTCGGCTAATTAAAAATTCGACTTTAGGGCCTGCTTCTGTAAGGACGAAGCTACACTCTGGAACGTCCTTTCGTAACCTTACTCGGGATTTCCGGCAGTAAGCAGCAGTTGTTAAGCATCGTGTGGTTTTCAGTCCGTTAGTCGGTAGGAGACTGGTAGGTATAGCATCCTTGAAGGATTTCCACTTGTAAATTTTAAAAAAAAGCCAGTTCCCGAGAAGCTGAGGCTTCGTGTCATCAAGCCTTTTTAGGGCTCCGTACCCGAAGGGTAAAAAAGGACCCCTATTACTGAGACTTCCTATCCATCTGTCGGTCTATCTGTCCTTCACGAGGCTGTATCTCAGGAACGGTGATAGCTAGAGAGCTGAATTATTACAGGTAATGAATATCTGTGGCCGCAAAACCATAATATTTAAGTGGGGCTCCTATACAACAAACGCGATGTTTTCGCCGTTTTTGTTCGGGACCCCTCGCACTCGGTCGGCTTTTACAATCTACTCCCGTTGTCGCTCACTCGCCACTCGCTAGCTTTTCAACTCGCCAACTATCAGCTTGTAAACTTGCCCCGTGTCATCGAGCCTTTAGTTACCCACTGTTCAATTTCGGGTCGGTCACGGAACGGAATGACAAATAAATTTTTAGGGGTTTTGTGGATTAAGCACAATGAAAAGTCCTTCATTTAAAATCGATTTGAATAATCCTCTAATACTTTAGTAGTGGTTTGTGTCTTCGGTTCAGAATTTATAGCGCGAAGGAAAGGTACGGACTTTAATAGACAGCAATAAATTGTGAATTAAAGTTTATTTACAAATCCCTAAGGGAATGTTAATTATAAGATTTCGGATTGATGAAAAATAAAAGGCGAACAAGTTTGCTTGTAATATCTTACTATCTTACTAATATTATAAATGCGAAAGTTTGTGAGTGTGGATGTTTGTTACTCTTTCACGCTCAAACCGCTGAACGGATCGGGCTGAAATTTGGTACAGAGATACATTATAGTGTGGAATAACACATAGGCTACTTTTTATCCCGGGAATAAGTTCCCGCGGGAACATATTTTACGCGGGCGAAGCTGCGGGCATCAGCTAGTAATTTATATTGTTCTGAAGACCAATATTATTTTGTAACGAGATTTTATGAGGAATAAACATTTATATAACATTTATTTAAAAAGTATATAAGTATTAATATCTGTGGTCTGATACCCATAACACAAGCAGGTTATTCCTAGCTTACTTTGGGATCAGATAGCGTTGTGTGAAATGTCCGTGAATATTTATTATCCTACTTCCTACTATTCTACTAATATTATAAATGTGAAAGTTTGTGAAGATGTTTGGATGTTTGTTACTCAATCACGCTCTAACGGCTAAATGGATCTGGCTGAAATTTGGTACAGGGATAGAGTATAGTCTGGAATAACACATAGACTTTTTATCCCAGGAAAATGTTCCCACGGGAAGCGGGAACGGGAACCAAATATCACGCGGGCGAAGCCGCGCGCATCAGCTAGTTATTATTATATATTTTGAGAAAAAGTACGATATTGTTAAGATTTTTGCCAATTTTCTGTTTTTTCAAGAACAATTTTGATGGAATGAAGTTTCAACTTATTGCAAATTCAACATTTAAGGATTCAACATTCTGCAAATTCAAATTTTTGCAAACTCAACGTTTCAGGAATTCAACTTTTTGCAAATTCAACATTTAAGTATTCAACATTCTGCAAATTCAACTTTTTACGAATTCAACATTTTCGGAATTCAACTTTCTGTACCTGGAGGATCGTGCTTTTGCATTGTAATGTGAATATAATAAGCGTCTATTAAATTACGGTACTATAAAGTTCGCCTTAACATAGGTCAACAAAGAAGGAAACACCTAAACCCCTAAATAATTATTAGTAGATTACAGAAATATTCTGAAACTGAGACTTTCACGCACGCACGGCAGTCAGGCTCTTAGTGTATTTCAGAATTTTTCAGAACAGTAAAAGTAGGTACAGAAATTACAAAAGGTATCAAAACACCAACACACTACAAAAGGAGACCGATGAAAAAGCTAAATCTTGTTCAAACGCCAAATTGACTTGACAGATTTATACCCAAGAGTACCTAGATCAATTTCAGTCTAAGTACATTAATTATGCGCTGTCTGAGGAAACTTTGAGGAAGAATCGAAAAGAAAAATATATAATAAGTAATGGCTGGTTCACGAGACGTCTACGTCTACCAACTCCTAAGTAATCACAATCAGGAAAAGTATAACAACAACAAAGAACAGCGTTGTACTTAATTACCTTACAACTTTATTTTACTTTCTAGTTGTGCAGCCTATATTTTTTGGGGTTCCGTAGCAAGGGCTTATAAAGGTTCCGCTTCAACCGTTTTTCTGTGTGCAGTCTCTCATAGACCTTTTTCGTATCGTACCAAAGGGTAAAACCGGGACCCTATGAATAAGACTTCACCGTCTGTCTGTCTGCCCGTCACTAGGTTATATCCCAAGGACCGTTATATAGCTAGAGAGCTGAAATTTTCACAGATGATGAATTTCGAATGCCGCTATGGCAATCCCTACTAATATTATAAATGCGAAAGTAGCTCTGTCTGTCTGTTACGCTTTCACGCCTTAAGGGCTGGAGCGATTGAGATGAAATTCGGTATTTGGATAGTTTGAGGCCCTGTTTAAACGACTGCGCAAAAGGAGGGTTATGATTTTACGATATAACGACTCTTTCGCGATAACGACTTCTACGCGGTCGAAGCCGCGGGAAACAGCTAGTAAATAATAAAATCGAGAAAAAAGGCGGGATTAAGGGGGGCTTCCATACAACAAACGTGATTATTTGCCGTTTTTTTGGTACGAAACCCTCTATGCGCGATCCGATTCGCATTTTTCCGGAGTTTTACTGCCAGGTTCTTTTCTTCTCCGGCTCTACCTATTGCGTTGCGAATCTGGCAGTAAGTGTAAATGTAGAAGCAATCATTTGAACGTTCATAAGTGTTACATTCTGACCTATATGAATAACGTTTTTCATTTACACTTGGCCAGTTTCTTAGTTTTTTTTTTTACATTTAACTCGTCAATATGACTTAGCTCATCTGATGGAATGTCATAGGGACATCCTGCAAATGGGTGCCACTCTCACAATCGACAGGACTATTCATGCTGCCCTCCAAGTTGGCAGCCAAATGCATTTTTCGCGCTTTGCGCTGCGCTTTTACGTGCGCTGATCTCGTTTCTGTGGTTCGACAGAGGAACTCTTGAATAGAAGAAACCTCTAACTTAGTACCTACCCCTACACATAAAGTGGGGTTGCTATATTTTACTCTTATCCTACCCTGTGGACTGTGGACGAACATCCTAGCATTGATCTTTCAAAATTATTGCCAATTATTTTTCTGTAGGGAATCTTTTGTGAAATATTAAGCTTTTAAGTCCTTGCTTTGTTCAAAGACATGTATCCGCCCCCTAAGAATTCGATGTGACTACGTGAAAAATATGATGATAGTATAATAACTATGTATAACGAATGATAATCAAAATTGGTAAGGAAAGTAACACTGACAGCTCACATCCCCTTCCTTGAGGAGTTCGATTAGTCAGTCCTCGGTTACTTGTGGTTCCGTGATTGTTGTGCATTAAGATTGACGGATTGAGGGTGTGTGCTCTCCTTTATTAACGTTGTTTTGATTCATTTTTCACCAAGTAACTAATAATTATATTAGTTACTGCAATATATTACTAATATTATAAATGCAAAAGTTTGTGAGTGTGGATGTTTGTTACTCTTTCACGCTCTAACGGCTGAACGAATCTGGCTGAAATTCAGTACAGAGGTAGACATAGGTCTGGAATAACACATAGCCTACTTTTTAACCCGGGAATAAATTCCCACAGGAAGCGGAAATGGAAACAAACTTGGCGCGGGCGGAGCTGCGGGCGTCAGCTAGTAACGAAATAAAAAGAAAATCTATCACAGATAAATAGAAAGATTAGGTACCTACAAGTATAATAGTCGAACAACTGAAACTGAAATAGACGTGATATAAATCGTGCAGAAGTCTACTTTAGTATGGTTACCGTAGTTACATAGTTCTAGGTATTAGTTGTTGGTAAAATGGAAAATCACTTTACTTTTAGAATAAGTACAAGTTATTATCTTTACCCCGATGTTGGTCGAATCCGGCCTGAGAAAAATATAATTTACGAAGTATAATTTTGAAGTGCTTTAAACATTGTTGGAATGGGAACCCTGCATTGCGCATAGCCAGATACGAATACCGTATACGAATGTTTATGTAACTATGTACCCATTTCTCATTTTATTCTTTTGTACCCATTAACTGCGACTATTTTGGTGTCGTTCTGGAATGTTTTTCCAACTCCTTTCACGATAGATTAAAGAAAAACATCAATTTCGGCTGTAACAGAAAGAAGCCCTAACACATACTAAAATATTTGGAAAAAGAAAATAATGGCTCTTGTTTCCGTATTCAAAGCTTGTATTTGGTGTGCATTACTGCCACAGATAAGACAATGTTCAAGGTAGGCTTTATTACAATACCGACCGTAGCAATTCAAATGATGAATCTCTTAAAATAAAAATATTTTTATACCTAGTATGTAGTTATACTTTAGTATTCGGCCTAGTTCTCTGATCACTGCTTCCGGAGCATCAATTATGGTATCATCATAGCACATTTCGTCCAACAAGTGCCGATTTAAACATCTGAACAATAAGTGCGCAAAGTATTTAATGGATGGAATGGATGCCATTCAGAAGACATTACAGATGAAGAGGAAAAATATGTACAATTATTTTATAGAACGAGAAAAGCAGAACTCAGAAGCTCATTGCATTGATTGTTGTAAACCTATTATCTAGGTAATTTCTATTCAAATTAGCAGGACAAATGGACTAGATCGAGTTGACCACGGCACTTTTGAACGTGCACTTTACTGGAACTCTGTGTCTGTAAGATATTCCAAGAATGTAGAGTCGACTATGTGGGTGGAGTGTAAATAAACGTTACATTTAACGAGAATGATATTCTACACATCACACTATAAATAAAATCAATTCTACACTGCCCTATTTTTTTCCTAACAACAAAGAAAGCTTACAAACAATAATCGATGATATTTAAATTCAGAGGGGGTAATTATTGTCGACGCGACACGCCCGCCCCTTGCCACTTCTGTAAATTCGATTTCTATGCTAGTAACCGAGACCTATTAACAAATGGCAAAATATGAAGCGGAGATACAAAGAGGAAAGTAGGTAAGAAAAGTAGGATCATATATAAAAGGCAAACAAAAAAAAGAAAGATAAAGTTTAATAAAGTTTTGTAAATTGATATCAGACAAAGAAATTACTTACTTAAGCAATATAATATGTTCGTAATTCAATAATCCAGCTGGAAAATTACTTTTGCCTAGCATCAAAATGGCTTCTTGTAAAAGTTATTATAAAATGGCAGCCGTTTTAACTTAGTCTTGCTTGTTTAATTCCATTATAAATAGTGCGCGTAAGCCGCGATGTCCCCCATCGTACCTTTATTACAAGTCAGGTCGAGGACGGCCCTCGGTTCTACACGAACCGCCTGTTCATGCGGCTGAAATGATGAATGATGCGAAACTTGACACTTACAAAAGTGCTTACTAATATTGATGTTGGTATGTGACAGCAAAGCATCCTCCTCGATAATGACCAAGGGGCTTACACCGACAGGCCATCAAGTAAGAAGGTAAATCACAACCAGCCAATATGCTAACTTAGATTACAGTAACGTGCTTATGTTTTCTGAGGGTTTAACCCCATATAAAAGCGAAACTAGAAATATAGAACTTAAAATAAGGTCGACGGAGGATTGCCCCGGAGTCATAACCAGGCAATACCCTCCACCCCGCGAGGGGAGCATAGAATCGACCGGGGGTACTTGGCAAGAGGCCAGAACAGAAGGTCGCGTCGGGAATAACAGCGTCACTTTCAATTCGTGGACAGCTCTACCTTGTACTAATGCGATTTACTCTAAAACTATTTCGTTAGTTATAGGTACTAGACGAGGTGATTAATTCAGTTCTAAATAACATTAGTGGCATCGTCATAATATACATAAAACTAAGATAGGTACTTAACGCTTAAACGAAAAAATGTGCAAACCAAAGAATGGAATAGACTTAGCTTTGGAGGCAAAGTTATCCGTGGGAAAGGATGTGGGATGTGAGCATACCAAGCGGGATCATCAAATCAGCCTATGGCAGTCCACTCCTGGACGTAGTAGGCCTCTCCCAATTTACGATACAACACACGGTCTTACGCCTTCCACATCCAGTCCCAGCCGGCGACCTTTTCTAGATCGTCGGTTCATCTGGCGAGTGGACGTCCTACCCTACGTTTGCCGAGTTGCGTTTCCCATTCCAGAACTCGTTTTCTTCTTCGGCTGTCGGTTGTTCTGGTGATGTGGACGGCACACTGCCACTTTAAAGTGCTTATTCTGCGAGCTATGTCGGCTACTATACTACTTTAGTTTTCTGTCGGATAACCTCATTTCGATAACCTCCAAGCGGTATAGGATCGGATAATACTAAGGGCAGGTTTCCACCAAAGCAGAGACGAGTGGAGTTTGGTGGCGTAAGGGCTACATATTATTATAGAGTTAGGGAGACACATAATACATCTTCACGCGACTACGAAATTCAAAAGTACTATCAACATAGTCAGTTCTGTTGAGGATCCGGAAGAAATGTTTAACCGAATTTCAAAATAAGCACACAAATATTTTTAAATTCGATGGATGAAATCCTTCGGTCCTTATATTAATAAATAAGTATGCATATATTTTTCATGTCATCCCTAAGGGGTAGTTGGGCATAAAGGCGTGACTATATGTATGTATCCTTTTGGTAGTTTATGCCCATTTCCTGTTTTGTCTTTTTCTATACCTACATACATATAGTATGTCTGTCTAGAGTAATTCCGCAGATGTTACCGGGACTTAACGCTAAGATGAGATATATTTACTTCCACATCATGAATTTATAACACAAAGTTAAACATGTTGATCAAACAGAACAGGCCTATACCAACTTCTTGGTCATGGTCATAAAGTAATAGTTTTCATGAGTTTTTCGTTTCCCCATGTATGTAATTAGATGGCGCCCACCTGTTGTACGCTCTTGACCAATATTCAGAGAACTATACATATACATAAACACATATACTTACCCGTATATGTGGGTTAAATTTCATGAGTCAAAATCACAGTTTGTCTAGTCATTGCACTGTCAAGTTCTCTTATGGTGAAATTGCACTTTATGACAAGTTCTCTTATGGTCAAATTACATTTTATGACAAATTCTCTTTTCGTCAAGTCTTTCGTTCGTCCAATTAAATTTACGTCAACGAGTAGTAGTAGAGTTGTAAAAAAAAGAGAACTTGGTATGCTGAATGACAAGAAACTAAAGAAATACGTGTACTTAACTTATAATTTGACTTCAATACCATCTAATTTTATACCGGAGGGATGGTTGGTTACAAATGAAAAATTACCAGATTGCCCAATAGCGATATTTGGAAATACTTTACCAATCAATGGTTACACAAGATTACAGACAACGTATAGTGTTGTGCCTACGAGAGACACATAACTACAGAT
Organism: Miltochrista miniata; assembly: GCA_933228765.1. Classification (NCBI taxonomy): domain Eukaryota; kingdom Metazoa; phylum Arthropoda; class Insecta; order Lepidoptera; family Erebidae; genus Miltochrista; species Miltochrista miniata. The sequence continues at coordinate 31,888,459 of OW121747.1, read as the reverse complement.
TCATAAAGGTACGAATAAACGGCGCGCAAACACGCGAGAGGAGCCTGACTCCGCTCGTGATCCAGCGCGCCACGCGCTGTTTAAACACCTACGCTCGGCGCGGCTCGGCAAAGTTCGCACGATCCATCACTTGTCGGTTTTTTCGACACGGATCAAAGGCGCGCGCGCCATCTTCGGCTCGGCTTGTCTTAATACGCGCCGTCTAAACAGACAGATGATCCCGAGCGCGCGACGAAGGAAGACCTCTTTTGTTTTTTAGCGGCGTTTTTAATTTGAAGAATTGGGTTTGTACGAGATGGGAGTGGTGCAATGAAAATGTTCAACTCTTCATTGAACTATAATAATATGAAGAGGAACCAGCGATATGGAACGCCAAAGATCCAGGTCACAAAAATCGCAACAATGTGCACGATGCTTGGACAAGAATAAAAACTAAGTTCTGTGAGGGACGTATATCTGTGGAAAAATTAAAGAAAAAGAAGGACAGCGCGGTTCAACAACTAGATGTGTGCCGCATCTCCACGGACGGCTCGGCTCGCGTATGATCGTGCTACCCCGCGTCGTGTAAACGAGCAGGCTTGCGTCCGAATTAAGCCGAGCCGCGCCTACACGGATGGCGCGGCTCGCGTTGGCTCGTGTTATCACAGGCCGTTTAACCGCACCTTTAGATGAATGGCATAGCAGGCTAAAACTGAAAGTTCAAGATAATGAAAATTTATTTTTATTAATCGAAACTCTGAAAAAGGAAGCAAAGTTTTACGAACAAAAAGTTAAGAGTAAACAAAATAAGAAACGCCCAAAGGAAGTTATGATTAAAGAACGTAAAATCGAAGAAGAAATAAATAATCTAATTTTAGGTAAAACTACCGTCGCAAAGTGTTTGGCTAATTTATCTTGGTTATAAATTTTTTTTACAACTCAATTATTTTTAAATTTTTTAACATTTTATTTAACAACTCTACTAGGCATTGACGTAAATGAAATTGGAAGAACGAAAGACTTGACGAAAAGAGAATTTGTCCTAAAATGTAATTTGGCCATATGAGAACTTGTCATAAAGTGTAATTTGACCATAAGAGAACTTGACAGTACAATTATAGACGAACTGTGATTTTGACGTATGAAATTTAACGTATGACAAGATATGTGTTCTGAGCCCTTTTTTTTTCAACTTGAGGGAGAATCCTTCATCGATGCTATGCTATGCCGGACTCGTACCGACTAAAAAACCTCACGGAAGGGCCAACAGCCTACGGTTGTAGGCCCCGGGTAAGCCTTCGTAAGAATGTCCCAGGACTCCCAACAGACCTACGACTACCACTGCGGCCTCGCCTAGAGGGGGCTATTTTTGAGCCTATAATATTACATGCCCATTATTGGCAATATGATCATAGGGTCTTCAACAAATTATTCGAGGGCCCAAAACAACATCGCCAACAAGTGGTATAGCTGCTGACCAATGAGGTTTGGGCGAAGACTTTCTTCCGAGGCTGGAGATCAAACGTCAGTCGATTCAAACAATGCAGAAAATAAAAAGTGAATACATAGCTGCTTCAACAAACCAGTAAAAGCTGACCCCAGTCTCCAATTCCAGGTAGGGTGAAGAACCACCTGAGAAGACGCTAAGAGGAAGAAGATACGGTCAAAGAAACCTGATATGTGATATGATCCTCGATTGATAAGTAGAACACCTACATAACATTTCGAGGTTAACTCAAGAAGAGCCTTGTATTACAAATAACAGGATTATGTTACATAGCTCGTATAATTAACTCTTACAGATTTTCCTCCTTTCAAATACACTCTATCTACAAAACAAAACGTTATTACGTAATGTCATAATATCCATGGCCCCAAGCATCAAGGCGAAAAAACAGAGGGCGCGAAATAATTTTGCAAATGTCAAGCCTTCCCGCCTCTGGGGGACACGGACTGGACGCCTTGTCACCCAACAGAATTACATACGAAACGATGGCGCGACGTGTTTCACAGTTCTCAACCTTGTTTATGTACGGTATATTATTCAGAAAGAATAATCCTTATATTCTTCGCTTTTTTTCAACAGTTAGCTGTCACTTTGGCAAGACGAGATACGCCTAAAAGGCATAGCTAAAATGAAATTAAACATTTATCACACACTCATAAATAAAAATTGTGTACCTACTTGTTAGCATGAAATATATCAATAACTAGCGGTACCCTGCCACGCTTCGCTGTGACTTTTTATGGTGGTTTTATGTACCTATGAGAAATGAGTAACAAACTACATAATGGGTACATTTAAAAAAAATGTGTGCGTGTACTATTGTACACACGTAAGAAGTGAAACTTCTTTATGACCTTATTTTTCGAAAGAAATATCATGAAATATACATAGGAGTTAGTAGTCCAAAAGTTCAAAAGTCCAAAGTCAAAAAGTCCAATAGTCCAAAAGTCCAAAGTCTAAAGTCCAAAAGTCCAGAACTACAAAGTCTAGAAGTCTAAAAGTCCGAAAGTTCAAAAGTCCAATAGTCCAAAAGCCCAAAAGTTCAAAACTCCTAAGTCTAAAAGTCTCAAAATTCTAAAAGTCCAGAAGTCCAAAACTCCAAAACTCCAAAACTCCAAAATTCCAAAATTCCAAAGTCAAAAGTCTAAAGTCCAAAGCTCCAAAATTCCAAAAGTTCAAAAGTCGAAAACTACATAAGTATAATAGTCCAAAAGTCCAAAGTCCAAAAGTTCAAAGCTCCAAGAGGCCAAAGTCCAAAACTCCAAAACTCTACAACTGCAAAACTTCAACTCCAAAAGTCCAAAAGGTCAAAAGACCAAAACTCCAAAAGTCCAAAAATCCAAAGTCCAAAAGTACAAAAGTCCAAAGTCCAAAAGTCTAAAAATCCAATAGTCCAAAAGTCCAAAGTTCAAAAGTCCAAAACTCCAAAGTCTAAAATTCTAAAAGTTCAAAACTCCATAACTCCAAAACTCCAAAATTCCAAAAGTCTAAGTCCAAAACTCCAAAATTCCGAATGTCCAAAAAGTTCAAAAATAACATGCAATACATATCTGACCTCTTTATTAGGTAAGTACTCTCTTTTATTATTCTGAATGCAAGGAAGCCGCAATCAAACTTCTCTTAAAAAACATCAATCTGGTAGGTACCTTCTAAAAAGGTTGTTTATAATATTTTGTTCTGAAGCTGGCAGAATATAATTAAAAAAAAAACGACCAGCGCCATCTACTGGTAAAATCACTTTTTAAAGCTATTTTATTCGTATTGCTGTTATGATAAAAGTGTATAAAGTAGCCTAAAACCATCTCTGAATCCTATTGTATATCGTGTCACATTTTGAGCTCAGTCGATTCAGTAAATTTTGAGTTTTTAATAGATACTTAAACGCACACATGTTGTGTGCGTGTATATAGAAGATTATGCCTCTCAGAAATCAATATTACTTTTTAAGTTAAGTATTGATTGTAATTTACTTTATAATTTAATTTCAGATTGTCTATCTACCACATTACATAAACGAATAATTAATTAAAAGCGGAATAATTGAAGGAATTTACGTGTATGGGATCTCTGGGCTTAGGCTCTATGACCAGTTTACTATGTTCCCTCTACACGCAGCAAGTTCCTGGTCAATTTTGGTAGGTCAGCTCACCTTCGCCTCCTAATCGGGGCGACAATTGGGGGCCAAATGGATATACCTAGAGCGGAATTCACGTATCGAAAGAAGGATAGTGGGCTGGCAAGCAAAGTGAACAAACGGAATACAACAGGTCGGGGGATCTACAGTACCCCTCTGCACGCACTACATTCCTGGTCAAGTTTGGTAGGTCAGCTCACCTTCGCCTCCTAATCAGGGCGACATTGAGGGCCAAATAGATATAGAGCGGAGTCCACGTATCGGAAGAAACATAGTGGACTAGCAAGTAAAGTGAACAAACGGAATACCACAGGTCGGGGGATCTACTGTACCCCTCTGCACGCACTACATTCCTGGTCAAGTTTGGTAGGTCAGCTCCCTTTCGCCTCCTAATCGGAGCGGCAATTAGGGCCAAATAGATATAGAGCGGCGTCCACGTATCGGAAGAAACATAGTGGGCTGACAAAACAAACGATCGGGGATCCTGTTGGATGTATGCATCTCTTACGAAGGTAAGTATACTAAAGGTAAGCTTAAGATTAGCCGGCTAAATTTAAGTTTATCTTAGAGAAGCAACTAAAGTTTGATGTGTTGTTACTTAGAATTTCATGATGGAAGCGAAGGAGCTAAATTGCTTCCCCAGTAATGGATAGAGGTTAGTTTGGAACAGTGACCTAATGGAAGGAAGACCTCGAAGTTTACCTAAGTTTAGCCGGCTCATCTTAAGTTTATGTTTACACCTACTTTTAGCAACAAAATACAGAGGTGTAAGGTTGGGTCGTAAGTGCAGTTTTGGTGAATTTTACATACATACATACATACATATGGTCACGCCTTTATCCCCGAAGGGGTAGGCAGAGGCATATTATATGCCCACATTTCACCTTTGTATAATTTGTCCCACGTAATAGGTGGTGAGCCGTATTGCCGTGTTTAAATCGACAGGCGCAGGTTGTGACTGCCTGCTGTTGAAATAAAGCCTTCAACTTAGCTTAACGACTGCCATTTTACTGGCAACCGGGACCAAAGGCTTAACGTGCCTTCCGAAACGCTCAAATAAATGTCAGAAAGTGATCACATGAATAGTCACCCATCCATTGACCGGCCATAGTGAAAGTTGCTTACTGCAGTGATCGTTTACAGAACACTGAGGCCACGGGGCCACGAGCGCTTCAGTGAATTTTACAGGTCTCAAAAAACTTCTGGTAGGGCAAAACGGTGCCAAGAAATTTTGTGAGTATTCCCAGTACGTAGATAAGGTGCTGGGCTACCCTCGCACAAGCTAATACCTCGTCAGCATGGCTAGTCGATAAGCAGAGCTCTCCTTTTAAAAAAAAAAGGTGTAGTAGGTATGAACTGTATGTAATGTATTTCTAACATATGTACCTATTTACCTGACTTGGGACTGTAAAACTTTCCTGTAAGTAATCTATTTATTAACCATTACTTTCCTTACACCGACTACTACCAATGTTTCGCCAGTCGTGAAAGTTGCCTCTAAGATAGTGTCAATGTCGCCATCCATATTCAGTCCTAATGTAATTTATATTGGCGTACAATAAAGGCAATAGGCTCACTACCTATTACGTGGGACTTAAAACTATAAGGGTGTAGTGGGGCCCTACCAACACCTTCGGGCCCAAGTCAACCTCACGTGCAAGCTCGTGCACCTGCTGAACAACGGACGAGGCTCTGACGGCGGCGGTCCATTTCAACACGGCGATGGGCTCACCACCTGTTACGTGGGACCGAAATGTACACGGTGAAATGTGGGCCGGTATAGGCCTCTGCCTACCCCTTCGGGGATAAAGGCGTGAGTGTATGTATGTATGTATGTTAAAACTATAAAGTGAAATTTGGGCGTATGCTTCTGCCTACCCCTTTGGGGATAAAGGCGTGACCATAATGTATGTACGTACAATAAAGTATTGTTTACTGAACTATGTACTATTTTATTCACTCGAAGTATTCAGATTCACGATAAAATTATCACTAGCAGATGCCCGCAGCTTCGCACGCGTAAATTTTTTCTCGTTCCCGCTTCCCGTGGGGTAAAAAGTAGCCTATGTGGTTTTCTTGACCAAAAACTATCCTTGTACCAAATTTCAGCCAGATCAACCGAGCCGTTTGAGCGTGAAAGAGTTACAAACATCTACACATCCACACTCACAAACTTTCGCATTTATAATATTAGTAAGAAGTAAGATATATGACTAGCAATCAATACGTGTTAAAAAAAATATTGGAAACTATTTCTCTTCGAAAGTTATTAACAGAAATATGATATTAGAACACTTAATATTTTAACTGAAGCCCTAGTATTTGAGCTAGTTTTACCACAACTACATTGGGAAGAATGTCAGGGGCGTCTCTCTCCACAAATACAGGGTTGTCCCTTTTAACCCTTACTCGGTTGTCTTTTCCGGTATTCCGCACGTAGCATAAAGTAGATAAGACTTCAAAAAGTAACCGTGTTATCTACGGCGACTCTTTAGAATCATGAATTATGTAAAAGAAAGTGGGAAATCAATGTGCAGTTTATATTAGATGTGGCTCAAATGCCAGCATCGTCCTACAAAACCCGCAAAATTATGTATGTATGGATTTTACTCTTTCACGCTGTACCGACTGTACGGATCCGGCTGAAATTTTTTAGTCATAGATTACAATCTGGAACAACACATACGCAAATTTTTATTGCCCGAATAGTTCTCATGGGGTGCAGGAACGGGAACAGGAATTCCACGCAGGCCGCGGCTGATTTGTGAATCTAAACCATCCAGGGCGACACCGAAACGAATACAAAAAAAAAACATTTAAGTCTGTCCAGTCGTTTAGGAGGAGTTACACGCGTACAGTAGAATAAACAGTCGTAAATATGAAGTCGAAAAAAATTACGGTAAAAAAATTCCCAGGCTTCTAGCGTGACCAAATTAGTAGCTACGATTTTTTGAAAATCCTTTTCATAGCAACCGGATTTATGAAAAAATATTGAAGATTACCGAAGAAAATTAACTTCTCCCGTAAATTTTAAACGAAACTGAAATAAAGAGTCGATGGCACTTTTTTAGGGTTTCCAAAACATAATCCAAAATGAAATCAGTTGAAGTCGACTTCCCTTTTGGGTAGTTTATGCCCATTTCCTGTTTTGTCTTCTTCTAGATATGACCATTTCCGGATTTGACCACTTCCTTCTGTGACCAGATATTTAGAGGTCCAGTTCCTGGTATGACCACTTTCTTGTCTGTCCACCCTTAGTACGGTGTACAAAATGATTCATTAAAATAAATTTAAAAAACTATTCACGTTCCTATTCACACAACGTCATTCCAAAGTAGGCAAGGTTTAAGCGGCTTGTGTTATGGGTCTCAGACCACGGATATTAGTACTTATAAACCAACCACTGTTTCATAATTCTTTATTTCTTCGATTAAAGTATATAAATACTAATATCCGTGGTCTGAGACCCATAACACAAGTCGCTTAAACCTTGCCTACTTTGGAATGACGTTGTGTGAATAGGATTGTGAATAGTTTTTTTAAATGTACATATTTTAATGAATCATTTTGTACACCGTACTAAGGGTGGACAGATAAGAAAGTGGTCATACCAGGACCTGGACCTCTAAATATCTGGTCACAGAAGGAAGTGGTCAAATCCGGAAATGGTCATATCTAGAATCAAGAGATCAGAGATCTACCAAAAGGTTTTAAACGTGTACAGTACTAGAGGTATGTTAGATTGGAAAACACTGAAGTACCTAGTATATTTTCTTGTGAGACCAATTTCCTCATGACATTTCAGAACTGTCTCGACACTGGTATTATTAAATTCTGTGTCGACACAGAATACTCCCCTCGTCCCGGCCTCAATAAAAACAAAATTTAAAAAGATCGTTTCAACACGTGAATCTAATAGATAATATTAGTAGCAATAATGTTATTTTTAAAGTATCGCTATTTTTGGGGTTCCGTTCCGTACACAAAGGGTTAAAACGGGACCCTATATGAGACTTCGCTGTCCATCTGTCCGTCACGAGGCTGTATTCCGAAGCGAGGAAACGTGTCAGCTAGAGAGCTGAGATTTTCCCAGGTGTGTTTCTGTTGCCACTATAACAACAAATGCTAAAATCCAAAAACCAATTTAAGAGGGGGCATCCATAGAACAAACGGGATTTCTTGCCGTTTTAGCCTTTATCTATATAATAGATTGCAGAGGGGCTTATGGCGAGACTTTTGGCTGTAGTCTGTGACTCTGTTGCATTAAATTGCGTCACTATGTCACGTGGATCATCTTTTCAAAGTTTGAAATAAAACAAAAATGACAACGTCCGTGAACTATCACTTTCACAATACACATTAGAGGGGCAGTCGGGTGAGACCGTCTCACGGCTTCTTGTTATGGTACGGAACCCACCGTGCGCGAGATCGACTCGCACGTGGCCATTATGCATACATTACATACATAATCGGGATGTTTACGCAAAATGCAAGTCCATAAAATACTCCCGAAGATTTCAGAATAAAAATTGAATTTCGTAATTCAAATTATTACTAGACAGATGTTGGGTAGGTCTTTGTGAATTATAATGAAATCCTTTGATTTCAAATACTCGTACACTACAATCGGAACCACCAACACGAGCTATCCTTGAATTATTTATTGTACGAGACACATCTGTGCTCTACGATTATTCAGTGATACGAAACACGGATCTAATTTAAAATCTAGAAACTTTTAAGCTTAGGACTAGAAAGTACAGTTTTGCAGTAAAATTCTAATTACACCGAGGACCGGGCACTATTCGTCGAAAGAACTATTTCAAGTAGGTTCAAGGAAAAAAACTTAAAACTAGTCGCTTTTGAACGTTACAGAATCGTTCGCTGTAATAATATTTGATAATGTAGTATACGCAGATCAAAAAAAACTGTAAATCTGATCCGATTAAAGTTACAGAATCGTTTGTTGCAGTAGTAAGCAACTTTCACTATGGCCTGTCTTGGATGGGTGACCACCCAGTAACCACTTAGTGACATGTATTTCATGTATGTGTTGACATTATGTTTACTGCTGCTTCCTAGTGTGATGATACACGGGATACATATAACCTTCCTCAATACATGGGTCATCTAATAAAAGTAGAATTTTTCAAATTCCAACCTCAAATCAAATCACACACTGGTATAATACTAGTAGATATAGAGATAATATTTTATTATAAAGTGAAAAAAGACAACTTGGCCCAGACGGGACGGGACTTAAATGGCGGTTACAATAAGGTGAAGAATTTCAGCTTGTATCAGTACGGCTCCCGTAGCTCAATTGGTTAGAGCATTGCCCTAGATTAGGCAAAGGTTGCGGGTTCAAGTCCCGGCTGGGCCAAGTTGTCTTTTTTCACTTTATAATAAAATATTATGAAAAAGTTAGCATACTAATTGCTTTAAATATTAAAAATCTTTATATTGAGTCGGAGACATCAAATCAATGTATAAAAATGATTGCAATATCGTTCATTGATATCAGAGTTGCTAAGTAGCTCGATAGATGGCTCTGTGCCATACTCTTAAATGGCGGTTACAATAAGGTGAAGAATTTCAGCTTGTATCAGTACGGCTCCCGTAGCTCAATTGGTTAGAGCATTGCCCTAGATTAGGCAAAGGTTGCGGGTTCAAGTCCCGCCTGGGCCAAGTTGTCTTTTTTCACTTTATAATAAAATATTATGAAAAAGTTAGCATACTAATTGCTTTAAATATTAAAAATGGTATAGAGATAGACAAAAGATACATAATTATGTAGATTACAAGAAGGCTGTAACACTTACCCCAGCAGTGCCGCTTCTTCAGCGTTAGTCGGCATCTTCCGTGCCTGATGGTCACGGGTTTCCAATGTATCTCTGAAAATGTGCAGGATATGTAGCATACTGTTTATGAGCGATGAAGTGTCACCTACCTAATTTTGGCATATGGCTAACTAATTAACGGAAATGAAATGAAAATTAGTTTGCAACCCAATTACACGCTTTTTGACCTATATTTATGTATGAAACGGAATCCTTGAACCCGATTAACTGCAATATTTGCAGGCTTTTCCCTATAATGGAGTTATTTCATTAATAATTTAATTTTGATTTTAGTATCTTTCCAAATTAATTACTCGTTATTCATTATTGAAATTTTCCATCGCTGATATAATACGAATTACTGGCAATGTACATAATTATGGATTATTTTCTCATTTCCAATCCAATACGTCAAAGGCATAAATGTAAGGGATTATTTGAACCTTCAGCTATAAAGTGGTGGAATTAGATTTTCAATGCAGATATCATTTTAACAGCTGCAACACCAAACCGATCCAGTTACGTGGTCCAGAAATCTCCACTCGGCGTTATATGAGGAATATTAGGAATATCGGTTAATAATATAATTTTAAACGAAGAATAAAGAAATTGATACAATAGTGAACTTCTGAGGGATAAAATCCGAAACGATGTTATCCGTCAGAGAACCAGAGTAACCAGAGCAACGTATTGGCTACATCGTTAGAAGAACCGATGGAGCGAACGATAATTATCTGAAGTGGAAAGCGCGCGTTGTTTAGCGTGGGATAGGACGACCCTCAGCACGATAGACCTAAAACCTGGAAAAGGTCGCAAAGAACTAGATGCGGAAGGCGCAGAACCGTGCGTTGAGGTGTAGGTAAATTAGGAGAGGTCTACGTCCAGCAGTGCACTGCAGTAGGTTGATTTTATTGTCAATATTGGAAGTAGTTTATTCATCTATACTTATAATAAATCTGTAGAAGTGAAAATTCTGTACATTCAAAATATCAAAAAATTAAATAGCAGGGGGTGTTACTAGACCGACACCGAACCCAAAAATGTGATTAAAAAAATTTTTGTCTGTCTGTCTGTCTGTCTGTTTGTTCAGGCATCACGCAAAAACTACCGGTTCGATTACGATGAAACTTGGTATAATTATTCTTTAATAGCCTGGGCACCACACTGGGTACTTTTTATCCCGGAAAAGTATATAGAATTCAAACCAAACTTACCCAAAGTTATTATCAATTATTGCTTAAACAGTTAATGGTACGATGATGAAACTAAGCATAAGCGTTGTTTGTTACAATTTGAAAAAAGTAATTTTAACATTTTTGCAAATTCCACCTCCAAAGGTATAAAAAAGGAGGGTAAAGTTTGTATGGGACAACGTGATTCCTTGGTCCGATCTACTTAAAATTTGGCATATAGCATGACCAACATAATTGATGGAAGACGTGTTTCGTATTTTATTGAAATTTACACTATAACGAGCTAAAAAGGGAATGTAAATTATTTTGGGACTGATTTTCTCCGGAGTTGATATCAATACTCCTTAAATACTCTTATTTTATACTTAAATTACTTTTTATTTTGACACATAATTTGTGAAAGTTCAATACAATTGACGTTTTCATTTATGTTTTACTTCAAACTCCAAACAGTTGATTTTACTACCAAGCCATAAAGTTAAATAAAAAGCGCTATAATGGTATAATATTAACCAAATATGCTTTATGGAAGTATTATTGCTAATTTATTAAAATTTTGTGTGACAAAAATACATTTGTGAAAAGAAGAAGAAAATTCTAAGATGGCTAGCCAGAAAAATGAAAGACCACGCTTCAGGTAGTATCCACTGCATGTTACTATCTACGCTCAATCCTTACGACAAACATTGTCAGTAGCCCTAAGCGACTGGTCATGGAAGGCATAAACTTTATTCTACATTATAGCGCCGACTGCATTCTGCCAGGAAACAGACTCAGTCTTTGTAAAATACGGGAATGGCCTCTACGTAGACTACATTCGACAGGACTGAAAAGAGCCATTACAATGAACATGAACGCTCATCTGATAAAATTTACATTGTTATTACGTTACCAGGTCTTGGTTGGACCATCTGTATTAGGAGGACAAAGCCTACAGTAGTTCGGTTTGTCGAAACGTTGGCTGGGACTACCTGAAGAAAGAACTAAGTTACGATGTCAATGGCTTAGAAGAGAAGTTGTGTCAAGTACCTGAAGAAAGAACTAAGTTACGATGTCAATGGCTTAGAAGAGAAGTTGTGTCAAGTAGTAGTTTAGCTTACGTAGTAACTATTATTTAATCTGTGGTTTAGCCATTGAATTAAGAAATGTATTTAATGAATAAATTTACTTAGCTCATATTATTTTGCGTTATGAATTTGTTAATCAGAAATCTATCTAACTAGGTATTATTATAACTGCGAATGTTTGTGAGTGTGGATGTTTGTTACTCTTTCACGCTGTAACGGCTGCACGGATCTAGCTGAAATTTGGTGCCTACAGAGATATGTTATAGTCTAGGAACAAAATTTCACGCAGGCGAAGCTGCGGGCATCAGCTAGTTTCAAATAATAGTTCGCACATGAAATTTTATTCTTGGAGAAAATAAAATAGAAAGGGAACCACCAGTCAAGTGCGTATCGGATCACGCACAGCGTAGCTGATATGTACGAAAAAATCTTTTTACATCGAATGCCACTTTTAGCTGATAGTTTTCGTTATATAATATATATGTCCTAATACCATGATCTTTTTCACATACCGTGATAACATTAGTGCAAGTTACAACAGTTCAAAAACAAGTATCAGTTAATTTCTATATGAACTGTGTAATATTACTAAGAGATTTCACATTTTACTTGGCACCATGACGCCGCCGATCGTATTGCCCGATTGGACGGCAAAACATAATTTCCGGTCGATCCGATTGAACCAATGGCTCCAATTTTGTCCTAAATGAACGTAGTTTCCCTGTTACTACTTGATAACTTTTTAAAAACGAGTTAGAGTCAGTTCAATGTTTCCAAAAACGGATTACAGTTACAGCCGGTTTTTAATAGCTTCTAAGACTGATATTAGCTTGGTACTATGAAATGTACTTTTTATATAAAAGTAATCACGTAGAAAATTCTACGTGTATACTCTACGAAATTTGTGACGCGAGCAGCCGCCTTGTAAAAGGGACTTTTTAACATAGCAATAGTGAGAACCCGAGATAGGCGAGACGGCACTGCAGTAAAAACTCGGCCACTTGTGGCTCAAGCTGCAACTAATGCCACCCATTTATTTGACATAGTGTCACTACTGTAAACGAATGCTGGCAAACAGGTCAAAGGTCAGTCTCTACTGACCATAACTAGTGCGAATCACATCATTAATTAAATTTTAGAAACACATTTCTGTAAGTAGTGACGTATTTCACGCTGCAAGAGCATGATTCAAATCTTTGTATAAGCCGGTCGGTAGGTAATGCACGGATGATATGATACATCTCTCAGACCTCAGTACAATCGGCCCGTAAGTACAATGCAGATGGTACCTACTTGCTGAGCAAATTTGCTTCGGTGAGTTTCTACATCTCTATTTATTGATCACGGTATCACGGCCGGGCGAGATCAGATTATTTTATTTTGAAGAAAAACGTAATAAAAATTTGAATGTAAAGTCATCCGAAACTGGGACGTGCTAGGATTCCGAAGTGGTACGAAGTTTGGTGCCACAACTATTATTATAAAGTTAGAGCCAATACGCGAGTGTAGGTACTCGACTAAGCGAAGTAGACGACTCAATTGTGGCGAGAAATCTCTAGTCTCTATGATCGATCAGTTTTTTTTTTGACTAAATTTACGAAAACGGATACATGAGCTCGATTTGCATCCTTGCGGACGGTACTAAGGCGATTACGCCTGCACCCTACCCTACCTAAGGAGGTACCTGAGGTAGGGTGCAGGCGGTAAGGGCCATTCCACGCGTTGGTCTAAAACTCTTTGTCGAGTAATACCGACTGCTAAGGATGATTCAGGAACACAATGCTGAAGCAATAGTTCTGTGATAGAGTAACCACAAGAGTGCGTAGCTTAAATTTGTTTCGGGACGATGATTTTCGCAACGAGAAGGAGGAAATAAAAGCGAGCAGAAGATCTACGGTCTTTTTTTTTTACGTGATGTAAAATCCTCTGAGGATGTTATGCCGGACTCTTACCGACTAAAAAATCTCACGTAACGCCTAACAGCCTGTGGTTGGGAGTCCCGGTTAAGCCCTCGGAAGGATGTCCCGGGACTCACAACAGACGAACGGCCGCCACTGCGGCCTCGCCCAGGGGATGGTTCGGGTGCTATCCCGCGTCTATGGGGGGTTTCGGGTGTGATCCCGCTTCTAAGGGGGGGCGTGCGTGAGTTGCTAGATCTACGGTCTTGTTATAAAATAAGAAAGAGGATGAGTGTCAGGACAATTATTATAATTCAGTAGAAATTTCTTTTTAGTATATTTTGTCAACTTTAAAAACATATTTGAAGTCACCTAGATTTGACTACTAAAACTATTAAAACTAATGGAAAGGAAACATTTGCAAAACATGGAGAGTTTTGTGACCTTTGACCTTAAAAACTCGAGACGTAGACATAAGATTTTATGACACTTTAGAGGGTATGAATGAAGTGCCTAAAAAAAGTAAGTACAGTAATATTTAAAGAGGAAAGACTTTTTTATTTTATTTTTTATTTGCATTCAATTATGCATTGAAACTACAAATATAAATATTTTTTTAGTGTATGTTGGGAAGCTACACTATGCCTAATATGCCTGTGCGACATAGGCTATATTTTATTCCCGTATTCTCATGGTAACGGGAACTAGGTATGTGAAGAAAATCGCGAGAGATCGGCTAGTAGGTAATATACTTTGAATTTGAATTGACTGTTATTAACATTACATATTTTTTTAGGAATAATCAAACCTAATAGGTAATTATTCAAATAAATTTACCTACATAGCCATAAGCCAATTGAAAAGTAATGTTAGAAAAATGAAAAACAGTGATTAGTAAATGAACAATGAGTTTACACTAAAATGATTCTAAACAGCTTAAATTAACTAGGTCCCTAAAAAGTCCTTTAAGTTAAAAAAAGTATTTCAAATCTTTTTTTCTTTCATCACATTGCAAGTAGTTAAAAAAAAATTGTATAACTCTGTCTAATGGCCTTCAAACTTGAGTAAAAAGTGAAGGAATATTTACACAGACTCAAACATATTATGAGATTGTATTTTATGTTTTATGCATAATGAAATACATTTTTTTAAATCACTTAAAGGGCCAGAACATGCAAAATGACAGTCACACTATGTTCAGAAGTTGATTAATTATGGCATGCAATCAAGCGTAATACAGCTATCACATTACAATGAGATGTGGGGTGATACACGCATGGCACTCACTTGGTCAACGCTTCCCTCATCTCAGTCATACAATGATCAAGGAACGGTTCTAATTTCTTCTTAGCTGCCCCTCCCAGGTGGAGAATTTTCTTTACAGTACACTTGTTCGGGACAGTCGTACTCCGATACACTTGTCCCAGGGACATGTACGAACCACCGTTCAGCAAACCCCGATCCATGCCAACTTAATACCAACAAAAAATAACTATTTTTAAGCAAAAATAAACATGCCACTAAAACCATGCTGTTAGAAAAGCAAGATAAATAGGAAGTTTGAACTTTAGTCCTGACAATTCAAAAAGTATGGAGTTTGCTCTAAACTTTATTGCCTAGTTACGTGAACAGCTGATTTGCGACTTTATGTAGTGCTCTAGTAGTAAACTAATTTAAAAAGTAATGGTACTTTGAAATAACTTACCTCCGAATCTCCAAACTGTCTTTTTCAATATAATAAGCAGGAATTTTTGAAGGACGAAGTCGCGCCGTCAGTAACACAAAGCACTGTATCAGTGAAACGCCGGCAATGGAATGGGGAATAGCTCGCCGTCTGGTAACTACTCACGGAATTGAGGCTCGCACTGACTACTGTTGCTCACTTCGTGACACACTGGAGGCGCATGCGTATGTAAATACGTCAATTATTCAATTTATAACCCGGGAAATGGTAATAACTAAGATAACCGTGCATAAAAATAGTTCTTGGTATTGTCGGAGACAGGCAACTGTTTAAATCCAGTGTATACAATTCTGAACAACAGTCGTGAATGCAGTCTATAGTTCGAGTAACTAATATTAAAGTATTTATACTAGAATAAAGTACGTCTATGATCTGCTACAGAATTCTTGATAATCTAGTCTTAGGTCATCGATTATTTATTACAATTAATAAACTTTAACAAAACAAAATCTCAATAAAAATGTTGTTTGTTTACGTTTAGCGAAATTGAATTCATATTTTGACATTGACATCATTGACAATTGACACTTTGAATAAATATACCAGATGTCAACAATGTCAATGTCTACAGAATTTTAATCTGTACGCGGGACTACATACTCTTCGTATTAAATGTAAAAAATCCTTTTCATGACTTCACGAGAAAAGAAAATGTGTTTCTTATTCTATAACTATACAATAATTTGAGTCAAGATTCCGACCAAATAATTAAACCATAACTTGCAAAACGGTATTTTATACTAGTAGTGCCATCTACCTTGCAATATTTATAATTCTGTAACGCCGTATATTGAGAAAGCTTCCCACGTTATCTTCTTAAATAGTTAGAAAGTATGTTACTAGATGTCACTATTGAGTACGCATAAAAAAACAACCTCTGTTCATCAGTTTGGCTATGTTTCATTTAATGAAACATGGTCTAAGCGATTACCTAAGTATATACCTACATACATAATACGAAGGGGTAGGCCTATTAAATATGCTTGCATTTCACCTCATTAGTATTTGTCCTAGGAATAGTGGCAATGCACAGGCGCGGTAGTGAGTTGTGAATGGTTGTGACTGCCTGCGAAAGTTTTCATGCCTCCCTTATGGCCTTAGGGCCTTAAGGCCTTAAACATTTAACTGAAACGACTGCCATTTTATTGGAAACCGGGACCAACGGTTTAACGGGCAACTGAAGCACGGGGACTCTCGTACATAAATGTCACTAAGTGGTCACCCATCTAAGACCTGCCATAGTGAACATTGCTTACTGCAGTGATCGTTTATAGAACACTGAGCCCGCTGACCACGAGTGCCACGCACTTATCCCCGAAGTGGTAGGCAGAGACATATAATTCAATAATCATTTACCTACTTATTGCAGTTAAACAAGTCATACTTACATAGACATAAAAAAAAATATGGAATGAAAACTGTCATAACCGCGCCGACATAGGTCTAATAAGCCGAAAGGCACGAGGGACTGCTCCCCATCCCAATCTCTAGTGTGGAAGTACCAATGTACCAAGAGCTACGAGGTATCATGTTACTCAGACAGCTCTTCACAGGACGTAGCTGATTCTCCAAGTACCTTTGGAACCTGGTTAGTATGGAGCCGAAACCTATGGGCATCGTTGGTTCAGCTTTCTCAGATTGCCGAAGTTTTGCGGAATTCAATGAGGTCGATGAAGCAGTACCATTGACTAGTACCACTGATGGTACAAGTGACCCAACTTTGTATTTTGTATACAACAACATTATAGATGAAAAGCCTTTTTTCGCGTGTGGAAATCCATCATGGATGATAATATGCTGGACTTCTATCGACTAAAACCATAATGATTCCGTGTAACTGCTTACGGCCGATCCCTGACCTATGATTCCAGAATGATTCCAGACAAAATTTGGCTACCATCGCGGCTGTTTCGGATGCTATCCCGCGTCTTTGGGGGATGGTTCGGGTCTCTGTAGATCATCAATACATATAATAAAATCGTAACAGGTCGCTGGACTGGACTCACATGGAAGCTAAATAAGAAAAAAATATTATAAGCGGGCTTTATGAACGCAATAAAAGCCAAAACAATGATTTTTAGAATTTTTGTCTGTTTGTCTGTATGTCTGTATATCTGTTTGTCTGGACGTTAGAGCACGCTAATCTCAGTAACCGCTGCGGTAAAGCTGAACCAACGATGCCCATAGGTTTCGGCTCCATACTAACCAGCTTCCAAAGGTACTTGGAGAATCAGCTACGTCCTGTGAAGAGCTGTCTGAGTAACATGATACCTCGTAGCTCTTGGTACATTGGTACTTCCACACTAGAGATTGGGATGGGGAGCAGTCCCTCGTGCCTTTCGGCTTATTAGACCTATGTCGGCGCGGTTATGACAGTTTTCATTCCATATTTTTTTTTATGTCTATGTAAGTATGACTTGTTTAACTGCAATAAGTAGGTAAATGATTATTGAATTATATGTCTCTGCCTACCACTTCGGGGATAAGTGCGTGGCACTCGTGGTCAGCGGGCTCAGTGTTCTATAAACGATCACTGCAGTAAGCAATGTTCACTATGGCAGGTCTTAGATGGGTGACCACTTAGTGACATTTATGTACGAGAGTCCCCGTGCTTCAGTTGCCCGTTAAACCGTTGGTCCCGGTTTCCAATAAAATGGCAGTCGTTTCAGTTAAATGTTTAAGGCCTTAAGGCCCTAAGGCCATAAGGGAGGCATGAAAACTTTCGCAGGCAGTCACAGCCATTCACAACTCACTACCGCGCCTGTGCATTGCCACTATTCCTAGGACAAATACTAATGAGGTGAAATGCAAGCATATTTAATAGGCCTACCCCTTCGTATTATGTATGTAGGTATATACTTAGGTAATCGCTTAGACCATGTTTCATTACATGAAACATAGCCAAACTGATGAACAGAGGTTGTTTTTTTATGCGTACTCAATAGTGACATCTAGTAACATACTTTCTAACTATTTAAGAAGATAACGTGGGAAGCTTTCTCAATATACGGCGTTACAGAATTATAAATATTGCAAGGTAGATGGCACTACTAGTATAAAATACCGTTTTGCAAGTTATGGTTTAATTATTTGGTCGGAATCTTGACTCAAATTAATGGGAGAGTGAGTAAAAGAAGTGTATGATATATGACAGAAGAAGTATTTCTTAGACAGTTTCATAGGGGTGTGTATAACTGGCGTGATTGCTTAATCATAAAAGAACTTTCTTTTATAATTAAGCAAACACATCAGTTTAGAATGACCTCCATCCAATTACATTGAAAGGAATCCTTAAATTCTAGGGAATATTAGGGTCAAAAGTATCCTGTAGTTATATTGTGTTTATTACTCACTATAATTATTTAAGTAGGTACTAATAATAAATAATAAACAAAAAGTCTATACGTACCTATAGATTTATTGTCTGTTACTTCCATGGAGCAAAATGTTTGGTCCATGAGTCCATGTTTATATTTCGTACCTCGCCACTGACCTTCTTGGTGAATTTTGACGATTCTTAACTAGGTACTTAGTTTATTAATTAGGGAATGTTTTTAGGGTACATTTTCATACCGGCGCTATCTGATCCCACAGTAAGCTAGGGTTTACTTGCTTGTGTTATGGGTAGCAGACAACGGATATTCATAGCTATAAACCTACTTTTTTGTAAATAGGTACATATGTGTATGTACTTATACTCTAGAATCTCGAGAAAAATATTTATGGAGATTAGAAAAACTGTAGGTACTTATACACAGTTTTTCCGCTGGTTCGCAGCTACCTCGTGTTGTTCACTGTCCGGACCGCGGACCTATAGAGTTCTAGACCAACAAGACAGGCAGTTCTTCTTAGAAATCACTTTCTGTGATTATTAAGTTTACATTGTTGACTAGCTGTTGCCCGCGACTTAGTACCCGTGAAAATTATGTCATAATGCCAATTTGATTGCTCTCTGCTTTGCCCCTAGGATATGTAGCGTGATAATATATAGCCTATTTGAAGACCCTACACCTACTTAATATTGGTGCAAAATTTGAATCAAATCTATTGAGTACTTTCTGAGTTCTTTCCAGACAAAGCAAAGCAAACAGACAAACAGACATTTTTTTTTTCTAACTATATTTTCGGCTTCGGTATCTTATGTTGAACACAGTTTTGTTAAGTAAAACTTCTTTAGGCGCGACTGGGAGTAATTTTAAATATTTTTAATGTACAGTCTTGACTTTTCTATCATTTTATATGTATAGAAGTACCTAGGTAGTTGCTAGGTTGCCATTGCCTTACCTTGTTTAGAGAAACCCTGGTCTAACCATACCTATACTTATCATAACTTTATTATTATTTTGTACTTCTATACTAATATTATAAAATAAAGAGGAAAGATTTGTTTTTTTTCTTTTTGTTTTTTTTTTGTTTTTTTGTTTGTTTGTAACGAATAGGCTCCGGAACTACTGGACCGATTTGAAAAATTATTTCACTGTTAGAAAGCTACACTCTTTGCGGTGATCATAGGCTATATTTTATTCCCGTATTCCCACGAGAACGGGAACTACGCGGGTGAAACCGCGTGACGTCCGCTAGTTATTATTATATACATAACTTTTCATTGAAGCCATAACACTAAGTTGTTATGAATATTTTAAAGATAACATTCTATAGCCCCTACCTATTTGGTAATACTTACTGCCCATAGATAGGGAGAACTGCGCCACAAACTTTACTGCAGGTCGATGGGTGGGACTGCAAGCCGCACCCGCTTTTATACACAGCCACACAACTAGCACCATGATCCAATTTCACACCTCCAATAACTTGCAACTTTTCGTCAACCACAAAACCAATATTATCCATTTTAAAATTATATTCCCTCCTTGTTCAGGTAAATAAAATGAGCAACAGACTGTCCTTTTTACAGCACTAGAACGTAACGCGAGTTTCGGATTGACTTGTGCCCAGATAATGAACACGCTTTATATATGACCGCATTGTGAATTGTAAATCCACTATTCGTCAGTCATGTGGAAAAAATCAGCGTAAATAAATGCCTATTATAAACCAATGTAATCGACGACAATCACAATTGTAAAACACTTTGAGACTCTCATTGAAGTATGATGTCTATCACACTTTGTGATAGAACCTACAACGAGAAAATCCAAAAGAGGAAACACAAATACGAAAGAATACTTAATCCGCCCGACTCAGGCGGGAGTTGGTGGGCCGGGTAAGGTTAACAGTGGAACATGTAGGTGGGCCACGGGTTAAAAAAACGCCTCACTAAACTGACAGCTGATGGCTGGATCCGAAAGGTTCATTGACCTCCAATACCACAGAAATCAGAAAAAAGTATAGCTTCGAGAATACTTTAAAGCGAAACTGGTCAGGTGGTGTTAAACCACTGGTCCTTACAGTATAAATCGCGAATCGCAAACTAACCTGCGGCCAACTTGATGGAAAGTGTTCAAGGCCTTTGGAAATTTTGTATAATCATTACAGTGTCAGAGAGATCATTCCACAAACGAAACGCAGATAATAACCCCCCTTTAAATTTTTTTTTTTAACTTTCATTCGTATACTTACACCAAATTTTCAACAAACACACCAATACCAAACACAATAATTTACAAAAACACAACGTTTTTTTACGTGTGGAAAATCCTTCATGGATGCTTTGCCGGTCTCCTACTGACTAAAATCCAACTCGTTTTCTATCCAATGCCTACGGTTGGAAGCCCGGGAACGCCTTCGGAAGGATGTCCCAAAGTTTCTTACACGTCTACATCAGAGATTTTCTGTGAATTGTTAAGTACAAGTTGCCAACACAATTTCTTTTTCAATATTGTATTGTACCTACAGCAGCATACAAAATTGATTAAACGGATTCATATTATGGCTTCATTGTATCAAAATTGCAAGGAAGAAATATGTACATTATTTATACTGTTGATTGACGGCACTTGGTGGAACTTGCTGCACATATTGAAAACGACACTTGTACTATTCCACAATATTTATTATTATAAACCTGACTGGTTTCGCTTCACAGCATTTTTAAAGGTCTAGAGATGGAGGGACAATGTATTACCGACTCGAAAACACACCAAAAATTCGAAATATGTACATACCTATTGCTGATATAGGTACATATTTCTATAGTAGTAGTAGTAGTAGTAATATGCTTTATTGTACACCAAGGACAGAAAATCTTAAAGTAGATATAATAAATATTAATCAGGCACAAAGGGCGGCCTTATTGCTAACAGCAATCTCTGCCAGGCAACCTTTAGATGGACAGGACTGTAAAAATATTTAAAAACGGGTTTAATTTGTGACGTAATAAATAATATTAAAAGTAGCATTCCGGTGTATACGTAACATATACATACAAATATACAAATACCTACATATATACACAAATACTTTCATATAATATATACATACACAGGTACATACATACATACACAGATATACATTATATATATGCCCTTGATATGCATACATAAATACAAGACTCAGTTTGCAAGTAGCTCAATTAAATTGTAAGATAATATTCTTTCACTTTAATTTTAAAGGATCCCAACGTTTGAGCTCGTCCGATTCTGACCGGTAGAGCATTCCACAGTTGCGCTGCTTTAAGAGGACGTATGACGCCAAATGGACTATTATCTTGATCTAGATCTCAGGACTCGTGAGGTCTGATGAACTAACATTACAACACAAGCAACTTCAGTTCATGAACTAAAGATCTACTAGCCTGAAAACACGATCACTAAAAAAAACCTCGATACTTTTAATTTTTAAAAACACCTCGTTTTAGTTAAACTTTAGGCTGGATCTCTATAATTATCTATTATTTTGATATTATTTTTAATGTATAAGAAAGACAATACTAAAAACTTCATTTACACTAGTCGGTTTTTTTAATATTTATAATAGTTTTCTTTTTATCTGTAATTATCTGTTTTTTAGCTTTCATATCATTTCGCTGAACGCGCTCCAAACCTTCTCTCTCTTTCTTTCCTCACGAAATCTGTATGCGCTATCCTCTACCGATTACGATTAGTCTGGCTGCGCGCCTTGTAGGAAGCGGACCTATGCCCGATTGCGTCACACAATGCTCAATTACGACATCGATAGATCGATTAAAAAACAGCTAAGGGGGGGGGGGGCGGTGGCTGTAGGTGCATAAAATCTTAGTTTGTGTAAATAATAAATGTAACTAATTATAAAAGTTATAAATATAAAGACCAAAAAAAATGACTAAAAAGGAACATAAAAAAACGTTTTTCGCTCGTAGAACGAGAGAAATAAAAAGCTAAGAACCGTATTGATTGTTTATTATCCGATGTAAATTTTCTTTATCTTACTTAGCCTCTTCACGATGGCTTGTAGAAACTGGGGTGTTACTTTTGTGTGGACTAGGTCGGTATGATTTGGCATATTATCTCCTCGATATTGTTGCCACCGAGAATCATCTAAGTTCCCAATGGCGTTACGGAATGCCCGTACCAGGACCTCGTTCGTTGGTCAGCACCTGCACTGCTTCAAGTGACGTCAGCCTGGGCCTAGAAGATCTTCATGGGGTCCAGACCTTATCTGCATATTAGCATCTGGCCAGTTGCCTTCAAGCCCAACCATATTTCAAACCAGACGCAGCTTTTATTGGCTGCCAGGAGCAGCAGCTATGAATTGAATTTTCATCCCCATTGGCAAAGTTGAGAGCGACTGCTGTCTTACCTCCCCAAGCTCGATAGGTAGCCTAATTGAACTGGACGCTTTCTAGGAACAATAATATTAAACCGGCCAAGTGCCAGTTGAACTCGCCCATGAAGGGTTTCGTAGCAGCAACATAATGTAAAAGTTCGTGTAGTTCGTTGTAACTTTCATTGATGTTCGCAGTGGTAGTGATTTTTCTCGGCGAAAATTGCGGTATATGACGTTTAAAAAAAACGACCATCTTGATTTCGTTCAAACCAATTTTCTTTGGTAGATTTTATCACAATGTACATTATATATATTTTTTAGATTTATCATTCTCTTAGTTTAGAAGTTAGAGGGGGTGGGGGACACACACACACATTTTTCCACTTTGGAAGTGTCTCTTGCGCAAACTATTCACTTTAGAAAACAATATTATGTTATAAACCTCAATAGCATTTTTGGAGACCTATCTATTGATACCCCACACGTATGGGTTTGATGAAAATAAAAATTTTGAGTTTCAGTTCTGAGTATGGGACCCCCAAAATTAACTGCTTTTTTTCTCGTTTTATACAAAAATCTTGATGCGGTTCACAGAATACATCTACTTACCAAGTTTTAACAGCATAGGCCTTATACTTTCGGAGAAAAGTGGCTGTGACACACGGACGGACAGACAGACAGAAAGACATGACGAATCTATAAGGGTTCCGTTTTTGCCATTTGGCTACGGAACCCTAAAAATGTCATACAAAACCCAGAAACCGCCACTACTGTGCGGGCGAGTCGGTGCCGGAAGTAATTGCACGGAACATAAAACAATGGAGTCGGCTAATTCAAGTACAAAAAAGACAGTGAAGTATTTAAAAAAAAAATCTGTAAAATATAACACTGTCTTTAGACTTTCGATTTAATAGTAGAAAATCGCCGGTGATATTTTCAAAACAAATTTATTGTTTCAAAAATACTTGTTGATTCACATAATTGAATAATCATTTTATTGAAGGTACTAATGAAAGAAAAAAAGAGGGTTTACTGAATGATGATGCTGTTGGGCGCAACAGCGACAGGTCCTCGTGGTGGGTCTGGACGTGGACACTCTCTCGCTCGAGACCTTGGTGCGAGCCATGCTCTCCAGCGGGAGTAAGTGGGACTGCGCCGCCTCTTTCTGCGAGCAGGTTATGCTCGTGAAAGAGACGGTGGGGCGGGAACGGGAGAGAACTCTCCCACCCAAGTTCCGCAGTCGGCGGCCTGGACGTCGTCGACGTGTCTTCGCCGAGGACTATCGGCCTCCATGACCGGGGGCCTGAGTACAGTGAGAGGGCGGCTCACCGTCCTTACAGAAGCAGGCCCATGACGGCAGAGTGACGTGAGGAACTCACGCACGCCCCCCCTTAGAAGCGGGATCACACCCGAAACCCCCAAAGACGCGGCATAGCACTTGAACCACCCCCTGGGCAAGGCCGCAGTGGCGGCCGTGGGTCTGTTGGGAGTCCTGGGACATCCTTCTGAGGGCTTACCCGGGGCTCACAACCATAGGCTGTTGGGCGTTACGTGAGGTTTTTTAGTCGGTAGGAGTCCGACATAACATCCATGAGGATTTTTCCCCACGTTAAACAAAAAAAAACGATGATGCTGTAAAAATTTAAAAAGATACTTTTCTTGAAATATAATAACGGAGAATTCGTTGTTAATTAAAAAACACCAATGGTTTTGGCAGGTTTAGGGACAATCAAATAATAAGTCTTTACCTATGAAATTGCCGTTCTGCAGTACTGGCCATTTCAAATCAAAATAATTTTTGTTTGGCTAAGAATTCTAATTTCAAATTAATTTTATTTAAAAATATAGAATTCATTTTCCAAAATTAGTCATTTGTTCATTGATTAGTGTGACGTTTACATCGCATTTCAATCTTTTTCGTCATCGTGGATACGTTAAAAATTGGAGTAGTCTATACTAATCTATACTAATATTATAAAGAGGAAAAATTTGTTTGTTTGTTTTTTTGTTTGTCTGTTTGTTTGTAACGAATAGGCTCCGGAACTACTGGACCAATTTGAAAAATTCTTTCACTGTTAGAAAGCTACACTCCTTGCGGTGAACATAGGCATAGGCATGTTTTATTCCCGTATTCCCACGGGAACGGGAACTACGCGGGTGATACCGCGTGACGTCCGCTAGTTATGAAATATGAGTATCATCGTGGCAGCAACGCGGCACAAGCGGCACGCAACATCAACGACGTTTACGGAGCTAACATCCAACGCACCGCCTGTTGCTCGCATTGGTTTACTCGCTTTCGTTCTGGAAATTTCTACCTGAAAAATGAACCTCGCAGTCGCCCGAAGACTTTGGTCGACAATGACGAATTAAAGACGAACAATGCCCTAAACGAAAACTTACCCCTAGATAATTGATGGTCACTGTTTGGTGGTCTAGCGCGCCGGTGTGATTCATCACAGCTTTTTACCAAACGGGGTGAGCATTGATGCAGATGTGTTCTGTGAAGAACTGAACACAATGATGGAGAAGCTGGCACGGCATTGGTCAATCGCTCGTCTTCGCTGCTCCTGCACGACAATGCGCGACCTCATACTGCAGACGGTCCCCAAGTTGCAAGAACTGAGATTGGAAGCTCTCCGTCATCCGCCAAACTCACCAGACCTTGCGATACAGACTACTACTATTTCCAGAATTTGGATAACTTTTTGGCGGGAAAGAAATTCAATACCCAAGAGGCAATACAAAATGCCTTTGAACAATTTTATTAAATACTAGAGGACGACACGCGGTTTCACCCGCGTAGTTCCCGTTCCCGTGGGAATACAATATTTTTTCTTCCATAAGAACTTTCCAAGAAGAATTAGTGAAATCGGTCCACCCGTTCTGAAGTTATGCGCTTACCAACACATTTTGCGATTCATTTTTATACACTCGAGAGCAAGTTTTAATACCTTCATTTAAGGAGTATTACATTGTCTATTAAATACAATTTATTGCATTAACCTAGCATTTTTAGTTTCCGAGATTTTTAGGATTCTTTAAGTGACCCGGATTCATTGCTCTCGAGTGTATATAAGATTAGTCATAGGAAAGAATGTTTAATTGCTACCTGGTCAGGTGAAAATCGCCCCATAAAAATAGAACGAAATAAACGGAACCAGATATTATAGGAAGATTTCATGGTCCTTAAACTCTAAGTCTTCTTATCTCGATTGTATCCTTACTGGCTGAATTGTTGGATCCCAGACATTCACGAAACTTGCCACTAATAGAAATTGACGTGGTTATTAGCAAGAGCTCAGTAATGTGAATAGAAAGAGCCTTTCCGACTTAGATGTGGATGAATGCTGGAATATTATGAAAGAAAGTATAGTGGATAGTGCAAAAGAAGCATGTGGGAGTGCAAAGAGACATGAACATTCGAAAGGTGATGCCTGGTGGGATGCAGAGGTTCAATCCTGCGTAGCAAGAAAGAAGAAATCGTGTTTGGATTATGTCTCATCTCATCATCTTGCCAGGATTTGGGATTGATGGTGCGCTGCTTCGTGCCATGTAGTCTACATATGTGGGATGTACGGCATGTGTCCGGGTGGGCAGCAGCCTGTCTCCCTGGTCTGACGTCAACATTGGCGTCAGACAGGGTTGGGTGCTGTCGGCCCTGCTGTTTGTCCTGTACCTGGACGATTGTCTTAAGAGAGCAAGATCGATGAATGTTGGATTGCGAATGGGTGACTTACTTGTGAATGTGAACTGTTTGCTGTATGCAGATGATGTCGTGCTCATAGCCGAATCGCCATCAGATCTACAGTCTCTAGTCACAGCGATGAAAGATGATTGTCTAATGAGAGGCTTATATTTGAACGCGACTAAAACAAAAGTGATGGTATTCGAAAGAGAAGAGGACAGAACGAATGCCAGGAAAACTGTAAATGGTGTAGTGCTGGAACAAGTCGATAAGTTTGTATATCTTGGATGTGCATTAACCAGGGATGGACGGTACACCACTGAAGTAGAAAGGAGGGTAACTGCGGGAAATAGAGTGAATGGAGCGTTAGGCAAACTTTTGGGTACCAAAACCCTAAGTCAAAAGGCCCAGCTCGCAGTATACAGTGCGGTGCTGATACCTACGCTAATATATGGAAGCGAGAGTTAGGTATGGCAGGAAACGCATGAAAGTAGAAAAAACGCGTTCGAGATGCGCGCGCTACGCAAAATCTGCTGAGTAACGCTCGCAGATCGCGTTCGGAACAAAGATGTAAGAAAGAGAGTTGGTCTGGAAGGGAGTGTCGGTGTTAAAGTAAGGAAGGGCATGCTACGATGGTTCGGGCATGTGGAGCGAATGGGTGATGAAAGAATGATAAAACAGATATACAACGCGAATATGGATGGACGTAGGAGTCGGGGAAGGCCACGACACACCTACCACGACCAAATTAATCGTGTGTTTGTTGAAGGTGGTGTCAAGAGCCGAAGGATCCGACGTGCATGCATGAAAAGAAAAATGAAAGTTGAAGAAACAAGTGAGGTGTGTATGGACCGTGCCGTGTGGAGCTCGGTTCTTTCTGCCTACCCCGCAAGGGATTTGGCGTGAAGGTAGATAGATAGAAAGTATATTTTTCATCATTGTTCTTTTACAGTAAAAAAGGATTATTCGTTCTTCATAATTCTTCTCGGTGTGGTGGTGCATTCGGTAGTATAACCGATGACCGCGCTGAGGCCCTGATTTTATTCTGGAGTCGGGCCGAATATTCGTGTGATCCACAAAATGATGTTTCGGAGTTTGGGTGCTCGATAGTCCGTTTGTTGAGGAAGGTTTATAACATTACACTTCAACGAATAGGAGCAACTATGAATAAAGTTTCGAAAACGGGAAATTTTATTTCTTTTGAGAGTATACGTTGCGTGCGCTGAGTAAATATAATTAAAGTTACATAAAAATTGTGTATTGCGAAATTGTTCATTTAAAAGTTCTATAAAAATTCTCCTCCTATTTTTATAAGTAGTATGATACGGTCAATTTAAAAAAAAGTAAAACTAAAAACCGAGTAAAACTATTCACACAAATATCTACTCCATTCTATTCATTGTTCGCCAGTGCGTTGCGAACCGCCCCTACTTGCATTACTATTATAATCTGTCACCGACTGACGCGGCGCCGCGTGAATATGGCGCGCGATCTGTAGCAAAGGGGCGCGGGGGTAGCGGCAGTGAATCATGCGATTTGGTTAGGGTCAGGCAAGCTCTTAACTGTAAAAGAGTTACCAACAAAATTTATTGAATGTATATAAAGTCGCAAGTTCTTAGACGATCTCAAGCACCTAGAGTGCGTGTCACATAGGAACTGAAAGCGCTCCTTGAGGTAACAGGGTGTTACTGAATTAAATAATATATTATACAGGGTGAATTTTTGAAAAGGGCTTGGATGGCCAAATCCGAAACTATAAGGAATAGCTAAAAATGGTCAAAGGAGTCACGGGCCCGATTTTGATAAAACTTAAAATCTCATCATTAGATTTATGAAAAACCAATAATCCTAGCTGGGAATTGAACCCATTGATTTTGAAAAAAAAACACACCATTTATTATTACACCATACGATAGTGTCGCTGATAAGGATCAAATTCTGCGAAGTAATGATATACGGCAAATTTAAGGAAAGATTGAAATTTTAATAGAATTCATATTTCATGTACCTAAATTTTGTATCAAAATTGGTTTCGTTCAAATTCCCAGAATAGATCGTAACTATTCCATGTTTCAAATCATGCTCAGAATGATTTTTTGAAGAATATTCTAAACGGAACCAATAATTTTGAATGCAGTACGATCCTTTAGGTCTCGAATCCAGCTATGTATTGAAAACAATGAACAATTAATCAGTTAACGTAAGAAAAATAAATTGTATTTTGTTAAAGATGAGCACTTTCCTTTAGTTTGCCGTATCTCATTACTTCCCAGAATAAAGTCCTTAATAGAAACACTATCGTATGGTGTAATAATATAGGATGTGTTTTTTTTTTCAAAATCAATGGGTTCGATTCCCGCCTAGGATTATTGGTTTTTAAAAAATCTAATGATGAGGTTTTAAGTTTTATCGAAATCGGGCTCGTGACTCCTTTGAGCATTTTTCGCTATTCCTTTTAGTTTCGGACTTGGCCATCCAATCCCTTTTGAAAAATTCACCCTGTATAGCAAAGAAAGGATATGAGTATTCCGTCGAAGGCGAATTGGGAGCCACTTGAGTTGTTTGCGGTACTCGGAAACGTGGTCATATTTGCGTAAGCCAAATATAAACCTTATATAGAGATTTTGAAGGCGCTCAAGTTTATTTAGATATTTTGAAAATATGAAAAAAATAAAAAAAATATATTATGAAAAAAATAATTGATATAGTCAGCGTCAGTAACATAAAGACACTCATACTCCTGAAAAATGATCCTCGCAACTTTGAAAATCATACGGTATCTTTAGTAAGTATAATTAATATGTAGATTTAGTCTAAAATTAGAAAAACAATTTATTGGCGTCCCTAAAGTTAATGTGCGTGGTATCGATACCTACCTACTAAACGACCGATTTCTGTGTCAGTCAGTAAGATGACGTCATTTTCAGTACTGTTCGATGAAGCTGAAAATTTGCAAAACATGACGATTTTGTCTGCGAGAAATGAATACTTTCAGTGTTTTATAGTTGCCTGGTACTGGCACTGAAGATTTTTTATTTACGCGATGTTTTTCTTTCGATTCACTGCGAATCGAATTCTTAGCAGTTTTACCAACCGCTGCCGATGGCTGCCACATTCATACTGAATGACTCGTCACATTCGTCACAATGGTTTTCATATAAGAAGCCTTGATATGATGTCCCGATGTTGCTCATAGATGTCGCTTGACGTCCAGCTACTTGAGTTATGCTATCCTGGTACATCTAATACGTGTAAGGGAGTTTCAAGGTGACAGAGGTCAAGTTCGGCACGCCAATGTATGCTAATATAGTAGTTTTCGATACAAGTGTGGGTCCAGTGGCGGATACAGAAAAATCTCAAGGGGGGGGCGCAAAAAATATTTTGAGTTTTAAGCTACCTTTACTATTAGCGCAATAAAAAAGTAATCAAGTCACATGTGAAGTTTATGAAAATTTTATTTGAAATTGAATAATGGTAATACAGTAAAAATACAATGTTCAAGTTTAAGGGACCTAACGAAAAACACATCTTATGCGGGCATTGCATGGAACGGATTCACCGTGCGGGCACTGCGCCGGGTCCATAGCGTGGTACAGAGGGAAATACTGTGAGGGTGTCTGGGACTGGCGACCCATTTGAGTAGGTTTAGGGTGGCCACCTTTCTGTATGCATTAAGTTCACAATGTTCCCTGCCTAACCAGATTTGATAAGATCCTAACAATGTCGCTTTGGATATTCGTTTTAATGAAGAGTTTACTGAAGCTATTAACAATCCTAGGTCTTTAAATAGGTTATATAGGGATTCAGCTGGTATTCCCCTTGCTCCTACTTCTACGTTTCATTATAACGTAAGAGTTGACTGCTCTAGGTGCTAAATGACGCTGTAACTTTTAACGCCAATAACTCTTTCACAGAGCCCGAGAGTTTCCTGCATTGGCTGCTTGGTAGCGATGGTGTCCTCAATACGTAAACTGACCATTTATTTTTGAACTCAAAACGGGACATAAGTTTTATAAATACCCCAGTTATAAGGTTAATGAAGATCGACAGAAATTCTTTATTTAGAAAAAGTGTTATTTAATGCAAATTTTAAGGGTGGAAATCCGTCAAAGATGCTGTGCCGGACTCTTACAGACAAACCACACGGTGCCCAACACGGCTACCACTGCCTACGACTGGGAGCCCCGGGAAAGTCCTCGGGAAGACGTCCCAGGATTTTCGACAGGCTACCACCGCATCCTCTTCTTAGAGTTCGGGTACTAACTAGCGTCTTTAGGAGTTGGTTCGGGTTTTATCCCGCTTATTGAGGGTGAGGCGTGCGTCAAACTCTCTCATCACGCTGCCGTCTTTGGCCTGGTTCTGTTAGGACGGCCAACAGCCTTCAGGCCCCCGGTCTTGGAAGCCGATAGTCTTGGGCGAAAACAAGTCTGCGGCGCTTCCGGAACTCGAGTGGGAGAGTACTCTCCCGTTCCCTCCTCGCTACCTATATCACGAGCATTACCAGCTTGCAGAAAAAGGTAGCGGCGACCTGCCCACTTACTCCCGCCGGAGATCATGGCTCGCACCACGATTTCCAGCGCGAAAATTTCTATGTCCAGACCGGTTGTGCTGTGAAGGACAAGGCGCTGTTGCGCCCACGCTGAGCACTCCACAATTGTGTGGAGCGCTGTGCCCTTGCTGCGTTCCTTGCAGTGTTGGCACTCAGCTGTGGTCTCCCGGTGTATTCGCCTCAGATACTTACCGAAGCATCCGTGCCCGATACTTATCTGTGACAACCGGTAGGAGAAAGCGCTGTGGTTCCGCTCCGCTCCAGCTACTCGTCCATGACGGTCTAATCGCCCCGGTTGTGCCGTTTTCCCATCTTAGTTGCTCAAGTCGCACCTTCCAAATCTCCATGATATCCTTTTTTCCTCCATGATTAAATATAGTCTTTTAATGGCTGGTACA
Source organism: Miltochrista miniata (assembly GCA_933228765.1). Classification (NCBI taxonomy): domain Eukaryota; kingdom Metazoa; phylum Arthropoda; class Insecta; order Lepidoptera; family Erebidae; genus Miltochrista; species Miltochrista miniata. The sequence continues at coordinate 31,856,758 of OW121747.1, read as the reverse complement.
TTTTTAAAACCTCTCCAAGGCACGCATAAATACAAGTCACCTTGTTTTACTATAGCCGAGCTTTTAGCAATGTTCTATTTCGGCTTCAGCGCTAAACTCCTTGAGATTTACAACTCGAACCGTGTAAATAAAAAATGAAGAATATATTTTTACCACAATACATTCGTAATCTAAACCAGTAGACCATCTGCAGTAGATTTTGTTACATTGTGAATCAAATGCCGCAGCAAGCTATGAAACGAGCTATGTTTGGAGTATCTTTGAGGGATACACTCGGAAATGAGGTTATCCGGCAGAGAACCAAAGTTGTCGACAATAAGCACATCAAAGTGGCAGTGGGCTGGTCATGTCTGCAGGAGACTGACGGCCGATGGAGAAAACGGGTTCGAGAATGAAGACCGCGACTCGGCAAACGTAGAGTAGAACGCCGACCCGCCATGCCAGATGGACCGACGACTTGGAAAAGGTCGCCGGGCTGGGACGCCCTGTAAGCTCGTGGCTCCTCCGGGGAGCAAGGTGGGTAACACCCCCGGAGCTCGCTAAGGAGCTGACAAAAAACTAAGCCCGCATGATACCGCTCTTAAAAGCTTCTCTGCTTGAAGAAAGGGCAGAAAGCTACCGAACGAGTAGGCACTAAAGACATCTCCATAACACGGGGATGTGCCTTTCGCCAGATGATCTTATCTTGGAGGTCTAACATTTTAACTTTTATACCTTCTGTCTATGGATTCCCCGACCACGTGTGTCTCACGAACGAACGACGCGTGCGTGCGGCACCCAAGGGGGGGGCGCGCGCCCCCCGCGCCCCTACCCTGTATCCGCCACTGAGTGTGGGATCTCTGTTATTACAACGAGTTACGACAGGTGTTGACCCGAGCCGAAGGCGAGGGTAGACAGTCGGAACGAGTTTAAATAACAGTCCCACACGTTGTATTGAACAACTATTTTTAATACAGTTGCGAAAAAATTAAGCAATTTTATAAAATAATAAAAACACAATAAACCTGAATATCCAAAATGGCGCCAACCGTAAAAGAATATATACCTTTCTAAGCAGAGACTATGGCAGTGCACTTCATACAGCCAACATTTTTTATATTTATAAAATTAACTAGCTGATGCCCGCAGCTCCGCCCGCGATGGCGCTGTATGAGAAAAATGATTTTCCCGCTTTCTGTTGAAATTTTTCCTGAATTTTCTTTGCTATAAACCTCACGGAGTCCGAGACCTTTCCAACGAATGCAAGACCGTGGAAATCGGTTCGTGCGTTCTGGAGTTATAGCGTCAGGAAGGAAAACCCGACTTATTTTTATATAATAGATTTGGCTGATATTTATAATAATTTATGCTTAAATTTCAATTAAAATTACTTTTAATCTGATATTGAAACAAGTTATTGTCTTTTTTTATGGTAAAGAAAAAGCACGAGTGTGTAATAGCCCACATCCCGAACGCTATACGTCCCTGTAATACGCCACTTTTTGAGCAACTGTATTAAAAAATATTTTTTCAATATCTAGTCTGTTCAGTATAGTCTTCTAACATGTACAACAAAGTACTCTATTATCAATTCACATTCAAACACATTTTTTAGGGTTCCGTTCCCAAAAGGTAAGGAACGGGACCCTATTCATGAGACTTCGCTGTCCGTCTGTCTGTCTGTCAAACAATGAAGGTCTGGAATCTGATGATGGAGACGAAAGACAGTAGAGAGAATTCCCTAACGATATACAGCAGTTACCTTGTGTTTGGGCTTGATTAATTTGTACTGTTGAGAACTTTACACCTAGATAAATAAATAGATTTTCAGTCTACACGTCACTAAAAATGGTAAAAAAAAAATTGCGTGTACTTAGTGTACACACGTAAGAAGTAAAACTTCTTCATAAACTTAATTTTCACCTCACCTTAAATTAAGTCAAAAAGTTCAAAAGTACAAAAGTCCAAAAGTCCAAAAGTCCAAAAGTCCAAAAGTCCAAAAGTCCAAAAGTCCAAAAGTCCAAAAGTCCAAAAGTCCAAAAGTCCAAAAGTCCAAAAGTCCAAAAGTCCAAAAGTCCAAAAGTCCAAAAGTCCAAAAGTCCAAAAGTCCAAAAGTCCAAAAGTCCAAAAGTCCAAAAGTCCAAAAGTCCAAAAGTCCAAAAGTCCAAAAGTCCAAAAGTCCAAAAGTCCAAAAGTCCAAAAGTCCAAAAGTCCAAAAGTCCAAAAGGCCAAAAGTCCAAAAGTCCAAAAGTCCAAAAGTCCAAAAGTCCAAAAGTCCAAAAGTCCAAAGTCCAAAGTCCAAAAGTCCAAAAGGCCAAAAGTACAAAAGTCCCAAAGTCCCAAAGTCCCAAGGTCTCAAGGTCCCAAAGTCCCAAAGTCCCAAAGTCCCAAAGTCCCAAAGTCCCAAAGTCCCAAAGTCCCAAAGTCCCAAAGTCCCAAAGTCCCAAAGTCCCAAAGTCCCAAAGTCCCAAAGTCCCAAAGTCCCAAAGTCCCAAAGTCCCAAAGTCCCAAAGTCCCAAAGTCCCAAAGTCCCAAAGTCCCAAAGTCCCAAAGTATAAAAGTCTAAAAGTCCAAAAGTCCAAAAGTCCAAAAGTCCAAAAGTCCAAAAGTCCAAAAGTCCAAAAGTCCAAAAGTCCAAAAGTCCAAAAGTCCAAAAGTCCAAAAGTCCAAAAGTCCAAAAGTCCAAAAGTCCAAAAGTCCAAAAGTCCAAAAGTCCAAAAGTCCAAAAGTCCAAAAGTCCAAAAGTCCAAAAGTCCAAAAGTCCAAAAGTCCCAAAGACCCAAAGACCCAAAGTACCAAGGTCCCATCCAAAAGTCCAAAAGTCCACAAAGTCCAAAAGTCCAAAAGTCTCAAAGTCCCAAAGTCCCAAAGTCCCAAAGTCCCAAAGTCCCAAAGTTCCAAAGTCCCAAAGACCCAAAGTACCAAGGTCCCATCCAAAAGTCCAAAAGTCCAAAAGTCCAAAAGTCTCAAAGTCCCAAAGTCCCAAAGTCCCAAAGTCCCAAAGTCCCAAAGTTCCAAAGTCCCAAAGACCCAAAGTACCAAGGTCCCATCCAAAAGTCCAAAAGTCCAAAAGTCCAAAAGTTCAAAAGTTCAAAAGTTCAAAAGTCCCAAAGTCTCAAAGTTCCAAAGTCCCAAAGACCCAAAGTACCAATGTCCCATCCAAAAGTCCAAAAGTCCAAAAGCCCAAAAGTCCAAAAGTCCAAAAACCCTTAAATGACATGCTATCCCTGGATAAAGTACTCTTAATTCGAATCCACCGTGGTGGGGAACAGAACAAAGATGGCGCGTAACCAAAAATCGTGACGTGACGTGACGTGACGCAAATTTTTTTCCAACGCCGATAAAGAAGTTTCACTTCAAAAAAAATTTACAAAAAAGAAACCGACTTCAAACGAAACTAAAAAAGCCGGCAAGGCGCCATGGAACTACTGGGATGTAATACGGCGTTTTTTATTACCGCCAAGCCAACTGTACAGTGTACACCTCTAAGTTCATAGACACTCGTAATGTTATACCTACATAATTTGGCTGAAATAAAACTTTAATTTCTGATAGTTTCATAAATTAAAACTGCCTACAGTAGCCCATTGCAATCTCTGATCACGTGCTGGCGAGCAATTCGGTACACCTCTCTGAGATCGGAGCAAAGTGATTGAAGTTGGATACAGCGACTTTTCAGGTAAAATTCGATGGTCTAAGCATAAGAAGGAGCGTTTTATACTGTAGGTACTCTTGATTTGTTTGCTCAAATATCAAAAAGTAAAGTTGTTCACTTCTCTTCACTGTGATATACTAGCGGACGTCACGCGGTTTCATCCACGTAGCTCCCGTTCCCGTGGGAATATGGGAATAAAATATAGCCTATGTTCGCCAGGAAGAGTGTAGGTACCTTCCCAACAGCGATAGAATTTTTCAAATCGGTCCAGAGTTTCGGAGTCTAATCGATGCAAACAAACATACAAACAAACAAACAATCAAAACTTTCCTCTTTATAATATTAGTATAGACCACACAAATTACTACTCTTAGTACTTTCGGGGCCTCTCGAAGGGAACACTGACACAAAAAGATGTTACACAACTCGCGAGGCCCTTGTTTATTTATCGCTGTCTCCTATGTTTTACACCAGTCTCTACACAACACTTTACCCGGCCCTTCAAGCGGTTTGATCCATTTCATAAATTTGGTTCATATCTTTCCTGTGCGCCATACTGAATACTTTAGCCTGAAATATTATTTACAGTTAACGCTGTACTGAAAGTGTTAAGTTTTATTGTAACTTGGCTCCTCCAAGGTGATCTGGTCCTGGCGATATCCTTTCGAGGGCTTACCCAGGACTCCCTAACGTAGGCATTAGATAGGGAACGTGTGATTTTTAGTCAGTAAGAGTCCGACATAGCATTCCATTACGGATTTTTCAAACGTTAAAAAAAAGGTGACCTGGTAAAGAGTATTTGATTCTGTGGCACCGCGGTATCCTCTCCTACAGGCATTAAGCAGGTTCTCACTGGACGTTGCCTTTGGTGAATTTCTGCATAGGATTCGAAGAGAAACAGCCAGCGCCTGAATGGCACTACTATAGGGCTGAGCTGAACCGAACTGCCCATTTTGAATGGAGTAGTGAAGTTCACTGCAGTAAACACCTTTCACTATGGCCGGTCCATGGATGGGTGACCATCCATGTGATCACTTTGTGACATTTATTTGAGTGTTTCCGTGCTTCGGAAGGCACGTTAAGCCGTTGGTCCCGGTTGTCAGTAAAATGAAGGCTTTATTTCAACAGCAGGCAGTCACAACCTGCGCCTGTCCATTTAAAACACGGCAATACGGCTCCCACCTATTACGTGGGACAAATTATACAAAAGGTGAAATGTGGGCATATAATATGCCTCTGCCTACCCCTTCGCGGATAAAGGCGTGACCATATGTAGTGAAGTTGTCTCGTAGCAGCCGTAGAACAGAAAATCTCAAGCTGCAGGTCACAGTCCTGTCCATGGTGAACTGCGAGGACGTGTGGAACTCAACCACCCTATTTTCCAGCGACGCAGTGTGTCGGAGATCCTAGAAGCGTCTTCGGCAGCCATGAGTGTGTTACGGGGTTACAGGGGATGGTTTGGGATAGCAGTCACATTGATCATCAATTGGACAAAAATGACTTTTGTCCAGTTTGGTTCGTAGCTGGTTAGAGTATTTCCTTCCGAAGGTATAGGCTGGTCACCGTCACACACAGTGATGAACGTGTACAGTCCGATTTTAGTCTATTGGAGTTCGACATGGTCGGTTTGCAGTTCGCTCCGACGATTGAGAAAAAAGGACTAATTTAATGGATCCTTCCTCTGAAAGAGCTGCGGAGATCAGTTGTCACTCTCGTATGTGCCTGTTCTCTTCTATACCAAACTACAAACTGCTAAGAAAAAAATAATGTCATGATATTCTTTCACAGTAGGCTACATTTTATTCTGGGACACCTTCCTGAGGACTTACTCAGGGCTCCCGACCGTAGGCAGTCTTAGGCCACATGTGGTTTTAGACAGTATGAGTCCGGCATAGCATCTATGAGGGATTTCCACATTTAAAAATATAATTAGGTACCTACATTTTATAATCACAAGAAGAAACAATATGATTTTGTATATACCTACCTACCTATTGATAATCTTGTTACTATGCGAGGCAGAATAACTGACAAGCCTGACAAGTGATATCCGGGGACTCAAAGATGACCTAAATTATTTTTTTGACAGACAGGCGCTACAGGAAATATTACCATCCTACAAAGGCAATTTTACAGGCTTCAGTTATGTAGGTAGGTATGTATTTGATATCACAAAGATTTTATTCATTTCACAGATGCAAGTGAAGCGGGATGTTTCACAAAACACAGTACAAACAAAACCATTTTAGGGTTCCGTACCCAAGGCGGCATGTCTCCTAGCCGGGACCCCTCCATGGGACCTGGAAGCGAGAGCCCTTGCGTCACTGTTCAGATGGCGCAAGGAGGCGCTGGAGCGGGGCCAAAGGCCTGCGTCTCGAGAAATCGAGGCCCAGCGGACCCTGCTCCACCAGGAAACCGTGGAGACATGGAAGGTGCGACTTGAGCAACCAAAGGGGGGATTCGCCACAATCACGGCCGTCAGACCGGTCATGGACGAGTGGCTGGAGAGAAGACATGGTGCTCTCTCCTACCGGTTGACACAGATGCTTGCCGGGCACGGTAGCTTCGGTAGGTATCTGTGGCGAAAACACCGGGAAACCACGGCCGAGTGTCAGCACTGCGAGGACCGCAGCGATGACACGGCGCTCCACATGCTGGTGGAGTGCACGGCGTGGGCACAACAGCGACAGGTCCTCGTAGTGGGTCTGGGCGTGGACACTCTCTCGCTTGAGGTCATGGTGCGAGCCATGCTCTCCAGCGGGAGTAAGTGGGACTGCGCCGCCTCTTTCTGCGAGCAGGTCATGCTCGCGAAGGAGGCGGCGGGCCGGGTGCGAGAGAGAACTCTCCCACCCGATTTCCGCAGTCGGCGCCCTGGGCGCCGCCGACGTGTCTTCGCCGAGGACTATCGGCCTCCATGACCGGGGGTCTGAGGACGGTGAGAGGGCCGCTCACCGTCCTTACAGAAGCAGGCCCATGACGGCAGCGTGACGTGAGCACTCACGCACGCCCCCCCTTAGAAGCGGGGTCACACCCGAAACCCCCCATAGACGCGGGATTGCACCCGAACCACCCCCTGGGCGAGGCCGCATTGGCTGCCGTAGGTCTGTTGGGAGTCACGGGACATCCTTCCTGAGGGCTTACCCGGGGCTCTCAACCATAGGCTGTTGGGCGTTACGTGAGGTTTTTTAGTCTAGAAAGTCATTGTTAGAAAATAAAATATAATAAAAAAAAATCTTGAAAAATCTAGACAAAATCAAGGGGGCTTCCTCGGTGCTCGAGTCCGACTCGCACTTGGAAAGATTTTTTTTCTTAGAAATGTCATTTATGCTCTTCCTTGAATGCCTATAGAAGAAGTTCAGCCCAATGACATAGCCATTATGCTATGATCGTTACTATGTAGGTAGTAGGTAGACGACTCAGAAATTGCAGGTGCTCAAAAACACTCGAATTTTCCAACACTAACCATTCTACACAATTTACGATTCCATAAATGTTCTGTTCAAGTGGGAGAAGTGTCAGAGGCTGTAATTTCATGGAAGTGATTTAGATGGTTGCAGAATACCTATTAGACGCTGTACCAAGACAATATTTTTTTATGACCATGGCTATCTCTTCTCGAACCATAATCCTATCAGAAAATCTTAAACTTTAGAAAAACACAGTCTATCTTTCAGCCCAAATATTTGTGTTTTTTTTATAGACCATTAAGCTCGCCAAATTGACGTCACCACTGATGGAAAGCCGTGGTGCTCTAGCGATTGGGGGCCACTCTCACAGTCTGTAAGACTTCTGAGAGTGGTCCTTAACTTGGCGGCCCTGTGATGTGCCTCTTCACGCTCCGCTTGGAGAACCGATGATTGTAAGTGCACGTAATAGCACGTGTGCGGGCAGGTCATTCCAGGTTTTTATAGTTCGACAGAGGAACAGTTTTGAAATGCTCAGTTCTTGCGAAGATTCTCTCTACTGTGTGTGAGTGGCTCCTCTGCCACGCTTTGTTCGGGATCGGAAAGGAAAGGGCGGGATCAAGTTGAAGAGCTCTTCAGAACATTTGCCGTGATATAGGTATTCGGTAGAAGGCAGCTATGGTTCTTAGGCAAGGAGTTATAAAGCTCGAACACCTTGCAGATGACGGTGGTTACGGCTATGGGAATTTGGGTGTTTGGGTACGGAACCCTAAAAAGACAATAAATCACGTTTGTTGTATGGTAGACTCCTTTAATTCCCCCTTTTATTCAGATTTTAGTATTTATTGTTATAGCGGCAAAAGAAATACATAACTTGTGAAAATTTCAGCTTTTTAACTATCACGGTTCCGGGGATACAGGCTAGTGACGTGACGGACAAATAGGCAGACGGACAGCGAAGTTTTACGAATAGGGTCCCGTTTTTACCCTTTGGGTACTTGTGTTCTGGACCAACAACTACAGGCACTGAAGGGAAATATATGTATGCCCATGACGGCAGCGTGACGTGAGCAATTTAAGCACACCCCCCCTTAGAAGCGGGATCACACCCGAAACCCCCCAAAGACGCGGGATAGCACCCGAACCATCCCCTGGGCGAGGCCGGAGTTGCGGCCGTGGGTCTGTTGGGAGTTCTGGGACATCCTTCCGAGGGCTTCCCCGGGGCTCCCAACCACAGGCTGTTGGGCGTGACGTGAGGTTTTTTAGTCGGTAGGAGTCCGGCATAACATCCATGAGGACTTTCCCTCACGTTAAACAAACAAAAAAAAAAAAACGGGAAATATATGTTTACAATGACTTTCTCTTTTTCTTTTTACTTGGCTTTTTAGACAAGGGCTAGAAATTTTTGAAGTGAAACTTCTTTATCGGCGTTGGAAAAAAATTTGCGTCACGTCACGTCACGTCACGTCACGATTTTTGGTTACGCGCCATCTTTGTTCTGTTCCCCACCACGGTGGATTCGAATTAAGAGTACTTTATCCAGGGATAGCATGTCATTTAAGGGTTTTTGGACTTTTGTACTTTTGGGCTTTTGGACTTTTGGATGGGACATTGGTACTTTGGGTCTTTGGGACTTTGGAATTTTGAGACTTTGGGACTTTTGAACTTTTGAACTTTTGAACTTTTGGACTTTTGGACTTTTGGATGGGACCTTGGTACTTTGGGTCTTTGGGACTTTGGAACTTTGGGACATTGGGACTTTGGGACTTTGGGACTTTGGGACTTTGGGACTTTGGGACTTTGGGACTTTGGGACTTTGTGACTTTGTGACTTTGTGACTTTGGGACTTTGGGACTTTGGGACTTTGGGACTTTGGGACTTTGGGACTTTGGGACTTTGGGACTTTGGGACTTTGGGACTTTGGGACTTTGGGACTTTGGGACTTTGGGACTTTGGGACTTTGGGACTTTGGGACTTTGGGACTTTGGGACTTTGAGACTTTTGGCCTTTGGGACTTTGGGACTTTGGGACTTTGGGACTTTGGGACTTTGGGACTTTGGGACTTTGGGACCTTGAGACCTTGGGACTTTGGGACTTTGGGACTTTGGGACCTTGAGACCTTGGGACTTTGGGACTTTGGGACTTTTGGACTTTTGGAGTTTTGGACTTTTAGACTTTTAGACTTTGGGACTTTGGGACTTTGGGACTTTGGGACTTTGGGACTTTGGGACTTTGGGACTTTGAGACTTTTGGCCTTTGGGACTTTGGGACTTTGGGACTTTGGGACTTTGGGACCTTGAGACCTTGGGACTTTGGGACTTTGGGACTTTGGGACCTTGAGACCTTGGGACTTTGGGACTTTGGGACTTTTGGACTTTTGGAGTTTTGGACTTTTAGACTTTTAGACTTTGGGACTTTGGGACTTTGGGACTTTGGGACTTTGGGACTTTGGGACTTTGAGACTTTGGGACTTTGGGACTTTGGGACTTTGGGACTTTGGGACTTTGGGACTTTGGGACTTTTGGACTTTTGGCCTTTGGGACTTTGGGACTTTTGGACTTTTGGCCTTTGGGACTTTGGGACTTTGGGACTTTGGGACTTTGGGACTTTGGGACTTTGGGACTTTGGGACTTTTGGACTTTTGGCCTTTGGGACTTTGGGACTTTGGGACTTTGGGACTTTGGGACTTTGGGACTTTGGGACTTTGGGACTTTGGGACTTTTGGACTTTTAGATGGAACCTTGGTACTTTGGGTCTTTGGGACTTTGGAACTTTTGGACTTTGGGACTTTGGGACTTTGGGACTTTGGGACTTTGGGACTTTGGGACTTTGGGACTTTGGGACTTTGGGACTTTGGGACTTTGGGACTTTGGGACTTTGGGACTTTGGGACCTTGAGACCTTGGGACTTTGGGACTTTGGGACTTTTGGACTTTTGGAGTTTTGGACTTTTAGATGGAACCTTGGTACTTTGGGACTTTGGGACTTTGGGACTTTGGGACTTTGAGACTTTGGGACTTTGGGACTTTGGGACTTTGGGACTTTGGGACTTTTGTACTTTTGGCCTTTGGGACTTTTGGACTTTTAGATGGGACCTTGGTACTTTGGGTCTTTGGGACTTTGGAACTTTGGGACTTTGGGACTTTGGGACTTTGGGACTTTGGGACTTTGAGACTTTGGGACTTTGGGACTTTGGGACTTTGGGACTTTGGGACTTTGGGACTTTGGGACTTTTGTACTTTTGGCCTTTGGGACTTTTGGACTTTTAGATGGGACCTTGGTACTTTGGGTCTTTGGGACTTTGGAACTTTGGGACTTTGGGACTTTGGGACTTTGGGACTTTGGGACTTTGGGACTTTGGGACTTTGGGACTTTGGGACTTTGGGACTTTGGGACTTTTGGACTTTTGGCCTTTGGGACTTTGGGACTTTGGGACTTTGGGACTTTGGGACTTTGGGACTTTGGGACTTTGGGACTTTGGGACTTTGGGACTTTGGGACTTTGGGACTTTGGGACTTTGGGACTTTGGGACTTTGGGACTTTGGGACTTTGGGACTTTGGGACTTTTTGACTTTGGGACTTTGGGACTTTGGGACTTTGGGACTTTGGGACCTTGAGACCTTGGGACTTTGGGACTTTGGGACTTTTGGACTTTTGTAGTTTTGGACTTTTAGACTTAGACTTTGGGACTTTTGGACTTTTGGCCTTTGGGACTTTGGGACTTTGGGACTTTGGGACTTTGGGACTTTGGGACTTTGGGACTTTGGGACTTTGGGACTTTGGGACTTTGGGACTTTGGGACTTTGGGACTTTGGGACTTTGGGACTTTGGGACTTTGGGACTTTGGGACTTTGGGACTTTGGGACTTTGGGACTTTGGGACTTTGGGACTTTTGGACTTTTGTAGTTTTGGACTTTTAGACTTTTAGACTTTGGGACTTTGGGACTTTGGGACTTTGGGACTTTGGGACTTTGGGACTTTGGAACTTTGGGACTTTGGGACTTTGGGATTTTGGGACTTTGGGACTTTGGGACTTTGGGACTTTGGGACTTTGGGACTTTGAGACTTTGGGACTTTGGGACTTTGGGACTTTGGGACTTTGGGACTTTGGGACTTTGGGACTTTGGGACTTTGGGACTTTGGGACTTTGGGACTTTGGGACTTTGGGACTTTGGGACTTTTGGACTTTTGGCCTTTGGGACTTTTGGACTTTTAGATGGAACCTTGGTACTTTGGGTCTTTGGGACTTTGGGACTTTGGGACTTTGGGACTTTGGGACTTTGGGACTTTGGGACTTTGGGACTTTGGGACTTTGGGACCTTGAGACCTTGGGACTTTGGGACTTTGGGACTTTGGGACTTTTGGACTTTTGGCCTTTTGGACTTTTGGACTTTGGACTTTGGACTTTTGGACTTTTGGACTTTTGGACTTTTGGACTTTTGGACTTTTGGACTTTTGGACTTTTGGACTTTTTGACTTAATTTAAGGTAAGGTGAAAATTAAGTTTATGAAGAAGTTTCACTTCTTACGTGTGTACACTAAGTACACGCAATTTTTTTAACAGTCTATCGTCTTAGCCTGCGCCTGTCCTTTTCAATATGGCAATAGGCTCACCATCATCACTTCACATAAAAAGTAAAAGGATTTCTGTTGCTGCAATAACAACAAGAAATAAAATCAGAAATAAAATAATTTTAAAGAGGGTTCCCATTAATAAATGTGACTTTTGCTCTTTAATAGTTCAAAACCCTCTGTGTGTGGTTTCAGCCCGCACGTTGCCGATTTTTGGGTAAATCTGAGCGCATTTTACTAAATTTATCTATGAAACTGCGAACACTGTGAAGGAGATGTCTTACTGACAAAATATTTACGTTCATGTCCGAATATCGCCGAAAATTAAAAGTGTACGCAAGAGTCAGTCATAAGACAGTCGTGTCTCTGATGTGCGCTTAACCTAACTCGTTAGAATCAATTTGAAACAAATTATTTTTGAAGTGAAACTTCTTTATCGGCGGGCGTTGGAAAAAAATTTGCGTCACGTCACGTCACGATTTTTGGTTACGCGCCATCTTTGTTCTGTTACCCACCACGGTGGATTCGAATTAAGAGTACTTTATCCAGGGATAGCATGTCATTTAAGGGTTTTTGGACTTTTGGACTTTTGGACTTTTGGGCTTTTGGACTTTTGGACTTTTGGATGGGAAATTGGTACTTTGGGTCTTTGGGACTTTGGAACTTTGAGACTTTGGGACTTTTGAACTTTTGAACTTTTGGAGTTTTGGACTTTTGGATGGTACCTTGGTACTTTGGGTCTTTGGGACTTTGGGATTTTGGGACTTTGGGACTTTGGGACTTTGGGACTTTGGGACTTTGGGACTTTTGGACTTTTGGACTTTTGGACTTTTGGACTTTTGGACTTTTGGACTTTTGGACTTTTGGACTTTTGGACTTTTGCACTTTTGGACTTTTGGACTTTTGGACTTTTGGACTTTTGGACTTTTGGACTTTTGGACTTTTGGACTTTTGGACTTTTGGACTTTTGGACTTTTGGACTTTTGGACTTTTGGACTTTTGGACTTTTGGACTTTTGGACTTTTGGACTTTTGGACTTTTGGACTTTTGGACTTTTGGACTTTTGGACTTTTGGACTTTTGGACTTTTGGACTTTTGGACTTTTGGACTTTTGGACTTTTGGACTTTTGGACTTTTGGACTTTTGGACTTTTGGACTTTTGGACTTTTGGACTTTTGGACTTTTGGACTTTTGGACTTTTGGACTTTTGGACTTTTGGACTTTTGGACTTTTGGACTTTTGGACTTTTGGACTTTTGGACTTTTGGACTTTCGGACTTTCGGACTTTCGGACTTTCGGACTTTCGGACTTTCGGACTTTCGGACTTTCGGACTTTTGGACTTTTGGACTTTTGGACTTTTGGACTTTTGGACTTTTGGACTTTTGGACTTTTGGACTTTTGGACTTTTGGACTTTTGGACTTTTGGACTTTTGGACTTTTGGACTTTTGTACTTTTGGACTTTTGGACTTTTGGACTTTTGGACTTTTGGACTTTTGGACTTTCGGACTTTCGGACTTTCGGACTTTTGGACTTTTGGACTTTTGGACTTTTGGACTTTTGGACTTTTGGACTTTTGGACTTTTGGACTTTTGGACTTTTGGACTTTTGGACTTTTGGACTTTTGGACTTTTGGACTTTTGGACTTTTGGACTTTTGGACTTTTGGACTTTTGGACTTTTGGACTTTTGGAGTTTTGGACTTTGGGACTTTTGGACTTTTGGACTTTTGGACTTTTGGACTTTTGGACTTTTGGACTTTTGGACTTTTGGACTTTTGGACTTTTGGACTTTTGGACTTTTGGACTTTTTGGACTTTAGACTTTTAGACTTTGGGACTTTGGGACTTTGGTACTTTGGGACTTTGGAACTTTGGGACTTTGGGACTTTGGGACTTTGAGACTTTGGGACTTTGGGACTTTGGGACTTTGGGACTTTTGGACTTTTTGGACTTTAGACTTTTAGACTTTGGGACTTTGGGACTTTGGTACTTTGGGACTTTGGAACTTTGGGACTTTGGGACTTTGGGACTTTGAGACTTTGGGACTTTGGGACTTTGGGACTTTGGGACTTTTGGACTTTTGGCCTTTGGGACTTTGGGACTTTGGGACTTTGGGACTTTGGGACTTTGGGACTTTGGGACTTTGGGACTTTGGGACTTTGGGACTTTGGGACTTTGGGACTTTGGGACTTTGGGACTTTGGGACTTTGGGACTTTGGGACTTTGGGACCTTGAGACCTTGGGACTTTGGGACTTTGGGACTTTTGGACTTTTGGCCTTTTGGACTTTTGGACTTTGGACTTTGGACTTTTGGACTTTTGGACTTTTGGACTTTTGGACTTTTGGACTTTTGGACTTTTGGACTTTTGGACTTTTGGACTTTTGGACTTTTGGACTTTTGGACTTTTGGACTTTTGGACTTTTGGACTTTTGTACTTTTTGACTTAATTTAAGGTGAGGTGAAAATTAAGTTTATGAAGAAGTTTCACTTCTTACGTGTGTACACTAAGTACACGCAATTTTTTTTTTTGACATAGTCCCATACATCTTGGGCTAGATCCCAAAATAAACCAATACGATCTAGACCACTCATAAACCTACTTGTATTATATTTTAAATACATAGGTACATCTAAACTAAAACTACTTAAATATTATACATAGGACACACCGAAACTCCGATGTACTGTATTTCAATAGCTTTGCGCAAAAATGTGAACAAACACATTTGATCCTATACATCCATAGTTACTTGCAATTGAGTATTTACCCTGATTATATTCCAGTAACCAGGAGTCATACAGTGTTCTTACAATTATTTCGACACCAAATAACTTCTTTATGATAGTTTATTTTCATTTAAAATACCTACTCAGGATAGTAAAAAATTCAATGACAACGGCCGGAGGGGATTTGTCATATATATTTTTCTACTCATCTGTCTTATACAACGATTGTCAAAACATGACATGTTTACATTATTGCCAGATCGGGCAGGATTGGACTACATTGCATCTTGGGAATCACAAATTTAATTTGATGTGGGACTCGAACCCGGACTATAAATTTTAATCTGGAGTAACATATACTTAGCCTACTTTTTATCCCAGGCTTGTGTTCCCACGAAAAGCGGGAACTGGAAACATATTCCACGCGGGACAATATAGTAGGTACCTAATTATATTTCAGTGCAGGTCCAAATCGAAATTAAATCTATTTTAAGGAAAAAAATTATGAGGAATTTAATCCATACATTTTTGACTGAAGAACATAGGATTGATATTGGCTTATTGCATAAACTAAAATGAAAAACAACTTTTTTTTATCTGTTACTTTGGCTACTTAAGAAGATTAACTACCCACCTATGCCTTTAAAATTATATAGGTAGGTACTCTTACGTATGATACTTGAGGTTTAGCACACAGACAGGAATACCATTGGTAGGATAGTTAAAGCTTGAAGCTAAGACTAGATTTTATGTGCATGTGTATAAAACGACTGTCTGTGTCTGTGGTCTGATACCCATAACACAAGCAGGTTATTCCTAGGGGATCAGAGAGCGTTGTGTGAAATGTCCGTGAATATTCGTTTATTGACAAGCAACTGATTGTATTTTGAATGCCAATTGGAGGAGCTTATCATGTATCTACCCTACCTATCATAGCTTTAACATCATTATTAATCTATGTTCACAAAATAAATGAAATTGAAATTGAAAATTGAACTCTCCCACCACTTGTCTTCGCCCAAGATTTTCAGCCTCGATGACCGGGGCCTAAGGTGTAGCATTTATTTTCTATAGATGCAGTATTTAGGATGTGAAAGCAGCCTTATCGAGTTATCTTTTTTTAATCGGTTGTCAGTGGTGACATTTCTGCTGTCAGAATGACAGGATGTCATAAGTTCGGTGACGAAGCGTTTCGCATTTAAAGGAACAGGTTTTTGTTAAGATTTTTCGTGAAAGACGGGACTTTGACCGAGACCTGCTTTGGGGGAGTTGGAGGTCCTTTGGCTTATGCTCTGAGACTGTGCCGCGAATCAGTTTTTCGCTCAAGCGCGATTATTTGTTACCTCGCGTGGCCTAACGGGCTGTGATTGGGTTGCTGCATTGCATCTTGCTACATTTTACCCAGAAAACTGGTGAGTCACTTCTTCTTTTGCAAAGCGGGTCGATTGTCGTCTGTCGCGCAGCCAAGATCTTAATTTGTCGTTTCTTTCATGACAGGGTTTTTTACTACGGGGCTAGTTGCCGGATGAGATATTTGGTGCCGCACCTATAAGTTAGTGGGCTGCACGTGGTACGACAACGTGGAAGTGCGGACTACACGAGCTTCTCATGTGAGAGGTATCTGCCGTCATCACCTGGCAGTAACAACAGGCAGTCACTCTCACTCAGCTCACTCTGCAGGCCAGTAAATCCACTACTTATGTGTAGCTTAGTAGCATAAGTACCTAAGCACTGACTATACTTCTGTGTACCTGTGATATTTGTGTCTATCAGTGAATAAGCTCTCTGTGTGTCTCTGTGTATCTCTGTGTTATATAAATATATGTGTGTACACCCTACCTGACTGTTTTCGTCAGAGCCCTGGCCTACCCTTGCACGCACACTGGAATCTCTGTAGTAAGGCGCCCTGGGAAAGAGTTCTCTGCATAGCTACCTCGCGCTAGTTGGTGAGTAACACTGATCATCACTGTGTTATAAATTTGGTGGATATTCGTGGTAGGCTAGTGAAGATCATCGCTAGGGCTGAACCCAGTAGTGATTCTGAATCCGAAGGTTCGGATGATGATGGTGATGATCCTTCGGGTCGTGACCAGGTGGAATATACTTCACCAGTAGTGAGAGAGGACCGCTCGGTGCGAGCTAGTTCAAGTAGGAATAGTTCTACATGTAACATAGTGTATAAAGAACGTCCCCTTAACTTATGTTCATTTAACTTAAAATATGATGGTTCTACTTGTGTACGTGTGTTTTTAGAGAGATTAGAGGAACTTAGATGTGCTCGGGAGGTTACTAAGCCTAGACTCCTTATGGCTTTCTCCGACCTGTTGGATGGACCGGCTTTGTCTTGGTTCCGTAAAAACAAAGCTAACTTCATCTCATATGAGGATCTTATTAGTGAGCTTAGAGATACCTTCGATATTCCTGATTATGATTACCGCCTCAGGAACGAGATAAGACAGCGTACACAAGCCCGCTCTGAGTCCTTGGTTAACTATATATGTACAATGCAAGCCATGTTCTCAAGGTTGTCGTGTAAGATGCCCAGTGAGGAACAGCTGGACATTCTCATGCACAACATTAGACCTGACTACATGAAGGAACTGGCCTTGCATGATGTCAACTCTGTAGATGACTTGAGACGTTTGGGTAAGCGCTTGGAGCTTGCGCGTACTAGGGCAGACGCTTTCCATGAGCCTGCTCTTGACAAGTTTGAGATTACATCTGACTTACACCAGCTTAAGAACAAAGGTGTACAAAAGCCCGCTAAGCAGGTGTCTGCAGTGGAGACGCCGGTTACCCCCCACGATCGCAAATGCTTTCGTTGCGGCGGGGGCGGTCACACTGCATACAGCTGCACACAGTCAAGGGAGCTGGTGTGTTTCCGGTGTGGTCTCAAAGGAGTCAAGACCCCAGACTGCTCACACTGTACTAGCAAGTCAAAAAACGCGTAGGCCAGGGCCTTATTAGGAACTCTGTGCATCACTCTGTATCTGAGTCTATTTCTGATAAGGTCCTGTTTCCTAAACGGGATAGTGACATTAGACCGTATCTAGTTGTTAAGGTTTTAAATTTAAATGTCTTAGGCCTTCTAGATTCCGGTGCCTCCTGCTCTATACTAGGTAAGGGAGCGCACCGCATCTTCTTGGAACTGGGTTTTGATCTTGTGAGTATCAATCCTACTTTTCGTATTACAACTGCAGACAGCACTCACTTGCAATGTCTGGGTTGTATCTCTTTGCCAATTGAGTACAATTCGGTTATCCGAGTTGTCAAGTTCTATGTTGTCCCAGGTATAACCACCTCTATGATATTTGGAGTGGATTTCTGGCAACAATTTAAGTTGAGTGATAAGTTAATTTTACAAAATATTAGTCTTGATAGCTTTAGTGATAATAATCCTATAGAGTCTGTGTCCCTTAACGGTGGCCTCGAGGATTACAACAACTTGACTGCTAAACAAAGGTGTGTAATCAACGGGGTCATTGAGAAATTTGACTCATTGAACACTGATAAGGTGGGCTTAGGTCGGACCTCACTTGTACATCATGTCATTGACACTGGTGACAGCAAGCCGATAAAGCAGCGTTACTATCCGCTCTCTCCCCTTAAGCAGAAGGCCCTGGAAGCCGAGCTGGACCGAATGCTGGAGATGGGAGTAGTGTCCCCGTCTCAGTCCGCCTGGAACTCTCCAGTGGTCATGGTGGAGAAGGCGAACGGCGACCTCAGATTGTGCTTGGACTCTCGCAAGCTGAACTCTGTGTCAAAGAGTGACGCCTACCCCTTACCCTATATCAATCAAATCTTGGACCACCTTAATAATGCTAAGTATTTAACTTCTGTAGATTTGAGTGCGGCTTACTGGCAGATTCCATTCGACTCACCCCAGTCTGCTGAGAAGACTGCTTTTACGGTTCCCCGGAGAGGATTATTCCAATACAATTCGATGTGCTTCGGTCTTGTCGGAGCCAGTGCCACGATGCAACGCCTCATGGACCGTCTGTTTGGTCCCGAGTTCGACAACAAGGTATTTGCGTTTCAGGATGACATAGTCTGTGTGTCCAGCACCTTTGAGGAGCATGTAGAGCTCTTACATAGAGTCTATCAGCAACTCAAGGATGCTGGCCTAACTATTAATATGAAAAAATCCCACTTTTGTCGGAGTGAACTCAAATACCTGGGGTATTATGTGGACAAACATGGCTTACGGACAGACCCGGGTAAAGTTGAGGTTATCCTCAACTATCCCACCCCTTCTAACCCTAAGGAGGTTAAGAGATTTCTGGGAATGGCCGGCTGGTATCGTCGCTTTGTTAACAACTTCTCGAAGATTAGTAAACCTCTGTGCAAACTCACTTCTACGAACCTTAAGTTCGAATGGACCCCTGAGGCTGAACAGTCCTTTAACCTGCTAAAGTCAGCCTTGGTTTCTGCCCCTATATTAAAAATGCCTAACTTTGAGATGCCCTTCCGCATTCTTAGTGACGCGTCAGCTTACTCAGTTGCTGCTGTACTGACACAAACTCACGATGGTGTTGAGCACCCTATCGCCTACTGTAGCCGTTCTCTCAACAAGAACGAGGTGAACTACAGCACAACTGAGCGAGAACTTCTGGCCGTGATTTTCGCTTTGGAACAATTTCGACAGTACGTCGAAGGCCAAAAATGTACGGTCGTCACGGATCATTCATCTCTTCTGTGGTTCCATAAGCTAAAAAATCCCACGGGTCGTCTAGCACGTTGGAGCATGAGGCTCAGTCAATTCGATTTTGACATAGAGCATCGAAAAGGTAAAGACCACGTTGTACCTGATGCTCTGTCTCGTATCAAAATTGATTCCCTCGATGCAGTACCCACTAAAGACCCGTGGTATGACCACACCATGAATAGTGTTCGGAAGAACCCTAGGAAGTCACCAAATTATGACATTCGTGACAACCTTCTATATAGGTTAACTAAAAATAAATATTCTTTGACTTCAGACTTTGACTGGAAGCTGGTGGTACCTCAGGAGGATCGCTTGCCCCTGCTCTCTAAGTACCACGATGACACACTTAGTGCCCATGGTGGCGTTTGGAAGACGCATAAAAGGTTAGCCCTAAATTATTACTGGCCCAAGATGTACGAGGACGTCAAAGAATATGTTGGGAATTGCGAAACATGCAAGCAGTACAAACCCGTAAATACGTCTCGTCCCGGCCTAATGGGTAGCCCGAAGCGGGTTTCGAAGCCATTCGAAGCTATCTCTGTCGATCTGCTTGGTCCCTTTCCCACTTCGAGCAATAGAAACGTACACCTGATCGTGGTCTCCGACTACTTTAGCAAATACGTCATGTTGTGCCCTGTTCGGGTTGCCACAGGCGCTGTAGTCGCGAGGTTCATAGAGAAGAGTGTGTTTCTCGTGCACGGAGTCTGCAAGACTATTTACATGGATAATGGCCCTCAGTTTGTGAGTAAGCCATTTAAGGATCTGTTGGCTAAATACAATGTACCTAATATATATTATAACCCTAGGTATCATGCCCAAACTAATCAGGCGGAACGAGCTATTCGCAATGTGGTTCAAGCGATCTCATGCTATGTGAAGTCACAACACAAGTCTTGGGATCAGTTCTTGGTTGAGATACAGTGTGCTTTAAACACTGCAGTTAACGAAGCAACTCGTTTCACCCCTTACTTTTTGGTACATGGTAGGGAATTTATTGGGGATGGAGTGCTGTACAGGCAGACAGATATCGCGTGCCATCCTACTTCAGTCTCTGTAGACGATCCATCAGCCTTCGGTGTCAAGCTGAGAGAAATACAACGCATTTACGACCAGGTGAGGAAACATTTGAACGTTGCCCACCAGCGTAATGAAAAGTATTACAACCTCAGAAAAAGGCATGTAGAGCTGAAAGTGGGACAGATAGTTTACAAACGCACGTTCTACCTGTCCAACAAGGCCAAGAATTTTACTGCTAAGCTAGCTCCTAAGTTCCTTAAATGTGTGGTGACTGCTAAACGATCCCCTTTAGTATATAGGCTGTCAGATCTGGACGGTAAGGATCTTGGGGAGTACCATATCAAGGACATCCTGAAGTATCAGGAGGAGCAGTCTCCAATACCTAACGTAACTACATAGCACTGTTTCTCTAGTTTATTAAACCAGTGCTATGTGATCATTATGTAAGACTATTTTAATCTTTTGTTTGTATTTCTATATGTGTACGTGACTTTAAATTGTCACGTTGTAGTTTCTTCTATGCACCGCACCGAGCGTTTTTCTCTCATTCGCTTCTTAGTACTCTACATTATCCTGAGAGCTTGGGTAGTGTTAGGGTATCGGCAGTGAGTAAAGGGAGCATTCGTTTTCTATGAAGGGCATTAGACTCTAGTTACTTAGCCTAACCGGTACACGAGTCAGTGTCTAGTTAGGTACATAGGAGGATCTTTCTTTGGGATTGTAATGGTCGTAGTCAGCTGGTGTTTGAAGGACCTAGCTGGTTGTCTTTGTTTATTAGTCAGTACTTTTCTGTTTTCTTTATTGTGTATTTCCAGCGTGTCATATCCGCAGGAAATACTATTAAAGGGGGGGTGGTTGTAGCATTTATTTTCTATAGATGCAGTATTTAGGATGTGAAAGCAGCCTTATCGAGTTATCTTTTTTTAATCGGTTGTCAGTGGTGACATTTCTGCTGTCAGAATGACAGGATGTCATAAGTTCGGTGACGAAGCGTTTCGCATTTAAAGGAACAGGTTTTTGTTAAGATTTTTCGTGAAAGACGGGACTTTGACCGAGACCTGCTTTGGGGGAGTTGGAGGTCCTTTGGCTTATGCTCTGAGACTGTGCCGCGAATCAGTTTTTCGCTCAAGCGCGATTATTTGTTACCTCGCGTGGCCTAACGGGCTGTGATTGGGTTGCTGCATTGCATCTTGCTACATTTTACCCAGAAAACTGGTGAGTCACTTCTTCTTTTGCAAAGCGGGTCGATTGTCGTCTGTCGCGCAGCCAAGATCTTAATTTGTCGTTTCTTTCATGACAGGGTTTTTTACTACGGGGCTAGTTGCCGGATGAGATATTTGGTGCCGCACCTATAAGTTAGTGGGCTGCACGTGGTACGACAACGTGGAAGTGCGGACTACACGAGCTTCTCATGTGAGAGGTATCTGCCGTCATCACCTGGCAGTAACAACAGGCAGTCACTCTCACTCAGCTCACTCTGCAGGCCAGTAAATCCACTACTTATGTGTAGCTTAGTAGCATAAGTACCTAAGCACTGACTATACTTCTGTGTACCTGTGATATTTGTGTCTATCAGTGAATAAGCTCTCTGTGTGTCTCTGTGTATCTCTGTGTTATATAAATATATGTGTGTACACCCTACCTGACTGTTTTCGTCAGAGCCCTGGCCTACCCTTGCACGCACACTGGAATCTCTGTAGTAAGGCGCCCTGGGAAAGAGTTCTCTGCATAGCTACCTCGCGCTAGTTGGTGAGTAACACTGATCATCACTGTGTTATAAAGGACGGTGAGGAGGATGCTCACCTACTTGCAGGAGTAGGCTCTAGACGACAGTGCGACGTGAAAGAATCACGCATGCCACACCACTCCAAGAGCGGGATAGTACCCGAACAATCCCCCAAAGACGCGGGATAGCACCCCTTCCCTAGGTGAGGCTGCAGTGGTAGCCGTAGGTCTCAACGGATTAATCTCCGTAGGTCTTAATGATCTTAATCAATTGATTGTGATTACTAGATTACCTATAGCTTGGAATAACTTAACGTACAGGCTATTCTGTTGATCTATATCTTACTAATATTAAAAAGAGGAAAGATTTGATTGCTTGTTTGTTTGTTTGCATCGAATAGGCTCTGAAACTACTGGACCGATTTAAAAACTTCTTTTACTGTTGGGGAGCTACTCTTCGCGCTGAACATAGGCTATATTTTATACCCGTATTCCCACGGGAACGGGAATTACGCGAGTGAAACCGCGTGACGTACGCTACTAAGGTAATATACTAATAGGTCCCCATGGGATGCAGGAAAAGGCACCGAATTAAACATTGTGTGTGAATTCAACACATTATCTAGTAGCAGCAATTTCAGTTAATCAATATACATATTATTTATTAAAAAAAACTAAGTGGCAATCTTGTAAGGTTTTTGTAAGTTATCACTGTTATCAGACAATGCACGAGATAAAAATAAAAGTGCACTTGACTGAACTGCAGTATCTTATCTAACTGACCTCGCTGTACGCAATGGTTTTTAAAAGTGATGAAATTTTCTTACGTAAGTAATTAAATTAGGTAGTACTTAAATTGTAGAGACAGGTTATATTATCGCTCGGAAAATCCGTCATGCCTAAAAACCACACGTTCCCTTACCTACTGCCTACTTTTGGGAGCCCTGGGTAAACCCTCGGAAGGATATCCCCAAGGTTCCTAACAGACCTTAGCTACCACTGCGGCCTCACCTATGGGGTTCGAGTGCTATCCCGCGTCTTTGATGGGGTTGTTGATGGATGTTATCCCGCTCCTTGGAACTTGTAGCGTGCGAGAGTCTTTCAAGTCGCGCTGTCGTCTTGGGTCTGCTTCTCTAAGGACGGTGAGCAGCCCCCTCACAGTCCTCAGGTCCCCAGTCGTGGAGGCCGATAGTCTTGGACGAAGACAAGTCTGCGGCGCCCATTGCAGTGACAGGTTGACTTATCGTCATCCCACAATAGAGAAAAGATAAACAATAACTGTTCCTAGCAGCCGATCAAAATTGAACCCTAAGCTCCAAATTCGACCAAGGTTTGGAAGCAACTGGGAATGAGCTAAGATGAAGAAGCAGGCTTCAATGAATAATGACTTGAATTTATTAAAGCATCTAGCAGCCCTACAAGTACTTAGAGATGTTTCTTTACGTGTGGAAATTCTTATGGATGCTCCAGACTCCTACCGACTAAAACCACACGATGCCATACAACTGCCTTCGGCCGGGAGTCCTGGGTAGGTCCTCGGAAGGATGTCCTCGGAATATCGACGTCCCAGGATTTGCGACAGTAAAACTTTAGCTACCACCGCGCTCTCACTTAGGGGAAAGAAGATGCTATCCTGTCGTATAATTACATATATCTATGGTTACTAATATTTTTATTTTGTTTTTTTAACGTGAGTAAAAATCCTCAAGGATGCTTTTTTTTTACGTGAGGGAAAATCCTCAAAGGATGTTATGACTCTTACCGACTAAAAAACCTCACGTAATGCCCAACAGCCTGTGGTTGGGAGCCCCGGGTAAGCCCTCGGAAGGATGTCCCGGGACTCCCAATCTATACTAATATTAAAAAGAGGAAAGATTTGATTGATTTTTTTGCATCGAATAGGCTCCGAAACTTCTGAACCGATTTGAAAAATTCTTTCACTGGTGTACATCGGCCATATTTTATTCCCATATTCCCACGGGAACGGGAGCTACGCGGGTGAAACCGCGTGACGTCCGCTAGCCTTTAATAAGTGTCATTACCAGAACTGTCGCACAATGTAGTTATACCCTTCCCATAATCCCTATTTCCTAAATTTTGTAACCCACATTAATCTTTCTAGGTCAACACCAAGACCGTCTCTGGGTTCTCATACACCGCTGATGAACAAAAACTCATTAGGAAAAACTCTTGAAAAACTACATCAAAGTATATTAGAGAATAAAGAATTCAAAAAAAGTGGTCAAGTGCGAGTCGGACTAGCACATGAAATGTTCCGTACTAAAAAATCGGCAATAAATCACGGGTGAGAGTCCCCTTAATAATTATTATGATTTGATTTGTTTTTATAGCTGCAAGCTGCAACAGAAATACATCATCAGTGAAAATTTCAGCTGTCGAGCTATCAGCCTCGTGACGGATAGACAGACGGACGTTGAAGTCCATGAATATCTGATTCTCATGATAGGGTTCCATTGTTACCCTTTGTGTACGGAACCCTAAAAATCAAATGCGTTAAAGACAGACCAGTTAGTAGGTACCTAGTTATAGTAGACTCATTTTAATAGGTAACATTTGACAATTCAATTTCACAATCATTTGACAATCAAATTGTGTACTTGTCTTAATTTGCTCCTTAATTTACGAAAAAGAAAAATAATAATGGGACAAGGATTCGCCAGATGATTTTTAAAATTCACCATATAAGTCCGTACCGATTCATTCACTTCCTCATTCATCATTCTCATTACGAAGATAAAACTGACAGACGTCAAATGTGACCTATTAAAATGACGCCACTTTAATACGTAAATAGTTACTAACGTTATTGTAAGCAATATATCAGTAAATTTATTCGATACCATTGTCCAAGTTACAACTCTATAAAAGTGTTAAATGTGACCTACTTATAACTTAATGCTTCACCGCGTCGCGTCGCCTGGTGCATTGCTATTTTATTTACTTATCACAATTTCGCCACTTAGTAATGTACCTACTTATACTTATATTGAATGTACATAATACTTATGGCAACATTTTTAATAGGACAACATTCAGGACTACAGCAAACGATCATTCATGTTAAAAGGAAACTGTTCAATTATAAGATAAACGTCGCCTTTTAATCATGAATTAATTTAAAAAAAAGAGTGTTTTTTAATTTGCCATTTGGCGATTTTTGAGTAAAAGTGTAGTTCGTGCGAATGATGATCACGTCATCGCTCGCGTGGCAAGCATAGTGGGCCAACGCGTCAGCCTCACATTTCTGTACACTAGCTAAAACAATGCTTGTCTCGTTTTATTCCACTACATACACCACTTGGAAGCGAGATAGCAGCCGGTTATTCCACAACAGCGGCAAACAGTAAACTTTATCAGAATTCCGTAACCGCTCACAGTTGTACACCGGTCGCAGACGACAGCGCACGCTTTTACTTTTTCTGAGCCGATATAACTTTTCGTAAGTTCGTCATGATGTTGCGCTGCGTGCTTGCGGTACTGGCACTGGCCGGGGCTACGTACGCGGACTCCGAGGTCAAAGAACTCAAAATCGACGTAGTAAGCGTCCCCGAAGGATGCACCGTGAAGTCCAAACACGGAGACATGTTGACCATGCACTACACGGGCACACTAGTCGACGGAAGCAAATTTGACTCCAGGTAAGTGATATAAAACCAAGATCCTACAGATTGTTTTTAGAAATCTTCTAGGTGCCGTATAAAAAAAAACCTTTTAACCCGTTGACTAAGCAAGGCGTATTTTCCTGCTCTTCGACCTTGGTAATTAGTCAAATATCACGACCACGATTGCTTAAAAAAAGTTGTGAACTTCATGGTAATACTGGAAAAAGTTTTATTATACTTAGCTAAACTGGTTGCTTCTGGTTAGATGACCACTGTATGGCTAAAATACGTCTAAATTAATACAGTCAATAAAACGTGTGGCATAATGTCATGGTGCTGATTGCTCTTGCGTGTAAGATTTACAGTTTACAATTTCTCCGTTTTTTACTTTTTATGTGACATTAAAGTATCGCAGTTATACCTACCTAGGTAGAAGGCAAATCTAGTGAGAAAGTGTAAAAGAACAAAATAATGTCAAAAGTTTAAGTATACTTTTAACTATTTTTTATTTTAATGAAAAAATATTACTGCAGTAATAGGGTTGAATTTATTATATTAAACAGCTTTTTTATTAATAAGATTAAGTACAGAGAAAAGTTTAATATTTTTCTTACCTACTTATTATATTTGTTCGAGAACTCTTTCAATTTTAATATGACATATGAATCTAACACTAATTGTTACATATAGACCATACATACCTATAGATAAATGACCCATTTTTTGTATAATTAAACTAAGATCTAAAAAAAGTTTAAAACAACAAATACGGGTATAAGTATTATACCCAAATTTTTGACGGATTTTAATAAAAAACACAAAATTGCGTCACGGGGATAAAGTTCATCGTTGAAATTCAAATCTGTTCCGTAAATAATACCAATTAATAAGACGGCAAAAGTGATATTCGAATTCGATACACAGTTGAATTCATTTACATTCAATGAAATTCATATCGTTTTTGGAACTAGTTTTAACAGAGACATGTTTTAATCTATTCAGAACAAAACTCCGGAAGCTTTATGATTGGTCTGTTTTAAACTCAAGAATATTTTATGTGATTTATTTTTAGTTTCAGTTAAATTTTTAGCGACATTCTACACAAACTATGTAATGTTTTTAGAGGTTTCGTTCCTGAAGGGTAAAAAGGGGTTCCTATTTTTGAGGCTCCGCTGTTCGTCTGTCTGTCACCTAGCTACAGATCTTATGCACCGTGATAGATGAATAGTGGAAATTTTCTCAGATGATATAGGTACCTAATAAAAATAAAAACAGAAAAATGCCCCTTAAATATTTTCATTTTTGCAGTATAATATTACGGACGTGCCAGGTTCTAATTCCAATAGGTATTCACCATTTTTCGTAGTGTAGGTATTATTGCTGTTCTAATTAATCTGTAGACATTTCAGTGGGTAGATTATTAAATATTCTGTTCTCTTTGAATGGAATAACTGTAAATGAAATGTAAATTCGTTATTTATTAAGTAATTATAACGTTTGTAATTGCCTTGTAAATTACTTCTTATTATTTCAATTAATTTCATCTTTCAAGTATTATAATGATATTAAACGGCCAGAACGGTAGTTCACAAGTCAGTAGGTAAACACTAAAGTCACCGCCGCTGGTATCTGCAGGACCCAACATATAGGACCCTACCTATTATTGTGATCTGACGAGGATCTTTTTTTTTCTTTTCTATAACGTGTGAAAATCCAATGGACCTAAGAGGTTGGGACTACACAGAAAAGTTTCTCTCAGACATGCTGAATAAGCTGAATAATGAAAGCGGACCTCAGCCGTTATATGTATAGGTACCCATATTGGATACAGCCAGATACAGCGTTATGATGATAATTATTTATCAACGTATTTGACTAAGTTTGTACCGTTTGTAAGCCGAGATTAAGATTTTAAACAAGAAGCCGTGAGACGGTTTCACCCGGCTACCCCTCTCTAAAACGTTTATTGTGAAAGTGAAAGTTCAATCCGATTGATGTTGTCATTTTTGTTTTATTTCAAACTTTGAACAGATGATCCACGTGACCTAGTGACGTAGACTAATGCAACAGAGTCACAGACTACAGACAAAAGTCTCGCCATAAGCCCCTCTGCAATCTATTTTACATAGAGGGGCTAAAACGACGTTGACATCGACTGTAGTGACAGACTGGAGATTTGAGTAGCGTAGCATTGTACGACTACGAATGGTCTAATATACTAGTATACTTAGATATCTACGTATAATAGGTATAATAATAAACCTTCCTGTTTTATCACTACATGTACCTATTGCTGAAAACTACATTTACATTCGTTGAGTAGTTTAAAAGATCTACGGGAACAGACGGCGAAATCATTTTCATTTTATGTGTACTATGTAATGATTATTTATTTATTTATTTAAAACATATGTAAGTAATCTACTAACTAAATGGAATCTATATTTATGCTACTCGTCTTCGCTGCCTTATTCCACGCTAGTTGGACAATTTCCTACCTCAATTTGTCATCGGAAGTAGTACCTAATGCGCATTAAATTGCAGACTTGTAAATATATTCAGAAGACCCGACCCGGCTTAAGCGATAAACTTATACCCCATTTTTATCCCCTTGGGGGTGGAATTTGGAAAATCCTTTATCATCGGGCGCTGACGTTCTAAGGGCAGCCAGCTAACTCTGGGATATCCTTCCGAGGGCTTACCTTGGACTCTCGGTCGTAGACAGTTGTAGGACATCGTGTTGTGTTAGCCGATAGAAGTCCGGTAGAACATCCATGTAGGACCTCCACTCTTAAAAAGGTAGCTTACCCGAAAACTAATCAAGTTTCAAGGTGTTTAGGACTCGGATAGGCGATAAGAGATGAATGAGTCACTCTGTCACTTTATTAGTAGGTATAGATTTCGAAACCTTTTTTGTACAAGTGTAAATTCCTAAATAGTTGTGAGGTGAATAACTAGAATTCGAACCGTCAAGACCACAGAGTACCTGTTACATTACAACATCATCGTAGACATTCACATTTCTAAAATTAGTAAAATGACATGAGATTCTTAGGTTACAGTAAGTAGCGTTTATGATATTGGATCTCTTCTGTGTTCAATCTTTTCCGCAAATGGCACCACACTCGTCAAATTCCATGGCGGCAATCTAGTACATATCTGTATCTAATAGATAGGTTCTTTCATGGGAATCGAAAAAGGTCTTATAGGAGATATTTACGCCCCACCCCCGTTGGGATGGCGGGGCGGTTACCGCAAACGTGACCGTATTTAACTTGAGGGAAGATCACAGCCACGCCGCGCTGGGTTCCTCACGTGATCACTACGCGTGATTTAATACCAACATATTATTACATATACCTCCAATATAGTACCTAATACTTGGCAGGTCTAACCACAAACATGTAAACATTTAACAAGAAAGCCGTGAGATAGAGCCCCTCTCAAACATGTTTATTGTGAAAGTTCAATCCGATTGACGTTGTCATTTTTGTTTTATTTCAAACTTTGAAAAGATGATCCACGTGACCTAGTGACGTAGTTTAATGCGACAGAGTCACAGACTACAGACAAAGTCTCGTCATAAGCCCCTCTGCAATCTATTTTATAGAGAGGGGCTAATAGGGCAATTTTAGTTCCTAATGCTGGATAAAGACTGTTTCATTTAGGGACGTGTACATATAATTGTACATTTTGAGACCATCGGACACTTTTTGCTACTTACAATAATACACATACACACAGTTGGCGCTATAGTAGATCAAATTCAACAACACTGGAATTTTATTTTATAGTTATTTATTTTAAAACAAAATTACGGAATGTATTTAAAATTTGATACATGATCAACCGAATACCTACATTATTGTCCAATTATATAAATGTAAATGTTAAGTTCTTTTATGTTTCCTTCAAAAATTTACAATAATCTGCATCGATTGAGCTAACATTATGTCACATAGAGTTACGAGTACAAACTGGTTTAAAGAATGTTTTATTTGTTTGTCCTGGGAACTAGCTCTTGTTGGAAACGGGTACGAATGAAGATGACCACTCGCGCGGAGGCTCGAGCGCCACCGCCAGCTAGTAGAGCAAAAATTTTATACCCTTTTTAACGTTTAACATTTTTTTAATGTGTGGAATTCCTCATGTTATCCCGTACTTCTACCGACTAAAATCCTACCCCGGTTACCTATGTCGTTATCTTCCAAAGGATGTCCTGAAATACTCGACCGAAACCTGACACAGTTAAAGTATTATGGAGAAGATGCCTAGAGTTCTCTAGTTGGTATAGGTGAATAGTTCAATCTACGCTGCTGGCGATTGATAACTTAATGAAGGAATTACGTGATCATTATCGAGAGACCCCATATTGCACGAAAAATCCTTTTCGTCAACAAAAAGTTATAATGATATAAAGGGACCCAAACAATCTCATTAGTTCAATTCAATCTATTTGCTCCCAATATTAACCGACAAACATCCGTCCGATCAAAGATACAAATAACGTTTCTTATTTGACAAAAATAGCGGAAAATAAGGGTCATTGCGATCGATGAGCTTTATTTCGTTCCATAATAGGTATACTAATACGATACGTCAAAGACATCTTGTATGAGAGTAACGCAAAGTAATCGAGTCTTTAACTTAAAAGGTACTTACAAAGATTCACATGTTATTGGAATTTAGCTAACAATTTAGACGTATAAATTGTTAGTAAAATAATGTTTTATGTAAGTAAATAAATCTAAAAACAAAAATAGGTAAGTAAGTAGGTACATTATTATTAAGTAATTACTTAAAATACCACGGGCGTTGCAACCTGCTCGAAACTTCGGTGAATGTAAGTAATTTATAGTATTTCGCGTAAAGTCCCGAATTCTATAAAAGTATGAGTACTGAAAATAAAAATAAAGTAGTTTTGTTTTGGATCAAAGGATGTGGATTCGTAATAACTACGCAAACGAAATCTCAAACGAAATAATACTTAGGTTTATCATCTATTCCTATAACCTTAAATTTTAAATATTCAACGCTGACGTCTTGAACGCAGCTGGTATGTTCGTGGTAGCTACTAAATCTTAATAAACATAATAGATGAAATAAAATATGCAAATCAGTCTGTACAATATTTTCACGTTCTCGTAACAAAGAAATATAATCTTGGAGCCTAATTTTAGTGGTGGAACCTTGTTATGTGCAGAATTGAGCAACACTGCGGTGGCTTGCTTAGTTTGTTTTCTTTTTTTAATTTACGGACATGAAATCTAGGACAATGTTATCATGAAAGATGACAATTTTAAATTGTGAATGTGTTTTGTTTAAAGTTTATATTGTTAGTAGTTTTTAAATTAAAGTGCTCTAAGTCTGCGCAGTAAGTCTACTGAATAAAAGAAGTATCATATAGATTTTAAACAAAATCTGGTTGAGTTTCCATCGTATTGATTTTCTAAATGTCACATTTAAACTATAACCTTAATCTATGTATATTAATCATAGGTAGGTACTAATATTTTACAGAGGAAACCATTGATTGTTTGCATTGAATGCTCTGAAACTACTGAAACGATTTGAAAAATTCTTTCACTGTTGGGAAGCTTGCTACATTGTCCCCGGGTGACAAAGGCTATTTTTTTTTCTACGGAAACGGGAACTACTCAGTATATATATAATAGTTTATAACTTAAATGTGACATTCCGTAGACTTGTTCTAAATGTAAAACTATTCTTGACTCACAAACGCGGAACAAATAAATGCAAATTAAAATTATATTCTTACCATAGTACAAAGACTTTAGTATGTTGTTAAAAATTACAGCCATTTTATGTTTTTTAATTATGATTTCCATGCTTATGTGTTACGTACGAATGCAAAATTAGCGTATTTCGTGATTAAGTAACATAACTTCAGTTTGTTGCTCAAACTTCGTTAAACCGTTTATGGTGTGAACTTAGTTTACTGTAGGATTGCCTCAGTGATGTAATGCGTAGGCATGCTTCTAAGCTCTGGGTTCAAATCCCGGTCGGAACCTCAGATCAATTAATTGGTGGCTTCGGACGTCTTTTAAGATATTTTTTCTTGATCCTACCAGTTGTACTACCTACTGGATCAAAAATAAATACAGAGCGCATAAAAGCAAATGAAGATCGGTACAAACAAATGAAGATCGTTAAAAACAAATGAAGATCGTTAAAAAATAATGTAGATCGGTAAAAACAAGTGAAGATCGATGAAAACAAATGAAGGACGGTACAAACAAATTTAATGGAGATCGGTAAAAACAAGCGAATATCAGTAATAGCAATAAAGATCGGTTAAAAGAAATGGAAGGTCTGTAAAACTTAAGTTTTACAGACCGTAGGATATTTTTTTAAAACATCCTACAGTTTATTTTTCTACCAATGTATACGCTGAAACGTGTTTATGACATAAACATGTTAGGTAAGTCATAGAGGTTTAGCCAATGATACTGGGTGGAAGTATGCATCCGTTCTAAGCTGAGGAAAAAATTCGTTCGACTCTTCGCAAGCACTTCGAACATTCCCAGAAATCGATACGTTACTTTCACTTCCAAGAATAAAAACGTTATGCCTAGATACTAAATTACATAATTGTGTGTGCAATATCCGCAAGCGGGCAAACATCTACATAACAATTAGTTACAACTATCTAAATTCTAAAACATTAATATCTCGTTGCGAAATCCCATCGAAACTAATCGTTTTAACTTTCTTTTTTATGTGTATGTAGGTTTTGGTTTAATCATCTTCATTTGTGTACTAGCCGATGAGATGGCTCTGCCCGCGAGAATGTGCCAATCCTGATTATTCTATTTTTATTTTGTTTACAACTCCGCTTCTACACAACCAACTGCTATAAAACAATGAAAGATTTTAAGCCTGAGCAAGATTTTCAAAATTCCGATCATTAATTTTGCATTCATCGTGAACAACCATACTAGAACTGAAAAGAAATATTAATAAACTTATATTTCTAAAATATAAGTATAGTTATGAAATATATTTCATAATTCAAGTATGTACTATTTTTTCAAATATTTCCATTATACATACGTGACCACTATAGATACAATTTTATAATAGCATAGATAATTAAATTTTATAATAGCATAAATAATTTCTCGATTTTTTGTGTCCCACTCCTAGTGCAGCAGCCATTAATAAATTTTCTAGTGTGCTACTGTTTAAAGAGTTTATTTCTAGTCTCAGGGCAAAGTTAACTAAAAAGTTAGACTTTCTCTCAGATTTTCATACAATATGAAGGAGTGTGTACTGTTTGAGCGAGACTGGACAAAACCAACTTTTTAATTACTTTTTTTTTCTTGCTTCGTGGCACGGGCTATACATGCATATAAATATGTTCCTTAGTACTATACACCGACATTTCACCATGTATTTTGTGTCCCACATATTATGGGGTGGGTTGGTGAGCCATGTTGAAATCGTCAGGTGCATGTTGTGGCTACCTGTGAAATTTTCAAGTCACCCATAAAACCTTCATCTTGCATAACTGTCATTTTACTAGCAATCGGTATCTAACGCTTAACGTACCTTCTAAAGTACGGTAACGCTCATAAATGACAATGCTTCAGCAAGCACACATCATCATCATCTTAGGACTAGCCAACGCGTAAGATGCTTACCACAGTGATTGTTTACAGTACATTGAGTTATACGAGCTACCAGGCTTTGCTATTTTTATGCCCGATCTAGACTCTCGCGAGGCGCCTCCTGGAGGCTCTTGTCATGAGTCTTGGCGAGTGGAGGCGACAGGAGTGCTGCAATTCACACTCTCGCAAGGCGGTTTAAACCGGACCGCCAACAAAGAAATAAGCGAGAATGTGGCTGGTTGCGTCGCCTCGCCCCCTCGCGTCCTTTTTCCATCCCAAAAACCGATGCGGAGCGGAGCGCCCAGAAGGCAAGGCGACCGTCCTCACTCTCGCATTCGCCTCTCCTCCTGTGGCCTCCTAGAGAGCCTGGATGGGACATTAGTCGCATTCAATGACCCAATATTATAAGAGTATGCACCTACCTAGATTATGAATTCGTGAACAATTGCTGTTTGTTACAATGACGCACATAGGACCTACTCGTACATATATTATGTAGTAGGTAACTGTTTGTAAAACTACGAGGGCACTCCTTAGTACCGTTACTCGAGAAAGTGCATTAGATTATGTAAAACAATGGAATAATCGCAAGAAAACATCTCTCTGTACTTAATTTGCAAGACTTTTGTAACAAAAACAGTACCATTGTGTTGTGTTGTTTTGTTTCCGTAAGTAGCGATTACCTCGGAGAGAATTAATTAGGGATTGAGATTGATTGTTACGTCAAACCTGAAACTACAGAACTTAGCAGAACCTACGTACGAGAAGAAATAAGAATTTGTACCAGGAAGTAATCCAACGGCTTAGAACTTAGGATTACTTCAGGAAATAAAACTATTGGAGTGGGAAATAAAACTATAAAATACAATCTGGATGATACTGAAAAAAAAAAAGAAAATCACACTTTACAAATCTGCTTTTTACTATCCCATTGTAAATCGCTCGCTAGCTTTAAAACTTGACATCCAGCAACTTGAAAACTCGCTCCGTGTAATCGAGGCTTTAGATAGAGCGTGATTACCTAACAAACATCTACACATCCATACATCTACACATTCATAAATCCATTCTCATAAACCTTTACATTCTAAATAGTAGGATTACAGCACTTAGTTTTTCATATACAACTGCCGAAATTGAATGAAAGTTAGTTTTGTTACGTTTTGTTGTTTGCGTTTAGAGGGTAGTCACATTTACCCCTCATGTGTATCTCGGTGGCATTGAACTAAGTGTGCAATTTAAGTTGTCTCACACAACACGACAACTTTGGTGTTGGCATCTCAGTGCATATATTAACGTATAACATAGATAGGAGGGAAACATCTCACAGATCTAATGACCCGCCATTTCGAGTGTCGAAACTCATTACAGTTGATAATATAGATTATGAACGCTCATATAGATCCTAAACTTAGTATAAGTAGTATTAATTCGAAAACAAATTAGGAAGATAAGTAATAAATAAAATTGTAGGACATTTTTTAAACTGCATCATCTAGTTCAAACTAGCTAGGTCTAATTAAATAATAACAACTGAACTTTTTACAAGACATACAAAATACTACATAGAAAATATTTAATGATTAGATACTTACAATACGGAAAAAGTGTACTTGGATTCATCAATGGACTGATTCAATGGATCCAAGTGGACGGAGGGCAGTCATTAAGTCAATTTCAAGGTATTATGGGAGGCTTGAAAATTTCACTGGTAGCCACAACCTGCGCCTGACGATTTCAACATGGCTCACCAACTCACCATCCCCTAATACATACATTTAATGTGAAAAAATTTGACGGTCGACAGTAGTATATCGGTGGTCCAACGGTTAGGGCGTCGGGTCCGGCAAACCAGAAGACGCAGGTTCGAGTCCTGCTCGAGTCAGCATACTAATTGCTTTTCAAAATCATCGGTAATATCAATATACATAGACAACGTTCAAACTCTGACACAAACATTTGTGGATCACACAAAATTATTTGGATCGACGGGATTCCCATCCGATACCCTATCTATCAGTGTTACATAGATACATACACTTTTGTGATAAAAGTCACTGGATTTCTTGTGAGAGGTTCTCAGGAGGGAGATAGTCCCTCTGTTGTATGATATAACTAGCTGTTGCCCGCGACTTCATACGCGTGAAAATTATGTTATAATGCCAATTTGTCTGCTTAGCCCCTAGGATATGTAGCATGATAACATTAGCCTGTTTGAAGACCCTACCCCTATTTAAATTTTTTGCAAAATTTGAATCAAATTATTTTCGAGATATCGAGAGATTCAGATTCGCACAAAGCAAAGCAAACAGACAAAAAAAATTCTAAGTGTATTTTCGGCTTCGCTATCTTATGTTGAACACCCAGCGAGTATATTTTTTTAAATAGGTCCAATGTTCAGTTTTGACTTTTCTATCATAATTTTATATTAACTTCTTGTTTTGACACGAGTCGATACAAGCCTAGTAAATTAAACAACCTTTACCTGTATAATGCCTGTATAACGGTAATTGTATTTGTCATAATAGCTGTCACGTCCAGAACTCTAGACTTCTTCGTTGAACCGTGCGTCGATATAATACACCTACTAGCGGATTACCCGCGGTTTCTCCTGCATAATTAAAGGCATGTAGCCTAAAATCAACTCAAAAGTATGTAATTTGTATGTCTTGTCAAAATTTCTGTTCCATCGATGTAGAACTTTTTGAGTTTTTGATACAAACGAAGTTTAAAAAAAAATGTTTATTGAAGAAGATAAATTTACTGCTCTTTGATATTTGTTTTAACAATTATGTATTCTAAATTTACGTACAACATTACAAGTTCAATGAATATTTTGTTTAACTGTTGATAAATTATCATACATTTATACAGCTGTGTCTATTTAAAATTGTTAGGATTTTCGTTTAACAATACTTACTATGTTTACTTCAAATGGATAATTTAACAAGTGCTTTATCAATAATGTTAATATGTGAAGCAAAAAATTTTTTTAAGAAAATTGCGCAAATAACTTTTTATATAAAAGAATAACTTGAAACTTCTAAATAAATATCTAAATTCTTGATAAAAATTGCTAGTTCCGTAGCAAATTCTCTCATTCAGAATAATAAACTTACTTTTCCGTAAATTATTAGATATTACTTGTTGTATTTACAAACGTTTCCTAGGATTCACGTGGATAGAAGAACAATCGCGTAAGAAATTAAAATCTTAAAACGTGAAAGATATTGTAGCCAAGGTTAAAGAGCTTAATTCTGTCACTGTTTGATTATACTCGGAATTCCTAAAGTTCTTCTCTTTCTCTTTTCCTAATTCCTAAATTAGTGAAGTCGCAAAAAAAATTGTCACGTTGTTGACGAACAACTTCATTCCTTTTTGTGACGACTCATTATGATACAAAAATAATGGAATTATAATATCTAAGTATAAATTATTCTCACTTAGGTACCTATAATATGCAAGCCTCATTATATATTAGATCGTAATAGTTTATTATAAGAAAATTCAAGCTGTAGATAATTGGATTATTTTAATTTAACAAAGTTCATGCGGTTGTCAATTTCATTAATAATTTTAGATTGGTTCTTATTTGTGTTGACCGTCCATGGGGCCGAGTCTGCTATTGCAATCGCATCAGAATAGAATAGATATCGTAGCAAAATAGAAGCTCATCGGTACAATTTGACAGTTTTCGTATTCGCTAACTCGATAGCTTCTATCTTGTTTCTATTGAAGTGCGATTATGGTCGACCGATGGCCTCTCGATAGAATCGCCAGTGTATTTGACATTTATGCGTAGTCTGCTAATATTTGATGGGATTTGTTTTGGAAGTCGCGTAATTAATGTTTGACAGCTAGAAATAGAAAGTGCGAGGCTGGTTATTTTCGTTCGGTATACATACAATATTATTGTTTAAATTAATCAATTTACTACATATATAGATAAACTAAATAGAAGCAAGTTTACAATTTACATCAAAATGATGAAGATGGATTAACTTTGTGAGAGCCTAACATTTTATCCGAAGCGGACTTTATTCATTTCACCTACAAAACAAGACCATATTATAGAGCCTCATGGAACATAGTACATTGGATGGTCGTAGTGCTATAATGAGTCTCCAAAAAGTGAATTTAGAGCTGTGAGTGAGCCATTGTCGCAGGGGCAATGAACTATATTAGTTATAGATACATAGATGGCAACTATTCCAAGTAGGCAAATCAACAAGATCAGCAAAATAGTATGAAGACATGTATGCAATTGACATGCATCTATTTTCTGTAAGTACTGTCCAATATTCTTTACAATCACTCATATCTAAAATACAAGTCACATTTCTAATACCTACTTACAGTAGGTAGTTATTATTGTTTTAGTACACAGGGTACTTACCTATGTACACTCAATTCCCAATATACTTAATTGTTTTTTACAGTTTTTATGAACATTTAAAATACCCAGTTTACCCGGGTGCACAGCATATTTTCACCGTTTCACCCACATAGCTCCTGTTCCCAAGGGAATATGGGACTAAAATATAGCCTATGTTCACCGGGAAGAGTCTAGCTTCCCAACACTGAAAGAATTTATTAATCGGTCCAGAAGTTTTGGAGCCTATTCCGATGCAAACAAACAAACTTCCTAATCTTTCCTCATACCTAATAATATTGGTATAGAGACTGCAGGTTTTAAATTATATAGGCATCCCTAATGACTTATATACCTATAAACTCTCAAGAAACTGAAATAAGTCAGGTGTTAAATGGGAATATTAGAGTATACTTAGGAATAAATAAAAAATCAATCACTTTTTGAACTCTACTGTAGGGTACCATTCCAAGCAAACCCCACCTGTAAGTAGTGTGGATGGGAATATGAGACTTCATTACTATTGGTCAATATTCTAACAGATCATTTAAATTCTGAGTTTACAAACTATCTTCCCGTTCCAAATTTAAAGTAACTGGCAAGTACCTAGTGCACCAGTACACCGACAAGGACTGGGTTGGTTGAAGAGCATCCCGATGATAGTCACATTCACATCTAACAATGCTGATACAAAACTGGTCAACTCACAGTGCTCCTAATACCCTAATAAATGTGATCCAGATCATCAAGCTTGGTGAAGATGATTAAGACCTTACCATTTTATGTTAATTTCAGATGTTTGCTGCGAGTACATTCATTACATTATGGTCTCAAAATAGCGGGGAAGATTGTTAATGTATGTTGTGCATGGCATAACTGTGTTATGAAACATCTGTAGTAATTCCTATCTCTCCTTTAGAAGAAGAACTCACAATGGCCATGGAAACATGAGGTGGGTAAATAAGAGTTGACAAAATTGGTAAAATTATTTATTTATATCAATGTTTGACACTTAAAATCACAGTCATTTAATATTTCTATCAGATAAATCTCATTTCCTTTTAAAAACATCTTGAAATCACTTTTTAATCATCAATCATAATTCACAAGCTTGCAATAGCTGAAATAAAACTAATTGTATTGTAATCTATTTCAGGATACTCGAGTTGAAAATTGAAGTGTTAACCCTGATCTTCAAGCAGCGTGGCTATTACAATAGTATTTTTGGCAAGATGAAGATAATGTAAAAACAATAATTGTAAAATATGAATATTAAAAATATTTTTCCATATTTCATCATTTTTAATGTTTCCAAATC
Source organism: Miltochrista miniata (assembly GCA_933228765.1). Lineage (NCBI taxonomy): Eukaryota > Metazoa > Arthropoda > Insecta > Lepidoptera > Erebidae > Miltochrista > Miltochrista miniata. Next base: position 31,818,031 of record OW121747.1, on the reverse strand, counting down.
CAAAATAAGCTATCAAATAACCCTATTACAGTCTACCACTATGCTCAGACCTAGGCCTTACCCAATTTCATCTAAGCTATAAACTTGTGCTATGGGATCTAGACGCCTGATAGACATACTTATATTTCTATATATATACATTCTTATTATAGATAAATTACACCCAGACACAACAAAGCAATATGATCATCACACAAAGAGATTTGTCCAGGGTGGGAATCGAACCCACAACCTCCGAATCCGTAGACAGGGAGTACCTGACTACACATTAGAGTTACAGTTAGTATGTGAGTTACATGTTAGTGGTTAGAGTAGTAACCACGAGGCCAGTCAAAACAACAAATTGACATTAGTCTAGCTCTAGTGCATTGGTCATTGGAATCGAAGGCATGGCTTCTCATCATGGCAGGCTTGGATGGCCAAGATCTCTGTACATGCACATTACTCTTTCATAATCCAACATACTAGCTGTAGTTGACGGCTTTACCTGTGTCATACTATGAACCCATACATGCCAGTAAATACAAGATTTATTAAAATTATCACTGCTCAGCTTCCTTGAGTATTAACAAAATGATAATAGCATATTTATTTTTACTATTCATCATATTATCTATCACACACGGGCACTAATAAAAGCTGTCTGTATTGAGATTGTTTGGCTATATCACATAGTTGCTGTGGAATACCCTGTTTTCACAATGATGAAATAACTTTTTAAGTCCGTTGAGTAGTTACGCTAGTGTTAATCAATTTAAAAACCAACTTTCATATGACAGAGTAGTTGTTTGTAGATAAAAACTTTCACTATTCACAATCTTGAGTTATCATGAGGTTATTATTCAATATTTTTTCTGTAAAGATGTATTTGTAGAAGACTTGAATAAACTGCTGTTATATGTATATGAAAATATACAGTCTCCTGTGTTTATTCTATAAATTTTAGCATCCAAAGCCCTTTCTTCAAAATGAAATTCATTGCTGGACCAGTTTTTTACATTTGAGTTTTGTCTCAAATTTCTATAGGATATAGTTCTTCCAACCGCGTCTCGGCAACCGTGGAGTACCACCCGTTAGATGGACCGACGACCCTGGTAAAGGTCGTAGGCTGGGACTGAATGCAGAAGGCGCAGGACCGTGAATTGTGGCGTAAATTAGCAAAGGCCTACGTCCAGCAGTGGACTGCGATAGGCTGATTTGATTGATAGTTCTTCTGGATAACACTGTCACTCTTTGCTTTGAAGCCGTTTATAAAGTTCACGTTTGTTTCTATGTAAAGTTCACAATTTTACATCTTAATTCTCTACAAAAGTCTCTCTTAAGTATATTGTAGATAACCTAAAAACACCTAGGTACTAGTACTGACTGACAAGAGTCAAAAGTCAAAACAACCAAAATAAAGCCCTTGTCTCTGCTTTTGCGATTCTATTTATATTCTATCGATGTTCTATAGTGGCGATAGACAAGATTTACGCGACTAGCAGATTTAGGACCAATCGCTTTAATATCGTAATAGAATCGCACTGGACCGGCTTTTTGATGGAAAATAGCAGACTCGGCCCCCATGCCGTGACAGTACCGCTAGAAATTTAATAGAAAATTATCAACCGTAAAAGAAAATTAAGTTCTCGGAATGGAGGGGATTATTGGAAGCGATCTAAGTACTTAATTAAACAAACACGAATAGTCCGACGAAATCTCTTCCAGTAACGTAGAAATTTTGCATTTGTTCAAAAATTTGAATATTCGCTTTCTATTGTACGATCGTACGGGATTAACACAGGGCTTAGGCCGATGTGATGGCACGTCCCAACTCGTATCGTATAATATTATATATCAAACAGCTCGTGATGCATCAATATTAAGCTCTTCTCTACTTTTAATCCTGCCAGAGAGGGCATTATAGTTTTCCAATACTACGCAATCTATGCGAAAATTTTTATTCGTTTTTACCTCGTTTTTGTCGATATTTCCGTTCTGTGAATCAATTGTTAAAAAAAATCTGCATATGACTCGTAATTCTGATTGTAGTTTTGATCAGCTATTGTGATGCAAAATGTAGTGTAAACAATTCAATATTGGGATGTTCCAGCAACTTTTGTGACAATGGTTTGGAGTTGGAGAGTTCAATGTTAACACCTCCATTCTGCGCAAACCGCGCTTTGTTGTTGCGATCAGCTACTTTAGTTTAGATATCCTCATCTGCACTGATATAATAAAGAGGATTTTATTTTATTTTTGTGTGTTTTTGTGTGTGTGTGTGTAGTGCCAATTTCAAATTTTCTTACACCATTGGAAATCTACATTCACCCGGAATACGAGAGCTACGCGAGTGAAGACGCGTGACGTCCACTAGTTCTTTTTAAATACAATAATAAGGCTGAGCGCACATTAGCGACAAGACTGTTTCCAGACATACTACCGCTTTACTAAATCCTTGAAACTGTAAAAAATATTTTACTGACGAAACTATTTTAAGATGCGAGCACACTCCCGATTATTTTGCCGCCGACTTTTACGCCGATAATCGGACCGATCAGATTTTCGATGTAAAGCAAGGTTAAGTCTCAGTCGTGGCATTATGTGCGCCCTATACGATATACCTACAGCTACTATCGCTACTTGATACTTATTTATTACACATCCATTAGTTCAATATACCTACTATAAAATGGAAAGTGGATGAAAATGCGGTGATGCGATGCCTGACGTCAACGCATGGTTAAGATGACCAGTAGGTACTACGAAAGTAGAACCTGTTGAAAAACAACTTACTCTAAGTACAGAACCTATAGTCTCATAACAGAACTTCGACATCGCCAATTCATTGTCGAAGTCCGATGGCAGTCGTTTCACGGAAAATAGACTAGAAGACCGACCCAACCGGGTTGAGAAAAGGTTCGACGAATGATGTTTATGATATCATGAATTGGTTGTATCAAAAAGTAAAACAAATACTCCTTAATTTTTTCGCAACACCTTTATAGGCAGCAGAATACTAAGTACAAATCATAATACCCATGACATGTCCATACATTAACAAATATTAACGACGCGATTTGTTCCGTTGAATATGCTCATTATATTATTATCGTGTGAATCGCATTTCAGCCTTTATTTAAACCGTATTCGCGGCATTGTCCCGAGGATATATTTCGTTAGTACAAAGTATTGTTGCCAACTAAAACAAAAGCTACGGTTCTCTCAAGATTTTTGATAAATGCAATTATGATTTTGCAATTTCATATCAGATTTATCTGATCACGAACAACGTCTATTGCATTGTTAGAATCTCGCATAGTGCTAATTTTCTATTACTAGTTTTTTAACTACCGAGCTATGAAAAATATTCTCTTTCGCGATTTTATATGAAGAGTTTTTAAGTTTTCTGATGACAAATGTTCATTTTATTATTCTACCAAAAAGGTCCAGACATATGTGGGAAGATAAGCTCCTTTTTAAATAATCCTAATACGATTATGATCTCATACACAGAATGTGGTGTCAATAAACTTGAAAGAGGAAAAGCAACAATAGATACACTTCAATTTTGTTTTGAAGTCTAAATCGTATTATTTTTCTCAAGTTTCAACTCATTGTCAAAACCAGTTGCACAGACAAGGGCAGTTGGAACAATTCCTTTGTAATACACGTTGATAAAAAGGCGGGCTTGTTCACCTTAAAGCTACTATTTTAAAAGTATAACTGGTGATATTTGTTTATGTTTTCTGATTTATTTATTATCTACATATTTTTTTAAGAATTAAGTAAGTTAAGTTTATTTTGATATTAAAGAAGTTATAAAGATTTTATCAACAAGTTCTTCACATCAAATTTGCAATTTTGCAAACTTTCCTTTGAGTTAAATTATGTTTCGAACTTATATTATTGGATTTGGATTACATTTAGTCGGACCATATTTTCTAAAATTGATCATTTCTTTTTGCGTAGTCTCAATAACTGTATTACACTTATTTTTCTGATTTTCTTTGAAAGATGGAATAGTGTACTTATGCATTGTATTTGGTGTTATCTATATATATAAAAATGTTGTGTGCGTGTAAGTACTTATTAAAAACTCAAAATTTACTGAATCGACTGAGCTCAAAATTGGACATGATATACATTCAGAGATGGTTTTAGGCTACTTTATAAACATTTATCATAACAGCAATAAGAATAAAACAGCTATAAAAAGTGATTTTACCTATAGATGGCGCTGGTCGTTTTTTTTTTCTTAATTATATTCTGCCAGCTTCAGAACAAAATATTTTAAACAACCTATTTAGAAGGTACCTACCAGAGTGCTGTTTTTAAGAGAAGTTTGATTGCAGCCTCCTTGCATTCAGAATAATAAAAGAGAGTACTTACTTAAGAGGGCTAACATATTTCGCGCCACATATTGCTCAGAAACCATACTTTTCATTGCATTTAAAGTCATGAAATTTTTATCGTACAAACATGGTATTCACTAACATACTTAGTAAATTTAGCTCTCTAAACGTTTCATAAAACATATTTTATCCAACAACGGATTACATATGGTTAATATCAACGAAATTGAAACAGGTTTTTCAAATCATAAGATTTGCATAGATTTCGATGCTTAAATTAATGTCAAATTACTGATAAATTTAATAAACAAGCGATACGAAGCAATTGCAAAGGGCGTTGGCTATCTGTTTGTAGAATAACCTGATATCAGGTAGGTTCCTTTTTTTAGAGAAAAATGACTGTAAAGTTTGCTCAAATACTGAGAAATTTCACCAAAATAAAGTAGTCTTTTCACCAGCTTCTGTAGTTTAAATCATTATGATAAATATGTAACATTATGTCAGAACTTCTCCTTTGACAATAAAAATATTTCTTTTTAAGTAACTAGATACAGATTTTTTTTTACAAAGTATTTTGTGAACCCCTATAAATGCAGATACGCGAACTTTTTTACAAAGTATTTTGTGAACCCCTATAAATGCAGATACGCGAACAAATACGATTTAGTACCGCCGAGAGGCTCTCAGAGAGTGGTCATGTCGCTCGATGTTCCATTTTTGAATACGAAAAAATGAACAAAAATAGTCTAATTCTAGCGTGACCAAACAATCTTAGTACTTTGTGACGTATAATATAATATATATAAATATTTATGGTCGATATACAACGTGAACTTTTGTATAGTGCAAAGCTCAGACACCCCGACTAGAGTTTCGCTTCAAAATACTGTATAAAAAAATTTAAATGAAACTAAAGAAAACTGACCAAGTTATAAGCTTTTACAGTTGCACTATTTTCTTCACGAACAGCGTAGATGTAGGTATTATACGCAAGGCAGGTAGTCACTATTTGTGTGGTATTGATAATAACATATTAACACACCATTTTCATAAGTGGTAATTATGGAACACCTGTAAGGAACCAGACCAGGATTGGGACGGCTATAAAGCCGCTAAAGCAAAATAAAAGTAGCGACTGAGATACAAAAGTACCAAGTCTTGGAGAAACCTCTGATGGAGTCAGACTAATACTAGCCAAACAAGGGACAGAACTGTCCGTATCTATAAAGAATCCTGACGGCGCGGCGCGGGGGCCTGACCCACACATGAAAAGAAATATTTATACTGTTGATTGATGGCATTTGGTGGAACCTTTCGGCATTTTCAAAGGCAAATTAACATTATATAAAGACCACTAAATCACTTCATTACTCGAAAACAATAAATTAATAACATATAAATTACCGCTACATCATTCTACTAACGTTAACTATCATGAAAAGAAGCCGAGAGTATTTTGATACAAACGCACTTCCCAGAATGACAATTGCTGCAGACACTCATGTGGCTGGTGAAAAACGTATTCACAGAAAAAGTCCAGTGGGAGCTCGCAAGACCTGTTCTAATCTATTCTGTCAACTTCCAAAAAACTGAATGGGTAATTAACAGCTTCAAGTCGTTCAAATCTCAAGGACAGGATGAAGTCTTCCCTGCAGTGATAAATTGGGGGAGGACACAAGTTGATATTGTCAGTTACATAGTATCTATATGCCAGACAATGCCCCAGACTGTGGAGAGAGGTCTAAGTGATCTTTATACCAAAACCCGGTAAAGGGATTATGTTTGTGATTCAGACCTCTGGTTATACAGACCGATAAGCCCTTCGTCTTTCCTGCTAATAACTCTGGAAAGAATGTGTGACAGAGACAATCGAGGGACGGCCCTTCAAAATAAGCCACTGTATTCTAACCAACGCGCATAATGCCCCCGGCAAGTCTACAGACTCAGCACTACATGCAGTGGTACACAAAATAGAAGAGGTCATCCAAAATCAATCAATAAATGTGCCTCGACACTTTCATAAACATAGAGGGAGCTTTCGACAGAAGAAGCATAACCACGGCACTGGCAAAACACCGAGTATACACGGTAGTCAGTGAATGGATAGATAACATGCTAAACAAACTCATTTTAAAGCTACAGACAAGCAGAAACCAGTGCGCAGCCATGGCCAAAGGTTGTCCACAAGGGGGCGTGGTCTCACCACTGCTAAAGAACCTTGTTGTAGACGACCTAATAACCAATCAATCAATTTAACCTAGAACAGTCCCTATGTACATAGATGTGGAACAAGCCATAGCAGATGGTAAAATTAAATTATGGAGAAAAACGGATCTGTTTACAAAGCATGACTGGTATTTTAAAATCCAAGGCCAACTTCAAATCAAGTGAGAAGCTGCGTTTAATTTATTTTCTAGTGATCTTGTGTATATAATAAATATTTTTAATGAATGGTATTAAAATTACTTTCAGTCAAGCCAACATTTATCGATTTGCGGTGTAGACTGAACACTAATTTGCCCATAACACAGTAAATATTTCGAAAGATGACGAGTTCTGGACTACGAGGATGGATTTTTACGACTAATGTCTGTTGCCCAAAATTATTGAGCCCAGAAAGAGCCGATAAAATAAAATAAAATAAAATTTATTCCCTTTGAAATTTAAAAAAAAATATGTTTGTCAACATTTTTGTGACTCTACTGGGGGTTTGGAAATGCTACAAACTGAGAAGAACACCCCAAGAAACTCAGTTCGGTCCCTCCCAAAATTCATCTTAGTAGGTATCTAATAATGCTTTTTCTTGGCGGTGTGCATTGTTAGGCACATACCTCTTAATAAATATTTGGTTGTTGTAAATGGAAAACGCCTACTATCAATTAAGATTAGATTTAGATCCCATAGCTCAAGCTTATAGCTTAGTTTGGGCTAGATGATGATGTGTGAGAGTATCCAACAATATTTATTGTTTATTTATTAAAAATATTTTAATGTTCCTGCCAGCACTGAATCTGCAGTAGGCAGCAAAACATCGGGCCATGCCAAGCGCCTGCGTATTGCTACGTTAATATTATTGTTTTTAACTATGTGTATTGTCAAATTTAAATATTTATAGTGTAAAATAGAATATTGTCCATTACTTTCTACAATTTTCGTATATTTAGTGGGACTGCGCCGCCTCTTTCTGCGAGCAGGTCATGCTCGCGAAGGAGGCGGCGGGCCGGGTGAGGGAGAGAACTCTCCCACGCGAGTTCCGCAGTCGGCGCCCTGGGCGCCGCCGACGTGTCTTCGCCGAGGACTATCGGCCTCCATGACCGGGGGTCTGAGGACGGTGAGAGGGCCGCTTACCGTCCTTACAGAAGCAGGCCCATGACGGCAGCGTGACGTAAGCAAGTCACGCACGCCCCCCCCCCCCCCTTAGAAGCGGGGTCACACTCGAAACCCCCCATAGACGCGGGATTGCACCCGAACCACCCCCTGGGCGAGGCCGCATCGGCGGCGGTAGGTCTATTGGGAGTCACGGGACATCCTTCCTGAGGGCTTACCCGGGGCTCTCAACCATAGGCTGTTAGGCGTGGCGTGAGGTTTTTTAGTCGGTAAGAGTCCGGCATAACATCCTATGAGGATTTTCCCTCACGTTAAACAAAAAAAAAAAGATACTTTAAAAATAAACTTATGGACCGTTTTCATGTATGTGTGTATTATATACTATACTATCTTCACGCCAAATCCCTTGCGGGGTAGGCAGAAAGAGCCGAGAGCCACACGGCACGCTCCATACACACCTCACTTGCTTCTTCAAATTTCATTTTTCTTTTCATGCATGCACGTCTGTTCCTTCGGTTCGGTATTTCTAATTGCAATATTGATATTAGTTAGGTAAATAAATGTCAACTTTATTAATTTTATGATGTCAGTGTCTATCACTACTTAACATCAATCAATTTGTAGTAAAATAATCAATAATTATAAACTAATATTACTAACATAAAAATTAAATTAAAAGATTGAACGCTTTAGACTAAGAATATGACACCGGTAATACATCAAGGAAAACAAAAGTATCAAACTTGTTGGTAGCTACAATTGGCACTATACGGCTATGTGCGCCGCGCCGCGCTGATTTCTTACGATCGTAAAGAAATTTGAAAACCGAATTTACGCTCTTAATAAAGAGGTCAGATATGTTTTGCATGTTTATTTTAAAATAATAATAACAATAATCATTTAATTCAAGCAACAAGGCCCATAAAATAACAATACACATAAAGAAACTTAATACACTTAAACTAATACATAATATGAAAACAATCTACCACTGTTCACATAATATTTAATGCACACGATTATATGGCGTAATATTTTTGAAGTTAGAGTTTTGGCGCGTTAGGGAAATATTATTAGAGTGAATTTATTTTTTTGACGCGTGCGCACGATGTTATAAAAACTGAACATTGATCACAGAACAGATTTTTTTTCAAGTGAAGCTTCAATTGATTTGGATGTTAATTGGATTTTCAAAAAGATTTATAAGTTACGGCTCAACATTATTATTTTTTTGTAATGTACCTATCCTTTGGTTTGTTGCTCATTTCTCATAAATCATCTCTTCTTCACAGCGAAGCGTGGCAGGGTACCGCTAGTCTATTATATAAAAATAAGTCGGGTTTTCCTTCCTGACGCTATAACTCCAGAACGCACGAACCGATTTCCACGGTTTTGCATTCGTTGGAAAGGTCTCGAGCTCCGTGAGGTTTATAGCATAGAAAATTCAGGAAAAAAATCAACAGATAATCGGGAAAATCATTTTTCACATACAGCGCCATCGCGGGCGAAGCTGCGGGCATCAGCTAGTTACTTATAAAAGTAATAGCACCAACACAACACAAACAATCAAATCCTCCTTGTGTTGTGTATAGTATTAATATAAATTAATAGGGTTATACGTTAAAATCACAGTTCGTATTGTCATATACACAACACAAGGAGGATTTGATTGTTGGTTTGTTTGAATTGAATAGGCTCCGAAACTACTACACCGATTTGAAAAATTCTTTTCTTTTAGGAAGCTACGTTATCCCCGGTGAACATAGGCTATATTCTATTCCCGGAATCCCACGGTAACGGGAACGACGCGAGTGAAACTGCATGACGTCCGGTAGTAGGTTAGTTATCACTCTATCGTCGCAATAATATTGTGCTTTTCGTTACGCGTTACGTCGAATAAAAGATAAAGTTGTCAGCTTCTTATCACCAGCATAACTCGTCATAACAGACTGTTATAAAAGACCTAAGTTTTACTATTAGGTAGGTTGTACCTGTATGTAAACTTTTCTGTAAATGAAAACTTCCTGACATCAGGAGGTGAAAATATTGCAGAGTTAACTCAAATCTTTTGAAGGTTTGTTAAAATAATAGGGTTCTTCAAAGTATAGAATTAGGTACTTGACCTTATATCTGTTTGTCTATGTGACATCAGGAGGTGAAAATATTGCAGAGTTAACTCAAATCTTTTCAAGGTTTGTTAAAATAATAGGGTTCTTCAAAGTATAGAATTAGGTACTTGACCTTATATCTGTTTGTCTATGAATTCATAATATCTGTGACTGTACATTTAAAAATACATTTTTGAAAACTACATCTAGTGAACTTTAGCTTATTTCTTTTATTGTTTAAAGTTGATGCAAAATCCAGCGAATTCATTTAATTTAAATATTTTTGTTGTATGTTTTACCAAAATCGGTTGAGTGGAAACGTAAATGCTGTTTGAACTCAGATTTACTAGAAGCTCTGTACTTTGAAGAGGTCTGATTAAAATGGTTGAGTTATAGTTACGAAGTCTTTGTGGGAGGGGATGGTCCATTACCGCTTCTAAACAATTTATATTGAATCGAAATACCTCGGTGGTTGGTTGGTTTTTAAATACGAAACAGCTTTTAAGAACTTTTGCTTTTTTTTGAGATTTTAAGGTTACAATTAGAAACCGCAACCGTCAACCGCGGTGCGGCCTTAGCCTTAGGCTGAGTGTATATCAGAGATACGACTGTCTTAAGACTGACTCTTGCTTTTACATCGAGGGGAAATCCGACCGGTCCCATTATCGGCGTAAAACTCGGCTGCCGATTATCAGACATGGGCTTTTGGGCAAAACAGTTTTGTCTGTGAGACGTTTATTTCGCAGTTTAATATATTTAGTATAGCGGTAAAAAAGCGTGGAGACAGTATTGTTGCCAATGTGCGCTCAGCCTTAGACGTAGAAGATTGAACGTAAAAGCAAGAAAATTGAATTTTTGTCTGAACAAAAAATAAGCCTTTCACATTTATACCTACATAAGTATTATACTATATTGTAACACCTATGAACTTGTGTGCGATTCTTTGCAAGTGTTTTTGCATCAAGTGTTTCAACCTACTTAATAAGTACTAATCTTAGTCATAAACTGTAGATCAGATTTCATCCGAATCTTCTCAACCATATATTACGAGTATTAACAAACAGCCAAGCTTTCACATTTCTAATATTCTTAGGATAGGATTAGACCTACATCATCGCGTATGTACGGTGTTTATTATACTTTCACAAATGTGATCATGTATCACCACTTGGCCATGTTTCACGGGAGAAAGTACGTACCTTTCATATGTCTCGCTTACTTCAATGTCTTCATCTCAACCTGATAACATCGATAGAGCATCCTCTTTGACGAGCTGCTAGTGGAAGTTTTCGTCATTGATACGAAACTGGCGTGCGCTTAGCGTGCGCGTAGGTATTGTCTGAACGCAGCCTTAGTTAGATTGTGGAATAATCTCTCTACATCGGGCTTCTAATACTAGTAGGTATAGATACTTATTTTTATTTCTATACAAGAGAAGGTCACTCAAGGGGAACTTGTGGAAGGATCTCCCTAGTTCGTTTGGGAGTTCTTCAAAAAGGGGTCTTGGAAGGTTCTTGTAAGATCGGCAACGCGAGTGTAGAATCTTCGGTGTAGCGTCCATAGGCTTCGGTGACACATTTCCATCAGATAGGCCTTAAGGTTGTCTGCCTTAGAGTATGAAAAAAACTCGTCGACGTTTCGTAACCAATTGTTAGTCACCCCGCAAAAGTGTCTTCCGGCATTAAGTATAATGTAGTGTCCCTAATATGTGATGTAGGTATCACATATTAGGGATGAATCACGTAGCATTTATTACATGTCCGTATTTGCTACTTTCTAATAGCGAAATAATATCAAAATCGGTTCAGTAGTTACGAACAAATTCCTCGTAATAATAGTTATTAGTAGGTATTGAAAAATAACACTAAGCAGCTATACGTATTGGTATCAGTTTCAGTATATATCTAGATATATATGTAGTTGACTTGCCTTGCCTACACATTACCCGGCTAGAAAACCGAGGCCTGTCAGCCTGCCAAGGCATTGATTTTCCGCATCTTGAATATTTAACGTACCGTTTTAAGGAAATGCAATAAAACCGCACGTATACTAGTTCCCAGTTTTTGAATTCGAAGAAACGATCGCCTTTACGTTTTATGTTCCTTCTCTGGATGTTTTGTGGTCACGTTTTAAAATAAGTGACCGCACTACTTTTGACAAATGGTCTTATAAGAAAATAATGTTACCACAAAACAAAAACAATATTATGAGCATCCTGTATTGCCCGTGTCATATGTATGATGCTCATAATTTGGTTTATAAATGCTTTGTGGTAACAATTTTGTTAAATCGTACAGTGGTCACTTATTTCAAACTCCGGTTGCTCTCCTTTCCCTGTATAGGGGTTAAACTTTATCAAAGTACTTATTTCACGGGGAAAACCGAGAGGCACAGCAAGTAATTCAATATTTCCATAGCCTCTACTACAGCATCAGCAATAACTTAAGAAATATGTATAAATCCTTCAAAATGGAAGGAAATTACCAACATCAAATCTCACCTTAGAGTCCTTGCTGGGTTAATACTCCTTTGCGTCAGTAGCCATATCGATAAAAAACCTCTTACTTAATATTTTAAATGCTATAGTTTGTGAGTGTGAATGTTTGGATGTGTGGATGTGTAGATAGTTAGAGCGTGAAGGAGATACAAACAACTCCTTCACGCTATAACGGCTAAACGGATCTGGCAGTAATTTGGTGCAGGGATAGAGTAGGTATAGTGTTTTATCTTTTTATCCCAGGAATATGTACCCATAAGAACCGGGAACGAGAACGAAATTAGGCCCAGGGCAGAGCTGCGGGTGTCATCTAGTTACTTTATTATAAACCTAATAGTTTCAAGCCCCGTGATATTGATTAGTTACGCAGTAGTTACCTATGCGAACTCGATAACGGAGTTACTACTGACGTGGCCACGTCATAAATTCTTGTTCTTATGGCCATGTGAAAAAAAAACAAAAATATTTCTTTAACAAAACGTTGATAGGTAGCTACCGTTGATAGTAAAGTCAACTGTTAGTTATTGCGTTTGATAGCGTATTTTTAGCGGTTTTTTACACTCATACTTATAGAATTCGGGACTTCACGTGAAATACTTTTTACTTACATGCTCCGACGTTTCGGACACGTTGCAGCGCTGTGGTCGCGATTGGACTGAGGCGAGTATCGACAAGAACCATGAAGTTACTTATTGTCGAACTACCCTTATTTGTTATTGCTACAATGAAGGATAACATACACAGATTACACAGACACTTTGCCAGGAATCGCGTTGTAGTCCAGTCATTATATACATTTGGAAATGCAAATGAACCGAGAAAGCCAAATTTTGGATATTACGTGTGGAGGGGCTAGAAAAGCTTAAGTTCAAATTGTCGACCAAAATAACCTGGTGGGTTTTCCGCCATCTTGAAAAAAGGGTTATATTCAGTTTTTTCATCATAATTCGGTTCCCCGTTGAGATACGAAAATTTTAATAAAAGTTTTTTGTTGCTCTTTGTACGATCTACAATTAAGGCCTAAACATTTTTCACGTATCGATCACCGTTATCGAAATATCGATCCAAAAAGCCGCAATTTGGGGAGAAAAAATTGTTTTTAGCTATTTCCTTCTTTCTCGTGAAATATATCGAAAAATGTCCATTAAGAAAATTGTTAAGCGTGTTCATACCTACAATTCAGAGGACGATGGCCATCAGGGTGATAAGGGGATACCGCACGATCTCCGGTGAGGCGGCATGTCTCCTAGCCGGGACCCCTCCATGGGACCTGGAAGCGAGAGCGAGAGTCCTTGCGTCACTGTTTAGATGGCGCAAGGAGGCACTGGATCGGGGCCAGAGGCCTGCGCCTCGAGAAATCGAGGCCCAGCGGACCCTGCTCCACCAGGAAACCGTGGAGACATGGAAGGTGCGACTTGAGCAACCAAAGGGGGGATTCGCCACAATCGCGGCCGTCAGACCGGTCATGGACGAGTGGCTGGAGAGGAGACACGGTGCTCTCTCCTACCGGCTGTCACAGATACTAACCGGGCACGGTAGCTTCGGTAGGTATCTGTGGCGAAGACACCGGGAAACCACGGCCGAGTGTCAGCACTGCGAGGACCGCAGCGATGACACAGCGCTCCATACGCTGGTGGAGTGCACTGCGTGGGCGCAACAGCGCCAGGTCCTCGTAGTGGGTCTGGACGTGGACACTCTCTCGCTCGAGACCATGGTGCGAGCCATGCTCTCCAGCGGAAGTAAGTGGGACTGCGCCGCCTCTTTCTGCGAGCAGGTCATGCTCGTGAAACCTTCCCCCCGAGTTCCGCAGTCGGCGGCCTGGACGCCGCCGACGTGTCTTCGCCGAGGACTATCGGCCTCCATGACCGGGGGTCTGAGGACGGTGAGAGAGTCGCTCACCGTCCTTACAGAAGCAGGCCCATGACGGCAGCGTGACGTGAGGAACTCACGCACGACCCCCCTTAGAAGCGGGATCACACCCGAAACCCACCCCCAAAGACGCGGATTAGCACCCGAACCACCCCCTGGGCGAGGCTGCAGAGGCGGCTGTAGGTCTGTTGGGAGTCCTGGGACATCCTTCCCAGGGCTTACCCGGGGCTCACAACCATAGGCTGTTGGGCGTTGCGTGAGGTTTTTTAGTCGGTAGGAGTCCGGCATAACATCCATGATGATTTTCCCTCACGTAAAAAAAAAAAAAAAAAAAGACCTACAAATTAGTTTTTTTATTTTTTATTTTTGACAAGAATTACGACCTCTATGGCGCCACAAAGTCGGCCCCAGCGCGTCTCGAGTCTTTTGAAGCGAGCGTACACTACTCCCACCAACGGAAAGCGCAGTCCGCCAACACGTTTTCCGGACATATCTACAGGTACAAACGTGGCTCGGAATTTTCAAAGATCCTCAGGAATGGGGTTGGCGACAGACGAATTACGGGCTTGAACCAACTTGCACCACAGCCGCACCCGCTCCACTTTTAAAACTAATTTCGTGCAAATGTAAAGGAAAATGTGGGGCTGCTTGTGGGTGCAAGAAAGCAGGAATTCGTTGCTCCGTTATTTGCCTGCACTGTAGTGGACAGACATGCAACAATGTCGCCAGAGTCGAGATTTTATTCAACGACGATCACGATGATGATGATTATGTTTTTTCAACCGTCCCAGCATCATTTACTGCGATTCAAGAGTTTTCACGACTCGAAGAGTCTACCGAGGAAGAACTTCTACAGCCAGGACCATCGAATGGCGAAAAACATGTGAAAAAAACTACCACCTGTAATTATTGTTTTTAGCTGCATAAAAATTATTTGATCAATAATTTTCATGTGTTTGATTTATAGTTTGGCTGGTTTATTAATTTATTTTGTATTGCAATAATTGCTTGAACAACCATTCATCCATTTTGACGTATGGATACAACCGTGCGAGCGGCTAAATCAAAACCAGGCACAGTCTTACTGACTTTGCGCCGCGCTAGAGGTCGTAATTCTTATCGAAAATAAAAAATAAAAAAACGAATTTGTAGGTCTGAACACGCTTAACAATTTTCTTAATGGACATTTTTCGATATATTTCACGAGAAAGAAGGAAATAGCTAAAAACAATTTTTTCTCCCCAAATTGCGGCTTTTTGGATCGATATTTCGATAACGGTGATCGATACGTGAAAAATGTTTAGGCCTTAATTGTAGATCGTACAAAGAGCAACAAAAAACTTTTATTAAAATTTTCGTATCTCAACGGGGAACCGAATTATGATGAAAAAACTGAATATAACCCTTTTTTCAAGATGGCGGAAAACCCACCAGGTTATTTTGGTCGACAATTTGAACTTAAGCTTTTCTAGCCCCTCCCCACGTAATATCCAAAATTTGGCTTTCTCGGTTCATTTGCATTTCTAACCCGATTTTTTCGACGTAATGACTGGACTATTGGGCCCCTGGTAATAGGGAGCCATTCTTCCGAGGCTGTACCCTGAACTCCCAGCTGTAGGCAGATGGAAGAGCATCGTGTGGTTTTAGTCGGTAGGGTAGGATACCGGCATAGTATCCCTGAGGATTTCCATATGTAAAAAAAGGCTTTGTTAAAGTTACTGGTACCTACTTTTACAGACAAAAGGTCTAATGATTCTGTGATCTGAACCAAAATTCCAAGAGCCAGGACAGAGTTCACACGTCCACTAATATAATCAAGGGTGTTACAAGGCCGTCATATCACTTCTACTCCACAAAGGGTTCCCTAATACAAGGGGTATCAATTAGTTAGTACTTGTAGGTATAGTGTACTAGCATTTAGTTGAAAGTTGTATCGCTGCCATTTTCTCGTCCGTGGACGCGGCCCCTTATCGGCTGTACTGTTTTACATCCGTAGGTACCAAAATTTGGTATGTATCTCTAATCGTAATATATATTCGGTATAACACATTACATTAGGTATTTCACATGTAAAATTTAAAAATACAAGATTAACCCTGTTTACACACATTCGTCACGCACGTTAACTCGACCACAATTTAAATAAATTTTAATTTTGTAGTACATTAATACTTAATGGCTTCCATTAAACTTTCACTCTTAGTAACATTTTGAACCGACTTAAAATTGCCTACATATAATTTCATTTTCAATTTTTTTATCTATCTCATGACTGTAATGACACAAAACTTGTACTTACCGGCTTCTTTTTAGCAAAATATCAAATTGCGTGCTGAATTATCTCAAGTTAAAGAACACTGAAAAATGATTTAATTGATTGGTTAATTGTGCTAAAATAAGTATAAAATAAAATAAATACCTATCAATCGAATATTTGTAAAGAGAATCGCTCTTTACAAATATTCACAACTGTAAGCGAAAATCTAGGTACATTCAAAAATATTATAAGAAAATTTAATGATTGTTTTCATAATAATGTGACATGAAACATTGGTATGACTGGTATGAACTACTTAGTGATTGTAAACAAAAATATTTTTACAAGAAATTTAAAAACATCTTGAATAACCTAAAAGTAAACGGTTGAACAAAAATGTTCATACAATAATCCAAAAAGAATAATGACAGGTCATCGTAGCTCCCGTTCCCGTGGGAATACGAGAGTAAAATATAGCCTGGTAAACCCGGGGATATCGTACACTTCCAACAGGGAAAGAATTTTTCAAATCGGTTCAGTAGTTTCGGAGTCTATTCAGTGAAAACAAACACCCAAAGAATCAAATCTTTCCTATTTATAATATCAGTATAGATACAAATAAGTAATCAAAGACTACAAACGACACAAAGGAGAACCACAAAATTAATATGAGCCATGTTATTTCTCCACATCATAATTTGTTCTTTTCAAAAGCTGCCTCTGTCTACTCAGCCTAGTATTCAAGAGCTCAAGCTTGTTAACAACATAAGCTAGGAGATTATGTGAACGCAGTGTAGGTATTAATATTCCCTTAAACAGCCGTGTCCTTCAACACAATATCCTCCCGTAAATCGGACGTGTACGAATCATGAAGTCTGTTTGTATTAGATGTTTATCATAGCACATTCGCTAGCAACACAGATAATATAATTTATTCTACTAGCCATGCCTACGGTTGACGATAACGCATTCCGTGTCCGAATGATTAAGTTAAACTGACGTGGCTCGACTCATAAGCAATTACGTGTATGTCAAACGCTGATTTAATATCAATCTTATCAATAGTTACATAACACCGTTGCTGATTTTTTTGTCGTGAAACGTCTTTAGGCCCCGTGTGAATTGGATTTTATGAAACGAAAAAGTGGGAAACGAAACGTCTGTATTCAATCAAACATAATAAATAAGTCGACGTCGGGGGGGGGGGGTCCCAATTCGCATAGATTTTTTAAGAATTTGAAAAAGTGCCTAGTAGAATTGACTGGTATGGTGACCCAAGGGCTGACAGTTTTCTTTCTCAGCGAATAGATGGGTATGGCTTTTCAAAGAGGATGCTGCTAGTCTTTTGGGTACAATGCCACGGGGGCCAAATTAGGTTTGGTTTAGGATTTTAGATAATAATATGTAATAATACTAATAATTATGTCTCACTGTAGTTTTTAACAATAAACGTATAAATAAGAGATTTAAAAAATAAAGCCCGTTGACTCGGTGTGAACATTGAAGTTAATGAAAGAAAAAGTGCAAGGAAAAGGAGACGCGTGACGTCCGTTAGTATAATATAAATTAGATATCGATGTCACTAGCTTTAGAAAGATGATCATGTATGGCTAGTGCTGTAGGTTTTCAAGTAGCACTTAGAAGAGAAATGCTTAAATATTCACGATTGACGTTCCGCTTACCCAATTCCATCAAACATCTATGTTCTTTGCCATTAACGCCGAATAAAAAATTCAGTTCATAAGATCCTACACTTTCCGAAAGCCGAAAAATGTCGGTGATTCAATAACGTATGCTGAAGTGGTTGAAGTGCTATTTAATCTGTTTTGAAAAAGTCTTTATGATATACTGGGTGTAACAAAATTACCTCTCCAAATTTCATGAAATGACTTGGCATCGGAAATCAAATACAAATAGGTATTTAATAAAAAAGGGGGGTTAATTTTTTTATTTAAAAAAAAAATTGTCGCACGTTAAGAATCCGTTTTTTACCGCGGCAATTCGAGGTAACATGGTCGCCGTGGCAAAACAAACACGGAGCACCCGTCTGGCTGTCGTTGTCGCTTTCTACTGCCGCTCAGTAGCGATAGAAAGGGTGATAATGAAAATTTATAGGACCTTTAAAACGGATTTACGGTTAAAGTATTCATGTGATTTCTTTTCTTCATTTTTGTAATGTTTCTTGATTGATGCCACGTCACGTGACGAAATTTGAACAGATAGTTTTGTTACACCCAATAGATTGAAAAATTATATTATAGGCTTTATCCTTAGACTAAAAGAATAACAATCCGAGCCTTTATCATCACTCTTCTGCCTAAGGGAGTACAGTATACGTATCTACAGTAAGTCGACAAATCCGGTCATCCATACTTTTTTTGAAAACTTACTAGAGAGCAATGAGGTATGCGTAAAAGGTGTGGGAGCAACCGGAGTTCAAAGTATTTTTCAGGCAAAGCCAGGTGGCACATCAAGTCTTGTATAAACTTGTAATGTAACAATTACAATCACAATTATCTCAGTTTTGTTATCGCCACAATACGACTTTAGGTTACGAATGCGTATCAGTAAAATTGATTGGTAACAAAATATTTTTATGTGAAGTAATTATTGCTGGCTAACTGCGAAATATCAAATATTGTTTAAAATAGCCTCCGGTGCAGCCGATAATACGTTGTTATCGCGACTCCACTGCAGTGTAACAAACGAGACACAATAGCTGTGTTACAGAGCATTTTACAAATATTTACGACGCATAATATGATGTTGTCAATATGTATGTAACGCAGAAAGAACCCTCTGCCAGCGCCTCAGACCTCCCTCCTCTTATGTCGGTTGGGAGTCCTGGGACATCCTTCTGAGGGCTTACCCGGGCTCCCAACCGTAGGCTGTTAAGTAGGAAACGTGTGGTGTTTAGTCGGTAAGAGTCCAAAAAAAACCCTCCTCTTATGACCTTAGGTTCTTCTTCAAGAACATCTCTGGGCTGCCAACTTGAAGATCACCGTTAATAGTTTGGTCACCATTCATCAGTAGAATCGAACATTCTTTAAAAAATTATGATTAAGCATCTACTTATTATGACACTGTAGAGTCCAAGATTCAAGCGTCTTCAACCAATGAAATTGTATAAAATAATGTCATGTAACCTTTCAGTGGTTGAAAAAACTCGATGAACAACACTCGATAAAGAACCTGATAGATGTGATCTATGCTTAGCACAGACAGTACTGAATACAATTCGATAATGATTATATACTCTCTCAATACTTACGGCCACAAATATATTAACACACTTTTACTAACAGTTTGGTCCCAGGTCACGTAACTGTTCATATAGTTAGCCTTGCATACACGTATACCAACAAATTTCTCCGCTAAAATGGAACTGATAAATTAGGTTGCATTCAGTTCGGTTTACATACTCGGACATACATACCTACGTATAATCACGCCTTTGCCCCCACGTAATATAGGACAAACCTATTAATTGTCGTCACCGGTCACCAGCCCACATTGAGGAGAAAATATCATTTCGAAATCCGAACCAAAAATTTATAAAAGTGTAAAATTTTAACACATTTTGACTTATCGTAGGAATGCTGAAGTAGGCTATCAATTACATTGATATCATTCTTCAGATAATTCCGAATGAGGTTTTATAAAATAATCCGTGTAGCGTGTGGCATTATCGATAGCAGTCAGTCTTAGATCATCTAACCACAGGATGCGCCTTACTTAAGCATTGTTTTCTGCCATTGCACATGACCATTTGGTCTTTTGGCTTTATAAAAAGCACTGTACATCAGTACATCATTTTATATGATTAAATAGTATATTTCATTGTAGTTGACTGTACAATAAAAATTAACACACAACAGCCATTACGCGTTTGTCGATTAATACATTTTTAAATATAATGAAATTTTATATGTCTTTGTGTTTCCCCCTTCACCCGCTATGAAAACTAGCAGAATATTTTTGTATGCGGTGGTTCGCAAAGGCTAGTCTCGTGATATATGGTCTAAGCAGTCAGTACGAGACTAGACTACGAGTAGATCTATTTTGAGTAACAATCGTGAATTTATCGACGTCACAAGACTCTTATACTTTTTAATTGTTCTTTTTAAGTGAAACCTCTTTCGGCTCGATGTGAATTGAAATTTATGAAACGAGAAAGTGCAAAGAAAAAGAGATAACAGATTTTCATTTTTGTTACTAATCTTTATTACATTTATTTTACTACTTCAAACAAAATTTTCAGATTATTGAATGATCTCCTTGCCACGGTTTTCCCAAACGCCTACAATATGCTATTCTTCAAAAGAAGGTTTTTACAGGGTCGGCAGCGCGAGTGAAGCGCCTCTTGTGTTGCAAATAATGTCCATAAGCTACGGTGACCACCAGTAGGTACCTACATCTGGAGAACTTCTTTGCCACCAAAGTGGAATAAAAAGAAAGAAATCGCTTTAACCGCGTGTGAATTCAAATTCGAATCCTTTGTCTTTTAATTTCTAATATTTGCAAGGAGGCTATTATTTCTATGGTCCTTTCATACGTTTTTCTTTCTGGTTGTGGTTATAAAAGACTTTCACATAGTATATTGAATACCTCAGGACTGTACGACTCCAAAATCCGCTTATGACAACATAAATAGATGAAATTTTCACATGTAAAATCGAAATAAAAATAAATAACGCCCACAAGGTTTCATCTACCTGTGTACTTAGGCCAATATAACAATGAGTTTTACAGTTTAGGTAAGGATAGTAGTAGATTTTATACAATCACTTAAGCATTTTAAGTGTATCAGATCAGTACTTTAGGTAGGTGTTATAGCGATAATAAATTGACATAATTTTTTATATCACCTTTTTAAGTAGGTACTGATAACGACAATGTTGAGGTTACAATAGATAAACTTTTGTCATTGAGGTAATTTTTTATTTCGATGTAGGTTAATGAGAATTCAGATTTTAAGCAAAGATATAACTTATCTTAAGATGCCTATAAACTTCTTTTACAGTAAGTAAGTACAGAATTTTGGTAAATATGTAGGGCACATAGGCGAATAATAATTTCGTATTTTTAGTGTAAAACGATGAGATTTTTAGCAAATAAAAATTACTTTAGTAACTACTAGGATGGATGAAATAGGCAGCAGAAAGGCGGTCGGATCGTCCGCCCGGCGGCGGTGCCGGCGTCCCCGCAAGAGAACTACTAGGATGGAGCGACGACCTGAAGAAGGTCGCAGGGATTGACTGGATGCGTAAAGCGCAGGACCGTGTGTTGTGGCGAAATTTGGGAGAGGCCTACGTCCAGCCGTGGACTGATATAGGCTGATTTGATTGATTGATTGAACTACGAGATAGGTACCTACGTTTTGCACGTATTTTTACGCATGTCACAATTTTTTGTTGTAAATAACAAAAATTTTACAGCTGTAACCATTATTTTAAAACTTTTATTCCAAACGGACTCCGTTACTTAGAGTATTCTTATTTATACTCTAAGTAACGGAGTCGTTTGGAATAAAAGTTTAGGCAGGTACCTTATTTAGGTATACTCTAAGCTCCGTTAAGTCGCTACCTATCACTATTATCAGCTAAGGAGTTCTCAGTTTCGCTTATTTCTTACTTAGTAGTACCTACCTTATCAATATCGCAATTACATAACATCAATCCACCTATACCATTACCATTACCCATACCATACTGCAACGATACAACATTCATTACATCGCGTTTTCTCTATTGGGCCGAGAAGACGGTCAATAAGCATCAATAACTTGACGTCAGTAAATGTGTACATACACGTCGATGCACACACACGTGCAAAAAAAGCACGCACACCCAAGCTACTTTTATTCACACAGACTTGACTCAAGTCGCTTGACCGTCTCCGGAGCCGGTTAATACGAGTTCAATTTTATAAACGAGTTACTTGCTTGCTAGTTTGCTACTATGTAAATACAAAGAGGAGGTAGCGCTATTGAATATGAATCTGCATGGCAAAGAACAAGGACGACGGACTTACTTTATCTTCGGACTTATGTATCGCTGCATAAGTCTCACAAACTTGGTAAAAAAAGTTGATGTTTTTTTTGTGCGTTCCTACTGTAGTCATTGATGTACAAAATACCCACTGGAGTGCATTTTTGCACTTTACTACTCTTCTGCAGTAGATTTGGTGATTCCTAGTTCAGTAGCTTTGTCTGGCACTCCAATCCTGTAGAAGGGATGGGCAGACTACCTTCTAACTTCTTCTAAGCCACCACGGAGTTCCACCACGTCTCTACTATGTAGTACCACGCATAGCATAATATATATTTTGCAGTGCAAACTATTATACGTATGTTTGTCTCTACTGAGGTGATATATAGCAAAGAGGTTTTTACTGCGATAACTGACGTCATGGTAAGCTACCCAGGACGACCAAATAATAATCTACTCGTATCTACAGAAGGAAATTAATACAAAGTGCGCTCGAGCTTCGCACAGATTTCACAGGATTTTCATAGTAATTTCGATACTGGTTTGTGCGAGAGCCGAGGGTAGGTTTGGGAAAAAAAAGTACATTGCGTTCACCCCTTTCCTCCCGAATGTTTATATATTTTTTTTTATCACAGATCGAGTCAAGAATAGGTATTCTTTGGTACTTATTTTTATTATTTTTCTTTATTGTTATTTTTTAAGCATGCTGTGCGACGTCAGTTACTTTATAACCGGCTTGTAACCAACCTGATTTCATTGAAGAGCTGAGAGCAATTCTTTTTAATTATATTAAAACCTACACGCCTCTATCAAAAAGCATACACAAAACATGGCACTGCGAAGCGAAAGCCTGCAACTGCGAATTGAATGGCTGTGCGTCTTGATGTGAAATAAAAATTCTGATGTATGCTTTTTGTTAGATGGTGTCGGTTGCTGCCGGCGAGAGAGTCTCGGTAGCTCGTGCTCAGGTACGTGTTTCTTATTAATGAACTAGGTAAAAACTATAATGTTCATTATTTACGAATCGTCATTCACGCTGGCAGGTCGAATATCTTTTGCCATTCATAGAATGTCTTCACCACATTAGATTCCCATTGGTCTTCCCAAGCGCCTACAGTACAAAAATATAATATAGGCTTCATAATAGCACTCGTAATAGACGGAAATCAAATACGTATATAGGTATAGGATCGACTTTTACAGCCGTTACTAATTCCAGGTCTAAGCTAAATATCTTACCAAGAAAGTACAGGACTGAAACGCCTAACTACCTGTAAATAAATAACTAAGCCTTACTTTGCTGTCGATTAATGTGGGTAATTACCCTCAATTTTCTATTTGTCCTTTGTTCCTTTTCGTTGTATATGCATTTACCTTTTATTCCGTTAAAACTTCATGTGTTTAGTAGTCCACATCATTATGCTGAAACTACGTATCTACGTACGAATAGACTCGTCTGGCAAACCTTATTGATATCCCAGACCGGTATAGGACCGCTACTGTCACGAAAACTCCCCGTGTGGGCTTTTAGGTGTAGCGTACATGTACACAATACAGATTGGGCCGATTTATGTCCGTTATTCACGGATATGAGGTGGACGTACGCGGGTGGAGTAGGCTCTGTTACTACGTTACCTTTGCCGGCGCGTGGATACAAGTCTTTCTGTGAATTGCACACATTCAAGTACGTCGGAAATGGGCTCTGAAATGTATTGCTTTTTTGCCGCTCTAGGGTTGCCACGACATTGTTGCAATACTGACACAATTTGTTGGCTTTTTATTTTCCTGTCGTACACACCGAGTGTTGCACTTTAATTGGATTTTGTATTCAGTAAAGTAATAGTACCAACATATGTGAACAAAATGTCATGAATTTTCTTGAAGATCTTTACGAGTTTGGTTTTGAGACGCATTTTATCTAAATACTCGCCATCGAAGACCAATAATAAATACATAAAATGAACGTCAATGCGTATCGATAAATTATTGACTTGTGCAACACATCACTAGCCAATAAAATAAGATTGTCGGTTGCGGGTAGACGCGAAGGCCCAGGTGATACATAGGGGCCAAACTTTATAGGCTTGGGTGAGGTTTGCTTTAATATTTAATATTGAAAAAAAAAGTAAGCTATCCATCGTGGTTTCGAATCGAAACTTGTTTATGGCTGTACGTTCTAAAGGTAGTTCGAACCTAACGCCCCGAATAAAGACGCCGCCTGTAAGAGTAATGTGTTTACCAGCGATGTTTATGAGTAGAAATGGTAGATTTTATTTTTTAGGGTAAATAGAAGACTCCTTGTAGATCTTCATAATCTGGGTACGTTTATCGTTATATATTTATTTGATTTACAACAAGTGAATAGAACCAGTTAATAAGGACCTTCATACATACCTTCACGAGCAATAATAATTCACTCGTACGTATGTTAGACAGAGCAACGCGCACCTCTACAAGGTACGTTATAATTTATGTGTGACTACCTTTCCTACGACGTGTTATTGGGGGTTTCCGATATTTAGCCACTCTTGGAAGCGTCTAGACTTTCACTTATAAGTGCTAGTACCTTAGTTCCTCGGTGATTATGGCGCTTGCAGTGCTGAAATATCGGAATCACTCTACCGTCACCGTGGTAAATATCCCGTTAACTCTACTACTGATGTTAGTGACCATGAAAGTTTAAATAGGATAGAATCTGTGAAATACTGACTTATAATAATACTTCTATGGCTATGTAGCATAAATAGCATCAAGCCTTTATCGCCGATGAGGTATTAAGCTATACTATTCGTATACATTCTACGATAACGCAATGTACCTAACTCTCTTGAAGAAAATGTATTAGATGGTCTAGATAAAGCCTACACATAGAGTCTTATCTACCGTTCGAAACCAATTTCAGTCCTGAGCAGACCTAACTCTTTACTAAATGGGTAACTGTATCGAATAAGTTGAGGTTAAAATTTTAAACTGGAAGACTTACCATATCTTGTGTAAAGAAAACGCGTTTGGTAATCGACATGTGTGGGATCATGCGCGATCCGCTACACAGTTTCAGCACAGAAGTTGAGAGCAACAACAGTCGTAAACTGTACCACATACCCCCGACCTATGATCTCAACTAGATGAGCCATAAGCCCATATTTTCTTTATCAATAAAATGATAATGACTATTACCCATCGTTTAGTAAGCTAAGACCTAAGACTAAAAAAATATAAGCCTTCTTGGCAGTTGAGTGACAAAAAAGAAACAAAGTAACAAAAAGGATAGGAACCTCAAATAGTTTTGCGGTATCCTTTATGTTACTTAGTTTCTTTATTACTTAGTTGATAACTGAGACGCGGACATTCTATAAATCACATTAGTATGTGATTTATAGGGGAACACCCAAAAATTCCGAAATATGTTTTTCCGAATTTCAATATTCCGATGTTCAAAATTCCGAAGATTATAATTCCTAAGAAACAAAGCTCCGAATATTCAAAAGGACGATATTCATTTATCCGAAAGTCGTAAGTACGAATTTTTATTTTTCCTAATTTCATTAGCAGAGCACGAATAATCAAAAGACCGGACTGTTATTTTCCCGAAAAACATTATTCCGAATTTCAAATATCCGTAAATTCACTGTTAAAGCTTTTTAATAAAGTACGGTCAAGTCTAACTACCGAAGATATTATTTCCCAGTGAGTGGAAGGCAAACAACAAAACAAAAAATTAACCACGATGGCTAAGGCCGGAGCTCCGCTCCGCTTCGCTTTCGCCTTAGCCTTCTAACCTAACCTATCCGAGTCGGGGTGTTAATCATTCACTTATTATGGTTAACACCTCGACTTGAATAGGTTAGGTTAGAAGGCTAAGGCGAAAGCGAAGCGGAGCGGAGCTCCGGCCTTAGCCATCGTGGTTATTTTTTTGTTTTGTTGTTTGCCTTCCACTCACTGGGAAATAATATCTTCGGTAGTTAGACTTGACCGTACTTTATTAAAAAGCTTTAACAGTGAATTTAAACGCCTTAGCCTTCGTGTTTATTTTTTTTTGTTTTGTCGTTTGCCTTCCACTCACTTGGAAATAATATTTTCGGTAGTTAGACTTGACTATACTTTATTAAAAAAACGGGTGGAATCGGGAACATAAATAATCGTCTTTAATGATAAGTTTTCGGGTTGAAACAGGAACGGGTGGAAACGACATTCACCCTTCGTATTTATGATATTTCGGATTTTTGATAATCGGAGTTCGTATTTATAATATTGCGGATTTTTAATGATTCGGAATTCAACGGTTCGGTTTCTTGAAATTCGGCATTCTGACAGTCGGAATTGTAAACATTCGGAATTTTAAAATTATGACTATTAATAAAAAGGATTTATGAAACATCGGACTTTTGACTTTCAGGATTTCGAATCATTCGGACTTATGAAATTCGGAATTATGAAATTCGTGATTGTGACTTTCGGAATTAAGTTTTTCGTATTAATGTAGTGTACCCGATTTATAGAATGCCCGCGTCTCAGTCATCATTTGGTATGGTATCGTCCCCAAAAGGCTGGCAGCATGGCAGTGCTTTTGCCTTTAATCCAAAAAGAAACCAGCTTTCTAGTCCCGAGTAGTTTCAAACACATTATATTCAGTTTGTAAATTATCAATATAAGGTTTCGCCCAAAAGATATTTCTTTCCATGCTTACTTGAAATTAGGTACCTATTATAAATTCTCGAAGAATTTCTTGGCGAAGAATTTGGTGTTTTTTTAATTGGATTTGCGTCACCAACACGATATTTAGGTACTTTTCGCAGTTTTGTGAATTATTTTAGAACTTGGGTTTTCCTATTCAAGCTTTTACTCTATGATATTAAGTGAAATGGTGCAACTTTAATACCATTCATTTATAACAAAATGATGATCATCAAGTGAATCAAAGATTTATTAAATTAACTTTGTGACCTACATGTACGTATACGAGTATTTATATATGTTAATTACACTTGAACTTTCTCACAAGAAAGAGTAATTGAAGTACTGTAATGAGATTGCGTTACCAGTAATTAATTATGTAGGTACTGCCCATGTTCCCTTCTTTCACATAAATCTCGTTGTTTCGTAGTAAGGGCATTTGCATAAAAAATTATCATTACACAGATCTCATATTACTTAAGAGATTATTACAATCTCATCTGCATAATCTGTGTTTTAAATTTAAATTCATGATCCCGACAAAGTGAAAGTACAAACGATCAACGTTTGCAGCGAGTTGGCACTTTCCAGGCTCTTTATATCGTCGTAGACGTAACCTCTTCGCGTACCCGTAACGTTGCGGTCTCCCCCACCACTCCCTGAATTATTAACACGTGCCATCCCAGAAGTTGAATCGACAGAATTAAAACTTACCAACCTCTTTCATATTTCACCTACTTACGTTGTTTTCCAACTTGAGGAATAAAACCCGCACATTGAGCTCAATTCCTAACGGTGTTTCGCACCCAACAGGCAGCGAGGCCACAGAATGTTCCAAAATGCTTACGTTCCTACGACCTTGTTACCATCACTGCGGCGGGCCTGTATTGCTCGTTAAATAATTTATAATTAAGTCGTTTACTGTTTATAGTCGCACCAAAAAAGTTTTAAGCGATGTCCTCGGCCCTCGGGGACAGCTGTCTCTGAAACTTCTTCGAATATCAACCCTTTTACAATTGTTTAGCTTTTAATGACTAGCCTCTAGTCAACTATTCAAACCATTAGAAATGATTACAAACAAACAACAAGTAAAGTAGGTAGGTAGGTTAAGGATATTTTTGAAAAATTAAAATGTCATGTTTGTAGAATGTCATTTCTATAATCTCAGTTATTTGGATGCTGCTACTCTCTAATATTTGACTCGTCATTAGATTTTTTACTTGACCCATATTGAACATCTCAACTTCATCGACTTCGTAGAATCTTACTAAGTAAACTAAGAAAATTTAATATTCTCTACGGGTAACTCTACATAAAACCGATAATTTTATAAAGACATAAACCTTGAATTTTACATATCTAATGCAGAATCGAAAAACTTAGTGTCGTGGCCGCGCGATTGTCAGTGGACACATGTGCCGACTCCACCCTCAATGAATAATATACGAACGTTGTTTGAGGTTGCGATCTTCGCCTGTTTTATTGCGGACGATTGGCTCCAAAATTCGCGTCCTTTTGGCACCCGGGTCCCTAGAGACCTTGATTTAAAAAAAATAACAGTCTGAGAAAATAAAAGGTAAAATAAAAATAAATGCAAACCTATCACTCAAACGTCTTTTTCTTGCGACATTTATCCAGTTTTCCTTGACTTATGTCGCTTTTGCTAAGTGCGGTGGCTGCGTAAATAATTAAGAACACTTTTCTACGCTGTATGCCTTGGTGAGTGCGCTGGGGGTCTGCTGGCTGATCCACACCAACGTAACCGCAATGGAATGTATTTCTGACTCGCAAAATATACTTACAAAAATATATGTATACTTAGAACACAAAATTGTATGCTGGCTACTAAAATACAAAAGTTGGTTTTGTGAATCTAAAATGTCTACTTCTATATCACAGTACATTATATTGATTTGTTTTCTGTGGCACTGTTTAACAAGCACAAAGTCTTTTGCTTTATCAAAAAAGAAATACCTAACTTATAAAACGTCTTCAGCAATGCTACCAGAGCTTGGCAAAATATGTAGAAAATAATGGAGTCGCCACTGTGCAGTTTATATGGCAACCCGACAGAAAAAAACAGCAATCAGTATACAGTTGCCAATTAACGTCACAAAACCTCCAATCAAAATTTATTCATTTATTAACTGGCATTATGTGACGATAATGGCAACATTTTGATAATGTAGCTAGCATTGTTAAATATTTGTTCTGTGTCCATACTCTTTTTCCAAGATATACAAAATATGTTGACGAATTTAAAAAAAAATACCAGAATATTCGGTGATTTATGTTATGTTTTTTTTTAAACTGACACGGGTTGAGTGCAAGGCTTTCTATAATACTAACAAATTATGAAAGGTGTGGAGTTTTCTAACCCCGCAATAAAAGCATGCATATTCTTAAACAGGTAAATATCTCACCGTACACGTAAGGCTAAGGGTCGACATTTTTTCAACGTTACTCGTTTCCCTAGCCGTTCTAAGTTAACATAAGCCTCTCTTGACAAATGTTTAAGATGAACGGTTATTTTGTATACTGTGTATGTTTTTTTTATAAAAATATGCTTGCTTGCTGTACTTACAGAACGTATGCTTTCTTCGAGTAAAAAGTACGAAGCATACTATAAATATATACTAGGTACTGTCATATTGGGACATTTGTTTGAATTAATTTTTTGTGCTAGTTTAACGGATTATGTAATCCGTTAAGCCGTTAATCCGACAAGAGTATGTACAATACCTATGCTGGTATTGTACTCTTGACTTTTAGCCCCTCTCTATAAAATAGAGTGCAGAGGGGCTTATGTCGAGACTGTGTCTGTAGTCTGTGACTCTGTCGCATTAAACTACGTCACTAGGTCACGTGGATCTTCTGTTCAAAGTTTGAAATAAAACTAAAGTTACAACGTCAATCGGATTGAACTTTCACAATAAACGTGCTAGAGAGGGACAGTCGGGTGAGAACGATCTCACGGCTTCTTGTTTAAATTATTCCAGATGAAAAACAAGAAAAATATATTTTTCAGAGATCAATTTCTTTTTTGTTACATTGTACATTTCTAAAAAAAAATATCCTGTAGCTGCGACCTACGACAGAGCATTTTATATTCTTAACCAGAGGAGCGTTAGTCGTGCCTAAAATCTAGACTCAGCCAAGCCAATAATATGTCTCCAACACACTTACCGCCTACTGATTCGCTCGTCCTGGCTATCTTTATCGGTGCTAAGTTGTAGGTAGACTATCTTTTCTGATATTTTTAAAGTGATCAATTTAAAAAGCGGTCTGTATCAGAGGCTATTTCATTGGACAACCTGTCGACTATTTTTATTCGTGTTTGTATACACAAAGCAAAAAGAGGAAATTAAAATAATGACATCATTGTGCACACGTAAGATTTTCTTTCAGTAGGCCTGATAGCCTAGGTATATAATAATTAGAGAACAGAGATAGATAGATAATAGGTGTCGTAATTAATTTTGTTGCTGCCAATCCCGGATAAACCCTCCAAAGAATGTCAAAAGAAGGGCGCCACACATAATGTAAGCTAATATTATTGTTCCTCAATATAGTTTCATAAATTCAAATTCTATTTTCCGCCGTCCGAATGTCGAAACTTCTGTATGCAACCTGACTACTATATGATAATATCATTGATTTACTTATTTTTATAACTAGATAGAACTTAAATAAACTTCGCCCCTTTCAGTTGATTGATCGGGTACCCTTCTGTCCAATAAATATTAAATAAAGTAGTGCGCAATTTGTCTGTCTCGCCCAGTTATGATGATATGATATATTAACAGAGCTGGAAGATGCATCGCCACCCGGTTACTAACTTAGTCGCACTTGCTCATATCCTTGTTACTTTACGACCGTTCATACTGGAAGAAAAAACTCGTTTGCTTTATTTAGGCAAAGATAATATAATAGTATTACATACAGATCGGCAACTCCCTGCCTCCCACTGAGTAAGGTTCCCCAACCCCCCGCAAAAGTTGACGTATCTATTGCCGTAACAGTACTTGAGAATGTCACTGCGTTTTGCATTACGCATTACGACCTACGTACTTTTTGCTATTGCTTTGGTTTAATTTGTGCGTAGCCGAGGGTAGGTTTGAAAAAAAAGCACCTACATACATGAGATTGCGTTCTGTTCCATATTATTTTGTTTGCATAGCTAGTTACCCTAGTATACTCACACACACATTCAAGCTTGATTCAAGCATTCACATTAGGTACGTGTATATAGTGTTGGTGAAAACGAACATTTTTGTATGGAGATTCCACCCTGTGATTTAGGACACCGTAAAATTGTAAAAATTCATAGATTGCCTATCGAGATTGTGAACTGTCAAGACATTAAGAACAGTGAAATATTGTAAAAGATGGGTTAGGTTAGGCTGGAACAGTGACTATTAACGCGGGATGCAGTATTTGTAGGTAGTATTTCAATTTAGTTTTCTATATTTTTTATTTCATTAGTTTACAATATATCGGAAAATAATCCTGTACTTTGTAAATCCTCGACAGTTTACAATACCACAAGAAAAGCAATTTTACGGTAACTTATACAATATTACTAAATTAACATAAACCTTACATTGAAATAAGTGCAATTATAATTTACATAAGTACTCCGTGAATGTTGTTTGTGGATTCTTAAACGACTTCACGTATAAAGGTTATGTATGATATTAAAGTTTATTAATGATTCGAGTGTTTAAAAATGGAATGGGAGGAAAAGGATATTGCACGATTGTCCGTGTGAAAGGTATTTTTTAAATAGCTGTTGCTATAAATAAATGCAAATAAATAAATAAATAAAAAGAAATTTTAAAGAAACAGAGTTTAAAGCATCCAGCCAGTATTTAATATCTTTGGTGTACCTACATAATTATCCATTTTTTTTTAAATTTTCATATTCGATAATATGTTATTAAGTTTAAATCGTATATTTGGTACTTCTTGTATATACGTTGTATAAACTATAAAGTGTACCTACCCTATATTCCCTATAATACAGAACTAAAACCATTCTGGTACTTATTTATGTTTGTAAATGTACCTATCTATTGAAGCTGGGTATATTGGTCTCCATTTTGTTACCTACCTTCACAATGTCTAACGAGTTGCTTTTAACCGCACACCCATAACGACCCATGTTTTCAATATTACATGAACACTGAAACCATTTCCAATAACTAAAGAGCGGCTATCATCTATATTTTCTTGAACTACCCACATACTACTATACTAAACTCGCAGACATTTTGCGAGCGGTTCTTTGTCTCCTCTCTACAGCTAGCCAATGACTATTTCGTGAAGTCTTTTGACACAATATAGCGGTAATGCTGTTAGTGACTAAAGCGGACACATGGACGATGAAATATCGCCGAGAGGAGCTCACTGTGGACTATCGGTATACAGCCACATTTTGTTGCAAGTTATAGGCTGTCGCGAAAGTTGTTTCGTCTAAGTGTATCACAAAACAATAAGGTACAGAATGCAATCTACATACAAAGTGCGCTCGGCCTACGGAGAAAAGTAAACAGGGCCACCCTATAATGATTGAATTTTCGCGGAAAATCTTAAATAAATTTTTATAAGATTTTGTATAGTTATAGAATTACACAATTTTAATTACCATAGCAAATTTCATAAATATATAAGACAGAGTTATTGAAAAAAGTTAACTCTTATAGGGCGGCCCTGTATCCTTTTCTCTGCAGCTGACTGTACCTAGGTAGGATTACCTTTTCTTTATGGCTAGGTCAATTTTCTCAGACTTTTTTCCGTTGATCGGGTGGACAGTTGTGACACAATACATAGATACAATATTTTCTGTGGTTTTACTATCATGGCGTACCTACTTCTTTTTGTAAAAGGCTTTAAATATAAACTTTTTTTCTAAAATATGATAAACGCTTAAACTTATAATCTTGTACTCCAAAATGCCGTCGGAACACAATTTTGCAAAGAATTGTTCATTTCACGGTTATTTGCCGTTTTCTCAAAATATTGAATACTTACCTACATTTTTTAGTATGTATGTGAATTATGTCAATGCATCTCTAAAAGTATAAAAATTCTTCTATGAAATAGTCATTTTATTGACTCCAAGTAATATATTTAGTTATTGGGTAGGTATTATATTGAACAGATTCTTTAATCTATTTGGGTAGGTACCTAAGCATAAAAATACATGAATTGAAAACTATAATAATATGAAGAAATGCACAGTATTAGAAAAGTACATTTTAATCTGAACAAAGAACAACAGTATCCAACATTTGAACAGTAAAGTTGAACGATTTTTTGTGGAATATCGACTGCCTTGTTAAATAGGCCACTATTGCATGGACTGTTTCCAACCATGCTTGCCAAACGAGAACGCCAGCTTCCAAAATATTGTTGTCCCACACAATATCTAACAACGTGGCAAAAACAATGTGTTTTGTCGCCTATAAATATTAAATTTTTCGTGTTCTGCTACACTGCTTGTACATTGGGTACCGCATTTGGTTCACTGTGCCTATGTATTCAAAACGTATTGTGACTTTTTTTTTATTTTGGCTGGATTACTTACCTTTTGTCAATTTTATTTTAGAATATTGTTTATTGTTTCTCAGAGTAAGTTTAAGCTAAGATAATAGAATAGTATTACATACAGATCGGCAACTCCCTGCCTCCCACTGAGTAAGCTTCCCCATCCCCCCATCAAAATTGACGTATCTATTGTCGTAACAGTACTTGAGAGAGTGTCACTGCGTTGCATTACGTATTACTACCTACGTACTTTGTGCTATTGCTTTGGTTTAATTTGTGCTTAGCCAAGGGTAGGTTTGAAAAAAAGTACCTACATACATGAGATTGCGTTCTATTCCTTATTATTTTGTTTCCATAGCTATGACCCTAGTCTCAGACTTATAGAATCTGAGACCCTAGTATACTCACACACACATTCAAGCTTGATTCAAGCATTCACATTACGTGTATATTAGTGTGGGTGAAAAAGAAAATTTTTGTATAGAGTTTCCACCCTGTGGTTTAAGTCTAAAATGCTGAAAGTACACTGGCCTCGCTTTTTTATTCGGTAAGCGTCATCAGCCTTAAGTTCTATAGCCTTAGGTATAAATCTCCGATGTACTGATACGTATACCGTTACAACTTTCAAGAACGCCTTTCGTCTATGTATGCATTGTCGTGAACTTTCTAGTGTGTAGTTGTAACTCTTAACCCAGTTTCTGGCCACGTTTGACCTTGATCCTCACGATAAAACTGTTACTGGCTATTGTGACTATCCATGTATGCATTATAATACTTTCATTCAAGTGCTCCTGTAAGCATTTAGGTAGGTTTAAAAATGTGAAAAAGTCTAGGAATTTCAAATATTTTTCTACTAAAAATCTATTCCTTACTTAAATGTAGCTTAGGTAAATGGTCTAAGATTCCATCGCTATTAATTCTATTAAATGTATCTTCACATTTTGAGCATAAAGTAAAAATAATTTCAGGAACAAAGGCGAGAAACTCGACGTGAAAATTGGAAAATTTTAAAGTAAATTTTCAAAATATCCTGAAACAGGTGTATTCATTTATTTTTAATTTGAATAAGCATATTAACGAAATTTGGTGTTGCTCTCTTTAAAAATTAAGAATTTCTCATATAAACTTAATAGGCATATTTTACCCCATATAGGTAAAATTTTGCAAATCGCGATATACGACTACGTATTCATTGTTCTGTAACCAAAAACCGGTGTACGTAATTTCATATGTATAGTTTATAGTCAAAAATAACGAACTTATCAGAAAATTTTAAATAAAAAACAAGATGAGTGCACAATTCTTTTGACTTTTTTCTTTGAGCTTTTAACAATGCAGTCCAATAATATTTGTTGAAGATTCATTGAGAGACCCTGGATTCTAAGTTATAAAACTTACGGCACTCCAATATAATACCAAAACCAGTAATTAACCAGCTCTCACACAGATAATTACTCGTAAGATAAAACATTGAATGTCGACCTCGATTTTAAAGCTTTGGTACAACGTGAATATTACAGTGAGGTAATTACAGGTTCGACTTGTAGCAAAGCTCAATAAACAGTCAGACTTTACCTAACCACTGAGCGAGCATGTGACAAGGCTGTCTCCAGACAATCTACCGCTTTACTAAATCTATGAAACTGGGAACAAGACGTTTTACAGACAAAACTGTTGTTCGATAATAATCGGCAGTGAATTTTTACGCTGACAATCGAAACAGATCGAAGGCGATCGAATTTTCGATGTAAAGCGAGCGTAATGTGCGCTCATCCTAACTCTATGTGCCAAATCCTAATAAACCAACAAACGGGTTGTTTGTTTGTTTGCATCGAATAGGCTCCGGAACTACTGGACCGATTCGAGAAATTCTTTCACTGTTGGGAAGCTACACTCTTTGCGGTGAACATAGGCTTGTTGATATTGTATTCCCGTATTCCCACGGGAACAGGAACTACGCGGGTGAAACCTCGTGACGTCCGCTAGTTTCAAATATAGGTACGAGTAAGTAGGTACTTACTTGTTTCATCATCATTGTTTTTAATTGAGCAAGTAACTTGGATAGTTTCTTGCCACTAGTATATCTAAAAGTAGAAATAGTCATTGTTAGTATTAAGAAAACATCATCTCGCTTTTGAATATTCTCTGCAACTCCTACGTCCAGCAGTGAGCTGTTTGATTAATTTTGATTGTCTTAATCCTACTATCCTACTATCCTACTAATATTATAAATGTGAAAGTTTGTGAAGATGTTTGGATGTTTAGATGTTCGGATGTTTGTTATTCAATCACGTTCTAACGACTGAACGGATTGGACTGAAATTCGGTACAGAGGTAGCTTATAGTTTGGAATAACACATAGGCTACTTTTCATCCCGGGAATTTGTTCCCACGGGAAGCGGGAACGGGTACCGAATTTCACGCGGGCGAAGCCGCGAGCATCGTCTAGTTCAATAACTAATTTAACTGAAAAGTATGAAATACGAAAGTAGTATATTAATGTATACTTTGTATTTCATACATTTCAATCAGGTCTTTGTTCTCTGCAGAACACACTTTTGTGTAACAAAACGTATTTTCATAATAATATCTTTAGTTAATGACACAAATTGTCTGAAAGCCTGTCAAGAACATATCACTGTCGGTATCGTGGTTGGGACGTCATAATCTCGAATTTCTATTCCTGTCTAATGGCTAACTTAATATTCTTATCCCTTTGTGTCGTGCAGAGAATAGACTTCTGGAGTAATTGTGTTATTTCGTGTCAGTTGGTCGGTGTGCGGGGGGGGGGGGGTTGTTAGACTAGCCTTATCCTGAATAACGGATGTGACATGTGTCGTTACTGAATTCACGGAAGTTAAATTGTATTTAGGATAGTAGGTAGAATACGATGCGGATCCGATTTATAACCAGTCTGGTTTCTGAAGTGATGAATTTACTTACCTCAGGGCTCGTTTAAGGAGACGCGGGGCGTCAGGCGTCGCGTACGGCGTGACTTGCAGCGGCGCGTAAAGCGATTTGACCGTTTATAGTCAGGCGGCGCGTGAAGCGGCCCGCGTAGCGTCACGCGCAAAATCAAACATATAGAAATGTAGGAGCTCGTTTAAGGACACGCGGGGCGTCGAGCGACGCGCGTGGCGTGGCTTCTCTCGGCGCTGCGTCCTCCGCGTGGCACGCAGCTTCACTCGGCGCTGCATCCGCCGCGTTGCACGCAGCTTCATATACGGCGTCGTTCAGTGCGACACACAGTGGATCGATCCCATACAAATGCCTGGACGTCTGGCTCAATATGCAAACTAATTAATTCGAGTAGATGTGATGTGATATCGAAAGACGAATACATACTTCATCTAATATGGGTAGATAAACACCTCAAAACACGCTTATTATTACATAAAATAGGTTCAAACACACCCGATCCTATTCTGGAGAAATTAACTTGTACTTTAATTTTATTTATTTACAAAATTCGTGGTTTTCTTTTACTTTGTTAAATATGAATCAACAGGATATATATTAAGCTTCACATTTTTATGATATTTGTAAATTGTAACAGCCATTTAATACCGATTTGAAGAAAAAATAATATAACTTTTATTTTCGAACAAAAGTTGAGTTTTTGTTACTACTTCCAAATAATTCCAAAAAAATATTGATGAGGGTAAATAAACCAATAAATACTCGATACTTCTTGCTACTTTTAAGAGCCGCATGTGTCCGCGTTATTGAGAAGAATAAAATTTTATAAAACGCCTACTTTATTTTAAACAGCAAAATTTCTATTAAACGTAAAAAATATACGTATTTTGATTTATCAGATATTATTCAATACTATCTGACCCTCGCAACTTCGTTTTAGTCACAAATGGTGTATGAAAGGAGGAGTATTTTTTCATCAGACTCATCAAGCAGCGTATGAAACTGCCCTGTTTGCTTTATCATAAAAGAGCTTAAAGATTAAGTCTATTCTAAAACAATTAAGCCCACGCCTCACTGAATCATATTACAATGCTCTTTTATGATTAAGCCAACACGCCAGTTTAGATTTACCCACAAATTCAAAGGAACCGTTGAATTCTAGGTTTTGTGATAGTTGAGATGCCTCTATTTCCTGAACTACAAAACCTTTAACATTGAAACTTGTGTGTAAAAATCCTTAAAATATTCTCTTTGTGACACTGAAAACATTTTTGAAATCGGATCACGCATTTAGAAGTTACAACTAAAAAACCATTTCGTCTTTCACCCCCTCTCCCAAAGGTACCGCGCAAATTATCGGAATCAAAAGTATCCTAGAAGCCTTCTAAGACTATAAGCTCAGATTGTACCAAATTTCACTCAAATCAATTCAGTAGTTTCGGCGTGATACTTATTAGGGATACAGAAAGACAGACATAAAAAAATTATATTACATTTTCGGCTTCAGTATCGATTAGAGAACGCCCTAATTTTTTTTGTTATCTATCTTCCATATACAGACTCTCGACCCTCAATAGTTTTATTATATGTATAGATCATATTGAAGTCGGCGCCAAGTAAACCCATAAGTTTAAGTAGATATTATTAATGGCACCAACTTCAATATTATATTGATTAAAATCTGATAAATCAAAATTCATATTACTTTGTGCTAAGTAAATTTTATTATTTAGGATTTGTTTGAAGTCGGTATTATTTTTTATAAAAAAAATATTTCATTATTTTAAGTGAAGGGTGGACCGAAAATATATCTATCTAAGTGTAAAACAAATCAATTC
The DNA here is from genome assembly GCA_933228765.1 of Miltochrista miniata. NCBI lineage: Eukaryota > Metazoa > Arthropoda > Insecta > Lepidoptera > Erebidae > Miltochrista > Miltochrista miniata. Next base: position 31,779,669 of record OW121747.1, on the reverse strand, counting down.
TCATCAAAACAAATCAATCGAGCCCAAACACAAGGTAATTGCTGTAAATCGTTAAGGAATTCCCTCGACTGTCTTTCGATTCCATCATCAGATCGACTCCAGACCTTCATTAAATTGTAGTACATTAAAGCTCTTAATTAAAAAGTTAACAAACGCAATAGTTGCCCCACAATTTTCAGTAGTCGCCTTCGATTTCTCCTGGATCCCATCATCAGATCCTGACCTGGTGAAAAGGGGACCACTGCAGAAGTAAACCCTATTTAACTAAAGAAAAAAAAAATCCGTCTACAATTGACCGAAACATCGGTGAACATACATAAAAAAAACATATAGACGATTTGAGATCCTTCTCCTTTTTTGAAGTCGGTTAAAAATAGGTACATGTTATAAGAATAATATTTTATTAACAGTAGGGTCCCCTTAAGTAGGAAGTTATAGAACGCGTATATACTCTTTATTTTAAGATATATTCTTACTAACATGCGACCCTATATATGATGTCCAAGCATTTGTATGGGATCGATCTACTGTGCGACATAGGGATGTGACATTGTACATAAAAAAACGATTTTTAGTTAATCGATTTTTTCTTTAGCATGAAAAATCGATTAGTAAATTATCGATTTTTCTCAAGAAAATAATCGATTTTTTTAAATTAATCGTATTTTTCCTAATTTGACATTTATTTTTTTATAAAATAAATACCATATCAAGTTTTATTCATTAATAATAAACAACAGAAATAGTAAGTACTTACATAATCAACACAAATTAAAGTTTTAGAACAATCAAATTATAACTGGTTCAAAATATTAAAATAAACAATAGTAAGTTCTTAATAATCAACACAAATTAAAGTTGTAGAACAATAAGGCTGAAATTTAAATGTTTTTCACATTGAATCAACAAAATATTCAAATAAATAAAAAGTAAATTAAATTATTCAAAAACTAAAAATCCGTAGGCAACAAAAAAAAAAAAAAAAAATAGTGTCCACGGACTTGCTTTTTAAAAGTGGTGATAGTTTTACTGTCCCTGATACCAGGCGGAAGTGAGTTCCATAGTCTGACTGCATGCACGGTGAAAGAGGATGAATAAAAACCGGTTTTGTGAGAAGGAAATTTAAGATTTGAGCGTAGGTGAGATCTGCAGAGAGCATCAGGAGAACGAACAAAAGAGAACCTTTCCTTTAGATAGGGAGGTGAAGATGGATTATAAAGAATATTATAAAGGAGGCAAAGGATTCGAGTGTTACGGCGAAGGCGGATTGGGAGCCACTTGAGTTCTTTGCGAAAGTGAGAAACATGATCGAACTTTCTAAGATTGAATATAAAGCGTATACACAAATTTTGCAACCTCTCAAGTTTATCCAGAAGCTCCTCAGTGGCGTCTAAATAGCAGGCGTCGGCGTAGTCAATAATGGGCTGAATAATAGTTAGAGCAAGACTAATTTTCGTCCTCAAGGGTAAGAGGCTCTGGAGGCACTTCAACGAATGAAAGGAGAAGTGCACTTTCTTGCTGACGTCACTAATATGGGCACTCCAGGATAGCGTGGTGTCCATGATCACTCCCAGGTTCTTCACAGTGTCTGCGTAGGGTATCTGAATACCGGCCAAAGAACTGGATCCCGTTCAGACACCGGCATATTGTCAGTTTGATACTTACTGCTAATGACGATGGCTTGCGACTTCAGAGGGTTGATGCGCAGTCCGACCGAATTAGCCCAGTCGCTTCGTCTAAGTCGCGGTTAATGCACGATATGCCAAATGGGGCGTCAGTGGCCGAAGAACGTCGGTACAGCTGCAAGTCGTCAGCGTAGAGATGGAAGTTACTGGAAATAAGACTCGTAGCCGAGTTGATGAAGATACAGAATAAAAGAGGAGATAGAACGCCACCCTGAAACGTATGGAAATGTTCGAGTTCAACGTATGGAATTGAACGCCAATCTTTCATAAGTATCGATGTATCGTTTATTTTGCGTACGTGATATTTTGCTTTCATGACGTTCTGCTCCAGAGGGTTATAAACATCGATTACATTTTCAAAATAAAATATCGATATTTTATTTTGATAAATATTTTTATTTTAATATCGATATTTTCTATGAACGATATTGCCCGACATTCCTACCTAACGCATACCCCGCACATCTCCCACCCCTTCCTTGAAGCGTCCTTCGCGGCGTCACCCGCAGCTTCATCCTGCCATAATTTGAGAGAGGCATGTCTTGCTGGATGCCGAAGGCGCAGGACCTTGTATTGTGTTTTTTATATTTGGCTCGCCAAACTAATGCCGCCGTTCGATGGAAAGTCACAGCGACATCTAGCGATTGGGGGCCACCGTGCCCGTCTGTAAGACTATAAAGCGGCCCTCAAGTTGGCGGCCCTATGATGTGCCTCTTCACGCTCCGCTTGAAGAACCCAGGATTGTAAAAGGAGGGAAAACGTATTTTGAAGAAGCCTACGTCTAGCAGTGGACTGCTATAGTCTGATTTAATTTGATATCTGACACTAAATCGGAAGGGTGTAATCAGTAGGACGTTTCCGTCGTAGTTCGGTCTCACATGCCTTTTGTCGCGAGCGCACATGATTCAGATCCAGAGAGAGAATCAGTGAACGTATAATCAGAAGCTTCGACGAGGGCTAAATTTTCTGTTCCAAAAAAGAAATTACCCTCGTTATTCTAGAATTAGATGGTCTGATAGCCTACTTCCAAAATTAACGCTGGATTAATTAAAAAGAAAGCTCAGTTTTTAGTCATCTCTTTGTGATTTTGGCGTTACCAAAACAATGTACTGCACAAATATGGGAAAATTCTATACTTGCCTTAATTTTGGGACACCCGGTAGTAACAGTACTACACTAATTAAATTCAGTTCCATATTACGAAGTTGTATAGGTATTAACTGATTTTTTTTTACGCTTCACCACGTTCAGTAACTGTTTCATTGTTTCCGCTCAATACTTCTGTATTTTTCACGTAATTACCGTTGCACATTTTTTTTACGTACTGGATGTCTGAATAATGATAAAGCTCTTGCAGTTCTTATAATTTTTTTAGATTTTCTTTTCACAATACAATCTTTGAATTTGCAAGTAAATGAAGCTCAGACGTAGGTATAGTACTAAGGTTAAAAAACTGTACCAATAACGGTAGGTACTATTCTCAGTAAGTGGTTCTGTAATGCATACAATTCGATACAACTATAGCTTCTGTCATCGTTTATTTAGGCATTTTTAATCAATACAGCTTATACACTTTAGCTACTACCTACCATATTACTTACATTAGTTACATTATTACCAGACTACTACACTGCACTGACGTGTCAAGGCAATACACTGTATAATCCGAAATACCAATTTGAGAAAAACGCCAAAATGTCTGTTGAACAGTCTTTTTGTAATTTAAAGCTATTAAAATTATTAAAATACATAAAATTTATATCATTTTGTAGGTTTTTTTATTGTTGTTATAGCCATATAAAGAACTTGACAATAAAAATTAATAGTTTTCTAGAAAATTCAAAAAAGACAGTTGGTATAACAGACTAATATTAATTTGTTAAGCTCGTGTAAGGCATAATACTGTAAATAATAATTAGTGTCCGACCGAAACTGGTTTTTCAGCCGAAACCGAAACCGAAACCGAACTTTCGGCCCCAGGGTCAGTTTCGGCCGAAACCGAAACCGAAACCGAAACTCACGTGTTCATATTGAAAAAAAAAATATCGGCCAAGTGCGAGTCGGATTTGCGCACAGCCGTACTTTTTTGTAATGGGTTACCCCCGTTACAAAACGTTTGTGTGGGATTTTTTTTTGCTTTTAGTAGGTATTTTTTGTTATAGCGGCTGCAGACATAGGTACATCACATCACCTATGAATAATTTAGCTCTCTATCTATCACGGTTCCTGCGATACAGACTCGTGAGTAATAGACAGACGGACGGCTAAGTCTAATGTCTCGTTCATAGAGTCTCACCTTTACCCCTCCGTGGTCGGTTTTTTCTTCCAATATGTGCAACAAGTTACACAAAATGTAATTAATCAGCGGCAGTTATAAGCTCAGTGTTCATTTTAGAAATTTCTACACCTAAATATGGGTTTCTCTCTTTTACGAGTGAAATAAGTCGTGGATGCTATTGCGAACTCCTACTGGCTAAAACCACACTGTGCCTGCTACTGCCTCCAAGGGGGGCCGACTAAGTCTTCGGAAGGATATCTTAGGATTTCCAACAGATTCACTCGAAGAGCTCGTGGCCCCGCGGACTCAGTGTTCTGTTAAAGATCACTGCAGTAAGCAACTTTCACTACGGCCAGTCTTTGGATGGGTGACCATCCATGTGACCACTTCCTGACATTTATTTGAGCGTTTCTGTGCTACGAAAGGCACGTTAAGCCGTTGGTCCCGGTTGCCAGTAAATGGCAGTCGTTAAGCCAAGTTAAAGGCCTTTTAGGCGGCTTGAAAAATTTCAACAGCAGGCCCTCACAACCTGCGCCTGTCCATCTCAAGACGGCAATACGGCTCACCAACTATTACGTGGGATAAATTCTAAAATAGGGGGAAATTTAGGCATATGATATGCCTCTGCCTACCCCTTCGGGGATAAACCATGACCATATCGCATCGCATCCCGACAGATCTTGGCTACTACTGCCGTCTCGCATTGGGGTTTTGTCCCGCGTCTTTAGGGTTGGTTCCGGTGTTATCCCGCTACTTGGGGCGTGAGGCGTGCATGAAACTCTTACGTCATGCCAAAGTCTTGAGCCTGCTTCTGCAAGGAGAGCGAGCAGCATTTCATTGAGACATGTCTTGGAGACCTTTAGTATTGTGCGAAGACAGTCATGCGGCGCCAGCGCCCCAGACTATGCAACCCGGGAGTTCTCTCCCTCTCCCACCCTGCCAGGTGGCAGGTCATGCTTGTGAGTGACTGCTCGTAGAAACCAGCGGCGTCGTCCCATTTACTCCTACTGGAGTTATGGTTCGCACTATGGCCTTCAGCAAGAAAATGTCCGCCTCAGGACTTGCCACGAGGATCTGGCGCTGCTGCCCCGACGCTGAGCACTCTACCAATAAGTGGAATCCTGTGTCCTAGCTGCGTTCCTCGCCGTGCTGGCACTCAGCTGTGGTCTCCCGGTGTATCGCCATAGATATTTATCGAAGCACCCGTGTCCGATATTTTCTGTGACTACCGGTATGAGATTGTATGCCCCGATTGTAGCGTTTCTCCGCCTTGGTTGCTGAAATCGCACCTTCCAAGTGTCCATGACTTCCTGGAAGAGCGGGGACCGGTAAGTCTCGATTTCGCGGAGCGCTGACCTATGGCATCACTCCAGCGCCTATTAAATAACGACGCAAGGGCTCTCGCTTCCATTTAAAAAAATGTAATACTATGAAATTCCCATTCAGTGGTCCCTATAACAAGATATGCCACCTTAAAAGACAATGCTATACCCTCTTATCACTGCAACAGATGAATCGAAGATGGGATTAGAAATATGATGAACCTACCCCTTTGTAGTCACCGTTTTAGGATTCCGTATCCAAAAAGTAAAAATGGGACCCTAAAAAGGTGCTCTAAGACATAACACAAAGGTAACTGTCTAATACTGCTCAATGATTGTACCTAATTCCTTGTGATTTGAATAAAATTGTATTATTGTAACTATTGGAAGTCGTTTGTAAATCTTAGGTTAGTAACATATTAACTGGTTGGGCTGACCACAACCACTTCACAAGCTAATTAAGCAAAGCGAGGCACTCAAAATTCACGAACACGTGAGTTTCGGCTCGGCCGAAAGTTTCGGCCCATTTTGGCCGAAACCGAAACTGCGGCCGAAACTCGATTTTTTGGCCGAAACTGGCCGAAACCGAAACCGAAACCGAAACTTCGGTCGGTCACTAATAATAATACAGTGTTTTGCCTGAATAATCCTAAGAATTTAACATTAGTTATAATAATGTACTATTGAATACAGTTTTCTGCAGAAACCGTTTATTAAGATTCAGTAAGTAAAACCTGTTCTAGTAGGGGTAGTGAATTAAATGAAACAATTAAAAAGTTATTTCAATTATTTACTTTTATTTATGGTCAATGAACTATAAGATCTTTGAAATACAAAACGAAATAGTTTACTCAGGCTAATAAGTCTCTTATTTTCATAGTCACAATTTGAGATCAACATATAAAATAAAAACGTTATATAATTTATTAACAAATCTTTAAAATACAAAATTTATATTAGCACTAGCTGACCCGCGCAACTTCGTTTGCGGCAAAAGAGAGGTATGGTAATAATATTTTGAGTGATATAATGTTTCCCGTCGCATTTCCTCTCGTCGCGCCTAGTCTCGTCGCGTCGCTTATATACATTAGAGCTGACCCGCACAATTTCGTTTGCGTCACATGAGCGACAAAGAGAGAGATGTAGTATTGATATTTAAGGTGATATAATGTTTCCCTTTGCATTTATTCCCGTCGCGTCGCATATATTCACTAGAGCTGACCCGCACAACTTCGTTTGCATCACATGAGATTGAAAAGGAGAGAGGTGTGGTATTAATATGTAAAGTGATATATGTTTCCCGTTGCATTTACTTCCACCCGTTTTTTTTTGGTACGGAACTCATTAGTGTCTGACTCGCACTTGGGCGGCTTTTATCATTCAGTTGATTGGCTACCTCTGCAGACCACGTTTACCTACTCCCGTCGCGTCGCTCATACTGTAAAACTTATTAAGAGGGGGTTATTGTAAGTGAACTTTAAAAGATAGGCATATGCTATTGACGACATTTTTTTGTAACTTTTAAAGGGGAGCATTTTTGTAATACAAAATTTTCACGCAACTTTAACCATTTACGCAACGTACGGAGTGGAAGCTCTCAAAAGAAAGAATATATATATCAAAACAAATACACGTGATCGGCGAAGACGGCCGGGCGCCGGACGGCCGCAGCGCTTGCGGTCCTGCTCTAACATCGTATGCGTAAGATGAGTAAGAGCGATAGCGATAGGTTCACGCGCGCATCCAGAGCGGTCGGTAAATTTATTATACAGTGTCTTGTCTTGACAAGGTCGCTCATTCCCTTGCGTTGAATGTATGGCAAAACAATGTTTTAAAAAATACAGTTTTATGGTTTGATGAAGGTAGATTTTTTGAAACTTACATGGTTTTTTAATATTGAATATCTTCATAAATAAAGGTCGTAACACAAATTAAAAAAGTTTCACTTAAAGTAGACCCTAAAATATGCCGAATAAGCGTTGTTAAGGCAAAACACTGTATTCTAGTATACAGTGTATTGCCTTTACACGTCAGTGCAGTCCTTGTACCATACGTACAGTTTTTATTATGATTTATTAAAGGCATTATAATTCCATCACAGTGTACTTAAAAACAAATAAAAAAAGGTTGATTGTAGTTTCCACAAGAGTTGCCTTCTTAGACATTTTACAAAAAGAATTTTATTTGACGTTCAACGAGCTAATTTTTTATTTCCGGTGCTGTTTGCTGACTTCACAAATTATTACGTACCTACCTACTTACAATAAATATTGTACAAAGCTAAACTAGACATATGAGTACATATTTGCTCGTTTTACTCTTTCTAAATTGAATTCGGTATCGTCGATATTATTTTTGAAATGAAATTCGTGCTTTGGTAAATGACTTTAACACACTTTTATTAATTAGTTTCACAAGTAGCGTGTTAATTTTTACTTCCCTGTTTCCGGTTTAGATGAATTGTTACAAGTTTAGTTTAAAAGTAGATGAATATGCAGGCTTTGTTAAATACTATTAAACTTGGTTAAATAATATAGGGGAAACTGGGATACTTGATCCTTACGGGAGACTAGGTACACAGGACAGGAGTACTAGGTAGATTTACAGAACTTGTATAAGCCGTATTTAGTTTTATAGTGGCAATATCGATTGTATATGGTACCCGATAACTTTCTAAAGATGGTACATCTATCACATTTGACACTTTGGCAAACGGCCGAGTAAGTAGGTAATTGTTGCGGCAGAAAGAAAATTTTGGTGAGTTTTTATTTTGACTAAACATTTATTTAAAATAGGGCTTTTAAGTGTGTATGCATTTAATACGAGCCATTATCTATATGATTAGCCATTCTTTACGTAATAAAGTGGTAATATTATAGACATTTAAAAATATTTTTGTTTATAACCTCAAATAGCTCAGGGTATACTTGGTACACTTTATTATGGGAGATTTGATCCACCTGACTCAAGTGTCCCCTACCTTTTTTTTTCAATTCATTGCAGAACAATATCCCAAGAGCCTGCAAAACCAGAGAAAGTGCCCGAAAAATGGTGCCAGAGAACGAAAATAAAGCTAGTCCAATGCCCTTAAAGTTGCACAGCGAGCAATGGAACGAGGTATGCTATGGATGCCTCTGAGGGATAAAATCCGGAACGATGTTCTCCGTAAGAGAACCAGAGTGGTCGTCATAGCTCGCAGAAGCATGCGTCTTGAAATGGCAGTGGGCTGGCCAAATCTCTTTAGGATCCCCCTGTTAATCCCCCAGGATCAGGTCATCCAGACCGGGGGGATCAAGTCTTACGTATATACGGGACACATGGTACGATTCCTTATTATTGATTTAAGTCAAATAACTACTAAATTTAGATATTCATATCTTTGGCTCTTACAGCAATTATAAGCAAATAAATTTCACGTATTTTAGTACCAACGGTTTTTTAAACGGATACTCAATATAGAAATTAGGGATAAAAAACAAAAGGGGGGATCAAGTGTCCCCAGTTTCCCATATGATTCGAAATGTTGTACTTAGCTCCCATTTACGGGAGACTTTATTTAAAATGGTCTATTTAGCTAACCATTTTTGTTTGAACTGTTGATTTCTGATGACAATACAATTAAATAATAATTATATATTCCGAGCATCGATTTAGAATTTTTCGCTAATCTCCGAGTCATTATAATTGTAAGATGGTTGTCGCTACAGAACGAAATGGCAAATTCCATACGATAACTAAATAGTTTTTATTCTTGTAGAGTAAATAATAAATAAATACTTATATGCACTGGCTTTGTACTGATATATAATTAAAAACTTTTAAGAAAACGCAAATCCAAAATGGCGAACTCCCAGGTACAATAAAGTTCATCGATCTACTTAGGCTAAAATATTTATCTATTCCACCCAATATCTAACAGCAACCACGAATATGTTTACTCACAAATCTGGAATTAGGTACCGCAAACGTCTAAATTGCTGGACCCGCATAGTTTGCGTTTATATGGGTTACTGGCAGATTGCATTCAACTTACAGGTAGGTACTGATAGAGTACCTAGATGTCTGGCTAGTCTAGATGATAATATAAAGTAGATGATAGATCTGGTTTTACTATGGTACTGTCTTGTGCCTAGTAGGGAGTAGACTACCTGCATTAGAAAGAAAATGACATTGAATAAGTTTAGTAGGTAAGTATTACTTACTAAGTAAAAAGAGAAAATGACTGTGACTGGTATTGTTGTGGTAAAGAAAAATTAAATATGTAGTACCTATGTCTCTGCGTGCCCTAGGGGGAAAAGACCTGGCCATAGTATATATTTGATATCCAACAACTTCATGATCATAATGGGCAGTACTGCAACTGCATGCGTGTTTAAAGATAGACCACCCTATTGCATAGTACACATAGTTTACTGCTAACCCTCGCACCTCACGCCACTTGAAACCCCTTGGTGAAAAACCCAACTTCAATCATGCCACTAATAGGTAAGTAATAGCATTGTGAAAGTAGGTCAACCTGTACTTAATATGTTAGGGTTGCTCTTTAATTTATCGGTTTTATATTAAAACCAGTGACCCGTTATTGTTTCTCTGAAACAGACGAGTGTTTCGAATACCTATATGATGGTTTCATTAAAAGCAGGTAGTTGAATTGAAAGCTTTCTATAGGTATATCTACTGGCGAGCCGCCCCAATTTCCAACGGGAGCAATTTAATAGCATGTAATTAATAGTAACGTATTTTGTATGTATGTATTCATTTTTGTAAGTTTTTTTCAAGCTCGTCAAAATGACGCTTCCCGTCTGGTGGAAAGTTAGACAACATCTAGTGATTGGGGGCCACTCTCACAGTTCGTAAGACTTCTGGCAGAGGTCCTCAAGTTGGCGACCCAGTGTGTGCGTGATGAGCCTCTTAACTGGACTTAGGCCTCCTTTCTAAACCTAGCTGCCTATCACTTAACCATGCAGGTCGATACTCAGTTTTGTTTTTCTTAATCATTCTTCTTTTCGCCATCATCACCTTGCCTTAAATCAACAGAGGCACCACTTGCGCCTGAAGCTGGCCCTGAATATCAATAATATCATGTTACATAATATTTCGAACATTAATAATTGAGTAATTTCATTAAGTTAATCTTACAAACGAAATCCGTATGAACCGATATGTGACTAAATTTTTTTTAAATTGTCAAATCCCTTTTAGTGAATTTCTCTATTATACAGGTGAATTTTTGAAAAGGGCTTGGATGGCCAAATCGGAAACTATAAGAAATAGCTAAAAATGCTCAAAGGAGTCACGAGCCCGATTTTGATAAAACTTAAAACCTCATCATTAGATTTTTGAAAAACCAATAATCCTAGCTGGGAATCGAACCAATTGATTTTGAAAAAAAAACACCCTTTATTATTACACCAGACGATAGTGTCGCTGATCAGGATCAAATTCTGCGAAGTAATGATATACGGCAAATTTAAGGAAAGTATGGAATTTTAATAGAATTCATATTCATGTACCTAAGTTTTGTATCATTATTTGTTTCGTTCGAAATCCCAGAATAGATCTTAACCATTCCATGTTTTAAATCATGCTCAGAATGATTCTTTGGAGAATATTCTAAACGGAATCAATAATATTGAAGGCAGTATGATCCTTGAGGTCTCGAATCCAGCTATGTATTCAAAACAATGGTCTTCATTTTGAACAATTAATTAGTTAACGTAAGAAAAATAAATTGTATTTTGTTAAAGATGAGCACTATCCTTTAGTTTGCCGCATGTCATTACTTCCCAGAATAAGATCCTTAATAGCAACACTAACGTAGGTATGGTGTAATAATATAGGGTGTGTTATTTTTTTTTTAAATCAATTGGTTCGATTCCTAGCTAGGATTATTGGTTTTTCAAAAATCTAATGATGAGGTTTTAAGTTTCATAAAAATCGGGCTCGTGACTCCTTTGAGCATTTTTCGCTATTCCTTATAGTTTCGGATTTGGCCATGCAATCCCTTTTGAAAAATTCACCCGTATATCAGCCAAAAATTATCAATATTAAAATTGATGTCTATTTACTATTTAGGCAGCCTATTCGGTTGTCGAAATAGGCATTCATTGTGTTGTTGTGTGAATTAGATACAGTACCAATTCTAGGTACCACCAATTTGCTGTATTCAATGGATTGGAGACTTGGTTCAGAAGTTCGGAATGCTGAACCAAAAGGCTTGAAAACGTAGAAATAAATCTTCTGATGAAATATCATTTTGTAGCATACCTACTTACCTACCCACCATATTATAGAAAGGGTAAGTATAAAATAACCTTGGTCCCTCCCCTGCCAGCCCAGTTACACAGAATTAACTGTATCTATATGCCTGAGTAAAAATTTGTAACGAATTAGGTTTGTACACAGAAAGAGTTCAGTTTATATTTTTGAAATGTGACGAAGTCTACCCTGATAATATTTTATTAAGTGCGGGGTGACGGCGCAGTGGGGTGGCCGAGGGGGTGTGAAAAATTCAACATCGCCAACCGCGCTTCGAATACTCTCGTATAAGACGTGGTATAGGCTTTTTAATATGTATTTTTATGCCCCTACCTATTCAATATATTTAGAGATTCGTTACATTCCTTCAACTTGGCTGAGTGTTCGTAATAAGGGCGATGAATAAACAATGGCAGGTGGGTTATCGTCTTAAAAGAACAAATCTTTGCAATTTGTTCTTAGTTTACTCTTTACTTTTAAAAAACGGCAACAGCAGAAGACGTAGTTCCAAAGAGTTTAAAAAGCTATTGTCGGTAGTCCACTTTTCCCTCTCCCAGTTGGGATGACCAAGCGGGCTAGGTTCAATAGGAGAAAGTAAGTCCTTTCTTACATTTTTCTAGTACACATCAGCTTTATAAAATCGCGACATCTTCGGAGCGAATTCAGCATCTAGTTACTTCTTTATAATTTCTGCTAAATCGAAATACGTATTACTTACTTTATTTTTCAGTTTTATGTTTGAAGTCGGTAATTTTTTGATGAAATATTTTCATTTGTAGTCGGTTAAAAAGAGAACTGCGATGTAACTAAAATACCATGCTAATTTGCAGCCGCACGCTTGTCAACCGTCTCTAAATTTGTGCAGAAATGGACTGTCAGTTTGCTGCGGTTTTAATCGCTTTTAAATCTATTTCTGCACCAACAACACTGCAGTAACAAAAGTTTTATATATTTTTATTATTAAACTCCTCATGGTGTCAAAACTGTTTCTGCATTAATTGAATGGATATTTCCTCTCTTTTTTGTTTGTAAGCCGATTTGCAGTGATCCTATAATTTTAGTCTACCTACTACATGTAAGTAAGTAATACATTTCGTCAAATCGGCTTCTATTGAAATTGGTTTCAATTTTTGACAATAAGAGCAAACAGGTCTTTTCTAACTGGGAGGCCCTATTCTATCACAATAAGATGGACAAAACAAAATATAATTATGTAATAGGTATATTGTCCTTTGTATATACTCGTATCTATTATATACCTAGGTACGATTAAGTGTTGAAGTTGAAGTTTTGGTTTACCTGAAGTTGGTACTATTAATGGTAACAAATGGTCATAGGTGAACACTAAAGAATAGGTGGGAAGAAAGGTAAAGCGATTAATATCTGCCGCTCGTGCCAAACACGATAGTGATTTCCTTACTGATAATTGTCATAACTTTGACAGCAAGCTTGAGCAAGCTTGGACGTCGTGCGATAATTGATTACTTCCTGCCAATAGGAACGTCTGCGATATGTACGTGGACAGGTCACTTTCTCCAGAGGTATAAGGTAAAAACGGAACTGAGAAATTGATTGCACGCTGCCCATTTCCAGCTTGCATCTACCACAGCGTACTTATCTAGAAATTATTATCAATTTTCCTTATTGCGAAGGTTCGTACAAATTTCACTCATAGGTACAATTGGCGATCAAGCATATAAAGAAAATGCTTGAGTTGAGTTCCTATTGGCCGATGGTCGATGATCGCAGTGTGTTTGTACTCATGATAATCGCGTAGTCGTGTTTAAAAATTAGGGCAACGAACGCCTAAAGGTGCACCTGCTGTCGACGTCAAAAGCTCATCCTATTGCGCAAAAGCCATCATGATTTAGTACTGCCCTTTTTAAATAAGAATTATAAATTTAAAAAAGAAACCGGCCAAGTGCGAGTCGAACTCGCGCAAAGGGTTCCGTACAAATAACAGCAAAAATTCACGTTTGCTGTATGGGAGACCCCATTAGTCCCCGCCTTTTTTCTGATTTTAGTATTTGTTATAGCGGCCAAGCCAAGACAGCATCTGTGACAATTTCAGATCTCTAGCTATCACGGTTCCTGAGGGAGACAGATAGACGGACGGCTAGACTTAGCCTTATAGAATAGGGTTCCCTTTCTACCCTTAGGGTACAGAACCTTAAACAAATACCCCGATAGCTCAGTGTTCTTCTAACGATCATTGCATTTGACATCTTACGCTGTGGCTGGTTCTAATACATGTCTTTATACGAGCTTGGCAAAAAAGTCTAGAAACGGAACTAATATTTTGCTGACTGGCTACATTGTCAAAAAGCTGCCAATAACGTCACATATGTCAGTCAGTCAATAACGTTACACAATTTGATTGGTGGGTTTTATTTGACGGTCGTTGACAACTGGATACTGATTGGTGGTTCTTATAACGGGTTGCCAATATGAACAGCACAGCTCCTCCATTATTTTCTTCTCTTTTTTGCCAAGCTGTAAACGTTCACTTGTATTTGTGACATTTTCATTAACGGGTGTTTTCGTGCTTCGGAATGAGCGTTGAACCGTTGCACAGTGTACTGCCTAGAACAAGCTAGCTGGACAAAAACAACATGAACTATTCTGGAAACTGTTACTGAGGGTAGTTAGAGTATAAGTTGCTAATCATAAATATGGGTAATGTTTTCTATGAAATGTGTCAAAACATTAGTAATGAGGGTAAGTATTTAAGATACTGGATTAAAATGCATTAAATTAGTTGCGTTTAAGCTCCTAATACGAAAACATTTGAGGTGCTTTCGTTTGTTGTTAAGTTGTGAATTGGTGATGGATTCAATAACCAAGGGTAAGTATTTTTTTTTTATACTACTATATTCAATGTTGTTTAACGCGTAACCAGTAAAAAAACGTTTGATTTAAAATAAATAACCATAAAATTTTAAATTTGTAATTTACAAGACGATAAGTAAAAATCCCCTCATTTCCCCGGGCTGTTTTTTTTATTAAACGAGAAATTTATCATTTTAGTTTTAAATGCATGAACTTTTTTTTGCTCGAATTTGCTCTTTTATTTTTTATTAATTTTTTTGTTGGAGGCAGTTTTACTTTATCGAAAAGGGAGCTTTTTGAAGAATGGGTGAAAACTTCCAGTGATGGGAGAAATGCTGCGCTTTTTAATTTTATTGCGATGAAACATGATCTGGGCAGCATATCGGAGCAGTCGTTCAAGGACATCAAGGCAGTTATTTTGAGATTTTCTGCGAAATTATCGGAGAAATGGGAAAATTCTCGTAGAAATCGGGATAGCTCTTCTCGTCTTTGAATAAGTCGTGGCTAGAGGGGAATATAACGTTTCGTACGTTATAAAACACTGCAGAGCCGTCTACATCATCTCAACAACCCATGGCTGGCCCTGGAAGACCGAAAGTAGACTTGCAAGATGCCGCTTCCAAGACTAAACGTCGACGTGTCGATGATCTTATTCAATCCCGAAGTTCTGAAGAACTGATCGCTGCTGCCGAGATATCTTCCCGACTATCTGGTACATACCTATATAAATATAATATTGTATATGTATTACATATACATATACTTATATGTGTAAATCTTTCTTAATACCTCTAAATTTAACTTCTGTTACTTACTTTCAGGCAAAAGAACTATGGCCAGTCTGATCGGGCAGGTCAGCGAGAGTCTAGAAAAAATCAAAGATTCCCTAAAGGCGACTAAAGAAAGAAGGAGATTCCCAAAAAAAAGACGGTTCTGCTCCTCCTGAGGTTTAAGATTAAATTTTAGAGGCAACAAGTTATTAAAAGAGAAATGCGGTCTATACGTTAAGTGTTGTATGTCATATAGACTACACTGAAGAAGATTCTTCGGAAGAAGAATTGAGTGATGATGAGTAGGTTAAGTTATTGTTTCCTTTTGTGTAACTTATTGTTTCCTCTTATTCTATTTTATCCTGTCATGTTTTCGTGTAGGTTAAGAAATATATTATGGATTTCAATTTTTTGTTTTTATTTTTTCTCGCTAAAACTATACACCGAAAACAACTTAGATGTGTATAAACATAAATAACAAACATTTTCAAAATTAAAAACATTGATAAATAATATTGTCCAGCTAGCTTGTTCTAGGCAGTACACTGTGCGTTGGTCACGGTTGCCAGTGCATATATTAGCAGTTGCTAAGGCAAGATTGAGAATAGTTTCTTCTCAAACAAACCAGCTGACATACGTCGACTTACGTAACCTGTGCTTCTGCATGTACATAAGCACAAATTCGAGAGCTTAGTGCGTATGAACAAAGATGTACAAAGTGAATATGTGTGCGTTTTTGGTTACAGGTGTAAGTTATTCAAATTTTCATGTAAATTGAAAGAGGCGCCAAAGTTTAATGAAGTTCAACACGAAGTTGATAATTATTTATATAAAGTGTGTAACTTGTCTAGGCGTTTATGGTTTGTTGGTTTTAGTTTTGGCAGGAAGGGAATCAACTAAACATGAATTTGAATGTTAACGTGGACTTGCTCTATGCATGCCTAAATGTGAAAGTGAATATGGGACCTTATCACTACTATTATGTATCACTACTATGTAATATAAATATGTGTTAGTTCCTGCCTCTCCGACTCACTTTCACATCCAAAACACTTGAACCGATTCTAATAAAATTTGTTACAGAGATAGACTAGAGCTTAGAAAAGGATATAAGCTACCATTTATCGCGAAAAACGCTGGAAGGGGTCAAAATAGGGCAAGAGATAATAGTTTGTGTCAGTATAACTAACCACTGGCGTGGCTGTACTAAATACTTAAATAGTTAGGAGTTGGTCTATAAGTACTTATACTATACTGAGGCCCCGCTCGTGAAGCGCTCGTGGCCCAAGTTGAAGGCCGTGTTAGGCGGCTTGAAAATTTTCAACAGCAGGCAGTCACACCCTGCGCCTGTCCATCCACGCAATAAGGCTCACCACCTATTACGTGGGACATATTATAATAAGGTGAAATGTGGGCATATACTATGCCCTTGCCTACCCCTTCGGGGATAAAAGCGTGACCATATGTATCTATGTAATTACTGAGGCCTCAACCACTCATTATAACTGAAGATCAGCATGGTTGCACCTGCTAAATCAGGGGCTCAGGGTCGGGTACACAATCCGCTCCACTGACAAATTTGGACACACACACACACACACACACCACACCATCCTGGGGACATTCTTGCGAGGGACTACCTGGGATGACCAACCGTTGGTATCAATCCGTCTGGAGCCCCAGACGGATTGATACCAACGGTGTGGATTTAGTCGGTTCAAGTCTTTTATGACATCTCTGGAGAATTCCACACGATAAGAAAATACACTTCATCACCTATATAAAAATCAATGCCACTTTTCATTGTAAGTAATTTTATAACTCAAGAACGGGCTCACCTCTCCAAACCAAATGTTTAGGCTTTGTTCGGACTATTTAGTAGATGTTTCATGTGAAGTTTGCACAAAATCGGTCGAGCGGTTCTTCATTTATCACGCAAACGAAGTTGCGCAGGTCAGCTAGTAGGTTATAAAGTTCCAGTCGATTCCAACAATGCACAAAACAAAATTGCCTATGCCCAAATATGAAAATTCTGACCTAGTGAGTGGTGGAGAGGCAGATGTAACTAGGCAGTATCCAATGTATCGATTTACTCGGATCATCTGCATCGATTCCACACAATTTATTCGTTGCATAACTGCATATTCAATGCAGTACCTACGTAAACAGATACAATCGATTTCACTATTTCATATCGCCTTAAAATTTTCTACCTTTATGCCAAAGTGTTCCTTAGAAAGTATTGCACAAACAGACGGAGGAGCAAAGACCTCTCAGTACAGTGAGAAAATTAATTCACAAGTGCAATTATGTGTAATAAAATTTACATAGTTCTAGTAGTTTGATGAGACATTACTTCGTCAGAAAACTGTAAACTCACATTATATCAATCACGATCTTAAGAGTTTATTGCACAGATAGCACCTAACCTAAGATCACTCTCGAAGTCAAAAATGTATATTAAGGTAAGCAAGCGAAGCTACAAATTTAAGCAGTTTCTGAATGAATAGATAGAGTAGGTACTCGATTTTGAATTGGTAGTTTAATGTGTCAATATTTAAAAACACCATTTATAGACATATTCTGTATTAAAAATATTTATTATTGTGTCAAGTTTTAGACACAGACACATCTTCACCAATGAGATGCTCCCAATGAACAATCTGCCAATGGGCGCTTTCTCAAATGTCAAAGCGGACCTATTATTTTGTGATTATTTTATGCTAACATGCTTCTTTTATAGAGTCGTGAAAATTAATATACTTAGGTACTTATATTCTTAATTATAACTAAATACATACATCATCGCTATTATACAATACATACTCTATAATACATAAAAAAAACATCTAAATTCCGAAATCATGAAATATTGGCTTCGATCTGGGATGCCTTAGCAACGACAATCTCGGCTGCAATACTGCTACTTTACCAACAAGGCAGTTCTTAGTTCTGCGATACCAGTAGGCATCATGAACTTTATTTTCATACGAGCTCTCCCTATTGTGGGTAGTTTTATAGCCACTTCATAGTAATGTTATGTCTTACCAAGTCAACACACTTCGTAGCCTCAACAATGTCCCTAAGGGGACCTGGAAGTACTATACAACACAGCATATTTCAATTAGTTGTTTGCGTCTGAAAATACTTGAAACACGATGCTGGTATACTGTTGAGCTATAGGATATTACCGCTGCTTAAAAATTTAATGAACTGGGCCTGGGTTTAAAGCAGCTTGGCTTCATGTTAAGGCAGTTCGCTAAACACCTACACAAACACATTAGTACCTATATAGTTACTATGTACCTACTATCAATGCATAATATAAATAGCATTAGATAGTAAGTAGTAGATATTTTGTGGATATAGGTACATAAAATTGTGCGTATGTAGGGAGAACGCATGTGACGGAGATTTAAAAGGAGCCGCACGTCTCCTGTTTTCAAGTGATGTACTGTCTCCAGATACAACAGATACCCTTACGTCTTTACAGACAAAACATCCCTCAGCTCCAGTCTCGGACTACGTTCTGGACCCGCCTACATCACCCGATGTGTGTTTACTTGCACAGGATAAGGACACAGTGAGTGCGATTAATGCTTTTAAAGTCGGATCAGCAGCTGGTCTTGATGGTCTTTCTCCACAACACCTAAAAGACCTAACCTCTCACTGTGTGGGTGATGCAGGTAAGCACCTCATCGGTTGTTTAACAAAATTAGTAAACCTCATGCTCTCTGGTAACATTAACCCTGAGATTGCTCCTGTTATCTATGGAGCTAATCTCATTGCTCTCACTAAAAAAGACGGAGGAGTCCGTCCTATTGCTGTTGGGTCCACTTTTAGGCGTTTAGCATCCAAAATTTCTGTCCGATACATCTTGTCAAAATTACAACAAAAATTTGAACCGACTCAATTAGGGTTTGGTACCAAAGGTGGGTGTGAGGCGGCGGTCCACGCCTTACGCACCTACCTTAATAAAGGTGAGTGTGAGGTTTTGCTAAAAATTGATGTGAAAAATGCTTTTAATTCGGTAAACCGTGACATCCTGCTGTCAGAAATTAGAAGCAATGTTCCTGAAATTTATAACTATTTACTTAACTGTTATCACGAACCTTCCAAATTAATGTATAAATGCAACGAACTTTCTTCTGAAGTCGGTTGCCAGCAGGGTGATCCCCTCGGACCAGCCATTTTCAGCCTAGCCATTAACCCCATCATCCAAAATTTAAAGTCAAAATTTAACGTCTGGTATTTAGATGACGGGACTCTTGGAGGTGATGCAGATTCTGTTCTGTCAGATCTTATAGAAATTAAAAATAAATTTCATTTAATTGGTTTGGAATTAAATTTTAATAAGTGTGAATTATTTTTTCATAATAATCACATCAATTCGGAACTCGTTGAAAAATTCAATTCCCTATGTCCGAATATTAAAATTGTTAGCAGAGAGAATCTTTACCTCCTAGGGTCCCCTATATTTGAAGATGCTATTCCCGAATTAATAGCACAAAAAATTTCAAAATTTGAATCCAATGTAGATCGGCTACATTCTATTAGTTCACATTACGCAATCACAATTCTGAAATTTTGTATGTTTGTTCCCAAATCTATTTATTTGCTTCGCTGTTGTCCTTTTTGGAAACATCAAAGTCATTTATTTTCTATTGATTCGTTAATCAAATCTTCTTTGGAATCAATTCTCAATATACAACTGAGCGAACAATCTTGGTCCCAGGCATCTCTTCCCATTAAATATAGTGGGCTAGGGATCCGCAAAATTTCTAGTGTGGCTTTGCCAGCCTTTTTGTCATCTGTACATGCCACGTCGAGTCTCGTAGGTAAAATTCTGACGAATTGTCTTACAGACTATGAGACGACTGGCCTTACAGATGCCAAGAATGCTTGGCTAATGGCTTGTCCGGGTCAAAATTTACCCACCCATCCAAATTTACAACGGAGCTGGGACGACGCTATGTCAAAATTAACCTTTGACTCCTTTTTAAATGCTAGTCTAGGCCAATCGGGCCAGATTATTAGCGCTCAGTAGAAAGGAATCCGGTGATTGGTTGAAAGCTTTCCCTATAGCCAACACCGGAACTTTTTTGGAACCGGACATCCTAAGAATTTCAGTTGGTTTGAGACTTGGCGTCACGCTTTGCGCTCCACATCGATGCCCCTGCGGTTTTAACGTTGACACTTTGGGGCATCATGGTCTTTCATGTTTAAAGAGCGCAGGCCGCTTCTCACGCCACGCTGCGCTGAATGACATCATCCGCCGTGCTCTTGCCACCGCCAATGTGCCTGCGCTCTTAGAGCCAAACGGCGTTTTCAGGGACGATGGCAAGAGACCAGATGGTATAACTTTGATACCGTGGGAGATGGGTCGGGTCCTGGTGTGGGATGCAACTTGTGTTGACACTCTAGCCCCGTCCCATCTTCCTAAAACAAAATTAAAAGCCAGTGCCGCAGCGGAAGCGGCTGAAAATATTAAAATTAATAAATATAAGGGTCTCGACTCATCGTATCATTTTTGTCCAGTCGGTGTCGAGACCCTAGGTCCATGGGGTCCCAATGCGCAAAAATTTTTCAAGAATTTGAAAAAGCGCCTTGTGGAGTCAACTGGTGACCCAAGGGCTGGCAGTTTTCTCGCTCAACGAATAGGTATTGCTATTCAAAGGGGGAATGCTGCTAGTCTTTTGGGCACAATGCCACGGGGGCCTTATTTAGGTTTAGTTTAGATAGTAATAGTGTAAATATAGATATGTAATATTTATGTTTCTCTGTAATTTTTAACAATAAATATAGGGAGAACAAATATTTGAAACTGAAACTAAAAAAGATTTAAAATGTCGCCTTTTTTTTAGTACTTTTTAATATGAACAATTTTGTAGTAGGTACATCGTTTTTACACAATTTCTACCAATTACGCAGCGCATGCAACGGAAGGTCTCAAATGGACTTATTTTTCTCCCGTTTTTTGAAACATTTACTATTTCTACTTCGCTTCTATTCGTTGTAGCGTGATGCCATAGCCTATAGCCATCCTCGGTAAATAAGCAATCGAACTGTAAAATATTTTTTGAATTCCAATCTGTAGATCCTAAGATCCTGGCTTTCAAACAAACAAACAAAAACTCTTCAGCTTTATAATATTAGTATTCATAAATCAGTTTGGACAGAACTGTAATGCTATACTCGACACAATACATAATCAATGCCTGTCTGTCTGTCCTGCAACGTAATATTTCCCGATAGTTAATTAAATAACGTATCGTGGATGCGTGCTTAATTATAGGAAGAAACTTCATTGAGTGACTAAAGCGAGCTAACAAAGCCGAAATATCGGAAACGTAAATATCCTGATACCTAATAAAATCGCTTTCATTTCTGCTTGAATTCATAATTCTTCAATATTGTCAATAACTATGCATTAAAACTAGTTTATGATTTTTGTCTCCATATAAACTAGAACTGTGCTAATTTACACCTTCATACATCAGATCAGCATATTATTATGGTAGTCCATACTGTACTGCTGGACGTAGGCCTCTCCCATTTACACCTCTACAATACGCTCCAGCCCATTTCGCATCCAGTCTGCGACTTGTTCCATCGTATCGGTCGTCGATACATACGCAAAATGTTCATACCTGAGGGGTGTCTCCCATTAGTTCTATAGAAATGTGACGTCATAGAACTGTTGAAACATTTTTGTCCCTGTTTTTCTATGATAGATCAGATGCAACTAATTTGTTCCATGGAACTACGATAGAACTGTTAAAACATTTTGTCCTATTTGTTCTATTTTGTGATGAGTCGTTAAAGTTATCTAATCTCTTTTATATTCAAAGGAGGAATAATTAGCTGGACAGATCTTTTATCTATTAAGATTATGAATAATTAAATTGACACTAATTGTCTTAAATACTTGTGTTATTTCATTTCGCTTGACCTTTCCTTGAAGTATGTGAAATGGAGGTTAAATATGAGGATATTTTATTTAAAAGAAGAGGTAAAGGTACGGTGTTAGAGCTTGAGAAACTACAAACAAATCGAATATCGGAGCGGATACACTATATGGCGGTGTAGCAAATATAAAAGTAATAAATGTATTGGCAGTATGTTAAAGTTATGGAAATAGGAGTTGGAATAAAAAATGTGTGAAAGGCATTTAGGAACATGTAAAAAGGGAACTTGTAGAACATGGAGATCGAGGTTTCCAATTAAGCAAAAGTATTATTTTTTCTATGGAACAAATGGGACAAATTTAATTGCATCTGATCTATCATAGAAAAACAGGGAGAAAAACGTTTCAACAGTTCTATGACGTCACAGTTCTATAGAACTAATGGGAATCACCGTACCTGAGGTTCATACGTTCACGATATTTTCTTTTAAATGTTTAAAAATAAACAAAGTAGGTGCTTAGACTGTAGTTTTTGTTTCATCGTTGACTTAGGGGTCATTAATGTTATTATTCAATGCAAGTCTGTGACTAGAATCTTTCTCAAGAAGTCGGACATTGCATAATAATGGAGAACAAGTTAGCTCTTCGCAGTCGCAGAAATAAATTGCGTAATTGTCAGGATGTTTTGAGTGAAAGTGCAACCCAAACCCAGGCGTTTTGCACAAGACTTGTTTTGTATTACCATATTGTGAACTATGGAAATAACTACACGTAAATACTAAGTTCAAACGAATAAATGCAAATTTTGATAATTCTAGATATGAAAGCATAGTTTGTAGGTATGTACATATGGCCGGCAAGCTGTTGGAATTTTAGGCTTTCGCTTACAAAGTAGTTGTCAATTTTTTTCTTCTGTAAAAAGTCTATCGTGACAACTTTGGGCCTTTGGTATATCAGTGTTGGGAAAAACAAAACTACTGGTTAAGGGCCAAACTCAGATTAGAAGATTGAGCCTCAGATTTCAGAAAAAAACCGATTATACCCAGTTGTTCCGTTGAAGTAGTTCCGTGGCGGAACTAGTGAGACTTTTTTTCCCAGTTGTCCCGCGGAACAAAGCATCAATAATTCAGTTCCCATTAGTTCCGCGGAACAAATTATAAATGAAATACTAATAATAACTTAAGTATTTGATTGATGATACTCGCATTCAAGTTGTAATACCATTATTCGCTAAACCAAAATAACTTTATTCGCTTACTCTATTTGCAAAAGCAAGCAAATAAAGTAGGACACATTTCAAGCAACTCCGAAAATAGTTGCGTAACTTTGTGTGACAAATAGGAATGGGCAACTTGCGTTCACACGTGTCGTGACTTATTATGTACCTATAGCAACTTCAGTCAGTGAACCTTAAATAATATAGTTTTTGATGACATTATTTCTTATTGAATAATTATTTACTCTTTCAAATTATTTCCTTTATTGAAGCAAAAACAATTTCGTCTTTTATCATGTGTGTCCGACTCGCACTTGGCCGGTTTTTATCGTTCAGTTGATTGGCTACCACTGCAGACCACGTTTACTCCCGTCGCGGGGAGATGGGTAACGTCTCAACCTAATAGTAGATATATGTATGTACAATATGTGGGTATCTGTATAATTTTTATAGAGTTTTTAAACGTTACAAAGGAAATAACGTTGGGTAGGTAGGTGGTACTTAGAAGGATCGGATCGGCATGCTTTTGGTGTAGTAAACTTCCATAGATTTTGGTGACGACTTTTGATCTAGTGGGCCTGAATGGTATAAAGAAACCTGATCTCAGTGGTATAAAAAAATGAAAAGAGTGAATTGAAACCTCGATAAAGTATCAAACCTAGTCGGTACGACCATCGGCACAACTAATATTATATTTATTTTATTATCTGTGGTACAACTACGGGCTCGATGTTAGAAAAGCCTGGATGCATGTCTAAAGTTTTATTTTTTAGTCTTTTAGTAGCGTAGAGTTGTTCTTTTGTAGTATTTAAATAGATATTTAATGCTTCCATTGATACAATGGAAGCCGTGGTCGCATTCACTTTCGTCTCTAGTAAAAAGTAATGACCTTTTTTTACTACTACTACTACTACCTACTATACTACATCTGAAGTTTCCTAAATCGTTACTTACCTTGATATTGAGTAGGAAGAAATATATATGGATATGTCCACAATACATACAGCTGTCTCACTCGGGTTTTTTTATTCCCGGAAACAATTCAATCATGGAGAGTGCGTGAATAGCCTAAGGAAAGGAAATCTGTTGA
This sequence comes from Miltochrista miniata, assembly GCA_933228765.1. Taxonomy (NCBI): domain Eukaryota; kingdom Metazoa; phylum Arthropoda; class Insecta; order Lepidoptera; family Erebidae; genus Miltochrista; species Miltochrista miniata. Next base: position 31,755,314 of record OW121747.1, on the reverse strand, counting down.
TCTCAATACAAAATGTTTACAAATTTTTACCAGTTAAACATACAACAGTAAAGGCAAACATTATTGTTTCATGTCATTGATATAAACCAAGTACCTCGGTCATTGTGTTTGACGGTTCGATAGTAACCTCTACACTGATCTGTATTTTTACATGAACCTCTGTGACATTAAAGGAAAACTGTGAATTCGAAATTTGGACAATACAGTATACCTACAGGGTCGGCAATGCGAGTGTAGCGCCTCCGGTGTTGCAAACTTCCATAGGCTGCAGCGCAGGCTGCGGTGACCACCAGTACTTCTGGTGGACCGCCTCAGTTTTCTCTGTTGGCTACTTGGCTCCATGGCTTTTTCCTCTTTTTTTCTGTTCCATACCTTTGCCTTTGCATCTAAAGTCTTAGTAAGACTCCATTGCACCCAATATAAGAAGACCGAAGGTATGTTTAAGAGGGTGATAGATACCATATGAAACATAGTGCAATGTACAAGGAAGATGGCCTAGGCAACACAGACCGTACTTACAAAACAATATCCGCTTTGAACTGCGTATTCATTACGAAGTTTCCACAGTTAGAGACATTGCGATCTAAGTAGTACAGTAGGAGACTCAGTGACATCCTACTGAGAACGTAGATATCGTTACTGAACTTAGAACTAACTTCTAATAAGCTTCTAGAATCTAGAACAATATAATTAGTTCGAAGTTCAGATGTAACGTGCTCCTATAGTTTTGCAACTTAAAAGTTGATGTACGATATACCTATTAGTAAGTGATCATGCCCACTGGGGATCGTCATATTTTAAATGTCTAGTTCTGCTGACAGATCAGTGATCATGCCCTCTACAAACATTCTTGAATAGGGTCCCGTAAAAAACGGTGAATGTTTGTCTAACTCTACAGAGTCTATCTAGGTGTTTCTATGTATAATATGTATGTATTTAAAAGTATAAAAGTAGATATTAATATCCGTGGTCTGATATCCATAACACAAGCAGGTTATTCCTAGCTTACTTTGGGATCAGATAGCGTTGTGTGAAATGTCCGTGAATATTCATTTATTTATTTTATTTTATTCATGAGACATCGCCATCCATCCATCGTCTGTCTGTCCGTCACGAGGCTGTTTCTCAAGAACCATGATAGCTAGAGAGCTGACATTTTCACAGATGATGTATTTCTGTTGCCTCTATAACAACAAAATTCTAAAATCAGAAAAAAGGGGATTCAGGGGACCTCCCGTACAAAGAACGTGATTTTTTGCCGGTTTTTGGTACGATACCCTCTATGAGCGTTTTCTACTCGCACTTGGTCGGTATTTTCATAGGAGGGGAAATCCTCATGGATCCTATACTGTAGTCCCGTCGGCTACAACCACCGGTGTCCCACCTAAAGCCGTCATGATAAAATATCTCTAGCGAGTCTCATACTCCAGCTGTAGGTAGTCGAATCAATGCGCTTTATAATGGTAGTTTTTTTTAACGTGAGGGAAAATCCTCATGAATGCTATGCCGGACTCCTACCGACTAAAAAACCTCACGTAACGCCAAACAGCCTATGGTTGGGAGCCCCGGGTAAGCCCTCGGAAGGATGTCCCAGGACTTTGTAATGGTAGTACTGTAGGAGGTTCGCATACATTTTTCTTCGGCTTATCTTTTCACATTTACGTACAATTAGGTACGTATGGTATGGATAAACCTCATCAACCTGTCTAAAATGTAGGTATAATTAATTATTATATTAATGTTATAACAAAAGAGAATGACGATCTGAAACACAGTTGTCATGTTTAACAATAAATATCAGCAACTGGCAGCTTCCCTGAACAATAGAACTCGTTAACATCAGAATCATATTCGTATAACATTGGACGTTTTTCACGCGCTGTCAGGCCCTTAAGGGCAGGTGGGCCGACGACAGAGGCACCGCCTCTGACGTTTTCGGGTTCCATCGGCGCTATCGCTCTTGAATTTGGTAGATATTTGTACATAATAGCTATTTAATTCATTGTATAAAGACAATTTTTACGAATATGCCTATAAATACTTAACATTTTTAGTTGAGTTTTTTTAATAATAAGTATCTAGTTTATTTATAGTTTTAAAAAACATTCTAAAGCACTTATTAAAAAGTTAACAAACGTACTAGTTGACGCTTCAATTTTCGGTGGTTGCTCTCTATTTCTCCTGGATCCCATCATCAGATCCTGACCTGGAGAAAATGGGACCACCTCAGATGTAAAACCTATTCAACAAAAGAAAAAAAATGAAATACATATATAATTGACGGAAATAACGGTGAACATACATAAAAAAAACATAAAGACGAATTGAGAACCTCCTCCTTTTTTGAAGTCGGTTATAAAAGGGTAACTTGGGCATGTTTTCGGGTGAGGTTCATTAGATCTAGTAACTGAATACGAATTTGACTTAACTAATAAATATATATTTTTCAGAATTAAGAGATCTTTCTAAGACTCAGATTGTTTTAAAAAAACTCAAAAGTGAGCCCACACCCCTTTAACATGGAATACTGGCCTTAATAGAATCATCAAATTGTTGTTTACTCATTTTTATACAATATTGTAACGTGGTTCATATAATTATACAATGATGTTTTACAAAAGTATCTAGACATTTTGTGTTTTGTGGTTCCGTACCCAAAGGATAAACGCAACGAGGCTGTATCTCAGAGAGCTGAAAATGTCACAGATGATCTTTTTCTGTTGCCGCTATAACAACAAAATACTAAAATAAGAAAAAATGGGGATTAACGGGGGTTACCATACAAAATACGTGATATTATGCCGTTTTTTGGTACTGAACCCTCTGAGCGCGAGTCTAACTCGCCCTGGGCCGGTTTTCTCTCATTAAGTCGTTCATAGTCATACCCATAGATTTAGAATTTTTCGCTACTCTCCTGTGGTCATACCCATAGATTTAGAATTTTTCGCTACTCTCAAGTCATACCACAGCTGCACAGTTAAAATGTGGTCATACGCTTGTCTCGTCATTTTAGTTTTGACATCTGTCACGGGTGACTTTTATAATAATTGCTACGTTGTTTTAGGCAAAGACTATATTGACAATGTAATAGAGCTACCCGCGTAAACGAAATTAAATACTTGAGCATCAATTTATTAGAAAACCATTCAAAAATAAATGGCATTCCTTTTTTTACTTGTAAAAATTTATATCATTCGGAAACGGGCTCGGATACTACCCTCGAAACACTCGAAAATACACTAATTTTGAAAAATTATAGGTTCAACGGAGCGATAATCACCCTTCACAACTTTCCTGCCTAAAAGTCCAAAATCAGTTTAGTACCAGGACTAAAGCCGAACTAGGTTTATGAATTAACTTAGTCTGCTAGTGTAGTGATAAACATAAATGTGTACGGAACACCAAACTGTTCTGGCCGAACAATGGCCCACATAATAGTGTTGTTCCACGCGTCGCTTTATCTGATACTCCGGTCACATTGACCAAATATATGGACAATACGCCGATGCGTATATCTACGGGCTTTATAACGTAGCCACAGCACAAACTTCCGAAGCTTAAAGCGAGGTATGCGGTGCAGAGCCTATTGTGTGTCTTTCACAAGTAACTGAACTGTGAAATGGTTCTATTGTCAATTTCAGGTTTGAAATAAAATAAGTAGCTACTTTGTTGGTTTAAAACATGTCACGTTAATACATGATCTTTTTACTAAGAAATACACTCTTTTTTTTTTATTCAATATTTTTTATTATAATTTTTTTATAAACTTTTTCAAGTTACAAGGTTTCCCAAAGTTTTAGACATGTGGCGTACTCCTTCAAGGATAAAAGCGTGACTGTATGAATGTACGTTACGATATCACAATCTTTATAAATGTAGGTAGGTCCTTTTATTAGAAAATTGCGGAAACCGCCGAACATGAAATTTGATACAGCCCAAGTTTACTGAGAGAAGTGCAGAAAGATTTTTTCTATGAGTATGAATTATTAGTAGCGGATGTCACGCGGTTTCATCCACGTAGTTCCCGTACCCGTGGGAATGCGGGAATAAAATATAGCATATCTCAAATCGGTTCAGTAGTTTCGGAGCCTATTCGTGCAAACAAACAATCAAATCTGTTCTGTTTATAATATTAGTATAGAACCATAGACTACTATAAGTACTAAGTATAGGTATCTAATCTAGTCGAATGTCGACTAGTTTAGATCTTCGTCAACGAGTCTAGTTTAGATAAATCGGTACCAATTCTAACGTTCTATATTCTTTTGTTACAGTTATGATCGCGACCAACCATTCACATTCCAAATTGGCGTAGGTCAGGTGATCAAGGGCTGGGACCAAGGTCTACTGGACATGTGCGTTGGTGAGTACTACATAATTATGTTTTTTATACTTACTAAGAAAATAATGACAGATGGAGCGACGACCTAATGAAGGTTGCAGGTTGCAGGGATTGACTGGATGCGTCAGGACCAGAGGTCAGGAGGTCAGGACCGTGTGTTGTGGCGAAATTTGGGAGAGGTCAGCAGTGGACTGCTATAAGCTAAATTGATTGATTGATTGAAGAAAATAATATGATTTTAAAATATTCAAGCAAATTGAATACATAGCTACTTAGAAAATATATAATCGGTACAAACAACTGGGTCTAACTTTACTCCAAAAAGTTGTGTAGGTACTTCGGGTAATTATTTATTAATATTTAATATGTGTACGTAGCTTGTAGGTTACCCGACCAGTATAAAGGGAGAAGAAATACCTAGCCCTAGCATGTTTGATCTAAGTATACATATAAGCCCCGCAAGTTGGTAATGCGCGGGAACCTTGTCATAATGACAGCTAAGTGACGTCATTGTGACGTAGCACGAGCGCGCGCTGGCCTCGCAAAGCTGCGTACGGTATTTTTTTAGTACTGACTGCTCGACGGACATACGTCACCAAGTGGTCACCAAGATGGCCGCCAAGCGCAATATCAACGTGCGGGGCTCATAAGTATCTGTCTGTCATATTTTGCGGGGGGGAAATCATATTCATAGATATACCCATAGATTTAGAATTTTTCGCTACATGGATATACCTACACCACTACAAAAGCAATCGGCTGTCACTATGGAACTTACACAAAACAATTAAACCAATACACTCATAATTTCAGACATACACAGTTTTTATAATATGTGTGTGTATAAGCGTGCAGTTTTTTGTAAGTCTGCTTTGACAGAAGGGAAATTCTCAGTATGGCGCCTCTTCTTCCGAGGAACGTCATAGATCGACGATCTTGTTGCTCTACGGTACTCGTAGGTACCTATGCAAAATTGCTTGACGAACATCAATGCACAGTCCAAACCGCTGAACGGATTTAGCCCAAATTTAGCACGGAAATGTAGATATCTTCTAGCTAGGGCATTCATTTAAAATGGATCGCGATCGACGGCAGAGTTAGCCTGAAAATAAAAACAAATATCCAGTCGGTTTGCCAAATTTCAACGAGTAAAGTCGATTGCAACTTGGTGAGCTAATTTTGAAATACAAATTGAGCAATTAAAAAGTTTATTATAAGCAGACGAACGCTACTGATCGAAAGTTGCCGTATGCGGATGTTGGCCTACCTTGAGAGTAGCGAAAAATTCTAAATCTATGGGCCTACCATAAAAAAAAACTTTAAAATCCTTTTCGATGAACCCCATATTGAAGACGTCCGGCAAAAATGAGGCAAGAAGCTTATTTCACAAAACACTAAAAGAAGCTCTCAGGATATTTTTCTTTGTCAGTCACACAGTCGGTAAACAATATCATTAGCAACATGTCTAAAAGGCCGTTGTGTTAGCACTTAGGTCAAACACAGACATGTTGCGCAAGTCGAATAATTACCTACTCATTCAAGGACTGTTACTTAAGCTATTAATAGAGCTGTTGACGGCTTAAGTGATGTGGTTTACATCTTTATTTTCCACTAGCGGACGCCACGCGGGTTCCCGTTCCCATGGGAATAAATGGATAAAATGCAGCCTTGAACCATCTCCGAAGTAGAATATATATCGTGTCCGACTCAGAAGGTTTTGACTTTTTGAAGCGAACTAATATCTGTAACTTAAAACATTAAAGTTGTGTTGTTAGCCGAATCAGTCCATCCAAGTTCGATTACTATACATCCTAACATTATATCCTAGGTACTAGTAGACAAAGAGTTCGTAGTTCGTTCATAAACTTATGGAAAAATGCACAACCAGTTCAACGAACAAACTTTGGCGAACCTAGCCTTCAGAGTTTGCGCATCTTTATTTATTGTTGCACAATCGCTACTTGGAAATCCCCTGTACCTAGTTTAAACTTTGTAAGAAGTAGGTACACGCTATGCCACTTCAAGTCCCTACGAATAGGTACTAATATTTTATTAGTGGTTTTCGGTTAATCTTATATTCAAACCAGACAGATTTGTCTTTGCGTGGTGTGCTGCTCTTACATTTGCGATGCATGGCGCCACATTGTAGTGACGTACGTAATGTAAAGTACATTACCGGGTGACGTTATCTTCTCACTGAGGAACTATCAACATTGGAGAAAGTTCTTATCCGTACTTATATGACACAACCTAACCTAATCTTAATGTGTGACGATGCTAATGACATGGTGAGAGAGGTACCGACTAAATATGCTGATAACAAGAATTCTACTAGAAGTTTCTGTTTCCACAACATTTTATAGTTTTTTGGGGTGGAAATCGGCAGAGGTACCCACTAAATATACTGATATCAAGAATTCAACCAGAAGTTTCAGCTTCCACAAGGTACCTATTACAGCAACAAAACTCAATTTTTTTTCTAAAATTCCAGGTGAAAAACGTAAGCTGACGATCCCCTCATCTCTGGGCTACGGCGAGCGAGGCGCCGGCAACGTTATCCCACCCAACGCCGTCCTCAACTTTGAAGTCGAGCTGATCAACATTGGCGACTCACCACCAACTACTAACGTGTTCAAGGAGATCGATGCTGACCAGGACAACATGCTCTCCCGCGAAGAAGTGAGTATAGAGTTAGCGTTCCAGGCCATGGACACAGACAGAGACAGAGAACTGTCTCGAGAGGAGGTTAGTCTAAGGCTGAGCGCGCATCAGAGACACCACTGTCTTAAGACTGACTCTTGGTTTACATTGAAAATCCGATCGGTTTGATTTTCTGCGTAAAAGTCAGTTGCCGATTATGTCGGACGTAGGCTTGCACCGTAAAACAGTTTTGTCTGTAAGACGTCTGTTTCGCAGTGTTCGGTGATTCATAGATTTTGTAAAGCGGTACTCTGTCTTGAGACAGTCTTGTCGCCAATGTGCGCTCACTGAGTACCAAGCCTTAGGTGGAGGACGCTATCAGGAGCTGGCTGTTAACATTCATTCTGTAATCTCAATACTGAGGCATGTTGATTCTTTTTTTTTAAATGGTTATAGATTCTATTTTCTTTTCTCGTGAAACGACTTCAGATTGCATGGGAATGGGGTATTTCATTATACTTAGATAAGTTAAAGTAGACTTTTGAAAGAACAAATGCATTTGAACCTAATGGGTACTCCAGGTTAACAGTTCGCTCGGCGTGAATCGGCCTGTCAATTAATTGCAACTGCGATTATCTAACTGCAGTTAACTGACAGGCTGATTCCTGCCGACAGGCTCTTAATCTGTGGGACCCTTGAGGTTCGGACTTGTATATATTTATTATGTATCTTGGCCTTCTTTTTGTTAAGTTTATTGAACATTATATTTACTTACTGTGAATTATTATGAATAAATGGCATAATAAATCGCGTCTCGAAGTTTGTAAGTAGTAGATGTGGCAGTGGACTGACGCAGGCTGATTTGACTGATTGAGGAAAATTACGAATATTTTGCAAAACTGAATAAAATCTATACTAGTGCAGCGAGTGGGAACCAAATACCTACCTATGCCCGCCTTTTTTTTGTTTAACGTGAGGGAAAATCTTTATGGATGTTATGGCCGGACTCCTACCGACTAAAAACCTCACGTAACGCCCAACAGCCTATGGTTGGGAGCCCCGGGTAAGCCCTCGGAAGGATGTCCCAGGACAAAATAACCACCAATAACCTATGCCTGCCTACACATTTTAAAACATGTTCAAATCGGATAGTTAGTTTTGTAGTTCATACCTACAAACATCGTGACACTAGATTATATAGGTATATTAGAACTACAAATAGGTATTGGAATACCGTTAGGTAGGAGAGTATTGTAAATTCGAATAGATTAATCCATGATGTTATCCTAAATAATTCCGTGGTCGCCCAATTCATTCAATCTCTAAATAGGTAGGTAAGTATAATCTCATTTATAGAGCTTGCTCACATTCGATTGGTTAATCGTATACCTATCTAATTAAATTGAGAAATGGCAATGTATATTGTACTAACGGACGTCACGCCAGCATAGCTCCTTTTCCCGTGGGAACACAGGAATAAAATAAATAACATTGTACCTACTCAGATCACAACTTAATATAGTACGGTCAGCAAGCAAAGTACCTGAGCATAGCAGAAGAAGGTTTTTTGCAATAAGTCCTAGTAATATTGATTTCGACGCAATATTGGTACGAATACATACAATCAAGTACACTCCACTTCTAAATATTATTTAATTTAAAAAAATAAGTAGGTACCAAAAGTTTACATTCATGATTTTACTTTGTTACGTTCTTTAAAATATTTTAATCGACTTTTGAGGCTGACTACCTGCCACTAAGTGATTAAAAGACCAGGAAATATTTGTCCATGTTTTTTCAATCCCTACTATCCCTACTCTATATAGTAGTAACTCTGTCTGTCTGTCTGTTACACTTTCACGCGTAAACGGCGGGAGTGATTGAGATGAAATTTGGTATAGGGATAGATCGAGGCCCTGGAAAGGACATAGGCTACTTTTTAACCAACTGTGCTAAAGGAGGGTTATGATTTTACGATATAACGACTCTTACGCAATAACGACTTCTACGCGGTCGAAGCCGCGGGGAACAGCTAGTATTGTAATATAATTTCGGTCTTGTGAAATCTGCATGTGTTAATGACGAATTGCGAATTGGCGACAGTTTTAATTGTTAAGGATCCCCTGTGCGTTTGTTTCCTTATGACTTAAAACAATAGTTGAATTTAGTTCTAATTGAAACGCGGCGAATGTATTAAAAACTACAACTCTCTATTCTCACGACTTCTTATGGGGCTGCAGTTGAGATTTTTCCCACAAAAGCTCTTATATAAGAGCAATATACAAAGCTATTGTAAATAAGTAGGTATTTACTATAGCTTCTTGCTTATATAAGTTATAATAATAATTAATTAATATTGGTGGACATTCTCACACAACATCATCTAGCCCAAATCAAGCTAATTTAAGCTTGAGCTATGGGATCTAGACGACTGATATTCACAAAACTCCCAAACTCCGCAAACATTTGTGGAACTTATAGTTTGGAGAAGATTTATATCTATATCATTAAGAATCTCTCGTCAAAATGGTTCGATAAAAATTGTTTGATAAGGACAGCAAGCACAACACAATCATTTAGGACTTTCTCTGAGGATGACTAGTTTCCCACCAGTCCTTAGATAATGGCTTAGTATTCCGTCGTAGCTAGTAGGGAGGTACCCATGGTTTCCGGGTAACATCAAATCTCTCTTGTCAATCTTTCTCCTGTCTATTTAAGTCCTGCATTATTAGTTAAGCTAATTATATCAATATTGACCGACACCTCCCGCATGACCCTGATTCTGTCAAGAGTCACTTATGTTACATCTCTTTGGAGATCATAGAGATGTAACATAAACGACCAATTTATTAGGTATGTTGGCAATTTTGATTTGAATAGAATCTTTAATTTGTTCTCAGGTGAGCGAGTACTTGAAAAAGCAAATGGTACCTTCAGATGGAGCTGAACCAAGTGACGAAGTTAAGCAGATGTTAGAGAGCCACGATAAGCTCGTCGAGGAAATATTTCAACACGAGGATAAAGACAAAAATGGTTTCATCAGCCACGAAGAGTTCTCTGGACCAAAACACGACGAACTCTAAATATTTAACTATTAACACCGCTCCCCGCTCAATACTGATATGAACTGATTTCCAAATTGGCAGTACCTTTGGGAGATCAGTCATAAGACTTAAATTATACAACAATGTCATTCCAGAAATCAATATCCTGATATGTAATTAAAAAAAGTCTATCTAGTTTTAGTTTTGAGTATGAGTCATTTAAATACAAGTTTTGTTGAGTCTTTTGTACTTAGTTTACTAGTGTTGTTGTGGTGTAATAAGTTAAGTTTTGTTAGTTAGGTCATTTTTTTAAATAGTTAGGTGTATACTACTTAAATTGAACAGCATAATACTATACCTATTTCTTGTCTGTCATGCACATACTGTTGCACATGTTTGGCGCTATTATTTAAACCATGTTGTACTGAATCCAATCTAACAATATATTTATTGAATTTACCACTTGTAAATTTTTAGAACATGTACTTATTTTTGTTGAGTTCAAACATGGCAATCTCTGTTTTACTGTATTTTTAAATAAGTAGTCCTGTTTTGTATGTAATTTGTCTGTTAATGTTTCATATTATGTATATATGATTTTATCTATTCTGAATAGTGTGTATGTACCAGTAATATACGTGTTTTATAAAGTCGTGTAAGATCTAGGGGTTCACCATACCTGTTCAGCAAATATTCCGCTGTGGTTATTAATAAAACGTATTTATACTAATGACGTTATGTTTATTCAAGCCAGTATTGATCCCTAATTCATTTTTAAAGTGAAGAAAATTGAACATGGATGCTACTCCTACACCGACTAAAAACCACACATATCCTACCTAACAGCCTCGGAAGGATACCCCAGGACTATAGTCACTAAAAACAAATAAATATTCTTAGGAAATTATCACACAACGACATTTAACCCAAAAATAAGCTTATGCTATAGAATCTACCATACAGATAAACCTACATTACTATAGTTTTCATAGAAAACACTCAATCTCCGTACCAATATTTGCTCGTACCTGGAGTTCGGACCCGAGAACTCAGCACACAGGCGTAAACAGTTGCCACTGCGCCGCCAAAGCAGTTCACTATGAAATACACGATCGAACTTTCTCGTGCCAATTCAGAAGATTATCGGGCGCGTAATCATCGATTCAGACCCACAGCCTTGAGTAAAAGAAATCTTAGAAAATTCTGTACTATTATGATCATCACTATCAAATGCGTTACCTATGTTTAATTACTTCTGGCAGGACACCTGGGACGTACCTCCGACAATAGCGAGGAGTTAACCGGGCAATCTGTAGGCAAACAGGTAGGGAACGTGGTGTTTTAGTCGAAGTAAGTCCTGCGATAACATTTTTAAAAATATCCAGAAGTAAAAAAAATGCTTGAGTGCTTCCAAGGCTCTGACGTGAGGTGCGTCCTATAGTAGTTTCTGTGATATTTAGATATTGTAGGCTTCCTTGACGAGAAAAAATGGTATTTGTTCTCTACCAGCTTCATAGCTAGAAGTAGCTCCACCGTAAAGTTTGATACTCATGGGCTTGAAAGTATAGGTAGATTCTATCTGGATATATTAGCAGATCCGTTTTCCGGCTAGATATAAGATTTCCACTTCACTTCACGATGAAAGCATTAGTAAATATTTCATCCGATAGATGACCTTTTATCCGGAAACTGATTGATTTGCCAACTAGGTACTAACGCCTACTCAGTTGGCGAACGTACCACAGCGTGAAAATGACTCTTCTTGTAACGTATCTGCAATATCACGAAAAGAAAAGCTACCGTAGAAGTTCGGAGTTGCTTGCAATCATTTTCGAGCTTTTAAGTGGGTTTCACTGCTGAAGTATCTGCAATATCACGAAAAGAAAAGCTACCGTAGTAGGTCGGAGTTGCTTGCAATCATTTTCGAGCTTTTAAGAGGGTTTCACTGCTGAAATAGGCAAGTGGATCCAAAACAGATGTAAAGGACCTTAGCAACTTGGGTTAGCAACCTTGATATTGTGTAGTGCCGCCATCTAGTGAGCGAAGTTAGAATTAAACAGCGCCATCTCTTAAAAATAGACTCTTTGGTCTGCTTCCTTTCCAAAAACCAAAGCTTGCCTAAGGCCGCCATCCCTCAAATAATTCAACATAGTTCTGTGATCCTAACTCGGACAGCCTGGTTTCTCAGTTTAGTGGAATTCTCGACAAGAGCTGGGCAAAAGCCTCTCCGGTGACGCACACTTAGGCGATCTTCCTCTTCGGGTCTTCACGCACTAGTACGGTCATCAGCAAAGATGATTTTATAAATAAAAATTATCATTCTCCTTTATACACAGAAACGTAAGTCATAGTAGCAGCGAAAAAATAAAAAATAGAATACGAAATAATGGTCACTGTACTATTAATAAGTCATTTTTCAAATTTTAGAAAAAATGCCTATTATTTCGTAAACATGCACATTTTCTATTCCTGATTTAACTTTTTTTTCAGTCTCATGAATATGTCCCGTTTTACCCTTTGGGTACGGAACCCTAAAAACTAGTGAACGGATTTTTATACGATTAAAAAGCTCTTAGTTTGACTTGAAATCTTATTTTTGTTTCATCACAATCGGTTGAGTAAAAGTGGAGTTGTGACCTAAAATAGAATAATCAACGTTGGATTTCCGTGCGATCATTATTCTTGTGATCACGATAACCGTTATCCAAGTTATACAGAATCAGCAGCGCGAGTGTGGTGCCTCCGCTCCGGTGTTGCAGACTTCCATAAGCTACGGTGACCACCACTTCTTCTGGCGGGCCGTATGCTTGTCTCTGCCACCTTGGTGGTATAAAAAAAGAAATTGTTTCTCGTTGTCGGGTAAAAACGTAGAAGGAGAACGGGTAAAAATAAAACTGCTATTGCTGACGCTACCACTACCAATGCAGCCACAACAATAATACGTATGACATTGACATTACCGCAGGTGGCACAGCTCAGCTCAGTCAGATTTGTCTTGTCAGTCAGAGAGCTGTCGTATGTCGTAGTTGACAGATATCAAACTTTAATAACACATTCATTGATTGATTGTACATATTTGGAATTATTAATTATTATCTTTATTGGTATATTTTTGTTTGCGGCGATAACGCGACAGTAGATAATCTTGTGATAAGTCAAGAAGAAATGGCTGCAATTTTCTGAGTAACTATTTTCTGTTATGTGGCTCGGCTAGGGCGACTCCGTCGCGTGTGTCGCATTCTCCCACAGTGTCCCACTCCAAAGAGAATACAATACTACGTAAGATCCCACTCCTAGACTTGTACTACGTCACCGGTGTACACCAGTGTTATTTACTATATTATTAATTTCTGTGAAATATGGTTATTTAATCCAACAGAATGTTGTCAAACAAAAGCCTAGTGGCTGCCTGTGCCGTAGCCTTCTGCTGTAACGTGACGTTTATGGTGTTGTTTGTGAAATACAATTCGGGAGAGAAATGCTACATTACCATCAACGAGCATCAGAAGGTAACGTACATAATGCCTGAACGTTTTCTCAGTATCGGTATTGACGCCTCTGAAATAGAACGCCGCAAAGCAATAAATTTTACAAATTCACGATTCCGTCAACTGGCTAGAGCATTGGCACCAGCTCGACTTCGACTTGGTGGTACAATGTCGGATCGCCTCATATTCAGCAAGAATGAAGTCCATGCACCAACTTGTGATAAATGTTCTGAGGATAGTCACTACAACCCACTCTGCCCTGCATACAATAAATTATGTAAAGAACATAATTTGCCTTTCTTTATCATGACAGGTAAAGAATGGACAGATATAAATGAATTCTGTAAAGCTGCCAAGCTTAGACTACTATTTACTTTCAATGTTCTCCTTCGCAATGATACACTAGGATGGGATGACCAAAACGCTAAGGAGCTCTTAGAATATTCCAGACATAAGAAATATGAGATTGACTTTCAACTTGGCAATGAACCTAATTCTTTCAAACATGTTTTCAATATAAATTTGACTGCTGGAGAGTTGGCTGCAGATTTTGGCACCCTTCGCAAACTGCTGAACCATTCTGGTTTCAAAAATTCCTCCTTAGTTGGCCCTGATACTACCAGACCCCAACATGAGCACCCTTACAGCTTAGAATATATGAGAGAATTTCTGAAACCTGGTATGAAATATATTAATGCTGTATCTTGGCACCAATATTACTTAAATAGCAAAACTGCTACATTGGAAGATTTTTGGAACCCAGATACATTTGATTTATTGAAGACACAGATAGAAACAATGAGGAATCATACCAAGAAGTACAGACACATGCCAATGTGGCTGACGGAGACTAGTAGTGCTTATGGAGGAGGAGCAGATGGACTATCTAACTCTTATGCAGGTAGTCCTTTATGGCTTGATAAATTGGGTCTTGCAGCTAAATATAACATCACAACAGTAGTCCGACAGAGTTTTATCGGTGGAAACTACAGTTTAATTGATGCTAGTCTGGAGCCACTACCTGATTGGTGGGTCAGCGTCTTGTTTAAAAAACTCGTTGGGAATAAAATATTACACATCGATTGTAACTGTTCCCGCTATCAAAGAATGTATGTTCACTGTGCTAACAGAAATTATACCAATGACACTACTGCTATAACTGTGTATGCCATAAATTTAGACAGAGAAAAGGCGCGATTTTTGTTGAACGGTACTGCATTGCATGGAAACAATTTATTGATTGATGAATACATATTAAGTGCTCCTTCTAATAACAGGAAATCAAAGACTGTATGGTTAAATGGTTGGCCGCTGTACTATGAAGACTCCATGCCCCCTTTGGAACCAGTCCATTTAAAATATGGTAATCACATTTCAATGCCTCCATACTCTATGGCATTTTGGGTTATTAAAAACACCTCTATCAAGGCTTGTAAATGAATTTATATAAATCAACTCTTGCTCTTGAAAATGAAATATGCCGAACATTCCAGTGAGACATGATAACTACCAACTTTAAAAAAAAAATATATGCAGCCCAACATCACAATCAAATATTTACATTCTCATTATGCATTTCATAAATAAACTAAAAATAGACATTTCATGAGTTTATTTATGGAATACATTACAAAAATCAGGCCAACGTTGAATATGTTGAATGAACAACTTATTCACTAGTGAAAACACGAAAGGCTATGCATTCATAACAATTTCATTTGGCAACCAGCAAATATATCGGTGACTTTATAATTTTGATATCATTTCCAGGAACTTTGCAGGTTCAATTGCAGTAACGGAATTGTTATGTGTGCTAGTACTGAAAGTAAAAGTATCAACTATGTATGTTAACATTTTCGAACAATCTGGATCTGAATCTATTGATCTTATTGCATTTATGTAAGTAAGTATAATAACTTTCAAACATTTTTAAGGTTACGCTTAAAACGCTTTCATCTTGCATTTATGAATAATATGGTATAATGTTTTAAATTTATTCTATTTTTGGAACTTTTGTAGCTTTTTTATATGTCTGAATGGTGGATCATGCAGTAACATTTTTTGTACTTTTTTACATAGACTTTAGTGATTTGCTAAGAATATTATATTTTGTATAAGCTTACAAATGTGTTAATGCATCAATATAACCACCTTACATTGCAAAAGTTTAAAAACGAATTGTTGCATAAAAATTTTTAGCCTTGTGCCTTTATCAAGGATAAATAAATGTTCTGTTGACATTGCTCTACTGTCACACATTGATAAGATGTCTCGGTAAACTTGTGACTAATTATATCTAAAAGGCAATAATAGTTCATGTAAGTATTGTTATATTGTTAATGTACCATGCCTTAAAAACAACTTGGAAAATTCATATGGTTAGCTAGGTGCAGATTCATTGAAACTGCTATCCCCAGATGCATAGGATCTAATATAAATTAGTCAGTGATATTAGGTCTACTGCGGAGATGCACCTACTCAAATAATGTGTAATAAAGGCTAAAAAAATCCGCGGACGAATCTATAAAACACTAAAAGGAAATCTAAATCTAGCACTTTACGACTTGGTACTAGTGTTAATTAGTGAAGACAATTTGTTTCATTAATGAGACTCGCATTTATCACTATCAGTCTACTTTAATTATGTAGACATTTACGAAGTCCGTACCATTAAATATGTCATATGACATGGCTGACACTATTATTGTCTGTGTTCTGAAACTTATGGAATTTTGACATGGCACATTGCTGTGTTTCTACTTCTATAACACTAGTAAACTACCTATATTGTGTAGGTCTGTCTTTTCAAGTTGTGCCCACGAGTGATGCAACCCTGTTCAAATATCCAACTAATTCAAAGTTTTCAAATAAGCATGATGCTGTTAAAGGCTGCTGTCCACCATTTTCAAATTTACTAGGATATTTAGTCGTCACTACTTGTGTGCGATAAGTTGAAGCATGATTGACAAGATACTTTTCCCAATCATGTCTTATGCTTATGTGCATGTGATGATAACATCTACATGTTATAGAAGAATGGTCCATAAAATCGCCTTAATAAAGTCTCCAATAACAACTCAACACTATTTTAAGCTTCTGAATAATATTGTTACATTCTGAATAATATTTAAATAAAACTTCGCCTATTGTAACTTAAATGACATAAGTAGCTTGGACAGCTAGTAAGCAATAGTTCTAGTATATTCAAGAGAGAATTTGATTTATTATTCTTAAGACTACATAATGGAATTCCAGTGCAATTAAATGATATCCTGGTGCTTTTAACTTAAGTAGGTACCTATAAACTTTGACATAACTGGCATGCTATCATTAGGTATTGTTGTGTAATTTTGATGCATTAAAGTAACTATAAATACTTATAAGTATAAATGATAAGGTAAATAAAATGTATAATAGTGAATACAATTTTGATAGAAGTCCATAATGGTATCCCGAAATACCGCTCACCGAATAGGACTGTTGTCCGATAACACTCTACTCCGACGGTTAGTTGAATGAAAAAATACTTGGCGGATTGAACGTTTCGCCGATAATATTATTCATCAATTTTAAAGTATTCTCCACTTCATTTGTACCTACTTATATTTTTAAACAGTGAATGTGTAACCGACTACAATGCATTCCTTTCATATAAAATAAGCTGAATATCACATGTGTCAATATCACACCGCACAGGCTTCTGGATTAAATCTGGTTATCACCAATCAAAGAACTCAGCCTATGGCAGTCCACTGCTGGCCGTAGGGGTCTCCTTAATAACGCCACACCCTACACCCTGCGACCTTTTTCATGTTGTCGGTCTATCTGGGGTCGTCCTACCCCGCGTTTACCAAATCGCGGTATCCAATCTACACCGGTACCGGCTATCATGAGAAATTATATATAGATCTTGGGGATAAGCAACGTCTGCGCAGGTTTAATGCCTTTGGTGTTGAATAACGTTCATATACTATGTATGACCACTTTAGTCAGAAAAGCTATCTGCTTGACATTTGTCTACTTAGCATCACAGCATTGAAAAAGCTGTTGTCCAAACTGTCAAAGAACCGTTATTAATTCAGAATTACGCGGATTTTCGCCCTAGATAACTCATTTCTTGTACAACAACCAGTTTCATAAACTCACAGATGTTCAGTTGAAAAGTACTATAATACATTAATTCCATGATCAAACATACATTCATTGTGCCATACTTAATGCTTGAATCCACAAACAGTGACAGTGTTATTTTCTAAATGCATTTTATTTCTTGTGATCTCAATCTCCCTACTTGTGTCAAGGAAAGGGCAACAGGAATGATATTATGAATTTATGATATACTATTAACAAAAACGTTATATATAATATAGTATCTATATTAAGAATAATAATCTTTTCTAAGTATAACTATCTAGGTATGTACTAATATAAACTAGTTTAATAAAAATATTGAAATTTTTTAGTTCGTTCTGAAGTTACAATGCGCAACTTTTCTGTGAGTATAACAACTGACTTTTGTAGAATGTCTTTTACGACGATTTGAATAGAACGTATTGCAATAGCGTCTATTTAAAATCGTTGTAAAAGTCGGCCTACAGATTCTGTTGTGTGCTCGTGCCGTAAATAATTTCGTCGCACAGATAGTTAAACTTATATTTACTGATGGATGGATGGATGGATTACAATTTTAGCAAGCTAACTTTAGCTACCTTGCGCTTAGAAGGAGTGGCAATATTATTGAATATATTTACATCTTTTAATATAAATTTATATTGTCAGTGTTATTTATATGCGGTGCCTAAGTGTAAGACTGATTAGATTTACAATAGTTTTTATTTTCCAATTGTGCCTAACTTGTACTTCAAGTTATGCTCTTGAACGTAAAATGCGAACAGTTAGGTTTAAACTTAAATCCGAAAAAAATCGATTAAACAATTTTTTCACCATATTTCGTGAACAAAAATGAGCATAAAATAGGTTTAGAAATTTTCAATGTGCCCACATAATTAGATAAAGGAAATTTCGAAAATTTTGGTAGTTACTTAGTACCTACTTTTATAGAATAATGGTACCTACTTTATAAAATTTAGAGAAAACATATAGGTAATTCGCTATACAGAACGTTTGGAAAAGTAACTGAAAGAGAAGGCTCCCTTTTTGTTCTAATTAGCGAAGGCAGTAATTTCTTAGTGAATTAGGAACAGAAATGACAGAATGCTGAAACGATCGGACCAAGACTGCCTCATTGTGTCCCCTTTGGTCCCGTTCATACCGATGAGTGACGTCAATGTCAACTTGGGGTCGGGTGGCCAATCACTAAAAGTACCTACCTATATTAAATTCATTTTCCTCGTATTCCGCGAATTTTTATGTATCTACCGTTACGAAACCATAATTATTTAGTAGGTATTTTCCTTATAAAGGTTGCGGATTAGTGAAAAAAAAAATAGCATGAACTTTATTGCACACCAAATATAATAACATTCGTTCAAAGAGATAACAGTTTTATAAAGCTAAAAAGCAGTCCCTTACAACATTGAAAGATTACTTTGATTGAATATTTGCCTTCCTGCGGTCTCATTTTTGTTTATTGTATTTTTTATTTAGTTTTTATTTTTATATGTAAATATAATCTAGAAACCTACCTTTAAGATGTCTATTGTAATGATTTAAGACTTTTAGCAGACTTTAGAACTTTTTTGTACTAACTACGCTTATCTTATCTATACTAATACTAGCGGTACCCTGCCACGCTTCGCTGTGACTTTTTTATGGTGGTTTTATGTACCTATGAGAAATGAGTAACAAACCAAAGGATGGGTACATTACAAAAAAAAATGTTGAGCCGTAACCAAAATTATAAATCTTTATGAAAATCCGATTAACATCCAAATCAATAGAAGCTTCACTTGAAAATAAAAATCTATTCTGTGATCAATGTTCAGTTTTTAAAACATCGTGCGCACGCTTCAAAAAAATAAATTCACTCTATTATTATTTCCCTAACGCGGCAAAACTCTAACTTCAAAAATAACATGCAAAACATATCTGACCTCTTTATTAGGTAAGTAGGTACTCTCTTTTATTATTCTGAATGCAAGGAGGCCGCAATCAAACTTCTCTTAAAAAACAGCAATCTGGTAGGTACCTTCTAAATAGGTTGTTTATAATATTTTGTTTTGAAGCTGGCAGACTATAATTTAAAAAAACCGACCAGCGCCATCTATTAGTAAAATCACTATTTAAAGCTGTTTTATTCTTATTGCTGTTATGATAAAAGTGTATAAAGTAGCTTAAAACCATCTCTGAATTCTATTGTATATCGTGTCCAATTTTGAGGTCAGTCGATTCAGTAAATTTTGAGTTTTTAATAGATACTTAAACGCACACAACATTTTTATATATATATATATATATATATATATATATATATATATATATATATATATATATATATATATATATATATATATATATATATATATATATATATATATATATATATATATATATAGATTATAAAGAAGTAAAGTTTGTGTGTTTGTTAAATTGTAAGGGGTAATCTCGGGATCTACCGAACCGATTTTAAAAATTCTTTCACCAATAGAAAGCTACGTTATTGTGGAGTGTCATAGGCTATACAGCATCACGCTATAACGAATAGGAGCGGAGCAGTAATAGTAAATGTTTCAAAAACGGGGGAAAAGTTATTCCTTTTGAGAGCTTCGTTGCGTGTGCTGCGTAAATATTTATAGTTATGTATTGAATATTAACGAGGAGACGCTACGGGAGTAAACGCAACGCGACGGGAGTAAATGCGACGGGAACAGGTAATACTCTCTCTTATGTGGCGCAAACGAAGTTGCGCGGGTCAGCTAGTGTGTACATAAAGAACAATGACATTGCATCATACCCTACTTTTTCCCTTCGGTACAAATATTTTAGTGGCATGTAAGAAATTATTGTAATAAGTACTTCCAAGTTAAAACATTAACTAGGTACCGCTTGTTTCACATATTATACTTAGCCTACAGGTACTTACCTATTAAAATAGGGGTCGTCCATTAATCGCGTGAGGTTTTTTTGGGCATTTTTAGACCCCCCCCCCCCCCCCTCCCCCTTGGTGATATTTGGTGAGGTTTCAGATTACCTCTCCCCTCCTGGGCCGAATCACGTGTATTTTTAGTAACTACCTACAAAGTTTTTTTTTTAATTTTATACATAGAAGTCTCTATTGTTATAATCTATCCATACTTCTATACGAACACTAGCTAATCTGCGCAATTTCGTTTGCGTCATAATGGAGACAGATATATGGTATTAATATTTTAATATATTTCCCGTTGCATTTATTCCCGTCGTGTTTCTACATAATATTCATTATTTTGGAACTAATAAAGAAGGTGTCAGTTTGTCAAGCTTAAAATCTTACGTTGGTTTGATCGCAGTTGGCTAAATAGAAGCGAAGTTATGAACAAAAGTACAATAATCAAGGTTGAATTTCCATGCGACATTATGTTTTTGGTCACGACTATCGATATACACGTGGAATGCGTTTTGGCACCATCATCCTAGCTGCGGAGGCAGCCGGGACCACTAAACCCCGCGGTGTCCCTCCTCATCCTACAGCCGGCATGGCTATCCAAAGATTTATCACGTCGGCCCGGCCCGGCCGGGGGCTCCCAAAGCTTCCGGGGTTCTCGCCCGCATCACATCGCTCTGAAGCGCTTCTCTGGAAGAAGAGAGGGTAGAGAGCGGTGAGCGGGTGGACTCTGAAGGCATCTCCGAAACAAGGAGAGGGGCCTTCCCCCAAATGATCATCGGTGGACGGGGTCATAGCTGCTTGCATCGGCTAGTCTAATATATTTAACTTATAATAAAGCTATAGAGAGTCGAAAATATGTTGAATTATTCCATACAAGTTTTAATATTCTAGGTTTTGTTGTTCAGAAAATACAGTGATCTCAAATTCAGGGTTGTAAAGTTGCTGTTCGAAATAAATACACGTGATATCTCACTACAAACCCGCACCCCCCCTGGTGATGGTTCGTGATTTTTGTCAGACCCCCCTCCCCCCCCCCCTTTCGAGCCTCACGTGATTAATGGACGACCCCATAGCTGTTAGTGTGATAATGCGTCTTATTATCCTAAAAGTAATCTCTTTTTTATGCATTTTATCAATAGCTTCTAATATTAATGTTTACCTTTTGTGCTTTTGTAGTAGGACTTGTCGAATTAGTACGAATCTATAATGTTTATAGCATAGCTAATATTGTTCTTGTGAGCACGGACAGGTAGGAAATTAAAAGCTAAACTACTTAACTGTTCGTGCTTAAGCTATTCGCGCCCACGTCAGATGTTTTGAAGGACCCTTTCTTTGACTCGGCAACTTCGCCGACGAACTTCGTTCAACTTCGCGAGTAATGTGGAGGAAGCATGAAATTATATCGCTTTGTGACATTAGTCTTCTATCTATTTCTTCTTTATGATAGTTATTAGAGAGAGGTATACGAGAAGTTTTGACGTTTAAAAATGCCTTATGGCGTTCCTGCAATTTAAAATGGTTTTGCTTTAGTGCGGAAGCTAGCACGCTTGCGCTAGCTGGCTAAAATGCGATATGAGGGCGCCTGGTATTCTTAAAGGTCCAAGTTCATGGCTAGCTAAAAAAATTAAGTAGTTGCGGGCGATGCGTCATGCTTGTAGATATGAAGGTTTAGGCTTATCAGGAATGGAGCCAGCTTCTCTTGTGGTAGAGAAATACTTCAATTTGATAGTTACGCAATGTGTCTACTTTACTAAAATGGTTGTGTAACCTACTTCTATAAAGGAAACTATTCTTCTGGTTCTATAACACTTTTAGACGGGTTACGGTATTTTTTTTTTTGTTTAACGTGAGGGAAAATCCTCATAGGATGTTATGACTCTTACCGACTAAAAAACCTCACGCCACGCCTAGCAGCCTATGGTTGAGAGCCCCGGGTAAGCCCTCAGGAAGGATGTCCCGTGACTCCCAACAGACCTACGGCCGCCACTGCGGCCTCGCCCAGGGGGTGGTTCGGGTGCAATCCCGCGTCAATGGGGGTTTCGGGTGTGACCCCGCTTCTAAGGGGGGGGGGGGGGGGCGTGCGTGAGTTGCTCACGTCACGCTGCCGTCATGGGCCTGCTTCGGTAAGGACGGTGAGCGGCCCTCTCACCGTCCTCAGACCCCCGGTCATGGAGGCCGATACTCCTCGGCGAAGACACGTCGGCGGCGCCCAGGGCGCCGACTGCGGAACTCGGGTGGGAGAGTTCTCTCCCGCACCCGGCCCGCCGCCTCCTTCGCGAGCATGACCTGCTCGCAGAAAGAGGCGGCGCAGTCCCACTTACTCCCGCTGGAGAGCATGGCTCGCACCATGGCCTCGAGCGAGAGAGTGTCCACGCCCAGACCCACTACGAGGACCTGGCGCTGTTGTGCCCACGCCGTGCACTCCACCAGAGTGTGGAGCGCCGTGTCATCGCTGCGGTCCTCGCAGTGCTGACACTCGGCCGTGGTTTCCCGGTGTTTTCGCCACAGATACCTACCGAAGCTACCGTGCCCGGCAAGTATCTGTGTCAACCGGTAGGAGAGAGCACCGTGTCTTCTCTCCAGCCACTCGTCCATAACCGGTCTGACGGCCGCGATTGTGGCGAATCCCCCCTTTGGTGGCTCAAGTCGCACCTTCCATGTCTCCATGGTTTCCTGGTGGAGCAGGGTCCGCTGGGCCTCGATTTCTCGAGACGCAGGCCTTTGGCCCCGCTCCAGCGCCTCCTTGCGCCATCTGAACAGTGACGCAAGGGCTCTCGCTTCCAGGTCCCATAGAGGGGTCCCGGCTAGGAGACATGCCGCCTCACCGGAGATCGTGCGGTATCCTCTTATCACCCTGACGGCCATCACTCTCTACGTGCACCCACACCCTCACTCGCCTTGAGTGGTTTGCCTCCTTGCCCTCCGCCACGCATTTAAAACAGCGTGGCGGAGCGTCACAGGCAAGGGCCGTGTGACCGGGCTGACTACAGCGGAAGCACCGGTCGCCTACGGTGACTTCCGCTGTACACTGCACTCCTACATGCCCCACGACCAGGCACCTATAGCACCTGTCTTCGCGGGGCTGCAGGAGATGCACCTGCGCCCTCAGGAAGCCTCCAATAAGGAGGCTCCGTCCGTCCGCCACTTTCTGGGCCGCCGTGACGGGACAGCTCACGACCGCCGACCCGTGACCAGTGGGGCCAAAGCGGATTTCGCCTGACCTCACCTGATCACGGGGGCAGCCACTCGCCTCCACGACGGCGGAGATTATCTCCTCCGTCGTGGCCGCGTCATCCAGACCCGAAATGCGCAGCGCGGCGCATTTGTTGGGTCTGGTGACGCGGACGTCACCCTTGTCCAGCGACTCCCGCAGCTTTGCCGCTAAGGCATCCGCTTTGGAGCCGCTGGTGGCGCCGGAGACCTCGAGGAGGCGCGCTACGGTGCGCGTCACCTTGCACCGTAGCCCCCCCTCAATCTCGAGGGCCTTGAGGTCTACTGAGGCTTTCGCCTGCCTCAATACCTCGGCGTACCCCACGCCCTTCGCCTTGCCCTCTGTCGTCACTGTAATGACGACGGCAGTGGAGCGAGGAGCGCGGAGCCTCTTCGGCGCCTTCGCCGCGGCGGCCTTCGCCTCTTTTGCGGCGACCTTTGCCGCCTTCTTGGCGGCCTTCGCCGCCTTTTTGGCGGCCTTAGCCGCCTTCTTCTTTGCTCCCGCCACCTCCCAGATCCCCTCTCTAGGGAGTCTGGGGTGCGGCGGGAGCGTTGGCTGTGCTGTTGGAGGCGGGGTTGCCACCTCCACCAGGTGCCGTCTTCTTCGGGGCGGAGGCCGTCCGCTGGAGACCGGGAGCCCCACTGGGTGCAGCCGTCGTCGCGTACGACGTGACGGCGGGTGCCGCCAGCGGCGGGCGGTAGGCCCGGTCCTCGAGGACGCCGAGGCGCCGCTCGATGGTCTCCAGCAGTTGGACCATCGTTGGGGTTGCCTTAGGTGCACGTGGAGCGGGGGCTTTCGCACCCCGAGCCTCCTCGGCCCCCTGGACGAGCTGCGTAAGCTTGCCGATTTCCTCCCGCATCAGCTCTTGCTGCTTGCGGGAGTCGGCAAGCTCCTTCTCCAGGCTCGCTACCCGAGCCCGGAGCTTCTCCTCCTCGCTGGAGATACTCCTCTCAAGGAGCTCCTCCAGCGCCTTGGTCGCCCCTGTGACGGCTTCCGTCACAACCTTCTTTTTGCCCGCAACATTCTTGGCGCCCTTTACGGCGCCAGTGATGCGGGCAAAAGCCGCCATTATTTCCTTCGCCGCCGGCACCTCCGTGACCCTCCCGCTTGGCAGCGGGGGCACAATCGCCGGCGGCTCTGCCACCCTCCCTCTCGCTCTGTAGAGGTCGGCTTTCCGACCTCTACCCGCGGTGGTAGCAGCTACCTTCCTAGGAAGGCTACCTTCCTCCTCACTGCTGGAAGATTCGGACCCAGGCCGACGGAACAGGCCTTTGCCTGGTCCGCTTGACCTAGGTCTCTTCCGCCTCGCTTCTTCGGCATGGAGACCGAGGGTATCCTGGGTCTCGGTACCCATATCAACTGCCGACTCCATCTCGGACCCGGCACGGGTTGACGCGACCTCCGCGTCACTGGGGGTGGTTTTGAGGCACACCCCTGGGCCTGAACTATGGTGACCCCTCCCATAAACCACCTGGGATGAACCCTGGCGGGGGTCGACATGACGGATCATGCCAAGCGATTCCCCGGACACTGTCCGGGTGCGCTCCTGGGTAGACACAACAGTAGTAATTTGCTCCATAGTTTTTAGATTTTGCGTTTCGCGTCCGCCGACGTAAAGGTTGGGAATGAGGAGGTGGGAGTGGATGTGAGGATGGGAAGGGTGGGAAGGTGGGAGTGACGCCCTAGGCACTGAGTTCCCCCCAGCGATACATCAAATTGCCGGGCGTCAGAGCGTGAGATTTGGGGTAATTTTTTATAGAGGTTTTCTTCCTCGCAACTCCAAAGAGCCACCGTGCCCGTCTGTTGCCAGACGGGGTTACGGCTCGGCCGAACGATGGTTCCTATGGAACCGTGTACTTCGCCACTGATCACTCAGTGGCGAAGTACTCGTCGCCCTGGAAGTTCTCCACTAAGTACACTCTGCATAACAGAGCGCATGTGGAAAACTCCAAACAGGCCATAAAGGCCCCCCCTCCTTGGTGGACTATTGGCCGTGGGCGACGACGTGCGCCTCAGGCGAAGTCCACATCGTCGTCCACGTTACCAGGATGCACCACGTGGAGGTTGTCCTACCTAGCACCCCCGGGTTACGGTATTTATGACACATTTTGATTAATTTTATAGATCATAGTTAATTCTTTTTAAGTTTCTTCAGTGCATTTACGTACGAAGTGTTTGTAACATTGGTTGTTTATTTCCTTGTAACATTTTTGAAAATAACTTTTTAAATAACGTGTGTTAGGTAGGTATCTATTTTAAAAAGTAATCTTATTACAATTATTATATACAACATATATATACAATAATTACGAGCGCAATCCTATTCTCCTAACATGGTGTTATAGACACGTGGTCTTACGTGTTATTTTTCATTTATATAACAAAGTTTGCGAAAAATAAAATTAAAATATGGAGGTGGAATCTGGTGGAAGAAGGTACCTGCCATTATTCATCATGTTAGGAGAGATTGGGTTGAAAACCCTCAATTGTGAATGATTCCTTGTCAATATTTTATTTTTTTAAATTAATGTAAGTACCTACTTCTATGTTATACTAATTTATGTACTGCCATAATCTAGATTAGGTTGTGATATGATGACCTTCAATTTTTTTGTGACTGCGTACCAAGCTAGCGTATTTACTTATCTCGAATAAGCATTGTACTCGAATATAAATATAAAATATTATCAAGCTTGAATAAATATTATAACAAGATATTTACACTATGTATCGATCGATTTCCTTCCAGTGCTTGTAATGACAATTTCATGCAAGAACTATGTTTATTACATCTTGCTGGCATACATAGGTACATACCTACCAAACAAAACAAAACTGCTTGTGTATTGTTTAAAATATATTTGTTTGCAAAAATGGACAGCTATTTTATTTTTAAAGTCATATACAAGACATATTTCCCTTTTTATGGAGCTCGCCAGTTTCATCATCAACGAAGACCTTGATCAAAGAAAATCTTTCACACGCGCCGGTCACTCTCGTAACTCTGTGTAAAATGGAAGTGCTTCAATATTATTGATCCTCATCGCGACTTGATTGATGAACGTTAATTCTCCTTCAGGTCACAGTCCTACCCATAGATTTAGAATTTTTCGCTACTCTCAATAGATATACAAAGCGTGCGAGCGAGACCTCATTATCCATAGCACTTAGCTCGAGAGGAAAAGAGAAAGCAAATTGTGTACTCATATGTCAGTATTTTGAATCGCTGAGCCCGCTGGGATCCTATGGCGGCTCTATGTTATTCATAATATCCAATAATCTGTAGTGATCTTAGGGGTCGTCCATTAATCACGTGAGGCTCGAAAGGGGGAGGAGGGGGTCTGACAAAAATCACGAAACACCACGGGGGGGGGGGTGGGGGGTGTAGTGAGATATCACGTGTATTTATTTCGAACAGCAACAAAGGGTTGTAAAACCCTGAATTTGAGAGCACAGTAATTTCTGAACAACAAAACCTACAATATTAAAACTTGTATGAAATAATTCATAAAGTACTTAATTCCTTTCTTACATCAGAAATTAATTGAAATTGGAATACCTATGACGGCGTTGATCATACAACACAAAAATAATTTTGTTTTTCATCGTGTCTCCCAAAGGAACCGCGCCGAATATCGGCATCAATCCGATCAATAATAATCTCATAGTTTTGGCGTGATACAGAAAGACATACAAAAAAAACTATTTTAGCTTCAGTTTCGTATGTAATGGAAGTAACATAGATAGAATGTCTAGTAAAAAAAATATCTTGGAAAATAATTACCAAATATATTTGACGTACAGATTTTAAACTCTCTATAGCTTTATTATAAGTTATATATAATATATTAGACTAGCCGATGCACGTAGCTATAACCCCGTTCACTGATGATCATTTGGGGGAAGGCCCCTCTTCTTGTTCCGGAGATGCCTTCAGAGCCCACCCGCTCACCGCTCTCTACCCTCTCTGGTTCCAGAGAAGCACTCGGGAGCGGTGCGATGCGGGCGAGAACCCCGAAGTGAATCTTTGGATATCAATGCCGGCTGTAGGATGAGGAAGAACACCGCGGGGGTTAGAGGGTAGGTGCGGCCCCCGCAGCTAGGGTGATGGTGCCAAACCGCGTTCCCCCCATAACAAAAAATACGCAGCTCAGTCAATGTGGATATCGATAGTTGACAATAGTTGTGACCAAAAGCATAAAGATCGCATGGAAATTCAATCTTGATTATTGTACTTTTGCTCATGACTTCACATCTATTTAGCCAACTGCGATCTTACCAACGTAAGATTTTAAGCTTGACAAACTGACACTTTCTTTATTAGCTCCAAAATAATAAATATTATACAGAAACGCGACGGGAGTAAATGCAACGGGAAATATACTAAAATTTTAATACGATATCTGTCTCTATTTGACGCTAACGAAGTTGCGCGGATTAGCTAGAAATTTGGATGGATAATATCAATAGAGATTTCTATGTATAAAATTTAAAAAAGTACTTTGTAGGTAGTTACTAAAAATACACGTGATTCGGCCCAGGGGGGGAGGGGTAATCTGAAACCTCACCAAATATCACCAAGGGGGAGGGGGGGTCCAAAAAATGCCCAAAAAAACCTCACGCGATTAATGGACGGCCCCTTACGATTAAAATAGAAAATTTAATATTTTCAACAATATTGTCGTGTTTAGTGTGTGAATAGGATATTACAAAACGCAATTATACGAAGAAAGACTCGTTTAACAGGTCATTTGTGACTTCGTTCATTCCATTTTTGACGTACATATTTTGCCAAATTGGATGTAAAGTTTCACTGAAAGTTCAACTCATAACGTAGATTATGCATTTTCCTTCATACATAACACAATATTTAATGTGTAAATGCATTTTTGGAGGATATATAAGGCAGAAATAGAAGGGGCTGTTTACAGTAAAATAGTCATGGGTAGGTATCGATAAGGATGTCGATAGTTCATTATAGTGACATTGCTACAAACAAACTTATCTGGATTTAATTTACTATAAATATGATTGATTTTTACTCGAACTGTGTTATTTAACCTTTTTTTTAGGGTTTTGTGCCTATTTTAATATAATATTTCCAAAATTTGTGATCCATTTTGAGTTGAATTTTTATAATTTTACTTCACTTAAGGTACTCCACGCCACACCGGGATGTTTGCTGTACAAGGCGCAGATTAGCCTCTGCGTCGAATACTGTTCTCACCTTTGGGATGACTGTGCGAGGTACTTACTGGACGCGCTTGGCGCTATGCAGAGACGTGTTATCCGATTTCAATTATAGGTTGTCCTAAGATGACGGTAAGCCTCGAGCCGTTAGCGCAGCAAAGAACCATAGCGTCCTTGGCTGCCTTCTACTGAATGTATCACGGCGAATGTTCTGAAGAGCTCTTCAACCTGATCCCACCATCTCCTTTCCGATTCCGAACAACACGTCGGGCAGAGGTGCCACTCATATATAGCGGAGAGAATCTTCGCCAGAACTGAGCGTTTCAAAAGATCGTTCCTCTGTCGAACTACAAAATCCTGGAACGACCTGCCTGCACATGTGTTTCCCTCATTTTACAATCCAGGGTTCTACAAGCGGAGCGTGAAGAGGCACATCATAGGGTCGCCAACTTGAGGACTACTGTCAGAAGTCTTGTGTGCTGTAAGCATGGCCCCCATTCGCTAGATCACCCTTGCCACGGCTTTCCATTAGTTTCCATCAGTGGCGACGTCAATTTGGCGAGGTTAATATATTTAAAAAAATCTACGAGTAATATCTTTTATTGTTACTAGGGTTCAATAATAAATGAGTTTCTAGGTTTCGTATTACGATAAGAGTTGGATTTTTAGTAAAATTTCAAATTTAATTGGCAAAATATATATGTACGGCAACAATGCAATGTACAATGCCATAAATTACATGTTAAAAGTGTATTTTCACATTCACACACTGAATCAAAATTCGTAAAATCACTACAGAATTTCTAATATTACGAGTTACCCCATATAATCCCATTTTTACTTTTTCATAGTCGATTACATTTAAATTAACAATTTATTCCCCAAAACAAGAAGTTGGAGATGAAACTTCTAAGCACTTTGTGTGCTTAGAAGTTTCATTTCCATTCCATCCATTTATACAGATACTTTTATCGATAACATAGGTGTGACCATTCAACAACACTATTTAACCCACACATAGATCTTTCATTTTTGGTCTCGTCTTCAGTTTGACACTGTTCATCTTGTACATTCTAAATCTATGGTCCTACCTACCTAACAGGAGAGGCCCACAATCAGCAGTGTACCTAGGTTTTGCGATAGGCTGATTTGAGTTTATATTTGGATGAACAGGAAACAAAATGCCACCTTCTATCCATACTATAGGCAGGTATCCAAATGTAGGTACTTAGAGAATAGAGCACCTTGAACTATTGTTGCAAAGCTGTGAGCAATAAAAATGTAAAACATGGGATCCAAATTATAGACGTCGAATACAAGGGGCTAACGCTGAGATCAGACTGCAGAAGGGGGGTTTGAAGTTTAAAACTAAACAGGAACAGTTTTAACAGAGGTTTTAAACTAAATAAGTAGGTACCTACCTACAAGAAAATAAGTCCCGCAAGTTGGTATTGCGCTGGAACCTTGTCATAATGACAGCTAAATGACGTCATCGTGACGTAGCGCGAGCGCGGGCTGGCCTCGCGAAGCTTCGCGTACGGTATTTTTTTTAGTACTGCCGGCTCGACGGACATACGTCACTAAGATGGCCGCCAAGCGCAATATCAACTTGCGGGGCTTATAAAAGTAAGTTGTAAGTACCTATACGGTAAAGAAATATAAAAAATAGTATTTTTTCCAGGATATTTCATTTTCTTTATATTCTTTATTGTACACAATAAAGACAACATTATTCATAATACAATTAGATATACAATACATACATACATACCTAAGGTCACGCCTTTATCCCCGAAGGGGTAGGCAGAGGTATATTATCATTTCACCTTTTTAAAAATTGGTCCCACGGAATCGGTGGTGAAAATTTCGATTATTCCCAGTTGTTCCGTTGAAGTAGTTCCGTGGCGGAACTAGTGAGACTTTTTTTCCCAGTTGTCCCGCGGAACAAAGCATCAATAATTCAGTTCCCATTAGTTCCGCGGAACAAAGTAGAAATGAAATAATAATAAATTCATTCCCAGTAGTTCCGCGGAACAAAGCATAAATTAAAAACTAATAAATCAAGTCCCAGTAGTCCCGCGGGAGAAAGCATCTCTTACATACGAATATTTTATGTTCCCATTAGTTCCCTACGGTGTCTTACGGCTATTTTCTCATACAATTAAATAAAATGAAGATCGACAAAACAAATGAAGATCGGCACAACAAATGAAGATTGACGAAACAAACGAAGATCGATGAAACAAATGAAGATCAATGAAACAAATGAAGATCAACAAAACAAATGACGGTTGGTAAAACAAATCACGGTTGGAAAAACAAATGACGATCGAAAAAAAAATTATGCAGATCAATAAAACAAAAGACTATAAGCAAGTTGATAAGGTCGAAAGTTTCTTGCAGCCACATTTTGTAAGCTAAATGCGATTAGCATTCAAAAAATAGGTGCAAGCAATTCTCGACCTTAAGAATATGCATAATATTTATTTATTTTTTTATATATTCGTGATCTGTGATGTCTATAAACGCCTAAAAGCACATTTTTAGGGAAGTGTCATTAAGGTCGAGAATTGCTTGCACCTATTTTTTTTAATGCTAATCGCATTTTGATTACAAAACATGACTGCAAGTAACTTTTGACCTTATCAATTTGCTTATAGTCTTTTGTTTTATTGATCTGCATAATGTTTTTTTGATCGTTATTTGTTTTTCCAACTGTCATTTGTTTTGCTGATCGTCATTTGTTTCGGCGATCTTCATTTGCTTTTGTCGATCTTCATTTGTTTTTGTAGATCTTTATTTGTTTTGAAAATTACTTAACTACTGTATACTTTTTAACTTGATGTTCTTCGTATAATGTATCTTTTTCCACTCGCATGTACTAAAAGATCCATATTCATAAAAAATAAAATACTTTAAGGCTTTAAGATATTAAAGTGGACATAATATAATGTCCATAAAGATCCATGATAGTTCCGCTACGGAACTATTGGGAATAGAAAAGTCTCACTAGTTCCGCTACGGAACTACTGAGAATAGAAAAGTCTCACTAGTTCCGCCACGGAACTACTGAGAATAAAAATGTCCCAGTAGTTCCGTGGTGTGGAACTACTGGGAAAAAAAAGTCTCACTAGTTCCGCCACGGAACTATTGGGACAAAAAGTCTCACTAGTTCCGTCGCGGAACAACTGCCGCGGAACTACTGGGAATGAAGGGAAAAATTTATTATATAAATTAGATGTACAAAGGCGAGATTAACTATTTTCTCTGTTTTTTACGAAGACTGATAGGTAGTATTCTCTGCAGATTGCATAAGTACATTGCGAATAACGAAGCTATTCATCCAAGTGGCTTATTTTTCTAGGTTAATCAACTGTACGTCTCGCGCGCTGCGGCTTCTCGTCATAATCGGATTTTTGAAAATGTGAATTGCAAATCCTGGCGCTTTTATAGAACTTCATTTTTTTTAAATATGGAAAAGGAGGCACAATCTACCGTTACTTTTTAGAAAGTTACATGACACGAATAAAATATATACGAATAGAATAGATTTGCACCTATATCCATTCGATTTATAAGGTACGCGAGAAGACGCAGGTTCGAATCCCGTTCCGAAACCAACTCCTTCTCCATATTTAAAATTTATGATCAGTTAGCATACTAATTGCTTTTATAAAAAATATCTTAACTTAATTTTTAATGGTACAATGGATAACCATATTTCTCGCTGAATACTATTTTTAGGAAACCTTAAACAATTATTCATCATTAACATACGATAACAATACTTAACTTATTTTATTTACTCTAATAATGACGTTCGTGTTTCTTCTAATACACAGGAAGTCCCAGATAAATCCTCAATATAGTCACACTACTTCACAACGTTTCATAATTGTGTGAAAACAATGAAGTCAAACGCCATTCCATTGTTGGTTGACACTTTGACAGTTGACATGTAGTACCAATGTTGCCACACTACAGAATCCTAAGAAAATGGGAATGTAATTCACTGATTCGACAACCCAATCACGCATATTATGGTATAAAATATTTCAATTTACACATTAAATAATCGTAGTCGAACTATAGAGCTATTTATAAATTATTTTACTTGCATTTTTGGTTAGTATGGTCTATTTCTATTATTTTTTAGGAGATACTAATAAGAAGATAGCAGCACTGCACAAATACCTAGAAAGAGAAGGTTAGTCCACAGAGAGTGAGATAGAGATATGTAGGTATTTGACTCAAGCGGTTGTTCGAAGTGTGGCCTCCATGTTTATCTATAGCTTCATGGTGGTAATCATGAAGCTATAGAAAATCATGGAGGCCACACTTCGAATACCTACTTGAAGGGTAGTCGGAATATTACTGTCTTGCTCTGTGTGGGCTCTACGTCTGTTTCTAAGTAGGGTAGCCCTATTTTTATTTTTGCCAGGATATTTATTCTATATATTCTTTATTGTACGCAATAATGACAATATATATTCATAATATAATTAGATGTACAATACATACATACATAAATAAGGTCACGCCTTTATCCCCGAAGGGGTAGGCAGAGGTATATTATCATTTCACCTTTTTAAGAATTATTTTTCTTTACACGGAATACTTAGGTGGTGAAAATTTATTATATTATGTAATTAGATGTACAAAGGTGATATTAACTATTTTCTCTGTTTTTTTACTTTGTGGGGAATGTCGCGTATGCATCTGCGGTGCCATGGTGGAGAGCGAAGGCCATCATGCTTTGAGTTGTCGTCGCTGCACCGGTAGGCATCCGCGTAACCACGCTCTTAATTAGTTAATCCGGCGGGCTCTGGTGTCGGCTGAGGTCCCCTGTATCCTTGAACCGCCAGGTTTGTCCCGCGCAGACGGCAAGAGACCGGACGGTCTGACCCTTGTGCCATGGAAGAACGGCAAGAGCTTAGTGTAGGACGCAACATGCGTCAGCAATTTCGCCGCCAGTCACTTCGCTCGTATAGTCCATTTACCGGCGGCCGCGGCGGAAGATGCTGCTTACAGAAAACGCCAAAAGTACGCGGAGAGGGAGTCGTGTTATCTGGTCGTACCAGTAGCTGAGAAACGATGGGCTGTTGCAGGAGTGATGCTAAGGCTCTGGTCTCGGAGATCGGCCGTAGGCTACAGGACAAGACGCATGACTCCCACGCCTGGTCGTACCTGGTACAAAGGATAGCTATCCAGCGCAGCAACGCTGCTAGTGTATTGGGCACCCTTGCGCCTGGTATGATCAGGGGTGGAATGTTCAGTAGGCAATAGTTTAGTAGTTTAGTTATTTAATCTATTTATTTTATTTTTATGTATGTGTTTTTAATTTGATTGTTGGACAATAAATTAGGAACAGGATTATTGGACAACCAGTTAGGATCGTTGATGGTTTTAAGCGCTTTGTTACTACATCATAATCGATTTTTTGAAAATGCAAATTGCAAATCCTGGTGCTTTCATAGAACTTCATTTTTTATAAAATATGGAAAGGAGGCATCATCTACCGGCACTTTTTAGAGAGTTACACGACACGAATGTATAGAATTGCACCTATATCCATTCGATTTATTAGGTACGCGAGAAGACGCAGTTTTGAATCCCACTCCGAAACCAACTCCTTTTCCATATTTAAAATTTATGATTAGTTAGCATACTAATAGCTTTTCAATAAATTATTTTAATGTTCGGTCAGGTTTCATCATAAATCGGATGAATATAGGTGCAATTCTATACATTCGTGCCGTGTAACTTTCTAAAAAGTGTCGGTAGATGCTGCATGCGTCGCCCCAAGACGTATAAGAGGTGGAAAATTTGGTTGGTTCCGAGTAAGTTTCGGTGGCCGGTGGTTAAGGCGTCCGCACGATACGCGAGAAGACGCAGGTTCGAATCCCGCTCCGAAACCAACTCCTTTTCCATATTTAATATTTATGATCAGTTAGCATACTAATTACTTTTATAATAAATATCTTAACATAATTTTTGATGGTACAATGGATAACCATATTTCTCGCTGAATACTATTTTTAGGAAACCTAAAACAAATTATTCATCATTAACATACGATAACAATACTTAACTTATTTTATTTACTCTAATAATGACATTCGTTTTTCTTCTAATAATACACAGGAAGTCCCATATAAATCCTCAATATAGTCACACTACTTCACAACGTTTCCTATTGTCTGAAAACAATGAAGTCAACCGCCATTCTATTGTTAGTTGACACTTTGACAGTTGACATGTAGTACGGATAGCTATCCAGCGCGGCAACGCTACTAGTCTATTGGGCACCTTTGCGCCTGGTATAATCAGGGGTGGAATTTTAGTAGGCAATAGTTTAGTAGTTTAGTTATTTAATCTATTTATTCTATTTTATGTATGTGTTTTTAATTTGATTATTGGACAATAAGTTAGGAATTTTAACAGCAGGCAGTCACAACCTGCGCCTGTCCATTTAAACACGGCAATACGGCTCACCACCTATTACGTGGGACAAATTATACAAAAGATGAAATGTGGGCTTATAATATGCCTCTGCCTACCCCTTCGGGGATAAAGGCGTGACCATATGTATGTATGTAAGTTAGGAACTGTTTATGGTTTTAAGCGCTTTGTTACTACATCATAATCGGTTTTTCGAAAATGCAAATTGCAAATACTGGCGCTTTCATAGAACTTCATTTTTTTTAAATATGGAAAAGGAGGCACCATCTTTCGGCACTTATATCCATTGGATTTATAAGGTACGCGAGAAGACTGTGTAACTTTCTAAAAAGTGTCGGTAGATGGTGCATGTGCGTCGCCCCAAGACTTATATAAGGTGAAAAATTCGGTTGGTTCCGAGTAAGTTTCGGTGGCCCAGTGGTTAAGGCGTCCGCACGGTACGCAAGAAGACGCAGGTTTGAATCCCGCTCCGAAACCAACTCCTTTTCCATATTTAAAATTTATGATCAGTTAGCATACTAATTGTTTGTATAAAAAATATCTTAACTTAATTTTTAATGGTACAATGGATAACCATTTTTCTCACTGAATACTATTTCTAGTACCTAAACCTAAAACAATTATTCATCATTAACATACGATAACAATACTTAACTTATTTTATTTAATCTCTAATAATGACATTCGTGTTTCTTCTACTAATACACAGAAAGTCCCAGATAAATCCTCAATATAGTCACACTACTTCACAACGTTTCCTATTGTGTGAAAACAATGAAGTCAACCGCCATTCTATTGTTAGTTGACACTTTGACAGTTGACATGTAGTACCAATGTTGCCGCATTACAGAATCCTTAGAAAATGGGATAATAATAGAAAATGGGAATGTAATTCACTGATTCGACAACCCAATCATGCATATTATGGTATAAAATATTTCAATTTACACATAAAATAATCGTAGTCGAACTATAGAGCTATTTATAAATTATTTTACTTGCATTTTTGGTTAGTATGGTCTATCTCTATTATTTTCTAGGAGATACTAGTAAGAAGATAGCAGCACTGCACAATTCCCTAGAAAGAGAAGGTTAGCCCACAGAGAGTGAGATAGAGATATAAGTCTTTTTCTGGTCAGCTCAGCAATCATGTAAACATGTCATGTTTTGACTAGGGCTTGAATATCGGACGCTTTTTCAGTTCCGGAATTGAGTTTCGATATTCAGTATTTCAATTCCGGAATTCCGGAATTCCGGAACTCAATCAAGTTTCGTTTTGTACAAAATAGTAATATGTAAAAAAAGATACGGGAGCTGGCAGTCCTACGTAATTAGTGATAAACTACTT
The DNA here is from genome assembly GCA_933228765.1 of Miltochrista miniata. Lineage (NCBI taxonomy): Eukaryota > Metazoa > Arthropoda > Insecta > Lepidoptera > Erebidae > Miltochrista > Miltochrista miniata. Next base: position 31,718,544 of record OW121747.1, on the reverse strand, counting down.
TGATTCCCAGTAAAATTACTTATTTTAACGTAACCAACTAAAAACCAGACGTTTCCTAACTATTGCCTACGGTTGGCCCGGGTAAGCCCTCAGAAGGATGACCCCAGGATTCCCCACTGACCTTGACTATCACTGCGGCCTCACCTAGGAAGTTCAGGTGCTATCCCGCGTATTTGGGGCTTGTTCAGGTGTTATCCCGCATCTCAGGGCGTGTGGCGTGCGTGAAACTTTCGTCTTGGGCGTACTTTTGTAAGGACGGCGATTAGCCCTCCCACCGTCCTCAGGCCCCCGATTATGGAGGCCGATAGTCTTGGGCAAAGACATGCGGAATTCGTGTGGGAGCTTTCTCTCTTGATCACTTTTCGCCGCATTAACTGATCACAGAAAGACGCAGTGGCGTCGCACTTACTCCCACTGGAGATCATAGCTCGCGCAATGGTCTCCAGCGAGAGAATGTCCACGTCAAGACCTACCACGAGGACCAGGCGCTGTTAAGCCCACGCTGTGCACTTCACTAATGTGTGAGTGTGAAGTACAGTGTCCTCACTGCGTTCCTCGCAGTGCTGGCACTCAGGTCTGGTTTCCCGGTGTATTCGTCACAGATACTTACTGAAGCTCCGTGACCCCCCAGTTGACCCCCCCCCCCGACCCCCAGTTTGGGTCCGTAACTTAATTTCGAGAGACATATGTTCGATTATTGGAATATCGACTGAACGATTGTGCGAATAGAGTTTATTGCGAAACAACTTTTTGTCGCCAAACGCTGCTTCGACTGAACGATTCTTCGAATATTTATTAATCGATGGACTGATCTTTCGAATGTTAAATTCAGAGAAGTTACATGCAAATTGATTTATTATTCAGAACCTGACCAGGTCGTGGGTTAAGTTAGAAACTTGAAAAAAAAAAATTTGTTCCGAACGTAACCCTATTCGTAACGTATGAATTGAATTGAATAATCTGACCCGATGTCTCATTCCTATCATAACCCGAATTGCACAGATTACCTATAGGGCTTCTGGCGCTCAGCGGCCGCTGCCGCAGCACGCCTTCGCGCGTTAATGACACTTCTAACCTAACCTAACAAATAAAACTCTTAAACAACCTCGTGTGTCCTGCTAACAGTCTACGGTTAGGAGCCCCGTGTAAGCCCTCGGAGGGATACCCCCAGGACTTCCAACAGACGCACTGCTACCACTACGGCCTCATCTAGGGGGTTTCGGGTGCTATCCCGCGTCTTTGGGTGGTTCTTCGGGTGTTATGCCTCTTCTTAAAAGGGGCGTGCGTGAATCTCTCAAGTCACGCTGTCGTCTAGGGCCTGCTTCTGTAAGGACGGTGTGCTGGCACTCGGTCGTGGTTTCCCGATGTACTCGCCATGCATTCTTACCGAAGCTCCCGTGCACGGTAAGTATCTGTGACAGCCGGTAGGAGAGAGCACTGTGTCTCTTCTCTAGCCACTCGACCATGACTGGTCTGACCACCGCGATTGTGGCAAATTTGTTTTGCTCAAGTCGCTGGGACCGTCGAGCCTCGATCTCGAGACGCAGGCTTTTGGCCCTCGCCTCGCCTCGTGGGCCATGGAGGGGTCCCGGCTAGGAGACATGCCGCCTGAGATTGTGCGGTATCCCCTTATCACCCTGACGGCCATCGCCCTCTGTGGGCTAAGCAATATAGCCACATTGCTGGCCATCAGGGTCTCTACCCATACGGGGGCCCCTTAGAGGGCTATGCTCCGCACGATCCCCAGGTACTGTCTCCTGTAGGGAGCTCGGATTCCCTGAAGTTGGGCATCAACCTCGAGAGTGCGGCTGATGCCCCCCTCAGTTTTGGGACCGGACTAAGTTCCACCGGCCATCGAGTACGAGCCCCAGATACTTCATTGAGGGCTCGATGCCGATGCTGAGGCCCCTACCTGAAGGCTGGATCCCGCAGGTGGCCCTATCTAAGGTCCGTAAAAGCACAGAGCCTCGGATTTGTGCGACCTCAAGACCCAGCCGCCGCATCTGACCTACGAAATGAGGTTTTTGTTTTCTTCATACCTAACAATCAATTTGCATGTGAATCTACTCTGAATTTATCATTCGAAAGATCAGTCCATCGATTAATAAATATTCGAAGAATCGTTCAGTCGAAGCAGCGTTTGGCGACAAAAAGTTGTTTCCCAATAGTGCAGTCGATATTCCAATAATCGAACATATGTCTCTCGAAATTAAGTTACGGACCCGTGCCCAGTAAGCATCTGTGACAACCGGTAGGACAGAGCACCCGCACCGTGGCTCCTCTCTAGTCACTCGCCCATGACCGGTCTGACCGCCGTGATTGTGGCGATTCGGCGATTCCCCCCTTGTGTGATGTGATGTGGCGATTCGATTTGTTGGTCAAGTCTAGGTCTCCACAAGTTCCTTGTGGAGCTGGAACTGCCAAACCTAGATTTCTGGAGACGTAGGCCTATGACCCCGCTCCAGCGCCTCGTTGCACCAGAAAATAATAAATTAGAAATATAATTAATTAATTTAAACAAGTACGCAAGTTGCCTCGCTGCCAGATCCTCGAGACATGCCGCCTCTGAGCAACGTTCCACGCAACACCCAATCGTAACCGATGTTCCACAGAAGCGATCTTTAAGACTGATCTCTGCGGAACACCGCACGACGTATCTCACTGACCCGGCTGGGCCCTAGCCAGCTTGGGTAAGTTAGGCCCTCTCGGAAAGATAGGCCCTGACAATTCGACGGAAGTAGGGAGGCACTCCATGATAAATAAGCGCCTCCCTAACGCAGCTCCACGGCAAGGTGTTAAAGGCGATGCTGGTGTCTCCTGACATCGCCATCGCTTTCAACACCACATCACCCTGCTATGTTACTTCCTCCGTCAGTCTTCTAATGCGTATGATCGCATCCACGGAGGAGCGCTCTTGACGAAAACCAAACTGGTTATCCGCCAGATCTGGCCCCAAGCGTGTGAGGTGTCAGACTGTGCGCTGGGCAATGATACGCTCAAGGAGCTTGCATACCTAACGTGGTATGCAAGCTCCTTGAGCATATCATTGTTGGGGATCGACCGATCGGGGATCGGCCGGAGTTGCTCAACGGAGCAACACGACCGGCCGATCCCCGGATGGGCAGACTGCCCGGATGGGCAGTTTTCCTGTCTTCCAGACCTTGGGAATCTGGCCTAAAGAGCCCCATCACTCGAGGCCTGAAATCCTCAAGGGCCAGGACCCACGCTCGGCCTGGAATGCTGTAGGGTCCAGGGGCACGGTCCCTGCGGAATCTAAGCCGCAGTACAGTCGCCCCTAAATCACCTTCAGTGACTTCGGGCACGTCGTTCTCGCAGTAATCAGCGTCGGGCGCCTGAGACGGAGCCATGTGCGAAGGAACATGTTCCTCCGCCTTGATGAGAACAGGGAACCCAGGACCCTCCTCACTCTGGGTCAGTGGAGCGCCTTGGGGCAAAGTTTGCCCCTAATAATTAGGTACGGGCCCCATGAGTTCCGTCAGAACTACTAGAACTATGCTGAGTGAGACCTCTGTCAAATTCCTACAGCGCCGTTTCTATGAACGTTAAATTTAACTCGTAGCATAAGTCAGAGCTAAGTCTAAGTACGCACTAAAAAAAATTCAAAAACGTCATCAATAATATTATTATTATTTAAATAGTATGTTTTCTATCAAATACTATTAATTTTATGGATTAACTTTCTTAGTAGGTTTTAGAAATATCATCAAATAAAATGATTAATACCTAAGTACATAATCGAATTAATTTGTTAATAGAGAAATCCTAAATAATCAACATTGTAGTAATTAAAGGTAATTAAATTGCATAAGAAGCTTATCATCTACATTTTTGTCTGTAATGAAATTAAAGCAGATGCGAAAATATGTTTTTTTTTTCAATATCGAAATACCGGTATTGATCCCGCCAATACCGGAATTGAGAACGATATTAGATTTTATCGGAATTCCGGAATTATGTCAATTCCGGAATTCCGGAGTTCAAGCCCTAGTTTTGACAGAAGTTGTCTATGATCATAGTGTTGTAACTATAATGATTCTATGTATGTAAATAATCATTGAGTTAGGTATATCTAGTTCACCGTACATTCATTGACTTCGGTATATTAATCGCCAAATTCATCAAATCATGAAATTCGGTATATCAATATATATTATGTGCAATATTTTTTTTATATTAATTTAATTAAAGTTTCTTTAAAAAAAAAGATTCTTTTAGAAAATTTAATAGTATAATCATTTATTTACAATATTAGATTACTTTGGGATGATAAAAAGTGTAGACGCCTCATTGGCTGCTTGCCGTTCTTACAGAAGCAGACTAAGACATCTTGAGAGATTTCTAATGTGGGGTTTTTAAATCCTAAGAAAGGGAAGTAGGCCATTGTAATGACATGGTGACAGGTATATTCGAAGCAAAGTAGTAAAAAATTAAAGCTCTTTGAACAAGCGCAATAAAAGCACATTAGGTCACATTTGATAAAAAAGTTACGATACCAAAACATAGGCATGTTGCCAATCTCGCCGCCTCAAAAAAAAAAATAACGGCACCTTCGCTTAATCACTTTGAACTTACTTCGGGACGGGTAAAGTCTTACGTAGGAAGAAAAAAAAACAAATCATCAAATCTATCAGAAGTTTAAGTACTGCTAAAAATAGGTTTGACTAGAATTGAAGATTAATGTGTCACTCAGGTTCAAAAGGAAAAGGAACACATGTAAAAAAATGACTAGAAATTAAGCATTTGGTTAGCGAGGCTGTAACAACGCACTGTATAATCACTGGGAAAAGTCTGGCATGACTTCCATGAAGAATTGCATCTAGCACCTACTACGGTCATATGGCAGCTTGGCAGCGTCGCGCGCATCATTCATTTGTGTCTGATTCGTAATATTCACTAGATGTGTCGCCGGACACAGTAATCAAAAAAGTGTTTGTTACGGTATCGCCACAGTATAACCAGTATTGTAACTCTCTACAAACGGACGAAGCGCAAACTATACCTACGAGTCTCGTTTTCGGCAGGCCTTTCAGCACGCAAGCAGGCGCCGCAGTCGCGATTGTGCCGAGTAGACGAATGGATGGTGTGTCGTTTTTTAGATAGTACAGTTTGTCTATAAAGTCGTGAAATTAAATGAGGGCGCTGCTGAATGCATGTATGCAACCCTATATAGTACGACCAAAATGATTTTGATACGAGGAGTAAAATCTTACTAATATTATAAAATCGACAGTTTGTGAGTGTGGATGTTTATTACTCTTACACGCTCGAACGGTTAAAGGGATCAGGCTGAAATTTGGTACAGGGATACATTATAATCTCGAATAACCATGGCTACTTTTTATTCTGGGAATAAGTTCTTACGGGAAGCGGGAACGGGAACAATACAAATATTATAAATGCGAAAGCTTATGAGTGTGGATGTGAGACGCTTTCACGCTCGAACAGTTGAACTGATCTGGCTGAAATTTGGTACAGGGATACATTATATTCTGGAATAACACATAGGCTACTTTTCATCCCGGGAATAAGTTCCTACGGGAAGCGGGAACGAGAACAAATTCGACACGGGCGAAGCTGCGGGCATCAGCTAGTGAGTTAATAAATAAAACACATTATACATTTTTAATTTTGTTTCTGTTTTATTGAATCAGATCCAGAATAAAGTTATTGAACCAGATCCAGAAGCCCCGGTCTAATAGCGTCTTACAACCCACCAGCAGGTGCCTAGCAGTCCCAATTGCTTTGCCACAATCATGTAATTACATGTTTTATCTGTAACTTTCCCCCATCTGACAAGGATTTTTTTGGCGCAGTGCTCTAATATTAAAATCGTCTATTTCTTTCTTTGCCGACCTTTTCTGTGTTTACCAGGAGTTTCAAACTTTCCTTCATTATTAAAACCTTCGTTAACTATTCGCCTAACTGTACTCTCTGATTTTCCTGAAAAGAGTAAAAAAAGAAAATTAATTACATATTGGAAACAAACTATTGACATGAAGCAATTAATTCAAAATAAAAATTGGTAGAAAACCAGATTGAACTGAGTATCAAAAATGTAGGTCGTACTATAAAATAACCATGTTGTTCTAACCACTGACTTACATTATAGGTAGATTGTAAGTTTAAGATTCTAACCTAAAAATATGCAAACAATGCCTTTTTTTTGTCTCCAAATCGTAAATTCAGTAAATTTGTAACTTCAGACAGATTCAAAACAAACAATAACACGATTACATACCCACCAAAGATGCTTTTCGCTCATAAACATCCTCAAAATCCCTCAACAATTGTCCAGCTTAGTACTCCGCGAAACATCACTGGAAAACTTTAAAAATCACTTCCTGCGCACCACTCCGATTTTCTTTACTCATTTCTCAAACCTTTATGCGTAGTTTGGTCTCAATTTGTTGCAGTTTAATCCAAACATTAAAGTTACGTGAGAGAGTAAACGAAATTCGACGATAGCATTGACAACTGACGTACATAAGTTTCGTGTTGCCAGTGTTGCCACACACATAACTATTTTTAGTTCCTCAAACATTCATGTCACGACTTTATAGACAAACTGTAACCGTGCGAGGATTATTTACTTACTAAAAATATTTAATATGACAACAAGAGCAAGAGTCTATTCTGCTTATTTTGGTTGCATGAATTCGTCAATAACGCACCCAGAGATAACGTTTTTTACATTACCTGGAAACTCCGAAAGGTAAGACTATAAATTGATTTTACTTAAGTACTAATTGGTACTATACTACTAGTTGACTAAAGTTAAACAAAGGATTGACACGAGTGAACTAGGTAGTTACATGAAGTAGGTATGTTTGTGTTTAAAACTAGACTTGTGGTGCTTGCCCAGTCAGTAAACGGTGCGATTCAATTTTGTACAATATCCAAAAAAAAAACTAATACAAAAAAGAACTCTAGTACGTGTAGATAGTACATTTAGTTCCGTTGTCAGTTCGTGGTTATTTAATTTAGAGCAATGATTTAGGTATGTTTCAAGAGTATTCATTTCTTTGTGGATGACCGATGTTACAATACACGCTAAGTGTACTGTAATATCGGTCATCCACAAAGAAACAAACCGTATGACTTTGATTGACAGCATTTTTGTTACCTTTGATTTTTATTACACGCATAGAGACAAATATGAACTTCTAAAATTTAACACAACTTGACAATGTACGAAAAGTACTAGTGTACTATAGACTGACTAGTACTTTCAAATCGTAAAATAGTTTTAATTTTGTAAATCAAAAATTTAACACAATGATTATAAAGACCAGAATTCCGTGATTCTATCACTGACGAAACATGTGATGAGCCGATTATTAAAGTCTACGCCGCTTACTCGTTTTTAAATTTCTATACCCGTCTCACTCAATCGTTAGTAGCGTTGAGCAACTCCGGCCGATCCCCGATCATTCGTTCTCTAACAATGATACGCTCAAGGAGCTTGCATACCTCGTTAGGTATGCAAGCTCCTTGAGCGTATCATTGCACAGCGCACAGTCGGGCACCTCACACGCGTTGGGCCAGATCTGGCGGATAACCAGTTTGGTTTCCGTCAAGGGCGCTCCACCGTGGATGCGATCATGCGCATTAGAAGACTGACGGAGGAAGTAACATCGCAGGGTGAGGTGGTGTTAAAGCGATAGCGATGTCAAGAGACACCGGCATCGTCTTCAACACCTTGCCCTGGAGCTGCGTTAGGGAGGTGCTTATTTATCAAGGAGTGCCTCCCTACTTACGTCGAATTGTCTAACTAAGAGTCTTCTATTTTGTAGTGGTTTCCAGCCAGATCCATTTAGCAGTTAGAGCGTGATTGAGTAACAAACATCCAAACATCTTCACAAACTTTCGCATTTATAATATTAGTAGGATATATTAGTAGGATATTTAAACATTAAATTACCATTTTTTTTGCAATTGGTGACCTAAAAGTGTTCTGTGTTGGTGACTGAATAGATAAATTCCTATGCCGAGAAATGTCAAACTGACAGCTGTGACACCAGTCAGTTTGACATTTCACGATAGCAGTGATGAGCAGTGCTGTCAAAATAAACACGACGATGACGCTTAGTTGACAGTTTAAGTTGACAGTTGCAGCAAAATTACGAATTGTGATTATTTGTGATTGTGAAGCGATTATCTCAATTGTATGAATTGTATTTTATTAAATAGTCTTGGATTATGTTCTCATAGTTCCCATGAGTTAGCTGTTCACGGTTCTTACCTATTAATATTACCATTGAATCGTATTAGTTCCATTATGTGCTCGTAACCTCGTATCAATAACAAACAATGCTCTTCCCACTATTAATTGTTTTGTTTATACCTTGTATAACATGTGAAGACGAAGAAAATCCACCTTTACCGGAAGGTAATCTTCAATAATCTTACGTAATCATCTAATGCCTTTAGAATTTTAAATAACTTTGACATTAAAAGTTTTAAGTTACTGCTCGTTCGCTGTAACTTTGCCGCTCGGCTCCATACTAAAGTCGATTTTTTAATTAGACGTAGTAAATTGACAGCAACTAATGTCACTTCTTCTTATAATGTTGCTTATTTTCTATGACGAAGTGAAATTAGCGACTGTCAATTTACTTCGTCTAATTAAAAAATCGGGTATACTCCTCTACGCCAGCGGCAAAGTTAGAGCGAACGGGTAGTATAGGTATTTGCTTTGTCGAAGCTGTCATATTATTTTAATTTCAAGATACAATAAAAATAAGAAAATTCGTTTTGGCTTAACTTTAGATTGTCCTCCCACGAGTTTGGGGTTCATATTTTTTGTTACACAAAGCTAATATTATTAGAAGCCTCCACACGAAGTTTTAACTTGCGGAGATTAACGGTTAACGAGAAAAAAAATAATGAAAATCATAAAAATTTACCAAAAATTGTCACTTTTGACCACAGAATATTTACACTCTCAATGCTTTTGACATTCGGCTCGTCATTAAACGTTTCGTTTTACATATGGTTTACGTACTAAAATGTTTAACTTCATTTAATAATGAAATAAATAGGCATATTCAGTGACTACGTAAAATTTTATGCATATTTTATTATAACACATATATTTCGTTGACATAAATGAATGCTATTACTTAAATGTATTCTGACAATAATTTACCGACTATTGCCGCTATGGGCGCTATGTAAAACTAAACGTAAAACGCCGTCGACACGCTGTCACTGTTACTGTCTGACAGTTATATTTTTTTTTGTAATACTTATTTTATGGCCTTTAACTTCAGCCTTTTAGCCAAACTATTGTTGATTATCCAACTATTGTTGGTTAGGTTAGATTGGAACTGTGACCATTGACGCGCGACGGCGAGCGAGCGCAGCGTGCGTGCCGCGGCAGCGGCCGCCGAGCGCCAGAGGTGTCCTTTATAATATTATTATTACAATTTCAGACCAAGAAAATGCAAAAGTTAGGTTTTAATATTAAAAAAATCGTAACTCAAAAAGGGGGGGCGTCCGCAACTTTTCCTTCAAGGGGGGGGTTCTACACCCCCTTCCCCCTCCCCCCCACCACCTCCCAGCCCTTAAATCGTGGGAGGACAATCCGAAGTCCTACCTTCGTTTTCATTGGAGATAAAATATACAATTTCTTTTACAGAAGAATTCAAATGTTCCTTGCCACATGTAAAGAGTTTAGATGCTAATTTGGATGTCACAAGATTCAGGGCGGATTTTTCAAGAATATCTGAGGTGGGCAGTCATGGATCATGCTAATTATGTATTTGAATGGTTTCAGAACATGAACTTACAGAGTAACACATACAGTAACCTTTACACTTGTAACTGATACATTTATTCCAGTGTCTTTGTTGTTTAATGGGTCCAGGAGGATTCAGGAACTGTTAAAACAATAATTTTTCATATGTTCTTTTGTTATTGCACACATTTCTGGAAATGTTTATGCATCTACTCCTGTTATACATACTTATAGGCGATTAAGATAGTGTTGTGTGAAATGTCCGTGAATATTTATTTATTTATTCAGTAAGCTCTTTACTAAAACGAGTATCCAAAGCGGCATTGATAGGATCTTACCAAATCTGGTTGGGCAGGGGGGGGAACATTGTTGACGGTGGAAGGTGATTGTTTATGCGCATAGTAAGGTGGCCACCCTAAACCTACTCGAATGGGTCGCAAGTCCCAGACGCCGTTGGGGTGTTCCCCCCTGTGCCACGCTATGGACCCGGCGCCCGCGCGGAGAATCCATGGAATGCTAAGAATACGGTCTCTTTATAGGCACACAATTTTATCTCTGAAGCAGCAGACAGAGACAACTACATAGCCACATTTTTATCTCTAACTAGCTGACCCGCGCAACTTCGTTTGCGCCACATAAGAGAGAGTATTACCTGTTCCCGTAGCATTTACTCCCGTCGCGTTGCGTTTACTCCCGTAGCGTCTCGTCGTTAATATTCAATACTACGTAAGAGAGCGAGAGAGAGAGAGAGAGAGAGAGAGAGAGAGAAAGTTTTCTCGTCGCGTGTATTCCCGTCGCATTATTTTTAAGAACAATTTCGTTAATGAAAGAGGTATCCCGTGGCATTGTTGTAGAAAAAATTGATTGCCATTAAAATGGTTATTGTGCACCAATCCAAAAATAGACACATGCTCGCAATTTTTTTAGAACTTTTTTAAGAGAAGCAATTTTGTAGTAAATATTTTTTACATAACTATAAATATTTACGCAGCACACGCAACGAAGCTCTCAAAAGGAATAACTTTTCCCCCGTTTTTGAAACATTTACTATTACAGCTCCGCTCCTATTCGTTTTAGCGTGATGCTATATAGCCTATGACACTCCACAATAACGTAGCTTTCTATTGGTGAAAGAATTTTTAAAATCGGTTCAGTAGATCCCGAGATTACCCCTTACAATTTAACAAACACACAAACTTTACTTGTTTATAATATTAGTATAGATATAGATAACAGAAATTATCTGTATAGGCGCCCTGTTCTATAGTAACTTTATTAATTAAATCTACACTCGTGTATGAAATGAAAATATCTTTATTCATATAAGTCACAAAGTAACACATCTTGTTAACATCACTTTACTGCCAAATTTGCAAGGCAATAGGTAGAGCCTGTGAGAAAGAACCTGGCAATAAAACTTTCAAATAGCCTGCATTACACATGAAATACAAGCTACAGTAGTTTTGTAATACAAGAAAGAAGTAACTGTAAAACTGGTGATTGTTTAAGCAATTTTTGGACCAAATGTTTTTAATTCTCTATCAGGTTATGAATTTTCCAAACTGCCTATTAGGTAATTTGCCAGGAGGGAACTTCCTTATATGAAGTGTCATCTTACACCAGCTGAGACATGGCTTTTAAGATAACCTATCTTTTGGGACTAATGGATGAAGATATGGCATGGGTGTCCCCTGCGTGATTCTGGGGCAATGTTGAGTTGTTGACAGCAATTATTGTGACTTTAGGGTTACACTAAGATGAGAAAGTCTGTTCATGCCTATGTTTTTAACACCATGCTCTTTTGGTTAAGTATGCTAAAAATCCATTATAAAATATGCATTTAAATATTTTCAGGTGAAATTTCCAGGACTAATAGGCCCACTGAATGAGAGATTAATATGCAAAATCAAATGTATAGATGGAAATTGGGTGGGCCCGCTGTGTTCCAGTACTCCAGGTATGTAATAAATAAAGTAATTTTATTTTAGTATTATGCATTGAAAAAGTGCTCAATATTCATATTCCTGACCGGTCTCCACACTGCATTTTCAAAGGTCTAGAATGTCAGATGAATAGGACTAGATGGTACTGTCTCGAAAACACTGGTTGTTATAGGAGTTTTTTTGAGACAGTACCACCTATACTCTGTTAAAATTAGGTTGATAATTTTGATAGCTCTGAATAGTGCACCCCATAGTGTATAATCGTAATGAATCTATTCGATTATCGTTCCAGTAAAATTTGAAATCGATAGTAACAAAAACGTTTTTATTATCTATATATTTAAAAACAAGAACTGACTGACTGACGACGTCCATATTAATTCAGGAGCCACCTTACACCTTTTTAAATTAAATTCACGTAAGGACGTGACGTGAAATGAAAAAAATAAAATAAAAGCCCTCTCACGACTACGATCTTGCGCATATTTTTTCGGTACCTAATGAACTTGCTCAGTAGAATATACGCAAGCCCCAAATCGTTGTTGAGGAAGAGCCTCTTTTATGTGTGGAATCTAACATGGATGCTATTGAATCCTAATTACTTAGACCACAGGATGCCTTACAACTGTCTCGGAAGGATGTCCCGGGGCTCCTGGCAGACTTTGGCGACCACTTAGGCCTGCCTAGGGTGTTCAGGTGCTATCCCACGTCCGGGGAGTTATCTCGGTACTTGGGGAAGAGGAGGAGAGTTGGGTACTATCCGCCACTAAGAGGGGCAAAGAAACACGGCACTGTTTTGGCCTGCTTCAGCAAGAACGGCGAGCAGCCAACTCGCCTTTCTCAGGCCGCCGAGTCGCCGACTGCGGAACTACGGAAGGATATTTCTCCCCGCTCCCTACCCGCTGCCGAGAAAGGGCCTTAGGTGAAATGAAACGAAAAATAAATCTAAATTACTATTTTAATTCTTTCAGGGGTGCACAACCTAAATCGTCATCCTCTTCATCACTACTCGAACCATCACCAAGGCAAATAATAAATTCTTGCTGTTCACAGATGTTATCAAAGTGAACATCGCGCTCCCTGTTCTCTTCAATAATTTTATTCGTATGTTCTATGACTTTCCTCCAGTCCTCCGCAGTAACATTATCACACGCATTTTGTAAAAGTGTGAGCATTTTCTTGGCAGTAAACGGTGGAGAAGTATTGTGTTTGGCTGCATGACCTATAAAACATAAATAAATAATATAAATAATAACGTAAATTATCTGTTTTTACCAATTCAGGTGCTAGGATAAAGAAAAAAACACCTTCGATATAAGCGCAAATCAGTTTGATGGCATTGTAGTGGCAGTGATACGGTGGCAATCTGAAAACTGTATGGCCACGTTGCTCAGCAATCTCGTCCAAAATGAATATTGGCTTTTTTGGTCTATTTTCTTTAACTAAACAGAGCAGTCTTGTTTTAACATTGTTTCCTTTGCTTTGGAGCCAGGATATCAATTCCAGTTTGTTATTGGCTGATGTTGGAGCTTTGTCTTTTTGCACGGAGTGGTATGGCGCGTTATCCATTATTATAATATGTGATTCATGTAAATTTTCTAGTAACACCAAAAACCACTCTTTGAATTTCTCAAAATTCATTTCTACGTGATACTCATTTGTTTTCGTTGATTTGAAGGCTAACAAACAATTAGGTACAAAACCAGTTGCCGATCCTGCATGTGTAATTATAAGTCGCTGTCCTTTGCCTTCGGGTACTTTTGAAACAGACAGTGCTGTGTCATCGGTCCATGCTTTCGGCACGGTGTGATTGGCATTAAGCCACGTCTCATCGAGAAAAATAACAGAGTCCCAATTTGTAATTTTTTTAGCTTTTCTTAAAAAATCTAAGTGTGCCAGCATAATATCTGTACGCTCCATAACAATCTTTCTTTTATTCTATTTTTTGAACGAAAATCCAATATTAGGTATGCATAATATGGCGCCTATAATATTTATATTATTTAATAATGTGCTTAATATTTAGGTTAATATTACAAAACATGCTTAGTATTACAAAAAAAAAACTAGTAGATTCCCACGTAATCATTTTACTTTCATTTAAGATAATATAGTTTAATTCGATTTATTCGATTCATTTGTCTATGGTCAATTATGCGGTATTCTTGTAAGACGCTTCACTACGATATGTGGGCGGTACTCGTCTATGTGCTACGGTAATTTTTTGAGGTATTTTTGACATAAACAAATACGGTACTTCATAGGCGTGAGCTATCAAAATTATCATCCTAATTTTAACAGAGTATAGTTCTATTCATCTATAGTCCAGTCAAAATAGACATTTGAAATAACAATAATTCGCGGGGAGCCAAATTTTGGTGGAGAGTTGGGGTTTGCCATTATAAATAAAATAGCAAAAGTCCCCATCGTTCCTATGTGTGCTACAAAAGTTATTCGGGGTGAAAGGTCAAAATTTGAGATTTTTGGAATTTTCTCAAAAATGAGTGTTATAAAAAAAAAATTACGCCGAAGTTGTAGATCTTAAAATTCTCTACAAAAATGGCATCATTGATTTTTTCTTAAGAGTAACCATTCCTGAAATATCGCTACTCGAAGAGTCACATAATACATGTTATGCACACATTTCCACGCTACCTATAAGGTAGTGTAGGTACTCGGCGCGTTCGTTTTTAGGGTTCCATATCAAAAGGGTAAAGAACGAAACCCTATTCATGAGACTTCGCCGTCCGTCTGTCTGTCTGTCTGTCAGTCCGTCTGTATGTTTGTCTGTCCGTCACGAGGATGTATCTCATGAACGGTGATAGCTAGGGAGCTTAAATTTTCACAGATCATGTGTTTCTGTTGTCACTATAACAACAAATACTGAAAACAGGAAAATAATAATATTTAGGGTGGCTCCCATACAACAAACATAATTTCGTTAGCTTACCCTAAAAGATAGACAAATGAGGTTATTGTGAACGAACCTTAAAAGATAGAGATATGCTTTTGCGGGATTTCTTTTAGATCTTTTTAGGAGAAACAGTTTTGTAATACACAATTTTTACGTAACTATAACTATTTATGCAGCGTACAGCACAAAAGCTCTAAGAAGGAATACATTTTTCTCGTTTTCAAAATATTGTTCATAGCTGCTCCGCTCCTATTTATTTTAGCGTAATGTTATTAAGCCTTATTCACGGGACATCCTTCCTGAGGGCTTACCCGGGGCTCTCAACCATAGGCTGTTGGGTGTTACGTGAGGTTTTTTAGTCGGTAAGAGTCCGGCATAGCATCCTAGGAGGATTTTCCCTCACGTTAAAAAAAAAAAAAAAAAAAAAAATGTTATTAAGCCTATTGGATCCTAAATAAATGTACTATCTAAATAAAAAATAATTTTTAAAATCCAACCAGAAGTTCCTGAGATCCTAGCGTTCAAACAAACTAACTCTTCCGCTTTAAAATATTAAGAATGGATTACATAATAAAATGTTTATCCCTTAAATATTATAATTTTTCTGTTTTCAGTATTTGTTATTATAGCGGCAACAGAAACACATGATCTGTGAAAATTTCAGCTCGCTATCGTTTTTTACCCTTTATACTACCCTACTTCATAGGTGGCTAATTTGATCATATGTTTTGAATAAAAGAGCCTTTGACTGGTGCCGCCTGAAACTTCTTAATCATACATACATACATACATACATATATTATACTCACGCCTTTTTCCCTCCGGGGTAGGCAGAGACAACAGCCTGCCATTTGCTGCTGTCCTTACCTGCAAAAAGCAGGAAGCCTGACCATCGCAGAGAACACGTATACGTCGCCCGTGCAGAAAGGTGGCCAACCAACGTCACAACTGAGGCGATAGACCAAATATGCCAGCAGCTTGGAGAGTAGCGACGCATGCCATACTCTATCGAAGGCTCTAGCAATGTCTAGGCCAATAGCCAAAGACTCGCCATGCCTCTCCATAGCCTCACCCCAAGTGTGCGTTATGTACGCTAGTAGGTAGATCGTTTTGGCTTAAAGCCATATTGATGTTCATCAATTAGCGAGTGATACTCCAGATAGCGCATAAGCAGCTTGTTAATTATTAACTCGATCACCTTGCAGATGACGGTTCTTATGGCTATGGGACGATAGTTGGCCGGGTCCGATCGGTCGTCTTTCTTGGGGATTGGCTGGACGAAGGCTTCCAGAAATTGGCCTGCACGGCTTTGGCGAGGTTCCCAGTATCCATGTCTGCCCGTTGGATGCGACGTGAGCTCCTGACCAAGCCGCGCGACGCTCTGGGCGTCCGCTCTCTTTAAGGCACTCTTCCTGGACCTAGTGGCTCTGTTGTACCCTGCCTCAAAGCAGGCCACATTCGGGCCGCGCACTACCTGAACCCTGACCTAGGTGCGGTACGCCGTTAGTTTTTGTTGAACAGGAACGGTGCACTCACGCCCGAACCAGGGGCGAGCTTTGCCGATTCTGGCGACATCAGTGTATGGAATGTAGTATTCCGTACCTATACCTATTCCATAACGTAATCTCGCCAGCAACCGCATAGGCGCTTTCCGATGAAGTCCTCCGCGCAAAGCATCGCTGACTTCACGGGACGACTGCAAAGTATTCTCGTAGACCTACTACTCGTCGCACTACTCGTCAGCAGACTCGGACGTCTGCTGACGAGTAGTGCCACAATCGCCGCGTCACCTCTACTGCCCGTCTGCAGGTGTCATCTCCTGCTAGCTAGCAGGAGATGACACCTGCAGACGGGCACGCACAACACAGTGTTCGAAATTACCCAGTGGGGCGCCAACCGACACACTGTACCCCACGCTGGACAACTCATCAGCAATAGGTCCAGCAGAGCGGGTTCATAGTCCGACCTCTCCGGTATTCGCGTAATCCCGCGTATCACTTCTGTCAGACCACGGGAGAGAGCGAATTGCCGTGGGCGGGTCGTCCCTGATCGGTCCTGAGGGACCCCAGCCACTTAGTGTGGTGACCATTGAAGTCCCCCTGAAAAACCAATTCCGCGTTCAGGACCTGCGCGTCACAGCCGCCTCTCTGAGGTGAGGTGTTTAAACACAGCCTAGTTATCTCAGATTTAGGCATGTGATCTGAATATAATAATAATATATTTACTGTGGAACAGCACAAGTGTTGTTTTACAATATATAGAATAGAGAGATCTAGTGAACTACACATTTCCACTGCAAAAAGCTCGGTAGCAACATCCTAGTGTTTGTTTGGAATTCGATTGGAAACAAGATTTCACTATTAGAATGTTTTATTATTGGCAATGTCGATATTTATTTTAAATTAACAGACATTGAGCTAATGTTTATAAATCATCGGTGATCAATAAGATTCAATGTGTGTTAGTTTAAAACAAATGTTAGCAAATAACAGATTCTTACAAAGATTTAGGTGTGACGTGTCCTCAGCGGGGCCACTGTACTCAGGAAGTTTATGTAGAAATTTTGCTACGAATATTACAGCACCCTGGTAGAAGATGTCTTGGTCATTCTGTGTCAAAACAGACTGCAATTCAATACTTGTCAGTAGGGATATTATAAGCTGTGTTTGCACCAATAGTATTTATTCTCTTTCTTTAACAGAGAATCATAAGCATTCTGATGTGACAAGATCCTTTTCAGCGGCCTTTTTAGCAATATTTAACTGCTATTCTTTCATTTAATGAGTGGGAGGCAGAGGTGTGGCTACCAACTGTTGTAAATCCATCAACCGTTTCTATGCTGGCCCATTTTTCTATGCCTTGGCTTGGGGCGCTGGCTTGTCAGCGTCCACGATTTCCGGCCTCGGTACCGAGACTATCTGACGGTGGGTGGGTTGCTTGACGTCTTTACAAAAGCAGACCCAAGATGGAAGCGTGACGTGAGAGTTTCACACACGCTCTAAGGAGTGAGATAAGGAGATAGAACTCTAAAGAATGCCCAAAAAAACGGAATAACCCGAGCTCTTAGGCGATGCCGCAGTGGTAGCGAAAGTCTGTCATGAATTCCGACATAGGTTGGAACCGTGTGGCGCAGACGGGCATAACATCCGAGTAGAGGGAAAGAAACACGCAAGAAAATGTCTTACAAGTTCTGTGCGAGCATGCTTATTTTCATCATATTTCCTCGCTATTATTCGGCCTGAATTAAAACTATTCATCGTGGAATATTAGCTACTGTAGTTATGACGTATTATGAATAAATAAAAGTGAATACAAGTACTTATTCAAAGGGGGAATGCTGATGGTCTTTTGGGCACAATGCCACGGAGGCCTTATTTAGGTTCAGTTTAGATAGTAATAATGTAAATATATAGATATGGTTATGCTTCTCTGTAATTTTTAACAATAAAGGTATTTTAATATAAATAAAAGTAATCTTGCGATCAACTTCCTTGACCCAAAGATAAACGCTTTACATGTAATATATTGTTGAACGTAATATGTACAATGCGCTGAACCCGGATATTAACTTGACTTTGAATCGCTATCTATACAAGTGGTTTGGCGTACATTTGTAACAATTCCCGTTTACGATTGATACACGTGATGAACACGAGAGGTTCAATGAGAACTAATCATGATCCTCCAAGCCTGGGGTCGGATTTCCAGTCTACGTGTGATGCGGTTGAACAGGATATTTTCCATGAAGCGACTGCCATCGGACCTCAACAGCCAATTGGCGATATAGAAGCTCTGGTAGTTAGACTAATCACTGCCCTTGTCTATACAATGCGCTGACGTCAGACATCCTCATCAATATAGCATAATGCCTATCCTGTAACATGCGGTCTACTTGAGAAGCCGATTCGTGCTAGACTGTTTCTTCAATTATATTTGCGATTCCTTTAGCATCAAGCTCTTTAAGAAACTGTCTCTGACCGTCTCTAATAAATCTCTCCTTCCAAACGTAGTTATTTGCAAGTCATTATAACTAAGCAGCTCGTATTATTCTTCTATCGATAGTTTTAAACATAAATCTCGTGCTGTCTGTGTAAAGAATCTCAAGATTTTTATGCAAATTTATAATAACGCTTGAGTAGAGTAAACATTCAATCATCATTATTCATAACAAAACATCGGATTTATAACTAATTCCAATAGTCGTGTAAACACAACTGTTTTAAAAAAATGGAGTATTTATTTATTCGCCTGAAATCGTACCTAGTTAGTAGACAAAGGTATAAATACTATGTATGTACAGATACTTTGCTTATGTTTTCAGATGGTAGATTTCAACCTATATTGCGGGAATGCCTTTATCGCAACATTCATCCTCTGCTGACAATAACTTTCAAGAATTCGTCTATAAATGTAAGTTATTTGAATTAAATTACTTTCTCTTATATTTACGGTTCGGTATAATTGCTTTCTGCGAGGTTTCTTGAAATATCTTTATTCATGTAAATAAAGAGTAAACAACTGTCGTTAGTGGCAGTTGTTAAACCAAGTTGAAGGCCTTATGGGCGTCTAGAAAAGTTTCAACAGCGGGCAGTCACAACCCGCGCCTGTCCATTTCCCGCGCCTGTCCATTTCAACACGGCAATATGGCTAACCACCTTTTACATGGAACAAAACTTAAAGATGCAATGTAAGTATATAGTAGGTATGCCTCTGTTTACTCTTCGGGGGTAAAAGACGTGACAATATGTATATAAGTTTGAAGTAAATTGAGACATGTTCTGTCTATCGCACCTCCCATTAACCACAGAATGCAATCTCATATCTACTTTACTACCTACTTTACTTTCCGCTCCGCACACTCGCGCTCAAACAAGAATTGCAATTACTATTAAAATCCTTTGACCTTGTGTCCGTGAACTCCGTGAGCGGTGTCTATGTGTGCGTAGCCCTAGCGCACTTTGTATGTACCTACATTACATTCTGTACTTAATTATTTTGTGTATTATATTATGCAAGCGCCTAAAACGACCCATCTTACTGAACTTCCATTTCTCTAAGTATATTCGATGATTGCCAGAAAGACACCCACTTTCCTCACGGCTCGGTGATAGTGTCCCGTTGCAAGCACTTTGGCCTGTACAAGATCAAAGGGGAGAACATGCTGCGTTGTGAGAATGGCGAGTGGACACCGAAGCTGCCAGAATGTGTGCCAACCACCGTCGTCACTAATTTTACAGGTAAACTTCTGCACAAAAGAGAACAAGGTTCCTTGTGCGAGTTTTAGGGAGCGCCTATCATGACTCACGATGAGCGCTTTAACGCGATTTTGTGGTATCGAGATACCGCCGTCTAGCTCCATACTATTTCACGCATACCTGCGTGCTTCACCTTGAGACACATTATGCTGCGTCCACATTTGTAACATATCAGCGTGTCATCGTGTCGAACTAATGGAGAAATGTGCCATAAAAATGTTAAAAGTGTGGACGCAGCATTAGGTGGTCTCTAAAACTTGTACTACGCATTGATTCTGTTGACAGAGTTTGGCACAACATGTTTTTACAGCTGTAAATACTTGGAGCAGATGATCCCATTGTTGATGTTTCTTTTAATCTATAATTTAACATCTTATAGAGGAAAGATTTGTTTGTTCATAGTCGATTTACGCTGAAACTATTGATATTGAACTGATTTGGAAAATCTTGAGACTATTTAAAATTCTAGTTATACCGAAAAATGTAATAGTAAACAATCAAGCAGATCAGCATAAGGCAAGTCCAATTCCGGACGTAGGACTCTACCAAATTACGCAACAATACACGGTCCTGCACTTTCTGCATCCAGTTAACTCCCGAGAGTTGAGCAGTACTTAAATGTTAACAAATGTTTACAATATTTTTAAAAACTTGCTTGCCATGTTACCATAGCACCTTGCTTGTACTTCTTAGGTACCTAGTACTCCTATAAATTAGGTATTGAAAACTCTTTCAGGTGACGCGCCGCCAACGATTCAGTACACAATCGTGAGCGGGTCCGCTGTAGTTGAGCCTTCGGGCGAGCTGTACGTGTATCCTGACAGTAGTATAAGACTGGACTGTGTGACCCCACGAGCACTTGGTGACCCTGAATGGAGTTGGACGCAAGCCTTGGGACAACATACTGCTGGTAACTATATTTATTTGTGTCACCGTCATATTGTGATGAAAGACAGTAGTCTAAAAGATGATAAGGTTAGGTTGAAACAGTGACCATTAACGCGCAAAGGCGAGCGAGCGAAGCGAGTGTTCCGCGGTAGCGCCCGCAAAATGCCAGATGTTCTATTAGTATTCTTATCGCTAGTTCAATTTATCTATTAATTCATTTGCTTGTAATCTTTTGACAATTTACAATCTTTGTACCTATTTTTAATACAACAGCGCGAACGTATGAAAGTGTAATTTGACACAGTGAATGTTTATTAGAATTATTTTCAAATTTCGATGACGAAATGCTTGTGTGTCATTTTACGTCTATTGCTACAGTATGATTTTGTTATACATAGGTAATTTGAAGGCACCAGCCCGCCTTATGCAAGTACCAAATTAAGTTTTAATGCTAACGGTATAGCGAAGTTTTAGTATACACTTGTAATGCTTGCGTTGTGATTATTATATTTCTTTTTGCGAGATAACTGCTCTTTAATATCTTTGCGATAGCTGCGCCCCGGCGACTCTAAAGATCTAAAAGTCTTTTTCAACTGTCTTTATTAATTTAAGCTGTACGTTGATGATTAGCCAGCGTCAGGAGTTCTATATGTGGCTATAGACAAATAAATCTATACTGATATTATATAGAGAAAGATTTGATTGTTTGCTTTGAATAGGCTCCGAAATTTCTGAACCCATTTGAAAAATTATTTAACTGTTGGAAAGCTACATTATCACCGGATAACATATGCTATATTATATTCCCGTATTCCCACGGGAACAGGAGCTACGCGATTGAAACCGCGTGTCGTCTGCTAGTCATGTCCGCGTGGCATCAGTCCAAAAATGACATATTTATATGACTTTATCACTTGTGGATGTACACCACGCCTACTATTTGCCTACATATCTACGATATGTACTTGCAATGCCTATATTTGCCTCCTAAACATTATAGCGATTGAGTTTATTATGACTATGGTTTCATAGAATTCTTTTGAAATACCATCTGCGAATTTGCTTAATTTTTACTTGGAACTAATATGACTTGGATGCGATGAAGCCCTACCTACATCCACGGGGTCCAAGCCAGCCTCACCTGCCAGTGGTGCCAGCTCACTGACGCACGAGGTCATGGTGTAGAGAATGAAAACGCAAAACGAAACCTTATACCAACCCGTCTAGCGAGCGTGGTACAGTAAGGTCAAAACCCACCTAAAAATTATGGCATGGTTGTTACATAGTTTGGGAAAGACCTTTGTCCAGCAGTGGAGTGCCATAGGCCGATTTGAATTAAACATGACTTAACATAATGATAACATATAGTCAGCTGTATCCAAAGCATTGGCTAATTAGTCAAGTAGACACATATTGTTTTAATTTTGCGAACGCACTTTTTTAACAGCTAGCTATGTTATGAACCACGTTTAAATTTGTCCGTACCAAAGCCAAGCCGATCTTGCGAATGTATTGATTTGCCATGGCGATATCTAGCGAATTGTAGGGCCACCCTCACAGTCATCGAGAGTATTAACGTAGCCTTCAAGTTGGGCAGCCCTTATGATGTGCCTCCTAACACTCTGCTTGAAGAACCCAGGGTAGTAAGAGGAGGGAATCACTGGCGCTGGCAGTGTCCTATACACACATTTTAATAATTTTTTTAAACAGTGATAAATATACATTTCAACTCCTCTGTACATATACATTCTCATCTGATACATTTTCGTGTGTGTAACCTTTTTTAATTGAAATTATTTTAGTATCTATTAATTGCTGGCTATAAAAGCGTTTGCGATTTTACATTTCGAACATGATTTGATACTGTTAAGGTTGGCAATGCGAGTATGGCGCCTCTGGTGTTGTAAACGTCCATAGCCCAAGGTGACCACTATCGATCAAGGGTCGTGTATGCTTGTCTGAAACCTCAGTAGCAAAAATGCATAACAATTACCGATCAAGAGAGTCTAAGTATTTCTATATCTTTATAATTATACTAGCTGATGCCAGCAGCTTCGCCCGCGTTATAGTTTGTTCCCGTTCCCGCTTGCGATGGGAACTTATTCCCGGGATAAAAAGTAGCCTTTGTGTTATTCCAGATTATAATGCATCCCAGTACCAAATTTCAGCCATATCCGTCTAGCCGTTTGAGCGTAAAAGATTAACAAACAACCACACTCACAAACTTTCGCATTTATAATATTAGTAAGAAGTAAGATAGTAAGAAGTAAGATTTATGCATCTGTAAATACCTACCTATAATTAAATGTTAGTTAAGTATGTATTTGCAAAAAAGAAAATCAGTATTAATATCCTTGATTTGATACCCATAACATAAGCAGGTTAATCCTAGCTTACTGTGGGATCAGATAGCGTTGTTTAAAAACGTTCTTGAATGTTTATTTATATTTACAACTGCAATCTGTTCTACAAGATCTTTATGGGTGTTTTCTTTCTTATAGGTTGGTCAACGGAGGATGGCGAAAAGGACACTCAGTACAGACTCACGCTTAGCAAGATGTCTGTTCGACACAGCGACCAATATACTTGCACCTCACCTGGAGGACATACCAACACCGTGCTCATTAAAGTTGTTAGTGAGTCTTTGCTATTTGTCTTATATTCACGGTTTAATCCCGAATATTTGAATTTCGATGCTGAGCGTACCAAACCATAGTTCTTTCATAACTACTTTTCACATACACATAGCGCCCCTAAAAGATACCCCTAGGAGTGTCATAGGAATTTGGTGAAGAATACGTGACACCCCAGAAACATAGTGATAGTGCAGGAGTTTCTTTCCTGGTTGCCATGGGTGTAAAACGTCACTGAGGTGGTATTCGGAGGTGAATTAAATACCCATACATTGGCAGTAGTTGTTTTGGTCCTAATTTGAATATATGGTTAAAGTATATTGCTGTTACCAGACATTGTATACAGAAGAAAAATTATACCACTGCAATGCAACATCTAGAACAGGGTGTTACATTTGTTTTTGTTGTTATGTCGTGAGCATACCTCACAGTGTGTGGTGTTTTGCGTTTACTTGTTATTAGGTCATTTACAACAAGATTCCATAGCAGCGGTGAGACAACGCTCCCTTAAAGACATCCTTTGGCCACCACTTGTCGTTGTTGTTTTCCACTTGTCTATAGTTTTATAATGCGTTTGCTTAGCATTTGTCTATCCATTCACTGCCTACCGCATTCACTCCATGCCTTGCTAGTGCCGTGGTTATGCTTCTGAAGCTAGTTCTACCGAAATCCCCTCTATGTTTATGATAGTGCCGAGGCACATTGATTTATTCTGGGCGGCGTCTTCTACTTTGTGTATCACTGCATGTAGTGCAGAGTTCGTAGACTTGTTTGGAGCATATGCGTGTTGGTTGGGATGCAGTGGCTTATTTTGAAGGGCCGTCTCTCGAATGTGTCTGTCATATAATCTTTCCAGAGTTTTTAGGAGGAAAGACGTGGCTTATCGGTCTGTATGATCTGGGGTCTCAATAGTTACCTTTGCCGGGTTTTGGTATTAAGATCAATTTGACCTCTCTTCACAGTTTGGGTACTTATCTGTGCGTCAGACATGCTACCAGGATGATTGTAAGTGAACATGCCAACTGATGTCCTCACCATTTTAGCAGTTCTGGGAAGATTCCATTTAGTCCTGGAGATTTGAAGAACTTGGAGCTGTTGATTGCCTATTCAGTTTTTTATTGATTCACTACCTGTCATTGCCCCTCTTCCCATTGGACTTCTTTTGTGGTTATGTTTTGCAGCGGCAACTCGGGTGTTTGCAGCCTTTGGCATCCTGAAAAGTGCGTCTTTATTAAAATACTCAGCTGCTTCTCGTGTGTTTCTCAGACTGCCGTCAGGTTTCTTTATACTTAGATCCAGACGACTCTGTTCCTTGTTTGGCCAGTATTAGACTGACTCTATTTGCTTGTGTGCACTTTTCAATGCTACTACAGAAGTTTCTCTTGGACTTGGTACTTCTGTATCTTAGTCGTTTATTGTATTTTGCTTTAGCGGCTTTGTAGCAGTCCCAATCGTGGTCTGCACAAATGTTCATTGCACTGTTGAACAGCCGCCTGTATTATGTGTATACTGGGTGTAACAAAATTACCTCTCCAAATTTCATGAGTTGATTTGGTATCGGATATCAAATACAAATATTTAATAAAAAAGGGCGGTTAATTTTGTTATTTAAAAAAAAATTGACTCGCATTAAGAATTCGTTTTTTACCGCGGCAATTCGAGGTAACATGGTCGCCGTGGCAAAACAAACACGGAGCACCCGTCTGGCTGTCGTTGTCGCTTTCTACTGCAGCTCAGTAGCGATAGAAGCTCTGCTAGCTCAAGCTAGCAGAGCTCAGTAGTGAAAATGAAAATTTATAGGGCCTTTAAAACGGATTTACGGTTAAAGTATTCATGTGATTTTCTTTTCTTCATTTTTGTAATGTTTCTTGAGAGATGCCACGTCACGTGACGAAATTTGGAGAGTCAATTTTGTTACACCCAATATATAATAATGTTGTCTGTTATTTCCTTTACGTGTCTATAAATTTTTTCGTTAGACAGCCTCACTGCACATACATCTCTGCAACAGAAACAAGTTAGTGTATGAGCTCTGATATTTTTGCCTATGTATATACAGGCTCGGGAATTTTCCGAGCCATTGTGTGCAAACATCTTACCGTTTAAGTTTTGTAGACCGCATATGTTGCCTTTTCTGACCCACGGCTCTTGGATCAGAGCTACGGCTACTTCGTTTACCTGCAGCCATTTGGGCAGTTGAGCTATAGCAGCATTACAGTGCTGAAGGTTGGCTTGATTAATTTTAATTGGACATAGGGATAGGGACGCCATCGCTGTCAGACCCTATGCCCAGGTTACCCAACCCCTCGATAAACGTCTCGCCATGTTAAGGGTGCTCCAGGGGTGAGACTTCCTCACCCAGGATTGGCTACTGGGGTCAGGGCGATTACCCGAGGGTTGGTTGCTGCTATAGGCCGCACTTGACTCGACTGTGTTTGATACCTCTACCGCTGCAGTCGAGGTTGATGGCACT
Source organism: Miltochrista miniata (assembly GCA_933228765.1). Taxonomy (NCBI): domain Eukaryota; kingdom Metazoa; phylum Arthropoda; class Insecta; order Lepidoptera; family Erebidae; genus Miltochrista; species Miltochrista miniata. The sequence continues at coordinate 31,692,678 of OW121747.1, read as the reverse complement.
ACCTTGCTATCCGCTGTCTCCAGCCCCCCAGGAGGACGAGGCTTCGGGGGAGCCCTGATGAACTTACCTCGCGGACTCTGGAACAGTATAAATACCGCTCGCGCTCCAAACACATAGGCGTGATGGCGCTCATGCTGCTGCAGAACCGACATCAGGTCCTTCGGGATGCTGATGATTCGATGTTTGTGGAATCAGTTTGTGCAGAAGTCAGCGATCCACCGCAGCCCATTTGTTCTGCAGCTTCAGCGTTTAGTCCACTGACCTTGCGTCCGTCCTGATCCCCGGTAGCAAAATACAGCAGCGTATCCACTGCGGAACTTCGCTGTTTCCTTCGCAACTGCGTGCACGTGCTTGTTGAGCCACTACACAGTCTCCTTGTCACAATGCTTTACTACGCCATCGCCATTGGTGTAGACTGCTTTACCTTGAAGTGTGGGCCTAAAGGTGTTGGATGCCTGGTTGAAGGCTTCCTGTCCCTGTTGTGCTCCCAGACGCGCCATGGTTTCTTGCATCTGTTCAAGTGTGAGCTGTGTTCCGGTGACTGACATTGCCACCATCAGCTCACTCTTCGCGACGTCTGCGTAAAGCTGGCCCGAAATCCCCCGCCAGAGCTTTTTGGGTTCGCCCCGAGGAGATATGGTTTATTAAGACGCATCCTTTTGGCCTATGGCTGAACCCTGGGGGGCTCCCCCGAGATGGTGGTGGTGGACTTCGGTGTTTGCGGGTGGTCGAGCCTCCATCCGCCTCCGGGGGCCCGAACCGGGTTCATCCGCCACCGGTGGGAGCCCCGCAGCATCTAGTCTCCTGTTAATGTCTCGTCAGGAGAGGGGGGGGGGGTATAGTCGAGTCTGTCTTGGTCGTCGTGGTTCAAGTCATCAGGCGTTGCGTTCGTTGGCAGGTCATATAAGAAGGAAAAGTCCACACTCGACCCCTGGTTGTGACCCAGTGTCGGATGTCGGAAGGGACGCTCGCACGCCGCGCGCCGTCAGCTTAGTGGCCCCCCGCCCGCGCACTGGACGCGTTCATTTAAGTCCCCCGCAGCGCGGAGAGTACGGAAGGGAAAGGAAGAGTTGTGTGTCACATCTTTAGTCTGTCAGAGTGGTTTGGTATGAGGGGGGAGTGAAAGGAACCTGGAGGAAGACAACCACAGTCAGCCCAATATTTTCCCCAGCCGGAGCGGAGCATATAGCCCCGTGTCACGCTTAAAAGATCCATGTGGAGTGCCGTGCGTTGCCCCAAAGATAGGAGGCGGGAAGGATGGGAGCCATAGGATCACGGGATTAGGGTAAAGGAGTAGACCGTACTCACCTGGATTCAGTGGGCACGGCCATTGTCCAGGGCCTCCTGTGGGGACATTCCCTACGCACTACACCCCACCGTAATGGTGACGTATTGTGCAGGGCAGGCATCCGCAACCCGCCAACCCGCTTGATAGCCCATGAAGAAGAGCTGGCTCTTTGGTAAGCCGCGCCCGGCTCTCCCACAGTTGTGTTAGATACCGGGCCTCTCTTATCCAGGACTGTCCGAGAGTAAAAGTGGTTTGTCTAGTAAAGTCTCAACTGGTTGCATGGAACCGTGAGGAGCACTAGTAGCAATAGTTTGGTTATATTTTTGGTGTTGTTGGAAACAATTACCGTGGCGTACATATAAACCTCTTTCTTGGCACTTACTTGATAGCCAGCATCGCTTGCGAATGAGATTAACTTGAACCTCTGAGTTCTTGGAGTGAGCCTAGTTTCTTTCAATTTCTACAAGATATTACATCCAAAACCACAATAAGTATATTATGTTGAAGTTGAAATTGTATTAAACTAGGCTCACTCCGTGTACTTCTTATCGCATACTACTGCCTAACACATGCTGAGTGAGTTCAACTTTTGCAATAGCAAGTGTAACTTATAGATGGGTATTACGAGGTACTTTCAAAGACTTCTATATAAACTGAGGTAGACATGCCCTACGCACTGATTTTTGAAACCTATAAACTGCGCTAATTGGCAGCGTTGCTCGCACTGTAGTGAGTCAAAACTTCGAGAGGCTTGCAATTGGCGTCCATACGCCTTCTCCTTTACTCTTGTTCTATTCGTATATTGCTATTGTGGTGACAATTACGTAAATATTATTTACTAGCGGACGGCACGCGGTTTCACCCGCATAGTTCCCGTTACCGTGGGAATACGGGATCACCCGCGTAGTTCCCGTTCCCGTGTGAATACGGGAATAAAATATAGCCTATGTTCACCGCAAAGAGTGTAGCTTCCCAATAGTGAAAGAATTTTTCAAATCGGTCCAGTAGTTCCGGAGCCTATTCGTTACAAACAAACAAAAAAATATAAAAAAAAACAAATAAACAAATCTTTCCTCTTTATAATATTAGTATAGATAAGTGAGTGTAGTCTTAGCTCATGTTGTGTTTGAGGATTGCTTTTGAAATCTCGTTTGTTAGAGTACGGCGTGTCTACCTCAGTTTATAAAGAAGTCTTTGGGTACTTTACTGTTACTACTGTGCACCTTAAATTGCACTTTACATATTTCGCCATTCGTAATTTGTCTCACGTAACAGGTGGGGGACTCTATTTGTTGTGTTTGAAATGGAAAGGTGCAGGTAGTGACTACCGCTGCTGAAATTTTCAAACCGTACATAGAACTTTCAATTTGTCTTAACGCCTGCCATGTTTCTCACAACCAATGGCTTAACGTGCCTTTCGATTGAAATTTACAAAGTAGTCATACAACTGAATACCAGATGTACCGTAAATTCTTAAAAGCAGTGATCGTATACAGAGAGCACAAAATTTGCAGGGCTACGAGTACTTTGTTTATTTCGTAGGTACCTATAATATATTTACACTTGATGGCGCCCCCGGCTCCGCCTGTATGGAAATCTGCTCCCGTTCCCACATACTATGGGGACGTATTCCAAGAATAAAAAGCAAATTTTAGCCCTTAGAGCCTGATTGAGTAACAAACATCTAAATATCCAAACATCTTCACAAACTTTCGCATTTATAATATCAGTTAGTAAAACTGCATTGTTTTATACCTTCAGATGTGATATGCCAACCGATAACATCGCAGCGAATTCGACAGTTCAGTCAAGGCACTCGGCTGGGTAACTCGGCGCACTTCAGCTGCCAGCCAGGGTTCCACCTCAACGGCTCCGCGATTCTCACCTGTATGGGCAGTGGTAAGATATTTTTTAATACAGTTGCTCAAAAAGTGGCGTATTACAGGGACGTATAGCGTTCGGGATGTGGGTTATTACACACTCGTGCTTTTTCTTTACCATTCCCGCACTCGTGCGTTTTCTTACCCAATTGTCAAAATATTGTCTGTGATTCATGCAAATATTTCTAAAAAAAGATACTAACTTGTTTCAATATCAGATTAAAAGTAATTTTTATTAAAATTTAAGCATAAATTAATATAAATATCGGCCAAATTAAATTTATAAATATAAAAAAAGTTGGCTGTATGAAATGCACTGCCATAGTCTCTGCTTAGGAAGGTATATATTCTTTTACGGATGGCGCCATTTTGGATATTCAGGTTTATTGTGTTTTTATTATTTTATAAAATTGCTTAATTTTTTCGCAACTGTATTAAAAATAGTTATTCAATACAACGTGTGGGACTGTTATTTAAACTCGTTCCGCCTGTCTACCCTCGCCTTCGGCTCGGGTCAACACCTGTCGTAACTCGTTGTAATAACAGAAATCCCACACTTGTATCGAAAACTACTATTATGCTATAGGTCCCCAAGACCAACCAGCCAACATGGTTTACCAGCCTCATGGCAATGAAGACCGAATCGTAGGGAGTTACTCGCCGAACTTGTGTGTGCTCTTTCCGGCGCGCACTCTGTAGACTCCCACAGTTGACTATCCCGGCCCTCTCCCTTTTCTGGGGCGGCCTTGCCGTCTTTGCTTTCGGGTCCCATTCTAGTGATACATCACAAGCACAGTCGACTCGCGTTATTTGTGATTGTTTAGCTCCAGCTGAAATCCAGCTTCATGCCATGATAGGCGCACGTCCGTAGGCGCCTAACGTTTGCTTCCGAAGCCACGAGATCGGGGTAGTATACTGCGCCCACATCCAGTTGCGCTAGGCCTTCGATTATCCGGTCGCGGATATTAGAATATTATGGGAACCTCCAGAGTACGTAATCCAGCGTCTCGTCCTCCTCAACGCAGTAACAGTCGCTGACAGGGCACATCGTCATTTCATGGAGTCTCTTCCGGAAGCACCCGTATCCCGTGAGGATCTGCGATACCTTATAATCAGGCTCGACCCAGGTTGCCCTGAGCCGAGTCGCCACGTCCGTCCGGGAAAAACCGAAAAAACTCCCTACCCTTACCTTCCCATCTCTGTTGCCAGGTGGCAACAGTTTCGTCGTAAATTTTGCGTCTCTCGGACCCAAAGGTTACTCTGTCGCCGTGTCTAATGTCATCCACCCTGCCAGTCCGGGTCACATCTAAGTCGGTGGGTATAACCCCCACCAGCACCGGCAAAGCCGCCGTACTGACAGACCGGTATGCCTCAGTAAGCAGTAACCTCATAGGCTCCTCAATAATGCGTTTGTAACCATGTAAGTGGTGGCGCGCCTATACCACAACCCCGCTGCGTACTTAATACTCGTAATAGGCACACAAGTGCCAAGGTCCAGGAGTAAGTTACAAGGACCTTAAGGGCCTTGTAACTAACCCCACTAACTGACTTTGATCGACGCTACACTTTTGACTGAGGTTCCATCGAGTCTGATAGTCGGCGGTCGACCAGGCATCTTCCCCCTCAACGTCATTTTATTTTATTTTATTTTATTAAAAAGGGTACAAAAACAGACAACAGGATATAAAAAAAAAAGTGTTACAGTTGCTTATCATTATAACCTGAAGTCCAATAACTTAAGTACCACAACTTTTTTGAGACATTCGGTTTTTGTTCTTAGACCCAAGTTTTATCTACTAATTACAACAAATATATTTGACCAACATCAACAAAGAAGAATTTAAATTTAAATTTCTGTAATTTTTAACAATAAATGTTATACTTAGCACAAAGAAGAATAAAGAAAGAAACATATTACTAATATATTTAACCCTCTTCACTGATAATTCTTTTAAATTGAAGAAGATTAATGTCATGGAGCATGACTTGTGAGGGGAGAAGCACAGCTGGTTCCTCCCCCCCCCATTCTTTTATCAATGCCAGTCTTTGGGAAGCCGCAGATTCAACTCCAGCTTTCGTATCCGACCCCATGAGAACTGTAACATCAGCGTACGCAACCAACTGAACCGAGCCTGGGAATGGCAGCAGAAACAGATCATCCATGAGTAGAAGCCACAGTGAGGGACCCAAGACTGAGCCCTGCGAAAAACCCATGGTCGATGTCTTCCACGTGACCCTGTCTCCGACAAACAACCCCTCGCGTCTTCCTGTGAAGTACTCCACCAACATATTGTAAATGTTGGGAGGGCACCCGCGGTCCTTAGCCTTCAACAGGATTCAGTCACCACGTATTATTAAAGGCTCCAGAGATGTCCAAAAACACTGCCTGTATATACTTATAGCTACTGGTTTCAACTGCCTCCTGAATCGTCAGCGTTGACCCGTGCTGGCATGCGTAAGAACGTGCATAATGGTAGGCGCGCACCTGAGCATCACTCGTTCCAGAATCTTCCCCACGACCGATAGGAGTGTAGGGACTCTGTAGTATGAAAGATTGTAAGTAAGCAGTTTTGTATGTAAGCGCGATGTATGACCGAGTCGAGCCAGTTACTGCGCACTACTCGACACGCGAGGTTCATTTCCGGGGTTAATTCAGAATAAAGTATTTGTTCGATTAATCGCCGTTTATATTCGCCAGTAACTCCCAACGCATCCGACCCTCACAAGTAAGGACTTTCGTCAAGTAATCTCCGGTGAACTATTTCATCTTTACCGTTCCTGAAAGGTCCTTAAAGTGGTGACCCCGTCAAAGGACATTGAAGTTCGTGTGGGTCGCGGGTGTGTTGGTAGAGCGCGGTAAAGTGTCGGGTCGCGTTCGTGTTTTGTTTCCGGTGGCGCGTTGAAGGTCACGCGCTGAAGAGTTCATTTTTTTGCATTTTTGTTCATTTTTTTCAATTCGTATTTTCTCGAGGCCGTGAAGCCAGTCATATACAATGGAAGCTGCAGGCTATGCAGATTACGAAACGAAATCGGAGCAGAAAAATGAAAGAGCGGTGGAACTCGCTGCAATTACGCTGTCTACAAAAATACCCGAATTTTGGACGGACATGCCTCGTTTATGGTTCGCGCAGCTAGAGAGCATATTGGCACCACAGAAACAGGGTGATGAGTCAAAGTATAATGTAGTGGTAGCAAAAATGGGCCGAGAAGCATTACAGCAGGTGAGTGACATCCTGTTAAATCCTCCTAGTGAAAAAAAGTATGACGCAATAAAAGATCGCTTGTTGAAAGTTTACGAGGAAAGTGCGGAGAGGCAGTTCCAGAGATTACTGGGGGAGATGGAACTAGGTACGCAGAAGCCTTCGCAACTGCTTCGTAAAATGAAGGAATTAGGTAGAAGTTCAAAAACATCTGAGGAGACTCTTAAAAACCTATGGGTCGCGCGGTTGCTGACGGCAGTGAGAACTACATTAACGGTGAGTCAAGATCAATCTCTAGAATCTTTATCGGACATGGCGGACAGAGTCATGGAGAGCATACGAGGAGGCGAGGTTGCGGAAATCAGCCAAGGCGCAGGCGGAAGTGCGCAAATGCCAGCAGCGGATTTAGTATCAACCATGAAACAGTTGAATCTAGAAGTGGCCGCTCTGAGAGAAGAGGTTAATAGAAGCCGTCGTACCACATATCAAGGTCGCGGACAAGGGTACAGTGGGCGGAATCGGATGTCAAGGTCAAGAAAACCGGGAGAACCAGATTGGCTGTGCAAGCATCACTTTAGGTATCGGCATAGAGCTAGAGAATGTGAACGGCCGTGCGCATGGAGCAAAAAGGCGTCAGAACCATCGGGAAACGAGTAAGGGTGCAATCTGTAAGGGTGGAAGAGGTTGTACCCGGGAAGAACCACCGACTTAGCGTATACGATCGTCAGCAAGGCTTAGCATTTTTAATGGACACTGGTGCGAATGTTTCGGTTTTACCAGTTTCGCGAAAAGTGAAGTTATCGGGTGAGTGCTCTAGTTTTAAGCTATACGCGGCAAATAACAGTGAAATTAGAACATATGGAACTAAAGTGTTAGATCTTAACTTAGGGTTACGTCGGTCATACCGTTGGACCTTTATTATAGCAGATGTGAATCAAGCGATTTTAGGAGCCGATATTTTAGAATATCATGATTTGTTAGTAGATATAAGCTCACGTAAACTTATTGATAGCCACTCTTATAGATAACCACTCAACCAAGCGGTTAACTTCTGGAAAAATTGTAATTGTAATGAGTCATCGGTCAGTTCTATTTGCAATAATCACCTTTTCCATGATTTGTTGTCAGAATTTTCGGTAATTACCAAACCGGCAACTTTCAAGGATTTGGACCGGGTCTCGGAGAATGACGTGTACCATCATATTGAAACGACAGGGAAACCGGTACACGCACGAGCTAGACCTCTACCCCCGGACAGGTATCATAAGGTGAAACGTGAGTTTCAGATAATGCAAGAGATGGGCATTATCAGGCCGTCGAAGAGTGAGTGGGCGAGCCCTCTTCACATCGTGTCTAAGAAGGATGGATCAATACGACCGGTTGGCGACTACAGGCGTCTAAACGCCATCACCAAGCCGGATAGATACCCTGTCCCGAGGCTGCATGACTTCACCTATATTTTGGCAGGTAAGAAAATGTTTAGTAAAATAGATATTATTAGAGCATACCATTATGTTAAAGTAGCCCCCGAAGATATAGAAAAGACGGCAGTTATTACTCCATTCGGTTTATGGGAGTATTTACGGCTCAACTTTGGACTCCGTTCAGCAAGTCAGACTGTTACCAGATTTATGAATAACGACGTGTTAAAAGGTCTAGACTTTTTATTTAGTTTTATCGACGATGTAATCATAGCCAACGATGATATAGAGACGCACAGGAAGCATTTACGTATGGTTTTCGAACGGTTAAAAAAATATGGTATCACGATTAATTTAGCTAAGTGTGTATTTGGGCAATCCAATATAGAATTTTTAGGTTATGAGGTGTCCACCAGCGGTATAAGACCTTTGCAACAGAAGGTAAATGTCGTTTGCGAATACCCGAGACCGGATACCGTGGACAAGCTAAGAACATTTTAGGTATGGTAAATTTCTATAGGGCTAGTATACCAAATGCCACGGCGTATCAGATTACTCTCAACAATTTTTTTAAGGGCGCGAAGAAAAAAGATAAGACCAAAATAGAGTGGACTCCCGAATCTCTCGAAGCATTCGAGAAGTGCAAAACAAGCTTGAAAAATGCTGTTTTGTTGTCACATCCAGAACCGAGTGTCCCACTGTCTTTAATGACAGATGCGTCGGACAAATGCGCAGGAGGAGTCTTACAACAGTTGATTGATAATAAATGGTTACCTTTAGGCTTTTTTTCTAAAAAAAACACAACAGCGCAGCAGAAATATTCCACGTACGACAGAGAGTTAACAGCAATTTTTATGGCTATAAAACATTTTAGGCCCTTATTCGAAGGCAGGGAATTAATCATTTATACGGACCACAAACCATTAGTGTATGCTTTTAGTAAAGTTGAGAGTAACAGCGAAACGCCGGGACGGACAAGGCAGCTATTGTTTATAAGTGAGTTCTCAACGGATATTAGGTACGTCAAGGCCGATAGCAACAAGGTAGCGGATGCGTTATCGCGAATTGAGACTATACAATGCCCGACAAGCATAGATTATTCAGAACTAGCTTTGGCACAAGAAATAGACTCGGAATTAAAGCAGTTGCTAAGCGAAAAGAATGACAACATTTCTCTAAAGAAATTTCTCATTCCAAGTAGCGATAAAATGATTTATTGTGAGAATTCTGGTAGTACGTGCAGACCCTATGTACCTGAGAGCTTTAGGAAAGTACCGTAAACTGGGGTGTCATTGGCAGATTTTTACAGTTTTTCAATTTTTTTTTTTCACAAATTATGTGAATATTATAATTTTTTTGGTATTATCGTGACATTCTGAACCCTGTAATATGCCGTATTGAATAAGAAAGTTAGTGCCATTAATATCCTTAATTTAAAACCCAGAAAAGGACCCTGCCAATGTTACCCCGGGTCTGGGGTGACATTGGCAGGTGACGAATTGTAACCGTTTACGACCCTATTATACTAGATTATTAAAACTAAAGGACTGTTAAAGCAAACAATATTTATTACAATCAGGTATTTTTTATTGGCAAACAAAAAATTACTAAATTGACACATCAATCTTTAAAAAAACAGTTTTCGTCTTCGCAGATGGCACATTCAAAATATGGGTTTTTACATCCTCATGACAGATACCACATACCCATCACTGACAAAGGATACACTGTAGCCAGTCTACCCCCTATAGTTGATCTATTTCCGTATAAATCGTTGTCTATATCCTATCTTTTTCTTCTTTTTTGTTCTTTGCTCAATGGGGAACCCCCATATTGCAACCTGACGTAAAGTATCTGCCATCAAAGTCTCTTCCTCATGACTCAATGCAAGAGAACCACCGACTGGCTTGCTGTGTGTCTCACTTAATCTGTTTTGAAGTGTTGCACGGGGTATTTTCCACTTTTTACTTGCACTGGCCTGTGATAAGCCATTTTTAATGTCCTCTAGTGCCTTTTTTAAAGTATCGTCACTATAATTGCGATAATTACGTGCGCCCAACGCGCGAATGTGCTTTCGAGGCATGAAAATAAGCGACACGTACTCCCTCAACGAGACTGGGATGCGCAATGGCCGGCTAAAGCACTCGCTTTGCTTTCCTACCCCTGCGAACCACGCTCCGGCTTACACTGCCAATGTTACCCCGGCTGCCAATGTTACCCCAGTTTACGGTAGCTTATAAAACCGTTCATGAAATTAGTCATCCCGGGATTAGAACAACACGCAAAATGATTTAGCCGGGAATGAACCGCGATATTGGGCAATGGGCAAGAACATGTATACAGTGTCAAAAGTAAAAAATAAGTAGAAACACCATATCAGAATGTCAGCAATTCCCAGAAGCTGAGCGCTTATCGCACGTGCACATTGATATTGTAGGGCCGTTGCCTACGACTAAAGACGGTTTTAGGTACATTGTTACGATGATAGATAGATTTACAAGGTGGCCGGAAGCCATTCCAGTACGCGAAATAACGGCAGAAGTTATTGCAAGGGTATTTTATGATAATTGGATATCCCGTTTTGGAGTCCCCGAGAGGTTGACTAGTGACCAAGGCAGGCAATTTGAGAGTAATTTATTTACTCAATTGCTTAAAACCTTAGGTATTAGGAGAAATAGGACAACCCCGTAGAGGCCGCAGTCAAACGGAGTTTTAGAAAGAATACACAGAGTAATGAAGTGTGCAATTACAGCCCGTTTGTCAGACAATACGTCATGGTATGACGAGCTGCCTACGGTGTTGTTAGGTTTACGTACAGTCATCAGGAGCGACAATGGAGTAAGTCCGGCTGAGTATAATATGTATGGGCAAACTATCCGGTTACCCGGAGATTTTTATATCTCAGAAAATCGGACAGTAACAGATAATGAGTATTTAGATCAATTAAGGCACTGTATACTGTAGTCTGACTCGGCCGGATTTTAGAAATAAATGCCTACAGCCGCGCGGTACGTAAGCATGCGATAGGGCTGCCCACCTATAGCATTTTAATAATATGTGCCTACTTTGACTTCCTATTTAATATTGTGATTGTAAATATGTACATACATACATTCATATAGTCACGCCTTTATCCCCGAAGGTGTAGGTAGGCAGAGGCATAGTACCTATACGCCCACATTTTACCATATAGTTTTACGTACCGCGTAATAGATAGTGAGCCTAATGCAGTTGAAATTTTTCAATCCGCCAATAAGACCTTCAATTTGTATTAAGGATTGTCGTTTTACTGACAACCGGCTTTCATTTCGAGTAAATATGTACCTTTTTTATTTAAACAAAAAAATCCTTTGTGAGTAATAAGTTCTCAATAAAAATGCATGTACCTTTTGATTGCTATATTATATTTAAAAACCATGTTTATGTGTGATTTATTAACAAATTGGTCTTATAAATGGGATATTTTTAAATGCACATCTATATAATTTTTCTGCACACTAGGTAACTTCACTAATTAACGGAATGCATACCAGAAATCTGAATGCTGTGTGTGCCCGCTGTTGAAATTTTTCGCCGCCCATAAAGGGCTTAATATTGGCTTAAGGACTGGCATTATTGGCAGCTGGGACCAACGGCTCAACTTCCGAAGCCAACGTGCCTTCCGAAGCACGGAAACGCTCGTAAATAAATGTCACAAAGTGGTCACCCATACATTACCGGTCAAAGTAAATGTTGCTTACTACTGTAATAGTTTAGAGAACACACTAAGTCTACGGGGCCATGACACAGATTACTAAATAGTTACTACGTAACAGATACATCACTCCAATACAAAAGCGAAAATACCTACACTATATTAGCCTACAAAATTTTAATAATAATACCTGCTGCTCAGAACGGGAAGAATTGTATCTTAAACACGCGCTCATAGCGTCGAGACTTTGTTGCCCGCCGTGTGAGTGACGTCTACAAGTATGTTTTAGTTTTATATTTTTTTTTCCTTCTCGGAATTCTAAATTTCAGTCTAAAATATCCTAAACCACGTTAATCATTTTAATAAATAATCATAAGGAAAACAGTAGCAAATCGATGGAAAATCAACGGTTTTTAACATTTGTAGTACGGCAATGAAAAAAATGACAAATTTTCCTTTGTCTTTTGACTTTGTCGAGTGACGTCTCTATCTCATAATGTACAAAATGTACTCTCATAATATACAAATGTACTCTGTGGGCCGTTCGGCAGCCTTCTGCCAGTTGTACTTTCGAAAGTACGCCAAGCGGTAGGTGTATAGCGCGCGGCCTTGAGCGAGTCACGGGGGCCTTGCGCGGGGCGGCGCGGCGGCGCAGCGCCCGTTATCTACTAACGATTGTGTGAGACGGGTATAGAAATTAGAAAACGAGTAAGCGGCGTAGACAATAATAATCGGCTCTTCACATGTTTCGTCAGTGATAGAATCACGGAATTCTAGTTTTTATAATCATTGCGTTAAATTTTTGATTTACAAAATTAAAACTATCTTTCGCTTTGAATGTACTAGTCAGTCTCTAGTACACTAGTACTTTTCGTACATTGTCAAGTTGTGTTAAATTTTGGAAGTTCAAATTTGTCTCTATGCGTGTAATAAAACTCAAAGGTAACAAAAATGCTGTCAATCAAAGTCATACGGTGCTAAGTGTACTGTAACATCGGTCATCCACAAAGAAATGAATACTCTTGAAACATACCTAAATCATTGCTCTCAATTAAATAACTACGAACTGACAACGGAACTAAATGTACTACCTACACGTACTAGAGTTCTGAACTAGATTTTTTTTGGATATTTTACTATATTGGATCGCACCGTTCACTGACTGAGCAAGCACAAGTCTAGTTTTAAACACAAACATACCTACTTCATGTAACTGCCTAGTTCACTCGTGTCAATCACTTTGTTTAACTTTAGTCAACAAGTAGTATAGTACCAATTAGTACTTAAGTAAAATCAATTTATAGTCTTACCTTTCGGAGTTTCCAGGTAATCTAAAAAACGTTATCTCTGGGTGCGTTATTGACGAATTCATGCAACCAAAACAAGCACAATAGACTCTAGTTGTCATATTAAATATTTTTAGTAAGTAAAACACGCGCGGTTACTATTTAAAAAACGACACACCGTCCATTCATCTACTCGGCACAATCGCGACTGCGGGCGCTGCTTGCTTGCTGAAAGGCCTGCCGAAAACGAGAATCGTAGGTATAGCTTGCGCTTCGTCCGTTTGTAGGGAGCTAGAATACTGGTTAAACAACATATATTTATACTGTGATTAAGGCATAATATAAGTAGGTTAAAGCCGGTATCCCGAGAAGTACGCGATTCACGCACTATTTTCGTGCACAACGAGTTAGCTAAATGTAAGTACGTTTTTATTAGAATAGATGCCGTTCGTAGACCGCTCACAGCACCCTATGAAGGACCCTATCGTGTCTTAGAGAGAAAAGGTAAAGTATACACAGTGCAGTTGCCAAATAGGACCGTTAATATATCTATCGACAGGTTAAAACCTGCATTTATATTAAGCGAACAGGCAACAGATCAGGGTGAGGATGATTATTGTAGCAGACCGCAAAACAATGTAAACAGTAAACCTATAGAACAAAAATGTTGATAACATACCGCATACCTGTAGTAGGACAACAAGAAGTGGGCGCTCTGTTAAAATGCCAGTAAGATTTAATTGTTAATTAAGCCACAGGAATAAACAAGGAAGTATATGAGTAGTGATGAATGAAAGAGTTGTTCGGCGTAATCATGGTGTACGCAGTGGGCTCCTAAGGGGGTGAATAATTGATTATAGCAGAGCGGGACACCATGGTTACTACCAGTAGTAAAAGTGTGAAAGAGAATTAGCATTAAGAGTTAATTTTAAGAGATATTGTTTGCTACCATATTGTACAAAATACAGTGGTAGCACACATTCGTAATCGAGTAAGAGAATAATACCTAGTGGGTTGGCAACAGTTGTAATTAGGTTTCGCAATTATGCATTTTTCGCCCTTGTCAATAGTTTATTTTATAAAATGTCAATTTTGCAACCTCTATATAGTAGTTACAGTCTAACGAAATTTGTAAATCATGCCATATTTTATAACAAGTACTAGTCGAGTTTTTTTAAGGCATTAGACTATCATTGCAATTGGTGAAAGTCACATCTCCTAAAATTTATGTGCATTTTTTTCAAAATGGGCAAATCTTATAGCAAGGAAGAAGTTATTATTGCTCAGAATGGAGCGGTACAGGCTGAAATGAGCAAATATAATACCACCATGCTAGCCATAGCATGTTGTATGGGGCTGATTATTCTCATTGCAGTAATTGTATACGGGCGTTATCGCATAAGGCAGTGTATGAAGAAGATGTTTATAAAAGTATCGAATGCGCAACCGGTGGCTCAACGTCCGGTACAAACTCAGCAACAAAGAGTGTAATGTAATGTAATGTGACACAGTGTTGTTGTTTAACATGAATTAATCAATGCTGATTGTACGTCTTATATTACTTTGTATGTGAACTGTTAATTTAGTTTTGTGTTTGATTTATGTAATGAAAAATTTATAATTTTTCTTGTGAAAAATTGGGGGGTGTAGTGTAGGGACTCTGTAGTATGAAAGATTGCAAGTAAGCAGTTTTGTATGTAAGCGCGATGTATGACCGAGTCGAGCCAGTTACTGCGCACTACTCGACACGCGAGGTTCATTTCCGGGGTTAATTCAGAATAAAGTATTTGTTCGATTAATCGCCGTTTATATTCGCCAGTAACTCCCAACGCATCCGACCCTCACAAGTAAGGACTTTCGTCAAGTAATCTCTGGTGAACTATTTCATCTTTACCGTTCCTGAAAGGTCCTTAAAGGAGCATGATAAACAAAATACGCTTTAGGGTCGGATAGCGGTTTCCCATTGCCCTTCGGCAGAATGACAAGCCCCTCCACGCATCGGGAAAGGCCCTCCTCAACACATGTTCCAAAGACGCTAGCAAGTTCAGAACCTGCGGCGTGCCACACATGTTTGACGATGCGGGCGGTGATACCATCGATACCCGGTGCCGTGGCAGGCAAATCCTTGATTATGCGTCCCAATTCATCACGAGAAAGTGGGGGAGCATCACGTCCGGTCGTAGGAATCGCCGCCAGATGGTGCACCTTTCGATGATATAATACTATCGGCGTTGGCATCGTCGAGCGGACACAGTCTGTGAACAAGACTGCTCCCCCGTCCATCTTCCGCTCTCCCGAGAATATTGTATCGTTGACAGTGTTGCGCAGGGGCGGCCGTAGCCCGTAGCCTGCCACTTGCGGCACGCACGATATGCTAGTCCCCATGGATCCTGATTTCCCGTCTCACAAATCTCCCGGAAAAACCGTAGCTGCACTTTTTCCGTCATGCCCAAGTACTGCCTGTATAGTCTTCGGTATCGAGATCCCAACGCATCTCATGCCACTCCATCCCCCCTACGTTTGGAGTCCTGCCACTCTTACCTGCCCCTATAGCTGCTCGCCCTAACGCATACCTACTATCCAGGGATGCAGTCCGCCACTTTATGAGCGCTTTTCGCTCGCGTTAATATTCCCCCACCCGACCGTGACACTCCGTAGAGACGGATACAATGAGTCTCGTCAGCGACTGTCACTCCACGCTTGCTGGTTGATGCAGACGGAGGCGCCCGACACGATTCGCGGTTGATGGTACTGAAAGTACATACATACATATCATCACGCCTGTTTCCCATCGGGGTAGGCAGAGACTATGGCTTTCCACTTGCTACGATCCTGGCATACCACTTTCGCTTCTTCTACTTTCATAAGTGCTTTCATACACGCTCGCCGGTTAAGGGTACTCTTGACCTGGCCTTTTTCCAGCAGGTCATCAATTTGGTTACCATGCGTACGCCGAGGATGACCCCTACCAGCTTGCCCATTCATTATCGCCTTATAGATCTGTTTAGTCAGTCTATTTTCATCCATCCTCTCAACATGTCCAAACCATCTAAGCATCCCTTTTTCTATCTTTGTCACTACATCTTCAGTTATACCACATTGTTTTCTAATCACGCTATTCCTTGCTTTGTCCATCAATTTCACTCCAGCTATACTTCGCAGACTTCTCATTTCCACTGCATTAATTTTACTTTCATGCTTCTTCTGCCACACACAACTTTCACTACCATACATAAGTGTGGGGATAAGCACACCCCTATGCACAGCCACTCTCGCCTTCTTAGACACGTTTTGACTGCTCATAAAGGTATGCATCGCCCCATTCACTTGATTTCCTGCCAAAACTCTTCTCTCAATATCCTGGTCACACTTTCCATCCCACGTAAATTTTGAACCCAGGTATACAAATTCTTTCACCTGTTCCACTCTTTATTCCTCTCTTTCAAAAACCATTACTTTAGTCTTACTTACATTCACTTTCATTCCTCTACCTTTCAGCGCCTCATGCATAATATTAACCATCAACTGCAACTCCTCCGCCGATGCAGCTAAGATCACCTGATCGTCAGCATATAGGAGGCATTTGATGGTCAGCTCGTTCAGTTTTATACCACACGCACTCTCTTGCAATTCTTTCAAACAACTGTCCATGTACAGGTTAAACAGCCACGGTGACGCTACACAACCCTGTCTCACACCCCTTTCTATATTAAAGAAGTCCGTGCAAGCTCCGTTGATCCTGACACAAGCACTTGAGCCCTCATAAAGAGATTTCAGTGCTCGTATCAAGCTGCTGCTCACCCCGTACAAAGACAATGTTGACCATAGTTCATTCCTCACCACTTTGTCATAGGCCTTCTCCAGATCTACGAATACGCAATATACCTTTTGGTTTTTCGCCAAAACTTTTTCTGCTATGCATCGTAAGGAGAAGACCTGATCCGTGCATCCCCTTCCTTTCATAAATCCTGCTTGAACATCCCACATTTTTCCTTCACTTTCATTCATCACTCTTTTTATCAACACTTTCGCATACAGTTTACCGACGATGCTGAGCAGGCTTATGCCGCGGTAATTTTTGCACTCTTGCTGCGACCCTTTTCCTTTGTACAGCGGCACAATGACCGCTTTGGACCATTCTTTTGGTACGCTGCCATTCCTCCAGCACAGATTAAAAAGGCGGTACAGCTGGTCAATCACCACGCCACGTCCTGCTTTCAGCATCTCAACGGAAACCCTATCAATCCCAGCAGCCTTGCCTAGTTTCATACTATTCAATGCTTCCACTATTTCTTCCATGCTAATGTCGTTTTCATTACCAATTTCATTCATTTCACAAAAATGAGTTTGCACTTGCGTATCCTCTTTATCAAATAGACTTTCAAAATACTCCTTCCATATTTTTAGCACACACTCTTCTCCTCCCACAAAACTTCCATCCTGGTTTCTGATCTTATTAAGCGGTGATGTGGTCTGTTGACTCCTCACCGCTTTTATGGACTTCCAAAAGAATTTTATATTCTGTTGGAAGTCACCAGATAACCTTTTATCAAATTCATCTCTATCATTCTCCTTCTTTCTTACTAACACCTCTTTTGCCACACGCTTATACCTTTTATACTCATCGTAGGCCATTCGTACATCCTCATCTGTTGCCTTCTGCATTCTTTGATTGGCCTTTGTAGCCAGCAAGTCCAACCATGCTTTCTTCTTATCAGACAACGCTTTCAGAACTTCCGCGGTCATTCTTTTTAACTTACATCCTTGGCTTCTCTTGCTCACACCACACAGTTCAATCGCAACTTCCACGAGTCCTTCCTTAATCGGCTTCCATAATTCTTCAATCTCACATACTTCATCTAAATTATCAAACTTTTTGCTTAGTTTGCTCACAAATTCCTCTTTTATACCTATCTCTTGCAAATTCTCAACTTTTATGCGTTCTAGTACACTAACAGGTTCACGCACACGGTGCCTCCACCGCTGAAACAGACCTCTTACTCGGCTGACAACCAAGAAGTGGTCTGTGTCAATCCCAGCACCGCGGTAGGCTCGAGTGTCTAGTACTTTCTTTCTCATCCTTGCGTCAACAATCACAAAGTCAATCATGCTCCTCTTACTTCCTTCTTGTCTCGTAACCAAGTAGATATCTTTGTGGTGAAACATGGTGTTAGTCACCACAAGATTCCTCTCCAAACATACTTCAAGCAAACTTTCTCCATTTTCATTCACTCGCTCATCACCAAACTTTCCCAATACTCTTTCATACCCATCACGCTTGACTCCAACCCACCCATTAAAATCGCCTAACATTACTATCCTCTCATTTAGTTTGCACTTACTCAAAACATCACTCATGCTCTCCCAAAATGCCTGCCTCTCGCTTTGGTCTCGTAAAGATCGGCGCCACCGCGCATCTTGCGGAGCATATACTCCTAAAACAAAGATGCGGGTAAGTCCAACCTTCAGCCTCAACCAAACGAGTCTTGGGCTTACACATTCATATTCTGTGACACATTCATTCATTCTCGCAGACAGTACTACACCAACGCCCTGACACACTTTACTGGTTTTAGGCACACCCGACCAGTAGGCAGTGTAGGGTCCATGTGTGGTGGTGTCACATCCTTTCCTCTTTGTCTCATTCACGCACAGAATATCGAGTCGTCTCTCTTTCATCATCTTGCATACTTCCTCAATTTTGTCTATCATACCTCCTCTTACATTCAACGTAGCAAAGTGGCTATCCCCAGTCCACTTTTCGCCTCGATGGGAAACGAGACGTGATGGGTTGCGAACCACATCGCCGCCATTTTGGATTTTGTTTTTGGGTTTGTCCATTGCGTTCCCACGAAAAGCAAGGGAAAATAAAGTCCACCCAGACAGAGCCCCGCATGTCTAAGTAAGGCTAGCCTTCTTCTGGGGTCGCCCGGCCCCAGGGCAATTGGCACGCTAATACTAGGCTCGCCCCTAGTCACGCAGCACATACGCACGGCAACGTTGGCTTGGCGGAGAAAGGATGGGAAGAAGATGAGGTAGGAATAGGATTGGTGGATAGGAAAGGGTTGATTGAGGTAGGAAAAGGACGGGGATAAGGTACATTCAAAGCCTTCTGTAATTCATTCCACAAATAATCCAGCAGCCAGGACAGTTGTTACCCACATTATATCTCTGCAGTCCGAGCGAAACTACTGAAAGTAAATGGTTGTCAATAACATAGCAATCGTTAAGCCAAGATGAAGGTCTTATGGAGCGGCCTGAAATTTTTCAATGGCGTTCAGCTATAATATAACCTCTACAAGTCTATAGAATATAGGTACCGTGTTTCGCTATAATCTATATCATATTTATCTTATTATGTTACAGGTCAATGGTCATCCTTACCACCAACATGTGAAGAAACTTTCTGCCCTACTTTGAAGAACTTAGGTCCTCACTTGAGTGTGGTCGAATACAACTCGTCGTTTGGAGGGCGGGCAGTCTTCCAGTGTTCTTGGGGCTACCGGCTTGTTGGGCCGCCGGGCTTGGAGTGTGAAATGGATGGCACTTGGTCTGGCCAAGTGCCGCAATGCACTCGTAAGTATAGTCACATTTCTATAACGTGTTATTATAGCTCTTTTTAGCTAGCGGGTCAGCTAGTATCCTATAAATAATAACATTTTTAATAACCAATCGAAAATATACTTTCCATTGTATCGAATTTGATATAACTTATAATTTTTCGACAGCTATCTACTGTCAGGACCCGCTGATTCCTGAAAACGGTCGCTTACTCACAGAGGCGTCGGTCATGCACGGCAAGTACCCAGTCGGTGACCTCATGATATATGCTTGCCAAGATGGCTACGACATTGTCGGAGAATCATCCATAGTATGCACGGAAAATGGATTTTGGTCTCATCCACCACCGTTTTGTTTAAGGCCTTCTGAAGTAAGGAAGGCAGATACTATTTATGTTGAAAATACGACGTTGATTCACGTTGAAGAGTAAAGTTATATTTTTTCGTTAATCAAAAGTATTATTTATCGTGTTATAGTTAAGTAAAGGCAGTGTTGTCAGGTGTTTCGAATTAGGCGGGACTCGATTTTTTAAGGGTCCTAGAATGCGTCCCTATTTGCACCTGATCGGGACGCTCAATTTCCCGAGAAATAATTACCAAAGAATTGTGTATATGTATATTGCATCAGTCGCAGTCAATAATAGTACGTAACTACAAAATTAAGCATTAAACTAAGCATTATTATAAGAGAATAATCCTTTTATTTTGACTGTCTCATTTAAAAACCCTAAATATCGTTGGGAGTCCTGGGATATCCTTCCGAGGGCTTACCCGGGGCTCCCAACCGTAGGCTGTTGTTGTAGATATTACTCAACTGTTTCATACTCTACATACAAAGTCAACAATTTGACTGTTTTGCCTCATCATAAACTTTGTCTGTACGGTTCGAAAAATGGGAATTAAAAACGATTAAAGAGTTACAAGCCATTAAAAATTCGATTATTCTCCCAAATTTTTAGACAACCTTCTGTGTAAATAAACAAAACAAGAGTATCAAAACTGAAAATCCAAGTCCGTTCCCGACAAAGTTCATTTCTCAAAGAGTTAAGCAATTATTCTAAATTGATACGTGAAGTACTTTTTTCATAACACCTTTCGTACCTTTCCTTCCTACTTTTGAATGAATGCATTATCGCAGCTTCTCGCTCTCACTATGCGATGTGAGGTGAAACAGCATGCTTGTTTGGCCGAGTTCGAGCGACCGACTAGCGCCGCCTTAATCTTAGTTACTGCCATATTGCGAATTTATATTTAAATATAGCGCCTAAAGCTGCATTCTACGCCGGAATCTATCACAGCGAGTGTACCGCGGGCCTAAAAAGGCAACATTGTATGTTCCATAATCTGATCATAAAGTGTTTTATTTCAGTGCCTTTGTTAATATTTCATTTCTTTTAATGCGTCCCCGTATTTTTTTGGAGTAGTAACATCAAAATTGCACGATTCATTGAATAATGTTGCCTGACCTTTTTTTCAACTGATCTTTGTTCAACCTGATCCCGAACAACGCGTGTCGGGCAGAGGTATCACTCACACACAGTGGAAACAATCTTCTCCATAACTGAGCGTTTCAAAAGATCGTTTCTCTATCGAACTATAAAGACCTGGAATGATCTGTCTGCGTATGTCCTTCAAGCGAAGAGTGAATAGACACATCGTAATCGTTAATCAATTACTTGTAGTTTCGATTCAATGTATTCCGCTTACATTTAATTTAAATTACCTACTTTCAATTAGATTAATAATCCGATTACAAAAGTAATCGATTACACCCATCTCTGCTTGTAAGTATAAGTATAAAAGCCTTTTCCTTTCATTTTATTTATATGTGTATTAAAAGCAGAAGGGGAGGCATTTGCCCAGCAGTAGGACGCTTTAGGCTAGATTAAATTAGAAGATGTGTCCCACTACGCTGGATTTTTGCAATGACAGTCGATTTTTTTATGTACCAATTTATAGTAGAAGGGGGCATTACCTTATTTTTCTAATACAGTACAGCTGAGACCAGCTGAGGGTTCTTCATCAGATACTTCAGACCTTCGATTTTTGACATCAAATGAAGTTGCCCACCAAGTTGCATATTTTTTTGGAAAGGTGGTAAGTCGATCTCTAATAGTTTGGTGTTTTCTAATCAGGGTCACCAGGTAATCCAGATCTTCGATTATCCTAGTTTTTATAGTTTTCCCTTTATGTGGCTATTAAACCCTAACTCTGTACCAAATTTCAGCTCTGTGAGTTGGTAAGTACTAGTTCTATTCTGATGGTCATGCATGAGTGAGTGAGTGAGTTTCATAAATGCGAAACTTTGCTTTGCTTAACTTCGGAACTAAATGACCCGTACTGCCGCGATGACGCTGCTGATGGCTTCAAATTCCGAGTCTGACCAAATATTTGAGAGATTCATAGGTTTGTTGCGTAAAGTGTAGGTATTTATCACGATCTTACTATCACAAAATTCAAACTGACCTTCATCAATTTTCAAACTGTTTGTTTACGAGACGTTCAAATACCCTGGCCACTATGGTCGCTAGTGCGATGGCCATACTAGAAATATTACCCTTGTGGTTCTTGGCTATCAGAATGACCTGGTTACAGTTAAGATCTGCCGGTAAGTAACAATGTTTCAAAGAAATCAGCCAGCATTTCCAAACTATGCAGCACACAGGAGGTGTTCTATAATGACATTCTTATTGGCTGCTCCGCTCCTATTCGTCTTAGCATGATGTTACATAGCCCTTAGCCATCATCAGTAAAAGGACTATGAAACTGTAAAAGAAATTTTGAAATGCAACGTGTAGTTTTTAACCTTTAATTCGATGGAGTCCAGTATACTTCCCGTTAAAGAAAAAAAAATGTGCACTGAAAAATAAACGGAATAGTTTGAGATTTTAGCGCTGTATACTCGTAGCTCCCTGAGATATATCTCGCATTTCTGAACAAATTGACAGTCAATCGAATTCATGTCGTCATTTATTATTATTCGAATCAACCGTTAGAGACAGGCCTGTATAATGTGTATTCGGACATAGCGGTATAAGTGAATGGAAAAATCCATCATGGATCTTTGTGGATGTTGATCTTCATTTATTTGATCGATCGTCATTTGTTTTACCGATATTCATTTGTTTTGAAAATTATTTAATTACTTTATGCAATTTACCTTTTAGATGTTCTTCGTATACCATAGCCTATAATGGATCTTTTTCCACTCACATGTCCTACAAGATCCATTTTTCATAAAAAATACTTTAAGGTATTAAAGTGGACATGATATGTCCACAAAGATCCATGATGGATCTTTTTAATGGATTTTAGTGGACAAAGGGGAAAAATCAACAGCCCATCTAGCATACGCATGGGAAAATCGTAGCATAGGAATACCAATTCCGGTGAAGAAAGAAGTGTACCCTGGAATTCTGGTGCTTCAGTAAACGGAGATCTCTTAACGGTAAACACATAAGTTAGCGTTAAATTAGATGTGACTTCGTCCACATTATTCCGGCACTCTCGCGAGAGTAGCCTTGATTGAAGACACAAGTTCACGAGTTTCTTCCACTGCGAAGCAAGGTGCGACGCATGTAATAAGTGCACCAGTATACTGTCGTCCGCATAGCAATGAATACCGTCAATAAACGATAATTAGATAATCAGAGCAGCTACCGTCAAGGACGACCCTAATGCTCCTATTGGACAGACTCAGAGAGCTAGGTAAAAATCAGCAAAGCCTCTCTGGCAATCTCAATTGTAGACCACGATGCCAGAACGAAAAATATCAAGACTCACTGCTAAAATAGAATATCTCCATCACCTTCTACAGAAGATAGATTACGGCTGTGGGCCTATAATTGGACGAGTTTTGTCACCTTTATTACTCAAGAGGATATACGTATGCGGTTTAAAGCCAGAACTTGTTTTATGGAATACTAGCTGTTCCCCGTAACTTCGACCGCGTAGAAGTCTTTATCGCGTAAAATCATAACCCTCCTTTTGCGCAGTCGGTAAAAAAGTAACCTTTGTCCTTCCCAGGGCTTCGAACTATCCCTATACCAAATTTCATCTTAATCGCTCCAGCCGTTTAGGCGTTAAAGCGTAACAGACAGACAGAGTTACTTTCGCATTTATAATATTAGTAGGGATAAGAACTTGGGACCACCATTCTTGAGTTTTACCGTTGCCCTGAGGAGCAGTTCACCAGATTCTAAATTCACCAGATTCGCAACTTACCAGATTCTCAACTCACCAGATTCGCAGTTGACCCAATATTGTACCTACTATCAAACAGAAAATGCGTATCAGTATGACAAACTATGGCGAACTTGTCACGGGACATCCTTCCTGAGGGCTTACCCGGGGCTCTCAACCATAGGCTGTTAGGCGTGGCGTGAGGTTTTTTAGTCGGTAAGAGTCCGGCATAACATCCTATGAGGATTTTCCCTCACGTTAAACAAAAAAAAAAAACAACTATGGCGAACTACAATATGCACTGCACATTTTGTTTCGAGGGACTGGAGCCAGACCTACCACTACGTGAATTTTATTTTAGATATGGAAGTTCCTCACGAGGCATACCATTCTGTAAAGTCAAACGCCTCCATCGTTAATTTCAGAATTAAAGACTGAGTAAATTTCTGTGTCAGAAGATGAAACCAGTTGTAACGGTCTACGTACGCTGCTGACCCTTATTATGAATAGTGTATTTACTAGTGTCCGACCGAAACTGGTTTTCCAGCCGAAACCGAAACCGAAACCGAACTTTCGGCCCCAGGGTCAGTTTCGGCCGAAACCGAAACCGAAACCGAAACTCACGTGTTCATATTGAAAAAAAAAAAAACCAGCCAAGTGCGAGTCGGAATCCCGCACAGAGGGTTCCGTTACAAAAATTGGGTACAAAAGTTACGTTTGTTGTGTCAATGCTTTTTTCTGATTTTAGTAGGTATTTTTTGTTAAAGCGGCTGCAGAACAGGGTGAGATGGTGGTGGCAGTGTCCCTTGACATCGCCAACGCTTTTAACCCATTGCCCTAGAGCTGCGTTTGGAAGGCGCTTATTTACCATGGAATGCCTCTCTACCTCCGTCGAATTATCGGGGCCTATCTTTCCGAGAGAGCCATAACTTACCCGAGCTGGCTAGGGCAGGGCCGCACAGTGGATCGATTCATACAAATCGGCGGACATAGGAATCTTGGAAAACTTTTTACTGATTTTACAAAAACTAATGATGCCATTGTGTTTATCTTAGTAATTGTAGTCGAAAACAATAGGACACAATTTTGATTAGACTTCAATTTTAAAAAATATTCGACAAAAACTGATTTCAATGTATGGAAAAGCACATCAAAAAAGGAATAGCTTGCGATTTTCTCGTGTTTTCTGATTTTAACGCTTATAGTGACTTTTAATGGGTTGTTAGCAAAATATCTGCCAAACATTTTAGGTACCCCTAGGCACCCCTCTGGGAGCTATGTGGCAAAATATCATTTTTCTCATTTTCTTTAAGAAAATATGTCTAGTTCGTTTTTTTACAGTTATAATTGTTAATAAACTACATTTTAGCTTAGTACTGACCTACCCACATCAAAAATAATATGACTAGCATACGGGATCGGGAGTTTTTGAGAGATACTTGTAAGCAGGTGATTATCAAAGATTTCTATATAAAATGAGGTAGATACGCTCTACTATAAGAAACGAAAGCATAAAAGCAATCCTCATACACACACATTGCTAAAACTACACTCACTAATAAACTATATTTACGTAATTGTAACTGCAATAGCAATATACGAATAGAACAAGAGTAAAAGAGAAGGCGTATGGACTCCAATTACAAGCCGACTACCACCGAATACTCTCGAAGTTTTACGATTCTGTATCACAGGTACTGACTGCAGAAAAATGTTAATTAGGTATAAAGGAAGACTGCAGAAAATTTCAAGTAGGTATAAAGGAATAAAGTGCAAAATTTACCAATGATGTATATATTTAAATGTAAACTTAAAAAACTGATTATATACCTATTTAATGATATTTAATCGATATCTGAATTTTTCGAACCATTTTCCGAACAAAATATTTCAAAGTTAAACTAAAAATACTGACTTGAATAAAATTTACCAATGATGTATATATTTCAATGTAAACTTAAAAAACTGATAACATACCTATTTAATGATATTTAATCGATATCTGATTTTTTCGAACCCTTTTCCGAACAAAATATTTCAAAGTTAAACTAAAAATACTGACTTGAACACTAATTATGCACACCAAATAAATCAAATTAAATGTACTATTAAAAGTACTTGACCGTAATTCGAAGCTTATATAATGAGATAGGCATATCCGTTACCCGTAGGCTTATCTTACTCATGTTTGATGACGTATTTCCGTCGACTCACCAGCAGATGGCGCCACCTGTGAACTTATAAAAGAACATGGCGTCCACTTTGTCCTCATTTGGCGTTTTGATTCCCGTAGCAAAAGGTTATAGCAGGAACACCTGCTAGTGCATTTATTTTTTCTAGTTACTAGTTATATACCTAGTAAAGTTATAAAAAGTGACTTGGGATGAAGTTAGTGAATTTACAGAAATAATTATTTAACGGCTTTGCCGTTCGTTTGAATATACAGTGAATCTAAAACAAGTGACTTGTGATTGAAGTAAGTGAACCTACAGACATATTTAACGGTTTAACCGTTCGTTTAAGTCTCAGGTATGTTTTTACTTCATATTTTTACGATCACATATATGAGTGTGATACGTCATAACGTGAAATACCCTATTATTTTAAAATAGCACGTAAACCTTTCGAGGTTGCAGTTTCTTTTATTTAATATCTTTAGTTACAGCTAATATCAAGCTGATTTTATAGATTGTATTCATAGGTAGTAATACTTTTTTTTTAGATATTATTTGCTTCGTGTATGTACAGCGTAAGTACCGCCGAATATAGAAAATATTTTCAAAATATTTTTATACCTACCCACATAAAGGCACATTAATTACTAGATGTTCCTATACATGTTAAAATATGGCCTATTATGGGTAAAATCGTAATCATCCCAAGTTTCTGAATACGTACGAGTGTGTCAAAGTAATAACTAAATGTTCACCATGAAAGTAGTACTTAAATTTTAGGTACCTAACATAATACTATTTCTTTTAGTTTGGTTTCTTGATAGAAATGAATCCTCCATCCTTAGAAAGTGAGCTAATTCCAAGTGGAGTATTTCAGAAGCGCGCTCTGAGCTCCAGTTACTGTATTAGGTACGTCAAATAGCTCCAGTTCCAGCTCATTTAGCTCGAACTTCAAATAAAGGCGATCGCGACACCACGTGCATTGTCGTAAGTGGAGTAAAAGAAGCCGACTTCCACTAAACCAGATAAGGATGATGGAAATAGGTGAGTTATTTCTTATTACCCAACACTGGTCCTGACCAAGTGTAAATTTCTTCACAGATCAGAGGTTAAATTACGAGGATGATAGAAACAATCATTCTTGCTTCGTATTTTATATAGGGACAGCATTAAAAGAGATTTCGGTTACCCAAGATCCTAAGACACAGTATAACCTAAGAGGTTGATAGACACGTTTTGGCGACAAATTGCCTTGATAAGATAATATGCTGATACCCACTATTGTAAAATCATAGTCCTGGGTTCGTCAACCTAAACAAAAACGGGGAGATCCGACAATTCGAATCCCTGCTACATTTTGAAAAAGCTGACAAGGTTCTTTCTGCCAAAAGGCTTTTGCTGCCAAAACCTTTTGTATTTTTAAACAAAGAGAATCTTTTGAAAAACTTAAGTTTCTTCGAAAATATTTATGACAAAATTGAAGAAATGGCTTGCGGCCATAGATCTGATTTCATATATTATTCTCAGAATTGTCAAAGACCCAATTCTTAAAAATGAACCTTGATAAAATATCGTCTTCAAACACATACATTTTCGAGGCTGAAGCCTTTTCAACGGCACTCGGGAAGGCATGCATTTTGGTCTTCGATCTCCAAAAAGGATAACCCCGAAAAAAGTTCATCCAAATCATTACGCCAGCCTTCGAGAGGATCAGGCGTCAAGATCAGATCTCCATCGAATAGAGTCCAGATTCCATTGTACCAAGAGCCTTTTTAGGCCTGTATTACAGTTACCACTCTCGAGGGGTGTGTACAATATCCATAATAATTGGGCATACGACAGTAAATGTCCCTTCAATTAAGAAATTTCTGAGCTTTAGGCTCTCAAAGAAACTGAGAAGTTTAACATCCCCTGCCCATACCAGCAAAGGAAACACTAACCAGTAACCACCCTCGAGGGGTATGTACAATATTGTGTATCTATAATAATTGTAATATACGATAGTAACCAGGCGTACGATAACATACTAAGTAACCATGCAAGGATGTCCCTTCAATTACGAAATTTCCGAGCTCGAGGCTCTCAAAGAGAC
The DNA here is from genome assembly GCA_933228765.1 of Miltochrista miniata. Classification (NCBI taxonomy): domain Eukaryota; kingdom Metazoa; phylum Arthropoda; class Insecta; order Lepidoptera; family Erebidae; genus Miltochrista; species Miltochrista miniata. Next base: position 31,664,901 of record OW121747.1, on the reverse strand, counting down.
GAGGAGAGGTCTAACATCCTCTGCCCACACCAGCAAAGGAAACACTAAATGATATGACCCTGTCATTCTATGTCGGTCAGTTAACTCTGTACAAAATACGTTGGTAAGGAACGAGAGTACCAAAAAGTTTTAAATTTATAAAAGGGTACCGCATTCCCTTTATCCAGAAACTCCAATCCGTCCTGCACGGTATTCGAGAGGACGCAGGTTCGAATCCTGCTCAAAACTGATAACCTTCCCACATTTAAATTTACACCGAACTCTGTTCAAGTCCCGTCCTGACAAAGTTGTAAATTTTCACTTTATGTTAAAATGCTATGGAAAACTTGACTAAGGTGGAATACTATTTGCTTTAAATACTTAAGAATCCATACAGGTTTCCTTTTTAACTGAAATGACCACATTGTGCAATGGTTCAAAAGATGAATGCTCAAGGCACTCTAAAACTAGTTCCTTTGTCACCAAGTTTGGTTTCTCCACTTTTCCTAACTTCAAATAGCGATGGGTCATCCGCCCAGAATTCAGTTTTAGGACATTGTACGCCTTTGTGAAGCCAGAATAATTCTATCTTTCAGCATGTTCCGTTTACCAGATTTCCTCCAACCACGAGATTGGATGTGCAAAATACATCTCAGTCAAGCTTATTTTCATGATAAAGCTGACGTAGTGTACATTATTCTTTCTCAGAGCACATTCTTGTCTTCCGCTCGGGTAAGCCGCACCCAAAACATTTTCGTTTCTCACCATCTGGGTGCCTCGATTTCTATAGAATAAGAGTATTCAAATACTCGTCTACCTACACAAAATCTCATTTTGCGCATCAAAATCCTGTTACTCTTCACAAACACGTACAAATAGCCTTGAAAACTCTTCAAACCCAGGGATGGTTAGACAATTGGGAGAAAACAATAATAGGTTCCCAAAGAAACCTCTCATATCGTTATGCGATAGACATAGAACTACCTGAAAGTCCAATACCAAAAGAAAAGATATTAGACATAAAAGGAAGATTTATTTAATTCCAAATCAAAGAAACTTAGTTCTTTTAAAGAAAATTCAAACTTGGTGGGTCTTTTGAATTTTTACCACTTTCGCAGTGCCTAGAGGTAGCTTTACCTCAGCGTCACATTCGGTCAATCCCCTAACCGACAACCCACTGAAGAAAATAGTAGTGCACGGAGTGGTACAAGTGGAACTCCAATAGTGGGTCCGCAATTACCGGTTCTCGACAATTTTACAAGCTTTCCATCCGAGATGCTTTCTTACCACGTCAGATTTCGCTTGGGAGCCCAGCTAGAAAACATATCTCTAACAGGCTCGAGGGCCTAGAATAACAAAGATTGCACTGCATCAATAGAGATGTTGATAATCTTACACATGATTCGAAATCATATACCGGTACTGTGTTACAGTCTGTACTCTTTCAAAGCAGTTATAGTCCATCCCCCCAGAGGGACGAGACCAAATCAATTGCCTTGACGAACTTAACTCGTCAGCCTCGTCAGCTTGCGTGTAATGGGCGTCACATTCGGTCAATCCCCTAACCGACAACCCACTGAAGAAAATAGTAGTGCACGGAGTGGTACAAGTGGAACTCCAATAGTGGGTCCGCAATTACCGGTTCTCGACAATTTTACAAGCTTTCCATCCGAGATGCTTTCTTACCACGTCAGATTTCGCTTGGGAGCCCAGCTAGAAAACATTTCTCTAACAGGCTCGAGGGCCTAGAATAACAAAGATTGCACTGCATCAATAGAGATGTTGATAATCTTACACATGATTCGAAATCATATACCGGTACTGTGTTACAGTCTGTACTCTTTCAAAGCAGTTATAGTCCATCCCCCCAGAGGGACGAGACCAAATCAATTGCCTTGACGAACTTAACTCGTCAGCCTCGTCAGCTTGCGTGTAATGGTCCGACATCTCAAATTGACTTCACCATACACTGCATTCCGAGCCGATACCATATGTATCAGCTCCTCCGGGTATTTTTTGGGAGCATCCTGCTTCAAACACCACTAAGGCAAGATTGCCTACAAACAATATTCCTATTATGAAATGAAGAACACTGCACATGATAGGCCTGTTTGTAATGTGTGGATATTACTTTCACCACCATTTTTAATACCCAAGATGCTGTCACATCTTAATCGGTCAACAGGAGTGTTTGTGGTGTCGCGATGGCACAAGGTAATAATAGAGGGCAGATCTCAAAGCGAGAGCTCTGTAAGCTCCATTCGTTCTGCAGAACCTGCAAAAGAACCTAATAAACATTATTTCTTTCCTTCTACTAAACACCTCGACAGGTCTCCCACCACCTCACATAGAGAATCTGTGGAAATGTGGGGGGGGGGGGGCGAAGAGGTAAATAACAGATATTAAATCAAAAACTTCTACTATTGAGCTCCTTGAGACCTACCTTTCAAGATACTTATAAATTTTACAGTTTTAACCGACTTGTATTTTATTCATGGCTATTATATAATACGATTCTGTTACATAAATCTGTTGTTGCTGTTCTTGATAATATAGAAACCGTTAGTCAACTTTACATAGAAAGTTAAGTCACATATTCATTGATATTGGGATTGATGACTTAGTTCAATATTACCAAGTATTGATACAAAGAGAACATTTTTCAGGTTTCTCGTCATAGTGATTTTATGCTTAGGTCGCCGCAACCACGATCTAACTTTGCTCGATTGTATTAACTCACGTCATAGGTACTACTTTTAGGCCCAAATCAAGAGTCCGAAACTGATCATTTTCATTTCAGACAATCTGGTTGGAAAACTATTGTAAACAAAGATAACACCTACGACTAATCAATTGAATCCTTTATTCTAGATAGAAATTAGGATATCAGAGTATCCGATATGAGACTACACAGTCTAATAGTTTATTTATGACTGTTAGAGGTTCTCCAACTATTCTAGCCCCGGCACTACCCGGTCAACAGCAGCTTCTAAGAATTGGTGGTGGTGGTAAGATCAAAACAATCCTTAACACGAGGTTATTGACGATGGATTTCAAAATTTTTTATCGTCGAGTAATAATGTCAGCTACTACCACCAATCAAGTATAATAATAATTCGCAATTATTTAATCCTGTCAATAGAAGGAATACTTACTACTCCTTAAATAAGATTCCTTATTTAGTCTGTTTAAGATTACATATGAAGTTGTTCAAGATGGTAAAGATTATAAATCTAGATACCATACATACAACATTGTATAATATTATTTTCCTAAAAATAAATTATAATCACATTGGCGTTTCCGTCACTCACCAGGCGAAAACAAACATTTCTCATTATATAAGCTTCGAATTACGGTCAAGTACTTTTAATAGCGGCGTTTTCCCTGAAAGAAAACGCATATTAAAATACTTACCTAATTCGAAGCTTACTTTTTAAATCTGCCTGGTGAATAAAAGCCAATGAGGACAAAGTGGACGCCATGTTCTTTTATAAGTTCACAGGTGGCGCCATCTGCTGGTGAGTCGACGGAAATACGTCATCAAACATGAGTAAGATAAGCCTACGGGTAACGGATATGCCTATCTCATTATATAAGCTTCGAATTAGGTAAGTATTTTAATATGCGTTTTCTTTCAGGGAAAACGCCGCTATTTAATGGTATTTGCACAACTGTTTTACTGAACGAATAACTATTTTCAAAATAGTTTATCTAACAATTATTATTCCATAGTTCAACAAACATAATATCTAAGCGTTTTGAAGGAAAACCGATGATTAATATTACCGAAAACGATTATTATTATTGAATAAAAAAATTCAAACATAACCTAACCTATTCAGTTATAAGATTGTACCATTTAGAGTCTGGTATGCATTCAGTTAGTGGAGTTACCTGGTGTGCTGAAAATTACACAGATGTGTATATAAAAATTTCCCATTAATTAATTACAAATTATAATTAAAAAAATATCTGTGAAAGGTAACTCCACAAGATTTGTTGCATTTTGATGTGTAATTTTTACAAAATCTTAGTACACAAGATGGCATTATAATGACAGACTCGATCGCAATCGTTGTAAGTATGTACCTTAAAAGTAAAACATATAAATTAAATTTTCTTGCTAACCGTACTTGCGAAGAACTATAACTATTCGGGGAATCCCCGTGCCTTGACTCTCGCTTGGCATATTCAGCAAGTATAATGCTGTCAAAATACGAAGTACAACAAAAGCATTGGGCGCGTCAGATTAGTTAGGCCTATACAATTTGGTGGGTTAATAAGATTGAGAATAATCATAAAATTGAGGAAAAATAATTAATTACCCATAAATTGTGCGTACTTACCAAATAACTTCTTTGTAAACTACCTAATCTTAAGCACTTTTAAGACGTTAATTATGTACTTTTCCATGTTAAAAATACACATTTGTTGTTAAATCGTGGGAGATACGACAGTGACATAGTGTCAGCGCGAACTGCGCGCAACCGCGCTAACTAGCTCAGTTTATACGCTTCAAAAATTGGTGCGTAGGGCAGGTCTACCTCTTTATATAGAAGTCTTTGGTGATTATAAGTTTATCCTACTTTTTTAGCAACATTTATGTATTGTATAGTGTTATTTACCATTAATATTGAAGAAAATAATGTATTAATAAAAAAAAAACAATAACGCGTAATATAAAACATATTTTTTAGTTATAAAAATACAAAAACTTACTTATAAAATAAAAAGTTGTAAAATAATAGCTTATAATAAATAAAATATGGAACAGAAACGATTCAATTATCATGTATTTACATTAAATAATCAAACAAAATTAGAATTACATAAACTTTAAAAAAATAGTTGCTTAAAATAAACAAAAATATATAACAAAGACAATTAATGATTCGGAGGAATTCTACGACACATGTATGTAATTATGTATGTATGTATTATATATTATGATTAGTTTTTTTTGCTTTTATTTTAATTTATGGTAAGATAGGTTCAATTTTTGTTTATGATTGTACATTATTGTAAGTATTTTTTGCCAAGTCATTAAAGGTCTATTAAATTAAAACTATGTACATTAAATGATCAAACAAAATTAGAAATATGTAGACAAAAAACATCATTATCCGAAGCTTCCGTTTCTGAATCTTCTTCTGCTTGCGCAGAGACTAACAATTCAACAGTACCTATAAATTCAATTTTAGAAACTTCTAGAATTAGTAGATTTAAAGTTTCTTTAAACAATGCATTCTTTTGCTTTTTATATATCCGTGGCCGTATTTGTGCTAAAATTGGGTTGGATGAAATCAGCAAATTATTTAGAACATCTTCATTGCAAGAAATGCTACTTATTTTACGTGAATGGTGTTCTCTGTATTTTCTAAAATCCTTATTACTTGACTCAGATAACTCTTCCGAAAAAAGGCCTATCGGAACTATAGATAAATGTTGAATAATTAACGGCCCGTGAAATAATAACTTATGAATACTTGATGGCATGTAGTACCAGGGTGGCAGAGCTTTACATAGAATTGTACCCTTGGTACTTCATGCCACAAGTATTCATAAGTTATTTTATTAGTTACTAATTCTAGAAGTTCCTGAAATTGAATACATAGATACTGATGAATAATTAGGCTCTGCACAAGCAGAAGAAGATTCAGAAATGGAAGCTTCGGATAATGATTTTTTTGTCTACACTTTTCTATTTTTTTTTTTTGATTATTTAATGTACATATTTAATGTTAATTGAATCGTTTCTGTTCCAGATGTTTATTTATTTTAAGCTAATATTTTACTACTTTTTATTTTATAAGTAAGTTTTTGTATTTTTATGACTATGATATATATATGTTTTATTTGATTACATAATACATTATTTTCTACAAATAGTAATGGAAAATCACTATACAATACATAAATGTTGCTAAAAAAGTAGGATAAACTTATAGTCGCCTGCTTATAAGTATTTCTTAAAAACTCCCGATCCCGTATGCTAGTCATATTATTTTTGATGTGGGTAGGTCAGTACTAAGCTAAAATGTAGTTTATCAACAATTATAACTGTAAAAAAAACGAACTAGACATATTTTCTTTAAGAAAATGAGAAAAATGATATTTTGTCATATAGCTCCCAGAGGGGTGCCTAGGGGTACCTAAAATGTTTGGCAGATATTTTGCTAACAACCCATTCAAAGTCACTATAAGCGTTAAAATAAGAAAACACGAGAAAATCGCAAGCCATCCCTTTTTTAATGTGCTTTTCCATACATTGAAATCAGTTTCTGTCGAATATTTTTTAAAATTGAAGTCTAATCAAAATTGTGTCCTATTGTTTTCGACTACAATTACTAAGATAAACACATTGGCATCATTAGTTTTTTAAATTCAGTAAAAAGTGATTCAAGATTCCTATGTCCGCCGATTTGTATGAATCGATCCACTGTGGGCCGGCGAGAATAGGGGTCTTAGGACCGCGATGCGCAACGCACTGAGACGCAGCCCTAAAGGCCACCTGCGGGATCCAGCTTACATATAGGGGACGTCAGCATCGGCATCGAGCTCTCGATGACCCCTATGAGACCCCTATTCTCGCCGGCCCACAGTGGATCGATTCATACAAATCGGCGGACATAGGAATCTTGAATCACTTTTTACTGAATTTAAAAAAACTAATGATGCCAATGTGTTTATCTTAGTAATTGTAGTCGAAAACAATAGGACACAATTTTGATTAGACTTCAATTTTAAAAAATATTCGACAGAAACTGATTTCAATGTATGGAAAAGCACATTAAAAAAGGGATGGCTTGCGATTTTCTCGTGTTTTCTTATTTTAACGCTTATAGTGACTTTGAATGGGTTGTTAGCAAAATATCTGCCAAACATTTTAGGTACCCCTAGGCACCCCTCTGGGAGCTATATGACAAAATATCATTTTTCTCATTTTCTTAAAGAAAATATGTCTAGTTCGTTTTTTTTACAGTTATAATTGTTGATAAACTACATTTTAGCTTAGTACTGACCTACCCACATCAAAAATAATATGACTAGCATACGGGATCGGGAGTTTTTAAGAAATACTTATAAGCAGGCGACTATAAGTTTATCCTACTTTTTTAGCAACATTTATGTATTGTATAGTGATTTTCCATTACTATTTGTAGAAAATAATGTATTATGTAATCAAATAAAACATATATATATCATAGTCATAAAAATACAAAAACTTACTTATAAAATAAAAAGTAGTAAAATATTAGCTTAAAATAAATAAACATCTGGAACAGAAACGATTCAATTAACATTAAATATGTACATTAAATAATCAAAAAAAAAAATAGAAAAGTGTAGACAAAAAAATCATTATCCGAAGCTTCCATTTCTGAATCTTCTTCTGCTTGTGCAGAGCCTAATTATTCATCAGTATCTATGTATTCAATTTCAGGAACTTCTAGAATTAGTAACTAATAAAATAACTTATGAATACTTGTGGCATGAAGTACCAAGGGTACAATTCTATGTAAAGCTCTGCCACCCTGGTACTACATGCCATCAAGTATTCATAAGTTATTATTTCACGGGCCGTTAATTATTCAACATTTATCTATAGTTCCGATAGGCCTTTTTTCGGAAGAGTTATCTGAGTCAAGTAATAAGGATTTTAGAAAATACAGAGAACACCATTCACGTAAAATAAGTAGCATTTCTTGCAATGAAGATGTTCTAAATAATTTGCTGATTTCATCCAACCCAATTTTAGCACAAATACGGCCACGGATATATAAAAAGCAAAAGAATGCATTGTTTAAAGAAACTTTAAATCTACTAATTCTAGAAGTTTCTAAAATTGAATTTATAGGTACTGTTGAATTGTTAGTCTCTGCGCAAGCAGAAGAAGATTCAGAAACGGAAGCTTCGGATAATGATGTTTTTTGTCTACATATTTCTAATTTTGTTTGATCATTTAATGTACATAGTTTTAATTTAATAGACCTTTAATGACTTGGCAAAAAATACTTACAATAATGTACAATCATAAACAAAAATTGAACCTATCTTACCATAAATTAAAATAAAAGCAAAAAAAAACTAATCATAATATATAATACATACATACATAATTACATACATGCGTCGTAGAATTCCTCCGAATCATTAATTGTCTTTGTTATATATTTTTGTTTATTTTAAGCAACAATTTTTTTAAAGTTTATGTAATTCTAATTTTGTTTGATTATTTAATGTAAATACATGATAATTGAATCGTTTCTGTTCCATATTTTATTTATTTTAAGCTATTATTTTACAACTTTTTATTTTATAAGTAAGTTTTTGTATTTTTATAACTAAAAAATATGTTTTATATAACGCGTTATTGTTTTTTTTTTATTAATACATTATTTTCTTCAATATTAATGGTAAATAACACTATACAATACATAAATGTTGCTAAAAAAGTAGGATAAACTTATAATCACCAAAGACTTCTATATAAAGAGGTAGACCTGCCCTACGCGCCGATTTGTATGAATCGATCCACTGTGGGCCGGCGAGAATAGGGGTCTTAGGACCGCGATGCGCAACGCACTGAGACGCAGCCCTAAAGGCCACCTGCGGGATCCAGCTTACATATAGGGGACGTCAGCATCGGCATCGAGCTCTCGATGAAGTATCTGGGGATAGCCGTTGGAACTTCGGATACCACTTCCGAAGTTTGGTCCCATAGCTGAGGGAGAGGCGCATCAGCCGCACTCTCGTGGTTGTTGCCCAATATCAGGAGATCCAATGATCCCTGCAGGAGACTGCACCTGTTGTACTGGGATCGGGCGGATCATGGCCCTGTACGGGCTGATGGCCCTGTACGGGCTGATGGCCAGCAATGCGGCTAGATTGCTTAGCCCGCAGAAGGCGACGGCTGTCAGGGTAATAATGGGATACCGCACGATCTGTTGTGGCGGTATGTCTTCTAGCCGGGACCCCTCTATGGGACATGCAAGCGAGGAAGCGAGGGCTTTGCATCATTCTTTAAATGGCGCAAGGAGGCGTTGGAGCGGGGCCATAGGCCTCTTCTTGTGAGCCGGTCATGTTCGTGAAAAAGACAACGGGGAGGAAGCGGGAGAGAACTCTCCCACCCGAGTTCCAAAGTCTGAGGCGGCGCCCCATACTATTAGCCTCCATGACCGGGGGCCTGAGGACGGTGACGGGGCTTTACACCGTCCTTACAGAAGCAGGCCTCAATCAACGGTAGGTATAAATCTTCTAAAGTGGTCATTTTAGAAATATTTCCCTCCACCTAAAGATGAGTTTCTTTCTTCTACGTGTGGAATTACTCATAGATGCTATTGCAAACTCCTACCGACTAAAACCACACGGTGCCCTGCTGCTAGCTCTTGGCTGGTTTTGGTTACATCCTAGAAGTATATAACTAAAACTGGACAACAGTGAGTCGGACTAGCGCACGTAGGGTTCCGTACAAGAAAAGCTGCAAAAAATCACGTATGTTGAATTGGAGACCCCCTTTAATATTATTAATTTGTCTATTTTTATTATTTGTTGCTATAGCGGCAACAGAAATACATCATCTATAAAACATTTTAACTGTCTAACTATCACGGTGCATGAGTTACAGCTTGCTGACAGACAGATAGACGACCAACTAAGTCAACAAAACCGACAACAAAGTGGTAGGGTTATGTAATGTCCTAGCTGTCCTAACCTTTTTAGGGTTCTGTAAAAATTGTATTTTTAGAACAATTGATTGGAAGTCCTTTGTAAATCTGTAAATCTTTGGTTAGTAACTAGTAACATATTAACTGGTTGGGCTCACATGGCTCACCCCAACCACGTTACAAGCAGGGCCAGGCACTCAAAATTCATGAACACGTGAGTTTCGGCCCGGCCGAAAGTTTCGGCCCATTTTGGCCGAAACCGAAACTGCGACCGAAACTCGATTTTTTGGCCGAAACTGGCCGAAACCGAAACCGAAACTTCGGTTACTATCTCCAAATGGTGAAAAAAACAGTGGTTTAACAAGTTTGACTTCATAATTGTCAGTACCCTCACCAAATCATTCATTACTTAGGTACTAGGTACTCCATTAAGGGTCACAATACGAAAGATGCCTGTCTGTCTGTGTATATTCAATTTCAATTCAATTCATTTATTCAGGAACAATCATACAATTGTGTTTGAAAAACAAAATACATAATAAATACAAAAAGCACATTATAATAACAACGAACGACCCTAGGCACGAACACAATTGAACAGAAAGACAGATGTTGTCTCAAGGTTACACTGGTGTATGTTTGAAGGGACTGGATTTCATTTTCTATACCTGATATTTATATATTCGAGTAGGTATAAGAATCTTTGGTTATACTTATATATATACTATAAATATTTTTACTTATATTACATACAGCTTCATAGCGTAGCGTATTTATGCATTATGACGCGTACAACTTTTTAACGCGCGATATCTCAGAAGCGGTGGCTCTGAGGAAAACGTAAAAATTCATTTTTATAGAGAACTAGCTGACCCGCGCAACTTCGTTTGCGTCACATGAGAGTGAGGTATGGTATTAATATTTCGAGTATTATAATGTTTCCCGTTGCATTTACCCCCGTCGCGCTTATATTCATTAGAGCTGAACCGCTTATCTTCGGTGAGAAGGAAAGAGATGTTAAAGTGATATTACCTATGTTTCCCGTCGCTTTTACTTCCACCCATCCGTTTATCGGTATGGAACGCATCGTGTGCGAGTCCGACTCGCACTTGGCCGGTTTTTATCGTTTAGTTGACTGGCTGCCACTGCAGACCAAGTTTACTCCCGTCACGTCGCTCATACTTTAAAACTTAATAAGAGAACCTTAGAACCTTAAAAGATAGGCATATGCTGTCAAGGAGTTTTTTTTATAACTTTTTAAGAGAAACAATTTTGTAGTACACAATTTTTACGCAACTTTAACTATTATGCAGCTTCAGCAATGGAAGCTCTCAAAAGAAAGAAATAATCCCCGTTCTCGAAACATTATTCATGGCTGCTCCGCTCCTATTCGTCTTAGCGTGATATTATACCGCCATTAGCCAGCCTCAATAAATGGACTAATAAACTGTAAAATAATTTTTGAAATGCAACCAGTAGTTTCTGAGATCCTAGCACAAACAAACTCTTCAGTTTCATTATATCGTGAACGAACCTTAAGAGATAGACAAATTAGGTTATTGTGAGCGAACCTTATAAGATAGACATTATGCTGTCGCGAACTTTTTAAGAGAAACAATTTTGTAATACACAATTTTTACCTAACTGTAACCATTTACGCAGCGTACCCCTTTGAAGCTTTCAGACTGTAAACAATATTCCCCGTTTTCAAAACATTCTTGATTGCTGCTCCGCTCCTATTCGTCTTAGCGGGATGTTATATAGCCTATAGCCATCCTCGATAAATGGACTATCAAACTGTGAAAGAATTTTTGAAATCCAACCAGTAGTTCCTAAACTCCTAGCGTTCAAACAAACAAACTCTTCAGCTTTATAATATTAGTATGGATTTTATAAGCTACAATTTTTGCCTGATGTAATTGCGCGACAAAACTTACCGTTTTCCTGAAAATCGTGAAAAACTGATTTTTTTGAGATTTTCGACTCATGACTTTTCCAGGTACAAGATAGACATATCGTGGACTCTATTTTAGAACTTCTCAAAAGGAGCAATTTTGTAAGACACAATTTTTACGTAGGTAACCATTTACGCACCGTACACCACGAAACATCTCGGAGGGCATAAATTTACGTTTTTTAAAAATTGTTCGTTGCTGCTCCGCTCCTATTCGTCATATATTGCCTATAGCCATCCTCAATAAAAAATTAATCTCTAACTGAAAAAGACTGAATTCCAACCAGTAGTTCCTGAGATCCTAGCGTTCAAACAAACAAACTCTTTAGCTTTTTTAGGATAATAATAGGGATTGTGTAGGATAAAAAAACACTGGCAGTTCACACACATTACGTATTTATTATAATATTATAAAGAAATATTAAATCATTACCAAATACTTATTATTATAAATTCCGTCATTATGATGGTTCAGTAGCAAAATAAAAACCTCTCCCAAAACGCACCGTTTTTTTTTTCTCAAGTATAAGACGCAACTAGGACTAACGCTAGAATGACGGTGATGATGGAATTTAAATTATTGCAAAAAAAAATTATAAAACAACTTTATACCTAGGAATACACATAATACCAAATATTACATTATTTTTCTAGCAATCATAAGTGTTGTATATAATTTAGTTAATCATAATCAAAGGAGTTATCTCGCTCGTGTCCCATAATATCTAGTGCATCTATGCAAGAACTAGAAAGGTACGTTAGGTATGAGAAAGGCGCATTTTGTGACAGGTGCAATCTGCGACTAAAACATTTCAATGCATAAAAAAATCATTTATTGTGATGATTCATTAAAATGTAATAAAATTGTTTTTATAATAATTGTTTAACATAGTAAATATTACTTTAGTTACGAGTCACTACGGCCTGACCTAGTAAAATACTGTTTGGGTGTAGGAAATGCTAAAACGGTGCTTAGTTATTGGGAGACCTCATCGGTAAACCCTATAAAATTACCTCATTTTAGAACGAAAATACATTAAAAACCGAGCTTATTAATTAAACACACTTAACACACATCTTACATATCTAAAGGACAACGCATGCACGAATTATTTCTAAAGCGCTGTTTAGTTTTCACAAAGAAATTGTTCAAACTAAATTCAATCTCATCACCATTGCAGCCGATCCAGCAGGCATTTATAACAGCTAGTGTGTAGATACTAAATTCACAAAATATATACCTAGTACAGAAGGAAATATAATGTACATAAGTACTTTACTTGTGTATATACTTAACTTTGTATACTTATTGAATTTCGGCGGTCGCGCTAGGGTTGACAACTTTGGCTTATGCACTTATAGCCATCGCGGTAGTGGCATTAGTATAACCTAGTTGTTTGATTTATTGTTCAAAAAGAACAAAATAGATCGAGCTCAAAATTTTACACGATACACAACAGGTTATAATGTACCTATATTAAAATACCAGAAATCAGAATGCCTTTACTTTTTTTTTTTGTTTAACGTGAGGGAAAATCCTCAGGGATGTTATGCCGGACTCCTACCGACTAAAAAACCTGACGTCACGCCGAACAGCCTGTGGTTGGGAGCCCCGGGGAAGCCCTAGGAAGGATGTCCCAGAACTCCCAACAGACCCACGGCCGCCACTGCGGCCTCGCCCAGGGGGTGGTTCGGGTGCTACCCGCGTCTTTGGGGGGTTTCGGGTGTGATCCCGCTTTTAAGGGGGGGGGGGGCGTGCGTGAATTGCTCACGTCACGCTGCCGTCATGGGCCTGCTTCTGTTAGGACGGTGAGCCGCCCTCTCACCGTCCTCAGGCCCCCGGTCATGGTGGCCGATACTCCTCGGCGAAGACACGTCGGCGGCGCCCAGGCCGCCGACAGCGGAACTCGGGTGGGAGAGTTCTGTCCCGTACCCGTCCCGCCGCCTCCTTCACGAGCATGACCTGCTCGCAGAAAGAGGCGACAGAGTCCCACTTACTCCCGCTGGAGAGCATGGTTCGCACCATGGTCTCGAGCGAGACAGTGTCCACGCCCAGACCCACTACGAGGACCTGGCACTGTTGCGCCCACGCCGTGCACTCCACCAGCGTGTGGAGCGCCGTGTCATCGCTGCGGTCCTCGCAGTGCTGACACTCGGCCGTGGTTCCCCGGTGTTTTCGCTACAGATACCTACCGAAGCTACCGTGCCCGGCACGCATCTGTGTCTACCGGTGGGAGAGAGCACCGTGTCTCCTCTCCAGCCACTCGTCCATGACCGGTCTGATGGCCGCGATTGTGGCGAATCCCCCCTTCGGTTTTATATTTTTATAACTAAAAAATATGTTTTATATAACGCGTTATTGTTTTTTTTTTATTAATACATTATTTTCTTCAATATTAATGGTAAATAACACTATACAATACATAAATGTTGCTAAAAAAGTAGGATAAACTTATAATCACCAAAGACTTCTATATAAAGAGGTAGACCTGCCCTACGCGCCGATTTGTATGAATCGATCCACTGTGGGCCGGCGAGAATAGGGGTCTTAGGACCGCGATGCGCAACGCACTGAGACGCAGCCCTAAAGGCCACCTGCGGGATCCAGCTTACATATAGGGGACGTCAGCATCGGCATCGAGCTCTCGATGAAGTATCTGGGGATAGCCGTTGGAACTTCGGATACCACTTCCGAAGTTTGGTCCCATAGCTGAGGGAGAGGCGCATCAGCCGCACTCTCGTGGTTGTTGCCCAATATCAGGAGATCCAATGATCCCTGCAGGAGACTGCACCTGTTGTACTGGGATCGGGCGGATCATGGCCCTGTACGGGCTGATGGCCCTGTACGGGCTGATGGCCAGCAATGCGGCTAGATTGCTTAGCCCGCAGAAGGCGACGGCTGTCAGGGTAATAATGGGATACCGCACGATCTGTTGTGGCGGTATGTCTTCTAGCCGGGACCCCTCTATGGGACATGCAAGCGAGGAAGCGAGGGCTTTGCATCATTCTTTAAATGGCGCAAGGAGGCGTTGGAGCGGGGCCATAGGCCTCTTCTTGTGAGCCGGTCATGTTCGTGAAAAAGACAACGGGGAGGAAGCGGGAGAGAACTCTCCCACCCGAGTTCCAAAGTCTGAGGCGGCGCCCCATACTATTAGCCTCCATGACCGGGGGCCTGAGGACGGTGACGGGGCTTTACACCGTCCTTACAGAAGCAGGCCTCAATCAACGGTAGGTATAAATCTTCTAAAGTGGTCATTTTAGAAATATTTCCCTCCACCTAAAGATGAGTTTCTTTCTTCTACGTGTGGAATTACTCATAGATGCTATTGCAAACTCCTACCGACTAAAACCACACGGTGCCCTGCTGCTAGCTCTTGGCTGGTTTTGGTTACATCCTAGAAGTATATAACTAAAACTGGACAACAGTGAGTCGGACTAGCGCACGTAGGGTTCCGTACAAGAAAAGCTGCAAAAAATCACGTATGTTGAATTGGAGACCCCCTTTAATATTATTAATTTGTCTATTTTTATTATTTGTTGCTATAGCGGCAACAGAAATACATCATCTATAAAACATTTTAACTGTCTAACTATCACGGTGCATGAGTTACAGCTTGCTGACAGACAGATAGACGACCAACTAAGTCAACAAAACCGACAACAAAGTGGTAGGGTTATGTAATGTCCTAGCTGTCCTAACCTTTTTAGGGTTCTGTAAAAATTGTATTTTTAGAACAATTGATTGGAAGTCCTTTGTAAATCTGTAAATCTTTGGTTAGTAACTAGTAACATATTAACTGGTTGGGCTCACATGGCTCACCCCAACCACGTTACAAGCAGGGCCAGGCACTCAAAATTCATGAACACGTGAGTTTCGGCCCGGCCGAAAGTTTCGGCCCATTTTGGCCGAAACCGAAACTGCGACCGAAACTCGATTTTTTGGCCGAAACTGGCCGAAACCGAAACCGAAACTTCGGTTACTATCTCCAAATGGTGAAAAAAACAGTGGTTTAACAAGTTTGACTTCATAATTGTCAGTACCCTCACCAAATCATTCATTACTTAGGTACTAGGTACTCCATTAAGGGTCACAATACGAAAGATGCCTGTCTGTCTGTGTATATTCAATTTCAATTCAATTCATTTATTCAGGAACAATCATACAATTGTGTTTGAAAAACAAAATACATAATAAATACAAAAAGCACATTATAATAACAACGAACGACCCTAGGCACGAACACAATTGAACAGAAAGACAGATGTTGTCTCAAGGTTACACTGGTGTATGTTTGAAGGGACTGGATTTCATTTTCTATACCTGATATTTATATATTCGAGTAGGTATAAGAATCTTTGGTTATACTTATATATATACTATAAATATTTTTACTTATATTACATACAGCTTCATAGCGTAGCGTATTTATGCATTATGACGCTTACAACTTTTTAACGCGCGATATCTCAGAAGCGGTGGCTCTGAGGAAAACGTAAAAATTCATTTTTATAGAGAACTAGCTGACCCGCGCAACTTCGTTTGCGTCACATGAGAGTGAGGTATGGTATTAATATTTCGAGTATTATAATGTTTCCCGTTGCATTTACCCCCGTCGCGCTTATATTCATTAGAGCTGAACCGCTTATCTTCGGTGAGAAGGAAAGAGATGTTAAAGTGATATTACCTATGTTTCCCGTCGCTTTTACTTCCACCCATCCGTTTATCGGTATGGAACGCATCGTGTGCGAGTCCGACTCGCACTTGGCCGGTTTTTATCGTTTAGTTGACTGGCTGCCACTGCAGACCAAGTTTACTCCCGTCACGTCGCTCATACTTTAAAACTTAATAAGAGAACCTTAGAACCTTAAAAGATAGGCATATGCTGTCAAGGAGTTTTTTTTATAACTTTTTAAGAGAAACAATTTTGTAGTACACAATTTTTACGCAACTTTAACTATTATGCAGCTTCAGCAATGGAAGCTCTCAAAAGAAAGAAATAATCCCCGTTCTCGAAACATTATTCATGGCTGCTCCGCTCCTATTCGTCTTAGCGTGATATTATACCGCCATTAGCCAGCCTCAATAAATGGACTAATAAACTGTAAAATAATTTTTGAAATGCAACCAGTAGTTTCTGAGATCCTAGCACAAACAAACTCTTCAGTTTCATTATATCGTGAACGAACCTTAAGAGATAGACAAATTAGGTTATTGTGAGCGAACCTTATAAGATAGACATTATGCTGTCGCGAACTTTTTAAGAGAAACAATTTTGTAATACACAATTTTTACCTAACTGTAACCATTTACGCAGCGTACCCCTTTGAAGCTTTCAGACTGTAAACAATATTCCCCGTTTTCAAAACATTCTTGATTGCTGCTCCGCTCCTATTCGTCTTAGCGGGATGTTATATAGCCTATAGCCATCCTCGATAAATGGACTATCAAACTGTGAAAGAATTTTTGAAATCCAACCAGTAGTTCCTAAACTCCTAGCGTTCAAACAAACAAACTCTTCAGCTTTATAATATTAGTATGGATTTTATAAGCTACAATTTTTGCCTGATGTAATTGCGCGACAAAACTTACCGTTTTCCTGAAAATCGTGAAAAACTGATTTTTTTGAGATTTTCGACTCATGACTTTTCCAGGTACAAGATAGACATATCGTGGACTCTATTTTAGAACTTCTCAAAAGGAGCAATTTTGTAAGACACAATTTTTACGTAGGTAACCATTTACACGAAAACACCACGAAACATCTCGGAGGGCATAAATTTACGTTTTTTAAAAATTGTTCGTTGCTGCTCCGCTCCTATTCGTCATATATTGCCTATAGCCATCCTCAATAAAAAATTAATCTCTAACTGAAAAAGACTGAATTCCAACCAGTAGTTCCTGAGATCCTAGCGTTCAAACAAACAAACTCTTTAGCTTTTTTAGGATAATAATAGGGATTGTGTAGGATAAAAAAACACTGGCAGTTCACACACATTACGTATTTATTATAATATTATAAAGAAATATTAAATCATTACCAAATACTTATTATTATAAATTCCGTCATTATGATGGTTCAGTAGCAAAATAAAAACCTCTCCCAAAACGCACCGTTTTTTTTTTCTCAAGTATAAGACGCAACTAGGACTAACGCTAGAATGACGGTGATGATGGAATTTAAATTATTGCAAAAAAAAATTATAAAACAACTTTATACCTAGGAATACACATAATACCAAATATTACATTATTTTTCTAGCAATCATAAGTGTTGTATATAATTTAGTTAATCATAATCAAAGGAGTTATCTCGCTCGTGTCCCATAATATCTAGTGCATCTATGCAAGAACTAGAAAGGTACGTTAGGTATGAGAAAGGCGCATTTTGTGACAGGTGCAATCTGCGACTAAAACATTTCAATGCATAAAAAAATCATTTATTGTGATGATTCATTAAAATGTAATAAAATTGTTTTTATAATAATTGTTTAACATAGTAAATATTACTTTAGTTACGAGTCACTACGGCCTGACCTAGTAAAATACTGTTTGGGTGTAGGAAATGCTAAAACGGTGCTTAGTTATTGGGAGACCTCATCGGTAAACCCTATAAAATTACCTCATTTTAGAACGAAAATACATTAAAAACCGAGCTTATTAATTAAACACACTTAACACACATCTTACATATCTAAAGGACAACGCATGCACGAATTATTTCTAAAGCGCTGTTTAGTTTTCACAAAGAAATTGTTCAAACTAAATTCAATCTCATCACCATTGCAGCCGATCCAGCAGGCATTTATAACAGCTAGTGTGTAGATACTAAATTCACAAAATATATACCTAGTACAGAAGGAAATATAATGTACATAAGTACTTTACTTGTGTATATACTTAACTTTGTATACTTATTGAATTTCGGCGGTCGCGCTAGGGTTGACAACTTTGGCTTATGCACTTATAGCCATCGCGGTAGTGGCATTAGTATAACCTAGTTGTTTGATTTATTGTTCAAAAAGAACAAAATAGATCGAGCTCAAAATTTTACACGATACACAACAGGTTATAATGTACCTATATTAAAATACCAGAAATCAGAATGCCTTTACTTTTTTTTTTTGTTTAACGTGAGGGAAAATCCTCAGGGATGTTATGCCGGACTCCTACCGACTAAAAAACCTGACGTCACGCCGAACAGCCTGTGGTTGGGAGCCCCGGGGAAGCCCTAGGAAGGATGTCCCAGAACTCCCAACAGACCCACGGCCGCCACTGCGGCCTCGCCCAGGGGGTGGTTCGGGTGCTACCCGCGTCTTTGGGGGGTTTCGGGTGTGATCCCGCTTTTAAGGGGGGGGGGGGGGCGTGCGTGAATTGCTCACGTCACGCTGCCGTCATGGGCCTGCTTCTGTTAGGACGGTGAGCCGCCCTCTCACCGTCCTCAGGCCCCCGGTCATGGTGGCCGATACTCCTCGGCGAAGACACGTCGGCGGCGCCCAGGCCGCCGACAGCGGAACTCGGGTGGGAGAGTTCTGTCCCGTACCCGTCCCGCCGCCTCCTTCACGAGCATGACCTGCTCGCAGAAAGAGGCGACAGAGTCCCACTTACTCCCGCTGGAGAGCATGGTTCGCACCATGGTCTCGAGCGAGACAGTGTCCACGCCCAGACCCACTACGAGGACCTGGCACTGTTGCGCCCACGCCGTGCACTCCACCAGCGTGTGGAGCGCCGTGTCATCGCTGCGGTCCTCGCAGTGCTGACACTCGGCCGTGGTTCCCCGGTGTTTTCGCTACAGATACCTACCGAAGCTACCGTGCCCGGCACGCATCTGTGTCTACCGGTGGGAGAGAGCACCGTGTCTCCTCTCCAGCCACTCGTCCATGACCGGTCTGATGGCCGCGATTGTGGCGAATCCCCCCTTCGGTTGCTCAAGTCGCACATTCCATATCTCCACGGTTTCCTGTTGGAGTAGGGACCGCTGGGCCTCGATTTCTCGATAAGCGGGCCTTTGGCCCCGCTCCTGCGCCTCCTTGCGCCATCTGAACAGTGATGTAAGGGCTCTCGCTTCCAGGTGCCATGGAGGGGTCCCGGCTAGGAGACATGCCGCCTCACCGGAGATGCGGTATCCCCTTATCAACCTGATGGCCATCGCTCTCTGCGGGCTCAGCAATCTAGCCACATTCCTGGCAGTCAGGGTTTCCGCCCATACAGGAGCTCCGTATAGAGCCATGCTTCGCACGATCCTCAGGTACAGTCTCCTGTAGGGAGAGAATGCCTTTACTTAAAATGCATTAGCCCAAAATACCCGAATTCGAAACAACTTAATATCTTGAATTCAAAATTCAAATTTTCAATTATCCGTCAATTACAAAACCAAAAATAGAATACGATGTGTCACTGTCATTAACTGCGTAAAATATAACACATAATTATAAGGTTCCTTCTGTACTATCTATCTATTTTGTGTTAACTTCCACTGAGCCTTTTCCCCCAACTCAGTCGGGATCGGCTTCCATATCTAACTGTGATGCGTTGCCTAGAGCTTTTAACTAAACATAAAAACACTGATTGTAGTAAATAATCACACATACATTAGTAGTGTATCAGCTACCGCCTTATCCCGAAGGGGTACGCAAAGGCATAGTATACACTCATGGTAGTGTAGCAGTTTCAAAACCAGCTTATATAAAATCAAACCCTAAAAACCAAAGTACACAAACAAATATTAAGAAGTAAATACATTATTATGTATTTAGGTAATTCTTATTGTTTCTCGAATAAATAATGACTGCAATGGAATGAATAGCATCCCTTTCACCTTTTAGGCGGACCAGTTCGTTTGACACAGGGAAACAGCACAAGGATATTAATATAATTAAATTTAAGATTGTATTCACTTCATATTGTTCGTCGAATACATAATTTAAAAAATGGAATGGCATTCCTTTTACCACAGTAATACTATCATACAGTACTTCGACTTGGTCGTATTTTAGAAATAAATGCCTACAGCTGCGCGGTACGTAAACGTGCGATAGGGCTGCCCGCCTACAGTATTTTAATTACATCTGCCTACTTCGACTTTAAATCTAGTTTAGTGATTGTAAATATATACCTATATTTTTTTTATGTTAACAAATAAATACTTTGTGAAAAGAATAGTTAGTGTTCAATAAAAATGCATGTTGGTTTTTGATTACTAGATTTAAATAAAAACCGGCCAAGTAGGAGTCGGATTCGCGCACGAAGGGTTCTATGCCAAAAAAACGGTCAAAACATCACGTTTGTTGTATGGGTGCCCGCTTAGATATTATTGTTTTTCTGTTTTTACTATTTGTTGTTATAGTGGCAACAGAAATACACAATCTGTGCAAATTTCCACTTATCAGCATTCCTGAGAGACAGCTTCGGAACGGGCAGACAGACAGACAGACAGACAGACGGACAGCGAAGTCTCAGTAATAAATCCCCGAGTTTTACCCTCCAAGTACAGAACCCTAAACCCATGTTTATTCAACTAAGTCTTATATCGGTCGCAAATTATAAGACCGTTAAATCAACTATATCAAATCGGTCTTATAATTTGCGACCACTGAGTCAGTATGAATGCTTTATTATTATATTGTTAAGTGTAAAAAAATCCGCATTTAAATAAACGATGTGTCGTTTCATTCACATTCGCGCGATTTGCATGCCGGTGCCGAGCACATGCTGAGATCGAGGCGCGTAGGTACGGCTTGCGCTTCGTCCGTTAATATGAAGTTATTTTACTGTATGATAGTATTACCGTGCTTTTACATTTCTAGGCGGAACAGTTCATTTGACACAGAAATACACTTTCATTAGCACAACGGTATAATGGAAGTGCTCTTTCACTTAGGATTTGAATATTAATCCATAGCAAATAACAATTAAAAAGTTTAGCAATAGCAAATTATCCAATGAGTTCCATTGGACTGATTTATAACAATAGATTTATCTGTAAGTACTTACATAAATAAAGATTTAATGTACTACAGAAAATGGCATCAAAAATATTTTAAATGCTCTGTAGCAATCAAATATTGAAACACACCAGTAACAGTGATAGTCACCAGGCTAAAATAAAGTCCCTCTTCCGAATAATAGAACCACTGAAACGCAGTGTTTGAAAGATTTTATTATTGCATATTACTGTACCTTTACAGTGCATGGTAATGTCATGAATGTTGAGGTACAGTAAGGTGCAATTTTTTACGATCACGGAGTTGTATAGTTCCGAGCAAATCATGGAAACCAACAAGACCTTACTTCTTACGACCTATGACACAATACAAGACAAGACAATTACTTACAGGCTACATAATTATAAAAAAGTAGATAGGTACTTACATAAAGTGAGAGATGTGGATAATTGATACAATTGTTACCTCATTTTGTTCTCAAAATAATAATATGTTATAACACTTTTTCATAGAAAACATAAATACAGACGTATAATCACGCCTTCGTACTCGTAGGAGTAGGCATCCCCATGACACCATTCGTTTTGTCCCACATAATGGGGAAAAAGGAACACGGGCTTCGAGGAATTAGTAAAATAGGTAGGTAGGTATTATATTTACTTATTTGAATTAAACTATTGCCGATTATAATATCTTTATAATGGGCAATAGTTTAATTCAAAGTTGCAACTCAGACCGATTTTAACACAAGTTTTCGGACAAAATCAACGTTTCGTATTTCCGGGTTTCCGATTTCACCAGGTTCCTAATTACTACTACTACAAATACTTATTCTGGTAGTCCAAAATAGTCCATGTTTCGCCATTTTAAAGGGCCTGTTTTTCTTAATTAATGAATTGTCAAAAGGAAAGTAATAACAAAGACTTCTTCTCTTCATCTTATTTGTACTGACTATAAGAAAGGATAAAATTTCTTTTCGAGTCATTAATTAAAAAGAAATAGTTGTATACATTTGTTTGGAAAAGGTGTTCACTCTTAACTTACCTTCGAAATGCGCAGAGATGCTCACAATTGAATATTTCACAAAATGGTCAACTCATCTGAGGACTAGCCATAGCGTAAGGTGCTTAACGAAGTGATAATTTACATTACACTGAATCATCAGGGCTTTAAGGGCTTCATTAAAAACAATGACAATGTATGTTCACCATGACTACTACAAAATTTAGAAATTCTTCTGATACAAGTTTACTTTGTGTGGTAAACCATCTTCATTTCCCAGTTCAATAATTTCTATTATATACTCATAACCTGGGTACAAGAACCGGCTTAATTTATTATTATTTACCTGGCTCATGGTAGATGCACAGTGGATAGCCATCCCGGGTTCAGATGTGTATAGCGCTGAACTAACAGATTTAATCAGGTCACAATTTACTATCTCTTCCGAACCCTTATCTATGAGTTTAACTAATGCTTTGAAACCTGGTTCAATCTCCTCTTTAACATATGCACGCTCGTATTGAAAGGCATCTGAAACTTTAACACCACAGCATTGACCATCAACTACAGCTTCAGCTACATTAACTACTTTCTGCCTTTTACAGTACTGTGTGAAATCAGATCCCCATTTGCGATACTTATTATAATCATTTACTTCCGCAACATAGAAACTGTCTACTGTGCCACCACCCAGAGCTCTAACATAAAACTTTTCATGTAATTTGATTTCTTTTTTTTTGTATCTGATAGCACAGTAAGGATGTGATGTCATTGAAGATGCACCCACGGAGAACCGATTTACTTGATTCCCTGATTTTAGCATTTGTGTACAGAGCAGATGTGCCAGCGTAGTTGCAACATCATCAGGGCATTCCACAGTATTTAATACTACTGTCAATTTGTCCATTGCATTTACTACAATAGAGATTCTAGCCATATGTTTTCCTACAAAGTATTTCATTGTCTCCACTGCTTCATCATCAAAGTCATCACCTCTTGGTTCACATAAATGTAGTTCGCAATGTAAAGCCAACGGTGGGATTTCCGTACCCATATTAAGGAGATAAATATGTTCTAACAACACCTGCTCCCTGCAACCATAGTCTATTGCGAAAGCTTTGCATTCAACATGATTTTCCTTAGACTCTATAAGTTCTATTCTGCCCCTTACCAACTTGTGGTGTGTTTTGGAGTCATATACGATGAGCTTGCCGACCTTAAGATTCTCCATAGAGATTTGAGGACCTTTTTGCCTTCGTAACAGTTTATCTAACCGTGGCATATCATCAGCTATATGAACCAGTTGTACATAAAAGCTTTTGGGGTTATTTACATGTGTTGCC
Source organism: Miltochrista miniata (assembly GCA_933228765.1). Lineage (NCBI taxonomy): Eukaryota > Metazoa > Arthropoda > Insecta > Lepidoptera > Erebidae > Miltochrista > Miltochrista miniata. Next base: position 31,641,010 of record OW121747.1, on the reverse strand, counting down.
TCCACCTTGTGTTCTGAACCAGGCACCAACTTGCTTGCGTTCAGTTTATCTAGCAGTCCAGATATAGTTTGAGTGTCTTCCATGGCTGCTGAATTTTCACCTGCCACAAAACAGTTGAAAATTAGCTAGGTACTATGAATGAACAATGTTGGGCAATTTCTGTCTGTCTGGCTCAAATTATGATATTAAAAGCCTGAACTACAGAATCTAGACAACCGAAAATAATAGGTACTACTCGTGCGCAATAAGTTGAGGCACGCTAGGAATTGAATACACTATAGCGTCACCCCACTCATTGCGAACGAGTAGATAAATAAAAATACATAAATTGGATACCTGGCTCCTGCCACCCTACTGCATCAACATAATCCCACGGACGCCGGGGCCTACGCGCCATTTAGATAAATTTAAAATTAATTGATCTGTGGAAAATTGGATAATAGAAATACACAACAAACTTTACGTTTTACTTAACAAAGAGAATGTAACACCATAGCAATACGCACGCGCCCGGTATCTTTAGTGTATTGAACTATTAACTATTGATGTATTCTCCATTTCTCCAAAGAAAAAGTTTTTTTTTTTTCATGACCATGGACAGACCATGACCGTGACACGGTCAGTCAAACTGCAATTGTCGTGCCTCGTCAATATCATGTGTGCATAGTAGAGTCCGTTCATAGATAATTTACCTCCAGCGCTGATATTGGCTTGCTTGATTTTCGTGTTACCATACTAAGATTTTGTTTATCCCATGTACTTTAACCTTAAAGTCGGAACTTATTTTCTTTTTTGTTGCCGTTATTCGGGCGCGGAAATTATTTGAGATGTAGAAGGAGTAAAATCGCTCTCCTTGGTGATGGTAATGCAAGCCTTTTTTTAAATACCCATATCAATAAAAATAAAACTTAAGTACAATCTTAAAGTATCAGAATTACGTGTTTAGTAAAGTTATGTAGGGGAAGCTGTTCACCATTCGTACAATTTTTAGTTATTATTTTTTTTCTCCACGACTATTAGTCAAAATTACCTCGTTTTAAACGTAGAAAATATATTGTAGTTAGTGACAAAATTTTCTGAAACTATTATGTCAAACGGTTAAAGGACTAAAGCAATTTTTCGTCGATAAGATATTTGTACGAACTCGCCCCATGGGTGGGGTACTTCCGTACAGTAGGTGAGGTACTTTCATACGCGTGGGGTAGATTCATACATGGTAATTATAAAGCCTATTTATCTTCCAAAAATGTATTAAATTGATAAGAAAATTTGTTTGTCACAGAACTATCTTAATCATATTTAACTTTACTCCTAATCAATATTTGTTCTTGGCAAAAATAACACAAAAAATCGATTTAAACTGTAAGTTAGTAATTAGACATTTTGGTTGTCACTTTCGAGCTTAATGCTAATTAAATTATTTTAATTAATTGAAAAGATTATAAATTCTACTCGTTCTAGATGTGCCGAGCGGTTAGGAAGGACCTGGGGACATAGTCTAATAAACAAACTGTCTATGTTTTCTATATCATGAAAAAGGAATTATCATGATGATCCCGGTTTCTTCCGAGGATAAAATAGTTTCGGTCTTGTTCGCAAATTTCATAACTGAGTGTACTTTTTCGAGTATTAAATAGGAGCGGCCTGTTTCAAGTTTTATCAAAACATGACTGTTATCTTTAATTTCCTGATATCACATTTAAATTAGTTTTGCATTGACCAGTATTTTAATTTTTATTTTCTTTTATTATTGGTTAGTAATGATACTTACGTTCCTGCAAGCTACTTCATTACTTCTTCTTTCTTTACTATACCTACTATTCATATTTTTTATATATTTTATGAATTAGAAGATTAGATTTTTGTTTCATAGTTCTATTTTCTGCTGGCTCTCTGCAATACGGAATGCATTTGATTTTCCTTCTCTGTTGAGTTTTTCTGTTTTTAAGGTATATGGAATCTATATAAATTTAAATCATTTATTCGTTCTTCATCCATTTTTTTTGCCGTTGCTAAAAATGGACGAAGAACGAATAAATGTTACGAACGAATAAAAGATTAGGCGTGCCTAATCTGTTCTTATTATCTATCTATTCCATGAACTTTCATGGTATAGATCAATTATAAAATTTACTTAACAAAAAGTATATTGCCGATCGTTATAAATAAAAATGCTGAATTATTGTAACGTAGGTATTATAATTAAAAAATACAGTAGGTAGGTACCTATTAAATTTATTGAAAAATAAAATTTACGTAAGGGGAGCATTCGAACGCGTACGAATGTGCCCCTGTGGAGATGTCCGAATGTGCCCCAGGCCTTGACAAAATTTAAATTACAGTTGTATACAAAATCAACGTTAGCAAAAGAAATATAACGATGAAAACTCTAAATAAAACAATATGAACATTATTTAATCTTGACTATTTTTATAAAAACATAATAAAGGACAATGGGCGTTTCGGCCCATGAGCGGCCATCAATGAAACTAGTGTCATTTAAAAGGGGATATTTTTGACAACAAATATTGTTTAAGGAGTACCATGAAATACCGTTAGGGAAAAAAATATAGTTAAAATACTATTTTTAAAATACTTTTTTTTTTTTTATTTATGTGCGCTAATATTTAATACTTTTGTTATTTATGGTCTAAGGACCTTTGTTAAAACCGGTCTCGACATGTTTCATGCGTCAACCAATCAGCGACAAGTACTCTCGACCCGACGATTACCGTTATGTTCAAGCGCACATCACAGTCCATCGTTGACATTTGTTTCGTTGAGTACTGTGCGATTATTATTGTTTGACAATCTCTTTCGACTCTGGCTTGCATATCGGACTTGTTAATATCTATCTTGATGACTTGTGCTCGTTTTTTTGGATTTTTTTTAAGCAGATTCCTATAATAATGGCAGATAATCGTCAAGTGTGTATTTTATGTAATCGATCCGTGATAAACAGAAGAAGATACGAAATATATAATAATAAAAATATAATAAAAAAATAAAAATAATAAAATAAAAATAATATATTAAAATAATATATTAATATAAAATTAATATAATAATATATAATTAATATATAATATATATATATATATATATTAATATATTACTGAAATACATTTATTGTTAAAAATTACAGAGAAACATAATTATTACATATCTATATTTACATTATTACTATCTAAACTAAACCTAAATAAGGCCCCCGTGGCATTGTGCCCAAAAGACTAGCAGCATTCCCCCTTTGAATAGCAATGCCTATTCGTTGAGCGAGAAAACTGCCAGCCCTTGGGTCACCAGTTGACTCCATCAGGCGCTTTTTCAAATTCTTGAAAAATTTTTGCGCATTGGGACCCCATGGACCTAGGGTCTCGACACCGACTGGACAAAAACGATACGATGAGTCGAGACCCTTATATTTATTAATTTTAATATTTTCAGCCGCTTCCGCTGCTGCACTGGCTTTTAATTTTGTTTTAGGAAGATGGGACGGGGCTAGAGTGTCAACACAAGTTGCATCCCACACCAGGACCCGACCCATCTCCCACGGTATCAAAGTTATACCATCCGGTCTCTTGCCATCGTCCCTGAAAACGCCGTTTGGCTCTAAGAGCGCAGGCACATTGGCGGTGGCAAGAGCACGGCGGATGATGTCATTCATTCAATATATTAATGTAATAATATATTAATATATTATATTATATAATAAAAATATAGTACTCCTATATTATTGTAGATAGACAGAAAAGCGGCAGAGAAGCCATTGAAAACTATTATTGTAGTGTCTAAGCGGTGAGCACACTCTTGGCTGCTGTGCCCACATAATGTGTGTAGTGTGGTATTTAGGGTGGGCGAGAAACCAAGAAGAAGAAATTCGTTTACCAGCTCATTGTTTAAATGATGTAATTGTAGACAACAGTTAAATCCCATTATTTTCTTTTTTTTTAAGGAATACTAGCATTATGTGGTTAGACACATAATGCTAGTATTCATTGCCACGTGTTTGAAATGTTTTTGTTTTCATGTCAATAAATCGATGTATTTAATAATTAATAAACCTTTAGTTTTATTTAACCCATCATTATCTTATACTTTTGTGCATTACGTTTTATTATTTACGTACTTTTGGTTTAATTAATTCGATTTTTTTAATATGTTCAACCCTTTATAACTTTTTATCCAAACAAGTTACCGAAATATTTTTTTGCAGTCTTAATATATACATAATTGTCGACTAAAATATATATAGGACAGATGTGGCCGCCGATGGGACAAGCGCCATACATTTTTGCCCATTGTCCTTTACTTGCCAGTACGATTTAAACTTCATTAAAAAATTTTACTTACCTATTGCGAAAACACGTTACGTCTTATTACCTCACACAGAGTGGCGCGATTGGCACGATACTTCGCTAGCAACATGGCAGTCGGTATGTCTATGTACACAGGCAAAGGCATGTTTGTGTGTCGGTTAGTATTTTTGTTATACTCAATGTATGAATGTGCCCCACGTACGAATGGTGAACAGTTTCCCCTATATTGACAACTAGATATTTACATAAAAAAATAATTGTTAGTGCTAACGTATACATCTTATAATCTTACGCGGCAAAATGTCTCAAGCTGGCACTCATAGGGGGACTTTACTGCAATACCAACCCCCCATTCCCAACCGACCACCTGAGTTATCCACCTGGTTGGTCAGTTAGGAATAAAAGTTCCTAACCACCCACCTTGTGCACTTGGTTGGTCAGTTAGGAATAAAAATTCCTAACCACCCACCTGTGACTGTATAAAATAAATTATATCCATAATGTCTACTTTATCAATATACCCACATGTCTATATGGCAAAACAAATGAAGATCGACAAAACAAATGAAGATCTACAAAACAAATGAAGATCGACAAAACAAATGAAGATCGACAAAACAAATGAAGATCGACAAAACAAATGAAGATCTACAAAATAAATGAAGATCGACGAAATAAATGAAGATCGACAAAACAAATGAAAATCGGCAAAACAAATGACGGTCGAATAAACAAATAACGGTCGGATAAACAAATGACGATCGGCAAAACAAATGAAAATCGACAAAATAAATGACGGTCGAATAAACAAATGACGGTCGGATAAACAAATGACGATCGGCAAAACAAATGACGATAGAAAAAACAAATGACGATAGAAAAAACATATGCAGATCAATAAAACAAAAGACTATAAGCAATTTGATAAGATCAAAAATACTTGCAGCATTTTTGATCTTATCAAATTGCTTATAGTCTTTTGTTTTATTGATCTGCATATGTTTTTTCTATCGTCATTTGTTTTGCCGATAGTCATTTGTTTATCCGACCGGATTTGGACGTTCAGGGAATTGGACTATCAGGGAATGAACGTTCAGGGAAGTGGACTATCGGGGAAGTGGACATTCAGGGAAATGGACTATCAGGGAAATGGACATTTAGGGAAATAGACGTAATGAACCGACTGGACATTCCGGGACTAAGACGTAACGTGCCGGAGGGCGGCATTTGTTCATCCGACCGTCATTTGTTTTGTCGATTTTCATTTGTTTTGTCGATCTGCATTTGTTTTGTCGATCTTCATTTGTTCTGTCGATCTGCATTTGTTTTGTCGATCTTCATTTGTTTTGTCAATCTTCATTTGTTTTGTCGATTTTCTTTTGTTTTGTCGATCCTTATTTGTTTTGTCGATCTGCATTTGTTTTGTCGATTTTCAATTGTTTGTCGATCTTCATTTGTTTTGTCGATTTTCATTTGTTTGTTGATCTTCATTTGTTTTGTCGATCTGCATTTGTTTTGTAGATCTTCATTTGTTTTGTCGATCTGCATTTGTTTTGTCGATTTTCATTTGTTTGTCGATCTTCATTTGTTTTGTCGATCTGCATTTGTTTTGTAGATCTTCATTTGTTTTGTCGATCTTCATTTGTTTTGCCATATAGACATGTGGATATATTGATAAAGTAGACATTATGGACATTATTTATTTTATACAGTCACTGGTGGGTGGTTAGGAATTTTTATTCCTAACTGACCAACCAGGTGCACAAGGTGGGTGGTTAGGAACTTTTATTCCTAACTGACCAACCAGAATTTCATGTGCACGTATACGTCGATGCACACACACATGCAAAGAAATCACGCACACTGAAGCGGCTTCCATTCATGTTTAACGTGATTGACAATTGCAAGGCATGATCGTGCCGGGAGCCTATTATACGTATCGCGCGAGGTAGAGATTGCATCATGTCGATAAAAATATGTTAAGTAATCGACCGAAGCGTAATGCTGTTGTGCGTTAATTTATCTAGCTAGACGATTTTTGTTGCACTTGGCACGTGTTAGTTCACATATACCAGGCCTTCGATGAATAGGAGTCGAGACCTTATTACTGCCAATTAAGTACGTTTTTCGTTCATGGTTTTGTGGATCTTCTTACTAAAACAATTATTTTAAACGAACAACTAGACCACGGTACGATCATGCAGTATTAGAACTTCATATAAACGTACGAAGCGCAAGTCATACATATGCGCCTCGATATCGGCATGGTCTCGGCACGCCAGCAACGCCGGCCAACAATCGCCTGCCATTGCGAATGTGCCGTGGCGAGGAATGAACAGTTTGTCATTTTTTTAAATACGGATTTTTATACTTTACTGTATCATAATATAACATTTCGTATTGTCGAAGTTGAGTGCAAATATTTTTAGTCGCTCACTTATAAGAACGATTTGTTATTAAATCTAACCATCCTTCGGGTACGGAACCCTAAATACCATGTTCACCATGGTTTTTATGGTTCCATACCCAAAGTGTAAAAACGGGACCCAATTACTGAGACTTCGCTGTCCCTCTGTCTGACTGACTGTCTGTCACGAGGCTGTATCTCAGAAAAGGTGATAGCTAGAGAGCTATAAATTTCACAGATAATGTATTTCGGTTGCTGCTATAACAAGAAATACTAAAAACAGATATAATAATACTTTCTTTTAATAATTTAATTTATGTACACACATACACAAAAAAAGCAATAACTGAAAGAGAATAAAGTACATAGACACTACTTATTCCCACAGAAACTCTTCCAGTAGGTCTAAGATGAAAACGATAAAAAATTCTGTGTGCAGGTTAATGAATAAAACTATAACTATCTACTTACATAATAAGAATATATACTCAAATAAATACATTTTATATTTAGCTCGCCAAATTGACGTCGGCACCAGCCTGATGGAAAGCCGTGGCGCATCCGCGCATCTAGCGATTGGGGGCCACTTCTGACAGTGGTCCTCAAGTTGGCGGCCCTGTGATGTGCCTCTTCACGCTCCTCTTGAAGGACCCGGGATTATAATATGAGGGAAACACGTGTGCGGGCAGGTCATTCCATGATTTTATAGTTCGACAGAGTATCGACCTTTTGAAACGCTCAGTTCTGGCGAAGATTCTCTCCACTGTATGTGAGTGGCTTCTTTCGTGGCGTTGTTCAGGATCGGAAAGAAGAGGGTGGGATCAGGTTGAAGAGCTCTTGAGAACATTCGCCGTGATACATTCGATAGAAGGCAGCCAAGGACGGTTCGAGGCCTCCTGTCATCTCAGGACAACCAATTATTCGGATAGTATGTCTCTGCATAGCGTCAAGCGCGTCTAGTAAGTACCTCGCGGAGTCATTCCAAAGGTGAGAATAGTATTCGACGCAGGGGCGAATCTGCGTCTTGTACAGTAAACATCTCTGATGCGACGTGAAGTACCATCTCACCATATTTAGGACTCTTAGTTTAAAACAAACAAAATAGCAACGGCGCACTCACGCCCGTACCAGGGGCGAGCTTTGCGGATTCTGGCGTCATGTATGAAATGTAGTATTACATACCTAACGTAATCTCACCAGCAATCGCTGTGGCGCTTTCCGATGAAGCCCTCCCCGCAACGCAGCACTGACTCCATGGGAGGGTTGCAAAGTATTCTCGAAGACCGTCCCAGTCTACTGACGAGTAGTGCCACAATCGCCGTGTCACCTCTACTGCCCTTGCAGGAGACGACACCTGCAGGCGGGCAAGCACAACACTGGTCGGAATTACCCACTGGGGCGCCAACCGACACTCTGTACTGTGCTGGACATTTCGTCAGCAGTAGGTCCAGCAGCGCGGGTTCATGGTCCACCCTGTTCGGTAGTCGCGTAGTCCCGCGTACCAATTGGGTCAGACCATGGGAGAGAGCGAACGCGTGGGCGGCCCGTCCCGCAGGATCGGTCCTGAAGGACCCCAGCCACTCAATGTGGTGACCATTCAAGTCCCCCAGAAAAACGAATTCAACGTTCGGGAACCGTACCTGCGCGTCATCAGCGCCCTCGCTGAGGTGCTGAAAAAGCCTGGTTGTCTCAGCTTACCCTGCGAGGGGACGGTAGACGCACACGTAGATCTGACTCATAGAGCCGTGATCCACGTGCAGCCACAGGACGGAGAAAGAAGGGTTCTCAAGGCAGCGCAGCCGGCGACAAGTAATAAGATATATTATATCTATCTTATTACTTGTCGCCACCAAATTTCGGGAATTTTGTTCCCAAATCTATTAAGATTTGGGAACAAACATACATCGTTTTAGAATTGTGATTGCGTAATGTGAACTAATACCGATCCACATTGGATTAAATTTTGAATTTTTTTCTTCACGTCGCACTATGGATTGTAATTTAAGGGGCGGTTGGCCAAGATTCATCGTTCAATCATTTTTCGAAGTTCAGGTAGATGATTATTGTTCTTTAAATACATTACTTGAAGGTATAATGGATTACGTTCAAGTGATTAAATTCATATTAGGCGGCTAGTACTATTTATGTGATAGCTAAAACATTACTTATTTTCAGTTTGCGTTGTTGTCTATTACGGAAAACCAAGCTTGGTGTAAAATTAGAACACATGTATCTTTAAAAGTAAGTGCACGAAACTTATGCGAAAAATCATGAGTATTATCAAAGGTATGTAGTATACAAAATATATATTTATAACCGTTTAGGATGGTTCATCACTTGGTAAAAAAATATATACACTCGAGAGCAATGAATCCGGGTCACTTAAAGAATGTTAAAAATCTCGGAAACTAAAAATGATAGGTTAATGCAATAAATTGTATTTAATAGACAATGTAATACTCCTTAAATGAAAGTAAAAAAAATATGAGTCACCATACATTTTATTAACACAAAATTACATAAAGAAAAAACTGCTGATCTCTCCTTAAAACAAAAATAGGAAACATGAAATTTTTGAACTTTATTACGATTTTCTTGAATTTTAATACTTCGTATTGCCTCCTCGTGCTTCCATTACTGCGTTTACGCGGTTTGGCATGCTGTACACCAAGTTCCTTATACGATTTTGGGGAATATTCTCCCATTCCTCTGTGAGAGCAATTTTGAGCTCACGAAGCGTGATTGGGGGAGGGTTTCGTTGTTTTACGCATCTGCCTAGCTCGTCCCAAGCATGCTCGATCGGGTTGATATCCGGGCTGCGCGCTGGCCACTCCATACGAGTAATGTTCATCTCTTGAAGGTAGTCATTCACAATCCTACCTGTATGAGGTCGGGCATTGTCATGCATAAATATAGCATCCTCACCTAAATTGACCATAAATGGACCAACGTGATCATTGAGGATTTCTTCCACATATCTTACGCTAGTTAAAGAGCCGTTTTCTATGATCACCAGCTCTGTGCGACTTTCAGAAGAAATTCCGGCCCACACAAGTACAGACCCACCACCGTAGGCTACTTTTTCTTCGATGCATGCTTGCTTGAATCTTTCCCCTGGTCTTCGATACACTCTGTGTCTTCCATCGTGCTTGTAGACCATAAATTTTGATTCGTCGGAGAACATAACTTTTGACCAATCTTCAATACTCCAATTTACGTGGCTCTGGGCATACCTTAGTCTCGAAATACGATGCCCACGCTCCAGTTTAGGGCCGTTTGCAGGTCTAAGGGGTTTTAAGTTAGATTCAGCAAGCCGACGTCTTACTGTCCATGCACTTGGGTTACTTCCTCCGAGGCGTCGAAACTGATTGGTGAGTTCAGTTCCTGTGAGAAAGCGATTTCGAAGCATGGTGTTCACCAAGTATCGGTCTTCTCGTGCTGTGGTACACCTGGTTCTGCCCGTTCCTGGTCTGCGTAGGTTAGAACCAGTTTCTTCGTAACGTCGGAGAACTCTTTGTACTGTTGACAGCGACACACCGACAGTCCTGGCTGTATCGCGCTGACTCCGGCCGGTTTCCAGCATTGTAAGTATTCTGGTGCATTCTTCAGGCGTAAGCGACATAATTTCAGCTTGATTAATGAATATAGAGCACTATCAACATGGTTTATGTACCCACATAAATGACAGATTACAAACAAAAGCAACACCAAATGCTGTAATTTCGTAGTTCCATCTTCGAAAGTGGCCCTTTTTCAAATTTGATTTTTTTATGATATAACTTTACAATAACTAAGAAGTTTTAATACCTTCATTTAAGGAGTATTACATTGTCTATTAAATACAATTTATTGCATTAACCTAGCATTTTTAGTTTCCGAGATTTTTAGGATTCTTTAAGTGACCCGGATTCATTGCTCTCGAGTGTATATAAAAAATATATAAAAAAAAGTAAGGTGTTTCGAGACTTCAATTTAGTCTTATGAATATTTTCCCTATTTCGGGAATTTTGCCAGAACTATTAAGTTCAAATTTAAATATTACATTATTATACAAATCACTTGAAACCAATAGCTGTCCGGGCAAAATCCCCGAAATGGAAAAACAATAAATAAAACTAAAACGTACTTTCAGAACTCCTGGCTTTTTATGTATATATTTTAACAAGTAATGAAACATCATAAACGGTTATAACTATTTATAATTTAAATACTTCACGCCATTTGACAATACTCATGATTTTTTGCATAAGTTTTGTGTACTTAATTTTAAAGATACACGTGTACAAAGCTTATACAAAGCTTGACTTTCTGCAACAGACAACAACAAAAACTGAAAATAGGTCCTGTTTGACGTATTATATAAATAAGGGCGAGGCCGCACTTGCGGTTATCGCGGCGGTTTCTAACCAAATCAAAATGTCAAAACATTGACTTGATTTCATTGATTTTGACAGTTTGATGACATTTTGAGGTTAGAAACCGCCGCGGAAAAACGCAAATGCGGCCTCGCACTAATACTAGAAGACCAGCTAGGGAATGCGATAAACCTACAATTTACATAATCAAAAACCAAAAATCATCTACCAATAAGTACGAAAAAATGATTTATGGCCAACCGTCCCATACTTCAAGATCCATAGTGCGTTGTTGAATTGTTTAATAATATTAAATATTATGAACAGGAAAGATTTGGTTGTTTGTTTGCATCGAATAGGCTCTGAAACTACTTACCTGATTTGAAAAATTCTTTCACTGTTGGAAACGTACACTATTCCCGCTGAACATAAGCTGTATTTTATTCCTGTATTCCTACGTGAACGGGATCTACGCGGGTTAAACCGCGTGACGTCCGCTAATATATTATAAAGAGAAAAAATATTTTTTAAGCTATTGCATAGCTTCTATCGCGGGCCTTGAGCGTAGAGACCGAATCCAGAAATTCTGTCACGAAAATAAATAACACTCTCGGCTACCTTCGGCCACGCTCGGCGACGTTCGTGTATCTCGCACTTCATATACCAACGTGTACACGTGAGCGTTTGCATAACGTGTACCTATGTATATGAAGTGAAGTAGGGTGAAGTGGGGTGGGCTGAGGTGTGTAGGGTGGGGTGAGGTGAAGTGGGGTGTGATGAGGTGAATTGGTGTGAAGTGGGGTGCGGTGAGGTTAGGTGGAGTGGACTTTTGGCCTTTTGAACTTTTGGCCTTTGGGACTTTTGGACTTTTGGCCTTTTGGACTTTTGGACTTTTGGACTTTAGTTTTATGGACTTTTGGACTTTGGACTTTTACTTTGGACTTTTGGACTTTTGGCCTTTTGGACTTTTGGACTTTTGATCCTGCTTTTTGTTGGCAAGTCCAAAAGTCCCAAAAGTTCCAAGAGTCCCAAAAGTCCAAAAGTCCAAAAGTCCAAAAGTCCAAAAGTCCAAAAGTCCAAAAGTCCAAAAGTCCAAAAGTCCAAAAGTCCAAAAGTCCAAAAGTTCAAAAGTCCAAAAGTCCGAAAGTCCGAAAGTCCAAAAGTCCAAAAGTCCAAAAGTCCAAAGTCCAAAGTCCAAAGTCCAAAAGTCCAAAAGTTCAAAAGTCCAAAAGTCCAAAAGTCCAAAAGTCCAAAAGTCCAAAAGTCCAAAAGTCCAAAAGTCCAAAAGTCCAAAAGTCCAAAAGTCCAAAAGTCCAAAAGTCCAAAAGTCCAAAAGTCCAAAAGTCCAAAAGTCCAAAAGTCCAAAAGTCCAAAAGTCCAAAAGCCCAAAAGTCCAAAAGAAAGTTTGTGAGTGCGGATGTTTGTTACTCTTTCACGCTCAAACCGCTGAACGGATCGGGCTGAAATTTGGTACAGAGATACATTAGGTATAGTCTGGAATAACACATAGGCTACCTTTTATCCCGGGAATAACTTCCGCGGGAACAAATTTTACGCGGGCGAAGCTGCGGGCATCAGCTAGTATTCTTATATAGAATATTCTTATATAGAAATTTTAATACGTGCTTACTTAAAAACGATTCTCGCTCCTCCTATCTTCTAAATATCATTAAATCCTGTAACCTACACATTCTGCCTTCGAATGTTACTCACCATTTTCCGAACTGTAAACCTACACTCATAGATCTTACTATATATTATCACGCTAAGACGAATAGGGGCGAAGCAGCAATCAATAATGTTTCGAAAACGGGGAATATTTTTTACCGTCTGAGAGCTTCCGAGGCGTACGCTGCGTAAATATTAGGTGCTTACATATGAAATTGGCGTTTTGTATAGGAGGAACAAAAAGTCGAATATTTTTAAATATAATATATTTAATTAATCAAAGTATGAACCATTGTTTTCTATGCATTTTTGCCATCTCATAGGTAGTTCATTGATCCCTTTACTAAAAAAACCAGTCGGACGGGAATCAATAAAATCTGTGAAGGCGATTTGGACTGCCCCATCAGAGTTGAATTTTTTCCCTTGCAAGAAGTTGTCCAAATTTCGAAAAAAATGGTAATCTGTTGGAGCAAGATCCGGGGAGTACGGAGGATGTTTTAGACATTCCAATTGAAGCTCTTCTAATTTGGTAGCCGTCTGTTGTGCAGTGTGTGGTCTAGCGTTGTCGTGAAGCAGCAGTGGCGTGGAGCGATTGACCAGCCTAGGTTGTTTAGCCGCTAGCTTTTCCATCATGGTTTGCAATTGCTGACAATAGACATCAGCCGTAATAGTCTGGCCAGATTTGAGAAAACTGTAATGAACAATACCGGCACTAGTCCACCAAACGCTTACAAGTAACTTTTTTGGGGTTAATTTTCGCTTGGGGCAGGATTTGGCTGGCTGGCCAGGATCCAACCATTGCGCTGAGCGCTTTCGATTATCGTAAAGAATCCATTTTTCGTCACAGGTAATGATTCGGTTTAAAATACCTTCATTATTGTGCCGGTTCAGTAATGTAACGCAGCAGTCGACGCGCTTTTGCCGGTTTGCTTCAGTCAATTCGTGAGGTACCCACCTTTCAAGCTTTTTAATCTTCCCAATTTGCTTCAAGTGAATTAAAACAGTTTTATCACTAACACCGCAGCCTGCAGCTAACTCGGACGTGGTTTGCGATGGATCCGCTTCCACAATAGCCTTCAATACTTCATTATCAACTTGAGTCTCAGGCCGTCCACGGGGCTTGTTCTGCAGGTCGACATTTCCTGAACGAAAACGTTGGAACCAAAAACGAACTGTGTTTTCTTTTGCAACATGACCGCCATACACATCATTCACCCTTCTAGTCGTTTCCGCAGCACTAGTGCCACGGCGGAACTCGTACTCGTAAATAATGCGATATTTTAAGTTTTCCATTTTGTAAAATGAGTGACGCAAACAGAAAAAAACAGAAGAAAAAAACAAATGAATGACGGTCATCGAAGGATAAATACATGAGTAAATAGCTGGGAAAATTTGAATTTGGAATTCCTTACCAAAGAGGAGAAAATCGTAATTAAAGTGGCCAGTACGAAAAACGCCAATTTGATGTGTAAGCACCTAATAGTTAAAGATACATAAAAATTGTGTATTACAATATTGTTTCTCTTAAAAAATTCTAAAAAAAAGTCCGTAGCAGCATAATATTTCTATCTTTTAAGGTTCGCCCACAAGAACCTAATTTGTCTGTTTCTTAAGGTTCGCTCACAATATTATAAAACTGAAGAGTTTGTTTGTCCTAGGATCTCAGAAACTACTGGTTGCATTTCCAAAATTATTTTACAGTTTAATAGTCCATTTATTGAGGATAGCTAATAGCGATATAAAATAACGCTAATGCGAATAGGAGCGGAGCAGCCATAAACAATGTTTCGAGAACGGGGAAAATTTCTTTCTTTTGAGAGCTTCCACTGCGTATGTTGCGTAAGTAGTTAAAGTTACGTGAAAATTTTGTATTACAAAAATGTTCCTCTTTAATAGTTACAAAAAAATGTCGTCAACAGCATAATTATGCCTATCTTTTAAGGTTCACTTACAATAACCCCTTTTAATAAGTTTTGAAGTATGAGCGACGCGACGGGAGTAAACGTGGCCTGCAGTGGTAGCCAATCAACTGAACGATAAAAACAGGCCAAGTGCGAGTCGGACACACATGAGTTCTGTACCAAAAAAAGGACGGGTGAACAACGGGAAACATGATATCACTTTACATATTAACTTTACACTTTAAATAAAGTGAGCGACGCGACGGGACTAGGCGCTACGAGAGTAAATGCGACGGGGAACATTATATTACTCAAAATATTAATACCATACCTCTCTCTTTCCAACTTTCATGTGCCGCAAAACGAAGTTGCGCGGATCAGCTAGTATTAATATAAAATGTAGTAAGTAGAATGCAGTGTCTTAAGCCGTTTATTAGCCAGCAAGAATCCGTTTAGCTATAACACTACGGTTTATAGCTTCAGAAGACAGCCATTACCTAATTTTTGTATTTATGATGCAGGTTTTTTGCATCCCACAGTATATTTTCACTGTGATAATGTTTCAAAAAGATTATTTCAATTTCATTGTTCCAGTTCATACCCGATTCCATTTTAGCGCGCACAGCGAATCACTTTGCACACGTCCGTACATGCTTGTAGTCAGGAGCAAACTGCCTCAAACTGGCAAGCGGCCGTGAATGTGGATGCCTGTTCATAAAATGATATTATTGTATTAATTGTATTATTTAATGAAAAGAAAAAAGTACTTGAATACGAAATATGACTCTATTTTACTGTAATCTAGAGGTACCTACATGACTGGTTTTAAATAATTTACGACATACTGAGAAAGGCATGCGTTTGCACACAGCCATAACGATTCTCATAGTGAATCAAGCGATTCTTAAGTACGTAGTATTACTATTTAATATAATAAACACAGTCTTTTTCTCTGTTAAAGATAATTTAAGTCATATAATTTATGATGTGGAGGAGCTGAGTCTCCATATACAGATATAAATTTGCTTATAAGGAGGTTCCATTCACTAGTTAAGGAAAGATTTAACTTTTCTAAGACAATAAATTATTATTATTATTATTGTTGTCCGGAGCCTACGTATAATGCGGAGCCCAATAACTATGTTGTTGCATGATCGTCTCCGCAGCCCATTATGGGCTCCTGACATGACCAATAATATTGAGTAAAGTCTGATATTTATGAATGGAAGTTGCTTCAGTGTGCGTGATTTCTACGCATGTTTATGTGCATCGACATACACCATGATAATGACGAGGCATGACAATTGCCGTTTGATCGCGTCGGGAGCCCATTAGCCTATAGCAGTGCGCGCTCGCCCTGGGCTCGCGACTCGGTCAAACTGCACATGTAAATATACATATACGTCAATGCACACAACGTGCAAAGAAAGATTATTTCAAAAAGATTATTTCAATTTCATTGTTCCAGTTCATACCCGATTCCATTTTAGCGCGCACAGCGAATCACTTTGCACACGTCCGTACATGCTTGTAGTCAGGAGCAAACTGCCTCAAACTGGCAAGCGGCCGTGAATGTGGATGCCTGTTCATAAAATGATATTATTGTATTAATTGTATTATTTAATGAAAAGAAAAAAGTACTTGAATACGAAATATGACTCTATTTTACTGTAATCTAGAGGTACCTACATGACTGGTTTTAAATAATTTACGACATACTGAGAAAGGCATGCGTTTGCACACAGCCATAACGATTCTCATAGTGAATCAAGCGATTCTTAAGTACGTAGTATTACTATTTAATATAATAAACACAGTCTTTTTCTCTGTTAAAGATAATTTAAGTCATATAATTTATGATGTGGAGGAGCTGAGTCTCCATATACAGATATAAATTTGCTTATAAGGAGGTTCCATTCACTAGTTAAGGAAAGATTTAACTTTTCTAAGACAATAAATTATTATTATTATTATTGTTGTCCGGAGCCTACGTATAATGCGGAGCCCAATAACTATGTTGTTGCATGATCGTCTCCGCAGCCCATTATGGGCTCCTGACATGACCAATAATATTGAGTAAAGTCTGATATTTATGAATGGAAGTTGCTTCAGTGTGCGTGATTTCTACGCATGTTTATGTGCATCGACATACACCATGATAATGACGAGGCATGACAATTGCCGTTTGATCGCGTCGGGAGCCCATTAGCCTATAGCAGTGCGCGCTCGCCCTGGGCTCGCGACTCGGTCAAACTGCACATGTAAATATACATATACGTCAATGCACACAACGTGCAAAGAAAGCACGCACACTAAAGCAACTTACATTCATAAACATCAGACTTGACTCAATACTATTGACCGTGTCGCGAGCCCATTACATCCTCTTTGATTGAAAGATTGAAACTCGCGAGTCGAGTCGCGACTTCGTTCGCGAGCCCAACGTCACCAACGTCAAGTCAAGTCAAAAGTCAAGTCAGTCATTCAGCGTCCCTGTTTTGTTATTGTTTGATTAATTTTTAAATCTATATTTATTTTTATTTATAATGAACGCCAGTTGCTTGATATGAGTTTGAATCGTTATTTATTTTATGGAGGACAACTTAAAAATGAGGTTTATGGTATTAGCGTTGCTATTTAATATTTATTTAAACACCTGCTATGGTCAAAATGATCAAAACAAAGATTATAAATTGCCGACTGTGGGAATATCTGTTTTAGTACGTAATAAGGCTCACACACTACCTTATTTTCTTACTTGTTTATATAATTTGAACTATCCTAAGGATCGATTATACTTGTGGTAAGTGAATTCTTCGTAGAGTTTATTATCAATGACCTACATTAAAATATATGATTTCCTGTATGTATGCTGACGTGTAAATATAAATAATAAGACAATTTAAGACTTCAGCAATATGTTACTATTAATTATTTTATTAAATTAGTTGTTATTTATTTTGCCTTTATCATTACCGAAGTGCTTGTGACCCCGCGGACTAAGTGTTCTGTAAACAATGCTATCATAGCCTTCACGCAAAATCCCTTGCGGGGTAGGCAGTAAGTATCGAGTGCTACACGGCACGGTTCATACACACCACACTTGCTTCTTCAAATTTAATTTTTCTTTTCATGCATGCACGTCCCACACACCTCTTCTTCTCTGTCTCTGGTATGACAGACCCCGTTGACGGAACCGCATTCCCCCGTGACAAAAACAACTCTGCTTTGTCCACATAATAATAACACTAAGGTGGCAGACAAGCATACGGCCCACCAGAAGGACTGGTGGTCACCGCAGCGTATGAACATTTGCAACACCAGAGATGCCACTCTCGCGCTGCCGACCCCGAGATTATTCTACTTTTGTCCATAACTTCGCTTCTATTTAGCCAACTGCGATCAAATAAACATAAGCTTTTAAGCTTGACAAACTGACATCTTAATTAGTTCCAATAAAATGAATATTATATACCAACACGACGGGAGTAAATGCGACGGGAAATATATTAAAATATCAATACCATATCTCCCTCTATTATGTGACGCAAACGAAGTTGCGGGGATCAGCTAGTATTCTTATAGAAGTATAGATAGATTATACAATAGTTATATAAATAATATATAACTATTGTATAATATAATATAATAATAGTTACTAAAAATACACGTGATTCGGCCCAGGGGGGGGGAGGGGTAGTCTGAAACCTCACTAAGTATCACCAAGGGGGAGGGGGGTCCAAAAAATGCTCAAAAGAACCTCACGCGATTAATGGAGGACCCCCTACCTTCACGCGAAATCCCTTGCGGGGTAGGCAGAAAGTATCGAATGCTACACAGCACGGTTCATACACACCTCACTTGCTTCTTCAACTTTCATTTGTCTTTTCATGCATGCACGTCGGTTCCTTCGGCTCTTGACACCACCTTCAACTAACACACGATTAATTTGGTCGTGGTAGGTGTGTCGTGGCCTTCCCCGAATCCTACGTTTAACCACTTTTGCGTTGTATATCTGTTTTGTCATTCTTTCATCTCCCATTCGCTCCACATGCCCGAACCATCGTAGCATGCCCTTCCTTACTTTAACACCGACACTCTCAGAGAGTGTGTGAGTAAAAGAGAGTTGTAGAGATGTAAGAAAGAGAGTTCGTCTGAAAGATTCAGACGAACTCTCTTTCTTACATCTTCATTCCGAACTTGATCTGTGAGCGTTACTCTGCAGATTTTAATCACGCATCAGTGTTAATCACAAATTGCAGCATTTAATCTACTTTCATGCGTTTCCTGCCATACCCAACTCTCGCTTCCATACTTTAGCCTAGGTATCAGCACGGCACTGTGTACTTCGGAGCTGGGCCTTTTGACTTAAAGTTTTGGTACACAAAAGTTTGCCTAACGCTCCATTCACACTATTTCCCGCAGTTATCCTCCTTTCTACATCAGCGGTGTACCATCCATCCCTGCTAAATGCACATCCAAGATATACAAACTCATCCACCTGTTCCAGCACTACATCATTTACAGTTATCCTGGCATTTCATTCTGTCCTTTTCTCTTTCGAATACCATCACTTTTGTTTAAGTCGCGTTCAAATGTAAGCCTCTCATTAGACAATCATCTTTCATTGTTGTGAGTAGTGACTGTAGTTCTGATGGCGATTCGGCTATGAGCACGGCATCATCTGCATACAACAAACATTAATTTTTTTGTTTATTTATCACAATTGCAAATACAGGTACATGAGATGTTAGGTTCTTAGCATTAAGGTAACACTATATTTTGCCTTGCGGCGTGCAATGGTAAACAGGTCACAAGTAAGTCACCCATTTGCAATCTAACATTCATCGATCTTACTCTCTTAAGACAATCGTCCAGGTACAAGACAAACAGCAGGGCCGACATCACGCAACCCTGTTTGACGCCAATGTTGACGTCAAACCAGGGAGATAGGCTGCCGCCCACCCGCACACATGCCGTACAGCCCACATATGTAGACTGCACGGCACGAAGCAGCGCACCATCAATCCCATATCCTGGCCTGTCAATATATCCCAGAGATCCTTCCGTACAACTCTGTCAAATGCTTTCTCCATGTCCACAAAACCGCAGAAAACCTTCCGGCCTACAGCCAGATGCTTCTCCACAATGTTGCGGAGCGAGTAAACTTGGTCCATACATCCCCTTCCATTTCGGAAACGACCCTGCGCCTCCCACAGTAATCCGTCAGATTCCACCCTCATTCTCCTTTCAATAATTTTGCCATACACTTTAGCTGGTATACTGATCAACTGATGGCCCTATAGTTGGTGCATTCCATACGTCAGCCCTTGCCTTTAATTACGTGTCACCATTTCATATAAAGCATAGAAATATGTTGCATAACTATAACATCACTGTAATTTTCCCACTTGTGTAGAAAGCCCCTATGGTGGTGGTGTGCTCTGCAGTGGTTGACCAAGGTTGTTGCACTCCCACTTGACTACCAGGCTAGTTCGAATAAGGCCTTGTATGTGCCTGTTTTATATTGTTCATGCTGCTATGCTGTTTATTCAATTGTGACTGTCTGAACTGTGTCAATCAATAGCTTTACACTTATGGATGGTTGTTGTAAATATGTTTTAATTACACTCCATGTTGTTTATACTATATACACAACATTGGATAGCACTTCTCTTTCCAAGGCTAATCCACTAGTCAACATATGCACCAATCTAATGCAGTGATGCTGGCTTGGACTCCAAAAATATTGGTAGGGCCCACCCATAAAATAATATAATTTGTTTTATTCAACACTAGTTGCTGTCCGCGACTTCATATGCGTGAAAATTATGTTAAAATGCCAATTTGATTGTTCTCTGCTTAGCCCCTAGGATATGTAGCGTGATAATATATAGCCTATTTGAAGACCCTCCCCGAGTTATATTTGTGCAAAATTTGAATCAAATCTGTTGAGTACTTTTCGAGATCCTTCCGGACAAAGCAAAGCAAACAGACAAACAAACAAAAATATTTCTAACTATATTCTCGGCTTCGGTATCTATCTAACACCCAACGAGATTTTTTTTTAAATATTTCCAATGTACAGTTTTGACTTTTCTATCATTTTATTATTTTATTCTACATTTCAGGCTGCACAGTGACTTTAATGAAGATGATAGCATACAGATTATTCAGATGTGGGTCGAAAAACATTCATCAGAGTACAAGAAACTTTACATAACTACGAATTCCAGCAGTGGTATGTTACACAGTGATGAAACAAAGTCAGTAGAATGGACTCCGAAACATTTTAAACATGTAATAGATTTAAGAGAAAAGGCACTAGAATTCTCTAGAAAAATGTGGGCTGACTATATGTTCGTGAGTATTATATATTATGTTGTTACAATGTACTTATTTGAAATACAGATCTTAGTAAATGAAGAGAAGTAAGTTCATTGAACATGTGCACTGATCTCTGTTTGCAGGATTACAAAGTGCTGTACTGGGGCCTGTGTTGTTTCCTTCAGGTAAAAATATGCGTGAACTGCACGTAGATGCTTGTAGGCACTGCGCATGCATTTACTTCTCTCCCTTTACTATGTCCAGATAATATGCCAGCATTGGGTGCGGTGCCTTTGCAATCATTTCAAAATTGTAAGCATATTTTATTTTGTGTTCACAGATGATAGATGCCGATGTGTTTCTCACCAACCCACTGACATTAAAAAATCTCATATCTAAGGAACTGGACATTGTCGCTCCGATGTTGGTCTCAGATGGACTGTATTCCAACTTCTGGTTAGCTCACAAGTTAATGCATGAAGGCATGTGTTGCTTAAACAAGGTGCTTCATTATTGCTATGTTTCATTTAAGTACCTACCTACCTACTTAACATTCCATATTGATAGCTAAAGATTTAATCCCTTTAAATGTTGAATTTGAAAATGATGCATTTCTATACGAAGTGCTTACACATACATAAATCAGCCATCTGTCACAATTTACTTCATAATCAATTGCTTTCTCAATTCATTTGTCAGAATTTACTTTTTATTCTGCGACTATTACAAAATGACACGTAATTAATTAAAAAATTTAAAAGTCAAAGATAGGTAAGGTAAAGGGGGGGGGGGGGGTGGAAATACCATCAAAATAACAGTATGCTAAATTTCAGATTATTTTTTGACGAGGGGAACGCATTTCCGCTCCTTCATCACAGCGCGGGGGCAGCAGGGATAGTGTGTGGGACTCCCGGTCCGGTCCGAACAGGGACCGTCCTACCCACTAAACCCCGCGGTGTTCCTCCTCACCCTATAGCGGGGCCGAGGGATATCAAGAAGATATTACACAATAAGATATATGTATATACACGCACCCTGTTAATTCGGAGCTCTTCTCCGGGGAGCCAGATGGGCGGCTCCCCAGAGCTCCCTATGGAGCTAAAACCACGCCCGCACAGATCTGTGAATTTTAATTAGATCCCTTCATCATCTTGTAATTTATAACAAAAATCCGCATCAAAATTTCTCCATCCATTCAGGAGAAATTATGCTACAGAGAAAGACAACAAACAGGTTACACTTATAACACCTACGTACGAGTAAAAAACTACGTTAGATCGAGGCAATCACGTCTTGCCAATGTCTTGAGCTTGCTTCTGTAAAGATGTGCGAGTAGCGGTCCCGCCGTCCTCAGCTTCCGGTCATGGAGGCCGATAGTCTTGGATGAAGACAAAGACTGCGAAACTCTCCCGCTCCCGCCTTGCCACCACTCTGCAGCAGCGGTGTCCCAATTACTGTTGCTGTAGATCATGGCTCGGACTATAGTATGGAACGACTAGCCACGAAGGCGTTGCTGCGCTCTCGCTGAGCAGTTTACCAATGTGAGGAGCGCTGTGTTCTCGCTGCGTTCTTTACAGTGGTAGCACTGAGCTATGGTCTCCCGGTGTTTTCGCCACAGGTTGTTACCGAAGCACCCATGCCCGGTAATTAGCTGTGAAAACCGGTAGGAGAGGTTGCCCTTACCTTCCTCTTCAGCCAGTCGTTCATAACCGGTCTAATCGCCCCTCCTAAACCTCACCTTGGTTGCACAAGTGGCACTTTCCAAGTGTCCATGAGTTCCTGGCAGAGCTGGGACCAATAAGTCTCGATTTCTTGGGGGCGCAGGCTTATGACTTTGGTCCAGCACCCGCCGTACCAAAAAAAGAACCGGTCAAGTGTGATCCGTACCGGATTTTCCTTCTTCGGAATCAAATCTCGCAGTTGCACCTAACAAGAAACACAGGAATCGACTTTAATAGTTTTCATTAAGTACCTACGTACTTTAAACACACTTTTTTTAATGATTTCGTTACAAATGGTATGTATAAAGTATCACAATTTGGTAGAATTTGAGCACTTTAAAGGATAAGACAAGTGTTTATAATGGTAGTTTAGGTAGCTATCCTTGTCGCTCCGGTTTTTTTATATTTTTCATATATGCTATTAACTGCGGCCTACGGCTTTGCCTGTTTCTAAGTAGGAACTCTTGTCGCATGCAGATACAAGCTCGTATTTACAATAATCTTACTGTTCTCCCTTGGGTAGCAATATAAGTAGCATGATAATTTGACGATAAGGACATAGGTACAATATATAACCTATGTTACCTCAGAATAATTTGGCTTTCTAATAGTGAATTTGTTTTATTATTTCTTCCATTTTGTCCTCAAAATATCTACATCTAACTCATAAATATGATCACTGAAATTAGCATGTTATCTATAATATATAAAAGTCTCAATTTTTTTTGTAGGTGTGGAATGACAGAGAATTATTATTACAAACGGACAGATGACTATAAGCCTATACAGAAGCGAGAGAAAGTCGGCTGTTTCAGTGTCCCCATGGTGCATACAGCGGTCCTCGTAAACATGAAGACGTTGGTCTCTGATACATTTACATACGACCCGACGAAAGTGCCCGGGTACGACGGGCCGTTGGATGATATTATAGCGTTTGCAGTGAACGCGAAACGGAATGGTAAGTTCAAATATATAAATGACTAGCTGTTCCCCGCGGCTTCGATCGCGTAAAAGTCGTTATCGCGTAAAATCATAACCCTCCTTTTCCGCAGTCGGTTAAAAAGTAGCCTATGTCCTTCCCAGAGCTTCAAACTATCCCTGTTCCAAATTTCATCTCAATCGCTCCTGTCGTTTAGGCGTGAAAGCGTAACAGACAGACAGAGTTACTTTCGCATTTATAATATTAGTAGGGACTAGCGGACGTCTCGCGGTTTCACCCGCGTAGCTCCCGTTTCCGTGGGAATACGGGAATAAAATATAGCCTATGTTACCCAGGGATACTGTAGCTTCTCAACAGTGAAAGAATTTTTTTGAAATCGGTCGAGTAGTTTCGGAACTTCTTCGATGCAAACAAACAATCAAATCTTTCCGCTTTATAATATTAGTATGGAAAATATTGTGGGAGATGTTTTTTACTCAGCGCCACCTAGCCCATACTTTGCTAATATAGTTTAGTAAAAGAGGAACATAATGAGACGCCACTGTGTTGATAATTCAGAAAGAACCACCACTCAGATTCCAGTTGCCAATAAACGTTAATAAAACTACCATTAAAATTGTAATACGTCATAACTTGACTGAAGTTATTGACAACACTTTTCGTATGTAGACTTTTTTGCCAAGCTATAAGCTTGTGCTTTGGTATCTAGAGTACTCAAACACGGGGGCCTGAGGACGGTGAGGGAGCGGCTCACTGTCCTTACAGAAACAGGCCCTAGACGGCAGCGTCACGTGAGCCGGAGGGGGTGGGGGGGGCCTTAAGAAGCGTGATGACACCCGAAAAACCTCCCAAAGACGCGGGATAGCACCCGAACTCCAGAGGTGAGGCCGCCAGTGGTAGCCAAGTTCTGTTGGTAATACTGGGATACCCGGGGCTCCCAACCGTTTTATTGGAGGTCGTGTTGGTTTATGAGAGAGACCTACGTCCAGCGGAACTGCTATAGGGTAATTAATACAATTATTTTGTTGTACAGGAGTGGACCTAATGATTTGTAACGATCAAATCTACGGATATATACCTGTTCCTCTTGAAGACCATGATTCGCTGAAGATAGATTACGAACAGCTTTTGAACATTAAACTGTTGGCGATAAGTCGAGGAACCCCTATACCCATTGAGCCATACATGGAGGAAAATATAGAATATGCTGAGCCGTGGAAGTTTGGGTGCAGTGAGATTTACATGATCAATCTCAAAAGAAGAACGGAGAGAAGGAAGTTGATGGAAATGAGTTTTAAAGAGCTTGGAATGGATGTGACGCATTTTGCAGCTGTAGATGGAAAGTGAGTTTCAAGTATTTTACCAATTTTAAGCGACCACAGGGTTCCATTTTGTTATTTTTTAAATTTATCTAGAACTAGCTGATGCCCGCAGCTTCGCCCGCGTAAAGTTTGTTCCCGCTTCCCGTAGGAACTTATTCCCGGGATAAAAAGTAGCCTATGTGTTATTCCAGATAATATTGTATCCCCGTACCAAATTTCAACCAGATTCGTTCAGCCGTTCGAGCGTGAAAGAGTAACAAACATCCACACTCACAAACTTTCGCATTTATAATATTAGTAAGATGTACCGTCTCAGCAATTTTAACATAATATACCTATGTAAAAATAGCTAAAGGCAGAGGGTTTAGAATATTTTTGTTTTTACAGAACGTTGGATATGAAAAATCTGAAGGATTGGTCCATAACTCTAATGCCTAACTACGAAGACCCCTATCACAAGAGGTAAGATATATTTGTATCTTAAACTTGTGGGATATTTTTACATAGCGTTATAAAGCTCAAATTTGTTCTAATACAACTTTCAGCTCTAAGATCTAGATAAACGATTTCTAGGGATATCCTTCCGAGGGCTGACCCGGGGCTCCCAACTGTAGGTAGGGAACGTGTGGTTTTTAGTCGGTAAGAGTCCGGCATAGTCCAATCCATGACGGTTTATCCTCATATAATTATTCTTACATACATACATATTACCAAAGATAATATAATAGTATTACATACAGATAGGCAACTCCCCCCGCGCCACAGCTGTCGTGAGGGAACATTTGCTTAGCTTTATAGGTTACACGCACACATTCAAGCTTGAAAACGTATGGAGTTTCCGCCCTGTGATATTACATAACAGAATACACCTAAACTTTTGCAGATCACACATAAAAGTCTCATAGCTTCAGCAGTCGCATAAGCTACCACTATACCACCAGTTTAAAGGATATAATAAAAATGAGCTTAAACATCATATTTGGCCTTTAACCTTGGTCCCGGTTGCCAGTAATGTGGTAGTCTTTAAGACAAGTTCTTATCGTCGGCAGCTTGAAAATTTTCTACAGCTGGTAGTCACCTGCGCTCGTCCATATCAATACGGCAATAGGCTTCAATTATAGACCAACATGACTTCCGTCAAAGGCAGACGCTTATTTGTCTACCCGATACACAACTGTCTGTCATTGTTGCGAGGGGAAATCGTATTCTTATACTTACACAATGACAAAAGCAATCGGCTGTCACTATGAATCTTACACAAAACAATTAAAACGATTGTGACGTCTATAAGCCCCGCACGTTGATATTGCGCTTGGCGGCCATCTTGGTGACGTATGTCCGTCAGTACTAAAAAAAATACCGTACGCAGCTTCGCGAGGCCAGCTTGCGCTCGCGCTACGACACAATGACGTCACTTAGCTGTCATTATGACAAGGTTCCAGCGCAATAGCATCTTGCGGGACTTATACACCGGCGCGTGCGGCGGTCGATGCGCGCACCACCACAGCCTTCGCCCCTGACCGCCCCTTGCCCTTATATAAAGGACATGCACGCGGTCGTTGCCTTTCCTGCACACACACTCATAATTTCGGACACACATATTTGTGGCAGAGGGGAAAGTGTCGATTTGGCGTTTCCCCTTCCGATCAAAATCATCGATCGTGTTGCTCTATGGCTCAACCTTATTACATGGGACAAAATACAAACTTTGAAATTTTTAATACCTCTGAGGTGGCAGACTAGCATACAACCCACCTGATCGAAAGTGGTTAGGGTTACCATAGCCCATGAACATTTGCAACACTAGAAGCGTTATGCTTCCTCCACATTACTCGCGAAGTTGAACTAAGTTCGACGAGTACGATAGTGTAGAGGGGCACCTCGGTCTACTTCGTCAAAAATTTTCTTTGACTCGGGCAACTTCGCCGACGAACTTCGTTCAACTTCGCGAGTAATGTGTAGGAAGCATTACACCACGTCCAAAAGTTTCACCTTAAACATACTCTTGCAATTGAGTTCTGTTTGAGTATCTGTATGTATGTATTTAACTAGAAACACATACAGCTTATATCTGATGCCCGCAGCTTGGTGTGGAAACTTATTCCCGGGATAAAAACTAGCCTATGTGTTATTCCAGACAAATCTATCCCTGAACCGAATTTTAGCCTGATCCGTTCAGCCGTACACATCCACACTCACAAACTTGTGCATTTATTATTTTTCAGGCCAATGAAAGCAGGAGAAGTGGGGTGCTTTTTAAGTCACTACAACATCTGGAAAGAGGTTAGTTTCTTGTACCAATAATATCTTCTATTATATAGTGTATTCTATCACGGCTAGTGTTCTAAAGAGCTCGTCAACCTAATCCCACCCTCTCCTTTTCGATCTCGAACAACGCGTGCCATTCTTACACAGTGGAGAGAATCTTCTCCAGAACTGAGCGATTTAAAAGATAATTTCTCCGTAGAGGCATAAGCACTTGGAATAATCTGCCCGCACATGTTTACCTTCTCATACAATCCGAGATACTTTTAGCGGAACGTTAAAAGGCCCATATTGGGGCCGCCAATTGAGGACCACTGTCTTGTAGCTGTGAGAGGGGTCCCATGACTAGATGTCGTCATTGCTTTCCATCAGACGAGTGGCGTTTAACATAAAATAAAGTATGCCTTATTGCTTAAATAAATTTTGTTAGACACTCTCACACAACAACATCTAACCCAAATTAAGATAATATAAGCTTGTGCTGTGAAATCTAGACGACTAGACATAATTATATGTTTCTAAATACCTACTTCCATTATTATACATAGAAAACACCCAAACCCTATCTGGATTTGAAGCTTATTTGGCTCCTAGGATCAGCTGAGCCTTTGGCTTTCGATTTACGACATTGTCTTGATACCCATAACACAAGCAGGTTATTCCTAGCTTACTTTGGGATCAGATAGCGTTGTGTGAAATGTCCGTGAATATTTATTTATTTATTTTTTATTAAAGGAACTGCCATCTGTTCTCCCAACAAAACCGCTTCCACAGTGGGTCAGTATGTACAGTCAAAGGCAAAAATATGTATACACTCCACAGCCTCATAAAACGTCACCGTCAATACGATTATAAATATGGATTCATCTAAGAGTTCATAAATATGGAACCTCATAATGTTAATATTTATGTATCCATAGTTATCAATAATATGTAAACACTAGACAATTCAGATTTTAGAGAGCATCTATATTTCCGCCACTCAATACTAAAGAGTACTTACTTAAAGAATATAATGAATGATTGATATTTTTTTTGTGAGTGACTGGCTGTTTTATTTCCTTTTTATTTTTCATATTTATTTGTTTGACTTAACGGTGTAAATTTTTCGCTTAAATCAAATCAACATAATAAGGTCTATGAGGAATATACTAGAAGATGTTATTGTTGCTGGCGGTGGTTATACTCAGTATTGTTTTTATGTATCGTGTGATATCGATTCTTGCAAAGACTTTTATTTATTTTTGTTATTCTGAAGAATTGTTTAAGTTACAAATATTTTAATTGCATGCTATTATGTTTTATTAAATTCTTATAGTAAACCATATTAAATATAATTGCTTATTAAAAACTGTTCTCAATTACTTTTATTATTTCAGACGTGATATAACGCCTCTTAGAAGTACGCACGTTGTCTAATTCATGGGCGACAAATTTTCCAAATGCACTATTGGCTAACTTGTTGTCTTCAGATGCTTGACATGTTTGCGTATTGGAAGCGATTATATTTTCTGTTTGATTTGCTCGTTCGGTTCGCTTAAATTCATTTTAAGAAATATTTACATGCATTGAACTGTAGTTCCATCGTTGACTATTTGCCTTATTGATTAATCGTTAAACAGCACGAAAATAAAGTATTCCGTGGGGGTCACAAGGCCCTTGCCTGTGACGCTCCGCCACGCTGTTAGAAATGCGTGGCGGAAGGCAAGGGAGGCCGACCACCGGGCGGGCAGCAAAGCCTGCGCTGCCTCAAGGCCGAGGCCCCGTCCGTCCGCACGGGGGGTTGAGGCTGTGGGTGCAAGTTCGCGGCAGGTTGCGGAAATGGACGTCCATTAATGGACACCCATATCCGCATCCTGCAGGTGAATCTGAACCACTGCACTGGTGCTCAGGACCTTCTGTACCAGAGCATCAGGCAGTGGTCCATTAACATCGTCGTCGTCGCCGAGCCGTACTGGGTTCACCCGGGAATCCCGGTGGATCTGGACGGCGTGGCGACCATTTTTGGAGACACCGGCGCGGACGACTCGCGCCTGGCGGTCATCGCTAGAGGCCCGGGTTGTGTCACGGCGGAATACGAGGGTGTGGCTGTCGTGACCGTTTACATCTCGCCGAGCCTCGACCAGCATCAGTTTCGAGCTATGGCTTCCTGAGCTGGACGTCGTTCTCGCTGCATGCCGGCCTCGCCCTGTCCTGGTTTTGGGAGACTTCAATGCCTGGTCACAGGCTTGGGGCTCCCGGGAAACCAGAGACAGGGGGAGGATACTGGAGGACTGGGTCACTACACGTGGCCTAGTCATCCTGAACCGGGGGAATGTCGCAACCTGGACGCGACGGGGTCTCAGCTCGGTCATAGACGCTTCGTTTGCGACCCCTGAGATCACCCGCCGTGTCCAGGGATAGCGCGTAGTGGAGAAGAAGGAGACGTCGTCAGATCACCGATATATTCGGTTCGACGTCTCCCCTCCACCTAACTTGCCGCCAGCAATCGCGAATCCCCCGAAACCGCGTTGGGCACTCCATCGCCTTGATCGGGAGGCTCTCCTGGAGGCGGCCATCGTGCAGGCCTGGATTGCGACAGCGGACAGGCCTGCTGATGTTGATACCGAGGTGGAGTGGTTCGGGAGAGCCATGTCGCCATCTGCGATGCGGCGATGCCCAGGGCTAGGCCCAGACCGGCGAGGAAACAGGTGTACTGGTGGACGCCGCAAATCGCGCAGTTGCGTGCGGATTGCGTTACCGCGCGCCGCCGGTACACCAGGTTTCGCCGGAGGCGTCGCCGCCCAGTCGATGGTAGCCCGAGAAACGGAGCTCTACGATGGGTACAGGGAGGCCAAGAGACAGACAGCCATCAAGCGGTCCAAAAAATTGGGCCGCGAAGAGCTGATGGAGACTCTGGAGCGGAACCCGTGGGGGCGCCCGTACCTCATGGTAAGAGGCAAATTACGCCCTAAGGCGCCCCCACTGACCCAGAGTCTCCAGCCGGAGCGGCTGGAGGGGGTCCTGGACTCCTTGTTCCCGTCGAGAGCGGAGGAACACATTCCTCCGCGCATGGCTTCGTCTCAGGCGCCCAACGCGGAAGGCAGCGAGAACGACATGCCCGTAGTCACCGAGGGTGAGTTAGGGGCGGCTGTCCTGCGGCTTAAATCCCGCAAAAACACCGCCCCTGGACCCGACGGCATTCCAGGCCGAGCGTGGGTCCTGGCTCTCGAGGAGCTTGGGCCTCGACTAATTGGGCTCTTTAGCGCATGCCTCGAGAAAGGCCAGTTTCCCAAGGTCTGAAAGACCGGGAAACTGGTCTTGATTCGAAAGCCGGGGCGGCCGGCAAATTCCCCATCAGGGTACAAGCTCTTTGAGCGTGTTATTGCAAAACGCCTCGTCGGGCACCTCACTCGCGTGGGACCTAATCTGGCGGATAGCCAGTTTGGCTTCCGTCAGGGACGCTCAACCGTGGACGCGATCATGCGCATTAGAGGCCTCTCGACATCGCCAACGCATTCAACACCTTGCCCTGGAGCTGCGTCAGGGAGGCGCTTATCTATCATGGAGTGCCTCCCTACCTCCGTCGAATTGTCGGGGCTTATCACTCCGAGAGAGCCATAACTTACCCGAGCTAGGGCTAGTTATGGCTCTCTCGGAGAGATAAGCCCCGACAGGGCCGGGTCGGCGAGATGTGTCGTGCGGTGTTCCACAGGGATCGGTTTTAGGGCCCTAAGTCACCCTCGGTGACTACGGGCACGTCGTTCTCGCTGCCTTCCGCGTTGGGCGCCTGAGACGAAGCCATGCGCGGAGGAATGTGTTCCTCCGCTCTCGACGGGAACGGAACCGATGTTCCACATAGTCTAACATCGGTTACGACTGGGTGCTGCGTGGTCCGTTGCTCAGAGGGGTCGGCGTAACGTGTTACGCCGACGACACCCTCGTTACGGCGCGGGGAGCAACGCACCGTGACGCAGCACTAAAGGCCACGGCAGGGGTTGCTCAAAAGAGGTTGCTCGGATTCGGCGGCTGGGTCTCGAAGTCACCCTTCACAAATCCGAGGCTCTGTGCTTCCACGGACCTCGGATGGGGCCACCTGCGGGATCCAGCCTACAGGCAGGGGGCGTCAGCATCGGCATCGAGCCCTCGATGAAGTGTCTGGGGCTCGTACTCGATGGCCGGTGGAACTTCGGACATCACTTCCGAAGTTTGGTCCCAAAACTGAGGGCAGCATCAACCGCACTGGCGCGGCTGATGCCCAACATCAGGGGACCCAACGCTCCCTACAGGAGACTGTACCTGGGGATCGTGTGAAGCATGGCTCTATACGGAGCTCCTGTATGGGCGAAAACCCTGACGACCAGCAATGTTGCTAGATTGCTGAGCCCGCAGAGAGCGATGGCCATCAGGGTGATAAGGGGATACCGCACGATCTCCGGTGAGGCGGCATGTCTCCTAGCCGGGACCCCTCCATGGGACCTGGAAGCGAGAGCCCTTGCGTCACTGTTCAGATGGCGCAAGGAGGCGCTGGAGCGGGACCAAAGGCCCGCTTATCGAGAAATCGAGGCCCAGTAGTCCCTACTCCACCAGGAAACCGTGGAGATATGGAAGATACGATTTGAGGAACCAAAGGGGGGATTCGCCACAATCGCGGCCGTCAGACCGGTCATGGACGAGTGGCTGGAGAGGAGACACGGTGCTCTGGACTGGACTGGACTATGGTGCGAGCCATGCTCTCCAGCGGGAGTAAGTGGGACTGCGCCGCCTCTTTCTGCGAGCAGCTCATGCTCGTGAAAGAGACGGCGGGGCGGGAACGGGGGAGAACTCTCCCACCCGAGTTCCGCACTCAGCGGCTTGGGCTCCGCCGACGTGTCTTCGCCGAGGACTATCGGCCTCCATGACCGGGGGTCTGAGGACGGTGAGAGGGCGAATCACCGTCCTTACAGAAGCAGGCCCATGACGGCAGCGTGACGTGAGGAACTCACGCACGCCCCCCCCCCCCCCCTTAGAAGCGGGATCACACCCGAACCCGCGCCCCAAGACGCGGGATAGCACCCGAACCACTCCATGGGCGAGGCCGCAGCAGCGGCCGTAGGTCTGTTGGGAGTCCTGGGAGATCCTTCCGAGGGCTTACCCGGGGCTTCCAACCATAGGCTGTTGGGCGTTACGTGAGGTTTTTTAGTCGGTAGGAGTCCGGCATAACATCCATGAGGATTTTCCCTCACGTTAAACAAAAAAAAATAACGCCTCAACATTGATTTTCATCAGAAATAATGTTTGCTGCAGCGCCCCCTGGTGAGTTTTCATCGTAACATCTATCTAAAAACTTGCACCAATCAAAGCTCAACCCATAATGAAACTGCATTAAAATCCGACCAGTAGCTTTGGAGAAAAATGGCAATATGTATTTGCACAAACAAACAAACAAACATACTCACCACCCAAACGCAAATACCGTCTCCCTTACGTCGTGGGTAAAAAACTTTTCAATAAACTATGATTCCGTAGTTTTAATCTTCGTATGCACAAAAAGTATGTCTATTCTTGTATACATATTTATGTGTTCAATAGTGTGTATATAGTTTATAGCGTAATGTCGTGTACAAGTTAGTTATGCTTTGGAAGGATATATATTTTTATTAGCATTACATGTATACATGTTTTTGCATTTGGTTGATACATGTTTTTGCCCACGACCAAGTAGACATATTTATAAATGGTTGGATGTATCCAAATTATTGCCTGTGTAGATGAATACCAAATTATGTAAACTGTACGTGTATCCATGTTTTTGCCCTTGACTGTACACCGCTATCTGGTGAGGTCGCTTCTGAGAGATTGTATAATTATATAAACAACCGGAGACCAACGTATTGAAACTACCGGTGCCCGCTGCTCCTCCTGCTTATTGTATTCCCTTGATAACGTATTCAAATGTTACGTATGACAACCATATAGTATGCCTCTGCCTACCCCTTTATGTAAGTACCCGAAATAATGATATAATATTATTGTGTCCGTAGATAGCGGAGAAACA
The DNA here is from genome assembly GCA_933228765.1 of Miltochrista miniata. Classification (NCBI taxonomy): domain Eukaryota; kingdom Metazoa; phylum Arthropoda; class Insecta; order Lepidoptera; family Erebidae; genus Miltochrista; species Miltochrista miniata. The sequence goes on along the minus strand of OW121747.1, from coordinate 31,607,769 downwards.
CAACGCCATTACACTGGTACTGGAGGACGATATACAGTTTGTGCCCTACTTCCGAAGCAGGCTGCTGCAGCTCATGAAGGAAATGAAGGAACTGGATTGGGACTTGGTGTGAGTAGCTTTTGTGAAATAAAATTTATTTTGACATGATGTGAATTTGATTTTATGAAACTTAAAAGTTCGTAAAGGTCGAATGAAACCAAAACGTCCTTATGGAACAAAAATACTCTAATAAATCTACTTTTAAATATGTGCGAATTCAGTAACGAAGGATTGTAAGCCGCTGTACACAATGGGCTAAGGCAGTGAACTAGCATGTTGGGCCAACGTGTAGAGATCTACTTAGCGAAAATGTTAGTGGTTGGCGCCAACATTGGCCGACCGACCGAATGTATACAGTTTTTCTTGCCCACATGCTCTCCGCAAACAGTGTTCACACGTTGGCGCCTTATTCAGTTCATTATCATTCGTACAAACAAATTGCCGCGACCGCAAAAGATTGTACCAACGAACATGTAAATAGCGACATTTGTTCCAACATGCTTGCTTACTATTTTGGCCGAATGCGTAAAGAGACAATTTGACGACTGCCTCGTTGGTCCAGAGGTAGTAAATTCGTGGTCGTGGGTTCGATTCCCACTGGGGACAAAAATTTGTGTGATCCATAAATATTTGTCTCGAGAGTCTGGGTTTTGTATGTAAGTAACATAAATATGTATTTACAAAAAAAGTATGTAAGTACATATTAATATCCGTGGTCTGATACCTATAACCGAAGCAGGTTAATCCTCATTACTTACATTGGAATCTAAAATTAAAATTAAATTAAATCTGATGGCGTTGTGTTAAATATCTATTTATTATTTTGGCCCAACATGCTTGCTCACTACTTTGACCAAATGTGTAAAGAGACAATGTTTGGTTTTGGCTCAGTGTGAATAGGATTTTAAGAAGTTTCATTTATACCGCGTGTGAATTCACCCAGGATTTTTTTTAAATTATCTTTACTTTTTTCAGTTACATAGGCCGCAAGATATTATTGGACGCTGAAGAACAATACGCTACACCGCACACCACAAAGCCCCTATACTCATACTGGACACTGGGTTATTTGATCTCGGAGAAAGGCGCCCGCAAACTGTTGGACGCCAAACCTTTGGACAAAGTGCTCCCCGTTGACGAGTTCTTGCCGATAATGTTTGACCAACATCCCAAGTAAGTAATGGAATTTAATTCCAAAATAAAATTAAAATAAATATTTGTGGACATTCTTACACAGCATCATCTAGCTCAAATGAAGATAATACAAGCTTGTGCTATGGAATCTAGACGACTGATATACATACTTATATATTTTTAAATACTTACATATTATACATAGAAAATTCCCAAACTCCGAAACAAATATTTGTGGATCACACAAATATTTGGACCGACCCACGAATCAAACGCCTCGTCGCCTGCTGCGCTGAGGTCCCCAGCGCAGCAGGCGGTATTACTACCGAAAGCGCCACCGAGGCAGTCAATTTTCAGCAATTTTTATTTCTTGGCTTCGAATTGTGGAATATTTTTGTGGTTTATAAAGTTCCATCTAACCGAACCATATATCCATGCCCCGTGTTCGCCAAACTTCTCTGAGGAGTCGGGGTGTTAACCATTCACTTATTATGGTTAAAACCTCGACCCGGATAGGTTAGGTTAGAAGGCTAAAGGTGCGGTTCTACTTAGGCGAAGCGGAGAAGAGATGTGGATTTTAAGCCATGTGATTGGTGAATCGCGGCACAGCTCCTCTCAGCTCCGCCTAAGTGGAACCGCACCGTATTAAAATTCCACCTATGATTGATAGATGATATTATATGTTTGAAGCATAGACACGCATATTTACTCAATACGTGTGTTCTATGCTCAGCGTTTTGAAACGACAGCACGTTATAATTAATAGTATCTCAGTGGTATAATCTGTTACCACGTTCATACATAAAACATGAAACGTTTGATTCGATACATAATTCAATATACAATCGGTTACATTAAGCATTCGTTCGGATTATGACTTCGATATTCCATTATCGTAAATCCCGTAGCACCCATTTGACCCATAACTGTGTTTACATTTACATTATTCTCATACATTATAACATATCCCATATATTTTGTAATTTTCTCCGCTCCCTTGGATAGTAGCATGACGATACGTAGCCTATGTTACTTCAAAATAATTAGACTTCTAATGACGAAATAATATTTAAAATCAGTTCAGTAGTTTCAGAGTTTATCGATTCGAAACAAATTTTCCCCGTTTTTTTACTACTGTGTGGTGGCAGACAAGCTTACTGCCCACTTGATCGAATGTAGTCACCGGAGCCTGTGAACGTTTGCAACACCAGGGGCGCTACAATCCCGCTGCTGACCCTGCAAGAACCTGCTAAAGACGCTCCCTCACCGGGAGCATTCGCGTGTAATGTAACGTTACAGATTTGAGCATTACAGCAGTGAAAGGAGGAGAACTGAGCATTACAGTGCACAAACTTCTATGATACAAGACGAGGTTCATCAGTGAAGGAGGAGAACCGAGCATTACAATGCGCACCTTGTAATGATACAATGTGTAATGTTTTGATGCAACTTGTAGCATCAATGCGCTTTTCTATACTAAATGTGTAACGTGACGCTCAAAGTTGAATCTATTATGTTACCTTACAGGCGAATGCTCCCGGTGAGGGAGGGCCTTAAGACATATCTTAGATTTTATGACCCTTTAACGTCTTTATTAAAAATGATTTGAAAATGTCAATCGTTTTGAAACACCATTTCTCTTATTCAGCGACTCTTGGAAGGCCCATTTCCCTGTACGCAACTTGAAGGCATACTCTGCAGCACCGCTATTGGTCAATCCGACGCACTACACAGGGCAAGATGGTTATATAAGTGACACTGAAGACTCCGAGATCGTCGGGAAGCGTGCACATCATCACATGGCAAACGAATTGTAAGTTACAAACGGCTAAACCCGTCAATGGTCTAATTAATTGTAAGTTACAAATGGCTATAACTGTCAATGACCTAATTAATTGTTAGTTACAAATGGCTAAAACCGTCAATGATTTAATGAATTGTAAGCTACAAATGACTAAAATAATTATTGTCTAATTAATTGTAAGTTACAAATGGCGAAAGCCGTTAATGATCTAATATGTAATTTGTATGTGGCACTTTTAAAACCACCAGTGATTTAAATAATCATAAGGTACATAATATGGTAGAAATTTTTATGGTTAAAATAATTATAAAATTAATAGTAAGTTGCAAATAACCATTGAAATGAACCACAATTACTGAGTCATTCACCGTGTGATCTTAGATAATACGGATACAGCCATTTTCATTATAAATTTCCAAAGATATCCTAAACCAAAAATTTATATATATTTATTGTTATTTTAGCATTCTTCAATTGGCTAAATAGAAAGTCAAAAATTGTTTAAGTGCCTTCCTGTTATTGGCTAATAGTCGTTATTCGGATAGAATAAGTAAAATAAGAATATTTTTTAGAATGCTTACATTGGCTCAGAATATTATTATTATTTGAAAACAGAATCTCAGGTTTTTTTAAATATCTGTTTTGCTAATTAAGAAATTTTGCCATATACACTCTGGTCGATTTATTTAAGATAGAATTGTTAAATTGACTTCATTTCTACCTAATGCTAGGAAGAGTCTATTAATTTACGTTTATTTTATAGTTTGGTATTATTATGCAAACAACTTTTACAATCTTTATAAACCAATAGCCAAAAGAAAAAAGATTATAGTCGTACATGTTTTAGAGAGATAATCGAGTTTCGAAATCGAAATTTTAACGTTAATAATGACACACATGAATGAATGTTGCATGAAATAATTTGTGACTGATGACTAAACGAGTTTCACCAATTAAATATAAGCAATTAATTAAAAAGTATAACACACTATACGATTCGCTTTCATACCCAACATTTTGATTCCAAAACAATATGAGCGCGATTGTGCATTTTTTCTTAAACATAATCCAACTAAAATTAACTAAGCCGACTAATTATAGGCCCCTGCCCCTCTTTAATCGTGTGTGAACTGATGCTGGAATCACCGGCTACAACCAATTCAATACCTACCCGTTTAGTGGCGGGTACAGGCGCATCCTTTTTTATCGTTTGAATACCCATGGATGTTACCTCTGACTTGAGCCGACTAAAACCACACTGCCCCTACTTACCCGTCTAGCGCCGAGCGCCTCGGATAACTTCTCGGAAAGATTTTTGGCTACCACCTCGGCCTAGCTTAAGCGTTCGGGTGCTATCCCGCTACTTCCGGGTTGGTTCGGATGCTAACCCGCTTCTTTCAGGTTGGTTCATATGCTATCCCGCTTCTTTGGAGTTAGTTCGGTTGCTATCCCGCTTCTTTGGAGTTGGTTTGAGTACCGCTTTTTTGGAGTTGGTTCGGGTCTTAGCACGCACTTTACGGTACCCTCTTATCATACCGACTCATACCGTTCTTAAATAGGCTCTCTCTATTTTCGAACCATCATGCCATAACATACAATCTTGCGTCCCCGGTGAGACTATCCACCTCATTTGACCTTGTCTTCGAACTTGAACAGTACTGCCCTCTAAGTATCTCACGTTTTCAGTGGGCTTTACTAGTGCTAAGTACCATCCTAAAATGCAAAAAGCATCATAAAAACAGTAGTTATACTAATTTCACTTTCAAAAAGTTTCGTTTCGTTTACCCGAACATCACAACCTCATAGCACTCGATCGTTGACTGACACACATTACCGTGGAAAGTACGTCACGGCGTGTTCTCGCTTCAATCAATGCGTCCGTAACGTAGTTGGCACACGTCAGCCGAACACGCACCAATGTCACGCACCTATTGCCGCATTCTCACTTCGTTATAACTGCAGACTAGTCTACGCAATGGTCTGTGCTGCAGAACGGGACATGTGGAAACGACTTATTTGAAGTTATTTTCACTACACCTCATTGCCCTAAAAAGGAGGATAACACTCAAAACCAACCTCCAAAGAAGCTGGATACCACCCGAGCTAAACCCCAAAGAAGCGGGATAGATTTCAAATCAACCCTCAAAGAAGCGGGATAGAACCCGAGCTAACCCCCAAAGAAACGGGATAACACCCGAACCAACCCCAAACAAGCGGAATAATACCCGAACCCGACCTTCAAGCGATGATAGGTGGTGGTCAAAGCCTGCCGGGAATACTGGTACATCCTTCCGAGGAGTTAATCGGGACGCCTGGCGCTATACGGATAGCTAGGCAGCGTATGTTTTTAGTTTGTGTCCTTGTGATCCTTTTTAATTGATACCCAACCATTTTAGCATAGGATGATTAGGTATATTCCTATCGAAATTTCTTTCTCTTCGGAATGACTTCGTCCTTTAGACAGCAGGTGCACCCTTTTGCTGATGAGGCTAGCTTGGCTACTGAAGATCTTAGTACAGCCCCATCGCTCCATATTAAGTGGAAATCCATAATGCCTTCGCTTCGGATTTCAAGGTCCACCTTGCTGCTATCGTTTCCATGTTTTATGATCTTCAAAATCTTCGATGGTGACACCGAGCGCCTGTCAGCTTTTACGACATCAATTCTTGTGTCTTTTGGCCACCATAAGTCATAAAATCGAATGGTAATGTGCAGAAGCATTATGCTAGCCAGCTTGACTTATATATACGAGATCCATTTATAACTTTTAGTTATATAAATACATAGTGTAGCCAATGTTACTCAATATATGATTACAAAACCGATGTGACAGACATTCTGTTGTGAAAAATAAATGATTTATGTACGAGATAGGTGATTTATTTTCATGAGCCAAGTTGAACATTTGGCAACCATTGTACTGGCACCAAATATATTGTTATAATATATCGAATGGATGTTTTGACCTGTATTGTATAATAATATGAACTAATACTTTGGCGACCTTGTTACTTGAGAGTAAATATAGGTAGGTCTTTAGAAATATCGATCACGATTATCGAGGAGGCTGCTGTTTGCATATTTAAAACCTTATAACAAGTAAACTTTAGACATTAAGTAATTATATTTTAATTTGAACTTAGTACTAAATCGCAAACAAGTCTATTAAAAGGAGTCTAACAAAAATAGTCAAGGAAGTAAGAACGCTATTTAATAGCATTTTGCTGTCATAAATAAACTTATGTAAACTAAAAACTTTATTTACATTTCCATGTATAACATTCCTATTTATCTCCAAAACCTTTTATTTTGTTTTCATTAAATATATTTTTAAAAATATCGTGTACCTAAGCAATTTTACGAAGTCTATTACAATTAATAACATTGTTCCTTTATTAAAATACTTGTTGTTAATTTAAAATATGTCACTGATACATATGTGTAAGTAAATTCTATACATCATATAACCAAAGGATATAGCTTATTATTAGGTGAAGATAACATATCTCTATAAGATTTATTATGTGCCATAAATGTTCCTATTTTTTCAACTTTTAATCAATAAACAATATTTTATCCAAAAACCATCTTTTATTTCAGTCGTCCCGAGACCATACCGATTTATTTATAAACAATCAAAATGCAACATTTTTTTAATTTTTTTAACCGTATTTTAAAATGTTTTTTATTAGGCTTTAGAAGTAATGAAACGAGTTCTAGGAAAGAATCTGGCGACGGGACAGAAAGTAATGATAAAACTGAAAATGTACGTGACTGTGAGTTGCAAAGAGTGGTTGACACGCTGAACGAACACTACTGTGTTATGTCAGAGTGCTTGTCGACGTTTGACTGTGTGCTGGATGGGCTCAGAGTGACGGTTGAACGGCCGGTACTGCCGTGTGCGGCGCAGAGAGCCGCCTTGCAGTTATGTTACGACTCCCACACGACTCAGCCCTTATACTGTCGACAACTAGTGGTGGAACTCATGGAATGTGCCCGCAAACATTCGTTACCTCGGAGTGTTAAAAATTAGCACGGATGTTTAGTACGACGACGCTAAATTATTGTAAAAATGTAATAAAACCCTGTACTGTTATAAGGTTTATTATTTGTTGAATATAACTAAAATATTAAATGATCACCAACGACTGACTGCACAATTTATTTGAACTAAACAATAATAGTACTTGTCTATAATTTTGAGTCTGCTATCATGCGATGTAGAAGTTCGATGACAGTGCGGGTGGGCCTGCCAGTCATGCCGCGTCTCAGGTATGGGACGTCTGTACCTTTCGTGTAACTAACGTTGTAAGTATCAAGATGCAGCCACTTGCTGTCCGTTATGAATTGTTTAAGGAACGCAGCACAGTTGGGGGAGTCGCCGTGGATATCTAGTCCCGTGTTCGCAACATCCGCTACTTGACAATCTCTAACCCGATCCTCGTAGAACTTCCACAGAGGCATTCGCCAGATTCTATCTCCCGTCTCACTGCTCGCCAACTCCATGTACTGGTATAGCTCCTCGGAATTTGAGTAACAAGCGCATGCCGCCCCTCCTAGAAAGTTTAATAACTCCTTGGACATAGTACCGACGTCTATTATAAACTTTGGCCAGTAGTTTCTTGCATAAACTAAACTATCTGCAATGAGAACTCTTCCTTCACAGGATGGTATTCTTAACTTTATGGTTTTGTACAAGGCGTTAGGTACGACGTCACCAAATTTGGGACTGAAACCGTTCGGCATTAACTCGCATAGTGGTAATATACCTCTTATGTTAACCGGGAGCTTGAGCTTCGCTGCTGCTCTGGTGACAGCTAAAACACAAGCCGCGCCAGCCATATCACCTTTCATATATCTCAGTTCTTCTAAACCTTTCAAATCTAGGCTTCCACTATTAAATGTCACTCCTTTACCGATCATAACTATGGGGCGCGTGCACTCGTCTGCACCATAATAGCTGATCTCCACGTATAGCGGTGGTTCCACAGAAGATTTGCCCACACTAACAACCCCACCCATTTCATGGTTAGCGGCCCAGCCCTTGGTTCTCACTTCGACGTTAATATTTAAGTCACATAGAAGGTCAATCGCGATTTTAGCAAATTCTGTGGGGTTTAAAATATTTGCAGGCATTTCTTGCAAATGTCGAGCTAAATTTTGCGCATCCGCTTTTGCTTCACCAATTTTCCAACCTTGAACATCACAATCATCGTATAAATCTAATACCGGCTTTGGAGTGACTACAATTTGTCTTACACTACTATTATATTCCTCGAAACGCCAAAGGCCGAGAACCGCTCCCTCCGCTGCCGCCTCAGCATTACCGAACGACTCTATGTGTATTTGCGCAGGGCGTAAGGGTTGCAGAGCACAAGCGCCGACACCTGCCGCTATTCTTATAGCTTCTTTAGCTTCGTCCAAATTCTCGAGTATATTGAATTTTGAGCACTCGTTCCCAAGCCCTGCTACTGCTACAAATGCATATTTAGGGTCCATGTCGTAAAAAATTCTACTTTCACCGAGTTTAGGTATTGGAGTAAGTTGTAAATATTTCCATAGTTTTCCCTGTACTTGCTCGTTATACTTCTTAGCACTCTCAGTGAGAATAGCCTGCTGGGTCAATACGTGTTCATTCCAATATACTCCTAAGACTAGCCCTGTTACTCTACGTTCACATGCCCTAGGGTCTATCACTTTACGCTCAGGCACGAACGGGAAACAATCTGATTTGACTAGCTTAAACTGAGATATGAAACGTGCATATTTGGGCAGATGATGATTATTGATTAACTTAAACATATTAATTTTGTAAATAAAATTTTATGATGATTATATTTTACTGTTTATGTTTTACATGACACGCCACAGCCGCCTAGTTTGCGTTTATTTAGTTTTAAGTATGACATAAGATAAAAGTTATTTTTTTACATAATATTATAATATTTAAACAAGTTCACAATATTACACAGCATACAAAGTTCACGATTCAATCAGATTATCGCACAACATGTCTTTTGAATGAGGTCAAGAATTCTTCTTGTTAAGCCAGCGTGGAGTATAGCGCTTGGACCACTCGGGTATATTTTGTGCCAGTGTTTCTTGTAATTGCCGATATATTATCAGTATTAAGAAGGGAATGGCAAGTCTCTCGTCCTTAAAGAAGTACACCCAAAATGCCAGAAGTAGTAGGCAAATATCCACAGTGTAGTCAATAGCTGATCTTACGTTCTTCTTTGCCTTCTCTTCTAGTTCCTGGTAATTTATAGGTATCACAACAGTAGCACGTTCAGTTTTTTTGAGAATGACTTGTTGTGTAGATTTTTTTGAGGGTTTATTCAGCCCTTCTGCCACTTTAGGGCGTGTTGTGTTGATAACTTTGGTCTTTTCAAGGAGTTTGTCTCCATTAGGCGGGTCTTTTGACTTAACGGATTTGCTTATGGAGTTAACTTTTCCTTTTGCCGGCAACTGTTTATGATTACTTGTTTTATTTGGAGTATTCTTTGCTTTGGATGATTTATTTCTAGTAGAACTGTCTTGTTTATTTTCCAGTTGTTGTTGCTCAGCTACGGCTTTAAGGTCTTCTGTTTTAAGGTATAATGGAGTATTTGTTTTTTTCTGACTGCCATATTCTTTTACAATATTTGTATAATAATCAATTACTGTCCTTCCTTCTTCGTTAACTTTGTCTTGTATTTTTTCGACTTTTTGTTTTATTGGAACATTATCGACGGGTAATTCTATTTCAGTTTTTGCTGGTTCCTTTTTACTGACGAATTTTGGTAAATTAAAAGACTTCTGAATAGGCATTTTTGTTATTTTCTTAAATATTGTTAACTTCTCGTCTTTTTTTGGTTTTGATTTGAGTTTAGGCGATTTAGGTTTATCAATAATATCTAGTGTCAGTTTATTCTCTACCAGATCTGCTTGTCGTCGTTTTAATATGGGTTTTGGAACAAAATTAGGGTCAGGAAGCGGCAAGGGCTTAAGAGGCTCATGCTCTGATATTTCTTCTTCTTCTTCGTCTATTTCATCAGCGGATTCTTTAAATGGTGATGCACGAGTCATTTTGTCTCTCGGATTATACGTCTCTTCTTCATTTGACAATTGTCTATGTATATCTCCATTAAAACTGCCGTCGTCAGAGTACTCGGCATCACTTGAAACTGTACTAGCTGTGTAGTCTTCGTCAAAAGACATTTGTTGCCATTTATGTTCCGACGTTTCGGAATCCTGTGATGCTTGACGAGAATTATAATTATATTCCGTGCTCTCAATAGAATCGGATTTAATTCGAATCTCTGGGGTTGTGGATTTTGTTTCTATAATATCCTGATAAGGTTTAGTCGTTTCTCGAACTTCGTCTTCATTGCTTTGCTGGTAGTAAGTATTGTAAGGAATGTCAGTGTTGTGATTAGTGTTCTCACTTTTGGATTTTGTTTGTTCTTCTTTCATGGCAACAGCTTTGCGAAACCGAGCCATAGCGAATTCGTGTAGTAGTTGCGATGAACTGACCGCGTTTCGGAGTGCTTTGAAAGGCACCACGCATCGTGAACTTAAATCCGGTGCCGAGAATGACATTGGTGGCGGCGATAGAGCGTCCAGGTCAAGTTGAATAGACCGTCTTTTTTCTGAAAACCAAAGTTGCACAGAGTCAATAGGTATATTTTATTAGATTGTTTTGCGTATAAAGTGAAAAGTCAAATTGAATTCGCTCGGGCAATGCTTTGAGGCTGCCTTAGCAAGATACGTTTAATAAAAACTTTGCATGCCTACATAAATCTGTTTATATAAAACTTTTGAGTACACGTTAACGATCGAAGAGCAACGTATTGTTCCATTTTAGAAATTTAACGATACTAGTTGCGCATGAGTTGATGCTAAAATTAAACTGTATTTCGCAAATGTTCAAGTTGTAGTACATAAATTCGCAGAAGCTTTGATGCGGTCAACAAATAACGTTTACGTGTAATACGAGTTACGCTAACACGAATCGTGGTTCAACTTTTGGCTTTAGTCAGAGTCTATTTATAAATCTACGAATCCTAAAATGTTAACATAATGCACTCAGTAATATTCAAGTACTTGCTATCGCTACTGAGAGCGTGGAAGGAATGTAGCTATGTGGTTTGAAAGATGGCATTTCCAGAACACAAGGAAGAAATGTCAGTAATATTTATAAGGTTATTACTGACAGCATTAATTCCGCTTTCATGTAAACCTTACGCACTGTTACTTCTCTATTTCTTAGTTACGATATCATATACGAAATATAATCTGTGTAAGTGCCCTGAACACACAGAGGTGTGTGTTTCTATTTTAAATGACCATCTGACCAATAACTTAAATAGGTTCAAGTTTATGGGGTTTCTAACACGATAAAATCAAAGAAGAAAAATGTTAAAAAGTCCTTCGCATTTAGCAATATTCTCTTATCATACTTTTCTTTAGCGTTTTCTTATTGTAATAAATAAAAATTTATATATAATTATACTCTGCCACATCAGTATCGCAGATGTAAACAATTTTTATAACCTAGATTCTAGATTAATGATATCTAAATTTAACGACTTATTTCTTTAGGTAGATAGGTAGATACAATTCATACTCTGTACATATAATTAGCAGGTAACTACGAGTATGAACAGCATAAATATAAATAAGAAGTTGAAAATAAGCTTACCAGACGTTTCCATATGTTTCAGCGGTTCAGGGTAGAGTACCAGCATGAACTCGTTGCTACCGGAGCGGTCTCCACCCAGCAATTGTTCTCGGACTGGTGAGCGCTGTGCTTGTCGTTTTGGGGGTTCCGGGTCAGCTGGCGCCGTCTGAGTACGTTTCCGTCGGGGCGCCGGTGAAACTCTTTGTTCCACACCTCCTTCGCGTGTCAGCGCCTCGTTAATAATCTTAGACTCCACCGCCAGGAATTCCATGTCTACTGGACGCCCTGGTATCCTGACCGGGGCTGACTCCGCGCTTGGAGCACTCATTCCATACGGACTTTCTGCTTTGATACGAAAACGATACTCGCTACCTTCTATTAGATCGAACAGTGTTACGTTTGTCTTGCGACTGGTGGTCGCCTTTAGCCACACGTTCCATCCCTTGCGGTAATACTCCACCACGAAATTACCGATGCGACATCCTCCATCGTCCTCCGGTGGGTCCCAGTCCAGTGTGACAGATTTGTCCACTTGCCGCGTTACAGACACGCGCAACGGGGGGTCTGGAGGGGCCGTTATTGTAACTAGAAAAGCGGCAGTGTCCTCACCGATACTGTTCTGTGCGTGTATTTGATATTCACCACGATCGCTCCTTCTTGCGCAGTGTATCTTGAGCATCGAAAACTTCGGTGTATTCGAGATCTCCACACGATCATCCACCACTATAGGTTGACCGTCGTGCCGCCAATCTATAGTCGGGGTCGGCTTACCGACAATAGTCGTTTTTAAGAAAACGGTTTCGTTTATTTCGTATAACAAGCCATCTTCATACTGGCGAGGGTACCGTAGCTTCGGCGCCGCTTCGAGGTAGAGATGGGCCTTGGTGACGGCGTGTCCGCTGCGGTTGGTCACCGTGCATTTAATTTCCCCCTCGTCACTCGGCAGCGTCTGGTGGAAGACGAGCACGCTCGTAGTCTCACTAGTGGTTATCGCTGTTCTTCTGCTACTGAAGATTTCGTAGTCGTCCTTGAACCACGCCACCGTGGGCGGCGGCACGCCCGAGAAAGTGACTCTGAATTCAGTTTTATCGTTTTCAAGAGCGGTCACGTCTTCTAACTGCTGGAGAAACAGAGGTGCCTCGTGAGGAAGACGGTCGAAGCTAACGGTGAGGACGTCGGAGAGTTGACTGTAGTCCGAGCGGCCGACGGCGTTGATCGCGGCGACCCGGAACTGGTAGCGGTGCGGCGGGTCGAGGCCGGTGAGCAGCAGCTCGGGGCGCTGCACCACGGGCGGCGCGGTGCGGATCCAGTCCGGCGCGCCCAGCCGATTGCACTCCACCTGGTAGCCGCGCAGCGGCGCGCCGCCGTCGTGCCCCGGCGCCGCCCACCGCAGCGTGATCGAGTTCGGCTCTTCATCCGATAGTATCGGAATAATATCTGGTTTGCCTGGCGAAGCAGGTAGTCCTGAAAACGAGACAGGGTCTAGATTTCATTTCTGTTATGGTGATGTATTTGTATTGGATACATAGTAACTTTCATGTCGGGCGTTAACCTTTGTTCAGTACCTAATCGTGCTACCGGTATAAACCGTTTGGCATAAAACTCCTTTCAAAATTAGACGCGTGATAATCGTTACATGAACGCGGACGGTCTTACGATTTGTTTTGTTGTGCCACGCTTTAGGAATCGCAGCGCACAGTCTCTATAAAAATAGATTTATCAGTGTCGCTTCGCGCAGATGTCGAGCGACGCGGGTGACGGGGATGGCGGGCGCCGGAATATAAGGGGTTGGTTTACCTGCAGTTTTCCAGCGCACGTTTTTGCTGGGCTTGTGAGAGCCGTGCGAGGCGGAGTGGTGGTTGCCCATGGCGGCGGCGGCTCGCGCCGACACACTGAGCGCGCTGCGACGCCCCCGCCGCGCCCCGCCCCGCCGCGCGCTGGGAATAACTCTGCGCACCCGCCGCGCGCCGCGCGCCCGGAACAGATACCGATGTTTGATCGATACATTTTCATTACCGATGGGCGATGAGCCGCGACCTTTGGCGCATCCGCTGATGATATTCATAAATTTCAATCATCGTATGATTCATTATGTAAAATTTGTTATGACAATAGGTAGGTAGGTGTACTACTTATGATACCTATACCATGAACCTTCATAACATACTGCAATCGGAAAATTGCTACTGAAAAATGTAGTCTGTATTCGAATATTCGAATCGACGACGGCGACTATGTGTTTCTATTTAAAACAGCGTCGGATAAGTGACATCTGTTACAAAAACTGAGGACTGTTTAGTTGGACAAGTTACAACGCAGCGACGCCATCTGTTGGTAGTTGTCTAAACTTATTACATCGGGAGAAGTCTAATAAAAGAGGTTGGGTTTGAGTCTGAGAAGAAGTGTACCCAACATACGCGATGTTATTTCATACAAGCACTTACAGATGGCAGCCCAATGCCCGTTTGAATGTTAACATTTATTTGTAAAAGATGAAGGGCTCTACGAATTAGCTGCTGTCCAAATTTCAGTTTGTTTTACAGAATTTAATTTTCACTACAATCTTACACATTACAGTCACACCTTTTCTTACCGAAGAGGTAGACAGAGACTAACCATACGCGCCTTTTTGTTTGTATTTTCTCTCACGTAATTGAAGATAGTTCTATTGCAGTGTTGAAATTTACAGGCGCCGCTGGTTTTGGCTACCTGTACCTCACTACCTAAGACTTCAACTTGACTGAACGACTGCCATGTTACCGGCAACCGAAACCAACGACTGAACGTAACTCACGAAGCACGGAAACGCTCGTAAATGGGTATACCACAAAACAGTGATTAAACTAAAGACCAGCCATAGCCAGGGTCGAGCCGACCCTTGGCAGCGCCTGTGTGAGAAACCTATGGAGCGCCTCTATTTTTTCGACTTTTCATATTTCACCGTATTTTTGATGTCAAACATCTCAATAAAATTTTACTGATGGCGACGCTAACGCATGTACCTACTCGAAATATGAGTTTGGAAAATGGGATTTTGTGGTAGCCGATGGAACTTGGTACACTATTTCTGAAGTTGGTCCCAAAACTGAGGGAGCAATAGTGGCATTCTGGCAATGTAAGGCCCAATGTAAGGGGACCCAACGCTCCCTGCAGGAGACTCTGCTTTGGTATTGTGCAGAGCATGGCCCTATAAGGGAACCCTGATGGCCCTCAATGCGGCTAAATTACATAGCCCCCAGAAGGCGATGGCTGTCAGGATGGCCTGACAGCCATCGCCTTCTGGGGCCCTAGAGGATATCTACGTTACGATCTCCGTTGAGGTGGCATGTCTTCTAGCCGGGATTCCTCCATGGGACCTGGAAAAGGAGGCGCTGGAGCGGGGCCATAGGCCTGCACCCTGAGAAATAGAAGCAGTCCCAGTTTCGCCAATAAATCATGGAGATTTGAAAGGTTTTGAGCAACTAAGATGGGAAAACGCTATTAGGGGCCATGGAAGAGTGACTGGAGAGGAGCCACGACTACTTTCACACCGTTTGCCACAGATTATTTCCGAGCACGGGTGTTTTGAAAAGTATCTGTGGCGAACATAGCGGAAGACAGCTGGCGAGTGTCTACACTGCGATTATAGCAGCAAGGACACAGCGCTTCTCTCATTGGTGGAGTGCAACGGCGCCACGAGAACGTGGCGCTGTTGAATGGTCTGGACGTGAAAGTAGTACATTGGTTTAATACTAATAATCTTAGCCTGAACGATAACAAAACTAAATGTATTAAATTTACCTCGACCAATGTAACACAGGCAGAAACCAATGTTCAACTTAATGGCCGAGAGTTGGAACTTGTGAAATCTACGGCGTTGCTAGGGTTGACTGTCGATGCTGGATTGCAGTGTCCAAAAGATTAGGCATTTGACTGATGTAGATACGGCTAGAATAGTTTGTTTCAGTTACTTCCACAGTGTTATGTCTTACGGTATTCTACTGTGTAATGCCGCAGATATAAATTCAATTTTTGTTTTACCAAAACGGGCCATATGAGCCAAAAGAGCCATATATAGATTAGGTCCAAGGGTCTCTCTGCTTAGAGCATATATTTTTGAAAATCTTATGTATGTGCAAAAAAATCTATCTAGTTTCGTTAAGTTAAGCGATATGCACAGTGTAAATACCAGACAAAGATAACCTTGCTGGTCATCAGTGTAGACTGAAAAAAGTCAGTAATTCCTTCCTGGGTAACTGTATACGTTTTTACAACAGGCTTCCAAATGAAATAAAAAGTATGCCCTCAAATAAGTTTTTAAAAAGTGTATAAAAAGTAAATTGTACTGCAAGGGCTACTATACAATTGACGATTATTTACTTGACAAGGAAGTCTGGAAATGATCTGCTTGCTCTACTGCATTCTCAAGCAATAGTTTGTAATTTTTAGTTTAAAATTTGTAAATAGAGCACAAAAAGAAAAGCCCGTCGAGTTTCTCGCCAGTTCTTCTCAAGCGGGCCGCGTTCCGAACTGGTGGTAGTGACTTTTTTTTGTATTTATTGACGTGTCGCAAGTGTCTATGTATTTGGATTATGCGAAATAAATGTTTTTTTGAATTGAGTCGACATTCTCTTGCTGGAGACTTGGGTACGAGTCAAGATTTTCAGCGGGATTAAGTGGGACACGCCCCGTCTTTTCGCGAGCAGCTGAAGCTCCTGAAAGAAGAGGCGGGGTGGGAGCGAAATATAACTCCCCCACCCGTGTTCCGCAGTTTGCAGCGAGGTCTTCGCTGATTTGTCTACGCCCAAGATCATTGGCCTTCATGACCCGGGGCCTTAGGACGGCGGTAGGGCTGCGCGCAGTCCTTACAAATACAGATCTAAATAGACGGCGTGTCGTGAAAGGATTCACGCACGCTTCAAGCACTAAGAAACGTGGTAACACCCGTACCAACCTCCCAAAAATGCCCCGGTGGTAGTCAAAGTTCTTCCAAAGACTTCCCAGGGGCTCCCGGCTGTAGGTTGTCGTGTGGTAATTCCGTGTGGTTTTAGTCGGTAAGAGTCTGACAAGTTTCCAAGGAGTTAGTGAGGGATTTCCAAAGAATAATAATGTCGCGGTCGTGTATCAAAAATACTTTCGTGGCAGGAGCGGCGCGGCTTCTGCGCTCCTATGGCCTTGGGGCCTGTGTGTGAAGCACACTTCACACATAGGGGCGGTTCGGCCCTGGCCGTAGCGTAAGTTCTTCAGCAACCGTTAATAGGACACCAAGTCATCGAGGTTACGAGCCCTTCTTGTAAATCGTGTTTGATTTAGACTTAGCAATGTGTGTGTTTGATTTTTGCTTTTGAAATTTCGTTCGTAATTTGAGTATAGCGCGTCTGCCTCAGTTTAAAAGTCTTGGTTAAATTCGAGAGCCGAGTATCGGACTCTCATTATTTTTAAGTAATATGGAGGAGGTTCTCAGTAAAGTTTCAAAAGGTGATAGGTCCATTATAGTGTGTGGAGATTTTAATATCGATTTGTTGGTAAATTCTTCGGATGCAAATATGTTAATTTCTCTATTTCAATCATTTGGTTTGAGCCATAACTTCAGTGAGCCTACCAGAGTTACTCAGTCATCACGCACGTGCATAGACAATGTATTTTCAAGTTGTTGTATCCTCGACAAAGGTATCATCAGAGGTGTTAGATTTGATCACTTAGGCCTACACATTAAACTTAAAAAAACTCAATCTTTACAAAAACCGTGTGTCATAAACTTTAGACCACTGTCATCCTGCCATCATAAGAGGCAACAACTGAATGATTGCATTGAAAGTAGTTTAGCTCTAAGCCGTCATAGCACGAAAGATCCAAATAAATTTTGTGACGGTTTTTCAGGAGAACAATTACAGTACGCGATTCAACAAATTTTTGTGACTGGGCTACATTGGGTACTTATTAGGAAAAGCCGGAAAGTACTGTTCGAATTGTATTCCAAAAAATCTTGTACCAACGATGAATCTTTTCACAGCTATGTTAGGAACTACTCAAAGATGTTTAAGAAAGTTTGTCTTTTAGCAAAAGCAAACTATACCGGGCGCAAAATACGACAGTCTAGTGATAAGATTAAAGCCGTTAACGTTAACAATTAACAAAGAGACTGGAAGAGCTATTCCAAAGGAAATTTCTATTACCCTAAATTGTGAAGGATCGCTAATTACCGACCCAGTCTCTGTGGCAAATCATTTTGATGATTTTTTTGGCACAATTCCTATAGAAACCACCAAGGGCCTAGCTTCATCCTCGATTAGAGCTGAATCACTTCTTAGGAAAAATTTTGTACGAACCACTCCTGATTTCTTTGTTAAACCTGTTTCTATTTAACAACTTAAAAAAAGCTTTAGATCATTGAATATGAAAAATACGGAAGATTTGTGGGGTATATCCGTAAAAATTTTAAACTCTATAATCGAAACAATTGCCCCTCACCTCACAATACTCTTTAATTTGTGCTTAAAAACAGGTACATTCCCTGACCAAATGAAACTTAGTAAAGTAACCCCTATTTTTAAATCAGGTAGTAAAGAAGATCCTAATAACTATAGACCAATTTCAGTCCTTCCAGCTCTTAGTAAAATTTTTGAAAGAATAATTTTAGACCAATTGTTAACACATTTTAATGAACATGGGATATTACATAAAGACCAATTTGGTTTCAGAAGGGGTAGGTCAACGGCGGATGCTGGATCTAAATTACTCTCTCATATTTATAGGGCATGGGAAGATTCAAGAGATGCTATTGGAGTATTTTGTGATCTTTCCAAAGCCTTCGACTGTGTAGATCATTTAACGTTAATTTCAAAATTAAATTGTTACGGCATCCGTGGTTCTGCTCTCGATATTATGCGGTCATATTTGAGAGGTCGACATCAAAAAGTAAAGGTGAATGACGTTGTATCCAGCGGGTCTAATGTAGAAATGGGTGTGCCGCAGGGTTCGATTTTAGGCCCGTTTTTGTTTCTCGCTTATATAAATGACCTCCCGTACATGATAGAGGGTCTGTGCGACATTGTGTTATTTGCTGATGACACATCGTTGGTATTCAAAGTCGATAGAAAAGATAAAGAGTTAATAAATGTCAATAACACACTAGATGTTATTACGGACTGGTTTTCGGCAAATAACCTACTCTTAAACGCGTCAAAAACAAAATATATAAAATTCTCGTTACCAAACGTTCGCCCGGTCGAATCCTCTATTAAATTAGATGGTACCCAACTAAAACTTGCCACAAATACAAAATTTCTAGGACTAGTTATCGATTCCAAATTGCAATGGTGTCCTCACATATCGGCACTCTCTGGTAGGTTAAGCTCTGCTGCCTTTGCAGTTCGAAGGATTAGACAGTTGACTGACGAGGAAACTGCGAAAATTGTTTACTTTGCATATTTCCATAGTATACTATCATATGGTAAACTATTGTGGGGTTGCGCAGCTGACATTGAATCAATTTTCATCCTGCAAAAGAGAGCTTTTCGCGCAATTTATAACTTGGGGTCGCGTGTTTCATTAAGAGACCGTTTTAAATCTAGCCAGATTCTTACCGTTCCTTCACTTTACATATTTGAGAACATAATGTGGGCATACGTTCACACATACAGTCGTCACTTATCTGAGTTCATTGTGCGCGGAGATCGCTATGGTTTTAATACGCGAAATCGTCATAAGCTTGCAGTTATTAAGTCAAGGTTGGCGCGAACCAGGAAATCGTTTATGTGTCGTTGTGTCGAATTTTATAATAAACTTCCTGAGGCGGTGACTAAGTTCAGTGAAGGGAGATTTAAGACATACATTAAGAGCACGTTAATGAGTAAAGCATATTATGGCATTAATGATTACATTCAAGACAAAGATGTCTGGAAACAAATTCCTGCACCGGCATCTCATCTCACTTGCTGAAGAAAATGTATTTTTTTTATTTTTTTTTATTATGTACCTAATGTAATGCTTAATCTTATTATTATTTTAACCGGCGGAGTTGCTTGCCGATTCTTCTCCGCTGATGTGTGCAAATCGGTGTGACGTTCATAAGAGCCTCTTTGGGGCCTAAATTGAATAAATGTTTATGATTATGATTATGATTATGGACGTGAACTTGCACCATAAACAGCAGTTTCGTAGATTTTGTAAAGCTGTAGTCAGTGTGGAGACAGTCTTGGCGCTAATGTGCGCTCAGCCTTACTGTCACCTATCAATCTATCATTATGAAGCTGGATTACTCCAATAAAAATGTTAGAAATTTTGACAGTGGAACAGCGAGCAAATTTATTTGTTTTGTTCCAGAATAGCTGGTGGTATAGCTCGTTACCTACAGACGTTTCTAAGTGCGCCCACGCACCGCTCTTACGTTTCTTAGTTATTTACCTACCTGAAGAGTTGAATAATAAGATATTTTTGGATGCCGATCTTGTTGCGGAGTTATTTCAATAGAATCGTACGTTAAGATTTTCATTGCTATATCTGTATTATGTAGAATAAGTAATAATGAAATGGGTATACCTACGAGTTTAAACGAGTCTTACTACTTGTCGGTTTCTTCTTTTGTTTTTACTTGTAAGATGAGGTAAACCGTGGTAAAGATACATTTGAATTAACTTTTCTCTGCTCGTTCTCTTTTTGCACGTTAGAAAACCAATGTTTAATGAGTGTTTAATATACATTTTCTAAACAAAGTTCGTACAAACCTATTTTATTTCAGGTTCAAATCCGACACGAAATTAGTGACACAGTTTAAAAATCGTCGTAAATTCCTCTCGTCACGCTGCCGTCATGGGCCTAATTCGGTAAGGACGGTGAGCGGCCCTCTCACCGTCCTCAGACCCCCGGTCATGGAGGCCGATAGTCTTCGGCGAAGACACGTCGGCGGCGCCCAAGCCGCCGACTGCAGAACTCGGGTGGGAGAGTTCTCTCCTGATTCCGCCCCGCCGTCTCTTTCACGAGCATGACATGCTCGCAGAAAGAGGCGGCGCAGTCGCACTTACTCCCGCTGGAGATCATGGCTCGCACCATGGTCTCGAGCGAGAGAGTGTCCACGTCCAGACACACTACGAGGACCTGGCGCTGTTGCGCCCACGCCGTGCACTCCACCAGCGAGTGAACGAATGACCGGTCTGACGGCCACGATTGTGGCGAATCCCCCCTTTGGTTGCTCAAGTCGCACCTTCCATGGCTCCACAGTTTCCTGGTGGAGCAGGGACCGCTGGGCCTCGATTTCTCGAGACGCAGGCCTTTGGCCCCGCTCCAGCGCCTCCTCCTTGCGCCATCTAAACAGTGACGCAAGGGCTCTCGCTTCCAGGTCCCATGGAGATGTCCCGGCTAGGAGACATGCCGCCTCACCGGAGATCGTGCGGTATCCCCTTATCACCCTGACGGCCATCGTCCTCTGCGGGCTCAGCAGTCTAGCCACATTGCTGGCCGTCATGGGATTCATTGACTAAGGAATGTTTTACTCTTAAAAAGTGCAAACTTTTGCATTTGTTAAAAGTTACCGCTCCCTCCTCAGCAAAACAAATCAAGGAAATAGAGTAGGGAATTTAAAGGAATATCATGTTATCCATGTGCTAGATCATTTGAGTATCGAAAGATTGAGTAAGGTATGAATACTTCGTAGATTTAAAATAAAAAACGTGAAGAATATTATTGATGGCGTTAAATAAGCTTTTTATTTTAAACATTCATTTGGCATTATTGAGAGATTAAATGAGTCGATAATAAAGGTAGTCAACCACATACCACATAGCAATCGGCTTTTAATTAAAATGTTTTCTCAATAATGAATAACACCTAGCAATGCCCGTGTTTCGGCGACGTTTTAATTACTGACAAGGACTGAGAGCTTCGATTAAAACCCACACAATTATATCGGATTGCACTTGAGTTCTGCACCAAACATCCGCAAATACACTTCCCATTATTAATGTGCATCTGGATATCGTATTTACCCACATTTGTATGCAGAACCTCAGAATTTATGTCGATAAATAAATAAAGCTGTGGAATTTATTATAAAAGAAATAAAACTAATCCGAATGCTTGATTTAAGTAGGCACCTTCAGCCATGGTGCTTATTTTGGGAGTTACCCCAAGGAGTTTTGTTTGAAGGTTTTGTTGTACTGACTGATTGACTTTTTTGGGAGCAGCTAATCGTTGGCAATCTGATAAAAATTTAACATGGGCAATAGGTGCCCACTTGCGTCAAGTTCAAAAAGAAATTACAATATTCCTGATATTATAATTTATTTTTGATTTTAACGCAAGTCAAGCAAGTGTCTACATAATATTAAAATTTAATTAAAAAGCAGTTGTCGAGTGTGAATCTTGGCCTTCGATCAACATGATCAAAGTTGAGAGCTCATCTTTAGCGCGTTTCACTTGCACAAAAATGGCTTTGTAAAAAAAGTAACCACTGAAGCAGAGTTCCTGTTGAAGATTCGGTCAAACTGGCCTACTAGGGGAGGCAACGTTATTTTTTCAGGAATAAGATAACTCGTTAGTTTTAATAAGGTAGTTGCTTATGGTTTAGTCAGCTCCAAAATGCGCGTCAGTCCCCGCCTTAGACCATATAACACGGGACTAGCCTTTGCGAACCACCGCATACAAAAATATTCTGCCAGTTTTCATACAAGTGAAGGGGGAAACACAAAGACATCTAAAATTTCATTGCATTTAAAATGTATTAATCGACAAACGCGTAATGGCTGTTGTGTGTTAATTGTTATTGTACAGTCAACTACAATGTAATGTACTATTTTAATCATATAAAATGATGTACTGATGTACAGGCTTTTCATAAAGCCAAAAGACCAAATGGTCATGTGCAATGGCAGAAAACAATGCTTAAGTAAGGCGCATCCTGTGGTTAGATGATCTAAGGTCCCCGCACCCGCGGTGGATAAAAGAGATGTTTTTGAATTTTAGCAATTTTTATGTTGTGCCTAGATTTTGTGTAAAAGTGTTGTGCTATGTATTTGAAGACAGCGTGCAGCTCCTTATAGCAAACTTTATTAGGGTATATTAAAATTTCTTCCCCTATTTTACAACAAAAACTTTTCGAAATTGTATCTTAAAGATACAATTTCGAAGTTTTAATACACGTTTATTTTTAATCGGAAGCAGGTAAACGAAATTCGCCGTTTACTTAATTGAAAATGAAGAATTCCCCACACAAACTCAACCCTTATCATCTTCTACTCCACCTCTTCCAGACTGACTAATGGTCAAATTGTGAGGACAGTATTGGTGAAGAACTATTAATGTTTGGAATATTTTATAAATATTTGTGGACATTCACACACAACATCATCTAGCATAAATTAAGCTTATAAAGCTTGTGCTATGGGATCTAGACAACTGATATACCTACATACTTATATATTTCTAAATACATACATATTATACATAGAAAACACCCAAACTCCGTAACAAACATTTGTAGATCACACAAATATTTGGAACGACCCAGGAATCGAACCCGATTACGCCAGGAGTATCAACAGTGATAAAATTCCTTGTGAGAATTAACGCTACCTCCTCTACTATACGATTTATTTTGGTACACGTTTCACTCACTGCCCTATAGAGGGCGGGAGACGTATCTAGCTAGCTGTATTGGAAACATTGCGAATTAGGTCAATAGATTTATTTATCGTTTGATGTTGTTCTGATTAAAAGTTCAAAACGCGAAGTTATTGATTAGTTGGCAGGTCGTTGTGGCGGTGTGCTTAGGGAATGAATGAATACGTTGTTGCTTTGAAGCGAATTGATGAATAACAATCACTAATAAAATTTAATTTACGAGTACTTAAACACATTCTGCGTGATAATATAGAGGTGATCGGACTTATCAGAAATTTGAAATCAAACTGTAACTTATTGTGGTAGATAGGTACCTTTAGATGGATAAGTTATGAGATCAGGCTTCGCTAAAATATTTAAGTACATACTCATCTTAATTTGTCTGGTAAGAACGTTGCGAAGTTGCAATGCAGACGTAGAGTCATGGTCAAGGATAATATACAGGGTGAATTTTTGAAAAGGGCTTGGATGGCCAAATCCAAAACTATAAGGAATAGCTAAAAATGCTCAATGGAGTCACGAGCCCGATTTTGATAAAACTTAAAACCTCATCATTAGATTTTTGAAAAACCAATAATCCTAGCTGGGAATCGAACCCAATGATTGTGAAAAAAAAAAACACCCTTTATTATTCCACCATACGATAGTGTCGCTGATAAGGATCAAATTCTGCGAAGTAATGATATACGGGAAATTTAAGAAAAGTTTGCAATTTTAATAAATTCATATTTCATGTACCTAAATTTTGTATCATAATTTGTTTCGTTCAAATTCCCAGAATAGATCGTAAATATTCCGTGTTTTAAATCATGCTCAGAATAATTCTTTGGAGAATATTCTTAACAGAATCAATAATATTGAATGCAGTACGATCCTTGAGGGCTCGAATCCAGCTATGTATTGAAAATAATAGACCACATTTTGAACAATTAATCAGTTAACGTAAGCAAAATAAATTGCATTTTGTTTAAGATGAGCACTTTCCTTTAGTTTGCCGTATATCATTACTTCCCAGAATAAGATCCTTAATAGCAACACTATTGTATGGTGTAATAAAATAGGGAGTGTTTTTTTTTCATTATCAATGGGTTCGATTCCCAGCTAGGATTATTGGTTTTTCAAAAATCTAATGATGAGGTTTTAAGTTTCATCAAAATCGGCCTCGTGACTCCTTTGAGCATTTTTCGCTATTCCTTATAGTTTAGGATTTGGCCATCCAATCCCTTTTGAAAAATTCACCCTGTATATGCTAGCCAGCCTTTATTCTAAATTAGAGTAGGTAGTTTTCATTTTTAACGTGGGGAAAGTCCTACAGGGATACTATGCCGGACTCCTACCGACTAAAAACCACACGTAGGTATCCTATTTAACAGCCTCCGGATGGGAGCCCCGGGTAAGCCCTCGGAAGAATAGGTACCCCAGGACTTCCAACAGACCTACGGCTACCACTGCGGCCTCATCTAGGGGGTTCGGGTGCTGTCCCGCGTCTTTGGTTGCGGTTTTTCGGGTGTTATCCCGATTCTTAAGGGGTGTGCGAAAATCCCTTACGTCGCTCTGTAAAATTAGGTAGCTGGTAGGATAAAGATAAAGGCCTTACCTAGGCAGGAGTGCAGCCGACTTACCTTAACCCTTACATCTGAAAACTGTCGTTTCTGCGGTGATATTTTAACCGTTAAGGTAACGGCACGGACTAGTCATGGACATTTTTGAATTAACCTCCTTTATTAAGCAACCCCGAAGTATTTATTTTCAAATGAAAACACAGATCAGTTGTGCCAATATTTTAGATGTCACACCAACTGTTTTTGACAACCAACAGTCATTTTGATAGCGATCACAGGGGTTGTTTAGGAACGCGGTGTCATTTGGTGTCGGAAATCGTAATTTCCTATAAGAATCCCGGTGCAAGTAAGTACACTAAACATCAGATTATGAGTCAGGTCTATCGTCGTCGATATAATTAATATTATTTATTGATTTAACGATAGTGATACATTAATTTTACAATATACCCAAAATTTTAATGGCGTTCTAATAATAAAATTTACCGGTGTCCATAATAGGATATTATTCAAGCACGTACACCCAATCATGGACAGAGTGTCCATACAAAGAATTTGCTTACTTTTTTATATTTTTATGTATCATACATCTGGTTTAGTATATCTTCATGTTTCTTTAATAATCTGCAATAAATTATTAGTCTATCCAATCATGGACATTCTGTCCATGGCTGGATGTCCATAATAGGTTCAACTTATTTCTAATACAAACAAATTTATTTTCATCCTAAAAATGGCCCCAAGAAAAGCCTACAGAAAAGAACAAATTGCCAAGGCCATCGAAGATGTCAGGAAAGGTGAGAAAATATCTGTTGCCGCTACAAAATACGGAGTCCCAAGAATAACTTTACACAAAAAAATCACTGGAAAAAGTCCCATTGATTGCAATCTTGGTCCAGCAGTTACTTTTTATATTTTTATCTCACCAAAATAATGCCGCCGTCTGATGGAAAGTCACAGTGACATCTAGCGAGAAATGATCTTTTGAATCGTTCAGTTCTAGCAAAGATTCTCTCCACTGTGTGAGAGTGGCACCTCTGTCCAGCACGCGTTGTTCGGGATCGGAAAGGAGAGGGCGGGATTAGATTGAAGAGTTCTTCAGAAAACTCTCCATGATAGATACGGTAGAATGCGATCAAAGACGCAATAGTTCTTCGCTGCGCCAACGGCTCCAGACTTTATGTCACCTCCTGGCAGTTGAAAATCGCCGAACGCCACAGGCTGCATAGAGTTCAGCGCGTCAAGCAAGCACCTCGCTGAGTCGTCCCAAAGGTGTGAGCAGCAAGGACGATCTGCGTCTTGTACAGCAGACACTCTGGTGTGACGTAAAGAACCGCTTCACCTTGTTTAGGACTCCTAGTTTTTTCGAGACTAGCCCAATACATCGCTCAATATGATATTTGTGATTGAGCTCCAGATTGTCCCCAAGTGAAATCGTCATATTCTGAAGAGAGGGTAAGGGTAGGAAAGGAGATCTTTTTGCTGTAAACGCACACGCCTGTGTTTTACGGGCATTGAACTCAACCAGGTTTTTCGATCCCCATTGCGAAATGCCGTCCAGGTCCCCGTCAAGATCAGCCACAAGTTGCCATCTCCTCTCCTCAACGTCGGCTCTCCCTGCCGCTGGGCGCGCCGAGTAACTACCGTGCAGAGTGCTATCGTCTCCATAGCAATGAATCCTCCCGAGCAACAGCATGTCATTGACATGCAGAAGAAAGAGGGTTGGTGACAACACAGATCCCTGTGGTAACCCGGCATTAACCTGCATAGAACAGGAAGCCTGGCTGTCACAGAGGACCCATATTAATATAAGCTGGCCATCCAACTACACAATTGGTGTGGTAGTCCATACGCCGGAAGCTTGGAAAGCAGCGACGCGTGCCACACTCTATCGAAGGCTTTCGCGATATTGAGGCTTATAGAACACGATTCGCCGTGCCTCTCCATAGCCTCACCCCAAACCTGCGTCACGTAGGTACGCCAGGAGGTCACCCGTAGACGGTTGTGGCCTAAAGCCGTATTGTCGACCATTGAGTAGCCAGTAATCCTCGAGGTAACTCATGAGCTTTTTGTTGATGATCAGCTCAAATAGTGACGGCTATGGGGCGATAGTTGGCAGAATCCAACCGATCCCCTTTCTTGGGGACCGGTTGTACGTTCGCCACCTTCCAAGTCTCGGGCACTGCCCCTGAAGAGTAGGAGTGGCGATACAGGAGCGCTGACGCTGGTGACACTTCGGCCGCACTTTTTTTCAGCACCACCGCCGGAATGCCGTTAGGACCACTGGCTCTCCGCGCGTCGAGTGACCGCAGCACCGCCCGCACTGTCTTGACATATAAGAATGATCGGTATTGATAAATAAGATTATTGTTTGTTTTTATTCAAATAACATGGCCGGCTGGTTGACTTAAAGATAAGCATTAGTTTAATAATTAATATTTTGTTCTTTACTTGATTATTTACATTTCCATAACTAGCTGGGATATTACTGTCCATAGGTGGATGTTCATAATTAGATGATGTCCATAATTGGGTGTCTTTCACTGGACTATTGCAGTCCATGACTGGTGTCTAAGTTGGAGTGTATTTTTTTTATAATATTTTATTACACGGAGTACCTAACTGAATTTAAACATTGCATATTGACTGAGAAAAGAACTTTTAATTTCATGCCAAATCCCGAAGAATGTAAATAGAAAAATGAAGAAATTATAAAGCAAAAATAAAAAAAACTTCGCTTATACTGTCCATGACTGGTGACTTTACCTTATTGGGATCACCATTGGAAAGGTTGGTTGGAGACTATTTCTAAGAGTTTGTCGGTATATTTGGGTCACACATATTTTCAATAGGATTCTATCTTATACTTTTATTTTCTTTTTTAACGTGAGGGAAAATCCATCATAGATGCTATGTAGGGCTTGAATATCGGACGCTTTTTCAGTTCCGGAATTGGGTTTCGATATTCAGTATTTGAATTCCGGAATTCCGGAATTCCGGAACTCAATCAAGTCTCGTTTTGTACAAAATAGTGATATGTAAAAAATGAAACGGGAGCTGACAGTCCTACGTGATTAGTGATAAACTACTTTTATTTCCAGTAAAAACAATACTTATTTTAACGTAACCAACTAAAAACCACACGTTTCCTAACTATTGCCTACGTTTGGCCCGGGTAGCCCTCAGAAGGGTGACCCCAGGATTCGCCATAGACCTTGACTATCACTGCGGCCTCACCTAGGAGGTTCGGGTGCTGTCCCGCGTATTCTGGGCTTGTTCAGGTGTTATCCGGCATCTCAGGGCGTGGGGCGTGCGTGAAACTTTCACGCCACGCTTTCGTCTTGGGCGTGCTTTTGTAAGGACGGCGATCAGCCCTCCCACCGTCCTCAGGTCCACGATTATGGATGCCGATAGTCTTGGGCAAAGACATGCCGATGTCGGGTGGGAGCTTTCTCTCTAGATCACTTTTCGCCGCATTAACTAATCACAGAAAGTCTCAGTGGCGTCCCACTTACTCCCACTGGAGATCATAGCTCGCGCAATGATCTCCAGCGAGAGAATGTCGACGTCCAGACCTACCACGAGGACCGGGCGCTGTTAAGCCCACGCTGTGCACTCCACTAATGTGTGAAGTACTGTGTCCTCACTGCGTTCCTCACAGTGCTGGCACTCAGATGTGGTTTCCCGGTGACAGATAAGTTAAGCTCCCGTGCCCGGTAAGCATCTGTGACAACCGGAAAGGATAGAGCACCCGCACCGTGGCTCCTCTCTAGTCTCGCCCATGACCGGTCTGACCGCCGTGATTGTGGCGATTCGGCGATTTGCGATTCCTTGTGTGATGTGATGTGGCGATTCGGTTTGTTGCTCAAGTCCAGTTCTCCACGGTTTCCCCGCTCCAGCGCCTCCTTGCACCAGAAAAGAATAAATTAGAAATATAATTAATTTATTTTAACAAGGATGCAAGTTGCCTCGCTGCCAGATCCTTGAGACATGCCGCCTCTGTGCAACGGACCGATCGTAACCAATGTTCCACAGAAGCAGTCTTAAGACTGATCTCTGCGGAACACCGCACGACGTATCTCGCTGACCCGGGTGGGCCCTAGCCAGCTTGGGTAAGTTATGGCCCTCTCGGAAAGATAGGCCCTGACAATTCGACAGAAGTAAGGAGGCACTCCATGATAAATAAGCGCCTCCCTAACGCAGCTCCAGGGCAAGGTGTTGAAGGCGATGATGGTGTTTCTTGACATCGCTATCGCTTTCAACACCACCTCACCCTGCGATGTTACTTTCTTCGTCAGTCTTCTAATGCACATGATCGCATCCACGGTGAAGCGCCCTTGACGGAAACCAAACTGGTTATCCACCAGATCTGGCCCCACGCGTCTGAGGTGCCCGACTGTGCGCTGTGAAATGATACGCTCAAGGAGCTTGCATACCTAACGAGGTATACAAGCTCCTCGAGCGTATCATTGTTGGGGATCAACTGATCGGGGAGCCGCCGGAGTTGCTTAACGGAGCAACACGATCGGCCGATCCCCGGATGGGTAGACTGCCGACCACCTTGCCTTTCGGATCAGAAACAGTTTCCCTGTCTTCCAGACCTTGGGAATCTAGCCTATTTCGAGGCATGCACGAAAGAGCCCCATCACTCGAGGCCCGAGATCCTCGAGAGTCAAGACCCACGGTCGGCCTGGAATGCTGTAGGGTCCAGGGACACGGTCTGTGCGGAATCTAAGCCGCAGTACAGTCGCCCCTAACTCACCTTCAGTGACTTCGGGCACGTCGTTCTCGCTGTAATTAGCGTCGGGCGCCTGACTGAGACCGAGCCATGTGCGACGGAATATGTCCCTCCGCCTTGATGAGAACAGGGAACCTAGGACCCTCCTCACTACGGGTCAGTGGAGCGCCTTAGGGCAAAGTTTGCCCCTAATAAGAAGGTACGGGCCCCATGAGTTACGTCAGAACTACTAGAACTATGCTGAGCGAGACCCTCCAGCGGGACTAAGTGGGACTGCGGCGCCTCTTTCTCCGAGCAGGTCATGCTCGTGAAGGAGGCGGCGGGCGAGTGCGGGAGAGAGCTCACGCCCCCCCCCCCCCCCTTAGAAGCGGGATCGCACCCGAAACCCCCCAAAGACGCGGGATAGCACCCGAACCACCCCCTGGGCGAGGCCGCAGTGGCGGCCGTAGGTCTGTTGGGAGTCCTGGGACATCCTTCCGAGAGCTTCCCTGGGGCTGCCAACCATAGGCTGTTGGGTGTTACGTGAGGCTTTTTAGTCGGCAGGAGTCCGGCATAACAGCCTCATGAGGATTTTCCCTCACGTTAAGCAAAAAAAAATGCTGAGCGAGACCTCTGTCAAATTCTTACAGCGTTTCTATCAAAGTTAAATTTAACTCGTAGCATAAGTCAGAGCTAAGTCTAAGTTCGCACTATAAATTGAAGTCTAAATGTAAAAAAAATACAAAAACGTCATCAATAATATTATTATTATTATTTAAATAGTATGTTTTCTATCAAATACCATTAATTTTATGGATTTATATTCTTAGTAGGTTCTAGAAATATCATCAAATAAAATCATTAATACCTTAGTACATAATCGAATTCATTTGTTAATAGAGAAATCCTAAATTATCAACATTGTAGTAATTAAAGGTAATTAAATTGCATAAGAAGCTTATAATCTACATTTTTGTTTGTAATGAAATTAAATAAAACGCGAAAAATTTTTTTTTTCAATATCGAAATACCGGTATTGATCTCGCCAGTTCCGGAATTGAGAACGATATTAGATTTTATCGGAATTCCGGAATTATGTCAATTCCGGAATTCCGGAGTTCAAGCCCTAATGCTATGCCGGACTCCTACCGACTAAAAAACCGCACGTAACGCCCAACAGTCTACGGTCGGGCGGGTGCCCCGGGTAAGCCCTCGGAAGAATGTCCCAGGAATCCTATATTACCTGTACCTACTTATCGCAAGCTTCAAGATCACGTAGAGCGACATCACTTTGATAAACCGACATATTAAATATGCCAGGGCCGGGCCCGGATTCAAAGTATAGAGGCAAAGATAATATAATAGTATTACATTCAGATCGGCAATTCCCTGTCGCGCCACAGCTGTCAGTGGAGTTGACGTGCGCGTTGACGGTCAATTTGCTTACATTTTATTGATCACACGCACACAATCAAGCTGGAGTTTCCGCCCTGTGGTATAGGTAAATCTCAAACTATTTAGATTTGAGGTTGATTAGAATGCATAATACGAGTATTGTGAAGTGAAGTGTTGAAGTGGTTAGCCACTTCCTGCAACCACCATCCGATATTCTCTGTTCGAACTATCCGACATCATCTATTGCAGTAACTAGGGGCCGCAGCTTTTGTATACATAAAGCGGTATTTGTCTATGCAAACATTAATTCCAAGACGTAAAAATACTTAAGAAAACAATGACGTACTTCCCAACAATCACAAATAGCTGCAGCTGTTAATCTTACTATAAACATAAGAATTCACCGCCCGAGCTAAATTTATTAATGTTTGAGCTAGCATTGTTTATTCGCGTTAACTAATATTTTACGGTCTTATTTTCGTTTTTAGGTAACGTGGAAAAGAATATTTTACAGTACATAGGTGCCAACAACTCAATTCAATATGGCTGCTTCGGTGACCGTGCTGTGCTCCAGAGTTCTATTCACGGGTCTTGTGTGATCCACAATGTTTGTTTCGGAGTTTGGATGTTTCTATGTTTAATGTGAAAGGATCCCATATCACAAGGGTAGGTATATTAGCTTATTTGGGCTAGATGGCGCTGTGTAGAAAAAAAGTCCCATTCAAAAACTTCTTGCAATCAATCTGTGGGTCATCGATTCTCCGTTTGTAACCGGAGCCTCACGGGCTAAACCACCACGGTCGGTATTTGGCCCCTACCAAGTCCACCCTCAACCAAGGATCCATAGCGTAGGTTTGATTGTACTTATGTGTACCATCGAGGTATCTATGAATGAAGCCTAGCCTTATACGAGCAGGTTATGTTACTCCCAGAGGCTGGTGGAAGAATCTCTTGGAGAGTAGGCAAGGTCAGGCAATAGTCCCAAAAAGCGGCTTAACACCCCCGACCCCCGCGACGTGGGATAGTACCCGAACCCGTAGAGAACTACGTGAGGGCGCGGTGGTAGCCAAAGTCTACCGCGAGCTCAGGGATATCCTTCCTAAGGCTTACCCGGGACTCCCGGCCGCAGACCTACATGTTAAAAAGGTCTGTCAATAGTTGTTTTCTCAAAGGTATTTTTCCTCGAAAGTGAAGATTTTTTCACCTTGGGTAGTACAAACTAAGAAGATAGGTACTTGGAGGACTTAGGCTGAGCCCATATTGACGAAAACACTGACTCAAGACAGGACCCCTACCGCTTTTATGAACCTGCAAACATGGTGCATGGCCACGTCTAATTATCGGCAGTGGATGTTTAGGATCGATCGGATTTTGATGTAGGTAAACCAAGTGTGATTCTTAAGACAGTTGTGTTGTGCCTCTGTCTAATGTGCGCTAAGCTGGCAGTGCAGGATTATTAGTAGATAGTCTCTTTTGTTTATATTAAAAAAATGAACAAAACAAAACAAGAAGCCGTGAGACGGTCTCATCCGACTGCCCCTCTAACGTTCATTGTGATGTGATGAATCCGATTGACGTTGTCATTTTTGTTTTATTGTAACGTTGTTAAGCAACGAATGAAAAATCTATTAATTCATATTATTATTTCAATTAGTCTATATATCTTAAAAACTATTTTATAATGGAAGTTGTTGAAAGCGCCATCTGCCGACAAATAGTCACATTAAAAGAAGCCGCGCTTAACGCGCCGTAACTCGCCAAGTAGGTAAATGACGTAGGACGTAGGGACGATCCTCGCCGCCAGAGGCGCTGTTCAATTCTATAAATAGGAGTGCACGCGCAGTTTCGGGAACACATCACAAATTTAAAATATACAATCGCGAAAGTATCAGTACATCAGTAAAGATCATTAAAATTAAATATAATTCATTAAATATAATTCATCAGTGTATAGGGAGCGAAATTCTCCCTAGGTGAATAATTGTCTAGCTGCAAACGACGAGTACCCCATCCTTGGGTGAGTTAAATTGTGTATAACGTAATCTAATTTTTAAACTGTGAAAATTAACGGCTGTTGGTCCACCCTGTTATAAGGGGGTAGTTAAAGGGGTGTGAAAAAACACTTTGTAAAATTAGTTCTGTAAGCAGATGTTGTAAGACCTCCGACTCCTGCAATGGTTAGCGGGAGCCGGCTGTCTTTGGGAATATGCGGGGAAAAAGGGTTCAAACTAACGCCTAATCTGGAACATTCCAGGGTCCACCCTACGGGTTGCGAACATTCACCCTCCGGGTTACGAGAATTCACCAATTGAGAACATTCACCCTCTGGGTTGAGGAAAGACGAGCAATCCTTCCTACAATTGGCGACGCCGTGCATTTCGACGAGTGGACGGCACGGAGACGTCGCGGACTGCATCACCCATCAAGAAGACCAGACCCCAAGATAAGTCGGAACCCTGCGAAGTCCATCGGGAATCGCAAAACCCCTTGCTACTTGACCACAACCCGCGACCCCGAGTTTAACTTCTAATAAATTGCCATCTTTACATTTTAATCTTACTTTTATTTCTCTCTTCCTCTTCCTGAAAGCTGAAAACTTTGAACAGATGATCCACGTGACCTAGTGACGTAATTTAATGCAACAGAGTCACTGACTACAGACACAAGTCTCGCCATAAGCCTCTCTGCAATCTATTTCATAGAGAGGGGCTAACATTTGTACTAAATGTATGTGCCTAGGTAAATAGCACGTAGTTATGTGAAAACGCGCGACGTTGTTGAAACCACAATGAAACTAATTACTGACAGTCAGATTCGCCTCACTCCTCCCGTCCTAGGACTTAAGTGTAAATATGCTTTCTCTCTAATTGCTTTGTTAAAATCCTTTCGCTGCTCGCTGTTTCGTTCGCATTATTTACATTTCCTCTCGTTCCCTCAAAGAGAACTTGCTAAGGGAGGATATGAAGTCTTTTTTCGAAATACAATGGTTTTTTATTTTGGCATTTTAATTACACTTGCTGCTGAGAGTTTTAATTGTTTGATGAAATGAATACCTACCTACAGCTACCTACCGATATAGCCCGCAGCTTCGCCCGCATAAAATTTTGCTCGTTCCCGCTTCCCGTAGTACCTAACTCATTTCCGGGATAAAAAGTAGCTTATGTGTTATTCCGCGCTATAATGTATCCCAATGGACCAAATTTCAGCCAGATCCGTTCAGCCGTTCGAGCGTGAAAAAGTAACAAACATCCAATCCACACTCACAAACTTTCGCATCTATAATATTAGTGAGATTAGTGAGATTGGTTTGTCCTATCCATTCCGCTCTGCATTACCACATAAAGTTGAGCTGTTTTTAATAAGCCAAAAGCTTGATACAAAACTCAATTGGAAGAAACGCATTTGATCAAAAAAAGTGCATTCTTTCAGCGGTCAAACTTTAAAATATGAATCAGCTTATTCGTAACAGATCGCATGCTAACAACTGATAAGACATAAGTCGCAATCGCATTTTGTATTTACAATTCTATTTCAAAGAATTTATTGTTTAATTTCTATTTTCTCGATATGAATATCACGGCGAGTAGCGCGCTGCCTCGTCGACCTACATCTCCTGGAACGACGCCAGCGCATAAATAAATACCTAGTGAGACCACCACTAGTCGTCAAGGTGACATTGTATTGGTACACGGCTACACGGTAAAATATTCGCTATTACTTGTCCAAATGTTTCACATTTCTTAGCAGTTTTGTATGATCGTAATGACCATAATTGTATGCCAAGTATACTTACGGCTTATATTACAGGGGGAATGAGCGATATAGTAAGCGATTACATTAATAAGATGCATGCAGAATGCCGAGCGATAACTTTTCCATTTTCCACCTGTGAAGTGTGTACTATGATGTTACCTCTATTTCTTTCTATATATTTCTAATCGTTTCGTCTCTCTTCCTCTTAACAGACTGGATAATATATCAGTGTCATCGCATCTCCAAAACGGGTGAACCTATTTGAATGCTTTTCTAGTAGGATAGGATCTACCTATGATGATTTGAAGATGATATTGCGGTGGCTATCATGTTTTATTAAGAAAGGTTCAGCCCTTTACTTTATAACAGGACCTATACGCATTTTATAGGGAATTTCTCATCGTGTAGTTGCAGACCAAGTAGGCACTAAAGGTATGAGTCCGAACTCGACTGCAAGCAGCATTGCTGTGCGGCGGCAAGGCGACAGTACTGAGTGCAGTCGCGACGCTGCTGCCCAGTTCGGAATGTATTTTCCGTCTTTCAGTCAAATTCAATATTTTGCTGTCTTTTTATTTAACAATACATACGTTCATAAATTTTATTAGGTAAGCAAGTACTTCTAATTCCAGACGAACCTCCCCTTGGCACTTTGTCAACCTTGCCACCCTACAGATATTATGTCACTAAATTTGGCGATACTCTTGATCCGTCAATAACTTAGTGTTAAGCCATTGGTTCTAACTACTTGTAATAAAGTAAGCTATAATAAATTAATAACCCTCGAGTGAGGTGAATTTGTTACCAAAGAAATAAGATAGAATGTATTGTAATTATCTGTATAAAAGATATTATGTATGAATAAGTAAGTACCTACTTGAGTTAATTATACCAATCCTCTCAGGAAGGACTAATCTTTTTGTGTGAAACCAAGATATATTTTTGATTCATAAATAAGTGAAGAACGTATGTATGTATATCGATTGCCTAGATCCAAATAGGTGAGGAAGAATGTTACAGTTCTTTTTCATCTGCTTTCATCTTAAAGTATAGATTTTTTAGAAACTTAAGCGACTACAATACTTAGTTGGTGTATTTAAATAAACTTTCATTGCCTACTCAGTGTTAAATTTGTTTGCAGGCAAAACTAATATGTTAAAGCACATCACTGCCTTGTAGGAAACCGGTTTTTAGGGTTTCGTAGTAAACCATAAAAACCGGTACATTTATAACCATACATTTACATATAGTAACACTTTTACCACCGAAAGGGGTAGCCAAAGCCGCCGCCTCGCCATTCAGTAAATTTCAGTACCAACCATACAAAGAATGTTTGCGTTTGCAGAAGGCTACGAACAATTGTGTCTCTGCCAGTCCGCAGTCTAGCTCAAAGATCCGTAGGAGGTAGGTAATAGGAAGCTGAATTTGGCATGAATATTTATGTAGTATTCACGCCAAATTCAGCGTATTTTTTCATACCTCTGCGATACTCCATTGCATGAGATATAGTAAGGATTCTTTCAAAAATAATAGCTTTACTAGCTACCTTTCAGCCCCTCTCTATAAAATAGATTGCAGAGGGGCTTATGGCGAGACTTGCGTCTGTAGTTTGTGACTCTGTTGCATTAAATTACGTCACTAGGTCACGTGGATCATCTGTTCAAAGTTTGAAATAGTCTTCAGTCTTCAGTCTTCTTGGGCTCCCATTTTCCGCACTTAGGTCCGCCAGTGGACCCATTGTACGTGAGTGTTGGCTGTCACTCCAGCCAACCCAGCTCCGACCAGAAGCGCAGGATCCTCTTCGGGTCCTCACACGCTTCCCGGAGTGTTGTGGGGCTGCCAAGTATGTTGACTCTGTATGTAACCAGGCTCTCGCACTCCAAGATTGCGTGAGCTATGGTTTCTTCTTTTAACAGGCACGCTCTGCACAGCGTGCTGTCCGTGATACCTAAGACATTCAAGTGCTTATTTACTGTGCAATGACCCGTTATTGTGCCTACCATGGTTCGTAGATCACCTTTATTCAGATGTAGCAACGTTCTAGCTAGTTTTGGCCTGGGTCTCGGTAGAGCTTCCCTTGATTGCCTGCAACTTACTGTTTGTGCCCATCTCTTTTCATGCCGCTCTTTCGTGCGTTGTCTGAAGGCTTACCTTGTGTGTTAGGGCCAGCTTTTGTAGCCCCTGGTGGCATTGAAGCACCAGCCCAGAGTCGATTGTGGTGCTCTTCAGAGCTTTTAGCACTGCTGCGCTATCGGAGAGGAGCCTGATGTGGTTGTGCTCAATTTTCCTGGAGTCGATTGCATTGGCGGCATTAATTAAACCTATGCACTCACATTGGAAGATTGACGCATGAGACCCTAAAGGTATTGATGAGTGTATGTTGAGCTCCGGGGAGTAGGTGCCTGCTCCTGATCCGTGGTCTGTTTTGGATCCATCCGTGTACACTCTGAGTTCTCTTATACCGGAGTGGTCCTTGGCAGACTCTGCCAGCGATATATTGTACTTACGGTCAAACACGTATGTTTTCGTTATCTTGTCGTTAGGGGCTTCCACGAGGGGTTTGAAATAAAACAAACAAGAAGCCGTGAGACGGTCTCACACGACTGCCTCTCTGTGAAAGTGAAAGTTCAATCCGATTGACGTTGTCAGTTTTTTTATTTCATTTCAAACTTTAAACACATGATCCACGTGACCTAGTGACGTAATATAATGCAACAGAGTCACAGATAACAGACACAAGTCTCGCCATAAGCACCTCTGCAATCTATTTTATAGAGAGGGGCTAAAATGACAACGTCAATCAGATTGAACTTTCACTTTCACAATAAACGTTAGAGGGGCAGTTGGGTGAGACCGTCTCACGGCTTCTTGTTTCTGAGCAAGTGAAAAATCATATCAGCTAAGTTAAACTAAATTAAAAGCTAAAGTTTTTGGAAGTAGGTAGGTTTCCTTGGTTCTAATCTCCCTGTAAATTTTGAATCTACAGAACCCTACATCTCGTGTGGCCCGACGCGCACTTGGCCGGTGTTTGTAATCTGTTTCAGAATTGGCTTAATGCCAATTGACCCTCTCAATTATAGATAACTGAAGCAACAAATGTTATAAATACCTAACTACATGGTGAATGTCGATCTATTTTGTATTAAGCAGATTGAACACTATCAGCAATTATGTCATTTCTTCAAACAATATTGCTACTACCGACGGTGTGAAGATTGGAATGATATCAATACCTACCGAAGGAAATGGACGAAAAGGTAATACTACCCGCGTCGGTCGCTTCCGTTATGCCTCTACACCAAACTTTACGCCAGCGGCAAACTTAGAGCGAACGGGCTAGACTTACGTAATATGCTTGTTACTGTATTTTTTACGTGGGTAATCCCTATTACACGGCCTACGGCTTAGGGCCGAGAGCCTCGGATAAGCCCTCGGAAGGATATCCTGGGAATCCCGACAGACTTTTGCTACCACCGTGGCCAGGGTTTGGGTACTATCCTGCTTCTTCGAGGATTGGTACGGGGTAACCCCGCTTCTTGGACCGTGGGACTTTCACGTCACGCAGCCGTCTTGGAGCTCGATACTGGACGAGTTGTACAGCGATCTGAATTTAATTTTTTCACGTTGCCATGCCTTCAACTCAAATTAACGACTACCCTACCATGTTACTGGTGGCCGTGACATGTTTCCCGAACCA
Source organism: Miltochrista miniata (assembly GCA_933228765.1). Classification (NCBI taxonomy): domain Eukaryota; kingdom Metazoa; phylum Arthropoda; class Insecta; order Lepidoptera; family Erebidae; genus Miltochrista; species Miltochrista miniata. The sequence continues at coordinate 31,569,414 of OW121747.1, read as the reverse complement.
CGGAAACGCTCCTAAATGAAAATAAACCGTCTTGGATCTGTAAACCTAGTAGGATGGTTACCACAGTGATAGTTTACCGCCCCCTGAGCATGCGGATTACAAAGAATTTTTTGACAGAGTCTAGCCCGCTTTATGCGTGACAAATAAAACAAGTCTAGTAAAAACAGTATACAAGAATATATTCAAGGCATGTGTAGAAATAGTGTCACAAGGAGAGGTGAATAACACTGAAAATATGGCGTCATATTAATAGGTCTCTTTTCTACATTTTATTTTCATTTCGTATCACTTATATTCATTAATGTGCACATTCTTATAGTAGGTAGGTAGGAATATTCAGTAGAGTAAGGTTATACTGTTTTCGAAGTATCGATAGAATTGGAGTGCTTGCCAAAAATTCCATTCTCCATGAGTGCATTCCTTACGTATTGCCGACACGGACTGTTTCTAGTTTTGAGAAATAACAAGGGAAAGATTGAGTTCACAGTCACACAATCACCATCCGCCCCATTTTTGACCACCATCAAGTCCCTCGAACGATGGTTTTTTTAAGGCGTCTGGTCCGGCAAACCAGAAGACGCGGGTTCAAATCCTGCTCGAGATCAAAAATTTTTTCACATAAAAATTTGTGATTGAGTCAGCATACTAATTGCTTTTCAAAATTATCTCCGATGGTTTTTTGTATCTGCAATGCAAAAAAAAATGGTAATATGAATTTTGGCAGATTCGGCGGAAAGAGCACGTCTGACTTTTGATTGACTTGAATTAAGCTTCAAAGTTGTCATGCTCTTTGAAATAGTGCAGCAATGCAGTACCTAAAATGCCTCATTGCTCCAACTTCAAAGCAAAACTTTCGCAAGGAAATGATATGCCAAGTATTAGGCAAGTTATGAAGTCTTTGACAAACTCGTTGCATCGTAAGAAAATCCGGCTTCCCTCATTTCGTTAATCGTCTACGTAGATTCCAAAAAGTAGCTCTAGGACATTTCTGATGCACGCTCTATTTTATGTTAGGTAGTTGGGTAACTCTAGGACTAGACTACCTTATTATATGAGGCAGGTCTTGCTATTTCTGGTATCTTCACCACCATTGTCTGATTGTATTTGTGAAGGTTTCCAATCTTAGATAACCTAATACAAGACGCCGGATCTACTTGATCGTCGTTCTAACGCAACAAACAATGCAACAGTGGCACAGTCACTTATTTTAACCTACACAATAGAATATTATACTATGAGATTGGATTAGAATTCGATATAAGTACCAATCCAAAGATTTTTAATTGATTTGGTAGATAGGTACTTATAATATCTATAGAATTTAGAAACTGTGTTTCTCAATGCATAGGTAGGTAGGTAGGCCTACTAGTGTCTGCGCAGTAAGGGGGCGCTTCTTCAACAAACACATTATCTTCTGATTAACACTTCTTTCCCACTAAATTACGTCCACTGATTACAGAAGTCTTAGTTTTTTATACCTACTTTCTTTCTTAAAATACTGACTGTGTATTCTTTGACTGTGAGAGTGGCCCCAATCGTTAGATGCGCCATAACTTTCCATCAGGCTGGCGACGTAAATTTGGCAAGTGACTTAAAAAAAAACGTTCGTTTATGTCCTTATAAAAGTTTAGACATATAATACAGTGCTTTCGGTTTTAGTAACAAACCACCATTCACGTACAAATTTTGAACTTAATAATGCATCTTTAGAGAATAGGCTACGAGTTTGGTTGACGCTTCCTTACGTATGACAAAATGATAATGATAGGGCACAGAGTACTTAATACTACGTTTATGATAGGGCTTAGTTTGTGATAGGGCTCAATAGTCAAGAAACACTCGAGGTCAGAGAGGAGTTTTTTTTCCAAGAAGACACCAATAAATGTTCATGATACACATCAATAAATGTTGCGTTGTTTCATGTCCATGTCTTTACCTGACAGAGTTACGTTTACGTTTGAATGTGGGTAGGTAATATATAACATCCCGAAGGCAAACCACGTTAATATCTGTTTGATTGGTATCCAACGATCGGTTCCTGAAAGTGGCTAGTTGCTTTCGATTTCCTCGTCTCGAGAGTCAGACATGATCTAATTGTTCAATGATCGGGGATCCGTTTTCAATTGAATATTACGCTACGGGTGACTTTGATCGAGTTACGTTCTCGTATCGACAATTTGTGCAACTGCGGGAGATTCTACATTGCAGTATACATGCAGCATTTAAATGCAATAAGACGAGTTTCCTATGTTTATTGAAGCACTACATTCTCGGTTATAGGATTTTGTGTAGGTACACTAGATATGCAGAGTGTTTGCTGTGCCTTAATTTTTTTACATGATACAGGACCTTTAGGTATTCTAGTCGTTTTGTAGCTAACGATTTTACTTACTGTATCAATAAGAGAGTCGTATAATAAATATATTTTTTACATTGTTACAGTAAAATAAACTTAAAATACTAACTTAAATTTTTTTTTCACTCGTTTAAATATAAATAATGATGATTTAATTTTTAACATGACGACATTGTTAATTTTTGTGAACATTAAAATCACAGCCCCTATTCTCGGTAGGAACATTTGTAGAAATAGACAAAATGATAGGTGGATAATATACCTACGTACTGGTCCTTTTGGAACACTCGACAATTTTCGTAGTCAAGTCAAAATCAAGTTAATACTTTAGTTGGACCATAGATACCATGTAGTCTTACCAGTAGGTCGTAGGTACTACTAGGAACTTTATTCCCATTAGACTTACCAATTGAACTCGGCTGTAGACTTAGGCTGAATTCGACCAAAATCGGAGTAAGACTATACTAGAGAATAGCTCGTACATATACTAAAAATAAAGTGAAAGTGAAATTACTAAAAACTAACAAGCACAACGTAACTATGGTAACCCATGTCCCATACTGAAGTACTCTATCCTAAATGGTTACCATAGTTACGTTATGCTTATTAGTTGTTGGTAAAAGGGAAAGTCACTTTACTTTTAGAAGAGGTACAAGTAAGTCCTGGGACATCCTTCCGAGGGCTTCCCCGGGGCTGCCAACCATAGGCTGTTGGGCGTTACGCGAGTCCGGCATAACCTCCATGAGGATTTTCCCTCACGTTAAACAAAAAAAAAACGAGGTACAAGTTACTCTTGCAGTATTGTCTTACTCCGATTTTGGTCGAATCTCCGGTCGAAAATCCGGCCTTAATAATAGGTAGATATATACCTAGACAGGGCTTACGAACCTACCGTGTGTTGGGTAGTGGCGTAAATAGAGGCGTAAATTGGGAGAAGGCTACGTCACAGATTGAATAATAGTTTGCCTACGTCCAGCAGCTGGCTGTCATAAGCTGATTGGGTTAACCGGTAAAAGCCATTACCTATGTAGGTACCTACATAAGCTAAATGGAATCGACAGCTTCGTTAGCGCATAGACAGTGAACCTATGCGATTGCTGTTGCGTAGATCTAGAGTTCTAAATCCCGGGCTAAATACAAATTACCTATTTGCGTATCTATTTATTTACAAATGTTTGTTTTGGAGTTTGGACTTTACATATAATGTTGTTATACGTAGTAATACTAGTTGAATAAATGGTAGGTATGTATTTGTATACAGATGTATGTACTTAGTTCTGATGACAATACAATAATATAGTACTGTCAAACTGATGATGATGGAGCCGGAAGATAGGCACTGAAATATTAATAATATTAAAAGTCACAATAGATATATAAAAGCGTGACAGTGTAAATTAATAGTTTAAAAACATGAAAAAAACACGCTTTTATAAATGTGACCTTATCCTTAATCTGACAAGACATCATGCAGCTTCCGCCAGGAAACTCTTTCCTGTTCCAGCGTCCCACGCTTTTGCAATCAAATATCATAACTAAAAGCACAAAGTTTACACTTCAGCCCAGAAATAGAGGCAACTTGAACGATCCATAATTTATTTTTGGTTTTTTCGTGCATTATAAAAGCGTATTTTTCTAGGGTTTTTTAAACCATTTATTTATTTTATTAATATATTCCCCTCAAACATAAAATAACGCAGCACCTCTACAAATAATCCCGAGCCTTAAAGCTCAAATCAGCATCAATCATTATGGCAAAAAATGCTCGGTACACATAGGTAGGTAGACTCCCTACTCTTTCCATGAGCGGGGGCCTGAAGACGGTGAGGGGGATGCTCACAGTCCTTACCGAAGCAGGCTGCTGTCCGACAACAGCGTGACCTGAAAGATTCACGCGCGCCACACGCCCCAAGAAGCGAGATAACACCAGAACAACCCCCCAAAGACGGGGGATAGCAACCGAATTATAGAGAGGGGCTAAAATGACAACGTCAATCAGATTGAACTTTCACTTTCACAATAAACGTTAGAGGGGCAGTTGGGTGAGACCGTCTCACGGCTTCTTGTTTCTGAGCAAGTGAAAAATCATATCAGCTAAGTAAAACTAAATTAAAAGCTAAAGTTTTTGGAAGTAGGTAGGTTTCCTTGGTTCTAATCTCCCTGCAAATTTTGAATCTACAGAACCCTACATCTCGTGTGGCCCGACGCGCACTTGGCCGGTGTTTGTAATCTGTTTCAGAATTGGCTTAATGCCAATTGACCCTCTCAATTATAGATAACTGAAGCAACAAATGTTATAAATACCTAACTACATGGTGAATGTCGATCTATTTTGTATTAAGCAGATTGAACACTATCAGCAATTATGTCATTTCTTCAAACAATATTGCTACTACCGACGGTGTGAAGATTGGAATGATATCAATACCTACCGAAGGAAATGGACGAAAAGGTAATACTACCCGCGTCGGTCGCTTCCGTTATGCCTCTACACCAAACTTTACGCCAGCGGCAAACTTAGAGCGAACGGGCTAGACTTACGTAATATGCTTGTTACTGTATTTTTTACGTGGGTAATCCCTATTACACGGCCTACGGCTTAGGGCCGAGAGCCTCGGATAAGCCCTCGGAAGGATATCCTGGGAATCCCGACAGACTTTTGCTACCACCGTGGCCAGGGTTTGGGTACTATCCTGCTTCTTCGAGGATTGGTACGGGGTAACCCCGCTTCTTGGACCGTGGGATTTTCACGTCACGCAGCCGTCTTGGAGCTCGATACTGGACGAGTTGTACAGCGATCTGAATTTAATTTTTTCACGTTGCCATGCCTTCAACTCAAATTAACGACTACCCTACCATGTTACTGGTGGCCGTGACAAGTTTCCCGAACCACGGAAACGCTCCTAAATGAAAATAAACCGTCTTGGATCTGTAAACCTAGTAGGATGGTTACCACAGTGATAGTTTACCGCCCCCTGAGCATGCGGATTACAAAGAATTTTTTGATAGAGTCTAGCCCGCTTTATGCGTGACAAATAAAACAAGTCTAGTAAAAACAGTATACAAGAATATATTCAAGGCATGTGTAGAAATAGTGTCACAAGGAGAGGTGAATAACACTGAAAATATGGCGTCATATTAATAGGTCTCTTTTCTACATTTTATTTTCATTTCGTATCACTTATATTCATTAATGTGCACATTCTTATAGTAGGTAGGTAGGAATATTCAGTAGAGTAAGGTTATACTGTTTTCGAAGTATCGATAGAATTGGAGTGCTTGCCAAAAATTCCATTCTCCATGAGTGCATTCCTTACGTATTGCCGACACGGACTGTTTCTAGTTTTGAGAAATAACAAGGGAAAGATTGAGTTCACAGTCACACAATCACCATCCGCCCCATTTTTGACCACCATCAAGTCCCTCGAACGATGGTTTTTTGTATCTGCAATGCAAAAAAAAATGGTAATATGAATTTTGGCAGATTCGGCGGAAAGAGCACGTCTGACTTTTGATTGACTTGAATTAAGCTTCAAAGTTGTCATGCTCTTTGAAATAGTGCAGCAATGCAGTACCTAAAATGCCTCATTGCTCCAACTTCAAAGCAAAACTTTCGCAAGGAAATGATATGCCAAGTATTAGGCAAGTTATGAAGTCTTTGACAAACTCGTTGCATCGTAAGAAAATCCGGCTTCCCTCATTTCGTTAATCGTCTACGTAGATTCCAAAAAGTAGCTCTAGGGCATTTCTGATGCACGCTCTATTTTATGTTAGGTAGTTGGGTAACTCTAGGACTAGACTACCTTATTATATGAGGCAGGTCTTGCTATTTCTGGTATCTTCACCACCATTGTCTGATTGTATTTGTGAAGGTTTCCAATCTTAGATAACCTAATACAAGACGCCGGATCTACTTGATCGTCGTTCTAACGCAACAAACAATGCAACAGTGGCACAGTCACTTATTTTAACCTACACAATAGAATATTATACTATGAGATTGGATTAGAATTCGATATAAGTACCAATCCAAAGATTTTTAATTGATTTGGTAGATAGGTACTTATAATATCTATAGAATTTAGAAACTGTGTTTCTCAATGCATAGGTAGGTAGGTAGGCCTACTAGTGTCTGCGCAGTAAGGGGGCGCTTCTTCAACAAACACATTATCTTCTGATTAACACTTCTTTCCCACTAAATTACGTCCACTGATTACAGAAGTCTTAGTTTTTTATACCTACTTTCTTTCTTAAAATACTGACTGTGTATTCTTTGACTGTGAGAGTGGCCCCAATCGTTAGATGCGCCATAACTTTCCATCAGGCTGGCGACGTAAATTTGGCAAGTGACTTAAAAAAAAACGTTCGTTTATGTCCTTATAAAAGTTTAGACATATAATACAGTGCTTTCGGTTTTAGTAACAAACCACCATTCACGTACAAATTTTGAACTTAATAATGCATCTTTAGAGAATAGGCTACGAGTTTGGTTGACGCTTCCTTACGTATGACAAAATGATAATGATAGGGCACAGAGTACTTAATACTACGTTTATGATAGGGCTTAGTTTGTGATAGGGCTCAATAGTCAAGAAACACTCGAGGTCAGAGAGGAGTTTTTTTTCCAAGAAGACACCAATAAATGTTCATGATACACATCAATAAATGTTGCGTTGTTTCATGTCCATGTCTTTACCTGACAGAGTTACGTTTACGTTTGAATGTGGGTAGGTAATATATAACATCCCGAAGGCAAACCACGTTAATATCTGTTTGATTGGTATCCAACGATCGGTTCCTGAAAGTGGCTAGTTGCTTTCGATTTCCTCGTCTCGAGAGTCAGACATGATCTAATTGTTCAATGATCGGGGATCCGTTTTCAATTGAATATTACGCTACGGGTGACTTTGATCGAGTTACGTTCTCGTATCGACAATTTGTGCAACTGCGGGAGATTCTACATTGCAGTATACATGCAGCATTTAAATGCAATAAGACGAGTTTCCTATGTTTATTGAAGCACTACATTCTCGGTTATAGGATTTTGTGTAGGTACACTAGATATGCAGAGTGTTTGCTGTGCCTTAATTTTTTTACATGATACAGGACCTTTAGGTATTCTAGTCGTTTTGTAGCTAACGATTTTACTTACTGTATCAATAAGAGAGTCGTATAATAAATATATTTTTTACATTGTTACAGTAAAATAAACTTAAAATACTAACTTAAATTTTTTTTTCACTCGTTTAAATATAAATAATGATGATTTAATTTTTAACATGACGACATTGTTAATTTTTGTGAACATTAAAATCACAGCCCCTATTCTCGGTAGGAACATTTGTAGAAATAGACAAAATGATAGGTGGATAATATACCTACGTACTGGTCCTTTTGGAACACTCGACAATTTTCGTAGTCAAGTCAAAATCAAGTTAATACTTTAGTTGGACCATAGATACCATGTAGTCTTACCAGTAGGTCGTAGGTACTACTAGGAACTTTATTCCCATTAGACTTACCAATTGAACTCGGCTGTAGACTTAGGCTGAATTCGACCAAAATCGGAGTAAGACTATACTAGAGAATAGCTCGTACATATACTAAAAATAAAGTGAAAGTGAAATTACTAAAAACTAAGTAAAAAAAGTAACTAAAGTAAAGTAACTAACTAACTAAAAAAACAAGCACAACGTAACTATGGTAACCCATGTCCCATACTGAAGTACTCTATCCTAAATGGTTACCATAGTTACGTTATGCTTATTAGTTGTTGGTAAAAGGGAAAGTCACTTTACTTTTAGAAGAGGTACAAGTAAGTCCTGGGACATCCTTCCGAGGGCTTCCCCGGGGCTGCCAACCATAGGCTGTTGGGCGTTACGCGAGTCCGGCATAACCTCCATGAGGATTTTCCCTCACGTTAAACAAAAAAAAAAACGAGGTACAAGTTACTCTTGCAGTATTGTCTTACTCCGATTTTGGTCGAATCTCCGGTCGAAAATCCGGCCTTAATAATAGGTAGATATATACCTAGACAGGGCTTACGAACCTACCGTGTGTTGGGTAGTGGCGTAAATAGAGGCGTAAATTGGGAGAAGGCTACGTCACAGATTGAATAATAGTTTGCCTACGTCCAGCAGCTGGCTGTCATAAGCTGATTGGGTTAACCGGTAAAAGCCATTACCTATGTAGGTACCTACATAAGCTAAATGGAATCGACAGCTTCGTTAGCGCATAGACAGTGAACCTATGCGATTGCTGTTGCGTAGATCTAGAGTTCTAAATCCCGGGCTAAATACAAATTACCTATTTGCGTATCTATTTATTTACAAATGTTTGTTTTGGAGTTTGGACTTTACATATAATGTTGTTATACGTAGTAATACTAGTTCAATAAATGGTAGGTATGTATTTGTATACAGATGTATGTACTTAGTTCTGATGACAATACAATAATATAGTACTGTCAAACTGATGATGATGGAGCCGGAAGATAGGCACTGAAATATTAATAATATTAAAAGTCACAATAGATATATAAAAGCGTGACAGTGTAAATTAATAGTTTAAAAACATGAAAAAAACACGCTTTTATAAATGTGACCTTATCCTTAATCTGACAAGACATCATGCAGCTTCCGCCAGGAAACTCTTTCCTGTTCCAGCGTCCCACGCTTTTGCAATCAAATATCATAACTAAAAGCACAAAGTTTACACTTCAGCCCAGAAATAGAGGCAACTTGAACGATCCATAATTTATTTTTGGTTTTTCGTGCATTATAAAAGCGTATTTTTCTAGGGTTTTTTAAACCATTTATTTATTTTATTAATATATTCCCCTCAAACATAAAATAACGCAGCACCTCTACAAATAATCCCGAGCCTTAAAGCTCAAATCAGCATCAATCATTATGGCAAAAAATGCTCGGTACACATAGGTAGGTAGACTCCCTACTCTTTCCATGAGCGGGGGCCTGAAGACGGTGAGGGGGATGCTCACAGTCCTTACCGAAGCAGGCTGCTGTCCGACAACAGCGTGACCTGAAAGATTCACGCGCGCCACACGCCCCAAGAAGCGAGATAACACCAGAACAACCCCCCAAAGACGGGGGATAGCAACCGAACCCCCCCTAGGTGAGGTCGCAGTTGTAGCCGAGGTCTGTTGGGAATCCTAGGGTCATCCTTCTGAGGCAACAGGCTTCCAAGCGAAATAAAAAGCATGCCCCTAATTAAGTTTAAAAAGTGTATAAAAAGTAAATTGTGCTGCAGGGCCTACTATACAGTTGACGATTATTTGATTGATAAGGAAGCCTGGAAGTGATCTGCTTGCTCTACGGATGGAGTTTTTAGTTTATAGTACATATCTACTTATTGTAAATATGTAGTGCACAAAAAGAATAGCCTGCCGAGTTTCTTGCCAGTTCTTCTCAAGCGGGCCGCGTTCCGAACTGGTGGTACTATTTGCATTGTATTCATTGACGTGTCGCAAGTATACTATTAAAGAGGTGTTTGACGAGAAATACACATCTAACAAATTTGGTATCTAGTTCTAATGAAATGTAATATTATGTTGAAATCTAAACATTTATTGTACAATATTTGACAATTTTCTGTTGATTTATTATTTGATGACATGTATTATTCTATTGACATTTTTCTCATATTAGTTCATTCAAATGGTAATTAGATAATTTCAATGTAGGATCATGAAATGACATTGTAAAATCTTAATTTTTGCATGTAGATGAATCTGCGGAACATGCTGGACATATTATAATCATGTAACATCTTTTGTAGGTACTATCACCGTGTTTCATGCAATAAATAATTTATTATTTGGAATGTGACTGGATATTGGGAGTAACTTTTTTAGAGAAAACGAACGTTTGATTATGATTATGCGAAATAAATGTTTTTTGACTTTGACTTTGCTTACCCGGGGCTTCCAACCAAATGCCTACGGGCATTTGGTAGGGACACGTGTGGTTTTTAGTCGATAGGAGTCCAGTATAGCATCCATGTAGAATTTTCCTCACATTAAACAAACAAGAAAGCCGTGAGATCGTTCTCACCAGACTTCCCCTCTCTAACACGTTTATTGTGAAAGTTCAATCCGATTAACGTTGTCATTTTTGTTTTATTTCAAACTTTGAACAGATGATCCACGTGACCTAGTGATGTAGTTAAATGCAACAGAGTCACAGACTACAGACAAAGTCTCGATATAAGCCCCTCTGCAGTCTATTTTATAGAGAGGGGCTAAAACAGGTAGTTAAATATTTCCACACAATTTTCCCAGCAAAACACCCATAATAGCAAATCAATGTCACCTCATGTTACATGGAGCTTATTCTAGTGCTCCACTAAAAGTGTTAGTGACAAAACATTAAAATTATTTTGGAGGAGCGTCTCATCGCCGGAACGCAAAATAATTTGAACCAGTGCCAAGTAGTTGCCGACAATTTTCCAATGGACTAGGATTTGAATATAGGGTGAAAGGTTCAGATTGCAGGAAACTAACGATACTCTATTGTGGTTAGGCACCTACATCTAATGAAAAATAATCTGTAATGCGATCAGTGCAGACAATTTCTCAATTATAGTAGATATACTAGATGGACCAGTAAAGATATTTACCACCGAAACCGTTTGCGTGGCATTCTGTTTTTGTTCCCCCAACCCATGGAAACTTATTCCGGGAATAAAACGTAATAATATAACAACATTTTCAAACTACATAGAGAGTTGTATTGGACTGGCCTCGCGAAAACTAGGAGTCCTAAATAAGGTGAGACGGTACTTCACGTCACATCAGAGATGTTTACTGTACAAGACGCAGATTCGTCCCTACGTCGAATACTGTTCTCACCTTTGGGATGACTTCGCGAGGTACTTACTAGACATGATTGACGCTATGCAGAGACGTGCTATCCGCATAATTGGTTGTCCTGAGGTGACGGGAGGCCTCGAACCGTTGGCGCAGCGAAGAACCATAGCGTCCTTGACTGCCTTCTATCGAATGTATCACGTCGAATGTTCTGGGGAGCTCTGCAACCTGATCCCACCTTCTCCTTTCCGATACCAAACAACGCGTGCCGGGCAAAGATGCCACTCACACACAGTGGAGAGAATCTTCGCCAAAACTGAGCGTTTCAAAAGATCGTTCCTTTGACGAACTATAAAAACATGGAACGACCTACCCGCACACGTGTTTCCCTCATCTTATAATCCCGGGTTCTTCAAGAGGAGTGTAGAGAGGCACATAACAGGGCCGCCAACTTGAGGACCACTGTTAGAAGTGGCCCCCAATCGCGTGGCCCAAAACCACTGTTAGATGCGTTACGGCTTTACATCAGGCTGGTGGCGACGTCAATTTGACAACATGTAATGTGTTATTGCAAACTATAATCCCTGTACCTACCTACCAAATTTTTATCAGAGCCCTTTAGAGCGTGGAAGAGTAACAAACATCACAAACTTGCAATTCTCAAAGGATTTCACGCGGTTTCACCCGCGTAGTTTCCATTCCCGTAGGAATAAAAGGATAATAATTATATAGCCTATATTACTTAGCGACAATGTAGCTTCCTAATAGCAAAAAAAAATTTTTGTGATCGGTCCAACAGTTTTAGGGTTCCGTACTTAAAAGGAAAACAGGACCATTTTACTTATTATGGAGACTTCGCTGACCGTTTGTCTGTCACGGGGCTGTATCTCAAGAACTGTGATAGCTAGAGAGCTGAATTTTTCACAAATGATGGTTTCTGTTGCCGCTGTAAAAACAAATACAAAAACATAGAGCGAGAAAAGAAATAGTTGCAATAAATACAAGCGGAATCGCTATCACTATCTTCTGTCTCACCTAAGAAATCTTCGAAATAAATGTTTTTTTAGATCTGCCCAATCCTTTACAGCCAGAATTTAAAGTTTTGTTCATATTAAGTGCATGTCTTGCGTCGCCTGAGGAACTCAAATATAAGCAGAAAGAAATATGGGACGGAAATCGGCTGCTAAAACAGCTCATGCATTCTTGACTCCAAGACTGCCGATCAGTTTTTCTTTTGTAGACTAAATACAGAAAAATAATAATATTTACAACAAACAACAAACAAACGTGATTTTTTTGTCTACAATATTTTTTTATATTAATAACGGCAACAAGCAGACGGTTAAAATGATCACAAAACATCGAGCTGTATATTTTCATTAAATATAAATAGGTAGGTATATTGGCAAAATAAAATGGACATTTAAGGGGGTTCTCATACAACAAACGTGATTTTTTGGTACGGAACCCTCCGTGCGCGAGTCCGACTCGCACTTGGCCGCACACACAACTTTCCAAAGAAAACAATGATAATATTAAAAAGATAAACATCATTAAACTGTTGTTGTTGTTGTTGTTGTTGTTGTTGTTATTTAGCTCACCCCGTTTGTTTTATTATTTATTCTTGGGTCAAATTTAGTAATTCAAATTTCACCCTCTTCCTGTCAACCGATTAATCTGAAATTTTGTATACACTTTGGATTTTGATGACAATACAATTATGTTTATTCATTATCTTTATAAATTCAAGATGGCCGCCGCTACAAAATGGCGGATAATTTATTTATTATTAATCACATCAATATGGGTATCAAATGAAAGGGCTCAACAAGCAGAATACAATATACTATAAAAAATTGAAATCCAAGATGGCGGCCGCTACAAAATGGCGGCTAACGTAGGTTTTATCAATATGGGTATCAAATGAACGGTCTCAACAAGCAGAATACAATATACTATAAAAAATTGAAATCCAAGATGGCGGCCTCTAAAAAATGGCGGATAACTTAGGTTTTATCAATCCCATCAACATGGGTATCAAATGAAAGGTCTCAACAAGTAGAATACAATTTACTATGCAAAATTGAAATCTAAGATGGCTGCCGCTACCAAATGGCTGATAACAATTTTTTAACAATCCCACCAATATGGGTATCAAATAAAAGGGCTTGACAAGAAGAATACAATGCACCATACAACCTCAATATTTAAGATGGGCGCAGCCACTAAATGGCGTATAATAATAAGATTTAAATTTAGAAATTGAATCTGTAATTTAGGTATCTGATCTGGAAATATTTGTGGGGGCAAAAGTCATGCTACGGTCCAATATTGACGTTTCAAAGGGATTAGTAAATGGCGCTATAGGCTACATCAACGAAATCGTTTGGCCACAATTTCGTAGAACTCAGATGTATGCAACAGATGTACCTTCCATCCGAATTGATTTCGCAAGAGACGGAGTACATCTTATACACCCGAAAGCTATACAGTTTCCAGCTAAGTACAATTACGGGACGGCTGAAAGAAGAATGTTGCCTTTAATACTATCATGGGCTTCTACAATACATAAAATGCAGGGCAGCACTGTGGATCACGCAGTCGTATACTTAGGTGCGAAACTGTTTGAAGAAGGTCAAGCCTACGTGGCTCTTAGTACAGTAAGATCTTTGCAGGGACTACGTATAGAGAAGTTGGACTGCAATGAACTAACGGGCAAGAAACCTTGCAATAATGAAGCACTAAATGAAATAAACAGAATGCGAAATAAAAACTAAAAACTAGAAAATAAAAATAGGTAAAAAAACTTTTTAAGTTAAACGGTTTTATGTTAAACATAAATTGCAATGTTTAAGATAAATGTACTAAAAACCAAAAAATAATAAAATAGATACAGTCGTGGGAATTATAAACATATGCATAGACTAGACTAAAATAAAACCGTGGGGCACGTCAATTGTCTACAAATTATCGACTTAATGTGCGATAGAAGAATCGTTTAATTCGTCGTTAGGCAGTTGGCCCGCAGACGGTGAGGAAATTACTCACTATTTTCTTGCTCATGGAAATTCCAATAGTTATACACTCCATGTAAATAAAAGAAATGTTTCAACTAGTTTATCGTTGGACATTCACACTGCTGGCTGGCGAGGAATCGTTTCACTGCTCGTAGTTTGTCTTTAATCGACAAAACATATGATAAAAGTACTACTCGCTCACCTCTATGAAACCGCGAAAACTCGCTTATAATCGAGCTTGCTAGCTTGTTTCCACATTCTAGCCGTACTTATCACACGCCCATCGTTATCGGTTGAACAACTGCCTAATTATAGTGTAACATTACAAAATAAACATTTTAATCAACGATTGTAGACAATTGACGTGCCCCACGGTTTTATTTTAGTCTAGTCTATGCATATGTTTATAATTCCCACGACTGTATCTATTTTATTATTTTTTGGTTTTTAGTACATTTATCTTAAACATTGCAATGTATGTTTAACATAAAACAGTTTAACTTAAAAAGTTTTTTTACCTATTTTTTTTTAATATTCATTGCTCTAATACTTATTTTTAATCTGATTGCACCACAGTGCGCAACACTTTTGAACATGGAACGTGTATCGTGTTTCAACGCAACGTCAAGGATGTTCTTTTTTTATCGCCATAAACAAGTTTACACGAATGCATTATTTCAGCAGTTTAGAATAAAATTGGCGAGGCCGCGATGCTCTCCCGCCCCCGTAGTCTGTTTAATAGGACAATGTTTGTGTTTGTGTTTACTTATTATAAAATATCATTTTAAAACTAATTTTATATAAATTTTCAGTTATTCTGTTTTACAACACCAAAATACTTATTTATTTGGATTCCGTACCCAAAGGAATCAAAATGGGTCACTATTACTGAGACAGTGTATTAAAGTTTCAAAAGAAAGATACAATGTTTATTCGGAGCATTTATTTACATTCGTAATAATATTAAAAAGCTGAAGTGGTTGGAATTTAAAAAATCTTTTACAGTTCGATAGTTACTTAATTTATCCAGGATGGCTAATTATAACATCACGCTAAAACAAATAGGAGCGGAGCAGTAATGATAAATGTTTCAAAAACGGGGAATTAATTATTCCTTTTGAGAGCTTCCGTTGCGTACGCTGCTTAAAGCTGATCGCACATATATGTCAGCACTCAGCACCGTACACGCCGCACGCACCGTACGCGCCGCATTTCCTGATAGCCTCGCACATACGCGCCGTACGCGCCGCACGCGCCGTATGTGCCGCACGCGGCGTACCTAAGCAAATCTTTAGTATTGCAAACTATTTTTGCAGTTTCTTTTACCTCTGTACCTGTGAAACAGTACAGTAAGTGCTATTGGGTCACTGTCCCAATCAGTGGCGGATTTACAAATTTGCCGCTAGTAGGCCATTCAATTTTTGCCGCCCCTACTGACTTTTGAAATTCAATACGTTAGTTAATCCCGTTAATACCTCGGTTCCGAACCTGGGGGTAATTACCCCCGCGGGGGTAAAACAGCTATTGTATGGGGGTAACAGAGGTGATGCCCAAAATAGATGAGTAAAAATATGATTGTAAGTATAAAACAAATACCTAGGTAGGTACGCGGCATCGCGATCTCTCGTGTTCGTAAAATCTCAGTGAAGTGTCGAGCGAGAAGATGCACATTTTGGCGAAAAACAGCTTCAGAAAACCCCATCATTGCTAACAGAACTCGGAACATGTTGGTACCGTTTGCTACCACTTTAAGATGCGAGAGTGGCTTCTCAACTCTGGTAACATTGAAAACAAATCCAGAAACCATCTGAACTAGGGAATGCAATCCCGACACGAGATCGCAAATTCAAAATCCCGCAGGATTAGAAATATCAATCCTGCGAGATCCCGGAATTTTCGGGATCTCATATAGTTTTAATAAAATTCTGATGACTGAAAACGATTAAAACTGCTTGTTCGTAATAGTCACAGCGCTGCACAGCCCCTCGTCGGGCACTTCACACGCTTGGGGCTAGATCTGGCGGATAACCAGTTTGGTTTCCGTCATGGGTGCTTCGTCGTGGACGCGATCATACGCATTCGAGACCAGACGGAGGAAGCAATATCGCAGAGCGAGGTGGTGATGCCGGTGTCTCTTGACATCGACTTCAACACTTTGGCCTGGCGCTGCGTTAGGGAGGCCCTTACTTATCACGGAGTGCCTCCCTACCTCCGTCGATTGTCGGGGCTTATCTTTCCAAGAGGGCCATAACGTACGAGCTGGCTGGGATCGATTCGGCGACGAAGGCGCAGCGCGGCCCGTTGCTTAGAGACAGACACACAGTTATTAAAACTTATAACACCCCTCGTTTTTCGTCGGGGGTTAAAATAAAAGAAGTGTTAATTTTGAAATTTAAAAGCCCCCACCATCCTCAGCCCCCGATCATGGAGGCCGATAGTCTTGGGCGAAGAAAAGTCTGCAGCGTCCTGTCCAAAGACTGCGGAACTCGGGTCGTAGAGTTCTCTCCCGCAGAAAGACGCAGCGGTGTCCCACTTACTCCCACTGGAGATCATGGGACCATGGTCTCTACAGGAGATGGTCTCCAGCGAGAGAATGTCCAAGTCCAGACCTGTTACGAGGACCTGGAGCTGTTGCGCCCATGCTGTGCACTACACCAATGTGTGGAGCGCTGTGTCCTCGCTGCGTTCCTCGCAGTGCTGGCTTTCAGCCGTGGTTTCCCTGTGTCCCCCTGAGATCGTGCGATATCCTTATCACCTTAACGGCCATAGCCTTCTGTAGGCTAAGTAGTACAGCCGCATTGCGGGCCGTCAAAGTCTCCACTCATACGGGGCCCCGATAAAAGTAAAGCACTCCGCATTATCCCAAGGCAGTCTCCTGCAGGGAGTGTTGGGTCCTCTTATGTTGGGCAACAACCGCGAGAGTGCGGCTGTTGCCCCTCAGTTTTGGGACCAAACTTCGGAAGTGGTGTTTGAAGTCTCATCGGCCATCGAGTACGAACCCCAGATACTTCATCGAGGGCTCAGTACCGATGCTGACGCTCCCTACCTTTATGCTGGATCCCGCAGGTGGCCTCTTGCAAGGTCCGTGAAAGCACAGAGCTTCGGATTGGTAAAGGGCGACCTCAAGACCCAGCGGCCGTATTTGACCCACAACTTGAGCAACGCCTTCCGTGGCCTTTAGGGCTGCGTCTCGGTGCGTTGTTCCTCGCGCCGTAACGAGGGTGTCATCGGCGTAACACGTTACGTCGACACTTCTAAGCAACGTGCCGCGCAGCACACAATCGTACCCGATGTTCCACAGAACCGGTCCTAGAACCGATCCCTGCGGAACACCGCTGAATCTCGCTGAATCGACCCTAGCCAGCTCAGGTAATTTATGGCCCTCTCGGAAAGATAAGCCCCGACAATTCGACGGAGGTAGGGAGGCACGCCGTGATAAATAAGGTCTTCCCTAACGCAGCTCCAGGCCAATGTGTTGAAGGCGATGGCGATGTCAAGAGACACCGGCATCACCACCTCGCTCTGCGATATTGCTTCCTCCGTCAGATCTCGAATGCGTATGATCGTGTCCACGACGAAGCACTCCAGACGGAAACCAAACGAAAATTAAGATATTTTTCATTGCCTGAATTGCTTTTTGTTTTTTTTTTTAATTGGGGGTAAAATCTGTTTCTCTAACATGCCATAGGGGTAACAGCTCTGAAAAGGTTAGGAACCAATGCGTTAATAGTATGATTGTGAACTTAATGAAATATTCTGTCAGTTCCTAGATTATTTTTGCAACCCGCTATGTACTAAAGAGTTTAATGTTGACCTAACAAGTTTTTTTGACAGGCAAAACAAAAAACCCCCGACTTTAAAGCGTAAAACCTCTGTAACTTTTAAACGGCTCAATCGATTTTCATCAAACATGTCTAAGAACACTCGCCCGTAGAACACCTGTACAAAAAAAAAACTAAATTGAAATCGGTTCATTCGTTCGGGTGCTGCGATGCCACAGACAGACAGATACGTCAAACTTATAACACCCCTTTTGCGTCGGGGGTTAAAAACAGCAGCATGTACTAATCATAAGGTGGGGAAGGGCATGACTTAAAAATACCTACACTATACATATAAACACAGACAAAATAATGAGTGGTCAGTAAACATTGTTTTTATTAAATATTTTTTATTGTACTTAACAGTTTAAAAACAATACTTTTTTTTATACCACTAAGGTGGCAGACAAGCATACTGCCCACCAGAAGGACTGGTGGTCACCGCAGCCTATGAACGTTTGCAACACCAGAGGCGCCACACTCGCGCTGCCGACCCTGTAAAAACCTTCTTAGACCCCTTTTGACCCATACTGTAGGCGTTTGAGAAAACCGAGGCAGGAAGATCATTCCACAACCTAAGCGTTCGCGGAAGAAAACCCCTACTGCATAACAATGAATGCCGTCAATAGACAACATGTCATTGATATGCAGCAGAAACAGAGTAGGGGACAACACTCAGCCTTGCGGTACTCCAGCGTTAATGGCCATGCAGTCAGAACAGCTGCCGTCGACAACAGCCCTGATGCTTCTTCCGGCCAAAAAGCTGGATCCGCATAATCTCTCGGTCAGTCCGTAGGAGGGCATTTTTTTTAAGAAAACCACGGTGCCAGATCCGGTCAAAGGCTTTAGAAATGTCGAGGCTCACTGCTAGAGCCTCGCCCTTACTCTCGATAGCCGTCGCCCATCGGTGTGTGAGGCACACGAGAAGATCGCCCGTCGAGCGACCGTGACGGAAACCGTACTGCCGGTCACTGAGCAGGTCGTTTTCCTCAAGGTACCTCAGGGGCTGTGTATTAATTACACGCTCCATCACCTTAGACAATAGGGAAGTGACGGCTATAGGCCTGTAATTGGCCGGGTCGGTCCTATCACCCTTCTTGGGCACAGGATGCACATACGCGATCTTCCACGACGCCGGGACTTGTCGCATGGAATATGAAAGCGTGAAAAGACGTGTAAGTACCGGACACAACTCTGGACCACACTGCTTAAGTACCACCGCGGGTATACCGTCCGGCCCACTCGACTTATGAACGTCCAGAGAACGAAGCTCCCGTCGGACGTCCCGCTGCGTAAATTTAACTTCCGGCATGGAAGTTCCACACCACGGAACGTCCGACGGCACAGCACCCCCGTCGCTCATGGTCGAGTTAGCGGCAAAGAGAAAACCCAAAAGATCGGCCTTCTCCCCGGCACTCTGGGCCAAACTACCGTCGGGTTTAAGCAAAGGTGGTAAACCAGACTGACAGAAGTTTCCCTCGGCAGCTTTGGCAAGTGACCAGAATTCACGACTCCCTGAAGGGTACCCTGCTAGCCGCTCACCAATTCTGCCGACGAAATCGAATTTAGCACTAACAATTGCTCTCTTGCTGGCCCTCGAGGCGGCATTTAATTTGCGTGTCGCCTCAGAGATGTTTGGATCTGAATTTGCACGAGCCGTGGTCCAGGCTCTGTAGGCAGATTCTTTCAGCATCAAAGCTTCTCTGCAGAGCCGATTGAACCACGGTCGCTTTTTTGCTCCTACAGGGATCCAGCGGTTGGGAATGTAGCACTCCATGCCCTCCAAGATCCCCTCAGCGACTGCTGCAGCGCAGGAATCCAGATCGTGACGATCGGGTACGACGCGAAGAACTCCCGCAGTCCTGGAATGGACTGCGAGAGTTCTTCGCGTCTGCTGACTTATAATGCCACACATGTCGCCACTCCTTGGGCCGTGGTGGTCAGGCCTTGCGAGAGGCACATGCGCCCGAATGATACAGTGGTCCGACGATCCGAGCGGGGCATCCACTGAGACGTTGTATCCATCCGGACGCGTTGTCAGCAGGAGGTCCCAATACAAACAATTTCTATTAAAATATAACATGTTAACAATCAGTTAATGGTGATGAGA
Source organism: Miltochrista miniata (assembly GCA_933228765.1). Classification (NCBI taxonomy): domain Eukaryota; kingdom Metazoa; phylum Arthropoda; class Insecta; order Lepidoptera; family Erebidae; genus Miltochrista; species Miltochrista miniata. The sequence continues at coordinate 31,549,283 of OW121747.1, read as the reverse complement.
TCAAATAAGTTTTACATTATTTTCTTGCGAGATTTTAAATTTGCAAAATCATCAATTATATCGTCGTATGAAATCTTTTTCATAAGTTCTGACTCTATGCACCTAAGAGATAAAGCAATAAGCTTTTCTTGACTTAAAGTAGATCGTAGATAGTTTTTAACCCGTTTTAAGCAAGAAAAGCTTCTCTCACCTGAACAATTTGTCACCGGTGTGCACAGAGCCATGCGAAGTGCTATATCCAAGTTTGGATAAATATGCTCCAAATTCAATAACAATAACACATGGAATCTCATTTTTGGATCTGAAATTTGTCGGATTACAAGGTACTCTTATGTAAAAAATTCCGAACTATAGGGGGTCTTGGTGAGCACTCTAATCCGACAAATTGGATATTCCGACACTGCCCTTTTTTTTTTTTTGTTTAACGTGAGGGAAAATCCTCATAGGATGTTATGCCGGACTCTTACCGACGAAAAAACCTCACGCCACGCCTAACAGCCTATGGTTGAGAGCCCCGGGTAAGCCCTCGGAAAGGATGTCCCGTGACTCCCAACAGACCTACGGTCGCCCAGGGGGTGGTTCGGGTGCAATCCCGCGTCTATGGGGGGTTTCGGGTGTGACCCCGCTTCTAAGGGGGGGCGTGCGTGAGTTGCTCACGTCACGCTGCCGTCATGGACCTGCTTCTGTAAGGACGGTGAGCGGCCCTCTCACCGTCCTCAGACCCCCGGTCATGGAGGCCGATAGTCCTCGGCGAAGACACGTCGGCGTGCCCAGGGCGCCGACTGCGGAACTCGGGAGGGAGAGTTCTCTCCCGCACCCGGCCCGCCGCCTCCTTCGCGAGCATGACCTGCTGCAAAACGTTTGTCCGATTACCGCGGGTCTACTGTACCTATATGGATAGTGTACACGTATAATTATAAAAAAAAAAATCTGAAAAAAAAATATTAGCTAAATTTGCCGCCCCTCTAAATCTGCCGCCCTAGGCACCGGCCTACTTGGCCTATTGGTAAATCCGCCACTGGTCCCAATACCACTTACTGTACCGTTTCACAGGCTATAGAAGAAATTGTTGTAATAGCCTGCCTATTTATACAGGAAGAAGAAATAACAATAAGAATAAACTTTATTGCACACCAATGTTAAAATTTCTTATACAGATATTACCTTACTTAAATGTACAGAGGGCGGCCTTATCGCTAAAAAGCAATCTTTTACAGGCAACCTTTGGATGGAAATATACCGTCAAGAATCACGTTGTAAAAGGGGTAGTCATTGGTGTAATATAGAAATATACTAAGTCTGCTATACGTCTCAAGTCAACAGAAATATAAGAAGGTACATAAGTACCAATAAATACATACATAAGTATATACATAAATATATACATAAATATACCTATACATAGTCAGATGTTTTATACATACATACTAATTAATTATACACACAGATATATCATTATTTACATTTACAAATACTATGAAGCTAAGTAGTGCTCCTTAACCAGTCTTTTGAAGGTATTTAAAGACTGCGCACGCCTAATGTTTAAAGGTAGTGCATTCCACAACCGAACTGCTTGTACAGCGAAGGATTTGTCGTAAAAATTTGTGGAATGTCTAGGAATTTCTAATTGCAGTGACTCTGATGACCTTAGAGATCTCAAATGTGTGTCATTCAGGAACGTAAAACGTTCTTTTAAATAATTTGGAGTATGGGGATTGAAAAGAGTGCTGTAAAGCAAAGACAGAATATGAGTGTTTCAATTATAAGAAAATGAAAGGAGTAAACATTTCTTTTAAAAATACAAATAGCAAGTTTATGAATGATCAAATAAAGTTCCGTTTGTTTAAATTCATTTTCTAAGAACTTCTCTTCGCATTTGCTTGATAATTCAGAATAAAAATTCGGGTGCAATGCATCTATTATGCATTGTCCGGTTTGAACATTATTTCCGAATAGATACGGGCAGCTACACTGAGCACCAGCACGCGCCGTACGCGCCGCATTTTGACGTCATTAGAATGCTATTCGGATGCCTGCCGCATTTTACGAAAAGCGGCGCGTACGGTGCGGGTGAAATGTGCGAGGTTTCATATCATTTCATACAACGAATTCTAAAATGCTGACAAATGTGCGATCCCCTTAAATTGTTAAAGTATTGTAAAAATGATGTACCTAGTTTACAATACCATTTTAATGGAAATCAAATTTCTTTTACAATAATGCGACGGGAAACCTCTCTCGCAAACGAAATTATTCTCAAATATAATGCGACGGGAATACACGCGACGAGAAACCTCTCTCACACTCTCTAACGTAGTAATAAATATTGACGACGCGACGGGCCGTTCCCGTCGCATTTACTCCCGTAGAGTTAAACTCTCTCTTATGTGACGCAAACGAAGTTGCGCGGGTCAGCTAGTGTAAAGAAAAGTATAAAGAAAAGACAAAGGTTTGATAGCACAAGCCAGTACAAAAGCCTGCGTAGCGCTGGTTTTCAACCAGACCCCTTTTAATGATTTTCACAGGTGATATTTTTTTGTTTATCCAGGTAAATCTTTTGTGGAAACCACTCTGTATGAGAACAGAGTGATTATTTGGGGCTCCCAAAATTGGTATACCCACTAAAACCCTGGAGTGTTCCGTTTTGTCTCTATTGTTAGGTCACAGGGAAGGCAAGCGTTCAACTTCTGCAACCCAACAAGCGTTGCCTGCGACAGGTTCGACTCTGGGGGGTCTAAAAATAACCCCTCCGAAACTGCACTGACTGCGACCCCGGAACACGAGAGGAGACGACGATCACGCGTGCGAAGTTGGCGAGGCGGTAGTGTGAGACCACTCCGCTCTTGCACTTGTAGCGCTTCTCTCTTTGCCGTCATGACTGCCTCGGCATAGGAGGCGACGGCGAACCAATTTTAACTATGGTAGACAGTGAAACGACCGGGCCAATTTGAGTTCCTAGAGCGGCGAGCTAGCTACTCCACTCCGTAAAAGGCGAGAGTGTGCAGCGCTGTATCCACGGCACGGCAGAAAGCTAAATGCTCCCATATAATTAACGTGCTTTTTTTAGGTTTTTGGTACGATACCCCCGTGACGGTAATTTGAATGTGATGAAATGAACAGGCGCAGGTTGAACTGACCCTCTGTTGAATTTTTTAAGCCGTCCATAAGACCTTCTTAACGACTGTCATGTCACTGACAACCGAGACCAACATCTTAACGTGCTTCCAGAAGCACAGAAACGCTCGAAAATAGATGACTCCGACTCCGATCGTCACAACGAGGGTATTATTCCACCTGCACCCAGTAAATTCCGAGACCTCTTTTTGTCAATCAATTAATAAAATCAGCCTATGACAGTTGACTGCTTGGCGAGCCTCTCCCAAATTACGCCACAATACACGGTACTGCGCCTTCCGCATCCAGTTACTCCCTGCAACCTTTTTCAGGTCGTCGATCCATCTGTCATGGGGTCGTTCTACCCAAGCGAATAATTCTAAATCTATGGTTTCACCCCATTTGTACCAAGCTGGGTATCCACTCCAAGAACTCGTTTGCTCCGTCGGCTATTGTTTCTTCCACAGATGTGGCCAGCCCATTGCCACTTCAAAAGGCATACTCTGCGAGCTATGTTGAACACTCGGGTTCTCTGACGGACAACAACTTTTCGGATTGTAGGTATACCTCAGGGTCATCCCCAGAATAGCTCGTTCCATCGCTCATTGCGGAACTTTAAAGGCATGAACTAGCCCCAATTTTAGTGTCCACGTCTCGGCACCGTAGGTCATATGGTAGAATCTCTTTTAGTAGTACCTACCAACATGTTATGGTTGCTCGCGTGTTCGATTCGCGGTCGCCACTCAAGAAGCTCTTGGAACATCAGTTCTATGTGCAATATCTTCCGCCCACTGTGGTTTTGTCGGTGTTTTAGACAAAGAGATGTTCAGCAGCTTCTCGAACACTCAATGATGGACCTCTTTCTCGAAGTTGGAATCTACCTAAATAGTTGGTGTTAGGTAGTTACAAGGTACCTATACATAATCGTCGATAACTCGAGTGTTAACTGTCTGATCGTAATCCGTATGGGCGCGACATGATTTTCAACTGGACTACGTCTATATTTAGCCCAACACGTCCGTCGGCCTTGCTGAGGTCATCGAGCAATGTATTGAGCTCCTGCAGGGTCTCAGCCTTGACTAATATATCATCAACAAACCGAAGGTGAGTGAAGTAGGTACTCGCCGAGTCCTTGCATAAATCTTCCAGGCGCAGCGGTAAACAGTTTCAGAGATAGGATCCGATAGGGATTCTAGGTAACACAGCCCAGGTCTTAAATGAATCAAAGAAGAGCCTACTTATAGCCACAAATGTCTAGCATATTAAGTACGCCGCCGCTCAGATCTTCGGTGTACTTATATGCTGTAGGTATATCACTCTAAAAGAGGCGATTTTCCTATTGATGTTAAGTTTCCGAAAATTTCCGAAGACCAGTAATGAATGGGTCTGAGCTGAGTAAAAGTCTGTTAAATAAGTCTGCATACGTAAGTCCCTACTCGTGACATTTTTCTCGTGTGATTCCGTCTGAAAGCCTTATAATTTTTGTTGTTAGATTCTGCTGGCTCTTCGGATAATTACCCCATTGGATAATAAAGCCTACTGTGCTACTTCATTACCATGGATGAGGACTTAGTGAACGGAAGCTGAGAGATTATACCACGGATATTCTTGAATTAAAAGTCGAGCGGTTTGTAAAGAACATTCATTAAATGTATTCGAATTTATATTCAATTTAAAGCTAATATTGATAAGTGAATTCACAGCAGAGTCATCTACTTGTGATAATTATGCCAAACTTCTACGTTTCGAGCGCTTAGACAAATTTGAAAAATCTTTCCTGGGACGTCCGCGTTCGCAAGTTAGCCCGGGCTGGTTCGCGTTTTCTTGAATGCACTTCTCATTACCCCTTACTAATTAGACACATTCACTTTAATTTAAACAATATGAGTACTTTTGCAAAAAAAATGATTTACTTCTTGAGACAACTTTCCAAAATCTATCAAGACTTAAACATAAATTGAGTATTTTACTATCTAAGTTCCTAATTTCTACATTTTCGGCCTCTTCCAGTAGAGCTAGAATAGTTACCAACACGTGTTGAAGTTTTTGAGGAATAATTCTAGCTATGGCAGACCAAATCTCAAAAAAATGCATTCATGAGAAAGAACATTTAATCAAAGTTCCTGAAAAAAAATAATAATAATTAACATGTGTTTCGTAGACAAGCCTACGCAGTCGTAGAGCCTAATAGCAACTAAAGATGCAAAAGGGCGCAGAAAAACCTATTATATTTTCAAAATAGACAGTTCGATCTTTAATATATATGTGAGAGTATTCGATTATGGTTGAAACTTTTTGTAGGTCTATGTGAAGTCAACTATACATACAAATTTGGTAAAAATACTGTGTGGCGTAGCACGTAAAAATACGTCATGAGTAAAACAAAACTTAAAAATATAGCTAATTAGTAATAACTAGTGTCCGACCGAAACTGGTTTTCCGGCCGAAACCGAAACCGAACTTTCGGCCCCAGGGTCAGTTTCGGCCGAAACCGAAACTCACGTGTTCATATTGAAAAAAGAAAAAAAACCAGCCAAGTGCGAGTCGGATTCCGCAACCTTACAAAAATTACGATTCTTGTGTGAATGACTTTTTCTGATTTTAGTAGGTTTTTTTTTATTATCGGCATCAGAACAAGGTGAGGTGGTGGTGGCAGTGTCTCTTGACATCGCCAGCGCCTTCAGCACCTTGCCCTGGAACTGCGTTTGGGAGGCGCTTATTTACCATGGAATGCCTCCATACCTCCGTCGAATTGTCGGGGCCTATCTTTCCGAGAGGGCCATAACTTACTCGAGCTGGCTAGGGCCCAGCCCTAGCCAGCCACGAGATGTGTCGTTCGGTGTTCCATAGTGATCTGTCTTAGAACCGCTTCTGTGGAACATCGGTTACGATTGGGTGCTGCGTGGTCCGTTGCTCAGAGGTGTCGGTGTAACGTGTTACGACGAGACCCTCATTACAGCGCGTGGAGCAACGCACGGAGACGCAGCCCTGAGGCCACCTGCGGGATCCAGCTTACATATAGGGGGCGTCAGCATCGGCATCGAGCTCTCAATGACGTATCTGGAGCTCGTACTCGATAGCCGGTGGAACTTCGGATACTACTTCCGAAGTTTAGTCCCATAGCTGAGGGAGGGTGCATCAGCCGCACTCTCGCGGTTGTTGCCTAATATAAGGAGACCCAACGCTCCCTTCAGGAGACTGTACCTTGGGATCGTGCGGAGCCTGGCCCTATAGTGGGCCCCCGTACGGGCGGAGATTCTGATGGCCAACAATGCGGCTAGAGTGCTTAGCCCGCCGAAGGCGACGGCTGTCAGGGTGATCTCAGTTGAGGCGGCATGTCTTCTAGCCGGGGCCCTCTATGGGACCTGGAAGCAAGGGCCCTTGCATCATTGTTTAAAATGCCGCAAAGAGGCGCTGGAGCGGGGCCATAGGCCTCTTCCTATGAGCAGGTCATGCTCGTAAAAGAGACGGCGGGGAGGAAGCGGGAGAGAACTCGGCCACCCGAGTTCCACAGTCTGCGGTGGCGCCCCATACCATCAGCCTCCATGGCCGGGGGCCTGAGGACGGTGACGTGGCTGCTTACCGTCTTTACAGAAGCAGGCCTTAGACGCTTGCAAACACTACAACTGAACAACCACCCAAAGACGTGACCGCAGTATGCATCGTTCCGAGGTCACTCGGGGTCCCAACCGTAGGCTGTTAGGTAGAATACGCGTGGTTTTTAGTCGGTAGGGCTACTGTACAGTGAAAATTTTAGGCCTCTATCTGGCACGGTTCCAGCGATACCACATCGTGACTAATAGACAGACGGACGGCTAGGCCTCATGTCTCGTTAATAGGGTCCCGCAGCCGCTTTGAGCCCTCCGTGCGAGAGTTCCAAATACTTGACCGGTTATTTTTTCAATAGGTGCAACAAGTTCCACCAAGTGCCATCAATCAACGGTATAAATCTTCTCAAGTGTTCATTTCAAAAATATCTCCACCTAAAGATGACTTTCTTTTACGTGTGGAATTACTCATAGATGCTATTGCGAACTTCTACCGACTAAAACCACACGGTGCCCTGCTACTAGCTCTTGGCTGGTTTTGGTTACCTTCTAGAAGTGTATAACTAAAACTGGACAACAGTGAGCCGGACTAGCGCACGAAGGGTTCCGTTCAAGAAAAGCGGCAAAAAATCACGTTTGTTGTATGGGAGGCCCCCTTTAATATTATTAATTTGTCTATTTCTATTGTTTCTTGCTATAGCGGCAACAGAAATACATCATCTGTAAAAAAAACTGTCTAACTCATCACGGTGAATGAGTTACAGCCTGCTGACAGACAGACAGACGACGAACGAAGTTAACGGAACCGATGACAACGGGGTAGGGTTATGTAATGTCCTTAGATCACCTTTTTAGGATTCCTTAATAATTGTATTATTATAACTATTGATTGGAAGTCCTTTGTAAATCTGTAAATCTTCGGTAAGTAACATATTAACTGGTAGGGCTGACCCAAACCACGTCACAAGGCAGTGTCAGGCACTCAAAATTCATTAACACGTGAGTTTCGGCCCGGCCGAAAGTTTCGGCCCGGCCGAAAGTTTCGGCCCATTTTGGCCGAAACCGAAACTGCGGCCGAAACTCGATTTTTTGGCCGAAACTGGCCGAAACCGAAACCGAAACTTCGGTCGGTCACTAGTAATAACATACCTTGATCTTGAAAATCCATTTCACAAACACCCCTTAAAAATAATGCAGTTCTGACAATTCAGTTACACATATACAGTAGTGCTAATGAGTTACTGATAAGGCGAGCACAACGTAATGATGTGTCACGTCAGAGAGATCGAGAAATAAGTGAATTATTGGTAACACAAGCCAGTCAAAAAGCCTGCCTAGCGCTGGTTTTCAACCAGACCCCTTTTAATGATTTTCACATATGATATTTTTTTGGTTATCCAGGTAAATCTTATGTGGAAACCACTCTGTATAAGAACAGAGTGATTATGTGGGGCTCCCAAAATTGGTATACCCACTAAAACCCTGGAGTGTTCCGTATTGTCTCTATTGTTGGGTCACAGAGAAGGCAAGTGTTCAACTTCCGCAACCCAACAAGCGTTGTTGCGACAGGTTCGACTCTGGGGGGTCTTAAAAATAACCCCTCCGAAACTGCACTGACTGCGACCCCGGAACACGAGAGGAGACGACGATCACGCGTGCGAAGTTGGCGAGGCGGTAGTGTGAGACCACTCCGCTCTTGCACTTGTAGCGCTTCTCTCTTTGCCGTCATGACTGCCTCGGCATAGGAGGCGACGGCGAACCAATTTTAACTATGGTAGACAGTGCAACGACCGGGCCAATTTGAGTTCCTAGAGCGGCGAGCTAGCTACTCCACTCCGTAAAAGGCGAGAGTGTGCAGCGCTGTATCCACGGCACGGCAGAAAGCTAAATGCTCCCATATAATTAACGTGCTTTTTTTAGGTTTTTGGTACGATACCCCCGTGACGGTAATTTGCATGTGATGAAATGAACAGGCGCAGGTTGAACTGACCCTCTGTTGAATTTTTTAAGCCGCCCATAAGACCTTCTTAATGACTGTCATGTCACTGACAACCGAGACCAACATCTTAACGTGCTTCCAGAAGCACAGAAACGCTCGAAAATAGATGACTCCGCTTCCGATCGTCACAACGAGGGTATTATTCCACCTGCACCCAGTAAATTCGGAGACCTCTTTTTGTCAATCAATTAATAAAATCAGTCTATGACAGTTGACTACTTGGTGAGCCTCTCCCAAATTACGCCACAATACACGGTACTGCGCCTTCCGCATCCAGTTACTCCCTGCAACCTTTTTCAGGTCGTCGATCCATCTGTCATGGGGTCGTTCTACCCAAGCGAATAATTCTAAATCTATGGTTTCACCCCATTTGTACCAAGCTGGGTATCCACTCCAAGAACTCGTTTGCTCCGTCGGCTATTGTTTCTTCCACAGATGTGGCCAGCCCATTGCCACTTCAAAAGGCATACTCTGCGAGCTATGTTGAACACTCGGGTTCTCTGACGGACAACAACTTTTCGGATTGTAGGTATACCTCAGGGACATCCCCAGAATAGCTCGTTCCATCGCTCATTGCGGAACTTTAAGGGCATGAACTAGCCCCAATTTTAGTGTCCAAGTCTCGGCACCGTAGGTCATATGGTAGAATCTCTTTTAGTAGTACCTACCAACATGTTATGGTTGCTCGCGTGTTCGATTCGCGGTCGCCACTCAAGAAGCTCTTGGAACATCAGTTCTATGTGCATTATCTTCCGCCCACTGTTGTTTTTTTCGGTGTTTTAGACAAAGAGATGTTCAGCAGCTTCTCGAACACTCAATGATGGACCTCTTTCTCGAAGTTGGAATCTACCTAAATAGTTGGTGCTAGGTAGTTACAAGGTACCTATACATAATCGTCGATAACTCGAGTGTTAACTGTCTGATCGTAATCCGTGTGGGCGCGACATGATTTTCAACTGGACTACGTCTATATTTAGCCCAACACGTCCGTCGGCCTTGCTGAGGTCATCGAGCAATGTATTGAGCTACTGCAGGGTCTCATCCTTGACTACTATATCATCAACAAACCGAAGGTGAGTGAAGTAGATACTCGCCGAGTCCTTGCATAAATCTTCCAGGCGCAGCGGTAAACAGTTTCAGAGATAGGATCCGATAGGGATTTTAGATAACACAGCCCAGGTCTTAAATGAATCAAACAAGAGCCTATTTATAGCCACAAATGTCTAGCATATTAAGTACGCCGCCGCTCAGATCTTCGGTGTACTTATATGCTGTAGGTATATCACTCTAAAAGAGGCGATTTTCCTATTGATGTTAAATCCAATCCGATTTCTCCAAGCTTAAACTTTGTTACGGGGTAATATCAATACTATGGCTCTGAAATCAATAGACAGCAAGAACTGAATAAACATTTTTTTAAATTTTATTTTGCATTGGAAGCAGTTTATATTTTTTTTTCCTAGTGTAAGTGTGCCTAGAGTCAATTTGGTCATCTATCTACTGGCTTCGGTGAAGTGAAGCACAACGGGGCTCTAAGAACACGTCAAACACATACTTATTCTAAAAGTAACTTTTGATGGATGACCATTATTTGAAAAGGATAGGAGAGAAATAAAAATAGAACATACAAAAACATAATTTACAAAACTAGAACGAATTCAATGAGATGTATTAAAAATAGCATGCACAGCTAACGGCTGGGCGTTACTCAACTGATTCGATGTTTGGTACTGATTGCAGTTTTACCGAGAAAAGGATGATTTATAGCAAGCCAAGCACGTCGAAATCACCTATTAAAATTGGTATGAACTTTTTATACCAATAGCAAAGAAAGTTAGTACTGCATCTTTACCGTCGTGATAAAGTCAATTTAGTACGTATGTAGTATTGCTTTATGGATATTCAATAGTGTGCTAATGCGTCTAATCAGTGTGCCACAGCCCACAAGTCATAGATCAGCATAGCAGAATTTTGAAGATATGGCTAGTACAGATTAGCTTCTAGTTACAATGAATGGCCCGGTTCAAGTGGTAGTGTCCGTAGAACTGACGGCCGATGGTGCTAAAAGTACAGACTTACTACAAAAATTTCTCGATTCTCCAAAAGATTCTCATGTTTAACAACCTGTCTTTCAAAGCAACCAATATCCTATAAAGAGCATTAATGTGTAAGTCTATAGGATTAATGTATTTTACTAGTAGCAAAGACAGGTTGTATTAAAATTTGTAAATGTGACTAGAAGGTACGTAACTGCTTGACTCGAACTTCGACTTCTGCATATTACCTAACGTCTTCCCAATTCACGTCTAACAAACCAAACCTGGATCAGGAGGTTGGATTGCACTATTATTGACCTAAACACAGTTATGACTTGGCATTTTCTTTGGAAGCGACTGTCGTGTGATATTATTCCAATCCCATAAGTGCACCTGCGCCAGAGTTTCGTTCGTTAGTCAGCAGGTGCACTTGTCAATAGGAAGAAGGTACACCCTGCAGACCAGGTACTTGCTAAATAGACCAAAAGGGTAGGTGTACTTCCTTCTTTAAAAACAATGATCGATAGGTGTTTAAATAGATAAAATCTTTTGAAATGGTACGCAGTCTCATTGACAAGCAACACCTGCTGCGGCCACGGCCACGCCTCTCGTATATTTCATACTAAAGCAAGCCTTGCTTACACGGCAGTTGTTTTTGTCTATGATGTGATGAGTCATCGACGAGATTGGTTTAATGTTGAAACCAGTACGGCTTTGCCATGTTTTTGACAAATGTGTGTGATTACTTCGGTCTTGGGATCCCAGGAATTGTGGTATGGATATGGCTCCATACTTCTTGTTGCCAAAAGAACACAGCTTTGCGCAATACCACGAAATAGAGTTTGAAAAATACACGAATTGTCGTGTGGAAAACCATCGTGGATACCATGCCGGACTCCTAATGACTAAAACTTATTTATTATTAAAAAAAAAAAAAAAAACCTCATGTTGTCCTACCACTACCTACCACACGGGGGTCCCGGTTAAGTCCTCGAAAGTGCATATATATACCAAAAAATAGTTTAGAAATATTAGCACAACAACAGACTAGGATAGGTAGATACGAAAGGCATGTATTTAAATCGATATCAGTATATTACCTTTTTCTGAACTAAATATTTCAAAGTTAAACCAAAAATACTGACTTGCACACTAATTATGCACACCAAATAAATTAAATGTATTATACTGTTTAAAATGGTATTTGCAGAACTATTTTCCTGAACGAATAACTATTATCAAAATAGTATATCTAAAAATTCTTTAATACAACAAAAATATCAAAACTTTTTAAATCAAAACCATCGCCTAATTTACTTTTAAGAACATCGTTTATTCTAAGTGAAACCCCAATTTAATCAGTCACCTCTACAAAATTAAATTTTATTGATCAAAAAAATAAAAGTCTAACCTAACCTAACCTAACCTACCGCGTTATGAGATTGTACAATTTAGAGTGCAAGTTAGTATTTTTGATATACAATTCGTATTTCTGTTTTACAAATCATATATTCGATGTGCGAACCACATTTTTGGTGTGAAATTGATTAAAAAGGTCATCTCGTTCTGAGTAATATTTAAGTTTTTTAAGTAGGACATGTTTAGTTGATCAATTGGTTTTTTGCACAGCATTTAATTTTCTGGTTTGCATTCAGTAAATTAGTGGAGTTACCTAGTGTGCAGAAAAATTAAACAGATGTGCATTTAAAAATATCCCGATACGAAATATCAAAATACCTACTATACTATATTATGTAGGTACCATTGGTATATCCATTGGTAATATTGTACAGTAGGCACTATTTTTAGGTGTACCACATAAAACAGTAGACAATTAGACACAGCTTGAAATACAGAGCTGTGTTTATTCAGACGTCTGACAATTTAACGACCTGAACCATTATTACTGTGTGATTGGTGGGCCAAGAAAATCAATTATGGTTTAACAACTAGGTACTTATTGTATGACAAGTAATATTATTCGTTAGCAAGGAAGTCACACCATTGATTCAAAGATGTCAAATTTGTTTACTCCCTTCATTAGCCTATCGCAGTGAAATCTGTCTTAGCAGAGTGGTAACCTACCAAAATAATAAAATTGTAGGTAAGTACTAGTAAGTTCAACTCATCTGTGCGCGCGGCACTATGTGTGGGTAAGCCTCGTCTAAACACAGTGACTTCGTGTGCGTGACATGAGGTACAGTGAAGTACAAAATACAAAAAACACTTGTTTAACTAAAATAATAACTCAATGGGTGAAAAGTATGTTATACATATATCTTTAATATCATTTAATACGTTAATAAAATAAAATTAAACTAAATATTTACAGAATAAATTAAACTAATCTAATATAAAAATAAACAAAGGAAAACTACGAAACTAAAATGCGTCATAAAATTTCTCCGCATCGCAGTCCTCATGTGGCAGCGTCCCCAGAAGACTGGCAGCATTGCCACGTTGAATGGCAATGCTTAATCTTTGTCCCAAATAAAAGCCAGCCTTCTGGTCACGTGTAGCATCGACCAAACGCTTTCCTAATTCTCGAAAGAAAATGTGAGCGCTTGGACCCCATGGCCCCAAGGTCTCGACCCCAAACGGCTCAAATACGTTAACTCCCGAGAGATTACAGTATTTTTGCCGTTTAAGGGTCTCAGCAGAAGCGGCTGCAGCACCAGCACAACCAACGGTACCGGAAAGATGAGAAGGCGCAAGAGTGTCCACGCACGTGGCGTCCCACGCTAAACACTTTCCCATCTTCCACGGCATTAACGACATACTGTCTCTTGCCGTCGTCCCGTGCCAAACCGTTTGGTTCAAGTCTAGCTGGGAGACCGGCGGCGACAAGAGCCCGGCGGATGATGTCGTTCATGCTCGCGTGCCGTGGTATTCGTCCAACGCTTCTGCTGCAAGACAAGCCATGATGTCCAAGGCGATCGACAACTACTCCACAATGGCACTGGTGCGGAGAAACACATGGCGCACCTAAACGAAGGCAAGAAGCAATGCGGAAAGTACTATCATCTAACATGGTCCCTATGTTAGACGAAGGAAGAGCATGTAGCCAAAGACCCGATTCCCACGCACCCACTGCCAGTAAACGGGCACGCTCAGCAGGAGTTGTACACGAGTTTAATAAATTAACTCTCACAAGACTGCAAAGCGGCCCGTCCCACTGTCGTTGTGAGAAAAGGTTCCTTGGCAAGTCGGAGTTCGGACAGGCAATTTTCCAAGCGTTAACTGCATCAATCTTACATAGTATTTCGGAACTAACTAGTGTAGGTGCAAGAATTTTCCTAGTTAGATCCTCCGTACTGTGGACTGAGGACAGGAATGCTGGTAAACTAATATCAGAAATTTTGCGAATGCCGAGGCCACCCAAACGAACCGGTAGAGTCGCTTGCAGTGCCGCTCGGTCATCCAAGGCCACATTTAAAATTTTACTTAAAGTACTTAAAATAATTTCATCCATTTTAGCCAAAAGAGAAGAATATTTCCAAAACTGAGAAGATCTAAGAACACAAGTAAATTTAGGTACAAATAAACAAAATCGGAGAATGGTGAAAGCCGAATGAATATTAATATTAAGTAGGCGATCTGAAATAGCACAAAAATTTTGAATTTTTCTTCTATGTAATTATTGTAGGCATCTTCAAAAACTGGGGACCCAAGGAGGCGAAGTGAGTCTTTTTCAACAATTTTGATACCGGTGGCTAATGAATTAAATTTAGAAAATATAGAGTGTTTGTCCAATAAATCATTAATAAAAATTTCGCATTTATTTGTATTAAGTTCTAAACCGATTGATGCAAATTTAGTTTTCAAAAAAGCCAAGTCTTGCATAACAGACTCAACATCCCCTCCTAAAGTCCCATCATCTAAATACCATACATTAAATTTTGAATTTAATTGCTGAACAATAGGATGAATAGCTAAACTGAAAATTACCGGTCCGAGGGGGTCACCTTGTTGGCATCCAACGGCAGATTCCAAAACGTTATCCTGATATAGTAATTTTGTGGGGTACCTGTAACATTGCCAAAGAAAATTGTAAACTTTAGGAATTTCTAATTTAGCTTGGGTCAACAAGGTTTCCCTGAACACCGAGTTAAAAGCATTCTTCACGTCAACCTTGAGGATCACCTCACTTTTTCCAAGGCCAAGGTATGTAGATAGAGCATGTATGGCAGCCTCACAGCCCCCCTTTGAACCAAATCCGATTTGGAGGGGCTGAAACTGCTATATATCGCTGTTTGAAGAATAAAATTTAGGAATTTTAGGATTCGCTGCTCACTCCAAGGTTAATTATAAATTCAATCAAAATGTCGATAGTATTCTTCTTCTTTGGCGTGTCGACAAGTATAACGCCACATCTCTTCGTCAATTTACTATAACGTTCGTTTATTTATTTATTTCATTATTTCCATCACATTTTGTTCAATTTTATGCGAAGCATTATAATTTGTTTAAATTCCCCATACATTTTCTATTGGGTTTAGTTCAGGATGATAAGGTGGTAGCCAAAGAACTTTTAAGCCATATGGCTGAAGTATGTCATAAATCTTATAACAAACTAGCTGACACATAAGGTGTGCGAAAAGCGTGTGAAACTGCCCTGCCCTCTCCCAAAGGAACCGCGCAATATATCGGGAACAAGAGTATCCTAGAACCTTCCTCGGATCATAAGCTCAGATTGTACCAAGTTTCATTTAAATCAATTCATAATAAGTATCGATTAGAGAACGCCCTACAATTAAAATTTCAAATTATCTTCCATGTACAGACTCTCGACCCTTTTTTTTCAGATGTATAGATATGGTTTTTTTTTATTTTTTAAATCAAGTCATACAGTTCAATTTTTGTCATATTTGCAGTGTAAGCAATGTTTTTTTCCGTCGACCATCTCCGCATTTCTATTTTTTTTCATTAGAATTTGGAGCTCTATCATTTATAACTTTTCCACCTTACATTATTTTGTTATACCTCGAAGGGTTTAGGCAGCGTTTTCGTTAAAAGCTCCCAGACACCTTATTTTTTTCCGACATCTCCAACTAATATCATTATATTTTAGTCAATGTATACAAAAACTCAACAAATTATATACGTTAACCTTTCTCAAGAATCATTGGTGATCTCAGCATGAAAATCAATGCAGTATTTTTTAAGTTTATCGTGAACAGACAGAGGCGGCGGGGACTTTGTTTTATTACATGTAGTGATAACAAATATTAATTCCATCGAATTGACACATAAAAAATACCGATTACCTGACTTCTTAAACATTTTCTCCGTGAAGAATTAGACATTTTCTTTAACGACTGTACCCATGGTATTATCACTAAGAACACTATGTAATGAATTATAATGTGACCAAGTTACACAGGATCTCAACGTTGCAGTTACATTGAGACTTGTCATGATATTTGATTTCGTTTCATTATAACGTAAGAGTTGCCTGCAAACGTGGTAGATGGCGCTGTATGCTTTTTGTATAAATATGATGTTTATTTCGCGGCCACTTAGAGCGTTTCCTGCAAAGTCTGCTTGGCACCGCTGGTGTCGTCAATAAGTCGAGTTACGTCTCTACCTCATAATATAAAAATGTACTCTGTGAAGACGGCCGCATCACTGCCACACAAATTAAAGCTGTATAATTACTAGCGCACGCACACATAGCGCCGCGCGCACTGATGAGTTATATTATCTATACAAACTTGAGGGTAATATCCCTCCGAAAATGAAAGAGGGCAATGTCATATAGTAGGTAACCTATGTGTGCCAGTGGATTGTGATATTTGATCGATTTATTGATATACAGAGGAAAAACTTAACCTTTATACCAGCTGCCTAGTATCTTTCTAACGAATACTTTTCCCAGCTTTAGATTACCAGCAGTTCTACCAACAGAACTACTCATCAGAGCAGGTGGGACTAACTAAAGGTTCGTGACGACATCATTCAGCGATTCGTGAGCCTCTCCAAAATACATAAGAGACAGTCCTACATTTATAGTTTTATCTCTATGGCCATCATAATATATGTTATTTTAAATTTCAAGCCAATTAACACTTTACAAAATAGAAGGTAACTAATAAATTATGATGTTACACAGTTATAGCACAGGTATGTGTGACGTTTGGCACCATTCGTAAGTAGGTGGTCGATATTCCCGTCGGAAAACATAAAAAGTGAGTCGAGTCGCCCACGGACGTGCTCTTCAACATCTTGCAAGCTGACTATAACATAAGGCATTCAATGAGTAACCCTTTGCGCAATACACAGGTAACCTAATTTTAAACGCGCACCGGTAGATAAATATTGCTTTACGCTAGAGATCATCTTTCATCTGACATTATGCATCGTCATTGTAATGGCAGTCTGTCTCGAACCTTGTGTAATAAAGAATTTATACATATAGTAGTGCTAAACTAAGTAAGATTTTTACGAGATGTATTGTATTAGGTCACTTCCTTGCTGCAGGGACAGCAGAGTACCTACAGTAGCCACTAATCCAACATGGTGTGTCACCGTGCTACTACCTACTGCCAATGGGACTCAGCAAGTTTTATGTACCAAACTATTTGTAGCATTTTTATTTAGTTTCGTAGCTCATATGAAGCCGTTAGTACCGGCTGCCAATAAAAAGTAAATTTAAAAAGCAGGTAACCACAATTTGCTCCTTTCCACTTCAACACTGCATACGTTCACAGTTTATGATGTGGGACAAATACCGCTCGTAGTATATTATGCTTCTGCATACCTCTTCGGGGAAAAGGCGTAAATATAAATGTTTGTATGTATGTATGCATGCTGTGTGGGTATTCCGCTTGATGACTCGCACGTATGGATATTTATACTAAACACATTTACTTCATGTTCTTCTCAGTTATAAACCAGCCGTAAATCACGATTATAGTCGGTTAATTGAAGATGGAATACTTGTAGAAGATTATTTTATAGGCATATAAACGTTTTGCAAGAGAAAATATAGGTGAAATATGATGCCGTGTCGTGAATCTCAAGTAGTTTAATATAGCTGTGTTCTTATTAATACATAGCTCACCTAGAAACGGCATCGCATAATTTCACATCTACCTGTGCTGCGCAAGAGTGGGCATTCAAAATAGCGCGCTCACACAAATATCTACACATTTCCAGTCCCCTGCTTGAATTACTATTTCTTTTTTCATGAATTTGGCAGCGATCTTGTGGAGTAAAGTCACTGTTATTCGTTTTTATGACAGTATAATTCTATACATAGAACAATGAGCTTCTGTTACATGTCGAAGCATAATGTACTGGATTAAAGCCAAGTGTCTCATCCATCATAAACGGACAAATAGCGCAAATAGGCTAGTAGTCATCGTTGGTCAAGCGACTTGGCCATGAAGAATTTTTTGACTCACTTGTCAGACAGATCGACTCTATGACAATATTCTGTAAGAATACGGAACCTACCTACTCATTATAGTATCAGCCTGCTGTAAAATCCTTAAAAAAAATTGTGTCATTGTCATTCGAAATTTGGAATTTGGAGCCTGGAATCATTGAGTTCAGACGCTTTTTTTGTGTGTACCTGAACTATCCCCCGATATTTACATTTCGGAGACTTTCCTACTATTACTTTGTCATTCCAGTTCTCGGTCATTTTCTTCAATCATTCCGCATACCTGTTCATTCTCTCAAAACAACCTTTTACTCTGGTCAAAGGGTCTGGTGGTTTTATCAGGTGGGACGCCTGCTACTCTTTTTTCTGATTTTTATTTATTTTCTGTATATTTCTTATATCTATTTAGGGTAAATGAATTAACTCCACTCCTTTCCAAAATGTTCGTTCTTTGTCCTATAGTTTCCAAATCTTACAAATATACATATATATCATTTATTTACATTTTTTCCTTATTTTATTTCTATTTATCTTATAGCTACTTATTTTCCCAGTGTAGGTTGTGGGTTTACAATGCTTACCTTATCTCTACTTTGTTTCCGTTATTTTAATAGGTACTATTTGTTGTACATATATTACTAATTTTCTATCCTACTATTGTTTCCAGTTACATATATCTTAATTCTATTGTATTATTACCGGCAGGATAACCTACGTTATGTTGCTGTAATTACATTTAATCATCTACCTTATTTTTATTATTTACTATTTTACACATTTCAGTACAATATTCTAGGAATCTGTTTCTGTGTTCGCTTGCTACTATGTCCTTTAGATTACCTAATGTGATGCTCTTTCCTATTTCTTGTTCTACGTTAAATCTTTGTCTCGAGAACACCGGGCACTCTGCCAGTAGATGAGGGATGATCTCCTCTGTTTCGGAATCACAGGAACATGATGTATCCTCCCTGCACTTGAATCGAGTCAAGTACTCGGAGAACCCACCATGCCCCGTCAATACCTGCGTGGTGTGTCTGTTTAGGGCGAATTTCCTGATAATGCTGTATGCGTCCACCGCATTTGGGAAGAAGAGCTTTGTGATCGCGGCGTTGTCGCTGGACTCGTTACTCCTGTTCCATTCGCCAAGCGTGTCCATGCGGATCTGCCGCTTGACGAATGAGACAGGACACAGGTCATAATCCAGTGCCATTTGATGATGTTAGAAGCAAAAGCTCTTTGACCGGGGATAGACGGTAATAACCCTTCACCAGTCTCGTCAGTCTGTCAGCTGATACACCAACTGATAGGTGAAATGGACTTGGATCCAAGGATCTTGATAGTTGATAGGAAATAGTCTCTATATCCATAGGTAAATTTTTCCTTTAAAATAACCAAAAAATACCAACAAAATAAAATTATAATCTCAGACAACAGACAAGACAGACATGACAGCGACCTAGATTTTTATACGAAAAACCTTGAGTGAGTTGAAGAATTACCTACATGTCAATACATACCTAAGTGCCTTCGGGTTTTCGACTATCTGAGTAAAGAGTGACATTTCCTTAAAAATAATTGAATATTTTTCTTGTACTACAATTTTCAAGCAGCTTTTTAGGGTTCCGTAGCCAAATGGCAAAAACGGAACCCATATAGATTCGTCATGTCTGTCTGTCTGTCTCTCCGTCCGTGTGTCACAGACACTTTTCTCCGAAACTATAAGGCCTTAGCTGTTGAAACTTGGTAAGTAAATGTATTCTATAAACTGCATCAAGATTTTTATATAAAACTAGAACAAAAGCAGTTAATTTTGGGGGTCTCGATACTCAGACAGAACTGAATCTCAAAAATTTTTTAAGCTATTGCATAGCTTCTATCGCGGGCCTTGAGCGTGGAGACCGAATCCAGAAATTCTGTCACGAAAATAATCTAACACTATCGTCTACCTTCGGCCACGCTCGCACTTCATATACCAACGTTGTACACGTGAGCGTTTGCATAACGTGTACCTATGTAGGTATATGAAGTGAAGTAGGGTGAGGTGGGGTGGGCTGAGGTGTGTAGGGTGGGGTGAGGTGAAGTGGGGTGTGGTGAGGTGAATTGGTGTGAGGTGAATTGGTGTGAGGTGGGGTGGGGTGAGGTTAGGTGGAGTGGACTTTTGGCCTTTTGGACTTTTGGCCTTCGGGACTTTTGGACTTTTGAACTTGTGGACTTTTGTACGTTTGGACTTTTGGCCTTTTGGACTTTTGGACTTTGGTTTTTTGGACTTTTGTAGTTTGGACTTTTGGACTTTTGGACTTTGGACTTTGGACTTGTACTTGTACCCTGCCACGCTTCGCTGTGACTTTTTTATGGTGGTTTTATGTAACTATGAGAAATGAGTAACAAACCAAAGGATGGGTACAATACAAAAAAAATGTGTGCGTCACGTAAGAAGTGATACCTACTTCTTCATGACCTTAGTTTTCGAAAGAAATATCATTAAATATATATAGGAGTTAGTAGCCCAGCCTAGCTTCTATCGCGGGCCTTGAGCGTGGAGACCGAATCCAGAAATTCTGTCACGAAAATAATCTAACACTATCGTCTACCTTCGGCCACGCTCGCACTTCATATACCAACGTTGTACACGTGAGCGTTTGCATAACGTGTACCTATGTAGGTATATGAAGTGAAGTAGGGTGAGGTGGGGTGGGCTGAGGTGTGTAGGGTGGGGTGTGGTGAAGTGGGGTGTGGTGAGGTGAATTGGTGTGAGGTGAATTGGTGTGAGGTGGGGTGGGGTGAGGTTAGGTGGAGTGGACTTTTGGCCTTTTGGACTTTTGGCCTTCGGGACTTTTGGACTTTTGAACTTGTGGACTTTTGTACGTTTGGACTTTTGGCCTTTTGGACTTTTGGACTTTGGTTTTTTGGACTTTTGTAGTTTGGACTTTTGGACTTTTGGACTTTGGACTTTGGACTTGTACTTGTACCCTGCCACGCTTCGCTGTGACTTTTTTATGGTGGTTTTATGTAACTATGAGAAATGAGTAACAAACCAAAGGATGGGTACAATACAAAAAAAATGTGTGCGTCACGTAAGAAGTGATACCTACTTCTTCATGACCTTAGTTTTCGAAAGAAATATCATTAAATATATATAGGAGTTAGTAGCCCAAAAGTTCAAAGTCAAAAAGTCAAAAAGTCCAAAACTCCAAAACTACAAAACTCCAAAACTCCAAAACTCCAGAAGTTCAAAAGTCCAAAAGTCCAAAGTTCAAAACTCCAAAACTCCAAAAGTCCAAAAGTCCAAAAGTCCAAAAGTCTAAAAGATCAAAAGTTCAAAAGTCCGAAAAATGTGACGTAACGGATTTTTTTTTCTAACGCCGATAAAGAAGTTTCGCTTCAAAAATTTAATGTTGAGCCGTAACCAAAATTATAAATCTTTCTGAAAATCCAAATAACATCGAAGTCGATAGAAGCTTCACTTGAAAAAAAAAATCTATTCTGTGATCAATGTTCAGTTATTAAAACATCGCGCGCACGCTTCAAAAAAATAAATTCACTCTGATAATAATTCTCTAACGCGCCGAAACTCTAACTTCAAAAATAACATGCAAAACATATCTGATCTCTTTATTAGGCAGGTACTCTCTTTAATTATTCTGAATGCAAGGAGGCCGCAATCAAACTTCTTTTAAAAAACAGCAATCTGGTAGGTACCTGCTAAATAGGTTGTTTATAATATTTTGTTCTGAAGCTGGCAAAATATAATTTAAAAAAACGACCAGCGCCATCTATAGGTAAAATCACTTTTTAACCCTTAGCCACCTACCATAACTTTTTGTCACACAACCACCTACCATACGTCTATGAGACCCCTGAGTAAAATGGTTCTTTAAAGTAATATCTTGTTTATTAAAGTATATTTTTTAGTAAAAAATCAACTTAGGAAAGTATTAAACTCTTTAGTAAAGGTACAAGAGAATCATTTTTATAGGCATTTTGTCTTAATTACTATTAATCAACAATATCTGCTTAAAAACTAAGTCATTTGCTAAATGAGATCTATAAAAAATAATCACATGGATATGAACTTCTTTTATAATTTTTTACTGATTTAATAATCAACCATTGCAAAAAAAAGAAAATGGTGAAAATTAAATTAAATAGAAAAAAATTACAAGCCCTTAACTTATAGTTTTTCACGACATTATTGCACAGCTTATTAGAAAATTCTCGGCAAATTGGTGATTTGCATTCGAAACTGATGTATTATGGTTTGCACGGCACTGAGGGACACGGGGAAAAGGTACAGGAACGGACGAGTTCGCAAACGACTCGGTCGCCGATATATTTACGTTTTAAATATCTGCTGCGTCTGTGAGACGTATGGTAGGTGGTTAAGGGTTAAAGCTGTTTTATTCTAATTGCTGTTATGGTAAAAGTGTATAAAGTAGCCTAAAACCATCTCTGAATCCTGTTGTACCATCGTGTATAATTTTGAGCTCAGTCGATTTAGTAAATTTTGAGTTTTTAATAGGTACTTAAACGCACACAACATTTTTATATATATAGAAGAAGAAGAAGAAGAAGAAGAAGATTAATTAATTATACTAGCATAGTTGATAAAAAATGCTATGTAATAGCTTTGCCGCGGCAGTCCCCGAGTGCCACACGTCTTTTTTTTTTATCAAACCCATACGTGTGGGGTATCTATACGCCTCTTGAACAACTCTAGTGGCGCCGCGTTGTGGCCGATTTAGGCAACACGCGGTCGTTAGAGTGCGGTCAGCTGTACGGTTTACGTTTGTAATTCTCTCAAAAACGTTCAAAAGTGGTCTCTCAAAAAACGAAAAATGGGTGGTACGAGATACTGTTGTGTTGTGGGGTGCAAGAATTCCCAATCTCGGAATCGGGAATTGACTTTTAATTCGATTCCGAGACGAAATTGGGAAATTAAAAAAAGAGATGAGTGGATAAAAGCCGTCAGAAGAATGTAAGTATAAATAATATAACGATTTGATAATTATAACGTATCGAACATATACAAACGTCAAATGTCTGTTCGTGTATTGTATGTTTTATTTTACTATTATTTAAATTATTTAATTTTACCACCACAAATATATATCGAAACAAACATGCATAATGTTAATCATGTTTAATTTTTAATCTCGCATGGACATTTTTAGAGAATCACGTGCAAGTTATTTTTTATTTCCTTGTTTTATTATCTACCTATAATATACTAGAGATGAAAAACGATTAAATAAAAAATAACTAATTGAATAAAATTATAATTTATTCGATATATTCATGCTTATTCTTATGAAATAAATAGTCTTCACCAATGATGTATATTACTAATTTAACATTAATAATGCAAGAAAGGTGATAAAGAGATAAATCTTCATTTGCCATTTCTGCTTTGCATGTATATGGTTGATTTTTTCAGATTATTATTAAACTATTAATTGATTTAATAATTAATACATTGGTTTTAGGCCTTTACTTTCACATCGTACGGTGGATTATTGAATCTCGTCTGTGGTATTACTTTTCTACTGATGATTTGTTCTCCACTAGCTTCATCATGGATTTCGACGACCTCCTGGACATGATGGCTTTGGAATAATTTATGCCCTATAATTTATAATTAAGTAATGGATTTGATCATCGTGTTATCAATACATATAATAAAATCGTAACAGGTCGCTGTCTGTACATGGAAGATAAATAAGAAAAAATATTATAGGGGGGCTTTATGAACTCAATAGAACCCAAAACAATGATTTTTAGAATTTTTGTCTGTTTGTCTGTATGTCTGTATGTCTGTATATATGTTTGTCTGTACGGTTGTGCACGCTAATCTCAGTAACCGCTCAACCGATTGAAATGCGGTTTTTTTTATTGTGTTGAGGTTTGCTCCAGTTAACATTTAGCGTTTGTTTTATGTAAATCGGTTTAGAAATAAAAGAGTTATAACACTTTTAAGAATCAGATATTTTGAAAATTTTAATTGTAGGGGTTTCTTTGAATGTGAGTGAACCTAAACTGGCGTGTTGGCTTAATCATAAAAGAGCTTAATGATTAAGACTATTTTTAAACAATTCAGTCCGCGCCGAAGGCGTGAATATCATACAATAGATAGTGTCCTAGCTGCATCCGACATAGGATTCGCCAGGGCACTGTTACATCTCCCTACGATCATCGGTCTCCCTGCTGTTAGTCGCGCTCTCAGTAGTTGGTTTTAGACATTACGAAATGACGTTGCCATTGCGTTTAATCAGGCAACCGAACACCAAATTCCTCGTGAAAAGCAATGGCGTATTTGACGAACTAAACTTAAAAATAGAACGAACTAGGATTATACTACTTACTGGACGAACGTCACGTCACGGACAGACTGGACAAAATTGCAAAATAAACTGAATTGTGAATTTATGTTTTACAATTGATTCTGAATTGGTATGAATAAGAGCTACAATTAATTTTGGATTGGCTATTTATGATCTACAATTAATTTTACGCGACGGCGACGAAGTATCTAAATTTACTTCATCTAAACAGTGTATTAGTGAGCATTTCGTTCTATTGTACTCATAGGTTATAGTCATCATCATCCACCGAGGGTTGACCGCCGACTCCAACTAGGTTGGTATAACCTACCCTAGTTGGGGCCGGCGTTCAAGTCTAACTGCGATGCGGCTGAACTTCGTAATATTCGAACGTCGTAGTCCTGTAGTTGGACTAAATATACTAATAATATTATTGTTTTTTGATCATTTTGCTTCTAAAAATGACCTTACTTATCTGCTTTCTTTTTTATTTATTTCTTTACCGCTGTTTTTTGTGATCCTGGTGTACACGTAGTCCAAAAAAACGTTAGTCCCCCGAAAAAAGGGAATTCAAGGTAGAATGTGAAATAAGGTTCTCACCTTTATGGTTATTTCTTCTAGGTACCAGATGTGACATGGAGGTGTCTAGTGCCGCACCATTTGCACTTTAGGATGTCCTAGCTAACAAGAAACCTTGAGCTGTTGATGTAGCTAAATAGTACCTGTAAGACATAAGTGTCACTTTCAGAGGACTGCAACGTTCCCCAACCTAACCGAGTAGGTGGGTCAAGCGGATGTACCTTCGGAGTCCTGGAGACATCCTCGATCTTGATCTTCGAACTTACAGCCAGAACGAAGGTCAGTACGAGTCCGACATGCCCATCTTGCTCATAGCTCTCAGCCAGGTATTATATCTGACAATACGCCAAAATTTAAAAAAAAATGGTGCCCCTTCCAGTGGACAGAACCATAATTCGAATGAACTATTCAAAAGATTTTTGCTCTGCTGTAGGTAAGTATCATAAATTCTTGAAACTCTTTATCAGCAAACATGGTTACCTTCTCTTACAATGCTGGGGTTTTCAAGCTTAGCTAATACCTTTCGGCGGTCAATATGAAGGACCCTTTTAATAGCGTTGCCATCTGTGAAAGTATTCCGCAATGTCTGGATATTACCAAAACTTTCCATCACGCGCAATGTCTTTTCAAGGAGCTAAAATTATAACAAATATTGGATTATATTACATTATAAATAAGTATGTAGTCTTTCAAAATACTTTTCGAAAGCATCAGATGACCTAAAAACAACGCCGCATTCCCGAGTGTCATCGTGTGGGAATATTGACATGTTTTTGCATACAGTTCACGTGTTGAAGTAACAGGTTCGCATAAACTCTGCAGTCGTCGGCTCGTTTCTCCAGTAATAACATCATGTGCTCTTTCCTTGCAGTGCGTGGTCGTGGACGGTGCACCGCCCCTTCTCCCCCCGCTCCCCCACTCGACTCTTGCATTTCAGCCCAAAATAACCTGTAAATATGCGTCACCGCGTGACTGATCGCACGATTACTTATGAGAATAACTCTTGTGTATTTCAGCGACATTTTGTTCGGTGAATCAATTTACATGAATCTTCTTGACTGAATTAGTTTTCTAATGACGCACTTCTGTATTTAGAGAATATGAAAGTGTATCATTAAAATAGCTGTAGGTACTATCTCTATCCACTGACGTATTGTTTCTATTTGTGTAGAGCAACTAGAGATGCACTTTAGAAAGCATGAATAAACATGATACAGTAGAAAAATAAATCCTATTCATCCATTCTCTAGACGAGAATAATGGATATGGCCTTTGTAGTTCCCCGGTCAGTAGGTGTACCACCTTAGAGAAGAATTGGCCTCTGAACATTTTTACAACGTTTTCGCCCATGCAAGTCACACTATTTAAAGCATTAAAATATTGTTAGGTCACTTTTACACTTTTGTTGAGTTTAACAGGTCCTAACACATCTCTGTTAGGGCAGAACGGTGCTAAGGAGTTTAAGTGAGCATTCCCACTGCCAACACAATCATGTACTGGGGACCCTCCCACTGCTCCACGTGTGTGATTCTTGTAAAAAAAAATGCATTAAGCTTGTACTATTTTTTAAACAACTGATGCGCATAAAAATATGCAAACTTCGGCACATAAGTATGTGGATCACAAATCGACGACAACGACCTCACAAACGGCAATCGCGTACCTATTAAACCCGTAAATTCCTATCAAGGTGTTACCATGTTTTTAAATATTCCACTTATTCTACCTACGCAGCAATATGATTTGGTACAGTCATAAATGTTAACTATTCAGGCAGATTCGCGGCTTTGTACAATTTTACAAGTGCGAATGAATTCGAAAAGCACTAAAGTAAGTAATGCACTGATGTGTAATCTGTTCTATCAAAATCTCAGCAACAGAAATTCGAATACCCACTATAAATTTTCTAATGAGTATTACCTATGTACACTATGTGTGATATGTACCTATATTTGAGTATGTAGGTCTGTGTACGCGAACACACACACAAAAGTACCTAATCATATTAATTAACCAGCCGATGTCACGCGGTTTCACCCGTGTAGTTCCCGTTCCTGTGGGAATACGAGGATAAAATATAGCCCGTGTCACCCGGGGATAGTGTAGCTTCCCAACAGTGACAATCATACATATTAGTATAAAAGTAAGTTCAACTCATCTGTGCGCGCGGCCCTATGTGTGGGTAAACCTCGTATAAACACAGTGACTTCGTGTGCGTGACAAGAGGTACAGTGAAGTACAAAATACAAAAACGCTTGTTTATTTAACTAAAATAAAAAATAAAAACTTAATGGGTGAAATGTCCTATGTTAAACATATTAATATGTATCGCTGCTAGAAGAATAAAATTGAGGAATATTAGGATTCGCTGCTCTCTACAAGGTTAATTATAAATTCAGATTCCATATCAAAATGTCGATAGTATTCTTTTTCTTTGTATTACGCCACATCACTTAATGAATTTGACCTAAACGTTTATTAATTTCATTATTCCCATCACATTTAGTTCGATGTAATGAGAAGCATTATATTTTTTTTTAAATTCCCCATACATTTTCGATTGGGTTTAGTTCAGGATGATACGGTGGTAGACGAAGAACTTTTAAGCCCTATGGCTGAAGTATGTCATCAATCTTATAACAAACTAGCTGACCCTTGCAACTTCGTTTACGTCACATAAGGTGTACGAAAGGAGAGGCATTTCCTCATCAAACTCATCAAGCAGCATGTAAAACTGCCCTGCCCTCTCCCAAAGGAACCGCGCAACCTTCTTCGGATCATAAGCTCAGATTATACCAAGTTTCATTTAAATCAATTCAGTAGTTTCAGCGTGATACTTACTCGGGATACACACAAACAGACAGACTATTCTGTAGGTCTTTATAAGTTACACAATTCTACCATACATTATTTTGTTATGCCTCGAAGGGTATATGCAGCGTTTTCGTTAAAAGCTCCCAGACACCTCATTTTTTCCGACATCTACAACTAATATCGTTATATTTTAGACAATGTATATAAAAACTCAACAAATTATATACGCAAACCGTTCTCAAGAATCATTGGTGATCTCAGCATGAAAATCCATGCAATAGTTTTAGTAACTTTATCGTGAACAGAGACGCGGCGGGAACTTTGTCTTGTAATAATAATTAT
Organism: Miltochrista miniata; assembly: GCA_933228765.1. Classification (NCBI taxonomy): domain Eukaryota; kingdom Metazoa; phylum Arthropoda; class Insecta; order Lepidoptera; family Erebidae; genus Miltochrista; species Miltochrista miniata. Next base: position 31,521,147 of record OW121747.1, on the reverse strand, counting down.
GTAGTGATAACAATATTAATTACATCGAATTGACACATCAAAAATATTTACCTGACTTCTTAAACATTTTCTCTGTGAAGAACTAGACATTTTCTTTAACGACTGTACCCATGGTATTATCACTTAGAACACTGTGTAATGAATTATAATGTAACCAACTTACACAGGATGTCAACGTTGCAGTTACATTGAGACTTCTCATGATATTTAATTTCGTTTCATTATAACGTAAGAGTTGCCTTCAAAACGTTGTAGATGAAGCTGTATGCTTTTTGTTCATTAAGATTTTTATTTCGCGGTCACGCAGAGAGTTTCCTGCAAAGACTGCTTGGAACCGCTGGTGTCGTCAATAAGTCGAGTTACGTCTCTACCTCATAGCATACAAATGTACTCTGTGAAGACGGCCGCATAACTGCCACACAAATTAAAGCTGTATAATTACTAGCGCATGCACACATAGCGCCGCGCGCACTGATGATTTGAACTATCCTACGTATACAGATGACGTTTTCTTCTGACCGGGAGCATTCGCGTGTAATGTAACATGGATTCAACTTTGAGCATTACGTTACAGCCTACCTCCCTGACCGACGAGCATTCGCGTGTAATGTAACATTTTTATAGATTCGACTTAGAGCATTACGTTACGACACTACCTCCCTGACCGACGAGCATTCGCGTGTAATGTAACATTTAGCGCAACAAGAAAAGCGCATTAATGTTACAATTTGGATTAGGTGCGTGCAGTGAGGGAGCGTCTTAACTCGATTTGTAATTGTAGAATTAGCAGCCAAGATATGAGATACCAAGAAATAAAACATACCCATGCCCGGGAGCCCCAGGTAAGCCCTCGGAAGGATTTCCCTGACTTTCCGACGGATTTTGGCTACCACTGTGAGCTTGCACCGTTGGTTCGGGTGGCATCCAGCTTCTTGGGGCGCGAGGAGTGCGTCAAACTTTCGAGTCGCGCCGGCGCACTATGGGACCAACCGGTATATCTCATCTTAAAATTCGATAACTCTGTTGTTTTGTGATTTTTCTACTTGCAATTTTTTTCACTTATTGATGAATATCTAGGCAACAACAGAAATCAAACATCATCATTTTAAATACTATAGATGTTTTGTAAAAAAATGACAAAGATAAAGTTATACGACATTACATACAAAAAATGAAACAGTTATAATAAAATAGCAATAAAAGCTACACTTTTACCTAAAATAAGTTTAAAACTAAATTATTATTAGTAAACAAACATGCTAAAAATTACATGATAAAAAATGCACTTGTTCTTTTCATCACTTTCTATTTCCAACAATTCTATAGCTTCGTCAAACAATTTCTTGGATATTAGAAAACTGGGTTTATTTAAGCTACTTATATAAGCATCAGATGTATAATATTATAACAAGAATTGCAGGACGTTTTCATTTGTTGCAGATCTGGAACACTTCCTAGCGTGATGTAACCTATATTTCTTGTAATCTTTTTTTCGGGCTTCCTGGGCATCTTCGGATATTTGTCCTATAGGCAAAACAGTAAAATTTTCTATTATTTTAGCACCATGCATAAGTATTTTATGAACCGAAGATGGCATTTAGGATGTGGTACCAGTTATATTTGCTTATGTATGCAGGCCGAATTTTTCTACGTTTACAGGGAATCCCGATGAAATTTAAAAAAAATTACTAATATAAAATGGGTGCTAATTAAACGACCTTCTTTTTAATAGCATTTTTAGCCTCCGGAAAAATACATTGCCCCCTAAATTAATAAGTCAGCCACAATTAATGAGCGTCAGAATTTATAGATTATAGCCACCAGTTAACCTCTCTATTAGCCACTGTTAATATAATTCAGCATCGTGATTATTTTTAAGCATCTAATTTTGTAACATGCATTCAAACAGTAAGCTTCTAAAATACTAAAAAATGGCATCAAAATGGACATTATTTATTAATATCATAGCTTCTAATTTCCTTATTCAGCATGTTTAAAATGTAACTTGTCCAACATTTATGAATCATCAAAGTTAAGTAAAATTGCCACCAAAAAGCAAATTATGGCCACTAATATTACCTAAATAGCTAGGACCACTTGTAGCCACTAACTCAGTCTTTTATAAACCATCACTGCAGTAAGCAACTACCGCTATTGCTGGTGCTCGGATGGTTGACCACTTTGTAACATTTGATTTGCGAAAGTTTTCTTGCTTTGCAAGGCACGTCGTTCAGCCAACTGTGTGGGGTGTCACAATCTGGTGGAAACGGACAAGCGAGTCCTTAAACGGACTCGCTTTTCCGTTTCACACGGGAACATGGGACAGATTTTCGGGCATAAATGCTTTTGAAGTGAAACTTCTTTATCGGCGTTGGAAAAAAATTTGCGTCACGTCACGTCACGATTTTTGGTTACGCGCCATCTTTGTTCTGTTCCCCACCACGGTGGATTCGAATTAAGAGTACTTTATCCAGGGATAGCATGTCATTTAAGGGTTTTTAGACTTTTGGACTTTTGGGCTTTTGGACTTTTGGATGGGACATTGGCACTTTGGGTCTTTGGGACTTTGGAACTTTGAGACTTTGGGACTTTTGAACTTTTGAACTTTTGGACTTTTGGACTTTTGGATGGGACCTTGGTACTTTGGGTCTTTGGGATTGGGACTTTGGGACTTTTGGACTTTTGGATGGGACCTTGGTACTTTGGGTCTTTGGGACTTTGGGACTTTGGGACTTTTGGACTTTTGGACTTTTGGACTTTTGGACTTTGGGACTTTGGGACTTTGGGACTTTGGGACTTTGGGACTTTGGGACTTTGGGACTTTGGGACTTTGGAACTTTGGGACTTTGGGACCTTGAGACCTTGGGACTTTGGGACTTTGGGACTTTTGGACTTTTGGCCTTTTGTACTTTTGGACTTTGGACTTTGGACTTTTGGACTTTTGGACTTTTGGACTTTTGGACTTTTGGACTTTGGACTTTTGGACTTTTGGACTTTTGGACTTTTGTACTTTTGTACTTTTGTACTTTTTGACTTAATTTAAGGTGAGGTGAAAATTAAGTTTATGAAGAAGTTTCACTTCTTACGTGTGTACACTAAGTACACGCAATTTTTATTTATTATTATGTGTTACCTGCAGTCTTTATAATCAGATATTCTATACAATACCTGCATTCTAAATAAAAAAAAAAAAGTTTATTGCAAAACTACAGGACAGCATCTTTTCTTTTCTACATACAATTTCAGAAACAATAACACTCCTATGGAGTCAGTTTTTTTTTTGACGCGGGGAACGCATTTACGCGCCTTCGTCCTAGCTGCGGGGGCAGCTGGGATGGTGTGTGGGACTCCCGGCCCGGTCCGGAATGGACCGTCCTACCCACTAAACCCCGCGGTGTTCCTCCTCACCCTTTAGCCGGGCCGAGGGATATCAAAAGATTATTCACGTCGACCCGGCTAGGGGCGCCCCGTTTATTCGGGGCTCTCCTCGGGGGAGCCAGATGGGCGGCTCCCCAAAGCTTCCTAAGGAGCTGAAGACCATGTTCCAGGCGTGCGCTTATGGGCACCCCTGGAACACGGGAAAGGTGCCCACCGCCATGTGACCGTTGGTCGGCGGGGTCCTCCGACCTTACGCCCACGGTCAAGAAACAATCGGCGTCGCGCAGTGACTCCTCACCGCGGCGCCCCCGAACTGCACGGCAGAGCGGGAGCATTATCGGATACTCCCGCTCCCCCGCACAGTGCACCTCCCGCTTTGCCGCCGGTCGCGCCGTTATTCACGGCCGGCAGCCCGAACTGCATGGCAGGGCAGGAGCATTTATCCAAACTCCCGCCCAACACGCAGTGCCTCTCCCACTTTGCCGCCATCGTCTCGCTAGCAAAGGTGGCGAAGCGATGGCGACCCAGCATTGCTGCTGCCGGCCGTGAATAACGGCACGGCCGGCAGCAACACACACCACCGAGCAACCCACAGGTGGGTTACTCCCGCCTCGGCCGGAATTAGCCAGAGTAGCACAACTCCCCCACAGAGGAAGGGGAGTGGTCGCTACTCCGTTGCCCAGGATGCACCACGAGGAGGATCCGACCCATTGGGGTCCTTAAGATGTTATTAGGACCCCGCATCCCCACATGGAGTCAGTATTACAGAATCCGAAATTCGCAAACAATTTCAGTAACCATGCTACACTTAAGCCAAAAGATAACAATAAAAATAAACAACAGCCACATCCGTCACCATACGACAAAGTCAGCGAAACACTGATCTGTATTAATAAATTATCACCAGCGAAAACATCAAGAACACAAGGATCAGCGGACGCGGCTTTAAAGTCACTGCAAATAAAAACCCATTTTATTTCCGTCTCCGGACATGGTCCATAATATTGAGCCAAATCTGATAAAATGTTAATTTTCTAAAATTTATAAATTAATTTCAGTGCGTATTACACATTTATTGACGTTCAAGTATTGATAGTTATTTGACCGTGTCCGGAGCCAACACCAATTATTTATTTCTTAAATTTGTGTGTAGACAGCTTTAGGAATACCTGCCCCAGACTCCAGATGCCCCTTTGTAGCAATTTAAGAAATGTTTTGAATAAGTATATGATTGTTCATACTTTGTCTATGATATATCTATTTTACACGCTAAGTTATAAAAACTGATGTTGTCTGTGGAGGCTTAAATTATAATTTTTTGAGGCTCTTGTTTTGAAGCTATAAAATATAAAATGGTGATTACATATAAAATATGTGGCTGAATTAGTAAATTAGGTGTTAATATATTATAACGGAGGACAAGTTAAAATAATTGTTGATCTTTATTTGATGCTTATAATGGAATGTTTAGGTGACGTTTTAAAGAGGACGAATTAGTATATTAGAGGCTATTTAATTTTCGCGTGGCTTAGTTATTAAATGAGAGGCTAAATGCCGTGGCCGATAAAAACTTTTGAGGCTCGGTTTATTATATCCCATATAAAATCTCTTAATTGATTCTTCATCAATTCCGGTTACCCCGCAGAACATTGGTAATTCTGGAAAAATCTCCTTGCCATATTTTCGCCATTGCTATTACGTTGACGTGGTTTATCAATGTACAAACCAAGCACTTCTCGGAAACGTTTTTTGGGCAATTTTTTCTTGTCTTCTTGTTGCTTATTTCCTGAATTGTTGGGACCACTTCTTAAAACCTCAATTGTAATAGGAATATGGAGGATCGTCTCTATAAATATTATTCATGCATGTAGTGTCGACAATCCATATTTAAATGCATCTTCATTTGCAACTCTCGTTGTAACTTTTGAAAGATCATTCATTTGTCTGGGAGTTGCTCCACAAACAGTGCAAGTAGCAACTTTCCCATCACTCATTGTCATGTACAGTTCATATTTAAGTTCTATGACTTTGTCATCTATAGCCACAAGAGTTGGAATCAATTGATTTATTTTGGCTTCAGTTTCACTGAAAACAGCTGTGGTATTTTTGGGTGTTTCTGTTGCAAATTCTAATGAAATTGGTCTGCAATATCTAACAGATGAGCAAGTAGGGTTCTGCCATATAACTGCAATTTTTTTTCGTCTACTAGTCGCAGTGGCACAAGGGACACTATTTATATCCATGACATTCTAAAAAAGTGCGCAGGGAAGATTCTTGTAGTCTATTAATTTGTTAATGTATGCTTCTGTCAAAGAAATGAAAAAGAAAACAAGATAGACATCAAAATACAATAATTAAATATAATATTTAATAATAAAAAAGAACAACCATAATTTTCGAGGATTTTTTGTTTTCCCCCGATTGACATATTGCTTCTGAATCACCTTTGGCGCAAAAAACGCGCAAGTTTTTTTTTAATCCTCATATTTCTGGATAGGTAAGGTCTCTAATAGAGTGATTAACTTGACACCGACAGCCTTCGGCAACAAGGAAAACTCCAATTGAAATAAAAAAATATCAACATTTTCTTTACTGCACTAAAAATTAAAAAGAAAATAAAACATTTTTTTTCTACAGAAACTGAACGTGGTTGCAAAGTGTCTATTCTGAGCTATCTAATGATGTTTAACACTAACATGCTTTCTTGGAAAACTTCCGAATAATTTTGTGTTGAACTTCCGTAACAGTAATTTCATTGGCATGAAAATATTAATGCCCAATGTTTGAGGTTCATTTTATAAACCAAAAAATGAGTAATTGATTTTTTTTATTATTAATATGAAAGTTCCATCCTTTGAGAGTATAAAACTATAAAAAGATCTATGAATTTAGGACTTTCGTCAAAACCATTTTTGAGACGGAAAATACTGTTTTGTCCCATAGTGCGGCGGCGGCGGTGTCGCCGTCTTGAGCGTCCTTCTGTAAGGACGCGGCAAATAGCCCGCCCGCGCCTTAGGTTAAAGGGTATAGGTACTTTAGGGATTTAATAAATAATAGTTGCTACGACCTCATGCCGAAAAGAATTTGAAATGCCACGCAGAAAAATTTCCTTTGAAGTAGATTGAAGAGAAGTCGCCGTATGTAGTTCGCTAAACAATAATAAATAATTGCGAGCAAATTGCGAAATACCTTGAAGAGCTCCAGCGTTGTTTTTAAATTATGTAACGTTTTGCGTGCCTATGCCTATGTACTAAAAATTCCACGCATATTCTTGTGCCAAACAAAGCGTAACACGTGTTACTTTAACTTCTGTTGTGTGTTTGCTCTGTAGTCTAAAATAATGTGTTTCGTGGAAAATTGTATTGAAATGTTGACTGATTTTCCCTAACAAAATTTGAATTTTCCAAAAATTTGATTTGGTTACTGACCTATAGGTAATAATTAATACGACAGTGAAACTATTTGTATCTTTCACGGTCAAACCGGTGACTTGATTTTCATAAAATTTGGCACATAATTAGCATAGGTAATGAAACATGGATAATATACAAGCGAACTAAGCCGTGGGTAAAAACTAGTTATAATGTAAACCTTGATCACAAACGCCACTCAATTGATTCTGTGAGCAATATTTAGTACTAGCTGATGCCCGCGGCTTCGCCTGCGTGAAAATTTGTTCCTAGACTATAACATATCTCTGTAGGCACCAAATTTCAGCCAGATCCGTTCAGCCGTTACAGCGTAAAAGAGTAACAAACATCCACACTCACAAACATTCGCATTTATAATAATACCTAGTTAGACAGATTTCTGATTATGTGAACTGAACTGATCAGATAATCAGAACAAATTCATAATGCATAATATATGAGCCAAGTAAATTTATTTATATACATTTCTTAATTCTATGGCTAAACTACTACTACTACTATGGCTAAAAGACAACTTCTCTTCTAAGCAATTGACATCGTAACTTAGTTCCTTCTTCAGGTAGTCCCAGCCTACGACGTTTGGACAAACCGAACTACTGTAGGCTTTGTCCTCCTAATACAGATGGTCCAATCAAGACCTGGTAACGTAATAACAATGTAAATTTCATCAGCTGAGCGTTCATGATCATTGTAATGGTTCTTTTCAGTCCTGTCGAATGTAGTCTTCGTAGAGGCCATTCCCATATTTTACATTTTACAAACACTTAGTGAGTCTATTTCCTGACAGAATTCAGTCAGCACTATATGTAGAATGAAGTTCATGCCTTCCATGATCAGTCTGCTGATTATCTTTGTCGTAAGGATTGATAGATGGTAACATGCGGTGTAGTGGAGACTACCTGAAGCGTGGTCTTTCATTTTTTCTGGCTTGCCATCTTATAATATTCTTCTTCTCTTTTTTCACAAATGTATTTTTGTCACACAAAATTTGAATAAATTAGCAATAATACTTCCGTATAGCATATTTGGTTAATATTATACCAAAATAGCGCTTTTTATTTAACTTTATGCTTTCGTAGTAAAATCATCACTTTGAAGTCTGAAGTAAAACCATAACATAAATGACAACGCTTTTACAAATATGTGTCAAAATAAAAAGTAATTTAAGTATAAAATAAGAGTATTTAAGGAGTATTGATATCAACTCCGGAGAAAATCAGCCCCAAAATAATTTACATTCCCTTTTTAGCTCGATATAGTATAAAATTCAATAAAATACGAAACACGTCTTCCATCAATTATGTTAATAATGCTAATGCCAAATTTTAAGTAGATCGGACCAAGGAATCACGTTGTCCCATACAAACTTTACCCTCCTTTTTTATACCTTTGGAGGTGGAATTTGCAAATGTGTTAAAATTACTTTTTTCAAATTGTAACAAACAACGCTCATGCTTAGTTTCATCATCGTACCGTAAACCGTTTAAGCAATAATTAATAATAACTTTGGGTCTAGGGATCGAACCGCAAAATTAAGATTGCTTTGAATTCTATATACTTTTCCGGGATAAAAAGTACCCAGTGTGGTGCCCAGGCTATTAAAGAATAATTATACAAAGTTTCATCGTAATCGAACCGGTAGTTTTTGCGTGATGCCTGAACAAACAGACAGACAGACAGACAGACAGACAGACAGACAGACAGACAGACAAAAATTTTTTAATCACAGTTTTGGGTTCGGTGTCGGTCTAGTAACACCCCCTGCTATTTATTTTTTTGATATTTTAAATGTACAGAATTTGCACTTCTACAGATTTACTATAAGTATAGATTATAGATATGATAGAAGTTAGGCACTAGTTATCGATTTAGAAAAATACTGTTTATTGGTGCAATATGGCTCAGGTTTAGGAGCTTAGGTCCCAATCTGGTTCTGAGCAGCAGATTAGGTACGTTTAATAAAGTTGGCACTCCTTTAAGGTGCGGTTATAGCGCACAAGTAGGCATTTGGCGCTCCCCTCGCCCCGGGCGCAAGACACACCGCGCGCTGGCAGCGGCAGTGAACTCTCATGCCACAGTAGAGTAGAAAGAAACAGCATGCTAACTTTGTTTGTTTGACGTTTCCTAAATAAATGAGTTAATTATATATATTATACTATTATTTTTAAGCTAACGAGTTTGTTTGTTTGTTTAGTTGTTTGAACTCTAGAATCTAAGAGACTGCTAGTTGAATTTCAAAAGTTCCTTAACAAAATGTCCATTTTTGAAAAATACCAAAATATATAACATCACGCTAAGGCGAATAAGAGCTGAGCAGCAACGAAACATTTTTCGAAAACTAGGATATTTCATTTCTTTTGAGAGTTTCCGTTGCGTAAGTTTGCTAGATGGTTACAGTTGCGTAAAAAATGTAAATTACATTATAACTGGTAATAAAATTTTCTAAAGTTTTCTAAAGTTGGTATGCTAAGTATAAATCACGTGATCTTTTTGCAATCCAAAATGGCCGCCGCGGTGTAATCACAAAATTTCATGATGGGTATCATTTAAAGGGTTTTTTGGTATGCTGAGTACGAATCACGTACTAATTTTGCAATCCAATATGGGCGCCGCGCCGTAATCACAAAATTTCATGATGAGTATCGTTTAAGGGGTTTCTTGGTATGCTGAGTAGGAATCACGTGAAAATTTTGCAATCCAATATGGGCGCCGCGCCGTAATCACAAAATTTCACGATGGGTATCGTTTAAGGGGTTTCTTGGTATGCTGAGTACGAATCACGTACTAATTTTGCAATCCAATATGGCCGCCGCGCCGTAATCGCAAAAATCCATGATGGTTATCGTTTAAGGGGTTTTTTGGTATGCTGAGTACGAATCACGTGTACTAATTTTGCAATCCAATATGGGCGCCGCGCCGTAATCACAAAATTTCATCATGGGTATCGTTTAAGGGGTTTCTTGCTATGCTGAGTACGAATCACGTGATAATTTTGCAATCCAAAATGGGCGCCGCGCCGTAATCACAAAATTTCATGATGGGTATCGTTTAAGGGGTTTCTTGGTACCTATGCTGAGTACGAATCACGTGATAATTTTGCAATACAAAATGGCCGCCACGGTGTAATCACAAAATTTCATGCTGGATATCGTTTAATGGGTTCTTTCGAATGCTGAGTACGAATAATATGATAATTTTGGAATTCAATTTGGCCGCCTAAGCTATTAACAGTAGTAAACTAAAAAGATTTGCTTATTAAGTTTAGGCCTAGCAATGCGAAAATACTATGACAAAAGGTTTTTATTGTAAAATTAAGGCCAATTACATTAAATTGGTACCTAGCATACGAAAGAATCCCTTAATCGATACTTTTGTGGCCATATTGGATTGCAAAATTATCACGTGATTCGTACTCAGCATACTAAAAACCCCCTTAAACGATACCCATCATGAAATTTGGTGATTACGGCGCGGCGCCCATATTGGATTGCAAAATTATCACGTGATTCGTACTCAGCATACCAAGAAACCCCTTAAACGCTAGGTACCCATGATGAAATTTTGTGATTACGGCGCGGCGCCCATATTGCATTGCAAAATTAGTACGTGATTCGTACTCAGCATACCAAAAAACCCCTTAAACGATACCCATCATGAATTTTTTTGATTACCACGCGGCGGCCATATTGGATTATAAAATTATCGCGTGATTCGTACTCAGCATTCGAAAAAACCCCTTAAACGATACCCATCATTAAATTTTGTGATTATGGCGCGGCGGCCATATTGGATTGTAAAATTATCACGTGATTCGTACTCAGCATACGAAAAAACCCCTTAAACGATACCCATCATGAAATTTTGTGATTACGGCGTGGCGGCCATATTGGATTGCAGAATTATCACGTAATTCGTACTCAGCATACTAAAAAACCCCTTAAACTATTCCCATTATGAAATTTTGTGATTACGGCGCGGCGGCCTTACTGGATTGCAAAATTATCACGTGATTCGTACTCAGCATACCAAAAAACCCCTTAAACGATACCCATCATGAAATTTTGTGATTACGGCGCGGCGGCCATATTGGATTGTAAAATTATCACGTGATTCGTACTCAGCATTCGAAAAAACCCCTTAAACGATACCCATCATGAAATTTTGTGATTACGGTGCGGCGGCCATATTGGATTGCAGAATTATCACGTAATTCGTACTCAGCATACCAAAAAACCCCTTAAACTATACCCATCATGAAATTTTGTGATTACGGCGCGGCGGCCATATTGGATTGCAAAATTATCACGTGATTCGTACTCAGCATACCAAAAAACCCCTTAAACGATACCCATCATGAAATTTTGTGAATCCGGCGTGGCCGCCATGTTGGATTGCAAAATTATCATGTAATTCGTAGACATTTTAATGCATTACGTAGATGGTTACCATGTCGTGAGAACACTTAAAAAGTAAAAGATCACCACATTTACCATGAGTCGCGTATGGGAATTTTAGTGAAATCCCTTCATCACTCAGGAATTAAGCTGATGGTCTTCAAAATGTATAGCTAAGTACCATCATGGATACATTGACTTACGATCAAAAAACCGCATCAAATTCGATCCACCCCTTGGGCCGTGACGATTTCACAGGACAGAGTTGTTAATTATGAGAGTTCGTTAATTGAATTAATGAGTAACTAGTTACAATGTAATTAGATTAACGTGTAATTCCATTACTCAGTAATTAGTTACTGCTAGTACTCATTGTAAATAATTACTCAAGTAATCTGTTACAGAGTAATTGAATTAAGCATAACAAAGTATTGTAATTTGTAACGGTTAATCAAATACATTTTGCCCATTACTGATATTTTTATACTGTGGCGCGATTTCAACGTACTTTGGCATAATAATTACGAAATAGTTGCGAAAAAACTGACACAGGTCCTGCCTCCACAAGCGCTAGCGCGAGACTGATCGGCCGTTAGCGGCGCAATTCTATTGCGTTTGGTAGATATTCGTACATGATAACTATGTAAATACTTATGTATAAAAAAGCGTTCGGAAATGTGTATAAAAACTCAATAGCTTTAATTGAGTGCAATAAAAATATATAAAATGTTAATAGTTTAGCCACAGTATTGAAAAAACTTTTCAGAGAGAGTCAACTTTGGGATTTTTTTCTATCTAGTGAAATTAATTGGATCGTGTAACGGGCTTGGAATATGTTTAGCTTATATCCTTAACTATTATATATATATTTATCAGAATTATAAACCCTTTACTTTTTGAGTAGGATTGTTTCAAAAAACTCAAAATCTGACCCACGCGGCCTTAATATGATCACGTGTCGCCATCAAGGATACTTTATAAACTCAACAGTCACGACTTTTACTTGCTAGAAACTCACTTCTAGTAGTCTTTTAATACCAAATAGTGACGAAAATGAAATGAAAGGTACAACCAATCGATAAATGTGTAGGTACAATCAAGTACACTGGTACTTAGTGACACCTCTACAAAACACAAAAAAATCCTCTTTTTGTGGAAGATTTGAGATGGACAGCTGACAGATCGATTGTGTGCAGCCCGTGGGAGTATTCACTGGCTGCACACAATCGGGACTCACTGTCTCATGACCTTCACTGGAATTTGATATTTCAAATTTCCTGAGATTGTTGTGCATTTTTAGAATGCCTATACTAAGTTGATAAATTCATTTTTGTAGGTATCTACTTCAAACAGGAAATAGAGTTACGTTCTCTTACGCCAAGGCATTTAAGATAGATAATAATCTAATTGTTTATTTATTTTACGCATGAAAATCTTACAATCAGATAAAAGCAGTACGCAAAGGTAACATTAAGTCAATTATAGCACAGCCTAAAGATACTATTTTCTCTTTATACTGTGCTTATAGTAAGTACTGAACAAATTCTAAGGAATGTGTTACAAGACGATGTAATTTCTAATCTACATGAACTTCGAAAGGTTAAAGGTGTGTGACCGGGGTCCGACCTTGGACCGTACCGGCGGCGTGCCCACTAGGTAATGCCTAGTCACTCCACTCTCCAATATCTGTACAATTTGGCTTCGTGAAAAAAGATAAAAGTAGTTTCCGTATCACTTTCACTTCTTGTTCGTAACAGTATTCAGAACAATTAAGGTAGGTAACTATAGTATTATATATCTTGTACTAACTGTGCCCCACGATTTCGTCTGTGGCGTACTGCGAACCCCGTAGCAAACGTTTCATGTCGTTCATTGCCCGTGACACCAGCCACCACCAACCCCAGTGGTGTCATGGGAATCACCTCTTCCCCGTGACACCGCCCCGGTTGGGTCACGGGAAGATATTATATTATTTTGTTTTGAAATCTGTCAGATTTTATTATAATGACTTCGCTCCTTTTAGTTGTAACATGATAATATAGCTAACTAGGTACCTACTTAAAGTTAATTCACAATACTTTGCTTTATAATGGTCAAAGGATTTTTAAAATAATTGCAGTTTATCGATTACAAACTAACTAATAACTAAGTAGGTATGTTTTTGGTACAAAGGGGCCCCCAGGAAATTCCGAGCTCAAGTGGCATGGCGACATTTTCTGCAGAAGAGATATAGGCATCACACGTGGTGAGTGGTAATCCCATTGATACGTTGAGACTGACAGGGACAGGTTGTGGCTAGCCTTCAACTTCGTTAACGACTACCTACCATATTTCAGGAAACCAGGATCAATGCCTGCTGCTCCTCCTCGCTGCGCTTCTCGCAGTGTTGGCACCCTGGCACTCAGCCGTGGTCTCCCGGTGTATTCGCCACAGACACCTACTTAACGAAGCTCCCGTGCCCGGTAAGCATCTGCGACAACCAGTAGTAGAGTGCGCCGTGGCTCCTCTCCGACTAAAGTTTACTGTTGAAATGTCTATTGTCTCATCCTTAACCGTTTCTAAATATGAGACAAATGTTATTTACCAGTAAATTTCCGTCTACGCTTTCATTTCGTACGATCGCGAATCTGCACCCTGGCAGTCAATATTGTCACCGACTGTACAAGTATAATGCGTGTTTTAGCACAATAGTATCAACAGCACGACGGCGACGCCGCCGACGCGCCGCGCCGCGACACGCTTGCAAATTGCGACCATCGCAGCGTGCGGTACTCCTGCCATATTGAATACAACTTGTTCCCCTTGCTCACTTGCTGTGGCAAACATCAAACTGAGATGCTCACATGCCCTACGATATAAACGTAAGCATGTACTTAATTTGAATTATTCTATGTTATGTTGTATGCATAAGTATCTCTTACTTTTTGAAATGATACTCATAAGTTTGAAATGAGATATTCCAGTTCGTAATAAATTCCAATAAATAACTTACTTAAAACAATATTTAAAAAATATATTATAATCACTAGCTGACCCGCGCAACTTCGTTTGCGTGATAAATGAAGAACCGCTCGACCGATTTTGTGCAAACTTCACATAAACCATCTACTAAATAGTCCGAACAAAGCCTAAACATTTGGTTTGGATAGGTGAGCCCGTTCTTGAGTTATAAAATTTCAACGAAAAGTGTCATTGATTTATATATATATATATATAGGTAGAAGATATCCCACCAAAAACATCCCTGTTGAATAGGAGGCCAAGTTCCTATGAGCTAATTGTTCGCCTAAAAAAGGGTTGAAATCCAATCCAATGCCAAGTTTAGATGCACTTTAAAATCGATCATAATCATCTTCATCAACAGCCTAATCCACTGGTAAACATTTGCCATTTCCAAGACTCGCCACCACACTCAGACCTCAGCCTTCCGAATCCAGCCACTACCCACTACCGCATTCACGTCAACGGTCCATCTGGCCGAAATTCACTTTACCATACACCCAACTTAAAATATGGTGTAGTTGTGAAAATACGTAGGTACCTACTTGGTTAAAAAATATCTAAAATAATGATACTTCTAAATTAAAACTGGGCCCCCCCCTCCTCATTGTATTCTCATTTTATCACTGATTCATAAATATTTTTATAAGAAATTAGATTTTCGATTAAGCCAACTCATGCGTTATAATATGAAGTCCACGTTTAAAGCTTACATACTTCTTAATAATATTCGTACAAAATTTTCAGTTTAATCAATCCAATAGGTTAATCCCAATTGACATAGTTTATTAGCCTTCTGCTTACCCCAAGGTTATTTAGTGTGATTATATATAAATGTATATTAATGTCATAACATTAATATATAGCTTATGTTTAGAATAAAAGGATGACTCACGCTACACCGTGCCGGGCCCGAGCCGAGTGCCGGCCGCAGCAAGGTCAATTAATCTATCTATATATATAAAAATCAATGCCACTTTTCGTTGTAATTTTATAACTCGAGATCGGGCTTACCTATCCAAACCAAATGTTTAGGCTTTGTTCGGACTATTTAGTAGATGGTTTATGTGAAGTTTGCACAAAATCGGTCGAGCGGTTCTTGATTTGTCACGCAAACGAAGTTGCGCGGGTCAACTAGTATTATATATATTTTGTGTGGACAAACTCACGTTTAACCATAGATTTAGAATTTTTCGCGCTAAATAAATGCGTTAAACCAAGCGGCAACTGAGTGACAGCTGAACTACGGAAAACGCTCGGAAACAACTTGGTCCCGCCTCGGCTCGGCCACGGCCCGTTGCATGAATATAGTGCCACCTAGCTTCGCCCGAGCAGTCGTGAACGCAACCGGCTCGGTGACCGTGCTACGGCCGACACTCGGCTCGGACCCGGCACGGTCTAGCGTAAGTCATCCTGTAGAATGCTTGCTGATTTCTAAACTACTGAACGGATTTGATCCAAATATTTAGCAAATATGAATAACAATATTCAATGTGCAGTATTGACTTTTCCATAATTTGTATGTATAGAGTATTTGATTGACATTAATCAAAACATTGACAACATCTTTCTCAAATCTGATTGAGTTTTTAAACATGACATGTGTGAAAATAAAAAGTAAATTAAATCAAAAGAGTCCTCTCATGACTAAAAAGTATTGATACAAATTCGAATCAAATCCCCCCGAAGATAACAATTGTAACCCCTTTTTAGCCATGTTCTGGAATGAATTTCTATAACATACTAAACACATCTTCCATCAATTATGTTAGAGATGATTTATGCAAAATTTGAAGAAGATCCGACCAAGGAATCCTGTCGTCCCATACAAACTTTGTAACCCTTTTCCAACTCACACTTGACCGATTTCTTAAATTTCTCAATTTTTCTTTAATCTACATATAACACCTGATCTGTGTGCCAAATTTCATTACGCTAGGACAATTGGAAGTGGCCTAGAGGTTTTGATGACCGGTCAGTGAGTGAGTCAGTCAGTGCCAAAAATAGCTATATTCACAGGGTCATATTTCAGGATCTACTGAAGCTACATCTATGAAATTTGGTAAAATGCCTAAGTACTAGTATATGAATACGTACGTACAATTTTATTTCTGTACTTGCAATAGGCACTGAGCTACAGGGGGGTCAAAAGTGGGTCGAAGCGGTTCGTGTAAATAGAGTACGACATGCGCTCGGCCTGTTGCTAGAACTTGGCCTGCGCACTGCCGTGCGCTTAGATAGCGTTTCCCTGTCACGCTTCGCTGTGACTTTTTATAGCTGCACTATGAGAAATTAACTCATTTCTCAAAAAAAAAATTTAAAATTTAAAAAACCCCCGACTCACAAAAAAAGAACAATAAAAAACCTGTAAAAAGTAAAAAAAATAACTATTATAGTATGACCTATCTACTTTAAGTATTGAACCTTTATTATTGTTGTAGGTAGCTATATTATTTACGTATTCATATTTTTAACTAATAGTTTGTCTCGTGCGTCGGGGACCGCTCACCTAATCATAACCTAATCGTACGTCTGTCTTGCAAGATTCTAACTGTAGATGTTTTGTTTAGGTCTATACCTATATATTGTATACGTCTGTCTCGCAAGATCCTAACTGTAGAATCTGTAGATGTTTTGTTTAGGTCTATAACAGTTTGTCTCATCGGGGGGACCGCTCTATAGCGGTCCCCCCGACGAGACAAACTGTCAGTAAAAAATATGAATACGTAAATACACACATCAACATCGTATAGGGATATTTTTTAAAAAGTTCTGCATCTCAAAAAATACTGGCCGATTTTAAAAAACTTTTCATTCAATCTTATTTTGTAGGTATATTTGAATGATTCCGAATTTGAAATTAAAAAAAAAAAGAAATTAAAACAAATGATTTGCGCGGGCTTAGTATAGCGAAGTTCGAAATTTTAATTTTACCGACGATAGTTAATTGGTATTTTTTTTGTCCAGTTGAAGTTTTAAAGCTAGTTATTGATTAATTACGAATTTATTTCATTGTGTAAGTCATGCAGCGACGCGATTTAACTAGAGAAGAAATGCTAAGGGCAGTAGGCATGCTCCAAAGCTGGGGCTACTCAGCGGAGTATTGCTGAGGAGATTGGAACCAGGCAAAACGTTATTTCAAGATTTTGGTCACGTTATCGTGCAACCGGGGAAGTGGCTGAAAGACACCGTGGCGGGAGACGCATAACCACCCAACGACAAGACCGATTTTTACAAGTTGCCGCGAGAATGCAGCCAAACGTTACAGCCGTGCAGTTGGTTCAACGCAGTGACCAAACTGTGAGGAGGAGACTGCATGAAGCCAACCTTCATGCTCGCAGGCCACTTCGTACTCCAGCACTACGCAGAGCAAATCGTGGACGAAGATTAGAGTGGGCTCGTGAACATTTCCTTTGGGAAGATAACCAGTGGTCTGTAGTACTGTTTACCGATGAGTCCCGATTCGGTTTTCATCCCGATTCACGAAGAGTACGCGTTTGGCGAGTTCCTGGTCGTCGAGAGTCGTCTGCAACACCCCCAGGTAGTCCATCCATACAAGGGCGGGACAATTAAGGTTTGGGCGGGAATTCGTATTGGTGGAAGAACGGACCTCGTTTGGATTAGAAACACCATGACCGATGAAAAATACCGCGACCAGGTGCTTGTACCCATTGTCTACCCTCATCGACTTCAAATGGGTCAAGAATTTACTCTCATGCATGACAACGCCCGTCCGCACACAGCGCGAACGGTGACCAGCTGGCTGCAGGACCATGACGTGTCGGTTTTACCCTGGCCGGCGCAATCGCCTGATTTAAACCCCATCGAGCATGCGTGGGACATGCTCCAAAGAAGGGCTTATAAGAATTTTCCTGCAGACATTGCGACTGAAGAGCAACTTTTTTTGCATCTTAGCAGAACTTGGGACAATATCCCGCAGCGAGACTTTGATAACTTAATTCAAAGCATGAAAAACCGTTGCAGGACCGTGGTTAACGTCATGGGTGGTTTTACTGACTACAGATTTTTCCTATCAGTGCAAAAAATTGAAAAGAAATTACTTATTTTCTTATTTTTTCGTAAATGACACATTCATCTTTAGTTGCACCATTTTTTTACTTTTTGTATTCATTTTAATAAAATTTTATATAAGTCGAAAATATATTTTTATTTTATTTTAAAATATAGTCTGAAAAATGGGCTTCCTAAGAATATAACATTGTTGCATATTATTCCTAACAGATTTTCTGAAAATTGAGAAAATGTGAAATATCCCTAGACGCTGTTGATGTGTGTAATATTGAAATTAATATAGAATGAATACGTAACTTTTTTTTATTTCATGCTTTTTATAGGGATAACGGAAGTATAATGGCTAATTCATTATTTAATATCAACATACGTTTAGTCTATCAACAATTATTCAGAGCTAATGCGAATTGCGCGGAGTGTGGTTACAGAATTAGAAATACATTCCACTTCTCATATCCTTCGAATGGCTAAACCGATTTTCATGAAACTGGCGGTATCGTGATGTATAACTTATGATCTTTCATTTAATACCCAACACGGGTATATTTGAACATATTCAATTTTTCATCACCAATTTCACCCCTCATCCGGATCTACGATGCCACAGACAGACTTACAAATACACACATACACACACACACACACACACACACACACACACACACACACACACACACACACACACACACACACACACACACACGTCGAACTTATAACACCCCATTCGGGTTTCCGTCGGGGTTTAAAAACATAGGATACGTAGGTTCTTAACTTTCAAAAAAGCCTAATTATGAAAACTGAGCCGAAACCAAAATCGGGCATTCTGCCATTTCACTCACACTTTTTTAATTGATAAAATCTAATTCACACATTAATTCTATTCTGAAAACAATGTTCAGTTTATGAAACATCGTGTGTGCGCATAGTAAAATAAAAATAACTTCAATAATAACATAACCTAACCTCTAATAAAGCTACTCTGAATGCAAGGAGGCCGTATATCGACGTTCTCTTTTTAAAAATACATTGTACATAAAACTGATAGCTGTTTATAATAATGTTCTGTATCTGTAACCGGCACAAAATTAAAAAAAAAATGTGAAAAGCGCCCTTTATATGAAAAATCACTTTTTAAAGTTGTTTTATTCTTTTCGCTGGGATGATAAAAATGTAAAAAGTAGCCCAAAACAATCACAGAAACCTGTTGTATATCGTGTCCAATTTTGAGCTCAATCGATTCAGTACGTTATGAGTTTTTGATGCGTACCTACCTATACGCACAGAACAATTTTAATACAGGATGAATTTTTAAAAAGGGCTTGGATGGCGAAATCCGAAACTATAAGGAGTAGCGAAAAATGCTCAAAGGAGTCACGAGCCCGATTTTGATGAAACTTTAAACCTCATCATCAGATTTTTGAAAAACCAATTATCCTAGCCAGGAATATCCCGTTGTTATTAATAAAAAACACATCCTTTATTATTACACCATACGATAGTGTCGCTGTTAAGGATCAAATTCTGCGAAGTAATGATATACTTACGGCAAATTTAAGGAAAATTTGGAATTTTAATAGAATTCATATTTCATGTACTTATACCTAAATTTTGTATCAAAATTTGTTTCGTTCGAAATCCCAGACAAAATCATAACTATTCCGTGTTTTAAATTATGCTCGGAATGATTCTTTGGAAAATATTCTAAACGGAATCAATAACATTGTAATATTGAATGCAGTACAATCCTTGAGGTCTCGGATCCAGCTCTATGTACCTATTCAAAACAATAGTCTACATTTTGAGCTCCTTTAGTTTGCCGTAGGTATGTCATTACTTCCCAGAATAAGAGCCTTAATATCAACACTACCGTTTGTTGTAATATTTCAAAATCATTGGGTTCGATTCCCAGCTAGGATTATTTGTTTTTTAAAAATCTAATGATGAGGTTTTAAGTTTCATCAAAATCGGGCTCGTGACTTCTTTGAGCAATTTTCGCTATTCCTTATAGTTTAGGATTTGGCCATCCAATCCCTTTTGAAAAATTCACCCTGAATATAGAAGATGTAGGTATGTATATTAACAATATTTATTAACCGATGCCCGCGTCTCCGCCCGATGGATTTCGGTTTTTGCGACCAAAAGAATAATGACCGCGATGCAATCCAACCTTTAGTATTTTATTTTTGTTGATAACTATTGCAATGAGACAATCGTAAGATTATAAGTCTGACCAAGATCTTTACGAGAAGTACCTCTATGTTATGTATTAACCAAACCGCGTCAAGTCCGTTCAGTAGATTTTGCGTCCATCGCGAACATACAGACAAGAATTAAAAAAAGAAATTGTGTTTAGTATCGGTAATAACACAAGTACATATCTACTTATATATTTTTAAATCTCCATTGTACAGACACGAGCACTTTACAATTTAATAACAGTGCAGTATAAACTACTTATTTATTTTCTTTCACATAGGTAAACACAGTAAATGTAACAATATTATTAAGCAGTATAGGATAAGGTTGTTGCCCTTGCGAGAAACGGGTTTCGAGCTAGGTTTCCCTGTCTAACAACCTGACCTGTTTCCCTGGACTATGAACTAGTGTGTGTGGATATTATTAAGCTTGTCATAGGCAAGCGAGTTGATTGAAAATTGAGCGATTAAAAAAATCGTTTCTGTGTCGAACTAACTATAAAAACTAGGAATGACCTACCCGCGTACGTGGTTGTAAGATGGGGATCTTACAACCTCGGGTTCTTCAAGTGGAGCGTGAAGGGGCGCATCACAGGGTCAACTAAAGGACTACTGTCAGAAGTCTTACGGATTGTGACCTTTTTTTTCGTGTGGAAATCCTCATGGATGCTATGCCAGACTTCTACCTACTAAAACCACACGGTGCCTTGCCATCTGTCTAAGGCCAGGAGTCCCGGGTAAGCCCTCGGAAGGATAACCTCAGGGTACCACTGGGTATTACGCATACAGCCAATGCGAACATAAGTTATCATATCTACTGCATTCGGAAGTGTAATCGCCAGCCGCGCTGAGGTGCCGGGTTGGATTCCCGAGTCGGTCCAAATAGTTACATTACGCTACTGGCGGTGTAGGCCTATTCCAAAGTTCGGAACAGTGATTAGCCCTCTGGCCAGTTGGGTTGGTATAAGGTTTTGTTTCTCGTCTTCTTTCTCTTCGAAATGAGTTTATTAAGATTCTAAGGTACTCCATTACTAATATCTGTTACTACGATCTAATGTATTCCAACCGAAATTCGACTTCTCCCTGCCCATAATATTTCAAAGTGTGAAACAAAATACAACGGGACCTAGTATGCCTCCTTGCCACATCGGAAAAAAATCGTAACTACTCTCCCTAAAATGAAGTTATTTTTATTTCAGGATCGTTTAGCACGATAACTAGGTACTATTATTTTCAAGGGTATGTATGTTCCTTTATGCACGGCGGTTAGCAATAACTACTCCTGACTCTGCGGCCGGTCTAGTCTACTTAGTTTGCACCAGGCTTCCATACATTTTTTTAAATTTATACTTTGACTTTTGTCAAACAATATCCAGCCGAAATCGCCCTCATTGTAGAGCTTTGACAAGGTTTTCGATCGACTAAGTTGATATTGAACAGTACGTGATCGGTAACAAACAATGGGTATATAAGTACCTACATAAAGACAAAGTTCATAATTCACTACGTTATTAAAACATAAATTAGATTTTTAGATATTGGTTAGTAACTGGTACAAATATAAGTTTCTTTTATTCTTGAATTGACAATACCTACCAGTTGAAACAGATTCCGATGTTAAAATCAATGTTTATTAAAGAGCACGGTATTGGTAGGTAGTTCACAAGGCAATGACAAAGGGTCTCTGGTATATGACAGAACTATACCTACTTTTTACCCGACTGCCGAAGAATGGAGGGTAATGTTTTTTGAGACTATGTAGGTATTTATGTATGTATGTCCATTTCTTGGCTTGACTGGTTTTGACATGCAAGGTGTCATTTAATTCGTAGTGATTGTGTGAGTGACACCAGATATAATTACCTACAAGAAAATTATTAACTCCTTGAGATTATTCTTTTAGATAGATTTTCAAACAATGACCCAATTAAGACGGAGAGCATTCTTGTGACACTACGAATCGGGATTGGTCACGAATACGCCGGAATATTAACGTGAATCAGGGTTCGGTAAACGACGCAATGGGCATGATCAGGAAAATTGAGTGAGCCGCTTTTCGAAGAGTTTAATTAGAGGTGGGAGAGCTACCGCAAGCAGTGTTTGTTGAGTTTGCTGACTACCATCCGAGGTAATGAAACAGCGATAGGTGTACGGATTGACCCCTCAACTGTTTACGGATTGAGCCCTCAACTGTTTACGGATTGAGCACTTCGATGCATTACGGGTGGATGTTGCCCCTAATTATTTGCTGGGCTGTGAAAGTCCACATACTATAAGGTATTACTCTCTACAAACCACAATAGTAGAGCGCATCTCCCATATTTCTGCAAAGGGACAAGCCTACGTTGCCCTTAGTCGAGTATGAATCAGCCACATGACGAAAATTCTTTAAGAAAACTTGATCGTCTACGTCAGATGCCTCCACTAGTTTAAGTTTTCATGTTATCAAGCTAATCAAGCTAAATTGACGACATTCGGTTTTGTGTTGAATAAATAAATTATAATTTCAGATCTAAGTCACCGACGAGATGGCGCTTCGCAAGATTATGATAACTAAATTTTTTAATAAACATTATTATTAAAACAAAAAACCCGACTGCAAAGTAAAAATACAACTAAAAAGCAAAAAAAAAAACAAGCTCTACATTTCTTTTGTGACTTCTTTAGCTACTTACTGCAGACGGGAACAAGCTATGGGAACATTTAGCTATTTTGTAAACCACCACTCGCTTGCCATACCTTGTTCCCGTCTGCAGTAAGTAGCTAAAGAAGTCACAAAAGAAATGTAGAGCTTGTTTATTTTTGCTTTTCAGTTGTATTTTTACTTTGTTTTAGTTTTCTTAATAATTAAGTTAATTAATTAAATTATGTTGTACTTAGGTATAAGCACGGAAAGTACACATGGTAAGATGGAAAGTACCGTCACCAATTAGAGCTGGTCAAAGTGCCGTCAAAGATACTCAATAAGTTTGACATGTGTTTTGGTTGAGATGGATATCAGGCATTGCATGGCATGCTTTCATCGGGGTGGTGGCGGCACTCGGCACTCGGCAGGCAGGGCTCCAGCGCGCGGAGTGGGGAGCCCGCGGGAGGCGCCGCCGCCGCTCGAAATAACCCGTCGTATTTCGGTCGCGCCGCTCCCCGCCCTCGCAGCGCCGCCGCCGGCGCAGCGCGCTCTTCTCCGGCTCCGCACTATCCGCTAACTATTCGCAATCGACCGACGTCTTGGTTGTTGGACTTGGGTTATAATGACTTAACTTCTGCTAAATGAACCCGTGGACTAGTATAAGTTATTCGCAGTGGCGTATTTACTCCTTACTATACGAGCGCCTAAACAAGGATTGTTTTGCGATAAGGACTAATAGCGTCGAGTGAGAGTTTTTTGTGCGTTGTGCTGCGGTGGCGGCAAAATGGACAAGCAGTCCAGGTGGTCGGAGCAACGCTCCGAGCAGCGCTCCGAGCAGCGCGTGCAGCAGCATTCCGAGCGGCGCGAACAGCGCGTGCAGCAGCAGGAGCGCGTGCAGCGCACCGAGCAGCACTACACGCGCCAGATGCTCACACAACAAGGTCGGTCACCATCCCTACTGCCTACACCATGTTTACACACATCAGTTATTATATCACCTAATAGATATTGGTACTTACACCGTCACGCTCCATGTGTACTTAGCTTTACATGAATTCTTACTAACTTAAATAACAATAAGTCATCAATGCTACTGCGATTATATTTCTCGTGTACTTCTCAAATTCCTGAAATTCACCATACAACCGAAAGTGCGTCTGCGGCGGGCGCGAGGTTTGACTAGAGGCGCCCACGCGCGCGCCCCAGAATAGCCGGACTATCTCGCTCGCGGTGGAAAAGCGCTATGCACAAATAAAGTTACGCATCAGGAAGAAATTAAAGACACTCGCCAGCGGATCGCCCTCTGCTGCGGCTCGCTGGCCGGGAGCCGGAGCGCACCACTATGCCACCAACTACTTTATTATTATGATTTATCCTTATAACTAGAAAACTTTGAGAAAAGACTTAATGTATTCTTCTATATATATCCTTGCCAGACTGCCAAATAAGAGCGAATTGTCATTCCACATCATCTTACAAGCGAACTCACAGAACAAAACACATTCAAATCGAAGATAAAATGATCCTGAACAGAAACTTTGAGCAATATTTAAATGTTAAATGGCACCACATTGCGGCGCAAAGGCACTGTGAGTTCGCTCGTGCCTCCATTAAGGTTGCAGCGCGAACTTGTTTTAGAGTTAAGAACGTGTTTACTTATAAGGCGCAAAATCCAATCCTTTTATGGAATCTGTACAAATAGGCTTCCATTCAAGGATTGCTTTAAACAGCATGCTGAATGTTGGGACATTTGACTGAAGTTAAACAAATACATTTTCGAACACGCTAACAAACTGTAACTAATCCAGACTAAGCAAACAGATTTGAATGACATTATCAGTTAAAAATATTCTTGGTATATTACATCATGATTAATCGAGTGATTAAATGTTAAGGTAACGACATTCTCAGTAGGTAACAAATGATCTGTACACTCTTCATTCTCTTCTTTTTGGTTCACAAAGTCGTTTTCTATAATACATTATTGGATACTATAAATATAATATTTACCCAAATCTTTTTTAAGTCAGACTTGGTCTTATTGAACACTTTCAAAAATCAATATCAAAAATGTATTTACATATTTTTATATCTACCTACCTAACCTACTTGACATAATAACGTAGATAGCAATCGTCGAGGCTGAGAGAAGACACACATCATGATCGACAACAGTTGTTCAAACTGAACGAGTTTAGCATTTCATTACGTATGTTTAACTGTAACAGTAGGTACGCACACGACATACTCGTACACATACATTGTCTGGTGACTCACTGCTGAAATACTGAAAATAATGAAAACACACAGCCAGCGTCTACTAAAATTTACCTAATAGACATTAATTGATAAGTATGATTCACTCAATTAGAACAGATATCGCATCTGTCCTCTGGCACTACTATAATTAATTCATTACAATTCAAAGCAGTCTTTGTAACAAACAAACAATGAGCAAAGAATAGATAACAGTGAGAATATATTTGATATTTGTCTCCTCAATCTATAGATAGGTAAGACCGAGTTTTTGCGATCGATCGCTTTAATTATCGGTTTTCTAACTCGACGTACGACTGAGAACTATAGAATAATAGCATCATTAGAGTATGACGTGAAAAACATCGGTAAAATAGCGACAGGCTTCGTTTTCACTCTTAATCGGCAATAGACATTCAATAGAAAAGGTACTCGCATAATATCTATCTGTTCACGAAACAGATTCACTTTTTTTTACAACTAAATAAAAGCGTTAAATTGGATGACTGTATATGCCTACTTAATGTAGGATTTTATTTACATCCTACCTGCTTTAGGATATAACATTCTACTGAAGGTAGGCACTTTCGAAATAGAGCAGTAGTTTAATAGATAGATACGTGTGTGTGCACAGTGAACCCATTTATTTAGTACATCCCAGTGCACTACAATTGAGTAGAGCACAATGAAAGAGCGCGTGTCAAGCAATGGTCGGCGCCACAGCTAGATAATCTCGTCGGCATGTTCCGTCTCGCGTAGCCAGAACTTGTTCTCGACTCATTATAACGTAACATGCTAACTGTAGCACGTCGCGGTGGCTGACCATTTCTACTCTATGAAAAACTATTAAGCAAAAAATATATAAACACAAAAGATTGCCTGTTATTTACCTATTACAAATCATCACAAATGAACATAATTGGTTGCAAAATTCATACTTATTTATTGCAATCTGCCGCTACGGCTTTTAGAATTAAGTAGTACTTAATAGATATAATATACTTACTTTCGTTCCGCGCTTTATATTCTTACTAACCTGACGTAATATCAGATATTAACATAAAAGACTGAATTAGATTATGCAGATAGGAATAATAAAAAAAATATATTCGCTAGACCGACATTTGCATATTTGTTCTCGCGAAAAAAAAAAAGAAACAGTTGTTCGTTTTTCAGAACGAAAGCGCAAGTCAAAACTTTCAACCATTGCTTCGAGCTGGGAACAAAGTCGACAAGAAATTATTCACGACATACGCTTCTTTTAACAGCAGGTTCACTAACAAAGCATTAGAAAACACTTCTTGCTCAAATGGTCATTGTTTAATACAATGCGATCACTTCATACTACGATATGCCGTGAATTTTCTTACTAACAATTACTTACTTATACACGGATATTAACTTGACACGCAGATAAGTCACGATTCGTAAACCATTCGAAAGCTTTGAAGTTAAAGATAATGAAATCACGGTCTGTATCGAGTCCCGCTCGCAAATAGTATGTACCCAGCATTAAAACGGCCGCGATGTACTCACTTTTACCACTCTTATCTCCAAATTTATAATCTTAGTGAACGTGCGCCAGCCACTTTCGCTCAGTACTTACCATAAACGATTTGCTTATAGTACCTACAACAGAGTTACTGTCGGACGTAAGCGATGGACATATTAACAGACGGTTATTCTTAACTACGGTAAAACTTGGAAAAGAAATTTGGACAAAAATAAAATCCACAATGTGAAGTATACCTTTAACAGAAGTAGGTACTTGGAGAAAACCACAGAATCTATTAATATTCATTTTTTTTATACTTTTGATATGATATTAGATAAGCGGTAAAAAGAAGATCTAAGTAATTCAAAGACGTCATAGACTATGCGCATTAATAAACAGCAAACATAAATATTTATCTCGTCTCATATCGATAAATTCGATATGTCGATATTGGCTCCGGATAGCAAATCCCTAAAATAAAAAATATATTAAAATTTTAAATCTCAAAAACGTAGATCACAGAAATGTAAATAACTTGTTATTTAGATTTCTGTGGCGCAGATACTGTAGCAGAGGGCAGCAACAGAGATGTAATACCACTCTCACTATCTGTCTAGCTCTAGTATGCGACGTTCTTGGGCGACGGAAAAGGATAGAGCATGAGAAAATGCGATCCCGTTTTATCCGAAGTAGGTCAACTCTATAGCACCCAGCGAAGCAAAAATAAATGTCTCGTATTTAATAAGACAGAAGATGATACGGCTTCTAATTTTTCTCTTTTAATGAATAAGGCTACCTATGTAATGTTTGTATGTAAAACATAAAATAATATAGTATCTACCTAATTATTCAGCCGCGTGGAATAGATATAAAGATGTATCAGGTTACGGAAATACGGACCATTGAATGGATAAAGTGCTGGAAAAACGGTCCGCAAATGGGTGATGGAAAAGTACCTAATTAAATTTCAGAAACAAATGCTGTCAGTTCAATTGTAATGAAATTCTATCATCGCTCGAGTCAAACAAATTCAAAGATAAAATAATGTTAAAATGGTTGTTACATCGCATTTATCTACCCTAGTGATTTAGGCGAGCATGTGCAAAGCGTTCTGCATGGTGATTATAAATGCATACCTAGTGTAAGATCGACTGCTCTATGGCAACTTTAGACATAGGCACCTTTGACCTTTTGCACACATTTCAGTTATTTCACGTGTTTTAAATAGAGATGATATTTAGTCTGTCGTGTACCTACCCTAAGCAGAACGACATTTATATTATAGTAAAATTCAACACATTATAGAACTTGTTTGTTTGTTTGTTTATTTATTCATCAACAATTTACATCGTATTTGAATTCAGAACACCAGTAATCCTACTAATATTATAGATGTGAACACTCATTGTACTCAATCACGCTCTAAAGGCTGAATGGATCGGGCTGAAATTTGAAACCGGGGTTTGGAATAACACATAGGCTACATTTCATCCCGAGAATATGCTCCTATGGGAAGCGGGAACGAGAACTAAACTTAACGCGGGCGAAGCCGTGAGCATCAGCTAGTAATATAATAAGCATCTCCCGTTACTCCGACCACAATCTTCAAGAATAGATTCAATGAACTAAAAATGTCTGCTTTGGTGGCACAGTGTTAGTGTTTTCGACTGCCGATGCTGAGATCTCGCGTTCGAATCCTGCTCAGAACAAATAATTGTGTAATCCAAAAAAATATTGAAAAGTACTTTGAGTATTACTTTCCTATATTCAAAAATATATATCATGTTTATCAGTGGTATACGAGTAGATTCCATATTACAAGCTCATGTGTAACTCATGTCTATCAACATTAATAAAAAATCTCGGTTCTTTATTAATAACTAGCTGTTGCCCGCGACTTCGTACGCGTGAAAATTATGTTAAAATGCCAATTTGATTGCTCTCTGCTTAGCCCCTAGGATATGTAGCGTGATAATATATAGCCTATTTTAAGACCCTACCCCTAGCTAATATTTTTACAAAATTTGAATCAAATCCATTGAGTACTTTTCGAGATCCTTCCGGACAAAGCAAAGCAAACAGACAAACAGACAAAAATTTTTCTAACTACATTTTCGGCTTCGGTATCTTATGTTGAACACCCAGCGAGTATTTTTTTTTAAATATTTCCAATGTACAGTTTTGACTTTTCTATCATTTTATTATATGTATAGATTCTACATTTCTTACGTATCCTTTGCGTGTGGTTTGATATTGATTGATTGAGTCGAAATACAACATTTCTGTGTATGTTTGTTATTAATTATCTAATGAATTTTTATTAGGAATAGGATATTCATACTTTTTCCTTAGTAGTTATTATATTTATTTACCTTATGACTGAAGTCGCCTTTGCGCTAGACCTCCTAACTTATTTATTAATATTATTCTAACTTATTAGGTATTTAATATGGTATAGTCAAAGTGGATAGCCGGTCAAATAGTCACTCGCTTGATCCATACAAAGGACAATGCTTTTTTCAGTCCTTGTACAGATAGCAAAATATGTGGCATACCACGATTAAGTTTAAAATTCTTTTGAACGGGGATGAATCACCAAACTCAATTTAATTATTTCTAAGGTATTTCTGCTATAATTAAAAGAAATCACAGAGTCGAAGTGAAAATATAAATACAAAATAAAATCATTAACAATGGTGGTATGCTTGTATCAAATCAGCATAGTCTCTGCAAATAGTATTATGACAACGACAATATTGATATGTTTATCGTGTTCCAGAAGTGCTTTATTTTGCAATATATCTTATTACTGCACCGCTCTTTTCGGTAGTAGCATGATAGCCTACGTTACTTCAAAATATTTGGCATTATCATAGTGAAACACTTTAAAATTAGTTTTGTAGTTCTCGAATTTATCCCTTACAAAGAGTTAAAACCTTTTCTGTAGATAATAATACAATAGATTTATACCCGTATAAACCACATAGTTCAAGACAACTTCATCTTCTTTAGAAGTTAAACCTCAGCGATAATTATATACATACATGTAAAATTGGTACACCATTTTCCTTGCCACCTGTACTTCTTTAATAACCATACCGTCAAAATAATCACAGTCTTTAAAAGTAACGTCATTATTATGTACTGATATAGTATCTGATCTGCTTGAGACTTGGTTAGTTAAAGTCCGTATAGACCAGTGGGGATAGGTGGTAGGTATAAAGTTGAAGAAATTATAGTCAATAACTAATGCTAAATAGATAAATGCTATTTTCAAAGTTGGTATATCGTTATAGCGAACCGGTAATAGTTTACACAGTTTTAATTGGCTACTATTCTACTAAAATGATTGTCTTCTTATTTATATTTAGCAATTTGTATGTAGGTATGTATGTTATTAATAAATTATTATGTATGTTAATTAAATTGGCCTCCACCCTCCTCGCCACCTCGCCACCTCTTTTTGGCCTACTGGAAGAGATTATTGTAGAAATAAGTAGGTACGTCCTTCTACAATGTTATCTTCTTTGTTATTGTCTTATATTATTTATGTGTACTGAAATTATTAAATAAATAAAAAAAAATTGAGGTGAATAAATAATAACACCGAATATTAAGTATCACACTCTGCGTTGAAACAGATAAGAGATAATCAGCATAAATTATATATCTATGAGGGATACTGGGTGCAAACAAGGAATGATAATTCTTTATTCGCAACTGGTTACGAATCGCAGTTGCGTAAACGGCCGGAGGGTATATCCTTAACATTGTAGATAACTTGTTGTATTCTATATAACTCCAAAAATCGCGCCCAGAATGCCGGCGAATAAACCTTCTCGAACAGGGGATCCTGAAGGGGCATATCTATGAAACTATGATTATGACTAACCTTTATATTGGTGTGAAGCACAGGCAGTGCTTGAATGACACCGGGCACCAACACTTCAGCAAGATAATCGACAATAATGCTGGATTCTATTGTTGCTCCACTCCGCGCGTTCGGTTTGAATGAAAACTACATCCAAGCCTCGCCTAGTACGTTCTAGCTTGGCTAGTATGTTATGGTATCAGACACGCGATATGACGGCAAAGTCCTATTCTCTGCCATCACAGTAGCGTGAGCCCACTTCTAACACAAGCAATTCCGCTTAGGTGAATAAGTTAGCGGAAATATTAGAAATTGCGGTGGTTAGTATTAATTAAAAAAAGTGCAAGTTTTAGTTTATTAGACATTATATTACGCAGATTGACGTATTCTTGACTGAATTCGTTCAACGATTTAAGTGATAAATCCTTACGCAAGTGTGCTGTCTGTATGTATAATTTATTTTAAGAATATACTCTTATGGGCAGCCGTACGTACAGAAATTCACCTTCGTTACGTATACTACTACGCGTCGATGGTTACGATGGCATTTTCTTATAATTTATTAAGATCGTTTCATTACATAAACTGTAATCATAAGTCACAACAGAACGTTTAAAAACTGAGTCTTAATAAGGTAGGCAAGACGAATGAATAATACTCGTAGTGATTATAATACCTAATTGGTTTTAAGAAGCGTACTGCATTTTTTGCGCAGAGCATCGTGGATTGTAACATGCAACAAACTATGACGAGCAATTATGTAAGACAAGAAAGATGAATTAAAAAGGTTAGATACGAAGTTAATAGCTTTGTGTTTCACTTACGGTTTTCTTCAAACAAGGGGCCCATTGGCCGTTGAAATTCGACAGTAATTAATTTAAAATATAGATTTATGCATTTCTCCATTATAATAAACTTTAAGTGTGTCAAATTTCACGTTCATCCGTTCGCATAATTTTCGTAAAAATGAGTACAAACTTTTCGCTTCACGTATTAATATAATATAGATACATATCTATATATTAATACGTAAAGCTTTTGTATAAATTTTGTGTATAGCTGTGGCTTGGTCGAGTGTGTAGAAACGCACTGTGGGGGGTGCGATTAGGTTCGCTTTCCCATACTAAAGTGAGTTTGAAGAACGAGGATTTGCTCTCACATAAGTACATCTTGCACACTTACAAATATACCTACTCCCTTCCCTTTGTTTTACATTTCTATGCAAATATACTTGAAATATATATTTTTAAAGCATTGACTATCTAACTAGTGCTCCATAAATAGGTACCAAAGACTTCTATATAAAGAGGTAGACCTGCCCTACGCACCAATTTTTGAAGCGTATAAACTGAGCTAGTTAGCGCGGTTGCGCGCAGTTCGCGCTGACACTATGTCACTGTCGTATCTCCCACGATTTAACAACAACTGTGTATTTTTAACGTGGAAAAGTACATAATTAACGTCTTAAAAGTGCTTAAGATTAGGTAGTTTACAA
Source organism: Miltochrista miniata (assembly GCA_933228765.1). Classification (NCBI taxonomy): domain Eukaryota; kingdom Metazoa; phylum Arthropoda; class Insecta; order Lepidoptera; family Erebidae; genus Miltochrista; species Miltochrista miniata. The sequence continues at coordinate 31,488,974 of OW121747.1, read as the reverse complement.
AGGAGTACTAATTTATTTGGTAAGTACGCACAATTTATGCGTAATTAATTATTTTTCATCAATTTTATGATTATTCTTAATCTTATTAACCCACCAAAATTGTATAGGCCTAACTAATCGGACGCGCCCAATGCTTTTGTTGTACTTCGTATTTTGACAGCATATAATACTTGCTGAATATGCCAAGCGAGAGTCAGGGCACGGGGATTCCCCGAATAGTTATAGTTCTTCGCAAGTACGGTTTGCAAGAAAATTTAATTTATATGTTTTACTTTTAAGGTAGGTACTTACAACGATTGTGATCGAGTCAGTCATTATAATGCCATCTTGTGTACTAAGATTTTGTAAAAATTACACATCAAAATGCAACAAATCTTGTGGAAGTTACCTTTCACAGGTAATTTTTTAATAAAAATTTGTATATAATTAATGGGATATTTTTATATACACATCTCTGTAATTTTCAGCACACCAGGTAACTTCACTAACTGAATGCATACCAGACTCTAAATGGTACAATCTTATAACTGAATAGGTTAGGTTATCGATTTTTAATATTTAAAGCAATTAGTATGCTGACTTTTTCATAATATTTTATTATAAAGTGAAAAAAGACAACTTGGCCCAGACGGGACTTGAACCCGCAACCTTTGCCTAATCCAGGGCAATGCTCTAACCAATTGGGCTACGGGAGCCGTACTGATACAAGTTGAAATTCTTCACCTTATTGTAACCGCCATTTAAGAGTATGGCACAGAGCCATCTATCGAGCTACTTAGCAACTCTGATATCAATGAACGATATTGCAATCATTTTTATACATTGATTTGATGTCTCCGACTCAATCTATCGATTTTTTATATTTAAAGCAATTAGTATGCTGACTTTTTCATAATATTTTATTATAAAGTGAAAAAAGACAACTTGGCCCAGACGGGACTTGAACCCGCAACCGGCTCCCGTAGCTCAATTGGTTAGAACATTGCCCTGGATTAGGCAAAGGTTGCGGGTTCAAGTCCCGTCTGGGCCAAGTTGTCTTTTTTCACTTTATAATAAAATATTATGAAAAAGTCAGCATACTAATTGCTTTAAATATTAAAAATCGATAGATTGAGTCGGAGACATCAAATCAATGTATAAAAATGATTGCAATATCGTTCATTGATATCAGAGTTGCTAAGTAGCTCGATAGATTGCTCTGTGCCATACTCTTAAATGGCGGTTACAATAAGGTGAAGAATTTCAACTTGTATCAGTACGGCTCCCGTAGCTCAATTGGTTAGAGCATTGCCCTGGATTAGGCAAAGGTTGCGGGTTCAAGTCCCGTCTGGGCCAAGTTGTTTTTTCACTTTATAATAAAAAGGTTAGGTTATGTTTGAATTTTGTTATTCAATAATAATAATCGTTTTCGGTAATATTAATCGTCGGTTTTCCTTCAAAACGTTAAGATATTATGTTTGTTGAACTATGGAATTGTTAGATAAACTATTTTGAAAATAGTTATTCGTTCAGTAAAACAGTTGTGCAAATACCATTAAACAGTACATTTAATTTGATTTATTTGGTGTGCTTAATTAGTGTTCAAGTCAGTATTTTTAGTTTAACTTTAAAATATTTTGTTCGGAAAAGGGTTCCAAAAATTCAGATATCGATTAAATATCATTAAATAGGTATGTAATCAGTTTTTTAAGTTTACATTTAAAAATATACATCATTGGTAAATTTTGCATTTTATTCCTTTATACCTACTAACAATTTTCTGCAGTCTTCCTTTATACCTAATTAACATTTTTCTGCAGTCTGTACCTGTGATACAGAATGGTAAAACTTCGAGAGTATTCGGTGGTACTCGGCTTGTAATTGGAGTCCATACGCCTTCTCTTTTACTCTTGTTCTATTCGTATATTGCTATTGCAGTTACAATTACGTAACTATAGTTTATTAGTGAGTGTAGTTTTAGCAATGTGTGTGTATGAGGATTGCTTTTATGCTTTCGTTTCTTTTAGTAGAGCGTATCTACCTCATTTTATATAGAAATCTTTGATAGGTACAGCTTGGCAAGAAAGTCGAGGGACGGAATTGGTATTTTTCATGTTGGCTACATTGTCAAAATGCTGTCAAAAACGTCACTTATGTCTGTCAGATAATAAATGAAGTACCTACTACAGTTAGTATAAAACATTTTACCATTAAATGAATACATATGGTTAATTCTAACGGGTTGCATATGAACAGAACAGTGGCGCCATTATTTTCTCATCTTTTGGCCAAGTTGATCCTTAAGTCCTCTTTCTGACCTGTGAAAGTGGAACACTCACGTGTTTCACCTAGGTGTAATTTATGATCTGTGGAACACCTACGTGGTTCACCTAGGTGTTCCAGTGATAACTTTCTGTAACGTTGGTTTGTTCACCTGCATATTCCACGGCAAGCTGCCCTTGCCAGGCCCTGGTCCACCTAAGTGTAATTTGTGATCTGTGGATCACCTCCGTGGTTGACCCAGGTGCTGGAAGCTTTACGGGGCAGCTTGAAAAATGGCCACTGCAGCCATAACCCTCGTCTGTCGGTTGAAACACAGCAGTATGCTTACGGCCTATGACGTGGAGAAAATACAAATGGTAAAATAAGGACGTATACATATTATACATCTGCCTACCCCTAAAGCGAAAAAGGTGTAATGTTAATATAGGTATGTCAGTTTCAAATTCAAAACATAATTCATAATATTCTAATTTTCGCACAGGTATTCTACGTAGGTACCTATACCTACTTATTGTATGATTCATAGTGAGGGTCGGTCACCATATGGCGTTACTGGGTCAGGTTTGTCTCCGAATCAGTTACAAGCGGACCATGAACCGCATTTTAAAGAAATAACAAGATAAATAAGATATAATTATTTCATCACTGCATTTTTTAAAGTTTAGATAAAGAATTTCGTAAGAAATTTAAATTAACTAACTCGGTTTCGTTTCAGCATTGTTTTCACATTTTAACCACAGTTATTAATTCTTTAATATTACTATTCGTAGACATGGGCGCCGCCATGATAAATTTCCAAGGGGGTGCATTTGCATCCAATATTATTCTCAGGGTGCATTTGTATCTAAACAGACTAATACATGATATTTCTATGCGCTTCCTAGCCTGCCAGTAATTATGCTTTTCTGCCAGGGGGTGCAAGTAGACCCCCTTGTACACCCTTTCCGGCGCCCATGCCGTAAATTAAGAAGAAGAAGGTTTGAAGCGCTCGTGGCCCCGCGGACTCAGTGTTCTGTAAACGATCACTGCAGTAAGCAACATTTACTATGGCCGGATATGGATGGGTGACCACCACGTGGACCACTTTGTGACATTTATTTACGAGCGTTTCCGTGCTTCGGAAGGCATGATAAGCCGTTGGTCCCGGTTGTCAGTAAAATGACAGTCGTTAAGCCAAGTTGAAGGCCTTATGAGCGGCTTGAAAAATTTCAACTGTGGGTCGTCACAACCTGCGCCCGGGTCGGCAGCGCGTGTGTAGCACCTCTGGTGTTGCAAACGTCTATAGGCTACGGTTACCAACCTTCCGGTGGGCCGTAAGCTTGCCTGCCACCTAAGTAGTATAAAAAAAAAAAGTAAACTACGACACATGCATGCCTATGAAAAAGGCTGAGAAGTCATTAGGCAATTATAACATCACGCAAAGTTCAATAGGAGCAGAGCAATAATCATAAATGTTGACAAGTCGAACAAAACGAGTATCGAGGATTCGAAAAAGTTACCGGCGAAGCCACGGGGAAGAGCTAGCCTATATGTTGACACGCGAAGTGTACCCCTTTCTAGGGATCTTCGCCCATTCTTCGCCGAGACTTCGTCATTCGTCTGTCCGTCTGTTTGTCCGTCGTCGTGAGGCTGTTTCTAAGAAACCGTGAAAGCTAGAGAGCTGAAATTTTCACAGATGATGTATTTCTGTTGCCCCTCTAACAACAAATACCAAAATAGGAAATAAAAAATTAAAAATGAAGTGCAGAAAGCTATTTATTTATGAATTACTGTTTTTCTTGGACTGCATTGTTTTTTTTGTATAGAGTTATTTTTAGATCGAAAAAGTGCCATACGCTATTTTTATAATAAGTGCCATACGCTATTTTTATAATAAGTGCCATACGCTATTTTTATCCCGTATAAACATATATCATTACCACACGCGGCGCCGTCCCAGTCGTCTTTTATTATAACACTAGTTGTGCCCCCCTGGGTTTATTTCAAAGGTTTGTTTAAGTTTAATACCATGACACTTAGATATAAGCGCATCGGAAAATGATAGGTACTCCTACACATCTCTGATACGAAATAAGAAGGGGTATTTATAAATGGACGATTTGTCCTCGGAATGAGTTTAGGTGGCGATGCGGGGAGGTGAAAATGAATGAAAAGCTTACTCGATTGTTGTTAGGTTTTCTTTGGCGACATTCAGTGCACTCTATATTATAGATGCACAAATTTCTTAAGGCTGGAGATAGAGCTTATAACCTTGAACATACAAAACATGCGTCCTTCAAACAAAGAAATGTAGTATTTTATAGCTTATTCTAGTTGTAATAAGTAAAAACTCATAATTCAAAATCAAAGTAAACAAAATTATAGGGGTATCTATTACGTTTTCATCAGATATTTAGATCATCAGATATTAGGGTCGGCAGCGCGAGTGTGGCGCCTCTGGTGTTGCAAACGTTCATAGGCTGCGGTGACCACCGGTCCTTCTGGTGGGCCGTGTGCTTGTCTGCCACCTTAGTGGTATAAAAAAAAAAAGATATAGATTTGTTTTGTCATTGGATAAAAATAGAAGTCATGAATTGTATTCATCTAAAAATTTAGGACTAATTCTATGATATTTTTACTCATCATGTAGAATCAATGTACAAAATAATAAAATCATATTTTGATACACACTATTTCTGACTATGATTTCTCGTCTACTTATGCCGACCAAAATTATATGCACCACTTTTCGTCATTTTTGAGACAGGGTCTTAATCTGACGATTTAGAATTGACGCAAGCTCGCAGCGACTGATTTAGGGCATCCACCAATATTAAGGTCTGATACTAGTCCTAGGATCCCTTTTAGAACGACCTTCACCGAGCTGGTTATTGTAGTAAAAAAAATCAGTCCAGAATTATGATAAATTAAAAAAAAAATTCTATTTACTGGTTTGCTTAATAGATACATTCCATACCAATTGAAAGTAGAATGCCCATAGAATATGCAAATGTCAGGTTGTCGATTTTTTTCTCGTCACAACTTTTGTTACTACCCGTTCGCTCTAACTTTGCCGCTGGCGTAGAGGCGTATACCCGAATTTTTAATTAGACGAAGTAAATTGACAGTAGCTAATGTCACTTCGTCATAGAAAATAAGCAACATTGTACGAATAAGTGACATTAGTTGCTGTCAATTTACTTCGTCTAACTAAAAATTCGACTTTAGTATGGAGCCGAGCGGCAAAGTTAGAGCGAACGAGCAGTACGCACTTACGCAGGTATTAACAGGTAAATCGATACTAGTAATTGCTTAAATAATCTTTTATTTTATTTTATATTTTAATTAACTTAAATTTATTAACCAGGCCGCTGCAAGTTACTAGTATCGATTTACCTGTTTATGCCTGCGTACCCAAGAGTTGTGACGAGAAAAAAATCGACAACCTAACATTTGCATATTCTATGGACGTTAAACTTACCAATTGGAAGTTTAACGTCCATAGAATGAATGGAAATGGAATGTATCTATTAAGTAAACCAGTAAGAAGATTTTTCTTTTTTTAATATATCATATTCTGGACTGAAATTTTTTAGGCAACCCTATTGCATTTTAATTTTTGACATGTTTAGTTAAATATAAAACACTTTTCATCTAATAACCAGCTCGGTGAAGAATGTTCTTAAAGGGATCTTAGACCATTAGTATGTAAAGATCCTTCTATATCTTTATCTGACGCGTTCGAGTAATTAAAGTAACTTCTTCTTATCTAGGGCTCCTCTGTTATGGTTAACGGTGCACCGTGTCTTGTTCGTCTACAATTTATTGCAATATTTATTGATAGTAGATTGATAGAGCTGAAAATAAGTCAGTTCACCGGAGTCGTACTTCGGAATCTTCGTTTTCCCTGTGAATTTACAAAATCGCTTTTTTAATTGATGCCTGTGACAAAATAACGTGCTGTTTGTAAAAATATCTATTATATTTAAATGTTTTGAGCTGTGCGTCCATATATCAGTATGGTCAGTTGCCTTTTATATATACTACATTGTGAAAATTCACTTGTACTATTCCACTTTTATTTTAATTTAAAAATACCTGACCGGTTTCGCTTTTATAGCATTATCAAAGGTTATTATAACAAGTTCCATCAAGTGCCAACAATCGAAAGTATAACGGATTTTATATATACCTAGGCCTAAGAACGAAGAACTTGTCCATTCGTTAAATATTTTTGGAAATTATAATACACTGACCTGTTCAACTTGTTTTCCCGCCGCGTGTACAGCTCAGAAAGGCATAGATTTTCCTTGCTTATTAATCTTAGCGTGATGTTATAAAGCTTTCCCTATAAATAGACTATAGATATAGAAAACAATTTTTAAAATCTAACAAGGACCTACCTTATTGGTTCCTGGGATCATACCGTTCAAACAAACGAACTCTTCAGCTTTATAATATTACATACATACATACACTAGTTTTAACGTTAATCGTATGACGTCGTGACCTAGACATATTTATATTCTTTAAAAGAATTTTGTATATCTAATACACCAGATAAGGTATTTTTGAATATATTTATTCAATGATTGAATATTTAGAAATTATTTTATAGTCTTATATGACCTTGACCTAAAAACGAAACATTGATTTTATCAATCAGATACCCCGTTGATAACAGGAGATGAAAGGAGATTTTATGATCAAGTTTACTTAAATAATTGTATAATAATAAATATTAATTAATTAAGTAGGTATAAATCTAATAATTGCTGATTTCAACTCTCTAGATTTTTTTCCTTTTCATTATTTGTGGTCTGTGTATAAACTTGGTGTAACAAATCTTGAGTTTCAATAACAGTTTAAAATGTCATTAATATTAATTAATAGCGTTGAGGTTGAAAGGATGTTACAACCGGAGGGTAAGGAAAAATGGATTAAATATTGATGTCAACTAAATTGAGAGCTTGGTCAGCTACAGAATTGAACATTGATATATTCGTTTTATTATAAATATTTGGAATTAGTATCTAAGTAGATATTCATGGGAAGGTTGTCGGGGGTTTATACCAGGTTGCACCGGCCGATAAACCCAGTCGATTGTGCACGGTGCAACCCCGCACATTATATCACCATAAAAGAAACTGATAACAGGATCATTTTAAAAAGTTGAAACAAAACAAACTAAGAATATTTCATTTAAAATTTTATAGTATGTTACTCGTATGCAATATAGTCTGTGTAGGTACTATAAACATTATTTTGAGAGTCAAATGTTATTTGAGAATTTATTTATAGCCACGACGTTTTTCAAATATGTTTTGAAGCGAGAGTCCACCAAAATGGTGATCGTAACAAGATCCGAGTGTGAATACTAAAATAGCCGCGCGAAAAGAGCTCACCCGCCTCGTCACACGTGACTCACGCGCATCTTAAGAATGAGCTGATATATATAATCCAGGAATTTCATATTAATCACATAAGTGCTTACGAACATCAGCATGTAGGTAATGCATTTCAACGCTTTGCAGTTAACATATTAAGGGTTGTATGTTCGAAAGAGACTCATCTTGGGGTCAACTTTACACTAGGAAATATTCTTCAATTTGATCTGATAAAACTATATTATTGTAATTTATTAGATACTCTTGCTTTTTTAACGTATCAAAAAACGATTAGGAATACTTTGTTCGATCGAAATCGCTCTCGAAAAATGAGAAATATTGCAAAAATCTTAACAAGCAATGTACTTTTTTATTTATTAAATAAGTATAATTCTCATAAATACTTGTCATAAAATAGATATAGGTCTTTAGAACATTATTTTACGTATCGATTTTTTCTTAAAACCGCTCAGATTTTATAACAGAAATATAATGTATTAGAATCAAATGAAATCCGGCAAAAGCGTACGCTGCGGTCGTTCGAATTGCCGTTTAAGGAGACGCGGGGCGTCAAGCGTCGCGTACGGCGTGGCTTGCAGCGGCGCGTAAAGAGATTTGACCGTTTATAGTCAGGCGGCGCGTGAAGCGGCCCGCGTAGCGTCACGCGCAAAATCAAACATATAGAAATGTAGGAGCTCGTTTAAGGACACGCGGGGCGTCGAGCGACGCGCGTGGCATGGCTTCTCTCGGCGCTGCGTCCGCCGCGTGGCACGCAGCTTCACTCGGCGCTGCATCCGCCGCGTTGCACGCAGCTTCATATACGGCGTCGTTCAGTGCGACATAGGGATGTGACATTGTACATAATAAAACGATTTTTAGTTAATCGATTTTTTTTTAGCATGAAAAATCGATTAGTAAATTATCGATGTTTCTCAAGAAAATAATCGATTTTTTTAAATTAATCGATTTTTTCCTAATTTGACATTTATTTTTTTATAAAATAAATACCATATGAAGTTTTATTCATTAATAATAAACAACAGAAATAGTAAGTACTTACATAATCAACACAAATTAAAGTTTTAGAACAATCAAATTATAACAGGTACAAAATATTAAAATAAACAATAGTAAGTTCTTAATAATCAACACAAATTAAAGTTGTAGAACAATAAGGTTGAAATTTAAATGTTTTTCACATTGAATCAACAAAATATTCAAATAAATAAAAAGTAAATTAAATTATTCAAAAACTAAAAATCCGTAGGCAACAAAAAAAAAAAAAAATAGTGTCCACGGACTTGCTTTTTAAAATTGGTGATACTTTTACTGTGCCTGATACCAGGCGGATGTGAGTTCCATAGTCTGACTGCATGCACGGTGAAAGAGGATGAATAAAAACCGGTTTTGTGAGAAGGAAATTTAAGATTTGAGCATAGGTGAGATCTACAGAGAGCATCAGGAGAACGAACAAAAGAGAACCTTTCCTTTAGATAGGGAGGTGAAGATGGATTATAAAGGATATTGTAAAGGAGGCAGAGGATTCGAGTGTTACGGCGAAGGCGGATTGGGAGCCACTTGAGTTCTTTGCGAAAGTGAGAAACATGATCGAACTTTCTAAGATTGAATATAAAGCGTTTACACAAATTTTGCAACCTCTCAAGTTTATCCAGAAGCTCCTTAGTGGCGTCTAAATAGCAGGCGTCGGCGTAGTCAATAATGGGCTGAATAATAGTTAGAGCAAGACTAATTTTCGTCCTCAAGGGTAAGAGGCTCTGGAGGCACTTCAACGAATGAAAGGAGAAGTGCACTTTCTTGCTGACGTCACTAATATGGGCACTCCAGGATAGCGTGGTGTCCATGATCACTCCCAGGTTCTTCACAGTGTCTGCGTAGGGTATCTGAATACCGGCCAAAAGAACTGGATCCAGTTCAGACACCGGCATATTGTCAGTTTGATACTTACTGCTAATGACGATGGCTTGCGACTTCAGAGGGTTGATGCGCAGTCCGACCGAATTAGCCCAGTCGCTTCGTCTACGTCGCGGTTAATGCACGATATGCCAAATGGGGCGTCAGTGGCCGAAAAACGTCGGTACAGCTGCAAGTCGTCAGCGTAGAGATGGAAGTTACTGGAAATAAGACTCGTAGCCGAGTTGATGAAGATACAGAATAAAAGAGGAGATAGAACGCCACCCTGAAACGTATGGAAATGTTCGAGTTCGACGTATGGAATTGAACGCCAATCTTTCATAAGTATCGATGTATCGTTTATTTTGCGTACGTGATATTTTGCTTTCATGACGTTCTGCTCCAGAGGGTTATAAACATCGATTACATTTTCAAAATAAAATATCGATATTTTATTTTGATAAATATTTTTATTTTAATATCTATATTTTCTATGAACGATATTGCCCGACATTCCTACCTAACGCATACCCCGCACATCTCCCACCCCTTCCTTGAAGCGTCCTTCGCGGCGTCACCCGCAGCTTCATCCGCCGCGTTCCTCCATTGCGAGACTCGCTGGTTTACCCGCCGCGTCCTCCGCGGCATCACCCGTCGCTTCAATTGCCGCTTCCGACGCGACGACACTCGCCGCTGTGGCAGCTACAACTCAAACAAACGCTTGCAAAAACGCTTCTCCTTGAACGCTCTGAACATTTCCATACGTTTGTGTTTCTGGCGGCCCGCCTGGCGGGCCGCGCCGCTCGAAGCGCCGCGTCTCCTTAAACGAGCACTTAGGATTTGTCAAGGTCGAACATTGCAGCCTTAATAATGTCAGACTTCAGGCGGTACATTATTGCAACTGAGTAAAACTCCCACAGTTAGACTCAAAATAACCCTGAGATATTTTATCGCCTTTGCGCCCGAATGGGAAAGCAGAGACTATACGACGATATTCACCAGTTATCTTTTAGTTAACCACGTAATACGAGTTGACGCGCACGCAATGAACCTAGAATTGCCATACGAACTTAGACGATTTTTTTTATTCCTATTGCCTTAAAATGGCGAAGGCACCTTATTGTACGACTGGTCATCAGTTTTGCTTAAATTCCACTTCAATAAATTTCAGTTCACCCCCCAGACCAAAGTAATATCCTGGAGTAAGGTAGGAGTAACCTGCTTGTGTTATGGGTATCAGGCAAAGAGCATTATTAGTTAGGGTAATCTCCTGTGAATGAACAAAACGTGGTTTTTCCCCAAATAAAAATAAGAGATCAGGACGTATCTACAAAACAGAGTATTTCATTTTAAAATCCTAACAGTATTACTAATGTTACGGGCACCATTGATCTCTAAATACCCACTTTGTTCATTACCAAATTGATACCTGATACGTGCTAATAGAAATTTGTTCGAGCGGTACTTACGCTTGTACGTTTGAAGGAGACTCATCTTGGGGTGAACTTTATACTAGGAAATATTCTTCGATTTGATCTGATAAAACTATATTATTGTAATTTATTAGATACTCTTGCTTTTTTAACGTATCAAAACACGATTAGGAATACTTTGTTCGATCGAAATAGCTCTCGAAAAATGAGAAATATTGCAAAAATCACAACAAGTAATGTACTTTTTTTTATCTAAATAAATGAGTTTAATTCTCATAAAAACTTGTCATAAAATAGATATAGGTCTTTAGAACAATATTTTACGAATAGATTTTTCTTAAAACCCCTCAGATTTTATAACAGTAATATTATGTACTAGCTGAGCCCGCAACTTCGTTTACGGCACATAAGGTGTATGAAAGGAAAGGTATTTCTTCATCAGAGTCATCAAACAATCATAAAAGAGCTTAATGATTAAGTCTATTTTAAAACAATTCAGTCCACGCCTTCGGCGCAGACTGAATTGTCTCTTTTATGATTAAGCCAACACGCCAGTTTAGGTTCACTCACATTCAAAGAAACCCCTACAATTAAAATTTTCAAAATATCTGATTCTTAAAAGTGTTATAACTCTTTTATTTCTAAACCGATTTACATAAAACAAACGCTAAATGTTAACTGGAGCAAACCTCAACACAATAAAAAAAAACCGCATTGCAATCGGTTGAGCGGTTACTGAGATTAGCGTGCACAACCGTACAGACAAACAGATATACAGACATACAGACATACAGACAAACAGACAGAAATTCTAAAAATCATTGTTTTGGGTTCTATTGCGTTCATAAAGCCCCCCTATAATATTTTTTCTTATTTATCTTCCATGTACAGACAGCGACCTGTTACGATTTTATTATATGTATTGATGATATTGATTAGAATCGAATGAAATCCGGCAAAAGCGTACGCTGCAATCTTTCGAATTGCCTTAGGATTTGTCTAGGTCGAGCTTGCAGCCTTAAAGGTATATTTTTAAATGCACATCTGTTTAATTTTTTTGCACACTAGGTAACTCCACTAATTTATTGAATGCAAACCAGAAAATTAAATGCTGTTGAAAAAAACTAATTGATAAACTATACATGTCCTACTTAAAATACTTAAATATTACTCAGAACGAGATAAACTTTTTAATCGAATTTACACCAACAATGTTGTTTGTACATCGAATATATGATTTGTAAAACAGAAATACGAATTGCATTTCAAAAATAGTAACTTGCACTCTAAATTGTACAATCTTATAACGGAATAGGTTAGGTTAAGGTAGACTTTTATTTTTTCGATCAATAAATTTAATTTTGTAGAGGTGACTGATTAAAATGGGGTTTAACTTAGAATAAATGATGTTCCTAAAAGTAAATTAGAATGTTTTTGTTGAACTAAGGAATTGTTAGATTTGATAAAAGTTATTCGTTAAGTAAAACAATTATGCAAATACCATTAATCAGTATAATGAATTTGATTTATTTAGTGTGCATTATTAATGTGCAAGTCAGTATTTTTGGTTTAACTTTGAAATATTTAGTTCAGAAAAGGTGAATATACAGATATCGATTTAAATACATGCCCTACTTAAATGGTGGCCAATCCCAAATAGTGGTTCCATCTGTACCACGCTATGTACCCGGCCCCACACGGTGAATCCATGGAAGGCTAAGCTAACAGTCTTTATACTCGTATGACTGCAACACAACATAACTATTGAAACTATTACACATGACATTTTTGTGCTATGGCTTGTTTGAAAATGCAATGTAAATTGTGACATGTTAATATAAACTTATACGATTTAATTTATATATTGACGAAAAATTACAGTTTTAACATATATTTGTTTCTTTTTGTTACAGTTGAATCTGTTGGCGACCGCTTGCCTGTCACTGTAGGCAGACCCGGTGAACCTTCTCCGCCGATCTTTGAGAAAATCTTTAAAAATGCAAGGTTTGCTCAAGGCGGCAACGCAAAATTCGAAGGTAAACTAAGAGGTAACCCCACCCCTGTAGTATCATGGACGAGGAAGAAAGCGCCACTTGTTGAGTGTAACAAATACAGCATGAGCTATAACGAACAAACTGGTGACGTGTCTTTATTAATTAAGCAAATCGGACCGGGTGACGAAGGAGAGTATACCTGCACTGCCCGCAATCAGTATGGTGAGGCCATATGTTCCGTTTACATTCAGCCCGAAGGCGTTCCGGTCCCAGCACATCAAGCATCTCAACAACAAAGTTATAGACATGTCAGTGAGAGCGTAGAACATAAGTCATATGGTACACAGGGATACACAACGGAGCAGTCGAGGCAAACCCAAAAACTAGCGTATACTAATGGCAATGACTATTCATCCACAGAAGATTTTAAAGTTGACACCTTTGAGTACAGACTTTTGAGGGAAGTGTCTTTTAGAGAGACTATAACAAAGAGATATATAAATGAAAACGATGTCCAAATCAGCACTGAAATAGAAAGGTCACTCGGACCAGTATCACCACCAAAAATTGCACAAAAGCCGAGGAATTCCAAGTTGCAGGAGGGTGCTGATGCGCAGTTTCAAGTTCAGTTATCAGGAAATCCGCGGCCGAGAGTGACATGGTTTAAAAACGGCCAGCGGATAGTAAACTCCAATAAACAAGAAATCATAACTACACATAATCAAACTATCCTTAGAATTAAAAACACACAAAAGTCTGACTCGGGCCATTATACGCTATTGGCTGAAAATCCTAACGGATGTATTGTAACATCCGCTTACCTCGCTGTTGAATCCCCGCAAGAATCATATGTACAAGATCAAAAGTCGCAGTATATAATGGACACTCAACAAACCGGAATCGAAGAAAGAGTAGAAATTAGTGAAAAAGCTCTCGCTCCGCAATTCGTAAGAGTCTGCCAAGACCGCGATGTCACAGAAGGCAAAATGACGCGATTCGATTGCCGCGTCACAGGCAGACCTTACCCAGAAGTCACGTGGTTCATTAACGAAAGACAAATTCGAGACGATTATAATCATAAGATCTTAGTGAACGAATCAGGTAATCATGCACTTATGATTACAAACGTCGATATTAGAGATAGTGGTGTGGTAACCTGCGTCGCACGCAATAAGACTGGAGAGACATCTTTTCAATGTCAACTTAATGTCATTGAAAAGGAACAAGTTGTAGCTCCAAAATTCATTGAGCGTTTTAATACATTGAGTGTACGGGAAGGCGAACCCGTAGCTCTAAATGCTCGCGCCGTAGGAACTCCTACACCACGTATCACATGGCAGAAGGATGGCGTCCAGATATTACCCAATCCAGAGTTACGAATGAATACCGAAGGTGGAGCCTCGACGTTAGACATTCCGCGAGCCAAGGCGTCGGATGCGGCATGGTATCAATGCACCGCTCAAAACGTTGCAGGCTCCACCTCTACGAGGGCAAGGCTCTACGTTGAAGTACCAAAAGAGCCCCCGCCCGAGCAAAAGCGTCTGCACTTGCCGCGGCCTACTAAGATTATTGAGCCAGAGTAAGTAATAAATTTAAGAACATTTGAAAGAAGTTAACCTAAAATCGTTTTGTAAAACATTTATTTTACTTTAGAATTACAACATAGTTTTTTTGCTACAGTAAATTTTGTATCTCTTATACTCGTATTACGGGTTCCTGATTTGTAACTTATGTTACAGACCTGCTCCTGGTCCAGAAGTCATATATCTAAGGCACGTGGAAAGGGCAAGACCTTACATTCCTCCAGGCGAGGAAGACCGGGTTTACCCTCCACCGCAGTTTATTGTGCCACTTAAAAGTGTAACGCAAATGGAGGGTGGCAAAATACACTTTGAAACGAGGATAGAACCGGTCGGCGACCCAACGATGAAAATTGAATGGTTGAAAAATGGTCAAAGTATCGAAGCAAGTAAGTTTTCAAAAACATAATATTCATTCGTAACTTTCGTCATGTAAGAATTGAACAAGTATATGTTGTACCTAATAATACATTTGAAAAAGGTATACTGATATAGCTTCCAATCGATGTCCAATTAAACAAATTAAAAGAATACGCAGGCGATTAGGAGCAAATAGTATGACATCGTCTATTAAAACTAATATTTTAATTTCGAGTGAATAGTTCGGAGTAGTCAGCCTATGTGTAAATATTATGATTTATTTTGTGACAATCATAGTGAAATGTTACACGTGAAATCTGTAATAAACTAATACATACAGACACGCCTTCATCCCCGAAGGGGTAGGCAGAGGCATAGTATACGCCCACATTTCACCTTATAGTTTTATGTCCCACGTAATAGATGGTGAGCCTATTACCGTGTTGTAATGAACAGGCGCAGCTCGTGACGACCCGCAATTGAAATTTTGAAGCTGCCCATAAGGCTTCCAACTTGGCTTAACGATTGTCATTTTACTAAAAAATTTTTGCATTTCGAGTTTTCCTTATCTACGCAATGGATCGTTTTGCAAAATTGTTCCCTTAGTCGCCTCTTGCGACATAATGGGGTGGTGACATTTTGTGCTCTTTCCCGTTGCAACACGAGGCCCCGTCGTCGCTACACGGGGTAATAAACTAACGATAATGCATTAATTCATTATTATTATATTTGCAGGTTCTAGGTTCACTTCAATATTTAGGTTTGGCTATATTTCTCTTGATATGCTAAGTCTGAACATCCAGGACACCGGTGAATACACTTGCCGGGCAATCAGTGCAACAGGTGTTGCCGAAACTAAAGCCATGTTGCATGTAACTCCTAGAGCAACCATTGAAAGAACCAGCCAACATCCAGAGAGTTTACAATATATTCAGCAGTTAGAAGATTATTCCAGATATCAACAACAAGAATCCGTAGAAGAACAAATTTCACAAAGGCCACAATTTATAAGGCCTCTACAAGATCTTGGTGAATTGCAAGAAGGTAGAAATGCTCATTTCGAGGCTCAATTGACTCCTGTTAGTGATCCTACTATGAGAGTAGAGTGGTACAAAGATGGCAGACCTATTACAGCTAGCTCGCGAATCACGTCAATCTTCAACTTCGGTTACGTCTCCCTTAACATCATGCACCTACGGGCTGAAGATGCAGGTTCGTACACTGTGAGAGCTGTAAATAAGTTGGGTGAAGCCATCAGTACTGCCTCTATTAGGGTAGCAGCCAGGAGTACAGTTACTTCTGATCTGGGAATACCAGAACAGCGACGATACATTGAAAAGACTGAACAATTAGAAGCATATCAACAACAACAACATCAAAAATACTATCAGGAAGCACCTGAAAGCACACAACGACCCGAGTTTAAAACACCGATTAAAGATCAAATAAATATCAAAGAAGGAGGATTTGCACATTTTGAAGCACGCCTAGAACCAGTAGGGGATTCGACACTTAGAGTTGAATGGTTGAAAGATGGACGCCCGGTAGAAGCTAGTTCTAGAATAACAACATTCTTCAACTTTGGTTATGTTGCATTAACAATAAAATCTGTAACAGTACACGATGCTGGTCACTATTCTTGCCGGGCATACAATGCGCTTGGTCAGGCAGTCACCAGTGCGAACCTAACTATCGTGACAAAGAAAGATATAATTGCTGAATCGCAACATCCAGGAGGATACGAAAAAATACAACATCTTGAAGATTCTAGTAGATATTCAAAACGAGCTGAAGAGGAAGTAAGAGTAACTCAGAAACCTAGATTTTTGGGGCCATTGAAAGGCACTAATAAAATTGTTGAAGGCCAAAGTGCACATTTTGAAGCGAGAGTAGAGCCGCAAAGTGACTTGACTATGTCAGTGGAATGGTACTTTAATGGCAAGCAAATTAAGAGTGCAAATCGAATTCAGACCTACCATGATTTTGGCTACGTCGCATTGGATATTGCCAGCGTGCGCGCTGATGATTCAGGAGTGTATACAGTTGTAGCCAGAAATGCCGCAGGTGAAGCACAATTAAGCGCTTCTATGACTGTTGAGAGTAAGTACCTAACTTATATATCAACATTTTTACCGATAATCAAAGATAATTGTTGTAGTAATAAGTTACCGTTTCAAATCAATGTGTACTTTACCTCTAATGTTTAAATATCCGAGAGCTATTCACTTTTGTATTGTACCCAATGATATTTAAGTAAAGATGAGCTACCTTTATACAAAACAGCGTTCAGATAATGTTTAGTTATAATTTCACGTGCTTACCTATCGGTACCTGATCTAGACTATCGCATTTATAGATGACATCTATCAAGATGTCATCTATGAATGCGATAGTCTGTGTCGTTTTGCACACAGCAGCAGACTACAACACGACTTGTTTCGCTTGCAGCTATTAGCCGACTAAATAGAATAACAACAATTGAATGAATTTGTCCGCAACAGTTTCTGAGCGCTAATGCGATATCTACCTCTTTTTTACGATAAAATTATTTATGGTACCATACGCTTTTTTGTTCGTTAGTTAAATACATACTAAATATTTTCATTGATTACAGCACGATCCAGCATTGATACTTCAAGCATTCATCGTGGTCTCTACGAAAAAACGCGACACATTGAAGAATCAAAATTCATAGAACCCATGTATGAAATTGAAGAAATCTCAAAGTCTAAACCAGTTTTTGTACAACCATTATCAGATCCCGCACCAGTTTCAGAAGGCAAAAATATTCATCTTGAATGCAGATTGGAACCTATGGGCGACCCTACTATGCGTGTAGAATGGTTTCACAACGGCAGAGCTGTAACAGTGGGGTCTAGATTTAGAACTTACTACGATTTTGGGTTCGTAGCACTGGACATCGTACATACTACTTCTGCTGATACTGGAGAATACACTGTAAGGGCTGTTAACCACTTGGGTTCAGCTCATACTTCCGCTATGGTCCGTGTTATAGAAAAATCTGATATCATAACTGACACTCAAAACGAACAAGCTGTAGAGCAAATTCAAATGCTTGAAGATGCTGCCCGAAGATCAAGACAAGTGCATGAAGACATAACAGTAATGCAAGCTCCTCAATTTTCTAGAGCTTTACACAATATTGAAACCGTAGAAGGAACTAATGTTCATTTAGAATGCAGATTACAGCCTGTTGGTGACCAAACAATGAGAGTCGAATGGTTTTGTAATGGAAGACCGATAAAAACTGGCCACAGATTCAGACCAGCATATGAATTTGATTACGTAGCTCTTGACTTGTTAAGCGTATATCCTGAAGATTCAGGTGTTTACACATGCCAAGCTACTAACCAGCTAGGTGAAGCAGTTACATCATGTGCTTTAAGGGTTATAGCTAAGAAAGATTTAATATTTGAATCGCAGCATCCTTCGGGGCTTGAGAAAATTCAATATTTGGAAGACGCCTCTCGTTACAAAAAGAGCGAAGTCGTTGATGAGTCAATAAATATTAAACCACGTTTCATCACTAAACCAAAATCTATTGAAAATGTTACTGAAGGGCAACATGTTCACTTTGAGTGTAAACTTGAGCCTGTAACGGATTCAAATCTTAAAGTTGAATGGTTCAAGAATGGTCAACCTGTGACTATAGGTCACAGATTTAGACCAATTCACGATTTTGGTTACGTTGCGATTGACATTATTGATTTAATTGCTGAAGACACGGGTATATATACATGCCGTGCCGTTAACCTGGTTGGCACTGACGAAGTTAGCTGTAGGCTTACTTGCCGGAGTACAACTGACATAATTAGAGCTACACAAAATGAAGCAGGATTGGAACAAATTCAGGTTCTAGAAGACAGGTCTAAATACCACAAAACTGACTTCGTCGATGAAATGACAACACAAGCGCCAATATTTACAACATCTTTGAAAAATATTGAGATTAAAGAGGGCCAGAGGGCTCACTTTGAATGTCGTTTAATACCAGTCTCGGATCCAACAATGAAAGTTGAGTGGTATCATAATAATAAACCACTTAAGAGTGGTTCAAGGTTTACTGAAACTAATAATTTTGGATTTGTTGCCCTTGATATCATGTCTTGTTTACCAGAAGATTCTGGAACATACACCTGTAGAGCTATTAATGCTCTCGGTGAAGCTGTGACTTCAGGTATTGCCGTTGTACACTCTAAGAAATCCATTTACTTAGAATCACAGCACGAAGGCGCTCTACCACGGCTAAATCAATTAGAGGATACTTCTAGATATCAAAGACACAGTGCGCAAGAAGATATTGTAACACAAGCGCCAGTATTTACTTTGCCCATGAAAGATATAAGGGTCGCGGAAAATCAAGCAGTACACTTTGAGGCAAGGCTTATTCCTGTCGGCGATCCTACGCTTCGAGTAGAATGGCTGCGTAATGGCGTACCGCTTGAAGCTTGTAAGTATAGCTTTTTGGTTCATAAAATTATGCTACTGAGTATGAAAATACGATACGATGTTAATTATTCTTCCTATTTTAGCCAATCGGTTGACAACTATGCATGATTTCGGTTATGTCGCTTTGAACATGAAATACGTAAATCCTGAGGATTCCGGCACATATACTTGCCGCGCTATCAATGAATTGGGAGAAGCTGTTACCTCCTCTACACTTATCGTTCAATGTAAGTATGCTTTTTATTTATGAAAAGCTAATTAATGTAACTGTTTGGATATTATGTTAACAGTAGTTGATCTGATTGAACCTATCGTAAAAGATGACTGAGGGATAGTGGGGTCTTGTGGGACAATAATCTGCACACAGTTCACTTACTACTACCGCTTACTTATAAATTCAGTTAATTAGTATATAAAAATTTATATAATATACGTAAGTAGCAAATATCCTTCAGTGGAAGAGAGTACGTATAAATAGTTGAAATTGTTACTGATAATCTAAAAGTGGTACCTAGTAGTTTAGGAACTCACTTTTTGTGCGCGGATTTATTATTAGAGAAAGAAGAACTTTGACCCTTCAAGCAATAAGCTTAGTAATAAAATACTGGCCGATTTAGGTGTTACCGTGTTTGTGAATTTAACTACATAATATGATTTCACAGCTAAAGCAGCACTACAGTTAGAATCACAGCATGAAAGCGCTCTCCAGAAAATACAGCAATTAGAGGATTCATCTCGTTATCAACGCAGAGAAGACGTTGAGGTAGCCGTGAATCAGGCACCAAGATTTATAACACAATTAAATGGACCTTCAAGATTAGTAGAAGGGCAGAGCGCACATTATGAATGTCGCATTGAACCATACCCTGACCCCAATATGCGTGTTGAGTGGTATTTCAATGGTAAAGTGCTGCAAAGTGGTCACCGCTATCGCACAGCTTATGATTTTGGATTCGCCGCACTTGATATTCTAACAGTATATGGAGAAGATTCTGGAGAATATACATGCAAAGTTATCAACAGATTAGGGCAAGCAGTATCATCGATTAAATTAAATGTTCAATGTAAGTTGATGTCTTTGCTTTTTTTCGACTTTTATTAGTGACTGCTGTCAGATCTCCCAAACCAGTCAGAACAGCAGTCAACAGGCTTTGGCTTGAACGTGGCAGAGAATCAAGCCTAAAGAGCTTACCATATTTCCCGTACAAATTAACAAACTATGCCGTATCTTATATCAAATCTTCAATTTATTTTACAGCTAAGGAGTCCATTATAAGAGACACCCAACATGAAAGTGCTCTAGAGAAGATTCAATACCTCGAGGACGACAGTAGATACAGACGAGTAGCACGTGACGAAAGCTTTGTAGCAGAAAAGCCTCAATTTGGAAAACCATTAAAGAATGCTCAAGTTGGTGAAGGTCAACCAGTGCATCTAGAAGCCACGTTGACACCTGTTAACGATCCTACAATGCGCGTTGAATGGTATTGCAATGGCAGACCTGTTCAACAAGGACATCGGTTTAAGACCACATATGACTTCGGTTACGTAGCTTTAGATATTCTATATGCTTACGCTGAAGATAGTGGAACATATATGTGCAAGGCCACAAATGTAGTTGGTGAAGCTGTTACCACAAGCTCGGTCAATGTAGATGGTAAGCGTGATAACGATTATTGATACACTTTATCTCTTACATGAGCGAACTAATAGTACATTATATTATGTTACAAAATGATTATTCAAATTGCTTTTTAACCGACTTCAAAAAAGGAGGAGGTTCTCAATTCGTCTGTATGTTTTTTTCTATGGATGTTCACGGATATTTCACTTCTGAGGTGGTCCCATTTTCATCAGGTCAGGATCTGATGATGGGATCCAGGAGAAATCGAATCGGAACCACTGAAAATTGTAGGGACAACTAGTGCGATTGTTAACTTTTTAACTAAATGCTCTAACGTGCTACAATTCGATGAAGGTCTGTAGTCGATTTGATGATGGAGTCGAAAGACAGTCGAGGGAATTCCTTAACGATTTACAGAAGTTACCTTGTGTTTGGGCTTGATTGATTTATAATGATGAGGACTTTATACCTAGAGAGATAGATTTTTCAGTTCACTTGTCACATAAAATAATGAAAAAAAAAATTAACAAAAATAGAACCGACTTCAAGCAAAAACTTGAAAATAAAATTTACTAAGCTCAAAGTAATATGTCTTTTGATTTATCAGACTTTAGATTTAATAAAATCTGATAAATCAAATTAATAATAATTAACAATTAGTAATTTTATTTTCAAGTTTTTTAGAAAGACAGTCGAGGGAATTCCTTAACGATTTACAGAAGTTACCTTGTGTTTGGGCTTGATTGATTTATAATGATGAGGACTTTATACCTAGAGAGATAGATTTTTCAGTTCACTTGTCACATAAAATAATGAAAAAAAAAATTAACAAAAATAGAACCGACTTCAAGCAAAAACTTGAAAATAAAATTTACTAAGCTCAAAGTAATATGTCTTTTGATTTATCAGACTTTAGATTTAATAAAATCTGATAAATCAAATTAATAATAATTAACAATTAGTAATTTTATTTTCAAGTTTTTGTTTGAAGTCGGTTCTATTTTTGTTATTTTTTTTTCCTTTTTAAGCACAAAGTAATATGTCTTTTGATTTATCAGATTTTATTAAATACTAGTTGATGCTCGCGGCTTCGCCCGCGTGAAATTTGGTTCCCGTTCCCGCTTCCCATTGGAACATATTCCCGGAATGAAAAGTAGCCTATGTGTTATTCCAGACTATAATCTTTCCCGATACCAAATTTCAGCCCGATCCGTTCAGTCGTTAGAGCGTGATTGAGTAACAAACATCCAAACATCTAAACATCCCAACATCTTCACAAACTTTCACATTTATAATATTACTAGACGATGCTCGCGGCTTCGCCCGCGTGAAATTCGGTACCCGTTTCTGCTTTCCGTTGGAACATATTCCCGGGATAAAAAGTAGCCGATGTGTTATTCCAGACTATAAGCTATCTCTGTACCAAATTTCAGCCCGATCCGTTCAGCCGTTAGAGCGTGATTGAGTAACAAACATCCAAACATCTAAACATCCAAACATCTTCACAAACTTTCACATTTATAATATTAGTAGGATAATATATAATATATAATATTAGTAGGATAATTTCATTGACTGGCTCTGTGGCGTAGTCGGTGTAGTGATACCGCCTGCCGCGCCGGTGGGCTTGGTTCGATTTCGGGGTTGTTCCAATTATTTGTGTGATCCACAAATGTTTGTTTCGGCGTTTGGGTGTTTTCTATGTATTATATGTATGTATTTAGAAAAATATAAGTATGTATATCAGTCGTCTGGATATCGTAGCAAACACAGAATTTAATTTTTCTCTATCGGGCCTCCAAGATATTTAGCTTGATAATATGTAGCCGGTGTGTAAAACCGAGCTCTTACTAATATTCCTGCAACGTTTTAGTTTAATCAATCTACATACTTACATATTTCGTTACCCTCTGCCTAGTCCCTTGAATATGTAGCGTGATAATATATAGCCTAACTAAAGATCCTACCTATAGATTGCTATTCAAGTAAAAGATTAATTAAAATTATTCAGTAGTTTCTGTATTTTACAAAAATATACAAACAGATTTTCATTGTTCTCTGCCGAGCTCCTAAAATATTTAGCGTAATAATGTTGTCTGAGTGTAAAACCTATGTCTTACTAATATTCCTGCTACGTTTTAGGTAAATCAATCCAACGGTTTACACATTTCATTGCTCTCTGCTTAGCCCCTAGGATATGTAGCGTGATAATATATAGCCTATTTGAAGACCACCCCCCTAAGTAAAATTTGTGCAAAATTTGAACCAAATCTGTTCAGTACTTTTCGAGATCCTTGCGGACAAAGCAAAGCAAACAGACAAACATACAAAAAAATTGTAACTATATTTTCGGATTCGGTATCTTATGTAGAACACCCAACGAGTATTTTTTTTTTAATATTTCCAATGTACAGTTTTGGCTTTTCTATCATTTTATTATATGTATAGATAGGTAGATGCTACTAAATAAGATCTAGACGCTTTTGTGTTTTTACTCTCACATACATACAGAATTCAATTGTTCTCTGCCAAACCCCTAAACTTAATAGCGTTATAATAATAATTATGAAGCTTATAAAAACCTATCCGCATCCCGCGACTTCGCAAGCGTGAAAATTATGTTATAATGCCAACTTGATTGCTCTCTGCTTAGCCCCTAGGATATGTAGCGTGATATTATATAGCCTATTTGAAGACCCCACCCCTAAGTAATATTTGTGCAAAATTTGAGCCAAATCTGTTCAGTACTTTTCGAGATCCTTCCGGACAAAGCAAAGCAAACAGACAAACAGATAAACAGACAAAAAAAAATCTGACTATATATTTGGGTTCGGTATCTTACGTTGAACACCTAGCGAGTATTTTTTTGTTAATATTTCCAATGTACAGTTTTGGCTTTTCTATCATTTTATTATATGTACTAGCTGTTACCCGCGACTTCGTCCGCGTGGAAATTATGTTATAAGCAAAGTTTGAACCGTATTCTATTTGAGCCTCTAGCTAGGATAAGTCGTAACCAAAATGTGGGGACAAATTTAGGACATCCTCCAACTTACCCGGGGAGTTATGCGCTAGATGGATTTTTTTGACGTGAGGAAAATCCCACATGAATGTACTATGACTCCCACTGACTAAAAACCACACGTATCCTACCTAACAGCCTACGATTGGGAGCCCCGGGTAAGCCCTCTAAAGGATACCCTAGGACTGCGCTAGATGGATAGGAAGAGACCTCATGGTTTTAGTGCGTCCAAGGCCGGTATGACGTACGTGTTTATTAATTAGCCCCTTTAATAATTATAAGAGTAAGTAGTATGGTGAAACGCGAATACGAAACGTTTGTCAGATTAGGGCACAGACTGAAAACTTTACGCATAATCGGAAGAGTTGAGACGATAACACTAACGCTAACGGTAGCCAGTAAATGGCAGTCGTTTAACCAAGTTGAAGACCTTATAGATTTAATAATTTTCAAAAGTAGGCAGTACTAACGCCTGTCCATTTCAACACGGCAATGCGGCTCAACACCTATTACGTTACGTGGTACAAATTAAAAAAAGGTAAACATATAATATGCCTCGATACCCCTTTGGGGATAAAGGCGTGACCGTATGCATGTACTTATTATGTTTAAGGTGATTTAATTTATGTACCCATATCACTGTAGCCAAAGCTCAACATTTTTCAGTAAAGTGTTTTAAGAATGTTCATTATAAACAACGTTTGTGTGGCGTGTTGGCTTAATCATAAAAGAGCTGCTTAATGGTTAAGGCTATTGTAAAATAATTCAATTTCAATTAAATGAATTGCTTTAGAATAGACTTAATCTTTAAGCTCTTTTTTGATTAAGCAAACAGGGCAGTTTCACACGCTGCTTGATGAGTCTGATGAAGAAATACCTCGCCTTTCATAGATCTTATGTGACGTAAACGAAGTTGCGAGGGTTAGCTAGTCTATACATATAGTAAAACTGTTGAGGGTCGAGAGTCTACTGAAGCCGAAAATGAAATTCCATTTTTCATGTGTGTCTGTCTGTCTGTATTCCGAATAAGTATCACGCCGAAGTTACTGAATGGATTTGAATAAAACTTAGTGCAATCGAAGCTAATAATCCGAGGAAGGTTCTAGGATACTTTTGATCTCGATATTTTGCGCGGTTCCTTTGGGAGAAGGGATGAAAGACAAAACGGTTTTTTAGTTGTTACTTCTCAATGCGTTTTCGGATTCCAAATTTTTTTTTTTAGTGTTATAAAGGGAATACTGTAAGGAATGTTTCACACAAGTTTCCATGTTAAAGGTTTTCTAGTTCAGGAATTAGAGACATCCCAACTTTCGCAAAACCTAGAATTCAAGGATCCCTTTGAATGTGAGGGTAAATCTAAACTGGCGTGTTGGCTTGATGATAAAAGAGCTTAATGATTAAGGCTATTGTAAATTGTAAAGATCCTACCTCTAGATTGCTATTCAAATAAAAGATTAATTAAAATTATTCAGTAATTTCTGTATTTTGCAAAAATATACAAACAGATTTTCATTGTTCTCTGCCGAGCTCCTAAAAAATTTGGCGTAATAATAATTGTTGTCTGAGTGTAAAACCTATCTCCTACTAATATTCCTGCTACGTTTTAGTTAAATCAATCCAACGGTTTAACCATTTCATTGCTCTGTGCTTAGCCCCTAGGATATGTGGCGTGATAATATATAGCCTATTTTAGGACAACACCCCTAAGTAATATTTTTGCAAAATTTGAACCAAATCTGTTCAGTACTTTTCGAGATCCTTCCGGACAAAGCAAAGCAAACAGACAAACAGACAAAATAAAATCTAACTATATTTTCAGCTTCGGTATCTTATGTAGAACACCCAGCGAGTATTTTTTTGTTAATATTTCCAATGTACAGTTTTGGCTTTTCTATCATTTTATTATATGTATAGATAGGTAGATAGATGCTACTAAATAAGATCTAGACGCTTTTGTGTTTTTACTCTCACATACATACAGAATTCAATTGTTCTCTGCCAAACCCCTAGACTTAGTAGCGCGATAATAATAATTATGAAGCTTATAAAAACCTATCCGCATGCCGCGACTTCGCACGCGTGAAAATTATGTTATAATGCCAACTTGATTGCTCTCTGCTTATCCCCTAGGATATGTAGCGTGATATTATATAGCCTATTTGAAGACCCCACCCCTACGTAATATTTGTGCAAAATTTGAGCCAAATCTGGTCAGTACTTTTCGAGATCCTTCCGGACAAAGCAAAGCAAACAGACAAACAGACAAACAGACAAACAGATAAACAGACAAACAGACAAAAAAATTCAGACTATATTTTTGGGTTCGGTATCTTACGTTGAACACCTAGCGAGTATTTTTTTGTTAATATTTCCAATGTACAGTTTTGGCTTTTCTATCATTTTATTATATGTATAGATTTTTGAAATATATAAGTATGTATATCAGTGGTCTGGATATCATAGCAAACACAGGATTTAATTTTTCTCTATCGGGCCTCCAAGATATTTAGCGTGATAATGTAGCCGGTGCGTAAAACCGATCTCTTACTAATATTCCTGTAACGTTTTAGTTTAATCAATCCACATACTTACATATGGCACTACCCTCTGCCTAGTTCCTAGGATATGTAGCGTGATAATATATAGCCTATTTAAAGATGCTACCTCTAGATTGCTCTTCAAGTAAAAGATTAGTTAAAATTATTCAGTCGTTTCTCTATTTTGCAAAAATATACAAAAAGATTTCCATTGTTCTCTGCCGAGCTCCTAAAAAATTTAGCGTAATAATAATTGTTGTATTAGTGTAAAACCTATCTCCTACTAATATTCCTGCTACGTTTTAGTTAAATCAATCCAACGGTTTAAACATTTCATTGCTCTCTGCTTAGCCCCTAGGATATGTGGCGTGATAATATATAGCCTATTTTAAGACCACACCCCTAAGTAATATTTGTGCAAAATTTGAATCAAATCTGTTCAGTACTTTTCGAGATCTTTCCGGACAAAGCAAAGCAAACAGACAAACAGACAAACAGACAAACAGACAAAAAAAAATCTAACTATATTTTCAGCGTCGGTATCTAATGTAGAACACCCAGCGAGTATTTTTTTGTTAATATTTCCAATGTACAGTTTTGGCTTTTCTATCATTTTATTATATGTTTAGAAGATAAATTATTCAGTCGTTTCTCTATTTTGCAAAAACATACAAAAAGATTTTCATTGTTCTCTGCTGAGCTCCTAAAATATTTAGCGTAATGATATGTTGTCTGAGTGTAAAACCTAACTCTTACTAATATTCCTGCTACGTTTTAGTTATATCAATCCACCGGTTAACACATTTCATTGCTCTCTGCTTAGCCCCTAGGATATGTAGCGTGATAATATATAGCCTATTTTAAGACTCCACCCCTAAGTGATATTTGTGCAAAATTTGAACCAAATCTGTTCAGTACTTTTCGAGATCCTTCCGGACAAAGCAAAGCAAACAGACAAACAGACAAACAGATAAACAGACAAACAGACAAACAGACAAAAATTTTTCTGACTATATTTTTGGGTTCGGTATCTTACGTAGAACACCTAGCGAGTATTTTTTTCTTAATATTTCCAATGTACAGTTTTGGCTTTTCTATCATTTTATTATATGTATAGATATAGATTTTTGAAATATATAAGTATGTATATCAGTGGTCTGGATATCATAGCAAACACAGGATTTAATTTTTCTCTATCGGGCCTCCAAGATATTTAGCGTGATAATGTAGCCGGTGTGTAAAACCGATCTCTTACTAATATTCCTGCAACGTTTTAGTTTAATCAATCCACATACTAACATATGGCACTACCCTCTGCCTAGTTCCTAGGATATGTAGCGTGATAATATATAGCCTATTTAAAGATCCTACCTCTAGATTGCTCTTCAAGTAAAAGATTAATTAAATTTATTCAGTCGTTTCTCTATTTTGCAAAAATATACAAAAAGATTTTCATTGTTCTCTGCCGAGCCCCTAAAATATTTAGCGTAATAATATGTTGTCTGAGTGTAAAACCTAACTCTTACTAATATTCCTGCTACGTTTAAGTTAAATCAATCCACCGGTTTACACATTTCATTGCTCTCTGCTTAGCCCCTAGGATATGTAGCTTGATAATATATAGCCTATTTTAAGACCCCACCCCTAAGTGATATTTGTGCAAAATTTGAACCAAATCTGTTCAGTACTTTTCGAGATCCTTCCGGACAAAGCAAAGCAAACAGACAAACAGATAAACAGACAAACAGACAAACAGACAAACAGATAAACAGACAAACAAACAAACAGACAAACAGACAAAAATTTTTCTGACTATATTTTTGGGTTCGGTATCTTCCGTAGAACACCTAGCGAGTATTTTTTTCTTAATATTTCCAATGTACAGTTTTGGCTTTTCTATCATTTTATTATATGTATAGATAAAATCTGATAAATCAAAAGACATATTACTTTGTACTCAGTAAATTTTATTTACAAGTTTTTGTTTCAAGTCAGTTCTATTTTTGTTGAAAATTTTTTAAGCCAAATTAGCAGTATGAAAATGTATACAGTAGATTGTCAAACCTTGCGGGTGTCCATTTTGACACACGTATGATTATTCAAATTGCTTAAATTCTAAATTGACATTTAGGACACCTTTATCCGACTGAGGTCTGTAATGTTTTATGAGCGTTTGGCACGGTCTGTAGCTTAAATCCTTTAACGCATATCAAAATAATGAGCTGTAATAACCTTTGTCTCAGTTGTGAGACTGATGTTTGGAACATCTTTTGTATATCTGACTCAAAACGTTCTTACATTTGATGTAAAAGAAGAATAATATAATCAAACATACGTGTCATTATCTTACTCATAATTTTAAAATAAATTTCAATATCTTTTCGAATAGCTTAATAATACTAATTATTAACTATTTTCAGCTAAAGCAGGACTATATCTAGACACATTAGATGAACAGCGGCTCAGGAAAATTCAGGAATTAGAAAAGTATGAAAGACCTAAACCAGTCGAAGAAGAACAAGTAGGCCAAAGACCTGTGTTCTTGACTCCTCTCATAAATCTTGAAAACCTAAAAGAAGGCGATCGCGCTCACTTCGAGTGCAGAGTGGAGCCTATAAATGACTCAGATTTGATAATTGAATGGTTCCATAATGGCCAAAAGATACGTGCAGGCCATAGATATAGGACAACGCATGACTTTGGTTATGTGGCATTAGATATTTTGTACACATATGCAGAAGATTCAGGAACGTATATGTGTAAAGCCTCTAACAAACTTGGTGAAGCAGTTAATACTTGCACGTTGGCGGTTGCAGGTAAAGATAACAAATATAGTAATCACCAACTACTACCCCATCTTTAATGCGAAATTAAAAACCTAAATCTACATTTATTATTTTACAGGGCATAGAAACATTATCTTAGATACTCAACATCCTAATGGACTGGAGAAAATAAGACTACTTGAAGCCCAAGGGCATCACACAAGGATGGAGATCGAAGAACCTAAGATTAGTTCTCCTAGGTTTGTCACTGAGTTGCGTAGGTCAACTCATGTTTTCGAGGGTCAAACAGCTCACTTTGAATGTCAAGTGGAGCCGGTCCATGACCCTAATTTAAGAATAGAATTCTATCATAACGGCAAAACCCTGCAATCGGCTGCACGGTTCCATATCACTTTTGATTTTGGTTATGTATCATTGGATATTCAGCACTGTGTTCCAGAAGACGCAGGAGAGTATTCAGTTAAAGCAATCAATGCTTTAGGACAGTGTACTTCTACTATATCCTTGACTGTAACCGCAAAAGGTAGCATTATATCGGAATCTCAACGTCCTGAGGGCTTAGAGAAGATTCGGGAACTAGAAATGGCGGAACCGTTTAAACGGCCAGAAATACCAGAACCAGTAACGCGACAGCGACCCGTATTCACACAGCCGCTTCAAAATATAGATAACATACAAGAAGGCCAAACTGCTCACTTCGATTGCCGCCTTATACCAGTTGGTGACCCTACTCTAAAAGTAGAATGGTTCAGGAATGAAAAACTAATAGAAGATAGTTCTAGAATTACAAAAACTCACGATTTCGGTTATGTCTCGATGGCCATCACCCATGTACGGGATGAAGATGAAGGCGTGTACATGTGCAGAGCATCAAATCTGCTTGGTGAAGCGGTAACCACAGCTGCAATGAAAATAAAAAGTAATTACACATTTTGTATATAGGTATTTATTAGCGTAAATAAAATTGTTACAAACAGAGGATAAAACAGTACTATTTTATCCTTATCTTTATAAAAAAATTATCAGCTGAAGTTCTTTTATGATGATAGACAGTGTTGCCCAGTATTAATATCTATTGTTATTTATAACAGCAAAAGCAGCAATCCAAATGGATACACAACATCCAGAGGGCATGAAGAAAATTCAACAACTAGAACAGCCACTACAGAGAAGACCTGAGGAGCCGGAGCGGGAATTTGAGAAACCAATCTTTACTCAAGTGCTTACTGGACCTTCTGAACTTTGGGAGGGACAGCACGCACATTATGAAGCTCGTGTGGTACCTGTGGGTGATCCAAGCTTAAGATTTGAATGGTTTATTAATGGAGTTGAACTCAAAATGGGTAAGCTGTGACGATAGTTTCGACCTTACGGTTTAAAATTGTACATTATATGTAACAGCGAGTAGAGGATGTCCGCTCCCGGAAGACATCAATCGCTGGAGAAGGTCGGCTCGCGACGATCTCTTCCAGGAGTGGACCAATAGGTTGGAGCATCCTTCCGCGAGCGTGCGGCTATTGGGGCCGTCCGGCCCGTCCTTCACGCTTGGGTGGAGAGGACACACGGAGCGCCGGCGTACCACCTCACGCTGCTTCTCACAGGACATGGCTGTTTCGCCAAGTATCTGTGGGAGGTGGTGGGCGTGGAGTCGGGTCCTGTTGTGCCGTCACTGCCCGAGAGGCGCCGTAGACTCGGCGGAGCACACTCGCGCCGAGTGTGCGGCGTGGGATGGGTCGCGTATCGCCCTCTCAGGCATTATCGGCATGGACCTGTAGTTGCCGGCCGTGGTGCGAGCCATGGTCACACACACCGCGGGGTTTAGAGGATAGGACGGTCCCACATATCAGGCCGTGAGTCCCACACGAAGTCGTCTTGTTCCCCCGAAACAAGGCGGCGAAGTGCCTAACCTGCAGTCCAGCGTAAAAAAAAACAGTGAGCTAAGATAAGCTTACTGTTAAATACTTATACATATCGTTCGAACGTTAAATCGTAAATTATTAGAATAGAATAGAATAGAATAAACTTTATTTGTACACCAAGTTGAAAACAAGTTTACAATAATACTAACAGAATGTTGTACAAAGGGCGGCCTTATCGCTATAAAGCAATTTCTGACAGGCTATTAATTATTGTAATATATCCAAATAACTATTCAATTTACAGGATCAAGATTCCGAACAACACATGACTTTGGATTCGTAACGCTGGATATCAATTCAGTTGTGGCAGGTGACGCTGGTCTATACATGTGTAAAGCAATAAACCGAGCCGGTAGTACTGTATCTTCAACATCACTCAAGGTCAAGACTAAATCCACTATAGTCGATCAAACAATGAGACCCGAATCGTGGGAACAAATTCAACTCAAAGAAGCTGCCATGAACAAGGTTCCAGAAATGTTTGTAGATACTGGAGTCCAACAGGCCCCTATCTTTACCACACACCTTAAGAGCTTTGATAAACTAGTGGAAGGGCAACATGTGTATTTAGAAGCACAAGTGGAACCTCGAACTGACCCCAATCTTAGAATAGAGTGGTTTAAAAATGGGGTTACTTTAACTACAGGTTCCAGATTAAAGAGTACATTCGATTTCGGCTTGGTTACTCTTTCGATTAATAGTATAAGAATCGATGATTCTGGAATTTATACATGTAAGGCTACAAATTTAATGGGAGAAGCTGTTTCCACGGCTTCTATCAAAATCGAGGACCGTCACTGGTTACTTGGAGACACACTTCATCCAGAGTCACTAGATAGAATCGGTGCATTAGAGCAGCCCAAAGCAGGTAAACCTGACGCACCAGAACCTGTATATGAAACACCAGTTTTTATTACTCATTTGAATAATATAATATGCAAAGAAGGTGACAACATTCATTTCGAATGTAATGTAGAGCCATCTAGAGATCCCACACTTAAAATTGAATGGTTCTTTAATAACAAACCTTTACCATCTGGCACAAGATATAAGAGCACTCATGATTTTAGCTATGTATCTTTAGATATTAAGCATACATATGAAGAAGATTCTGGTATATATACATGCAAAGCAACAAATAGCAAGGGTTCAGCAACTACTTCAGGATCATTGAGATGTACTGGTGATAAAAACATATACTTTGACACACAGCATCCGCAAGGTAAAGCCGGTTTGGAAGCAGTAGAGCAGGCAGAAGAAGCTAGACTTTCAAAATCGAGGAGAACATCTGTGCCTGACGTCGAATACCCTAAACCAGAATGGGTAGTGCCAACGTTAGCAGAGCAACAATTAATAGAAGGCCAATCACTTCATCTCGAAGGTCAGGTAGAACCTAAGAACGATCCAAATCTTAAAATAGAATGGTATTTCAATGGCAAAGTTTTAGAGCAAGGCTCTAGATTTAAGCTGACCAGTGACTTTGGTTTTGTAACTCTGGATGTGTCTGATATGTACGAACGAGACAGTGGAATTTATACATGCAAAGCTTACAATAAACAAGGCGAAGCTTTCACATCATCAACAATAGTTTGTAGCAGTAAAGAAAACCTTATAGAAAGGACTCAACATCCAAAAGGTACAGAGGGCTTGGAAAAGATTCAAAGCCTTGAAGATTCTCTACGAAGGGAGCCCGGTTCCCAACCGGATGATAGCATTGGCAGACCACCAGAATTCACTACCGTCTTCCAAGATATTGTTGATATTAGTGAAGGACAGATTGCTCATTATGAAGCCTCACTTATACCTACTGGTGACCAAAGTATGGTTATTGAATGGTTTTACAATGGAAAGACAATTGAAGCAAGTCACCGTATTAGAACTGTATACGCATTTGGAATGGTTGTCCTTGAAATTCTTGGTACTAAAACTACTGATTCCGGTGTTTATTCGTGCAGAGCTACTAACAGATGGGGACAAGCTGAAATTAGTGTCAAATTAGAGTGCGTCGATAAGAGTAAAGGCCAAAAACCAAAGTTTACCACCCATATTAAAAATATAGAAAATCTGAAAGATGGCCAATCAGCTCATTTTGAATGTACTGTCGTGCCGGTTGACGATCCTGATTTAAAAATCGAATGGTATCACAATGGTCAGCCCCTACGTCATTCTACAAGAATCAAGACGGTATCTGATTTTGGTTTTGTAGTTCTCGATATATCTTATACTCAAAATCATGACACAGGAGAATATGTTTGTCGAGCTTACAACAAATATGGTGAAGACTTCACGAAAGCTTCAATTACCTGTTTTGGTCGTGGAGGAGTTTATCTGGACAGTTTACAACCGGACTCACTTGCGAAGATAAGAGAATTAGAAAGTTTACAAGGTATGCAACAACAAGTGCTTGCTCCTGCATCTGCAGAGCCACCTAAGTTTATTACACAAATCCAAGATGTCACTAAATTAGTTGAAGGCCAAAGTGCGCACTTCGAGGCACGATTAATACCCGTGGATGACCCAGATCTCAAGGTGGAGTGGTTCTACAACGGTAAGAAGCTGCCACACGGGCACCGATACAGGACTTTCCATGACTTTGGCATTGTGATATTGGACATTTTGTATTGTTATGAAGAAAATTCTGGTGAATATGAGTGCATCGCAACGAATAAATTAGGTCGTGATTCAACAAAAGCTACACTAAAATGTACTTCAAAGGAAAACCTAATCTTGGACTCGCAGCTACCGCGGGTATGTACTGTTATAGTTAGATATATTTAAATAAAGTGTAAATATTATTTATATTCAATGCAACTTATTTTACAATTCAGGGCATGGAAGGTGGCTTAGAAAAATTACAAACCTTAGAAGATTCGATGATACGCAGAAAAGATGTTCAAGAAGAAGAAGAACGGGGTAAAGCTCCCGTTTTCACAGTGCCATTATCAAATATTGAGTCTCTTAGAGAAGGTGAAAATGCACACTTTGAAGCGAGACTGACACCCACAGACGATCCAAACCTTAAGGTAAGTCTTAATTCTTAAAATAGGATATACAACGACTCGCAAAGTATTGCGACATACGAGACACACGTGGCTTTCATAGAAAAAGAAATGGTTGCAAGGGGTTGTGTCTTCCACTCATGTCATTATCCATTTTGTATTAATATAACACGTACAACGTACATTATATTATATTATATTACCCATTATCCTCGTTTGACTAGGTACAGGTAGAGTGAGATCAGGCGTTATAACAATGCAAGTATCTAATATATTTAATTTCTATAATGATATATTTATGCCATCAAAAACAAAACTTGTAAAAACCCCAAGTCTTGCAACTCAGTTCTTTTACTGTAAAAAGTTGTGAGATTCGCGGAAACGCTCGCTAATAGAAATGTCACATAGTGGTCAGGTCACCCATCCGAGTACCAGCTACGGCGAAAGTTGCTTACTACAGTGATACGAGCGCTTCAGTTAGTTAATATTTATATTTTAAACTAGCTGATGCCCGCAGCTTCCCCCGCGTAAAATTTGTTACCGTTCCCGCTTCCCGTGGGAACTTATTATTAAAAGTAGCCTAATTTACTCCTTATTACATAAGCTATCTGCCAGTGAAAGTTCCGTCCAAATCGGTCCAGCCGTTCCAGAGATTAGCCTAATTAATATAAACACTAATTCGTTAACTGCCAATTAATGTAACTTTTTAATTATTCTTATACACCACGCCATCTGCATAAATAACTTTCTGATTTCATGTAAACTTTATCGGATAACAAAGTTTTTTGTGCAGTTAGTATATCTAGAAAGCTGGACTGAAATTTCAGAACATTTAAAGTTTTCCTTGATTTATACGCTAAACCCGAAATGCATTCTTAATTTGAAGAACCGCTAGAAGTGCCAGAGTTTTGATGATCGGTCAGTCATTGAGTGAGCGACTGCGAATTTTTAAGGAACTTTGACTAGTTATAATTAACTCGTTTAAGGTGACCGAAATTTGAAATATACAGTATGTATATTTGTTAGTGAACTTATAACTTAGTTACTGAACATTCAAACTTCTAGTTTTATCCATAACAAAGTTATAGGTTGTCGAAAATGGCCTGAGTGGGTTCGAGAAAAGATAGTACGGCCGTGTCTCTGTTGCTCGACTTTGTGTGGGCACACCCGTGCCTCCAGATCCTAATAACCGTGCAGTTTATAAATTTATTTGTTTGAATAATAATTCTACGTGTTTTAGGTGGAATGGTATTGGAATGGCAAATCTCTAAAAGCTGGATCAAGATTCAGGACTTTCTGCGATTTTGGTTTTGTAATCCTTGAAATATCTCCTACGTATCCCGAAGATTCTGGTGAATATTTATGCAGAGCGTATAACAACTATGGAGAAGCTGTGACAACAGCCACTATGAAAGTACAAGGAAAACGTAATATTATCTTGGAGTCACAATTGCCTAAGGGTATGGAAGGAACTATAGACAAAATAGCAGCCCTTGAGGGATACTCAGGAACTGCGGACTCTCTAACTCCAGAAACAGAGAGTGGCAATCCACCTGAATTTACTACAACTCCTTCTGATTTAATCCTATCTGAAAATTCATCGGCACATTTCGAATGTCGACTCATTCCTGTAAACGACTCTAGTATGAGAGTGGAATGGTACCACAATGGTAAACCGCTTCTGACTGGTTCAAGAGTAAAGACCATAAACGATTTTGGTTTTGTTATCCTAGAAATTGCTGGAGTTTATCAACGTGATGCTGGCCTTTATACATGCAAAGCCACTAACAGGCACGGAGAAGCGACAGTCTCATGTAAATTGCAAGTCAAGGGTAGGCAAGGTATCGTATTGGAACCACAACTGCCATCACACTTCAAATCTGGAACTGAAAGTATTCAGAAACTGGAAGAAACTTTACATAAGCGCGAGGAAATTACAATAGAGGATGAAAAGCCAAATCCCCCTAAATTCATAGTAGAAATCAAAGATAATTTGGATGTGGTTGAAGGTGGACCTATTCACTTTGACTGCCGAGTAGAACCAGTTGGTGACCCCACAATGAGAATTGACTGGTTCCACAATGGTAGGCCATTTGCAACCGGGTCTCGCGTACACATGCTTAATGATTTCGGCTTTATTGCTTTGGATATCGATTACATTTATACTCGCGATACGGGAGAATATACATGTCGTGCAACTAATAGGTGGGGATCGGCCACTACTACAGCTAAAATTACATGCAGTGCCAAACGTGATATTGTTTTGGACTCACAATTGCCTCCGGGTATGAGTGGCGAAAAAATCAAAGAACTAGAAAGGGGACGAGTCCACGATGTTCCCAAAGATGAACCGGTAATTAGCAGACCTCCCAAATTTATTACTCAGATCCAGTCTCATACAGTGGAGGAATCTGAAAGCGTTCGTTTCGAATGCCGCGTTGAACCTAAAGAAGATCCCAAGTTACGAATCGAATGGTATCGTAATGGCAAGCTGTTACCATCCGGCCATCGCTACCGTACTGTATACGATATGGGCTTTGTTTCCCTTGATATTTTATACGTGTATGCCGAAGATTCCGGCGAATATGTGTGTCGAGCCGTTAATGATATCGGCGAAGATTTCACGAAAGCAACTGTATCTTGTAAACGTAAGTATATTTGTTTTTGATCAGCTACTCGTTCCGGATTATTCAAATACATAGTTGCAAAGTTCTATCTGAAGTGATGCGCCTACATGTTTGTAGTGTGAATGTAGTTAATTCTTAGGGTTCCGTAACCAAAAGTTAAAAAGCTCCCATACAATAAACGTCATTTTTTGTCGTTCTTGTTAAGGAACCCTCCGTGCGCGAGTCCGACTCGCACTTGGCCGGTTTTTATTTACTAATAGGGTAAACCACCCAATCGTTGGCACTCCTCCAATTATTGGCACTTTAGGTAATTTTGCCCATTTCTAACAGAAAAAGAATGCTATTTTACTTTTTAATGCATACCTACAACTACATAATGGGCAACACCGAACTGAAATAAACTAGGTTTCCCTTATTTTTCGAAATATACTCTTAACTAAAGTGCCTATAATTCATTCTAAAAGTGCCAATAATTGGGTGGTTTACCCTATTTCTACTTTTAATTACTTGATATTCTAATTCCACAGAACTGCCCGATATTATACTGCAAAATCAAGTTCCAAGAGGAATGAAAAAATCCGAGGCACTCACACAAATGGAAGCAACTATCAAGAAATATACATCAGAAATATTTTTGACCGAAGACGACTTGTATGACGTTGACAAAAAGCAACCACCACGCTTCGTCACACAGATTCAGAGTCAGACATCATTGGTAGAAATGGAAACTACTAAATTTGAGTGTCAGTTGGCACCAGTGGGAGATCCTAATATGAAAGTTGAATGGTTCTTCAATGGCAAGCCACTGTTGCACAGTAAGTATCATTCATAATTTAAAAAGTTACTATAAAACATTGTTATTTCTAAGTTATAAAGCTCATACTGTAAACACGATTGATATTATTTCAGAAAACCGCTTCACTCCCATCTATGATTTTGGCTACGTGGCGATGAACTTTGGTTGGGTATATCCAGAAGATAGCGGTGAATATCTTTGTCGTGCAACAAATCTTTACGGTATGGACGAAACAAGAGCAGTAATTAAAACAGCTGGTAAGCCTGGAATCGTCTACGACTCACAGCTACCTAAGCATATGAAGAGCATCGAGAAAATACGAGAAATGGAAGCTGCGTGGCAGATGTAAGCAGTTTCTTTGTAAAAATTAATTGAGTTTTCTCTAAAAAATACAGTCATGGTACGCATAGCCGTACTTTGCGACAAGCACTTTTTAAAACTCTTATAAGTCTTTATGTGTATTCATTACCAACCGGATGAACTGAAACCTGTTGTAAATATTTTTAAAATATTATTATATTTTTAGGGCACCAGAACAGGCTGCAGAGGAGACTAAATCGCGTTCACCTCCAGTATTTGTAAGTCGACCTGAGCCAGTGACCGTTGAAGAAGGAGAATGGGCTCGCTTCTGCTGTCGTGTTACCGGACATCCCAAGCCACGAGTCATGTGGCTTATTAATGGAAACACTATTGTCAATGTAATTAATTTAAATTTTATTTAAAAAAATGCAATACTTATATATTTTTTTGATAGGGCATTAAAAAAACTTAACAAAAAAACTTTTCAGGGTTCAAGATATAAACTAATATATGATGGAATGTATCATTTCGATATACCGAAGACCCGGCAATATGATACAGGTAAAATTGAAGTTATTGCCCGAAGTTCAGCAGGCGAAGCAGTAGCAACGACCGAACTTAAAGTAATACCGAGACACGACGACTATAGAGGAGTTTTGAAGAATGCACCACGACGTAAGTCAGACATACATTATGGCGATTACATGACGCTTATGTTGCATTTATCTATAACAATATGAAAGTTGTCCACATTATAATACCAACAAAAATCCTACATAATACTGCACTAATATATTTACATTATCAAACGACGCAAAACATCAACAAACCGCTTTTTGCACAAAACAACCAGGCTCCCATCATCCTCCCTCTCTCTACCCAAAAGGAGTGCAGCTAAATCAATTGCTTCTACCGACTTTATCATCGGATGCGCAGAGGTATGTTTTGAACCTTGTTAGTATAAATTTATTAGAAATAGTATTAATTATCTTATTAAATTGCACAGCTTGGTATGATGAAACTACGCAATATCAACGCTCTGAAACAGAATTAGAAAAAACATTTGAGGAAAGACAAGTCTTACAAAGACAAGGTGTTATTGATCATAGACCTGAACTGAAAGCAAAGGTTGTCAGAGAACCTGAAACAGAATGGCAGCAAACAGTAAAGAAAAAGAAAAGCGAAGAGTACTACAACAAACTACAAGAACTTGAGAATGATCAAGTCGTCAAGGAAAGTAGACTACGAGAGTCCACTCATCAGTATGCTATTCCTGGCGAAAAGATAGCTGCTAATTCCATGGCCAAAGGCATGGCTCAAAGATATGAAGACAGCTTGTAAGTAACCGTATTCATAAACTATATTTTGAGAGTGCGACATAGCTTTCCTGTTGTTTTTTTTTCTATTCGCATGGTCTTTAACATTCTTAGTAGGTATTCGCCATTGACACATAAAATAATAACTTCTATCTACTTATTCTTATAATTCTTGTAATATAGAAGGGTAAGTCTCAAAAGTTATTGTTTTGCTGCACTAGCTAATGCTCGCGGCTCCACCCGCGTGGGTTTAGGTTGAAACGACCAAAAGATTAAGATTTCACTGATAATAGATAAAACCCTCAGAATTCTATTTTTGTTCATATATCCGGATATACTCAGCGATGAAACTATCTTAATACTAAGTTTGAACAAGCCTTACTAGTAGAATAAAACCGCGCCAATATATTTTCAGTAGTTTTTGTGTCCATCGCGAACAAACAGATAAGAACTCCAAAATTTTAAAATGTTTGTCTTCAGTATCATCGATAACATAATATAAAGGTATAGGTTTAAAAAAAAATATTCTCTTAAAAGATTTACTGTATATTCCACAAGTATGATTCTTTTAATATCTGCAATGTACAAACATTATTTTTAATTTTTGTTTAACGTGAGGGAATATCCGTCATGAATGCTATGCCGGACTCATACAGACTAAAAACCTCACGTAACGCCCAACAGCCTATGGTTGGGAGCCCCGGGTAAGCCCTCGGAAGGATGTACCAGGACAGACCTACGGCTGCCACTGCGGCATCGCCTAGGGGGTGGTTCGGGTGCATCCCGCGTCTTTGGGGGGTTTCGGGTGTGATCCCGCTTCTTAGTAGGAGCGTGCGTGAATTCCTCACGTCACGCTGCCATCATGGGCCTGCTTCTGTAAGGACGGTGAGCAGCCCTCTCACCGTCCTCAGGTCCCCGGTCATGGAGGCCAATAGTCTTCGGCGAAGACACGTCGGCGGCGCCTAGGCCGCCGACTGCGGAACTCGGGTAGGAGAGTTCTCTCCCGCTCCCACCCCGCCGCCTCTTTCATGAGCATGAACCCGGCGCAGTCCCACTTACTCCCGCTGGAGACCATGGCTCGCACTATGGTATCGAGCGAGAGAGTGTCCACGTCCAGACCCACCACGAGGACCTAGCGCTGTTGCGCCCACGCCGTGCACTCCACGAGCGTGTGGAGTGCTGTGTCAATGCTGCGGTCCTCGCAGTGCTGACATTTAGCCGTGGTTTCCCGATAACTTCGCCACAGATACCTACCTAAGCTACCGTGCCCGGTAAGTATCTGTGACCTGAGATATATAGGAGAGAGAACCGTGGCTCCTCTCCAGCCACTCGTCTATGACCGGTCTGACGGCCGCGATTGTGGCGAATCCCCCCTTTGGTTGCTAAAGTCGCACCTTCCATAACTCCACGGTTTCCTGGTAGAGCTGGGACCGCTGGGCCTCGATATCTTGAGACGTAGGCCCCGCTCCAGCGCCTCCTTGCGCCATTTAAATAGAGACGCAAGGGCTCTCGCTTCCAGGTCCCACGAAGGGGTCCCGGCTGGGAGACATGGCGCCTCACCTAAGATATTGTACAGACTACTTTACAATTATTATTGTTGTAATTTTTGAAGGTTATATTATGGTGCTTCAATTTATTGCCCTTTTTTGCAAGAAATATTTTTACCATCCAATGTTGTCTAGTATCGATTGCTTTTAGCGATAAGGCCGCCCATTGTACTGCTATTTAAACAAAATGTTTATTAACCTGGCATGCATTATGGTGTAATTATAATGAACTAGCTGACGCCTGCAGCTTCGCCCACATCAAGTTTTGTTCCCGTTTCCGCTTCCCGTGGGAACTTATTCCCGGGATAAAAAGTAGCCTATGTGTTATTCCAGACCTATATCTACTCCTAAATCAGCCAGATCCGTTCAGCCGTTAGAGCGTGAAAGAGTAACAAACATCCACACTCACAAATTTTCGCATTTATAATATTAGTAAGATAATAAAAGGGATATTTTTAAATGCACCTCTGATTAATTTTTCTGCACACTAG
Organism: Miltochrista miniata; assembly: GCA_933228765.1. NCBI lineage: Eukaryota > Metazoa > Arthropoda > Insecta > Lepidoptera > Erebidae > Miltochrista > Miltochrista miniata. Next base: position 31,447,634 of record OW121747.1, on the reverse strand, counting down.
GTAACTCCACTAATTTACTGAATGCAAACCAGAAAATTAAATGCTGTGCAAAAAAACTAATTGATTAACTAAACATGTCCTACTTAAAAAACTTAAATATTACTCAGAACGAGATGACCTTTTTAATCGAATTCACACCAAAAATGTGTTTTGTACATCGAATATATGATTTGTGAAACAGAAATACAAATTGCATATCAAAAATACTAACTTGCACTCTAAATAGTACTATCTTATAACGGAATAGGTTAGGTTAGGTTAAACCTTTATTTTTTAGATCAATAAAATTTAATTTTGTAGAGGTGACTGATTAAATTGAGGTTTTACTTAGAATAAACGATGTTCCTAAAAGTAAATTAGGCGATAGATTTCCCTAAAAAAGTTTCAATGTTTTTGTTGAACAATGGAATTTTTAGATATACTATTCTGATTATAGTTATTCGTTCAGTAAAACAGTTCTGTAAATACCATTAAACAATATAATGAATTTGGTTTATTTAGTGTGCATAATTAGTGTGCAAGTAAGTATTTTTGGTTTAACTTTAAAATATTTTGTTCGGAAAAAGGGAATAAACAGATATCGATTTAAATACATGCCATAATAAAATAGCTAGTAGTAAATTAGACTTATGATCATAATGAAACATTTTGTTCAAAAATTTTTTTAACTAAATTTAATATTTATATTACAGAGAACAAACAGAGGTTACAACGGAACAAGTACAAAAGAAATCTACACCAAAGCCTAGGATTCCAGATCCTTCAGAATCCACAGTCCACGGAAAAGAGGTACATGTTGCCAAACAGAAACAAACTCAAAAAGAAATAGTTGGTGACACTGAAATAACTCGTAAAATTACTTCAACTGAAACCACGGAAGTAGAACACAAGGCGCAAACCCAAGAAAGAGTAGTTGAAGGACCTGTAAAACCAAGTACACCACCTGTTTTCACAAAGAAAATGCAGCCCTGCCGTGTATTTGAACACGAACAGGCCAGATTTGAAGTAGAATTTGACGGTGAACCATTGCCAGTTATAAAATGGTATAGGGAAAATTTCCCAATAAAAAATTCTGCTGACTTCCAAATCCACACCTTTAGCACTAAATCTATATTGTTGATTAGACAAGTCTTTGTCGAAGACTCTGCAGTTTTTGCTGCTGTAGCTGAAAACCGTGGTGGAACTGCTAAGTGCAGTGCTAATTTGGTGGTAGAAGAAAAGCGACGTCAAGGGAGAGGTGGTGTCCTCACTCCTAGTTTTACATTAACTGCACAAAACGTTAATGTTACTTCAGGCCAACTAGTGAGATTTGACACAAAAGTAACTGGAACAAAACCTATTGATGTGTACTGGTTGAAAAACGGAAAGAAAGTGCAGCCAGATATCCGAAACAAGATTTTAGAGGAAGATGGCACGTACACTCTGTTGATACTTGAAGCATATCCACAAGATTCGGGCAAGTATGAATGCGTTGCAATAAATAGCGCAGGAGAGGCGAGGTGCGATGCAGAATGTTCAGTGAATGCTCCAGTGACTAAAGATAAACCAAAACCTCAAACAAAAGCCGCCAATTCACCCCCTGAAATTATAGAACCTTTGAAAGACAAGCAAGTAGCAGAAGGTCAAGCTATAGAATTCAGTTGCAAAATCGTGGGCAAACCAGTGCCTACCATTCAATGGTATAAGGGTGACAAGTTGATTAAACCATCGAAATATTTCCAAATGTCTCGCACAGCGGACGAGTATACATTGCGCATATCAGAAGCCTTCCCTGAAGATGAAGGAGATTACAAGTGTGTTGCTTATAATTCCGCGGGTCGGGTCACGGTAGCATCAAAACTGAAAGTGACTCAGCCCGATCAAGCCGATAATTTACCAACACTGACGCCTCTTCGGGATCTAGTAGTTAATGAAGGTCAACCTGCACAATTCAAAACTCATATCACTAGCAAAGCCAAGCCTACCATTCAATGGCTTCGAGAAGGCGCGCTTATTCCTGAAACTCCAGATTTTCAGGTACGTAAATATCATTCTCTTAATTTTGAATTCCGTGCTGTCGTAAACAATGATTAATGTTAGTTTTCAAGAGATGCCTACCGTTTATAGTATTTAATATCATATTAAAATTATCAATACCATTAAAAGACTTGTTTCTTACGCTACACAGCGAGCAGGACTGACGAACCAAAAGAGGTCTCAGGGTTGGGCTGGATGCGATAGGCACCGCCGGACATGGCATCTAACGGTTGAACGAATCTAGCTGAAATTTGGAACAGGACAGATTATAGTGTAAAAATGGTTATTTCAGACTATAATCTATCCTTACAGTCATACACATAGTCTACTTTTTATCCCCAGAATAAGTTTCCATGGGATGGGATTATATAGCAACACGATCTATGACTTTTTGGTCGCGTTGTTCTATGGATGGGATGCACCATCGAATTCTCATAAAAACGACGTAGATACAGATGTTTATGTTCATTTTTGCCATTTTCAGATGATCCATGAAGGCAACAACGCTGTCCTGCTGATCGGGAACACCTACGAGGAGGATACAGGCACCTTCACTTGCCGTGCCACAACTGCAGCTGGACAAGTCGAGACTTCAGCAAAGCTAGTCGTCAAAAGTAAGACATAGACACAGGCAGCGAGTTCGCGTCGCGCACTTTTAATCCATTAATGTAGTGTTTCTTTGTTTCGTCTTTAAAATTACTTTGAGATCGGGTGAAAACTACTAAGTTATAACGTAAACAGTTTGAAAGTTGACATGCGAAATTAGTACCATCATCTTATATCGCTTCCATATCGTAGCGGTTACCGCAATGACGCATTATGTCCGCTTCATAGACACGCCCATGATCACCATCTTGAGAGTATGACATATACTACCGCGAATACTTACCTAACTCCTATCTCAACAAGAACGACCTACCCCGTGAATTTAGTTGGATAATACCTAGCGCGAGACCAAGACCATAACTCGCGTACAACCTAACCTTATTTACAAATCGACTCGATTGTAAATTTAACTTGTAGTCAATTTGAACAAATTTCCGCCTCTAACAACGCTGTACATTGAAGCTTTTTGTGTAAATATCTTAGTCTTACAAAGAAGCAGGCCACAAGGGAAGACCATCGAGCGTCGCGCCAGGAGCTACAGTATAGTGGGACACACGTAACTGTGATTAACATAGACACAAGACATTTTAAGACTGTTTTGTTTTGCTTTTACCGCTACGATGTTTACTAAATGTATACTATGAACAAATATACTGTATAGTAGAATATATTGCAAAATAAGAAGACGCGTCTTTCGACGAAACATCAAATGTATTTTTCACCCAATACTCATTTACTGATAATAATTTAAAATCTGCTTTAGTTAATGATTTATTTATTTGGCCTTATTAACCATGAAAATTTTAAAAAGATTTTACGCTTTCTGTGTTGAGATCTGACCTGTGAAACTTATGCAAATGATCTCAGTAATGTCTATCTCTTTTTATAGTTTTCATTTCAAATGAAGTGACTTTAATTATTTGAAAGTCTTTGAAACTGGGACTTGCGTCAGCTTCTGTGGTGTATGTGAGTAACAGATTCCTTTACTTAAACAAACATGAAAAGACCACAAAGCTGACCACGAGTAAATCTTCAAGTCCCTGCTTCAACTTTAACCCTAAGCATGAATCATTGTTTGTATTGTCCTACTTAGATTTTGGCATTATCATTAAGATCTTTAATAATTGACACCTAACAATGCTGCACGTAGATACGGTGTCCAAAATGGCGCCTGTTGTCACCTAACGGCTACGACTAACTTTGTCAGTGTCACCAGCTTATATTATGACAACTATAGCAATGTCGATGTAAAGGTCTGCGGTAATGGGTTTCGCGGATGCTGAGTGGGTCGTTCTCCCGGAGAACAAAGTTATTCGTGGTTGTATTTAGCCATACCTTTCGTTCCGCTGTCAACTCTTCTATGACAAAGAAACATAATATACCTACATTTAGTACTAAGTCGCTCACTATTGCGACTCAGCATTCAAATGACTTAAAGTACGCACGCATTACATGCCTTGCCAGTTTCTATGTTTTGACAACACTGCCGATGTTGATGAATCTAATTGTTGCAAGTACAAATCCAAATTGAATGAGATTTTTTTATAGTTTAACGTTATAATGATCTTTAACGTAGTTTGTTTCAAGTGCACGATATTGTTACACTTAAAATTGTGTTGTATGTTTCACTTGTATTAAGTTATTAGGCGTGGCAGTATTTTATCACTAAATTAGCGAATAATATATTTATGAAATAATTTTTTTGTATGTTACCTTTATGTAAAAATTGTTTAATAAACGCTATTTAAATTAATAACATTTTCGCATTATTCTGTACACATTGGGATATATTTTTCTAATATTTTCTAATTCAACAAAAGCCTTCGTTGAAAATATTTGAGAGCAACAAATTTCAACCACTTTACATTAAGCTCAATGCGCTCACCAACACTTAGTACCTGTTATCCATCACACATTTTATTAATTTTATCCAATAATATAAAGTTGATGCGAGCCCACCAAATTGATGGATGACGAGGTTGCTTTTGGTTGCTTTAATTCATACGACTGTGCACAACTCTGTCTACCTACACCTTTCTTATCTTCCTCATATCATTCAAATCTAAGCCGTAAGTTTCAGTTTTTGTTACTGTTGTAACTAAACAGTTTATTAACTCAACTTTAGAATATAGTTTTATATCTATTATTATCTCAAGAATTTATTTTGAAATGATATATTCAATATGTGTACACATCGTTATTAGCAACATAAAGGAAAGTTTTAAATTCTTAAACTAAATATCTATCAAAATCAGTTCCATCTCTTTTCAAAATGAGGGTTTGATAGATTCAAACCATATTTACGTTCACTATACCTACATAACATGTTATATATACACGGAAAAGGAGTGAGCTGTCTACTGATACATATTTGACAGTATTTGCGGTGTGGGGAGTCAGGATTCAATTTTCTATTCAATTCCGGACCATCATTACAATCATAATGATGCAAACTTGCACCGTAGAATGTCAAATAATTCTTTTTTATTGTGTCGTGATGCACATTGATAAAGATGCATTTAGGCCTCGCGTAGAGAGAAGTATGTCTAATTGCCGAGCCACAACGCCCAAAGTCACATGGATTTTAAATTTTAATAAAGGTAATCAGGGTTCAGAATTCCATCAAGAAATACGAGTATTCAAGTACTACATTTCGTCATGTTTAGCCAACGTGTAAGTAAAAAAGAAAGAGGAAGCATATCAGGTGAGTTTGAAGGTAAGTGACTAACTTTAAAACAAAGGGATTTCACTCATCGTGAAATCATCACCAAGTCCTCTAAGCAAGATGTAAAATTAGTGAAGACACTCGTTCTATATTGCCTGAAAAGCGCTTTAATAATTTGGTTTGGCATCGAAACTATTAAAGTGCATACGGAGGCTGAAGCCTTCGTAGACACACATAGAAAATTATTACCTCTATAGCTGCACGTTAGCGGCTTGTAACTCTAAATCCGAATATCGAAGAGATTTTCCAACTTTATACCCCTCTCTTCGTTTCAATAGTGAACTAAACGTGAGAGACAAAGACGACAGCTTCACACAGTAGACAGAATCGTAGCTCGAACCAAGGGACCCGACTTTCTCTGCCGTACCATAGAAATCTGGACATTTTAACCATCGCGCGTGATTTTCCACGTCATACAATCCCGATTCTTTTACTACTTACAGCTTTTATATTTAGTCATTAAATTGGGGGCCACCATTACTGACCTTTCTGGCTAAAGCCCTCTACTTTCGGACAACGGTGATGCCACGAGTTGTTATTAGGAACCCGGCATGGCATCCATGAGGGATCACACCCGTATTAACGAAAAGAAACATACTGTACATTTAGCCCATGAAATGAGTACCCCGCCCGACTAACCGCTTCGCGACTAAAATCACACGGGCCGTCGAAAGGAAATATACAGGGTGTAATCGCTTATGGATACCTAGACGATTATTTCATAAATAGAAATAGGAAAAAAATATTTTACATTGATATTGAAAGTAAATCGTTAACATTTTTTTAATATCATCAAGAAGTATTACCGATATATAAAGAAAAAAATACCGAAACTATGAAAAGGACAGGACGAAATTATTTATCTAACTATTTAAATAGCTTTTAATATTTAAAGCAATTAGTATGCTAACTTTTTCATAATATTTTATTATAAAGCGAAAAAAGACAACTTGGCCCAGACAAAAATGATGAGTATTAGGCAAAGGTTGCGAGTTCAAGTCCCGTCTGGGCCAAGTTGTCTTTTTTCGCTTTATAATAAAATATTATTTAAATAGCTGTTCCCCGCGGCTTCAACCGCGTAGAAGTCGTTATCGCGTAAAATCATAACCCTACTTTTGCGCAGTCGGTTACAAAATAGCATATATGTCCTTCCTAGGGCCTCGAACTATCCCTATACCAAATTTCAACTCAATCGCTTTAGCCGTTTAGACGTGAAAGCGTAACAGACAGACAGACAGACAGAGTTACTTTCGCATTTATAATATTAGTAGGGAAGTAGGGATTTATTTATATCTTCCAGTCGTGTCGAGGTAGGTCGCATCAAGTTAGCAAGGAACTTTGTACACTCTGAAGAATTTTTCGACCTATAATAGCATCAGAGATACCTAGAGAAAATACGCTCAGTTTACGCGTTGCAACGAGCAATGTGCAGCCCAGTGCAGCTCTATATATCCACAGCGATGTCCTCGCTAATGCATTCCAACAAGAAAATTATACCTATAGGCCTAACCTCGTGAAAACTTATAGTGTTGTCGTGAATATGGTAAGACGACTCTTCACGCGGAAGATTTGGCACGACTCCGTGAGACTGTTCTTGGATCATAATAGGCTCAATCAATCAAATCAGCAACCTTCTTCAGGTCGTCATCGGTCCATCTGGCGCGGGGCCGTAGGTATAAGATAGATTATTAAGTTCACGATGGGACAAGGTTTCCTTGCAACCCTCATTCCTGGATTTCCGTAGGTCAGAAAAATCTAAATTTACGAAATGCTATGAAAAAATGGTACATAACTACAAGCAGACAAAAAGCCGTTTCCCTACATTTGACCGATGGCATTGCTTTCAGGCGCTACCTTGCATCTACACACAGCGGCGGCGAAGGCAAGGCGAAAGCTACTGCTTATTTACATTTATCAGCGGCCTTTCGCATTTTTCTTACTATTTGAAACCTCAGCAATCAGAGCGAGATGCACAGCAAATGGCCAATGCATTCTTACATATTAAATACGAAATTTCGTTAGATAAAATGTAAGTAGTCCCTAATTTCAAGAAACAATTTACAAAAGGTGCTGAAATAGTTTACCTTTACGTTCGATGCATTAGTTGGCTCAAATCTTATTGTTAGAGAGATTCTGTTGAAAGGGTTCTTCCTGTTGCAATCTATGCAGATCGCACCTAGATTCTTGTGTAGAGGCGTTCGTCCGTTTGTGAATTGGAAATAACGACAATGAGGTCCATTAGGAAGTTGAGTTCAAAATTTTCTTGCTGATTTGGAAGGGATGGAGAAGATCGGCTTTGCTAAGTGACGCCAGACACAAACTACCTACAGGTCCCAAATTTTATTTCGTCTATGCCGAACTCGATCCGTTTGAAAGATATATTTGTATTATTTTTGAAATGTTTTTTATTAACAGACTTCAAAAAGGAGGAGGTTCTCAATTCGTCTGTATGTTTTTTTTATGTATGTTAAGCGATATTTCCGTCAATTATAGACGGATTTAAAAAAAAAATTGTTGTTGAATAGGGTTTACTTCTGAGATGGTCCTATTTTCACCAGGTCAGGATTTGATGATGGGATCCAGGAGAAAACGAGGGCAACCACCAAAAATTGTAAGGACAACTAGTGCGCTTGTTACCTTTTTAATTAAGTGCTTTAATGTTCTACACTGTAATGAAGGTCTGGAGTCGATCTGGTGATACATCCGAAAGATAGTCGAGGGCATTCCTTAACAATTTACAGCAGTTACCTTGTGTTTGGGCTTGATTGATTTGTATTGATGAGAATTTTACACCTAGATTGATAGATCCGGCTTCGAAAAAAAAGGTAGTTCTCAATGTATGTTCACCGATATTTACGTCACTTAAAGACGAATTTCAAATTTGTTTTTTTTTTAATAGGGTTTACTTTTGAGGTGCTCCCATTTTAACCAGGTCAGTATCTGATGATGTGATCCAGGAGAAAACGAGGGCAACCACCGAAAATTGTACGGACAACTAGTGCGTTTGGTAACTTTTTAATTCAGTGCTTTAATGTACTACAATTTAATGAAGGTCTGGAGTCGATCTGATGATGGAACCGAAAGACAGTCGAGGGAATTCCTTAACGATTTACAGCAGCTACCTTGTGTTTGAGCTTGATTGATTTGTATTGATGAGAACTTTCACCTAGATAGATACAGTTTTGGGTTCACCAGTCACTTAAAATAATTAAAAAAAAATAATTAAAAATAAAACCGACTTCAAACAAATCCTGAAAAATAAAATGTACTTTTTTTCAAGGTCAATTCAGATAATATGTTATAAATAAATTAATATCAAGCTAACAAAATTTTTTTAGCTAAATAACCCACTCCGGCTCGTATCCGATGCAAAGGTGCCCATAACACTCGCTGCATTACCTCGCTGGATGGCAATGGAACCACGGTACGAGCGTCATTCCGCTCGGTCTCTTGCCGTCCGATCTGCACAGACCAGGGGGTTCGAGAGCGCAGGGCACATCCGCCGAAACCAGAGCCCTTCGTATCAGATCATTGAGGGCATGGTGACGAGGGAACCTACCCGCACTACGACGACAACTCAATGCGTGATGACCGTCAGCCTCCACCATGGAACTGCAGGTGCATCTATGGGACTCACACACCTTGCAGCTCAGGCGAAGAGCCACTGTCACACGCTGAGAGTCACCGTCCAATAAAGTGCCCAGGTGAGGTGATGGTAATGCGTGCAACCATGCCCCCGCCAATTGTGATATGGCGAGCAATCTTGCCCGATCCGCTCCAGATGCCTACTCCAACCGGTGAACGTCTTCTGCTTTACCACTTATCGTGTCATCGTCAAAATACCAGACGTTTAGTGACGATTTCAACTCTTTCACCACTCTGTGAATCGCCAAACTAAATACGAGGGGGGCAAGTAGATCCCCTTGCTATGCCCCAGCTTGTGACAGAATAAGTTCTTTATCATAGAAGACATTTGAATGCAAGCGATACACTTGATGAAGAAAGGGATAGATGGCAGGAGTAAGATCATAAGCTTCGCGTAACAGAACTTCTCTTTCGAGAGTGTTAAAGGCGTTGCAGATGTCTAATTTGACTACCACGCAATCTGCATTTGCAGCATTCATGACAAAAGCGCGCGTAGCGTGAATTGCCGCATCAAACCCCAAACGTGTGCCAAAACCCAACTGCTGCGGTAACAAATAGTCAGCCACACTCTCCCTCACCGCTCGGCAGGCTAGCTTGCCCGCGAGCCGACGGAACATACTACCAATTGCAATCGGTCTCACACCCCCATCCATCTTCGTAAGCGCACAAAGTGAGGCCCCGTATAAGTACGGGCATACCTACCTCTGAATTAATGCGACCGCTAAGCATAAAGTTCATAAGCCTAGTCAATCGGCCAAGTAATCGTGGCCTGTTTTCTCCAGCCGAGCGAGAGGTAAGTTCCTTAAGATGATTCGGACGAATTACATCCAGGCCCGCAGCGGATTCGTTGTAGAAGGAGGCCTGGGCCACCAAATCATCCCTAGCCGTCAATGCTACATACAGCAGACAAATCCGGCGCCGATGGAAAGTTAAGGTTCTTAGCAGGGATGTAACGGAGGTAGTATTATCGGAACCGAAGGCGGAGCCGGAGTTTTTAAATTTGCTTTATCGGAGTCGGAATCGGAGTCGGAGGCAGGGTCAGAAGTGGTGTTAAGAGAGATAATTTTTATTTAAGGACAAATAAAACATTATTTAGTCTATTTTCTTTTATTTCAATTTTCAATTATAAAATTAAACACAAACAATGAAAAAAATTGGCATATTTCCAATAAACAAGATATTAAAATAGATTAATTTAAACCCAACGTAACATACTACAGTATATTAAATGAACAAAAGATTTAAAAGAATTAAAATCAAACGAATTGATTCCACAAACAATGAAAAAAAATTGGCATATTTCCAAATAAACAAGAAACGAAAATAAATGAACGTTGTCGTACCTCCCTTTCTTGAATACGTCTTTATACACAGTTTACACTTTGCCGAATCCGAATTAACTTCATTGAAGTAGTTCCAAATACAACTTGATTTAGGTTTCATTGTCTAACACAAAAACAAATCACTTTTATTGATAATAAGCCGCAAAAATCAAAACAAATATCTATAACCTATGAACGTGTCGCGTGCGTAACAAATTAACAACAAGTAAAAAATAATTGACGATAGAGTGCACGTAGGGAGATTCCCCGCGCGACATGTATGAACCTGTTTATAACAGTCGACAAAGGCCGCCGCCGCCGCCGCCGCTATGTTAGGTATGCTTCGACCTCCGATTAAAACCTTCGATTTAAAGTGTCGGAGCCGAAGTCGGAACCGAAGGTGTAATTATAATCGGAAGTTCCGACTTAACGGAACCGGAGTCGAAGCTCCGTAACATCCCTGGTTCTTAGAAGGTTTTTACAGGGTCGGCAGCGCGAGTGTGGCACCTCTGGTGTTGCAAACGTTCATAGGCTGCGGTGACCACCGGTCCTTCTGGTGGGCCGTATGCTTGTCTGCCACCTTAGTGGTATAAAAAAAAAAAAAAAAAAAAAAAAAAAAAGCGGCCGCGATAGGCCCGGGTGTTTCGTTTTATGTATTGCTAGCGTCTCCGGGCCTCGCGGCGCAAAAGTATCGTCTGAAACCGGTAGTCACACAGTTCCTCTCACATCATCCTCATGGACCTTAGACTCTATTGCCTTAAGGACCCGCACCCCGAACCCGAGTGTCTGCCGTCAGACCCGTCGCGTGTATGCATATCCTCTGACGACTCTATGTTGGCTTTCACCTTAGCCGTCTTATTCCCTGGGAGGTCTCTGGATGGGACCCTAAAGGCGTCGTATGCGAAAGTTAGAAGGGCAGCCCAATCCTCCAAACTATTAGATTCAACGCATTTATCGATAAGGTCGCACATTTTACCTGCCGCCTGGTTTCTCGCACCCTTGAGGATATGGCGAAGTATTGGTATGCTGTCCCTCAAATAGGACAAGTTGTGCATTAGGTCACGACTGAGAGCCACTGGAATCTAAGACCGCTTTCGTGTTGAGGACCCTATTCTCCCTCAAAGCCTTGTGTTTTCTACCAATGTGGACTTTGAGTCTATGTGTTCTAAATGTACGAACGGACCCTGGGCAGTGTGGGCAAGTCAATGTTGTAAATAAGTTACTCATTTTGAATTTTCACCGAGAAAGAGGTAGAAGCAAAGCCACCACTTTTGAGAAGGTTGTGGTGAAGTCACAATTCCTTTTGCATAGATACTACACGTTAGTTGTATTATTATTATGGTTCTTTCTTACTCTGATATCTTCTTTTTTTTATTATGAAGATACCGGGACTTTTGGTAGGCTTACATGGGGACATAATATTGGTCGAACACGCAGAGGCTCTTTGAGATTTTTAATGTAATGGAGAAGAACGGCATGGACTGCCGGCAATGGGAGTTGAACTATTGTAAAATAATGCTAACTACAAAATGGGCAATTGTGATGGGTGATAAATGGTCTGGTTAACTTAGGCTATGGATGAAGACGGCGTCTGCCATTTCAATATATTATTATCAAAATATTGTCAGAACAGTATGAAGCTAGAAAAGGCTGCTGGGATTGATAGGGTTTCCGTTGAGATGCTGAAAGCGGGACGTGGCGTGGCAATTTGCCAGCTGTACCGCTTTTTTAACCTTTGCTTGAAAGGCGGCAGTGTACCAAAAGAGTGGTCCAAAGCTGTCATTGTGCCGCTGTACAAAGAAAAAAGGTGAGCCTGCTCAGCATCGTCGATAAATTGTACGCGAAAGTGTTGATAAATAGAGTAATGAATGAAAGTGAAGGAAAAATGTAGGTCAAGCAGAATTTATGAAAGGAAGAGGATGCACGGATCAGGTCTTCTCCTTACGATGCATGGCTGAAAAAGTTTTGGCGAAAAGTCTAAAGGTCTATTGCACATTTGTAGATCTGGAGAAGACCTATGACAAAGTGGTGAGGAATGACCTGTCAACATTGTCCATGTCCGGGGTGAGCAGCAGCTTGATACGAGCACTGAAATATCTATAAGAGGGCTCTAGTGATTGTGTCAGGATCAACGGTGCTCGACGGATTCTTTCATAAAGAAAGGGGCGTGAGTCAGGGTTGTGTAGCGTCACCGTGGCTGTTACCTGTAGTGCTATTCTCTAAAAAACAGCCTTGCGTACAGCGCTGCCCACAGCGGCCAGTTACTCGGTTATATATTACAATACCAGAAGTCAGAATGCCTTTACTTGAAATGCATTAGCCCAAAATACCCGAAATCGAAATACCAATATTCAAAAGGCCAAGTATGTACTCTTTTGAATATTAGTATTTCGAATTCGGGTATTTTGGGCTAATGCATTTCAAGTAAAGGCATTCTGACTTCTGGTATTGTAATATATAACCGAATAACTCGCCGCTGTGGGCAGCGCTGTACGCAAGGCTGTTTTTTTAGAGAATAGCACTGCTGTACCTACATGGACAGTTGTTTGAAAGAATTTCAAGAGAGTTTGTATGGATTAAAACTGAATGAGCTGACTATCAAATGCCTCCTGACGATCAGGTGATCTTAGCTTCATCGGCGGAGGAGTTGCAGTTGATGGTTAATATTATGCATGAGGCGCTAAAAGATAAAGGGATAAAAGTAAATATGTAAACAAGACCAAGGTAATGGTGTTTGAAAGAGAAGAATGTATGACAAATTGCCCCATCATTATTAAAGGGCAAAGAGTGGAGCCGGTGAAAGAATTTGTAAACTTGGGTTCAAAATTTGCGAGAGATGGAAAGTGTGACTATGATGTTGAGAGAAGAGTTTTGGCAGAAAATCAAGTTAATGTGGCGATGTGCCTTCATGAGCAGTCAAAACGTGTCTAAGAAGGCAAGGGTGTGCTTATCCCTCGCTTATGTATGGTAGTGAAAGTTAGGTGTGGCAGAAGAAGCATTAAAGTAAAATTAATGCAGTGGAAATGAGAAGTCTGCGAAGTATAGCTGGAGTGAAATTGATTGATGGACATAGAAAGGAATATCGTAATTAGAAAACACTGTGGTATTACTGAAGATGTAGTGACAAAGATTGAAAAAGAGATGCTTAGATGATTAAGAGATGTGGAGAGAATGGATGAAAGTACACTGACTATACAGATTTATAAGGCGAGAATGAATGGACAAACTGGTAGGGGTCGACCTTGGTGTACACACGACGATCAAATTAAAGACCTGTTAAAAAAAGACCAGATCAAGAGTACCAAGTAGTTAACCGGCGAGCGTGTTTGACATACCATCGTTTGAAATATTACTTTAATCGGTGCCGATTAAAGTAGAAGAAGCGCAAGTGGTATGCCAGGATCGTAGCAAGTGGAAAGCCATAGTCTCTGCCTACCCCAACGTGAGACAGGCGTGATGATATGTATGTATGTTAGAAAATATTACTTGACAAATTTCATAGTTCTAAGTCCACGGGAAGTACATTGTTAATAGGCTTGTGTCCTAAATTCCAAAACCTGTTTAATTCTGTCATTATATTTATATGATCACAAAAATGTATGACTTTGATTGAAAACAATAATTTACATAGTTTATTTTGTGATTTATATAAAAATAACATTAAAAACCGGCTTCAAACCAAACTAAAAACTGAAAAATAAAATTTACTTAGCACAAAGTTAGCATGTGTGTGTAGCAGGGTGTAGTGGGGCCCTACCAACACCTTCGGGCCCAAGTCAACCTCACGTGCAAGCTCGTGCACCTGCTGAACAACGGACGAGGCTCTGACGGCGGCGGTCCATTTCAACACGGCGATGGGCTCACCACCTGTTACGTGGGACCGAATTGTACACGGTGAAATGTGGGCCGGTATAGGCCTCTGCCTACCCCTTCGGGGATAAAGGCGTGAGTATATGTATGTATATGTAAAGTTAGCATATTCTGACTTATCAGATATCATAAAATATAATACTGAAATCGTTGCCAATATGACTATGATAAATTGTAGATTAGTAATGCCTAACTGTCTTTCGTCTCCATCATCAGATCGACTCCAGACCTTCATTAAATTGTACTACTTTAAAGCACTCATTAAAAAAAAATTACGAACGTCCTAGATGTCCCTACAATTTTCAAGAGTTTCTTTCGATTTCTCCAGGATGCCATCATCGGATCCTGACTTCCTTGAAATGGGACTATCTTGGCAGTATCTATTTTTCAACGAAAAAATTTTTTTTCAATCGGTCCATAAACGATGGAGTTCTGCGCGAACAAAAATAAAAAATAAATATACGGTCGAATTGAGTAACCTCCTCCTTTTTGGAAGTCGGTTAAAAATGAATTTACATTTGTATCGAAAACGCTCCAACCTTCATTGCGCCTTGTGTTACGTCACTTGTTGCCAAACAAAGCAAAAAGTAAATGTGTATTTTTTAGGATGCCATCATCGGATCCTGACTTCCTTGAAATGGGACTATCTTGGCAGTATCTATTTTTCAACGAAAAAAATTTTTTTTCAATCGGTCCATAAACGATTGAGTTCTGCGCGAACAAAAATAAAAAATAAATATACGGTCGAATTGAGTAACCTCCTCCTTTTTTGAAGTCGGTTAAAAATGAATTTACATTTGTATCGAAAACGCTCCAACCTTCATTGCGCCTTGTGTTACGTCACTTGTTGCCAAACAAAGCAAAAAGTAAATGTGTATTTTTTTAAAATAATTATTTGACTGCATTGATTATTCAAGCTAACGAAAATAATAAATAAATGGTTTAAAAAACCCTAGAAAAATACGCTTTTATAATGCACGAAAAACACAAAAATAAATTATGGATCGTTCAAGTTGCCTCTATTTCTAGGCTGAAGTGTAAACTATGTACTTTTAGTTATAATATTTGATCTCAAAAGCGTGGGGCGCTGGGACAGAAAAGACTTTCCTGGCCGAAGCTGCATGATGTCTTGTCAGATTAAGGATAAGGTCACATTAATCAAAGCGTGTTTTTCTCGTGTTTTTAAACTATTAATTTACACTGTCACGCTATTATATATCTATTGTGACTTTTATTATTAATATCATTTTATATTTCGGAAATGTATTAACGATGATAGGCTTTAATTGAAATGCATAACACACTTACTTGAAAAGTTTTTTTTTTTTTTTTTTTTTTTTTTTTGTGTTTATCTGCAATCAGTACATAACTATAAGCAGATAGGCTGTGTGCTTATGCTGTCTGTCGAATGCATCCTCCACTGAGGATCGCCATTCAGTAGGTATACCGCGCTATCACAGAATATCTTTTCTTTTCAAGCGTTTTTGATAGCTGCGCTTGGTCAGATTTGCAGCAAGTACATTCGGGTGCTTTTCAAGTCTTCTCCGATATTTTTGTTTGCAGGCCAGGATTTCCTCTCTCACAGTGCTGATATCAAGGTGTGAGTGGATCTCGGTGTTGGTAATAAACCAAGGAACGTTCGCTATGGTTCTCAATATTGCGTTTTGCACTCTTTGTAGTTTTATAGTACTAGAATTGCTTGCGCTGCCCCAAAGCTGAATGCCATACATCCAGGTGGGTTTTAATATGGACTTGTAGATAAGTAATTTGTTATCTAATGATAACCTGCTATTCCGACCCAGCATCCAATAAAGGTTCCTTTGTCGGATGATCAGTTCACCTCTTTTACTTGTGATGTGCTTGTTCCAGGTCAAACGACGGTCCAGATGTAAGCCCAGGTACCGTACGCTGTCTTGGTGAGGTAGGATGGAGTTTTCAAGGTGCACAGGAGGGCAGTTCCCTTTCCGGAGCGCAAAAGTGACGTGTACCGAT
The DNA here is from genome assembly GCA_933228765.1 of Miltochrista miniata. Classification (NCBI taxonomy): domain Eukaryota; kingdom Metazoa; phylum Arthropoda; class Insecta; order Lepidoptera; family Erebidae; genus Miltochrista; species Miltochrista miniata. Next base: position 31,431,458 of record OW121747.1, on the reverse strand, counting down.
TTAGTCGTACTGGCTTTGATTCTCCATTTTGTTAACCATCTTGTGATGGCGTCAAGTCCTTGTTGGAGTTGTGCTGTGGCAACATCAGCGTGTTCACTACTAGCCATTATTGCAGTATCGTCAGCATATGTGGCAGTCATGACTCCTTCGATCTGGGGCAGATCAGCAGTGTACAAGGCGTATAGGGTTGGTCCCAATACAGAGCCCTGCGGCACCCCCGCTTTTACCGGATAAAATTCAGAGCTTGCCTCAGATTGCTTGACCTGAAAGATTCTCTCTGTGAGATATGATTCCAATAAGATATAGTAAGAGTGTGGAAGACTTGTTTTTATCTTACAGAGAAGACCCTTATGCCAGACTCGGTCAAAAGCCTGCTGAATATCTAGGAATGCTGATGAGCAGTACTTCTTTTCTTCAAGAGATTTTCTTATTTTCTCTACCACCCTATGCACTTGTTCGATGGTAGAATGTTCCAGCCTGAAGCCAAATTGATGGTTAGGAATGGTGTTATTTTTCTCTAATACGGGCATAATGCGGTGCAAGATTATTTTTTCGCAGACTTTCGACAATATGGGCAGCAGGCTGATAGGTCTGTATGAGGTGGTTTCGATTGCGGGTTTTCCTACCTTGGGTATCATCAATATTTGTGATACCTTCCAAACATCCGGGAAGCACTGGGTTCTCAAAATCCCATTGTACAGCATCGTCAGGAAAACCAACGTTTTTCTGGGCAATTCCTTTAGGATCTCCTTTGTTATGAGGTCATAACCAGGTGCCTTTTTGTCTTTGAGGTTCTTAATTGTTCTCCATACCTCTCGAACAGTGACTGGTATCGGTGGGAGCGACAATTGCAAAGGCTGATCAAGAACATTTTGCACATCAGGATCCGAACTGCTTCCGTGATTTGGTGTGAAGACAGTTGACAAATGTTTTGCAAATAGGTCTGCCTTTTCTTTTGGCGTGCGGGCCCAGCCGTTGCTTGTTCGAAGCGGTGAGTTTATTACCTGTGGCCTGTCATAAGATTTCGTGAATTTCCACAATGAATAGTCAGTGGCTGCCGTGGGTGTTAGGCTTTCCAATTGATTCTGGAGAGTTTCGTTATTCCAGTTCTTCAGCATTTCCTTCAGTTGTGACGCTTGTCGGTTGAAATCGGCCTTGTCGCATGAAAGTCTGCTCAGTTGCCACACACGGCGCAACCTTCGCTTCTCCAAGATTGCCCTTTTTATGTCAAGAGGGTAGTTATGTACATGGGTCTTTTGGGGTAATAAGGGTGTGCTCCTCCAGCAGGCCTCCTGGATGAGGTTTGTTATATATTTGCATGCGATGTCAATCTCACCAGGAGTTTTGAGGGCAACTTTTAGATTAATGTTCTCCTCGATAAACTCCCTAAATGAACACCAGTCTGTCCTTCCATTATATAATCTTTCAGGACTTTCATGCTCAATGATTTTTGTGCTTAATGTGAACAGTACTGGCGTATGATCCGAAGAGCCGTCGTAACAAGGGTCGCACTTCACATAGTGAGAGGAGAAACCCTTAATCACGAAAAAGTCCACCAGGTCTGGTTTTCTGTCAATATCTTTGGGCCAGTAGGTGGGTTCGCATGTCGAGGCTGTTATTAAATTATTACCATCCAGGCTAATCTTGAGCTGTCTGCCTCTCGTGGTAGTCAGTCTAGATCCCCAAAGTGTATTCTTGGCATTCCAGTCTCCACCCGCCAAAAATCGTGATCCAAGGGTCTCAAAAAATTCTGTGAACTTCTCATTGGATATTTTATGTTTGGGAGGACAGTACACCGATGATACATTGAAGTAACCGTTTTTATTCTCCACTGCTATTGTGGTAGCCTGGATGTGGCATGTTCTATATTCAGGCATTATGTGATGCTTCAGCGATTTCCTGATAATAATGGCGGTGCCTGCGTGTCCTGTTCCATCTGGGTGTGAAGTGGTATAGCATTCATAGCTCCTAAACTTGATATTTGTGGCAGAGGTGGTATGAGCTTCAGATATTAAAAGCAAATCCAAGTTGTGCTGTATCATGAGTGTTTCTGCATCTTCTTTATTTGGAGTTAATCCATTTATGTTCCAAGTCGCCATTCGTAGTGCAGTCATTTTGACAGTTTATCTACGAGTTGTGTTATGAGCATCATCAGTGTACTCATGTGTTGTAAGATAGTGTCGAATTTCTCAGACTGTTTGATTAACATCTGTTCTAATTTCCGAAGTGGTTGTGAGTGTGGAGCAGATGGATGTGGATCGGGTTTGCTGCGTGTGACCTCAGCGTAGTTTTCTCTCTTCCCAGATTTAAATGGTGGAACAGCAGTATTTGGGACTGGTATATCTATTGGCGCTCTCGTAGTAAGTATTCGCCGATCGCTTTTTGGGTGTGCAGTCTTTGTGCGCCTTGAAAGAATTTCTTTGTACACTTTGCATCCCTTATAATTTGCCGGGTGGGGGCCATTGCAAAGTGCACATTCGGCAGGGGTAGTGCGGTCTATTTTTTGACAGTCCGAAGTTTTATGAGACTGTCCACATTTGACGCAGCGATATGGGCGCATACAATAGTTTTTCGAGTGCCCATACTGCTGGCACCTTTGGCATTGTACTACTGAGCTACGTTTTCTCGGGTCCTCAATTATGATAGACTGGTGGTATATGTATTTTAGGTCCTTTACAGACATGTTGTTTGGTCCTGGTGTAATGTTAACAAAGAATGTTGAAGTAGGTCTTTTGTCAGGTCCAAACCTTGCATTTATGATCTCACCCGATATTGTGTTTCCGGTAGCTTCTATTTCTTCTTTTATTGCAGATATTGGTGTTGTATGGTGAAGATTTCTAATCACTACCCTGTAGCATTTCTGGTCCTTGCGGTTGAACGTATGACCTATCAGTCCATTTTTCCGAACTAAGCTTATAATTTGTTTGTAAGTGTCGATGTTTAGGCTACTTATTCTTAGCTGGCTTCTATTCACTATTTTGAAGGTGAAGTGGTCTTTATCGACTACAGTGTGGAGCAGCTCAACTAGCTTGTTGACATCTTCTAAACCGTAGAGTACTATTGGCGGCGGTTTAGAAGAGCGCTTAGATTTGACTAGGGCATCACCCTCTGTGAGATCAACTGTCAAGCCTGTAAACCTGTTTGAAGTTGTGAGAGGTTCAGGGGAGGGGCTATTAGATGTTTTCTTCCTTTTAGCGTTTCTACTCTCAGGGACCCGCTGCCATGGCGGAGGACAAATGTCTTTGGGACCCCTTAGACATTTCAGTGTTCGAAGTTTGGTCCTCAGGGGTTGGAAGAGTTCCCACTGAAGAAGATCTTGTTCTTGTAAATAGCGATGGATGAAAGGCTTGCTGAACAAACCGTTTGCTGCCGCTGGTGCTGACAGGCACATTTACCAACACAGGGGCCTGGTCGCCCACCCCTGTGCGGTCATCGGTAACAGATTTCACACTCACAGGCCCGGATACCTGTGAGCGCCGGGGGTTAGCCGGATCGCATGACATCGCATTTTCGTTATCAGACATTTTCATAAAAGGGGTTGGGAGCATAAGCGTGATACTTTCCCAAGGCATCACGACCACACTTTTAGAGGTGATTTAGTCTCCCAAGGCCAGTGGTAGCCTAAGAACGGGTTATTTGACCGCCGCCCGTGGCTCGGCGTTGCTGCTCGTTTAGCACCACCCGGGGGGCACGTGTAGGGTGGGTTAGGAGAAGATGGTAAATCCTACGGACGCGAGCAGCTACACCCCCCAAAGTAAAGTACTTAATCACGCCTGCGCATTTTCAACACCCACTTTTGCCAGTTTTTCGTGACGCCCGCGCAATAGGAGCAAACCTATTACCGTTACGGATCTCTATTAGATAATTCATAGGTAGATCCTTAAAGTTTCGGCATTCCGAGATATTTAGTACAATATGTAGTAAGCATGTAATAAGAATACAAACGCATATAACCCCAAGCGGGATATCAAAGGTAACCAAAGATATCTCGTTCTCGAACAAGAACTCTACATTTTGCCACTGTTAACGTATTCCCCTCATGTATCTACTTAATTGCCTGAAAGAAGAGGCGTTCCCTTTGGCAGCATAAACGTTATGCTCTTGTGCGACCTCATGCAGCTTTCGCTAGGATTTTTATTATAAAAGGATAAGTATTAATAGGAATTTGCTTACAAAGAAGTCTTTCTTGTACCAGCGCCCCACGCTTTTACAATCAAATATTATAACTAAAAGAACATAGTTTACACTTCAGCCTAGAAATAGAGGCAACTTGAACGATCCATAATTTATTTTTGTGTTTTTCATGCATTATAAAAGCGTATTTTTCTAGGGTTTTTTAAACCATTTATTTATTTCATACTTTTTAGTCACAACATTTATACCTTTACTAGCTCTTCCCTGCGGCTTCATCGGCGTAGAAGTTGTTATCGCATAAAATCATTACCCTCCTTTTGCGCAGTCAGTTAAAAAGTAGCCTGTGTCCTTCCCTTAAACTTAAACTTCTTTCTATCTTTATAACAAATTTCATCAAAATTGGTTCAGTGGTTTAGGCGTGAAAACGTAACAGACAGACAGACAGAGTTACTTTCGCATTTATAATATTAGTAGGGATTTCTGTATTACATGGTGTTTTGTCTGAGTTCGACTAATGTGAAAATATTTCATTATTACTCTAATACATATACATTTTATGCAGGTACCTACCTATGTCAATATTTACACTCAATATTAACTTCAATATATTACAGGTTTGTTATAACCTTAAACCCTAATCGTGGTCAAAGTTCATTACAAGACTTTTCTAACAAATCCAAACACAGCTATGATACGATGTTCAATCATGAAGTTACAGTTCATATCTTACGACTCCATCATCAGATCAGTTTGACAGCACCATATTATTGTATTGTTATCAGAACTACAAACATCTGCCAATTTTCATGACGCTACGATCCTTGGAAGATGGTTAAATTAGTTACCTGAGATTCCATTGCATAGTTTTACAAGTCAATTAAAAAAAGGTTTGTTATAACCCTGAAACCTAAGCCTGGTCAAAGTTCATTACAAGACTTTTCTGACGAATCCAAAAACAGATATAATACGATATTCCATCATGAAGTTCCAGTGCATATCTTCCCGCTCCATCATCAGATCAGTTCGATAGTACCATATTATTGTATTGTCATCAGAACTCCATACAGCTGCCAATTTTCATGAGCCTACGATCCTTGGAAGCTGGTTAAATTAGCTACTTTAGATTCCACTTGTTTTTAGTACCTATATTCCGGCTTCATCATCATATCAGTTTGACAGTACTATATTATTGTATTGTCATCAGAACTACATACATCTGCCAATTTTCATGACGCTACGATCCTTGGAAGCTGGTTAAATTAGCTACCTTAGATTCCACTTTTTCCAACGAAGTTTCAGTGCCTATCTTCCGGCTCCATCATCATATCAGTTTGACAGTACCATATTATTGTATTGTCATCAGAACTACATACATCTGCCAATTTTCATGATGCTACGATCCTTGGAAGATGGTTAAATTAGTGTCCTTAGATTCCATAACATTGTTAGTTAGATACATACACGACGACCTAATAAAAGCGTATTAAAAAGTAACGCTTTTGGTTAAGACAAAATTCATAGTTGTATTTTATAAAAACGTACCAGAATTAAAACAATTACCTACACCAGATGAGACGACTGTCAGAGAGCGTCAAACGTCAAAGAAGCAAACTGTGACGTCACACTTTCTGATGGGTGTTTGATGTCACGTGAGTCTTTTTTGTGCATTTTGCGGACGCCTGCAAATGTTGCCAACAAAGTAAAACAGTAAGTAGCTAAAGAAAATCACAAAAGAAATGTAGAGCTTGTTTTTAGGGTTTCGTAGCCAAATGGCAAAAACGGAACCCTTATAGATTCGTCATGTCTGTCTGTCTGTCTGTCTGTCTGTCTGTCTGTCTGTCCGTCCGTGTGTCACAGCCACTTTTCTCCGAAACTATTAGGCCTATGCTATTGAAACTTGGTAACTAGATGTATTCTGTGAACCGCATTAAGATTCTTATATAACACTAGAATAGAAGCAGTAAATTTTGGGGGTCCCCATACTCAGAACTGAAACTCAAAATTTTTTTTTTCATCAAACCCATGCGTATGGGGTATCTATAGATAGGTCTTCCAAAATGCTGTTGAGGTTTCTAATATCATTTTTTTCTAAAGTGAATAGTTTGCGCAAGAGGGACTTCCAAAGTAGAAAAATGAGTGTCCCCCCCCCCTCTAACTTCTAAACCAAGAGAGTGATAAATCTAAAAAAAATATATGATATACATTGCCATAAAAACTACCAACGAAAATTAATTTGAACGAGATAGAGCTGGTAGTTTTTTTTAATACGTCATAAACCGCAATTTTCGGTTAGAAAAATCACTACCACTGCGAACGTATTAAAACATCAATCAAAGTTACAACGAACTATAAGAACTTTTGTATTATGTTACTTGCTGCTATGAAACCCTTCATGAGCGAGTCCAACTCGCACTTGGCCGGTTTATTTTACTTTTCAGTTGTATGTTTACTTGGCAGTCGGGTTTTTTATATTCTAAATAATTAAGTTTATTTTAAACTTTTTAGTTATGTTAGTAGTGGAGTTATTAATTTTCGTGTAGTGAAGGGACATCACCAAAATTAAAACTTAATTTTATTTATTTATTTATTATACACTTTATTGTACGCCAGATTCATAGTTTCAGATGACATATATAATATACGGGTAGCAATACAATGGGCGGCCTTATCGCTAAAAGCGATTATATTTTTGATCATATTTCCGGTGCTACTCAACCGATTGCAATCAAACAAATGTAAGAATTTAAGTCTGACTAAGACCTTATAAACACATAATACCGCATCAAAATCGGTTCCGTAGTTTTGCGTTCATCGCAGTCAAATAATTATAACGCCAAAAGTCCGCCATTTTGATTTTGTTAGGAATTTTATTACACCTGGTGTCCCTCACCCAATCACGACGAATGAAATGACAACTTGTATTTCAAAATCCGTCAAGCCTTTTAAGCTGTAGGGCGTCCAAGAAAAATTATCAAGCTTTACATTTTAGCGCCATAAGTCTGCCATTTAGATTTTTTTGAAATTTTAATATACCCGGTGTCACTCACACAATCACGACAAATCGAATGACACCTTGAATATCAAAATCCGTCAAGCCGTTGAGGCTGTAGAGCGTGGATGAAAAAAAAAACAACGTTTTCATTTTAGCGCCAAAAGTCTGCCATTTTGATTTTTTAGAAATTTTATTGTACCTGGTGACACTCACACAATCACGACAAATCAAATGACACCTCGCATGTCAAAATCCGTCAAGCCGTTCAGGCTGTAGGACGTGACAAAGAATTGGATACATACACTCTCTTGAAAAACATTACCCTCCTTTCTTCGGCAGTTCGGGGTAATAATTATTTACTTGCGAAAAAACCTCTGAAAACTATCGAAATTTACCTTTGCCAATTTGATTATTTCTGCTGTTTCGATGATTTTTAATAACTTTGAGAGGTGTTTTTTCTAACGTAAATAATTATTTTGTGACGGTGTTATTGTAGTTTCATCTATTAAGAATCTAAGGTTCCATTTTAGTGTCATTTTGATGAAGTGAGTTCTTGAATATTTCCAAAATCCTAAGTGCATTTTTTGCGTACTAGCCCCTAACTTTTCCAATCTTATTTTCTAAAAACAATATTAATCCTTAGTTTGTACCAATTTATATAATTTTTTGTTATTTATATATTGAACATAGTCGACACAACCCTATTAAGATTATCGTTTGATATGAACAGCCGCAACTTTTTTCCACGTAATATTAGAAGTTTAATGTGATTAAACTTTACAGGACTATAGACGTTAATAATATGGGGTAATATAGTTAATAATACGGTAGAGACGGTGGGTCGGGCGGATGTATGGAACCCTCCGTGGACGCGTCGTTGTCCAGTCTTTATATTGTTTGCTCTACCTTTTTTTTGACGTGTAGAAAATTCTACAGGGATGCTATGCCGGACTCCTACCGGCTAAAAAACCACAGGTTTCCTGTCTAACAGCCTACGGTTGGGAGTCGGGTAAGCCCTTGGAAGGATGTCCCCAGGACCCCCATATTTGTACTACCTAGCTATCACGGTTCATGAGATACAGCCTGGTTACAGACAGACATATGGACAGCAGAGTCTGAGTGACACGGTCTCGTATTTAACCTTTGGGCACATATTTTAGATATCATGTTTTACAGTAATATTTACTGCTTATGACCTACAAAATCGATGTTCTAATGGAAATCATGTAAATTTTATTTTTCAAAACGCCTGGTCGTTTTTAAAAATATTTTTTTTCATAACGATCGGGTTTTGATTCCCGAACTGTGCAAGAGTTTTATTTGAAATATATTTATGCAGTTTTTCTTTTCTCTAAGATCAATGACATGGTTCCTAAGAACATATCTTTGTACGTCTTATATTTACAGACTTTCCCATACTAACCGCTCCGAATGTTACAACCTGTATATTGTAGGTATACAAACATATCACCTTCGAATTCACAGCAATGACTTGTAGCTTGGGTAGAGGCGCAGATTACTAAATAGTTACTACGTAAGAGGGCGGGGTTTTATCTCCTATTTCTTCTATAACAGAATAAATAACTACGACTTTTACAAAGTTTGGAGTCTCTATCGGTACGGTAAAAAATAAGGTTTTCGGGTGTATAAAATGTTCATATTTCAAGTGAGAGAACAGGTCACTGTTTATTGTCAAAAAGGATTTTGAAGCAACTGGCAATATGACATATTTTACAATGTGACTGTGGACCACAAGGTGATGTTATCGACCAGACAAAACATTGTGATCCATAAATACACTCGAGAGCAATGAATCCGGGTCACTTAAAGAATCCTAAAAATCTCGGAAACTAAAAATGCTAGGTTAATGCAATAAATTGTATTTAATAGACAATGTAATACTCCTTAAATGAAGGTATTAAAACTTCTTAGTTATTGTAAAGTTATATCATAAAAAAATCAAAGGAGATCATTCACGTTTCATACATTTTTGGGCCAATTCTGAAAGTGCCGGCCAGAAAAAAAGAATGTTATATTCGCATAGAAAACACAATTTCTAGCAAAAAATACTACTACATTAACCCTGTGCGTGCTATGGTTTTGTTGTTACATGCTTTTAAAATACGAGAAAAATGTTATTTTGATGACGTATTTTGATACATTTCATCACTTGAATAGTGATTTGTTTTTACGTTATTCTATTGTAATAAGAAAGAATTATCATTTTACTAATTATCTACGTACCTACGCACAAATAAAATGTACGTAACGATTCACAACAAGTCCAAACTTGTTTCAAAAAACTTAGACAAAGGTGCCGCGCGCGCTTCCCGCCAGGCTCAAGCGACAGGTACCTGGCAAATCACCCCGCCACCTCCCGAAGCCAGATGGGTGCGATGGGGCCCTACCACCAACCCCGGGGTCCAAGCCAGCCTCACCTGCGAGTGGTGCACCTCCTGATAAACGGATGAGGTCATGGCGCACAGAAAAGGAAAATTCGAAACTAAACCCTATACCAACCCGTCTGGCCAGCGTGATACAGTAAGGCCAAATATCCTCCTATGATACACACAACAAAACAACGGTCCCTAGTTCCCGGCACTCCCGCTGTTCCCGATCACGGCAGCGGTCGGAGTGTTGGCGGGAGGGGGGGTGCTAAGAATCTTCGGGTCACGGGAGGCTGCCATACAAAACTGACCCTGGCTTCGTTTAATGGAACTACTCTGCGCCTGGACGAGCGGCTCACCGAACTCGAGGTAGAACTAGGTCGTATTAACTGGCACATCCAGTATTGTGCGAGGTCCGAAGAAAGGGGGAGGACACGCTAACCCTTGCATCAGGTGACCTGTTTTACTTTCGGGAAGGTGACGGAAGACATTCTTCCGAGGGCGGGATTGGCTTTATGGTGAAAAAGGACCTTGTTAGCAGCTTTGTGGAGATCAGCAGTGTTTCGCCTCGGGTAGCGTACTTAATACTGAGACTCACCAACAGGTACACCCTGAAGGTGATACAAGTGTACGCCCCGACCTCGAAAAGCACTGTCGAGGCAGTTGAGACCGTGTACGAGGACATAACAAAAGCACTACATGGTACTACCAAGACTCACTACAGCGTTGTGATGGGGGACTTCAATGCCAAAGTGGGAGTACAAGAACGCGGCCAAACGAAGATCGTCCCCTTTGGTGTAGTGCGCAAAAATGACCGGGGCCATATGCTTGTCAGTTTTCTTGAGTCGCAGGGGCCCTTCTTGATGAACTCTTTCTTTACGAAGAAGCCCCACAGAATATGGACTTGGCGATGCCCCGACAAGGTCACAAGGAACGAGATAGACTTCATCATGACGGACAGGAAGTCTATATTCAGAGATGTCTCTGTGGTTAACAGGTTTAATACCGGTGGTGATCACCGACTTCTAAGAGCATATCTGAATTTGGACTTCCGAGCTGAAAGGGCCCGTATGATGAAGCCTACTCTCCGACCTACCGCGCTCCAGTTAGCCTAAGGGGCTGAGAGGTTCCAGTTAGAACTTCAAAATCGTTTTGATCTGCTGGAAACCACTGGCAATATTCACGATAAGGCCCGAAGATTTTTGTCCGGAAAAAGCAATAACAGGTGCTCTAAGCTCTCGCCCGAGACTCTCGAACTTATGAGAATAAGACGGGAAACGCCATCTGCGCACTCGTCTTCGTCAGACCAGCGGGATCTAAATCTCAGAATCCGAAAGCTGATACGACGCGACCTTAGACGCTATAACACCAGCATCGTCGAGGCAGCAATCGAGCAGAACAGGGGTACCAAAGTATTTGCCCAACAGCTTGGAAGACCCCGTCTGATGAAACTGAAAACAGCGGATGGCAGAACTGTGACCTCAAGGTTCGAGATTCTCGAGAAAATTAAGAGCTTTTACAGAGACCTGTATGCATCACGGACAAAAAGGCCGACGAGTAGGACCCTACTGATTGTGACCACCGAGTCCCACTATAGCGCCACTATAGCGAGGACATTCCGGACATCGGTCAGGGCGAGGTGAGGGCGGCTCTCGGGCAACTTAAAAACAACAAGTCCCCTGGGGAGGACGGAATTACAACTGAACTACTGAAGGCGGGGGGGGGGGGCTCCGGTTCTCAACGAGCTGACGAGTTTGTTTATTCCGTCCTCCAACAGGGACAAACACCTGAAGCGTGAAGCGGGAGCGCGGTGGCTCTGTTCTTCAAGAAAGGTGATAAGACCTTGCTGAGGAATTACAGACTCATCTCGCTCCTCACCCTTCGGAGAAACAGGTATAATTATATGTATGTGTGCTTATTATGTGTGCTGAAAGACATAATTAATAAAATAAATCACTTTTCAACTGCTCATATCAATTAGAATGACACCTTCGAAATAACATTTTTCACGAATTTTAAAAGCATGTAACAAAAAAACCATAGCACGCACAGGGTTAATGTAGTAGTATTTTTTGCTAGAAATTGTGTGTTCTATGCGAATATCACATTTTCTTTTTCTGGCCGGCACTTTCAGTTTTTGGTCCAAAATGAATGATTTGAAAAAGGGCCACTTTCGAAGATGGAACTACGAAATTACAGCATTTGGTGTTGCTTTTGTTTGTAATCTGTCATTTATGTGGGTACATAAACCATGTTGATAGTGCTCTATATTCATTAATCAAGCTGAAATTATGTCGCTTACGCCTGAAGAATGCACCAGAATACTTACAATGCTGGAAACCGGCCGGAGTCAGCGCGATACAGCCAGGACTGTCGGTGTGTCGCTGTCAACAGTACAAAGAGTTCTCCGACGTTACGAAGAAACTGGTTCTAACCTACGCAGACCAGGAACGGGCAGAACCAGGTGTACCACAGCACGAGAAGATCGATACTTGGTGAACACCATGCTTCGAAATCGCTTTCTCACAGGAACTGAACTCACCAATCAGTTTCGACGCCTCGGAGGAAGTAACCCAAGTGCATGGACAGTAAGACGTCGGCTTGCTGAATCTAACTTAAAACCCCTTAGACCTGCAAACGGCCCTAAACTGGAGCGTGGGCATCGTATTTCGAGACTAAGGTATGCCCAGAGCCACGTAAATTGGAGTATTGAAGATTGGTCAAAAGTTATGTTCTCCGACGAATCAAAATTTATGCTCTACAAGCACGATGGAAGACACAGAGTGTATCGAAGACCAGGGGAAAGATTCAAGCAAGCATGCATCGAAGAAAAAGTAGCCTACGGTGGTGGGTCTGTACTTGTGTGGGCCGGAATTTCTTCTGAAAGTCGCACAGAGCTGGTGATCATAGAAAACGGCTCTTTAACTAGCGTAAGATATGTGGAAGAAATCCTCAATGATCACGTTGGTCCATTTATGGTCAATTTAGGTGGGGATGCTATATTTATGCATGACAATGCCCGACCTCATACAGGTAGGATTGTGAATGACTACCTTCAAGAGATGAACATTACTCGTATGGAGTGGCCAGCGCGCAGCCCGGATATCAACCCGATCGAGCATGCTTGGGACGAGCTAGGCAGATGCGTAAAACAACGAAACCCTCCCCCAATCACGCTTCGTGAGCTCAAAATTGCTCTCACAGAGGAATGGGAGAATATTCCCCAAAATCGTATAAGGAACTTGGTGTACAGCATGCCAAACCGCGTAAACGCAGTAATGGAAGCACGAGGAGGCAATACGAAGTATTAAAATTCAAGAAAATCGTAATAAAGTTCAAAAATTTCATGTTTCCTATTTTTGTTTTAAGGAGAGATCAGCAGTTTTTTCTTTATGTAATTTTGTGTTAATAAAATGTATAGTGACTCATATTTTATTTACTTTCATTTAAGGAGTATTACATTGTCTATTAAATACAATTTATTGCATTAACCTATCATTTTTAGTTTCCGAGATTTTTAACATTCTTTAAGTGACCCGGATTCATTGCTCTCGAGTGTATTTGTGACAAGAGCCTGGGTGTTGCTATGTAGTATTATAAGTATGAATATACAAAAAATAAGTATATAATATAAGCGAGTATTATGATTAGTTGTCTGATACCCAAAACACAAGCAGGTTATTCCCAGGTTACTTTGGGGTCAGATTCTTTTTTGTTGACGCGGGGAATGCGATTACGCGCCGTCATCATAGCCGCGGGGGCAGCTAAGGCGGTATGTGGGACCCCCGACTCCGGAATGAGACCGTCCTACCTACTAAAACCCGCGGTGTTCCCCCCCGCCATTTATCCGGGTCGAAGGATATCGAGAGAATTATTCACGTCGACTCGGCTAGGAGCGCCCTGTAAATTTAGGGCTATCCTCGGTGGAGTCAGATGTGCGACTCCCCGGAGCCTCCTAAGGGGCTAAAGACTTTGTCTCTACCGCTCTCGAGCGCCCCTCCGTAAGTTGAAGAGGAAGCGGATGGCACGGGCATGCGGTAATGGGCACCCCTGGAACACGGGGCCGGTGCCAGCCGCCATGTGACCATAGTAGAATTATATAATGTGACCGTCGGCGTAGGTAGGCGGAGTCATCCGACCTTACGCCCACGGCTAACAAATATTCTGGTGACGTGCGCTAGCTCTTAACGCAGGCGCACCCTCGTAAGTAATAACTTTAACATACTTTAATATGCTATATATCAGAATGCTGAATTTTAAAAAAACCGAACATAGTAAAACTGCCTTTTACAAGGCGCATTGAGGCGCTCGTGGCCCCGCTTACTCAGTGTTCTGTGAACGATCACTGTCAGTACTGCTCGTTCGCTCTAACTTTGCCGCTCGGCTCCATACTAAAGTCGAATTTTTAATTAGACGAAGTAAATTAACAGCAACTAATGTCACTTCTTCATACAATGTTGCTTATTTTCTATGATATAGTGACATTAGCTACTGTCAATTTACTTCGTGTAATTAAAAATTCGGGTATACGCCTTTACGCCAGCGGCAAAGTTAGAGCGAACGGGTAGTAAGCAACTTTCGTTATGGATGCAACGTCGTCTACTGATTATAAATTACACGAGACCTCAGGCAAGCATGCACGTATACAGCATGCATGCGGTCATGCAGGCATTCATTAGCTTTCCACCCTTGCGTGACGAGTTGAAAGTGAAAAGACAAACTTCTTACTGCAATCGAGGAATGTCTTTACTCTACGCTTTCAACAGGTATCGCAAAGCAATCCCTCGCTCAGCTTGTGCACAGGGGGTCACGGTTATATATTAAAATACCAGAAATCAGAATGCCTTTACTTGAAATGCATTAGCCCAAAATACCCGAATTCAAAATAACTTATTATTCAAAATACCTTAATCCAGTACACCTTACCGTACAAGGTCTAAATTTAAAATACATATAATTATTATATCAGAATTCAAAATTAAAATTTTCAATTATCCTTAAATTACAATACCAAAAATAGAATACAATGTGTCTCTGTAATAACTGCATAAAATGTAACACATAATCCTACCTATAATAAGACCAAGATGTAAGGAACTTTACACAACTTTGTTTATTAAAGGAAAATTATACAACTTTGTGTGTATGTCACCGGAAAATAACAAGACTCGTAAGTTGATCAATTTTCTAGGTAGGTAGTGGATCAACTCTCGGAAAGTAATAAACGGCAGTTGAAATGTATTATTTAACGTACCTATATATTTTAGTAAATTGATTAATTTACGGCGTCTTGCCGTTAAATAATCGGACGAAGGCGAGGTGTATGTTGATTGGTTGAACGACTCACAAGAACACTGATGCAGAGTTACAAAAGTACCTACTACAGTGGGCTAACGAAAAATCAAAAAGAAATAACCACGAAGGCTAAGGCATCCGAGTCGGGGTAGGTACGCTCAGTCGAGGTGTTTACCATTCACCATGAAGGTATAGATAAACATTCACAGATATAGCATCTATGTAGGATTTATCTCACGTTAAAAAAAAGTATTTTGTGTTTGAATATTTTTATTTAGTAAATTGATTTTTTGGGTTTCGGTTATTCGATCGTACGGCATTTTAAATTATTTATATTATACATACTTGGCCTTTTGAATATTGATATTTCGATTTCGGGTGTTTTGGGCTCATGCATTTTAAGTAAAGGCATTATGATTTCTGGTATTGTGACGATATACCGGGGTCACAGTTCTAACTTAACCTAACCTAATTGAATCTTCTCTACTCTTGTCACTCCGGGTAAGGACCACGGCGGTTTCAACTTAATTTTTATGTACCTAAGACGAATAACCTAACCTATTAATAAATATCTACCTATTTAATTACAAAATCATTTAATAAAATAAGATAATATGTGTATACATATTTACTTCTTTTATTAAACGATTTTGTAATTAAATAGGTAGGTATTTACTTATAAATCGCTGCATAATATCAATTTTAACTTTAACCTAATTTTGGTAGCAAGTGAAAATGAATCTTCGGAAATTTTAAATTCGGATTAATGTCTTACGGAAAAACCGGCCAAGTGCGAGTTGGACTCGCCCATGAAGGGTTACGTAGCAGCAAGTAACATAATATAACAGCTATTATAGTTCGTTGTAACTTTCATTGATGTTTTAACATGTTCGCAGTGGTAGTGATTTTTCTAGGCGAAAATTGCGGTTTATGACGTAATAAAAAAAACTACCAACGCGATCTCGTTCAAACCAATTTGTGGTTTAGTTTTTATGGCAATGTACATCATATACTTTTTTTAGATTTATCATTTTCTTAGTTTAGAAGTTAGAGGGGAGGGGGCGGGGGGGCATGTGTTATTCCAGACTATAAGTATCTCTGTACCAAATTTCAACCGATGTGGCTGAAATTTGTAACAGGGATAAATTATAGTCTGGAATAACATAGGCTACTTTCAGACATTCAGCCGTTCCAGCGTGAAAGAGTAACAAACATCCACACTCACAAACTTTTGCGTTTATAATATTAGTAAGATAACTGTTTAAAATGTTAACGTGAAGATAAGAAATAGAAATGTTCTCAACAATACCGAGATTTTTGATGTATGACCTTGAATAACTCAAGGGCACGCGTTGGCGTTCGTGACCTTGAGGCAACATTGTGTTAAACTAAAATAAAGGTCTGTACAAAAAGTTTTGATTATTCTCAAAGTTCGAAACTCGCCAAGACGGTTTCTTGCTTTTGTCTTTGCTTTTAGGGTATGATTTCAATCTCGGCAGCAAACGTTTAATTAAATAATAACGATATTTTTATGACCTCTATCATAAAGAGGTGGATTACCAATAAAGTCAATTAATTGTTCCTCTTTTGAAATGGATAAATTATACAGGATGTAACATTCGGAGCGGTCAGTATGGGCAAGTCTGTAAATATAAGAAATACAAAGATCTGTTCTTGGGAACCATGTCATCGATTTTAGAGAAAATAAGAACTGCATACCGACTTAGATTTTAGAAAAATCTCTTCCACAATTCGGGAGCCAAACCCAGTCGTATTAAAAAATAAAACTTACATTATTTCTATTTTAATATCTATTGTGTAGGTCATAAGGAGTAAATGTTACTATGAAACGTGATGTCTAAAATAAATGGAATGCATTGTATTTCATGTCCTTTAATTTTATTAACCACTATCGTATTCGAAGCGCAAACTATTTTTTTATGCAACGTTAAACTCATTTTGGTTGATGATCTTACTTATAGTGGTATAAAATTCGCATTAAAATAGACTCTATGGCTGCTTTTAGGTCCTCAATGTTAGAGTAGCTTGTTTTCTTAACTTATTTCCAAACAAAACTCCATAAGAAATAGTGTAGCGGGTTTAAATTAGGCGATCCCGAGGTCCATTTAACATAGCCTTGTGTTCAATGTTTGGGAGAAGTTATCATTTAAAAAGTCTCTAGCTAGGAAGCTAGGTAAGCTAAGATGGTTGTGTCAAAACCGAGTTGAACGTTGCATAAAAAAAAATTCACTTCGAACATGTACTTACTTGTGAAATTAAAAAACAAGAAATACAATACATTCTGTTTATTTTTAGATAATCATGTTTCATACTAATATTTACTCCTTATGACCCACATATGTAATAGATATTTAAATAGAAATAGTGTAAGTTTTATTTTTCAAAATGACCGAATTCGATTCCCAAACTGTGCAAGAGATCTATTTAAATCTTAGAATGCAGTGCTTATTTTCTCTAAAATCGATGACAACCTAAGGACAGATCTTTGTATTTTTTATATTTACAGACTTGCTCATACTGACCGCTCCGAATGTTTACCCTGTATACGCATCTAACCACCTACTATTGATGCGGCGCGGTGGTGACATCACTACTGGTCTGTCGCGGACTCGCCAGAATTTAAAAAAAATGAGTTTCGGTTCTGAGTATGGGGACCCCCAAAAGTTAGGTACCTACTGCTCTTTTTCTAGTTTTATCTAATTACCAAGTTCCAATAGCATAGATCTTATAGTTTCTGAGAAAAGTGGCTGTGATATACGGACTGACAGACAGACACACATGACAAATCTATAAGGGTTCCATTTTTTGCCATTTGGCTACGGAACCCTAAAAATTACAAATAATTTAATTTAAAATAGCCTTAGCTTAGCCTTATTATATTAGGCTATCAAAGTCGTATTCAGAAATCTATACAATGTACATACATAACATCACGCCTGTTTCCCAACGGAGTAGGCAGAGACTATGGTTTTCATTTGCCACGATTCTGACATATCACTTTCGCTTCTTCTACTTTCATAAGTGTATATACATGCTCTCCGATTAAGGGTACCTACCGACTCTTGACCTGGCCTTTTTCCAAAAGGTGTCCAATTTGGTCGACAGAAGTGCGACGCGGTCGACCCCTACCAGATTGTCCATTCACTCTCGCCTTATAAATCTCTTTTGTCAGTCTGTTTTCATCCATTCTCTCCACATGTCCGAACCATCTGAGCATCCCTTTCTCTATCTTAGTCACTACATCTTCTGTCAAGCCGCAATGTTCCCTAATTACACAATTCTTTCTTTATCCATCAATGTCACTCCAGCTATACTTCGCAAACTTCTCATTTCCACTGCATTATTTTTACTTTCATGCGTCTTCTGCAACACCCAACTTTCACTGTCATACATAAGCTGTCCATGTACAGGTTAAACAGACACGGTGACGCTGCACAACCTTGTCTCACACCATTTTTAATGTGAAAAACGTCTGTGCAAGCTCCGTTTATCCTGACACAAGCACTGGAGTCTTCATACAGAGATTTCAGTGCTAGTATCAAGGTACCGTTTACTCCATACCTGGACAGTAATGTCCACATTTCATTCCTTACCACTCTATCATAGGCCTTTTCCAAGTTTACAAAGATGTAGTAGACTTTTTGACTTTTTGCCGAAACCTTTTCAGCTACGCATCGTAAGGAAATGACTTGATCCGTGCATCCCCTTCCTTTTCGAAATCCTGCTTGCACATCCTACATTTTTCCTTCCGTTTCATTCATCACTCTTTTTATCCGCACTTTTGCATATAGTTTGCCTACGACACTGAGCAAGCTTATGCCGCGGTAGTTCTTGCACTCTTGCTGCGACCCTTTCCCTTTGTACAGCGGCACTATGACAGGTTTACACCATTCCTCTGGTAATCTGCCACTTCGCCAGCAAAGGTTAAAAAGGCGGTACAGCTGGCAAGCTACCACGCCACGTCCCACTTTCAGCATCTCGACAGAAATTCTATCAATTCTAGCAGCCTTACCTAATTTCATACCATTCAACGCTTCCACAATTTCTTCCATACTTAAATCGCTTTCATCGTCAACTTCATTCCATTACAGACATGAGTCTCTCCTTGTAAATCCTCTTTTTCAAACAAACTTTCAAAATATTCCTGCCACCTTTTTAGCACACATTCTTCTTCTCTAACTAAACTTCCCTCACGGTTTCTGATGTGTTTTAGTTGTGATGTAGTATACAATGTAATAAAATAAAATGTCTCAATCGTTATCAGATGAGTGAAAGTCGTTGTTTAATGTCTTTTGGACTATGAGAATCATTAAAATGCACTCTTGGCGAAATCAAAAGACTAAAATCGTTGAAACTCTTCCAAAGAATGAAAATACATCAGAGCCCGTACCATATTGTACGACTGGTCATCAGTTTTGCTTAAATTCTACCTCAAACCGGACAAGTGCGAGGGGGCTCACCCACCGAGGGTTCCGTACATCCTTCACACGACAGACAGATGGAGGGACTCAATCTGTCTGTCAAGACCCTATATCTCGTGTAGGCGTGAAGGTATCTAGTTGAAATTATTGTCGTGGGTTTAGTATTTTCTCTTGAAGCTGTATAAAAATCGAACTTCTAAGTTAAGACAGATAAAAGTTACGGCTGTTTATGTCGCAAAAAACGTATACGAACTTTTTTTTATGATTTCGTCACAAATGTACAATTTTTAGTGGTGTATATACTTATATATTACTTGCTAAATATCATGGTTCTGGCTAACTATTATCTGCGTTAACTATTATTTGACGTTTGGTTTTGTACAACTTTAAGGGACCATAGATCTTATGATATTAATTTCAACTCGATACCTTCACGCGTTCAAGAGATAAAGGGTCTTGACAGACAGATGGACGGACAACAAAGTGATCTTATAAGGGTTCCGTTTTTTCCTTTGAGGTACGGAACCCTAAAAAGGATGATCCACAAACAAAAGAACCATCTCTCGTAACTTATTGGTTAAGCGGCACATATGAAAAGTACGGAAATCACATTGGTACTCTAGTCGATACATTTCTGCTGAAGTCGAAGTGAATATCTTCGAGAGACTAAAGCTAGTTATTGAGGAATAAAAAAGATATTTTATTGTTGAGTTGTTTGTAGTCGTATTTTGAACTGCGTACATACTAACATAATAATTATGATAGATGTATAAAAACCGGCCAAGTGCAAGTAGGACTCGCACACTGAGGGTTTCGGGATACCAAAAATGCCATAAAAATAACGTCTTTTATATGAAATATTATAGCGGCAACATCTTACTAATATTATAAATGCGAACAAACTTTCGCGCAGTGTGAATGTTTGTTACTCTTTCACGCTCGAACGGCTGTACGGATCTGGCTGAAATTTGGTACAAGGATACATTATAGGCTGGAATAACATATAGGGTACTTTTTATTCCAGGAATAAGTTCCCACGGGAAGCGGGAACGGGAACCAAATTTACGCGGGCGAAGCTGCGGGCATCAGCTTGTAAATACATAATCCCATCAAAAACAAAATTTGTAAGAACACAAGTCGCGCAACTCAGTTCTTCTACCTTTAAAAGTTGTGAGATTCATGTGTACCTGCCTAAAAAAGTTGTGAGATTCATGTATAAATATTTATTCACTAGCTGACCAGCGCAACTTCGTATGCGTCACATGAGAGTGAGAAAGAGAGGTATGGTGTAAAATTTTTAAGTACTACCCGTTCGCTCTAACTTTGCCGCTGGCGTAGAGGCGTATACCCGAATTGTTAATTAGACGAAGTAAATTGACAGTAGCTCATGTCACTTCGTCATAGAAAATACGCAACATTAAATGAAGAAGTGACATTAGTTGCTGTCAATTTACTTCGTCTAATTAAAATTCGACTTTAGTATGGAGCCGAGCGGCAAAGTTAGAGCGAACGAGCAATAATATAATGTTTCCCGTCGCATTTACTCCCGTGGCGTCGCGTCGCTTATATTCATTAGAGAGCTTCTAACTTTCTAACTTTGAAAGTGACGAATATTCCATACGAACTTTTATAACTTGTTTACCCTCTTAGTAGTTACTTTTTGTAAAACGCTGATACACGTGTATCCGGAAATGGTCATATCTAGAAGAAGACAAAACAGGAAATGGGCATAAACTACCAAAAGGTTTATTTACTTCTCAAAAAACACAGGTTTATGAAATTTAAGTAGAGCATCAAGCTCTGAAAATGCCGGATTTTCATACAAACTCCCATCCTTTATTTTACCCCTTTAGTAGTAGAATTTCCAAAAATTCTTTCTTAGTGGATTACTTACATCATAAAAATCCTCTACTTACTATCAAAATTTCAATTTTGTAGGTCCAGCGGCTAAGGCTCTGCCTTGATGAATCAGTCAGTCAGTCAGTCGGGACAAGTAATTTTTTGTGTAGGAGATGAAAACTTATAATCCCAAATCTCACTCCCTGATTGGTAAAACGTTTGCATATATCTATTGTCTTGTAACCAGAATTAACTACACAAAATTTTAATCTCGCCAACTTTAAAAATTTTGCGATTCATAGATACCTAATTTCACCACCTTGATGGTGAAATTTCCAACAATCTTATTGTAGCCGGTGCCGACAATATAAGGGTAGCCCTAAAATAATTTAAGTTTTTAGGTCTAAAAGTTTAGGCTGGATGTTGATGGTTTTATGATTTACATGCTTAGAGGTAGAATTTTGAAAAATCCTGAAGCACCTGTTCATTTATTTTGAATCAGATGCAGGTATACGAATTTTAAAGTAGTTTCCCTAGAAAATAAAGAAGTTCCCATACAAACTTACAACCCCTAGTATGCCTCTTTATTGGTCAAATTTTGCAATGTCCGTGAATATTTATTTATTTATTTATCCTTGTCTATTATTTTGTAACCAGAAACTGGTATACCTACTTTCATGTTGCTAATTTTGAAGATGACGAATTTCCATACAACTGTTTAAATCTTATTTTACCACCTTAACGGTGGACTTTCCAACGACCCTATAGTAGCTGATGCCGACAGTACAAGGGTAATCTACCTTAAAATATTTAGGTTTCTAAGTCTAAGGGTATTGATGGTATTGATGGCTGGATATTGATGGTTTTATGAATTACATACCGGTAGGGATTCATAGATACCTAATTTCACCACCTTGATGGTGAAATTTCCAACAATCTTATTGTAGCCGGTGCCGACAATATAAGGGTAGCCCTAAAATAATTTAAGTTTTTAGGTCTAAAAGTTTAGGCTGGATGTTGATGGTTTTATGATTTACATGCTTAGAGGTAGAATTTTAAAAAATCATGAAACACGTGTTCATTTATTTTTAATTAGATGCAGGTATACGAATTTTAAAGCAATTTCAATTGAACATGAAGAAATTCCCATACAAACTTACCTACAACCCTTAGTTTACCTCCTTGTTGTTACAATTTTTCAAATCTAGATATATAAAAATCAATGCCACTTTTCGTTGTAATTTTATAACTCAAGAACGGGCTCAGCTATCTAGACGAAATGTTTAGGCTTTGTTCGGACTGTTTAGTAGATGGTTTATGTGAAGTTTGCACAAAATCGGTCGAGCGGTTCTTCATTTATCACGCAAACGAAGTTGCGCGGGTCAGCTAGTAAAATATATACGTTTCTATTATTTAATACTTAACCAAAACTTAATTTTATGATGCTAACTTCAAAAATGACGAATGTCCTTGTTTTGCCAACTTAATGGTGGAATTTCCAAATATCCTTCCTTAGTGGACCCCTAGACCAAAAGAAACCTACTTGACAAATTTGGACTTTCTAGTCCCAGTGGTTTGGGCTGTGCATTGATTTATATTAGTCAGTCAGGACATTCACGTTCACATAGATAACTAGCTGACCCGCGCAACTTCGTTTGCTTGATAAATGAAGAACCGCTCGACCGTTTTTGTGCAAACTTCACATAAACCATCTACAAAATAGTACGAACAAAGCCTAAACATTTGGTTTGGATAGGTGAGCCCGTTCTTGAGTTATAAAATTACAACGAAAAGTATGGCATTGATTTTTATAAATATAGATACCAAGTCAATGTCCATAATCAAAATATAAAATCATTTAATTTTTAAACAAGTAAAAAGATTGACTTGGCCTGTCGCATGAAAGTACTGTATATCTCACAAGTAATAGGTACATTATATTGAATTACATTAATTAATGCGATTACCAAGTCAGTTCCAAACGACCGAGTTCGCTTTCCGAACTGTGAAAGAGTTATATCTTCTTCTTATATATAAAAATGAATCGCAAAATGTGTTGGTAAGCGCATAACTTAAGAACGGGTGGACTGATTTCACTAATTCTTTTTTTGTTGTGTAAAGTATTGTCAGGAGAAGGTTCTTATTGAAGAAAAAATATTGTATTCCCACGGGAACGGGAACTACGCGGGTGAAACCGCGTAACGTCCTCTAGTTTGAAATAAATTTAGGTAGTTTTTCTTTTCTCTAAAATCGATGACGTGGTTCCTAAGAACAGATTTTGTATGTCTTATATTTACAGATTTGCTCATACTGACCGCTCCGAATGTTGCAACCTGTATAATATACCTCTGTCTACTCCTTCCAGGATAAAGGCGTGACCATTATGTAGGTATATAATGTAGATAGTAAAATCTCGATGGTTCACAATATCGCAAGGTAGATTGCAATCTAACGGTTTTTAGGGTTCCGTGCCCCAGGGGTAAAAACAGGACCTTATTCATGAGATTTCGCTTTCCGTCCGTCTGTATATTCGTCTCAAGACTGTATCTCATGAACGGTGATAGCATGAGTCTAAATTTTCACAGATTATGTGTTTTGGTTGCCACTATAAACACATACTACAAACAGAAAAATAATAATATTAAAGGAGGGTCCCATACAACAAACGCGCTGCATGCGCGAGTCCGTCTCGCACTTGGCCGGTTTTTACAATTTAATAGTGGCATCAGTGGTGTAATTATACCTTAAATAGATTGGTCAATAAAAAAAAAACAGGGACTAGACTTGCATCATTCACCACAAGGTAAATAAATAAATGGTTTAAAAAAACCCTTGAAAAACACGCTTTTATAAATGCACGTAAAAACCAAAAATAAATTATGGATCGTTCAAGTTGCCTCTATTTCGGGGCTGAAGTGTAAACTATATTATGCTTTTAATTATAATATTTGATTGCAAAAGCGTGGGGCGCTGGAACAGGAAAGACTTTCCTGGCGGAAGCCGCATGATTTCTTGTCAGATTAAGGATAATGGTCATATTTATAAAAGCGTGTTTTTCTCGTGTTTTTAAACTATTAATTTACACTGTCACGCTTTTATATATCTATAGTGACTTTTATTATTATTAATATCATTTAAATTTCGGAAATGTATTAACGATGATAGGCTATAATAATTGAAATGCATAACATACTTGAAAATAAATAGTTAATCACGCCTACGCATTTTCAACACCCACTTTTGCCAGTTTTACGTGACGTCCGCGTAATAGGAGCAAACCTATTACCGTTACGGATCTCTATTAGAAAACTCATAGGTAGGTCCTTAAAGTTTCGGCATTCCGAGATATTTAGTACAATATATAGTAATCATGTAATAAGAATACAAACGCAAATATCCCCAAGCGGGTTATCAAAGGTACCTAACTAAAGATATCTCGTTCTCGAACAAGAACCCTACATTTTGCCACTGTTAACGTATTCCCCTCATGTATCTACTTAATTGCCTGAAAGAAGAGGCTCATGCAGCTTTCGTCAGGATTTTTATTATATCAGGATTAGTATTAACAGGAATTTGCTTACAAAAAATCTTTCTAGGTCCAGCGCCCCACGCTTTTACAATCAAATATTATAATTATGTGATATATATGTTATATATAATGGGTGTCTCATTAAGAGTGCACTTTTTCATTTTAATATAAAAAACATATTTTTTTGAGAGAGTTGCGATTATTTTATTGAATTGTCAAAAAGACATGTTCCTATTAAGTATGGAACAAAATATCCGTCAAATGGCCTCCACGGCTCTGATGGCAGGCTATTACTCTATTCATGAAAATTTTCATGACTTTTTCACAGATATGAGGCTGTATCGCACCGATGACTCGTTGTATCTCGGATTTGAGCTTAGGAATTGTTTCTGGTTTATTCGCTAAAACCTGCGATTAGAGAAAACCCCAAAGAAAAAAATCGCACGGCGTTAAATCTTGGTGACCAGTTCACATCAGAATTTATTGAGATATTTTTTCCGGCAATCGTTGCTGCACAAATTAAATATCCTAAAATTAATAAATTTATATTAAAATTATGGAATCATTTAATTATTCCTGTTACTAAAGTTATAACTCCAATAGCTCCTGTTAATGGTCATGGTCTATAATCTACTAAATGAAATGGATGATTAAAATTTATTTTCATTAATTAACTTCACTAGAATAAAGAGTTCTTAAAATAGCAATTACATAAGATTGAATAATAGCAACAGCTGATTCTAAAATTAATAATATAATTTGAATTAAAATTAAAATTGAAATTAAATAAGAGTTTATTATTGGACCTGTTCCTCTTAATAAAGTTATTAATAAATGTCCTGCAATTATATTAGCAGTTAAGCGAACTGCTAAAGTTCCTGGTCGAATAATATTACTAATTGTTTCAATTATTACTATAAAAGGTATAAGGATTTTTGGAGTTCCTTGAGGAATTATATGAATAAATATATGTTGAGAATTATTAATTCAACCATAAATTATAAAACTTAATCATAATGGAAGAGAAATAGATAATGATAGAGTTAAATGTCTTGTTCTTGTAAAAATATAAGGAAAAAGTCCTAAAAAGTTATTAAATAAGATAAAAGAAAATATTGAAATGAAAATAAATGTTGATCCTTGAAAATAATTATTTTTTAATAATGTTTTAAATTCATTATGTAATTTTAAAAGAATAAAATTTCATAATATATAATGTCGATTAGGGATTAATCAATATATATATATGGAATAAATAAAATTCCTAAAATTGTTCTGAATCAATTTAATGATAAATTTATTAAATTTGTTGAGGGATCAAAAATTGAAAATAAGTTTCTTATCATTTTCAATTAATTTTTTTTTTTTTAATTATTATAATTTTTTTTATAGTAATACCAATTATAATTGGAGGATTTGGAAATTGATTAGTACCTTTAATACTTGGAGCCCCTGATATAGCTTTCCCCCGAATAAATAATATAAGTTTTTGACTTCTTCCCCCATCTCTAACATTATTAATTTCAAGAAGAATTGTAGAAAATGGAGCAGGAACTGGATGAACAGTTTACCCCCCTTTATCCTCTAATATTGCCCATAGAGGAAGCTCTGTAGATTTAGCTATTTGCTCCCTTCATTTAGCTGGAATTTCATCAATTTTAGGAGCAATTAATTTTATTACTACTATTATTAATATACGTCTTAATAGTTTAACTTTCGATCAAATACCTTTATTTGTTTGAGCTGTAGGAATTACAGCATTTTTACTTCTTTTATCATTACCTGTTTTAGCTGGAGCTATTACTATATTATTAACAGATCGAAATTTAAATACTTCTTTTTTTGATCCTGCTGGTGGAGGAGATCCAATTTTATATCAACATTTGTTTTGATTTTTTGGTCATCCAGAAGTTTATATTTTAATTTTACCTGGATTTGGTATAATTTCTCATATTATTTCTCAAGAAAGAGGAAAAAAAGAAACATTTGGATGTTTAGGAATAATTTATGCTATACTTGCTATTGGATTATTAGGATTTATTGTATGAGCTCATCACATATTTACTGTAGGTAACTACAAACATCTGCCAGTTTTCATGACGCTACGATCCTTGGAAGATGGTTAAATTAGTTACCTGAGATTTCATTGCATAGTTTTACAAGTCAATAAAAGAATGGTTTGTTATAACCTTGAAACCTAAGCGGGGTCAAAGTTCATTACAAGACTTTTCTGACGAATCCAAAAACAGATATATACTATATTTCATCTTATTTCATTTTTAACTAATAAAAATAAAAAATTACATCACATATTGAAAATAATCACATGATAGCAGAAGAACAGAAAGGTTGTAGACGGGGCCACATGGGATGCAAGGAACAATTAGTTATTGACTCCACCATACACAAACATGCAACTGCAAAAAAAAGGAACCTACACTGTACATACATAGACTATAAAAAAGCCTTCGATAGCATCCCACATTCTTGGTTAATACAGATATTACAAATATACAAAATAAATCCAAAAATTACGAGTCTTCTACGTCGCATCATGCCCTTTTGGAAAACTACCCTTCAGTTACACACACACGACAGTAAAATCACCACTAGAGAAATATCTATACGGAAAGGGATCTATCAAGGAGATTCCTTGAGTCCTTTGTGGTTCTGTCAGGCCCTTAACCCATTATCTCACCTCCTACACAATTGCCAAGCTGGGTACACCTTTAAGAACACAACTACAGACACAAAAATTTCACACCTTATCTATATGGATGACATTAAATTATATTCAAAAACAGACAAAGAAATGAAAAAAATAATAGACACAACAGCAACATTTAGCAAAGACATAAATATGGAATTTGGTTTAGACAAATGCAAAACATTACACATAGTAAAAGGGAAAATAGTAACTGGCAACTACGCAATAGATGATATTAATGAGATAACAGCGATGGAATCGACGGATCTGTACAAATATTTGGGATATAAGCAGCTAAAAGGATTAGATTACGGAAAAATAAAGGAAACATTGACCGCAGAGTACAAAAAACGACTGAACTGCATTTGTAAAACACAACTCTCTGGAAAAAACTTAATAAAAGCGTTTAATACATATGCCATACCGATCTTAACGTAAAAACGGATATTGAGGTAATAGAAAGAACTACACGTACTACATTAACAAAATATAACAGTTTACACCCTACATCTGCCATAGAAAGACTATCAATTAAAAGAGAAAATGGAGGTCGGGGATTAATAGATATACAACACCTTTGGCGAAAGCAAATTACTAATCTAGGACAATTTTTTCACACTAAAGCACTCACTAGCGCTCTACACAAAACTATAACTGAAAACGATAAAAACTACACCCCGTTAAATTTACAAGAGCTCCCAAGCACGTTAATATCAGACCAGTCTAATCCACAAAGTCAAAAGATTGATACCTGGAGAAAGAAAACCCTTTATGGACGGCACGCCCATGACTTGCAACAGACACATATAGATTCAATAGCATCAAATAAATGGCTTCAAGTAGGTTATTTATTTCCAGAAACAGAAGGATTTATTATAGCTATACAGGAACAATTAATAAATACTAATAATTACAGGAAATACATAATCAAAGATCCTACCATAACAGACGATAAATGCCGCAAATGCCATACCCAACCCGAAACCATACCGCATATTACGGGAGCATGCATAACACTCACTCAGACAGACTACACACACAGGCACAACCAAATAGCCAACATCATACACCAAAACCTAGCGCACAAGCACAATCTTTCACAAGAGTCTAAAACACCATATTACAACTATAAACCACAAACAGTTTTGGAGAATGCCTCACACAAATTATACTATGATCGTGCTATACTTACAGACAGGACTATACACTATAACAGACCAGATATTACTTACCAAGATAAATTAAATAAAACCACTTACCTAATAGATATCGCAGTACCAAATACACACAACATACAAAAGACCATTACCGAAAAAATAAATAAATACACAGATCTGAAAGACGAAATAATTAGGGTATGGAAACAACAGAAAGTATACATAGTACCAATAGTAGTATCTGCCACTGGAGTTATCCCTAAAAGTCTTCATCACAGCATTAAACTTATAGGCCTTAAAGAAAATATTTATATAACCATTCAAAAAGCAGCCATATTAAATACATGCAGAATCGTTCGTAAATTTCTACAAATAGATCATAAACAGGACACAAACAATCACACTCCACATTTACTTGGCTCTGGCCCGTAAATGTGGTAGAAACCAGCTTAATGAGCTGAGAACAAAGATACAAAACCAAAATAATAATAATAATAAAAAAAAAAAATAATAATCGTTGATATCACAGCTGTAGATTCAGCGATTATTGTTCCGATAGTCGTATCAGCACACGGTCTAATTGCCAAGAGCCTCGATCAACATCTCAAGAGGCTCGCGTTAGGTAGTTGGGTCAAGGGCCAGATGCAAAAGGCGGTACTTCTAGACACGGCACGTATCGTGAGGAGGTTCCTGTCTCTGCAGCCCTAACCACCGGTAGCTTGGTCCCTGTACCCGATGCCGGTGGGACGCTGTTTTTTATATTTTTAAATATATATTTTTATATTTAGAATGTATATAAAAATTTAAATTAATAAGTTTAAGATGTAAATAAAGGGAATAATAATAATAATCTTAATCTATTCCTTCGGCATACTTAGATGGACTCAGACTGAATTAGACGCCCTGGATAGGAAAGTCCGTTCACTATTGACCATAAACCGAATGCATCACCCGCGTTCGTCTGTAATGAGGTTGTATATCCCACGAAAGTGTGGAGGTCGCGGCTTTTTAAATGCCAAGACCTTACACAATCGTGAGGTATACAACCTTAGGGAATATTTCCTTCATGCTGACGTGGGTATGCATCGGGATGTGGTAGCAATGGATAACGGACTGACCCCTCTTGCTCTTGCCAAAGAGAACTGGCACAAACCAGTAATACTATCAACTACAGATCGCAAGGAGATATGGCAGAGCAAAGAGCTGCATGGACGATTTTATCGGGCCTTACACGGGCCCGATGTAGATTTAACAGCATCTGTCTCCTGGCTACGTTTCGGTGATTTGTTCGGCGAAACAGAAGGTTTTGTCTGTGCAATTACAGACGAAGTTGTTATGACGAATAACTATCGGAAATATATTTTGAGAGATGGTACGGTTGACATATGTCGGGCATGCCACCTACCCGGTGAATCTCTCAGACATATTATTTCTGGTTGTTCTCGTCTTGCCAACGGCGACTATTTGCATAGACACAACCAAGTGGCCAGGATTGTCCATCAGCAACTTGCACTAAAATATAAACTTGTGGATTTGGAGGTACCGTATTACAGGTATGTGCCCGACCCAGTTCTTGAAAATGGTCGTGCCACGTTGTATTTTTTTTTTTTTTTTTTTTTTTTTTTTTTTTTTTTTTTTTTTTCTCTCATCTCTACCATGGGCAGAGCCTAGTTATAACATGATAATCTACTAGCTAAATATCTTTATACTGCTAGCCCCGCAGGGCTTAAGGAACTACTTCAAGAGATGGCGGGGGGCGGGGGCGCAGACCCGTGTTTGCACTATTGATAGTCTCGGCGAACCACGGTAGCGGCTTCCCTGGGTGCACATTCGCGAGCCCATTAGAACCGACCCGTAGTGTCACCGGCCCCGTCCGTATCCATCGTGGCTAGCGCCCCAGGTCCCCGCCATCTCGAACCTAGCTAACTATATCCTCTTTCACCCAAATTCTCTTTTTCATTCCAGTTCTATCATGTATGCTTCTCGCACTTTCACGCTTTCCCGACCTTTCATTCTTTAATCTAAGCTAACTAGTCCTTAAAACTATCATCTTTCATTCTTATTCCTCTAGTACCATACTCGTCACGCTTTTATGCTTCTCGCACTTTCATACTTGCCTTTCATACTGGGGATATTGGGGGTCATTCCTTTTTAGGATAGGGTGGTGGTTTGTTTCTTTATTTATTATCAACATCTCTTAAACTCTATTTACAGTTATTTACTATACTATTTACAGAATACTAATATTTTTGATGAACAGTTTCTACAATTACGTATAAATTATTTTTGCCTTATATGCCAAATGTGTTACAGTGCTTAATTTACAAATTTATTTTCCTTATTATTACAGTCTCTTAAATTACTTTTTGACAGTTTCATTTACAGCAGTTCTATGTAATCTCTATCATCTTATCACTTTAATGTTTTATCATCTTCTTTTAATTCTTAAATTTATTACAATGTTTCGATTTCATCCCCTTAATATTATGACATTTAACTTATTCTATATACAGATACAGCTGTTTCCTTAATTACTTTCTATCTGATAACTTTTTGCTTCAGAGCAATATACAATTATATTGTCTAACAGAAATTTTACGTATCACTTGTTCCGTTTATTTACGATTTTTATTATTTTATCGCTGTATCTTAAGAACATGTTTCTGTGATTTTGCATGAACATAGGAAAATTTTCTAGTATGACTCTCAAGTTAGTGATAGTTTCCAACTCCATCCTGTCTTTCGCGTGGATTGGGCAGTCCTGCAACAGGTGGACCACTGTCTCCTCTACCCCGGGCTCACAGGCACACGATGGGTCCTCCTTACACTTGAAACGTGTCAAGTATTCGGAGAACCCACCGTGCCCTGTCAGCAGTTGGGTTGTGGTGCCGGCGATCGTCATCTTGCGGACGATCCTGTACGCCTCCACTGCGCATGGGAAGAAAAGCTTGGTGACGGAGGCCTGCTCGCCCTCACTGTACCTCTTGTTCCATTCGTCAAGCGTGCCCTGACGTAGGAGACGCTTCACGAATGAAACCGGCCACGTTGTATTGGGATCGATCTATTATCACTGACAGGACTATTGTAGCCAATAAACCTGATATAGTGGTAATAGATCGATCAGAGCGCCTCGCAATAATCGTTGATATCACGGTTCCACATGACGGAAACCTCGTGAAAGCCGAAAAAGACAAACAATTAAAATATTTGGACTTGGCTCACGAGGTTGTCGACATGTGGGATGTAGATTCAGCTATTATTGTTCCGATAGTCGTTTCAGCACACGGTCTAATTGCCAAGAGCCTCGATCAACATCTCAAGAGGCTCGCGTTAGGTAGTTGGGTCAAGGGCCAGATGCAAAAGGCGGTACTTCTAGACATGGCACGTATCGTGAGGAGGTTCCTGTCTCTGCAGCCCTAACCATCGGTAGCTTGGTCCCTGTACCCGATGCCGGTGGGACGCTATTTTTTTATATTTTTAAATATATTTTTTTATTTTTAGAATGTATTTAAAAATTTAAATTAATAAGTTTATAGATGTAAATAAAGGGAATAATAATAATAATAATATTTCGAGCTCTACGTCGAGTGATGAGTATTTCTCTCCGCCGACGTCGCCAACACCTATACGTCGACCGGGGAGAGGCCGGCCACCGTCTCGCTTGGGACCCCGAGGCCCACCGGTCTCGAATAGGGCCCCCGCTGCCGGTGGTAATGTGCACCGCATGCGATGGACTTCGTCAATGAATGAAAATGTCATGCGGGCATATTTTGTGGCTACAGAGGGAGGAACTAACCTCACTGCGTATCGTGTTCGTTTACTGCCTTTGTTTCAGGCTCTTGAACCAACTGTCAACGTGTCGGCGCAGCGGCTATCGGATCAAGTACGGGTCATACAACGTAGTCATATGTTGGACGATGCCGTGCTTGAGAGGATTCGCTCGGAAGTACAGAGTAACATTATCATCCCTACTTCGTCACATCCTAGTGTTAACAGTGAAGTAAACGAATCACAACCTGTCGTACCCATTGACGAAGTAGTAGATGATATTGTTACAACAGTAAGTACACAGTATAACGATGAATTAAGGAGTGTTTTGGAGCGAGCGATTCAAGATTATAGATTTTGTGATCTCTTAAGTCGTCCACGTATACCGCGTTTGCCTACGCATAAAAAGAACATGGCGCTAGTGAGTGCCCTGGACTCGGCTCTACCAAGTTATTTTGAAACTTGTGTAGATATAAGTGATGCACACTCAATTCTGTATTGCGCGGCTGTAGCAGTGTGTCGGGTGGCTGGTGTAAAATTTCCAAAATTTGAGCCAGCTACTAGACCTAACTCTGTTCCAGTCTGGCAATGCAGAATTGAGCGTCGCATCGCCGAGACTAGGGTACTCATTGGTAAGCTATGCTGCTTCAGGACGGGTAATACCCGTCCCAGGGTAATGCGTTTTGTGACTCGTGCATTTGCGGGGACTGATATTAGTCCTCGCGAATACTCAGTGCGAGTCACAGAACGTATAGACCACCTGAAGCAGAAAATTTATGCGTGGGCAAGCCGTATACGGCGATACAAAAAGCGAGTGGATCGCTATACTCAGAATCGCTCGTTCCAAAACGATGAGAGATGGGTGTATAGAAGATGGGAGCAACCAGATTCAAGTATGACTGACATGTGCCTACCAAGTGCTGAAACCACTAGTACATTTTGGCAAGGCATTTGGTCGGTACCTGTCAGTCATACAGAGTGTGAGTGGATGCGGGATGTCAAGCTTTCATGTGAGTCAATACAGACTATGGAACCAGTCCTAATAACATCTAGTGACATTGCCAGTGCGGTTCGTTCGTTGCCCAATTGGAAATCAACTGGGCCGGACGGACTGCACAACTTTTGGCTAAAATGGTTCCATAGCTCACATGCTTGTTTGGCATCCTGCTTTCAATCATCACTTGAGTCTGGGTCGCTTCCATCTTTTATGACTTCGGGTATCACACACCTCCTCTACAAATCTGGTAGTACTACGGACCCTAAAAATTATAGACCGATAACTTGTTTACCAACGGTCTATAAGCTTCTTACATCTATTTTGAGAGTTAAGCTATCAACACATATTGAAAATAATTATATTATGTCCAACTCTCAAAATGGATGTAGAAGCGGGTCACGTGGTACTAAAGAACTCCTTATTCTTGATATGGCCATTAATCAGCAGGTTCGGCGTAACCGGAAAAACCTTGCGACATGCTGGATTGATTACAAGAAAGCCTATGATTCAGTGCCACATACATGGCTGTTGAAGGTGCTGGAGTTGTATAAAGTTGATGCAACTCTTAGCGCCTTCTTGAAGACATGTATGGGGCAATGGACAACGGCTCTTGTATATCCAGGATGTCGTCGGGTTCTTGGGGATGGCGAGCCGGTCAGGATCAAGAGGGATATATTTCAGGGTGACAGTCTGAGTCCCGTATGGTTTTGCCTGGCACTGAATCCTCTCAGCACTTTGCTGGAGGGTTCAGGATTAGGCTATCAGTTTCGGAGAGGAGGTCAAGTTGTTTCCCACCTTCTTTACATGGATGACTTAAAATTATTTGCCTCCACCGATTCCCACTTGATCGAGTTACTAAAAGTCACAGAAGCTTTCAGTAATTCTATCAAAATGGAATTTGGTGTAGATAAATGTGCAGTCATGCATGTAAAGAAGGGTCGGATTGTGGAATCTGAAAGAGTACAACTTTCAGATATCACAAAACTTAAATCCCTTTCCGCGACTGAAACCTATAAATATCTAGGTATGTCGCAGGCATTAGGTATTACAGAGATAGGCATGAAACAAACGTTGGTGGACCGTTTCTTTGGCCGCCTGAAAAAAGTGCTGAAAAGTCTTTTGTCGGGCGGTAACAGGTGCGGGCTATCAACGGTTGGGCCATGCCAATCTTAATCTATTCCTTCGGCATACTTAGGTGGACTCAGACTGAATTAGACGCCCTGGATAGAAAAGTCCGTTCGCTATTGACCATAAACCGAATGCATCACCCACGTTCGTCTGTAATGAGGTTGTATATCCCACGAAAGTGCGGAGGTCGCGGCTTTTAAATGCCAAGACCTTACACAATCGTGAGGTATACAACCTTAGGGAATATTTCCTTCATGCTGACGTGGGTATGCATCGGGATGTGGTAGCAATAGACAATGGACTGACCCCTCTTGC
This sequence comes from Miltochrista miniata, assembly GCA_933228765.1. Lineage (NCBI taxonomy): Eukaryota > Metazoa > Arthropoda > Insecta > Lepidoptera > Erebidae > Miltochrista > Miltochrista miniata. The sequence continues at coordinate 31,396,768 of OW121747.1, read as the reverse complement.
TCTTGCCAAAGAGAACTGGCACAAACCAGTAATATTGACGACTAATGATCGCAAGGAGATATGGCAGGGCAAAGAGCTGCATGGACGATTTTATCGGGCCTTACATGGGCCCGATGTAGATTTTCTAGCTTCCGTATCCTGGCTACGTTTCGGAGATTTGTTCGGAGAAACTGAAGGTTTTGTTTGTGCGATTACAGACGAAGTTGTCATGACGAATAACTATCGGAAATATATTTTGAGAGACGGTACGGTTGACATATGTCGGGCATGCCACCTACCGGGTGAATCTCTCAGACATATCATTTCTGGTTGTCCTCGTCTTGCCAACGGCGAGTACTTGCATAGACACAACCAAGTGGCCAGGATTATCCATCAGCAACTTGCGCTAAAATATAAACTTGTAGATTCAGAGGTACCATATTACAGGTATGTGCCCGACCCAGTTCTAGAGAATGGTCGTATCACGTTATACTGGGATCGGTCTATTATCACTGACAGGACTATTGTAGCCAATAAGCCTGATATAGTGGTAATAGATCGACCAGAGCGCCTCGCAATAATCGTTGATATTACGGTTCCACATGACGAGAATCTCGTGAAAGCAGAAAAAGATAAACAATTGAAATATTTGGACTTGGCTCACGAGGTTGTCGACATGTGGGATGTGGATTCAGCGATTATTGTTCCGATAGTCGTATCAGCACACGGTCTGATCGCCAAAAGCCTCGATCAACATCTTAAGAGGCTTGCGTTAGGCAGTTGGGTCAAGGGCTTGATGCAAAAGGCAGTTTTACTGAGCACGGCACGTATTGTGAGGCGATTCCTGTCTCTGGAGCCCTGACCACCGGTAGCTTGGTCCCTGTACCCGATGCCGGTGGGATACTATTTTTTTATATTTTTAAATGTATTTTTTATATAGGTATATTTAAAAATGTAAATTTATATGTGATATATTGTAATAAAGAGGAATAATAATATTATAAAGAGGAAAGATTTGTTTATTTGATTTTTTGTTTTTTTGTTTGTTTGTTTGTAACGAATAGGCTCCGGAACTACTGGTTCGATTTGAAAAATTCTTTCACTGTTGGAAAGCTACACTCTTTGCGGTGAACATAGGCTATATTTTATTCCCGTATTCCCACGGGAACGGGAACTACGCGGGTGAAACCGCGTGACGTCCGCTAGTAATATATAAGTTCTTGTAGTTCGTTGTAACTTGGATTGATGTTTTAACACGATCGCAGTGGTAGTGATTTTTCTAGGCGAAAATTGCGGTTTTGACGTATTAAAAAAAACTACCAGGTCGATCTCGGTTAAACCAAATTCACTGGTAGTTTTAATGGCAATGTACATCATATATTTTTTTTTAGATTTATCGTTCTCTTAGTTTGGAAGTTAGAGGGGGGGGGGGACATTTTTTTGATTTTGGAAGTGTCTCTTGCGCAAACTATTCACTTTAAAAAAAAAAAATGTTAGGAACCTTAATATCATTTTTTAAGGCCTATCTATAAATATGCCACACGTATGGGTTTGACGAAAAAAAATTTTTGAGTTTCAGTTCTGAGTATGGGGACCCCCAAAATTTACTGCTTTTTTTTCTAGTTTAATATAAAAATCTTAATGTGGTTCACAGAATATATCTACATACCAAGTTTCAATAGCATAGGCCTTATAGTTTCGGAGAAAAAGGGCTGTGACATACGGACGGACAGACAGACACACATGACGAATCTATAAGGGTTCCGTTTTTGCCATTTGGCTACGGAACCCTAAAAAGGTAAAAGTTTAGGTAGGACTTCGGATTGTCGTCCCACGATTTAAGGGGCGGGAGGGGTGGGAAAGGGGGGAGGTGGGGTTGTAGAACCCCCTCCCTAAAGGAAAAGTTGCGGAAGCCCCCCCTTTTTGAGTTATGATTTTTTTAATATCCTAACCTAACTTTCGCATTGTCTTGTGTTGACATCGATATAAAGGTCGAAATTGGTAAAATAATATTATAAAGCGCTCGGCGGCCGCTACCGCAGCACGCTCGCTTCGCTCGCTCGCCTTCGCGCGTCAATGGTCACAGTTCCAACCTAACCTAACCATAATATGTGCATAGAGATAATCAACAATAGTTTGGCTAAAAGGCTGAAGCCAAAGGCCGTAAAATATATATTACAAAAAAAAAAAAAAAACTGTCAGAAAGTAACAGTGACAGCGCGTCGACGACGTTTTACGTTTAGTTTTACATAGCGGCAATAGTCGGTAAATTATTGTCAGAATACATTTAAGTAATAGCATTCATTTATATCAGCAAAATATACGTAATATTATAAAATATGCATAAAATTTTACTTTGTTACTAAATATAATTATTTATTTAATTATTAAATGAAGTAAAACATTGTTGTGCTTTAACCTTACGGAAAACGAAACGTATAGTGAGGAGCCGAATGTCAAAAGCATTGAGAGTATGTATTCTGTGGTGAAAAGTGACAAATTATTGGTGAATTTTAATGATTTTCAATATTTTTTTTCTCGTTAACCATTAATTTCCGCAAGTTAAAACTTCGTGTGGAGGCTTCTAATAATATTAGCTTTGTGTAAAAAAAATATGAACCCCGAACTCCACGTCAGACAATCTAAAGTTGAGCCAAAGTTTAGTTGTTCAGATATAAATAAAATGTAAAAAGTCTTAATTTATCCCTTGAGAGGAGAAAAAATCTTGCCATGATCCTCTTTATTGGGAATTTTTCCTCCTTCTAAGCGTCTGGCACCTCCTCTGACGCGTAGGAGAGACGGTACAAGCGTTTAGTACTGTAGTAGCGCTATTAGCTTTCTGCGTGTAAAAACTTATTGTAATATTTTTTTTTTTTTGAAGAATATTGAATAAGTACCTATTTACAGCTACATTAACATGAAAGCAAACAATAAGTACAGGGATCTGATAGCCAATTACAAATCTTCACTTACAGATACTATTAAAAAAAGGGTAAATAAAAAAGGCTCCCTCGATTATCTCTAAACAAACGTTTTAGATGGATGTGTACTTATATGTCGAGAGGTACAGCAAAGAACTCGAGTTCTATAAAGTCTATTTACGATTATGCCAATTGTTCCCAATAATTTTGTAATTATTGTTTATGGAAATGTAACAAACAAACAGGGTCAATATCGCAGTTATAATAATAAGTAGGAACATGGGTGAGTGGACTTGCCTTGCCACCTCTACAATTTTACTATTAAAGACTTTCCCAAAAAAACAAGTGATCATTGCAACTAAGATATTAAGCCCGACTTCGTTTCCTTTTTCAGAATCGCGCAGAACAACTCGTAAATCATCTCATGACAAGACGGACATAAAAACATTAACTACTCAAGATACTGTTTCAACCGAAGTTAATAAAAGCCTCTTTCAATCTACAGAAGAAAGTAATATTCTCAAAATCGATAATCTTCAGCAGACTGACACCAAATCAGTTACGAGGACAGTTCCGTGGCGTAAACAAGAAAACGTTGACATAACCCAGAAAACTAAGGAAGAAAAGCTAGAAGTAAAGCACTGGCGAAAGCCGTTAGAAGAAGTCAAAACAACTAATTTAGAAAGGAAGTTAATAACCGATGACACAATTATTCTTGATTATGGTAATCAAGTCGAAATTATAACTAAAAAAGAAACAATTGAGGCTAAATCTTGGCGAAAACCTCGTAATCAATCGGCCCCTGAAGAAAAACTCGTTCTTTCGGATAGTAATGTAATTACTGAAACTACAATTGAAGAGGGCAAGTACAACGATAAAATAATTGAAGCTAAAGGTTGGAGAAAACCACGATCCACAGAAAAAACTAAAGAAACTATATTAACTACAGAAGATAGTAAATTGCTGCAAATCAGTAAAGAAGAATACGAAGAGAAAGAAAAAATTGAAGAAAGCAAGAACGAAGATATAAAACTAGAAGCTAAGGGATGGAGAAAACCACGATCGGAGGAAAAAGTCAGTGAAACTATATCAACTAGAGAAGATAGTGAATTGTTACAAATCAGTAAAGAAGAATCCGAAGAGAAAGAAAAAATTGAAGAAAGCAAGCACAAAGATAAAAAAACAGAAGCCAAGGGATGGAGAAAACCACGATCAGAAGAAAAATCCAAAGAAACCATATCAACTAAAGAAGATAGTGAATTGTTGCAAGTCAGCCAAGAAGAATCCGAAGAGAAAGTATGGCAAAAACGCAAAACAAGCAGAGATGATAAGAAGCATATCACTCAAGATGAAAGAAGGGATTCTATTCCTTGGACTCAAGAGAGTATTAAATTACGTCCAACAAAAGTTGAAAAAACACCAATACCAAAAGAAAAGTTAGAAGATTTTACACTTAAGCCAGTTAGAAAAGACTCACTACTCAAAAGTGAAACAGAAGTGACTGAAGAGTTGGTACATGCAGAAGATGTTGCTACAAGGCGTTCCACGGAAGAAAAACCTCAAGAGGAAATAGTGCTTAAACCAGTACCAAAGCAAGAGGTACCTGAACAAAAAGACGACAAACCTGAAGAGCTCAAGTGGCCATACGGCAGAATACGAGCCAAAGAAGAGAAACCAGACGAAGAAGTAGTGCTAAAACCTGTCCCTAAACAAAAATTACCCGAAGACGAACCACTTGAAAAGGTTCCACTCAAGCCGTATCAAAAGGAACAAAAACTTGAAGAAAAGGTAACGGAGGACGTGAAATGGCCACACAGTAGAAGACGTCCAATGGAAGAAAAACCTAAAGATGAAATGGTACTTAAACCAGTACCAAAGCAAGAGGCACCTGAAGAAGAAAAGCCTGAGGCAGTACAGCTTAAACCACTCAAAAGAGAAAAAGCAAAAGAAGACGAAAAAACTGAAGAGCTCAAGTGGCCATACGGCAGACAACGTGCCAAGGAAGAGAAACCGAAAGAAGAAGTAACGCTTAAACCTATTCCTAAACAAAAAGTATCCGAAAGTGAACCACTTGAAGATGTGCCGCTTAAGCCGCATAAAAAAGAACAAAAACTTGAAGAAAAGCTATCGGAGGAAGCAAAATGGCCGCATGGTAGAAGACATCCAATGGAGGAAAAACCCAAAGAAAAAATAATACTCAAATCAGTACCAAAGCAAGAGGCACCTGAAGAAGAAAAGCCTGAGGCAGTACAGCTTAAGCCGCTCAAGAGAGAAAAAGCAAAAGAAGACGACAAAACTGAAGAGCTCATGTGGCCACATGGCAGACAACGTGCCAAAGAAGAGAAACCGAAAGAAGAAGTAGCTCTTAAACCTGTTCCTAAACAACAAGTACCCGAAAACGAACCATTAGTAGATACGCCACTTAAGCCGCATCAAAAGGAACAAAACCTTGAAGAAAAAGTAACAGAGGAAGCAAAATGGCCGCACGGTAGAAGACGTCCAATGGAAGGAAAACCTAAAGAAGAAATAGTACTTAAACCAGTTCCAAAACAAGAGGCGCCTGAAGAAGAAAAGTCTGACACAGTACAGCTTAAACCACTTAAGAGGGAAAAAACAAAAGAAGACGAAAAAACTGAAGAGCTCAAGTGGCCACACGGCAGACAACATCCAAAAGAAGAGAAACCGAAAGAAGAAGTAGTACTAGAGCCTGTTGTTTTTAAACAAAAAGTACCCGAAAGAGAGCCACTTGAAGATGTGCCACTTAAGCCGCAGCCAAAAGACCAAAACCTTGAAGAAAAAGGAGCGGAGGATGCCAAATGGCCGCACGGCAGAAGACGTCCCACGGAAGAAAAACCTAAAGAGGAAATAGTTCTTAAACCAATACCGAAGCAAGAGGCAACAGAAGAAGAAAAGCCTGAGACAGTACAGCTTAAACCACTTAGGAAAGAAAAACAAAAAGAAGGCGATAAACCTGAAGATCTCAAGTGGCCACACGGAAGACAACGTGCGAAAGAAGAGAAACCAAAAGAAGAAGAAGTAGTACTAAAGCCTGTTCCTCATCAAAAAGTACCCGAAAATGAACCACAAGAAATTGTGTCACTTAAGCCGCATCAAAAGGAACAAGAACTGCAAGAAAAAATTGCCGAGGAAGTAAAATGGCCGCACGGTAGAAGACGTCCAATGGAAGAAAAACCTAAAGAGGAAATAGTACTTAAACCAGTACCTAAGCAAGAGGTACCTGAAGAACAAAAGCCTGAGACAGTACAGCTTAAACCGCTTAAGAGGGAACAAACAAAAGAGGACGACAAAACTGAAGAGCCGAAGTGGCCACACGGCAAGCAACTTGCCAAAGAAGAGAAACCGAAAGAAGAATTAGTACTAAAACCTGTTCCAAAACAAAAAGAACTCGAAAATAAACAAATTGAAGATGTTCCACTTAAGCCGCATCACAAGGAACAAGAACTTGAAGAAACAATAGTGGAGGAAGCAACATGGCGGCACGGTAGAAGACGTCCAACGGAAGAAAAACCCAAAGAAGAAATAGTACTCAAACCAGTACCAAAGCAAGAGGCACCTGAAGAAGAAAAGCCTGAGGCAGTACAACTTAAGCCGCTCAAGAGACAAAAAGCGAAAGAAGACGATAAAACTGAAGAGGTCAAGTGGCCACATGGCAGACAACGTGTCAAACTAGAGAAACCGAAAGAAGAAGTAGTTCTTAAACCTATTCCTAAACAACAAGCACCCGAAAGCGAATCGCTAGAAGATGTGCCGCTTAAACCACATCAGAAAGAACAAAAGCTGGAAGAAAAAGAAGCAGAGCAAGCAAAATGGCCGCACGGTAGAAGACGTCCCACGGAAGAAAAACCTAAAGAAGAAATAGTACTTAAACCAGTACCAAAGCAAGGGACCTCTGAAGAAGAAAAGTCTGAGGCAGTACAACTTAAGCCGCTCAATAAAGAAAAAGCAAAAGAAGACGACAAAACTGAAGAGCTCAAGTGGCCACACGGCAGACAACATGCAAAAGAAGAAAAACCGAAAGAAGAAGTAGTTCTAAAACCTGTTCCTAAACAAAAAGTACCTGAAAATGAACCACTTGAAGATGTGCCGCTTAAACCGCATCAGAAAGAACAAAAGCTGGAAGAAAAAGAAGCAGAGGAAGCAAAATGTCCGCACGGTAGAAGACGTCCCACGGAAGAAAAACCTAAAGAGGAAATAGTACTTAAACCAGTACCAAAGCAAGGGACATCTGAAGAAGAAAAGCCTGAGGCAGTACAGCTTAAGCCGCTCAAGAGAGAAAAAACAAAAGAAGTCGACCAAACTGAAGAGCTCAAGTGGCCACATGGCAGACAACGGGCCAAAGAAGAAAAACCGAAGGAAGAAGAAGTAGTACTAAAGCCTGTTCCTCATCAAAAAGTACCCGAAAATGAACCACTAGAAGATAAGCCACTTAAGCCGCACCTAAAGGAAACAAATCTTGAAGAGCAAATAGTGGAGGAAGTAAAATGGCCGCACGGTAAAAGGCGTCCACTGGAAGAAAAACCCAAAGAGGAAATTGTGCTTAAACCAGTACCAAAGCGTGAGGCACCTGAAGCAGAAAAGCCAGAGACAGTACAGCTTAAACCGCTTAGAAAGCCAAAACAAGAAGAAAATATTGTATCTGATGATATTAAGCAGCCACAAAGCCTAGATTTTAAAGGAAAAGGCAAGCCCTCCGAAGAAGCAATGCTTCAACCGGTACTGAAACAACTTGAAGAAGAACAACTTGAGGTAGCTCAACAGGTCTTAGAACAAAATCAAGAACAAGTTGTACTGAAAGAGAAAATGCATGTAGAAAAGAAAACGAGAGTTATCAAAGAGAAATCGATTGAAAAACCACTTAAAACCGAATCAGAAAAAGCTATAATAGAGGAGGATTTACAAGAAGATGTAGTAACAGTGATTAAAACGAAAAAACAAATCAAGAAAGTTACCCGGAAAGACGATAAGAAAGGTAAGATCATTCTGTACAACGTGGTTTATAGAAATAACAAATTAACCGCAGTGCTTTGCTACAATAGAGGCCTGGTACATCCTTGTCAATTTAATATAATGTACATAACCTAGACATTTTTTATGAATTTGATAGAACAATAGTACTTTTGGAAGAACTAATACAATATAATGAACTTTAAATAAATAAGTACATTATCATTATTTTTTATATTTTATAAATAATAAGTTCATCTGAACTCGTTAGTGATTGATTACGACTATATTTCTTTTTGTATAAAAGATCCACGAACTAGTATGTCAGGTCAGTTAAGTGAAACTTTTTTATGCTTAATTATCTTTTTAATAATACAAAAGATTGTGAGGATGTGTAGATGTCCGGATGTTTGTTATGCTCTAACGGCTGTACGGATCTGGTTGAAATTTGCTACAGGGGTAGATTATAGTTTGGAAATACACATTGGCTACTTATTATGGGGAAGGGAGAACGGAAACAGGATTCCACGCGGGTGGGCCGCGAGCATCATCTATTATATAAAAATAAGTCGGGTTTTCCTTCCTGACGCTATAACTCCAGAACGCACGAACCGATTTCCACGGTTTTGAATTCGTTGGAAAGGTCTCGGGCTCCGTGAGGTTTATAGCAAAGAAAATTCAGGAAAACTTTCAACAGAAAAGCGGGAAAATCATTTTTCACATACAGCGCCATCGCGGGCGAAGCTGCGGGCATCAGCTAGTCTAGTATAATAATATTATATAATAATACTAGATGGCCAGGCCACGCATTGCTGTGGCTAAGCTTTTTCTAACCCGCTACTCCCGGCCATAGCCATGTAGGCTTTCCACAAAAAAAACTATCCTATCTCTCAAGTTGGATTAAACTGCACATGGTGTGTTTTACTACACTGTTAAGTAGTTTAGGAGTCCATCGCGGACAGACTTCGTGACAGGAGATTTATATATATTAAGATTAGCTAAATAGCGCCATTTAGTTTATCCGTTCTCGCATCCCGTGGAAACTTGTTCCGGGAATAAGAAAACGTGTGCGTCTCGGGACGCCCGACAGAACTGATAACTGAAACTAATCTAAGGCGGACTATAATTATGTTTTCAACGTATGCGTGACAGAACGGGAAGCCAGACTACCGCCGTAACGCGTTACGTAACGAAGCGGTTAACCCTCGCTTATGAAGTTATCACTTCAAAAAGTAGTTAATGTGTGTGTTCTTGGCTATAATTTATCTCTGGGCCATATTCCAGCAACACACAAACTATCATTTTTATGATATTAGTAAAATTCATTACGTAATTTAACACGCAAATGCATAAAATTTATTTATACACGTAGCCCCGCTGACTCAGTGTTCTATAAACGATTACTGAAGTAAGCTACTTTCACCTGGCTGGTCCTCGGATGGTGATATCTTTGTACAATTTAATTTGCAAGCGTTTCCTTGCAGTGGTTTGCATCACCCGGTGTCCGGTTGTAAGTAACATGATAGTAGTAAAGCCAAGTTGAAAGCTTTATGGTCAGCTTCAGAGATTTTAACAACCTGCAACTGGCTAATTCGACAAGGCTACAGGCTCACTACCTACTAAGTGGGGCAAAAACTGATGGTGAAATATGTGTGTATGCTATGACTCTGCATATCCCTTCAGCATTAAGGCGTGACTATATATGTACATTGTACATTGATACATAATGTTACATAAACGTACAAAACGTTGACTTACGAGCATTTTTAAAGAGCTGTAATACGCAAGCGCAAAGATGTAACATTTTATCATTTATATTAATGTGTATAGGTAGTTGTCTCTTTTTCTTTACCTCCTGTGTTGGTCATAAAATCCACTTTACATTAAGCCAAAAGAAGTTTCACTTCAATAATTTTAATATCCTGGATCTTGAATAAGCAGTAGTTGTAGTTAGATGTGTAGTACAATACTAATACTAATAAAGACAGAATAATATTCAATTATCCATCCTGACAAACTTTCGCATTTATATAAATATTATACTCGTAATATATAAATTATGATTTGTAACTATGTAACTCTTTGAAACTCCTTTTTTATAATAATTTACGAGAAATCTTTAATAGATTTCATTTTATTTAAATAGATGTTTTCTCTACATATTAAATCAGTGCAGCAGTAAATGCTTATAAAATAGAAATATTTTCTTCTTTGATAGCAAGGCTTTTTCCATGGTAAACATGCATTAGTAAATTATAAATGCAGATGAATACAAAATTTAATAGTGCATAATAACATCCATTAACTTAGCCGTGTTTTACAGACGTGGAACCTATCATAATAGAGCCTATCAAGGCTATGAATGTTATGGAAATGGGTGTATTAGAATTGACTGTCGTATTTGAACCCGAGGATGATAACAGAGTGACGTGGTATAGAAACAACCAAATACTAGAACCAAACGAGGACTGTTCTATTGTTATTGAAAATGGGAAATCTACAATAAAAGTTAGAAACGTAGATAAAAAGAAAGTAGGAAAATATGAAGTAGTTATTGAAAACAAAAATGTGGTTGCAAAGTCAGCAAGTTCGGTAAAAATATTAAAGTCAGTAAATGAAGATCAAATAGTACCACCAGTAATCATTAGACCAATTCATTCAAAAAGGGTTCCTTTAGGAAGTATTGTTCTACTAGAAACTGAAGTAATTTCTAGTCCCACGGCTTCCTTTCAATGGTTTATAGATACACAAGAAGTAGCTACTTACATTAAGCAAAACAAACTAACAAATATTTGCGTAACAAACAGAGAAAACGTATCATGTCTTTGTATTGAAGACATTAATGATAACTTGTCAGGAGTTATCACATGCAGAGCTGAAAATTTTGCTGGTTCTGTTTCTTGTTCAGCTTCATTGCTCTTAGAACCACAAGATACAGAAGATATTGGACAAGCACCGATTATTATTACTCCTTTGGAATCTATTATCACAATGGATGGGGAACCAATAAAACTGTCCTGTAAAATAATGGGTCAACCTTGGCCCAAAATTGAATGGTACCATGATGAGGTGCTTATACAAAGAGCTAGAGATATCGTGGTTGCTCGACAAGAGTCAGGCTTATGTGAGTTATGCATAAAAGAAGCGTTCCCGGAAATGTCAGGGACGTATAGTTGCGTAGCCACAAATAAGTATGGGCGTTGTAACAGCGAATGTACGGTAAACGTCGAAGGTAGTCACGAAATTTATAACTTCAACTGTGCATGTAACTTTAGCATGCATGTATATTATTAAATAAGAGAATGAGTTTGTTAATTAATATACATAGTTCGCGCAAAATTAACTCAATATGTTACAACACTTGCCATGTATCTATAGAACAATTCGAAGTTAAAGTTATATCATGGATGCTATTTTTAAAATCAACACATTTTAAAGCTTTTATAACATACAACTTTTAAAATATAAAATACTCCATTTCATTTAGTCTTAACTATGCACAGATGTAACAAAATTAGACACTTATCTATATCTCGATTACTAAATGCAGTGAAAAATTAAGGAGCAATAATATAAATAAAACAAACCTGAAAATGCTTATGCTATGACAGCTTACTATGTTATGTGCAACCGCAGTAGTATTTCCACAATGGTGGTTACAATAAATCACACTGAAGTTTTATCGCACATTGTTGTTACTGCGTTAATGATAGTAGAGGCTGATTTTTTCTGTCGAGAATCACGAAATTATCTACTTAAAATACATTAATTAGTAATCTTATTTTCTAGCGTACGAATATGTGCCAAGTGCTTCGGAGGAAGACATTTTGAGCGATGAGGTAAGAAGATAAACTAGTAAATTACTATAACATATAATTATACTAGACTAGCTGATGCCCGCAGCTTCGCCCGCGATGGCGCTGTATGTGAAAAATGATTTTCCCGCTTTTCTGTTGAATTTTTTCCTGAATTTTCTTTGCAATAAACCTCACGGAGCCCGAGACCTTTCCAACGAATGTAAAACCGTGGAAATCGGTTCGTGCGTTCTGGAGTTATAGCGTCAGGAAGGAAAACCCGACTTATTTTTATATAATAGATGATGCCCGCTGTTCCGCCCGCGTTCAATTCGGTTCCCGTTCCCGCTTACCATGGGAACATATTCCCGGGATTAAAAATAGCCTATGTTTTTTTAATTCCTGATTTTATACTTCCAGCCTATAATCTATCCCGGTACTGAATTGCAGTCCGATCCGTTCCGCCGTTAGAGCGTGATTGAGTAACAAACATCCAAACATCTTCACAAACTTTCACATTTATAATATTAGTAGGATAGGAATAGTAGGATAACTTGTTAATGATCTATTGGATTTTTTTTTCAGAAAACAAGTGACATAGAAGAATTCGCGCCGCGAATTGTAAAAGCTTTGCCGACCGTTGTTAGTACTAACGAAGGTGATTTAACCAGGTTAGAGTACTTTACAATTTTAAAAGCTTTTATTTGAGAATCTATGCACACTAATTTAAGTATATTCTCTGCCGATGATCTGAATGTCGATTATCTACAGGGTTTATTGGTAGTATAGTAATATATAGGTACGAATAGTTTCGATTCTTAACAAATATTTTAGTGCCACCGATACCGATAAACGGGATAGGATGACCTTCTGCCAGATAGACCGGTGCACGACCTGAATAACGTTGCAGGGGTTGACTGGATGCGCAGGCCTACGTCCAGCAGTGGACAGCCATAAGCTGATTTGATTGGTTTAGTGCTACTAACAATTTAAATTTAAAACAATCAACAGGATAAAATAAAATAAGTTTTTAAGAGTTTAGCGTATCCATATATTATACACAAAACTTCGATAAAATACTTCTTTACGCTCATAACAGCATTTATTTTAGGTTGGAAGCAAAAGCCATCGGAATGCCAAAGCCTCAAGTAAGATGGCTCAAACAGGGCGTAGAGATAATCCAGTCCCAAGAATACCAAATTGAAGAGATGGCAGACGGTACATCTATTTTAATTATACCCGAGGTTTACCAAGACGACACGGGCGATATAGTATTTGAGGCGTACAATCCACTAGGAGTAACATCAACCATTGCAGCTTTATCAGTAGAAAGTAAGTTAAATTAAGAATATAAAATTTGAAAACAATGTTTATAAAATAATAATATACGTGATTTCGATTTCAGTTTCAGCAATGGTCATCGGTGTTGTATAATATCGAGCGTCACTTTCCCCTCCCCGCCCTAGAAACAACATATTACGACAATTTCATCTCCTACATAAATTTTACACACATTGTAATTCATGTATATTTTTAATACTCACATAATTATAGGAGAACGTTTTCATTCTTAAAGACTATTATTGTACACGATTGAATTTTATCTTAGGCAATTAAGGACCACTTCATATAATGTTATTACATTCTAGACTTGACTATTACAGTGGGTTACATACAGTTAAGTTCATATCTGCTAACTTTAATATTCAATTGAGTCTTCGGCACACAGGACAAAAAATGAGCAATCGGGAAAGCGTTGTATTGCATAAAATTGTAGGTATGACCTCTGCTCCGCAAACCGCTCAGCCTGATTCCTCGGATGCGGAGCAGGTAATCGTTTTTATAATAATAAGGAACTTTTTCCTTATGCACCTTTTTTTCTAAATGCTACCTTACGCACTCACATAAGGTAGCATTGACTTACACAAGACATTGATTATTAGGGTCTAAGTGACCCCACTATGGAATTAGGAGACCAGAGTATGGATCAGCTAAAAGATATCAAACCTTGAATTGTTATCATTAGTTTAAATCTTTGGGTGCGAGGGAGCCCTACCAACATCGTCGGGGTTCAAGTTAGACTGAATGACGGACTTACGGCGTACGGTACGGTACGAAGTACTAGCCTGATTAGCGCACAGAGAAGGAAAATTCAAAATAAAACCCTTGTAGCTAGCGTAGTTCAATAAGGCCAACCCCCTTTCAATAAAAATGAATATTCCAACAAAAAAATGGCCCGCAGTCTCAGACACTTCGGCGGGGTGTCACGAATCTCCGGTCTGCAATAGGCGATACACGACTGACACTGGCTACATAATATAATGCTAGCCATACACGCATCGGCAGACCATACTATCTACCGGAGTGGTTACCTGTGCAAGTCAACCTAGCGTGTATGCGGATGTTCCGGATTACCGTAGCAGTCTTCAGTTCTACTGTACGGCGCCACTTCAAAGAATTGATTTTCAATTCTGCTCCTGTCGTCTTTACAGGTCCAAAAACTGCACAGGTCTATTCCCACACACGATCCGGTCTGCGTAGGTGGACCTGTACGGTGTGACGTTGAATAATAATTATAATGGACGCAGTCTACGGCTGGATGAAGTTGTTATGGGGAACTTCAACGTGAAAGTGGGAGTACAAGAACGCAGCGAAACGAAAATAGGTCCTTTTAGGACTGTAGGACGCAGGAACTACCGGGGGCACATACTGGTCAAATTTCTGAAGTGCCAGGGACTCTTCCTGATGAATTCTTTCTTTTAAAAAAGGCCCCTTAGTAGGCGAGCTTGGCAAGGCCCGACAATATCACAAGGAACGAGGATAGACTTCATTATAACGATGAGGAAATGTATATTTAGGCATGTCTCTGTGATTAACCGGTTTAATACCGGTAGCGATCACAGACTAGTCCGAGCATCTCTAAATTTGGTCTTCTGCGCGGAAAGGGCCCTAGAGCATACTCTCCAACCTACTGGGCTTCAAATAGCATTGGGTGCCGAGAAGTTTCAATAGGACCTTTAAATCGTTTCTATCGGTTGGAAACTTCTGACGACGCTCATAATAAAACCGATACAGTGGATAAAACGCTACAACAAGTGTCTCGAAGGTCTTTGTCAGGAAAAAGCAAAAGCTGATGCTTGAAACTCTCACCCCAGACTCTCGAACTTAAGAGAATCAGACGGAAGATGCCGCCTATGCACGCGTCTTCGCCAGACCAGAGGAATTTAAACGTTAAAGTCCTTTAGCTGCTACGACTAGATCTCAGGCGATATAACACTGGTGTCGCCAAGGTTGCGATCAAGCAAAATAGGGGCACAAAGCGTTTGCCCAACAGTTCGGAAGACCTCGTCTGACGAAACTGAACTGGGTGGCAAAACGGTCACCTCAAACATCGAGGTTCTGAGGCAAATCGAGGGCTTTTACAAAGAACTGTATGGATCACGGATAAAAAAGTCAACCAGGCCTAGCGACTATTACAACAGAGTCCTCGTCACTGTACCGGAGTCCTGACCTCCCCTTGGCCGATGTCCGGAATGAGCATCGACCAAGGCGGACGGCTCCCGGGCAACGTAAGAACAATAAATTCCCTGGAGAGGATGGAATTACGACTGAATTCCTAAAGACTGCTCACAGAGCTATTGAAATCTCTAATAATTCCTTTCTCCTTCACCAGAGTTTTTAATATAAGTACAGATGAAGCAGTGGGTAATAGCTACTTGTTGTAAGATACTGATACTCAAAGATACTGATACTCACTTCATGATTATTATTATATTGAAACGCGGAGTGTAAGAAGAGAGCAGCGCGTTTCTTGCAATACTTCCGTTCTAAACCTGCGACGTCTTCCCTTTGCATGTCCGGGTCCTGTGTGTTGGAGTTTTTATCATTATGCAATAATAATATCATTTGGACTTGGTTATATGGCAAAATATTTTTTATTTTAGTTTTCCATTATATTTACAATATTTATGTGTTCAAAGGTATAATTGGCACTAAAGAATACAGAAAACCAGAATGGGTCACACATATGGAAGAATTGCAGGCTGCACTTAAAGGTAATTGTTTTACTATACATATAAACATACGTTCATTTCACCCAGCCATGGTTTCCTGGCGTCACGTATATTATAAGGAACTAGCGACCCGCCCCGGCTTCGCACGGGTGCAATGCTGATACTAAATACACTAAGTACCGAAAAACTGTGAACTTTAAAGCATTGTGGATCCCAAACCCGCAGGGATACGTGGAAAATTTGTATGTTGTCGTATTAAAGACCATAGTTGCTTATCAAAATATAAGGTGAGATCTTTATACTTTGATACTGAGCTAACAAATTGAACCTAATAATTTTTCCCCCATACATTTTTTATTTTCATTATTTTTTAGGCATGAATGAGTCATTTTATGGAAAAGTTGTAGTACTAAATGTTACTTAAGCACTATATTTCCTATCCAAAAAAATTCGACATCTTAGATCGTATGCCCACCTACACTCGAGAGCAATGAATCCGGGTCACTTAAAGAATCCTAAAAATCTCGGAAACTAAAAATGCTAGGTTAATGCAATAAATTGTATTTAATAGACAATGTAATACTCCTTAAATGAAGGTATTAAAACTTCTTAGTTATTGTAAAGTTATATCATAAAAAAAACAAATTTGAAAAAGGGCCACTTTCGAAGATGGAACTACGAAATTACAGCATTTGGTGTTGCTTTTGTTTGTAATCTGTCATTTATGTGGGTACATAAACCATGTTGATAGTGCTCTATATTCATTAATCAAGCTGAAATTATGTCGCTTACGCCTGAAGAATGCACCAGAATACTTACAATGCTGGAAACCGGCCGGAGTCAGCGCGATACAGCCAGGACTGTCGGTGTGTCGCTGTCAACAGTACAAAGAGTTCTCCGACGTTACGAAGAAACTGGTTCTAACCTACGCAGACCAGGAACGGGCAGAACCAGGTGTACCACAGCACGAGAAGACCGATACTTGGTGAACACCATGCTTCGAAATCGCTTTCTCACAGGAACTGAACTCACCAATCAGTTTCGACGCCTCGGAGGAAGTAACCCAAGTGCATGGACAGTAAGACGTCGGCTTGCTGAATCTAACTTAAAACCCCTTAGACCTGCAAACGGCCCTAAACTGGAGCGTGGGCATCGTATTTCGAGACTAAGGTATGCCCAGAGCCACGTAAATTGGAGTATTGAAGATTGGTCAAAAGTTATGTTCTCCGACGAATCAAAATTTATGCTCTACAAGCACGATGGAAGACACAGAGTGTATCGAAGACCAGGGGAAAGATTCAAGCAAGCATGCATCGAAGAAAAAGTAGCCTACGGTGGTGGGTCTGTACTTGTGTGGGCCGGAATTTCTTCTGAAAGTCGCACAGAGCTGGTGATCATAGAAAACGGCTCTTTAACTAGCGTAAGATATGTGGAAGAAATCCTCAATGATCACGTTGGTCCATTTATGGTCAATTTAGGTGAGGATGCTATATTTATGCATGACAATGCCCGACCTCATACAGGTAGGATTGTGAATGACTACCTTCAAGAGATGAACATTACTCGTATGGAGTGGCCAGCGCGCAGCCCGGATATCAACCCGATCGAGCATGCTTGGGACGAGCTAGGCAGATGCGTAAAACAACGAAACCCTCCCCCAATCACGCTTCGTGAGCTCAAAATTGCTCTCACAGAGGAATGGGAGAATATTCCCCAAAATCGTATAAGGAACTTGGTGTACAGCATGCCAAACCGCGTAAACGCAGTAATGGAAGCACGAGGAGGCAATACGAAGTATTAAAATTCAAGAAAATCGTAATAAAGTTCAAAAATTTCATGTTTCCTATTTTTGTTTTAAGGAGAGATCGGCAGTTTTTTCTTTATGTAATTTTGTGTTAATAAAATGTATGGTGACTCATATTTTTTTTACTTTCATTTAAGGAGTATTACATTGTCTATTAAATACAATTTATTGCATTAACCTATCATTTTTAGTTTCCGAGATTTTTAACATTCTTTAAGTGACCCGGATTCATTGCTCTCGAGTGTATTTCAAAATCAGGACCAGTGTGCGGCCGGTCGGTACAGCCGCAAACGCTACGTCCCGCAATTTTATATCTGTAATATCTTAGAAAATATTCATTTAAATCATATGCTGTAAATGGCCATTTAGATCTATATTAAATAAACAAAGTTTTTAAGGTATTTAATTGGATAAGGATTAATGCTGTATTGGTTAAAACCGCTTCGAAAATAAGCCATTATTTCTCGTTAAAAGTAAATGACATAAAAATGTTATTGTGGGATATCCATAAGAGATAGAGATATGCCATCGCGGAGTTTTCTGTAGACCTTTACCATGTGTACAATACTTAGTACATTATTTTGATAAATCTCGTAGGATTCAGCCTGCGTTTGCAATGTAAGTGGAAAAAAACAATTATTTACGACATCACATTAGAAACTTCAAAAATAACAGTATTTCTCTACAATTTAATGGATGTTATTATACTTATAAACCTTTCTCTTTAATCACTCTATCTATTAAAAAAAACCGCATCAAAATCCGTTGCGTAGTTTAGAAGATTTAAGCATACAAAGGGACATAGGGACAGAAAAAGCGACTTTGTTTTATACTATGTAGTGATTGCAATAAGCTAACGACAAAGCTGTGTCTTGGTTATTATTATTTTCTTATGAGGGACGCAGACCCCACCTACCGGACGATCGGACCGTCTGTCCTGCTGCCCAGTGACTATAGTAATAATAACTCAATGGTTAATTAGTTTATCAGTTACTATTTAAGTAACTTTAGGTATGTACTTCAATACACATAACATTCAAGTTACTGCGTATTTAATGCTTACTGATAACGTAGAACGTAAGTATAAGTATATAGGTAAGTACTATTTTCTAGGGTTCATGACGCCAAGAAAAAAAACAGATCCCCTATTTAGAGAATCACTTTGAAAAAAATTTCACGGACATTTTTACACAACTCTATCTGATCCCAAAAAAAAACTAGGATTAAAATAAAATAAAATAAATAAAATAAAATTTATTCCCTTTGAAATTTTTAAAAAATTATTTAGGTTTGTCAAAATTTTTGTGACTCTACCGGGGGTTCGGAAATGCTACAGACTGAGAAGAACACCCCAAGAAACTCAGTCCGGTCCCTCTTATTCATCTTAGTATCTAATACAGTTTTTTTTTTAAATGTAGAAAGGAGCAATTCGTGTCACTGCCAGGCAGTCTTGTCTTCTAGAAAGTCTTTAATGCTATAATAAGCTTTCTGGCACATTTTAAGCTTTACTAGTTTTTTAAATTTATTAACTGACAAACCTGTTATGGCTGTCGGCAATGTATTGTACATTCGAATACAATTACCCGCAAAAGAATAGCTTATTTTATTAAGCCTAAATCTAGGTACAGCCAATTTATTCTTATTTCTTAAGTTTAGGTTATGGATATCACTATTTTTAATAAATTTACTGTTATTTTTATGAGTATATAATAAGTTTTCATATATGTACTGTGAATACACAGTAAGGATGTTGATATCCTTAAACTTTTCTCTTAATGACTCCCGAAACCCCATACCATAGATAGCCCGGACAGCCCTTTTCTGCAACACAAAGATACATTCGATGTCGGCAGCGTTACCCCATAATAGTATGCCATAGGTCATGACACTGTGGAAGTAGCTAAAGTAGACAAGACGCGCTGTTCTAATGTCTGTCAGTTGTCGGATCTTTTTAACGGCATAGGCTGCAGAGCTCAGTCTGCCCGAGACTTTCCCGATATGAGGCCCCCACTGCAAGTTGGAGTCTAACTTTATGCCCAGAAAGACAGTTTCATCGACCAATTCTACTTGATCATCCCTAATCCTAATACTGGTGTTAACGAGCCTAACATTTGGCAAGGTGAATCTTATACATTTTGTTTTAGTTTCGTTTAACAATAAATTATTAGCGTTAAACCAGTGGACTATCCTAGAGAGGGCATTGTTTACTTCGTCAAGATCGCGTTGTCCACGTTCAACTTTAAATATTAAAGATGTGTCATCAGCAAACAAAACTACCTCGTGATCGTCTCTTATAAGGTGAGGGAGATCATTTATGTACACTAAAAATAGAAAAGGTCCCAGAATTGAACCCTGAGGCACCCCCATTGTTACAGCAGAACCATTTGACTGTTTACCATTTATAACTACTCTCTGTACTCTATCTCTAAGGTAAGAACTAATTAAATCCAAGGCCGTCCCCCGGATTCCATTTTTGTTATAAGTATGATTATCTATGCTTGTGTTATAAGTATCTTATAACACAATATATAATTTCTTTTTTTTGTAAAAATACACACTTATAATACATAGAAACACCCAAACTCTGGAGACATATATTTATGGATCACAATTTTTTGTCTAACGGTATCGAATCCACGACTTCGTGATCCGCAGTCGCACTTTACGGCCGCCAGACCAAGAAGGCAATTAAAGTGGAATCATTTTAATAGGCAACACTTGACAGTTCATCAAAATTCAACAACGCAACCTTGTAACGGGCGGTGGGCAAAAAATAAAATAAAATACTTTTCCGTTTTGATAGAACTCCACAATTGCTTAACTTTTTCAATTACGATTACATATTCATTGTAATAACTAGCTGTTGCCCGCGACTTCGTACGCGTGAACATTTTGTTATAATGCCAATTTGATTGCTCTCTGCTTAGCCCCTGGGATATTTAACATGATAATATATAGCCTATTTGAAAACCCTACCCCTAGGTAATATTTGTGCAGAATTTGAATCAAATCTATTGAGTACTTTTCCGAGATCCTTCCGGACAAAGCAAAGCAAACAGACAAACACACAAAAAAAAAGACGTGTGGCACTCGGGGACTGCCGCGGTAAAGCTATTGCATAGCATTTTTAGGGTTCCGTAGCTGAATGGCAAAAAACGGAACCCTATAGATTCGTGTCGTTATTTTACATAAACATTACCGTGTCCGTTGTGAAAAATTGTGAATTAAAAGTTAGTGGGTGATTTGCAAAGTGCTGTCAATATTCTTATCTATGACGCATTTCAATCGGAGCATCGAAATTATTTTCGCATTAAGAACTCTTAATTCGACCAGTACTCTTAATTCAACTTTGGTCGAGTGGTTAAGACGCGGATCGGTACGCAGAAGGTGCAAGATCGATTCTGGGTACAAGCGTCACTTTTTGGATTGACTTAATATAAATAACGACTGCAGAGTGCATAATTGACGTAAATAAAAAAAAATGAAGTGCGAGATGTGGAGAGACGAGCGTGACCGAGCGTGGCCGAGAATAGCCGAGTGTTAGGTTTTTTTCGTGACGGAATTTCTGGATTCGGTCTCCACGCTCAAGGCCCGCGATAGAAGCTATGCAATAGCTTAAAAATAATATACACTCGAGAGCAATGAATCCGGGTCACTTAAAGAATCCTAAAAATCTCGGAAACTAAAAATGCTAGGTTAATGCAATAAATTGTATTTAATAGACAATGTAATACTCCTTAAATGAAGGTATTAAAACTTCTTAGTTATTGTAAAGTTATATCATAAAAAAATCAAATTTGAAAAAGGGCCACTTTCGAAGATGGAACTACGAAATTACAGCATTTGGTGTTGTTTTTGTTTGTAATCTGTCATTTATGTGGGTACATAAACCATGTTGATAGTGCTCTATATTCATTAATCAAGCTGAAATTATGTCGCTTACGCCTGAAGAATGCACCAGAATACTTACAATGCTGGAAACCGGCCGGAGTCAGCGCGATACAGCCAGGACTGTCGGTGTGTCGCTGTCAACAGTACAAAGAGTTCTCCGACGTTACGAAGAAACTGGTTCTAACCTACGCAGACCAGGAACGGGCAGAACCAGGTGTACCACAGCACGAGAAGACCGATACTTGGTGAACACCATGCTTCGAAATCGCTTTCTCACAGGAACTGAACTCACCAATCAGTTTCGACGCCTCGGAGGAAGTAACCCAAGTGCATGGACAGTAAGACGTCGGCTTGCTGAATCTAACTTAAAACCCCTTAGACCTGCAAACGGCCCTAAACTGGAGCGTGGGCATCGTATTTCGAGACTAAGGTATGCCCAGAGCCACGTAAATTGGAGTATTGAAGATTGGTCAAAAGTTATGTTCTCCGACGAATCAAAATTTATGCTCTACAAGCACGATGGAAGACACAGAGTGTATCGAAGACCAGGGGAAAGATTCAAGCAAGCATGCATCGAAGAAAAAGTAGCCTACGGTGGTGGGTCTGTACTTGTGTGGGCCGGAATTTCTTCTGAAAGTCGCACAGAGCTGGTGATCATAGAAAACGGCTCTTTAACTAGCGTAAGATATGTGGAAGAAATCCTCAATGATCACGTTGGTCCATTTATGGTCAATTTAGGTGAGGATGCTATATTTATGCATGACAATGCCCGACCTCATACAGGTAGGATTGTGAATGACTACCTTCAAGAGATGAACATTACTCGTATGGAGTGGCCAGCGCGCAGCCCGGATATCAACCCGATCGGGCATGCTTGGGACGAGCTAGGCAGATGCGTAAAACAACGAAACCCTCCCCCAATCACGCTTCGTGAGCTCAAAATTGCTCTCACAGAGGAATGGGAGAATATTCCCCAAAATCGTATAAGGAACTTGGTGTACAGCATGCCAAACCGCGTAAACGCAGTAATGGAAGCACGAGGAGGCAATACGAAGTATTAAAATTCAAGAAAATCGTAATAAAGTTCAAAAATTTCATGTTTCCTATTTTTGTTTTAAGGAGAGATCGGCAGTTTTTTCTTTATGTAATTTTGTGTTAATAAAATGTATGGTGACTCATATTTTTTTTACTTTCATTTAAGGAGTATTACATTGTCTATTAAATACAATTTATTGCATTAACCTATCATTTTTAGTTTCCGAGATTTTTAACATTCTTTAAGTGACCCGGATTCATTGCTCTCGAGTGTATTTTCGGCTTCGGTATCTTATGTAGGAGTATTTACTTTATGTAAACGATATGACTAACGTCATAAATATAGGTTCCATGTACCAGTTTGCGGACGACACGTGTATTTTAGTTGCCGATACTTTTATCGCCAACTAAGAGGCTCGAGGCTTTCCTCGAGGAAGCCCAAAAGAGCATACAACTTAGCTTTTATTAAATGTCCAGGTGGGCCCAAGATGTGGGATTGGTTATTAACTTCTTGAAGACAAAGATGGTACACATCATTCTTTACAAAATCACTTTAAAACTGTTTTAGGCTGAGGTCGCATTTGCAGTTACCGCGGGTGGTTTCTAATATCAAAATTTTAAAACCAATGAAACCATAGACTCGTTTTCATTAGATTTAAAATTGTGAGTTAGAAACCGCCCGCGGTAACCGCAAATGCGGCCTCAGCCTAAAACAGGTTTAGTGCGAGGCCGCATTTGCGTTTTTCCGCGGCGGTTTCTAACCTCAAAATGTCATCAAACTGTCAAAATCAATGAAATCAAGTCAATGTTTTGACATTTTGAGGTTAGAAACCGCCGCGATAACCGCAAGTGCGGCCTCGCCCTTAAAGTGATTTCACGAATAGACAGCGCCTCTCGTCATATTGCTCTTTTGTTTATTATACCCTACCAGCCATAGATGATATAACAGTTTCGAAACTGGCATGTTTACTAAATTATCTTAAAAGAGCTTAAAGATTAGGTGTTGAAAATTTATTCAGACCGAGCGCGATACATTATGTAGAGGAAAAGCTAATGGTTGTTTGCTAAAAATATTTAAGTCTTATCCAATTAAATAAACCCCCCCGCCCTTCCCTCTCTGTCTAATGTGACGCAAACGAAGTCATATATATATATATATATATATATATATATATATATATAAATAAAACATGTATTTTCATTACAGCAACACAGGCAGTGCCTACATTCATCAAAGAGATTTTTGGCGAACGCGTTGATGAAGAAGAAACTGTCACGTTTGAAGCTGTTTACAGCGGCAACCCTACACCCGGTACCTACTTGCCACAATACTAATTTGACTATTTCAATAAATTTATTTTGAACTACTGACTGCGTCTATGATATCTGAAACCTTATGTAAAATGTCTGTAAATTATTTTTCAGAAATTCTCTGGTATAAAGACGACAAAGTTATAAGAACGGATGATCGCTACATAGTAGAAAATAAAGATAATCACACGACATGCACCATCAAAAAGTGTGTTAAAGAATTAGAAGGTACATACATGTGCAAAGCTGTAAGTGATATTGGAATGGCTGTAACTAAAGCGAAATTGAATGTGTACAAAAAGGGTGAAAAAGTCAAAAAGGCAAAGGAAGTTAAACAAAAAGACAAGAAAGAAATAACTGATAAACGTGTCGAAGAAATCGTTCAAAAAGAGACGGCTAAAGAAATTATAGAAAGCAAGCAAGAATCTGTCGCTGTTACAGAAGAAGTTTTAACAGTCGAAAAACCTAAACCTATTCAGCAGACCAAACAAAAGAAAGCGGAAACAGTTGTTATAGAAGCTGACTATGTAGAAACTGTAGATGTTGCTTCTTATAAAAAAACCGATAAAAAGGAAAATAAACTTCCTGAGGCAGACACAGCGGAGTCAATTGTTACTCCTCACGACTACATAGTATTATCTCAATATGAAAATGATGAGACGGTGCAGCCATTCGAAAAGGTTGTTGAGACACAAAAAGGAATAATAAAAATGGTAGAGAGTGACACAAAAACAGTTGCAGAAATAAACGAACTGCTGGAAGTTATAAACGCAAAAGAGTTTGGCCCCGGTGAATCACCTCTACGGGAACTTGCTAAAATTGGTTTTATGATGAGAAGTGGCATAACAACTGAAAAGATTGAAAGTTTATATGATGCGCAATATTTTCCAGCATTACGAATTCCACAATCTCAATCAGCACTTGTTCGTCTGGTAGAACGTCAAGGACATGGGGCTCTAATCACAGAAGTACTTACTGAAGAAACTGCTCAAGATGAAGACATAATAGCAGCAAAAGCTGGCTTCCGTGCTTTCTTAAAAATGGTGGAACTAAAACACTCGTCCGTTGAAGAGGTTATAGCGCATTTTTATCCAGAAGATTTCAAGCCACGATCCTGGGAACAAAAAGAAGCACATGAGGTAATTCATTCTTATTACACTCGACTATTTAGTACAAATAATAACGGCGTATAATTCAATAAATTATTAATTTGAAAATTTGAAAAAAAAAACTGTTTAAATACATAAAACTGGGGTCGTCTCGTCTTATCTGTTGATACAATTCAATAGGCATGATGACACTATCTAAAAATCATTAACGTTTTGTATTTATCCAATTAAATTTGATTAGTAAAATACAAAACACTCATTTGTCTTGATAAATATTGTGAGTTTAATAATAATTTTACTAAATAAAACTATTAAATATGGCAATCCGCCACGATTTCATGAACACCAATCAGAGCCAATGACGTCAAAGTAATAAAGGCTTTCGCGGACAGGCGCGTTATTATCAGCCGTGATATCGCTTCCTTGCCGTAGTCCCGATTCCTTGCACATACAAGTGCGTTTTTATCGTAAAATAATAAGATTATTTATATTTTCGACACCAGCACAACGTCTGAATCCGTCGAACCTGTGGGATATGGATTAAGCTGACTGACGACGTCACTTCTGCGAATGGCACTGAGTAGCGTTTCGGCGCGTATTTCAAATCTAAAAAGTATTTTGCATTTTATCTTTTTTTATAATGGGGGTATCAAAATTACCTCTACAAAATTCGTCACGTGACGTGACATCAGTCAAGAAACATTACAAAAATGAAGAAAAAAAAATCACATGAATACTTTAACCGTAAAGCCGTGTTAAAGGTCCAATAAATTTTCATTTTCACCCTTTCTATTGCTACTGAGCGGCAGTAGAAAGCAACAACGACAGCCAGACGGGTGCTGTGTGTTTGTTTTGCCACGGCGACCATGTTACCTCGAATTGCCGCGGTAAAAAATGAATTTTTAATGTGCGACAAAAATATTAAAAAAAAAAAAAATATTTACCCCCTTTTTATTAAATATTTGTATTTGATTTCCGGTGCCAAGTCATCTAATGAAATTTGGAGAGGTAATTCTGTTACACCCAGTATACTTATAATAAATCTGTAGGAGTGAAAATTCTGTACATTCAAAATATCAAAAAAATAAATAGCAAGGGGTGTTACTAGACCGACACCGAACACAAAAAAGTGATTAAAAAAATTTTTATCTGTCTGTCTGTTTGTTCAGGCATCACGCAAAAACTACCGGTTCGATTACTGGGTATTTTTTATCCCGGAAAAGTATATAGAATACAAACCAAACTTCATTTTGCGGTTCGATCCCTAGACCCAAAGTTATTATCAATTATTGCTTAAACGGTAAATGGAACGATGATGAAACTAAGCATGACCGTTGTTTGTTACAATTTGAAAAAAGTAATTTTAACATTTTTACAAATTCCACCTCCAAAGGTATAAGAAAGGAGGGTAAAGTTTGTATGGGACAACGTGATTCCTTGGTCCGATCTACTTAAAATTTGGCATAGGTATAGCATTATTAACATAATTGATGGAAGACGTGTTTCGTATTTTATTGAAATTTATACCCAAACGAGCTAAAAAGGGAATGTAAATTATTTTGGGGCTGATTTTCTCCGAAGTTGATATCAATACTCCTTAAATACTCTTATTTTATACTTAAACGTGAAAAAAAGAAGAAAATTCTAAGATGGATAGCCAGAAAAAAATACAGACCACGCTTCAGGTAGTATCCACTGGTCAATAAAATAACACCGCATGATATCATCTACGCTCAATCCTTACGACAAAGATTGTCAGCAGCCCTAAGCGACTGGTCATGGAAGGCATGAACTTTATTCTACATATAGTGCCGACTGCATTCTGTCAGAAAACAGACTCACTAAGTCTTTATAAAATACGGGAATGGCCTCTACGTAGACAACATTCGACAGGACTGAAAAGAGCCATTACAATGAACATGAACGCCAGGTCTTGGTTGGAACATCTGTATTAGGAGGACAAAGCGTACAGTAGTTCGGTTTGTCCATACGTCGTAGGCTGGGACTACCTGAAGAAGGAACTGAGTTACGATGTCAATTGCTTAGAAGAGAAGTTGCGTCAAGTAGTTTTTTTTTTGTTGACGCGGGGAACGCATTTACGCGCCTTCATCCCAGCCGCGGGGGCAGCTAGGATGGTGTGTGGGACTCCCGGCCCGGTCCGGAGTGGACCATCCTACCCACTAAACCCCGCGGTGTTCCTCCTCACCCTTTAGCCGGGCCGAGGGATATCAAAAGATTATTCACGTCGACCCGGCTAGGGGCGCCCCGTAAATTCGGGGCTCTCCTCGGGGGAGCCAGATGGGTGGCTCCCCAAAGCTCCCTAAGGAGCTGAAGATCATCACGCCTGCACCGCTCTCGAGCGCCCCTCTGTAATAGAGGAGACAGAGAGCGGCTGGCGCAGGCGTCCGCTAATGGGCACCCCCGGAACACGGGAAAGGTGCCCACCGCCATGTGACCGTTGGTGGGCGGGGTCCCCCAACCTTACGCCCACGGTCAAGAAACAATCGGGGGCGCGCAGTGACTTCTTACCGCGGCGCCCCTGAACTGCACGGCAGAGCGGGAGCATTATCGGTTACTCCCGCTCCCCCGCACAGTGCACCTCCCGCTTTGCCGCCATCGCGACTCAGCACGCCTGACTGCCGACCATGGCTTGCACCATGACCAGCAGTGACAGGCCCCTACTGTTGCTGTACGGAGCGGCCGCACGGGCGGAACGGCCGCACAGACGGAACCAGCCCACCGCACTGGCAGCCCGCACACACGCAGCAGCCGGTCAAACACTGCCACGCTACGTAACTGCCGCACAGGTGGACTGCCGTACAGGCGAAATCAGCCGCACAGGCGGAACAGCCGCACATGCGGCCGCTGCCGCACAGCAAACTTGCTCCAACCGGCCGCAGCCGGGAAGCAAACCTCACTATCGTTGCGACGCTTCCACCGGGTATCCGGGAGCTGTCGCAACCCCGCGGACCTTCAAGGCCCGCCATACCACGACCCCCTCGTGCAATGGGGTCAACTCCGTCAAACGACGGCCGAGAAACGGTCCCAATGCTTCCACCGGCCAGAAAGCCGGGAGCACTGGGGCGTCCACCAAGGTGTGTTGCGGTGCAGAGACGCCGCACCACCGTAGGCCTAGCAGGCCCACCCAACTGCGACCCCCTCGCCATGGGGTCAGCTTGCCGGGATATCGGTACATCGACTAATGGGGGCAGCACGCCGCACCAATTAGCCGATGTTCCAGGGTGCACCGTCTTAGTCCAGTTGCCACTCCCCCCGGGCATATAGCCCAAAGGGATAGAAAACCGGACCAAGCTCACTAGGAGGTTTCCCGACCTAGCACCCCTGCGTCAAGTAGTAGTTTAGCCATTGAATTAAGAAATGTATTTAATAAATAAATTTATTTAGCTCATATTATTATGCATTATGAATTTATTAATCAGAAATCTATCTAACTAGGTATTATTATAAATGCGAATGATTGTGAGTGTGGATGTTTGTTACTCTTTCACGCTGTAACGGCTGAACGGATCTGGCGGAAATTTAGTGCCTACAGAGATATGTTGTAGTCTAGGAACAAAATTTCACGCAGGCGAAGCTGCGGGCATCAGCTAGTTCCTAATAAATTCGTAATTTCTGCATAAATATTATGTGTTTATTCCTAGTAATTAATATTATGTTCCAAGCACTTGTAAGAGGTGTTTTCAAAATTAATCATCGTGCCTTTTCAGGAAGAACATCATAAGAGGCTATAACCAGGTTCTTTTTTAACTGATTAAATTGTATAGTGTAATTTATTTTTAATCGACTTAAAACTAAGAGGACGTTCTCAATTCAACGATTTTTTTATGTTATAACTTTTGATTGGGTTAAACGATTTCGAAATTTGTTTGTATATTAAATAGCTTATGGTTCCCAATTGTCTCCATTACAAGAAAACCAGGATCCAATTATCATTGGATCTATCATATATGCTATCGCATCCCAAAGAAATCGATGGAAGCCTTAAAAAATTGTAGGGGAAATACGTTTGTTAATTGTTACATTAAGTACTTTAAATGTCTACAATTTCATGAAGGTTTAAAGTAGATCTGATTTGGCAGTCGCAAGACAGTTGAGGGAATTTCTTATTGATGTACAGCAGTTAACCTGTGTTTGGGCTTGATTAATGTGTATTGATTAGGACTTTACACCTTAAAATATTTTTGCTCTACTCTTCACTTAAAATAGCCGACTTGAAATATAAATTTCATAAAATGAAATTTCGTATTTTGAATTAATAAAGTGAAACGAAGTGTGACTGACGGACAAAAATGTTAACTGCAATTAGAAAATAAAGTATTATTATGTTCACAGGTAATTGTGGAATCATCTGCTGAGCATGTTGCAGAAGCGCATACAACAACCGTTATAAAAGGTATAAACATACATTAATAAATTCAGTCGCCATCAGAATTGTTTTAGCAAATGTTTCCTAAATATTATATCTTGGATAGCACATTCAATATATAAATAAATATTGGTGGACATTATCACACAATGCCATCTAGCCCAAGCTAATGTAAGATCGTGCTATGGTATCTAGACAAGTAATAAATATACTTTCTTATAAATTTTCTAAATACATAGATACACTCAACCTCCGAAACAAACATTTGTTAATCAGTCTTTGGTCCAACCCGGGAATAGTACTTACTAAGATTAACTAAATTAAAATATAACGTAGATATATCGGTACCTATAGATACATTTTATTGCTGTAAGAAAATGACCAGAGGGCCTAAAAAGGCAACATTGTATGTTTCATATTATGAATCGTAAAATGTTTGGTATGCTTTGTATGTTCTGTATTTCAAATTATATGAATTGTATGTTTCATATAATAAAACATACAATGTTGCCTTTTTAGGCCTGCTGGCCGTCAACAGCTTATCTTAGTTTTGCTTATTAATAGTGATTCATGTGTACTTACCTACCTAACTTCGGTATAGCCCGCCTAGCTTCTAATCCATATTTTTAGGTAATTACTTAAGTTGTAGCATGTACCTACTTAAATAATTAAGGAAATAATAATATACTGAACATAACTGATGTATTCTATTATATTTAATAACTGTCTATAATTTCAGACACCGCATCCGATCAAGCAGTTGTAAAAGGTATGTAATTTAAATTAGTTGCGCTGCTTATCACAATGCGGCTGTTAATCTAAACTCATGCTTTGAATGTAAAAAGACATTATTTCGATTTTGCTTACTTTACTGGTTTACCTATTTAAAACATCGCATAACTTATAAAGCAATAAAAACATAATAAAGATTGCTACCAAAAAAAAAAAAATGCTGCTAAAACATGCGAGGCTTGTGCTTCTGCGAAATGTTTCAAAGATTAACAATGACTTTTTTTACTTAATAAAAAAGAATAGATACCTCTTAAAAATCATCATTATTTTCAATGATTTACAGAATTTGAACGCCTTTAGTACTAAGTACGTCCAGTACAGGACAGTAATACATTACAAAATGGAACTGTCAATGAAATTATAATAAAAACTGGCAAAGTGCGAGTCGAACTCGCGCACAGCGGGTTCGGTACCAAAAACGGCGAAAAGTCACGTTTGTTGTATGGAAACCTCCCTTAATCCTCCCTTTTTTAATTTTAGTATTTGTTGCTTTAGCTGCAACAGAAATACCTAATCTGTGAAAATTTCAGCTCTCTAGCTATCACGGTTGCTGAGATACAGCATCGTGACGGACAGAGACAGACGGACGGCGAAGTCTTATGAATAGGATCCCGTTTTTTACCCATTGGGTACGGGACCCTAAAACTGGGTGTATCTAATTGTTTACTTAATCGTACGTACATACACAATAATCCTTGGGGAATTATCGACAATTTCAAAGTCTCCGGAGAGGAGACAACTCACAATCTAGTCCCCGGACCACTTTAGTAGATTTTCAGGTTATTGCGTTCAGACTTACATATAGGTACGGCAGCATATTTTAATTTATACTCGTAGAACGAGAATAAAATGAAATCCTTGTTCTATGGTCAAGCATGAAAAGGTCAAAAGGACCTCTTCTTGATGTTATATACTTCATTTATGCTACCGAGGTGTACTTATTTATTTCAAAAATATTTATGAAATAATGTAATGTTTTGGAGATAGGTTATTCAGTCAGTAGGTATTCAGTATAGTTTTCACTTATTTCCAAAGAATTGTATCGGTCTCGACCTCAATCATATTGAATATCTCATGAAAATAGAATTATTTACACACACAATCCTACACACAGGACTAGTTCAGGATATTTGATATTAATATTTAAGCTTGTGTGTGTAAATAATTAGATTTTTATGAGATTCGAGTATGTAGGTCTCTCCGAATTTACCTGTAACGACATTATCTACTGTACTGTGGCTGTACGCAACGAAATGTAAATCATTGAAAAAGTGTTTAAATGTGCTCTATGGCTGCAGGCTAATCCCGTTACATACTATACTATACTATACTATCTTCACGCCAAATCCCTTGCGGGGTAGGCAGAAAGAACCGAGCGCCACACGGCACGGTCCATACACACCTCACTCGCCTCTTCAACTTTCATTTTTCTTTTCATGCATGCACGTCGGTTCCTACGGCTCTTGACACCACCCTCCACTAACACATGATTAATTTGGTCGTGGTAGGTGTGTCGTGGCCTTCCCCGACTCCTACGTCCATCCACTTTCGCGTTGTATATCTGTTTTGTCATTCTTTCATCTCCCATTCGTTCCACATGCCCGAACCATCGTAGCATGCCCTTCCTTACTTTAACACCGACACTCTCTTTCAGACCAACTCTCTTTCTTACATCTTCATTCCGAACGCGATCTGCGAGCGTTACTCCGCAGATTTTGCGTAGCGCGCGCATCTCGACCGCGTTTATTCTACTTTCATGCGTTTCCTGCCATACCCAACTCTCGCTTCCATACGTTAGCGTAGGTATCAGCACCGCATTGTGTACTGCGAGCTGGGCCTTTTGACTTAAGGCCTTGGTACCTAAAAGTTTGCCTAACGCTCCATTCACACTATTTCCCGCAGTTACCCTCTTTTCTACATCAGCGGTGTACCGTCCATCCCTGCTAAATGCACATCCAAGATATACAAACTCATCCACCTGTTCCAGCACTACATCATTTACAGTTATCCTGGCATTCGTTCTGTCCTCTTCTCTTTCGAATACCATCACTTTCGTTTTAGTCGCGTTCAAATGTAAGCCTCTCATTAGACAATCATCTTTCATCGTTGTGACTAGTGACTGTAGTTCTGATGGCGATTCGGCTATGAGCACGGCATCATCTGCATACAGCAAACAGTTCACAAGTAAGTCACCCATTCGCAATCCAACATTCATCGATCTTACTCTCTTAAGACAATCGTCCAGGTACAGGACAAACAGCAGAGCCGACAGCACGCAACCCTGTCTGACGCCAATGTTGACGTCAAACCAGGGAGACAGGCTGCCGCCCACCCGCACACATGCCGTACATCCCACATATGTAGACTGCACAGCACGAAGCAGCGCACCATCAATCCCGTATCCTGGCAATATATCCCAGAGATCCTTCCGTACAACTCTGTCAAATGCTTTCTCCATGTCCACAAAACCGCAGAAAACCTTCCGGCCTACAGCCAGCTGCTTCTCTACAATGTTGCGGAGCGAGAAAACTTGGTCCATACATCCCCTTCCATTTCGGAAACCACCCTGCGCCTCCCACAGTAATCCGTCAGATTCCACCCTCATTCTCCTTTCAATAATTTTGCCATACACTTTAGCTGCTATACTGATCAAACTGATGGCCCTATAGTTGGCGCACTCCATACGTGAGCCCTTGCCTTTATACAAGGGCACGACGATAGCACGCCTCCAGTCCATTGGGACCCTTCCAGTCTTCCAGCATAGATTGCTCAATGACCATAAGGCGTCCCGGACGCAAGGACCACCTAATTTGATCATTTCAGCAGATATCCTATCAATTCCCGCAGACTTTCCATTTTTCAAGCTTCGTATCGACCATTCAATCTCTTCCAAAGTAATATCTCCGCTTGATGCTTGCACCGCAAGATCAGTTATCGCCTCCCTCGCAGTGCCCGCATCCGGGAGATATTCATACATTTCTCCAAAGTACTCATTCCACCGCTCTAACACCTCTAAGGGGTCCGCAAGAATGTCCCCAGCTTTACTCTTTATCTTATCCATTCTGGAAACTGACGAACAGCTCCGAGACTTCTTGACCTCCCTCCAAAAGAGTTTGGTATTCGTCTCGAAGCTCCTCGTCAGCTTCTCTTCCGCAATCAAATTTATCCTTTCACGCTTCTCTTTCACTAAAGCTTTGGCTTCATTCTTGCAGAGGCGGTAAATTTCTTTCTTCGTGTCTTTCATACTGTCATTCAGTTGCAAAGATGAGACATAATCCAACCACGCTTTCTTCTTTCTTGCTACGCAGGATTGAACTTCTGCATCCCACCAGGCATCACCTTTCGAATGTTCATGTCTCTTTGCACTCCCACATGCTTCTTTTGCACTATCCACTATACTTTCTTTCATAATATTCCAGCATTCATCCACATCTAAGTCGGAAAGGCTCGCGTTTGCAAGCCTTTCACTGACTAAGCCAACATACATACTCCTTACGCTTTCATCTTCCAGTTTTTCACTCTTTATCCTTTCATAGTCTCCGAAAGGGACACGCACTCGCCAGTGCCTCCACTTCTTGAAAAGACCAACAAACCGGCTTACCACCAGGTAGTGATCAGTTTCAAGAGTGGGGCCTCTGTAGGCTCTTGTATCCCTTATAGCCTGTCGAAGACGATTGTCTATCAAAATCAAATCAATCACACTTTTTTCTTCCTTCCGTCTCCATGTATACGTGTGGATATCTTTGTGACGGAATAAACTGTTCGCCACAAGGAGGTCTCGTTCCAAGCATACGTCTAAGATTGACTTACCAGCATCATTCGATCTCTTATCTCCATACGGACCAAGGACAGCATCGAAGCCATCTCGCTTGGTCCCCACCCATCCATTCAAATCACCACACATGATCAACTTTTCATTCCCGTCAGCCAAATCGAGGACGTCCCTAACGGATTCCCAGAACTCCGCGAGCACTTGGGGATTAGCCGAGCTGACGGGAGCATAGGCTGCGACCAAAAAAACTCTCGTGATCCCCAGTTTTATACGTACCCACAGGAGTCTTGGGCCTACCAATCCATAATCTTTCACTCCAGAGGCCAAACGGGAGGAGAGCAAGACACCCACTCCCTTACTGGCATGATCCTCTTGGTCCACTCCGGACCACAAAGCAATTATTCCGCCAGGAAGATCGTCGATGCCGCTCCCCCTCCGCTTAGTCTCTGTGACACACAATACATCCAGGCATCGCTCTTTCATTACATCCATCAATTCATTCATCTTACCTTCCATACCACCACGCACATTCCACGTGCCTATCCGGCACTCGGCTCCTCGCATCCCGCCAGAGTTGGCGCTGCGTGAAGGGTGGCGGCCCCCTTCGCCGCGTGCGCATGCAGTCGTACCGACGGGGGCATACCGGTACGCGTCGCCTTGGGGGGACGCCCTAGCCCGTTACAACAATAATTATTAAGGTTTACTAAAATATTTTGACGTATCGCCTTCCCTGCTCTAATTACATTGTATCAGCGTAATTGAGTGTTTTTTTTTCTTCATACAGTTATTAACTACAGCTTTCAGCTTCAAGAATATGCCACATTTTGAATAATATGTATTTAGCATCTTATGAGCAAGCGTTAACGTCTGTAAGTATTTAGAATAACACTGTATCTAATATACACAAAATTGTAGTGCCTTAATAACACGCCTTCCAATAACAACACAGATTTGTCAATATTTGTGATTTCATATTTTATATAAGCCTCAAAGCACTATACTATATTCACAGATACGAAAGAAAAAGAACTAGCAAAACGCAAAAAGCACACTAAACAGAATACAGCTTTCAAAGAAGAACACCAATTTGATGATACTACTATAGAGGAAAATGTTACAAAAATAAAGACATTACAGGCTAAGGAAAAGCAAGTTCAGTATGACGAGGATGAAGCTGAATTTATAGAAAAAGAAAATCTTCCATTAATTAAAGCTTTAGCGACAGATATGTCGGATAGTAAAGTCGAAATAGTACCTGCTAGTGAAGTTACACATATTCACCCAGATAGGTTAGATACGAATATCACAGCAACCATGAAAATTGATGCAAATAATTCATTGATTTCGCATGTACAGCTAACCCAAGAGAGTGAATTACCATTACAAATAAAAGATAATAGTAAAATTGAAATAAAGCCATCAATAACTGAAATGGAATCTTTGCTTGTTACTGAAGTAGAAACAAGTAGTTCTGTAAGTGATTATTCATTAAATAAAATCCTAAATGAAAATGTGGCTAACAAAGGTATTGTAGCAGCCGAGAGTTTACTAACTACAGAAATTCATTCTCAAATGTCTACATCGGATTTGAGAAAGGAGGAAAAACAAGTTGAAAGTGCTAAGACAAGTATGTTATTGAAAGATGCCATAAATGTAACGGAAGAAATAGTGCCCGTTAAGGAATCGCTATTTTATGATACTCCAACGAAAAAGTCAAATGCTACAGTTACTTTCTCACCGTTGCATGGATTAAACGTAACTGAAGTAAATGAACAAACTAAAGAAAGTGATGTTGAAACATTCACACCGGAGAAAACTGCGATTTCGAAACTCAACTTTAACCTACAAGAATCTCTACAAGTGGGCGAAGTATTTGTAGAAGATAAATCTGGAAAGTATTATCCTGAACTAATTGTGCCAACAGAAACAGCTCGTAAGGATGTTCTTGTATCAAATCAAGTAATTACTGAAGTACACAATGTCCAAGAACGTGAAGGAATATTATCATCCCTGAAATTACCACCTATGCAAGAAGCTAATGTAGATATAACATCAAAGGACAGCATAATAGTATTTATTGAAGAATCTCATGAAAAAGAAGATGAACTACCGACTGATGAAATACCAAGTCAAGTTTCTATAAATAAAGATATATTACTGCATACAGGTTTAAATAATACTGTAACAACGTCTCACATTAAAGAATCCGAATTCATCACCCCAATTACAACACATAAAAAAGCTACTATTGGTATAAATGAACTCCAACATAAATTTAATTTAGAAACTAATATCAACGAGTCCGAAAATGATTTAGAAGAATCTCGATCTGTTATTGGTGCGCAAGCTGATATAGCTATTTCAACATTAGATAGCAATGTTATAAGTATAGTACAAGTTCACGAAAGTGAAAAAGATTTTATATTTAAAGATGACAAATTAACTGCAAAAGCAGACTTAGACTTGAAAGCTTTTGAACCTTTTATAACGTCAGAAACTGTGTCAATGACCTCTACATATGAAATGCAAGAATCAGCGAAACCAGTGGGAGAGGCTGCTCTAGAGACTTTTATAACGGCCCAGGCTAAGGTTGTAACGTACCCATTTATTCATGATAAGGAATCTACAGAAAAGTACCAAACCAGAAAACCTGAAATCGTAACTTCGTCAGTTATCCCCAACACACCTTTAACTGTATCTGAAACAAAATACTCAGAGAGTGAAGATAAATTGAACCTTAATAAAATGCCTGATGTTATACATGCGCAAACGGCACCTGGCCATTCCTTGAAAACTCCAATGTTAGAAGAGATAAATACAGCCGAACAAATCGATTTTATTTCAGAACAACCTAGTATGTCAGAAACAGCACTAGAAGCAACAGATTTACAAAAAGAAATCACAGTCCTTCAAACAACGGTTCAAGAACAGCTGCAACAGTTAAAAGACGACATAATTTCACACAGCGCTGCGCAAACATCTTTCATTGGGAAAGAAAGCTTAAATATCACAGAAGTAGTTGCAACAATGAAAGAACAAAAGCTTGAAACAGAAAATCCACAACCGACTTCTTATGCTAAAATCGATATAGATATTGATCGCAAAATTGCCACTGTTTTGGAAGTCAACCCAAGAGACATGGTGGATACATTCGATCAATTAAAATTAGACTATGAAGAGGCACAGATAGGATTAAGCAATTTAAATCCTTTGCAAATATTTGAAATTAAATCTTTAGATACTCAATCCGCTTTACCAAAAGATCTCCAGCCAGAACAGAAATTCTTAGAGCTAGATATTATTCCCACAGACGACATTCTCGATGTAACGGAAGTACTTCAACATGAAAAAGAAAGTGATTACACAATAAGCGCTAGTCCACAAACAGTTACAGCCACTACGGCTATTACTGGGCGACCAGTGGCTTCAATGTCTGAAGTTACAGTAGGTTCAAGTTTAGGATTTACAGATGATGAAATTAAAGACTTGCCAAAACAAGCTACTTCCGAAAATATAGCTCACAAAGAATTAATAGTTAGTACTACAGAATACAATGAAAAAGAAAATATATTAGAAACAAATCTTACACCAAAGACTGTTACAGCGGCACTTAATATAGATTCAAATGATGCAGTTTTAGTTGAAGAAAATAAATCGGAGATATTGCCGGCAAATATTGAAACAGTGAATAATTACCCGTTGGCTACAGCGCGACAAACTGCTATTACTAGAGAAGCTATAACTCAACAAGAGCTTTTAGTCCATTCTTCTGAAGAAAATATCTGTAATAAGGAATTTGCTGCCACCGTTAAACCATTTATATCACTAACAACATTACAAGTACCCGAACAAGATGAAAACATGTTAATCGAAAAAGAAGACCTTTTAACATCCTCCACTGTACCAGATAAACAAAATGCAGAGGTTTCGGTAATTTATCAACAAAGTTTACAGACTTCAGAAGTTTTATCACATACTGATAACATTGAAGGAACCAATACCTTAGAGAGAAACTATAAAACGGCTCTACCTAAAATTGATGATATATATGGAAAAGCTGCACATACTGAAGAAATTATTGTCAGTCAAATGCCACACAACTTCGAGGATACACAAATTGCCTTACAAAAGTCCAATATTACCCCAATTGGCCAAAATACAGCTGAACATATTGAAGTAGTATTAGGTGAGAGCGAAATGATGTTACATCAACAACAGCCAATA
The DNA here is from genome assembly GCA_933228765.1 of Miltochrista miniata. NCBI lineage: Eukaryota > Metazoa > Arthropoda > Insecta > Lepidoptera > Erebidae > Miltochrista > Miltochrista miniata. The sequence goes on along the minus strand of OW121747.1, from coordinate 31,358,771 downwards.
AAATCAAAGGTTAGGAGCGGTGTCAGTGAAAACGATGCTGTCATTATATCATACAATGTTACTGTAGATCAAGAGACAGAACTAGAAACAAAAACTTCACACCAAAAATATGATGCATCCATCGCTTTTGTTCCTTTCAGTAGTTCAATAAATACCGAAGTGATTCCAGCTAGTAACGTCAAGGATTTTGAAGAAATGACCACAAAATCATCAAAAGCAGTGATAACTAGAGATGAAATGAAGAAATATATTGAGAGAACTGAAATTTCGCCAGGTGAAAAGGAATCTGATCTGATAGATTTCAAAACACAAACATGTAAGGCAACAGAAAATGTCATAGAAACATCAGCTAAACAAATCACCGAAATACAGGCAATAGAAATCGAAAGCAAATTAGACGATGTAACAAAACCTCATACCATTACAGCTCTTCCAATTTTCACTGAAGAGCAACCTTTGTTAAGGTCAGAAATAATAGTCAACCAAGATACGGAGGATTTGAAGTTACCCCAAGTAGTTTCTATGTGCGCACGTACAACACGCGATACACAAGAAGCTGTGGAAAAAAATATACCATTTGTTGGCGAGGTAGAAGAGTCTTACGAAGACTTTATTCAGGTATCTCGAAAGCCTATCAGTAGTATTGAAGAGCATAAGTCGGTAGACGTAACCCAAGTAATCATTACAGAATCAGAAAAAGGATTTGATGATATGCCAGCTATTAAAGGTGAAAATGTGACTTTAACTATGCAAAGTAACAAATATGTTGATATAACTCAAATAACTTCTTCTGAAAAAGAAGATTTATACGTACAAGAAATATTACCTGAAAGTAAAAAACTTCAGCCTATAATTGATATATCTCTATGCTCGAGTGTGGGGGTAAGTGAGACTATTCATAGCGAAAAAGAAAATATTCTAATATCAGCTGGTGAATTAAAAACACAACTTGTTGATATTAACGTACAACCAACAGACTGCCTTACCATATCTGAAAACACACCAATAGAAAAAGAGAACCAACTGAAGGAAACTACCCTCCCGAGATCTGTAACTAATGATATTAGTTTATCTACACATAAACACATAAATGTTGAGCTACTACAAATATCAGAAACAGAAAATAAATTAGAACCATTAGAAAAAAAAGAGGAGTCTCTTACAGACGTCACTATAGAAGCTGTAAAACCAGTCATTGTGCATGAAACAAAATACCAAGAACAAACTACAGACCTAAAATCTTCTTTAAAAGCTTCAGAACACATTCCTTCTATTGCTTTAGAAGTTGGACAACATTTGACTGTTACAGAAGCAGAAGTAAGAGAGAAAGAGCATCCAATAGACATTAAACCATCAGAAATTCTTAAGACAATAGAGCATTCTTTCGTCACGAACCTACCAATTCAAGTTGAAGAAGTCATATACAAGGAATCCGAAGATGCTTTACAGCATGATAAGGTACCAAATAAAGAAATACCTGAAGTAGCTATAGAACAACAACAACATATTACAGTAATAGACACAGTCCCAAAAGAGAAAGAAGAAACTATTTTGCCTATAAATATGCCTTTAAGCATAAAGCAAGACGTCGGTATTACTCCTATTAACCACATAACAACTACGGAAACTGTACCTGTTGAAGAATATCAAAGTTTACATGATTTAATTTATAAAGATGAAAAAGCAATATCTAAGCCTATTGTGCTAAAAGAACTTATTAGCACACAACAACAAACTGTAGAGAGCACTGACTCGTTTTCAAAATCTTTCAACGTGGTTCATGAAACAGCAGATAAAAGTCATGTCATTTGTCAAGAACTATTTAACGATCAGCCTGATGTTATTGAAAAATTCGAAAACTTGCCTACTACCGATAGGCCAGATGCAAGTAAAGCAACTCTTGAACTCGAGTCGCATAAAACTTACACTGTGGCCGAAAACATACCCCAAGAAACTCCAAAGGACATCACAATAATTAAAGACCAAATAAAAGTTGTAACAGAACAACTAATTGAAATGAAGTCAGTTGAACGGACAGAAATAATAGCAGGTGAGAACATATTGTCCATCAAAACTGAAGACCAAGAAAAAATTAATATTCATAGTATACCGATATCAATGCATCCTATCAGCCAAAGCTCTGTGGTCATACATGAAAGCGAAATCGATGTACCTTTTGAACAAAAAGCACCTGCGGAAAATGCAACTCTAGAACTCGTATCTCATAAAACTTATACTGTGGCCGAAAACATACCCCAAGAAACTCCCAAGGACATCACAATAATTAAAGATGAAATAAAAGAAATAACAGAACAACTAATTGAAATGAAGCCAGTTGAACAAACGGAAACAATAACAAGTGAGAATATTTCGTCCATCAAAACTGTAGATCAAGAAAAAATTAATATTCAGAGTACACCGATATCAATGCATCCTATCAGTCAAAGTTCGGTTATCATACATGAAAACGAAATTAATGCACCATTTGAGCAACCAGCACCTACTGAAAATGCAACTCTGGAACTCGTATCTCATAAAACTTACACTGTGGCCGAAAACATACCCCAAGAAACTTCAAAGGACATCACAATAATCAAAGATGAAATGAAAGAAGTAACTGAACAACTAATTGAAATGAAGCCAGTTGAACAAACAGAAACAATAACAAGTGAGAACATTTCGTCCATCAAAACTGTAGACCAAGAAAAAATTAATATTCAGAGTACTCCGATATCAATCCATCCTATCAGCCAAAGCTCTGTTATCATACACGAAAGCGAAATCCATGCGCCTTTTGACCAATCAGTACCTTCAGAAAATGCAACTCTTGAACTTGAGGCTCATAAAACTTACACTGTAGCTGAAAACATACCTCAAGAAACTCCAAAGTATATCACAATAATTAAAGACCAAATGAGAGAAGTAATAGAACAACTAATTGAAATGAAGCCAGTTGAACAAACCGAAATAATAACAGGTGAGAACATATCGTCCATTAACACTATAGACCAAGAAAAAGTTAATATTCAAAGTACTCCGATATCAATGCATCCTATCAGCCAAAGCTCTGTAATCATACATGAAAGCGAAATCGATGCACGTTTTGAACAACAAGCACCTACAGAAAATGCAACGTTCTCGTTGAGTACTGCGGAAAGTGTAATAATTAACGAAGTAACACAAGCAGACTCATCAGACACTTTCAAATTCAATCATGTCAAATCTGCTACTGCCGAAAAAAATATAACACCGCATACACACGTACAATGCACAGAAAATGTGACTGAAAATCAAGTTAAAGATTTGATAACACCTAAATTACAAACGGAATCCACAAAAGTTACATCTACTTGTATGACACCGTTAATAATCACAGACAGTGAAATAATTCAACATGAAACTGAATTACATATACCAGAACTAAAAACACAAAATGTAAGAAAAGGTTTTACAATTGCAAACGAAATTGAGGTTACTACGGGTTTCGTGAACGAGCAAACAGTAGATTATTCGTCAAAACAACCTAAATTGCATGAGAGTAAAATGAGTATTAATGAAGATATTCATGAAATTATTTCTTCTGAACTGCCAGCACGAGTTCATGGTAAGTGGTTCTGTTATTTCAAAACTAATTTAGGTTTTATTGTTTTAGTCTGCATTATAATTAAGACTGTATGATGCTACTTGGTATTACCTTGATCTAGATCTCAGGACTTGTGAGGTGATGATGATTGAATCTGCGACATTTAGAAAAATATTGCGTTGCTATCTATTAAGTACTCTTCCCCTTACTAGGTAGTTCAAGCTGTGGGTAACTCACAAATGGGTTGCAATTTTGCTCGTAAAAGGATGTAACTCGCGTGGAGACAAGTTCCAGACCACAACCTCTTTAGTCAGTAGTTCTGCATCTCATCGCTCTGAAGAGTTTATAGCGAGTAGCTTTTGCAATAGCTGCATGACGTCCTGCTGGCTAATAGATATTTTTATAGCTAATACAAATTGTTGTCAAATGACAGTACATACATACCTACTTGTTGAAAGGCTCCTGAATATTCTACTACTTTTATTATATTTTAAACTAGCTTTTGCCCGCGACTTCGTTCGTGGTTTGATTTGATGATTTTACTCAGTTCTAATGTGGAAGCAATCTGCAAGGGCCACTAGCATTTCTTTCAATAGAATAAACGTATGGAATGTTAGATAAGTATAATGGAGGTAGCTGTAATGCTTTGTTATTAATGTCTATATTCGATTTCCCACAATTTCTAGTATTCTACGCTGCCCCAGCGGCTCAAGGCAAAGAAATTTATAATTTAAATACCCCGCTGCTGCATTGCTATCCGTCGTTAAAACTGCATTCAAAGATTTTCTACAAATCGCTTGTCGCACCCGGGAATCGATCCAACTAAAAATGTTAAAAAAAAAATAACAAAATAGAAACAGACTTCAAACAAAACTAAAAACTGAAAAATAAAATTTACTTAGCACAAAGTTAGTATATTCTGATTTATCAGCTATCATAAAATATATACAGCAATCGGTGCCCAGTATAAAACAAATCTCTTTATAATATTAGTGTATATATTTGATAAATCAGAATATATTAACTTTGTGCTAAGTAAATTTTATTTTTCAGTTTTTAGTTTTGTTTGAAGTCGGTTTCTTTTTGGTAATTTTTTTTTTTTTACTATTTTTAGTGACGTGTAGACTGAAAATCTATCTATCTAGGTGTAAAGTTCTCGACAGTACAAATTAATCAAGCCCAAACACAAAGTAACTGCTGTATATCGTTAGGGAATTCTCTCTACTGTATTTCGTCTCCATCATCAGATCGACTCCAGACCTTCATTAAGTTGTACTACCTACTTTAAAGCCCTTAATAAAAAAATTACAAACACCCTAGATGCCCCTACAATTTTTAAAAGTTCCCTTCGATTTCGATCATCAGATCCTGAGTTCCTTAAATGGGACTACCTTGGGAGTATCTATTTCCGAACGAAAAAAAATTTCCAATCGGTCCATAAACGAAGGAGTTCTGCGCGAACAAACATAAAAAATATAAACGGTCGAATTGAGTAACCTTCTCCTTTTTTGAAGTCAGTTAATAATTCATAGCTATTTAATCAAATAAACATTTAACAATTATCGACGAGACTAATCGACAAACTAACCTGCCAACAATACAATGAAAACTTCACCGTCTGGTGCAAACGGGACGATTACATGATGGACTGCGTGACGTTCAAACCCGACGTTTCTTGACTAGTTTTTTTCATTAGGTTTTTATAAAATGAAATCTACAACACGTATATTCATTATGTTTAACAGAAATTTACAAAACGTATTATAATAATCAAATCAAAACGTAGGTACCCAATAAGCTAATGTCACCAGCGAATGAACACTACTTAAGGAATTGCTACACAACACAAAAAAACCGGCAAAGCGCAAGTCGGAAACGCGCACGGAGGGTTCTGTGCCAAAAAAAACGACGAACAAATCACGTTTTTTGTATGGGAAACCCCGCCCGATAAACATGATTGATTTTCTGTTTTTATTAGTATTTATTGCGGCAACAGAAACACATTATCTGTGAAAATTTCAGCTCACTAACTATCACCGTTCATGAGGTACAAATTATTTCTCTTAAAAAGTTCTAAAAAAACTCCGCGATAGCATATGTCTATCAAATACAAATACAAATTCTTTATTTGCTATAAATAGGGTACAAAAATGGTGTTACATCATATAAATCGGATAATCCTTGCCTATTCAGCCATTGAGATAGCATGCAAAATTTCGAGTATTTCACATTCACATTTTAACAAGTAAGCATGTCATTACATAATTTAATTATAAGGAGCCTGGAACGTTAATCCGAAACTCGTTTGTTCGAATAATTTGTTGACAGAATCATTTTTGGCGGACGTCTCCTTTCATAGAAAGCACGGTTGGCAGAAATCACTAATCGTAGAAAGCACGGTTCGCCGAAGAATCCTTCCATAGAAAGCACGGTTGGCAGAAATCACTATTTGTAGAAAGCACGGTTCGCCGAAGTATTGATTGATAGAATCATTGTTGCACAGATGTCATGGTTGTTCGAAAGCACTGTAGGCAGAAACCTCTGTACATAGTAAGCACGGTTCGCCGAATTAATTGTTGATAGAATCATTATTCATAGAAGCCTTGGTTTACAGAATGCGCGGTTGGCAGAAACCTCTGTACATAGATAAAACTTCATTCCGAAAGCTTTTGTGATAGAAACCACTTTTTCCAGATACATCGGATCACAGAAAGCAAAGGGTTCGTAAAGTACTGCTGGATAACTTGATAGTCCCTCGGATACTCTTTTTACCTGTGGTTCTACGCCAACGATAGTATCGAGGGCAAGAAAGGGACTTTAGATTGAGGAAAGCTTAAAACGACCAAAGTTATTAGATTATTCTTTGTAACGAGCTTTCTGTGACTCAATGTATATGGAAAAAGTGGTTTCTATCAAAAAAGCTTTCGGAATGAAGTTTTATCTATGTACAGAGGTTTCTGCCAACCGCGCTTTCTGTAAACCAAGGCTTCTATGAATAATGATTCTATCAACAATTAATTCGGCGAACCGTGCTATCTATGTACAGAGATTTCTGCCTACAGTGCTTTCGAACAACCATGACATCTGTGCAACAATGATTCTATCAACCAGTACTTCGGCGAACCGTGCTTTCTACGAATAGTGATTTCTGCCAACCGTGCTTTCTATGGAAGGATTCTTCGGCGAACCGTGCTTTCTACAAGTAGTGATTTCTGCCAACCATGCTTTCTATGAAAGGAGACGTCTGCCAAAAATGATTCTGTCAACAGATAATTCGAACAAACGAGTTTCGGATTAACGTTCCAGGCTCAATTATAAGAGACCACAGACATTAGTGATAAATTAAATTAAATTCTTCAAAATTAATTAATTCCCAACAATTACAATAATAAATAAATACTATTTGAAGTCATCTGAAACGAGAGTTTAAGTAATTGAATACATAAATACACAAACATAATCCACTGATACCTTAACATTGGTTCAAATGTAATGGCAATAATTAACTAAACCATAACTACGTCAAATCACAACTCAGAACATTAATGGACACATGATTTTCATCAATAGAAAAATAAAATTTATGACACATGGTATCAAATCCGTCACCGAGTAATAACGCTTCTCCAGGAGCCAAGTCCTCAGTTGCGAACAAAATTTGTTAAAAGGAAGGTCTCTAATATTTTTTGGAATTGCATTAAAAATTCGCCCACACCTAACATAGCAGCTTTTCCAGTACATTGAGGTCTTTGGAACTCTTGACAAAACAATTCTGTCAGGATTTCTCGTGTTCCTTGGATATATCTCTCTCGCCGTTTTAAATAAGTCCGGGTGTGATTTCACAAATTTGGCTGCCTCCAAAATGTACATTGAAGGTAATGTGAGAATTTTAAATTTTTTGAATAGAGGCCTACAGGATTCCCAGGGCGGCACGCCAGCAATAGCTCTAATGCACTTCTTTTGCGCTAAGAAGGCTTTTTCAACATCAGTTGAACTACCCCATAGAATAAGACCATAGTTTAGTACCGAAGAAACGTATCCATGGTAGGCTGTCAGTACTGTTTCTAGTTTAGAGGTATTTCGTAGTTTGTAAAGGACATATACAAATTTATTTAGTTTGCAACATATTTTGCTGATATGTGCTTTCCAATCCAGGTACTTATTTAGGGTGAATCCGAGAAACGTTGTGTCCTATCGTTGTATCTTTTAGGGTTCTCTCACAATAACCTAATTCGTCTATCTCATAAGGTTCGCTCACAATATTATAAAACTGAAGAGTTTGTTTGTGCTAGGATCTCAGACACTAGGTACTGGTTGCATTTCAAAAATTATTTTACACTGTAACAGTCCATTTATTGAAAATGGCTAATGGTGATATGACATCACGCTAAGACCAATAGGAGCGGAGCAGCCATGAATAATGCTTCGAGCCGCTCGAACTCTCCCCGTTACGGGGAAAGTTTATTTCTGTTAAGAGCTTTCGTTTTCGTTGGGTATGCAGCTGCATAAATGGTTAAAGTTGCCCTTAAAACCCTTTTAATAAGTTTTAAGATATGAGCGACGCGACGCGAGCAAACGTGGTCTGCAGTGGCAGCCAGTAAACTAAACGATAAAGACGGGCCAAGTGCGATTTGGACGATGAGTTCCGTACCAAAAAACAGACGGGCGGAAGGTCACGAAGTCAGGCGGTTTCAGCCGAATTTTCGATACTGATTTGTGCGCGAGCGTGTGTAGCAGAGGGTAGGTGTGAAAAAAAGCACATACATGAGTTTTCCATCTGTACTATCTCTAATTTGTGACAATACTGTGCAGAGCTCAAGATAAATTTCAACTAAGATTAACGTAACAAGAGGGTCATTATAAATGAGCAATTAGGTGAATAAGATAATTTTCTCATCTTAATATTCGTTTGTGTTAAAAGTCTTTGGCACTCCGTGAGTGCCGACAGAAATGAAAACTTAAAGAAGTAGAGGTGCTAACTTATTTGTGTAGGTATAATTTTTTTACGCGTAAGCGTAACTGTATCGCGATTTCGAGTGCTTTTTAGTACCCAACACGCCTGATGATTATAAGATAATTAACATTACTTTTGACTCTTTATTCAAAGACCAAATTTTTATATGAGACACATTTTATTATGAACAATAATAAAATAGCCTCGCTATTTTATTATTGTTCATAATTTTTAGTTAGTTCTATTTACGGGTGAAACAAGCGAATTTAAAAAAAAATCTATGAATGCGACTTTTTTTTCTAAAAATAAAGGAACGTCTCCTTTCAGTAAAATGAGCTAAAGGATTTAAGGTAGTTGTCTTTAAGTGCCCAAAGATATTTTTCACACTGTATATCAATCTCTAAAGAAAACATAATAATATCTACACTTATAATTTGTTTTTTTTTTTTCGATTTTGATTAACTATGACTTTTTACTAATTACGAAAAAAAAAGATATAAAAGTCTACATTTCTTAGCAATATCCCAAGCCTCAATGTGCTAATGATAACAATAATGCCGTGTTGAAACGGACAGGTGCGAGTGCGGCTAGGTATCTACATATGTTTATCATTTCCGTGCTTCAGAATGCGCATTATGGCTGCTAGTCGTCAAGTTGAAGATCTCATGGGTTTTTCAAAAAATTTCAACAGCGGGTAGTCATGACCTGAACCTGTTCATTTAATACGGCAATAGGCCGCCGCGCCAACATCCCTCAAACCCCTCCCCAGTCCCCGAAATGTGGGTATAAGTATACATAATTTCTACCCTTTGGAAAATAAATGCGTAACTATACATATACCTATTTGTATGTATGTAAATATATATAGTTTGACAATAGTGTATTTTTGGGTACACTACGTTAACAAGTAAAACTTTATTCCAAAAGTTACAATCACGATATTCAAAATTCTCAAATTTATTTATTTTCGAAATTCCGAATGATTCAAAAATCCGATGTTCCATCAATCCTATTATTAAAAACCGGAATTTCAAAATTTCGAACGTTTATAATTCCGGCTGTCAGAATGCTGAATTTCAAGAAACCAAACCATAAAATTACGAATCATTAAATATCTGAAGCGCTCGTGGCCCCGCGGATTCAGTGTTCTTTTTCCATGAGTCCACCCCCTAAATTTGTTACATGTATACATAGTAATAACATAGTAAAATTTCTGATATTTTTGTCTAAAGTGCCTAATTTCTTCTTTTTACTACAAAACAGTTTCGTATGTTAAATTAGTACCTAATTACATATTAAAATAAACTGTTTAAGAGTTTTATAAACCATTGATACTTATTTAGTGGACTATGAAGTGAAATCAACTCGCCAAAAAGATGATATTTCAGATCCTATCCATCCCAGTTCAACGATGCTGAGATGTCCTCTGCGTATTGTTGAAAAAATTACATGTCTCTGTCTCACGCCTTTTTCACAGTGCTATGGTTTGGTATGATTAGTCTTTTTATCCTCAAATTGGATGGTCATGGTAGCGGTATCGTACAAACATCTCACACCTCGATACTTCACCAATCAACATGACACAGCTGCAGAGCGTCTAGGACTGTTAATTTTTTCATAGAACTTCCTCGTAGTCCACAAAAGCCATAGACAGCGGCTCATTGTACCAATTTGTCTTCTGTGCAATCTGGCGAACAGTATGGATGTAATCCACTGTACTAAAGCCTTTTTGAAACCCGGTAGAAGTAACAAATCGCCTTGCCGGTAAACTCGACGAGTTTTCGCTAGAAAGGCAAGCTTTTGGTTGAAATTCTTCGAGTTTTCCAGTGAATCATGTGTGTCAACAACTTGTAAACAGGGCTCAAAAGTAAGAGAGAACAGAGCCATCACACTCCCTCTCCACGGTTTGGGTGACTGGCCCTGTAGTCATCATTGGATTGGTCCCGTAGGCTTTTTTGTCCATGATGCAGAAGAGGTCCGTATTTGTGAGATGTGAAAGCACTCGATTTTCTCAAGAATCTAGAACCTTGAGGCCACAGTTCTGCCACCTCCTGTTCTAAGTTTCGTTAAAAGGGGTCTTCCGAGCTGGTGGAAAAAGATCTTAGGGCCCCAGTTCTACTTAATCGCATTCTCGACGACACAGGTGTTATAACGCCTCAGGTCGCGTCTTACCGACATTTGAATTTGAAATTTAGGACACTCTGTTCTTCTGCCCGCGTAGGTGGCATTTTCCGTCTGATCACTTAAGGCGAGAGTTCCGAACACCTCTTTTTGCCATTCTCGAACAAGAACCTTCGGGACACTTGTTGTATGTGTCGGTTTTATTATGAATTTTGTCAGTGGTTTAAAGCACATTGAAACGATATTGAAGTACCAATTGTAATATTTCAGATCGCAAGGCCATTTGCAGCGCATTAGCCTTTTTGCATAGACGTCGAAATTTAGAGATTCTTGAACAAGTTGGTGATCACTGTCGGTATTCATCAGAGAAGCATCTCTAAATATACATTTCCTGTCCATTTAAGTCTGCCTCGTTCCTTGTGATTTTGTCAGTGCTTCGACAAGTTCACTATCTGTGGGGCCTCATCTGAGATGAAATTCATCAAGAAGAGTCCCAGAGATTCAAGAAAGTTAGCCTCCATATCCCGGAGACCATTTCTGCCGTCGTTCCGACAGCTACCGTAATCAGGGACAGCGGAAAGCCAACGCACCAAAATACGTGTTTTGCTTAAAATTCTGGAAACTTCTGGTTCGTTGAGCACCCCCTTGTATATAAGATAGAGGGCTGAAATTTTGCACAGATAATAGAAATGATACGTGTCACAAATCAAGGGGGTGGCCCCACCAAAATTAAAACTTCTTTTTTACCATACAGACTTGGACCACCCTAATGGCCAGTCTTTGGACGGGTGACCATCCATGTAACCACTTTGTGACATTTATTTGAGCACTTTCATGCTTCGGAAGACACGTTAAGCCGTTGGTCCCCGTTGTCAGTAAAATGACAGTCGTTAAGCCAAGTTGAAGGGCTTTTTAGGCGGCTTGAAAAATTTCAACAGCACGCAGTCACAACCTGCGCCTGTCCATCTCAACACGGCAATCCGGTTCACCACCTATTACGTAGGACAAATTCTAAAATAGTGAAATGTGAGCAAATAATGTGTCTCTGCCTTGCCTACCCCTTCAGGGATAGAAGCGTGACCATATGTATGTAAAAATCTGACATATCACATATTATAAATACGAACTCCAATAATCACAAATCTGAAAAATCATAAATACGAGCTCTAATTATTGAAAATCCGAAAAAAATTAAGTCCGTAATATAAATACCTTTTAAAAGAAGGCGCAATAAGGCGATCAGAGACCCGCCTACTCAATGTTTTATTTTATTTTATTTTTTACACACTTTTTAATTTCTTTTTCCTTTTTTTTGATACTACTTAGGTGGCAGACAAGCTTACGGCCCACCGGAAGGTTGGTAACCATAGCCTATAGACGTTTGCAACACCAGAGGCGCTACACACGCGCTGCCGACCCGAGCGCAGGTTGTGACGACCCACAGTTGAAATTTTTCAAGCCGCCCGTAAGGCCTTCAACTTGGCTTAACGACTGTCATTTTACTGACAACCGGGACCAACGGCTTATCGTGCCTTCCGAAGCACGGAAACGCTCGTAAATAAATGTCACAAAGTGGTCCACGTGGTGGTCACCCATCCATATCCGGCCATAGTAAATGTTGCTTACTGCAGTGATCGTTTACAGAACACTGAGTCCGCGGGGCCACGAGCGCTCCTTCTTCATGTTCTCCTTTCGCTGGTCTGTTGGGAGATATTTCTTATAGAAATAAGCAGTACCATTGTACCTATCTTCCTTTTTGTCATACTTCTTGTATTTCTTGTGTGTAAGTACATAAATAAATAAAATGTTTTGTAAACAATCACTGTCATTAAGGAAGCTTCGTTATGGCTGCAACGTAGCCTACTGATTATAAATAACAAGACCTTCACCAAGAGCGAGCAAGCAGACAAGCAAGCCGGCAGGCTTTTACTCTTATCAGTCTAAGTAAGGACCACAGCGAGTCGGGTTTCAAAAAGTAACGTACGTATGCTATACGTAGGTACGTCAGTGGTAGTGTAACATAATGACGTCAGTGGTTGACGGTTAATTTTTATGTAAGACGAATAATTTATATCATTCAATATGTATATTTACCTATAAATCTCTGCATAACATTAATTTCGACTTTAACCTATTTTTAGAAGAATGTTATAATTTTAACATGAATTGAAATTGAATTTTCGGAAAATTAAAATTCGGAATAATGTTTTTCGGTAATTAAACAATATGGATTTCTAATTATTCGTCGTAATGAAATTAAGAAAAAAATTAATTTGTACTTATAACTTTCGGATAAATAAATATCGTGCTTTTGAATATTCGGAGCTTTGTTCCTTAGGAATTAGAATCTTAACAATTTTGAACATCGGAACGGTTAAATTAAAATTCGGAATAATGTTTTTCGGTAATTTAACAATATGGATTTCTAATTATTCGTCGTAATGAAATTAAGAAAAAAATTAATTCGTACTTATAACTTTCGGATAAATAAATATCGTGCTTTTAAATATTCGGAGCTTTGTTCCTTAGGAATTAGAATCTTAACAATTTTGAACATCGGAACGCTGAAATTCGGAATCACATATTTCGGATTTTTGGGTCAATCTTTTTATTAAAATTATATTACTATCTTTTGTGAGTGTGGATGTTTGTTACTCTTTCACGCTCTAACAGCTGAACGAATCTGGCTGAAATTCGGTACAGGTGTAGATATAGGTCTGGAATAACACATAGGCTTTTTATCCCGGGATTAAGTTTCCACGGGAAGCGGAAACGGAAACAAACCTTGACGCGGGCGGAGCTGCGGGCGTCAGCTAATACTTAATAAAATTGAATATAAAAAAATATTAGAGGCAATTTTCCCTTCACTTTTTTTACCTGTGGAAATCCCAAAAACACGTTTATATTATGATGAAAAAGTTAAAATTCACCATATTCCAATCTTATGCACCCAGTGTTGCCAACGTTGATAATTGTATCCAACGGTTGTGCCAGTCGAACTACCGTTGCAGCAGCTCTAATAACTCAAATAATGTAGGTACGTGTGTCGCCTTGACTTGACATCTAAAAATAAATTTGGCTAACGCAAACGTTTTGACTCTCACAAAAATTTACAGAATCAGTCCAGTAACTCCAGAGTATATTTTCTACTGCCTTAGAATGTGATAAATATTATAATACTAGCTGGCCCAGCGAACTTCGTTCCGCCATATCAAGCTGACCCGGTGAACTTCGTTCCGCCATATTAAGCTGACCCGATATAAGATTTTATTTTCTTAATTTTTCTTGGATACAAACCTTGCCTTGGATATAACTAACACAACAAAAAAAGAATTAGCGAAATCGGTCCAGCCGTTCTGAAGTTATGCGCGTACATACATTTCGCAGATTCATTTTTATATAAATAGACTACCTTGTGCCCGCGACTTTGTTCGCGAGGTCGTTTAACTAATAACCAATCGACTTTTTAAAAAAATACCTAGTAATCCTAGCAGTATAGTTATGAGTAGTATAGTATAGTTATGATGACAAAATTATAGATTTGTACTCAGAAGTGGGGCTTCTGAGTACAAATCTATAATTTTGTTTCTTTAAAGATTATTAATAAGTCGATTAAAGATTTTTTTTTAAATTTATCTTGAATGTATCGTCACAGCTATTTTTACAATTTTGTAATAGTAGAGATTAACATAAACAAAGAATAATATCCTTGAAAGAAAGCTTGTTCACTAAAACACCACACACTTTACTACCACTTAAAACAGTGATAATTAAAAATATGAACAATAACATTTTGAAAACTTTCCACAGACTTTACTGAGGTAGATCAAAATTCACCTAAAACGTCAGATACAGAAGAAAGTGAAGAAATTGTTACTAAGTTCATTCAAGGACCTGGTAATTCCGAGCCTATTCAAATAAAAACCAAAAGAACAATTTTAAGAAAGAAAAACAAAAATAAAACTATGCTTTCTGATGAAGGCGATGTAGTTATTGAGGAAACTCTCGACGAAGAGGAATCAAAGCAAATAAAACATCAGAACATAAAGCATGATTTAAACATCGAAGAATATGAGGGAGACGAAACAGAATTAAAACAAGAATTGCAAGAAAAAGGCACAATTGAAATGCCTGAAGATGAGTTATATATTCCCAAGATGAACAAACATTTATATATCGAAGAGCTTTTAGATGACGACATTGTTTCGCAACCATTTAATGAAAGAACTACTATTGCAGAAGAAATGGTCGAAGAAACACCAGAAAATTTCCAAGTAACTCAATCCAATAATGAGGTAAGTGAGTCCAAGACGGTGAAAAAGACTAACCGCATTACTAGAAAAAATAAAGGTCACAAAGAGGAAGACACTGATATACACAACACCGTAGAAGTTAGCGAAGACACGACCTCACAATTCATAGAATTGTTCGAACCAGTAACAGCTGTGGTAATAGAGGAGCCACCAGCAGAAGCTCAAGTTACTCAAGTACACACTGAGACTGGAGACTTCAAAACTTTGAAGACAACTAGAAGAATCATTAAGAAAAAGAAAGGAGAAAATAAAGAAGTCAACGAATTAACAATCATTAAAAATGTAGATGGGGTTCCGATTACTACGGTTTTCGTCAAGGAAGACCAAGCCGATGAGGACTCAGATGAGACCAAACCCACTGAAATCTTTGAACTGCCAGAAGAGATTACAATCAAAGAAACTGAAACAGAAGACGGCAAGCTTAAACAAAAGAAAATAACCAAACGAACCATTAAAAAGCAGGTAGGTCCCAAAGTGGAGACCACACACATCATTTCTGAACAACATGATGACGAAGCACCAATCATCTCCATACACAAAACTGAAGAACTCATCGAAGACACAACTACACCACTCACAAAATTAATAAAGCCTGACACAGCTGTAGTGGTAGAGGAGACACCAGAAGAAGTCCAAGTCACACAAGAACGTACTGAGACCGGGGACGTCAAGACGGTGAAGACGACTAAACGCATCATTAAGAAAAAGAAGGGTCCAAAGGAAGTAGTCACTGAAATAACGACCGTTGAAAAAGAAGATGACACCCCAATTACTACAGTTGTCGTCAGCGCAGACCAAGCTGTTAAAAAGCCTGACGACATCAAAACTATTGAACTTCCAGAAGAGATCACTATCCAAGAATTTAAATCAAAAGACGGTAAGCCAAAACAAATGAAGACCACCAAACGAACTATTAAAAAGAAGGTAGGACCCAATGTCGAAACCACACTAATCATTTCTGAACAACAAGACGAAGAATCACCAATCATCTCCATAATCAAAACCGAAGAAATCGTCGATGAAAAAACCACACCATTCACAGAACTACAAGTACCTGAAAAAGCTATAGTAGTAGAAGAAACACCAGAAGCAGTTAAAGTTACACAAGTACGCACTGAGACCGGGGACGTCAAGACGGTGAAGACGACTCAACGCATCATTAAGAAAAAGAAGGGTCCCAAGGAAGAAGTCACTGAAATAACGACCATTGAAAAAGAGGATGAGGCACCGATAACTACGGTTGTCGTCACCGAAGACCAAACTATTGAGGAGCCTGACGACACTGAGCCTACTGAAATTGTTGAACTGCCAGAGGAGATAACTATCGAAGAATCTAAAACAAAAGACGGTAAGCCTAAACAAAAGAAGACCATCAAACGAACCATTAAAAAGCAGGTAGGTCCCAAAGTGGAAACCACACACATCATTTCTGAACAACATGATGACGAAACACCAATCATCTCCATACACAAAACCGAAGAACTCATCGAAGACACAACCACACCATTCACAAAATTACTAGAGCCAGAAACAGCTGTAGTAGTAGAGGAGACACCAGAAACGCTCCAAGTTACACAAGTACGCACTGAGACCGGGGACGTCAAGACGGTGAAGACGACTAAACGCATCATTAAGAAAAAGAAGGGTCCCAAGGAAGAAGTAACTGAAATAACGACTATTGAAAAAGACGATGAGGCACCGATTACAACGGTTGTCATCACTGAAGACCAAGCTGTTGAGGAGCCTGACGACACCAAGCCCACTGAAATCATTGAACTGCCAGAGGAGATCACTTTCGAAGAATCCAAAACAAAAGACGGTAAGCCTAAACAAAAGAAGACCACCAAACGAACCATTAAAAAGCAGGTAGGTCCCAAAGTCGAAACCACACAAATCATTTCTGAACAACTTGATGACGAAGCACCAATCATTACCATAAACAAAACCGAGGAACTCATAGACGACACAACCACACCAGTGACAAAATTACTGGAGCATGAAACAGCTGTGGTAGTTGACGAGACACCAGAAGCGGTCCAAGTTACACAAGTACGCACTGAGACCGGGGACATCAAGACGGTGAAGACGACTAAACGCGTCATAAAGAAAAAGAAGGGTCCCAAGGAAGAGGTCACTGAAATAACGACGATTGAAAAAGGAGATGAGGCACCGATAACTACGGTTGTCGTCACTGAAAACCAAGCTGTTGAGGTGCCCGACGACATCAAGCCCACTGAAATTATTGAACTGCCAGAAGAGATCACTATAGAAGAATCCAAAACAAAAGACGGTAAGCCTAAACAAAAGAAGACCACCAAACGAACCATTAAAAAGCAGGTAGGTTCCAAAGTGGAAACCACACACATCATTTCTGAACAACATGATGACGAAACACCAATCATCTCCATACACAAAACTGAAGAACTTATAGACGACACAACCACACCATTCACCAAATTACTAACGCCTGAACAAGCTGTAGTAGCAGAGGAGACACCAGAAGCGGTCCAAGTTACACAAGTACGCACTGAGACCGGGGACGTCAAGACGGTGAAAACGACTAAACGGATCATAAAGAAAAAGAAGGGTCCCAAGGAAGAAGTAACTGAAATCACAACAGTTGAAAAAGAAGATGAGGCACCGATTACTACGGTTGTCGTCACCGAAGACCAAGCTGTCGAGGAGCCTGACAACACAAAGCCAATTGAAATTATTGAACTGCCAGAAGAGGTCACTATTGAAGAATCTAAAACACAAGACGGTAGGCCTAAACAAAAGAAAACCACCAAACGCACTATTAAAAAGCAGATAGGTCCCAAAGTCGAAACGACACAAATCATTTCTGAACAACGAGATGACGAAGCACCAATCATAACCATGCATAAAACCGAGGAACTCATAGACGACACAACCACACCATTCAAAAAAATATTTAAGCCTGAAACAGCTGTAGTAGTAGAGGAGACGCCAGAAGCGGTCCTAGTTACACAAGTACGCACTGAGACCGGGGACGTCAAGACGGTGAAGACGACTAAACGCATCATTAAGAAAAAGAAGGGTCCCAAGGAAGAGGTCACTGAAATAACGACCATTGAAAAAGACGATGAGGCACCGATTACTACGGTTGTCGTCACCGAAGACAAAGCTGTTGAGGAGCCTGACGACACCAAGCCCGCTGAAATTATTGAACTGCCAGAAGAGATCACTATAGAAGAATCCAAAACAAAAGACGGTAAGCCTAAACAAAAGAAGACCACCAAACGAACCATTAAAAAGCAGGTAGGTTCCAAAGTCGAAACCACACAAATCATTTCTGAACAACATGATGACGAAACACCAATTATCACCATACACAAAAACGAGGAACTCATAGACGACACAACGACACCATTCACAAAATTACTAGAGCCTGAAACAGCTGTGGTAGTAGAAGAGACACCAGAAGCTGTCCAAGTTACACAAGTTCGCACTGAGACCGGGGACATCAAGATGGTAAAGACGACTAAACGCATCATTAAGAAAAAGAAGGGTCCCAAGGAAGAGGTCACTGAAATAACGACCATTGAAAAAGACGATGAGGCACCGATTACAACGGTTGTCGTCACCGAAGACCAAGCTGTTGAGGAGCCTGTTGATACCAAGCCCATTGAAATTATTGAACTGCCTGAAGAGATCACTTTCGAAGAATCTAAAACAAAAGACGGTAAGCCTAAACAAAAGAAGACCACCAAACGAACCATTAAAAAGCAGGTAGGTCCCAAAGTCGAAACCACACAAATCATTTCTGAACAACTTGATGACGAAGCACCAATCATTACCATAAATAAAACCGAGGAACTCATAGACGACACAACCACACCAGTGACAAAATTACTGGAGCCTGAAACAGCTGTGGTAGTAGAAGAGACACCAGAAGCGGTCCAAGTTACACAAGTACGCACTGAGACCGGGGACGTCAAGACGGTGAAGACGACTAAACGCATCATTAAGAAAAAGAAGGGTCCCAAGCAAGAGGTCACTGAAATAACGACCATTGAAAAAGACGATGAGGCACCGATTACAACGGTTGTCGTCACCGAAGACCAAGCTGTTGAGGAGCCTGTTGACACCAAGCCCATTGAAATTATTGAACTGCCTGAAGAGATCACTTTCGAAGAATCTAAAACAAAAGACGGTAAGCCTAAACAAAAGAAGACCACCAAACGAACCATTAAAAAGCAGGTAGGTCCCAAAGTGGAAACCACACAAATCATTTCTGAACAACATGATGACGAAACACCAATTATCACCATACACAAAACCGAGGAACTCATAGACGACACAACCAAACCATTGAAAAAATTACTGGAGCCTGAAACAGCTGTGGTAGTTGAAGAGACACCAGAAGCGGTCCAAGTTACACAAGTACGCACTGAGACAGGGGACCTCAAGACGGTGAAGACGACTAAACGCGTCATAAAGAAAAAGAAGGGTCCCAAGGAAGAGGTCACTGAAATAACGACCATTGAAAAAGACGATGAGGCACCGATTACTACGGTTGTCGTCACTGAAGACCAAGCCGTTGAGGTGCCCGACGACATCAAGCCCACTGAAATTATTGAACTGCCAGAAGAGATTACTATAGAAGAATATAAAGCAAAAGACGGTAAGCCTAAACAAAAGAAGACCACCAAACGAACCATTAAAAAGCAGGTAGGTTCCAAAGTCGAAACCACACAAATCATTTCTGAACAACATGATGCTGAAACACCAATTATCACCATACACAAAAACGAGGAACTCATAGACGACACAACGACACCATTCACAAAATTACTAGAGCCTGAAAAAGCTGTGGTAGTAGAAGAGACACCAGAAGCTGTCCAAGTTACACAAGTTCGCAATGAGACCGGGGACATCAAGACGGTAAAGACGACTAAACGCATCATTAAGAAAAAGAAGGGTCCCAAGGAAGAGGTCACTGAAATAACGACCATTGAAAAAGACGATGAAGCACCGATTACAACGGTTGTCGTCACCGAAGACCAAGCTGTTGAGGAGCCTGTTGACACCAAGCCCATTGAAATTATTGAACTGCCTGAAGAGATCACTTTCGAAGAATCTAAAACAAAAGACGGTAAGCCTAAACAAAAGAAGACCACCAAACGAACCATTAAAAAGCAGGTAGGTCCCAAAGTAGAAACCACACAAATCATTTCTGAACAACTTGATGACGAAGCAGCAATCATTACCATAAACAAAACCGAGGAACTCATAGACGACACAACCACACCAGTGACAAAATTACTGGAGCCTGAAACAGCTGTGGTAGTTGAAGAGACACCAGAAGCGGTCCAAGTTACACAAGTACGCACTGAGACCGGGGACATCAAGACGGTGAAGACGACTAAACGCGTCATAAAGAAAAAGAAGGGTCCCAAGGAAGAGGTCACTGAAATAACGACGATTGAAAAAGGAGATGATGCACCGATAACTACGGTTGTCGTCACTGAAAACCAAGCTGTTGAGGTGCCCGACGACATCAAGCCCACTGAAATTATTGAACTACCAGAAGAGATCACTATAGAAGAATCCAAAACAAAAGACGGTAAGCCTAAACAAAAGAAGACCACCAAACGAACCATTAAAAAGCAGGTAGGTTCCAAAGTCGAAACCACACAAATCATTTCTGAACAACATGATGACGAAACACCAATTATCACCATACACAAAAACGAGGAACTCATAGACGACACAACGACACCATTCACAAAATTACTAGAGCCTGAAACAGCTGTGGTATTAGAAGAGACACCAGAAGCTGTCCAAGTTACACAAGTTCGCACTGAGACCGGGGACATCAAGACGGTAAAGACGACTAAACGCATCATTAAGAAAAAGAAGGGTCCCAAGGAAAAGATAACTGAAATAACGACCATTGAAAAAGACGATGAGGCACCGATTACAACGGTTGTCGTCACCGAAGACCAAGCTGTTGAGGAGCCTGTTGATACCAAGCCCACTGAAATTATTGAACTGCCTGAAGAGATCACTTTCGAAGAATCTAAAACAAAAGACGGTAAGCCTAAACAAAAGAAGACCACCAAACGAACCATTAAAAAGCAGGTAGGTCCCAAACTCGAAACCACACAAATCATTTCTGAACAACTTGATGACGAAGCACCAATCATTACCATAAACAAAACCGAGGAACTCATAGACGACACAACCACACC
Source organism: Miltochrista miniata (assembly GCA_933228765.1). Lineage (NCBI taxonomy): Eukaryota > Metazoa > Arthropoda > Insecta > Lepidoptera > Erebidae > Miltochrista > Miltochrista miniata. Next base: position 31,337,585 of record OW121747.1, on the reverse strand, counting down.
AGTGACAAAATTACTGGAGCCTGAAACAGCTGTGGTAGTAGAAGAGACACCAGAAGCGGTCCAAGTTACACAAGTACGCACTGAGACCGGGGACGTCAAGACGGTGAAGACGACTAAACGCATCATTAAGAAAAAGAAGGGTCCCAAGCAAGAGGTCACTGAAATAACGACCATTGAAAAAGACGATGAGGCACCGATTACAACGGTTGTCGTCACCGAAGACCAAGCTGTTGAGGAGCCTGTTGACACCAAGCCCATTGAAATTATTGAACTGCCTGAAGAGATCACTTTAGAAGAATCTAAAACAAAAGACGGTAAGCCTAAACAAAAGAAGACCACCAAACGAACCATTAAAAAGCAGGTAGGTCCCAAAGTGGAAACCACACAAATCATTTCTGAACAACATGATGACGAAACACCAATCATCACCATACACAAAACCGAGGAACTCATAGACGACACAACCACACCATTGAAAAAAATACTGGAGCCTGAAACAGCTGTGGTAGTAGAAGAGACACCAGAAACGGTCCAAGTTACACAAGTACGCACTGAGACCGGGGACGTCAAGACGGTGAAGACGACTAAACGCATCATTAAGAAAAAGAAGGGTCCCAAGGAAGAGGTCACTGAAATAACGACCATTGAAAAAGACGATGAGGCACCGATTACTACGGTTGTCGTCACCGAAGACAAAGCTGTTGAAGAGCCTGACGACACCAAGCCCATTGAAATTATTGAACTGCCTGAAGAGATCACTTTCGAAGAATCTAAAACAAAAGACGGTAAGCCTAAACAAAAGAAGACCACCAAACGAACTATTAAAAAGCAGGTAGGTCCCAAAGTCGAAACCACACAAATCATTTCTGAACAACTTGATGACGAAGCACCAATCATTACCATAAACAAAACCGAGGAACTCATAGACGACACAACCACACCAGTGACAAAATTACTGGAGCCTGAAACAGCTGTGGTAGTAGAAGAGACACCAGAAGCGGTCCAAGTTACACAAGTACGCACTGAGACCGGGGACGTCAAGACGGTGAAGACGACTAAACGCATCATTAAGAAAAAGAAGGGTCCCAAGCAAGAGGTCACTGAAATAACGACCATTGAAAAAGACGATGAGGCACCGATTACAACGGTTGTCGTCACCGAAGACCAAGCTGTTGAGGAGCCTGTTGACACCAAGCCCATTGAAATTATTGAACTGCCTGAAGAGATCACTTTCGAAGAATCTAAAACAAAAGACGGTAAGCCTAAACAAAAGAAGACCACCAAACGAACCATTAAAAAGCAGGTAGGTCCCAAAGTGGAAACCACACAAATCATTTCTGAACAACATGATGACGAAACACCAATCATCACCATACACAAAACCGAGGAACTCATAGACGACACAACCACACCATTGACAAAATTACTGGAGCCTGAAACAGCTGTGGTAGTACAAGAGACACCAGAAGCGGTCCAAGTTACACAAGTACGCACTGAGACCGGGGACGTCAAGACGGTGAAGACGACTAAACGCATCATTAAGAAAAAGAAGGGTCCCAAGGAAGAGGTCACTGAAATAACGACCATTGAAAAAGACGATGAGGCACCGATTACTACGGTTGTCGTCACCGAAGACCAAGCTGTTGAAGAGCCTGACGACACCAAGCCCGCTGAAATTATTGAACTGCCAGAAGAGATCACTTTCGAAGAATCTAAAACAAAAGACGGTAAGCCTAAACAAAAGAAGACCACCAAACGAACCATTAAAAAGCAGGTAGGTCCCAAAGTGGAAACCACACAAATCATTTCTGAACAACATGATGACGAAACACCAATCATCACCATACACAAAACCGAGGAACTCATAGACGACACAACCACACCATTCACAAAATTACTACAGCCTGAAACAGCTGTGGTAGTAGAAGAAACACCAGAAGCGGTACAAGTTACACAAGTACGCACTGAGACCGGGGACGTCAAGACGGTGAAGACGACTAAACGCATCATTAAGAAAAAGAAGGGTCCCAAGGAAGAGGTCACTGAAATAACGACCATTGAAAAAGACGATGAGGCACCGATTACTACGGTTGTCGTCACCGAAGACCAAGCTGCTGAAGAGCCTGACGACACCAAGCCCGCTGAAATTATTGAACTGCCAGAAGAGATCACTTTCGAAGAATCTAAAACAAAAGACGGTAAGCCTAAACAAAAGAAGACCACCAAACGAACCATTAAAAAGCAGGTAGGTCCCAAAGTGGAAACCACACAAATCATTTCTGAACAACATGATGACGAAACACCAATCATCACCATACACAAAACCGAGGAACTCATAGACGACACAACCACACCATTCACAAAATTACTACAGCCTGAAACAGCTGTGGTAGTAGAAGAGACACCAGAAGCGGTCCAAGTTACACAAGTACGCACTGAGACCGGGGACGTCAAGACGGTGAAGACGACTAAACGCATCATTAAGAAAAAGAAGGGTCCCAAGGAAGAGGTCACTGAAATAACGACCATTGAAAAAGACGATGAGGCACCGATTACTACGGTTGTCGTCACCGAAGACCAAGCTGTCGAGGAGCCTGTTGACACCAAGCCCATTGAGATTATTGAACTGCCTGAAGTGATCACTTTCGAAGAATCTAAAACAAAAGACGGTAAGCCTAAACAAAAGAAGACCACCAAACGAACCATTAAAAAGCAGGTAGGTCCCAAAGTCGAAACCACACAAATCATTTCTGAACAACATGATGACGAAACACCAATCATCACCATTCACAAAACCGAGGAACTCATAGATGACACAACCACACCATTGACAAAATTACTGGAGCCTGAAACAGCTGTGGTAGCAGAGGAAACACCAGAAGCGGTCCAAGTTACACAAGTACGCACTGAGACCGGGGACGTCACGACGGTGAAGACGACGAAACGCATCATTAAGAAAAAGAAGGGTCCCAAGGAAGAGGTCACTGAAATAACGACCATTGAAAAAGACGATGAGGCACCGATTACAACGGTTGTCGTCACCGAAGACCAAGCTGTTGAGGAGCCTATTGACACCAAGCCCATTGAAATTATTGAACTGCCTGAAGAGATCACTTTCGAAGAATCTAAAACAAAAGACGGTAAGCCTAAACAAAAGAAGACCACCAAACGAACCATTAAAAAGCAGGTAGGTCCCAAAGTCGAAACCACACAAATCATTTCTGAACAACATGATGACGAAACACCAATCATCACCATACACAAAACCGAGGAACTCATAGACGACACAATCACACCATTCACAAAATTACTGGCGCCTGAAACAGCTGTGGTAGTAGAAGAGACACCAGAAACGGTCCAAGTTACAAAAGTAAGCACTGAGACCGGGGACGTCACGACGGTGAAGACGACTAAACGCATCATTAAGAAAAAGAAGGGTCCCAAGGAAGAGGTCACTGAAATAACGACCATTGAAAAAGACGATGAGGCACCCATTACTACGGTTGTCGTCACCGAAGACAAAGCTGTTGAGGAGCCTGTTGACACCAAGCCCATTGAGATTATTGAACTGCCTGAAGAGATCACTTTCGAAGAATCTAAAACAAAAGACGGTAAGCCTAAACAAAAGAAGACCACCAAACGAACCATTAAAAAGCAGGTAGGTCCCAAAGTCGAAACCACACAAATCGTTTCTGAACAACATGATGACGAAACACCAATCATCACCATACACAAAACCGAGGAACTCATAGACGACAGAACCACACCATTCACCAAATTACTAGAGCCTGAAACAGCTGTAGTAGTAGAGGAGACACCAGAAGCGGTCCAAGTTACACAAGTACGCACTGAGACCGGGGACGTCAAGACGGTGAAGACGACTAAACGTATCATTAAGAAAAAGAAGGGTCCCAAGGAAGAGGTCACTGAAATAACGACCATTGAAAAAGACGATGAGGCACCGATTACTACGGTTGTCGTCACCGAAGACCACGCTGTCGAGGAGCCTGTTGACATCAAGCCCATTGAAATTATTGAACTGCCTGAAGAAATCACTTTCGAAGAATCTAAAACAAAAGAAGGTAAGCCTAAACAAAAGAAGACCACCAAACGAACCATTAAAAAGCAGGTAGGTCCCAAAGTCGAAACCACACAAATCGTTTCTGAACAACATGATGACGAAACACCAATCATCACCATACACAAAACCGAGGAACTCATAGGCGACACAACCACACCATTCAAAAAATTACTAGAGCCTGAAACAGCTGTAGTAGTAGAGGAGACACCAGAAGCGGTCCAAGTTACACAAGTACGCACTGAGACCGGGGACGTCAAGACGGTGAAGACGACTAAACGCATCATTAAGAAAAAGAAGGGTCCCAAGGAAGAGGTCACTGAAATAACGACCATTGAAAAAGACGATGAGGCACCGATTACTACGGTTGTCGTCACCGAAGAACAAGCTGACGAGGAGCCTGTTGACACCAAGCCCATTGAAATTATTGAACTGCCTGAAGAGATCACTTTCGAAGAATCTAAAACAAAAGACGGTAAGCCTAAACAAAAGAAGACCACCAAACGAACCATTAAAAAGCAGGTAGGTCCCAAAGTCGAAACCACACAAATCATTTCTGAACAACATGATGAAGAAACACCAATCATCACCATACACAAAACCGAGGAACTCATAGACGACACAACCACACCATTCACAAAATTACTAGAGCCTGAAACAGCTGTAGTAGTAGAGGAGACACCAGAAGCGGTCCAAGTTACACAAGTACGCACTGAGACCGGGGACGTCAAGACGGTGAAGACGACTAAACGCATCATTAAGAAAAAGAAGGGTCCCAAGGAAGAGGTCACTGAAATTACGACCACTGAAAAAGACGATGAGGCACCGATTACTACGGTTGTCGTCACCGAAGACCAAGCTGTCGAGGAGCCTGTTGGCACCAAGCCCATTGAAATTATTGAACTGCCTGAAGAGATCACTTTCGAAGAATCTAAAACAAAAGACGGTAAGCCTAAACAAAAGAAGACCACCAAACGAACCATTAAAAAGCAGGTAGGTCCCAAAGTCGAAACCACACAAATCATTTCTGAACAACATGATGACGAAACACCAATCATCACCATACACAAAACCGAGGAACTCATAGACGACACAACCACACCATTCACAAAATTACTACAGCCTGAAACAGCTGTAGTAGTAGAGGAGACACCAGAAGCGGTCCAAGTTACACAAGTACGCACTGAGACCGGGGACGTCAAGACGGTGAAGACGACGAAACGCATCATTAAGAAAAAGAAGGGTCCCAAGGAAGAGGTCACTGAAATAACGACCATTGAAAAAGACGATGAGGCACCGATTACTACGGTTGTCGTCACCGAAGAACAAGCTGACGAGGAGCCTGTTGACACCAAGCCCATTGAAATTATTGAACTGCCTGAAGAGATCACTTTCGAAGAATCTAAAACAAAAGAAGGTAAGCCTAAACAGAAGAAGACCACCAAACGAACCATTAAAAAGCAGGTAGGTCCCAAAGTCGAAACCACACAAATCATTTCTGAACAACATGATGACGAAACACCAATCATCACCATACACAAAACCGAGGAACTCATAGACGACACAACCACACCATTCACAAAATTACTAGAGCCTGAAACAGCTGTAGTAGTAGAGGAGACACCAGAAGCGGTCCAAGTTACACAAGTACGCACTGAGACCGGGGACGTCAAGACGGTGAAGACGACTAAACGCATCATTAAGAAAAAGAAGGGTCCCAAGGAAGAGGTCACTGAAATAACGACCATTGAAAAAGACGATGAGGCACCGATTACTACGGTTGTCGTCACCGAAGACCAAGCTGTCGACGAGCCTGTTGACACCAAGCAAATTAAAATTATTGAACTGCCTGAAGAGATCACTTTCGAAGAATCTAAAACAAAAGAAGGTAAGCCTAAACAGAAGAAGACCACCAAACGAACCATTAAAAAGCAGGTAGGTCCCAAAGTCGAAACCACACAAATCATTTCTGAACAACATGATGACGAAACACCAATCATCACCATACACAAAACCGAGGAACTCATAGACGACACAACCACACCATTCACAAAATTACTACAGCCTGAAACAGCTGTAGTAGTAGAGGAGACACCAGAAGCGGTCCAAGTTACACAAGTACGCACTGAGACCGGGGACGTCAAGACGGTGAAGACGACTAAACGAATCATTAAAAAAAGGAAGGGTCCCAAGGAAGAGGTCATTGAAATAACGACCATTGAAAAAGACGATGAGGCACCGATTACTACGGTTGTCGTCACCGAAGACCAAGCTGCCGAGGAACTTGTTGACACAAAGCCCATTGAAATTATTGAACTGCCTGAAGAGATCACTTTCGAAGAATCTAAAACAAAAGACGGTAAGCCTAAACAAAAGAAGACCACCAAACGAACCATTAAAAAGCAGGTAGGTCCCAAAGTGGAAACCACACAAATCATTTCTGAACAACATGATGACGAAACACCAATCATCACCATACACAAAACCGAGGAACTCATGGACGACACAACCACACCATTCACAAAATTACTACAGCCTGAAACAGCCGTGGTAGTAGAAGAGACACCAGAAGCGGTACAAGTTACACAAGTACGCACTGAGACCGGGGACGTCAAGACGGTGAAGACGACTAAACGCATCATTAAAAAAAGGAAGGGTCCCAAGGAAGAGGTCACTGAAATAACGACCATTGAAAAAGACGATGAGGCACCGATTACTACGGTTGTCGTCACCGAAGAACAAGCTGACGAGGAGCCTGTTGACACCAAGCCCATTGAAATTATTGAACTGCCTGAAGAGATCACTTTCGAAGAATCTAAAACAAAAGACGGTAAGCCTAAACAAAAGAAGACCACCAAACGAACCATTAAAAAGCAGGTAGGTCCCAAAGTCGAAACCACACAAATCATTTCTGAACAACATGATGACAAAACACCAATCATCGCCATACACAAAACCGAGGAACTCATAGACGACACAACCAAACCATTCACAAAATTACTTAAGCCTGAAACAGCTGTAGTAGTAGAGGAGACACCAGAAGCGGTCCAAGTTACGCAAGTACGCACTGAGACCGGGGACGTCAAGACGGTGAAGACGACTAAACGCATCATTAAGAAAAAGAAGGGTCCCAAGGAAGAGGTCACTGAAATAACGACCATTGAAAAAGACGATGAGGCACCGATTACAACGGTTGTCGTCACCGAAGACCAAGCTGTTGAGGAGCCTGACGACACCAAGCCCATTGAGATTATTGAACTGCCTGAAGAGATCACTTTCGAAGAATCTAAAACAAAAGACGGTAAGCCTAAACAAAAGAAGACCACTAAACGAACCATTAAAAAGCAGGTAGGTCCCAAAGTCGAAACTACACAAATAATTTCAGAACAACATGATGACGAAACACCAATCATCACCATACACAAAACCGAGGAACTCATAGACGACACAACCACACCATTCACAAAATTACTAGAGCCTGAAACAGCTGTAGTAGTAGAGGAGACACCAGAAGCGGTCCAAGTTACACAAGTACGCACTGAGACCGGGGACGTCAAGACGGTGAAGACGACTAAACGCATCATTAAGAAAAAGAAGGGTCCCAAGGAAGAGGTCACTGAAATAACGACCATTGAAAAAGACGATGAGGCACCGATTACTACGGTTGTCGTCACCGAAGACCAAGCTGTCGAGGAGCCTGTTGACACCAAGCAAATTGAAATTATTGAACTGCCTGAAGAGATCACTTTCGAAGAATCTAAAACAAAAGAAGGTAAGCCTAAACAAAAGAAGACCACCAAACGAACCATTAAAAAGCAGGTAGGTCCCAAAGTCGAAACCACACAAATCATTTCTGAACAACATGATGACGAAACACCAATCATCACCATACACAAAACCGAGGAACTCATAGACGACACAACCACACCATTCACAAAATTACTACAGCCTGAAACAGCTGTAGTAGTAGAGGAGACACCAGAAGCGGTCCAAGTTACACAAGTACGCACTGAGACCGGGGACGTCAAGACGGTGAAGACGACTAAACGCATCATTAAGAAAAAGAAGGGTCCCAAGGAAGAGGTCACTGAAATAACGACCATTGAAAAAGACGATGAGGCACCGATTATAACGGTTGTCGTCACCGAAGACCAAGCTGTTGAGGAGCCTGTTGACACAAAGCCCATTAAGATTATTGAACTGCCTGAAGAGATTACTTTCGAAGAATCTAAAACAAAAGACGGTAAGCCTAAACAAAAGAAGACCACCAAACGAACCATTAAAAAGCAGGTAGGTCCCAAAGTCGAAACCACACAAATAATTTCTGAACAACATGATGACGAAACACCAATCATCACCATACACAAAACCGAGGAACTCATAGACGACACAACCACACCATTCACAAAATTACTAGAGCCTGAAACAGCTGTAGTAGTAGAGGAGACACCAGAAGCGGTCCAAGTTACACAAGTACGCACTGAGACCGGGGACGTCAAGACGGTGAAGACGACTAAACGCATCATTAAGAAAAAGAAGGGTCCCAAGGAAGAGGTCACTGAAATTACGACCACTGAAAAAGACGATGAGGCACCGATTACTACGGTTGTCATCACCGAAGACCAAGCTGTCGAGGAGCCTGTTGACACCAAGCCCATTGAAATTATTGAACTGCCTGAAGAGATCACTTTCGAAGAATCTAAAACAAAAGAAGGTAAGCCTAAACAAAAGAAAACCACAAAACGAACCATTAAAAAGCAGGTAGGTCCCAAAGTCGAAACCACACAAATCATTTCTGAACAACATGATGACGAAACACCAATCATCACCATACACAAAACTGAGGAACTCATAGACGACACAACCACACCATTCACAAAATTACTAGAGCCTGAAACAGCTGTAGTAGTAGAGGAGACACCAGAAGCGGTCCAAGTTACACAAGTACGCACTGAGACCGGGGACGTCAAGACGGTGAAGACGACGAAACGCATCATTAAGAAAAAGAAGGGTACCAAGGAAGAGGTCACTGAAATAACGACCATTGAAAAAGACGATGAGGCACCGATTACTACGGTTGTCGTCACCGAAGACCAAGCTGTCGAGGAGCCTGTTGACACCAAGCCCATTGAAATTATTGAACTGCCTGAAGAGATCACTTTCGAAGAATCTAAAACAAAAGAAGGTAAGCCTAAACAGAAGAAGACCACCAAACGAACCATTAAAAAGCAGGTAGGTCCCAAAGTCGAAACCACACAAATCATTTCTGAACAACATGATGACGAAACACCAATCATCACCATACACAAAACTGAGGAACTCATAGACGACACAACCACACCATTCACAAAATTACTAGAGCCTGAAACAGCTGTAGTAGTAGAGGAGACACCAGAAGCGGTCCAAGTTACACAAGTACGCACTGAGACCGGGGACGTCAAGACGGTGAAGACGACTAAACGCATCATTAAGAAAAAGAAGGGTCCCAAGGAAGAGGTCACTGAAATAACGACCATTGAAAAAGACGATGAGGCACCGATTACTACGGTTGTCGTCACCGAAGAACAAGCTGACGAGGAGCCTGTTGACACCAAGCCCATTGAAATTATTGAACTGCCTGAAGAGATCACTTTCGAAGAATCTAAAACAAAAGACGGTAAGCCTAAACAAAAGAAGACCACCAAACGAACCATTAAAAAGCAGGTAGGTCCCAAAGTCGAAACCACACAAATCATTTCTGAACAACATGATGACGAAACACCAATCATCACCATACACAAAACCGAGGAACTCATAGACGACACAACCACACCATTCACAAAATTACTACAGCCTGAAACAGCTGTAGTAGTAGAGGAGACACCAGAAGCGGTCCAAGTTACACAAGTACGCACTGAGACCGGGGACGTCAAGACGGTGAAGACGACTAAACGCATCATTAAGAAAAAGAAGGGTCCCAAGGAAGAGTTCACTGAAATTACGACCACGGAAAAAGACGATGAGGCACCGATTACTACGGTTGTCGTCACCGAAGACCAAGCTGTCGAGGAGCCTGTTGACACCAAGCCCATTGAAATTATTGAACTGCCTGAAGAGATCACTTTCGAAGAATCTAAAACAAAAGAAGGTAAGCCTAAACAAAAGAAAACCACAAAACGAACCATTAAAAAGCAGGTAGGTCCCAAAGTCGAAACCACACAAATCATTTCTGAACAACATGATGACGAAACACCAATCATCACCATACACAAAACTGAGGAACTCATAGACGACACAACCACACCATTCACAAAATTACTACAGCCTGAAACAGCTGTAGTAGTAGAGGAGACACCAGAAGCGGTCCAAGTTACACAAGTACGCACTGAGACCGGGGACGTCAAGACGGTGAAGACGACGAAACGCATCATTAAGAAAAAGAAGGGTCCCAAGGAAGAGGTCACTGAAATAACGACCATTGAAAAAGACGATGAGGCACCGATTACTACGGTTGTCGTCACCGGAGACCAAGCTGTCGAGGAGCCTGTTGACACCAAGCCCATTGAAATTATTGAACTGCCTGAAGAGATCACTTTCGAAGAATCTAAAACAAAAGAAGGTAAGCCTAAACAGAAGAAGACCACCAAACGAACCATTAAAAAGCAGGTAGGTCCCAAAGTCGAAACCACACAAATCATTTCTGAACAACATGATGACGAAACACCAATCATCACCATACACAAAACTGAGGAACTCATAGACGACACAACCACACCATTCACAAAATTACTAGAGCCTGAAACAGCTGTAGTAGTAGAGGAGACACCAGAAGCGGTCCAAGTTACACAAGTACGCACTGAGACCGGGGATGTCAAGACGGTGAAGACGACTAAACGCATCATTAAGAAAAAGAAGGGTCCCAAGGAAGAGGTCACTGAAATAACGACCATTGAAAAAGACGATGAGGCACCGATTACTACGGTTGTCGTCACCGAAGAACAAGCTGACGAGGAGCCTGTTGACACCAAGCCCATTGAAATTATTGAACTGCCTGAAGAGATCACTTTCGAAGAATCTAAAACAAAAGACGGTAAGCCTAAACAAAAGAAGACCACCAAACGAACCATTAAAAAGCAGGTAGGTCCCAAAGTCGAAACCACACAAATCATTTCTGAACAACATGATGACGAAACACCAATCATCACCATACACAAAACCGAGGAACTCATAGACGACACAACCACACCATTCACAAAATTACTACAGCCTGAAACAGCTGTAGTAGTAGAGGAGACACCAGAAGCGGTCCAAGTTACACAAGTACGCACTGAGACCGGGGACGTCAAGACGGTGAAGACGACTAAACGCATCATTAAGAAAAAGAAGGGTCCCAAGGAAGAGGTCACTGAAATAACGACCATTGAAAAAGACGATGAGGCACCGATTACTACGGTTGTCGTCACCGAAGACCAAGCTGTCGAGGAGCCTGTTGACACCAAGCCCATTGAAATTATTGAACTGCCTGAAGAGATCACTTTCGAAGAATCTAAAACAAAAGAAGGTAAGCCTAAACAGAAGAAGACCACCAAACGAACCATTAAAAAGCAGGTAGGTCCCAAAGTCGAAACCACACAAATCATTTCTGAACAACATGATGACGAAACACCAATCATCACCATACACAAAACCGAGGAACTCATAGACGACACAACCACACCATTCACAAAATTACTAGAGCCTGAAACAGCTGTAGTAGTAGAGGAGACACCAGAAGCAGTCCAAGTTACACAAGTACGCACTGAGACCGAGAACGTCAAGACGGTGAAGACGACTAAACGCATCATTAAGAAAAAGAAGGGTCCCAAGGAAGAGGTCACTGAAATTACGACCACTGAAAAAGACGATGAGGCACCGATTACTACGGTTGTCGTCACCGAAGACCAAGCTGTCGAGGAGCCTGTTGGCACCAAGCCCATTGAAATTATTGAACTGCCTGAAGAGATCACTTTCGAAGAATCTAAAACAAAAGACGGTAAGCCTAAACAAAAGAAGACCACCAAACGAACCATTAAAAAGCAGGTAGGTCCCAAAGTCGAAACCACACAAATCATTTCTGAACAACATGATGACGAAACACCAATCATCACTATACACAAAACCGAGGAACTCATAGACGACACAACCACACCATTCACAAAATTACTACAGCCTGAAACAGCTGTAGTAGTAGAGGAGACACCAGAAGCGGTCCAAGTTACACAAGTACGCACTGAGACCGGGGACGTCAAGACGGTGAAGACGACTAAACGCATCATTAAGAAAAAGAAGGGTCCCAAGGAAGAGGTCACTGAAATAACGACCATTGAAAAAGACGATGAGGCACCGATTACTACGGTTGTCGTCACCGAAGACCAAGCTGTCGAGGAGCCTGTTGACACCAAGCCCATTGAAATTATTGAACTGCCTGAAGAGATCACTTTCGAAGAATCTAAAACAAAAGAAGGTAAGCCTAAACAGAAGAAGACCACCAAACGAACCATTAAAAAGCAGGTAGGTCCCAAAGTCGAAACCACACAAATCATTTCTGAACAACATGATGACGAAACACCAATCATCACCATACACAAAACCGAGGAACTCATAGACGACACAACCACACCATTCACAAAATTACTAGAGCCTGAAACAGCTGTAGTAGTAGAGGAGACACCAGAAGCGGTCCAAGTTACACAAGTACGCACTGAGACCGGGGACGTCAAGACGGTGAAGACGACGAAACGCATCATTAAGAAAAAGAAGGGTCCCAAGGAAGAGGTCACTGAAATAACGACCATTGAAAAAGACGATGAGGCACCGATTACTACGGTTGTCGTCACCGGAGACCAAGCTGTCGAGGAGCCTGTTGACACCAAGCCCATTGAAATTATTGAACTGCCTGAAGAGATCACTTTCGAAGAATCTAAAACAAAAGAAGGTAAGCCTAAACAGAAGAAGACCACCAAACGAACCATTAAAAAGCAGGTAGGTCCCAAAGTCGAAACCACACAAATCATTTCTGAACAACATGATGACGAAACACCAATCATCACCATACACAAAACTGAGGAACTCATAGACGACACAACCACACCATTCACAAAATTACTAGAGCCTGAAACAGCTGTAGTAGTAGAGGAGACACCAGAAGCGGTCCAAGTTACACAAGTACGCACTGAGACCGGGGATGTCAAGACGGTGAAGACGACTAAACGCATCATTAAGAAAAAGAAGGGTCCCAAGGAAGAGGTCACTGAAATAACGACCATTGAAAAAGACGATGAGGCACCGATTACTACGGTTGTCGTCACCGAAGAACAAGCTGACGAGGAGCCTGTTGACACCAAGCCCATTGAAATTATTGAACTGCCTGAAGAGATCACTTTCGAAGAATCTAAAACAAAAGACGGTAAGCCTAAACAAAAGAAGACCACCAAACGAACCATTAAAAAGCAGGTAGGTCCCAAAGTCGAAACCACACAAATCATTTCTGAACAACATGATGACGAAACACCAATCATCACCATACACAAAACCGAGGAACTCATAGACGACACAACCACACCATTCACAAAATTACTACAGCCTGAAACAGCTGTAGTAGTAGAGGAGACACCAGAAGCGGTCCAAGTTACACAAGTACGCACTGAGACCGGGGACGTCAAGACGGTGAAGACGACTAAACGCATCATTAAGAAAAAGAAGGGTCCCAAGGAAGAGGTCACTGAAATAACGACCATTGAAAAAGACGATGAGGCACCGATTACTACGGTTGTCGTCACCGAAGACCAAGCTGTCGAGGAGCCTGTTGACACCAAGCCCATTGAAATTATTGAACTGCCTGAAGAGATCACTTTCGAAGAATCTAAAACAAAAGAAGGTAAGCCTAAACAGAAGAAGACCACCAAACGAACCATTAAAAAGCAGGTAGGTCCCAAAGTCGAAACCACACAAATCATTTCTGAACAACATGATGACGAAACACCAATCATCACCATACACAAAACCGAGGAACTCATAGACGACACAACCACACCATTCACAAAATTACTAGAGCCTGAAACAGCTGTAGTAGTAGAGGAGACACCAGAAGCAGTCCAAGTTACACAAGTACGCACTGAGACCGGGGACGTCAAGACGGTGAAGACGACTAAACGCATCATTAAGAAAAAGAAGGGTCCCAAGGAAGAGGTCACTGAAATTACGACCACTGAAAAAGACGATGAGGCACCGATTACTACGGTTGTCGTCACCGAAGACCAAGCTGTCGAGGAGCCTGTTGGCACCAAGCCCATTGAAATTATTGAACTGCCTGAAGAGATCACTTTCGAAGAATCTAAAACAAAAGACGGTAAGCCTAAACAAAAGAAGACCACCAAACGAACCATTAAAAAGCAGGTAGGTCCCAAAGTCGAAACCACACAAATCATTTCTGAACAACATGATGACGAAACACCAATCATCACTATACACAAAACCGAGGAACTCATAGACGACACAACCACACCATTCACAAAATTACTACAGCCTGAAACAGCTGTAGTAGTAGAGGAGACACCAGAAGCGGTCCAAGTTACACAAGTACGCACTGAGACCGGGGACGTCAAGACGGTGAAGACGACTAAACGCATCATTAAGAAAAAGAAGGGTCCCAAGGAAGAGGTCACTGAAATAACGACCATTGAAAAAGACGATGAGGCACCGATTACTACGGTTGTCGTCACCGAAGACCAAGCTGTCGAGGAGCCTGTTGACACCAAGCCCATTGAAATTATTGAACTGCCTGAAGAGATCACTTTCGAAGAATCTAAAACAAAAGAAGGTAAGCCTAAACAGAAGAAGACCACCAAACGAACCATTAAAAAGCAGGTAGGTCCCAAAGTCGAAACCACACAAATCATTTCTGAACAACATGATGACGAAACACCAATCATCACCATACACAAAACCGAGGAACTCATAGACGACACAACCACACCATTCACAAAATTACTAGAGCCTGAAACAGCTGTAGTAGTAGAGGAGACACCAGAAGCGGTCCAAGTTACACAAGTACGCACTGAGACCGGGGACGTCAAGACGGTGAAGACGACTAAACGCATCATTAAGAAAAAGAAGGGTCCCAAGGAAGAGGTCACTGAAATTACGACCACTGAAAAAGACGATGAGGCACCGATTACTACGGTTGTCGTCACCGAAGACCAAGCTGTCGAGGAGCCTGTTGGCACCAAGCCCATTGAAATTATTGAACTGCCTGAAGAGATCACTTTCGAAGAATCTAAAACAAAAGAAGGTAAGCCTAAACAAAAGAAAACCACCAAACGAACCATTAAAAAGCAGGTAGGTCCCAAAGTCGAAACCACACGAATCATTTCTGAACAACATGATGACGAAACACCAATCTTCACCATACACAAAACTGAGGAACTCATAGACGACACAACCACACCATTCACAAAATTACTAGAGCCTGAAACAGCTGTAGTAGTAGAGGAGACACCAGAAGCGGTCCAAGTTACACAAGTACGCACTGAGACCGGGGACGTCAAGACGGTGAAGACGACTAAACGCATCATTAAGAAAAAGAAGGGTCCCAAGGAAGAGGTCACTGAAATAACGACCATTGAAAAAGACGATGAGGCACCGATTACTACGGTTGTCGTCACCGAAGAACAAGCTGACGAGGAGCCTGTTGACACCAAGCCCATTGAAATTATTGAACTGCCTGAAGAGATCACTTTCGAAGAATCTAAAACAAAAGACGGTAAGCCTAAACAAAAGAAGACCACCAAACGAACCATTAAAAAGCAGGTAGGTCCCAAAGTCGAAACCACACAAATCATTTCTGAACAACATGATGAAGAAACACCAATCATCACCATACACAAAACCGAGGAACTCATAGACGACACAACCACACCATTCACAAAATTACTAGAGCCTGAAACAGCTGTAGTAGTAGAGGAGACACCAGAAGCGGTCCAAGTTACACAAGTACGCACTGAGACCGGGGACGTCAAGACGGTGAAGACGACTAAACGCATCATTAAGAAAAAGAAGGGTCCCAAGGAAGAGGTCACTGAAATTACGACCACTGAAAAAGACGATGAGGCACCGATTACTACGGTTGTCGTCACCGAAGACCAAGCTGTCGAGGAGCCTGTTGGCACCAAGCCCATTGAAATTATTGAACTGCCTGAAGAGATCACTTTCGAAGAATCTAAAACAAAAGACGGTAAGCCTAAACAAAAGAAGACCACCAAACGAACCATTAAAAAGCAGGTAGGTCCCAAAGTCGAAACCACACAAATCATTTCTGAACAACATGATGACGAAACACCAATCATCACCATACACAAAACCGAGGAACTCATAGACGACACAACCACACCATTCACAAAATTACTACAGCCTGAAACAGCTGTAGTAGTAGAGGAGACACCAGAAGCGGTCCAAGTTACACAAGTACGCACTGAGACCGGGGACGTCAAGACGGTGAAGACGACGAAACGCATCATTAAGAAAAAGAAGGGTCCCAAGGAAGAGGTCACTGAAATAACGACCATTGAAAAAGACGATGAGGCACCGATTACTACGGTTGTCGTCACCGAAGACCAAGCTGTCGAGGAGCCTGTTGACACCAAGCCCATTGAAATTATTGAACTGCCTGAAGAGATCACTTTCGAAGAATCTAAAACAAAAGACGGTAAGCCTAAACAAAAGAAGACCACCAAACGAACCATTAAAAAGCAGGTAGGTCCCAAAGTCGAAACCACACAAATCATTTCTGAACAACATGATGACGAAACACCAATCATCACCATACACAAAACCGAGGAACTCATAGACGACACAACCACACCATTCACAAAATTACTACAGCCTGAAACAGCTGTAGTAGTAGAGGAGACACCAGAAGCGGTCCAAGTTACACAAGTACGCACTGAGACCGGGGACGTCAAGACGGTGAAGACGACGAAACGCATCATTAAGAAAAAGAAGGGTCCCAAGGAAGAGGTCACTGAAATAACGACCATTGAAAAAGACGATGAGGCACCGATTACTACGGTTGTCGTCACCGATCACCAAGCTGTCGAGGAGCCTGTTGACACCAAGCCCATTGAAATTATTGAACTGCCTGAAGAGATCACTTTCGAAGAATCTAAAACAAAAGAAGGTAAGCCTAAACAGAAGAAGACCACCAAACGAACCATTAAAAAGCAGGTAGGTCCCAAAGTCGAAACCACAGAAATCATTTCTGAACAACATGATGACGAAACACCAATCATCACCATACACAAAACTGAGGAACTCATAGACGACACAACCACACCATTCACAAAATTACTAGAGCCTGAAACAGCTGTAGTAGTAGAGGAGACACCAGAAGCGGTCCAAGTTACACAAGTACGCACTGAGACCGGGGACGTCAAGACGGTGAAGACGACGAAACGCATCATTAAGAAAAAGAAGGGTCCCAAGGAAGAGGTCACTGAAATAACGACCATTGAAAAAGACGATGAGGCACCGATTACTACGGTTGTCGTCACCGAAGAACAAGCTGACGAGGAGCCTGTTGACACCAAGCCCATTGAAATTATTGAACTGCCTGAAGAGATCACTTTCGAAGAATCTAAAACAAAAGAAGGTAAGCCTAAACAGAAGAAGACCACCAAACGAACCATTAAAAAGCAGGTAGGTCCCAAAGTCGAAACCACACAAATCATTTCTGAACAACATGATGACGAAACACCAATCATCACCATACACAAAACTGAGGAACTCATAGACGACACAACCACACCATTCACAAAATTACTAGAGCCTGAAACAGCTGTAGTAGTAGAGGAGACACCAGAAGCGGTCCAAGTTACACAAGTACGCACTGAGACCGGGGACGTCAAGACGGTGAAGACGACTAAACGCATCATTAAGAAAAAGAAGGGTCCCAAGGAAGAGGTCACTGAAATAACGACCATTGAAAAAGACGATGAGGCACCGATTACTACGGTTGTCGTCACCGAAGACCAAGCTGTCGAGGAGCCTGTTGACACCAAGCCCATTGAAATTATTGAACTGCCTGAAGAGATCACTTTCGAAGAATCTAAAACAAAAGAAGGTAAGCCTAAACAGAAGAAGACCACCAAACGAACCATTAAAAAGCAGGTAGGTCCCAAAGTCGAAACCCCACAAATCATTTCTGAACAACATGATGACGAAACACCAATCATCACCATACACAAAACTGAGGAACTCATAGACGACACAATCACACCATTCACAAAATTACTAGAGCCTGAAACAGCTGTAGTAATAGAGGAGACACCAGAAGCGGTCCAAGTTACACAAGTGCGCACTGAGACTGGGGACGTCAAGACGGTGAAGACGACTAAAAGCATCATTAAGAAAAAGAAGGGTCCCAAGGAAGAGGTCACTGAAATAACGACCATTGAAAAAGACGATGAGGCACCGATTACTACGGTTGTCGTCACCGAAGACCAAGGTGTCGAGGAGCCTGTTGACACCAAGCCCATTGAAATTATTGAACTTCCAGAAGAGATCACTATCGAAGAATCGAAAACAAAAGACGGTAAGCCAAAACAAAAGAAAACAATCACACGCACTATCAAAAAGCAGGTAGGTCCCAAAGTCGAAACAACACAAATAATTTCTGAACAACATGATGACGAAACACCAATCATTTCCATACACAAAACTGAAGATTTCATAGACGACACAACCACACCATTCACAAAATTACTCATACACGACACAGCTGTGGCAGTAGAGGAGACACCAGAAGCGGTCCAAGTTACACAAGTACGCACTGAGACTGGGGACGTCAAGACGGTAAAGACAACTAAACGCATCATTAAGAAAAAGAAGGGTCCCAAGGAAGAGGTCACTGAAATAACGACCATTGAAAAAGACGATGAGGCACCGATTACTACGGTTGTCGTCACCGAAGACCAAGCTGTCGAGGAGCCTGTTGACACCAAGCCCACTGAAATTATTGAACTGCCAGAAGAGATCACTATCGAAGAATCGAAAACAAAAGACGGTAAGCCAAAACAAAAGAAAACAATCACACGCACTATCAAAAAGCAGGTAGGTCCCAAAGTCGAAACAACACAAATCATTTCTGAACAACACGATGACGAAACACCAATCATTTCCATACACAAAACTGAAGATTTCATAGACGACACAACCACACCATTCACAAAATTACTCATACCAGACACAGCTGTGGTAGTAGAGGAGACACCAGAAGCGGTCCAAGTTACACAAGTGCGCACTGAGACTGGGGACGTCAAGACGGTGAAGACGACTAAACGCATCATTAAGAAAAAGAAGGGTCCCAAGGAAGAGGTCACTGAAATAACGACCATTGAAAAAGACGATGAGGCACCGATTACTACGGTTGTCGTCACCGAAGACCAAGCTGTCGAGGAGCCTGTTGACACCAAGCCCATTGAAATTATTGAACTGCCAGAAGAGATCACTATCGAAGAATCGAAAACAAAAGACGGTAAGCCAAAACAAAAGAAAACAATCACACGCACTATCAAAAAGCAGGTAGGTCCCAAAGTCGAAACAACACAAATAATTTCTGAACAACATGATGACGAAACACCAATCATTTCCATACACAAAACTGAAGATTTCATAGACGACACAACCACACCATTCACAAAATTACTCATACCCGACACAGCTGTGGTAGTAGAGGAGACACCAGAAGCGGTCCAAGTTACACAAGTACGCACTGAGACTGGGGACGTCAAGACGGTGAAGACAACTAAACGCATCATTAAGAAAAAGAAGGGTCCCAAGGAAGAAGTGACAGAAATAACGACCATTGAAAAAGACGATGAGGCACCGATTACTACGGTTGTCGTCACCGAAGACCAAGCTGTTGAGGAGCCTGACGACACCAAGCCCACTGAAATTATTGAACTGCCAGAAGAGATCACTATCGAAGAATCGAAAACAAAAGACGGTAAGCCAAAACAAAAGAAAACAATCACACGCACTATCAAAAAGCAGGTAGGTCCCAAAGTCGAAACAACACAAATCATTTCTGAACAACACGATGACGAAACACCAATCATTTCCATACACAAAACTGAAGATTTCATAGACGACACAACCACACCATTCACAAAATTACTCATACCAGACACAGCTGTGGTAGTAGAGGAGACACCAGAAGCGGTCCAAGTTACACAAGTGCGCACTGAGACTGGGGACGTCAAGACGGTGAAGACGACTAAAAGCATCATTAAGAAAAAGAAGGGTCCCAAGGAAGAGGTCACTGAAATAACGACCATTGAAAAAGACGATGAGGCACCGATTACTACGGTTGTCGTCACCGAAGACCAAGGTGTCGAGGAGCCTGTTGACACCAAGCCCATTGAAATTATTGAACTGCCTGAAGAGATCACTTTCGAAGAATCTAAAACAAAAGAAGGTAAGCCTAAACAGAAGAAGACCACCAAACGAACCATTAAAAAGCAGGTAGGTCCCAAAGTCGAAACCACACAAATCATTTCTGAACAACATGATGACGAAACACCAATCATCACCATACACAAAACCGAGGAACTCATAGACGACACAACCACACCATTCACAAAATTACTAGAGCCTGAAACAGCTGTAGTCGTAGAGGAGACACCAGAAGCGGTCCAAGTTACACAAGTACGCACTGAGACCGGGGACGTCAAGACGGTGAAGACAACTAAACGCATCATTAAGAAAAAGAAGGGTCCCAAGGAAGAAGTCACAGAAATAACGACCATTGAAAAAGACGATGAGGCACCGATTACTACGGTTGTCGTCACCGAAGACCAAGCTCTTGGGGAGCCTGACAACACCAAGCCCACTGAAATTATTGAACTGCCAGAAGAGATCACTATCGAAGAATCGAAAACAAAAGACGGTAAGCCAAAACAAAAGAAAACAATCACACGCACTATCAAAAAGCAGGTAGGTCCCAAAGTCGAAACAACACAAATAATTTCTGAACAACATGATGACGAAACACCAATCATTTCCATACACAAAACTGAAGATTTCATAGACGACACAACCACACCATTCACAAAATTACTCATACCCGACACAGCTGTGGTAGTAGAGGAGACACCAGAAGCGGTCCAAGTTACACAAGTACGCACTGAGACTGGGGACGTCAAGACGGTGAAGACAACTAAACGCATCATTAAGAAAAAGAAGGGTCCTAAGGAAGAAGTGACAGAAATAACGACCATTGAAAAAGACGATGAGGCACCGATTACTACGGTTGTCGTCACCGAAGACCAAGCTGTTGAGGAGCCTGACGACACCAAGCCCACTGAAATTATTGAACTGCCAGAAGAGATCACTATCGAAGAATCGAAAACAAAAGACGGTAAGCCAAAACAAAAGAAAACAATCACACGCACTATCAAAAAGCAGGTAGGTCCCAAAGTCGAAACAACACAAATAATTTCTGAACAACATGATGACGAAACACCAATCATTTCCATACACAAAACTGAAGATTTCATAGACGACACAACCACACCATTCACAAAATTACTCATACCCGACACAGCTGTGGTAGTAGAGGAGACACCAGAAGCGGTCCAAGTTACACAAGTACGCACTGAGACTGGGGACGTCAAGACGGTGAAGACAACTAAACGCATCATTAAGAAAAAGAAGGGTCCCAAGGAAGAAGTGACAGAAATAACGACCATTGAAAAAGACGATGAGGCACCGATTACTACGGTTGTCGTCACCGAAGACCAAGCTGTTGAGGAGCCTGACGACACCAAGCCCACTGAAATTATTGAACTGCCAGAAGAGATCACTATCGAAGAATCGAAAACAAAAGACGGTAAGCCAAAACAAAAGAAAACAATCACACGCACTATCAAAAAGCAGGTAAGTCCCAAAGTCGAAACAACACAAATCATTTCTGAACAACACGATGACGAAACACCAATCATTTTCATACACAAAACTGAGGAACTCATAGACGACACAACCACACCATTCAAAAAATTACTCATACCAGACACAGCTGTGGTAGTAGAGGAGACACCAGAAGCAATTCAAGTTACACAAGTACGCACTGAGACCGGGGACGTTAAGACGGTGAAGACGCCTAAACGCATCATTAAGAAAAAGAAGGGTCCTAAGGAAGAAGTCACTGAAATAACGACCATTGAAAAAGACGATGAGGCACCGATTACTACGGTTGTCGTCACCGAAGACCAAGCTGTCGAGGAGCCTGTTGACACCAAGCCCATTGAAATTATAGAACTGCCAGAAGAGATCACTTTCGAAGAATCGAAAACAAAAGACGGTAAGCCAAAACAAAAGAAAACAATCACACGCACTATCAAAAAGCAGGTAGGTCCCAAAGTCGAAACCACACAAATCATTTCTGAACAACATGATGACGAAACACCAATCATCACCATACACAAAACCGAGGAACTCATAGACGACACAACCACACCATTCACAAAATTACTAGAGCCTGAAACAGCTGTAGTCGTAGAGGAGACACCAGAAGCGGTCCAAGTTACACAAGTACGCACTGAGACCGGGGACGTCAAGACGGTGAAGACAACTAAACGCATCATTAAGAAAAAGAAGGGTCCCATGGAAGAAGTCACAGAAATAACGACCATTGAAAAAGACGATGAGGCACCGATTACTACGGTTGTCGTCACCGAAGACCAAGCTGTTGAGGAGCCTGACGACACCAAGCCCACTGAAATTATTGAAATGCCAGAAGAGATCACTATCGAAGAATCGAAAACAAAAGACGGTAAGCCAAAACAAAAGAAAACAATCACGCGCACTATCAAAAAGCAGGTAGGTCCCAAAGTCGAATCAACACAAATCATTTCTGAACAACACGATGACGAAACACCAATCATTTCCATACACAAAACTGAGGAACTCATAGACGACACAACCACACCTTTCACAAAATTACTCATACCAGACACAGCTGTGGTAGTAGAGGAGACACCAGAAGCAATTCAAGTTACACAAGTACGCACTGAGACCGGGGACGTTAAGACGGTAAAGACGACTAAACGCATCATTAAGAAAAAGAAGGGTCCTAAGGAAGAAGTCACTGAAATAACTACCATTGAAAAAGACGATGAGGCACCGATTACTACGGTTGTCGTCACCGAAGACCAAGCTCTTGAGGAGCCTGACGACACCAAGCCCACTGAAATTATTGAACTGCCAGAAGAGATCACTATCGAAGAATCGAAAACAAAAGACGGTAAGCCAAAACAAAAGAAAACAATCACACGCACTATCAAAAAGCAGGTAGGTCCTAAAGTCGAAACAACACAAATAATTTCTGAACAACATGATGACGAAACACCAATCATTTCCATACACAAAACTGAAGATTTCATAGACGACACAACCACACCATTCACAAAATTACTCATACCCGACACAGCTGTGGTAGTAGAGGAGACACCAGAAGCGGTCCAAGTTACACAAGTACGCACTGAGACTGGGGACGTCAAGACGGTAAAGACAACTAAACGCATCATTAAGAAAAAGAAGGGTCCCAAAGAAGAAGTCACAGAAATAACGACCATTGAAAAAGACGATGAGGCACCGATTACTACGGTTGTCGTCACCGAAGACCAAGCTGTTGAGGAGCCTGACGACACTAAGCCCACTGAAATTATTGAACTGCCAGAAGAGATCACTATCGAAGAATCGAAAACAAAAGACGGTAAGCCAAAACAAAAGAAAACAATCACACGCACTTTCAAAAAGCAGGTAGGTCCCAAAGTCGAAACAACACAAATCATTTCTGAACAACACGATGACGAAACACCAATCATTTCCATACACAAAACTGAGGAACTCATAGACGACACAACCACACCATTTACAAAATTACTCATACCAGACACAGCTGTGGTAGTAGAGGAGACACCAGACGCGGTCCAAATTACACAAGTACGCACTGAGACTGGGGACGTCAAGACGGTAAAGACGACTAAACGCATCATTAAGAAAAAGAAGGGTCCCAAGGAAGAAGTGACAGAAATAACGACCATTGAAAAAGACGATGAGGCACCGATTACTACGGTTGTCGTCACCGAAGACCAA
This sequence comes from Miltochrista miniata, assembly GCA_933228765.1. NCBI lineage: Eukaryota > Metazoa > Arthropoda > Insecta > Lepidoptera > Erebidae > Miltochrista > Miltochrista miniata. The sequence continues at coordinate 31,313,338 of OW121747.1, read as the reverse complement.
GCTGTTGAGGAGCCTGACGACACCAAGCCCTCTGAAATTATGGAACTGCCAGAAGAGATCACAATCGAAGAATCGAAAACAAAAGACGGTAAGCCTACACAAAAGAAAACTATCACACGCACTATCAAAAAGCAGGTAGGTCCTAAAGTCGAAACCACACAAATCATTTCTGAACAACATGATGACGAAACACCAATCATTTCCATACACAAAACTGAGGAACTCATAGACGACAAAACCACACCATTAACAAAATTAGTCATACCCGAAACAGCTGTGGTAGTAGAGGAGACACCAGAAGCGGTCCAAGTTACACAAGTACGCACTGAGACTGGGGACGTCAAGACGGTGAAGACGACTAAACGCATCATTAAGAAAAAGAAGGGTCCCAAGGAAGAGGTCACTGAAATAACGACCATTGAAAAAGACAATGAAAAACCAATTACTACGGTTGTAGTCACCGTAGACCAAGCTGTTGAGGAGACTGATGACACCAAGCCCACTGAAATTATTGAACTGCCAGAAGAGATCACTATCGAAGAATCCAAAACAAAAGACGGTAAGCCTAAACAAAAGAAAACTATCACACGCACTATCAAAAAGCAGGTAGGTCCTAAAGTCGAAACTACACAAATCATTTCTGAACAACATGATGACAAAACACCGATCATTTGCATACACAAAACTGAGGAACTCATAGACGACACAACCACACCATTCACAAAATTACTCATACCAGACACAGCTGTGGTAGTAGAGGAGACACCAGAAGCAATTCAAGTTACACAAGTACGCACTGAGACCGGGGACGTTAAGACGGTGAAGACGACTAAACGCATCATTAAGAAAAAGAAGGGTCCTAAGGAAGAAGTCACTGAAATAACTACCATTGAAAAAGACGATGAGGCACCGATTACTACGGTTGTCGTCACCGAAGACCAAGCTCTTGAGGAGCCTGACGACACCAAGCCCACTGAAATTATTGAACTGCCAGAAGAGATCACTATCGAAGAATCGAAAACAAAAGACGGTAAGCCAAAACAAAAGAAAACAATCACACGCACTATCAAAAAGCAGGTAGGTCCCAAAGTCGAAACAACACAAATAATTTCTGAACAACATGATGACGAAACACCAATCATTTCCATACACAAAACTGAAGATTTCATAGACGACACAACCACACCATTCACAAAATTACTCATACCCGACACAGCTGTGGTAGTAGAGGAGACACCAGAAGCGGTCCAAGTTACACAAGTACGCACTGAGACTGGGGACGTCAAGACGGTAAAGACAACTAAACGCATCATTAAGAAAAAGAAGGGTCCCAAGGAAGAAGTCACAGAAATAACGACTATTGAAAAAGACGATGAGGCACCGATTACTACGGTTGTCGTCACCGAAGACCAAGCTGTTGAGGAGCCTGACGACACTAAGCCCACTGAAATTATTGAACTGCCAGAAGAGATCACTATCGAAGAATCGAAAACAAAAGACGGTAAGCCAAAACAAAAGAAAACAATCACACGCACTATCAAAAAGCAGGTAGGTCCCAAAGTCGAAACAACACAAATCATTTCTGAACAACACGATGACGAAACACCAATCATTTCCATACACAAAACTGAGGAACTCATAGACGACACAACCACACCATTTACAAAATTACTCATACCAGACACAGCTGTGGTAGTAGAGGAGACACCAGACGCGGTCCAAATTACACAAGTACGCACTGAGACTGGGGACGTCAAGACGGTAAAGACGACTAAACGCATCATTAAGAAAAAGAAGGGTCCCAAGGAAAAAGTCACAGAAATAACGACCATTGAAAAAGACGATGAGGCACCGATTACTACGGTTGTCGTCACCGAAGACCAAGCTGTTGAGGAGCCTGACGACACCAAGCCCTCTGAAATTATGGAACTGCCAGAAGAGATCACAATCGAAGAATCGAAAACAAAAGACGGTAAGCCTACACAAAAGAAAACTATCACACGCACTATCAAAAAGCAGGTAGGTCCCAAAGTCGAAACCACACAAATCATTTCTGAACAACATGATGACGAAACACCAATCATTTCCATATACAAAACTGAGGAACTCATAGACGACACAACCACACCATTCACAAAATTACTCACACATGACACAGCTGTGGTAGTAGAGGAGACACCAGAAGCGGTCCAATTTACACAAGAACGCACTGAGACCGGGGACGTCAAGACGGTGAAGACGGCAAAACGGATCACTAAGAAAAAGGATGGTCCCAAGGAGGAAGACACCGAAATAACGACCATTGAAAAAGACGACGAAGAACCGATTACTACGGTTGTCGTCACCGAAGACCAAGCACTTGAGGAACCAGACGACAAAAAGCCAGCTGACGTTATTGAACTGCCGGAGCAATGTAAAATTGAAGAATTCAAGACCAATGACGGTAAGCCTAAACAAAAGAAAACAACCACACGCACTATCAAAAAGCAGGTAAGTCCCAAAGCCGAAACCACACAAATCATTACTGGGCAACATGATGACGAAACACCAGTTTTGACCATACGCAAATCCGAAACACTCATAGATGACACAACCACACCATTCACAAAATCACTAATACCAGAAAAAGCCGTGATAGTGGATGACACACCAGAAGCAGTCCTAGTTACTCAAGTGCGCACTAAAACTGAAGACATCAAGACGGTAAAGACGACTGAACGCATCATTAAGAAAAAGAAAGGTCCCAAGGAGGAAGTCACCGAAATAAAAACCATTGAAGAAGACGACGAGGAACCGGTTTCTGCCTTTGTCATCACCGAAGACCAAGTCATTGAGAAGCCAGACGGCACCAAGCCAGCTGACATAACTGAACTGCCGGAGGAAAATACTATTAAAGAGTTCAAGACCATAGATGGTAAGTCTATACAAAAAAAAAACCAGTATACGCACTTCCAAAATGCAGGTAGGTTCCGGAGTCGAAACCACACAAATTACTACTGAACATCGTTAACGATGTACCTATTATCTCTGAACACTAAACCGAGGAACTAATAGACAGTTCATCGCACATCGGAGACGTTTAGACAGTGAAGATTATTAAACACCTTATTCAGAAAAAGAGAGGTCTAAACAAGAAGTCACTGACAGTACGGACATTGAAAAAGACGATGAGGCACCGATTATTATGGCTTTTAACACTGAAGACTAAGTCATTGGTGAGTCTATGTCGTAACTTCTGTTGAAATGGTTAAAATAAAGAGGTTATTACTATTTAAGAATCTGAGACAAAAAACGGTAAACCTAAAAAAAATAAAATATAAAAATGCACTATCTAAAAGTAGGTATGTCTGAAAGTCGAAACTACTACACAATTTCTTGAACATAAAACAATGTCAGATACAGACACACATTCTACATTGAAATAGCCCCAATCGATCCTGTGCTGATTGCGCCGGCTGTACACGCGTCCTTGTACCCATTTTGTAGACAAGTTTTCCGATTCTGTATCAGTGAATCCACTATGATTTTTATTTATTAACGGAATCAGGCGTTACATGGCGATTACACAAATTAGAGATAGTACAGATGGAAAACTACATACTAAATTCGCTGAGTCTACGCACACATACACAAGTCATTCACAGACACGAGGTCAGGCGGTCTCAACCGAATTTTCAATACTGATTTGTGCGCGCGTGTGGGTAGGTGTGAAAAAAAAGTACATACATGAGTTTTCGATCTGTACTATCTCTAATGTGTGGCGATTATCCTAAACTATAAAACCTTTTACTTGAAGAGTTAAATGATTGGGAATTCCGTTCAATACATTGAGTTATATAATCCTTGACTGTGTTAATAGCAAGGAATGAAGCCTCGAGGTTTGGTGGGTAACCGTATTCAGTGATATAATGGATACTGATTTACTAACTGATCTACGGACGAGAAAATGATTTCCGCAAAGAGATAGGATTTTCATCACACTGTCTTTAGCAATCATGGTTTCCAAAATGTAGCCATATTCGTATCACAGCTGCTGTTAGTAGTTCATTAAAATAAAAAAAGCTGGACCCGATTTCAAGGTACATTACTGATGGAACCGGGACTTTGCGTTTAGATGAATATGTTCATGTTGGGCTGTTGAGTGTATATAATTTCTTCAGAATGAGAATTTACGTAGTGGGATGAAGGATTATTTTGTTATATTGTATCCTTAGCGTGAGAACTTTCATATCGCAAGGCACTACAACCTTCTAATAAACTAGGTACTTCATTTATTAAGATATGAGTCCGAACTAGGCAGCAAGCAGCACTGATGTCGCTGCAGTGCCGCAACAATACCACTGGTCCCCATACATTCTGTATAGATTAATATTAACTAGCTGTTCCCCACGGCTTCGTCTTCGTCCGTGTAGAAGTCGTTATCGCGTAAAATAATTACCCTGCTTTTGCGCAGTCTTTAAAAAGTAGCCTATGTCCCTTCCCTTAGACTCAAACTAACGTTATACCAAATTTCATCAAAGTCGGTTCAGCGGTTTAGGCGTGAAAACGTAACAGACAGACAGACAGACAGAATTACTTTCGCATGATAGTAGTAGGGATACATTCCGAACTCGGCAGCAGTGTCGCGGCTGCACTGCAGCGGCAGCACTGCTGCGCGGCACTGTCGCCTTACCGCCGCGACAGATGAGTAGTGACGGCCCCGCCGCAGCTATAATAGGTCTAGAAAACGAAGGTAAGAGAAACAATTAATTGACTTTAATGGATTTAGCGACCATAAAAATTATCGTTATAATTTCATTTAACATAGTAATATGATGTCAAAGTACGTCAGATTAAGTTGATGAGTTAGATATGTGGAAGAATAACACCGCGTATAGCACGAAACTGCTGCCGTGCTCAGAATCAACGCGGCAGGTAGCATTGCTGCGCAGCACCTCAGTGGCAACACTGCAGCGAAAGCAGTGCTGCTCGCTGCTAAGTTCGGACTCATACCTTTACCTACTCAATCATAGGTATTAACGGGAACTGATACCGCTACCTAGCATAAAAGTAGTGGTAGCAGTTGAGTTAGATGGCCTTCCATCTAACTCAACTGCTACCACTACTTTTCTTGTTAGTCCTATACTGGTACACTTTGCACTTATACTGGTATTGTGTTAGTCCTATAGTATTATTGTGTAAATCCAAATAAAGCACATTGAAGTTTTCTTAATAAATATACAGCTCTGAGCGACTTACAGATAAGTTACTTCGTGTACAATATCGGGTTTTCCAAGAGGGCGAATTAGAAGAGTTTACAGGGTCGACAGTGCAAGTGTACCATCTCTGGTGCTGTGGCTGTGAAGGTTCATATACTACGTCAAGCAGGTGAACTACACCTGATACAAAGTGGTACCTACGCAATGCATGTTTTAGGATAAAATGACACATCACATATTGAAATTCATCAAACGGTTTAGGCTAGCAAATGATATGGAGACATAAATTCATACATACATACAGATACACATACACATATACACATACAAACTTTACTCTCCTTGGTCAGCAATAAGGCTTTGTTTTAAAATTAAAAGGTAAGGTTTTTATTTATTATTAAATAAATAGTTAGAGAACTCATTGGAAGAAATATGTATATACTATGTGAATTGTAGCTTTTATTTCGAATTCTATTAAGATGTTTCTTTTTATGGCTTTTAGTTGGCGGCTCACGTGAAGAAAACGAAAACGGCTGTCAGGTGGCGTTGGAAAACATAAAACACAAAGAAAAAATTGAAAAAGTTGGAGCAAAAGAAACTCTTAGAAAACTTAAACCAATGACAATAAAAATTGAAAAATTGAAAGTTACTGAACCGCAACATGCGCAAGAAACTCATTTCAAAAAACTAAAACTGAAAAAACCAATTCAAAAACCAAAGGAAGAAATAAAGACTGCGGCATTACCGAAAGTCCAGCTAAAAAGTAGAATTAAACTTGTAAACGACTGGCCACCGAAAGAACTTAAGCCAATTATAACTTTTATAGGCAGCGTAAAACAACAGGGTCAGCTCTCCCGAAATGTAAAAGAAGCTAACAAAATAAAAAAGAAACCTATAAAAGTCGAATTTCCAGATTTCGAAGACATAGTGTTGGAAAAGCCAGAGTTATTTCAATTTGGTGAAAAAGAGCCTGTTGTAAGCACAGACACTCAACCACAAAATACTCTTCAAACACATGAAAAAGACCTATTGGAATCTCTAGAATCTGAAATTCGTCCCAAAAAAGTAATAGAACCTCTAGAAACACATAAAACTGAAGATATTAAGACTGAGAAGTTGGAATTTGCCCAGGAATTAGGAAAACCGCAACCCAAAGACAAAGAACCTGTAGAAAAAGACGAATTACAAATGAATACCAAAACACCAAAATCGCATAAAGTTAAATCAGGAGAAACACAGCATACACCAGGCGAGGAACATGTGAGTGAAGAATCACTACAATTAGATATACCTGAATCTGTTGAAACATTACAAGATCAAAGAGACTTAATAGATAAAGAATTAGATGAACAATCAAACTTAGATTTAAAAACGAATGAAAACACGCTTTTGAAAGAAGATGTAAGTCCTATAGAATACTCAGAAAAACTAGACGAAATCTCTGCTGAAACTCCTAATATAAATGACATTAATAAACCTATAATAAATAAGAAAACTAAACAAATCAAAAAGATAAAAGGAAAACCCATCAAATATGATAGAAAAGACGAAAGTCCAGAAGAAAAATGTGTGAAAGAAATTCCAGAAGAGAAATCAGTAACAGTCACAGAGGAGGTAGAAAACTTTGAAACAATCTCTAATGAAGGTACTAATGAAATAGATATTGAAAAAGAACCACAGGAAATACGGCAAGAGCCTCCTCAGAAACCGCAGAAGCTGAAGAAAAAGATTCTTAAAGATGAACCAGCTGAAAAGAAACCTGATGATTCATTAGTAGCCGAAACAGAAACTGTGACTGATAAGAATATTCCAAGCAAGAAAAAAGTCGGCAATAAATTAATACCAATAAAGATTGAAAGAAAACAGCTTGAAATAAGTAAACCTCAACATGCCGAGAGTATAGAAGGACCTCAATTTGTAAAACTAAAATTAAAGAAAGCCTTGCCTAAACCTAAACAAGACATACAAGAAGTCAAAATACCGAAATATCAACTTAAGAGTCGAATAACGCATGTACTTGATTGGCCACCAGAAATAACGAAGGTCATTATATCATACATGGGAAGTGTAAGACAAAATGGTATTTTATCGAGAAATGTTAAGGAAGCTGAAAAGGTCAAGAAAAAGAAATATAAGGAGCCCATATTACCAGAAATTGAAAAAATCACGTTAGAAAAACCACAATTCAGTTATGATGATATAGTAGATGCTAAAAAACAACTAGAAAGTGATCAAAAAGAAGAAACTGAATCATTACAAGTTTCTGATGAAGAAGAGAACGTAAAATCAGAGGAACCAGAACAATACACAATTAAACCAAAACGACCAAGTATAAAAAAGACAGAGGATATTGAAGATGAATTTACAATAAAAAAGAAGTTAAAGACAGTAAGAAAACCTTCAATTACTCTTCCGGAAATCACCGAACCAGAAACAGTTACGTTTAGACCAAAGACAACTAAAACTAAAGAAGACGTAGAACAAGAGTTCAACATTCATTTGGATTCATACGCCGAAGAAGAAATTTCTATGACTAGTAAAGTAAAGCTGAAACCACATAGGCAGCCCACTTTCAGCGAAGAAGCTCATCAAGCTTCAATTCAATTTTATGAAGAGGAGGATGAAAATGATAATAAACAAAATATTGTTGAAATAATAGATAGTGACGAAGAAAATGGTGTTGACACTGCAACTGTAATGATGACTTTAAGAAATTCTAAGAAAACTTTACCTAAAGAAGAAGAAATAACATCGTCTATTACAGTTGCTAGACCGAAAACAGTTGAACAAAAGCCGGAAGTTTCGCAAGATGTGAGTATAAAATTAGAACGTAAATCACAATACATAATTGATGAGCCACAAGAAGTATGTTTTGATGTTAAAGCACAAAATGAACAGTATACTCAAGAAGAATTATCACTCTCCAGTAAAATCAAATTAAAACCTAAAAAGAAGATTACTTTGTCTGAAGCGGGTGACGAGACTGTCATTCAAGTTAGGCAGGAATTAGAAGATGATAGTAAAGCTGAAGAAATAATACTAAGCGAATCTGATAGTGAAGAGAATATAGAACTATTTATAAAGCGCAAGCCTATAAAACAAGTATATGAAGTCAGTGAAGTGGAAGAATTGAGTATTGAGCTTAAGCCAAAAAGGTCTACAGATCAAGCATTTGAAGAAGAGCAATTAACAATTTCAACAAAAAGAAAGCCTCGAAAGCCATCAGAAATACAAGGTACTATAAAATATAGTATAGAACTTAGTTTGATCAAATACAGCTCTTTCATAGCTTTTGCATTTGCTTTATTTAAGATTACAAGCCGGGTCCTGACAATGGTAATTTAGACCATCGCGTTGACGCTTCATAATTATCATTTCGTCTTGAAACTTTGGAGCTTAATTAATATGAAACAATGCTTTTGTTGGCAGAGTAATCATTTGGCAAGTTTTTTGAATAATAATCACATAGAGCAACACGACCTCCATTAAAAGAGAGGCCTTTATATGTTTACCTTATACGTAACTGTATTACCGTAAACCGTATTCTAATACACAACTGCAAAACCATTAAAACAAAACGCTCAAAATTATACGCATCACTTATTACGTGAGCCCCGTGTGTCAACGGGAAAGAGCACTAAATCATCACGAGGGTGTCGTAAGAGGCGGCTAGGCGGCTAAGGGAACACTTTCGCAAATCGATCCATTGCGTAGAGAAGGAAAACTCGAAATGAAACCCGGTTGTACTTGAAAAATTTCAACGGCGGGTCTTCACGTGTACACGGGACAAATTCTAAGAAGGTGAAATGTGGGCATGCAATATGCCTCTATCTACCCCTTCGGGTAGTACATACATATGTATGTATATACTCATGGTTACAGACACACGTATACAGGGTGTAACATTCGGAGCCCGGAGTACTAACGTAAGGGCAAGTCTGTAAATACAAGGCATACAAAGATCTGTGACCTGACAACCATGTCATCGATTTTAGAGAAAAGAAAAACTGCATACCTACATAGATTTCAAATAAAACTCTTACACAGTTCGAGAATCGAACCCGGTTGTTTTAAAATATAAAGCTTACATTATTTCTATTTGAATACCGATTTTATAGGTCTTAAGTAGTAAATGTTACTAAAAAACATGCTATCTATACTAATATTATAAAGCGGAATGATTTAATTGTTTGTTTGAATCGAATTGGCTCCGAAACTACTGAACCGATTTCAAAAATTCTTTCACTGTTGGGAAACTACACTATCCCCGGTGAACATAGGCTATAGTTTATTTCCACATTCCCACGGGAACGGAGGCTACGCGGGTGAAACCGCGTGACGTCCGCTAGTCTAAAATAAATAGAATGCAGTGTATTTCATGTTCTTTATTAACCGACTTCAAAAAAGGAGGAGGTTCTCAATTTGTACGCTATGTTTTTTTTGTATGTATGTTACGCGATAGCGGCGCCAACTATGAACGGATTTTGAAATGTGTTACTTCTGAGGTGGTCCCATATCCAGGGTATCAGGATCTGATGCTATGATCCAGGAGAAATCGTGGGCAACCCCCGAAAATTGTAGGGACAACTAGTGCGTTTGTTAACTTTTTGATTAAGTGCTTTAATGTACTACAATTTAATGAGGGTCTGGAGTCGATCTGATTATGGAACCGAAAGACAGTCGAGGGAATTCCTTAACGATTTATGGCAGTTACCTTGTGTTTCAGCTTGATTGATTTGTGTTGATGAGAACTTTACACCTAGATACATATACTTTTCGGTCCACCCGTCACTTAAAATAATAAAAAAAAGATTTTAAATAAAAAATAGAACCGAGTTCAAACAAATCCTTAAAAATAAAATTTACCTATATATTTATAATCTTTTTTTTAATTAAGTAGGCACGGTACCCACATGTTCGAAGTGCAAACCATTTTTTCAACTTGTTTAGATAATGATCTTACTAAATATTGCGTTGTATCTTTAAGTGGTGAATTCGCGTTCAAATTATAGTAGCTCGTTTTATGAAGTTCATTCTTAAGGTTACCTTACAAGAAATAGCCTATCGTGGTTAAATCGGTCTACCTCGCGGGCTATTTCACAGGGCCTTTTGTAACAAACAATTTTTGGGGAAACTATCATTTTAAAAGTCTCAAGCTATTTGACTATTGCAGCCAGTCGAATCAAAACGCAATTGTAAGTATAACGATTATTAAAAAAACGAGTTAAACGATGCATAGGTACTTAATTAAGTTAAGAAACATGAAACACAATGCATTTTATTTATTTAAGATATCATGTTTTACCTAATAGTAAAATTTACTGTTTATGATCTACACAATCTATACTCAAATAGAAAATAATGTAAGTTTATTTTTTTTAAAATGACCGGGTTTAATTTCCGAACTGTGCAAGAGTTTTATTAAAAATCTATGTATGCAGTTTTTCTTTTCTCTAAAATCGATGACATGGTTCCTAAGAACATATTATCTTTGTATGCCTCATATTTACAGACTTGCCCGTACTGACCGCTACGAATGTTACACCTGTATATTTGTTTACGACCGCTTGGAACTTTTGGGGGAAATTCTCCGTATGGCGCCTCCCTCACGATCAATGTCATACATAGGTCGTGTTGCTCTATGATTAATCATATTGCTTTCTGAAACGTAGTATCTAATGTGGTGTTTGTGTGGTAGATAGCCTTTAGATACTAAAGCCTCGCCCAGTCAAAACACATATTTGAGGTTGCAAATATTCGCTGTGAATTGGTATAAATGTTTAAAACACAAAGCTGTCAAAAATGGCTTCTATGCATTTTTACGCTAAACGGGCAGATTTATCTTAAAACGGTTATTAAAAAATTGTAGAGCATCCTACTTATCTATGAAAGAAATAAAGAAACTTAATTATTCGGGCACATTACTATACATACATATCTATAAAAAATACCTGAATACTTTTTCGGTTAGAGCCACCGTTTTCGAATTATACTTATTTAAAAAGCTTATTCATAACATGCACACGTTCCTTAAAATTTCATATTCGAAATTTCATAAATACGAACATCGATTATGAAAAATTCTAAACTACTCATGCCGAGCACTTTAAAACTGTAATTTGCTCGCTCGTAAGCGCTCGTAAGGGAGTGAGCGCTCGTAAAGGATTACGAGCGCTCACTCAGTGTTCAACTTTGACAACTCTCCCTATGGGTGGGTGACATTTATCATAGATTTGGACTCGGATATAATTTTTTTTTTTTATTTACCTCGATGTACCGTTACAGCTATTTTTACAATTTTATAATACCTAGTAGAGAAGAGAAGAGAAGTGAGAGTACAATATAGAATTGTAATGTAACCTACTGATTTTAAAATACACGTTGCCTAAACAACTGCAAGCAATAAAGTAAGCAAGTATGCATACAGCATACAGCATGCAAGTGGGCGTGCATGCAGGCATTTATTATTTTTCACCCTTACGTGTCGAAACTAGCAGTTTTGCTCTCTTCCGTACCTTCGGCTTGTTACTACAGTCGAGGAATAACCTTTCCTCACGCTTTCAACTGATATCTCAAGCAGCCGCTTCGCTTGTTCTGCTCGTGCACAGGGGTAATGCCCGCCTTCCACTGCGAGCGCGTCGGACCCATTACGGACTCCGCTATACTCGTAACGACGATTTTCAAACATGTCCTTCCACCAAAGCGGACATGACATGTATCGAAAATCATCGTTACGAGTATAGCGGAGTCCGTAATGGGTCCGACTCGCTCGCAGTGGAAAGCGGGCATCACTTCTATCTTAACCTAACCAAATCACATCTTCTTTAACTCTTTCTACTCCTGGTTAGGACTACGGCGAGTCGAGTTTCAAGTTAATTTTTATATTACATGAATTGAATATGGAAATCAAAATCATTCAATATGCCGCGCTGAAGGTTCTAGGTTCGATTCCCGGGTCGGTCCAAATATTTGTGTGATCCACAAATGTTTGTTTCGGAGTTCAGGTGTTTTCTATGTATAATATGTTTGTATTTAGAAATATATACCTAAGTATGTCTATCAGTCGTCTAGATCCCATTATCTTAATTTGGGTAGATGATGTTGTGCGAGATTGTCCACAAATATTTATTTATAAATATTTATTTATACTTAGCTATAAAACTCTGTATATTATCAATTTAAACAAAATAAGTCATGCCTGAAAAAGGCAGAAAACAATCTATGCGTAGGTAAACAACGTTCTGTGACAAGTTTATGTGCCAGTTATATTGGTGGAATGATACTGAAGCTTCGACCTTTACGGGTAGGTAAAATTTACAATCATTAAATTTTACAATCATGTGTAGGTATGCCTTATATGAGTGAAGGTAAGTAGGTAGGATTGTTCAAAGTATGAGTTTTAGATTAGAACAGCACTGATAACACTAAATCTAGAATTTTATATATCCTAAAAATATAACACATGTTATACTTACAGAAGCCGACGTGTCTATGAGCATAGCCAGAGAACAAGAATTTCCAGGTGAGCTGTTCCACAATTAATATAATAAGTACTTACATATATGTATAAATTGTATAATGAATAATGAAGCGCTCGTTGCCCCGCGGACTCAGTGTTCTGTAAACGATCACTGCAGTAAGCAACTTTCACCATGGCCGGTTCATAGATGGGTGACCATCCATGTGATCACTTTGTGACATTTATTTGAGCGTTTCCGTGCTTCGCAAGGCACGTTAAGCCGTTGGTCCCGGTTGCCAGTAAAATGGCAGTCGTTAAGCTAAGTTGAAGGTTCATTTCAACAGCAGGCAGTCACAACCTGCTCCTGTCCATTTAAACACGGCAATACGGCTCACCACCTATTACGTGGGACAAATTATACAAAGGCGAAATGTGGGCATATAATTATGCCTCTGCCTACCCCTTCGAGGAGAAAGGCGTGACCATATGTATGTATGTATATATGTATAATATACTAGTATCTATGTGCGTCCTATGTACACATGTAGGTGCTATTAGTTATTCCGTGGCGCAGTTAACACACTTAGATATACAGGTGTCCCGTAATTCAACATCCACCGGGAAGTGGGTGGTAGGTGTATGTTATGATTTAAAATAAAGCCAAGTAAATTTTGCAATAGCTGTCGAAATACCAGACCATGCACGACATTTTTAGAGCCCTTACCAAAAGTCAAAAATAATACAAAGGCTTTATCTCTTTATTATATAATGTAAAGTTTATTTATTAAATTACATACAATGTCAATGAAATAATTACAATTAATAAATTAAAAGTAGTCACATTAATTAAAATAATTTTATCAACTACCTATTCAAAAAACCCGTCCCTGACCGCTCCCGGCGCGAAAGTGCCCATTACACTTGCTGCGTTTCCACGCTGGATTGCAATGGCCAGCCTTTGCACCAAGAATGATCCGGACCTAGAGTCACCCGTGGTTTCTGTGATCCTATATATATATAATTATATAATATAACTAGCTGTGGCCCCGGCTTCGCCCGGGATAGACTTCGATAAAGTTATAGATCCTATTTTTCCCGTTAGGGCCTTCGAATTTTGTTTCTAATGGATCCCTACATTACAAGGGTATCTGGAAGATAGATTGATGACTGAGTGTTTTAAAATTTTACACCTTAGGAGTAAATTTTCGAAATTTCCAGAAAACACGTGTTCATTTATTTTTATTTAGAAGCAGGTAGGTATACGAAATTAGAAGTTATTGTGTTTGAAAATGAAGAAGTTCCCATACAAAATTACATTCCCTGTTGTACCCCTACCTATATTGATTTTTTTTCAACTCCCTGATACACATATCTATTATTTTGTAATAAACAACACGTGTATGTGATTTAATGCTGCTAAGCGGTCCCGGTTGCCAGCACCACGGCAGTCGATAAACTAAGTTGAATACCACAACCTGCGCCTTTCCATTTCAACACGGCAATACTCACCACCTATTACGTGGGACAATTTCTAAAACGGTTCTTTTAGAATTTGTCTGATATGCCTATCATGTTGCTCTGCCTACCCCTTCGGCGATGGAAGCGTGACCATATGTATGTATGTAGGTATGTGCTGCGGTGAAGGAGCATCTCTCCGCAAGACAAAACTTTCATCATTATGTTTTTAAACTTCGTCTTACTACCCGTTCGCTCTAAGTTTGCCGCTGGCGTAGAGGCGTATACCCGAATTTTTAATTAGACGAAGTAAATTGACAGTAGCTTATGTCACTTCGTCATAGAAAATAAGCAACAATTATGAAGAAGTGACATTAGTTGCTGACAATTTACTTCGTCTAATGAAAAATTCGACTTTAGTATGGAGCCGAGCGGCAAACTTAGAGCGAACGAGCAGTAAATACATGTTTTTTTTGCGTCTTGATGTTTCTGCTATATTATTGCAACAGCCGTCGGCGTCGTCACGAGTAGACTTGTAGGAATCGTTCGGAGACAAAAGCTTGTTTTAAATTAAGTTTTATAAGGTGATTAAAACTGTGCTGTTTTACAGAAACTCCACTTGATGTGCGCAGCGGCGATACGGTGTTTGCAGTTTACTCCTACGTTGCAGAAACAGACGAAGCCATTAATTTAGTGGAGGGTGAACGACTGTACATATTAGGTAAATTAAACAGTTGTGCAATAAATCTTCTCTCCTAATATATCATTATTACTAGCTGTTTCCCGCGGCTTCGACAGCGTAGAAGTCGTTATAATCGCGTAAAATCATAAATCTCCTTATGCGCAGTCGGTTAAAAAGTAGCCTATGTCCATCCCAGGGCCTCGAACTATCCCTATACCAAATTTCATCTCAGTCGCTCCAGGCGTTTAGGCGTGAAAGCGTAACAGACAAATAGACCGACAAAGTTACTTTCGCATTTATAATATTAGTAGGGATTTATTTTTTCATCACTTGGAAATTCCAGTAAGTTTAATAAGGATTAATTTCTCTTTTAGAAACTACTAATCAAGATTGGTGGTTTGTGCGTAAGCATTTAACAGAAGAAAAAGGATGGGTACCAGCACAATATTTAATGGACGAAGCCAATTACACATTATACTTACAAAAGAAATTAAATGAGAAAATAGACAAGCTGCCTGTGTTTGAAAGTAAGTAAATTAGTAGTATGAACTTTGTCACTGGTTTGCCCACAATCTAGATGGCGTTTTTTTACGTGGTGGAATGCTTTTACCCTGGCTTAGGGGCTGTAGACCTGCAGGGCTATAAGTTTAAACTACTGGTGTTCTTCACGATCATTATGGGGTTAGTCAGATGTATAATCACTACGACTGAGCAAAGACACGCCGCAAAAGGGGACGTCTTGGGGGGCCGGGTGGGTGATTCCAAGCTCAGTAAAAAAGCAACACGACACTGGCACGTCGCATCGCTACCGAGGGCTCTGAAAGAGATCTCACCTGAGTCAAAGTATCCCACAACACGGTGTCACCGTCTGACCAATCATGTTAAAATGATAAGTAAAAGAGATAGTAATGGCCACGAGACGCAATATTGAAATTGCTCGTATAATGTTATACTGCTACCTAATTTTCTATAAAATTTCACCAGTGCAGTTCCTGTTTCCTTCGGAATACGGAAATAAAATATAGCCTGTGTTACTCGTGGCTAGTGTAATCCAACAGTGAAAGAATTTTTCAAATCGGTTCAGTGGTTTCGGAGCTTATTCAATGCAATCAAACAAACAAACAGTCAAATCTTTCCTCTTTATAATATTAATTAGGTACGGATAGATTAAGTTGGATTGTAAAATTCCTGAATCTGGTTTCCTGATTCTCTGAATCCTGAATTTGCAATCCAACCTAATAAATCGATACCCAATCAATCAATTTCGATTATGTATCTACTCGTATACTTCTATACTGTATGGTTTCAAATGACGTTTAATGTTTATTTGAATATATTATGTACCTAACCTAATCAAAAACAAAACTTATTTAATGTTATTACTAAACCAATTACAGAACCCACACCTGAAGAGCAGGCGATCGCACCCATATTTATTCAAAAATTACGCCCTAAGCATACTCCAGATGGTTCAACTGTCCAATTCGAATGTCAAGTTGAAGGATACCCGAGACCTCAAATCACGTGGTTTAGACAAACTGCAATAATAAAACCATCCCAAGACTTCCAAATGTATTATGACGATGACAATGTGGCAACATTAGTGATCAGAGAAGTATTTCCTGAGGACGCAGGCACTTTCACTTGTGTAGCAAAAAATGCAGCCGGTTTTGCGTCTAGTACGACTGAGTTAATAGTAGACGCTCCATTATCCGATCACGGGTCTGAAATGACTATTCTTTCTAGAAAGAGCTTATCAAGGGAATCTTCGTTGGCAGATATCTTAGAGGGGATTCCACCAACATTCTCAAAGAGGCCGAAAGCTCAGTACGTAGACGAAGGATCACAAATATTTTTAGAATGTAGATTAGTTGCAATTCCTGAACCTGATATAGCTTGGTTCTTTAAGGGTGAAGAAATAATACCAAGTGAAAATGTATCTATTGCAACAGAATCTGATATGCATATGTACTGCAGTGTTTTAAAAATATCAGATGTGAGGAAATTCCAAGAGGGAACCTATACAGTTCTAGCCGTGAATAGAGAAGGTGAAGCTAGCTTACCAATTGTACTAAAAATAAAAACAGGTCAAAAAGAAAAACCGCAAGTTATCGAACCACTAAAGAGTTTAACTATAAGAGAAGGAGAAAGTGTAGTTCTTTCAACGCAGGTGGTTGGCAATCCACAACCAACAGTGACGTGGTATAAAAACGATAAACCTATCAAGCCTCTTTCTATTAAATCAGATGGCGACACTCATACTGTGACTATTATAAAACCGCGAAAGGGTAAAGATGACGGAGTATATACTCTAAAAGCTGTCAATTCCGAAGGATCCGCTGTAACTAGTGCAGTCATTAATATTGAAGGTAAGAGAAGTCTTTCTTTACTAAATATCACATTCTTTAGGAAGCAAAAATCTATAGTAGAAGTTAAACCTATTCTCTTAGTACTCCCAATTGACTCTAGGGCACAGTGAAACGCCTTCTACGAATATACAATGCAGAGGCACATTCGCCCTGTAATTTATCTCCTCAAGAGAATCCTCTTTCATTCCTTGACCAAAGCGTAGAGACGGTAGCGACAGTACACTCCTGTCCGAGTCAAGACTCTCTGAGACTAATCGTTTCACAGGGTTGGAAACCGAGACATATTGTATGTTTGATAAAAGCCATAGTAGTGAGAAAGTTCCAATTTCATTACTAAGCGTCGCAAAAATTAAATAAACTCTTATAAACTAATTAGCACTTTCACAATGTCACCTAAATATATTTATTAAATGCGTCAAATAGATATAATTTATATATTTTATTTCAGAACCTACGGAAGAAAATGCTGAGCCGCCTCTATTTATTAACAGATTCCAAGAGATAACAGTAAAAGAAAAGGGGACAGTAAAATTAGCAGCTAAAGTTACAGGTAATCCTGTACCATCTATAACATGGTATAGGAATAATCAAATAATCACACCTTCAGAGACAGTTACTCAGAACTTTGACGGGGAGAACATTGAACTTATAATTACTAATGTTGACTCAGAAATCGACTCTGGTGATTATAAATGTGTTGCATCGAATAGTGCTGGTAAAGCTTCTCATGGTGCAAGAGTAACTATAGATGTAGATAAGGTAACATTTGTTAAAAAGTTAAAGAGTACTTATGAAATTGAAGAAGGCCAAACTGTCGTTCTGGAATGTCATACATCTCATACAGTATCAACGAAATGGTATCACAATGACAAAGAACTTAGTGGCATGGATCACAGAGAAATTATACAAGAAGGACGAGTTCACAAACTTAGAATAAAAAAGACCAAGTTAACCGATTTAGGTCAAATTAAATGCGTGGTTAAAGGCCAAGAGACTAGCACCAAGCTAATTGTTCATGAAACACTACCTGAGTTTATTCGGCGGTTACAAGATTTCGAGGTTAAAGAGAGAGACGTCGCTATTTTAGAAGTTGAAATAAATTCAGAAACAGCAGATGTTTATTGGGAGAAAGACGGTGAAAAGATTAAAGCAAGGAAAAACAAATACGATGTGGAAAAAAGAGGAAACATTCGCAAGCTGTTTATCAGAAATACTTCCGTACATGATGAGGGTGAATATACCTGTAGGTTACGAGACGATTATTGTACAGCAGAGGTGACGGTTGTAGAATTACCCCCTGAAATAATATCACGGTTACAAGATCAAAAAGTAAATAAAGGAAATAAGGCAACTTTCGAAATAGAACTTACTAAAGGTGATGCATTAGTCCAATGGTTCAAGGATGGAATTGAAATACAATTCTCGAATCACATTCAATTAACTATCGACGGCAAGAAGCAAAAGCTAAAGATATACGACTGCGAACTTAGCGATGCAGGCATTTATACTTGTGAGGTTGGAAATGATAAATGTGCAGCAAAGCTCGTAGTTGAACAACCGTCTATTGACTTCGTTTTGAGACTGCCAGAAGTTATTGTCGTTCCCGCAAATACTGACGCCTATTTAACGGTAGAAATACCAGACGAAACTTTGGAAGTAACGTGGTATAAAAAGAAAAGTGTTATTGAAGATACTGAGAAGTTTACTTTGATATCGGATATCACGAAACGAACTCTCATTATAAGGAAATGTACTGAAGAAGATCAATGCGAGTATTCTTGCGTGCTGTTGGACGCCAAATGTACTACAAAACTTAAGGTGGAAGGTAGGTAACAAATTATTGTCATCTATCTATATATGAAGAAACCCTTCGAGAGCTTAACCGATTCTCTTGGTCACAGGCAGTGGAAGGGCACCGTGTGGTTTTAGTCGGCGAGAGTGGTTTTAGGTACAGCGTTCGTGAGGGATTTCGAAACGTACAAAAAAAGAAACCTTATTGACTGATCAGTAGTACTACTGCCTCCTACACTTATTTTATTTTAACACAAAATACACCTTTATTCTGCGAGAACTAGTTACAAATTATGTGTACACTGTGCTAAATAGTTTAAGAGCTCAAGTAGCACTCTGAATATGTTTCATCACTTAGGTTCACGCTAACCCCCTTTTGAGTAATTCTTTAATTTGACTAATAAGCTATCCCAGCCTTCCTTGTAAAGCTTTTTAAGGGGAACAATTGCGTTGTACATTACGCTAATATTATATAGCGAAAGAATTGTTTGTTTGAACTCTGGGATCTTAGCTTAAATTTAAGTTCTTTTAGAGTAGGTACGACGACGGTACAAGCAGCAATGAAAACTGTTACAAAAATCGAGGATTTTTTTCCATATGTGAGTTTCTGTGGAGTAGGTCGTAAATGGTTATATGGTTATATATAGATCATCAACTACATACATACATACATATAGGCCTTTATCTCCGAAGGGATAGGCAGAGGCATAGCATACACCCACTTTTCACCTTATAGATTAATGTCCAACGTAACAGGTGGTGAGCCTATTGCCGTGTACATGGACTAAGAAAGGCGTGAATTGTGATTTCTATCAATAGGATGCTACATCCATCATATTTCACAATTGCAAATTTATTTACAGTGGTATTTACAGTCTCCACTATATTTTTCATAATTTCATATTTATTTGCAGTTGTAGAATTTTCACCTAAAATACTTGAGTACAACAACGAATACAGAATTAAACGCGGGAGCGACGTTACTTTATATGTTCGATATGAAGCCGTTCCTCAACCAAATGACGAATGGATGGTAAATTCCAAAATTATCAAAAAGACCAAGCATATGAAACCGTCCATAGACTCAAAATCAGCTAGTCTTACTATCAAAAAGATTGAAAATGTAGATGCTGGATCATATAGACTACGTTTAGAAAATAACTGTGGTGAAGCCAACATAGTGATTAACGTAATTGTGATCGGTAAGTGTTTTTAATATAGCATCATATTCTCCGGTTGCATTGCAGAAAAATCTTAAAAACTCGATTTCAAAAAAACTGCAGCGAGTAGTTAAACCTCTAGTATACACAGTTGCATTTAATATTTTAAGGCAAACAATGAACTCTACATATAATGCAAAAACCACTGTATAAATTTGTTTATAGAAAAACTGAAATTAAAAACATAAGCAGTGTTATGTTATTATAATTCTAAATTACAGATGTTCCTTCACCACCTGGGAAACCAAACATTTTGGCAAGAACTACTAATTCAATAAGTTTGTGTTGGGATGAACCGCCAAGTAAAGGAAATTCCGAGATTGATTGTTACATAGTCGAATATCAAGAAATCAATACTACAGAGTAAGTTATTATGTTGACATCATTATCAAACTTATATTTAAGTATAATATAAATAACCAGTTTACTAATATAGTCTCATACCTCATCAATTCAATCATCTCAAACAAGTACTCTGTTTTTCAGATGGACTTCCATAGAAAATATTAAAAAGATACATTATACTGTGGAGAATTTGAAAAGTAAATCATCATATAGATTCAGAGTTTTCGCTGTCAATGAAGTAGGAGTGAGTGAATCATCTGAAGTAACAGAATATATTCTTGTCGAAGAGACTGTAAAAGTTCAGCCGCCCACTGTAGAAAAATCCCTCAAAGATATAATTAAGGAACCTAATGAGGATGTCGAATTGACATGTATCTTCGGCGGGATACCTGAACCCAAGGTTGTATGGTTCAAAGATGGTAAAAAACTTAAGACTGCGAAAGCAACTTACATTAATAGAGTAGCTACACTCATCATAACAACAATGGACAAAACAGAAGGAAAATACAGCTGCGTTGCTTCCAATGAGCATGGAGAAGTTGAAACTTCATGCATCGTTGAAGTTCAACAAAAACCTGTAATAAAAGTAGAGGAAGAAGAAGTTAACCAAAAGTTAAGAGTATGTGACCAGTGGTCAGTTACAGCTTATTTAGAAGGTATACCTCAACCTGTAACGAATTGGTACATAAATGGAAGTAAAATAGTTACATCCAAAGATATTAAAATAGTAAGTGACGATGACGTCAGTAGAATTACGATCTCAGAGTTAGACCGCTCACATACAGGCAAATACACAATAGAAGCTCAAAACAAAAGTGGAACTACGACATTTGATGTCTTCCTTAAAGTTTATGGTAAGTGTGTCAAAGTAAACCAGGCAGCGCCACATTTTCGTGTTGTTAACACAATAAAATTGTTTTACAAGCCGTTTTGTAACGCTAAAATGTTTGTAAACAATGTTATTGTGTTAACAACGCGAAAACGTGGCACTGCGAACTCTGCTCTGAATAAGAGTATCAAGGCAGGCAGTGATTGATTATTTGTTAATTTTTAAAATTCTGTTTTCTATTATGAAAGAAAGCAGTGCAGTAAGTAGGTATTCATACATAACTGTCTACAAATTGTCTTCCGTGCATTATCTTAATCATTGTCCGTGGAGGCAGAATATAATAATTTAGATACAATTAGAACACGCATGACAATAAAAGCGCACTTAATGCCATCCAACAAAAGCCACCTGCCGGCTTGGTGGTCAAGTGTCTTTATATATTTATTAGGAGGTACATAAATTTATTTTGACCGCCTTGGTGCTTGGTGTCGCAGGCGCAGTGGTAAGTGAATGCGACTGCTGTACTGAGGGTCCCGGGTTCGATTCCCGCGTCGCGTCGATGCGAATATTTGTGTTCCGAAAAATATTTAAATCGTTCAGTTTTGTGTTATGGCTAATAATCTTGTGTGGGAGTGTCCGAATATATTTATTACTTGATTAAATACAGCTGAGATGTGCAATGGTCGACCGATCTGGTATTTCTTTTCAAGTTTATTTTTATTTAGTCAGATCCTGGCCACTAGCGCACGGCCGTCAGTCAACATAATTATTGAATGATTTTAATTTTTTAGACAAGCCGAGTAAACCTGAGGGTCCAGTTATAATGCGAGAGATAAGCAGAGAATCTGTCACAATAGAATGGAAACCGCCATTAGATGACGGTGGTTTGGAATTGACAAAGTATGCAATTGAAAAGCATGAACCTGATTTAAACAAATGGGTTAAAGTTGCAGACGTAGACAAAGATGTAGAAACATATTGCATACAAAGACTGAATGAAAATTGTGAATATATGTTCCGTGTAATGGCTCAGAATCCCATTGGTTTCTCTGAAGCACTGGAAAGTGAACCAATTGTAATAAAGACTGCTCTTGGTAAATTTCAATTCACATTTCATAAATATTACTTCGAATTTCATAGCTTATTGACTAATTAATATATTATTTTTCACAGATGTACCTTCCCCACCATTGGGTCCACTAGGCTTGTATGGTATCAACCATGATTCTTTAACTATAACATGGTATCCATCTGAGAAAAATGGCGGGTCACCAATTATTGATTACAGTGTTGAAATTAAACAAGAAGGTAAAAAGTGGAAACATGTAGCCACTGTGAATGAAACTAAAACAAGAATAAATAAGTTAACAGTGAATGTGACATACCAGTTTAGAATATGTGCACGTAATGAAATTGGAACCAGTTTACCCTACATATCAGATGAGAAAGTAACTCTAGGAAAAACATTATGTAAGTATTATTGTAATAATTATTATTCCATCACCATATTCAATAGGTCTACATGCCCCCATGACTGAGAGCCTGAGAATGGTGGGACGGCTGCCAGCCGATCTTACAGCAACAGGTCAAGATGGTGGTGTGTCTCTTCACCCCTCAAAGAAGTGGGATCGCAACCCCCAAAGAAGCGAGATAACGCCGGAACCCCCCAAGAACTGGAATATAAATTACTAGCGGACGTCAGTTCCCGTTCCCGTGGGAATACGGAAATAAAATATAGCCTATGTTCACCGCAAGGAGTAGTTTCCCAACAGTGAAAGAATTTTTCAAATCGGTCCAGTAGTTCCAGAGCCTATTCAATGCATACAAACAAACAATCAAATATTTCCTCTTTATAATATTAGTATAGAAGTTTAAAAGTCTGTGTAGGATTTCCTGGGGTTATCTATCATTCCGAGGGCGAACCTGGGACTTCTGGCTGTAGACAGATAAATGGGCACCATGTGGTTATAATCCACATATAAAAAACCCATACAATTATATTTACGACCCAAAGGCAGAAGTAAATTACACGCTCACACTTTGGCAATAGTTTTATTTTTCCCACATACCTATATGTAAGAGAGGCCAAACCTAATCAGGATTAGGTAATTTATAAAAGCATAATTTGTAAGAGCCTGGTGACAGCTCACCAGTCTCTTGTAAATGTTTTTTAGCTTTTACAGATAATGTATATAAACATTCAGTAATTCAAACTAATAGGTTAATATTAATGTACATAAATAAATATTTACTTTAAGAGCCATTATCGATATAACTATCTTGACCTGGCAACTCTACCGCTGGTCTTACGTGCAGTTGAAATGGTCGCTACCGTATCAAGGATTTTATTAGCATCATCACATTTGTACCCAAAGGGTAAAAAACCGGCCAAGTGCGAGTTGGACTCGCCCATGAAGGGTTTCGTAGCAGCAACTAACATATTATAAAAGGTCTTATAGTTTGTTGTAACTTTGATTGATGTTTTAACACGTTCACAGTGGAAGTGATTTTTCTACCCGAAAATTGCGGTTTATGACGTATTAAAAAAAACTACTAGCTCTATCTCGTCCAAACCAATTTTCGTTGGTAGTTTTTATGGCAATGTACATCATATATTTTTTTTAGATTTATCATTCTCTTAGTTTAGAAGTTAGAGAGGGGGGGACACTCATATTTCCACTTTGGAAGTGTCTCTTGCGCAAACTATTCACTTTAGAAAAAAATGATGTTAAAAACCTCAATAGCATTTTAAAGACCTATCTATAGATACCCCACACGTATGGGTTTAATGAAAAAAAAAATTTTAAGTTTCAGTTCTGAGTATGGGGACCCCCAAAATTTACTACTTTTTTTCTAGTTTTATATAAGAATCTTAATGCGGTTCACAGAATACATCTAGTTACCAAGTTTAAATAGCATAGGCCTTATAGTTTCGGAGAAAAATGGCTGTGACACACGGACGGACAGACAGACAGACAGACATGACGAAACTATAAGGGTTCCGTTTTTGCCATTTGGCTACGAAACCCTAAAAAGGAACTCCATTACTGAAACTCCACCATCTGTTTTTCTATCACCAGGCTGTATCTCATGAACCATAATAACTAGCCAGTATAAATTTCCACATGTGTCATAGCTAGGTACTATGAATGCAATAAATATTCTTGGCCATTTTTATATAAATGTTGTTGCTTTACAGCACCACCATCACAGCCACAAAACTTTGAAGTTAGAGAAACTACTTCAAGATCTGTTACTCTACAGTGGACCGCGCCAGAGAGTGATGGCGGAAGTTTAGTAACAAGTAAGAATATATTTTCATTAAGTGATTTTTATTTCAAGAAGTATCTCTGTCGTGAGAAGATGTTATAATAAATGTTAGAAATCTTGTGGAAACTACCGAACAGTAGTGTACTCTTAGAGATATACTAGACTAGCTGATGCTCGCAGCTTCGCCCGCGTAAAATTTGTTCCCGCGGGAAGTTATTCCCGGGATAAAAGGTAGCCTATGTGTTATTCCAGACTATAATGTATCTCTGTACCAAATTTCAGCCCGATCCGTTCAGCGGTTTGAGCGTGAAAGAGTAACAAACATCCACACTCACAAACTTTCGCATTTATAATATTAGTAAGACTAGTGTGGTCTGACGATATCTCACCTGACATGTCTTCTGAAGTCCTCCTTAACCACTGGACTGCTTTTGATGAATTATTTGAGATTTAGTAGGGTGTTCGATGGTCAAATTCACAACTGAGTGTCATAGGTGCAGTCCATCAGATTCCCAGGCCTGCCAGATCTACCATTATACATACAATATGGATATATTAATAAAAATTCATTTAAACATAAAACATTTACTACAGTGATGCAGTCCTGAGTTTCCCTAGGGTTGCAATATATAATTTACAATGTGTAAATATGTTTAAATGAGTAAAGTTTAGTTGTTATATTTTATTTAATATAATAAGAGCTAGAAATATACCTAATGTCACAGTATGTAAAAAGATATTGAAATAATATTACTTATTAGTAGGTAGGTACTTATTTACTAGCTCTATTTATTTTGAGGCAAAGGATATTTGAGATTTATTATCCAACATGCTATTTAATAGGTGTAATACTAACTAAAATGACTGTCTTTCAGATTACATAATTGAATACAAAGCTGTAAAATCAAAGACATGGACCAAAGTCATAACAGTTAATGGTTCAGTGTATGAGCACTGCATTGAAAATATAAAAGAAAAAGATGAACTAGTCTTCAGGATATCAGCGGAAAACGCTATTGGAGTGAGTCTACCGGCTGAATCCCAGATTGTGAGACTAGAAAAGCATGCCAGTAAGTAAAGGATTTTAAAATAATATAATGTTACTCACATCACATCGGTACGTGATTTTCGGATTTGAAATGCTATTGAAGTAATTCGCATAGTTACATTAGCATAATCACGCTGTATTATCATTTTTAACAAACTCAGACGCACACGCAAAAAATAACACTGAAAATAAGATAATAAACTTCAACTTTGGATAAAATATTTGAAAACGCGCCAAAATATTGAAGAAATTTCAAATTATAGTTTGTATCACTGCAGTGACCGTGACACTGACAAAACTGTTGACATTGACATCCCCATGACGCTACTTTTTTTATGGCTCATATTTAACTTTATCACATTATTACGGAGTGCTTATTTTACATACAGTGAACGAGGGCTTTATTCCATTGTGATTCTATTCTAAAAAAGAATTGGATAAAGTGTCAATATTTGAGTGAGTCTATGCGAGTTTGTTGTAGACGCGCTCCAGATAGATACTGTCATGTGGTCTTTTCAGGCAAAAGCGATTGGCCAGTACTTTAATACATGTAAATTATTTAAAATAGGCAATATGAAAGTAATGTAAATATTAACAGCCAGGACTGAGCAAGTTTGGCAAGTCTCGTAGACCAAAAGCACAATTAATCTTAATCATAGTTTTATGGTTACTAACTTTTTTTATTAGTGATGGAAATCATTCTTTGGATCTTCGTATTAATTCTGTAGATTCCAGAGCCCAAACTATGATATTAGGGTGGAGCCTCTTCATAAATATTTATTTATGTAATCTCCACCCATTATTACATCTGGAGAAAGAATATTAATTATACTATAATTAGCCTAAAGAAGTTTAGTAATATATTAATGTAGGTAAATACGACTTGATTAATATAATATTTTGTTATTTTTAGCTGTTCCATCACCACCAACGGCTCCGTTAGAAATACGATCAGTTGGTAACAACATTGTTATGACGTCTTGGGGTACTCCTGAATGGGATGGCGGAGCACCTTTACTTGGTTACAATATTGCCATTCGGGACGTCACCAAAACAATGTGGATGGAAGTTGGAAAAGTTGATGCCAACACTTTGAAGTTCAATATCAAAGATTTGAACGAAAACCACACTTACATGATAAGGATATATGCTCGAAATGAAATTGGGCTCAGCGAGCCATTGGAGTCAGACGATCCTTTCAAAGTTATACCTGGAGAAGGTAAGTTCAAAATTGTAGATCAGAACTTTAATTTCACAACGTACTCCCTAATAACTTGTTCTTACCATCGTTCGTGTTTTGTTTAGTTATTTGCGACAGATGATGTCGGTGGTGGACGGTACCCATCCCAGACGCATCTTCTTTCTTCCTAAACAGCTACAAGACAAGGTTACTTACACAGGTCATATACCTACTATTATTTTCAGATTCACACGCAGATGAAGAGATCGGCGAACAGACCGAGATGACTGAGCCGACGTCGTTCAGCACGCAGACCACCACCTCGTGGATGCGTGAACACAATATGGACGCCGACATACGGTCCTATGCTCGAGGTTCTCTTCTTCGTAGGGATGAGTACTTCTTCAGAATATGGCATTATGCTAAACAATTGTTCAAGTGATGCGACAACTCTTCCGCGCATACATTTTACCTGTGATATTAACGACAAACAATGTTCATAGTTGGCGGATAGCTATGTATATCTACAATGAATTCATCCACGAATTCCGTCATTTTGTAATTTTATAGTTTATATATCATTTTTGTATCAATTTGTATTATTTAATTATTTATTTTACTTAAGAATTCAATTATTTATTTAAAATTATGATGAAGGAAAATAATCCGACGAAAGAATTTGGGTTTTGTTCAATACTTTTTATGGGAGACGTTATTAATATAGGTGCAAAGTATTAATTCGAATATTTGAATAAAGCTCAAATTCATCGTTTGATATAAATTGTAATCAACGACTAAATATAGAAAGTTTAAAATGTTAACGTTTTTTAATGAAAACCATCCCCTTTCCGATGGCTTATTATACTATAATATATTGCCCGATGCCCGTCTATATTCATTTAATTAAGGTAGCGCTACATACATAAGCATCATAGTAAAATCAATGAATAATGACTGACAATGTAGCCAACATGCAAAATATTAGCTCCGTTGACTTCTTCACAGTTAATTTACCTCTGAAAGATTGTAATTTTTTAGGGCTCCGTGCCTCAAAGGAACTCTATAGGATCACTTTGTTGTCTGTTTGTCAGTAAATGTAAAATAAAATTTATTCCCTTTGAAATTTTTATATATACTTTTTTAGATTTGCTAAAAATTTCGTGACTCTATACAAGTAAGAGTTCAATCAAGACATTTTATCTCTTTTTTTTATACCACTAGAGCGGCAGACAAGCATACGGCCCCACCAGATGTACTGGTGGTCACCGTAGCCTATGGACGTTTGCAACACCAGAGGCGCCACATTCGCGCTGACAACCCTGTAAAAACCTTCTAAGTCCTCTTTTGAAGAACCCCATAATGTAGGCGTTTAGGAAAACCGAAGCAGGGAGATCATTTCACAACCTGAGCGTACGCGGAAGAAAGCCTCTCGATCCATGGTGGTTTATACAAGCAATTCCTAGCTTACTTTGGGATCAGATAGCGTTGTGTGAGATGTCCGTGAATATAGAATATATAGAATCTAACCGTGCTCGAGCACTCAGGACGCAACGTGTGAGGATGAACACCTTGTCTGTGGCGTCATTACAAACAATTCTTCAGAGCACAAACCGTTGTACAGGCGGTAGAACACACACAAAGAGGCAAAGTCTCTCCTGTCACTAAGAGGTTCCACACCACCTGCAAGTATGAGATCGTTGACAACTCTCATAGCTCGCCTTTGCACCGAGTCAAATGGACGACGCTGGTATTCAGGTGCCCCCGCCTCTGGGCGGGTGTCGTAAAAATAAAAGTCGTAATCAGCAATATATTATTACGACTTATAAAGAAGCAGTGTTTGCGCCGCAGTAAAGTACCGCCGCGCCCTGCTAAGCACTCCGAGCTTCTTGGACGCCAGCTTAGCCTTGCCCTCCAAGTGAATGCGGAACTGCACGTCACTGGAGATGTCAACACCAAGTATCCCTATACTTTCAGAGATGGTGAGAGATGTGCCCTGAAATTGCGGCGCCCTGTGAATGGTTTTTTTTTTGCGGTGAACATACAAACTTGTGTCTTGGTAGGGTTGAATTGCACAAGATTTTGTCCACCCCAATCGGACACTCTAGTGAGAGTAGCCTCGATTTCAGATACAAGTTGTTCACGACTCTCTTCCACTGCAACCCGAGAGATACCGGGACGGCCCGTGTAATAAGTATCACCCGTACTGTCGTCGTCTGCATAACAATGAATGCCGTCAATAAACAACATGTCATTGATAATGCAGCAGAAACAGTAGGGGACAACACTGAGCCTTGTGGTACTCCTGCGTTTATGCCCATGCAGTCAGAACAGCTGCGTCAACGACGGCCCTAATGCTTCTACCAGCCAAAAAGCTGGACACCCATCCGCATAAGCTCTCGGGCAGTTCATAGGAGGGCAATTTCGTAAGAAGACCACGGTGCCGATCCGGTCAAAGGCTTTCGAGATGTCGAGGCTCACTGCTAGAGCCTCGCCCTTACTCTCGATAGCCGCCGTTCAGCGGTGTGTGAGGTACACGAGAAGATAGCCCGTCGAACGACTGTGACGGAAACCGTGCTGCCGGTCACTGAGCAGGTCATGTTCTTCAAGGTACCTCAGGAGCTGTATATTAATTACACGCTCCATCACCTTAGATAAAAGGGAGGTGACGGCTATAGGCTTATAATTGGCCGGGTCGGTCCTTTCACCGTTCTTGGGCACATGATGCACGTGCGCGACCTTCCACGACGTCTCTCTCTCGTGATCTCGTGAAGGCGTGAAGGTATCGAGTAGAAGTTGTTAAAAAATCAAACTTCAAAGTTAACGCAGAAAATAGTTACAGCCTATGTCACCTAAAAACGTATTACTCGACAGTCTCAAGGGAATCAAAATTAATATAGGTAGTGGTAGAGTACCGTGTAGTTTGAGCCGGTAAGAGTTCGGCATAGCATCCATGAGGGATTTCCACACGTAAAAAAGAAGACAGTTTCCCGGGTTTAGGCTGCATGACCATGATGGATTACTTTGCCTAGACTCCATGGCACAAGAAAATGGCTTATGAGAACGGCGTCAACGAGGCGTTGGCCAGTGGAGGGGGAGGGGGGCTTCAATTGGTACGTTTGGGAGCCATCAAAATTTTCAAAACTTATAAGGGCGCCCTGGACTGTAAAAGGTTGGAATCCCCTGACCTATTAGAGAAATATAAAAGACCTAGATTCATGTTTTCGAACTACTTCGTATAATACTAGCTGAGCCCGCAACTTCGTTTACGTCACATAAGGTGTATGAAAGGAAAGGTATTTCTTCATCAGAGTCATCAAGCAGCATCTGAAACTGCCCTGTTTGCTTAATCATAAAAGAGCTTAATGATTAAGTCTATTTTAGTTTAAAAATAGTCTTAATCATTAAGCTCTTTTATGACGCCAACACGCCAGTTTAGGTTCACATACATTCAAAGAAACCCCTACAATTAACCTCAACACAATAAAAAAAACCGCATTGCAATCGGTTGAGCGGTTACTGAGATTAGCGTGCACAACCGTACAGACAAACAGATATACAGACATACAGACATACAGACAAACAGACAAAAACTCTAAAAATCATTGTTTTGGGTTCTATTGCGTTCATAAAGCCCCCCTATAATATTTTTTCTTATTTATCTTCCATGTACAGACAGCGACCCGTTACGATTTTATTATATGTATTGATTGATGTTCGAAAACATGAAACTAGGAATGAAAGTATGAAACATGTAGGTACCTGCCATTTTTTACCGGTGTAACGCCATGGATTATAGCATTCATGGCCGGCCTCTTACCGACTAAAACCAACATGTTCCCTACCCAACCTACTGTCTACGGTTAGGAGTCCCGGGTAAACCCTCGGAAGGATATCCTCAGGATTCCCAACAAACCTTGGCTGCCTACAATATAATTAGTATAATTACCTAATGCTGCAGTGGTAAGTATACAGATGTTTATTTCGGTGTTTTCTTCGTACAATATGTACCTACACATTTATAATCTTACTAATATTATAAATGCGAAAGTTTGTGTGTGAGGATGTGAGGAAGTATGGGTCTTTGTTACTCTTTCACGCTCGAACGGCTGAACGGATTTGGCTGATCACTGGCTACTTTTACCCCGGGAATAAGTTACCACGGGAAGCGGGAACGGGAACAAAATTTTACGCGGGCGAATCTGCGGGCATCAGCTAGTAAATAATAATAGTAGGTAAGATAATATATACCTATACCTATCTGATCTCACTAATATTATACATGCGAAAGTTTATGAGTGTGGGTGGACGTTTGAAACACCAGAGGCGCTAACTCGCGCTGTCGACCTTGTAAAGTCCTTCTAAGACCCCTTAATTTGCAGAACCCCATACTGTTGGCGTTTGGAAATCCGAGGCACCGAGATCATTCCACAATCAAAGCGTGCGCGGAATACAGTCTCTAATCTTACCGCGCTCGAACGCTCCGGTGTGAGCCAAAGTGTGAAGTTGAACTGCCTGTCTGTGGCGAGCGGTGCGATGATAGAACGTAGCCTTGGGCTTCACACCTATCAATCAATTCCTCAGAGCACAAACTATTGATTGTCATAGTAGAAATATATTAAACTCTGCTATTGTACTGGCTCTGGCCCAAATTTGGTACAGGAATATATTACAGTCTGGAATAACTCATAGGCTACTTATATCCCGGGTATAAATTCTCATGGGAAGGGGAACAAGATATTACATGGGCTAAGCTTCGGGCATCAGGTAGTGTTTGTCAATTGAGTCAACGAGTATGTGGTTTTCAGCATAGATTCTACATACCTATAGTCGAATTTTTAATTAGACGAAGTAAACTGACAGCAGCTAATGTCACTTCTTCATAAAATGTTGCCTAATTTCTATGAAGAAGTGACATTAGTTGCTGTCAATTTACTTCGCCTATTTAAAAAATCGACTATAGGTATGCTATACTTACGAGAATGCAAAAACATAATATTTCTATTGAAGACACCACGGGTTTAATAATTTCATAGATACCTTATGCAGGTACCTACATAGGTAGGTACTATTTAGTATGTTGGTGGACAGGGATTTTAAAATAAAATGAACATTTTTAAGTACTTACTTATTTAATATGCTTAATAATAATAAAGATTAATTTAATTTATCATCATAGGTACATCATAATAAAATGAATATGTATCTACTACTTAACTTTATCTAATATTCATACAATTCTTTAAGTTACAAGAGCAAAATTGTAGTAGTAATTGTTAATAACATATATTGTAGCTAATTTATGTGTATAAAATCTTGTTACACTTAAGTAATTAATTTTTAAAATATATAGACACTAATTTGGCACTATTACGCAAATTAGAAACAATTAACGAACAATGTTGCAATAAGAATGTCTAAACACTATTTAAGGACCCGATTTTACTGGCGATTCCGGCGACCTGGAAACGAACAAATAGCAATTATTTCAATGCAAGATGTTTTTGATGAAAATGAGTGATAGTGATAACGGCGAACGCAGACGAGCCCGATAATTTTATCGGGTCGACGATCGATTTTGAGCACCGCTCGGGATGTTTGGAAAACTCACTCGCTCTATTACGGCAAACGCAGACGACTTTTCCAAACATCCCGAGCGGTGCTCAAAATCGAGAATACATTATTCGTAGTTTGCACCACTATTTACGCTCAAATAGGTACTTCTCTTTTAGTCTGAGTTCGCCATATTATGCTCGTTTATTCCATCCAGTTCACTACAGCCCTACACAATAAAAAGGTTTGAAACTAGTGAATAGTAGACCAGCTGATTGAGTTATTTATTAAGTGTCGGGTATAAGGCTCAAAAGTATTAGGGAGTTCATATGACCACGGCCGAGTGTCAGCACTGCGAGGACCGCAGCGATGACACGGCGCTCCACACGCTGGTGGAGTTCACGGCGTGGACGCAACAGCGCCAGGTCCTCGTAGTGGGTCTGGACGGGGACACTCTCGCTCGAGACCATGGAGCGAGCCATGCTCTCCAGCGGGAGTAAGTGGGACTGCACCGCCTCTTTCTGTGAGCAGATCATGCTCGTGAAGGAGGCGGCGGGGCGGGTAAGGGAGAGAACTCTCCCACCCGAGTTCCGCAGTCGGCGGCCTGGGCGCCGCCGACGTGTCTTCGCCGAGGACTATCGTCCTCCATGACCGGGGGTCTGAGGACGGTGAGAGGGTCACTCACCGTCCTTACAGAAGCAGGCCCATGACGGCAGCGTGACGTGAGCAACCCACGCACGCCGCCCCTTAGAAGCGGGATCACACCCGAAACCCCCCAAAGACGCGGGATAGCACCCGATCCACCCCCTAAGCGAGGCCGCAGTGGCGGCCTAAGGTCTGTTGGGAGTCCTGGGACCTCCTTCCGAGGGCATCCCCAGGGCTACCAAAGGTTTTTTAGTCGGTAGGAGTCCGGCAAAACATCCATTAGAATTTTCCCTCACGTTAAACAAAAAAAGAAAAGGGAGTTCATTTGAAATAGTCACCTGTGCCTATCGCTTAAAAGTTTTCAAACAGGCAAGCTGGTTACAGATACCTACTTCATGCCTGAATGGCCCGTCGTTAACACGATGTAAAATAATTGCTAATGGCCAATTAAAACAATTTTACAATATCCTTTTTGAAATAATTGGAAAAGTTTGCTGACGGAGATTTGTCGTAACGGTGTGCTGGATGTTTTAGGCAAAAATTACACAGGTAGGTATTATAACACTTACTCACTGTGCAGAGATAGTGTCGGCTGACCTGTCCATTTTCAGTAGCAAGCGAAATCTCAGAAAAACTATGGGGGAAATGCTGGAGCAGTGGGTTCAGTAACCACCTACCCACCTACTTTCTGGATGGGCATCGAGGCGAAGCTTCTTTTGCTGTGTTAAGTTATCCCCTAGAGTTTAACGGTGTGGGTGGATATTCATCGATGTACCTTCTCCATCGTAGTACTAATAGAAGGTGGTAATACATAATTTTTCATCCATCATAGGTACCTAATCTAAATTATGGACACTATTTTTGGAGCAATTTTTACTGATTTTCCAAGCATAATATACGACTTTAACTTCGCATTACTGACTGTCATGCTGGCTTAACGTGCCCTCTAAGTCCTCTGACAACCGGCGCCTGTCCATTTCGAGACGGCAGAAGACTCTTGAAATGTGGGTGTATTATGTACCATGCATCTACCTACCCCTTAGGAGATAGAGGCTTTCGTCGGGTTACTGTTATAAAAATAAAGTGTGAATAAAAATAATAGATGATTGAGCTACAAACCTTTCTTACCCTTGTCTTTGGAAGACTTAACCTGCTTGTTCTTGTTGCACTTTTTAGTAATACGCTTGCTTTGATCGCAACTGGGATCACTGTTCGCCCGCAGCAGATCGGTCCTGGACATCTCGCCGTTAGGGCTGCACTCGCTCCAGGACGACTTCTCATATCGACAAGCTAGAGAACATTGAAAAGGAGTTTAGTAATAAATCAGTAAAAATGGTACTTTAAGTATACAGGCAGTGCGGTAATTAGACTGAAGGAATAGGTAATACCTATTCAGATCGATTTTTATTCTTATTTCCTTATTTCCATCAGCCTCATGATAATTAGGTATTAAAGTGCCAAACCGCACGTGCCGCTATAAGCATCGGCATGCACCTGGACTAAAAAGGACTAGAAAGTTTCCACGAAAGTAAAACTTTCTTGGAAACTTTAAAGCTTCAATGGATACTCTATAGTCTTTTTCTTTCCATAATTGCTCGCACATTTTGAATGGGTGATATCATACATCCAGCTTTTTCTAATTTTTAACCGACTTCAAAAAAAGGAGGAGGTTCTCAATTCGTCTGTATGTATTTTTTTTATGTATGTCAAGCGATAATTCCGTCAATTATAGACGGAATTCAAATTTTTTTTTTTGTTGAATAGGGGTTACTTCTGAGGTGGTCCCATTTTCACCAGGTCAGGATCTGATGAAGGGATCTAGGAGAAAACGAGGGCAACCACCGAAAATTGTAGGGACAACTAGTGTGCTTGTTAACTTTTTCATTAAGTGCTTTAATGTTCTACACTTTAATGAAGGTATGGCGTCGATCTGATGATTGAGTCGAAAGACAGTCGAGGGCATTCCTAAACAATTTACAGCAGTTATCTTGTGTTTGGGCTTGATTGATTATGAGAACTTTACACCTAGATTGATGGATCCAACTTCAAAAAAAAAAAAGTCTCAATGTTTTATGTATGTTCAGCGTCCATTATAGACGGATTTCAATATTTTTTGTTGAATAGGGTTTACTTCTGAGGTGGTCCCATTATAACCAGGTTAGGATCTGATGATGGGATCCTGGAGAAATCGAGGGCAACCACCGAAAATTATAGGCACAACTAGTGCGTTTGTTAACTTTTTAATTCAGTGCTTTAATGAACTACCAGTAATAAAGGTCTGGAGTCGATCTGATGATGGAACCAAAAGAGATTCGAGGGAATTCCTTAACGATTTACAGCAGCTACCTTGTGTTGGGGCTTGATTTATTTGTATTGATGAGAACTTTCACCTAGATAGATATATTTTTCGGTTCACCCGTCACTTAAAATAATGAAAAAAAAATTTTCAATAAAAATACAACGGACTTCCAAGAAATCCTGAAAAATAAAATATACTTAGCACAAAGTAATATGTAGTTGATTTATCAGATTTTATTCAATATAATATTGAAGTTGGTGCAATGAATAATACCTCCCTAAACCTATGAATTTACTTGGCGCAGACTTCAATATGATATTGAATAAAAAATCAGATAAATCATAGTACATATTACTTTGTGCTAAGTAAATTTTATTTTTCAGGATTTCTTGGAAGTCGGTTGTATTTTTATTGAAAAATTTTTTTTAGGTTGATGTTCAAAACATTTATTGTTAAAAATTACAGAGAAACATAAATATTACATATCTATATTTACACTATTACTATCTAAACTAAACCTAAATAAGGCCCCCGTGGCATTGTGCCCAAAAGACTAGCAGCATTCCCCCTTTGAATAGCAATACCTATTCGTTGAGCGAGAAAACTGCCAGCCCTTGGGTCACCAGTTGACTCCACAAGGCGCTTTTTCAAATTCTTGAAAAATTTTTGCGCATTGGGACCCCATGGACCTAGGGTCTCGACACCGACTGGACAAAAACGATACGATGAGTCGAGACCCTTATATTTATTAATTTTAATATTTTCAGCCGCTTCCGCTGCGGCACTGGCTTTTAATTTTGTTTTAGGAAGATGGGATGGCCTTTTATGATATTTATTTTGATGTTCAAAATAAATATCTAATGAGCTGACTTCTATAAAAAGTAAATTTATACGAAATTAATGAATATTTGTTTTATTACCTCTCTTGCATTTCTTT
This sequence comes from Miltochrista miniata, assembly GCA_933228765.1. Lineage (NCBI taxonomy): Eukaryota > Metazoa > Arthropoda > Insecta > Lepidoptera > Erebidae > Miltochrista > Miltochrista miniata. Next base: position 31,277,061 of record OW121747.1, on the reverse strand, counting down.
TGAATGATCTTAGAGGCCTCGCAGCTAGATGGGCCTCCAGGTTTCAGAGTCAGCTTCCGCGAACGTATGTTTGTCTTCGGATCGCATTCGCTCCAAGTCCCGCGTGTGTAGCGACACGTATCTGTCATCAAAGGGTACTTAATTAGAAACTCATAGTTGCCCACGAGTTTAACTGACCCCACCCAAGTCAAAGTCCTATCTGCAACTTTCTAAAGACAACCACACCTATTTAGGGTTCCGTACCCAAAGAATAGAAAACGGGACCCTATTCATGAGATTTCGCCTTCCGTCTGTTTTTGTCCGTCACGAGACCGTACCTATTTTAGGAACCATGATAGCTAGAAAGCTGAAATTTTCACAGATGATGTAGGTATTTCTGTTGCCGCCATATCAGCAAAAATACTAAAATCACAGAAATATAATATGTATTTAAGGCGGCTCCCATACAAGAAACGTGATTTTTGTTGCAATTTATTTGGTGTTGCGCGAGGTCGACTAGCACTTCGCTGTTTGTTTTACTTGTGGAAGTCCCATATGGATGCTATGTCCAATTCTTACCGACTAAAACCACACGGTGACCCGGGTGACCTATCACTCCTTACGGCCGGTAACCCCGACCAAGCTCTAACTAACTAACTAACTATCTTCACGCCAAATCCCTTGCGGGGTAGGCAGAAAGAACCGAGCGCCACACGGCACGGTCCGTACACACCTCACTTGCTTCTTCAACTTTCATTTTTCTTTTCATGCATGCACGTCGGTTCCTACGGCTCTTGACACCACCTTCAACTAACACACGATTAATTTGGTCGTGGTAGGTGTGTCGTGGCCTTCCCCGACTCCTACGTCCATCCACTTTCGCGTTGTATATCTGTTTTGTCATTCTTTCATCTCCCATTCGTTCCACATGCCCGAACCATCGTAGCATGCCCTTCCTTACTTTAACACCGACACTCTCTTTCAGACCAACTCTCTTTCTTACATCTTCATTCCGAACGCGATCTGCGAGCGTTACTCCGCAGATTTTGCGTAGCGCGCGCATCTCGACCGCGTTTATTCTACTTTCATGCGTTTCCTGCCATACCCAACTCTCGCTTCCATACGTTAGCGTAGGTATCAGCACCGCATTGTGTACTGCGAGCTGGGCCTTTTGACTTAAGCCCTTGGTACCTAAAAGTTTGCCTAACGCTCCATTCACACTATTGCCCGCAGTTACCCTCTTTTCTACATCAGCGGTGTACCGTCCATCCCTGCTAAATGCACATCCAAGATATACAAACTCATCCACCTGTTCCAGCACTACATCATTTACAGTTATCCTGGCATTCGTTCTGTCCTCTTCTCTTTCGAATACCATCACTTTCGTTTTAGTCGCGTTCAAATGTAAGCCTCTCATTAGACAATCATCTTTCATCGTTGTAGTGACTGTAGTTCTGATGGCGATTCGGCTATAAGCACGGCATCATCTGCATACAGCAAACAGTTCACAAGTAAGTCACCCATTCGCAATCCAACATTCATCGATCTTACTCTCTTAAGACAATCGTCCAGGTACAGGACAAACAGCAGAGCCGACAGCACGCAGCCCTGTCTGACGCCAATGTTGACGTCAAACCAGGGAGACAGGCTGCCGCCCACCCGCACACATGCCGTACATCCCACATATGTAGACTGCACAGCACGAAGCAGCGCACCATCAATCCCGTATCCTGGCAATATATCCCAGGGATCCTTCCGTACAACTCTGTCAAATGCTTTCTCCATGTCCACAAAACCGCAGAAAACCTTCCGGTCTACAGCCAGCTGCTTCTCTACGATGTTGCGGAGAGAGAAAACTTGGTCCATACATCCCCTTCCATTTCGGAAACCACCCTGCGCCTCCCACAGTAATCCGTCAGATTCCACCCTCATTCTCCTTTCAATAATTTTGCCATACACTTTAGCTGCTATACTGATCAAACTGATGGCCCTATAGTTGGCGCACTCCATACGTGAGCCCTTGCCTTTATACAAGGGCACGATGATAGCACGCCTCCAGTCCATTGGGACCCTTCCAGTCTTCCAGCATAGATTGCTCAATGACCAGAAGGCGTCTCGAACGCAAGGACCACCTAATTTGATCATTTCAGCAGATATCCTATCAATTCCCGCAGACTTTCCATTTTTCAAGCTTCGTATCGACCATTCAATCTCTTCCAAAGTAATATCTCCGCTTGATGCTTGCACCGCAAGATCAGTCATCGACTCCCTCGCAGTGCCCGCATCCGGGAGATATTCATACATTTCTCCAAAGTACTCATTCCACCGCTCTAACACCTCTAATGGGTCCGCAAGAATGTCCCCAGCTTTACTCTTTATCTTATCCATTCTGGAAACTGACGAACAGCTCCGAGACTTCTTGACCTCCCTCCAAAAGAGTTTGGTATTTGTCTCAGAGTTCCTCGTCAGCTTCTCTTCCGCAATCAAATTTATTCTTTCACGCTTCTCTTTCACTAAAGCTTTGGCTTCATTCTTGCAGAGGCGGTAAATTTCTTTCTTCGTGTCTTTCATACTGTCATTCAGTTGCAAAGATGAGACATAATCCAACCACGCTTTCTTCTTTCTTGCTACGCAGGATTGTACCTCTGCATCCCACCAGGCATCACCTTTCGAATGTTCATGTCTCTTTGCACTCCCACATGCTTCTTTTGCACTATCCACTATACTTTCTTTCATAATATTCCAGCATTCATCCACATCTAAGTCGGAAAGGCTCGCGTTTGCAAGCCTTTCACTGACTAAGCCTACATACATACTCCTTACGCTTTCATCTTCCAGATTTTCACTCTTTATCCTTTCATAGTCTCCGAAGGGGACACGCACTCGCCAGTGCCTCCACTTCTTGAAAAGACCAACAAACCGGCTTACCACCAGGTAGTGGTCAGTTTCAAGAGTGGGGCCTCTGTAGGCTCTTGTATCCCTTATAGCCTCTCGGAGACGACTGTCTATCAAAATCAAATCAATTACACTTTTTTCTTCCTTCCGTCTCCAAGTATACGTGTGGATATCTTTGTGACGGAATAAACTGTTCGCCACAAGGAGGTCTCGTTCCAAGCATACGTCTAAGATTGACTTACCAGCATCATTCGCTCTCTTATCTCCATGCGGACCAAGGACAGCCTCGAAGCCATCTCGCTTAGTCCCCACCCATCCATTCAAATCACCACACATGATCAACTTTTCATTCCCCTCAGCCAAATCGAGGACGTCCCTAACGGAATCCCAGAACTCCGCGAGCACTTGGGGATTAGCCGAGCTGACGGGAGCATAGGCTGCGACCAAAAAAACTCTCGTGATCCCCAGTTTTATACGTACCCACAGGAGTCTTGGGCCTGCCAATCCATAATCTTTCACTCCAGAAGCCAAACGGGAGGAGAGCAAGACACCCACTCCCTTACTGGCATGATCCTCTTGGTCCACTCCGGACCAAAGCAATTATGCCGCCAGGAAGATCGTCGATGCCGCTCCCCTTCCGCTTTGTCTCTGTGACACACAATACATCCAGGCATCGCTCTTTCATTACATCTATCAATTCATTCATCTTACCTTCCATACCACCACGCACATTCCACGTGCCTATCCGGCACTCGGCTCCTCGCATCCCGCCAGAGTTGGCGCTGCGTGAAGGGTGGCGGCCCCCTTCGCCGCGTGCGCGTGCAGTCATACCGACGGGGGCACACCGGTATGCGTCGCCTCGGGGGGACGCCCTAGCCCTGTCGGGACTCATTTCTCGGTAGTGATTGGTTTCGCGTTTTCGCTTTCGCCGCTACTTACGGGGAGGGCCCGAGCACAGGTAACGCTCTTCGTGAAGGCACACTACATCCTCCCCACTGGTTGCTTCAAAACATCAATAAGACTGACTTGACTTATTGATGTTTTGAAGCAGAAACGACCAAGCTCTCGGAAGGATATTCCAGGACTCTTGGCAGACTTTGACTTCCACCGCAGCCAACCACACCTAAAAGTGAATAGAGGCTATGGCACCTGTAGATTTGACTCCTTTCTACAATGGACAGTAGCCATTAAAATGGGACCCGAGGTTTCATCGTCAAGTTGATGTGTACGTTTCGCTGGCACGGCCCCCGGACCCCAGGCTCCTACGTCAAGTTGATATGTACGTTTCTCTGGCACGGCCCCCGAACCCCAGGCTCCTACGTCAAGTTGATATGTACGTTTCGCTGGCACGGCCCCCGGACCCCAGGCTCCTACGTCAAGTCTCAAGTTGTTATGTACGTTTCGCTGGCACGGCTCCCGAAATTTGCGAATTTGAAGTACATGTACCTACCAATCAAATTTACTCTACTAAAGAAAAATACCGAAACAATTTTTGTGAATTCTTAATAACAAACTGTGTTCTTATTTTTTTAAGAACCAAACGTTTTTTATTCAAGTAGTATAGTATATGTAAAGCTTTAGTTTCCCATGAAACCTATTTATAAACTATACTGAACTGACTCGAATTAAAGATAAGAAGAATAAGAGTATAACAAAAGATGAAAGGCTGTTCCAATAATATCTCGACTTATTGATGTTTTGAAGCAGAAACGATTGACAACTGAACAAAAGATCCTAATTCGTAAACCACTAGTAATATCATAATATATCAACTTTATCCGCTATAACATTGAGGGTCCGAAGAGAGCGAGTGAAATGCGCCTCGGCCAGCAAGTTAGTGCGCGCGTGCGGAATCTCCAACAGTTGCGGCCTGCGCCGGCGCCACACGTACCGGTCCGGCACACACAGGCACAACACACCCAATATTGCTGGGTTATACATCTTTCCCCTTATCACCTTAAAAATATATGAGACCAACGCTAGTTGACGCCTTACCCGTAGCTCATTGTAACCTACCATTCCCAATACAAATAGTGTGGGATATTTAAGAGGATAAAATGGGTAAACACCATACTGCTTTAGATACAGGTATCTAATAAATTTATTCTGTATCCGTTCCAACATTTGGTCATATTTAGCCTCATGTGGGGACCATACAACCGCGCTGCCCTCCAGTTGACTCCTAACTAAGGCATTATACAAGGCCATAATTGCTCTTATGTTAGTAAAGTCCTTAGCTGTCCGTAGTATAAAGCCTAAATTTCGGTAAGCCTTCCGACACACCGCAGTTATATGGTCACCAAATTTAAGCCCCGTATTGAGACAGATACCCAAGTCTCTGACCTCGTTCACCCTAGCCATGGTCTCTCCTCCTACTTCGTAACTGAACAGCGTGGGATTGCGCGCCCTACCAAAGGTTATGGTCACACTCTTAGCAGCGTTAACCTGTAATTGATTCCTGCCACTCCATTCCACGACGTTGTCTATGTCCCGCTGCAACCTAATACAGTCCTGCTGATCTTTAATGGCCATATATAACTTTAGGTCATCAGCAAACAATAAGCACTTTGCATCTTTTACGACCGCCGGTAGATCGTTGACCATTATAATGAACTGCAGAGGCCCCAAGTTACTGCCTTGACTTATACCTGATCGCGTGTAATACGGCTCTGAGACAAATCCTGAGTACTCCACGTATTGCTGTCGGTCTCTCATATAGCTGGCAAACATCCGTAGCAGACGCGGGGCGAAACCGACGCTTGCCAACTTTTTAAGCAGTGTATCATGGTGGACTCGATCAAACGCTTTTTTGAAATCGAAGTAAGCGGCGTCTACTTGCGCCCCACTATCTACCACAGGTACGATGTCCACCATATAGTTGAGGAGATTAGTAGTAATGCTTCGACCCGGCCGAAAGCCGTGCTGAGAGTCTGTCAGCTGCTCTTTTACTTGAGTGTAAACGCTGTCATGTATGGCAGATTCGAACACTTTCGCTGGCGTTGATAACACCGCCACCGGCCTGTACCCCTCTACATTAGATGATACCCCTCCTTTGGGCACCGGCACTACTCGGGTGATTTTCCATCTGTTCGGAAAGTGCCCCGACGCCAAGGAGGTATTATATATATGAAGCAACGGCTCATCGAGTACCCCTCTGCAGTCCCTAACCACATACGGTGGTATTCCGTCGGGGCCCATGGATCTTTTGGGCTTAAGTCTCTGTAGAGCGGTGCGTACCTCTTTCAGCTCTAGGTGGTCCAGCTGTACACGTGCTGCTGAATTGTTCGCTCCGGCATTTATCACACTCGCCTCCACATCCAGATTAGCCTGCTCCGTGTAGTATACTGAATGAAAGTACCTCGCGAATTCATTAGCGCACTGGCTTCCAGTTAGAATTTCACCGTTCGCCGTGATAATCTGTGGACCACGTTTTCCCTTTTTAGAATTAATATAATTCCAAAACGCTTTCGGGTCTTTTAGTAATCGTTTCTGAACCATGTCCTGATAATTTTCGTAAGCCGATTTTATAGCACACTTGACTCTCGCCCTGCACTCTGAAAAGTACTTATAGTCTATTTCGGACCTAGTCAATTTATACCGCTTGTGAAGAGCTGCTTTCTGCTTAATTTCGCGAATTGTATCCGCATTATACCACTTAGGATATACATACTTAGATGGTACAGTGCATATTTTTTTCTTGGGAACAAAATTATCAAAAATAGAATTAAGCGTTTTATAGAAAAAGTCCAAACTACTCTCTAAATCCATGTTATATATTGGTGTCCAATCTATATTACCTATTGAACCGTATAAAGAAGGAAAGTCTGCCCTTTCAAAGTGCCACTGAACAGGTGTGTGATTTGTTTGTGTTGTGTCAGTGTGAGAGGATGGCGACGTTGGTAACGGCGCACGGCGGCACGACGCAGGGGACTGTACGCTAACCCACTGTGGCGGATGTAGCGGGTCAGGGTTCACAAGGGGTTCAGCCATGCTCACTCTTACTCCCTCCCATGTACTCAAAACTAGATCGAGCTTACGGCCCATGCAATTCGTTACCTCGTTACTCTGAGTGAATTCACAATAGGTTTGAAAATATTCATAATAATTTTTAACTGTTACAGGACAAGAATACAAATTAAGATCGCCTATTACTAATACGGCACTATACATACTACAGTATTGTTCTATTATTCTAAACATTATCATATAGTCTGTTTCGCTGTTATTAGGCGGAATGTATACAACACAGCCTAGAAATAAAAACCTCTTCCGCACGTAAACCTTCGCGCCGACTAGCTCGAACGCTTGCTTGTCTATATTGACGTCGCCTGGTATTGCTATTCGTTGTATCTCAATCCCCGGTGCGGCTACTAGACAAGCGCCGCCCTGCTTACGTCCATCAACCCTATCACATCTAATGATGTTGTATCCAGGTGGTATTAGTTCCGCATCCTAAATAGAATCGTTACATCCTGTTTCTGTTATAGCTATTAAATCAGCTTGTGACGTAGCTACACTTTGAAAAAATTCTTTCACTTTAGTCCGTAACCCTCGTACATTCTGATAGGCAATTTTTATGCTGTTAGTGGTTACTGGGTCTGATGGGTGGCTTTCGAAACCACACCCATTCACAGTATTCAATATTTACAGCCCAATTCTCCGGCTGACACAGTACGTCATATTTGCTCGCAGGTACTCCAATAATAAATGACGCATAGCCCCTATCTGTCTTGTGTTTTATTTTTTCGACTTTGACGTCTATTTCTTGGCCACATACACTTTTCACGTAATTTTCTAAGCTCTCTGACGTCGTCTCTAATTTTAAACGCCATACATGCAAAAATTTTTTCCTCTCCGTACCTTGGATTTCCATGGAAGTGGTATTGCCCCCTCTTTTTACTTCAGAGGTCGGGTATCTATTTCTCTTTCTATTAACTACTGTCCAATTCCCTCCTTCTTGTTCTTTGTTATTTTTCTCACGAATTTCTTCCATCCGACTCGGTATTGACGGTTTCGTGGCCACACACTGCTCGATGATTGCAACCGGTGACAATAACTCGTTTCTAGACGTTGAAGCTACATATTTATTTTTACTGAGGGTAGTTGCAAAAGATTGTGCCGGTGCAACGGGACTCTGTGGCATCTTTCCACTATCATTTTTATTGTTGACGTTAAAACTTTCTTCAAATAATTTGTTTTTCTCTGTTAGTACTTTGATTTTGTTTTCTAACGTGTGAATTATTTTATTTTTATCTTCGAACGCCTTAATTGTATTTCGGAGTAATTGTAACTCTGCCTCCGTTTGCTTAAATCTATTTAACAGCTTTTATTTTTTAGTTTGATCTTCCATCATAGCTCTCACCTCCGATCGGAAACCCCTAAGCTCATCCAATACACTCACGTCATTTACGCTAAACGACGTATCGTCCAGGCAGCGGTTGCTGCCGCGTTTAGTGTTAACGTAGCTGACCGGTGTCAATAATACCTCGCTCATGATACTGTGCGCTCGCGCTGGTGTCTCAGAGTTACCTCGTCTGGGGGTGTCGCGCTTGCACTCCGGACACCGCCAGTGGTTTTTATATTCCACGGTGAACGTTGCAAATTGTTTCTCTGACAACGCAAAGCATTTAAGGTGGTATGTTCTCTTGCACTTTTGTTCAGCACATATATCATGTATACAACATCACTCAACAGTGTATCACACCCATGACATTTAGTCCCCATTGATCACGGATCACTTTTGAAAATTTCACTGTGTTGATACTTTTATATCGATAAATAATTTAGATTAATCACAAACACTACGCACGTCCGTTCGCATCGTTCGTTCGCAATTATTATATCGTTCGCAATAGCTTGTTAGAGCGAGTAGGTATAATACCTACTAATCAAAACCAAACCACAGCACCCATAATTAGGTATATTACAACCCACACGGTATAAAGAGACCAAAACAAGCTTTGAAAATGAATTGAAAGCCTGGAATAACTAGGTAATGTTACAAAATGATAGCAATTTATATGATCAAAGCGCTTGTCGACGTTTGTACAACAATATTGAGTTGATGACAGACGAAGAGGAAAGCGTCTAATCAACTGTGTTATTACTACTTTGCTTTGCCCTCGACTTGTATGAAAGGACCTATTTTACAGTCTTACAGAATCAGGCCAATACGGTAGCGTGTCTTTTCACTCTACAAAGAAGTGGAATAGTAAAAAAAACGGCGATTTGAGAATCGGTCTCGCGAAAAAATCACTTTTATTTCATGGGAAGCTCAATTTTTCTGTTTTTAGTATTGTAATAGCGGCAACAGAAATGATCATCAGTGAAAATTTCAGCTCTCTAGCAATCACGGTTCAAAATGTACAAAAAGCGAAGTCTCAGTAAACTGGTACCCTTTTCACCCTTCGCCGACGGAACCCTAAAAAGTACAGAAGGGATTTGCGTGAAATTTAGTATGACAATTGATAATGGTTTGAATGCCTGTAAAGGTTATAGCATACTTTTTATCTCTTGCAATGGTATACATATAACTCTAACATCGACAATATTAACATGTGATCCGTTATTGCGTAATCGTCCACCCAGCACAGTCCCAATTTAGATCATATTACTGTGATATTATTATGTAGGACCTTGACCTGATATTATTGGTTAGAAAAGGCGAATGTTTTCTATATTTTCGTTCATGGCTTTCAGAATTCTCGATTTTAATCAATTTCTTTCAGTGTAATAAAAAAATCTTTCAGGAGTTTTTGCGTTTATAGCAAACAAACAAACGTAGCAACATACTTAATAGACGTAAGAGACTGACGGACTGCGAAGTCTCATGAATGGTGTCCCGTTTTTCACATTTTACCCTTTGGGTAGAGAACCCTAAAAGATAGCAAAAACCTTTTATAATACTTACAGACTTCTATTGAAGAAGCCTGTAAATATGCAAATAAGTAAGTAAAATATTCTGAATAGGTCTAATATTTATGAATAGGTATTAAAGCGCCTACGTTGCCATTATTATAACAATTGTCGAGCAAAAACGGCAAAAGTATTTATCACAAAATACCTATTTATGTTATTTCGTTTTCGCTTGCTTAGTATTATTTTTGTACTTGTCGCAACAGAAATAGGTAAGTAAAATTATCTGTGAAATTTTCAACTGTCAGCTATCACGGTTCATGAGATACAGCCGGGTGCGTCACTTGTTGTCGTTATTATTAATATCTTAAATAAAAATCACGTTTGTTGTACAAGAGCCCCCCGTAAATATTTTTACTATGTATGTGTTTTTAGTATTTATTGTTACAGCGAATTTTAGCTCTCTAGCTTTAGGCACAGCTTCGTAACGGACAAACAGACAGACGGAAAGCGAAGTCTCAGTAACAGGGTCTCGTTTTTTTGGGGTTTAGGGTTCGGAGCCCTAAAAGTTAAGTACCTACCTACTTAAGTACCTACTGTACCTATTTTTATTTTTTTAATTAAGTAATTAGGTACAAACATTATTGGTTAGTATTTATTTATTTATTTATTTTTGGGAGACCAACAGCTTATAATAGCACACAATAGCCTTATATAATAAATATCAGAGAGCCAATTACAGGTCTGCACGTATAAACCACATGATATAATATAGTGTCTGAGAACATTGAAACTTACAGACAAAATAGTAGGTAGGTATTGTTAATCAATATCTAAAACTAAAACTAAAAATGACAACAAGTCCCTAAGCTAATTTCTATACAAACTTTTGGAAAAATATACATTGACAATTTAAAGTACTATTCAGAATATAAAGCTAACAAAGCGCAATCACGGCCTGTGGGCCGAAAAAAATTCATTAGTGAGTAGTCGTCTCACCGTCTCCGTCTTTGAATCAAAAACATCAAATTGTAGCTTTCTATACTGCTTATTCAACGAACTGCTCGCCCGCCACAGAAATGCATTCTGTCTATACTTAGTAGATACTAAGGGTAATTGAATAGGCACATAGTGTCTTGTTACTTTACCTGGAATATTAAAATTAATTTTGGATAAAATCTCAGAGCAATCCATCGACCCATTCCATACACCCATCACGTACGTGATATCGGCTATCTCGCGACGTAGTTCTAGTGGCAGAATATGAAATCTAGCACAAAGTTTAAGGTAGTCGGATGAACTATATCTAGTTTTAGTCCGATAACATAGATACTTAATGAACTTTTTCTGAATATTCTCTATACGTGAAATATATATACATATCATATCTGGGATTCCATACCTGACTGGCGTATTCCGTATCATGTACCTAATTACAATAACCTACCTGTAGAATACACAGGGGTACAGTAGGTACCTACTCAAGTAGGTAGGTAGGTACTTAATTTTCAGGGTTCCGAACCTTAAACCCTAAATATTGTTGTTTAAAAAAAGTTAAAAGTAACAAAGCATTATAAAGATTAATACCATAACTTTGACACTCTACAAAAAAAAAATTGTCCACCATGTGCAGATGTGTAACTAAATGTAAAGAACTGGCAGCTTACCGGAGTCACAGTTACCTATACTGTGCCGGAGTTTTATTCCGAGTTAGACCGATCACGAGTTTTATGTTACGGAGTTAGATAAACATGATATTAAATACTTAATGTACCTAAACAAATGACTTTTTTTGTCTTTACATGGGCTACATGACCAAACTTCACTGAAATTTGGTATAAATATTGACAAGACTAGTAGATTTAACAAAAACTGATTTTAGCAACAGTTTTTGTCTAAAATTGTTGCATTGCGAAATTTTAAAAATCATTAATTTATACAGGTGCACCTACATACTCGTATTAAAACAAGATAAACATATCATGATAATCCTCACGATACAACTACTCCTCCCTGTGCCTAGGTATACTAAGAGCCATGTTCTTAAATACCTAAAATACCTACGTAGCAACCAGCTACGTAGCAACCTAAAATATCTACGTAGCAAGAAATTCAATTTTTTTTTTCGCTTTCTAGACTTAGGAAATGATACGCGAGTTAGATAGATACCTACTTCCAATATCATAACCGATACGCAATTTACTGAAAACTAATGCAACTGCACAGGGAAGTGCCGTCAGTTTGCATCGTTCGCGTTCGTTCTAAATACTAACCTCTATTTTTAGCGCCCCTCTCGTTTCGTACGAGAACCTCGTGTTCGTTTTCTTGATAGGCTTCACCATCCGCCGAGACCACCACAGCCAACGACATCAGGAGCAATCCTGCCACGAGCCGCCACATGTGTTTGGCCTGCAAGTAACAGTCTACGTGACTATGCGTCGAAAAAAAAAGTTGTTTTTTGTTTCTTAATTCGCAGGGGCTTGTGCTAGTATAGTATTTGTTCGCAAAGGCGTTATTGTTTCCTTTAGACAGTTGGTATTGTGTATAGGGAAGCACATGATCACACAAAGAAATTATTTATTATAAAATTAATACTGCATTATTCAAACAACATACGCAACGATCAGTCAATGACTTCAGTTGTAGATCATTGATGGCGCCGGTTAAAATTAACAGAATGTCTCAGAGGTCACTACCCAGTAGGTGTCCTGGCGATAGCAAGTTCTACGTCACACGTTTAAGTACCTAACATTCTCGTAACTGCGTGTTTACAACTACCGCAAACACTTGTATGACCTGTTGTTTTCCAACTATAAATAAAACGCATTTAACAGGAACATTCACAACCGCTGCTACACATAAATAATGCAACACTATAAAATAAGTAGAGTTATTAACCGCTGAAAATAATATTTTTATAGATACACTTAATTATTAGGGAGTCTGCAAAGATTCACGAAGTCAACGCACACATACAATATCTGTACTCATCCCAAGAACCCTCTGATTATGACAAGATGCTGCGCACTATTACAAAATTATGTAACAATTTTATTATATAATTTCTCTTATTTCAGAGATCAAGAAAAGAGCATCCCCAAAAAAAATACTTGAGTGTATATTTTTATTGTTATGCACTTATGTTCCCTAAGATTTAGACAAGCCCAACTAAACAAGTATTTGAAACAAAAAAGCAATTAAATTGTTTATCAACAGAAAAGCCGCATTATTTACAGCTTAACTTTCAAAGATCAATAATAATTCATCATCCTGCTGATAATACACTTTTTATATCACAATCACAAAGGAAGAAAATCACTAAAAGTACCTAGTTTAAAAAAAACAACTCGAATTTTACCGATTGAACTGTCTCTAAATTTGTACATTATGATAATCGCGCTGAAACACAAGCACCCATCCACTTGAAAGCGATTATAAGTAGGTATTAGATTATTACAATAAACAGGATTGCTCACCTCCATGTCGAATGTTCGCGTCTCAAAGAGTCGGGTGCGCGTTCTGTGAACGTTATGAGCTGTCGACTGGCGGGCAGCAAGTGAGGCAGGCGAGCGACGGCGGGCGGGACCGGGGACACGCAGGACGCCTGCCTATTGATCTGCCACTTGTGCTCATGCACCCGGGACCATCTCTACACTCTGTACTGTAGTCAGTTCTGTACGCATATTCACACCCCCTCCCTCCAGTTCGCCCGATCACTCTATCTGCGGCTAGGCATGATTTATTGCTTTTCCGGGAATAGCCGGATTTCCTTTAGCATGTATGATACACTACACAGTCAGAACTCGGACTTATTCGCTGAGACATTGATATGCTTTTCTCTACGAGAAAGATTTACGAGTTGCTATAATGTTGGTTGTTGTGTCCTATATCAATTTATATAATACGAGTAGGTAGGTACATGTTTTCTAAGTGTTAGAAGAAATGTGAGAATATATACACAGCTACTCCAGAATACAGTATCATTAAGACTTGTGACTGTTTCTCTAACGTGAACATCGGGAACGGAAAAAGGTAAACAATGGATAGATGCTTAACAACTCAATGCTCAAAAGCTAGATACATACAGACAAACTTTTAATCAATATTTTAATAAACCTGATTTTAACACTTGGTCTATAACGGTTAAAAAAATTAATGATCAGAAACATCTCCCACCAATAGGCATTAAAAAGTAGAAAGTAGAAAATTTCGAGGAACAAGTTCATGTGGGAAACAGGGATAGCAGCAGCGAGCATAAGTAATTGAATAATAAGACAAAATAAACTACTGAGTACTCTCTCCACTCTCCATCAACCAAAGTTTCAAAGTGCATGAAGATTTAAAAATAAATCCTTTTTTTAGAATTACCTATCTAAACTAAATAATGTAGTCTCACTACCAATTTTCTGCCCATTCATATTTTTCTGAGGTAAGTGATTTTGAGCTGAGGGTAAGAGGGCAAACAACATAAGGACACGATCTCGGCGTACGCATGTCTATCAAATCGATGACCTTTTAGAAAAAAGGCCAGGTTAAGAGGACCCTTAAAAGGAGGCAGGTATGAACACACTTATGAAAGTAGAAGTAGCTATTGTAGAAGTGGGTAGCTATATTATCTGCCTATCCCAATGGCTTTCCACATATATATGTAGTGTCAAAAACTATAATACATACTTGAAGTGTAATCTTCGTCCCTCTTTTAATTTAAAGAATTTATATAGCCAACCATAATCTAGTTATTATAAAACTGTGTGCAAATAATTTTATAATTTACAAGAGTACGCCACATGGTTCAATCCCAATTCCCAACAGTGAAAGAATTTTTGAAATGGGTCTAGTAGTTTCGGAGCCTATTCGATGCAAACAAAAAGACAATCAATTAATCTTTTCTCTTTATAATATTAGCATAGAAGTATAGATAAAGGCATTGAGTGAATTTTGTTCAGCCATCCAGTGCAATGAAGTCGATTTAACACTCGTCCCGACGAGTATTGTGATGGGACCTGCATTGGCTCAGTGATGTCAGATGTCACTGCTCGGTTGTATTGCAGTCACTTCAGTCACTACGAAGCTGAAGAGCTTGACAGATACGAGCTTAAATATTGCTAGATCAATATTGTGGGTCATTTTCTAAATACACAGTACCATCTACTTAGCACAAATTGAGCTACTAAACAAAACCAACTTATGTAAGAGCTTGACAAAAACGAGCGAAATATTTCTAGATCAATATTGTGGACAATTTTGTAAATACACAGTACCATCTAGCACAAATTGAGATACTTTACATCAACTTGGATTGTCAGATGTACATGATTATAGCAAAGAAAACAAAGCTCTGTAGCAAACATTTGAGGTAGGTACCTACATAAATATTTATCCCGACCAAAGATTTGAATGCAACAGAAAATAGCTTTTTTGGTTTCCCTGATCTAAATACTAAGTGGTTCCCAAGTTGGCGTCCGCGTCCCTAAGGTCACGTTCAGCTTAAAGAACCCGTTGTCATTCAAACAATTCCAACCAAGTCTTAGGGCCGTATTTCAGAACGTTTTAAAACTCCAGAAACACTTTGAGCTTAGTTTTAAAAGGCGAAAACTAACCTCAAACGTTACTTGATTATTGGGTATCATTTTGAAATACGGCGCTTAGTATCTTACGAATTCGGCATTAGAAAATATTCGCCGAGTGCTTTGTTTGGTTCGCGATTATCATAAAAATAATGCGATCCTCTTTCAAAGTAAAAAGAAAATTGCAATGCCCCTTGGTCTGAATGTCAAGACACATTTTATCACGAGAACAATAAGTAAAAATAGATTTATTCATGTAGGTATACATAACAATGGTATGTTTTTTAAAGTATTATCTTTGGAACTATTTTATTTATATACATTGTTCACCCGGGGTTAATGATAATAACTTTAATTTATTATGCTGATTGTCCGAGATTTTTAAGTCAATGGCCTGATTGATAAAATGATTACCAGCTCAAGTACGTACCTCCGCACTGGCGCCACCACTGACGCTTTACAAAATATTTCTTATTGTTATCAAATTATGATAACTTTTTCAAAGCCTGAAGGGCCATGATTCACAAATTCAGGTACATTATAGTTTAGAAAACTTACTAGTAGGTCTGGAACTTGGTGAGTCATACTCATAATCATGAGTCAGGGACTTAAAACGCTTGTATGTATCTCTTTGCTGATTTAAGGCTTATTCTTCGAAAGAGACTCATCTTAAGGTGAACTTCATACTAATGTGTATTCTTTGATTTGATCGTATAAAATCTGTATTATCGTAATTTATTAGATACTCTTGCTTTTTTAACGGTTCTTAACATACATACATACATATCATTACGCCTGTTTCCCATCAGGGTAGGCAGAGACTACAGCTTTCCACTTGCTACGACCCTGGCACACTACTTTCACTTCTTCTACTTTCATAAGTGCTTTCATACACGTTTGACGGTTAAGTGTACTCTTGACCTGGCCTCTTTCCAACAGGTCATCAATTTGATTGCCATACGTGTGCTGAGGCCAACCCCTACCAGTTTGCCCATTCATTCTCACCTTATAGATCTGTTTAGTCAGTCTATTTTCATCCATCCTCTCTACATCTAAGCATCCCTTTTTCTATCTTTGTCACTACATCTTCAGTTATACCACATTGGTTTCTGATCACGCTTTTCCTTTCTTTGTCCATCAATTTCACTCCAGCTATACTTCGCAGGCTTCTCATTTCCACTGCATTAATTTTACTTTCATGCTTCTTCTGCCACACCCAACTTTCACTAAAGTAGGGATAAGCACACCCTATGCACAGCCACCCTTGCATTCTTAAACACATTTGACTGCTCATGAAGGTATGCATCGCCCCATTCGCTTGATTTCCTGCCAAAACACTTCTCGGTTCTAAACACTATTAAGAAAACTTTGTTCAAAAGCGTTCTCGAAAAACGAAAAATATTGCAAGAATCGTAACAAAGAATTTATTTCATTGAATATTGTTGGTTTGTTCCTGATAAAAACTTGTTACATAATAGATACAGGTCTTCAAACCAGAAAATTTTATAGCTAGATTTTTTCTTAAAACCCCTCAGTTTTTATAACAATAACTTAATGTAACTATAATAGTCAAATAAAATCCGGCATTAGCGTACGCTGCAATTTATTGATCGGCCTCATGAAATGTTGATGTAGAATAATCAAGCCTTCGGTCAAAAATAAGTTCATAAAATATTTTATTATTTTAGGTAGGGAGCTAAAATGACATAAAGTAGCGATTTTCAGGGTACCTACTTGTACTTTTTGTATTCACGATAAATTACAACATATATATTTAGGCCCAACTTGGTAAAGGTTCCTTTCATGATACTACGTGAACACAAAAAGTAAAGTTTATGAGGCAATGCAATAAAATAAGACTAATTATCCAACCGTTTATTTTACTTTAATGGTTTATTTATCGGTTTAATTTTAAGGTTTCTTTAATGGGTTATAATTAACGTAGATAAATATGCAGTTTATACATTTCTTTTACCACGTATTTAAAAGTTCCCTTTTACGAATAATGGAACAGTTACGTTCTCAGGCCGCCTGTCAAAAGTAAAATAAACGGTTGAACAGAGTATAATGAAACTTTTTCCGAATATAGCACTAATTTGCTGGAAATAATTGAATAGCCCCATGGGGTTTACCACTGGTGACCGAAATTCATTTGATCATTTGACGTGTGACCGAAAAATCATTAGGCCAATCTACTACTGATCGAATGAACGTTTGTTCGAAAAACAGTTGACTAAATAATATTTTAACAAACAAAAGCGAAATATGTAGAATTCGGTTCTGGTCGCAGTTCTAACCTAACCTAACCTAGCCATTTTGATTCAGCCCCTGTTAAAGTCTTCTTTAGTCAACTGTTTTACGACCAAACGTTCATTCGATCAGTAGTAAAAATACCAAATGTTTGTTCGATAAAAACTCTTTTGGTCAATTGTTCATTCGATCAGTAATAGCACAGTCTAATGTTTTATTGGTCACACGTCAAATTAACAGTGGTAAACCGAGCCCCATGACCTTATTTATTATCAAACTTAATTCGACAGACCCATATGGATAACTTTAACACGTTCACGGACAGAAACCATTCCTAAAAAATTGTGATATGACACACAAATTTTCCATACAAAATAGTATCACGCCTGCGGACGGACTGCCACATTATTAGATTTTTCAAGTAAGTGTTGCGGCAGTAACGGCCAAAGACGTAACCGGTAGTAGGTAGATCGCCCGGCCACAGAAGAAGTGTCACGACATGATGTCCTTCAATGTGTGCGTGAGAGACTTAACTTGTGTGCACGCGTCGGAGTGCTTGATGTGACACTAGCTGTCTGTATTACAGCCTAAAACGGCACAGAGTCACGCCGTTCCTATGTGTGTAAAGAAAAATCTTCGGCTGTGAACGTAATTCCACTTTTGATACATTTAAAATCACCGGCTACAGCCGTAGTGCCATATTATGAGAGTCAGGATGTACGGTTCTCGACGTACTGTCCGTGAACGTGTTAACGTGGAAAAATAATTGGTCTTGACCAGGGCTCGAAACTGCGTCCTTTGGCAATCTGGGCCAGACGTTTAACTAACTAGACTAGCCTTCAAGACATACTCGCAACCGACGAATTATTTCCACCTCATCCATAATGTATATGATTTAGTTTGCATACTTTGTACCAACCATAAAATTGCTTTTGAAATTTATTTATAAGATCCTTTGGAGTCGCACCGGTTTGACCTAAGACAAAAGACCACAATGGAGGCATACCTCTCCCACATAGGATGGGCAACGTGCTACCTTAGGCACCATCCGTATAGAATAGCTCACCCACAAAACCAAACATCTGAAACTGAAACCATTCCTTCCACGACAGTTGATTATATATTCAACGCAAGGCGCGACGTATTGGACCTGTTGCTGCGACTGTGATGCTAGCCGTGGCTTTTAACCAACAACGTTGGGGCACCGTCAGCGTCACCCACTAGGCTGAGTGCACATTGGAGACACGGCTGTTTTAAGGCCGACTCTTCCTTTACAGCGAAAATCGTAAACCCAGCCAAGTGCGAGTCGGGTTGGCACACATAGGGTTCCGTACCAAAAAACGGCAAATATAGAGGAGTTGCGAGAGGTAAACAAGCCTCATCTGTCGATCCACAAAAACATTCTTAAATTAAATTGTTAAAGGTCGAAAATTGCTTGGAATTGTTTTTATGTAGGTAATCTAAATAAAATTAACACTAAAAGTAGAGTACAAACGACTGAAAATCTAGTGGTCAAGAACTCAAGAAATTCAAATCCACAAGCGATTTAAGCAGGGCATCGCATCGTAGCGGACGGCAGGAACAATGTGTGTCGTCGTGTAGACGTATATCTCTTGTTCCCGCCAGTTTAACGGTACATGGCATTTGTATTCAGTTTTTTTTTTTGGATTTATACGGTTGATACGTATAATAGGTTCATTTATTTATGAGGTTTTTACTTGTTGTTTTCGGATTAATTTAATTTGCTCGTTAACTACGATTGCCCTTCATTCGTACCTAAGTTCTATAAAAGTCTTGGACATATAGCGTAAACTGTAGTTCGTAGTATTAGATCAAGAATATCTTGATCTAAGTTCGTAGCATTACCTAAAGGGTAAAAACGAGACACTACTCGTGAGACTTCTGCGTCCATCTGTCTGTCTGGGTATCTGCCACGAGGCTGTATCTCAAGAACCATGATAGCTAGAAAGCTGAAATTTTCAAAGATCATGTACCTATTGCTATTGATATTGTATTTTATTGATATTGCAGGTATATTTAAAACAAAAAATAACTAAAATAATAAATGGGGGGTACTAAGGGAGCCTTCCATACACGACACTAAAGGTGATTTTTTGCCGTATTTTTGTACGGAACCCTCTGTGCGCTAGTCCGACTAGCACTTAGCCGGTTTTTTACGTTATATCGATCACATGCAAAAATACGTACCTACCGGTAGTGTTATGGAAACAAGGACGTCGGGATTGCGACCAGCTTCCAATTACTGGCGCACTGGGCAGAATCAGACCATCTTCAGTCTAAGCACAGAATAGCTAATAGTTGTCTAAGGAACAGGCTAGTCGTACTTACCTGCTCACTTCGCCTACACAAGATCGTCTGGCGCAGGTGTATTCAGGAGTCATGTTACTACACTAACTAGAATGATTAAGAGGGGCATGCCCCTGTTGAGGACTCCCGGTCGAGGATAGGTGTTTCATAAAATACTCATGTATCTACCTATTTAGAAATAAATAAGTTTGTTTATCAGTTGTCTAGACTAGACCAGAGTGATCATTACAAGCATACAAGCTTCAAGCTTCTATAGGTAGAATAGTTATGGGTAGAAGGCAGTGTATAAATTTTTTTACCTACATATCTAGAGAATGCTTACTAAACCCTGCTTTATTCCCGCCTGTCGGTATACGGCACTCATTAGCCAAAAACCAAAGTCAGAGTAGTATATTGCATGTCGATAATAGCAAAGTCTGTAGGAAATCCTGGGACATCATTCCGAGGGCATACCCGGGGTTCAAGACCGTAGGAAGTGGTAGGGGAGCGTGTGGTTTTAGTTAAATGGCAGCATTGAGCAGCGGATAGCCACATCAGTCCATTTCTACACGACAAATAGGCTCACCACCTATAAGTATTACGCGGAACAAAAAGATGATGTTGAAATGTGAGCGTATAGGGACTATGCCTCTGCTTACCCCTTCGGGGATAAAGGCGTGACTATAATGCAGCATACGAATTGAAATCTTTGTTTGTAGGCATTCGGTACTTAGTAGGGATATAATTAGCTAGCTAATGATAAGCTAAGTAGTAGGTACGTATTCATAATTCTGTGCTAATTATAGCGATTTCATATTTCAATAACAGGAAAATAAGCACTTGTTTCAGTAACACTAAGTACGCACATTAATTATCTAAATTACAAAATGGCGCTATAAACTCCCATATCCTGCTCGATTTAGAACAATGTTTACTGCCTAATTATTCTAATCATGCATTACTAGCTGTTCCCCGCGGCTTTGTCCGCGTACAAGTCGTTATAGCGTAAATTCATAAACCTTCTTTTGCTCAGTCAGTTAAAAAGTAGCCTAGGTATATCCTTCCTTTGGACTCAAACTATCTCTATACCTACCAAATTTCACCAAAATCGGATCAGCGGTTTAGGCTTGAAAACGGATTAGCATTTAGCATGAATTACGTATACACGCCATACAGTCAAGCTTTTATCCCTGAAGTTCTAGACAGAGGCTTACTATGACACGCTACGAACATATTTCACGATTTGCTTTTTGTGGTGTGTTGAAATGGACCTTGATCAAATATTTGATCGAAGCTGACCGGAAACCGGAGGAGTTGCAGTTGATGGTTAATATAATGAACGATGCGCTTAAAAGTAGAGGAATGAATGTTAATGTAAGCAAGACAAAAGTAATGGTTTTTGAAAGAGAGAAATGCATGACTGATTGCTCGATATTGATCGAAGGAAAGAGCGTGGAACAGGTGAAAGAGTTTGTTTATTTGGGTTCAAAATTTGCAAGAGATGGAAAGTGTGACAATGATATTGAAAGAAGAGTTTTGGCAGGAAATCAAGTGAATGGAGCCATTCACACCTTTATGAACAGTCAGAACGTGTCTAAAAAGGCAAGGATGGCTGTACATAGAGGAGTGCTTGTCCCTACACTTATGCATGGCAGTGAAAGTTGGGTGTGGCAGGAGAAGCGTGAAAGTAAAATTAATGCAGTGGAAATGAGAAGTTTGCGAAGTATAGCTGGATTGACATTGATGGATAAAGTAAATAATAGTGTGATAAGGGAACATTGCGGCATGACAGAAGATGTAGTAACTAAGATAGAGAAAGGGATGCTCAGATGGTTTGGACATGTGGAGAGAATGGATGGAAATAGGCTGACGAAACAGATTTATGAGGCGAGAGTGAATGGGCAAACTGGTAGGGGTCGACCTCGGCATACTCAAGTCGATAAAATCGATAATCTTCTGAGAAAAGGCCAGGTCAAAAGTACCCTTAACCGAAGAGCATGTATGAAGACACTTATGAAAGTTGAAAAAGCGAAAGTTGTTTGCCAGGATCGTAGCAAGTGGAAAGCCGTAGTCTCTGCCTACCCCGTTGGGAAACAGGCGTGATGTTATGTATGTATGTATGTATGTAGTAGAGGTCACACGTATAGAAGGTAAGATAAATAACAAATAAAAAACCGGCCAAGTGCGAGACGGACTCGTGCACGAAGGCTTCTGTACCAAAAAAAGGCAAGAAATCACATTTGTTGTATAGGAGTCCCCTTAATCCCCCCTTTTCTAGATTTTAGTATTAGTTTTTTTATCGGCAACTGTAATACATCAACTGTGAAAATCTCAGCTTCCTAGCTATCACGGTCTCATAGGGTCCCGTTCTTTACTCTTTGGGTACACAAAGACCGCCTTGATGGCGTAGTGCGACTGCTGATGCCTGATGCCGAACTGAAGTTCGAATCTCGGGTGGAAACAATATATTGTTTTCCTATAGATTTATATAGAAATACAACATAAGTAACTAGGTATAATCCACGCGCAACGAGTAGGTAGAATCCGGAACACTGTCAAAGAAAATAGAAAATATCAGATAAAAAAAAACTGTAGTTTAATTAAAGAAACTTAAAAATGAAAAACGTCCACGGAAATGATAAAAAAAATCGAAGTTGTTGAAATCAAGCCAAATAATTCACCGCTGGATGAACATGAACGTGAACGTTAGCAACTATCGTAGCTAGTCGGTAGTCCTTCTTTTCACTCATGTGGAAGCCGTCCTTTTTGCGTCACAGCTACATATCTACTAACCTTTTTCTATCGCCGTAATCTAGCCTCTAGGGAAACCCATGAATGGAGTTCATTACACGGTGTAAACTTTCGTGAAATTTAGTTCCGTCTGGGAGGAACACTTTGATTCAATTTGTGTTTTAACGTACCGAAAAATTCTAAATCTACTCGTATGGTTAGCTACTAAAAATATAGTCTTGTACGTGTATTTAAAATGTAAGTACTTATTGACAAGACAATAAACAAATAGGAACCTATAAATTTATGTTTTGATTCGTCAGACTGTCAGTTCTGAAAAGGAAAGCCAATGGGAATCAGCTTATTATTAGCCTTCGCCACTGCTACCTACCTTGGGCAGTTCAAAAAATCTTGGATAAGGATATCACTGGAACGCTTGGGTTGGGCAGCGTTGAGTATACATGTCTGAAGACGAAAGTTAACAACTAGTGCGTTCTACCTTAATTTATATACCTATGACTTACGGTGCCAACTGTGTCGAGACGTGAACACTTTCGGCACAAAATATTACGGTGACAACTGATTCAACGTAGTTTATCATCCAAGCGCAACGAGTAAGTAATAGAATCCGGAACCATGTCAACGCTCTACGAGCCACTGATATGAAAGAACTGACCATCGAAAAGAAATAATTCTCCACCGGAATGAATAACCTAACCACACCGTTACCTACAAATGTCTTATTTATTTTAAAATTACCCATTAAAATATGAATACTCCCCTACTTCGTCACACACATAAGAGATGGAGGAGGTATATTTATTTATTAGGCTTCCAGAAGCGTGCGACTGGTTCATTCAGTCCCAGTCCACCTCCGGCGCGGCGTTTGTATTATTTGATAATAGACGCTCTTTTATTTTACGGTCTTTACTTTTTCTTTACGCTCTTTTATTCTAAAACCAACACGCTAGTTTATGAATTCTAGGTACAGCGAAGGTAAGTTTCATCTGATAACAAGTTCAATCAATCAATCAAATCTGCCTATGGCTAAGACTACTCCTGGACGTAGGCCTCTCCCCAAGACATGGTGCTGCGCCTTCTGCATCCAGTCCCAGCTTGCGATCTTTTCTAGATCGTCGGTCCATCTAGCGGGTGGATGTCCTACCCTACGTTCGCTAAGTCGCGGTCTCCACTCCAGAACTCGTCTGCTCCATCGGCCGTCGGATGTTCTGCTGATGTGGCCGGTCCACTGCCTCGTCAAAGTGCTTATTCTTCGAGCTAAGTCGACCACTTTAGTTCTATGTCGTATAACCTCATTTCGAAGTTATCCCTTAAAGATACTCCAAGCATAGCTCGTTCCATAGCTAACTGCACGACCTCAAGGGCACGGACCAACCCCACCGTAAGTTTCCAGATCTTTTGTACGGAAGACCAACGAGTACAATGCTTGTTTCTGTTGTAATCTGCAGATCCACATAACATTTTTCCATATTTTTTAAATTGCTCTACCAGGGATGTGGTACTATATAAAAAACCGGACAGTTGGATTCGCCCACCGGGGGTTCCGTACATCCGTCCGTCCGTCTGTCCGTCAAGGCGTTTTAAAATAAACATAATTTATTGAACTCTAGTGTCCCTTGAAGCGGTAAAAAAATCATAAGTTCATCTATGTCGCTAAAACGTATATTTCCAAACTTTCAAGAAAATGTAAATTAGGGCACAGTAGGACACTTCCCGTTGCCCTATTACAATTAAATTTGGCAAGTAATATCACCGTACAGTTACTGCAAAAATATAGGATAGAATTATTAATATATTTTGGGGGCACACCGCCATGCCCGGGAGGCTCCCGAAGCAGGGAAACTCTCTTATAAAAATGGAATTACCCCCACACGGTTTTCCCTCATAAGACTCTATGTGGTAAGTGAGTTGCCCGGAGCTGTAATTTTATCAATACATACTACATAGGTATAGATTTCCCTTGTCTACGGGGGAGGAACGTCAACGAACGAGTATAATTGGAGATACAGGTTCGACGCATTTTATACCAATTCCCATTATTCTATTCAATGAATTCCGGCTGCACACCAGGAAGAACTGCACAAGCATACCTACCTAGTTACTATGAGCGCCGTCGGTCCAGAGGCAATTCAATTGGTTTCTATTGGCCTTCTCACGACATATAGGAAGTATCTTCGGCCACTAAATTGACTGAATGCGCAATAGATGTATCAAGTGTGCCTAATGATATTTTTATGAAGTAAGGACTGGTATGAGCTAAATGGCGTCCATTATTATAAGGTCTTCGGTAAATAAATTGGGGCAGACTTATTAAATGCGTGCAATGCTTATGTAGTGTAATTATTAATTAATGGTTGCTGGCTACCTATTTTTGATAGACGTAAGGAGCCATTGAATATCTTTAGCAGACATAAATCTAAGTATTGAGCCATTCTAAATTCTCTTGATTTGCTCAACGAGTATCACTAGTTGCGTAGTAGGTACATACCTACTTGTTCGCCAAACCAATGGAATGGGGGCCTTAATTTCTACTACTTACACAAAATTGTGTGACTTCATCTGTCTGTGTGTACATGTTAGGAGGTTATCTGTGTTCTTTAGCACTTAGGCAAGCAAGATAAATGAAAGGGATTTTAGAGAAAAATCCCTTTCATTTATCTAGCCAACAGAGAAAACAACTGGTGGTAGGTAACATTTTTCAAGACTTTTTCGGCCAAGTGCGTAATGGCAAAGAGAACGGCGAGGGTTGGGGAGGTCTTGAACAGTGGGAGTACGACGTCTAAGAACAATGAGGACTGAACAGACAACCTCACCATTTAAACAAATCAAAAACCGTAATGACAGTTTTGTGATAGGAGAGGGATGTGTGTTAAAAAGGTGGCAGGATTATTATGAAAGTTTATTTGAAAAAACAAATTTAATAAAAAATAAATCCGACTTCAAACAAATCCTGCAAAATAAAATTTACTTAGCACAAAGTAATTGTATTTTGATTTATCAGATTTCATTCAATATCATATTGAAGTAGGTAGTTATTATTAATGGCACCAACTTTAATAGTATATTGAATAAAATTTGATAAATCAAAATATATTTACTTTGTGCTAAGTAAATTTTATTTTTCAGGATTTGTTTGAAGTCGGTTTTATTTTTTATTAAAAAAAATATTTTTCATTATTTTGAGTGACGTGTGGAGCGAAAAATATATCTATCTAGGTGTAAAGTTCTCATCAATACAAATCAATCAAGCCCAAACAGAAAGTAACTGCTGTAAATCGTTAAGGAATTCCCTCGATTGTCTTTCGGTTTCATCATCATCAGATCGACTCCAGACCTTCATTAAATTGTAGTACATTAAAGCACTTAATTAAATAGTTAACAAACGCACTAGTTGTCCCTACAATTTTCGGTGGTTGCCCTCGATTTCTCATAGATCCCATCATCAGATCCTGACCTGATGAAAATGGGACCACCTCAGAAGTAAACCATGGTCAACAAAAGAAAAAAAATTTGAAATCCGTCTATAATTGACGGGAATATCGGTTAACATGCATAAAAAAACATACAGACGAATTGAGAACCTCCTCCTTTTTTTAAAGTCGGTTAAAAAGAGGACATGCAAAGGAAGACTCATGTCTCGGAAATGAATGAACTTGATAATGAAAGCCACTTAAGTATGGAAGAAATTGTTGAAGCGTTGAATAGTATGAAATTAGGAAAGGCTGCTGGGATTGATAGAATTTCTGTCGAGATGTTGAAAGCGGGTCGTGGCGTGCTAGCTTGCCAGTCCTTTCATCTTTTTCTAAATAAATAAATATAAATAAAAAAATATGATGTAAGTATGACTAATTGCTCGATTAGGAAAGAGAGTGGAACAGGTGAAAGAGTTTGTATATTTGGGTTCAAAATTTGCAAGAGATGGAAAGTGTGACAATGATATTGAAAGAAGAGTTTTGGCAGGAAATCAAGTGAATGAAGCCATTCACACCTTTATGAGCAGTCAGTACGTGTCTAAAAAGGCAAGGCTACAGCAATCCTTGCCTTTTTTGACACGTAGAGGAGTGCTTGTTCCTACACGTCTGCATGGCAGTGAAAGTTGGGTGTGGCAGGAGAAGCATGAAAGTAAAATTAATGCAGTGGAAATGAGAAGTTTGCGAAGTATAGCTGGAGTGACATTGATGGATGATAAAGTAAAAAGAAATTCAAGAATTTGAATTTCACCTTGTGGAGTCAACTGGTGACCCAAGGGCTGGCAGTTTTCTCGCTCAACGAATAGGTATTGCTATTCAAAGGGGGAATGCTGCTAGTCTTTTGGGCACAATGCCACGGGGGCCTTATTTAGGTTTAGTTTAGAAGATAGTAATAATGTAAATATAGATATGTAATAATTATGTTTCTCTGTAATTTTTAACAATAAATGTATATATTCAATCTGGATAAAGTAAAGAATAGTGTGATAAGGGAACATTGCGGCATGACAGAAGATGTAGTGACTAAGATAGAGAAAGGGATGCTCAGATGGTTTGGACATGTGCAGAAAATGGATGGAAATAGGCTGACAAAACAGATTTATGAGGCGAGAGTGAATGGGCAAACTGGTAGGGGTCGACCTCGGCATACTCAAGTCGATAATCTTCTGAGAAAAGGCCAGGTCAAGAGTACCCTTAACTTATGAAAGTTGAAGAAGCGAAAGTTGTTTGCTAGGATCGTAGCAAGTGGAAAGTCATAGTATCTGCCTATCCCGTTGGGAGACAAGCGTGATGTTATGTACGTATGTATGTCTAATGTATACTGTCTACGAGTCTACTGGTATTATTGCTGAGTGCACATTAGTTAGAGCCCCGAGGCATAGTAGAATTATACCCGAGGGTTTTAAGACTGACTTCTGCTTTACATCGACAATACGATTGCTCCGACTGTGGGCGCACACTGTAAAACAGTTTTGTCTGCGAGACGTCTTGTTCGCAGTGTGCACAGTTTTATAGATTTAGTAAAGCGGTAGCCTGTCTGACTGCTTGCGCGATAGTCCAAGAACTGTATACCTATATACGTACATACACACATACATATAGTCACGCCTTTATCCCCGAAGGGGTAGGCAGTGGCATAGTATAGGTACTCCCACATGTCACCTTGTAGTTTTATGTCCTACGTAATATGTTGATGAGCCGATAACGATATTGCCATGTCATAAACATCGGGCATAACCGAAAACGTTGTCCTTCAGACTCGGTATCACACCAGTTTGTCAATCAGTGTGACCAAATTGACAAAGGTTAACACCTGGTGCTTACTGTCTGGTATGACCACCGATAAGAAGATAGTAGATCAAATCACTATTTATAGGACAAGTACTTTCTGGTGGTACGTGGATAAACAACGTAAAGAAAACTGGCAGATTACACGTCCGTGATACTGCGCTGCGGGCAATGCTAAAAGAGTATAATGGGAAGAGGTAGGAGAGAAATCTATCACACACACACACAAGCTCTCGACTGAGAGCTAAGATCGAGCTCCAGCACAACTATCTAAGTCAACACATCCAAAAAATTGGAACTGAGGAATCGACTTCATTACTTTAATTTTGCAAAATGACAAGGGATATTATATTAGACCTCCAGGTTTTAGTTACCTATCTCTTATCTTTATCCGTTTCACAAAGAGACTTTCCATAAGTCGACATGGGTACAATAACAAGAAAGTCGCCCTCTCTAGTGGTAAGTACCGTCCAATCCTGCCCGATCTGGCAATAATGTAAACATGTCATGTTTTGACAATCGTTGCCTAAGACAGATGAGTAGAAAATTATAGTATGACAAATCATTGAATTCTTTACTATCCTGAGTAGGTATTTAAAATGAAAATAAACTATCATATAGAAGTTATTTGGTGTCGAAATGATTGTAAGAACACTGTATGACTCCTGGATACTGGAATATAATCAGGGTGAATACTCAATTGCAAGTAACTATGGATATATAGGATCAAATGTGTTTGTTTACATTTATGCGCAAAGCTATTGAAATACGTTATACTACTGTTAGACAGCTAATGGTAATGAGGTAAAATAAGCAATAAATCATCGCGAATAAACAATAAGGACACATTTTTCTGGGAAAATATAGTTATAATAATAATAATAAATTAGTAGGTACTCTAACGAGGTTTATTTGCTAACTACGCCGCTATTTTCGTCTATACTTGGAATGGTACTAAATTATCGCTTGGTGTATTGTTTACCGCATTCCGTCACTACATTGCCTAAAGACCAGAATAAAATATGGAACAAATCCGGCCGATTGCGAGGCGGACTCGCGCAGAGAGGGCAAGATATGAAGTTTGTTGTATGGGAGCCCTTCATACTTTGTTTCTGATTTTAGTGTTTGCTGTTATAGCGTCAACCGAAATACATCTTCTGTAAAAGTTCAACTCTAGCTATGACGGTTCTTGAGGTGAAGTCTCGTGAATAGGGTCCTGTTTTTATCCTTTGGGTACGGAACCCTAAATAGTATTTGTTGAACTTAAAGGCACCTACTTCTCTCTACGGCTCCAAAGCTCGAAATATATGGCATCTACTCGACACTATGTGCCCCCAGGAATTATAATTGACGGCTGATCCTTAGAGTCCATTTATTTTTTTTTTTATCAACGAGATCAACGAAGCCCTTTGGCTTACAACTAGTGCACCTGGTGACCAATGGATAAAGATCATCCGACTGGCCAGCGTGGTACAGTTAATACAATGAGGAGACTTTCTCCAGCAGCGGGCTGTGAAAGGAAAGAAGCATTGTAGATTGATTAAAGTTAAAAATCCGGTCGATAAAGTAGTTGTAGAGGGCATGAGCATGAACCAAAACGATTGATGACACGGCGCTGTTCACATTTCTATGTTTTTCTATACTTGTGAGCCCTAACACTCCTTGACCCCTTTTTTACCGAAGATAAGACAAGTGTACTGAAGAGCTCCTCGATTTAACCATCTCACTATCTCTTTCGTAGGGCCACAGATTATCATAGCTGCCTCGCTAAAACTCAAAACCATCATCAATATCACAACCCTACAGAGCTTTTTAATTCAGTAGTTCCAAAAAAATTAGTTCTTTTCTTACACCCACTGGTATTCAAACAGGACGTACAAAGGCACATCTCATAGCCCTCAACTTGGGAGCGACTGTTAATGACCTTACTGGCCGTGATATTGGCCTGCTCTCTGCGAGATGCCAGAGCTATCCATCAGCGTAATATTCACGAGCTAAAAATAACAAATATCAAGTGCGAGAGCTTGTATTTCAACGCAACACGTTTGGTGTTCCATTCAACACTTGTTAAACAACGCTATCATTGTTTGAAGACAGAATTAACGACCGTTACACACCAATAATTAAAATCGTACCATTTCTTTTTTATACCGTACAATATGAAGGCATGGCTGACGTTGTTTTGCATAGGTACTCTTTAAAAACATTGCTAACTTGAATTTTAAACTTTTAAAGACGTTATTTCATTATGTAATTACCATTTCTAGGAACCTGTGTTATTTTCGGCGGTGGCCGACAACCTTTTAAGCCAAAGGAAGGTTCTGTGCCATTTATAGTAAGTACAACAAATTAATCTCACATTTATTTCTGAACACACACACACACACATTCACACTTCTTTTGAATGAGGGATTCGCAGAAAAAGGCACATTAAGTATATTTATCCTTGGCAGTTAGACTAATTAAATATTCTGTAAGTTCTCAATTTTTTTTGATTTAAGTGAATTGTCACACAACACTATCTAGCCTAAATTAAGCTGATAATTATAAACAAACTTTAATTATAACCTCGTAATAAGGGATCTTAATTATAATTATACCTATAGTAATTATATATTGAACATAGAAAATACCCAATCTTCAAAATTCACAATTATACGAATACACAAATATCTGTTTTGACCTGGCGGGATTCGAACCTAAGACCTCAGCACCCGCCACAGAGGCAGTCATGTCAGCTGTTCAGAAGTTGTAAGTATTGTGTTATCAGCTCAAAACTTCTTATGAGACATAAGACTAATATAAACATAATAATGTAGCACAACATCGAACGTCAGATGGTCTTTACATCCGAACGTCTATTTAGCAAATCGTCAAATGCCCAACATTTGTCTTCACACAAGTTCATTGTAGTCAGTCACGCACTTTGTCCTGATAAAGACACACACAGACAAAATTTACAATTTGAGGGTTATGGAGTTTCATCATCGAGCTGCATACAGTTATTATAAAAACACTTAGAATATTTTTGATTGAAGGTTATCACATGTTAGTTTACAGTGGATTCTAACAACAAAGCAATATTTTTACGTCATGCATGATCTATCTATACAAACTGTTGTATGCAGTGTAGTGCAGGTTAGTATAAACCTAACCGCAAAAATACTCGCAACTCGAGGCCACTCTACTTCATAAACAAGCTCTTCAACTGTGAACCTTACTGCACACTGATAAAGTTTAATTTTCGGCATAGGCTTACAAATTTGTGTTTATTGCAAAGAGTGTTCAGTCTATTGTAAAATAATTCAGTCTTTTTATAAATAAGGTTCACCGCATCTTAGATTAACTTGAAGAGCTTGTTTATATAAAGAGAAGGTTTCGTGTGGGTTTATGAGGTCTCAGAGTGACCACTGTCTCTTGCTAGACCTCTTGCGAGCGGTGCACGGGGTGCACCCATGTGCAAGGCAACGGCCCTTACTAGCTTTTCGGAGCATTAGTGGTTTTACAACTACCTCAATATGGGTATCAAATTAAAAACGTGTATTTGTAAGATAAGTAGAGAGTTCACAACAAAAAACTCGTTTACAAAAAAATACACTTATTTACATAATGTTATTCTAATTCACAGACATACTTTACATCGCGTTACCGGGGCATATGCGTGGGTAGTTTAGTATCCAGGACAGCTGTGATTACTGCAGCGGTTTGCGTCACTAACCCGATTGCCGATATCCGGGACAAGAGGCCCATCAACGTGGTCACAGGAACTACCTACAGGCACCCTCGGAGGGGTATTAGAGTGCAAGTAACCAAGATACTTGTACCTAACCGTGAGTACCTCTTAGCTGAGAATCTAATGAGGTAGTAAATTCCTGGAATATTGTCAGCCGTTATTAATCTGTTTTATAAAATTCTCAGATTAAAAGAATATTCTTTTAGTCTGAGATAAAATTAATGCATCCCTCCTATTTTCCTCGAAATCAGTCCAGACGGTCATGCATGGTCATGCATAATGCCGTGGCATTAACCGGCTGGACTGATTTCGCTAATTATTTTTGTTATATCCGTTGTTCTTACGAGAAGGTTTTTCTGAAGATTCTGTGACGGTATGTTCACCGGGACAACTGGTCATGGATACATGACAATGACAACGCTAAGAGACAAAAATTACGGGATCAAACTTGTAAAACATAGTAGGGGAAGCTGTTCACCATTCGAACGAATTTTTGTTTTTATTTTTTTTCTCCACGACTATAAGTCAGAATTGCCTCGTTTATATTCCTAAATGTAGAAAATATATTGTAGTTAGTTACAAAATTTTCTAAAACTATTATGTCAAACGGTTAAGGGACTATAGCAATTTTTCGACGATAAGATACTTGTACGAACGCGCCCCATGGGTGGGGTACTTCCGTACAGTAGGTGGGGTACTTTCATACGCGTGGGGTAGATTCATAGTTCATACATGGTAAATAAAAAGCCCTTAGAGCTCCTCGCGGCGACCGGTCGCCGCGCATAAAAATCAAGCTTTTCCGTTGAGCCCCGCGCGGCGTCCGGTCGCCGCACCTACCCAGACGACTTTAAACTTAAATTTAGCCTCCTTACGTCCTACTTTTCTATGAACAGTTTGATTGCATGTGTAGTATATAACATTTTCTTGTTTTTGGAATCTTATAAAATGACGTCAATGGGCCAGAATTTTTTACAAAAATCGAACAGTTGAAGTTGAGAGTGGATTGCGCATGGATGGCGTGCGTTTGTGTAGTACGTGTGTGTTTCGTGTTTTTATTATAAATAATGTGTTTGCATTATTATTTATTATTATACACAGTAAAATAAACAATATATCAATAATCCGGTTGGTGTTTACAGAATCGTAAAATATGGTGTGGTGGTAGAGTAATAAAGGTTTTTTTGTGTTGAGTGCATGTGTACCAAGTGCGTGTGTGCGTGTGTGTTTTGTTTTTATTATAAATAATGTGTTTTCAATATTATTTATTATTATACACTGTAAAATAAACAATTTATCAATAATCCGGTTGCTGTTTGCAGAATCGCAAAATTTGGTCTGGTAAGTGAGAAATAATTTTTTTTTTGGAAAATGAGAAATCTTTTTTCATTTTTAGGGTGATGGAAATAGGTGCTTGCGATTATTGATTTTCGATATAAATTTTGTGTGGGTTGAAGGGGCTCTAAGGGTTAATCTCCCAAAAATGTATTAAATTGATAAGAAAATTTGTTTATCACAGAACTATCTTAATGACATTTAACTTGACTCCTAATCAAAATATGTTCTTTAGAAAAATAACAAAAAACATCGATTTAAACTGTAAGTAAGTAATTACACATTTTAGTTGTCACTTTCGAGCTTAAGGCAAATTAAATTATTTAAATTAATTGAAAGGATCATAAAGTCTAGTCGTTCTAGATGTGCCGAGTGGTTAGGGAGGACCTGGGGACATAGTCTAATAAACCAAGTGTGTAGCGTACACACTTTGTTTATTAGACTATGTCTCCTTTTGTGTTTGTAGTTTCATTCTATGTAATGAAAAAGGAATTATCATGATGAACCCGATTTCTTCCGAAGATAAAACACGTTCGGTCCTATTTGCAAATTTCATAACTGAGTGTACTTTACTCGATAATAAATAACAGCGGCCTTAAGGTGTTTCAAATTTTACCAAAAAATAACGATTATCTTTCATTTCCTGATATCACATTTAAATTAATTGTGCATTATCCAGTACCTTAATTTTATTTTCTTTAATTTACTTCTTTTTTCTTTACTATATTATTCATATATTTTTTATATATTTTATCAATTAGAAGATTCGATTTTTGTTTTAAAATTTATTTTTCCAGGCTCTCTGCATAATATGAAATTCATTTGATTTTCTTCCTCTTTTGATTTTTCTGTTTTTAAGGAATATGTAATATATGTAAATTTAAATCATTTTTTATTCGTTCTCATCCATTTAATAGCTACGCTTATCTTTTCTTATTATCTGTACCATGAACCTGCGATTTGATATCAATTGTAACATTTAAAAAATAAAAAGTATATTGCTGATCGTCATAAATTAAAAAATCCGTAATTATTGTAACGTATCATAATTTAAAAAAATACAGTCTTAAATTTATTAAAAATTAAAATTTATGTGAGTGTTTGTGGTTAAAAAGACCTAAAGGGGAGCATTCGAACGCGTACGAATGCGCCCCCTGCAGAAATGTCCGAATGTGCCCCAGGCCTTGACTAAATATAAATTACAGTTGTATACAAAATCAATGTTAGTAAAAGAAATATAACAATGAAAACTCAAAATTAAACAATGCGAACATTAATGATTCCTGACTATTTAAAAAAACGTAGTAAATTTACTTGCCAGTACGATTTAAACTTCAGTAAAAATTTTATTTACCTAGTGCGAAAACACGTTACGTCTTATTGCCTCACACGGAGTGGCGCGATTGGCACGATATTTTGTACAGACGAATTTATTAGTTGTACAGACGGAAAGGCGTGTTTGTATGTCGGTTAGTATTTTTGTTATACTCAATGTATGAATGTGCCCCACGTACGAATGGTGAACAGTTTCCCCTGTATATTTGATTGTATGTATATGCTCACTACCTGACGAGGTCATTAAAGCCTGCAGTAACCGTCTGGCCGGTCGCTAGCATGTCAAAGTCCTAATGTCAATGTCCCCAAAATTAGAAAGGCCTACGTCCAGCTGACTGTGATTGAGCTGATTTGATTGATATTAATAAAGGCTTTATGTCTTTATTCATAAGTATTCAAGGTAGGACGGTGCCTATCTCGCGGCCCTGCGGTTCATGTAGGACTACCACATGAAGCCGTCCTCCTTCTCCAAATTAGGGCGGTAAATGGCCTAACTGCAGGGTCCAGCATCATCAAAAAACTACATGTGCCCCCGACTTCGAATGTAAAATGCTACAACCTCGTAAGACCTTTTACCTGTTTAGCCCCACACTCTATAAAATAGAGTGCAGAGGGGCTTATGGCGAAACTTTGTCTGTAGTTTGTGACGCTGTTGCATTAAACTACGTCACTAGGTCACGTGGATCATTTGTTCAAAGTTTGAAATAAAACAAAAATGGCAACGTCAATCGGATTAAACTTCCACTTTCACAATAAACGTGTTAGAGAGGGGCAGTCTGGTGAGAACGATCTCACGGCTTTTTGTTCAATATTAAATGATGACATTTATTATTACTATTCCGCTCACTTGGGTATGTTAACTAACCTTATGTTATTTCAAAATAATTTTACTTTAAAATGGCGAAAAAAAAATCAGTTCAGTAGTGTCAGAGTTTCTCGATATATTTTCTTCGTAACTCTACTAATACACGCATATTTTCAGTAAAAAACTTGCCAGAATCGAACAGAGGGTACTTGATGTCTAAATCGCCAGCTGTGCTGATATTGAAAAGGAAAGTGCCGGACGCTCTGGTTGAAGTGCCCTTACGACCTATCACCATCAACTATAAAGGAGATGAGAAACTTAGCTTTCAAGAGGAATGTCTTATGGTTGGATGGCATTTTTTCTATAAAGGGGTAAGGATAATATAAATATATAGGATAATATAGCTAACTGTACGTTAAACTTAAATACTTAGCTTGGCAAAAAAAAAACTAGAAGAGGAACACTAAACGCAGACTAAACCCTGTTCTCTGAGGTACAGGCCTCCGCCAAGTTCAGAGGGTAGAGTCAATTATTGCAAATTTCCTTTACCGTCACACGTATCAGCTCATTGTATAAACCTGTATTTTTCTTAGCCAAATTTACTGCACTTTTCAAAGTCTGTAATAATATCGTCTTATTGTGATGTTAAATAAACTGTACCTAATTAAATTAAATGTACTTTAGTAAAAAATTAAAAAAAGAAAATAATATTTTGCATGCTGTCTATATTGACAAAATTCTGTTAACAACGTCACTATGTCAATTAATAAATGACGTCAGTACTACAATTTGATTGCTGGAATTGTCGTTTATTGGCAATTGGATTTTGATTGGTGGCACCTTCTATCGAGTTGTCATAATTATGATCTGCCCAGTGGTGCATCGATTCATTATATTTTTTTTGTCAAGCTATGTACACTGAATTACATAATGTACCTACTTCTTAAAGGGCTCGTTGCTCCGCTGGCTGGCTAGTGCATGACAACGATCACTGTGATATGTAAGCATTTCATAGATCTCTACACCACAGGCCATGATAATATGCAATCGCAGAATGTGCCATGATTGCCACTATTACACTATCGGGGTGCTGTCCACACAATCGGGCATCCTACATACATTCGTTGATTGTCTTCCATAAGCTATGGACGTCGACACAGCAGCAGCGGATGCTATTTATTTATTTATTTGACTGCCTCCTCGGTGGTGCAGTACAGCTAACTGTACGTACTTTATGGAAATATCCATTTCAGTGGCATAGATTGGGAGAGGCCTGAAAACGTCCTTAGGCTGAATTACTTTGTATGACCGTGACTCCGACCATTATGTCGTATACTGCTTACGATCAGTGAACTTGTTTGCCACCGTAGTGGGATAAAAATTAAATTCATTTAAAAGGGTAGGCAACTAATCGCTACAATTATGATAAAAATACTGAATATTAAGAACCCTAGAGCATTATATTCCTTTGTCACCTAACCTAAAGTCTGAGATTTTTTTCTCTCTTTTCCTAGTAGTCTTCCAACGCTAAACCGCCTTCTGGCCAAAATGGCCATACTCGTTCTTTATTTGCTCCTTCATTTCGCCTTGTTATGGTATATTTTGGCGACAAAATGTCTAGGAGTTAAATGATGTCGAACAAAAACAGCGCGGCAGGGCAGTGTAACGGGGTTTTAGGTTTTCCACAGTGGGAGTCACGGGCAAAGCTCCATTATGTTCTTAATCATAGAGCAACTCGACCGACTTTGATCGAGAGGGGAGGCGCCATACAGAGACTTTCCCCTCTGTCAATACACAAGTAGGTATATAATCTGTGTCAAAAATTATGACTGTATTATTTGAATCCCCTCCGACCCCCTCTCCTGCATCATATGACAGACAGATATACTTAGATATGTTTAAAAACAAACATGCTATGTCTACTCGCCTTGTACTGGTCGCGTTCCTCTATGTTCTTAATTAACAACGTAACGATACGAACAACGTGATATTGATAACCACACAAAAATAAGCATCAACTTCGCCGTGGTATTTGGACGCACATGTTTTTAACATTTGCTGCCCACATGTGCCGTTTCTTTTTATTTTCTGACGTGAACTCCCCAATGTCTGAATTTTGTACTTACACAAAGAAATATTTAGATAATGTCTGATAATATATCTATAGACATCAGCATCGCTTATCCTGTACTGTTCAAATACAATACATTCTATTCTACCTTTTCAACATCATAAATGAGAAATCTGTCATAAGAAAAACGATAGATAACTACTATAAGCCCAGTCAGATTAAAACAAAAGTGTCATCTGTAAGGCATGGAGTACCCATAGATTTAGAATTTTTCGTGGGGTAGATTACGAAACCAGGCAAGTTGGTGCTGGTTCTCTGTGGCCGGTACGCAGAACAAAAGGCTATTGTTGTCAAAAATTATGATGAAGGCATATTAGAGAAACCTTACGGTATTACGGACATGCCTTCGTTCGTTGCCGACATTGACAGATATCCCAACAAAGATCACAAGGAACTGGGAAAATCAATTTATGAAGTTAGATAAAATCGTAGGGACCAGGAACGGTCATTTTGTAAGGAACTTACCTAAGTATTCTCAGATCATGTGTAAGGTCTTTATTGATCAACATCTAATAATTGTGCTCAGTTTTCATTTTCAGTGCCTACTTATCAGATGAATAATCAGTACGCGAAGGATCATTGACTGTGATTACATAAATGATTACCGATTACAAGGGTTCTTGACATTTGGTGCCAGAAATAGCAATTCTCTCAACACGTTTACACTCTACATGTTTTACATGTGTGTGTGCCTACGCTACGTGCGTAGATTTTCTGTGGTTGGTGTGAGGCACAGTATGATAGTGTCTATGTATGGTGCTTTGATATGGTAATTAGGTTTGTTTGGGAGACCCCTTTTGACACTGATCTAAAGACAATATTGCCTATACTTACTGTTTTTAGATCGTGTCAAAGCGGCTACCTTTTAGGTGTGTGAGAAGATCTGGCATTAGAATCATTACAGAAGAAATGATACCAGATCTGCTGATTACAACTGATTCTCTGGTTAGGCTAGCTTTTTGATAGATACTGCATAACAGCTTAAAACCGGCCAAGTGCGAGTCGGATTTGCGCACAAAGGGTTCCGTAACAAAAACAGCAAATAATCACGTTTATGTATGAGAAAAATTAATTCTGATTTTAGTATTTGTTGTTATAGTGGCAACATAAATATATCATCTCTCTCGCTACGGTTACTGAGATACAGTCTCGTCATGAGATACAACAATAAAAAAGTACCTAAACCCCTGAGGTTTAGGTACTTTTTTACCTGGGGTACCTGGGGTACTAAGTACATTACTTTTTAAGCAATTTTTAGTTGCCTTTCTTTGGAAGCCTTATCTCCAACACATTGAAATAAGAACGACTGTTGAATGGAAATGAAACGCTTGCAAACTGAAAACTGCGTAGAAATACTTCCAAGTTCCACTCAACCGTTCTCAACGGGCCATGGGAACTATACTTCCCAAAAAAAAGCTAGCCTTTCGTGTAGGTATCCTACCTACCTAATGCTTACTAAAGTTACTAATAATATTTATTCTGTTTCAGGATAAAATATACCCTGTGAATAAATTCCTTCTGCAAAGGCACGTGAGGGCGCAATTCTTGAACATCGTGAGGAAGATCCTCTGGTGCGAAGCTCTGTCTATGAAGTTCCAGAAAGCTCTAAGCAACTTAGGTTTCATGGGGTTCTTTGATAATACTGCTTATATCTGCTTAAGAGACGTAAGGATAGTTCTCCTTTTTAAACCCCACTTTTCTTTTGACTGCCTCGGTAGAGCAGCTGTGTGAAATCACTGGTTCGATTCAGTATTTCTATGAGGCGTATATTTTGTTTCAAAGTTCGGTGTTGTATGGAGAAATATGTATGTACTACCCGTTCGCTGTTAAGTGCAAGTGTAAGCTGTGCTTTAAGTTTGCCGCTCGCCGCCCCTACTACGCCTCTACGCCAACGGCAAACTTAGAGCGAACGGGATATACCTACGTAGTTTAACTTAGCTTAATTTGGCACGTTGTGTGAAAATATCCAAAAAATAACATTTTGATAGACACTGAATACATAGAGAACACTAATTAAATATCCTGACGGACCGCCGAACGGTCCGATTCACCCTGTGAAAGGTAAAAGATTGAAATAATATTGTTTTAGGAGATCGAAGTGAGCCCCTGAATGAACTATGGGGTACAAAAAGGACTTTAACTAGGCCGGGGCAGTCGCCCATTCGACCCTATCTAGCTTTAGCTGCTGTGTTCATGCTTAAGATTTTTTTATGTTCGGGCCACACTAAGGGGAAATGCCATTAATAATGGCGTTGATGAACGTTAAACGTTAGTGTAGCCACCGAATTATCGCGATAATTCGACAACGGCATTCACATTGCCGTTTGACGTTAGGCGATACCTCAAGTGGCGGCACATCAAAGAGAATTATTACGTTGAAGCGGCCACACTACGCGTGTCAGTGCGCACCGTGAGAGTGTGACCGTTTTCAGTATTTTAATACCTTTTCGGTATATTTTATTGACTTTTTTCGATATCAGTATATTAATGGGTATATTGGTAAAAGTCAGTATTTTTGGGTATATTTTGAATAAAAGGTTAGGGTAAAGGTGCTCCCTCACCGGGAGCATTCGCCTGTAATGTAACAAATTAGATTCGACTTTGAGCATTACGTTACGGCCTGCCTCCCTGACCGACGAGCGTTCGCGTGTAATGTAACATTTATAGATTCGACTCGAGCATTACGTTACGATGCTACCTCCCTGACCGACACGAGCATTCGCGTGTAATGTAACATTTATTATAGACTAGCTGATGCCCGCAGCTTCGCCTGCGTGAAATTTTGTTCTCTTCTCCGCGTCTCATGGGAACTTATTCCCGGGATAAAACTTGTATCATTTCAGACTATAATCTATCTCTGTGTGACTACATGATAATTTTGCAATCCAATATGGCCGCCGCGCCGAAATCACAAAATTTCATGATGGGTATCGTTTAAGGGGGTTTTTGGTATGCTGAGTACGAATTTCAGGTTAATTTAGAGATCCAATATGGCCGCCGCGCCGAATTCACAAAATTTCATGATGGGTATCGTTTAAGGGGTTTTTTAGTATGCTGCAGTGGCGAGGACTGGTTATTTTCAAAAGGGAAGCTAGTAGCGCTCGTGGCCCCGCGGACTCAGTGTTCTGTAAACGATCACTGCAGTAAGCAACTTTCACTATGGCCGGTCCATGGATGGGTGACCATCCATGTGATCACTTTGTGACATTTATTTGAGCGTTTCCGTGCTTCGGAAGGCACGTTAAGCCGTTGGTCCTGGTTGCCAGTAAAATGGCAGTCGTTAAACCAAGTTGAAGGCTTTATTTCAACAGCAGGCATCACAACCTGCGCCTGTCCATTTAAACACGGCAATACGGCTCACAACGTATTACGTGGGACATATTATAAAAAGGTGAAATGTGGGCATATAATATGCCTCTGCCTACCCCTTCGGGTATACCTGAACCGGAAGCTAGTAAAAAAAATCTTACCTAGGTACATGTAGATGTCCAGAAAACACGGGGTTATGCATTGAAGAACATTGTTCCATATGTGACTCCAATACAGCATCATACGCACTTAAATATTGCAATATTTCAATATAATTACCGCGGTTATTCGACCCGGAGCTCTCATCGTGGCCGCTCGTACTCAGCATATCAAAATTCCATTTATACGATATGCTACATGAAATTTTACAACGGTGGCGAGGCAGCCATATTGGATAGCAAAATTTACCTAAAATTCGTATTTGGCATACCAAAAAACCCCATAAACTATATACAACATGAAATTTCACAACAGTGGCACGGCGGCCATTTTGGATGGCAAACGTTAACCTGAAATTCGTACTCAGCATACCAAAAAACCCCTCATACGATATACAGCATGAAATTTTACAAAGGTGTAAGGCGGCCATCTTGGATTGCAAAATTGACCTTAAATTCGTACTCAGCCTACCAAAAAACCCCTTAAACGATACCCATCATGAAATTTTGTGATAACGGCGTGGCGGCCATATTGGATCTCTAAATTGACCCGAAATTCGTACTCAGCATATCAAAAAACCCCTTAAACGGTATCCAACATGAAATTTTACAACGGTGGCGCGGCGGCCATCTTGGATTGCAAAATTGACCTTAAATTCGTACTCAGCCTACCAAAAAACCCCTTAAACGATACCCATCGTGAAATTTTGTGATAACGGCGCGGTGGCCATATTGGATCTCTAAATTGACCCGAAATTCGTACTCAGCATATCAAAAAACCCCTTAAACGATACCCATCATGAAATTTAGTGATAACGGCGCGGCGGCCATATTGGATCTCTAAATTAACCCGAAATTCGTATTCAGCATACCAAAAAACCCCTTAAACGATACCCATCATGAAATTTTGTGATTTCGGCGCGGCGGTTATATTGGATCTCTAAATTAACCCGAAATTCGTACTCAGCATACCAAAAACCCTCTTAAACGATACCCATCATGAAATTTTGTGATTTCGGCGCGACGGCCGTATTGGATTGCAAAATTATCATGTAAAACAGCTGGGTGTGGGGCTCCCGGTCCCGGAACGGGGCCGTCCTACCCATTAAACCTGGTGGTATTCCTCCTCCCTATAGCCGGGAATCCGGAAAGCCGGGAAAATCTTTGGAAATTCTTTGGCTTTCGGCCGAAAGCCAAAGAATTTCCAAAGATTATTCCCGTCGAGAACCGTTCGGCGTCTCTCCTCGGGGGAGCAAGATGGGAGGTTCCCCCGGAGCTCGCTAAGGACCTGAAAAAATAAAAACCCAATTCCTCATCGCAATGATTTTTTTCTTTGTAGGGTTTGTTGCAATAACATTCGGTAATTTTTTTTTACGAAGCGTGTTGCAGGTGAAGGACGTTGAATTCAATCCTTCAAATAAAATGTTAAATGTAAATTCTAGGTTCTTCTTTTATAAAAATAAGGTAGTAATTAAAGAATAAACACGTTTTGATAATCGGTATTTTTATCGGTATATTTTCTCTGTGCCAGTATTGTATATAGATACATTCAGTATATTTTTAAGGAGCTAAGGTATTTTTGTAAAATTTAATTCGGTCACACTTAACGTCAATTTTAACGCCAAGAATGGGCATTCACGCGAGAATTATTACGTTGAAGCGGCCACACTACTCAAATGGTGACGTTAAGAATTAACGCCATAATTAGCGCAATATTTATCGCGATGATGGTCATTGACGTTTTCTTTAATGTGGCCCCGGCTTTAACGTGAGGAAAATCCTAATCGGGTGCTATGCCCGACTCTTAGCGACTAAAAACCACTCGTTCCCTACCTAGTGCCTACGGTAGCCCCGAGTAAGGAGTCCGGCATAGCATTCAAGGAATATCTTCACATTAAAATAATAAAAAAAAAGATGTGTGATAGATTTAGGACATTAACGAGAGATTCCGTGCTTTAGAAATCACGTTAAACCGTTCGTTCCGGTTGCCAGTAGCATGGTAGTCATTAAGCCAAGTTGAAGGCTGATGGGCGACTTAAAGCATTTTAATAATGTAGGTACCTAATAATGTCCTTACCTAATTTTATATTTCAGCCTGACCGCAAAGCACAACCATGTCATGTAAGTATTAAAAGTTCAGTGGTGACAGATGAAATAAGTATTTTTTACCTAGGTAGGTACAAGCGGAATCCGGCATTACATGACGGAAATGGAGAGAAACCCATAACAGACCTTTTTAGTATAACTTCAAATATTTGTAACGGAGGAATGTCGAATCAAATTTATGGGCAACCGTAATCTCCAGGTTTTTGATAATGAACAATGTAGGTACTCCGGGCGAGTCGTGTATCACAAAGGCATCATCAAGACTTCTTGGCAGCCAAATGTTGCTTGCAGCAGGATCAATCCTCCGGTTGTGTTACAATTAGGCAGTTGAATTTGCAACGAATTGACCAGATTTAGTACACGTGGAAGTATGTTCCTCAATCTCCCCTCTTTTGTTTTAACTGTTCTTAGGATTGGCAGTTGGAATTTTTGAAAATGCTTTCCACCTTCTTACAAACCCGGGTGAATTGGGACATTATTGGGGTCGTCAACTTAAAGGCCACTGTCAATAGTTTGAGGATTGGAGTGAGGCTCAGTTTGCCAGATGTCGTAATAGCGTACGTACTAAATACCTATTAAAAGAATATTCGAAGAATTGAAGATGCTGAATTGAATTTTACTTAAAGGGCATGTATGGAGCTCCGTTGATATGCAAGGGTTCCGCAGTCGGCATGCTGATGGCGCCAGATGCCCAGTGGTCCAACTGCACAGGGTACAGCAGCCTCATCCATCTGTTCTCCGGCGCATATCTGGCTGACTTTATGAATTGTGTCAGCAAGTACGTATGGCTTAGTTTTTATTGTAGGGTCTGGGTCCTGTTGTTAATAAGCTTATGGGTAGATACATATTATG
This sequence comes from Miltochrista miniata, assembly GCA_933228765.1. Classification (NCBI taxonomy): domain Eukaryota; kingdom Metazoa; phylum Arthropoda; class Insecta; order Lepidoptera; family Erebidae; genus Miltochrista; species Miltochrista miniata. The sequence goes on along the minus strand of OW121747.1, from coordinate 31,233,438 downwards.
TACTTAGGTTCTTATATTAATGACCTAACTAATGAAAATCTTTATACCTATTAGGTTAGGTTTTTTTTTAACGTGAAGGAAAATTCATCATGGATGCTATGCCGGACTCCTACCGACTAAAAAACCTCACGTAACGCCCAAAAGCCTATGGTTGGGAGCCCCGGGTAACCCCGGGAAGGATGTTTACTTTAACAATTTATAACACGACAAGCCATAACTCTGTTGGGCTAATCCTTCCGAGGGCTTACCTGGGACTTCTGGCCTTAGACTGATGGCAAGGCACCGTGTGATTTTAGTCGGAAGAAGTCCATGAGGATTTTCACACGAAAAAAAGCGCTGTTATTATCTTTGCCATAACCTGACAACTGCTGGTAGTGTGCCTTTTTGGCCTGAATGCAGATCTGCTCAATAAGCTTGACCGACTTCTCAATAATTGCATTCGATTTGTTTTCAATCTCCGAAAATACGATCACGTCTCGGCTTATCGGGACGAGCTGGAATGGTTGCCCATACGTCGCCGGCGTAGTTTGCGTGCGGTGACTATGGTTTATTCAATACTACACTCTCCTCATGCTCCTACTTACTTGACTCCTTATTTTCAACTGCTATGTTCTAATCATAACAAAAACTTGCGTTCATCTAAAAACCTTCTTCTCCGTTGTCCCTCTCACTCCTCTGATTTTATACACTCTTCTTTCGTGGTTCAGTCCATTCTTTTCTGGAATGCTCTCCCTCTTGAAGTTAGGTTAGCCACTAGTAGGGAATCCTTCAAGGAGAAAGTACGGCTACTTTATAGTGTACCATAAAGGAAAGAATCTTGGCAGTTTCGCTACAATCTTCAGTACTGCTCTGAAACTGAAATATCATTAAGGTTCATTGTTACCAAATCTATTTTTCCCCCTTTATCTCATCTATGATATTTTTGGTTATATGTTTATTTATGTGTATTTTTTTTTATGTAAATAATAGAGATGCGCCGAATGTTCGGTCGAATATTCGAATTCGGTACATTCGGCAAGTTTTGGAAAGTTCGTATTCGGCCGAATATTCGGTTAATTTGCCGAATAATTACCGAATGTTGTAATTATTATTAACAAAATTAATAATTATTGAATACATATTCAATAATTATTAATTTTGTTAATAATAATTACTACTACTCTAAATAAGAAAACAAAACTAATTTCATTAAAAATGAGCTCGTTCAGCTCACCATCCCCGCTAATTACTGTATCGGCGCGTGCGGCCACTCATGGAGTGCTGTTGTAATTTTTTATATGATGCTCCTGAATACCAGCTTGTCCGTTCGACTCGGTACTTTTTTTTATATTAACCTCGCCAAATTGACGTCGCCAGCCTGATGGAAAGCCGTGGCACATCTAGTGATTGGGAGTCACTCTCACAGTCCGTAAGCCTTCTAACAGTGGTCCTCAAGTTGGCGGTCCGGTGATGTGCTCTTTCACGCTCCGCTTGAAGAACCCGGGATTGTAAGATGAGGGAAACACGTGTGCGAGCAGGTCGTTCTAGGCTTTTATAGTTCGACAGAGTAACGATCTTTTGAAACGCTCAGTTCTGGCGAAAATTCTCTCCACTGTTTATGTGTGGCACCTCTGCCCAGCACGTGTTGTTTGGGATCAGAAAGGAGGGGGTGGGAGCAGGTTGAAGAGCTGTTCAGAACACTCGCCGTGATACATTCGGTAGAAGGCAGCCAAGGCCTCCCGTCACCTTAGGACGCAACTTTCTGCATAGCGTCAAGCGCGTCTAGTAAGTACCTCGCGGAGTCATTACAAAGGTGAGAACAGTACTCAACGTAGGGGCGAATCTGCGTCTTAAACAACAAACATCTCTGGTGTGGCGTGAAGTACCGCCTCACCTTTTTAAGCACTCATTATTTCCGCGAGGCCAGCCCAACTCTCTATGTAGTTTTTATTGAGCTCACGCCGAACGTCGCGTCACTACGGATCTCCAGGTTGTCCTTTTGTGAAACCGCAATGTTCTGAAGAGAGGGTAGGAATGCTTCTTAGCTGTAAACGAACACGCCTTAGTTTTTCTGGCATTGAACTCAACCAGGTTGTCTGAATCCCATTGGGCAATGCGACTCAGATCCCGGTCGAGATTCACTACGAGTTCCACTGGACAGCCAGAATAGCTACCATGCAGAGTTTTTGTTGAACAGCAACGGCGTACTCACGTCAGAACCAGGGCCGAGCCATGCGGATACTGGCGACATCAGTGTATGGAATGTAGTATTCCATACCTAACTAACGTGCCATAAGGATTATTATCGATCCTCTACTTAGGGGCCTTCGCGACAACTTTAATTCTTTACAGCTTGCAGGATCTATAGATCTGAGCGAACCACTATATGTATAATAGCGGTGATTCCCTGCATAGATGGAGATTTGCTGGTGAAATATTTGTGACAAAAGACATTTCGACTATAACCTTTCTTCACGTTTGCAAGTTGTTCAATTCAGAATCGGCGCCCTGGGGTTGAGTGCTGCGTGCCTAGCGCCGAAAGAATGTCGCCAGCCTCGTCGACTAACCCGTACTAACCTGTTTACCGCGTTAATTTGAACCGAATAGTTCGGCCGAATATTCGGTTCGGTACATTTTATACCGAATATTCGGCCGAATGTTCGAATTCGGTTCAACCCACATTCGGCGCATCTCTAGTAAATAAGTATGTATGTATGTGTGTATGTATATATTTATGTATGTATTTATGTAGGTTTGTATGTAGGTATTTATATATGTATGTAAAATCACTTTTGTACTTTAATATGACGATGACGGCATGAATTATTTTGTAAACAGCTCTCGACATATCCCTGAGCACCTACCTAATGATATCTCTGCATCACCCTCAGGTAGACTGGTAGATAATGCCTAAGGCATTAAGTCCGCCTTGTACTTAGTGCTAAAGCTTAAAATAAATAAATAAATAAGTACCTAGCTAAAGTAGAGCACCCCGTTCTGGGGCAGCACCCAGGAAATAAATATCTGAGGGCATGCATATACCACGAGAAAAAAACCTAAAGCTTTGTTGTTGTTGTATCACGAATCACGATCAAAAACGAAGCCCAGTGTCACAACCTGCGCCCGGGTCGGCAGCGCGTGTGTATCGCCTCTGGTGTTGCAATCGTCTATAGGCTACGGTTACCAACCTTCCGGTGGGCCGTAAGCTTGTCTGCCACCTAAGTAGTATAAAAAAAATAGCTTGTTTAGTTACAATTTCGTAGACATCTAAGTTTCGTCCGTTACTAAAATCGTAATGAACAATTTGCAGACTGTTCTTAGTTGAAGAACCGTTAAGTTGGGAAGCGATGAAGAAATCTCTCACGGACGGATCCACCGAAGAATATGACTTCGTGCCGAACCTATACGACAAAATGGGGCCGCACAGCAACTCCGAAGAGGCGCATTAGACAAAATAAAATACAAAAATTGTAAATGCTTTTCAATAGCGTACCCAAGTACCTAGATAGGTACTAATAAGTACCTACTAGCTTTTTACTTTTGCCTGTGACTTTTATGGCCTCACTTTTTTGTTCCGTAAGCATCATCTGCCTTTAGCTTTATAATCTGAGGTATTTTCAAGCAACTACAAACATGGACATTTGAAAAGCCGCAAGTCGCGATTCCGCCATCGCGCTCGCGGAATTCCGTTAACGTTCCAGCATCCCATGGGAATTTATTCCGGGAATAAAATGTAGCCTATGTGTGTAACATTATCCCTGTAGGTACCTATCAAATTTAAGCCGATCCGTTCAGCCGCTGGGCGTGGAAGACAAATAGGTACCAATACATCCACAATCATATGACTACTATTTGGACTGGTTGGAATAAAGGCATAGTATCCATAGTCACTAAGTAGGAGGACCAGTGGTGTGTCCGTCATAAAAATAATAAATACCTACTAAATTCAAATGAACAAGGTTTTATAATATTACGGAACCCTTTGTTTGAGTTTCTGGCTCGAACTTGGCTACTACGGCCAGCTATTTAAATAGGTAGGTACCTACAGTAGGTGAACTTACTATAATCTGAATAGATGGCAGTGGAGGTGGGTCCGTCAGGATAGGAAGTCAGGAAAATAATAAATACCTACTGTACTAGTAAAAAAGGTTATATACCAGTAAATAAGGTTTTACAAACAAACACACACGTGGTCACGCCTTTATCCCCACAGGGGTAGGCAGAGGCATAGTATACGCCCACATTTCGCCTTAAATTTTTGTGTCGTTTTATTTTATCTAATTATACGGAACCATTCGTTCGAGTTCAAGTCTGATTTGCACTGGCTCAACTTATTTTATCTATCAAACACTTAAAAATTAAAATGGTGTTTTTACTGCCATCTATTTACGTGGTGATGAACTTAAATATTACATCTAAACTGTTGTAGTTCACCAGTATTTGAACAGATGGCAGAAGTGGTGAGTTGTAGTTCACCAGTTTTTGAACAGATGGCGGTAGGGGTAGATCCGAGATCCGACGAGAAATAATAAATACCTACTAAATTCAAATAAATAACGTTCGGTTCGATTGAATGTAATGGTGGTAATGGCTAATGGTAAGCAACCACTCGAACTCAACGCTGACTCGCACTGGCTCAACTTGTTTTATCTTAAATGAAAATAGCGCTACTACTGTCATCTATTGACATACTGATGAACTTAATTATTACATCTGAATCGTTGTAGTTCAGTAGCATTCAAATAGATGGCAATATTTACTAAGACTGAGCACACATTACAGAGACACGATTGTCTGACTGACTTTTACTGTACATTGAAAATCCGCTCAGTTTGACTTTCTGCGTAAATATCAGCTGCCGATTATCGAACGCTGATGTGGTCCTTAAAATATTTTTGTCTGTAAGACTCCACCTTCGCAGTGTATACATTTTGAAAATCGGTAGCCTGTCTTGACATAGTCTTGTCGCTAATGTTCGCTAAGCCTTATAATTATAGTTCTTTAATATTTCGAGAGATGGCAGCTGTTGTTTTTTAGCATTGTAATTTTTAGTCTAATTTTCGGCTGTTTTCTTGTGTTCCTCTTCCTACTAAATTATGTAGGACGAGTGAATAGTAGGTATTAACCCGTGGTTCTAGAGACTACGAATTAAAACATATTATGCATTCTATGCAATACAAATTCGACCGTACCAGCGCACTTGATTTTTCACCTTTATTTCCCATAGCACTACTACCAGTAGAGTGAAGTCCTTATGCATACATACTAGTCATTTATTTATCCCCGAAGGTTTAGGCAAAGGCATATTATATGTCGACATTTCAACCTTTTAAGAATTTGTCCCATGTAATGTAATAAGTGTTGGTGATCAGTGAACCTTGATATTAATGAAATGTCATTCTGGAAGCAGTCTCGTTTTATGCAAGGCCATTTTGAGATTATCTGTCTATAATAAAACCCTTCCCCTTCATCATCCCATACTGGTATGTAGTGTAGGTTAGTCGTTGTGAAGAAATAAAACCAGACATAGTAAAAACTTCATATTTTATTGTATATGTAAAATATAACCGTGACACCAATACACTGAAAATATAATACAAATGAAATAAATAACTACATCGGTTTCAGTACCTACCGAAACTTGAGGTACCTACCTCAAGTTTCGGTAGGTAGGTACCTCAAGTTTCGGTAGGACCTATTACTATTTGAGGTGCTGTCTGTTGATAAGTAGGTAAGTAATAAGTATATACACGGTGACCACTTTACATCAGGTGGGCTGTGCCGTAATGCCTGAAGCGTATTAAGATAACACCAAAATAAAATACGCATTTACAAACGATACGCTTTCTGTTTGCGAAGCCAAAATCTGGTTTCTATTTTAGTATCACGCGCTAAAAATCTGGCAAATGTTACTATTCAGACAGTGTTCTCAAATACTAACAGATCTGCGAGGTGTTAGCAAATAATGTTGATTGATATCAGTCTACTAAATTACATTGGTAAATCTGGGGCACAGCAGTGCCACCGCCAAGTCGAGTAAAAAAGGGGAACCGCTTGACCGTATCATCCTTATTTTAGCGTCTTCCCAGTAACTTCATAACCTGACTAGATTTGGAACCCGGGATCTACGGGAGCTATGGTTTTTAATTTTGAGCATTTTTCTTTCTCAACCACATAAGGGTTAATGGGTAACCACCCACGTCCGATGTATGACAATCATTTTTTGTTGAATAAAAAATATAGAACATACCTATTACAATAGGATGACATAGCTCGCCGAATAAGTACCTTAAAGTGGCATTGGGCTGGCCACATTGCAAGAACCGCTGACCGATGGAGCAAGTGAGTTCTGGAGTAGAGACCCCGACTTGGTAAACATAAGGTAGGACGCCAACCCGCCAGGTGGACCGAGCGACGACCTGGAAAGATCGCCGGAATGGTCTGGATTCGAAAGGCACAGGACCTTGAGTTGCGGCGTGAATTGGGAGAGGCCTACGTGCAGCATTGGACTGGCATAGACTGATTTGATTGATACTTCAATAGAGCAACGTACACGTCCTCTAAAAGTAGTAGAATAATAAAAGTAGAAGCATCCTGACAGTATAGTCGGTCCGATTATCGGTCCTACCCAAGGGTATCTGCGCCAAGGACTCGTCGGTTGGTCAGCGCGACTGGTTAGTGAGGTTGTGTAGCCGAAGTTCTTGTTAAGTGCAGAATTAAGTTTCATAATAACCAGGTTTTTAAGGCAATGCCTACAAAAATAAATAAAAGTTTACACTAAAGACTACAGAAAAAGTGTGTGCGTGTAACCTTTACGCGCGATTGAAGTAAAACTTCTTTGTCATTGACGGCATCAAATGTTATATTAATATCATTCATTCGCAAACTACGTTTAAGCTATTCAAAATTACTCGCCTAAAGAAGTTTTACTTCAAAAATATTTAATCAACAGCTATTGAAACTTACAGTTGATCAACTTTGTTTCGAATTTGCTCTACAGCATTTGATTTGTAGTTTCTTAATTTCATTTATACACATACGAGAATAAGTTGTATTGTCGCTAATAGAATAGTGGTAAGGATAAAATATTTTATTACAGTGGAAAGAATAGAAATTTAATTTCTTTCATACTATATTTGGATTATACTATCGGAATGAGTAAATACATGAGTAAAATGTAATTAAAATACTTATGTGTAAGTATATAAAATCGAGACGTGTGTAACAATAGATAAAGAGGCCGTTACATTATAATTTATCTTATACCTAAACCTACTATGTAATTTTATTTTCACGAACACTATTAGTCCCTTCCAATTGTCTTTTTAGAGTGGAATTGTTTGTTTATTGTTTTAATAACAATAAGGCTTTGCTATCGTCATCAACGACGTTTTATAATTTACAGACTCTGACAGCGGACCAATTAAAAGTATCAACTGTAGTTGTAACATACATAGTAAGATTGTTATTTGTAAAAAATACTAATTTCATACGGTTTGGCAATGAGCACCGCTCCCATTTCCTCATAGCCAACCGCCCTCGTACGTTACACGCAATGTCTCCTGTCTGACGTTGACGGCTATCATCGTATGTGACAACTATCATTCGGGATTCACTACTATCGTAAGACGTTAACGACTATCATCTAACGTCGACGACTGTCGTCTAACGTGGACGACTATTATCGTATGTGAAAACTATCATTGGGCATCCACGACTATCGTAAGACGTTTACGACGTTTTATTTCACTCGCGTGTGGGTGGGTCAGGGTGGTGAAACAGGAGAGCTATGGAGAGCTATTCATGTTTGAACTTCTATTGATGCACTATTTTAGAATACTATGAGGTTTAAACATTTCAGTGTAGACTAAAATTATGTTAATTTACTAAGCTGTAACCATTGGGATTTTATTTATTTAATATGTAGTAAGTAACACATCTAATAAGCGTAATATGCAAAAGGCAAATGATATTTACAACACCTTTATACATAGCTCCTTACACAATTTTCTGCAAGTGTTTCAAAAGGCAACACATATGTAGCGTTTTTTTTTATTTACTATGACTACCATACATACATATTACATTAGAGATCACAGTTACAAACAGTTATACGTGAAGTCAGCGCATTGAAGATAGTATCTTCTTGTATTTTAAATCCTATTTATTCATATTTATTTTTACTAACTGTACAAGTATCAAAATTTTTAATTCTTCGTAAGCTATCATTTATAATCTTATTTTTATATTTGGTGTAAGGATTACGTTTTACAACAATACCAATTAAATTACTATACGCAAATATGGGTACTTTTATAGTGCTAAGTGTATTATCGTATTTACAAAAAGTGACGAATTTCCTACCAAGTTATTTTGCACTGTGCGATCGTGTTACGTACTAAGGTCCATATTTAGTACCACTCTTAGATAGGTACAGTTCGCGCCAAATAACTTTGCGTCTATGAAGTTCGTTCGTTCGCGCCGCAATTATGCAATAATAGGTATCACAGGGGAAACTACTGCGCAGCTAAGGCGGGAGGGGCGCCCCTCCCGCGTCAGCAGTAGTTTATTGCATAATAACTATTATTGCAATATTGCGGCGCGAACGAATGAACTTAGACGCAAAGTTATTTGGCGGAAGCTGTATTACGTTAAGTCCTGCACATGGGATTGCGGGGCATGGCGCATATGAATCTAATCTAGCATCTAGAGACTATGAATAATATTAGAGTAGGTTTATTTAATATGAGTTTTTTTGTTATGGTTGAATTGATATTCAACTCGCTAAAATGGACGCTGCCCGCCTGATGGAAAGCTATATAAGCATGGGCTACATCTAGCGATTGGGGATTGCTCTCACAATCCGTACGACTTCTAACAGTGGTCTTCAAGTTGGCGGCCCTATGAACACCCTGGGTTGTTAGAGGAGGGAAAAGTGCGCGGGCAAAGTATGTCGGAACTTTATGTATTTACAGTGGGGGTAAATAGCACATTATGCCACGAGGGAGTAAAATAGAATACACTCACGGCGAGAGCGATCTTTCGAATCTTAAGCTTAATTTAATGATAGGTACCGAAAATTTCGCAGTGGCATGTTTCCTATTTTTGAAGGATAGCTTATTTTTTGTTGGTAAAAGAAGACCTAGGTTGGTACGTAGTAAGGTAAGTACCTTTACTTCAATTGCCTACCAATAAAATTATTAACATTTTTATTTCTGTGTAATATACTGAATGAGCTTGAATAGGTAATGATTTTCCTTAAATTCCGACACACTGTATTTATATTGGCAAATTATAAGCTCCTTTATATACATAGTTAAATATCCATCGCAAGCATTCTTATTACTAACCATAAAAAGCATTTATTTTTTATGTCTTATAATCAGATAAGTTAAAATTTGGTAATGTAAGGATAAAAAAAATTAAATACTAAAAATAAATAACAAATTAAAAGTTATTTCTGCACTATCATCACTAACATTTAAAATGATAGAATAGATTACGAACAATTTACTAAAACACATAATATGATAACGTGTAACAATGTACAAGAATATATAAGTATCACTTAACTACGAACATGTTTAACATTTACACCAAACGCTAGTTTTTACCTAGTCTAAATTATAACAAATAATATTAGTATTATCACTAGAAGGCCTAAGAGAATGGCTATTGCCAACCATTGGCGTCGATCTGAAAAAGAAATAAAAACTTAATGAAGTTTGAAGATTTTTGTCTGTAAGGGAACGGAATGAAAAGGAACTGTAGCTCCTTTATATAAGCAAAGATAATATTAATAGTATTACACACGAAGCGCTCGTGGCCCCGCGGACTCAGTGTTCGGTAAACGATCACTGCAGTACGCAACTTTCAGTATGGCTGGTCCATGGATGGGTGACCATCCATGTGATCACTTTGTGACATTTATTTGAGCGTTTCCGTGCTTCGGAAGGCACGTTAAGCCGTTGGTCCCGGTTGCCAGTAAAATGGCTTTCGTTAAGCTAAGTTGAAGGCTTTATTTCAACAGCAGGCAGTCACAACCTGCGCCTGTCCATTTAAACAAGGCAATACGGCTCACCACCTATTACGTGGGACAAATTATACAAAGGTGAAATGTGGGCATATAATATGCCTCTGCCTACCCCTTCGGGGATAAAGGCGTGACCGTATGTATGTATTACATACAGATAGGCAACTCCCTGACCACAATGAGCAAGCTTCCCCACCCCCTCCACAGCTGTCATATTAGTTGAAGGGTATTTTGAGGGAACATTTTGTTTAATCTTACTGGTTACACACAAATTCAAGCCCTGTACAAACATAAAGCCCTGTACAAACGAATCATTTGTATGGAGTTTCCGTCCTTGGTTATGCTACTTTGTAACTTAGATAGTAAAGAAAGCAGAGCTATATTTAACTTGACTGCAGTCTTTTTTTTGCATAATGAATAATCCGTCATGGATGCTATGCCGGACTCTTACCGATTATAAACCAACACGTTCCCTGCCTAAGCTTACGGTTGGAAGCCCCGGGTAAGTCCTCGGAAGGATATCTCCGGGACTTTGACTGTAGTCTAAAAAGTACTTATCGCTTTATGCTCATTGTATTATGTCCCACTAGACGGCGCCCGAAGCTCCACTCGCGTGCCATTTTGTTCCAGCTCCTGCATCCCATGGGAACTTATCCCGGGGATGAAATGCAACCTATGTATTATTCCAGACTATAATCTATCCCTTTACCAAATTTCAGACCCGTTCAGCCGTTACTACAACTTTATTTGATAACCAAGTTTGCAGTATATCTATACTAATGTTATAAAGAGGAAAGATTTGTTTTTTTTTTGTTTTTTATTTGTTTGTTTGTTTGTAACGAATAGGCTCCGGAACTACTGGACCGATTTGAAAAGTTCTTTCACTGCTGGGAAGCTACATTCTTTGCGGTGAACATATATTTTATTCCCGTATTTCCACGGGACCGGGAACTACGCGGGTGAAACCGCGTGACGTCCGCTAGTGTATAATTTCTTACTAATATTATAAATGCCAAAATTTGTGACGTCTGTATGCCTAGACGTGTGGACGTTGTAACTCATTCACGCTCTAACCACTGAACGGGTCTGGCTTAAATTTGAAACAGGGATAGATTATAGTGTGGAATAACAAAATGCTACTTTTTATCCCGGGAAAAAGTACTTATAGGAAGCCGGAACGGAAAAAAAATTCACGCGAGCGCAGCTGCGGGCTTCAGCTAGTTTGCCATAAAACTAAAAACTCCTGTTCTTTAGGAACATGGCTAGGCTAGGAGAACTACAAGTATTTACGAAAACACTCAGACTCAGAAGTGAAAGAAGGCTTTTTGTATTAAAGAGCAAGTGTATAATACTCGTAGTTGTATAATGTGTACAAAAAGGGCCTTACCATTATTCATGTGAAGCACCTTGGCTACCTTCTTTATCGTTGAATCTAGCTTAGAGTCAGCGTTTTCAAGTTCAGTATTCAAATCGTCCAGCATTCTAGAAAACAAACAGGACAATTAAAACACATGCGGTACGATGGTGCTTTACGAAAACGAGTTGAAACCAGCATCACCTACTGATGCACCTGTTATGCAAAGAAGGATATCTTGACACAAACCCCTGATATAACTCTTCTGGTAAATCACCCTTCTAAAATGATTGAAAGAACCTTATGTCCAGAAGTGACCATGGTGGGATGACTTGATAGACTTGTAGTTGTGTGTGATTAGTACTCATTGGTAACCAGTTACGTAGACGTATTAAAAAATCCTTCATGGAAACCAGTTACAAAACTCCGGTTTGCTAGACGGCCGAAGCGGTGTAGTTTCTTCATGACACAAATCCCTGATCCAACTCTTCTGGCCTTGAAAGAACCTGAAGTCCAGCAGTGACCATTCTGACCATGGTCGGATGATTTGATAGACTTGTAGTTGTGTGTAGTTTTATACCCTACTACAGGCTACTAGTATCGGAACTACGCACCGAATACAAGACGATAGGGAATGGGGGTCATTCAAGAAATTGTATTACATACTATAATAATGACCTAAGCAATATCTAAAGAATAATAAATAAATAAATAAATATTGTTGAACATTCTCACACAACATCATCTAGCCCAAACAATAAGCTTGTGCAATGGGATCTAGACGACTGGACATACTTATATAATTCTAAATACATACATATTATACATAGAGAACACCCAAACTCCGAAACAAACATTTGTGGTTCACACAAATATTTGGACCGACCCGGGAATCGAAAACGGGACCTCAGCGCGGCAGGCGGCTACACTACCTATTGCGCAACCGAGGCAGTCAAATATTTACTCTCTAAACTGTCAACACTTACACGGCCTGTTCATCAAGCTCTATCCCAATCTGCTTGGAGACAGTCTTCAACGAGCCTACGGAGTTACTGATCACTTGGAGCTGGTCATCTTGGCTGGCAAGCATCTTCTCTTGCATGTTCATTATATCGCTGTCATAGTCGAATCTGTTCGGACTGTCAGTTTGATTCGCCAGTTTCGAGTATTTCGTATACTTAGGCGTCGAGTTCCACACATTCCCGATGTGTATGGGACTCTCGTCACCAAGTAAGGGCTCCCGAGCGGTGCCGTCGTTGTCACGGTTTCTGATTAAGCTCATTTTGCTCTTCATGACCTGTAATTGGATAAGGATGAAATTAAAATTTTCGTTCAAGCCTCGTCAGCTCTTGTAGAAACTGAGACCACTCGAATTGATGCTTATGTTATTAAGATCATAGTAAGGATATCTATACATAATAATAAAATGATAGAAAAGTCAAAACTGGACATTGGAAATATTTTTTAAAAAACTCGCTATGGTGTTCTACGTAGAAAGCGAACCCAAAAATATAGTTATAATATTTTTTGTCTGTTTGTCTGTTTGCTTTGCTTTGTCCGAAAGGATCTCGAAAAGTACTCAATAGATTTGGTTAAAATTTTGCACATATATTACTTAGGGGTGGGGTCTTAAAATAGGCTATAATTATTATCACGCTTCATATGTTTTAAACACAGGCTACATATTATTACGCTACTTAGCCTAGAGGCTTGGCAGAAAAGAATTGAAATCCAAACCAAATTATTATTGGTATTTTAAACATAATTTTCACGCGTACGAAGTCGCGGGCAACAGCTAGTATATTATATGTTTAGGGGCTTTCTTCCGATTTCGATCCGATTTTCGCTTGTACCTATTAAGGTAATATTAGATTTGCCCCCTACCACGTGAAACTTCTGGCTAAGTGTGGTTCCTCCTAATTAGTTGGGATTGTGTGTTAAATAGTGGAGATTGATTGTTATATTGTGTGAAAATTTGGATGTTAAATATGTCAACACGGAATGAGGTCTCAAGCTATTCTAAAATATGGTATTCCTGTAGATAGGTATAATATTATTTTAATATTTTATTATTTTAATATTATTTGGAGATTTTAATCAAAAAGGAGGCTGAGTACACATTATAAGCAGTATTTTTTTTTATAATTTTCTTAGATGTGTGAGTGAAGTACAGAGTTTTCGAGAAGTTGGGCTAAGGGATGCTAACAATTATTATAAGCAGTAGGAAAGTCTAACAGTGCCTTAAAAATTTCAACAAAAAGTAATACTATAGGGGTAGGTAGGTTATATTCAACTCTCTAACAACAAAAACTAATATTAGTAAGTAGGCACGGAATATCTGAAATTATCTACTTTTATTGCAGTATTAACTTGGCACCAACTTCAATATTATATTTTTATTAATTTCAGATAAATAAAAATACGTGCCAATCCATTAATATCTTTTAGAGTTTTCATTTTTACTTTGAATTCGGTTCTTTTATGTTTTTTTTTTAATTTCATTATTTTAAGTGACGAGTGGACTAAAAATATATATTTAGGAGTATAGTTCTTATCAATTCAAATTAATCAAACCCAAACACAAAGTAACTGCTGTAAATCGTTAAGGAAGTCCGTCAACTGTCTTCCGGCTCCATCATCAAATCGACCCCAGACCTTTATTAAATTGTAGTGATTGCCAAATTAAAAACATAACCAACGCACTAGTTGCATCTAGAATTTTTGAAGGTTCCTTCGATTTCTTTAGGATGCCATCATATCGAATGATGGCATCCTACTTTCCTTGTGTTGGGAGTCCTGTCCTGGGACATCCTTCCGAGGGCTTACCCGGGGCTCCCAACCATAGGCTGTTGGGCGTTACGTGAGGTTTTTTAGTCGGTAGGAGTCCGGCATAGCATCCATGAGGATTTTCCCTCACGTAAACAAAAAAAAATGGGACCAAATGGGAAGCACCAGCAAGTTATGAGGTAACAAACATAAAAAAATTAATATCGAATGGAGAAACTCCTCCTTTTATTTTTGAAGTCAGTTTAAAATGTCATCTGTCATCAATATTTACAGGATTAAAAATATTAGGTTATTTAAAAATAGTCCTTTTTTGAATGATCATGCGTGGCTCACGCTGTTGGCATCATTTCGTTGAATTTTGGAATTTGGTTGACATTTGAAGGTTTTTGTGAAATATCAATCATTGCATTGTAATCTTAACTATCCTTACTAATATTATAAATGCGAAAGTAACTCTCTCTCTCTCTGTCTGTCTGTCAAGCGGTCTGTCTGTTACGCTTTTACGCCTAAACCGCTGAAGCGATTTCAATGAAATTTCGTGTAGAGATAGTAGACGGAAGGACATAGGCTACTTTTTAACCGACTACGCAAAAAGAAGGTAATAATTTACGCGATAACGCCTTCTACGTGGACGAAGCCGCGGGGAACAGCTAGTAGGTAATAAAATTTAACAATGAGCTACAGCAACGCGTTGCCGGGTCAACTAGTAATTACAGAGATTTTTTTTCGGTTATTATTCACAACACTTTTGTATTATAGTATCCGCAATACGAACTGGCACTTTGGGCCATAAATGTCACTTACTGTAGGGGTTGAACCATGTCGATAAAATATTTAAGTATCTGTCGATATGTCGTAATCTGATATTAAGTGGGTAATTTGCTTTTAGTTGTAAATATGATATTATTAGCAAATAAGATTTTCTTAAATAATTAGCTAAATTTTAGCGATAAAAAGTTAAAATAAGTAAATTTGAATTTTTTTTACTTAGTTATTCACCTACTCAAACTACTTATTTTAATATATTTATTTAATTTAACACATTTGTCTTAATAAATCAATGCCGATATAAAAATAAAAAAATAAATAAATCATATTTAAATTATTCATTTCATTACTTTTGTCGATACTATAATCGAATACGTAAAAGATTACCTGCACAGCACTATGGGTGCGAGTCCCGCTCCATAAGACTGTGTAGGTGCGAAAGAGATAGCACGAATTCGATGATTTATGACCCAACGTGCCAGTTCGTATTGCGGATACTATAGGAACAAGTTGTACATTGAAGTCAGTGCTGACAAAAAATTGTGAATATTTTATTGTTTAAATAAATAAATAGTTTTGCCGGCGCACTTTGAACTGGCTTAGATTTCGGCTCCATCGAATCTAATACGTCTGTCGGCTCCATTGTAAAAGTACCGATAAAATACAATAAATCAATTAAATAACGAAAAAAATCGGAACAACCGGTTCAGGGTAATAAATGGTGTACCTTTTTTGTAAAAAAATCATTGTAAAAATTACTGTGCCAAAAATACTTTACAAAAAAGATATTGTGGACAATAAAATGACTATTAGTACCTAGAGATAAAATCTTTGTCTAGACCACTTCTTTTATTTTAGTGTGGCTACCTGGGAGATCTCTAGAAAAAGTGTGGTCATGGTATTTTTAAGTTTTCTGTGAGATATTTATTTATGTTATCACTGTAATATATTCTTCAATGTAATATATGCGATGTAATTTTTGACAACAGCTCGTTGTCAAAAATTACATCGCATACACACAAAAAAAAATATTAATGATCTTTATTTCTTGCTCATTATTAATGAGTAACAGAATAAAAATAGTGATATGAACAAATAGGTGTTTGAATAATCAATTTACTTGGACCGCTGTTTAATATACGGCTCCATTGAAAATGTATAGGAAAACGAATTCTCTTTTTCAAATTAATCCCTATTTTTAATACGCTTTTATTAGGTCGTCGTGTATGTAACTAACAATGTAATGGAATCTAAGGACACTAATTTAACAGATGATGTATGTAGTTCTGATGACAATACAATAATATAGTACTGTCAAACTGATATGATGATGGAGCTGGAAGATAGGTACTAAAACACGTGGAATCTAAGGTAGCTAATTTAACCAGCTTCCAAAGATCGTAAGGGTCATGAAAATTGGCAGCTGTATGTAGTTTTGATGACAATACAATAATATGGTACTGTCAAACTGATATGATGATGGAGCCGGAAGATAGGCACTGAAAACAAGTGGATTTTAAAGTAGCTAATTTAACCAGCTTCCAAGGATCGTAGGGTCATGAAAATTGGCAGCTGTGTGTAGTTCTGATGACAATACAATAATATGGTACTATCGAACTGATATGATGATGGAGCCGGAAAATAGTTTCTGAAAACAAGTGGAATCTAAGGTAGCTAATTTAACCAGCTTCCAAGGATCGTAGGGTGACGAAAATTGGCAGCTGTATGTAGTTCTGGTGACAATATAATAATATGGTACTATCGAACTAATCTGATGATGGAGCGGGAAGATATGCACTGGAACTTCGTGATGGAATATCGTATTATATCTGTTTTTGGATTCGTCAGAAAAGTCTTGTAATGAACTTTGACCAGGCTTAGGTTTCAGGGTTTTAACAAACCTTTTTTAATTGACTTGTAAAACTATGCAATGGATTCTCAGGTAACTAATTTAACCATCTTCCAAGGATCGTAGCGTCATGAAAATTGGCAGATGTTTGTAGTTCTGATAACAATACAATAATATGGTACTGTCAAACTGATCTGATGATGGAGTCGTAAGATATGAACTGTAACTTCATGGTTGAACTTCGTATCATAGCTGTGTTTGGATTTGTTAGAAAAGTCTTGTAATGAACTTTGACTACGATTAGGGTTTAAGGTTATAACAAACTTGGTATATATTGAAGTTAATATTGAGTGTAAATATTGACATAGGTACCTGCATAAAATGTATGTGTATTAGAGTAATAATGAAGTATTTTCACATTAGTCGAACTCAGACAAAACACCATGTAATACAGAGTTACTTTGACATAGGTACCTGCAGAAAATGTATATGTATTAGAGTAATAATGACATATTTTCACATTAGTCGAACTCAGACAAAACACCATGTAATACAGAAATCCCTACTAATATTATAAATGCGAAAGTAATTCTGTCAGTCTGTCTGTTACGTTTTCACGCCTAAACCACTGAATCAATTTTGATGAAATTTGTTATAAAGATAGTTTAAGTTTAAGGGAAGGACATAGGCTAATTTTTAACAGACTGCGCAAAAGGAGGGTAATGATTTTATGCGATAACAGCTTCTACGCCGATGAAGCCGCAGGGAACAGCTAGTAAAGGTATAAATGTTGTGACTAAAAAGTATAAAATAAATAAATGGTTTAATAAACCCTAGAAATATACGCTTTTATAATGCACGAAAAAAGCAAAAATAAATTATGGATCGTTCAAGTTGCCTCTATTTCTAGGCTGAAGTGTAAACTATGTGCTTTTAGTTATAATATTTGATTGTAAAAGCGTGGGGCGCTGGAACAAGAAAGACATTTTTGTAAGCAAATTCCTATTAATACTAATCCTTTTATAATAAAAATCCTGGCGAAAGCTGCATGAGGTCGCACAAGAGCAAAACGTTTATGCTGCCAAAGGGAACGCCTCTTCTTTCAGGCAATTAAGTAGATACATGAGGGAAATACGTTAACAGTGGCAAAATGTAGAGTTCTTGTTCGAGAACGAGATATTTTTGGTTACCTTTGATAACCCGCTTGGGGATATGTGCGTTTGTATTCTTATTACATAATTACTACATATTGTACTAAATTTCTCGGGATGCCGAAACTTTAAGGATCTACCTATGAATTATCTAATAGAGATCCGTAACGGTAATAGGTTTGCTCCTATTACGCGGGCGTCACGAAAAACTGGCCACAGTGGGTGTTGAAAATGCGTAGGCGTGATTAACTACTTTACTTTTCAAGTAAGTGTGTTATGCATTTCAATTAAAGCCTATCATCGTTAATACATTTCCGAAATATAAAATTATATCAATAATAGTAAAAGTCACAACAGATATATAATAGCGTGACAGTGTAAATTAATAGTTTAAAAACACGAGAAAAACACGCTTTAATAAATGTGACCGTATCCTTAATCTGACAAGACATCATGCAGCTTCCGCCAGGAAAGTATTTCCTGTTCCAGTGCCCCACGCTTTTGCAATCAAATATTATAACTAAAAGCACATAGTTTACACTTCAGCCGAGAAATAGAGGCAACTTGAACGATCCATAATTTATTTTTGCTTTTTTCGTGCATTATAAAAGCGTATATTTCTAGGGTTTTTTAAACCATTTATTTATTATTATTCGTCTATTCAGAGTCGGGTTTAGACAAATCATATTAAGGAATCATAGAAATCGTGTACAGTTACAGTGTTGTCTTTTTTGTTCGAATTTTATATTCGTTAAACAAAGAAATACTACCTACATTTGCCAAATGCTTTTAGCAAAAAAATTTAAATAAAAAAATTAATAATTTAAAAAGTTATTGTGTACTTTTATGAAATTTTTATTATCACCCTTTTTCTAAACAAATTTCACCCATTCGATTTTTGTGTTTTTTATGCACAACTAGGTAGTTGTTATTGAAAAAACAATGAACTTGGACCACCTAAGAAATCTAAGAATATGGCTCCATTGAAAAATGTGTTTACTTTTTACTCTTTCTAGACTATTCAGCCATGCCGATTTCAATGATTCTTGATTTGTCTAAAAGTAGATTTAGTTTTCATCCAGAATCGCCGTAGGCTTTTTGTTCGAATTTTTTATTTGTAAAACTAAAAATATAACTATGCCAAAATGTTTTTACAAAAAATATTTAAATTCAAACAGTTATTTTGTACCTAGATGAATTTTTTATGACACTTTTTTCTAACCAATGCCACTAGAACTTTTTTCTATTGTGTCTAGGTACCCTAGGAGCCCTAACGAAGGCGCCTACTAAAAGTTAAAATGACGATTATTCTATTACGCTTATGGCACAATGTTATGGCTGTCGCCAATGTATTGTACATTCGATCGAATACAGTTGAATTTTTGAAGCCTATATTATATCTAGGGATAGCCAATTTATCCTTATTTCTTAAGTTTTGGTCATGAATATCCATCGATCGGGTATCATTATTTATCTATACTAATATTATAAAAAGGAAAGATTTGTTTTTTTGTTTGTTTGTTTGTAACGAATAGGCTCCGGAACTACTGGACCGATTTGAAAAATTCTTTCACTGTTGGGTAGCTACACTCTTTGCTGTGAACATAGGCTATATTTTATTAGAACTACGCGGGTGAAACCGCGTGACGTCCGCTAGTGTATAATAAATTTACTGTTATACGAGTATTTATGTACTGTGTGTACTGTTAATAAAATTCTATTTAACCTGATTCTAGGCGGTACAATGCTTGTCGCGTGTTGACACCTATGGTTGACCTCGTGCATGTCAGCAACATGCACGACTGCGCACGTGGTCAACATAGGCGGCGGCGGCGCGGCGCACTATGTATCCTGAAGTATGGGGCGGTTGGCCAATATTCATCGTTCAATCATTTTTCAAAGTTCAGATAGATGATTATTGTTCGTTGAATAAATTACTTGAAGGTATATTGGATTACTTTCAAGTGATTAAATTCATATTGGTCGGCTAGTATTATTTATATGATACGTCAAACATTACCTATTTTCAGTTTTCGTTGTTGTATATTGCGGAAAGTCAAGCTTAGTGTCAACTTTGAACACATAAGTTTCGTGCACTTACTTTGAAAGATACATGTGTTGAAAGTTTACACTAAACTTGGCTTTCCGCAATAGACAACAACGATAACTAAAAATAGGTCATGTTTGACGAATTGTATAAAATAAATAATATATCTATAACTAGAAGACCAGTTTGAATTTAATCACTTAAAGGAAATGCAATATACCTTCAATTTACATAATCAAAAATCACCTACCAATAACTTCGAAAAAATGATTTACGGCCAACCGCCCTATGGATACTTGAGGATCCATAGTGCGGCGGTACGACTTGATATAAACTTATAATTATGTACAGTGCACGGCATCTAACTTTTTAAGGGTTTGGAGTAGTGAGAGTAAGTTCGCACACCGTACACTTAGAGGCACAAAAAAGTCCTCCACTCACTCCAAAAAGTGCTCCGAAACCTTGCAAAGTTAGGTGCCGTGCATATTATAGTACCTCTAATATCTAGGCTCCGAGACATCACATTTGCAAATTTCAGCTTTAATGATTATATATTTACTATTTATTTATTTCAGTTCTATTTCAGAAATAATTTGTACCTATTTTGTGGACGAGCAAAAATAGTGATATTAATAATGAATTATTCTTATGCACAACTAGGGAGGTAGTTCTTTTTGAATAAACAATGAACTTGGACTGCCTTAGATTACGGCTTCGTGGAAAAAATGTATAGGAACATGATTTTTTTAAATGAATCCCTATTTTTACTTATTCGGCTATTCAGGGTCGTGTTTTATACAAATCATTTAATCAGGGTTCATAGAAATCGGCACAGCTTTTCTAGTGTATATACCGTTGTCTTTTTGTTCGAATTTCATATTCATTAAACAAAAAGATTCGTTAAACAAAAAGAAAAAACAAAAAGAGAAGAAACCTAAGCCAATTTTTTTACAAAAAGAATAAAGGTTATTATGTACCTAGATGAATTTTCTGTTATCACCCTTTTCTTAACAATGTCACTAGTCCTTTTTGCTATTGTGTCTAGGTACCTGGAAGCCAGAACGAAGGCATCTATTACAAGTACTTATAGAAATGTTGATTATTTTATTGTGCTTGTGACAAAAGTTTTCAAGAAAAATTTATTGATTTTAATATTACCCCAAGGGCAAGTACAAAAAACAAAAGGACTATGAAAAGATTTCTTTATGATTTTCTACGGTATCTGATTGCGGTACAATGTTCAGCACGCTTTGGCGCCAATGGTTGGCCATGTGCTGGTAAGCAACATGCTGGTAGGTACTCAACGTACGGGCCAAGTACGACTGGTGGTCAACCAGATACCTACCCCTACAACTTCGTCCTTGAGATACCACATTTGCAAATTTCAGCTTTCAAGATTTGATACTTACCTATTTTATTAAATTTACAAATTCCACAGCTGTATATTTCTATTATAAAAGGGCAATGTGACTATGTGAGCTGTCAACGCTCAATTACAGAAACACGATTTATAGGCCATAGGCCATAGACCTATAACCCTAAAAGACTATCCCAGAGTGAGGGGTCCCCGCAAGTCACCACCCTGCCCCCCCTAACAGGGTATGAAAGTAATTTTTTTTAACTTTGTTAAAAAAGTCTTAATCCTTTTAACACAGTTTATGAGAAAATGTCGCGAGCAAAATTGCAGGGCTTCAGCTAGTCAAACATTTATATTACAATGTTCTATTTTACTAATATTATAAATGCGAAAGTTTTTTACTCTTTCACGCTCAAACGACTGAACAGATCTGGCTGAAATTTGATACAGGGATACTTTATAGTGTAAAATAATACATAGGCTACTTTTTATCCCGGTAATAAGTTCCCACGGGAAGCGAGGACGGGAACCAATTGCCTCCGGGCGAAGCTGCGGGAATCAGCTAGTAACAATATAAAAAGAAGTACATATAAGAAAAAAGCTACTTACTTTAACTTCTTGCTTTGTGGCTTCTATGAAAGTTTTTCGCTCAGAGATTTCTTTATTGTCGATTTTAAACTTTGATGAATTCTTTTCCACTATGCGTGAGTAAATTAGTTAAGGAAATTATCCACGGTAGAAGGTCATTTATAAGTAGTTCAAAAATAGAAAGAATCTGATACTCCTTTTAGGATAGAAGAAGTCAAGTAGATGTTTATAGTTTCTTAGATTTTCGTCGCTTATTTTACACTCTAGTGGAAAGTAATTTTAAAAATATCGAAACTCGTTTCGATTTAATTATCCTACTAATATTAATAGGTGGAAAAGATGCAAGTTCCTTGTTACTTAATCACCCTCTAGCCCAATTCAGCTGAAATTTAGTAAACAGATAGGTATACCCTGGAGTTACATAAACATAGGTACTTTTGATACCGGGAACAATAGTTGCTTTGGAAAAAACGGGCCTAGAGATCACATCACGCGGGCAGTGAGCATTATCTAGTATTGTTTATATTGAAAAGGATATTGATAGTGTCTTCCAAGTCTTCAAGATCCCACTCGATGCTACGGAGTGCGTTTCTCAGTTCTGTGGAAGTCCATTCCACTTCAGGACTGTTGGGTATGGTTGGTGTCTTCGATATCTCCTGCCACCTCAAGTACAGCCCACGTGTTTTGTTCAATGCTTTGAACACCTCACTGTAGAATAAAAGTGAAATTAGATTCTCAATCTACTGCACTATCCGTGCGCGATAACTTAAGATCAGCAATGCTGACGTCTAATACTCTATAGGTATTTGAAAGTTCATTGCAATGTTCATTGCATATATAATTATAATTGCTTATAGTCCAGAAGAATAAGTTGTCTGCTATTTTAACTGTGCCACAACAGAATCGTAATTGTAGCTTAAAACTTAAGATAATTTTTGATAGTTTTTGTAGCTATTGACTATTGAGCTATGATTACAACATTATTTTGACACACTTGAAATAGCAAACTTGCAGCTCCTGTCTTTATCATGCATGTGTACAACTTATACTGCCTAATAGCAACACATATGTAACAACATGTAACTGTTTTAAAAAGTGTAAGAAATTGACCAGTTGTAAGTGTTCGTGATGTGTGACAGACTGTTTTATTTTCCTTTAAGCAATCCATGTCTATCAGTCATCTAGATCCCATAGCACAAGCTTCAAGCTTAGTTTATATAATTGATGTTGTGTGAGAATGTCCAAAAATATATTATTATTTAGAAATTATCATCAAAATTCCTGTTGTTGGTACACCCCAAAACAAATTTGGCACCATAATAAACTAAATAAAAACATTATATCTTAAATTTTAATTACACTTAAATTTATAAGTTGACCTTCACAGTATTTCTAAAACTAGCTTCTAAATATACCTGTGTGTCTGTGCCCAGTAAAAATGCTCTTAGATTGCATGGTGCATTAGTGAAAAAATTGAAATAAGTCAGTTTGACAGCATCTACTATAAATTTATGACCTTTACCTGAACAAGGGTGAAATTATTTTGCTATGAGTACATAATTGAATGTATGATTTTATATCTTTTGTACTTTACAATCAAAATAGGTGATCAGATGTTTCTATCCCATTAGGTTAAGAACCTGTAAGGATAGGATGTATATAAATGAATAAACAAATATGAAAATGGAAAACCACCTTAAAAAATTATGGGCAATCTAAATATGACTTAAGTTTCAGCTGCCATTTTTGTAAAAATACAGGACATTTTTTTTAAAAAACTGGGTATGAAATAAAGTTATATACAGTTGAACACACCCAGGCATGTGAACTTCTTTAGTTTATTATTATTATAATGAAATTATTATGTTACAGCCTGTGTATAAACAAATCAATTATTTGCCTTGATGTAACTGAATCATGGTCTCAAATTCTATAGAGCTCATATTATCAAGTATTAATATTTAGTATTAAGTGTATAATAACACTTTTAATAACAAGTACCTTGAAGAAGCAACAGTCATTTCTAAAGACCTATGGCATACAGCACAATCAAAATGACATCTACTTACTCTTTTACGACGTAAAATGGATCTTCTAAAGTCATGTCAAACAAGAATAACAACGGTTTAGCTCAAGGAGATTCATGTGATAGGAGAAATAACACAGGGCAGATAAACACAGGTGTATCCAGACGATCCTTCGCCTATCCCACAAAATATCGACAACATGATACGTACGTATTCTGTATATAAGTCGCTCGATGGAGACCGTATTCTCCGTCCTTTGCTAACTCATACACAACGGCGGCAGCTTGAGCTGCGTAACAACTCAATATTGCAATGCGCAACCGCACCAGCCACCACGAGCTCTAGATACGACCTGATGCGACGTCACCTCTACACACCCTTACTATTATCACAGCCAACAAGCCACGCACTTTCTGCCACCTCGTTTTCCACCCGAAACCCCCTAATCCCCCTACTCCAATCCAAATCAACAACCCCCTTTTTGTGTTGATTGACGTCAACGTCAGTTCAGGTCCTTACGTCATTGTTTTTTTTTTGTATTCTCCATCGTTCTCATAATGGCTGAGCAAAGACCATAGTCTATACATTATATTTATAAGACTAACAAAAGCGAGTAGAAAACACAGAAATACGAGTATGTAATAAGAAGCATACCAATCATTAGCGAGAAAAAAGCGTAACCATTACGCGTGCATAGGCAGTGAGCTTTATAAAGGACCGCATAAATCTATTTTTATTGATAATTAGCTGGTCCGGCTTTGTTACACCATCGCCATAACAAGCTAACCCATTTTTTTTAAATTTCCTTAATGCTTAAAAAAAGAATAGGTGAAATCGGTCCAGCCGTTCTGAAGTTATGCGCGTACATACATTTCGTAGATTCATCTATATCTATACAAATATTATAAAGAGGCAAGATTTGATAGTTTGTTTGTTTGTTTGTTTGCATCGACTAGGCTCCGAAACTATTAGACCGATTTAAAAAATTCTTTGACTGTTGGGAAGCTACACTCTTCCCGGTGAACATAGGCCATATTTTATTCCCATATTCCCACGGGAACAGGAGCTACGCGTGTGAAACTAAGTGACGTCCGCCAGTCTATACTAATATTATAAGGAGGAAAGATTTGTTTTTTGTTTTTTGTTTGTTTGTTTGTTTGTTTGTTTGTAACGAATAGGCTCCGGAACCACTGGACCGATTTGAAAAATTCTTTCACTGTTGGGAAGCTACAGTCTTTGCGGTGAACATGGGCTCTATTTTATTCCCGTATTCCCACGGAAACGAGAACTACGCGGGTGAAACCGCGTGACGTCCGCTAGTATATTATAAAGAGGAAAGAATTTGATTGTTTGTTTGTTTGTTTGCATCGAATATGCTCCAAAACTACTGAACCGATTTGAAAAATTCTTTCACTGTTAGAAAGCTACACTATCCCCGGTGAACATAGGCATATTTTATTTCTGTATTCCCGCGGGAACGGGAGGCGTAGCTCCCGTTCCCGTGGGAATACAGGGTGAAACCAGAAACCTATGTATTAAAAAATGAATTAATGTACATGTTCTGACTGAAGTTTTAAGAAATATAATTTAGCCAAATTCTTACTATAAAATATATAATATTATAAAGAGGGAAAATATGATTGTTTGTTGATGACGTCACGTGGTTTCACCCGCGTAGTTCCCGTTCCCGTGGGAAAACGGGAATAAAATATAGCCTATGTTCACCGCTAAGAGTGTAGCTTCCCAACAGTGACAGAATTTTTCAAATCTGTCCAGTAGTTCCGGAGCCTATTCGATACAGACAAACAAACAA
This sequence comes from Miltochrista miniata, assembly GCA_933228765.1. Lineage (NCBI taxonomy): Eukaryota > Metazoa > Arthropoda > Insecta > Lepidoptera > Erebidae > Miltochrista > Miltochrista miniata. The sequence continues at coordinate 31,207,685 of OW121747.1, read as the reverse complement.
AAAAACAAAACTTTCCTCTTTATAATATTAGTATAGATTTTAGCTCCCTTTATAGTTTTATTATAAGCATAGGTATAAATTACGTGATGACTCATTCAATCATCAATCCTTGTACCTAGAATCCTTAAGATGAAAACGGGACCCTATCGGTCACGAGGCTGTATCTTAGGAACCGTGATACAGAGAGAGCTGAAAATTTTACAGATACTTAATGTATTTCTATTGCCACTACAACAAAAATTAGAAAAATAATAGCATTTAAGGGTGAGGGAAGGGGCTCCCAAACAAAAGACGCGAAATTTTATGAATCTTTACTATGTTTTTGAGATTCTTAATTATAAATCAACGTATTCATGTATGATCTTGGATTTATATCGAAATCGTTTGAATCTTTAACAGGTTTATGAGAGTCTTCTTTATATGTATCAGTGTAGGTATTCCAACATGTACGTGTAAATTCGAACTTAGTTCCATTCCAATAGAGCGGCGAAGCCCTACTGAAGCTATCTATGACGACAAACAAATATTAGTCGTGTTTTACTGCGTATTACTTTTCAACAGTTGTGCACATTTTTACAGTAAAAACGGGACCCTATTCATGAGATTTCGCTGTCCGTCATGATGCCGTATCTCAGAGAGTTGAAATTTTCCCCGATGATGTATTTCTGTTGCAGTTATGTCAAAAATATTAAAATCGAAAAAAAGGGGGGAATTGAGGGGGGCTCCCGTACCACAAACATGAATTGATTTTTGGTACGGAAACCTCTATAAATATGAGTCTCCTATATAAATGTGAGTCTGACTCGCGCAGTCAGACTCACATTTAGCTGGTTTTTTATGTTTAAGTATCCACAGTTTTTACACATGAACTCGCGATAATACACTAAATTTGAAATATTGTAGATCAGAATTAGACCCACTTCTCTCTAATTTTGGCACCAAGCTCCACCTAGATTCTTAATTTTCCGTGGTACCCTTACATTGTAGGCACCCAGCACCTGTTAAGAACGGATTTTCGGATCTTTCACCATTGATAACAGTATACATATATAAATTAAGTACAATATGGAGGTAACTTTTAAATTATAAATTTCTAATTGACCATCCAATATTGATTACGCTTTTATTTTCAAATTCTGATTATAATAAAGGAGGGGAGGGAGAGCAACCCGCCTTTCGTTTCGTCAATCCGCATCGATAACCGCAACTAATTGTAAGGGAGGAATGACGAACCGAACTCCTCAGGAAAGGGGATATTTGATAGGAAAATTACCGTTATCCTCTAAATTGTTAATAGTGAGCACTACTTCGCTTAACAACGTGACCAATAAGTCGACACGTGTTTCGCCTACACAACGTGGCATCTTCAGGACTGCATGGTAGCAAACTTTATTATCGTTTTAGGATGGATTTCCGCCATGTAACGCTTTATTCCATTAGTTAAATTCTGATTATTTATATTTTTACTTTAAATAGGCTCCGAAACTACATAACCGATCTGAAAATTTTAATACTGTTTGTAAACTACACTATTCCAGGGCGACATAGGCCATATATTTTTTCATACCCGTATTTCCACGGGAACGGAAACTATGCAAAATCACATGACGTCCGGTCCGCAGTTATTAAAAAACCAACAAGTTGGTTTGTATATTTGAAATTTAGAGAATTTTTATAACCCAATTAGTAGTTCCTGAGATCCTAGCATTTTAGGAACTTCTTAATAGATTTTAATCCAATTCCATTAAGTCCATATATTAAATAAGGTTATATGCTACATAAACTCACGCTACGACGAATAGGAGCAGAGCAGCGATAGAAAACATTTCTAAAACGGGGAAACATTATTCCCATTAAGCTCTTAAATACAAAAAAGGGGGCATTGAAACATTGTTCTTCTTAAAAATATCTTGAACTAATTTTTATATTTTACAATTCGCTCACAGTTTTAATAGAAATTAAATTTGTTTTCAAATAACGCAATAATACCAACGTGATTACAAGCAAGCCGTAACATGGTCTTGGTTTTAAACCTTCTCACGCAAATAGTGTTGCAAAATGTCAGCTAGGTATAATAATATTTAATTATGGTTCAGTTAGCGCTAAAGCATTAACTAAGTATGTTTATCAGTCGTCTATATGGGCTAGATGATGATTAACTTCATTTGGGCTAGATGATGTTGTCTGAGAATGTCCATTAATATTTAATTATATATTATTTTCTAATTATAATAGTTAAATTAATAAAGTAGGGCTAAGCGCGAAAGTGTGTAAGCGGCGTTATAGACTCTGTCCGTCTATAGTACAATGCCTATTGTCTGTACTTTTATATAAGCTGTGCGCTCAGTTCACCACACCGCATTTCGCAGTCAGACACGGACAGTCACGCACGTCACGCGCTTCTGTATTATTGGTTGAGCAGTGTTATCCGTACTTCTTTTTTGGTTGCTCCCACTGTGTTCGCAGTTCACGCATTCCCTCAAGATTTTATTAATATTTTTTGGTTTCTAACATTTAAGACTTCAGTTTTAATCCAACAAAATGAATTCAGTGTTAAATCCAGAGGCTCCAGAATTCTATCCACATTTTTCAACAGTAACTCAGGTGAGTGATTCAGCTACTTCAATAACAACAAGCATGGTGTTTGAAACTGTAAATTCATATATTTCCAAGTGTTTCTGTACTAGTGGCTAGAGTTAATTGTAACATGTTCCATCTTTCTTTAGAGGCCATATGAAACAACCTTTCAATGGCATTGCAGTGTATTTTGTAGACATTGTTGTTCTTCTGGTGACCAGTTACATTCTTCTTATAACACGTTGTTTCACATGTTGATGTTGCAATGAACTTGTTACAATTGATTCTGTACCACATTTGAGAACATAGTATATTCTGCAGGCCACATTTTTGTGTTCCAAATTTCATTTTATCACTCTTTTAGGCCAATGACCTCAATATATGACCCATTTTCAGTTGTAACCTAAAACATTGCAATATTTCTATCTAGGTGGTTGCTATTTTCTGTAAATTTACACCCCAATGAATAATATTACACTTAATCACTGTGCTATAATAATGTGTAGAGGCTATGAACATCAGGCAGAACCCACAAATATTATTGAATTATTCTTTTACTAGGTACTTGAAAAGTCTTATAATTATCTACTAATCATGATAGTATTCTTTTTAATCAGTTATCCAAGCAAGGAACCTTAAACTAATTGCAATATATGCTTTGTAAACCAGATGTTAGTTTATCTCAAAGGTCAAGGAGTCCGATATCTTGAATATCCCCTTTTTCAGTCAAAAGTATGTTTGGTGAGAGCTTATTTCATTGATATTTATGAAACATGTGCAATTGGCCATAGTCCGTTTTCAAACCATATCCAGTAGTGACTCAACTTTTCATACTCTCACATTTCAAACTGCTCTGAATGTTGGGCTGGGGTCAACATTCTCAATAATATCATGATATTTCTTAGGAAACTCTATCTCAATTCAATGCATTTGAATTTGTCTTTGCGAATGGAGAGAGAGTGGCACGTCTCTGATTTTAGAATATAATTCCTTTCAACTGTATAACACAGGTAACATGATCCTGACTAAACCTTTAATATTCTGATAATCTAGTCTCAATCCAATGCCAAAGTATAATAAATTAAATATGACTCAATATGTTATGTGGTGGCAGGGCCTCATGTGGCAATGAGAAAGAGTACTAAATGTTGACATCCCGAGGGTGTCATAAAGGCGACTAAGGGAACACTTCCGCTATACAATCCATTGCATAGAGAAGGATAACTCGAAATGAAACATTGTTAAGTCAAGTTGAAGACCTTATGGGCAACTGGAAAATTTCAACTCGGCAGTAGGCTCACCACCTATTACGTGGGACATAAAACTATATGGAAAACTCTGGGCTTATACTATGCCTCTGCCTATCCCTTCGGGTATAAAGGCTATATGTATGTATTCATCATGTTGAGCTGGCATATAAAATTTTAAAAATTTCACATCATTCATCATAATCATAAAAAAGTCATAAATTAGCTTACACCAATTTATGCACAATTTATAAATTAATTTTGGAGAGTTAGTTAAATAGTTTCTGTTCTAAAAGTAGTCTGATTTGCCTTCAAAATATTTCAGCAATATAATAGATACAGTCTTTTATGCAAATAATGTATTTATCATTAATACATCACTGCATTTATGTATAAAAACATTTTTTTTTCAAATGCGCTGTAACTGCTTTTTATAACTCAATAAAAAAACTGAAGTTCTTCAAAATGAGAAATGTTCATAATTATCTCTGAATTGTCTGTTTAATGAATTGACAAATTAAGATATGTTTAATAATTGTAAAGTACCTATTAATTAATCAATAATGATTGGTAATTATTAATGAATTATCAATAATTGATTGTCATTATTTATTAAATACATTTTAAAGGCAAAATTACTAATGTTATTATGATTACCAAAACCAATTCTAATTACTTAAATTAAAACTATCCATCCGTGAGTCGGAATCGCTCAAGGAGGGTTATGCACTAAAAGCGGCAAAAAATAATGTTTGTTGTATGGGAGCCCCCTAATTTTTTTTTCTGATCTCTATTTCCTGACATAGGTAGTATAGCGGAGAAATAGGTAATCTGTGAAAATTTTAGCTCTCTAGCTATTTCGGTTCCTGAGATACAGCCTCATGAAGGACAGACGGACAGACAGCGAAGTCTCATGATTAGGGTCCCGTTTTAGTCAACATATTTTTCTGTTTATTATCATATTTTTGAAGATTTATAGTATTCTGTCTTTTTACCTATATTAGGTACCTGTATTGAAATAATCATATTAAGAAAATCAGTGTTGGCTCTATACCTACTCTCTTCTGTGTGCATAACTAAAATAATACTTTTGCCATTAGTTATGATAACTCCTAATGAACTTCAGGTTGCTCTTAGCCTTATACTAAATATTTTAACCACCTGGTTTGACTTGGTGGAGACATGAAAGGCTTGAAGACCTCATTGCCAGTCTGTATAAAATCTCTTTAACTGCTAACACTGCAAGCTAAAGATTTCTAATCAACGAAGACCAAGTTATGTCGCGTAATTTTGTGTCTTTAAGTCGGCAAATTCTTCAGAAATAATTGATATTAGCACCAGAACCTATGCTGTTCATCGAGGGCCTTTTTTCGAACACCAGAACTTTCAAAGCTGATTTTATCCATTAGCAGTGTAGAACTTATAAGGGACTAGCGGCCGTCGCATATGATATTTTTTTTTAGAAGTTTTTAAGAGAAACAATTTTGTAATACACAATTTTTGCGTAACTTTAACCATTTCCGCGGCGTACGCAATGGAAGCTGTCAAAAGAAATAAATGTGCCCCGTTTCCGAAACATTATTTATGACTGCTCTGATAACTATTCCTCTTAGCGTAATGTTATATATAGCCTAAAGCCATTCCAGGTAAATGGGCTATGGAACTGTAAAAGGATTTTTGAAATGCAACCAGTGGTTTCTGAGATCCTAGCGTTCAAACAAACAAACTCTTCAGCTTTATAATATTAGTATAGGTATAGATTAACAACCAGCCAAAGCATTTAGTTATGGTTGCTCCTAACAGCTAATCTGATAGAGATCATACGAGTAGTATGGCATAATAGAAACTAATGATGTTAATTTCTTTTCAGAGTGGATTTTCCACAGTCCACAATTCAATAAGGTCTTCAAACACTCTGCCCTCTTCGACTACCCACGACTTCTTCAAGACGATAACCGATTTCAACGTTGTAACATCCCAATTAAGTGAAAATGTTGTTCTACAATCGAACCACATAGTGGAAACCGAGTTACCTGCTGTGAGGTTGAGATGGTAAGTACATCTAACGATCTATAATATGTGTCTAGTTTCCATGCACGAATTTTTATGACGTAGCAATACATCGTCATGCGAGGAGACATTTCCTAATGGCTCTATCCTCTTAGTTGCAGCCAATTGAGCACAACAATGTTAGAGAACGAATGGTGCGGCACATGACAATACCTACTCAATTAGATATTGTATACAATCGACCAACAACCTGCTTGTTGTTCGAACTTCACGCCGTACTTATAAGGCCATGCTACTTTATAATTTATATCATTTATCAGTTCAGTCAATGATACTTTATGAACCTTTTTTACGCATCAAAATTATCTAAATGTAATTAAATTTATGCGAACGATCGTCTGCCATTTTCTTTGTTTAATTATAGATTCAAGGCTGTGCATTTTTTAACTAGCTATTATTCAATATAACCAATTTATAATATACACGAGAACAGTTATCGGCTCGAACTAAGGTGAAGAGACTTCATGAAAATTTATTAGCTATTTAGGTACATGTTTAACATAATGCTTGTTTGTTTGTACCGGTAAACTCTGTGCGTACTGTAGGTGCCGGTAGGTAGCAATGGCTAGATATAATCCAGTCCAGGATGTTTACAACATTCCTTTTATTTTCAAGTACCATTATTGTACTTTTCTGTCTCAAAATAATATTCTAAAATTGGTTGCAACCGAAGCTGCTGTCAAAAGGCTATTATGTTTCTCTGTTGTAGAGAAATTCGCGATATACCGATACAGTATACTTACCAAACGATAAATTAGTTTGTGTGTATATTTTATCTTTCCGTATTCTAAAGCATCTAAAGGTACCTACATGAAGAGCGTTCAGTCAGACACGCATTTGTATCTGAGACGCGTCGAGGTTACCTTATTTTCCGGCACACGGTTTATTATGGTGCCCCCGTCCAATATCGGATAAATTATGTTATACAAATAGAAAGACGGCCGTTACTCAATATCTATTCCATCCTAGCTCCGCGCTTTCTACTAGGGAACCTAGCTTGTCATAACCAAACCACCGCTCTGGGTGCCGCTATAATTTTATTGTATTTCCAAAAGCGTTTCAAATTTATATAATTTAGTTGTAAACCCTTGAGCAAGCCGCCTTTTCGACTTCAAAGTTATGGGGACAAATGCGTCACAACTGGGTTGAATAATATTTTATTTTGCGAAACGTAGGTTACGGCCAATTCGGTCTATTCTTTAAGCAAGATTTTTCCTCGAATCTCAGATATTTTGGGCTCACAATGAATGCTTGCGAAAATTCAAGGAATACGTAATACTCGGGGGTAGCAGTTGCCGTAATCACTAAGTTTTGGTGATTACGACGACGATAATTGCCACAGTTTGTCCCTGTTTATGATGTACTTACCCACCTATTTTCGTAGGGTATTGAACTTTGTATTTTAGTGCTCTACATAAAGAGAGATAAGTGTTGTTATTTCTCTCCCGCGACTTTTAAACACATGTGTAACGCAAGGTCGTTCCCTTCCACATGCTATCGCTGTAGGCCACGAATAGAAGCATGATGTTCAGAGGCAGTTGTGACGCTGTGCGATTTCGCCACAGTGCAGCAGTGTTGGTAAACATGAACGTGTTTTTTGTTCTTTAGGATCTGTCCAATTGAAAAAGTCTAAGAAACGTGTTGCACGTTTATTAAAAATGCTAATAAAGGAATAAACAACAGATAAGTTTCTGACGAAATCGAGGACTGAATGTGACGCGAATCACGTTTGAGTTTTTTTTTGTGTAAAATACCTAGATCATAAATTGGGTTTTGATGACATTTATTAAATCCCTAGATTATTCACGTCTAGTTTGAGCGAAAATATAACGATTACGTTTAAAATTTGTCTTAATTTAGAGAAGAGCAACAGCCTATTCAATTTCCAAACTTCTTTACAACCTCTTTTCAGATCTCCTCTTTCACTTCATTAGTTAATTCAGCCATGATTACACTTTATCAATAAGTTACTAAAAAACAAAGGCTCTTTGTTGTTGTTATCTTTTCATTTACATTTGTTCATATCTTTTTGTCTGTAGATGAAAGTGACGCCGTGTCATTTTTTAGTCACTTCGAGTCCGAAATCGTCATTTTACCGTTTTCAGTGTAAAAAAGATATAGGTATATTTGCGACTATTTGATGTCTACTGCTCTATGTCAAGCTACGTAAAGCCGTCTCGTAGCTTACATTCCCATGGGAATACTGGCTTAAAATATAGCCAATGTCACCCGGGGACAGAGTAGCTTTCCCGACAGTGAAAGAATTTTTCAAATCGGTTCAGTAGTCGCGGGGCCTTATCAATACAAACAAACAAAAAATCTAATCTTCCTTGTTTAAAATATTAGTATAATAACGTTCAAGACCATATAGCTAAGTTAAGAAATGCAATATGCAGCTGCAGCGAAGAGTGCTATTTACAGTTTTTCTATGCGATTGTCTCCATAACATTTTCTCCAAAAGTGTTACCTATTTAATAAACTATTACATATTCTAAAATCAATTTTGCTGTAAGACAGAAGGTACATAAAGTATGAGTGACAATTCACCACTGATTGTATAGTTTGCACTATATTATGCTTTGCTGTGCGATAATCTATGTAAGGCTTAGGCCGCATCTGCGGTTAGAGCGAGCGGTTTCTAACTTCAAAATGTCAAAACCAATAAAACAGATCCTATGGTTTTCACATTTTAGGGTTAGGAATCGTAACCGCCGACCGCAGTGGCCTTTCTTCTTCCTTCTGTCCGCTTTGCTATGTGTTAGAGTAGGTAGAGTGGTTTGTCTTTAGTTGGCACTGCTTATAGCGACTGTCATCTAACCTTATTCTCTTTGGACACCCACTTCCCCGTCCACCCAGTGAAAAGGCCGTAGGCGAAGTTGGTTAAGACCCCAGATATCATGTGACGCCTGTAAATTAATACTTTTTTTTTACATTTCCATTGGGACGTCACTACAGTTTGAACCCGCAAAATATGACGGCGTTAGATTTTTTAAGCAAATCTAACACCTGATTGAATTGTTATTGGTTTGTGGTAATAACGTAATTATATATTTTTACCGTAGCAATGACCACGAATATAATACTGACACACTTATTGATGTCAACGACAGTTTTCTAGATAGAATCAGTTTATGCATTGACACGGCTAGCGGTGTCAACGATCCAGCCAACAAATTCATCGCGGGATACATAAATCCTACTGTCTCATCTTGGAACCAAACGCCCGTCATCGCTAAAGTACAGGTATGTTTCTTTTTATTAATAGACTGCGGAGACTATCCTTGCAACTTGACAAGTCTTATGTCTACTTACTAACATGTCGATGTACACACACGTGCAAAGAAAGCACGCACACTTTAAGCTACTTTCATTCACATTCTATCAGCCTTGTCAAGTCGCAGTGACCGCCTCCGGAGCCGATAACTAAGACTAGGTACAGTTCAAGCGAAGCGAGAAGAGGCACATCACCAAGCCTCCAATTTGAAGACCACTATCATAAGTCATAGTGGCTCATAATCGCTAGGTGTCTCCATGACTTTCCATCAGGCAGGCAAAAAAGCCACTGATCTCTCACTAAGAAAAGGATTAGGACACAACCGGGACTAGTTCCAAATGATAAGTTTCATAGAGCATCGTTGTGTTTTGTTGAACCGCAATGACTTGTAGATAACGATACGAATACGATAATAATCTCTATCTTTACACTAATATCACAGAATGCATAGTACCTACTGAAAATTTGACTGTGATAATAGTTTTAGCATTGTTAGTGCAGTATCTACTTTTGAGGGTGCCGTACCCAAAAGGTAAAAGCGCGACCCTGTTACTAAGACTCCGCCTGTCCGTCTGCCTGTCACCAATCTGTATTATCATGAACAGTGATAGCTAGAGAGCTGAAACTTTCATAGACTATGTTGCTGCTGTAACAACAAATACTAAAAAACAAGAAGTATAGTACCTATAGTATTTGTTTTCGTCGTTTTTTGGTACGGAACCCTCTGCGCGTGAATCTGACTCGCAGTTGGCTGGTTTTATTTTACATAAAATATGACATTATCATTGGTTCTAAGTTCCGGTACTACTATAGATTGAGTATACTGCCTCAATGGAGCGTGGTCTTGGGTTCGAATCCCGCGACAGAACAAAGCTTTATGATGTCATTAAATGTGCAATTCAGAGTATATGTTTAAAAATATATAAGTATGTTAAAAGTTGCCTAGATCTTATAGCACAAGCTGATATCTTAAATTTAGCATAAATTGCATTATTTGCTAATGTTTCAAAATATTTATTTGATAAGTACTCTGTAGGCATTTTGTTAATTATCTAAAATGACCACAAAATGACTGTTAATTATCTTTTAAACTAACGGTATAGGGTAGATACCTTGCTAATGATTATTAAAAAGTAATTAATATGTATTTTGGAAGAATATGTTTACGGTTGTGGCATTTAATAGACGTGTTCCATATCTTATCTATATTACAGTCAAATCTAGTTTAATTACAGGCTCACTACAAAAATGTTAAAACAACGTTGACCATTTTCAATCAGGACCGTATAATTTTATAGGTCGCCTCATCTATTTAGAATATTTTAGAACAATATTCAATAGTGATATACTATCTGTCATGCTTTATACATTATCATCTCTATACGAACTGGAGTCAAAGTTGATTATGAAGAATTAATTTCAATATCATCAATCAAATCAGCCTATGCGTAAGGCTAAGGCGTAAGTCCACTGCTGGAATTACGCCTCCCACAGTTCAGCCAGAACATACGGTCTTCCGCATCCAGTCTCCGCCTGCGACCATTTTTACGTCGTCGGTCAATCGCCGGTAGACGTCCTACCCTACGTTTGCCGAAACGCGGGCTTTACTCTATAACTCATTTGCTCAATCGACCGTCGATTATTCTACGGATGTGACCAGCCCATTGCTACTTTAATGTGGTTATTCTGCGAGCCATGTCGACCACTATATCCCCCTCATCTTCATTTTAGTCCCCCTTTAGTTACTAAGGACAGTGAGATGCACTGTCGTCGCGGGTAATCTCGCGACCTTGACGCGGCCTTACACTCATTGCAACTCGTTGATAAATAAGTTATATCGGTCGCGACATGTTGCCGGCTTGGGCTCATGTTGATACTGATTGTCCATGAATTGAGGATCATGATCACTCGTCTCCCTCTTCTATATTATATGTTTTTTCCTAGCGAACTTTTTGTTGCCTCAGAAGATTAACTTTTCCTATTTTTTCTTCTCTGATTTTCGGGGTGGGGACAGTTTTCAATATCATGATAATCGATCTGTTCTCGAGTTATACCTGTTGTAACAAATCCGACTTTATTTATTTTAATATATATGTAAGGATGCGACGTACGTACTATATATAAATTTAAATCGCCTTGCCCATTCTATCATCAAAATTACTTGCACTACTATAAAGACAAATTCAGAATTCATTATTGGTTTTATGATAACGATGGAATGGCAATAAACCGAACGCGGAAACATACAAAAAGGACGACAATTATTGTGTCGTTATCTTGATAATTAGAAGCAAATTTATTCTTTGACATTAGAACACGTTTAATATGAGGATTCATTCAGTTGTAGAATCTGTGTTTTCGTAATGGAGGTTGTCAAATATAGCAAATTATTTGTTTCTATTATAACTAACTAGCGGTTCCCTGCCACGCTTCGCTGTGACTTTTTTTTATGGTGGTTTCATGTACCTATGAGAAATGAGTAACAAACCAAAGGATTTCTTAAAAGTTTAATGTAGAGCCGTAACCAAAATTATAAATCTTTCAGAAAATCCAATTAATATCCAAATCAATACAGGCTTCACATGAAAAACAATCTATGTTCAGTTTTTAAAACATCGTGCGCACGCTTCTACTCTGATAATATTTCCCTAACGCGCCAAACTTCTAACTTAAAAAATAACATGCAAAACATATCTGACCTCTTTATTAGGTAGGTACTCTCTTTTATTATTCTGAATGAAAGGAGGCCGCTATCTAACTTCTCTTAAAAAAAGCAATCTGGTATATTTTGTTCTGAAGCTGGCAGATTATAATTTAAAAAAAAAACGACCAGCGCCATCTATTGGCAAAATCACTTTTTAAAGCTATTTCATTCTTATTGCTGTTATGATAAAAGTGTATATAGTAGCCTAAAACCATCTCTGAATCCTGTTGTATATCGTGTCCAATTTTGAGCTCAGTCGATTCAGTAAATTTTGAGTTTTTAAAGAGTACTTAAACGCACACAACATTTTTATATAAATAGATAAAGATAATAATAACATAAATTGATAGTGAAGGATTTTGCGGTTGATTTCTCTTTTTGAATTGCAGAATGTGCTATTCTATTTTTTTCTTATTCTTTTGTGCAGCTTGAACTGCAAACTGCTAATTGAGCAGTTTGCAGTCCCAGCTGCAGTATTCTTTTAAACATACTTATATATTACTCCTTTCTGAGTTATTCTATAGTCATCGAAAGAGTTGATCAATATACTAAACCGATTTAAAATCGATTATTTTTGTTGAAAAATGAACGATGATACATTAATTATAAATTTATCTTCCGCAGGTGGGATCGACAACGCTAATAGGTGCGAAAAATATCCCACGACCTCAGTTAAACTTCAAAGACAAAATTGACAATTCTGAAAATTTATGGGTACCGAAAATATCTGACAAACCGAATAATGTTAAGCCGCTTGCGTTAAGTATACTTTACAGCGAGGAAGGTGAGGCGGTTGGGTAAGTGTCTACTGTATTTTTTTATATTTACCTTTAACTTATCAACGTAAATGATGGTCTTATGTCAACCAATTGTCTTCTGAAGGAGGCTGAATATAACCAGGAGGAAAGCAGGCAGAAGAATGTTGTCTATGGTCTTATTTAAGGCGATATGCTGATTATCTAAAGTTTTATTTTGTTGATCTTAGCGTCTTTCCGGTTGATTCCAAAACCTAACTGGATTGAGACCTCGCAGTCTACTTAAAGGAGCAGCTAAGATTTAGTTTTATTTTGTTTCGGCGTTGAGAACAATGACGAAATATCTACTGCTGTATTGACCTCTTAAGACTCGCCTACACTAGAGCCTCGTCGGTTAATCAAAAGGTGCCTTGCTTGTAGGTGACGGTTGGTTTGAACACCAAAGACCATGGTTGCCTTATTTTACGTGTGGAAATTCCATATGGATGCTATGACGGACTCTTGCCGACTAACCACACGGTACCCTACGACTGCTTACGGCCGGGAGCTCCGAGTAAACCCTAGCAATGATGTAGAAGTGATTTTGACTACCACCGCGGGCTCACCTAGGGGTACGGGTACATTCCCGCGTCTTAAGCAGTTATTCGGGTGTTATCCCACTTTTGGGGCGTGAGGCGTAGACAACCGTGGCCTACGGTAACTAAAGTTTGTTTCAGTTTTTTCTACATCCTTACCGTAATAGGAATTTGTATGCACATATATAGGATTTAACTTACCAATTCGTATTTAGAGGCCGTCTAAGCATAATTATATTATAGAATATTAAATATATCGTAGACAGATTATAACAAAAAATAACGATTACGTATGTATTTATTCACACAACTATTTTGTTGTGATGACCTTTTGCATATTTAACTGCATTGTCGACCGGCCATCCTCCTACTAATGTTATACCCGTAAAAGTTTGTTTGTTTGTTTATACACAAAACGGCTGGGTATATTATGCTGCATATTGCTCACTGGAAAGTAATGACGTGGAGGGACATAATGAATACATGGTAAGGTATTGGATTCCTGTGGTAAGCATCACCAATAAGTATTCAATGTGTTATCATGGTCCTTGTTTCTTTCGACCACGTTTCGACACCCAGGGTCTGCTGTTAATACAACTAGAACTGGGAGCTAAATTACCTGACTTCTCTACTCTTCTATGAGAATTTGTGCTTCATCCGGTGTACAATATTTCAATGCCGTTTCCTTTACGTCTAATAATAACTTAAACAAAACTATTAAAAAAAACAAAAGCTATCATCATTCTAATATCTGAATGACCTGACGAATCGAGCTCTACAAAATGATTTTTAAAATGCATTCAATAAGACCATTTTTAGTCATAGACCTGTCAATTTTCGCCATGACAAAACCTCTGCCAAGGATGAAATCTAACGATTCTTGCCAATTTGCAGATACGAGCATCCTTACAAGGTAGAGCTAGATCTCTACCAGCCGCCGCCAGATGCTCTCGAGCCAAGCGCTGAGGAGCCTCAATTCCCCGCCCCTATGGACCAGACTGCGTTCACTTACGTCGATACTGAGGCGAAAATGGACGCGCTCGTACAACATTTGATGACTGTCGACGAGTTAGCCGTGGACTTGGAGCATCATGCGTATAGGACTTACCAAGGCATTACTTGCCTTATACAAATAACGACTGACGAAGGCGGTGATTTCATCATCGATACTCTGGCTGTGAGAGAACATGTTCACAAGCTGAATGTTGTGTTCACTGACCCTAAGAAGATAAAAGTAAGTACCTATCGTGTTTTTTGTACTCAAACATGGCCCTAGCTAGACGCGTGTTACTTGTTTATTTGCTAAGGTGATAAGTTTACAGGACCGCCATATTTTATTCAGAAAATCTTTAGTATATTTTTAGGAAATTTGCTTTGCAAAATTTCATAAAAATACAAGATTTTCAGGAATAAAACCCATCCTTATGGGGTGGCCCTGTATATCTCTTTTGCCCATCGTAGTTTGCCCATTTCTCTCGATTCCCTTACTTGGTATTTCCTAGCACCCTTGTATCCTGTGAGCAAAGATTTCCTAGACTCACTCGCCTATCAACACCTAGTCAAAATCCTTACACCTAGAAACTTGAAAGTCTTTAGTATACTTATAGTAATAGGTGCCTACTAAGAAGTAAGTACAGGTTAAGGCGACTTTTAAAATTGATACGCGATCTAGTCTTAATTTACTTATATATATCTCCCCCGTAGTAATAGTCGCCTAGTACTTTGTACATAGTACATACATACATATAATTAGTTATACCATTACTACCAGACCCCTCATATGGTATTGAAGTTGGAGATAAAAAGACTAGTTCATTCCTAAGTATTTTAATGTCTTCGAAACATGAAACACGCTGAATGTTTTAACGTACCATCCTAGCTTGAACTCCTCAGTGCAAATTTCAGAAAGAATAGTATTGAACACATGCGTTCGTTCCAGGTATTCCACGGTGCCGAGTCTGACGTGATATGGCTCCAGAGAGATTTTGGAGTGTATATAGTGGGATTGTTCGACACTCATCAAGCGGCTAAGATGCTCCACTTACCGTGGCTATCGCTCAAATTTCTTCTCTTGAAATATTGCAAAGTTGACGCTGATAAAAAGTAAGTTATTGTATTATTTTACTTGTTCTATGTAGATAAAAATATGATCTGACAGTATTAAATGTACGACCGAAGACCTAGAAAATATCGCAGGTCACTGGATGCGAAAGGCGAAGGACCGTGTGTTGTGGCGTAAACTGGAAGAGGCTTACGTCCAGCCGTGGACTGCTATCAGCTGATTTGATTGATTCATATTGAACTGTAAGAAAGTGATTTTCTATCAATCAAATCAGGCTATTACACTGCTGAACGTAGACCTCTCCCAATCACTTTTGAGGTACACTTACTCGCTGGCCAGACAGTGCAGGACTAAGTTCCAGTTTCCTTCTCTTGGCCATTACCTTGTTTATTAGTTAACGCACGCATGGACACCACTTGCTTGGCTGGCATGTGACCCAAAGACCTCGATATCGAAATTATTTTCAATCTTCTGTGCTGTATTGTTACTACACTCGAGAGCAATGAATCCGGGTCACTTAAAGAATGTTAAAAATCTCGGAAACTAAAAATGATAGGTTAATGCAATAAATTGTATTTAATAGACAATGTAATACTCCTTAAATGAAAGTAAAAAAATATGAGTCACCATACATTTTATTAACACAAAATTACATAAAGAAAAAACTGCCGATCTCTCCTTAAAACAAAAATAGGAAACATGAAATTTTTGAACTTTATTACGATTTTCTTGAATTTTAATACTTCGTATTGCCTCCTCGTGCTTCCATTACTGCGTTTACGCGGTTTGGCACGCTGTACACCAAGTTCCTTATACGATTTTGGGGAATATTCTCCCATTCCTCTGTGAGAGCAATTTTGAGCTCACGAAGCGTGATTGGGGGAGGGTTTCGTTGTTTTACGCATCTGCCTAGCTCGTCCCAAGCATGCTCGATCGGGTTGATATCCGGGCTGCGCGCTGGCCACTCCATACGAGTAATGTTCATCTCTTGAAGGTAGTCATTCACAATCCTACCTGTATGAGGTCGGGCATTGTCATGCATAAATATAGCATCCTCACCTAAATTGACCATAAATGGACCAACGTGATCATTGAGGATTTCTTCCACATATCTTACGCTAGTTAAAGAGCCGTTTTCTATGATCACCAGCTCTGTGCGACTTTCAGAAGAAATTCCGGCCCACACAAGTACAGACCCACCACCGTAGGCTACTTTTTCTTCGATGCATGCTTGCTTGAATCTTTCCCCTGGTCTTCGATACACTCTGTGTCTTCCATCGTGCTTGTAGAGCATAAATTTTGATTCGTCGGAGAACATAACTTTTGACCAATCTTCAATACTCCAATTTACGTGGCTCTGGGCATACCTTAGTCTCGAAATACGATGCCCACGCTCCAGTTTAGGGCCGTTTGCAGGTCTAAGGGGTTTTAAGTTAGATTCAGCAAGCCGACGTCTTACTGTCCATGCACTTGGGTTACTTCCTCCGAGGCGTCGAAACTGATTGGTGAGTTCAGTTCCTGTGAGAAAGCGATTTCGAAGCATGGTGTTCACCAAGTATCGGTCTTCTCGTGCTGTGGTACACCTGGTTCTGCCCGTTCCTGGTCTGCGTAGGTTAGAACCAGTTTCTTCGTAACGTCGGAGAACTCTTTGTACTGTTGACAGTGACACACCGACAGTCCTGGCTGTATCGCGCTGACTCCGGCCGGTTTCCAGCATTGTAAGTATTCTGGTGCATTCTTCAGGCGTAAGCGACATAATTTCAGCTTGATTAATGAATATAGAGCACTATCAACATGGTTTATGTACCCACATAAATGACAGATTACAAACAAAAGCAACACCAAATGCTGTAATTTCGTAGTTCCATCTTCGAAAGTGGCCCTTTTTCAAATTTGATTTTTTTATGATATAACTTTACAATAACTAAGAAGTTTTAATACCTTCATTTAAGGAGTATTACATTGTCTATTAAATACAATTTATTGCATTAACCTAGCATTTTTAGTTTCCGAGATTTTTAGGATTCTTTAAGTGACCCGGATTCATTGCTCTCGAGTGTATATTGTATTTATTATACCGTGAGGCAAAACATAAATAAAGAAAGCTTGACAAACTTTTAGCCAAATGGGGCGAAAAATGTAGTGTGTGTTTAATAGAAAACAATATGACAGTTAAATAAGACTAAGTAGGTTCTTCGACATTTCGTCTATATTTAGTTTAGTGTGAAAAGTAATTAAAATGTAAAAAAGTAATTAAAATATAAAAAAGTAATAAAATGTTTACATTTTGTGTCACTGCCAATAAATACAGTATAGCTCTATAGACACATAGATTTTGTATAACCATTTATTCTCAATTTCATAAAATGATCAATAATAAAATATTTTTTCTTAATACTCATTCCCAATTTCAGATATCAGCTTGCTGATTGGCGCATTCGTCCCTTACCCGAAGAGTTAGTGCAATACGCACGCATGGACACACACTATTTGCTATATATATGGAGACAGATGAAGGCCGACCTGCTAGCCCAGGGACAGCCGAATTTATTGCAATCTGTGTTCGAACAAAGCAGACGTGTTTGCGAAGCTGTAAGTATACTTGGCATTATTACATTTCTATAGTCCCGTCGGATGTAATAGTGGATGTGCAGTGAGCAAAAAATTTGTATGCATTGGTTATATTCAGTCACATAGTAATATAACCCGATAGATGATTTAGCTGCACGCGATTTTAGTCCTTACGCTGGTAAATCTACTGTACATTTCTCAATGACTTATTTGTGAGATAAAGTAGCCTGTGTTATCCCAGCTAGATTCGTTCAGCCGTTAAAGGGTGAAAGAGTTACAAACACACATCATATTCGCAAACTTTGACATAAATAACATTAGTTGTTGTTATTAAATAGATACTTTCAAGTATATATTTTTCTGCAGACCGCCTCGGTGACGCCGTGGTAAGTATGTGACTGTTGTGCTCAGGTCCCGGGTTTTATTTCCGTTTCGGACCAAATATTTGTGTGACACACAAATTTTATGTTCTCTATGTGTATTTATCAGTTTTTCGATCTTCCAGCACCGACTTGTATTATGTTAGAGCTAGATGGTGTCGTGAACCAATTCTTTAACAAACAGATATGTTCAAGTATATTATTTTATTCGCAGACGTACAACAAAGAGGTTATAAGCGACTCCTCCCACATGCCGCTGTACCTTCGATCAAAGAAGTCGTTCAACTCTCAACAGATGGCAGCTCTCAAACTGCTGTACAAATGGCGGGACACACAGGCACGCTTGCTCGATGAAAGTACCACGTAAGTATACCACTATCCTTACTAATAACGGGTGTTTTTTTTAGAGGTATAGAACTTTAAGTTGGCCTAGCTGTTTTAACCGGCGGTATTTTTGTCAGCTGTAAAGTGATTTATGTTTAGTATGGTTTGGCATTTTAACATAAATAGACTGAAGCCTGAACAATGCTTCCAAATTGTGAAAATTTATTTTGAAAATCATGGTTCTTTCCGAAATGCGTATCGTGATTTTCATAAGCGAATTTTCTTTAGCGGTGCAGCTCACTTTTGGTTGAATGGATACATCAATAAACAAAACTGCCATATTTGGGGTGATGATGATCCTCAAGTGTATGTTGAGACACCGTTACATCCAGTAAAACTGACTGTGTGGTGTGCTTTATAGGCTGGTGGAATAATTGGTCCGTACTTCTTTAGAAACGATGCTGACCAGAATGTTACAGTCAATCGTGACTGCTATAGAGCGAAGATTACTGACTTTTTCGTTCATCAATTGAACAACCATGTTGTGCAGGAGTAGTGGTTTCAACAAGACGGCGCAACATGTCACATAGCTCGTGCCACAATTGATTTATTGAAGGAAACGTTTGGTAACCGCATAGTTTCACGTTTTGGACACGTGGATTGGCCTCCAGAGTCGTGCGATTTTACGCCACTTGACTATTTTCTGTGGAGATATGTGAAGTCGCTCGTCTACGCCGATAAGCCCGAAACGATTGACCACTTGGAGGATAACATTCGGAGCGATATTGTCGCTATACGGCCACAAATGTTGGGAAAGTCATCGAAAATTGGACCTCTAGATTAGACTACGTCCGAGCCAGCCCTGGCGGTTATATGCCAGAAATCATATTTAAATTATAATGCCAGAAGATTTCCTTTCGAATAAAGTCATTTCCATATCAATAAAAACAATCACCTTCGTTTTATTCCATTTCAAAGTTCTATACCTCGAAAAAAAACACCCTTTACTTCAGTAATGTTGTTATGATTATACATTTTTACTATACATAATATCCTTCCTAAACAATGACCACATAATTGTTAGGACTTACAGTTGACACTATTTCATTCTGATATAATGATAAACTACTTAACCGATTAAACATCTAATTATTCTAAAGTATCATAGGCCCAGTATCATTATGCCATTATCCAAGGGAGCGTAGCATTAATAATAAATGTCGAAAGATGTGCTAATCATTATAAATACGGGCAAATGGTTGCTACGGAACTGTGGTCATTCAAGCTCCTGTAGTACAAGAATGCATTTTCAAAGATAGACCAAAATAATGATGAACGCGGCGTATTTTGGTTTCTGTTCTCGCTTCCCATGGGAACATAATTATTCCCGGGATGCTATGTGTTATTCCAGACCACAATCTACCTTGGTACCAAGTTTCAGCCCAATCCGTTCAGCCGTTAGAGCGTGATTGACGAACGAACATTCAAACTATCGCATTTATAATTGTATTAAGATATGGAATATTTCCTAGAGGGTATTCTTCTGAGGGCTTACCCGCGGCTTCCAACCGTAGACTGTTAGGCAGGATACGTAAGGTTTTTTAGTCGGTAGAAGTCCGGCATAGCATCCGTGAGGATCCCTCACGTAAAAAAAAGATATAGAAAATTTTGTGAGTAGAATTGTATCCTTTGCGCTCGGTAAGACTAATTCGCGGTTGGCCTAACTCGCGTTATGACTAGTCAAAAGGAGAAGTAGGCATAACGCGAATTAGACCTACTGCGATGTAGGCCAACAGCTAAATAGGTCAAATAATAGCTAGACCTACTGAGATTTAGTCTTAAGCCTCTTAAGTTGGGGTAAATATTTACATGTGGCATCGTGGTCAGCCCACCTGATGGAAGGCGGTCACCGTATTCTAGGGACATTTGGAACGCCAGAGTGAGTTGATTTTTTACGCTTAATGTCCGCCGACGTAGGGGTGGGAGTGGGGATGAGGGAATGGATGTGAGGATGGGAAGGGTGGGAGTGACGCCCTAGGCACTGAGTTCCCCCCAGCGATGCATCCCATTGCCGGGCGTCAGAAAGTGTAATTTTTACAGAGGTTTTCTTGCTCGCGTCTCCAAAGAGCCACCGTGCCCGTCTGTTGCCAGACGGGGTTACGGCTCGGCCGAACGATGGTCCCCATGGGACCGTTTAGGTACTTCGTCACTGATCGCTTAGTGGCGAAGTACTCGTCGCCCTGAGAGTTCTCCGCTAAGTACGCTCTGCATAACAGGGCGCATGCGGAGAACTATAAACCGGCCACAAAGGTCCCCCCTCCTTGGTGGACTACTGGCCATGGGCCCACGTCGTCGTCCACGTTACCAGGATGCACCACGCGGAGGTTGTCCTTCCCAGCACCCCTCCTTCCGAGGGCCTACCCGGGCTCCCAACCATAGGCTGTTGGGCGTTACGTGAGGTTTTTTAGTCGGTAGGAGTCCAGCATAGCATCCATGATGGATTTTCCCTCACGTTAAAAAAAAGTATAGATAACATGAAACTGATGTTATTCATTAAAAAGTCCAAATATCCTTACAGCTGCATGACAACGATTTCATCTGTGTACAAATTAAGAATTCAACTCAATTAATATTTTAGGCATAACGCGATGTAGACCAACTAATATTTAGGTATATGCCGAAGTAGTCCATATACGAAATAGACCAACTGCTATTTAGGCATAAAGCTAATTAGGCTGAAAGCGAATTGTAAATGACATTTAGACGTAACGCGAGTTAGGCACACTACGAATTAGTCTTACCGAGCGCAAAGGATCCTTCAATGCCACGTGTTTCAAAGTATATTTTGTTCTACAGATATCTTCTCCCAAACCACATGATGTTGTCACTGGCGGAGACGCTGCCGCGAGAGGTGCAGGGTGTGAACGCTTTATGCATCCCAATGCCGCCGTTCATCAAACAAAACCTCATCACTATTCATAGAATGTTATTGTCGGTAAGTAATATATCTTTTTCTTTTTAGAACCCTATTCATGAGACTTGGCTATCCGTCTGTCCGTCTTTCTGTCTCTTCTTAAAGCTGTAACTCGGGAACCGTAATAGCTAAACAAGTGTAATTTTCAAATGTTGTATATCTGTTGCCACTATAACAAAATAATACTAAAATTCCTTTAAAATTAAGGATCACAATAAAAACTAGGGCTCCCATACAAAAATCGTAAATTTTTGTCATTTTTTGGCATGCGCAAAACCGACTCGTACTTGGTCGGTTTTTTCTTAATTTATCTTTCCAAATAAGGCTCCAAGGAAACTTATAGCGACTTAGTCTTTATCTGCCATTAACAGACGCCCTCAAGTAGATTGCATACTTTACGCTAGGGTTGACAAAATGTTTGTTGTTTGTAGGTATATTGTATGACCCCCGCGGCTCAATCCACGTGGATTTTGCTGCCGTTCCCGCTTCCCATGAGAACTTATATCCGGGATATAAAGTAGCAGAATAGAATAGAATAGAATAAACTTTATTGTACACCAATATAAAAACATACAGAAGAGAAAGATATTACAATTTTATAAATGTACAGAGGGCGGCCTTATAGCTAAAAAGCAATCTCTTATAGGCAACCTTTGCGTAAGTAGCCTATGTGTTATTTCAGACTATAATATATCCTTGTACCAAATTCACCCAGATCTGTTCAGCTGTTAAGAGCGTGAAAGAGTAACAAACATTCATACTAACTTTCGCTTTTATCATATTTGAACGATACACAACCGTATTGCGTGCAGTATAGATAATATTTCTTCCACTTTGTCACATTTATTTGCGAGCGTTTCCGTGCTTCTGAAGGCAAGGTTAAGCCGTTGGTCCCGGTTGCCAGGCAATCATTAAGCCAAGTTGAAGACCTTTATGATCGGCTTGAAAATTTCAACAACGGGCAGTCCCAACCTGCGTCTGTCCATATCAACACGGCAATACGGCTCACCACCTATTACGTGGGACTATTTCGAAAAAGGTGAAATGCGGGCATATAATGTGCCTCTGCCTACCCCTTCGGGGATAAAACGTGTGATCAATGTATGTAATAATATTTCCTGTTATGTTCCAGTGTCGCGAGTTGCCGAATGAGCCGCAACTGTATCAAATGCCGACAAGCATCAGAAGCGTGGTGAACTCGACTCAGACGCTCTCCTATCGCGTCCACGACATTCCTCCTGGCTTCAGGTAAATATACGATATATTTTCATTTCATTTCTTTTCATTTATAGCCCCAGTTTCATGACTTTTATCGTTTTTCTTTGAACCCTTGTTAGAGTTTTATTTATTGATGATATTTCTAAAGTTTTATTTTCTAGTCAAATAGTCTAAGTTGGCTCCAAATTTGACATAAAATTATTATTATGACATAGACTGAGGCCGCACTGCGGTTAGCGGTTGCGCTTTTTAACCTCAAAATGTCAAAAAGTCAAAATCAATGAAACCATAGACTCGGTTTCATCGGGTTTTGACATTTTTTTGTTAGAAACCGCAACTTCCAACCGCAGTGCGGCCTCATAAGCTGTCATAACTATTTCATGTCAGTCTAAGTTTTTCGATTGGTCAGTCGGTCGACCATTTCCTTTAAAAAAAAACATTAACCATTTCTTAACTATCGGACCTATAGAAGTGAGTGAGACTATTTTGGCCACTAGGGCACTGAGCTAATGATATTCTAAGCTGATTAAACCTGTGCATCAACATTGGTTCATTCTTTCGAAAGCTGAAATGACAGAATGCTATACTCATACTTCACCGTCATCCTTCGGAAGACCGCTATCATTCTGGAGGCCTAATGCCTCTACTGCGGCAGTGCTATTTAGCTCCGGTGTCCAGACTGTACCATATTCCTAGCACAATATTACATTATACACATTTCCAGCTCTGTTCACCGAAACTTCACTGGCCACTGATTAATGTCAGAGGTACCCCGAAGTCTTTAGTGTTCATTTTTCTATGTCTTTTCTATTGTTCTTCTAACGAGAATATACAAACCTTTCCTAGGACTGAGGACTAGTTTCCTCGACTTCCCTGTCTTCGAAAAACTTCCTCGGCATATTCTCTAAATATACCGATCCCTTAAGCCACACTATGCCACTCGCATTGCTTTTCTTAATACTGCGAATATATCCCTACCAGCCACTCATTCCCCTACTCGTGATGTTCATCGCGTTGTACCTTCGTTAGTATTATTCCTTTGACTCGTTGCTAAAATACCGACAAGAAATGGTTCGCCCCGGGCAGTACTCGCTTCACATTACGTCTCTGTTCATTTCTGAGGAGTCTGTCATCTGACCATCTGCAATCAATGCATCACTTTCGTCCTCCTGAGTCCGTTGCTACGGCCAGGTTTGAGAGTCGGTTAAGTTGTCATTTACTTGCTATAACTATTTACTTAAGCAAGTGCGACTTGATGATTAAATTTATATGTACTGCTCTCTGGTCATCAGGGATTTCGATCCTTATGATTTAACCCAGCATTCAGTAGAAATGAAGGAACATACAGATTTTTCTATTCACTGTTTCTTTTTCTTTGTGACTGATCTTGCGTTTTAAAAAGCTTTACATACATCCATACATTAAAGCTTATTTTATGGAAGGAGCATATACCTATTAGGGATTACACTTTGGCCCCATCTTATAAAGCCGTCAGCCTATAACGGTAAGAGGTTGTCCAGTAAAGTAGTGTTCAGAATACATACATACACATAATCACGCCTGTCTCCCATCGTGGTAGGCAGAGACTATGGCTTTACACTTGCTACCACTTTCTCTTCTTCTTCTTTCATAACTGTCTTCATATACGCTCGCCGGTTAAGAGTACTCTTGACCTGATCTTTTACCAATAGGTCTTTAATTTGATCGTAATGCGCACGCCGAGGTCGACCCCTACCAGTTTGCCCATTTATTCTTGCCTTATAAATCTGTTTAGTCAGTCTATTTTCATCCATCCTCTCGACATGTCCGAACCAACTAAGCATCCCTTTTTTCTATCTTCGACACTACATCTTTATTTATACAACATTGTTTTCTAATCACGCTATTCCCTTCTTTGTTCATCAATTTCACTCCAGCTATACTTCGTAAACTTCTCATTTCCACTGCATTAATGTTCAGGATAGGCAAGGGGTAATTAAATTTCCTCATTATTTTCAAAAAGTATCTATTATTAGTGGACGCCACGCAGTTGCACCCGCGTAGTTCCCGTTCATAGTGTAGTTTCCCAACAGTGAAATACTTTTTCAAATCAGTTCAGTCGTTTCGGAGCCTATTCAATATAAACAAACATGCAAATCTTTCCTCTTAAATATTGGTATATATATAATCATATGTGTATCCGTTGTGTAACGCGATGTTTGTTTACAGAGAGGAACACTGCATGAATTTGGGGCCAGCCGTCGATTTGTACGAAGATTATACTCGGTACAGCGCTAAGCCGCCTGTAGCTGCCTTACATATCGCCCCTCCCCCAAAGCAAAAGACGTACAAAACTATTGTAAGTAGCCCACACTTCTACTGCAGTACTAAATATATGTATAGAATAAATAAGAATGTTACTAATATATTTGTTGCATTGTTCACAGATTTCGGATTTGAATGCTGAAGCCAAACAGTTCATCCCACCATTCGATAGATATAGGAAATACCGTGCGTTAGCCCAGGTACTTATTGTCACCTTTATACACATGCTAACATCGATTTTATTTATGTAGACTTTGTAAGACATGTTGTTAATAATATAATGATGTTTTCACAGATGGAGGAAATCAAAGAATTCAAAGACAAAGAAGCTAAAGTAGCAGCTCTCGGAAAGGGGAACGAGTTGATCAAAACAGAAGTACTTGTGAAATTACAACAGGCCAAGACGCAGATTGAAAACGAGGATAAGAAAAACGTTCCTAGCACCGTTATTGTGGAGATTGACGACGGCGATAGTTTAAAGAAATCACAACAGCGCAAAAGAAAAATAAACTTGGAGAAAGCAGAACACAAGGAGCCTGTAGACAATCCTGTCGAGGAGAAATCGAAAGAAATAGTCAACGTAGCCAGTAAAAAGACTGACACCAACGTGAAGCCGTTCTCTTACAAAAATTTCGATTATAAGAAGTTCTACAACGACACGAATAAGGATCATAAGCAAAAACAGTCGAAAATGAAATATAAAAAACATAAAAAATAAAATTGCATATTTTATAAGCGAAGTTATGCATAATAAAAACTAAAAAATATATGTATTTGTTTTTATTTTTATTCTACCCAGATACTTTAATTGCGAGATAACACCGTTATAAATACTAAAGCTAGAACAATAATCAGGTTTTTCAACTAGTTTATTGTTAAGTTAATGGCACTAGTCGAGTATACGCCTCGGTATAACGACATGAATGTCAAAAACTGCACGCCCCGGGCTCTCGGTTCGCGGGAAGTGTGGCCTACTCTGATATATCTTCTGATACATCTTCTTTGACCTTTATTTTGTTCTTGATCACTCTTCGGTTAGCATAGGCAGAGTCGTTCCGTTCTTTCGCAACTCCCTTCCCTTCGACCTTAGTTTTGCTGCGTACATGGAACTTCTTATTCATTTTATGCGGTTCCTCATCTCGTACTAAAATTTTCTTGGTTCTTTGCGCGACACGAGGAGCGACGTGCATTTCTGTTACTGGTTTTTCTTCTTCCACTGGCACTTCCCGTTTCAATACGCTCTTGAAGGTTTGGCCCCGCGTTGGTTCGTGAAGTGAGAATGTAATTCTGTCGTGGTGTATCTGTATAAGATAATTACAGGGTATAGCGATATATTTCTCATGGAAGATCGGTCGTCAATTAATTTCATTACAAGGTGCATTATGAGGCCGATATTTATCAATATTTAAAGAAGGTTTTGTTACTCCATAATCTTACTAATATTATAAATGCGAAAGTTTGTGAGTGTGGATGTTTGTTACTCTTTCACGCTCAAACCGCTGCACGGATGCAGACGCTGCAGAGATACATTATAGTCTGGAATAACACATAGGCTACCTTTTATCCCGGGAATAACTTCCCGCGTGAACAAATTTTACGCGGGCGAAGCTGCGGGCATCAGCTAGTCATCAATAAATGAAGAAGTGACGGAGAATTTGCATCGAGATAATAAAATAAGGTTCGATCGTCATGCTGAATTGGGTGCAATGATGTATCGCGTTAAATAAAAGCTATTGAGATAGCGGTGCTAAACGTCCTTATGTATTGAGAAGGTTAATTGTGTATAAGACGCCATACGACCTCGGAGAATAGAAGCGAATTAAGTTGTGCGTCATTTGATTGAGACTATTGAAAGAATCATGATATGGACTTTGTACTATTCTAGTTATATTTACCCTGTATTCGATGGTTATGAAACATTCCTCTTCGTCTTCACATATCAAGGAGTTGACATCTGCAGGTTTCGCTGCATTCACTGGGCGACGTCCCACACGCACGAATCTCCACAGTGAACGGATTCGAGGACCGCAAGCTCGGACCATTTCGCTTACCTGTGATCGTGATGGTATAAATTGATTATAATTTTAGTAACTACGTTTCTTTCTACTACTTGCATCCGCACTACCACTTTCTACCATCTCACCATTGCGACAGATATCCAAAGTGTTCGAGCACGGTAAGGTCCTTTTCTCTGCACACGCTCAGTTTGTGGAATGACTGCATTCCCAAACGCCTGCACTATGGCGATCTTCTAAGGGGTTTTTACAGGGTCGGCAGCCAAGTGCCATTGGTGCTGCAAACGACCATAGGCCACGATGACCACTTTACATCAGGTGGGCCGTGTGCTTGTCTGCCACCATAGAGGTATAACAAAACTACGTTGGAGTCTTATCAATTGATGATCTAATTGACACAAGCTATTGCAATCGACCCTACTACTGGCACAATGTTAGTGAAAGTCCCATGGGTCCCTTACTAAAGGGACCACGGCACACCCTAGTGGTATCCTTCGGAGGTGCCATAAATCCAGAAGCGAAGAAACAGAATGCAATGTCTTTTATACAGAAAGTTCTACTACTGAAGCCAATCTTACTGTCTAATATTAATGTGAATGTGGATGTTGTTTGTTACTCTTTCAGGCTTTACCTAACATCTAAACTGATGTGACTGAAATTTGCAACAGGGATAAATTATTATAGCCTTAAATCAACATAGGCTACTATTTATTCCCGGAATAACTTTCTTAACGGCGCTTCTAAATATTGTATGAAAACTGGTGGTGGCGCGTCTGGCGCGCCACTGTGGCGCTTCCTCGCGCCTCTAATTTGAAGGCACCCTTTCGCTTATATCGCTCAATGCAGCGTGCAAACGTCAATGAACGTCATGATGGCGGGACCCCGCCAGATTTTGTGAATATCATGCAATAAGGATTTAATACACTTTCTCTACTATTTCATACTTTCATAGTAAAATTCTACACTCATAAAATTATGAACGTCATGATGGCGGGACCCCGCCAGATATTGTGAATATCATGCAATAAGGATTTAATACACTTTCTCTACTATTTCATACTTTCATAGTAAAATTCTACACCCATAAAATTACTAAATATCCTACAAAGAAAGTGGTCCCGCTATTTTGTCGTCATAATGGCGGGACCACTATTAAATTAAAGAAAAAACATGACGTGATCTTAAAACTAACCACACCAAATTTTAATACGATATAGTACAACTACTTAAGAATCATTGTTATACTTATAAAACTGCAATTTCAATAGAAAACACGTTTATTATGTTTACATTAGAAAAGCGCCTAACGAAAAAGTATCACAGCCAATTTTGTACTAAATCGTATAAAAAATTTGGTGTGGTTAGTTTTAAGATCACGTCATGTTTTTTCTTTAATTTAATAGTGGTCCCGCCATTATGACGTCAAAATAGCGGGACCACTTTCTTTGTAGGATATTTAGTAATTTTATGGGTGTAGAATTTTACTATGAAAGTATGAAATAGTAGAGAAAGTGTATTAAATCCTTATTGCATGATATTCAAAAAATCTGGCGGGGTCCCGCCATCATGACGTTCATAAACGTCAGCCCGTCGTCGTAGGACTTGTAGCGACGAGTCTGTAAATGAATGAATGAATGAATGAATTTATTTAATAAAAAGCTACAATGGCTCATATTTGTTAGTAGTAAAGTAAAGGTATGAGTTCGAACTCTAGCGCAAGCAGCACTGCGGTCGCTGCAGTGCCGCGGCAGCACCACTGGTCCCCCATAGCCACTGAATCGATGTATACTAAATACTGAATCAGTGGTCTAGTCGCTGAAAGAAGCTCCCAAATCGTGATTACGCTGAATTCCTAGTCCCAACGAGCGTCATCACCAGAAACGAAACGGACTCCTGGCCTTACTGTAATGCCATCCACAGAAAGCCGATAAGATAGTTCATTGAAGGTATCAATTGTCCATCAGTCGAACAGTATGACCAGCATGCAGGTGAGGCCGGATTAAGAGGGCAATCCCTAGGTTTATTATCCCGAGGGCGGACCCGGGACTCCCGGTGGTAGACAGATGAAAGGTCACCGTGTGGTTTTAGTCAGTAGAAGTCCGAAGATAGCATTCATGAGGATTTTCACACGAAAAACAAAGAGGGTTAGCTAGGTCTGTGACATCGATCGACGTACAAGTTGTTTTATAGGACCGCGTAGGTAGACATTTTCTTCTAAGCGACTGTAGTCTTAACGATTTGATATACTGTTTACTCGGAACACCTCATGGTCATCCTGAGTATAACACTATTATTATATTCGTCTACCTTCAGCGCTGGGGCTGATAATTAAAGACGTTTTCCCTTACTCATTCGATGTCTGACTGAGAAATTAAATTTTGTGTCCTTCAGCGCAGAATTTTTTTTTTACTTCGGACTGGTGCGAGTCTAATTCCATTGATTTGATGACTTGTTAGTAAAACCGGTATTCTGTCATTAACTCTTTGTGCAGATCTTACCTTCATTTGTTCAGCTCCATCGCATACACCAGTCGTATGAGGTTCAATGCCGAAGCTATTGATGCAAGCGCGGTCGTCAGGCAGTAACGAGTCTATTTGGAAGGCGCATTTCGGCAACACATCGGTACGTTCCTGCAGGAATTACGCTTTACAGTGAATATCGGAGCTAACTATGTAAATATTACGACTTAAAGGTCTGTTAAACAAGGAAAGTTTCTCGCAAGAAAGCGGCGAATTATCGTATGCGATTATATAAGGCGAAACTAGCTGTTTACATTTTGATAAAACTCGTTTTAAACAAGCAATACTCTAATACGAGAATTACACGTGAGACTCGCTTCTCTAAGTGTTAACCATGGTGTTAACGCTACAGGCGACAGTGACACTGCCACTTGAAACTGAACTCTAACTGAAGAGTCAGTTCTCGAATTATTGCCTACAATAAATCGCCACTCGCCTGCGAGAAACTCTCCTAGTGTAACAGACCTCTTAGAAAGGTATGTACAGCAAATCATCTTACCCATCCTATGTCGTCACAATGCTTAGGTTCGTCGTAGCAAATATAGTAGTTAACGGCCTTAGAGCCGTCAGTTCTTCTCTCAGTAGACCAAGTGTACCAATTCTCACCGAACTTGAACATACTGTTGATATGTGTCTGACGGTATATTACTGGAAAAATCATTTCATTAGGATGTTGTGGTTTCGGCTTTTCAGTGGTCTGTTTTTCCTCCTCTACATATTCTACTTTCTCCCTTTCTTCTGCTGGTGCTGTGGTGGCGGCATGTTTGCTACGCGTTTTGAGGAAAGGCAGCATAGTGACGTCAGGCCTTTTCTTGTGGTCCCACGTGTCTGTGTGGGTCGTGTCGTCTTCATCGACCTTAGAATCTTCCTCGGAGTGCATCACCACTTTAACCTTCACGGCCAGGGCAGTCTGCAGCAAACACACACTAAATACCAGCAGTATACTTGACCGCGCCATGTTCGAGTGAGTCTAGGTCTCGATCTGGTGCACAATTCTATTCTGTCTCTATTGTGATCCTACATAAAGGAAGTTGTTATTGACTGGTGAGCGATAACACGAGTATTTATAAATATCCTCGGTTTCGGCCATTCAGAGGGCAAAAGGAGGAAATTAGCCTTTGTTTGGTTTTATTTTTCAGTTTGATCTCGGTACGTAGCGGTACTTATGTACTGCGTTATCGCCGGTAAGGGGTTAAGAGAAACACGCCAATTTAGATATCGCCTTTATTTGGGTACAAAGATGTAGAGTATAAAATAAAAATACTGCATTTGGTATCAACCTTTTTCATAAAACTTTGATTATGAAAATTAAGCACTTTGACAAATACATGTTTTACATTTATAAAATAAAATTAAAGCGTAAGTTGTATCTCTAGACTCTAAACTTTATCATTATCTAAATAGAAATTGTATAATCGTATAGTACAAATCAAAAAGCGAGTGAAGTTTGGACCATTGTTAGGAATTAAGTTTTCCATTGTGCTCGATATATTACATCAGCCATAAGAATTCGTATTTACAAGATACATTATAATTTTGTTCTAACTTGATATTTCGTCATAGCATTAGGGGTAAGAATAGCATCACTAAGGCAGAGAGGGTGTTTTATTGTACATTATTAATATTATAGTGCCTAACTTTACTAACTATCGATACATCAGCGCGAGGGAAAGAGACAGAGCTTCTCTTCCGCTCACCTATACCTACTATCAACTAGACTAATAGATGAAACTAAGGCCAGGT
This sequence comes from Miltochrista miniata, assembly GCA_933228765.1. Classification (NCBI taxonomy): domain Eukaryota; kingdom Metazoa; phylum Arthropoda; class Insecta; order Lepidoptera; family Erebidae; genus Miltochrista; species Miltochrista miniata. The sequence goes on along the minus strand of OW121747.1, from coordinate 31,176,373 downwards.
AGAAGAAGAAACTCTTATATCGTAATTCAGAACTAAACGTATCTATATTATTATATCGCAGTTCTGAAATATAGCTAAGTAACATTGGTTCCCTCCGCGTCACTCGGTCACAGCGCAGAGGCCATTGTTTGTACAACGCAACTGTCTAGTTCAGTAGACCGCATAGAATGTATTCTACCATTTTCTACAACCATTGAGGAAAAATTATCAAGACTAGTGTTCTGAAAAGCTCTTCGTTTTAGATACTGACAGAGATCGCGCGCGGGCAATGGTCTCATAGGATGTATAGAATCTTGCAATGAAATAAGCAGCTCAGCCTAGCAATACAGTTGGACTTGATAATGTGAAAAGAGATGTGAACTCATACAAGATAAATAAAAGAACTGATTCTAAAAGACGACCTGAAGGGAGTGATTGACTGCAGAAGGCGCAGGACCATGTATTGTCGCGTAATTTGGAAGAAGCCTACGTCCAGTCATAGACTGATTTCATTGATTGATTCTAAACGATCTTTATTAGCTTTTCTAAGTTGGCAGATAAGCAGGCGGACCCACCTGATTGAAACTGCGGAATCAAGACAGCGGCATCTAGTGTCTAACTCGGGAACCTGTGAGTAGAGTTGAGTAAAAGCAACCCTCGTAAAAATTCGAACAAAGAGGGAATATCGATGGCAGAACCCACTCATAATTTGTCAACATGAAGCCTTCCTATAACGCCATAGACTGCGTATACGTCACAACAAACATAGGACGCCGTTGTCAGCGCATGAAACATACGGAAGTACATTTCTATAGTAAGCATAGAGCCATGCTTATGTCGTGACGTTGCACGCAGCCTACCGCGTTAATGAGAGACCATGAACATTCGATACGGTCTTCTGAACTAGGCTTTATTATACTGATTTCACTTAAATATATGGAGAAAAGGGCTTCTAAAATTCGATGTACTCCTTTAAAATGGCCATAATATTAGGTTTATTTAATTGTGTTCTACAAATACTTTTATCTTAAACAATTTATTATACCTATAATAAATATACGAAGAATAAATCAGTCGTTATAAAAATGATATATTTGATCGGTTTAGGGACTACTCATATTTATACAGTTTCATTCAAATTCGGCATATTTTTGGCCGTTTCTATCTTCTTTTTACACAATTACAATAATTCGCGTTCACTGTCGTAGTCACGAAAGAGTGCGTTTTCTATTTACTGCGTATCTCGCTGTGATTACTGATGTATTCAACACGTAAGAAAAAGATAGATAGTATACAGCAAGATAGAGCTAATTAAATGTGAGTAGTACCTAAGCCTCTTTATCTGTGCACAAACAAATCGTGCAGTACGTATCAAAAACAGTGTCCTCTCCACTGCAATAGTTGTGATTAAATAAATGACTAATATTTGCAACCTAATTCGCTTGCTTACATCTAATATAGTGCTTAATTTATTAGGCTTTCACATTAAGCCGTTTAGGTCCACAAGAGAACGTAAAAGCTAGACATAACACTATGAAGCTCACGTTCGGATACACGCACGATGTACTAGTCCCATAAAAACTTTATAAATCAGTCTTAAATAAGCTATTAGTATAACAGAACAATATAGTTATCCTAATAATTGTATATTAAAAAAATATATAAAGAATAAATACAAGTCAATAAAGAATCTCATCGTTTCGGTGGAGTGTTCGTGTATCGAAACGCAACTAGTCTACGAGCTGCCTCGCCACTTATATTGTCAGAAATTCCTGCACAGTCTAACTTCAACTCAGCAAACTACGGAAAATAGACAAATCTCAACAACTATAGAAGTATTTATGAATTACTAGGCTATAAGACCTCTAGCTTGTAATATTGGCATTCTAAGTCTGTACCAAATTCCTTTAGTGGTTCAGGGCGCCCGACGTGAATGCGTGGACGGAAATTGACGGGTGAAACGTCATCTGTCTAATATTTAGGAACGTCAAAGTATGAGACAGATGACGTTTCAGCCATCAATTTCCGTCCACGCATTCACGTCGTGTAGTCGAGAACCGTGAGTTCGTATTTATAATTTAGTAGGCATTTTATTTAATAAGTGTAGATAATTCTTGATACTTAAAGCAATGGTCTAGGAAAACCCAAGATTACATTTTAAAAGTTTGTATTTATACCTACAACTCAGAAATATGAATCCATCTTTGCTTCTATGATAATAAATTACCAGGTTTATTATCTATCAATACCCAGTCGAAACCTTTACACCTAGAAACTTGAGCTAGAAAGTAAGCTACCCATAGAGAAAGGGGTTTTAAAATTTACACCCCCCAGAGGATGAAAAAGGATTGAATAGTAGGATATGTCGGAGAAATCGGCTGATATAAGTTCCCAGTTCTCATTGTACGTTTCCATTTTCTTTTATTCTCATCCGTATTCCAAATTACCTTAGATATTCAGCCTTCCACAGTGCAATACAGCTCGTGCCACGGATCTTTGCGTCTATGAAGTTCATTAGTGCGCGTCGCAATTATCGATTATTAGTTATCGACTACTGCTGAGGCGGGAGGGCCGCCCTTCCCGCCTCAGCTGCGCAGTAGTTTCCCCTGTGATACCTAATAGTGCATAATTGCGGCGCGAACGAACGAGCTTCATAGACGTAAAGATCAGTGGCGCGAACTGTACTACAGCCCGGTTGCCACTGCGAGCTGAACGCCCCCGTTAATGAATCTGTACAACTCAAAACAGTAAACTGGATACTTGTTTTTTCCGCCACCGCACTAGATGCACGGATTCATTAATGGGCTCGCGCAGCTCGCGGTGGACACCGCCTTATAGGTTGCAACTACTTAGGCTGAGCGCACATTGGCGAAAGGACTGTCGTCATACAGACTACCGCTTTACTAAATCTATTAAAAAGACAATTCTGATTTACGGTGAAGCTTACCTCCGATAATCGGCAGCTGATTTTTTTCGACGAATAGTCGAACCGATCAGATTTTCGATATAAAGCAAGGGTAAGTCTTGAGACAGTCGTGTCTCTAATGTGCGCTCAGCCTTGTCTACACGTGTTTCATCATAAAGTGGTGTCATTTTAATAGGTAACATTTGACGTATGTCAGTTTTATCTTCATAATGAGAATGATGAATGAGAAAGGACTGACTAAAAAAAGATATGTAAATTTTAAAAATCATCAACCGAATCCCTGCCCTTTTATTATTTTTTCTTTCGTAAATTTAAGGAGCAAAATAAGACAAGTACGTAATTTGATTGTCAAATGATTGTGAAATTGAATTGTCAAATTTTAATGTTACCTATTAAAATGACTTCACTTTAAATTTCTTTGTACGGATTTTTTCAGTTAAATCCGAATTTGTAATAAAGAATGTATTCTTTTAATCTCATATTGTCTAAAGCTCAAGTTTCTACTTACAGTAGTTTCAGCTGGGTGTCGATGAATCAAACAGTATCTTCAGATAATGAAATGGAACTCCATTTATTTATTTAGGTCGTTCAAATATTTTGTATACAGCTATATACTATAAATAGGTTACACACTTACAATAATACATTTCCTTAATATTAGAGAATTGTTTTAAGTGAAGGCCTGCGTCAAGAATCACTTTAACCTATAAGTAAGTATATTTAATATCTAAATATTGTCCCTAGATAAATATTTAACATACCCCACCATACATACATTTTTGAATGAGTTTTTAAATACTTCTTTTGTCTATGTATCAATATTGAATTTATTTAAACTAATTCGCTTTTTTGTCTAAGGGCTGTTTTAGGCCCGTACCTGATGAATTGCTTGTATTGTGTAACCATAAGGTTATTAAAACATTCTATTATAGAATCTATGTAACAATACCTATAGATTTGTTTTTATTTGAGTCAGAGGCAACTATAACTAACAACTTACTATTAATATTATGCATTATTTATATTGAAATGTTTTGTACGAAAATAAATAACTATTAAATGGTAACCTTCAAAGATTCTACTAATTTTACCGTACCATGTGGAGAGAAGACTTATTGAACAATATTGTGACTTATAGTGTATATATTTAAGAGCTAATATTGCATGGTCTGGGGTAGGTAGGTGTATTTAACAGACATTGGTGGGCAGTGGGGGAAGATCGGTAGCTTATGTCTATTATACGTAGCTCACTTGTGAAATTATGCCGTAGATACTTTATATAACCTATTCACCGTGCTCGGTGAGAATGTGAGCTGCTATACAGATCACATAGTAGGGGATACCACATTTTATTTTCATCCATTTATTTAATAGAACAAACAATTTTTTTTACAGAAATATTCAGCTGAAATATATTTAACGTATTAAGATATAAGCAACTTATAAAAGGCTTATTTTACTAAGTTGTGCATATTATTATAAAGATGCCTTTCAGAAATAATAAACATGAACATATATTTATTAATGAACATAAAATATTTCTTTTTGCTTTATTCTTTTCATTTTTATTAATCGTTATCTATTAAACAAATAGGTGAAAACCCATCCTAGTCGGTTCCTATATCTTTACAAAGAACTTAACTATACATAATAGTATAAAGTTTACAAATCGCCAGTTAAGAGTGTCAAGCGGTCACGCCATCTAAGAACCATCCGGAACATCCTCAAGCCGTGCACAAAAGCCGATTCAGAACGTGTAAAGCTAAACACGATACTATTTAAGTACAAAATCGTTCCCACATAAACACTCTTAAAACAATAATAAATCGGAGCTAGCATTGACTTCCTCACCGAACTAAAATCTTTGTTATTGCACCATATTGTCGACATGTTAATTGTAATATTTACTTTAACTAATAAATAATGATATATTCTATAAACTTGACATTAAAGTTCGGTGAGAGGCCAGCCTAAACTTAAAACCTTGTAGACATTTCTTCAGAGGATGCATGGAAACATTGCCACTCAATATCGTTTTGTCAAATACTGCTCCGAGTCGAATGCTAATAACTCATGCCCGTGTAAGTTTTCGGGCATGGGCGATGCCAGGATCACGTGGAGCCATAGCTAAGGCATTTTCGTTGTAGGAAGAGATGAATTTCATCAAAAGTGGGCCGGTCTAAGTCGTCGCGTCGCCAACATTCGCACATGAGTTCGAAAACGTCGCGGGGACAGCCCGGAGTACGGTCTATGTACTCGAACATTCCATCGCCGGCTTCAAGGTGAGATAGGTTCTCTAGTACCTGTTTAGAAAACATTTTTATATGTAAATACAGACATATACGTAAAGAAAACATAATTATACAGGATGTTGTGCATTTGTGCATTACTTGCACACATGACTGTACTGCCTACACTCGTTGATATTTCGGGATAAAACGAGACACCTTTTTTTACACTTTTTTTTTTCTGCTTAAATTCTTTTCTATTTGCTACGGGAACTCTACTGCTTATACTAAACCAATATTAAGTGAAAAAATGGGGCAGTAAAATTAAGTTCTTAATAATTATCAAATAAAATAAATTTAAAAAGCAACTCGTATGAATCGGTTCTAAATATTCTAATAATACTATTACCTACATAGGTACATTTTCACCGTTCATTCAAAACCGTTTCTTCTTTGCCTACAGTTTAGTAGGCACATACAAATGTGTAGGCATAGGCAAAGGAGGCCTGCGGTGGCGGCGCGGCGCGTGTAAGTTACCCCTCCAACCCCCGCGCAGGAGCGAGCGGCTCAGGCGGCGCCTTTGATCGGTGAATTTGAAATTTTGAATTAATTAGTCGCTCGCCCGCGTTCAGCGTGAGTATAACCGCACGCGCCGATATTTACGTAACGTCCGTAACAACACCGGTAACGATGTCAGAGCGTTACAGTAACGTTGAGTTGGTGGAAATGGTGCGCCTTTACGCTATTTCTAATAATAACGTTGTTGATGCAATTCGCATGTTCAGGGAAATGTTTCCAGACCGACCAATACCATCTCGTCGCATGATGCTTGCCGCCACACAGCGCTTAAGGGATCACCGACAGTTCGAGGTTCCTCGACATGCACAAGGTCGTGGTACACAAGGCCTATCAGCTGATCGGCAAGAGCAGATTCTCAATTATTTTGAGGAAGAACCTCGAGCCAGTACGCGTGAAGCCGGTCGCCGTTTCGGTGTTCATCATACCACAGTGTGGAAGCTGCTGAATCGCGAACTAATGCATCCGTTCCATTTCCGACGTGTTCAAGAGTTGCATCCGCAGGACAATAACGCTCGGACAGTTTTTTGTCACTGGCTCCTTGAACATCAGGACGTGAACATTTTGTGGTCCGACGAATCACTGTTTACGCGCGTGGGCGTTTATAACGTCCACAATGAACATTGGTGGGCTCACCGACAACACAACCCACATGTTACTACGCGGGACTCGTTCCAGGTCCGGTTTAGTCTGAATGTGTGGGCTGGTATCATCGGTGATCATCTACTTGGCCCATATTTTATTGACGGTCGTTTGAACAGTGCTACATACTTGGTGCTACTCCGACATGTGGTTAATGAGATGCTCAATGACATTCCACTCGCATTTCATAGGGACTTGTACTTCCAACAGGACGGTGCGCCACCTCACAATGGACGCCAAGTGCGCGAATATTTAAGTGAAGTGTTTGGTACGCAGTGGATAGGCCGTGGTGGACCGGTAGCCTGGCCGCCGCGTTCACCCGACCTAACGCCCTTAGACTTTTATTTGTGGGGAGATATTAAAAGACTTGTTTACAATGAAGACATTGTGAGTGTTACACAATTACGTGAAAGAATTGTTTTGGCATTTGAACAAATAAAAACAAATGTGCTAGTGCTTCGCAGCTTAAAACGCAACTTAGTGCGCCGCGGCAATCTGTGCATAGACACTGGGGGTGAGCATTTTGAACAATTATTGCGTGTTACATGATTTTGTAAATAGGTATTTAAGCTTTGATTCTCAATTAATTCTGTAAATAAGTTGATTTAAAATTTTTAACTACGCCAGAAATGCTTCATTTCAGAATACTTTTCTCATACCTAATGTTTACTAACAGTACTTAATGTTTTTGTTTGCAATTGCATGATAAATAGCGTGTTTCTGCCGGTCCTAAGCCCTTGAAGTAGGAAGGAATCTTTTAAATCAACATAAACTCATCATCAAATCATTAATATCAAATCAAAAAAGTACATAAAGGTCACCGAACTTGTCAGCTGGAACTAAAAACTCATGAAACCTAATAACTAATGGCTCCTCTACACTGCCCGCAAAGTTCATAGGCGAAGTACTCTAGAAACTTTGTCTAAGTTCGAAAAAAGTGCGTCACTACACACTCAGTGGTGTCAGTAGCCTGCGCACGCACATTGCCGCCGTTTGTAATGAACAAAGAAATTTGTGTGGCAGAGTTTCCAGGAACAACATAATTTGCTCCTGACCACTGTTTGACGCTGATAATTGGATCACATACTTGGTGTATGTGATCCAATTATCACTACTATAGCACTAATTATAGCTTAAATCACGCGCCGGCAAAGCACCGGCACACACGATGTCGGCCAAGTAGTGTAGAGAGGTACTTCGTGAACGCACTTCCCGCATCTTTGGGCCCATTGACTGAGGCGCAAAAATCGACAGCAAATAAAGTCGCCTGAGGGGAGGTATAGTTTTTGACGAGGTAAGCCGAAGTGCCTCTTTACACTATCGTATTCATTTAACTTCGTTCAACTTCGCGGGCAGTGTAGAGGAGCCATGAGATGCGATACGTAGCCGCATTATCTAGGTACCTACTATTGTCTAGCTTTAAGCCCAGGCCACACCGCCAGCGGGCGGGCGAGCGAGCTAGGCGGGCGGGTGAAGTGAGATATTGAAGTTATGAAAGCTACGCGACATTGCCGAGCTAAACTATGGGGTTTACACCAAAAACTACATACGGAAGGGCGAACCGGGTAGTGCGGATGAGACTAGACACGTGGACACTGCTATTCGAATGACAAGCGACGACTAGTCTGAGTACCCGAAACGGGGAGGACGGTAGTTAAGCTAGCGAAGCGGGCGCGCCTAACGACGAAAACGAGTAGCTTCGCTCGCATCAGCCACGTAGGTTATTCGGCAGCTCGCAGTGTGCCTAGCTCGCTCACCCGCCCGCTGGCAGTGTGACTTGCGCTTTAGCGTTGGCTCGGCGACGTAAACATTAAATACACGGGTGAAGATTTTTTCTTCGTAAATCATATTTCACTAAAAACAGGATTTTTGGGGTTTTGTTATCTACGTATGTTTGTGTTGCTTGCAATCGATAATACCTATAGTACACTACGCACTGAAGGAGGCTTGTGCACGACCAAATCAACAGCTTGTATTGTACTAGCGGACGTCACGCTGTTTCACCCGCGTAGTTCCCGTGGGAATACGGGAATCAACTATAGCCTATGTTCACCAAAGCAAGAGCATTCTTTCGCAAAGACTGTAGCTTCCCAACAGTGAAATGATTTTTCAAATCAGTCCAGTAGTTCCGGAGCCTATTCGATGCAAACAAACAAACAATCAAATCTTTCCTCTTTATAATATTAGTATAGATATGGAGGTTCAAACAACTGTTTTAACCATAAATTTAAGAAAAAATTTTTGCTTCTCTCAATAGATACACAAAGCGTGCGAGCGAGACCTCACTATCCCGAACACATAGTTCGAGAGGAAAAGAGATAGCAAATTGTGTACTCGTATGTCAGTGTTTTGAATCGTTATGATCCCGTAAGATACTGGTGGTTTATGTTATTCATTATACTCAATATTCTGTAGTGATCTTATGAATATATTAATGAGTTTCAAATATTATGATGAATTTGTAACCGCCATTTTACTTTTTCATAGTCGATTATGTTCAAAACAACAATTCATTCCCCAAAATAAGAAATCACGTAATAAAATATAGATAGTTTTATCGACAGCGTATGTAGACCATTCAACAACACTATTTAACTCACACATAGATCTTTAATTTTTGGTTTCGTCTTCTGTCTGACACTGTTCATCTTGTACATTCTAAATCTATGGTTTTAACAATAGGAGTACATTTTCCTTCAAACATTAGTTTATCGCGTATTTTTCATTAGTCGATGCGGGGTGCGGGAGATTTCTGAAACGCATGCCACAGGGCCCGCATTCGGGGAACCGTTTTCATTAGTCGATAGGTTCCGCATGCGGCGTGTAGCTGTGTAGCATAGCATGAATTATTGATCCATAAATCAACAATTAAGGTTATGTGAAGCAATTTTAACTGTCTGTGTGTTATTTTCTTTATCAACAATTTCACAGAGCGTCTTTATAACTCAACAAGCACTCACGAATAAATTGAATAATGAAAAGTATTTAACTCACTTCCCGCATGCCGTATATCGACCGATGATTTTCATTGGTCGATATAAAGCATGCGGGGAGCCCCGAACGCGTATCGACTTGTTCATTTTCATTGGTTGTTATCTCGCCTGCGGGGCCTCCCCGTATGCTGTATACCAAACGATTTAACGACCAGTGAAATTGCGCCATTAGGGAGGTATTAGATTGATCTAACCATGGATTCAGAATGTAAACATACCCCTAATAGATTTCAGATTTGTGAGTGCTAGGACATTTTACTTTACATTACTACGTCGAACTTCAAAAACTTGGAAGGGTCTGCCCATGCACGTATTTCCTCTTCTTATAATCCCGGAGTTATCAATTGAAGCGTCTAGAGACACATCATAAGGCGAGTGGCTCCCAATCGCTAGATGTCGTCATAGCTCTCCATCAGGCAGCGCGGGGTAGTGTTGGCGAGCTTACATACATACATATAATCACGCCTTTATCCCCGAAGAGGTAGGCAGAGACGTAGTATACGCCCACATTTCACCTTATAGTTTTATGTCCCACGTAATAGGTGGTGAGCATATTTCCGTGTTGAAATGGACAGGCGCAGGTCGTGACGACCCGCAGTTGAAATTTTTCAAGCCGCCCATAAGTCCTTTAAGTTGGCTTAACGATTGTTATGTTACTGTCAAACGGGTTACATTTCGAGCTTTCCTTATCTACGCAATGGATCTTTTTGCGAAAGTGTTTCCTTAGTCGCCTCTTACGACACCCTCGGAATGTATAAGGGGTGGCGACATTTTATACGGGTAAGACCCGTCGTAACCCGGGTCCCCGTCGCCACACGGTTTACTTAATCTAAAAAAAAAAACCATTCACACTTTTAGACACACTTCATACAAAGTACTTACATCATTATCAGTCAAATGCTCATAAGGCCGTCGTCGACACAGCGTGAATAGCTCAAACAGCGTGACAGCGAAAGCCCAGACATCGCTCTTGGTAGTAAACTTGGCCCTCAGCACAGACTCCCAGGCCGCCCACCGTAGCGGCAAGGGAATGCGTCCCTCCACCTTGTAATAATCGCAGGCGTACGCATCATTGTCTGTTCCGAAGTCGCTGATCTTTACTAAGTAGTTTTTACCGAGTATGCAGTTTCTGTAACAATTAGAAATACAAGTTTTTCTAACAAAAATGGTAAGCACAGTCAAATTATGACGTGGATGGTGATCTACTTAATAAAAACAATAACAGGTTAACGCTCAGCAAGTTCAAGTCAGATATTGAAATTATCTTAAAAACTATAAATGCGAAGATTTTGTGAGTGTGGTGAAGTCTAAGGCTGAGCGCACATTGGAGACACGACTGTCTTAAGACTGACTCTTGCTCGATTATCGGACCGGACAAGTTTCGCAGTTTCATAGATTTAGTAAAGCGGCAGTCTGTCTGTAGACTGTCTTGTCGCCAATGTGCGCTCAGCCTAAATGTGTGGCTGTTTGTTACTTTTTCACGCTCAAACGGCTTAACGGATCTAGCTGAAATTTGGTACTGAGATAGATTATAGTTTGGTGTAACACATGGCTACTTTTTATCCTGGGAAAGAGCTTCTACGAGGCCGGAGAAAGTGTAGCGCTATTCCCAAACTAGATAAGGTACCTGTATTTTACAATCAATGTTTAGCAATGTTATGCTGCCTTTGCCAATCCTATATAAAAATCTATATATATAAAAATCAATGCCACTTTTCGTTGTAATTTTATAACTCAAGAACGGGCTCACCTATCTAAACCAAATGTTTAGGCTTTGTACGGACTATTTAATAGATGGTTTATGTGAAGTTTGCACAAAATCGGTCGAGCGGTTTTTCATTTATCACGCAAACGAAGTTGCGCGGGTCAGCTAGTATAATATAAATAGCTGAAATTTAATTTACATATTTGATAAAAACATTCGCAAATAGTAGCAATGGCCAATAAATGTTAATGGGACAATCGCATTTGAACCAAAACTTATCTTACTACTGATGTCAGGATGTTTGTAACGTTAGGAGTCCTGGGACATCCTTCCGAGGGCTTACCCAACCATAGGCTGTTGGGCGTTACATAAGGTTTTTATTCGGTAGGTGTCCGGCATAGCATCCATGAGGATATTTCCTCAAGTTAAAAAAAAAAGGATGTTTGTTACTCTTCAACGCTTTTACGGCTGCATGGATCTTGCTGAAATTTGATACAGGGATAGATTAGTCTGGAATAACACATAGACTTCTTTCTATTCGGGGAATATTTTACCATCAGATACTGGAACAGGAATAGAATTCCACGCGGGCGAAGACGCGCGCGTCTGCTAGTAATGTTATAAATTCGAAAGTTTTTTTAGGCATGGATGGATGGTTGTAACTCTTTCAAGCTCTAGCTGCTAAACGAATCTGCCAGAAATTTGGTACAGGCATAGATTATAGTCTGGAATAAACCATAGGATACTTTTTATCTCTGGAATAAGTCCCGTGGAATACGGAAATACTAGAAAATATATAAGAATTTTATTGTGCTACAACATAATTTCGTTTTTAGGCACTTGCACTGTTGCATGGCTTTAGAAAACCAACACCGCCCTGATCGCCCAGCTACAATATACATATATACACAGTCACGCCTTTATCTTCGAAGCGGTATGCAGAGGCATAGCATACGCCCACATTTTGCCGTATAGTTTTTGTCCCACGTAATAGTTGGTGAGCCTAATACCGTGTTGAAATGAAAAGACGAAAGAAGAAATTTTTCATCCGCCCACGAGGCCTTCAACTTGGCTTAACGTAACGACTGTCAAGCATCTGTCATGTTATTTACAACCGGGACCAACGGCTTAACGTGCCTACTGAAGCGCGGAAACAATCCTACTATCCTACTAATCCTACTAATATTATAAATGTGAAAGTTTGTGAAGATGTTTAGATGTTTGGATGTTTGGATGTTTGTTACTCAATCACGCTCTAACGGTTGAACGGATTGGGCTGAAATTTGGCACAGATATAGCTTATAGTGTGGAATAACACATAGGCTACTTTTCATCCCGGGAATATGTTTCTACGGGAAGCGGGAACGGGTACCATATTTCACTTTATTCAAATAAATGTCACAAAGCAGTCGCGTGATGGTCCCCATCCAACGACCGGCCATAGGGAAAGGTCAGTGATCGTTTACAGAACACTGAGGCTGCGGGGCCACGGGTGCTTATAAATCTAAAAACATACCTATGTTAAAAGTTCAACTTTATCGCTGTGCTTTTTGTTACATTATTATCTTTTGTCGCAGGCTTAAAGCAACACAATTATATAGCTTTGCTCGGGCAAACAGGATTTCGCTTGGAAGGGGTAGGCAGAGGCATACTTTACACCCACATTTCACCAGAAATTTAATCCCACGTAAGATGTGCTGATAACTTTTTGGCTACCATTTAAATACTAACATGTTATTGACAGTTGAAACCAAACATATAAACGAAATTTAAAGCTTGGCTAAACTCGTAAATGGTAATAGTATATTAATCTATAGTCTAAGTCTAAGTAAATCTAAGGTCATAATAATAAGGTAAGTTTAATCTAAATAAAATACGAAACAAGACTTACCTAGCAGCCAAATCACGATGAACAAAGTTGAGCGATTCCAAATACTGCATTCCCGCGGCTATCTGCGTAGCGAAGTGCAGTAAAGTAGCCGAAGTAGGCGGTGCGGCCGTCCTTAGAAAAGCGCAGAGATCGCCAAGTTCTAGATACTCTAGTACCACGGCTAGAGGCGGTGAGCGACAGGCTCCCACTACACGGGCCAGGTTTGGAGATGATAGAGAAGCCAGAATGCGCACGTCACGTTCGAATTCGTCCCTGTTTCGAACATTTTTTGAGTGTGAGTTGTCAATAGTTTGGTATCATTGATTTACATTTACTTATAGGTTACTGCCGCGGCACGCTGTGATACTAGCTTTTTTAGTATTCCGCTATTGTTTTTACACAATGGCATCTAGCTCAAATCAAGGTATTATAAGCTTGTGCTCGCGTCGACTGCAGCACTAAACGTAGCGACTTCTGAGAAATAACAGCCAAAAATCTCAGTGGAAACCTTTTGGAAAACTAACGAAAAAAAGTGTCGCCTAAATTTAAAAAAAAAAACCAGCGAACTGCGAGTCGGACTTGCACATTTCCGTACCAAAAAACGGTAAAAAATTACCTTTATTTTATTGGAGCCCCCTTATTTTTTTACCTGTTTTTAGTATTTGCTGTTGTAGTGGCAACAGAAATACATTATCTGTGACAAATTCAACCCCCTAGCCACCACCGTTCCTGACATACAACCTGGTGACGGAAAGATAAACGGACGATGCCAATTTTACCTTTCAGAACAGAACCCTAAAGAATAGTTATCATAGCGTGCCGCGTGTAGGAATAAGACTAAATTTCACCGTACAAAAATTCGCACGATTTCTTTAGACAGAGTGTAAAACGGCATTCCTTTATTCTTTTGAAAAATGCAGACCTTGGTGTTGACATTGCTGATCAGATAAAGGCTTCTCAAATTAGATGTTCTACATTAACACTATACATAAATGTTTGTCTCAAGAGTCTGGGTGTTTCTATGTGTTATATGTATGTATTTAATATTTAAAGATATATAAGTATTAATATCCGTGATCTGATACCCATAACACAAGCAGGTTATTCCTAGCTTACTTTGGGATCAGATAGCGTTGTGTGAACTATCCGTGAATATTTATTATTATTATTTATTTATTTACATATAAACTTGGCAGAAAAGTCTAGAAAAGGAACTAAAGTGGCGTCATTTTAATAAGTAGATAACATTTGACGTCTGTCATTTCATACATTTATTAGTGAAAGCAAAACGTAAAATTACTCGTATCTGTCATTATTACAATTATTACAATAAATATGTAATTGTAATTGAAAAAAGTGAAGCAATTGTGCAGTTCTAACAAATCGAAAAAAATATATTATTTTATGCCCGCCGTTACAAGGTTGCGTTGTTCAATTTTGATGAAATTGTCAAATGTTACCTTTTTTTTTTACAAGGAGAGCTCCGCTTACGGACTTCCCATGCTGGCGAGGCATGGGCTCGTGTGAGGGTCGCCCAGCACCTGATCACAATAGCACTGGGAATACTCACTAAAACTCCTTGACACCGATCTGCCCCTGTGGGGGTGTGCTGGGATCTGCCTAATTCACCAGAACACCGCCGGGCGGCTCAGGGTAGCTGAGCTACGAGCAATATTTTGCATGATTGTGCATGCTGACTACATTGTCAAAACGCTGTCAATAGCGTCACTTACGTCAACATGACGTAATACAATTTGATTGGCGGTTTTTTGACGTATATTGGCAACTGGATACTGATTGGTGGGGTTGACTATTTTCTACTCTTTTCTGCCAAGCTGGACATAAAACAACTCCTGTAATAAAAATCACACACAGAAGAAGGAAAGAGATAGTAACACATAGTGAGGTGAGAGTGAGTGAGTGCGAACATGTACAGACAGACATGTATATGAACTAAGTTGTGTCATACATGATATACCTCTCCTTCACGGTGGCGTCGTGGCAGAGGAACTTGACGGCGACGAGGCGTTTCTCTGGAGTTATTGCACCGCCGTATTCGGGGACGCCGTCCGCTTCTGCTATATATACCTACGAACATTGTATTACGTGTTTAAGGATGTCGGACTTGCAATACCAAGTATAAAGTAACCCGCGAATTATTTGGAAAAACGCAAACGAACATATCCTAAGGATAAATTCAAAGTGTAAAATTATTTCCAGAATAGTTACATTCGTGAATTTTTTCGGTTTTCCGAAACGTCTACAGTACGAGGATTTTCAAAAAGGGTCTTAAAAGGGCATTGCAGGATAAGTCGAGCAAGTGTTGCACCTCTGGTGTTGCAATCCTCCATAGGCTACCAACGGTGATCGTTTTCTATTAGATAGTCCGGCCGTATGCTTGTGGTATGAGAGGTTTCATAATACGAATTATGTGAATTGATGGTGCCGTATTGTTATCATAACACATTCTCGGTAATGTTTTTTGTAAGCCTCTAGGCGCATTATGTCACATTCGCATAATTTCTACAGGCTGATGAAAAAAACAAATTGTGTGCCACCACGGGACGCCTAACAGATATAAAACATCGAAATTATTTGGTATCCATCGTAATCAATAATCCAACATCGAAAACCCCATATCCATTCGCGATTCCATTTCCCAATTGAAATTCTAAGTTCTTGCCGGTATCTTCACCACTGCTGATGATATCGCCACTCCAAAAACTCAGTTAACCCTTCGAGCTTCGGCTAGAAATGTTTCACATCAAAATACTTTTTAAATATTAAACAATAGATCAGGCATCACATAGACAAATATAGGTACTTACAGTGCCAAAAGCCCCTTCTGCAAGTTTGGAGATCATTCTCAGTCTGTGCCTGGGGAACTCAATCACATCGGTTGTTTCCAATCGCCTCTTCAGATCCATAAACACTTCTTGCTGGCTAGCCGACTGAAATGTCATTAACAAATATAATTGAAAAAAAAAAGTCACGCCTTTATCCATGAAGAGGTTGGCAGTGTAATGTAATGTATGGGCCCACATTACACTTTACAGTGTTTTGTCCCACTTAATAAGCGCTGAGCCTATTGCCGTAATAAAAATGGACAGGCTATGACCGCTGTTGAAAATTTTCAAGCCGTATAAAGGCCTTCAACTTGGTGTAACGACTGTTATGTAACCGACAACCGGAACCAACGCCTTAGCGTGCCTTCCGAAACACAAAAATGCTCGCAAATAAATGTCACCCATCCAAGGACCGACGACGGCCATACTAAAAGTTTACTATAAACTGAATCCGCGGCCACGAGCTCTATCAATATCAATCAATATTAATACATATTATAAAATCGTATCTGTCTGTTTGTCTGTACGTTTGTGCACGCTAATCTCAGCAATCGCTCCACCGATTGCAATGCGGTTTTCTTTATTGCGTTGCGGTCTGCTCCACTTAACATTTAGTGTTTGTTTCATGTCAATCGGTTCATAATTAAAAATATTTAATCAATCTAAAGAATCACATATAAAATGCAGCGTACGAAGTCCCAGGGAACTAGTATACAATATTTGTTATGGCAACAGAAATATGTACATCATCTATTGTCTGGTTATCGCGTTTCGTGAGATACAGTCTGCTGACATACAGATGAGCAGCAAAGTCTCCGTAACAGAGCCCCGATGTTACTTTTTCTGTGCGGAACCCTAAACGGAGACAACTTTCTCTAGATTATTTATACTGTTGATTGATGGCACTCGGTGGAACCTGCTGCACATATTGAATAACTGCTCCTGTACTGTTGCACAACATTTATTTATTTTACACCTGACCGGTATCCCTTTCGGCATTTTCAAAGGCAAATGGACATTATATAATAACCGCTACATCACATAGTCACTTGAAAACAATAAATTAATAACATTTTAAATTACCACTACATCATTCTATGCAACTTACTCTAGAGCTGTGCTTGGAGCGCGCAGAGCTGGCAGATCGCCTGGTATCTATCGCCACCAGTTGGTCGTCAGCCATGAGCTCCGTATTGCGTTCTGACAGAGAGTCCAAACGTCGCTTATTCAGCAGCGGGGCTGAGGGCAGCTCCGGTACTGCATAGTCGTAATTGGAACTATCTGTAAGATTAAATCTAGTGTGAATCTCTCCTTAGATGGTATTGGCGATATTATGTCTTTAAGGCAAGACATAGCCGTTGAATTGTAATTGAAACATCTTTCGTACCTATGATTCACAATAAAATGATTTTCGATTATGATTAAGATTATTGTTGAACGAAGGAGTTCACTTGCAGTAGTATTGAAACCTTTAATTCTAGTTGATTTTTTTTTCAAGTAGAAATGATGAAAGAGAGAGACTAACAAATGTATCAATCAAATCAGCCTATGGTAGTTCACTGCCATAGGCCTCACCTAAATTATGCTACAATATTATGGTCCTGCGCCTTCCGCATTTTCATTCAATCCCTGCAACCTTTTTTAGGTGGTAAATATGTATAGTTGTCTCTTCTTCCACACACTTTTTGTAGATTTCATCATCATCAACCGAGCCTTTTCCCAACCCAGTTGGGGTCGGCTTTCCAATCTAACTGGGATGGGTATGAACATGATATATTCTGTGAAGCGACTTCGAAGTTCTGTAGTATTTCATACCGTAGCCAAACGAAAATTTATTTCAAAAGGGAGATCATGTTTAGTGATAGTTTAACTTGTTTAGTCCTGAAATAACGACACGAAAAGGATAATTTTGACTGTCTTGATGACGCAATGGTAGTGTACGCGACTGACGTGCTGTGGTTTCGGGCTTGAGCTCCGGGTTGGACTGAATATTTTTTAGTGTGTTCGCTATGTATAATATGTAGGTATGTATTAACAAATATACAAGTTTGTTTATCAGTTATCCAGATTCCATAGTAAAAGCTCTCATTAGCTTAGTTTAGGCTGAATGGCGCTGAAAAAAAATGTCCTAAGATATATTATATTAATTTAGTTTGATGAACTAACCTGAATGTGCACCATGAGAGTCCTTAGCGAAATCTTTCATTTCCAACAACACAGTGCTGTAACTAAAGTACGGCGAACACTTCAACGCTTGATACGGCTCTTGATATTCATCCGACTTCACGTCCAAACCGCAATCTATCATCATTTTATTTTCCGGAAGCGTTGAAGTTCCACAACTATTGTAATTGTCCATCGTACGTTTCTGTGAGACTGTTGACTTGGCTATGGGTGAGGCGAAGCATTTTCTATGCCTATGTCTATGTACTATGAGGAATATCGCTACAGCTAAAAGAATGATAAGGGCAGTCAGCACGCCCACGACTATGGCTACGTATACAGGATCCTCTTTCTGTGCGGTCGTTATAGGCCCTTCTTTCTTTAACGGTGGTTGCTGCGTGTTCGTCCCGGCGGAAGGTTTGAGACTCTCTGGAGTGTAGTTACCTTGAGCCACGTCTGTAACAAATATAGATGTAAGTGACTGTGTTATGTACTATTTTAATACAGTTGCTCAAAAAGTGGCGTATTACAGGGACGTTTAGCGTTCGGGATGTGGGCTATTACACACTCGTGCTTTTTCTTTAACTTTGCCGCACTAGTGCGCGTTTCCTTTCCCAACTGTCAAAATAATGTCTGTGATTCATGCAAATATTTCAATAAAAGATACTAACTTGTTTCAATATCAGATTAAAAGTAATTTTAATTGAAATTTAAGCATAAATTAATATGAGTACCTATCGGCCAAATTAAATTTATAAATATAAAAAAATTTGGCTGTATGAAGTGCACTGCCATAGTCTCTGCTTAGGAAGGTATATTATTCTTTTACGGTTGGCGCCATTTTGGATATTCAGGTTTATTGTGTTTTTATTATTTTATAAAGGTATGTAATTGCTTAATTTTTTCGCAACTGTATTAAAAATAGTTGTTCAATACAACGTGTGGGATTGTTATTTAAACTCGTTCCGACTGTCTACCCTCGCCTTCGGCTCGGGTCAACACCTGTCGTAACTCGTTGTAATAACAGCAATCCCACACTTGTATCGAAAACTACTATTTTAGTTCAGCACGACAGAAACGATGCCTATCCACTTGCCTCTACTTTCAGACTTTGACTGCCTTTGTGGCGGTGTGGTAAGCGAATGCGACTGCCGTCTTGGTGTCCAGCGTCTGAATATCGGTTCTGAATAGACATATACAAGTTAGTTTCAGAGTTTGGATGTTTAAACATACATGCTTTCTGTGTATTATAATGTATGTTTTTAAAATTGACTGCCTCTTTGGTCTCGAGGTCGAAATGTGCGACTGCGGATCAAGAGGGTTCGGTTTCGACTCCCACCAGAGACAAAAAATTGTGTGGCCTATTAATGTTTGTGTCGAGAGTCTGTGGGTTTCCACGTATGGTAAGTATGTATGTTTGTTAAAAGTATATAAGTAGTAAATTACTTGAATGTCGCTTGTGATATTATGAAAAGTAACCAAAGGGCAACATTTACATTACATTTAAAAAATATATTAGTAGTCTAGATCCTATAACACAAGCTAAGCTGAAATATTTATTTAGTTAGCTACCTTTGTAAACAGTACGTCGATATGGTCAAGGTAACTCTACGTATTAATCGACCTGTACCTACATTAATATTACCCATTCATACTCGTATTTGTCTCATAAATTTCTTTCGGCAATCTTCTGTCCTCTCTATCTACGTAAAAAAATCATTTTAGGAATACTTCTTCCTATATCTTACTTACGACTAAACGTTGTGAATTTCTAAGGTTCGTGGTATTGTGGGCGTTTGAGTAACCCCGAACTTACCTTACATGGGCAAATAGGGGTTGCCCGAAGATATAATAAATATATCCAGGCAGAGAATTTATCAAACAGTATTTCAGGTTTGTTAGACGTTAAATACTTAATTTTTATAGTTTCTTAATACAAGTTTAACCAATGTTAGGGTAACGCTAAATGAATGATTAAGAAAGAAATGGTAGCGTAGGTTCAGAAATAGTTTTTGAAAACAAGGTTTCAAGGTTTTATGAAAGTGAAAATATAAAGATCATGACGATTTTAGGCACGACAATGTTATAGAAAAGATTAAATATTAGTTTAGATATTTTCTTTTGTAAAGATTTTGGATTCTTAATACTTTATCCAGTTTAGTAGGTACTTGCTGAAGATGGGTGATGTAGGTATGTGTTAAGACATCTTTAGGCGTGTATGTATAAGAATCTCGCAGATTTATGAAATAAATTATGACAGACTAGCTGACCTCATACGGTATCACCCGCGTAGTTCCCGCTCCCGTGGAAATACGGAAATAAAATACAGCCTATGTCACCCAACCAAGGTTAGTGTAGTTTCCCCGATGTAGCATCCCAAATGAAAGAAAGTTTCAAATCGGTTCAGTAGTTACAGCAAACAAACAATCAAATCTTTCCTCCTTATAATATTAGTGTAGTTGAAAGATGTAAGCATGCGTTAAAACTTCATATTTACTCCTTTCTCTTCATGGAACACCTATAAAAGAATTACAAGCCTAGAAAAACAAAACGTGCACATTACTTTATACTAGATCACTTACCAGAATCAAAAACAACTTCGCTGATAAGTATCCACCGGGCAGAGAACTTAAGTTCAATTCGAACCCACTTGCCGATGCGGTGGTGCAACTTGATGCTCACGTTGCGGGACGACTCGAATATGTTGTCCATGACATATGTGTAACGAATCGGCTCGTCTTGAAAATGGCGACCGCCGATTGAGAACGAGATTATCGCTTCTGAGAATACCTGGTACGATAGAGGATGTGTGTTAATATTAATCGCTAGTCAACAGATGTAAGGTAGAGCATTCCTAATATAAACTTTGTACTGATATATCTCCCAGCAAGGAGTGACAACAGGACTGGGAAAGTCCTGATGTCTCCTTCAGAGGGTTGACGAGGAGAGACACGAGAGAATATAATTGTATCAAGACACATGTTCAAACTTTGTTTCAATGAACGTCCTTTAAACAAATTATCTGTACTTTAATAACCTAGTACACAAATCGCTCCTCATAGCAGGAGCTTCATAAAATGGAGGCAGCAACGTCCTACTCAAAGGAAAATAGATATTAAATTCCAATGTCCCGGAGTAAGAAATTTCAGATTTTTGTTTACAGTCGCAAGCATCTTTGAATATTTGCATTGAAGATTTAAGTCTTTTCGTAATACGAGTAATATGACAGTGTGTCTTGACCATCGCTTGTGGAATATACAAAATGATTTTGTATAATATTGACTTTAATGTGGTATCACTATTCAAATTAATGTCTGTTATTTTGTTATTATCTTGAGTCTAGTAAACTCTAGTATCATTAATTATATATGAATAATTAGTCACTAGTGCTACGCATAGATAAACATTACAGTAGGAGACATTTAGTACGGAACAGGCTCCAGAGATAAAGTGAATGCGTAAAGGTATATTAATGTAATTATTGGATGGCAAATTGGGGCTATTCTTTCAAGACTTTAAATTCAGTTAGCAAAGGAAGAGAAAAACAGCCAGCTTATAAAATATCTCATAATATCTGATTTGATTTTCCATTTGGATAAAATTGGCACAGGATTATTGAAAAAGGCACTTTAAAATGATATTATATAATGACGATATATTAAGAAACAGTGTGGTGTGCGTCTGCGCGTCACGTCTCTCGCATCCTGCACGACTGGAAGGTCTAGACGTCTTCAATGGACAATTTAATATCCCATAATTCATTAACAGTAAGAATAACATAACATCACAGCTATAGCTAAAAAGAAACTACTTCTTACCTGTACATCACGCATGAATTTATTATTACAGTATAGGTGAACTGCACTGAATTCGCGAACTCTGTCGAACTCGAACGTCAAGACGGGATTATAGGGATGCGAGTCGTTTCTCCATCCAACCCAGGCTAAACTCTTGGCTGCTTCGCGGATTTCGTCTCCGCCGAACTGGCCGTCTACAAGTTGTCCCAAACCTCCGCGAAGTTCATCTCCATACTGGCCGTCGTAGATAATATCTGTGAGTTCCATTCCGTTGCTCCGCCTGTCTCCTTTTGGTATTGAGTAAGTGACGATGCCGACTGTAAAGGAGACATAATGCTTAGCATTCTATGGGTTCACCATACAGGTGCGCGATCCATAGCGTGGAACAGAGGGGAACTATTCTATTGGTTACCGCAGCCTAGGGCCTTTGCAACACTTTGACTGCCTCTGTCGCGTAGTCGGTAGTGATACCGCTTGCCGCGGTGGAGGTCCTGGGTCGGTCCAAATATTTGTGTGATCCACAAATGTTTGTTTCGGAGTTTAGGTGTTTCTATATATAATATGTATGTATTTAGAAATATATAAATATGTCTATCAGTCGTTTAGATTCCATAGCACAAGCTAATATTAGCTTAATTTGGGCAAGATGATGTTGTGTGTGAATGTCTACAAAAAAAAGCACCAGAGGCGCTAGAAACGTATTTCTGACTCAGGCGCAGGTTGTAAAGACCCACTGTTGCAATTTTTCAAGTCGCCCATAAGACCCATCCAAGGGACGACCATTATTATTTATTTAAATTACTTTTTCGTCAGTTCATAATCTCGAAAGGTAGATTTTACATTTTTTTAGGTGGCAGATATATCGAACTACAGGGAGCATCTAGTGCATATAACGTTTAAATCCGGCGCGGTGTCTTTTGTGTGACAGAACCGGAACATGGAGTTGACTCGTAGGTACGTACGTAGAATATTAAACAACTAATATATCGAAACCGACCATACTACATTACCATTTGTATTTCAGTATAAAGGATACACTTTATAGGTTTATTCTGCTTACTATGATAATTGTATTAATAGCATGCTGATCATCCTAATATTTATTATAATTGTAATGAGTGTCAATGCAATGTGAATGAGAAGAGAATTAGAACCAATGAATTTAGAAACCGACTCTTTCCATAGGTGTCATACACGACGTGTATTACACGCAAGATATGACGGCGCTTCTCCAAAATAGCACCGCATACCAGCTAATATTCTACAGGTGTGGCTCCGATACTAAGTACTTTGGCATACTTTCTACTCGAACTTGTAACAAGGCGTGAATGATACCATTTAGCGTTAGAGGCCTTCATAGGCCATGGTGAACGCATAAAGTCCGATACACACAGAGCTTTAAGTTTCGCCCTCGTTTAATCTGCAGTCGTCTTCATGAAGGGCATGAGTATGAATAACAATGTGTTTATATGTATATTTAGTATTAGAGCGTTAAAGTCTAATTTGTACCATGAATAGTCGGTTTAAGCAACATGGCAATGAGCCACCAAAGCGTAATACTACTCAAAGGCTAGCCAACTAATCATCTACAATCAATGGCATTGAGTGCCCAAATAGAGGTACAGAAATCCAGAATGCACATAATATTAAAGTTATGGATTAAACGCGCAATATCTGTCCGGGAATGATCAGTTCAATATGTCCTGTCCAGCTCTATGTCCTTTGTAACATTTCGTGTCAATGGTGGCAGCATTGGTATTTCGTAATTCGGTGAATAGAACGGGCGACATTTCCAAAGCTAGTGGACTTCAACCAACGGTGAAAATGGATCAAAGGTTACACGAGATGATTGCAACGTTGGAGTGTTGTATGTGTTGATTGCAATTCGACGGCTACAGCAAATGAGAATATTACTCGGTTCAAATTAACATTTTGGTATTGATAGTTCGATTCAATAGGTTTGCATCGACATATTCGTCACGTTATATGAAATGAATATCGATGACAAATTAATGAATGGATTGCTCCATCAATTAATGAATGTAAAATGCGAAATGAACGGCAGGCTGCTGACTAACAGACAAGGCGGTTACAGTGAAACAATGTTTTTTTTTACATGTGAAAATTCTTTATGGATGCTGTGGACTAAAACCACACGATTCCCTACCACTGCCTACGGGTGGAAGCTCTCGAAAGGATGCCCCAGGATAAACCTCTAACAATGCCTAATATAAGAAACACAACTATTGCTTGCTGCCAGAGATCAATAAAAGTGGACCTAGGCTAGGCAACTGGCAATACGATGGAAGAACCATTAATGGTAAACTAAAAATATACTACACAGTTTCCGTACTAGTCATCTTCTATTATATAAAAATAAGTCGGGTTTTCCTTCCTGACGCTATAACTCCAGAACGCACGAACCGATTTCCACGGTTTTGCATTCGTTGGAAAGGTCTCGGGCTCCGTGAGGTTTATAGCAAAGAAAATTTAGGAAAAATTTCAACAGAAAAGCGGGAAAATCATTTTTTACATACAGCGCCATCGCGGGCGAAGCTGCGGGCATCAGCTAGTATTATTTAAAAAAAAAACAGTCACGATAATTAAACTGCGTCCTTTAGCATGAATGCCCTTTACCCCGTTCATTGTTACTTTACCAAACCACCAATTAAATATGTTCCCATGAATTATTCCTTTCGCAATTGTAAATTTGTAGAGTTCTGCAAAATGATTTTACAATGTCATACGATTTTGTAATGTCAGATGATGACAAGCGCGATTCTTTGGCTGCTCAGAGCGTTGATTCTGTAAGGCAAAGGCTACGGGATCAAATTCCGTCCTAGACTAAGCTGTAATTTTTCACATAAAATATTATAAGTGTAAATAACTATACGAAATATGAAAACATATCTTGAACATATTAGAAATCATCTGATTTATTCAGCTTTAGGCGGGTTCCGTAGTTAGGGACCACACATTTTATGTTACGGTCGTAAACGATATGCTAACAACCCTTTATTAATGCGCACATGTGATAAGCTATAAAAGCTTGGTTTAAGGTCAGTTTAGCGAGTAATAGAGCATACTTATACACGCATGCGTCTCATTAGTTTCAAAGATATTACTTTAAAGTTGTTTTCTAAGTACAGCGTGTTTCAATCAGAATAAGACGGTAAGTCGGTAATCGTTTGTGGCGACGCTTCTAATGCGATACCGGAATGCATCATTGATTTACGTGTCGGCGAATTTCACTAAAAAGCAGCATTAACTTGATAATGCAGCGCTCGCGTCCCGCTGTGACAAAAATACCGTTCGCGGAGTAACGACTGGGCATATTTATATTATATGGCGTGAATCAAATAGTGCTTTATTTATAGTACAGTATATAATGGTGATCGACACCTGGTTGCAGTGCTCGCACAAAGGGTCAATTGTTTTGATTAGTTGATTATAATTAACCTTTATCCAACGCTATTTTCTTTGTTAGAGGAAATTGTGTAACTAATAATACGAGCGTGACACGTCATCAATGTAAATGAAAGCCTACACACAGCTTTGTGTCCATGCACTTCATGTTTGATTGAAGCCGTGCATCGTGCAGTGTCCTCTTTGTACGCTAATAACTTCCTTTCCATGCGCAGGCTACTGATAAATAAGCAAACTTTGTACCTCCATATTAAACTAGTTTCGCGTTTATAACGCAGTTTGATAGAGTTCCGCTGCATACAGGATGCTCTACTTGAAACGTACAATAAACACAAAAGTTGCACAAATGTATAGCTTTGGAGTGGCCGGAACTCAACTCAAATATGAAAATGTCCCCGGATGTCATTAGGTAAACATTAGGTAGGCCTTAGAATTTGGATATAAATTAATTAAAGCATTCAAAGAATGTGTTTCTGTTTGGATTTTTAAGAGAAATTTAGAGTAAATGGAACGCGGAGAGTGTGTTATAAAATTGAGGCTTAAAATCAATAATGCTCAACATTTTGGTAGCGACTAAAGCAGCTTCTAATGTAGTCGGGTAAACAAACATTCATTAGAGCGGAATGTGTGCATAACAGCAGCAAGTAATGATACCGACGTATCAGTGGCGTGCCCGAGCTGTTGCCGGCGAAACGGTAACTGAATGCGGTTTAAAAATGCAGACGTATGATTAACCCTAGTAATTTGCCACTTTTTACTTAATAACCCTTTGCATGTCGTCCCCATGGTCGGTCGGGCGTTTGTTCGATAACGTAATTCCTAGAATAATTCACGATTAGGCCAATGCCTCCGACTACCAAAGGTAATGTAGCACTAATGTCTCGAACGAACAGTACCTACGTAACACAATTTGTTCCTTAATTAAGGTTATTTTTTAATGAAGTACGTACACGGCCCGCGCACTATTTTGACTATTTTATGACCTATGGGAATGTTGATGCGTACTTGCTTTCAGAAGTTCTTTAAATATAAATACGTAGCAATAGCCTTGAAGTGACCTGTGATAGTACCTATATCGTGTCTAACACTGACGTTCCACAATCTAGTCCTTCTGAACCTAACCCTATTGTGTTATGATTTGCATGTTCAAGTTCGAGTAAATCTGAAATAAAGTCATATAGGTACTTAATATTTTAATAGTATGGTCTGATTACTCCCTATACTAAAGTTTTTTTTTAAATAATTGAATAACGGATGTAAGTACGTTTTCAGCGCCATGTTTGTACAAACTTCTACTTATATTCAGCTATTCTTGAACAACGCATATATTTTTAATATATTTTTTTCTTTATCTGAGTATTGTGTTATATTTAAGAAACAAAGGAAGAATTGAAACCAATGAATCAACAGCTTTTCTATCTTGAATTGAATTTTTATGTCTTCTCATGACGTACTACGACAGATGAAATAGATTATTACAAGTAATTTTACATTTGATCAAGTTAGTGTAACACATTTCTGCACAAACGCAACGAGGAATCAAGTTAATTAGAGTTGATTGGTTAATAGAAGTGCGTTAATCCGACCAAAGGATTTGACAGCTACGAATAATAGCTATATGTTACCATTATAGTAAAGCTAGGTAGGTAAATATAGATATCAGAATCCTATTAAATCCGTAAACGTGAAATGTGAGCCAAGTTCAATATTAAGAATCGTCTTTGTTCATTTGAGATCTATTTGGGTAATATATAATATTTGTGCCAAGTTCAGTTTAAAATAATAAAAGTTTCTATAAATGAACACGAAGTCTTGGTAGTCAGTAGCCACACATACATACATAACATCACGCCTGTTTTCCAATGGGGTAGGCAGAGACTATGGCTTTCCACTTGCTACGATCCTGACATACCACTTTCACTTCTTCTAATTTCATAAGTGTTTTCATACATGCTCTCCGATTAAGGGTACTCTTGACTTGAGCTTTTCTCATAAGATTATCGATTTGATCGACATGAGTATGCTGAGGTCGACCCCTACCAGTTTGCCCATTTACTCTCGCCTTATAAGTCTCTTTTGTCAGTCTGTTTTCATCCATTCTCTCCACATGTCCGAAGCATCTGAGCATCCCTTTCTCTATCTTAGTCACTACATCTTCTGCCAAGCCGCAATATTCCCTTATCACGCTATTCCTTTCCTGATCCATCAAAGTCAAGCTTTTATAATTCATACTTAATATTGAACTTGGCTCTCATATTCTTAAATTGAACTTGGATCTAACTTTATATTTATGTTTTTGGTGGGATATCATTAGTTTTTGTGCAGAAATGAAAACCGCACGGAGGAGGATACCTTGCACGTGGCGCTGCTCCTATTTCATGCACATTGCGAATATTATCAATCCCTAATCTTTTTTTATTTTAGGGATATACCTGCAGAATAAGTTACTGGTGGATAAGTTATTTAAAAAAATATAATTCAATACTTGGCTGGCCACTCTGCCTCGTGTCTACGAGTAAATACCGTTGATTAAATCGATACGAGAAATATCTATTGCCGACGCAATATGCACCTGAGATGCATATACCTTCCCTAGTATGAGTGACATCCGATTAAGTTGCCGCTTATCTCGATAGGGTGCATGTTATGGGTAAAGTAGCATCTATCCTCAGCGAGAATTATGCTTTGAAATATGAACGTAAATAAAATCCTGAGATATCGGAAATATTCTTAAAATATGAAAGCGAATGTAACTGTGTCTGTCTGCTGCGCTTTAGCGATCGTTTCTGATTCAATTTGATACGGAGATCAAAATCTTGAAGGTTTAAAATGGGGGATGAGATGAAAGTTTGTGTCGGGAAAACTCCACCAAGCAGGTGAGTCGTTCTTTATAAAATGTAAAAAAAATGGTACGTTCGATGTAAAATATTAATAGACATCTTTTACAATTACTTAGCTAAGTAAGTGTTGAACCAAGCTGTAGTCATCACATCAGCACGTTAAACTGCCTTAAAAGTTATCTGCTTACAGAGCCTCACGTTTTATCAATACCTATTTATAATCCGAGAGAAAAATAGCAAGAAGTTCCGTTACTTATATTCTTCAATACTGAAATAGATGCTAATGCTCTTTGAGTATTGAACACGTTATATTCTACCTATGAATTTTGAACAATAAATTAAATCTAGCTGTAAACTGTGAATGGCCCTGTAACTTCCAGTTATGCCGTTCCTTGCAGCTCTCCTAGTTGACCTGAACAATAAGCCGTATCAACTTCTCGGATCGGCCAAACAGTTTGAGAGCTACACTACACGTATACCAAGTAATAAGAACAGCAACCACGTTCACATTCCGTATACAAGAATGTAGGGAATGGGAGACGGGGTGAAATTTTTCATTTTAAAAAACAAACTCTAAAGTGCTGGAAACAATTAGGTTGCGGAATAGGACAAATGAAATCACATATTACAACAAGATTCATCAAGTACAGTCAGCTGCAGAGAAAAGTAAACAGGGCCACCCTTTAAGGATTGAATTTTCTCGGAAAATCTTAAATATATTTTTATGCGATTTTGTATAGTTGTAGAATTACACTAATTTAATAACCATAGCAAATTTCATAAAAAATATTTGAAAGAGTTTTTCAAAAAAGGCAATGCTTACAGGGCGGCCCTGTATCCTTTTCTCTGCAGCTGATGTACAATCAAGAGTACCTATAAATGTGTACAATACATCAATCTACATACCGCTCCAATAACATCCGTAGAGTTCAACCCTCATGCACACGGTGCGACGATGCGAGCTGTACGGCATGAATCGTATCTTCGACGCCCAAATCGGAGGATCCAGCTGGTTTTTCTTCTCTATGTACGTGTTGATGTTACCCGTCAGTCTCTGCAAAGATAATAACTAGTTAGTTACATATATCTTAGTATGTTACAAACTGCTTACGAGACTAGATGACTATTTTTACTTAAGTTACATACAACCCACAGTTAAGGTAGCAGCCGGAAGGGTACTATCGCGTCTATACGAAGATATTCGATACGCTGGATACGCTCACACTTCGCCGGTTCTATTTAGTGCTATCTATTATAGAGAGCGAGTCTATTGTCGTGATAAGACCGCATAATATGTGGCCGCAGGACGCTGCTTGTTGCTATGGAGTGTGAGACAGTATTAGGGAGAAGAGGGTCTATCCCTCTACAAGCAAAAAAATGTAAATAAAAAATTTTTTTTTTGCTCTTGGTGCTGCCGGTGGTGCCGCTGGTGGTACCACGCGCAAGAAAGGATTAGTTTAGTGTAGGTGTCAGTGTTATTCTTGTGTATTCTTTTGTTGCTTCCTTCTTTATTTGATTTGTGCATAGAAATATTTAGTAAGTAGTTTATTTAGACTGTCGTCACCATGTCCCGAATGGCCTCCTCTGAAAATCAGTGCTGTCATCACGTTAACAGTGAGGCAGCAATAAGCTGAGAGGGGGCCTTATTCTGCACTAGGGTGACAGTGTTTTTTCTGTGTAATTATAGGTACTTAGCCTAATTAACTTTAAGAAATTTACAGTGTCACTGTTTGTGGAATAAAACACGTTTTGTTTGTTTGTTTGTAAATTTATAACGATCAAATCGTATAATATGATTTTTTTGTTGAATCTATCCCGCTTCGATAGTATTGCCCACGACTCGCGAGCCTCGGTCAACAAGTAGGTACCTATAACTTAGCTTATAAGATAATAAGTATGCCTTTGTTCTGACAATTTCGTAGAAGTCTCTCGTAAAATCTGATTTCAGTACTTATTCGTTGTTAAAGCGGCAACAGAAATACTCCAATCCATTGGTTACACAACTCTAAAATAAAAAAGACAGTTAATTACCGGTAAATCAATCACAATTTTATATTCGGATGGAGTTAGCATACGAAATATGAACTTAAAGTTAAAGGTAACTTAGAATTCTCTATACGATTGTGCTATATAGTTTAGCAAGCAAGGAGTAACATATTGTAAGGTAGGTAGATATACAATTAGTATAGCTAAACGTAGCTAAACGGGTCCGTCGTTAATGTATGGTGCACGATATTGTTGTGCTTATACTACGCTACGTGCTATTATTATTATTATAGCGTAGTCTGAACATTATTTCTTGCAGCGTAAACGGTAACAAAAACCTACCGCTACTAAAAACGTGACCTATCTTTCACGAATTCACTGTTGCGCCTATAACATCAACGAAATTGCTCCGAGTGCGATAACCTTTTGCGTGAGTTAACCGACATAATAAAAATGATATATTTATGCCATATTCTCCTAAAGAGCCCAGACAAGAGTAAGAGCTGGTAGGTGGCTCTTGGTGAGATTTATTTACATTTACTCATAGTTGCGTTTTCTTATTAACTGAGGAAATGTAGTGAATGAATGTAGTGAGCGTCATAAAACCTCATTAAAACTCACCTCCTCTGCGACGAAGAGCTTGTTTGCAAAAACTAATAAGCATGATATGAAGTTGTTTGAAAATAAGAGCGCGGAGTAATAGAGTGGAGCAACATGGCGATAAAACGGATTTCATTAATTTCATGTATGTATTCCGTCGTTGGTCGTACCTGTCGTCCGACAGACTGTCTGCTCGACGACGGGCAACCGTGTCAAGAGCTTTATGCATTTGACAACACTATTCGTTGCAGTAACTGTTTAGCTCAAATGAGATTTCATTTATGGTTTGTAAGGCTGCAATGAAATATTGATTTCAGAGCAACTACTGCTACTGGTTTCAGGTCCTACATAAAGAATGATGTCTTTTTAATAGCATGTTAAAAATACATGACACTCTTTTCCCGAATGTACGCATTGCAATAGTTGTAACGGGTGTTTTTTTTAGAGGTATAGAACTTTAAGTTGGCCAAGCTGTTTTAACCGGCGGTATTTTTGTCAGCTGTAAAGTGATTTATGTTTAGTATGGTTTGGCATTTTAACATAAATAGACTGAAGCCTGAACAATGCTTCCAAATTGTGCAAATTTATTCTGAAAATCATGGTTCTGTCCGAAATGCGTATCGTGATTTTCATAAGCGAATTTTCTTTAGCGGTGCAGCTCACTTTTGGTTGAATGGATACATCAATAAACAAAACTGCCATATTTGGGGTGATGATGATCCTCAAGTGTATGTTGAGACACCGTTACATCCAGTAAAACTGACTGTGTGGTGTGCTTTATAGGCTGGTGGAATAATTGGTCCGTACTTCTTTAGAAACGATGCTGACCAGAATGTTACAGTCAATCGTGACTGCTATAGAGCGAAGATTACTGACTTTTTCGTTCATCAATTGAACAACCATGATGTGCAGGAGTAGTGGTTTCAACAAGACGGCGCAACATGTTACATAGCTCGTGCCACAATTGATTTATTGAAGGAAACGTTTGGTTACCGCATAGTTTCACGTTTTGGACACGTGGATTGGCCTCCAGAGTCGTGCGATTTTACGCCACTTGACTATTTTCTGTGGAGATATGTGAAGTCGCTCGTCTACGCCGATAAGCCCGAAACGATTGACCACTTGGAGGATAACATTCGGCGCGATATTGTCGCTATACGGCCACAAATGTTGGGAAAGTCATCGAAAATTGGACCTCTAGATTAGACTACGTCCGAGCCAGCCATGGCGGTTATATGCCAGAAATCATATTTAAATTATAATGCCAGAAGATTTCCTTTCGAATAAAGTCATTTCCATATCAATAAAAACAATCACTTTCGTTTTATTCCATTTCAAAGTTCTATACCTCGAAAAAAAACACCCTTTATTTGGCCACAGGAAATAGTTGGTGATTGGTGAGCGCTTTAACGCGTAGAAATGGACAGGTTGTGGCTACGTAGCTGTTAAAATATTGGAAATCTTCAACTTGGCGTAACATATTACAAAGGAATAATAAATAAGTAACTAAAATTACTAGCAATCTTGTTCAATCCTTACAGTTAAGCTATATTGCTGGTGTGGGTATACGTCGTCGCGTCGCTCCGAAGTCCAGGGTGGAATTCGTGTCTATTGCTTCGAAATTCCTATGTTTAGTTTTCGTGTAGCTAGTACAGCAAATATTTGTTTTCAATCTAAATGCATCTCTACGGATTTAGTACACCAATTCATAGATGCCAACGTAGACAGATATGTCACGAGACGTAACCGCACAGTTCCAATTTGAAATCCTACTTCAGACACTTCAACTTTAGTTAACTAAAAGCATCGCCTTTATAGCATCAAGCTTCTTGCGTAGTTTCTCGGCTTGTGATTTTGATAAGTTGGTGTAATATCGCAAAGTAGCTAGCTACTTTCCTTTCTACAGGTCTCCGAGTTACTACTCTAACGAAATGAAGCTACTACATCAAGTTAGTTTGAGAACTTAGTTTATTACCCATTAAGTTCCATCATCGCACCGCTCGCCACAGACAGGGAGTTCATCCTCACACTCTGCGTCCGGTGCGTTCCAGCACGGTTAGATCCGATAGGTGTTTTCTTCCGCGCACGCTTAGGTTGTGGAATGACCTCCCTGCCTCGGTTTTCCCAAACGCCTACAGTATGGGGTTCTTCAAAAGGGGTCTTAGAAGGTTTTTACAGGGTCGGCAGCGCGAGTGTGGCACCTCTGGTGTTGCAAACGTTCATAGGCTGCGGTGACCACCGGTCCTTCTGGTGGGCCGTATGCTTGTCTGCCACCTTAGTGGTATAAAAAAAAAAAAAAAAAAAAAGTATCTAAGCAAAATTGGAATAGAAGGGGATGAAATTCACGTTCAAAGATTCTTTTTTTTATTTATTAGTTTATGTACACACAAATTACAATAAAAAAAGAAAACAGCATTGTACATGAGCCTGCTCTTCCAGTAGGCCCGTGAGAGGAGATGTTATGACGACATAAAGATTAATAAGTGTGTGCAAGTTAAGGACATAGAAAACGAACTAAATGAAACACTATTCTTCTGTATATTTTTGGTCGTATTGAAATATTTGAAATTACAGATACTATAAGCGAAAAAGTAAGCATGGGGACAATACAGTTGTATGTCCAATTTATGAGATGGAACAAGTGGCTTGAGCTTTTACAGCCGGCTCTATTCTCACAACTCTATACCTGTTGCACACTGCATCGAACCATAAAGTAATCATGTCGGATTGCAATTGAAATGATTCAATAAATAGAATATGCGACAACGCAGGGAACGTTGTGGTCATCATCAATAAACAGAACTTCATTCGATAAAAGATGTTCTCTATATAAGCTACTTATAGCAAGATGCTTCAATCGATTGATATTAATTGCTATAAAGCTCTTTCACTATTACAGAAGAACTTCGAGTCTAGATAGAATTTTTGATCGACTCTAATAGCATCTGGGCGGCCCTTGCGGCTCGTAATATCATAATACATGTTGGACTAACTTTATAGACAATATTGATAAGATACACCACAGAGTATTAC
Organism: Miltochrista miniata; assembly: GCA_933228765.1. NCBI lineage: Eukaryota > Metazoa > Arthropoda > Insecta > Lepidoptera > Erebidae > Miltochrista > Miltochrista miniata. Next base: position 31,142,763 of record OW121747.1, on the reverse strand, counting down.
ATACTCGTATATTGAAATTGTTTAGGTACGCTCAAAAGCTTAGGAACCAGAGGTGATGAACGTTTAGGAATACAAGATAGTATTTATTTATTTTTGCTTCTCTATATCTTTTTCCAAGAAAAAACGGAGATATTAAAAAATATACTTGTCACATTGCTATCTCGTCAGGGTTTTAGATACTAGTGTTTATAGAGACAAACGAAGTCACCCAAACAGTTTATATATAGGTATACTTACATGTGTACAACAATATACAAGGAAAGATTCCGTGGGTAATAATTATAATTATCTTTGGTAATAGTTATTATAACGCGAATAGTTTAATCAAGAGAGGCTTTTTGAAATATCTCTCCTTAAAGATAAATAAAGGGGTTCCAAGTATGGCAAAGCCAGTGCGGGAGCCATTATCTTTAAAAATATAAGTCTTTATTTTCTCACAGTATAGCCACAAAATAATAAGGCACAGAAGAAACCTACATATATAATTTCTGTTAAAAGTTGAATACAATTCAACATTTTACCCAAATAGCTCTATTCGTTTTATAAAGGAGCAGGCAGGATGAATGAGCAGCTGTATTTTTACACGGCAAATAGAGAACCACGGGTACGCCTAAGGGCACAGGGTACAATTGCATTCAAAAAGGGCAAAAGTAACAGGTGACCAAAGTCGCTGTTAGCTTTACTAAACCCTTTCCATTATTTGACTTTAAACGTTCTCGAGGGTATGTTGTGAAATATGTTTATTCATAACATACATATAAACGATAGCACGAAAAATGAAAACCTTTGTAATTATGTATCAGTAAACAACGGACGCATTTAACGAGCCGAAACTATTTTAATTAACATTGTTCTCCAATAAAATGCACTCATTTCGGAAGCATGAAAGTACCAAGATTTAATTTGCATATTGCAAAATACTGTTCAAATTGTTTGCGAGCACTCCTTTCGCATTGGTATTGTAAACAATTCATTGAATATGCCGACTATGCAGACAGTTCAGTCTTGAGGGCCATTTCGCTAAATGTTCTCTAAAAACGTTTACATTAAAGCACGTTTATTATTGGATAATAGCTAACGGGTCTGCTTTTTAGTTTTAGGACGTTCAAAATGTATAAGTATCTGAAAATATTTACGTTACATCGCGTGATGCAGATGAAACGTAGTTATATTTCTACATCATGTGGGTATGGTAGACGTGATTTTAACATTCTTCCGAGCGTAAACCCGGGACTCTCGGCCGTAGGCCGTTTGTAGGGAACCATGTGGTTTGCCGGTGGGAAACCGGCATAGCAAATTCCTACCGGCCGGCGCGGCCCAAGAGGATTTTCACACGTAAAAAAAGAATGTTAGGAATGTTGCAGATTATTAAATACTCGTAGTATTTCTTTTCGTCTCGGTGAAGTGGTGCAGAAGATATAGTAGGAGTTCTTTAAAATAGACGGTTAACTACAAAACAGAGATCATGTCTAAGTGGTTTAGTTGATTGAATGTGGAAATGGATTCATGTTGAGTATCGACTAAGTCTATATTCTTTTATCTGAGCGTTACTTCGTTCTTGCTTTTCTTATTACGAGAGATTGGAATACGCGTAGAAATATGCGTCACTCCTTTTTCTCAGAAAGAATCAATAGAAGCCATACAGTACAACCACATTTAAGTTGCATGTGTCTTAAGTGAGCTTTACAGACTACGAGCCGAAACACCAACGGACCGACACACCCGACACACCGTTTACCTGGGCGTTCTTAGTGTTGGATACATCTTAGTAAGAGAGCCAAGAGAGGTAGAACAAGGAAATCCTAGCTGGACGTGAAGGACGATGATCTATGTGGAGTACTTATTGGCACTACTTGGGACTTTGAAGACTTTAAATTGAAAGAGAAAAAATAGTAGATTGAATAACAAGGGAGCAAAATTGTATTTTTACGGCGAGGGCGCTACTTAGAATGACAAGCGAAGCGAAGGATTCTAGAATAGAATCCCGAGCATAGCGAGGGATTCTAACTTAGTATCCTGAGCGCAGTGAGGGATTCAAAGTACTCCACCTGAGAGAAAGATGCTCTCGAGTAATATACTCTACTTTTCATCCCCTTTCTATGAGAAAAAATAAGTTTTGTACGTATATGGTACATAGTCATTGGTGCAAGAGCATTGTCACTTTTATAACTCGACGTAGAACTTATTATATTTGCAGAATACAATAAAATATGTATACTGCTTACAAGAACAGAGAAATAAATGGCGCTCTTTAGTTTTTTTTAGTTAGCACAGAACACCGCGCTGTGCAGCCAACACGTATTAGCCAGTACCTACTCCATACAATTTGCTTTCTATTTCTATGAATTTTTAAAGTTCCAAATTCAAATCACTTTGCCGCCCGCTAAAAAGCTCTTAACAGAAAAGAGCTATTTTGCTCCCCGTTATAGCGTTTGCAAAGTGATACGAATAGAAGGGATGAAAAAGTTATTCATTTGTACATCACATCGTATCTACACTCCGGTAGAAAATATCAAAAAGCTGCCATGATGCGTTGGGTGAAAACGCCATAGACGCGTATTTTCCGTGGACAATTTCTTTTTCAAATGTATTTTTCATGCTTTGTAGTCTCATGTCAAGCTTTTTCGCATACATTCCATAATTTGTGACGCCTACACAGGTATAAATGGGCAGTCAATTACTTGCTTCATCAATAGAAATATTGAGATTGCGCCCTTACTATTTTTCTAATGACATTGAATAATATAAAATTTTATAATTTGCTGTGAAACCCTAGGAAACCTAATTGGCAACATCAAAGGTAACTTCATCTTTGACGATTTAGCTACTACGTAACAGAACTTTATAGAATAAATTAAAATGTTTTCAATAAAATGTAAAAAGTCCCCAACTTGATTAAATATTCCTTAAAATAAGGTTCTTACGAATTTTTTTGGAGGGTTTCATTTGATTAAAACTTACCACGAAATCAAAGCGTTCAATAAGATAACTTAAGCATAATCGCTCTATTCAATGTGTTCAATATAATAAATTTAAATTAACTGAAACAGATCAAAGATATTTTTTAATAAAATGCGTGGTCCGGTCGCCATTGCGTACGTAGCAGGTAGACTCGATTGATGTGTCAGCGTCATTTCAATTAAGTTGTCAGGGATACATGGAAGGGGTGATTGAAAAGGTAAAGTAGGTCCGTTTAAATTATGCATAGTTACCTATACGTTTAGGATACAATAGATGCGAAACCGTTTTACACGTGTATTACATCGGATTATCTTTATTCATACCCTCTTACTTACATCAATCCTAAATAATGATGATCGCAAATGTATAAGAGGAATAAAAATTTGGTTTGAGAAATTGCTAATGATGTAGATATTGTAGATAGACGGAGAGGAACTGTGACGGCTTTTTATATACTACTAAGGTGGCAGATAAGCTTTAATAACAAAAGCGAATGTTTGTTACTCTTCCACGCTCTAACGGCTGATATTTGGGACAGAGATAGCATATAGTCTAGAAAAGTACCCTTGGGAAGTGGAAACGAGAAAATACATCCACTATGGCGGAGCCTATTCGTTACAAACAAAAAAACAAATCTTTTTTCTTTATAATATTAGTATAGTCTAAATGGCGCGATAGAACTACTGGACCGATTTGAAAAATTATTTCACTGTTGGGAAGCTAAAACAAAAACACTCTTTGCGGTGAACATAGGCTATATTTTATTCCCGTATTCCTACGGGAACGGGAACTACGCGGGTGAAACCGCGTGACGTCCGCTAGTCTATACTAATATTATAAAGAAGTAAAGTTTGTGTGTTTGTTAAATTGTAAGGGGTAATCTCGGGATCTACTGAACCGATTTTAAAAATTCTTTCACCAATAGAAAGCTACGTTATTGTGGAGTGTCATAGGCTATATAGCATCACGCTACAACTAATAGGAGCGAAGCAGTAATAGTAAATGTTTCAAAAACGGGGGACGACGGAAACAGGTAATACTCTCTCTTAGGTGGCGCAAACGAAGTTGCGCGGGTCAGCTAGTACAAAATAAAAGGCTACCAGCAATTCTCAAACTACCTCGTCCTGAGAAGTACTAGTAAGAAGCTCGGCGGGGTATTCTTTTTGCTGCTCTAGTTACAAAATGAAATGTAGAATACAATAATTATGTATGTTTCGCTTACCTCTTGTCCATCCACTGATCTATACCGCACCCACTTGCCTAGCTTAGGCCTCCAGTATTCTAGCACGTAGGCCTCCGCGTACTCTTGACCCTGTCCGTTGCCGAACCGGCCCTGAGTACCCGTCGCGGTGATCACATGAACAGAATGCAGGTCGATCTCCAACCATTCTGTCGACTCGGTCGTTATCTGGAACCTCGGACACCATGCTCCACCTTTTATATCCTGGTTTAACCTGCAGAAGATATAATCGTCTTAGATGGCTACATCAGAACAAAAAGTGAATATTACACACGAATTCACTTATTTTCGAGCGTAAATTTCCTCGATCTTATTAACTTGAACCGATTAAAATCTCACGGCCCCTACCTTTACTCTAAAGCTGGAAGCCACGGATAACTTTTCGGACGGATATCACAGGATCGGAGGCAGAAAGACGTCGTCTGGCTTTAACGAATCTAAATGCATAGTACAACACAATTTCATGTCGACTGTTTTCAACACACTCTATAAATACCTAGCCCTTTTTGGCAAATAGTATTCAAATTATTACACAGTCTGACAGTATGAGAGTAAGAGACAGCCGCCGCTTACTTCATAAGTATTTTTGTGAAATTCGCCTATTATTGAACCATCAGATGCACGTTGATAGCTTGTGGTCGCATATTAATTAACACGGCCAAAACGGTCTCTCCCGGTGGTTTGTCGTTATTACCTCAAACGAAATTCACAAGCTCATTTTGCAGCTACTCTCGCTACCAACCCTTGACGTACAGTTTCAGTTTGGAACATCGAGTTGGTACCTAATGTACCTATACCTATCTATTGATCTGACTTTAATACTTTGATGGCACTGAGGCACCTGATGGCACCTTTCATCTTTGAGGGCCTATCTAATTATGTGTCAGAAATTCAATTCTAAAAATAGTTGTACAGGTGCGAACTTTTTTACTCATGGATGTCGGGGACTTCAGCACAATTAACGGGCCTTAGCCATCTTTAGATGGAGGTGCGACACATACTACCTGATGAACGGGGATACGGCAGTTGAGTGGCTTGCAACGAACACCTGCAATTTATTTACAATCGGTAGGAGGCTCTACTGGTATAGATTGCATCTCAACTCTCCGGCTACAAATTATCAGTTTGACTGCAGTAGTAGAGTGCGGCTGCAAAACAACCGTGTAAGCCGTTTTTAGACGGTGTTCACTCCCAATGAATAGTCATTCTTAAACTCTTAAACAGCAGTGAGCTGGCTTGCAGGATCTGTATCCTGCAAGCCAGCTCATGGCTGATGAAATGGCCGTTAACATTCGGTTGCACGGCTGGTTTTGGTACAACTAAAAATATCTTGACACAGTTTACATTCTCACATAGAAACATTCGCTCGACTTTATAGGACGGGTCGTCAAAGATTTTGTAGTACTACCCGTTCGCTCTAACTTTGCCGCTGGCGTAGAGGCGTATACCCAATTTTTTAATTAGACGAAGTAAATTGACAGTAGCTAATTTCACTGCGTCATAGAAAATAAGCAACATTGCATGAAGAAGTGACATTAGTTGCCGTCAATTTACTTCGTCTAATTAAAAAATCGACTTTAGTATGGAGCTGAACGGCAAAGTTAGAGCGAACGAGCAGTAAAAATGTTAAGGCATCAACATTATAATAAAGTAGTTTTTCATCTTCATTAGTCATGATCACATTAGAGTTTCACATCACAACAAAATACTGTGCTGCTACTCTAACCAACTGTTGTGCAGAACTTAGGAACAAAATGAAAAAGTTTGTAAGTGTAGATTTGTGGATGTTTGTTACTCTTTCATGCTCAAATGGCTAAACGATACTGATTCCGGGGATCAAAATATTTTTTATCCCAGGGATATGTTCCCATGGGAGCGGTAACAGGAACAAAATTTTACGCGGTCGGACTAGTTTATAATATTAGCAGAATTACTACAGCCGCGAAACTAGAAAGACTACGGAAGTTATTTCGACTCATCATAGGAAGCATGGAAATCGGTACTTCTTATGTGTGTACATTGTGCATACAATTCAGGAATTTCTATCGACAGTAGTGGCAGCAGTTTGAAGCAGTTTTTGTGCGTGAAAGTTGGTTAGCAAAGAAATGAAATATTGCGGTGTGATCACGTTATAATCTTGGGAAGTACGTTCGTACGTTTTTAGGTGCGTTGCTAAAGCAGCTTAATTTTATAGGCTCTTGATATTTATAGCTCATCTATTGCGTAAAGTCTCTTTACGTTCTCTTCAACGCATTTCTGCAGTGGGATCCGATAAAGTCGCATCAAGTTTCTCGGATGGTCATTTTCAAATTAAATATTCATTCACGGATATTCACGGACATCTCACACAAGTACACAACGCTACTCCAACCAACTGTTTAAAATTATTATACTTCCGAAAGTATCTGCGTTTGTTTGTTGGTTCTTCCCCTTTTCACGACTACAGAACTGAATGGATCTTAATGATATGGACAGTAGTTTGAATTCCTAGGGTAGGAGGAGACCGTAGCATAATACAATACCTATTGCTTAATAAACTGTCTTGAAAGGGATTGATATAAAGCGGAGAAATAGGGGTTAAGTGCAATGTTTTTTTTTTTTTGACAATTTTCAAAACCGTACCATCAAAACTATACCTATACGTTTTCCGAGTGGCAACCCTAATGGCGATCCAAAATGTTATGTGAGTTTGTCTATCTATAGTTCTATATCTATCTAAAAAATAAAATAAATATTGTTGGACATTCTCACACAAGATCGTATTGCCCAAACTAAGCTATAAGCTTGTGCTATGGGATCTAGATGACTGATACTTATAGTATATTTGTAAATACATAAGTTTTTTTTTATCTCACTAAGGTGGCAGACAAGCATACGGCCCACCAGAAGGACTGGTGGTCACCGCAGCCTATGAACGTTTGCAACACCAGAGGCGCCACACTCGCGCTGCCGACCCTGTAAAAACCTTCTTAGACCCCTTTTGAAGAATAAGTGTAGGTATTTATATGGGATATTTTTATATGCACATCTGTTTAAATTTTCTGCACACTAGGTAACTCCACTGATTTACTGAATGCAAACCAGAGAATTATATGCTGTGCGAAAAAACCAATTGACTAACTAAACATACTTAAATACTACTCAGAACGAGATGACCTTTTTAATCGAATTCACACCAAAAATGTGGTTCGTTAATCGAATATATGATTTGTAAAACAGAATTATGAATTGTATATCAAAAATACTAATTTGCACTCTAAATTGTACAATCGTATAACGAAATAGGTTAGGATAGGTTAAACTTTAATTTTTTTATCATAAAAATTTAATTTTGTAGAGATGACTGATTAAATTGGGGTTTTACTTAGAATAAACAATGTTCCTAAAAGTAAATTAGGCAATGGTTTTCCTTTAAAAAGTTGTAATATTTTTGTTGAACTAAGGAATTCTAAGATATACTATTTTGATAATAGTTATTCGTTCAGTAAAACAGTTATGCAAATACCTACAATTAATCAGTATAATGAATTTGATGTATTTAGTGTGCATAATTAGTGTGCAAGTCAGTATTTTTGGTTTAACTTTGAAATATTTAGTTCAGAAAAAGGGAATATACAGATATCGATTTAAATACATGCCTATTTATATTAAGTATACATAGAAAACACCCAAACTCCGAAACAATCATTTGTGGATCACACAAATAATTGGACCGACAGAACTACGTTTGCTGTATGGGAAAGAAAGAAAGAAAGAAAGAAAAATAAATTTATTTCACATAGGCATATACAGATGCTCTTGTAAAACGTCCAGAATATAAATCAAAATCTACCACCAGTTCACAACGCGACCCAACTGAGAAGAACTGGCAAGAAACTCAGCGGGTTATTCTTTTTAGAGCTCTATTTACAAAATGAATCTAAAAACTATGCATTTTTACAATTTTTTTGAGAATCCAGTAGAGCAGGTCATTTCCAGGCTTCTCCATCCAACAAATAATCAAGGGAGCATTGGGAGCCCTCCTTAATTCCCTCTTTTTCTGATTTTAGTACTTGTTGTCATAGAAACAGAAATACAGCATCATGACGGACAGACAGACGGGCAGCGAAGTCTCATGAACCCTAAAAAGGTGCGTTAAATGTCAACAGCACTACACTATGAAAGTTTCCCAGAAGGTAAGTGTAGGGTCACGATTCCCTTCCCAGCGATATGCAAAGGCAATAAACTCAAACTTGTCCACGTTCTAACTGTCAGCAAATATTTTGTGAAGCAGATAAGCGTTTGTAGGGTACATGAAGGTATTCTTGATATTGAGAGGCTTAAGATCGTATCTACGTTGCCGTCGTATTGATACTACGAGCACTCAGTTAAAGTATATATTATTATCGAGAAACTGAACACACGGAAAAGGCATTAGGTAATAAACATTAGTTCTTGTTTTGTGAAGTCTCGCTCCTTAAAAGAATAAATACGACATTTTATAAGAGAATAAACTAGGATACGACATTTTATCTTTATGAGATAAAAATATAAATGTTCTTTTTGAGATTGAAAATTGCAGACATTTTTGCTACTCAATTCAAACGTTTTTAATATTCTATTTTGACGTCCAGACGTCAAAGTTGATAGTTTTGGTAACGCCACGGCGACGTCCAGAGGTTTTAAAGTCCATCAGGTGATAAGTTTTGGGACCGCGCCGACGACGGCCAGGGGTTGAAGTTGACAGGTTTGGTGCCGCGACGGTGACGTCTAGATGTTAAAGTTGAACGACCAGCACGTGGTAAGTTTTGGTGACGCGACGGCGACGTCCAATAAAGATATAAGGTCCATCAGGCGGTAACTTTTGTAGAAGTGACAGTGACGTGCAGAGGTTGAAGTTGAAAGTCCATCAGGCGGTAAGTTTTGGTGACGCGACGTTCAGAGGTATAAAGTATAGTGACGCGTCGATGGAGTTCAGGGTTTGAAAGTCCATCAGGCGGGAAGTTTTGGTGATGCAGCATTCTGAGGTTGAACGTCATAATACATTTGACAATTCCTAACGTGACTGACTTGACCATCACGGCTGAAAGGCGATAGAGCAAAACCTTACGAAAACAGTACCTAACTGAAAATATGAACGCAATGTTCATTCTGACGTATTTACTGAAATTTCCTTGCAACACTTTAATGAAAAATTACGAAAGTATTGTGTTGACATAGCCTTTGACGAATTTACAGAAATTTTGTTGCGAAACAACTAAAATATAAATGAATAATATTAACAATGCCGGACTGACGTACTTACTCAAAGTTTGTTGCAACACTGTAATGAGGAAAATACGACTAGTGTACTAAAATTGCCTTTGACGTTTTTGCTGAAAATTTGTTGCGACACGAAAAAAAACAACGACTGATGTCGATAATAATGCTTTTAAAGGTATATAAACTCGGAGATTTATTTATGTAGTTGGATCAACTCGCGTGGTCGACTTTGATGTTAAAACGAAGTGAGCGAGCGAAGCTATTCACGTCAGTAATACACTCGGCACAGAAAAACTCGATGGGATGCATTGAATTACTCAACGCCCGACGATGCCTACAGTATATCAATCAAAGCTAATAATACTGTGGTTATTAGCGCATTCCCTTATCATGTGTCATGCAGTGTTATCGTTCGCACCAATCAAATTCCGAGATGACCAGTCATTAAGCCCATTGAGGAGACACCGGCCTCTTTCCAGATATCAATAGAGCGTTATGAACAAACAATCATAATTTATCACTTAGCTGACGAACGCTACACTAGCTCCGATGTTTCAACACTTCATGATTATTTTACTTCCTTTTGTGTAGTTTTATAGAAGTAATACAGATACAGTGCAACTATAAATCTTCCACGTTGTAACAAACATAGCCGGCCGATATCTAAAGAGTTCGGTCATAGAAAAACAAAGGGGTCGCATATGGACTTTTATAATTAATGAGTTTATAATAAACACAGTAACCGCTAGCTCACGACCGCATGTACCATTTCGTAAACATGGGAGCGTCTAGCGTCTACATCGATGCACACATTGCACTCACGACTTTACACTGGACACTTATAAAAGATGAAAATACACCGCGGCAGTAAAAACGATTTGACCGTAAGTCAAGAATAACTCCAATATTAGGAATACGCGCAGACGTTGCTCATTCAATCGTGTACAGTTTCATAGCATGTCATGATATCTTTAGTCATGACGGCGATATTTACTTATTATCAATTATATTGACCCGAATTGATTGTATGTATAACTAGATAATTGCCATTAATTTTCTCTTTCTGAACTATGCGAAACGTATACTACAGAATGATAGCATCTTACATTTTCAGATAGAGCGCAGCAGTTTTTGAATGCTTGCGATGATGTTTTTGTATACAATATCATTAAACAGTTAAAAACGAAACGTGGACAGTCTACTCTTTTATGTTTAACCATGACATGTTTATGGTAAAACATAAAAAAATATTCTCAACATGTGTAAAACACACGAAATTCTACATTCAACGTGTTAAAATTAGCGACGATGTGTCTATTTTAAACATCTGAATTAGTTTAAACAAAAACTGTTAGATTACAAGAAGACGATAAGTATTAAGTACTTGAAAAAACCGGCCAGGTTCGAGTCGGACAGACGCAGTTTTTTTTTATACGGAACCCTATCCGTATAAAAAAAAACTACAAAAGTCGCTTTTGTCCCGTGTTTAGCCTTTGGGTAGAGAAAATAAAAAATAATTGTAGGTAAGTAACTGTCAGAAAATTTTAAAGTTAAAATTTAAAAAAAAATGTAGCTTACCTTCCGTTTTGTGGTGCCACATTGCCATCGTTGTAACAGGAGCTAGCAGTGATGTCCTTATCCAAAATCAAACCGCTCTCCATGCCGAGTGGCGCGATGCATTGTGCTGCAAATATACACAAAGATATACATACATGTCGAATTAATGGCAGCTAGTTGGTAGGCTATTTGAAGATTTCAACCATGAAAGGAGAGAAAAGATAATTGAATAGGTTTTTATTTTGTAAAACTTGTTATGTATTCAGAATGTTAGATCCAAGTTCACTAAAATTGTACCGTACTAATTGTATATCGGTACGTTTAAAGTGTAATTTCTTTTCTGATTACGGTTAATTATACACTTATTGGTGAACAAGGAAGACAAGTTATCACGAAACAAACAAAAAATACAAATTCAAAACAGGACCACACAAATGAAATAAAATTGAAAGATAATTGAGCCGCAGTAAATTTAATAATAACATGGACTAAAATCACGAAAGTCAATTTAAACTTTGTAGAAGTGTATCAAAAGTTTTGATCAACTGTAAATCGATGGCTTACTAGGAACAGGCCCATAAAGTACGATAAAATATTGAGTAAATACATTGGTTTTAAAAACCCTGACAGAATTAATGTCTCCCGCCACCCTTGCATAAATAACCAATGAGCAAATTTATTATTTTCAAAACATCCGCACAGCATGTTACCAATTAATATTAGCAACTGCATAGACACTGGTACTAATTAATAAAATGTAAAAGAGTATTGAATTAAATAAACATGAGACGCGAGTTGTCAGGCAAATTTCTCATTGGGCTTGTACACTATAATTCTCAACGGGGTCACTTATTAGTCAATCTAGGGTCCTCGTGTGCGGTAGTTCTACAGACAACAAACGAATTGATGTGCGTCGTATAAGTGTTGTGTATATGACTTATGTTGAATCATTAAATTAGCTGCCTGCTGATAAGTCGCGTCATAATATGCGGGGCTACGCATCACTGGCGGGCGGGCGCGCACTCTATTGTCATGCCCAAATTATAGTTATTTTCGTGTTCAGTTCCTTAACGACTTATGAATGATTTATTGTGAAATGTATATTGATTCGAAGCTCAAAGTTATAATCAAACATATATTTAATCGACTCTGATTACAGTCTCTTCCAGTCTAGTCCTGGGTGCCGGTCTATAAAATGTCGAACCGGAATTTCAATTCATTCAAATCAATCAAAGGAAAAATAAATATGGGTTGGATCACGAAACCATTCCTACGCATGTCGTGCAGTTTATATGACCCCATTTGGTTAAAAGACACAGTAGCGTCTCTTTGTTTAGCAGGAATAATTACCTATATAATTCGGTTCGTAAACAAATCGCTGGCGCTCGTCTTTTCCACCGCTCTGTGTTGTACCGTGGTGATCAATCATTCCCCTCAAGTACCGATTGTAGAGTGGCTTTCATTGGACAAAAATTTAATTTAGAACTGTTCCAAAATCAAAATTTATCAAATTCAAATACGGCGTAAAATATATTGACCTGTTATTAGGTAAATATTGTGCCTTACCGGGCGTGGACCACACACGCGCCTGTTCAGTATGACATAAACACTAAAATGTGTGATCATTTGGTATAAAGAATGTTTTAATAATGAAGAGCGTTAAACCTGGTTAATAACGATGAAGTAGAAATTCGTTTATAGTAACGGTCGACTACATAATTGCCGCTGCTGCGTTCCGCTCTCGGGACGGAACAGTGAATGGATTTAAACAGCTCATGCTATAGGTTCTTGACATCTGCCCAGTAGGCTTAATTTATATTCACACAGCAACAGCGCTTACAAACATATGGAACCGCACATGGATTAAATCATGACAAGTCGCATAGCCAATGAACGTTATTAGATAACGTAATATAGTGTCGGACTTAATGTTATTACAACGTACAGCTTTAATACTTTCTTCATTCCATTTAAAATACAGGACAAATTCGCGAGAAAATTAGAAGCCATTGTGAGTTGGCGCTAAGATTTCCCCTCCACTGAACAAAAGACAGCGCTATGGGTCAAATGCAAATAGAATTCGCTTGTTGCGTGTCTCGTTATTTAAGCAGGCCTCTTGTTGCGCAGCGCTTGAGAACAAATTGCAAACGTCATAAAGCCAGTTTAGAATATTAATAAACACGGTTTAAGCAAAAGCATTTACTTGGACCAGCGGTTCACAAAGTGTGCGTGCTTTTGACGTCCGGCAAATTGGATATATTTTTTATCTCGGCTATTTAGTTGTTTGTTTAGAAATACATTGAGCGTAGTTTTTAATGTAGCCAAACACCCCAAGTGGACGGTCTAGTGAAAGGCGAATAACAAAACGTAGAGTGGGGAAAGTTTCAGAAGCACAGAGCTTGTGCGTGCTTATGCTATTGCGTGACATGTAGTCGTCTAATGAATAATAAACAGCGCAGTGGCGACTCGCTACTCATTCATATCCATTCACGAAAGGTAATATTCTTTTTTAACATAAAACGATCGAACGTCAACTTAAACCGCTCGCAATATTGGCTATGCTATGGTTCGTATAAATTTGTGTTAGTAATGGCTACTCCACAAAACATCTCCGTTGCCTAGATACCTTCGCAGGCATGGTCGGATATGAGCTTGTCTTGAACATGCTCACACTGCTGTTACATTTCTGTTGCTAATAAAATTACTTCGCGTGATACTGTTGAACTATTATTTTAATTACTTTCATTGCGAGGAGGGTCGTTAACATTTTGTTTTTCTTTTTTCTTGTTCAGTAGCTTTCACGATGGATGTGTATGATACGCCGTTACACCTACATTATAAAGCAAGCTGACAACGGGTCGGCGAGGTAATGACTTTCAAACTATTTAACGCGGCGCTATACGTAACCCAAGTAATAATTATACGTCTATTGATGGCAGATCGATAGAAACGGGGCAAAGGCACATTAAATAATAAAATATATATTATACCTTTAAATGGGCTCCGGGCAATTTCGACAAGGACCATTTCAAAGGGCGGCATTTGCGTTTCTTGTAATCGATACCAGACGAATAATTAAACAAAACAACGGGATGTGCCTACCAAGTGTGGGTAATGCATGTTTTAGCTAAGGGTTACGTAGAAATAGGGGGCCCCAGGGTAAATACGAGTCGGTGTGAAACGAGTAAAAGCCAAAGAGCTTTTTAAACCACTCGTATAAGGATTATCCATTACGGGTATAAAATATTTATGTGGCGGTCGTTGAAAGTGTGAGATAAGCTTTTTATAAATTAAATTTAGCTAGGTATCGGGTAATGGGCACTTATAAATGTAAGTAATAAAACGTACTTGTTGTTCATTTTGATCATTTCTGTTCAGTAATAATTATGTTAAATAAACCATCGGCTATCGGCAAGTAATCGGATACACGGACAGTTTGTTTTAATCAGTAGACAGTAATCTGTAATAAGTATATAATGTTTATATTCTTTGGTACTTAGATATTACTATTAAAAAATTAATGAAATAATTGATATTTCTTTACAAACATACAATTATACGATTTTCCCTCAGGAGAAAGTCGAAGGTATATGTACAACCACAATTCCCCAGTTGCAATTGGTGGCACGTAATAGGGGATGATTGCGGTGGTATTTATATTTTTAAGCAGCTTTTTAAGCAGCAATTGTAACAGTTATATTGTAGCGGACATTAAAAAAAGAGGAGGTTCTTATGTTACAAATATAACCGACTTCGAAAAGAAATACACTCCTTAGATTGTGTATTTATTTAGGTACTACTATAGAACTCATTTGGAAAATCTTTTTAGTCTGATTGGTAAAAAGGACCTATCTTTAAATACATAATGTAGTACTAGATATATCTTACTATACCCAACCGCAATTACAATTTTTATGCATATCTTACTTATATTATAAATGCGAAAGTTTGTTACTCTTTCACGCTCGAACGGCTGAACAGATTGGGATGTAATTTGGTACAGGGATACATTATAGTCTGGAATAACACATAGGCTACTTTTTATTCCGGAAATAAGTTCCCATAGGAAGCGGGAATGGAAATAAATTTTACGCGCGCGAAGCTGCGGGCATCAGCTAGTCGACAATAATTGCCCGCTCCATTTAAGTGTTGTACAAATTGAGCAGGAAACATTGTTTTAAGATTTTTATTTTGTAATTATATGTAAATACTAGGGCGTGACCGCGTCTTTGCCTGCGTAAAACTTGGGTTTCATCCAGCAAATGTGTCTCACCGTGGACATAAGATATTTTCCCAGCATAAAAACTAGCATAACCTACGGATCATTTAATTCGGCTTTCCTACAACACTTTTATAACTTGTAGCCTACAGTTATTCAGTGTCCAGTTTCGATTGCAAAATTACTGAACGAAAGTTTTGCGTGTACGAGTGACAAAACGGTTTCAAAGTTTTCATGAAAAATGTATTACGAACGTACATACTGCCGGTCGGGACGTATTAAGATGCATTTGCGGCTTCCGTTTAATTCTTTTAAAAGTTAAAGAGCATGACTTTATTCGCCATTGTCGCCGACACACCGGTTGTGTCTACGTGAACTGATTACAGAAACGGCAGTGACACTCGTTGTTAATAATAGCGAATGTGGAACTTTAGCAACAGGCTAGTTTACAACTTGTAGGTAAGTTAGAGAGCTTTTGTGGTTGTGGCACACATAAGTAGTTTAGAGTGACATAGTTTAAGACTGTATAAGATATCAGGGACGCTTATAATTTATTAGATAATATAGCACCATGGTAAATTCACTTAAAAAAAACGCGCAATTCTAATTCAAATTATTCTGAAAAAGAACTACTTAAAATATCAAAAGTAAAACTCTATGAGCAGGAACTTTCTACACTCGAGAGCAATGAATCCGGGTCACTTAAAGAATCCTAAAAATCTCGGAAACTAAAAATGCTAGGTTAATGCAATAAATTGTATTTAATAGACAATGTTATTATTATTATTATTATTATAGCCTCATTTATTCCTTAATAAATCAACATAAATGTATAGTTCAACATAAAATTTCAATAGCTTATGAAATCTGACATACATATTTATAATATTAATTTAAATATAATTCACAGTAAATGACAAGAAACTAACATTTCATATTTTTTTAAAATTACAGAGTATCTTCTAATTTACAATAAGTAAACCATAATCAACCAATTTAAAAACGAATCATAAAATAACAATTCATTGCTCTGTCTGTACTCATTAGTGAATTTTTTAAAATTATTAGATAAAATTTTTAAAACGTTCCATATGCACATCTTATGTACTCGCAGTACCTACATAAGTTCTAATTATTTATAAATACAACATAGCAATTCATTACATAATTCATAACAAACACATTTTAATCATCCAGCTATGGTGAAAAAAAAAAAATGAATATTGAGTGTAGGTACATGTCATGCATAAATTATAGGTACTTTAAAACAATTATTACAATTTCATTATTATACATTACATTAAAATACATTATTATACATTAGCACAAAAGAAAATTAGAAAATTCAAAAATTCGCAATAAATAAATATGATCAATTAAAATACTCTCCTTTCAGCTATTCTTTCTTTTTTATTAAGGACCTCTCTACGAGTAGAGGCCTCCTCCTTAATCCTTCCATTAAGCATCTCTTGCTTTGTATATTTGGTCTTCACCGGCCACACTTTGTATTATATCTATCCGTTTTTTTTTTTGCTTCATAGGTGGCCAGTTTCATAGTAGCAGTTCACTTAGCAACTTAAAAATGTATAATAGAAGTTTTTTCATTTTATAGCCTTTTGCAGACCTATTGGAATGGAGGGTTTTGGTCTTTCACCCCCGCGGTGACCAACCGTGGTGGGGGTATTTTTCGGAGAGGTCACGCTTTAAGTAGGTACTCAAATGTATTTTTTAATTATTGCTTTTATTTGGAATAGAAGATTCAGTAGGTATATCTTTTGACAAACTAATGGTGAGAAGGTGTCATATGGTGTATAGACAATGTAATACTCCTTAAATGAAGGTATTAAAACTTCTTAGTTATTGTAAAGTTATATCATAAAAAAATCAAATTTGAAAAAGGGCCACTTTCGAAGATGGAACTACGAAATTACAGCATTTGGTGTTGCTTTTGTTTGTAATCTGTCATTTATGTGGGTACATAAACCATGTTGATAGTGCTCTATATTCATTAATCAAGCTGAAATTATGTCGCTTACGCCTGAAGAATGCACCAGAATACTTACAATGCTGGAAACCGGCCGGAGTCAGCGCGATACAGCCAGGACTGTCGGTGTGTCGCTGTCAACAGTACAAAAGGTTCTCCGACGTTACGAAGAAACTGGTTCTAACCTACGCAGACCAGGAACGGGCAGAACCAGGTGTACCACAGCACGAGAAGACCGATACTTGGTGAACACCATGCTTCGAAATCGCTTTCTCACAGGAACTGAACTCACCAATCAGTTTCGACGCCTCGGAGGAAGTAACCCAAGTGCATGGACAGTAAGACGTCGGCTTGCTGAATCTAACTTAAAACCCCTTAGACCTGCAAACGGCCCTAAACTGGAGCGTGGGCATCGTATTTCGAGACTAAGGTATGCCCAGAGCCACGTAAATTGGAGTATTGAAGATTGGTCAAAAGTTATGTTCTCCGACGAATCAAAATTTATGCTCTACAAGCACGATGGAAGACACAGAGTGTATCGAAGACCAGGGGAAAGATTCAAGCAAGCATGCATCGAAGAAAAAGTAGCCTACGGTGGTGGGTCTGTACTTGTGTGGGCCGGAATTTCTTCTGAAAGTCGCACAGAGCTGGTGATCATAGAAAACGGCTCTTTAACTAGCGTAAGATATGTGGAAGAAATCCTCAATGATCACGTTGGTCCATTTATGGTCAATTTAGGTGAGGATGCTATATTTATGCATGACAATGCCCGACCTCATACAGGTAGGATTGTGAATGACTACCTTCAAGAGATGAACATTACTCGTATGGAGTGGCCAGCGCGCAGCCCGGATATCAACCCGATCGAGCATGCTTGGGACGAGCTAGGCAGATGCGTAAAACAACGAAACCCTCCCCCAATCACGCTTCGTGAGCTCAAAATTGCTCTCACAGAGGAATGGGAGAATATTCCCCAAAATCGTATAAGGAACTTGGTGTACAGCATGCCAAACCGCGTAAACGCAGTAATGGAAGCACGAGGAGGCAATACGAAGTATTAAAATTCAAGAAAATCGTAATAAAGTTCAAAAATTTCATGTTTCCTATTTTTGTTTTAAGGAGAGATCAGCAGTTTCTTCTTTATGTAATTTTGTGTTAATAAAATGTATGGTGACGCATATTTTTTTTACTTTCATTTAAGGAGTATTACATTGTCTATTAAATACAATTTATTGCATTAACCTATCATTTTTAGTTTCCGAGATTTTTAACATTCTTTAAGTGACCCGGATTCATTGCTCTCGAGTGTATAATAGCTGTAAGTGACCGTGATCATAAATAGTAAAAAAAAGGAAATAATTAAACCGTCGTTTTGTATTACACATGGAGTAACCAATATTATCGTAGATAGAAGGCACCCTACCAAATATGAATAATTAAATGAAACTCGAATACAGTACAAATCCTAATAAAAATCTCTGTCATCAGATTGTAATCTACCGTAATGTGCGTTTGTTTATACTGATTAGGGTTCATGATACCCATATTCGGGAGTATCATGGTCGTCGTGACGAAATGACAGTACACAGGCAAGGTCTACAGATCATATTTTATCTTTATACTGTGACACAGGTCAGTGGTGTTCTAGGAACAGGAAGATACTGCTCGTTCGCTCTAACTTTGCCGCTCGGCTCCATACTAAAGTCGAATTTTTAATTAGACGCAGTAAATTGACAGCAACTAATGTCACTTCTTCATACAATGTTGCGTATTTTCTATGACGAAGTGACATTAGCTACTGTCAATTTACTTCGTCTAATTAACAATTCGGGTATACGGCTCTACGCCAGCGGCAAAGTTAGAGCGAACGGGTAGTAGAATAGATACATGATCATATTGATCATGAAGCGAACGGCCGCAGCCTGGCGCCCCGGCCTGATTCTAAGGCGCAGGACATACAGAAAGGACGGAAGTCGAGGACGGGGTGCGTATTTTATAAAACGTATCGAGGCGTAGCACACTATTTTAATGTAGAACATGCTAGGTGGGTATAAAAATGGTTAAGTTAAATTTTTAACCGACTTCAAAAAAAGGAGGAGGTTCTCAATTCGTCTGTATGTATTTTTTTTTATGTATGTCAAGCGATATTTCCGTCAATTTAGACGGATTTCAAAATTTATTTTTTTGTTGAATAGGGTTTACTTCTGAGGTGGTCCCATTTTCACTAGGTCAGGATCTGATGATGGCATCCAGGAGAAAACGAGGGCAACCACCGAAAATTGTAGGGACAACTAGTGCACTTGTTAACTTTTTAATTAAGTGCTTTAATGTTCTACACTTTAATGAAGGTCTGGAGTCGACCTGATGATAGAGTTGAAAGACAGTCGAGGGCATTCCTTAACAATTTACAGCAGTTACCTTGTGTTTGGGCTTGATTGATTTGTATTGATGAGAACTTTGCACCTAGATTGATAGAGCCGCCTTCAAAAAAAAAGGAAGTTTTCAATGTTTTATGTATGTTCACCGATATTTCCGTCAATTATAAACGGATTTAAATTGTTTTCTTTCTTGAATAGGGTTTACTTCTGAGCTGGTCCTATTTTAATCAGATCAGGATCTGATGATAGGATCCAGGAGAAATCGAGGGCAACCACCGAAAATTGTAGGGACAACCAGTGCATTTGTTAACTTTTTAATTCAGTGCTTTAATGTACTACAATTTAATGAATATCTGGAGTCGATCTGATTATGGAACCGAAAGACAGTCGAGGGAAATCCTTAACGATTTACAGCAGCTACCTTGTGTTTGGGCTTGATTGATTTGTATTGATGAAAACTTTTACCTAGATGAGATGAGAGACATATTTTTCGGTTCACCCGTCACTTAAAATAATGAAAAAAAATTTTTCAATAAAAAATAAAACCGACTTCCAACAAATCCTGAAAAATAAAATTTACTTAGCACAAAGTAAAATCTATTTTGATTTATTAGATTTTATTCAATATAGTATTGAAGTTGGTGCCATGAATAATACCTACATAAACCTATGGGTTTACTTGGCGCCGACTTCAATATGATATTGAATAAAATCAGATAAATCAAAATACATATTACTTTGTGCTAAGTAAATTTTATTTTTCAGGATTTGTTGGAAGTCGGTTTTATTTTTTATTGAAAAATATTTTTCTTTCTAACTTGTATATGTGTGAATGAAATGAATGAATGAATGACCGAAGTTTGTTTTCTAAACTGAGTTATCTTTTGCGACGAAGTCCACGTAAATAACATTCATAACAAAAGCCCAATGGCAAAAGTCGCGGTAAGGTATTTAAAAAAAACAACCATCAAAAGAGGCACAATCTAGGCGTTTGAAGGAGACGTAGTCGATATTCATGAAATTTTAAGCAGTTCACTGCGCACGAAAAAGCGTTTCGTAAAATAGTGGTTTGCGCTTTGACGTCGTGTACGCGATTCGTCTTTTCTGTATGCTTTGCGTCGCGGCGTTTCTATACACTTTGGTATAATAGAAAGTGGAAGAGACATAACGTCCGCCTCTTAGGTCCTTTCTGTGTGCCCCGGGCCTAAAGCATTCAAACAGCACGCACGTATCATCTCTTCCCATTTGACCGAAAAAAGTAATATCTTTTACTCATCGTTCAAGCACCGCGCCGCGCCGGCATCTGTATCACTGAATTATTGATCAATGTAATTCAGTAATAGCGCGTTCCTTACTAAACCACGTACATTTAATAGATTAGATAAATTATTACAATACAATGGCGTGTTATTACGCTAATTGTAGCATGCCATTGGTACAAAATTATTCATCAACTTTTGAATAGTATCGATCGTCTTAATCGTGGCCGTGGGTTATACGTGCTATAAAATAATGTACTTTTTACTTTAGTTACATCGTGTCCAGTTCTCCGTATTATTATGTAGGTAGTAAAAAAAGTTCCAAGTCCCCAGTGTTTCCTAAATGGCGTAATATTTGTTGAATAACTTAAAAATAAGTGACACTCTGAATAGGTACCACTTTACGAACGTCGTTAAGGAACACGTAAAAATGCGCTTTCCGTACTTTTTAACAAAGATGTTTTCGATGAAATAAAAAGTTTCCATCTCTCAACTTTCTTGTAGCTAAGAAATATGCGTGCTATGAGGCTTAACGGTCAAGCAAATTTTGAATAGCTGCTAGCTGTGGATGTGGTCGCCTGGTTGGGTTGTGATAAGTTGGAGTGCCCTTTGACTTTCCAAACCAAATCCGTCTTCCAGCTGATAATACAAGCTTGCGGGGAAGGCAATCCTAGTAATATTTCAGCTTTTCAAACGATATGACTGGTAATAGGATTAGTATAACGAATAGTCGTTAATGTAATTAGTGTTTTCATTAACGTTCTGAGACAGAAGTTTTAGTTCAACTGAAATTTTGAAATATAACAACTCTAAAAGCGACTGGTGGAATTTATAATTCTTCGTGCAAGTTCAGTGAGGCACGCCGTCCCCATTGCTCTGGGAGTAACGGGAACTTTCTAATTAAATATTAAGGCGGTCCATGCACAGACATCGACAGGGGAATTGCCACTATAACTTTTCATAGTAGCACTATATAATCATGGCCGATGTACTGTGAAGGTTCTGATGCCCATCTAACCTACTTAGTCACACACTTTTAATGTACCGGACAAAGTCACGCACAAGTTTGCAGTACTTACTTACAGCACAGTAAGTAAACAAGCTGTGGGGTTAGGAAATACGTCACTTACAAAATTTCATAATTGTTGAATACATTGAATTTAGTTTATACAGGGTCATTAGACTTCCTCAGATTATAAGGCACTGCAACATCCTAGTTTTTCGTTATACTGATGATTGCTTGATATGCACAGAGTACGTATTGTCTCTGCTACCAGTTTAACGTCAACTGAGTTAAAATAAACTTCTTGCTGCTAGCGATTAATATCTCCTGATGCAGCGGAGTTTCTCTTTATTACAGTTGCCTGTACAACACCTCCAATAATAGATATCATATAATATTAGTATGTACATGCGGGGTCTACGCTACCCAAACCACACCCGTCAACGCTAGGCGTAACGACCTATTAAATACAATGGGCGATCTCCAACATGCAGGGTGCAGGTACTCACGCCACATCAGTCACGACTGTTTCTTTGCTTAGGATTCCCGCACTATTAATGAAATAGCAGTCTGCTCAAGGAACGTTAGCAGAAATTCTGCCGCTCGCCAGACTATTTTACGAGCGACGAAAACTATTCAGCCAATGAGAATAACCATTATCATTTGATTAACATTTCAATAACTACTAATTTAAAATATAGTAAAAACGTAAAAATGGATGAAACATTTTGGGCGACCTTCAAACTTTTCTTTCATGACGTTAATAGCGCAAACGTGACTACACAGGACATTATAAAGTTGAAATTTCCTGTTTGTTTGTGACTAAGTGAAAACTTTTTCGTTAGTACTAGAGTCGCTTACTTCATTTGTTAGCACTTTGTATAGGGTAATATAATAATATTCTTGTCATAACTATTAGTCATTGCTTGATTCTACAAGATTTAGGCAAATGGACGAATGATCTAAGTACATAGAGAGCCTAGGTTTAACGTCGTGAATTCTCCCCCTCCATCCGCTCAGAAGTCAGTGCGATCAAAACGTCGCGTAAAAGTGCTTTTATGACTATACCCACGTTTTATCATTACGTACAGTATCGCGCGCAATTCCGTTCACTAATAAGTTTTTGTACATTCAGATCAACATCGTTCTTTACTAACACTTTTCAAACCTGTTCATTTAAGGCTTGCCTAATATCCTGACAGACACCGCTCTTAGCGGTTAGAGTTACCATTATGAATATCGTCGTTGTACATATAAAATATTTATGATAGTCTATTTTCTTCTCAATCGACTAAATGCCAGGCGATAGAGAGACGAATCGCGAAGTAAAGCAACTGCGAATTGGACTTTCTTTTAAAAATAGGAGCAATTGCGGCTAAAGGGCCTAAAGCTCCGCAGCGAGAACTTGATAATGCGTAAAGATGGCAAGAGGTCTTTGTTCCACAAAGAACACACCGAGATCGAAAGAGCACTGACTGTCGTCGAGCCTCCATGAGTCCAAAGTTGGATTCGAACTGTGGTAGGGAGCATCGTATACCTACGTGGCGAGTCCTCTTGCACTGTGGCAGGACATATGAGTAGATGATCTTTCTAGATGTAAAATAGGCCTTCCCATAATCGACTTATACAACATGGGTGAATATTTATATAGGAGCCTTATTATCCATTGTTGCTTGAGTCTTTGTTATAACAGCTGACTTTAAGAGGGCATCGAACAAAAACAAAGTCCGTAGCACTCTCATGGGACGTATGGTGTGTGAAATCAGCATTTCAAGAAAAATTACGTTCTAAGCTATCGAAATATTTTTTCAGACAATGTAAAGAATTGTTTGGTCAATATAAAAGAATACTGTCTCCAGACATGGGACAAGGGGACAAGAAAACTACTACTTAAGTATCTAAAGTAAATCGTTTTTATTCACATCTCGATTACTACTCGATTGTCAAGACCCGAGCCAGGCCGCCTTTCTGTCAAAATTTTGAAGAAAGAAGTAAATACTAGAGAAATTTAGTGCAATATACATGTACATCACTCAAGTGTACAAACAGATAATAAATTATTCATTCTGTAAAAGATTACACGGTTAAAAAATATCTGTCATAATTTAATATTTTATTTAAATGGGTAATATGGATGTATATTGTAGATACATAACATAATATTATTTTATTTTATTGACCGAGCGAGCACAGCGACCTAGAGTCTCCGATTCGACAAGTATGGACTACATATTTTGCTTTCCTCCGTATGTCTGTGTGTATGTATGTCAGTTCCAGTCTAGAGGATGCATTTCTTAACCGATTTTCACCAAACTTGGCACACGTGTTCTTTGAATTAAAGTACAACTCTTGCGAAAGCTTTTTTTGAAAATGGGGGAGAAAAAGAGTGAAGATTGTGCGAGGTCTACTCTTCACAGAGGTACTAGTAATATTATGATCCATAATAATCCATATCGAAAGTGGCTCACGGTTTGTATTAAATTGTCAGTTATGATTGAGTTTAGTTTAACTAAAATTCTACAATAAAAATCACGATTTTACAGCAATTTCAATAGAAATCAATTTAGTCTGTATCTGTGTATCAATTAAAAGGGAATATGCCCCGTAGAACAACGACCAAAGCGTTATAATTGCATGACAAAGCTTTTATTCATAACAGAACATCTGGTACTCTCAGTGTATGGAGATAATAAATGAGGAGGAGTTCCCAGGGGTATCCTAGTTTAAATTATAGTAAGACTAGTGGATCCCGGGATACCCTGGACACTGTTAAGCTTTAGATAGCGACCGGTACCTATGTTATTTGTCAGCTTAAGAGCTTAGTGTACTTACTACTTAGGGCCAGTTTCATGACATGTCATTTTAAGCTGTGGGTAGTTAGCGCGTAATATGATTTCAATATATTCAATTTCTGTGATACTATTTTATTATAAAGTGAAAAAAGACAACTTGGCCCAGACGGGACTTGAACCCGCAACCTTTGCCTAATCCAGGGCAATGCTCTAACCAATTGAGCTACGGGAGCCGTACTGATACAAGTTGAAATTCTTCACCTTATTGTAACCGCCATTTAAGAGTATGGCACAGAGCCATCTATCGAGCTTCTCTTTTTTCACTTTATAATAAAATATTATGAAAAAGTTAGCATACTAATTGCTTTAAATATTAAAAATTCTGTGATACTGTTGAACTTATCTTGCAAGCAAGGTTTAAATTTAGATCGAATTTACAAATAGTTTCTATAACACAGCAAAATTTATGAAGTTTGGCTTCTGGGCGTCGTCTCATCCGATTAGAAAAAAAGAGTTTTTGGTAAAGATGGCCCATTTATTGAGGAAGGTTATAGACTATTATCATCACGCGATCAACAAAGAGAGAGAAGCAGTTCTTATGAATCAGGCAGACTTTTAATGCGGCCGAAAACTAATTAAGGAGTATGGGCCTAGAGGTGTGGGATGCAATTGGAAGTACCTATACCACGTATGAAACAGAAAGGTACAGCAAGTTTTTGTAAAAAGGACACCAAATTCGACTTTACCAGTCAGACCTATCACAAATAGACTATTATTTCAAAGCAATCTCAACACTTCACATTAAACAACAACGAAGACCGCTCTCTACTTCAACGAAATTACTTGAAGTTCCAATGATGACCTTAGTTCGACGTCTCAAGGGGGCAGTGCCGCGATGAAAGCATGTTTGCTGTACTGTGTTTAGTATAAATATCATTACCTACTTTGATTGGACATGGGAGTACCATTATCGATTCAAAATATTTTCCCTACTATTTTTATATCGATTCAGTAACAACATTGTGACGCTCTTTGTGAGAGCCCCAGTGTGGTCAACCAGCTGAAACCATGGTAATGATTATAAACTAATAGAAAGTGCATGAGTGGTTTCGAAGTAGAGTACAAATGTCAACACCCCAATTCGTCCCATGGGTGTCGTAAAAAGGGACTAAGGGGACGCTACGCCATAGTAGCCATTGCGTAGAGAAGGAAAAGGCTAAGTAAAACCCTGTACCAACCGAAACTCCACATAACTCCAATTACGATCGGACAATTTATGCACGAAGTTTTTAAAGAATGCATCGTGGATACTGGATAGGCTCCTCGCGTTTATAAAAGAGCTCGGTGGTTGAACCGAACGTCTGTATGAACTCTTAGGGATGCCTATGTCCAGCAGTGGACCTCAATCGTCTGAGATGGTGATGACCCTAAACGAAAGCAAATGCAATACAGATTTCAAAAACTCTTTCGAAATTGAATTTCTATAATGTATAGCAGTAATCGATTACAATAAACAGAGGAACAACAAGACTGTACGTTTAATCGAATGATTCCGTCATTTAATGACTGTTTAATTAGACAATTTGTTACTGAGACAAAGGAAGTCAGAAGCAGATCAGATACTTAGCTAGTAGGTACCTACTATTGTTACGTTTGTGTAAACAAATCAGTCCAATCAATGACACCGGGAACGTTGAAGTTTGGGCATACCGAAAATTAGGTGATCGAGGGCCAAAGGGGGAACGTTGCGTATATTATTGAGAGGTTTTAAGGGGGTAAACACGTCAACAATGATACGGATTCTGTTCTCGCCTTTGTCTTGTCATTTAGACAGTGATGAAGCGATACCATTTCCATTTGTTGTTTTTTTACAACAGCGTCTTACGTTGCGTAAGATAAGGCTTGCAAGGAATACGAAATAATAAGTAAAACATAATATTTAACTCAAGGGCACCTGCCGATCTGAAATTTCACCTAAATGCATAGGAAAAAGTATTTTTAAGTTTGATAATTGTGTACAATAACGATGTTCCGTACACAATTTACTACGGGCGGCAACTTAAAATATGACGCTATTTTGAAGCAAATATTCAGTTAAAACGCCACAAAATTCCAGCATCTCGTCAGTCTTCACAAGTTCCAAGTCACACATAGTTACCAACACCTCGCTCCATGCGAAGAACATTGTTAAGGAACAATATCGGAAACTCTGCATGTGGTATTGTAATAAGCACCTTTAGCTAAAGATTTTCATTCCTATTCACAGTAAGTTTAAAGTTTTAAGGAAGCATCATTAAATACTTTGAAAGCAACTTGCACAGTTCCGTGAAATATTATAGCTGTGAAGTTCACATAATATAGCTTTGTTCGTGAATAACAAGCACAACTCTCAGCAGCTCAGTGTCTCAGGCAGGCGCTCGTTTATGAGAACAGTTGTGTCTCGTTTATTCCTTTTAGGTAAGAACTAAATAGCTAGAAAGGTCGTAGCCCTACTTTTGGATTCAGCGCTCAATTATATTATATTACTATTCTGCTACATTCGGAGTACCTACTGACTCCGAATAATTAACGGATGCAGGCTTGCCGCGCAGAACGTATAAAAACTTTTTACTATTTTTTAAAAGCTGTAGTTTTCATATTTTCAGTCTATGGATGCTCTTTCAAAGCAAACAAAAATTGCATGATACACATTCATTTCGCCTCTACCCTCGCCGCGTATTGAATAACCACATATCATATGTTGCTGTATTCACCCAGAATAAAAAAAATGGCCAGATCGAATAGTAGACTGTGCAAAATTGGGTGACGTTATTACTTCTGTTACCCCTTCAGGGCATACGGTCACGAGTTTATATTAAAACACGGGGGTTAACAAACAAAAGGGTTGTTCGGCGAGTGAGTGGAGACACTTCGTTTTTTAGCTAACCCTACACCTCATATACTGTCAACGTGAGCGAAAGTGAGGTGGAATTCTCAATTGGTGTAGATTAAATGTGATGCGTGCCTTATGCAAATTAATGTTTTGGGTACAGTGTATTGAATTTAAACAGGTATCTAATTAAACTGCCCTTTTCGAAGCCTTTGACACAGTTCTGTTAAGTTCTAATTGACTTTAGATTTTAGTATTCTCACATATAAAACAACTAAGGAATGCAACAAAACATAACATAGTCACAACGCCAAGCAGGGTGTACAGTACAGGGGTTATGTGTAAGTACTTACATATGTCAAGAGCGTGGAAAGGTGAGGTCCCGACGACCAGCAACAAGGCTACTAAACACAGCACCATCGCTCCTCCTTACTTCACCATTCTACCGACACTTAAATCTGCAAAAAAAGACATAGACTTCATTTACATTGAAAGAACAGACAAAGCAGTATGCAGGAAACTTTATTCCTTGTAATCCGTTATTAAAGACATAAGTGATTTATTATATATTATAAGAGTTTAAAGTAGGTAAACGTAGGATCAGATATCGAACCGCCAGATGAACCGACGATCCAGAAAAGGTCACATGCTGGTTCTGGATGCGGAAGGCGAAGGACCGTGTGTTGTGGCGTAAATTCGGAGAGACGTAAGTAAGTGGACTGCTATATGCTGATTTGATTAGATTTAAGGTAGGGAGTGAAGTTTCCTGGGACATCCTTCCGAGGGCTTTTACCCGGGGCTCCCACCCGTAGGCAGTTAGGCGTTACGTGAGGTTTTTTTAGTCGGTAGGAGTCCGGCGTAGCATCCATGAAGGATTTTCCTTCATGTTAAAAAAAAAGGGAGTGAAGTTTAAAGACTTAAGTTTTAAATGTTTGATTTGAGTATATCAATAGCAACAGACGCCACTCATATTTAATTCTGAATCGATGAGAGTAGCCGGAGGCTTAGTTGCAAACTGTGTTGTATTATTATAGTTTCACATTCAGACAAAAGCTTCACTTCTAACACGTTATACAACTTGTCTGTCTGTGTAAACTCTTCAACCGTAAAACAAAAGAATGTCTACAGCCGGATAACAATAGCTTGACTGTCATTTATATGTAGACGTGTCAAGGTTCATTGTAACTTTGCTATAGGCGGTGCACATTCAAGTATAACCTACCTATGAAAATTACGGTGCGGCAGTCGCAAATGCATCTGTAAAATATCTGGGTACGTATAATAAATATCGATAAATACTTAGTTGGAGAAGTTTCGGAGCGCGGCGACCAAATATGCGACGGGAAGGTTCGGGAGTGCCCTCCGGAAGTGGTGCGCGGCGGTGACTGCGATGTTGGAAATGATTCGAAAATTTAAAGTGCTAAACGAGACGGGAGCTTTTCACCTCGTTGTACTACTTGCGTAAGTAAGTATAGATGTTTTATGGCAATAACCTGGTTGCCTATTAGCTTATATGCATTGCAAGTAAGGTAAAGCAATAAACGTAATGTATAATTTGATACAAAACTAATGAAAAAGAACAGACGATTATTCAAATTTATTAGTGTATGAAGTCAGCATTTCACATAAGTCATACGGGCACGCACAATAGGCGTAACAGAGTATCACAGTATAAAATTAAGCCTCTTAAGGCTAATATTTAATTGCTGTTACATGCAAACAATGAAATAAAAAGCAATAAGATTTATTAGAACTTACAGACCTTATGTAAATTGAGAGTTTATTATTGTCGACCCCGGAGTCGACACGCAGCCTTAACTGGTTAATGTTTTTTTGCATAAATAATAAATCTGAATGTTGGTAACTAATGTAACTATTAAAGGCAACAAAGGACGTACCAGTGTTGAGATACGGGATATTATCATGAGCGCAATAATTCTTTTTTGTATAATTCGAACTGTTTAATGGAGCTACAATGAATAGTGAATAATGGAATGAAAATATGAGTGCTTGATCAAATAGGAACTTCAAAGTATTGGAATGTGTTTGTTTTTCCTTTATGTTTTTCTGATCTAATTCTCATTCTTAGAGTCTAATTGGCACCGATTTCAATAATAAATTTAATAATATCTAATAAATCAAAATATACCACTTTGTGCTAAGTAAATTTTATTTTACAGTTTTTACTTTTCGTTTGAAGTCGGTTTTTTCTTTTTTTGTTATATTTTTTTATCCCTTAACCGAAGAGCATGTATGAAGACACTTATGAAAGTTAATTGTGAATATAAATTTTCAGTATTTAGGTACTTAATTTTCATATTTAATAATTTTAAATAATATTTACCTATTTATGAAATGTCCGAAGTGGGCGAAGTCCGTTTTTGGGCGTAATTTCAACACTGGGAATTTTATGAACACTGATTCTACAGTTCCGGGAGCTAGGACTCTTTTTGGGGAAATTCATATTTGCAAATTTTTCTAAATTTTAAAATTCTGAAGTCATTTTTGGAATATTTGTGAAATACCAAACCCGTTTTGTCAGTTAATTGTTTATAAGTTTTGAAGGTCCTGCGAATCGAATGACACCTCGATCATCATATTCGGAAAATTAGAAAAAAAAACACGACTTAAATAAATTGCACAGTTTATTTTACTATTTTAAGGTGGAAGCTAAGCATAAGGGCTCATAGATCGAAAGTGGCACGTGGATTTTAGCAACACCTAAAATTTAGAAAATAACAGTACTTTACCCCTAATACACAGTAAAATTAAAAATAACAAAACACAATTAGAATTCAAATGAACTGGTGAACGTTTGAGTTGGTGAACCGCAGACATGTGTGCACAATCATTGGCGAACAGTTATTAATAAAGCCTTTATTACGTTTTGCCTCTATGACGACGGTACCATACGCCGTACGCAAACATTTGTGGCGTCCCATTGGGCTGTTCCGTCGGACCCACACCGTTGGCGAAAATTATGTTGTTTTAATTTATACATTTTGAGGTATTGTTGATAATGGTGAAGTTCAGATCATTTGTTTCGTCGATCTTCATTTGTTTTATTGATTATCATTTCTTTCATTTTTTTCAAATTATTATTTCTTTGTGCATCGTGAAACCGTGCACGCTTTAACCCACATGACATTGCCATTTTTATTTCTCATCTGCCTCTTAATTATGCACTTGTAAAAGTTATTATTTTTAATATTTTGATTTGTCAGAAACTATGAAATATAATTTTTAAGTCGGTGTCAAGAAAAACAATAGTTATAGGTAGGTATTATTAATCTCTCTAACAACTGAGGCTAATATTAGTAAGTAAGTAGGTAATTATCACGGATTCAAAAAAAATCAAACAAAAATTACTTTAAATTAAATAGATTGACTTAAGGTTGCGCTAGCCGCTATTTTTTTCATATAAACTTCGGGAGGTTATTACTCAACTGTTCGATACCCTACATACAAAGTTAAACATTTTACTGTTTTGCCTCATCATAAACTTTGTCTGTACCGTTCAAAAAATGGGGATTAACATACTATTAAAGAGATAGAAGCCATTAAAAATTCGATTTTTCTGCCAAATTTTTAGACAACTTTCTGTGTAAATAAACAAATAAAACCGGCCAAGTGCGAGTTGGACTCGCCCATGAAGGGTTTCGTAGCAGCAAGTAACATAATATAAAAGTTCTCATAGTTCGTTGTAACTTTGATTGATGTTTTAACACGTTCCCAGTGGTAGTGATTTTTCTAACCGAAAATTGCGGTTTCCAACGTATTTAAAAAAAAACTACCAGCTCTATCTCGTTCAAACCAATTTTCGCTGGTAGTTTGTATGGCAATGGACATCATATATTTTTTTTAGATTTATCACTCTCTTAGTTTAGAAGTTAGAGGGGGGGGGGGGGACACTCATTTTTCGACTTTGGAAGTCCCTCTTGCGCAAACTATTCACTTTAGAAAAAAAATGATGTTAGAAACCTCAACAGCATTTTGGAAGACCTATCTATAGATAACCCACACGTATGGGTGTGATGAAAAAAAAATTTTGAGTTTCAGTTCTGATTTACTGCTTTTATTCTAGTTTTATATAAGAATCTTAATGCGGTTCACAGAATACATCTAGTTACCAAGTTTCAATAGCATAGGCCTTATAGTTTCGGAGAAATGTGGCTGTGACACACGGACGGACAGACAGACAGACAGACAGACATGACGAATCTATAAGGGTTCCGTTTTTGCCATTTGGCTACGAAACCCTAAAAAAGGAGTTTAAAAACTCAAAATCTAAGTCCGTTCCGACAAAGTTCATGTCTCAAAGAGTTTAGAAAACTTTATTCTGAGTTAAAATAAATAAATAAATATTCACGGACATTTCACACAACGCTATCTGACCCCAAAGTAAGCTAGGAATAACCTGCTTGTGTTATAGGTATCAGACCACAGATATTAATACTTATATACCTACTTTTAAATACATACATATTATACATAGAAACACCCAGACTCATGAGACAAACATTTATGGGTCACACAAATATTTCTCCGGTGGGAATCGAACCCACGACCTCCAGCGCCGCAGGCGGTATCGCTACCGACTGCGCCACCGAGGCAGTCAAGTTGATACCTACATGAAGTGCTTTTTTCAAAACATCCTTCCTACCAAAAGGACCTTTGAATGAATGCATTATCGCAGCTTCATGCTCTCACTATGCGATGTGAGGTGAAACAGTATGCTTATTTGGCCGAGTTCGAGCGACCGACTAGTGCCGCCGCAATTTAGCACAAAGTAGGTATTTTGATTCATCAGAATAGATAAGTACAGTCCCTGCAGCACTGTAGTAATTTTACTTAATTTGTTATATTACTTATTTTGTACCTTCTAAATTTTTACTTGGCACCGACTTCAAAAAAAAAGATTTTAATCATACAGAGATCTATGACTTTTATCCGGTGAGGTGGTGCGCGCGGGCTCCAAAAAGAGTAGGTATCGCACACATAAATAAGACAAGCACACATAAATAAGAATTCAGTGTATTATTTTAATTGTTTTGTGTAAATTCCATAGTGGCAGCTGATTGCTTTTGTAGAGGTTTATATGAATAAGATTTGTTTTTGATGATATAAAATTATGTTAAGTGCAAATATGCTATGACTTCTTTCCTTGTACTGGTGGCGTTACTTTAAATATTTAATATTTTTTGGTAAATCAAAATACTTTGTGCTAAACTGCTAAGTCAATTTGCTTTAATTTTTTGATTGAAGTAATTTTTTGTATTTTTTTATTATTTTAAATTTTAAGTGACGGGTAGATTAAAAAAGCTATCTAGGTGTAAAGTTTTCATCAATACTAATTTATTCAAACCCAAACACAAGTTAACTGCCTTAAAGCGGTTAGGTATTCCTTGGATTAAAATGACTCAATCACCATGACGTCTCCAGACCTTCATTAAATTGTACTGATTTTAAGAACACAACGAAAAAATTAACAAATGCAATTGTTGCAATTACAATACAAAGCTGTTAAAAACGGCTAAATTTGCATTGTATGGGATACTATTTATCAATCTTTTTTCTTTTATTAATGCCTATTTTTTGTTATAGTAGCAACAAAAATACATCATTATGTAAGAATATATTTCATCAATTTATCATCATTTATCATCATAATAATCATGATAAGATAAGTCATCATCGTTCATGATAGCTTGTGGCAGACAGATAGACAGACAGCCCTGCAGAGGAGTCTCAGTAATTGGGTTTCATTGGTTACCGATAGTGACCGACCGAAGTTTCGGTTTCGGTTTCGGTTTCGGCCAGTTTCGGCCAAAAAATCGAGTTTCGGCCGCAGTTTCGGTTTCGGCCAAAATGGGCCGAAACTTTCGGCCAGGCCGAAACTCACGTGTTCATGAATTTTGAGCCCCTGGCTCTGCTTGTGACGTGGTTGGGGTCAGCCCAACCAGTTAATATGTTACTAACCGAAGATTACCGATTTACAAAGGACTTCCAATCAATAGTTATGATAATAAAATTTTCCGGAATCTTAAAAAGGTGATCTAGGGACATTACATAACCCTACCCCTTTGTTGTCGGTTCGGTTGACTTCGTTGGTCGTCTGTCTGTAGCTCATGCATCGTGATAGTCAAGACAGTTTATACAGATGATGTTTTCTGTTGCCGCTATAGCAACAAAAATAAAAATGGACAAATAAATAATATTAAAGGGGGCCTCCCATACAACATACGTGATTTTTTGCCGCTTTTCTTGTACGGAACCCTACGTGCGCTTCTCCGGCTCACTGTTGTCCAGTTTTAGTTAAGTACTTCTAGACTAGAATGTTACCAAAACCAGCCAAGACCTAGTAGCAGGGCACTGTGTGGTTTAGTCGGTAGGAGTTCGCAATAGCATCTATGAGTAATTCCACACGTAAAAGAAAAAAACTCATCTTTAGGTGGAGATATTTCTAAAATGAACACTTGAGAACATTTATACCGTTGATTGATAGCACTTGGTGGAACTTGCTGCACCTATTGAAAAAAATAATTGGCCAAGTGCGAGTCGAACTCTCGCACGGAGGGGTTAAAGCGCGACCCTATTACCGAGACATGAGACCTAGCCGTCCGTCTGTCTATTCGTCACGAGGTTGTATCGCTGGAACTACGGCCGCGTCTTTGGGGGGTTGTTCAGTTGTTATCCCGCTTCTTG
Source organism: Miltochrista miniata (assembly GCA_933228765.1). Classification (NCBI taxonomy): domain Eukaryota; kingdom Metazoa; phylum Arthropoda; class Insecta; order Lepidoptera; family Erebidae; genus Miltochrista; species Miltochrista miniata. The sequence goes on along the minus strand of OW121747.1, from coordinate 31,108,555 downwards.
AGGGGGGCGTGCATGAATCTCTCACGTCACGCTATCGTCTAGGACTGCTTCTGTAAGGACGGTGAGCAGCCCCGTCACCGTCCTCAGGCCCCCGGTCATGGAGGCTGATAGTATGGAGCGCCGCCGCAGACTGTGGAACTCGAGTGGGAGAGTTCTCTCCCGCTTCCTCCCAGCCGTCTCTTTCACGAGCATGACCTGCTCAAAGGAAGATGCCTATGGCCCCGCTCCAGCGGCTTCTTGCGCCAATTAAACAATGACGCAAGGGCCCTCGCTTCCAGGTGCCATAGAGGGGTCCCGGCTAGAAGACATACCGTCTCAACTGAGATCGTGCGGTATCCCCTTATTACCCTGACAGCCGTCGCCTTCTGCGGGCTAAGCAATCTAGCCGCATTGCTGGCCATCAGGAACTCCGCACATACGGGGGCCCCGTATAGGGCCATGCAACGCACGATCCCAAGGTACAGTCTCCTTCAGGGAGCGTTGGGTCTCCTGATATTGGGCAACAACCGCGAGAGTACGGCTGATGTCCCCCTCCCTCAGCTATGGGACTAAACTTCGGAAGCGGTATCCGAAGTTCCACCGGCTATCGAGTACGAGCCCCAGATACGTCATCGAGAGCTCGATGCCGATGCTGACGCCCCCTATATGTAAGCTGGATCCCGCAGGTGGCCTTTAGGGCTGCGTCTCGGTGCGTTGCTCCTTGCGCTGTAATGAGGGTATCGTCGTAACACGTTACGCGCGTAACACGTTACTCCGACATCTCGGAGCGAAGGACCATGCAGCACCCAATCGTAACCGATGTTCCACAGAAGCGGTCCTATGACCGATCCCTGTGGAACACCGAACGACACATCTCGCCGACCCAGCCCTAGCCAGCTCGGGTAAGTTATGGCCCTCTCGAAAAGATAGGCCCCGACAATTCGACGGAGGTATGGAGGCATTCCATGGTAAAAAAGCGCCTCCCAAACGCAGCTCCATCCAGGGCGAGGTGTTGAAAGCGTTTGCGATGTCAAGAGACACTGCCACCACCACCTCACCCTGTTCGGTTGCCACTATAACAAAAAATACCTACTAAAACAAAAACAAGCATCCACGCCACAAATGTAATTTTTGTGCCTAATTTTTGTAACGGAATCCTCTGTACGGGAATCCGACTCGCTTGTGGCTGATTTTTTTTTTCAGTATGAACACGTGAGTTTCGGTTTCGGTTTCGGTTTCGGCCGAAACTGACCCTGGGGCCGAAAGTTCGGTTTCGGTTTCGGTTTCGGCTGGAAAACCAGTTTCGGTCGGACACTAGTTACCGAACCCTTAAAAACTATGAGGTGAAATGTGGGCATATTATTATGCCCCTGCCGACCCCTTTGGGGATGAAGATGAAACTGTATGAATGTATGTGTTTAGTCATTACTTACTTGGATAACAATTGGTGGTCTTATCTCACAGAGGAAAATTCTTCTAAGCGCCCTTCAGAAGAAAACAAGGTAACTCACTACTGGTAAATTGTTTTTCAATGTTATTAATGGTACATCCACACCATATTATAGTCTAATGTTCTCACAAAAAGTTTTATTTGTCTATTTTCTGATACCAGTTATTAAAAGCAGATCAATTTCTACTTTATCAGAGCACTCCTACTTCATGTGTAGCTGTCAAGATACTAATATTACTTCTTAATAAATATTACTAGTCCGAACTGTGTAACGCCCCAATATCTTCGGACCGCCCCAAAATCTTCGAACCGCCCCAAAACCCACGCACGGCTATTCATTACAATTTCATCAAAAAAATCCTCCATAAAACCTCCTGCCAATAACCAATACAACAAAAAACCCGTTCAAACGTGAAGCCGTGACCAGGGGATTTGCGAATTTATATTTTAATAAAATTACCTTTATAAGCATAAAACGGCTGACCAAAATAGAAACGGCCTGAATAGATTTGTCCAAGCATGTACCTCGGTAGATACTTGTGCAAGCTCCAATATCGGCGAAAATATTTTCAATAAAGTCTCAACACCTACGCATACACCCACCGGTCGCATTGGTAACTGTATTGGGTAACATTTTTTACTTTAATTGATTCTTGTTAGGTAAATTTCAGTTTTTCATTTACCTAAGAAGAAATTGTCTAATAATATATAGGTCTTTTGAAACGAAGAAAATATTTTTAATAAACTCTCCACACCTACGCTTACAAAAATCAAAATCAAAAATATATTTATTTCACATAGGCATTATACAGATGCGCTTGCAAAACGTCCAGAATACAAAACAAAAACTCTACCACCAGTTCACAACGCGACCCACCTGAGAAGAACTGGCAAGAAACTCAGCGGGTTGTACTTTTTTTTGCTCTATTTACAATTTTAAAGAATCTAAAAACTAGGCATTTTAAAAAATTTTTTGAGAATCCAGCAGAGCAGGTCATTTCCAGGCTTCCTTATCCAACAAATAATCATTGATTGTATAGTAGCCCCTGCAGTTCAATTTACTTTTAACAGATCTTTTAAACTTATTAAGGGACATACTTTTAATTTCGTCTGGAAGCCTGTTGTAAAAGCGTATACAGTTACCCATGAAAGAATTGCTGGTTTTGTGCAATCTGCTATGAAAAACAGCAAGGTTATTTTTATTTCTAGTGTTGACATTGTGTCTATCAAACTTACAACTTACATTACTTACACCCATCGGTCGAATTGGTAACCGTGTTTTATAACCTAAGACGAAATTGTCCAATTATAGGTCTTTTAAAAAATCCAGCCGCCATTTTGGCACCAGATGTAATATTCTATTACGAAATACCCTTCGCGAAACCGTTCAATGAACGCTGTTAAAATTAATGGCACAATAAATTAATGATGACAAATTAGGCCCCCGCGACGCCCGCCCCGATGTTTATGCAATGACAATCCGTGCTAGGAAAATTCTCAGAGGTAATAAATTGCTTAGAGGAATGTAAACCCTCTTTAAGCACAAACAGTCGATTATGCATTTATTTAAAGTTACTAAGCCAATTTTAATATGCAAAAATATACCGAGGCTTATACAATACAATACAATACAAATACTCTTTATTGCACACCAGGAAATACATCAGACAAATTAATAGTAAAGTGGTTGGTATAACAATTGGCGGCCTTATCGCACAAGGCAATCTTTTAGAGGCAACCTTTGGATGGAAACCGGAGGGTGGGAAATACTTAGGGCAGTTTGGGGTGCAGTATAAATAAATTACATCTAAATTAAAATAATTGAGTACATACATACATACACATGTACATACATACGTACACGAACATACAAATACATAGATACGTATTTTAACTACAAGGTATAAATTATAATAATACATATCAATATAAATAAATACAAGAATATTTATTATAACATACTTATGATAATAGAGGAGATGTACTTATAAGTTATATGCAGTCATTGACACGTAGATAGTAGCTCCTAACTAATGTTTTGAATGTGTGCAGCGACTTTGCATGCCGAATTGTCACTGGCAGCGAATTCCACAAGCGAACAGCCTGTACAGTGAACGAGTTGTTCACAAAATTAGTGGAGTGACCTGGCATCTTCAATCTCAAATTTCTCGATGAACGCAAGCTTGTAGAGTGGGAGACATTTAGAAAATTAAAGCGTCTCTTAAGGTATGGCGGAGTGACAGGGTTGAAAAGAATACTATACAATATGAATAGGATATGAGCATTCCGGCGAAGGCGGATAGGTAACCACTTGAGTTTTCTGCGTCTTATCTGTCGCTGTAAATAAAAATATACTTATTGCTAGGCTAGTGACATCTATATCCCGAGGACTTTTTTACAGCTTAGGGCTTTACACACAGTAATCCTAAACTGTAGAAATAATTCCTAGTTTGTGTAAATTTTACCAGCGTAGTATAAATTATTGTGCAACCTACAAACTTTTTTGCTGTTTTGGAAACTGTCGTCAACAATAATACCAAATACCCTAATTATAAAATAAGTGCTGTTGTAAAACACACTACCAACTAGTGATATTTATTGCAAATTAGATGGGTATTCTTCAAATGACAAAATTTACGTTTTTATTTTGTATACAGGGTGGAATTTAAAGACGGTAATTGGAGTTAAAGTACTCTTAATATTGATAATGGCAAGTGTTGCTGAAAGGAAACATTCCTTTATTTTCAAAATTAAGTAAAACTACATTTAAAGATATTTTAAAAATCGCCAGCTGGAGGCGGGAATCGAACCTGGGAAATGTGAAAATTTTTTTTTTTTGTATTTTATACCAGCCGAAAGCCAGATTTCACCTATTTCAGACTCGGATCTTTAATGAATAAATATTATTTTAACTACCTAGCAGTTCGGAAAAAAAGTTAAAAATCCCGTAATCTTTTATGTAATAAAGAAAAAATCTATTTAATAGTTTTAGTATTCTTTATTACATAAAATAATTGATAATATATTATTATGATTTCTTCTAAAACCCTATTTGTTACCTCTGCATTTTAGAAATTTTTGTATTAAAGAATAATGTTGAAGTGAGTATCTAATTATTATCGTTGTACTCTTACAACACGATCAACAACTGAAGACCTGAAGTGTATCTCCACTTGTAGTATGATCAACAAGTATTATTAAGTCAGGATTTTTTTAAGTTCTTCGAAAATGAATATTACTGTGTCATGTGATTCGGAATGTACATAGATCATTTTTAAAAATTAGAAGAATCGCTCGCAAATATTGTAAAATTTATGAAGAATTAAGTGATCAAGTGAAAAGTAGAGTTCGGAGTTTCGCAAAAATTTTCAAAACAATTTTAATTCAAAAAGAGACTCGAGCAGAAGAGGTTTTTTCTCAAAAATAGTTTAAACTTCCGGAACTACAAAACCAGTATTTAAACTTTCCCAGAGGGTTGAAAATACGCCCGAATAACTCTGACTTCGCCCGAATAACTCAGACTCTGATCTGTAATGAATAAATATTATTTTAAATTCCTACGAAAATTAAGAACTAAAAATATTCAAGCAACATAAGGGATCAATAAATAAACAATGTTACGCCGCCCGCCTCGCCGTCAAAAACTATTTATCGCAATTTTTTAATGGCATGTATTTTAATCGATATCTGTATATTCCCTTTTTCCGAACTAAATATTTCAAAGTTAAACCAAAAATACTAGCTTTCACACTAATTATGCACACTAAATAAAGCAAATTCATTACACTGCTTTATGGTATTTGCAGAACTATTTTACTGAACGAATAACTATTATCAAAATAGTTTATCTAACAATTCCTTAGTTCAACAAAAATATTAAAACTTTTTTAAGGAAAACCATTACCTAATTTACTTTTAGGAACATCATTTATTCTTAATAAAAACCCAATTTCATTAGTCCCCTCTACAAAATTAAATTTTATTGATCAAAAAAATTAAAACCTAACCTAACCTAACCTATTACGTTATACGATTGTACAATTTATAGTGCAAGTTAGTATTTTTGATATCTATACAATTCGTATTTCTGTTTTACAAATCATATATTCGGTGTACAAACCACATTGTTGGTGTGAATTTGATTAAAAAGGTCATCTCGTTCTAAACAATATTTAAGTTTTTTAAGTAGTTAAGCAATTGTTTTTTTTTGCACAGCATTTATTTTTCTGGTTTGCATTCAGTAAATTAGTGGAGTTACCTAGTGTGCAGAAAATTAAACAGATGTGCATTTAAAAATATCCCTTTTTCAATTAATTATTCATTAATTAACTATCATTTTTTGTAGCCCGTGTTTTTATTGGGTGCCTGTCGTTTGACCGAAAAGATTTTGCCAAAATTTCACTACCCAAACAAAGTTTGGCAACCTTTTATTATACCAATGCAATGTTTGGAATAATTTTAGTACGCAATTTTTCATTTCGTCAAATTTTTATTTGGCAGAATATTACAATGGATAATTTCATTATGGCATTTAATCAAATGAATTATTACAGCAAATCATCTTTAGACAGTGAACGTTTGGTAAAAATGATTTTCTACGACAAAAACATCAAAGTAAAAATAAAAATTTTGGGAATTGTAAAAATTCAATTTTATGTTAATATAATCATTTATATTAAGGCTTTATTTTCATTACCAATTTCAATGATGTAACTCCTAAACGCTAATGCGGGAGTGGAGCGGAGCGGAGCTCTCGCATTAGCGTTCGTGGTTATTTCTTTATAACCATTCAACACCAACATCGATTTCGATGGTGTGACTCCGAAACTTAATAATTTTGTCATTGGCTTAACAATTGACTGAAAAGAAATAGTAATTAGAAAATTGAGTTTATGAAATATTTGCCTTATTTTATTTTGCGTAAAAATGTTTTTCCAACTGAAACATTTTACTAAATAAAAATTGATAAAGGTACTAGTTGGTAAATAAATTATTGTTAAAACGTTCACTACCCAAACATAACGTTTACGTTACAATTAGTTGTGAAGAGATTTTTTTGCGATTTGGCAAATGAAATTATGCGAAACATTTTTTGGGAAGTGATAATTTGGCAATTTCTTTTCGTCAAACAAAATAGACCCGTTTTTTAGGGTTTCGTAGCCAAATGGCAAAAACGGAACCCTTATAGATTCGTCATGTCAGTCTGTCACAGCCATTTTTCTCCGAAACTATAAGGCCTATGCTATTGAAACTTGGTAACTAGATGTATTCTGTGAACCGCAATAAGATTCTTATATAAAACTAGAAAAAAAGTAGTAAATTTTGGGGGTCCCCATACTCAGAACTGAAACTCAAAATTTTTTTTTCATCATATCCATACGTGTGGGGTAGAAAGGGTCATAGAAGGTTTTTACAGGGTCGGCAGCACGAGTGTGGTGCTTCCAGTGTTGCAAACGTTCACAGGCTGCTGTGACCACCAGTCCTCCTGGTGGGCCGTTTTCTTGTCTGCCACATCTATAGATAGGTCTTCAAAAATGCTATTGAGTTTCCTAACATCATTTTTTTCGAAAATGAATAGCTTGCGCAAGAGACACTTCCAAAGTGGAAAACCCTTCTAAATTTAAGGAATGTCTACAGAGTCTCAAATTCAATGAAGTTTATCAAAGCAGTGATCCCAACAAATCTTATAATGAATTTCATGACACCTTTAAGTTTTTTTATAATATTTGCTTCCCTCTAAGAAAGCTTAAAGTTACTATAGTCAGGAAACCTAAATGGATAAGCAAAGGAATAAAGTTATGTTGCAAACGGAAACGAGATATGCTATGGGAGTTTCGGAAAGTTCCAAACCAAGAAAATAAACACAAATATATTTCCTATTCAAAAAGACTGAAAACAATAATTCGACAGACGCAAAAAGTACGAAATAACACATATATACATAAGGCTGGGAATAAAAGCAAAGCAACCTGGCAAATAATAAATAGAAATAAACATAACAGACCTAAAGAAGGAATAAATAGAATTAGGTATATTTGATGGGAATATCTTATCTGATCCAAAATGTATTGCCCAAAAATTTAATGATTATTTTAACGACGAAATAGAAATTAATAGTAATAAGAAGGACAATAATGACTATCTTAATTTTGACATCAAACGTGACTCTTTATTTTTAATACCGACAGTTCCAAATGACATTGTTGACATAATTAATTCATTGAATAATACTCGCAGTGCAGGGTATGATGATATTACTACTAACATAATCAAATCTGTGTCCACTTCTATTGCACCATTAATTAGCCACATTATTAACACATGCATGGAATCTGGTGAATTCCCAGAGAGACTAAAACTGTCAGTTATCAAACCTCTATATAAAAAGGGTACCAAGGACAGCCCTAAAAATTACAGACCAATAGCCTTGCTGCCAGTTTTTTCAAAAATTTTTGAAAAGGTTCTGTATAACTCCTTATATTCATACTTGGAGAAAAATAACATTCTAGCAAGCGAACAATATGGGTTTAGACGACATAAAAATATAAACATGGCCATTTATAAGCTTAATGAAAAAATTATTACCAATATAGATTGTAAAAACCCTGTTGCAGCCATGTTCATGGATATGACCCGCGCATTCGACTATGTAGACCATACAAGGCTCTTAAAAAAACTGGAAAGATACGGAATTAGGGGTAATGCTCATGAGCTCATAAAATCATATTTGTCAAACAGGAAACAAGTCACGTCGATTACTAAAATTTGTCCTAGTTCAAAAATGGAAAAATATTATGTTTCAGAACAAAGGATAAGCAAATATGGCGTGCCTCAGGGCAGCATTTTGGGCCCGTTACTGTTTCTTGCCTATATAAACGACATGCCTAAAGTTACAAAACACCCAATGGTCTTATTTGCAGATGGTTGCACTGTACTATTTAGTGCCAGAAACGGTAATCTGGTGCTGGATACAGATATAAATGAATGTTTAGGAAAATTAATCGGTTGGTTAGAAGCAAATAATTTAAAATTAAACTTTGAAAAAACAAAAATAATGACTTTCGAGCAAAAAACTAATCACAAAAGACCTGTAATAAGATATGGTGGGAAAAGAATTGAAGAAAAGGACTCTACAGTTTTCTTAGGCATAGGAGTAGACAGGGATATGACTTGGCAAACACAAATCACCCGGTTATGCAAACGCCTAAATCAATGTTCCTATGCGTTGTTCAATTTAGCAAAAATTGTAAATCGGGAAACCGCCCTTACGGCGTACCATGCCTCCGTCACATCCATATTACGATATGGTGTGATATATTGGGGTAACTCAACAAACACAGAAACCTTATTTATAGCTCAAAAGAGATGTGTTCGGGCGATATGTGGTATAAAACCCACTGATAGTTGTAAACCATATTTCCAAAATCTTCGCATCCTATCATTGCCTTGTCTTTATATATATGAGATAGTTATGTTTGTAAAGAACAATTTTCACTTATATGATTCTCTAAACAGTGTGCGAAATAGTCATAAAATTCGTTGTCAACGACATAAAAAAGCAATATTCAGCAAAAACTTATTAGGAATGGCACCTAAAATATATAACAAACTACCTAAAGATCTACTAACAATTAACAATACGAATTTGTTCAAAAAGAAATTGTTGACATTATTAATAGGTAAGGTGTACTATACAATAGATGAATATTTGAAGGACATAAATTTATAATCTATTTTTTTATTAATTTGATTGATTTGTAGTTTTATTAATTTTATTGACATGTAAAAATTCTATTATGTATTATTATAATCTATGTGACATTCCATTCATTGTACCACTTTAGTATTAATTTGCATGCCATAATTGGCCGAATATAATTTCCTCTGCATCCTATAACACCTTAGATGTAAAATACCAATGTTATGTTCAGCAATAAATAAATGATTATGATTATGATTAAAAATGTGCCCCCCCCCCCCCCCTCTAACTTCTAAACTAAGAGAATGATAAATATAAAGAAATTATATGATGTACGTTGCCATAAAAACTACCAACGAAAATTAGTTTCAACGAGATAGAGCTGGTAGTTTTTTTTTAATACGTCATATACCGCAATTTTTGGTTAGAAAAATCACTACCACTGCGAACGTGTTAAAACATCAAAGTTACAACGAGCTGTAAGAACTTTTAATGCTGCTACGAAACCCTTCATGGGCGAGTCCAACTCGCACTTGGCCGGTTTTATTTTAAAAAAGGGAATCTATTCTAAAGCCTTTAAAAGAAAGCTTAGATTTATAATTTAATAAATAATTATCGCAGTGGCAGTGACATGGTTATGTTCGTGCTACATAAAATATCAATTATGGAATGAATAATTAATTGAAACATCGCGATAAACATTTGGACGACGCAATATTGTTTACTCATAGATTCTGTATGTGCTTCTATATTATCAGTTCTTAATTTTCATATAATCTAATAAGTAAATAGTATATTTATACATTAAAGGTCCGAAGTGGCCGTAGTCTAAGTAGCCGTTTTCGGGCATATTTTCAACCCTATGGGAAAGTTATAAGTACTGGTCCAGTTCCACAAATCGGTACTTTAATGTGGAAAATTTACTCTCTGCTAATCAATCAACCTTTTAAAAAAAAAGGCGAAAAACAAAATCCGTTTTTTCTTTTTCACTTAATTGTTAATTTAATTGTTTCTTTTCTTTCTTTTCACTTAATTATTGGGAGCGACTCTTGCATTTTTAAAAAATCATCTAGGAAGATTATGCTATTCCGAATCGAATGACACTTTCAATTCAATTATCAATTAGATACTATGAAATTTGACAGAGAACGGGCTTCTAATAGAAGATAGATGTAAAAACAGATACAAATAAATTGAAACAAAAGGCAACAGGAAAAAATAAACACAGCGCATAGTCACGTCATTTCTGTAAAAGTACCAACACAAGTCGAGCACAAGTACTCTTCCCTTCCGACTCTCCCGAGCTTACACGGTGCTGAAAGCATTGTCATCAACCGGGAAATCTATGCCGTGGGGTCGTAGACTTGTTTCAGCGCATAAATTATGTAAATATACGTGTACCAATGGTAGGTACATACACTTGTTTATCAATAAATTTTGACTATTATTAGTATCTTGTGGGGGACTTTGTATACACTAGACACGATCGGTGCACGTGACAATAACTGAAAAACATATTGCAATGTCGCGGTAGAAAATAATAAGTACTACATTAACTGGATTTTTGTCAAGTTTTATATTCATTACTTATGTATACGTTATACGTTAATCCCAAACCTTGTAACCATTTTTAAACAAAATTGCGCATAGGTGCAGATCGAGAAATTTGACATAGTTAAGGTTTATGTGGAGAAAAGTGAATAAAGCTATTTCTAATGAATTACAGTCGAATTCCAACTGCCAGAAAGTATGTGTTGTTTCAGACTTTAATACATCATACCAAATTTCATAAAGATTTGTTCAGCCGTTGGTAACAGTAACAAACATCCAGGCATCCTGCCATCCACACATAACTCAGAAACTTTCGCATTGTTCAAATTAGTAAAAAGTAAAACTGGAGCACACCCACGTAGCATCACTAATAAATAATTAGTTCACGTTGGCTAATGTTAAAATTTGATCGGTATAAATTGTAAGCTACTTTTTTATAAGAATAGATCGCTGAGGACTATCTGCAGAGAAGTTTCTGCTCCTTGAGCAACTAGATTAAATTGTCAACTCGCTTATTTCCCTGATAAATATTTGCTTTTAGTGGAAGGCACTCTATGAAATGAATGTTGAGAAGACTTGACTAAAATAAGTTGAATTAAACGTTATTATTACCTTGTTAAGTTACTACCGATCTTACCCCGTGCTTCATCATAAGGAGAAATAAAAAATTATCAAGTATTTCATGATTTTTAGCCAATCTTTGTTAACTTTAAATTCAAAAAAGTATCAATGCCAGTGAAATTTGTTATTTCGTAGTACATACTTACAATTTATTCTTACATGCCGATCAAAATCAGGAGCGACCATCCGAAGTAGCCGAAGTCGGGTAAAATGAGTTACTAAGCCAATGCAGCTAATTTATACACATAATAGTATTATATCATTCGTTTATAATATCCATATAAATTAGTCCAAAGAAATTTTTTTTCGGAAGAATAACTGGAAAATATGACACTTATACCTGGTCCGTGAAAATCCGGGGTGAAATAGCAAATCTAGTCGGTGAATGTAAGTAAATAGTATTTCGCGTGAAGTCCCGAATTCTATAAGTATGAATGATAGAAAAGTCAAAACTGTACATTGGGAATATTAAAAAAAAATCTCTCTGGATGTTTAACATAAGAAACGAGTACCAAAGCCGAAAATATAGCTTAAAATTTTTTGTCTGTTTGCTTTGCTTTGTCCGGAAGGATCTCGAAAAGTACTCAATAGATTTGACTCAAATTTTGCACACATATTAACTAGGGGTAGAGTCTTCAAATAGGCTATAACATATATCCCAGGGGCTAAGCAGAGAGCAATCAAATTGGCATAATAACATAATTTTCACGCGTACGAAGTCGCGGGCAACTAGTAATTATAATAACAAAAACCGGCCAAGTGCGAGTTAAACTTGCCCATGAAGGGTTCCATAGCAGCAAGTAACATAATTTAAAAGTTCTTGTAGTTAGTTGTAACTTTCATTGATGTTTTAACACGTTCGCAGTGGTAGTGATTTTAAGTTTTTTTCTCGCCGAAAATTGCGGTATATATATGACGTATCTATTAAAAAAAATACTACCAACTCGATTTCGTTCAAAACAATTTTCGTTGGTAGTTTTATGGCAATGTACATCATATATGATCTTCATCTTTTTAGATTTATCATTCTCTTAGTTTAGAAGTTAGATGGGGGAGACACACATTGTTCCACTTTGGAAGTGTCTCTTGCGCAAACTATTCACTTTAGAAAAAAATGATGTTTGAAACCTCAATAGCGATTTTGAAGACCTATCTATCGATACCCCACACGTATGGGTTTGATGAAATAAAAAAAACTTTGAATTTCAGTTCTGAGTATGGGATTGGAGACCCCCAAAATTCACTGCTTTTTTTCTAGTTTTATATTTATATAAGAATCTTAATGCGGTTCACAGAATACATCTAGTTATCAAGTTTCAGTAGCATAGGCCTTATAGTTTCGAAGAAAAGTGGCTGTGACACACGGACGGACAGACAGACAGACAGACATGACGAATCTATAAAGGTTCCGTTTTTGCCATTTGGCTACGAAACCCTAAAAACTATTGTATTATAACCAATTGGGTGAGGTCACGACCTGGGAAAGGTCGCAACGACCTGGATAAGGTCGCACAATTTGGAAAAGGGCGCAGACTGGGACTGGATGCGGAAGGCGCAGGACCGTGCATTGTATCGTAAATTGGGAGAGGCCTGCGTCCAGGAGTAGACTGCCATAGGCTGATTTGATTGATTTGATAACCAACTATTATATTCAAACAATCTTAGGTATAACCAAAGATAATATAATAGTATTACATACAGATCGGCAACTCCCTGCCTCCCACCGAGTAAGCTTCCCCATCCCCCCACCAAAATTTAAGTGTCGTTTGCCGTGTCAGTACTTGAGAGAGTGTCACTGCGTTGCATTACGTATTACTACCTACGTACTTTGTGCTATTGCTTTGGTTTAATTTGTGCTTATGACGATAGACTTGAAAAAAAAAGTACCTACATAACTTTACATAAGTACGTATTGCGTTCTGTAACTTATTATTTAATTTCCATAGATAGTGTCCCTAGTATACTCACACACACATTCAAGCTTGATTCAAGCATTCACATTACGTTTATATTAGTGTGGGTGAAAGTGAAAACTAACATTTTTGTATGGAGTTTCCATCCTGTGGTATAACAAGGGGTTTACTTTTAGATTCGACACGGATTCAATTATGATATTTTCATGAACGCAGTTTTCATGAACGAGAATATTTTTGCAGGCTGCTGTTTACTTAATCTTTCTTTAATGGAATGATGTCAAACTCTACGAGAGCCAGCAACAGTACTTGAGTAGATGGATTATACAATCCGGTCTTCTACTTATAAGGATAAGAAAATCTTTTGAAGGTTTATTATATCAATACTCTTTGTCATTTAAGTAGCAAATGAAATGGCTTATAAAGTATTCTTTATAAGCCTTTTCGTTTGCTTTTTAGGGTTTCGTAGCCAAATGGCAAAAACGAAACCCTTATAGATTCGTCATGTCTGTCTGTCTGTCTGTCTGTCTGTCTGTCTGTCCGTCCGTGTGTCACAGCCACTTTTCTCCGAAACTATAGGGCCTATGCTATTGAAACTTGGTAAGTAGATGTATTCTGTGAACCGCATTAAGATTCTTATATAAAACTAGAAAAAAAGCAGTAAATTTTGGGGGTCCCTTAACTCCGAACTGAAACTCAAAATTTTTTTTTTCATCAAACCCATACGTGTAGGGTATTTATAGATAGGTCTTCAAAAATGATATTGAGTTTTCTAACATCATTTTTTTCTAAAGTGAATAGTTTCCGCAAGAGACACTTCCAAAGTGGAAAAATGTGTGTCCCCCCCTCGTCTAACTTCTAAACTAAGAGACTGATAAGTCTAAAAAGAATATATGATGTACATTGCCATAAAAACTACCAGCGAAAATTAGGTTGAACGAGATAGAGCTGGTACTTTTTTTTAATACGTCGTAAACCGCAATTTTCGGTTAGAAAAATCACTACCACTGGGAACGTGTTAAAACAAGAACTTTTATATTATATTACTTGCTGCTACGAAACCCTTCATGGGCGGGTCCAACTCGCACTTGGCCGGTTTTTTTAAAACACTCAGAGCCACTATAATTCGAATTAGTGGCTCTGAGTGTTTTCCAAAAGAGAAAATTTGGTATATCAATACACGTTAACTTGATGAAAATACAAATACCTATATTCATATTATGTAGTAACACATAAAACGTCTAAATTGCTGCTTCCACAATTACTGCCAGATACGCAACGCAATCGGTAGGGCCTGAGAGAAAAGAACTTGGCAATTTAAGTCACAACCACGATTTTTAAACTGCCAGTAGGTACTGGGTAGTGCCACGGGAAAGAAAGGGACAATCCTTTCATATTCATTAGACCAAATATTTCAAATCCCTTGGTCAATATTGATTAAAGGAGCCGAAAAATGCGTCGTATCCCAGTAGTTCCATTGTGTATTTCCATGATGGAATTACTGGATTTTTTTATCCCAGTAGTTCCATGGGATCAATTTACTCCCACAGTTCCATGATAGAACGCCGTACGTACCAGTTAAAATTACCTATATTGTCAATCTGCACTGCATTTTTTAAACATAAGTGGTAACATCTTTTATTCTACTGCGGTGGCAGACAAGCATACGGCCTGTGCAGCATACATAAAAAAATAAGTGCACAAATATGACTCCCAAGAAACGATCTAAAATAGAAAACTGGCGATTAAGCGAAAGGGCGGTGCCTTCTATAGTTTCAACCGATCCGTACACGTCCGGTGAAACAGGGCTCATTGTCAAATGAGCGGGGTTTCTAAATTTAATGTGTATGATTGGATGCCTCGAATATACCTACTGTACAGATCGGTGATTTTAGACGGCATGTTGGTTAAGAGGGAACATGAGCAGCGCTTTTTTCATACAAACGTATTCTTCTATTTTTTTCCTTAACCTCTAAAATAATTTTATTTTATTAAATCAATATAATTATAATGTAAAGTATACATATTCCTATCATTTCTTTTCTTCGGCAAAGTATAAATAAAGAAAATTTGACTTGAATTTTGTTTTTATCGCCGTTGTTAGAGGACTACAAATATGAAACAATTTTAATGTTTAACTTAAAGAGACTAAACCGGGACATCCGCTTTCTTAAAAAAATAAGCGTCAAAGCCATGGGCAACAACATGGGCGATACGAATCATCGATTTTGCCCAAATAAAATCGGTCTAAACTATAGCTATCCTTATCGCAATGTATGGAGGTGTCCAGGTGCAGTGCAGTGCGATGGCAATACCTACATTCAAATGCCTATTTCACAAATTCCTCGCAGTCCTTGTTCACTCTTAAGGTTGCCACTAAATCAATTACCACTTCGCGGCTGCGTTAGTGTGCTTACGCAAATCTTTCGTACGACGGATTTGTACGTATTTTAACGCGCGAGATATTCGTCTCATTGTAACAAGATATAAATTGTGTATGTTATTTATTATCATCTCTAGGGCTGGCATACTTTGCTAATTTAACATGAAATAACTTAACTAAACAATGAGTAGTAATCTTATTATTTCTAAAATAAAATAAGTTTTAATTTCAACAGTAATTTTGTAGAGTTCATAGAGAGTTTACCCAATACGTACTATTTTGATAACTTCGTGATTTTACAAACAAATACATAATTCCTTTTCATTTTGTTGGTATAATAACTACTTAATAAATAATTACAGTAAAGGTTAGATTGCTAAAAGCCGAATCTGCGTGACAAGATCAAGGCATGGGGCAATGGGAATAAACAAAATATTCACAGTATTAGCAGCAGTAACATGGTAAGGGTTAGGTAGAGTTGAGAAGTTCATCAATTGAATAAATTAACAACATAAATATTGAGCAACGATGTTTCCTCTCCCGCCCCTACTTCCTTAGAAAGTCAAATGTCCATTTGGGATGAGCACCGAAGTCATCAAATATAAATTACACATTTTATGAACTTTCAATCGAGTCATCTTAGCGTTTGGTCGCGTTGTATCAGAAGATAGCATAATTTGTAGTTCAGTGTTATGAAACTGATAGCAATATTACCCATGTATAGTTTTTTTTGTCTTGTAGGTATAACGTTATCAGTCAATCGAATAAATCTATTTTTGATAAAGTAGGAAGGCAGTAAATTTTGGTTAATACGCTACTATTACGATCTAACTTCTTCTTTCGTGATGATACGTATTCTTTCTTTATAAATACGTGGTAGGGCATAGCTTAGAGCTCTATCTAGGTTATGAGGTACCTAATAAATAATTTTATGTTCATTAAAACTTCTAAAAAATTTTAAAAATATATTTCATAACCTGATAAATTTAGAATACCTAGTTATATAACAAGAATTTAGACTAGTTCTAAACTAAATGACGCTCTGTATGTTCACTTGGCATAACACTTAGGCAAAAGTGAGTTGTAGATATTTTGCTGTATTAGCAAATCCAAACATCTTATTGTTCATGTGTCGGGGGAATACTCGCCACAAACCGTGGTTACACTCTAGTTACTCCACTAAAATGGGTTGTGCTTAAGAGGCTGTATGTCGCTAAATTGACTATTATCTTGATCTAGGTCTCAGGACTCATGAGTTCTGATGTATTAACGTTATAACACAGGCAACTTTAGTTCATGAACTGTTCTAACTCTCGATTGTTGAAAAAACGAGAAATTTTAAGCTGGATCTCAAAGTTTCAAGTTGGTTTATTATATTTTCAATGTATAAGATAATAGAAACATCTTTATTTACTCCAAAGTGATTTTATAATACATTAATTTTGTTAACGCACATAATCCGATTGGGGTCAGGTGCGCTCTTAACGCAGCCAAGACAGGAATTGTATTTGAAGGACCAATCCTTTTATTGTTCGTTATTTGAAGCCACGCCACGCAAGATTGTGGATTTTACAACCAGCCTGTCTGATATCATCATCTGAGCGGCGGTTCTCGGTTGCTTCCCATTTGCAAAGGTTCGTTGCCTGGAATTCAGTTTGATAGGTTGCTAGAAACTTTTTTCAGGATTGCAGGAACACCAATGGTGTTTGTTACGATCGGGCCATCACGGACTCCGGTGACCACGCGTCAAGTGAACTTTGAGTTCGTCGAATAATTCACTTTAGCTGACTAGATTTTTTGACCATACAGTTTCAGGGTTTAGTACCTTAGTTTAAAGAGAAAGTATGGAGCCTGTATAAGATCACTTTATTGTCCATACCTCTGTCCGTCTGACTGTCTGTGTAGAGACCCTTTCTCCCGATAACGAATAGAAGTAGGGTGTTGAAATTTTTTAATAAATTAAATAGAGTACTTCTTGTTGGTCTAGAACTATAAATTTTTGGCAAGTAATATTCTCTAATCCTACAAGTAGGTATAGGAGACAATCTGAAAACTATTCATTTGTAATTTTATCACCTTAAAGTGCATTAATCCAAAACTGCGAGTTTCGATTGCTGAACTAATTGTCCACGAGAAATTGTACAGAACACTGGCTAGGCGAGTACGACTGGTGGAACCGGTTTTTATTCGACTTAAGTAGAAAAGTAAGAAAGTTCATAGAATTGAGAATGATTTACATAAGTTACTTACATATTTAAATCATTTGATTAATTCTTTTACAAGTAATAAAAAAAATACAATTAACGTATAACTCAAGGAAATCTCTTCTCAGTCTTTCACCCTTTTAGGGTCTCCCATCTTTCCTGATGGAGTGCCAGGGCACCGATTCTCGCTTCACACGACATGAATCGGACTGAAATCGGCGGGTGACGCGTCGCCTGTCTCATATTTAGGAACGGCGAACATGAGACGGACGATGTTTCACCCGTAAATTTGCGTCCACGCATTCACGTCGTGTGGTCGAGAATCGGCGCCCAGATGCTCTTTCCTCACATAATACACTTCTTCTTGCCACTCAAGATCGTCTCAAAGCTCTTTCGTCGCATATTGCGATAGTATTACTGCGCACTTGCTTCGCCCTCCCGAAGATGACCTATCTTTTACGGACAGCACCTACCTGGCTCTATCCATTGGAAGTCGCAACATTTGATGATAGTTTAAAACATACAGTTGAGTCAATTATAAATGTATCTTTAAATGAGTCACAGTGGACTCAGGCAAGTCTTCCCATCCGTCACGGAGGCATTGGAGTGCGATGTGCTCGGGATGTGGGTTTGCCGGCTTTCCTGGCGTCTGCGCATGGGGTAGCGGACCTTGTCACTTCAATCCTTCACTCTAATGGTGGCGGGGTGACCGTGCCCTTTGCAGCTGATGCCGAGGCAGCTTGGTTTATCCGCAGTTCTGCAGCTTCGAGCCCTGCCGTTCCCCATATCCAACGCGTTTGGGATGACGCCATCATCGGGACTGTTAGGGAGCACTTAATAGATGGCGCCTCGGCGCCCGATCTGGCCAGGCTGCGGGCTGTATCGCAGTTGGAATCGGGAGCATGGCTGCACGCGCTGCCTTCGCCTCACTTGGGCACACTTTTGGACGACAGCTCGTTTCGGGTGGCGGGGGCTCTCCGCCTGGGCTGCAAGGTGTGTGAATCCCATAGATGCACCTGCGGTTCCATGGTGGGGGAGGACGGTCATCACGCGCTGAGTTGCCGTAGGGGCAAAGGTAGATTTCCGCGTCACCATGCTCTTAACGATATCATCCGAAGAGCCTTTACATCAGTTGATGTCCCGTGCCTGTTGGAGCCACCCGGCCTCAGTAGAGCAGATGGCAAGAGACCGGACGGTATGACTCTGGTGCCGTGGAAAAAGGGCAAATGCCTCTTGTGGGATGCTACGTGCGTAAGTACAGTCGCTCCTAGTCACCTTAGTCGTACCGTTCGTTCTCTAGCAGCTGCTGCCGAAGATGCAGCAGAGAAAAAAAAAGTGTAAATATGCGGTTTTAGGAAAACAATATATCTTTGTTCCGTTCGCTGTTGAGACGATGGGCAGTTGGGTTACAGACGCCAAGAATCTTATTAAAGAATTGGGCCATCGGTTGAGGGATAAGACCAGTGACTCCCGTTCCGGTTCGTATCTGGTGCAAAGGTTGGCCATCGCTATCCAGCGAGGCAATGCCGCTTGTGTGATGGGTACATTTGCACCAGATACGATGAGAGACGGGTTAATAAATTAATTAGTCATAATTTTAAACTAAATGTAAAACTGTGTTTGTATTTCAACTTTATATTTATTAATTCTGACTAAATTTTATTATATATCTTTTAGGTAATTAGGTAAATAAATCTGCGGTAATTAACGTATTATAATATCAAATAATATGCAAAAAAAATTGCACGGAAAAATCTGTCAGCAAAAAATACAAGTTATAGACAATACCCGTCTATGAGCCGAACAATAAAAAGAAAGGACATTCGCGTCCACCATCCCCATCCATTCCATAGGAAATATTGGAATAACACAAAAACTTAACACTTTGCGTGCAGTCAATATACAGGATGTATTTTTGAAACCGTTCTTAGGAGACCTTCCCTAACTTTTTAAGATATTTTGAACTGCATTCACAGATTTTGCAAAAATCTTACAGGTCGCAAAAAAAAATGCAAAAGTCCAAAAATATTTTTATTGTGCCAATCGATTCTATTTCATGTAGGGATCAAAAGACTCTACGGGATCATTTTAGCTTTGAGTACTAGGAAAGACGGAAATAGCCAAAAATGTTTCCCATACATTTCGTATGGAAATATGTACCTTGTTTTTATTATTTTGAAAATTTTAATATTTTTTGTGCCAATCGATTCTATTTCATGTAGGGATGAAAAGACTCTATGGGATCATTTTAGCTTTGAGTACTAGGAAAGACGGAAGTCGCCAAAAATGTTTTCCATACATTTTCACTTTCCTAGTACTCAAAGCTAAAATGATCCCGTAGAGTCTTTTGATCGCTACTTAAAATAGAATTGATTGGCAAAAAAAAATAATAAAAACAAGGAATACGAAATGTATGGGAAACGTTTTTGGAGATTTCTGCCTTTCCTAGTACCTACTTAAAGCTTAAATGGTCCAGTAGAGTCTTTTGATCCCCACATGAAATAGAATCGATTAGCACAGAAAAAATGTTTTCGAACTTTATGCGTTTTTTTGCCTAACTATAAGATTTTTGCAAAATCTGTGAATCCAGTTCAAAATATCTAGAAAAGTTAAGGAAGGTCTCCTAACAACGTTTTGCTGTAACTACAACGGTTAAGGTACTTGTCCTTACTGCCCCGTTTCAAAAATACACCATGTATAGTACCTACAGTATTATTACCTTCATACCGCGCGCCTAGGTATTGGTTTCAAGCTTTCAAGGACAACGCCGAGGTGTTATACAAGTATTATCAAATATCTTTTACTGTGACCTGGATATCGGAAATTAGATTTCACTAACGTAGTCTCCAATCTTCTCGTATCGGTAAGAGACACGGTACATGACCCCTTTTAGAATTACCTATGTATATAATATAGATAAGTAAAGGTAAATGCTTACGAACTGATTTTACCTCCTCTCTCATTTAATTAAGTACGGAGATTTCAATTTACCTGGCTCATCTGGGTTTGTTATGGAAAATTAATTTTATACATTTGTATTTTTTTATCTTAATATGTAGGTAGGTCTGGTTAAAGAAAGTGAACAATACTGCACGTAATAATAATTTTTAGGTGAGAACGGTGAGAAAATTTACTCTTATAGTGGCTTGAAAAGCCAAAACTAATATGCTTATAAGAGTTGTTTAAAAGTTTAGGTAAAAGTAAGAGTGGATTTGGGCACAAATTATAAGGAGAGTGGCCTTATAATCGCTAATAGTTGCTTTATTGTCAGCTATTTTGTCTTAAACGTGCTATATTATCGACAAACAAGAGAGTTACACTTATGATAGCAACAAAAAGACTCGTTAATAGCCAATGCACTTTTAAGTGACATAATTAAAACTTTTAAAGGCAAAAGCCTGTCTTGTCTTATAACCGTGTGTTTAGGACACAGTTACAAGTGTATTGGTTATTGATTAACATTTCGCAAAGATATTTTCACAGAATAGAGAAAACATCAATAATTTTGATAAAATGGAAACGGTAGGTAATTATCATAATGTTCTATGAATTTACCTCAATAACTTTTATCGGTAGGTAAGTACTCATACTTATTTAAAAACCAAACTTAATACATCATAGCAAAAAAAAAATAATAATAACGGAAATGAGATTAGGTACAGGATTTCAGTTCATTATATTTTTAAATATTTATGTTCCACCTGCGTGCTTTTTTAAAGTTTCAAGCTATGAGCGCGTAGCTACCCACCAGGGTAGCATCGCCCTCTCGTTTTATATGATCGTTAATGTCAGATTACGGTTCCCCCACTCTTAACATTTTGAGAGAACAGCATTGTAAACAGTAGTTACCTATATTAATATAAGAAAAGCGGAAAGTGTTGTTTTTTCTAGTGAAAGTGATTTCAGTAATAAAGTATCTTCACGTTAACTTGATGAAATAAAATAATTCAACTAGAACCTGAATCTGGCTCATTTTCAACCTCTACGTTGCTTGGTGGAAGAAAGAAACTTACGGCCTGTCCAGTGGCCGTATGCTTGTATGCCACCTTGAAAGTTCAAAAAAAAAAAATAGGCCCACAACGCTTGGTGTTGTCGCCTGGTCCGTTTTTGTTGCATTCGTTGCTATGACAGTAGAGTTGACAATTATTACACAGGCCGTCCCGGTATCCAAGTGGAACAAAGTCGTGAATAACTTGTGTCTGAAATCAGAGTGTCTGATGGAGTGAGCGAAACCTTGTCCAATTTAACCCTACCAATACTCAAGTTTGTGTATTGAACGCTAAGAAAACCCTATTTACTGTGGCGTCGCAATTTTAGGGCACATATCTCTCCATCTCCTCCCTATCCAAAGATCCCTATACTATGGGGATCTTTGGTGTTGATATCTTCAGTAACGTTCAATTCCGTATTCATTTGAAGGATAAGACCAAGCTGGCGTCCAAGGAGCCTAGAGTGCGCAACAGATCGCATCGGTACTTTAGTGCGGTGTAAAAAGGCTTCTTTACAAGTCGCGAGCGAGTGTGCGGCCGCACATGGAGTACTGCTGTCACCTTTGTCCATTCGATTTGGTGCAAAGGTGAGTCATGAGAGTGGTCAACGATCCTATATTTAAAGTGGAGTAGAATACCTTCGCGACAGGAGTCACTTGCCCCTTTTATGCGTTTTCCGCCTGTATATTGATTTGTGCTCTTAGCAATCGTTTGATATGATGCCCACGGCTAGGTTCTATCATCTCGCCACAGATAAGGGTGTTCATCCTAGCACTTTGCGCCCAGAGCGATAGAGCACGGTAAGGTCAAACAGGGGCTTTCGTCTCCTTGCCTCATTTTTACTAGACGCCACAATATGGGGTTCTTGAAGAGGGATCGCGGCAGCTCGATTGCAGCGCGTCAGGTGTTGCAAACGCTCATAGACTACCGTGATTACTTTCCATCAGGTGGGCCGTAGTGGTACTAAGGTGGCAGACTAGCTTATGGCAAAAAGAAAATACGGCTGCAGGGATACAGTGAAACACAATACTTAGCACCGAGAGACTAAAGCGAAATGTAGTTCTCCGGCCGCAGTATCGTTTTCAAAGGTTTTTTCATCGTGAATTTCATATTGTTGATAAAATAATTAAAACATGTAACCTACCTTCCTACTTAAAATAATAAAAGGTTGTAGTCCAACCACAATCCGCTAAGGAGAGTGTGGATTATTTTAGCTAACCTACAGTCAAACATGACAGAGCCGCGTCAGTATTTTGTCGGACACAACAAACAAACAAATAAACTATTATTTTATCTTTAATATACAACCAAGATAAATTTAACGGGGTTGCTTAAATTTAAAAAGAACATAAATTGAAGTCATAAATATGAACGTAGTGTAAATGTCCACGATAGTACACCAGTATCGCCAAATTACGGAAACGATGAAGTGATGTACTTAAAATGGCAACCTCCCTATCTATTAACCGAACACCCTTTATAGGGTAACCTCGTAATGTGGCTTTAGGGAACCGCGGAACATGTGTTTTGTAGAACATATTTTAGATATCGAACTTCACTATATTACCTAGTAGGTACTGAAGGTAATGTTTTGTAAACTATCTGCGGAGAATTTGACGTTTAGCAATGGCATCAAAGGTAAGGAATGAGTTCTATGATAAATTGATTATCAAACTATTGTCGTTAAGTTTAATTTATAGGCTAACAACTTTAATTGTTCTATTGGGAAGAAAACAGTTATTGTCATCAGAATGAATTTGTTTATTCCTTTAGTTGCTCCTATGGGAACCTAAACATAGTTTATAGTCAAGAGTTACGCTAATATATTGTATACTTACCAAAGTAGCAAGAATACTCCGGCTAGGTTTGTTTTACAAGTTTGTGGCCAGTTTAAGCGACAGTAAACGGCAATTGTTCTTGAAGTTAATCAATTCAGTCACAAAACTTAGTCAATGCGAAAAATTTTGCACAAGTCCGAACTTTTCAATTAAAATTGTTACTGAAAGTATTAGTTCACTGCACGGACCTAAAATTACACTATGAATCCACGGACACAAACGTCTGACACTTTTAAATTGTTTACTGAACAAGTTTCTATTATGGAAGTCCACTTAGACAGCTTGTTAATTAATTAAAACACTATGCAAATTATTTATGATTAATTACCTATCAAAATGTCATAAAATGTATGATAAATTAGGAATAGGAGACTAGAGAATTTAAAGTATTATTTGGTATTAGAATAACTTCATTTTATTAAAGCACTGACACTTCTAAAAAGTTTCATATTCGTTCGTCAACTTGGTCACGCGAACAGGTACCAACACAACCTATTAGCGCAGCGTCCGGCGCGAAACTGATTCTGACATCTGACATTCTGAGAGTATCTGAATTCTAGCACAACACAGGTAGAACTCTGCGCACTGGAGGCGTAAACAGAACTTCTTGAACAGGTGGGGGGGCAATGTGTGCTCCCGTGGGGACCCGCCCTCCACTCATAAGGCTTCCCTTTCTATTCCCGCCTATTTGAAAAGAAATCTATTTTGAGATGGTGCGAAAAAATATTAAACTTACAATTGGACGATCTCTTTGGGAGGCTGAATGTATAATATTACTTAGTATTAACACATTTTATACATTCAGCCTCCATTAAATGATCATATGATCAAGCTATTATTTATCCCCGAAGGGGTAGGCAGAGGCATATTACATGCCCACATTTTACATTTCTGAGGAGGATCCTTGGGAGGTTCTCAATTCGTCTGTAATTTTTTTTGTTTGTTACCTAAAATCTCTTGACCGAGTGAACCTATTTTGATGATTCTTTCTTTATTTGAAAGCTGGTGCTTCCCATGTGGTCCCATAAACAGGAAGTGGGAGTACTGGAGAAATCGAGGAAATCCCTCGAAGTACAGGCAAGAGTAGGTACTGTTTCGAGTGCCTCTATAATCTAGTTTGAGTATTTGCGTTTGGGTATTATCTTTTTTATTAAATAAGTGCTTCAAGGCACTACAATTTAATGAAGGTATGGAGTTGATCTGATGATGGTGCCTACAGAAAGTCGAGGGCATTCCTTAATACGATTTACAGCAGTTACCTTGTGTTTGGGCTTGATTAATTTGTATTGATAAGAACTTAACCCCTTAATACGTATATTTTTAGTCTACTGTCACAAAAAATTTTGAAAGAAAAAAAAAATTACAAATAAAACCGACTTCAAAAAAAAACTAAAAAATAAAATTAACTTAGCACAAAGTAATAATATATTTAGATTTATCAGATATAATTAAATGTAATACATACTGAAATCGGTGCCAACTGCCAATATTTCTCTAAGAGATTAATAATACCTACCTAAACCTATCGTTTTACTTGGCACCGATTTCAGTATTACATTACATTTAATAATCTTACTAATATTATCAATGAGAAAGTTTGTGAATGTTCATTACTTTTTCACGCTCGAACTGCTGAACTGATCTGGCTGAAATTTGATACAGGGATACTACATTATAGTCTGGAATAACGCATAGGCTACTTTTCATCCCGGAAATAAGTTTCTACGGGAAGCGGGAACGGGAACAAATTTTACGCGGGCGAAGCTGCAGGTATCAGCTAGTACCTGATAAATCTAAATAAATTATTACTTTGTGCTAAGTTAATTTTATTTTTTCAATTTTTAGTTTTTGTTTAAAGTCGGTTTTTTTTGTTAATTTTTTTTTGTTTGAATTGTATTAATGCAAATGATAAAGTGGATAACATTCTCTCCAGATATGATATAAACAGATCTAAAGGGACGAGGAAAAATATTCCTTATATCAAGCTTTTCGTTAAACTAAGGTATGTTATACTAGCTGACCCCGTAACTTCGTTTACGTCACATAAGGTGTTTGAAAGAAGAGATACTCGTATTTCTTCATCAGACTCATCAAGCAGCGTGTGAGGCGTGGACTGAATTGTTTTAGAATAGACTTAATCTTTAAGCTATTTTATGATTAAGCCAACACGCCAGTTTAGATTTACCCATTTTTAGATTCATATGGGCATGTATGATTCTTTAAAGTGATATAACTTTTTTATTTATAAACCGATTGACATGAAATAAACACTAACCCCCATGTTCATAATCGTTTATTAAACCTATTTTAGTTAAAATACACTTTAACCCCCTTATTCATAATCGTTTATTAAACCTATTTTAGTTAAAACACACTTTAAGTCTATTGCTGTCTCTAACCAATGACAGAGTATGGTTAGAGACAGCAATAGTCTTAAAATGTGTTTTAACTAAAATAGGTTTAATAAACGATTATGAATAAGGGGGTAAGTCTATTGCTGTCTCTAACCAATGACAGAGTATGGTTAGAGACAGCAATAGACTTAAAATGTGTTTTAACTAAAATAGGTTTAATAAACGGTTATGAATATGGGGGTAAATGTTAAGCGGAGCAAACCTCAGCACAATAAAGAAACCGCATTGCGATCGGTTAAGCGGTTACTGAGATTCGCGTGCACAAACGTACAGACAAACAGATATACAGACATACAGACAAACAGACAAAAATTCTAAAAATCGTTGTTTTGGGTTTTATTGCGTTCATAAAGCCCCCCCCTATAATATTTTTTCTTATTTATATTCCATGTACAGACAGCGACCTGTTACGATTTTATTATATGTATTGATTGATAAAACAATTTTCAAACAAGAGTCACTTCAATATTATCTATACTTATAATAAATCTGTAGAAGTGAAAATTCTGTACATTCAAAATATCAAAAAAATAAATAGCAAGGGGTGTTACTAGACCGACACCGAACCCAAAAATATGATTAAATATTTTTTGTCTGTCTGTCTGTCTGTTTGTTCAGGCATCACGCAAAAACTACCGGTTCGATTGCGATGAAACTTAGTATAATTATTCTTTAATAGCCTGGGCACCACACTGGGTACGTTTTATCCCGGAAAAGTATATAGAATTCAAACCAAACTTAATTTTGCGGTTCGATCCCTAGACCCAAAGTTATTATAAATTATTGCTTAAACGGTTAATGGTAAGATGATGAAACTATAGTTTCATCATTGTAACAAACAACGCTCATGCTTATAAGCATGAGCGTTGTATGTTACAATTTGAAAAAAGTAATTTAAAGATTTTTGCAAATTCCACCTCTAAAGGTATAAAAAAGGAGGGTAAAGTTTATATGGGACAACGTGATTCCTTGGTCCGATCTACTTAAAATTTGTTTTTTCCGGAGTTGATATTAATACTCCTTAAATACTGTTATTTTATACTTAAATTTCTTTTTATTTTGACACTTTGACACATAATTTGTAAAAGTTCAATACAATTGACGTTTTCATTTATGTTATATTTCAAACTTCAAACTTTTTAATGATTTTACTTTATTTTAATAATTTTACTAAGCCATAAA
Organism: Miltochrista miniata; assembly: GCA_933228765.1. NCBI lineage: Eukaryota > Metazoa > Arthropoda > Insecta > Lepidoptera > Erebidae > Miltochrista > Miltochrista miniata. Next base: position 31,081,332 of record OW121747.1, on the reverse strand, counting down.
GTTTTAAAAAAAAGCGCTATTTTGGTATAATATTAACCAAATATGCTTTATGGAAGTATTATGCTAATTTATTCAAATTTTGAGTGACAAAAATACATTCGTGAAAAGAAGAAGAAAATTCTAAGATGGCTAGCCAGAAAAATGAAAGAGCACGCTTCTGGTAGTATCCACTGGTCAATAAAATAACACCGCATGTTACCATCTACGCTCAATCCTTATGACCAAGATTGTCAGCAGCCCTAAGCGACTGGTCATGGAAGGCATGAACTTTATTCTACATAGGTATAGGTATAGTGCCGACTGCATTCTGTCAGGATACAGGCTCACTAAGTATTTGTAAAATACGGGAATGGCCTCTACGTAGACTACATTCGACAGGACTGAAAAGAGCCATTATAATGAACATGAACACTCAGCTGATGAAATTTACATTGTCATTACGTTGCCAGGTCCTGCTTGGACCATCTGTATTAGGAGGACAAAGCCTACAGTAGTTCGGTTTGTCCAAACGTCGTAGGCTGGGACTACCTGAAGAAGGAACTAAGTTACGATGTCAATTGCTTAGAAGAGAAGTTGTGTCATGTAGGTAGTAGTTTAGTCATTGAATTAAGAAATGTATTAATTAAATAAATATACTTAGCTCATATTATTATGCATTATGAATTTGTTAATCAGAAATCTATCTAACTAGGTATTATTATAAATGCGAATGTTTGTGAGTGTGGATGTTTGTTACGCTTTCACGCTGTAACGGCTGAACGGATCTGGCTGGAATTTAGTGCCTACAGAGATGTGTCATAGTCTAGGAACAAAATTTCACGCAGGCGAAGCTGCGGGCATCAGCTAGTATTGAACAAAATCTGATAAATCAAAATACATATTACTTTGTGCTACTTAAGTATGAAGTCGGTTCTATTTTTTATTTAATTTTTTTTTATTGTTTTATGTGACGGGTGGACCGAAAAGTATATCTATCTATGTGTAAAGTTCTCATCAACACAAATCAATCAAGCCGAAACACAAGGTAACTGCTGTAAATCGTTAAGGAATTCCCTCGACTGTCTTTCAGTTCCATCAAAAGATCGACTCCAGACCTTCATTAAATTGTAGTACATTAAAGCACTTAATCAAAAAGTTAACAAACGCACTAGTTGTCCCTACAATTTTCGGATGTTGCCGTCGAATTCTCCTGGATCCCAGCATCAGATCCTGATACCCTGGATATGGGACCACCTCAGAATTAGCCTCTTTCAAACAAAAAAGAAATCAAAATCCATCTATAATTGGCGCCGCTATCGCGTAGCATACAAACATCAAAAAAATAGCGTACGAATTAAGAATCTCCTCCTTTTTTGAAGTCGGATATAAACTAAGGAGAAACGTGGACATATAGTATGCCTCTGCCTACCCCTTCAAGGATAAAGTCTTGACCATACGTGTATATTTTATGTAGGTATATTTCATCAAAACTCGTTGATTGAGCCTATCCAGATTTGTTCCAGTTTAAATATTTCGTTATTAACCTCCGACGGAAACCCAAACGGGGTGTTATAAGTTTGACGTGTGTGTGGGTGTGCGTGTTTGTAAGTCTGTCTGTGGCATCGTAGCGCCCAAACGGATAAACCGATTTTGATTCTGTTGCTTTTGTTTGAAAGATGGGTTAAAGGAGAGTGCTTAGCTATGTTTTATAAAAATCGGTTAAGCCATTTCAAAGATATGAGGGGTGAAAGTGGTGATGAAAAATTGAATGTGTTCAAATGCAAAAATTTGCCATTTTGATACTTTAGGAATTTAATTATACCTGGTGTCACACACACAATCACGGCAAGTCAAATGACACCTTGTGTGTCAAAATCCGTAAAGCCGTTTAGGCTGTAGAGCGTGCAAGAATTTTTTTTAAGGTTTTCAGTTTTAGCGCCAAACGTCTGCTATTTTGACTTTTTTTAAAAAAATGCATATCTGGTGTCACTCACACAATTATGTCAAATTAAATGACATCTCGCATGTCAAAATCCGTAAAGCCGTTCAGGCTGCAGAGCGTGCAAAAAAAAATTTCAAGGTTTTCATTTTAGCGCCAAAAGTCTGATATTTTGATTTAAAATTGTATTCCTGGTGTCACTCACACAATTACGACAAATCAAATGACACCTCGCATGTCAAAATCCGTCAAGCCGTTCAGGCTGTAGGACGTGACAAAGAATTATACATGTACATACACACATACATACATACATTATCTCGAAAAACATTACCCTCCTTTCTTCGGCAGTTCGGGTAAAAATATGAATACGTAAATAATATAGCTACCTATAATAATAATAAAGGTTCAATACTTAGGGTAGATAGGTCATATCTATACTTATAATAAATCTGTAGAGAGGTCATCTATACTTATAATAAATCTGTAGAGAGGTCAATTCTGTACATGAAATATATTTTCAAAATAACTATCAGGGGGTGATTAGATTAAATTTTTGTCTGTCTGTCTGTCTGTCTGTATGTTCCTTATAGAAACAAAAACTACTCGACGGATTTTGACGAAAATTGATACAATTATTCTTCATACTCCTGGGCAGGTTATAGTATACTTTTCATCACGCTAAAACGAATAGGAGCGGAGCAGCAATCAAGAATGTTTTGAAAACGGGGAATATTTTTTACCGTCTGAGAGCTTCCGAGGCGTACGCTGCGTAAATGGTTACAGTTAGGTAAAAATTGTATATTACGAAATTGTTTCTCTTAAAAAGTTCTAAAAAAAAGTCCGCGACAGCATATGTCTATCTTTTAAGGTTCGCTCACAATAAACTAATTTCTCTATCTCTTAAGGTTTGCTCACGATATAATGAAACTGAAGAGTTTGTTTGTACTAGGATCTCAGAAACTACTGGTTGCATTTCAAAAATTATTTTACAGTTTAATAGTCCATTTATTTAGGCTGGCTAATGGCAATATAACATCACGCTAAGACGAATAGGAGCGGAGCAGCCATGAATAATGTTTCGCGAACGGGGATTATTTCTTTCTTTTGAGAGCTTCCATTGCTGACGCTGCATAAAGAGTTAAAGTTACGTAAAAATTTCATACTACAAAATTGTTTCTCTTAAAAAGTTATAAAAAAAAGTCCTTGATAGCATATGCCTATCTTTTAAGGTTCACTTACAATAACCCTCTTATTAAGTTTTAAAGTATGAGCGACGTGACGGGAGTAAATCTGGTCTGCAGTGGCAGCCAGTCAACTGAACGATCAAAACCGGCCAAGTGCGAGTCGGACTCGCACGCGTTGAGTTCCATACCGGAAAACGGATGGGTGGAAGTAAAAGCAACGGGAAACATTATATCACTTTAACGAGAGGTGTTAAAGTCACATCCTTCTCACTCTCATGTGATGCGCCATAATGAATACAAGCGACGCGACGCGACTATAATAAGCGCGACGGGGGTAAATGCAACGGGAAACATTATAATACCTACTCTAAATATTAATACCATACCTCACTCTCATGTGACGCAAACGAAGTTGCGCGGGTCAGCTAGTATCATAATATAATAGTTATTTTTTTTACTTTTTAAAGGTATTATTTTTATTGTTGTTTTTGTGAGTCGGAGTTTTTTAAATTTTTAAATTTTAGTAACATTAGTTCAGTGAAGCCTAAATAAAAAGTCATACGTTTAGTTACGATTGAAGGTATGTGGTTGGTACTTATGACTACAAATCGTATCTTTTTATTAACGTCCCGTTTGTCTGTTAATCGTGTAGGTACTACTCCAAAACAAAACTCTTGCTTACATTACAAGTAGGTACTTGCCCTGTTTCTTGGTGGTCATACTGGCATCTCATACTTATATGACCAGTGAGAATCGCTTGTATTGGTGGCTTGTATTTGTAGTCGCAATGGAAATGGAAATACTGTATGTGAATGATCTTCCCCGCCTACACTGGGTGGTCCCTATACCAGGCGATGGTTCTTGCTTATATTATTATCATTCTCTGTCATACTCTAACAAAAAGAAATGAGATCCCATCAAAAACAATACTTAGTTTGTAAAAAAAAAACAAGTCTCGCAACTCTGTTCTTCTACCGTAAAAAGTAGTGAGATTCAGATTCATGTCATTACCAAGTCGGTTATTTTATTCAGTCTCTCTCTGCATAAGGGACCTTGTCTTAAATTTTACGTAATTAGTTAACTCAACAACATCTTATTGTGTTCATAAATCAATATTTACAATCTTTAAAGTTTCAAAAAATATATCGACTTGGCAATCGATGGGAACTTATGATTTTATCCATAGTAGAATAAACTATAACAGCATCTTTCTGAGCTCAAGCTATTTTCTAACCACATTTCATCGAAATGTGTTTAGTTAAATTGCCGTACAAGCATATAAAACAGAAAGAATGAGTTATTTTCGCATAATTTAATAGTTTGGTAAGAGAGTAATGTAGCTCCAAAGATACATAACAAACTAAATGCTAATATGTGCCTTTCGGGCCGTGTGCATTTATAGATACATTAATGAAAACCGTTTCATAAGTTTATTTTTATGGTATCTATATATCCGAAAATTGTATCAAGGGATAGACAATATTATATTTTACACTATGAATTTTAGTTATTAGTATAAAAATGAAATAATAAATATAATAGTTAAAACAACAATATTTACCTTGCCATGCACAGGCGCTCGGCATCGGTCCGATATTTTGCTGCCTACTGCAGATACAGTGTTGAAAGGAACATTAAAATATTTTTTCTCTTAAATTATACAATATTTATATTCACAATAACCAAAAATTGTACGTATTAAATAATTACTTTACTCTCCAGATTTTAACATTGAGGTATGTGCATAACAATGCACACTGTCAAGAAAAGGGTTAACGTATTATTTCATTCAGCAGTAGTATTATTAATATTACTACTTTTTAAACTTATCAAATCAATCAAATTACCTCGAGAGTATTTTGAGTTCGATAATATATTTTCATGAACTGTTGATTTCAATTGAATTATCTGTAGATTGTTAGGGTGTACCGAGGTATCTATCGAGCCGATATTTCCTTCACCAGTAGCCCTATCGCTACACACTAATTTAGTATCATTTGTTTTATTTCTTTTATGTCAGCTAGTTTACTAGTTGTTGACAAGGCATTTGCAGCTATGGCGGCGTATCCGTCCGTCCGTCCGACCGTTTATCTGTCAAAATCCTTCACGCATTCAGGCGATATAGGGTCGATCCTATATTTCCTGAATGCGTGAAAAATTAAATACTAGGTATCTTCGATAACGTAAATCTCTGCTATGCATTTTCAGCAAAACCGAATTTACATTGGACGAATGGCGTGAAATGTTATCAGATCTCTGCACACAAACTGGAGTCTGTGTGCAGACTTCGTTAAACGTGTTAAAACAGCTTCTGCAACTGGCAAAACCGAACACGTTTAACGAATTGTGGTATTCCCGAAGAGGTGTACGTCGAAGACAGAAAGCTCTGTTCCTACTTCAACAAATATGTGTCCAAGAGTAAACTGACGAATATTCCAATGGACTGAATTGTAAAATGAAATTAAACCTGGACGTTTTAATCAGATTAGCCAATAGAAAGCAGTGGACTGAATAAGGATGATTTGATTGATATACTAGTCTAGATCCGATAATTCATTATTGGATATTCCGATGGACTTAATTAACTACATAATTCAATGAAATTCAATCTAAACGTTTCAAATTTAATCAAGTCAGCCGATGAAATGCAGTGAGTGGACTGCATTATGATAAATTGATTGTTGCGTCTAGGGAATGCAATACCGGGATACCGGGATCCCGAAATACCGGGATCCCGCAGTATTTTTGCGGGACCAGTCCCGCACGTAAATCGTGCGGGATCCCGCGGGATTAGCGGGACTGTGCAAAGGTAAACGTCATGTGTTGTTCTTTAAGCGGAAGCGCGCAAACTGATTCAGTTTGAGTAAGTTTTTTGTAATTGTGACGTAATATATAACCTAATAACGTACTTATTTGTTTTTAGTGATTTAATCAGGGAGATTTGACTTTTCTTGTACTATTAACAGTTAGAAAAGTATTCAATTATCTCTTACATTGCTTCCTGGCTATCTGACATGTAAAGTTAGGAGTCGTTTGGCAGACAAGAATTTTGACATGCTTTGTTTTTTGCCCACTTTTAAAGTAATGCCAAAACTACCCATTTTATGGGTAAACTTCCGAAAAGCGCATACCGTCGATCAATCTGAAATTTTGTGCAATGACGTATTTTGACCATCACGAATATCATAACGAAAATTGCGCAAACGCTATTTTGAATAAGAGAAATAGAGAAGAACCTCTTTTCGTTCGGTGTGCGCATTCTTAACCGATTTAGACAACTTTTTTAGCTGGAGCGGAGGTTTTTTGTTTCGTCGTTTTTTTAATTTTATAATTATACGATTTTGCCGAAATATCCCTTTGTTGGGAAAGCTAAAAAAAATAGTCTAAATCCGTTAGGAATGCGCGATCATGCACACCGAACGAAAAGAGGTTCTTCTCCGTTTTTCTTATTCAAAATGGCGTTTGCGCCAATTATCGTTATATATTATAATATGCCTCTGCCTACCCCTTCGGGGATTAAGGCGTGACTATTTTTCAGTTCTAGATGCATGTATGATATAGAATTCTATTCTTTTCTCTATGACTTTCAGAAATATGCGGGATCCCGCAAATACTGGGATCCCGCGGGACTGATATCTCTCAGTCCCGCAAATACCGGGATTACAATTGTTTTGCGGGATTGCATTCCCTAGTTGCGTCCAGAAGGCCTAAAAATGCAACATTGTATATTTCATAATATGAAACATAACATGATTTGTACTTTGATGTATATTTTGTATTTCAAATTATATGAATTGTATGTGCCATATTATGAAACACACCTCTAGTTGCAGTAGTTCGATTGGTAGTTCGGTTGACCGAACTAATGCAACTTTTTAGTAGCAGAAGTCCGGTTGATTTCACAACACACACACACAGTCTAGCAATTTATGCCTTCTATTACTTAGCTATCGCTACAGCATTTTTAGTTTATTTAAAAAGAATTAAGATGATTGTTTGTATATTGTCTATAACCTAACGTTTGAGTAGGTAGGTACAAACCAACGCACCGCCTGTTATTGGTTTGCTCGCTTCCGTTCTGGAAATTTCGAAATAAGCTAAACCTAAACCAAAAACGGAACCCTTATAGATTCGTCATGTCTGTCTGTCTGTCCGTCCGTGTGTCACAGCCATTTTTCTCCGAAACTATAAGGCCTATTCTATTGAAACTTGGTAACTAGATGTATTCTGTGAACCGCATTAAGATTCTAAAAAGTAGTAAATTTTGGGGGTCCCCATACTCATAACTAAAACTCAAAATTTTTTTTTAATCAAACCTATACGTGTTATATCTATAGATAGGTCTTCAAAAATGCTATTGAGGTTCCTAACATCAGTTTGAGCAAGAGACACTTCCAAAGTGGAAAAATGTGTGTCCCCCCCCTCTAACTTCTAAACTAAGAGAATGATAAATCTAAAAAATTATATGATGCACATTGCCATAAAAACTACCAACGAAAATTGGTTTGAACGAGATAGAGCTGGTAGTTTTTTTTAATACGTCATAAACCGCAATTTTCGGTTAGAGAAATCGCTACCACTGCGAACGTGTTAAAACATCAATCAAAGTTACAACGAACTATAAGAACTTTTATATTACGTTACTTGCTGCTACGAAACCCTTAATGGGCGAGTCCAACTCGCACTTGGCCGGTTTTTGTAATTAGCGTCTCAAAATACTATGAAAACCGTTCCATCGCATAATGTCCTTTTAGATCGAAATATCCTTTCTCAAAATGTCCTTTTCCCAAAATGTCCTTTTCTCAAAACGTCCTTTTCGCGAAATGTCCTTTTCTCAAAATGTCCCTTTGTCAAAATATGTGCACTACAGGATTAACTCCGCGCAATCCGACTTGGATAGGTTAGGTTACAGGGCTAAGCCGACCCGACTACAGCCGAGGTTCCGCATTAGCCTACGTGGTTATTTTTTTAAAACCACCTAAGTTACTATTCACTTGGTAAGTTTGATGTATATATTCAGAACGATCAGTGTAATAATTAGAATTTGGCGTGGATTTGTTTAGGTGGTTATAAAAAAAAATAACCACGAAAGCTAATGCGGGAGCTCTAAAGGACATTTTGGGAAAAGGACATTTCGAGAAAAGGACAATATGCGATGAGACGAAAAATGTCAACGATATCCTTATTGATATTTCGAGATATCAACCTTATAGGGGAACTTTCCCCCTCTTAGGAATTCAATTAGCAAAAAAGGACAATAAAAAAACCTGTAAAAAGTAAAAATATAACTATTATATTATGACCTATCTACCCTCTAAGTATTGAACCTCTATTATTATTATAAGTAGCTATATTATTTACGTATTCATACTTTTAACTAACAGTTTGTCTCGTCGGGGGAAACGCTCTATACCTAAACAATTGAGCATCTCAAGGAACTTCAAAAATATTGAACGAGTACGCGCAAAACATCTACAGTTAGTTATAGCAGTGGTTATAGTATCTTGCGGACAGACGTAGGTACGATTAGGTTATGATTAGGTGAGCGGTCCCCGACGAGACAAACTGTTAGTTAAAAATAGGAATACGTAAATGATATAGCTACCTATAATAATAATAAAGGTTCAATACTTAGTGTAGATAGGTCATAAACATAATATAATAGTTATTTTTTTACTTTTTACAGGTTTTTTTATTGTTCTTTTTTTGTGAGTCGAGGGTTTTTAAAATTTTTAATTTATTTTTTTTATTTCATGCTTTTTATAGGGGTTTTTTAATATCAACATACGTATAGTCTATCAACAATTATTCAGGGCTAATGCGAATTGCGCGGAGTGTGGTTACAGAATGTCGAGGTTTTAACCATAATAAGTGAATGGTTAACACCCCGACTCAGAGTACCCCGACTCGGATAGGTTAGGTTAGAAGGCTAAGGCGGGAGCGAAGCGGAGCGGAGCTCCCGCCTTAGCTTTCGTGGTTATTTTTTTTTGTTTTGTTTGTTCCCAAAATGGCTCAAGTTTATTTCATTACCACCAATAGGCGAGTAGCGCGATTTTAGTTCCCAAAATGGATTTATAATTTAAATAATTTTTCGGGGGAAAATGGGAATTTTTTGTTCCCTGTATCCCCCGAATTCATAATCGGGGGATACTGGGAATAAAATTCCCAGTTTCCCCCGATCGGGGGATAGCATTCGGGGGATACTGGGAATAGTCCCGATTTTCATACAACTTGCGGTATCGTGATGTATATGTTATTATGACCTTTCATTTGATACCCAATACGGGTATATTTGAACACATTCAATTTTTCATCACCACTTTCACCCCTCATATCTTTGAAATGGCTTAACCGATTTTTAAAAAACATAGCTAAGAACACTCTCCCCTAACCCATCTTTCAAACAAAAGAATCAGAATTAAAATCGTTTCATCCGTTTGGGAGCTATGATGCCACAGACAGACTTACAAACACACACACACACACACACCCACACACACACGTCAAACTTATAACACCCCGTCGGGTTTCCGTCGGGGGTTAAAAAACTGAAACACGTGTTTACTCTAGGTATTATCTTTAGGAATACTCCTGTGAAATTTAGAACAAAATAGTCTATCTAATCTTGTTTCCCCATACAAACTTTGGACCCCTTGAGGGGATGGATTTTAAAGGAACCTACTTGCCAAATTTGGACTTTTAGTCCCAGTGGTTTGTGTGCGTTGATTTAAGTCAGTCAGTCAGGTCTTTCGCGTTTATATTATAGAAGAATACTTATAGACGGTTTGTCTATAAGTAATTACTAATATTATGCGAAAGTTTGTGAGTGTGGATGTTTGTTAGGTACTCTTTCTGGCTGAAATGTAGTACAGGAATACCTACCTTATAGTCTGAAATAACACATAAGCTACTTTTTATCCCGGGAATAAGTTCCCACGTTAAGCGGCAACGGGAACGAATTTTACGCGGGCTAAGCTGCGGGCATCAGCCAGCTAGTCTTCTATAAACCAGTATAACCAGTCGCGGATACATTGGGAGGACTGACACCACGACACGGAAAACAATCAGCGCATCATTATGCTACTCTTATGACATACTGGAAAAGAACGGTTTCTTTCCACGATATGACGGACATGAGAGAACGTTTTGCTGAAGAAAATATTTACCTAATACCTACTTAAAACAAGAAGCCGTGAGACGGTCAAACCCAACAGCCCCTCTGCGAAAGTGAAAGTTCAATCCATTGACGTTGTCATTTTTGTTTTATTTCAAACTTTGGACAGATGATCCACGTGACCTAGTTACGTAATATAAAGCAACAGAGTCACAGACTACAGACACAAGTCTCGCCATAAGCCCCTCTGCAATCTATTTTACAGAGAGGGGCTAATAAAAGTAGTAGTAGTAGTTGGAGTAAAGTTGACGTATCGAGTGCGAAACAGCGTGATATACAATATAAAACGTTGTAGGGATGCTTTAATGGTTCGGACACGTGGAGACGATGAACGAAAGAAGATTGAATCTCGAGAGTGAATGGGCTACCCGGTAGGTGTCGACCATACGAATGCCAATCAAATCGAAGACATACTAAAGAAACGTGTTAAGCAGTGTTAAGCAAGAGTACCCGAAACCGGCGACATGTATAAAAACAAAATTATTAAAGTAAAAGGAGCGAAAGATGTATGCCAGGATGGAATTCTACTGCAGCCATGGATACAGCAGGAGGTTTCTGTCTACCCCATTCGAAAAAGGCGTGACTGTATGGATGATGGCAACCTCATAGTGCCGAGTTTTCCAAAATATATTCTTCCATGATTTCCATAATGTAAATAACAAAAAGAGCTGTGTGGATGTAGCTTCTTTGAGTCAAAGCGAAGACTCACAGCAAAATGTAAAGTTTTGGTTGAATATATTAAACAATGCTCAGGGCCGGCTTAAGTGCAGAGGGCGCGGTGCACCCGGGCGCCGGGTGTAGGGGGTGCCAACAATTGCTCGCTACACATAGAACTTCCACTGTAACTACCGCTCAGCATGGATCACCTACGCGAGGTCTCGCGGTTTTAACCAACATAAGGGGACCCAACGTTCCCTGTAGGAGACTGTACCCTGGAATCGTGCGAAGCTGCCCGGACGGTCTGCAATGCGGCTAGATTAACTAGCCCGTAGAGGGCCATGGCCGTCAGGGTGAATAGAAGATAACGCACGATTTCCGTTGAGGTGACATGTCTTCTAGCCGGGACCTGGAAGCGAGAGCCCTTACGACATTATTTAAATGGCGCAACGAGGCGCTGGAGCGGAGACAAAGGTCTGCGCCCCGAGAAATCAAGGCCCAGCGGACCCAGCTCCACCAGGAAATCATAGAAACTTGGAAAGTGCGACTTGAGCAACCAAGCAGGAAAAACGTCACAATCGGGGCGATCAGACTGGTCATGAACCAGTGACTGGAGAGGAGCCACGGCTACCTCACCTACCGGTTGTCCGTTAAGAGGCGGCGAAGAAGGAGCGGGAGATAACTCGCCCACCCGAGTTCGGCAGTCTGCAGCGAGGGCGCCGTTAGACTTGTCTTCGCCAATAATATCGGCCTCCATGCCCGGGCCCTGAGGACGGCGTGGGGGCTGCTCACCATCCCTATAGAAGCAGGCTTACCCGGGGCTCCCAACCGTAGGCAGTAGGAGGGAACGTGTGGACACACCACACGAAAGAAAAAGCTCAAAACTAGAAAATTTCTCTAGCCCACACCTCTCCCCTTGTGTTTTTTCTGTGTCCGCCACTGACAACACCAACAGTATACAGGTTTATTCTAGAATACAGTTTCATGTGAAGATAGTTCATAGGTCAATAAGGTCTTGTTAAGTTTCTGTGCCTTTTCCTTTATCTACTCTCCCTTCCCTCCCAGTTCATGGTAGTAAGACGCAAAGTACTTATAACGAAATGAAAGGAAGAAGCCATCATACAAGTAGGCTTTACTGTTCACAAGTTACACTCGATCCAATAAGAAAAAGTATTTTCCGAAGTAAAAAGTTTTTGACTTAAGCATTCCGCAAGTTAGCAGTTGCGGAACTGTATGCACGTGGCCCTTGACCTTCCTGAAAGGGAAGACGTATAAATTTTGTGCCGAAATTTAACTCCAGTATAGATTTCATTTTACCATCACGTTTTAGGAGAAACGGGTACGGGAGAATGTATTTATTTCTTTTTAGGGTTCCGTACCCGAAGTCGGACCCAAAACGGGACCCTATTTATGAGACTTCCCGTCCGTGTGTCTGTCGGTCTGTCCGTCACAAGGCTGTATGTCATGAACGGTAATAGGTAGGGAGCTGAAAATTTCACAGATTATGTGTTTCTATTGCCGCTATAACAACAAATACTACCTAATAGCAGAAAAATAATAATATTTAAGGGGGCTCCCATTTTTAGGGTTCCGTAGCCAAATGGCAAAAAACGTACCCCTTACAAAGTACAAGTGTGAGTTTGAATAATGAATGTCATTATTCAAACTCACACTTGTACTTTCCACTATTTAATCGTAATTGTTTTACATAACCTAAGACCTAACCTTATAGATTCGTCATGTCTGTCTGTCTGTCCGTCCGTATGACACAGCCGCTTTTCTCCGAATCTATAATACCTATGCTATTGAAACTTGGTATATTGGATTTTTACATAAAACTAGAAAAAATGCAGTAAATTTTGGGGGTCCCCCATACTCAGAAATGAAACTCAAATTTTTTTTTCATCAGAGTCACGAGAGCCTTCAAGAGAGCAGATTAATGTCCAGCGCGTCGCACGGTTTAGTCGGGAGCTTACGTCTTATCCAACGGGCAACCGTGACTACTGGAAACGGGCTAAAGGTGTGCCTGTCAACTTCAGGCAATTCTCACAGGCCACCGCTACGTTATCTTGACGAAAACTGACTGATAGGCCCAAAAGAAAACAGAAATGCTTGCTAATCTTTTTGCTAATTACCAGGCTAAAAACGACAAGTCGGACATTGTGATCCGGCAATGCGATGTTTAAGGTGTTTCTACGGTTTCTCGACACGCGAAAAACTAGTAATCCTGATAGCATTCCGATAGTGATGGTGAAAAATGTGGAGCCAAATTGTCTCCAACGCTGACAATTTCCGCATTTCCCGCCTCTCCTACTCTTCGAGGGAAATGCCAGACGCTTGGCAGGAAGAGAATGTCCGAAACCGATCCCCAAGTAAGGGGATCAGGGAATTAATTCTTGTTTCCACTTGTGGGATCGATGGGGGCTTTTTACATTTCATTTATGATGGTGTTCTGAATATCCAAATAAATTTTAACTCTGTACGAATTGTGGTAGACTTGCCCCTAATTTTCACTTTAATATTATTTGGTTTATTAATAGGTATAGATCGATGTAGTATATATAATGATAAAAGGTATTTGTAGTATAAATATGAAAGAATAAGAATATCGCATGTATGTTATGTACACTATGTATAAGTCTTGAACAAAAAAACCGGCCAAGTGCGAGTCGGACTCGCGGACAGAGGGTTCCGTACCAAAAACGGCAAATATCACATTTTTTTGTTGTATGGGAGCCCCCCTTAATCCCTCTCTTTTTTTTTCTGATTTTAGTAGGTATTTGTTGTCATAGTGGCAACAGAAATATCTACAGCATCTGTGAAAATTTCAGCTTTCTAGCTATCGCGGTTCTTGAGATACATCCTCATGAGAGACAGACAGACGGACAGCATAGTCTTATGAGGTCCCGTTTTTACCGTTTGGGTACAGAACCCTAAAACTAAAAGAAAAGGTAACACTATAAACTTGAAAATTTTCACTGAGGGGCCCCGTCCAACGAATTAGCCACGGGCCCCGGTTAGTGTAGTTACGCCACTGGTCATTAAGGTGTGTATGACGTGACATACGACCTGCGCTTCTGCTGCACGAAAGCCCGTGGTGCCCAAGGGTGTCGACTGCTTCTCCACAGAGACATCGATGAGGAGAGACGCAAGGAGCACCCAAACGAAGGCAGGCGGCAATTCTGAATGTAGTGTCATCCAACATAGTACCTATATCAGGCGACGGAAGAGCCTGAAGCCAGACACCTGTTTACAATTCTCCCACAGCCAAAAGGCATGTGCGTTAGGACCACGGGTGTACAGCACGGAATCGAGCTGCTCCTCTACACAAAGATGGTACCTGCAGTGTACCTCAGTGTACCCTTAATGAAATCCGGTGTACTTCTTTTGATAAAAAAATATATAGTACAATTTGTACACCCGCCATTCTACAGTTAGGACTGCGGGTGTGCATTTTTCCCATCAGGAGATGCGTATTTTACATATGTTTTATGTTGTAAATATGTGTACAGTCAAAAGCAATAATATGTATACATTGTCAAGGCTCCTAAAATATGTAAACACCTTCGGCTCCAAAACGAAGGGCTCAACGTGAAGAGCATAAAATTGTAACCGCGAGTTCACATCATAAATATATATACACTCCACCAATAATAAGTATACAACAAAAATTTCATAACTCTGTATACAAACAAATTCTTTAAAATTGTGAGAAACGAATGCATGCTAGAGTTCCTGTCTGTAGGTCGGGCACCTTCGCGAACCATACGAATATCACCGATCTATTTTCTCAGAAAAATTCTTTATTATAATTTGTGGGGCTTATATATGTGTATGAAAATAACAAAGTTTGTTTGTTTGTTTTCTTTAAAGTGCCGTATTATAATATTAGTTTTAGTTAATCGATCTGAAACCTTTGCACGGGTTGTTTGGTATCGCAAACCCGAATATGTTTTAACAGACTCCAAAAAAAGAGGAGGTTTTTTTTTAATGTTTGTTACCTCATAACTCCGACATTTACAGACCGGAATAAACCGGAATAAATGATATATTTCCAGATTGGTATTTTTTTTTTTTTACGAAATTTTGTTCTGATGGGTAGCTTTATGAGGACTTCAGTGTTTTGGTGCATTAGACAGATCACAGAACACCGTCACAGAGGCAGATCGGTGTCAAGGAGTTATAGTGAGTATTCCCAGGCGCCCCTCACACGAGCCCATGCCTCGCCAGCGTGGGTAGTCCACAAGCGGAGCTCTCCTTGTGAAAAAAAAGTTTATGAGGACTTGAGGGAACTCCTCAAACATTATAGGTACACATATGACGATTTTTGTATTTATCAAATACTTGCTGTTCCCCGCGGCTTCGACCGCGTAGAAGCCGTTATCGCGTAAAATCATAACCACTATTTTGCGCAGTCGGTTAAAAAGTAGCCTATGTCCTTTCCAGGGCCTCAAACTATCCCTATTTCAAATTTCATCTCAATCACTCCACCCGTTTAGGCGTGAAAGCGTAACAGACAGACAGACAGAGTTACTTTCGCATTTATAATATTAGTAGGAATTTACAACAATAAATTATTAAAAAATATTTTTGAGAGTCGGTGCCAGCAAAATATCAATATAAACCTATGCAATTTTGAGTACACATTATTTTTTCAGTTCAGTATTCTTTTTGTCTAAGGTTCTATTTAGATATTAAATCATATATATCTAATTTGGAGGTTTTCATCAAAAGTGAATACATATTTATGCAGCACCGTTCAGATACATGTTTTTGGCGGAGAAGTTAAATATAATTTAATGGAATATAAGATGAATACACCTTATGAATCAACGCGTGAATACATGTTAATGAAGCAATAGTGTATATATATTTATGGTGTGAACTCGTGGTTACAATTTTATGCTCTTCACGTTGAGTACTTCGTTTTGGAGCCGAAGGTGTTTACATATTTTAGGAGCCTTGACAATGTATACATATTATTGCTTTTGACTGTACCTGCAGTGTACCTTAGTATACCATTAATGAAATTCAATTTACCTTCTTGGATAAAATATTATATAATTAAGTATGTATACCCACCATTCTAAGTTTAGAACTGCGGGTGTACATTTTTTTCTCGGCAAGCAGATGCATATTTAACTTTTTTTTATTTTTTTTTATGCGTACCTGCTGTGTACCTGCATATAAAAATATTAAATATAACTAACTAGCTGTTCCCCGCGGCTTCGACCGCGTAAAAGTCTTTACCACGTAAAATCATAACCCTCCTTTTGCGCAGTCCTTTAAAAAGTAGCCTATGTCCTTTCCAGGGCCTCGAACTATCTCTATACCAAATTTCATCTCAATCGATTCAGCTGTTTAGGCGTGAAAGCGTAACAGACAGTCAGACAAACAGAGTTACTTTCGCATTTATAATATTAGTAGGGATATATTAGTAGGGATGTTGAAAATACGAGTAATAAATGTTGAGACAACGGGGTACCTATGCAACAACGGGCAAGGGTAAAAATATACATACATATATTCTATATGTACCTTTATGTACATAAATTATTAGGCTAGAAAAACCTAACCCTCCTTCGCAGACGGGTATATAATATACTTAAGCATTTTATCAGCAACAGAGTGGTCTGAGCATGGAATTCTAAACTTCCAGAGATTGTCTGTATGTCTGTCTGTTACGCTTTCACGCCTAAACAGCTGGATCGATTGAGATGAAATTTAGTATAGAGATAGTTCGAGGCCCTGGGAAGGACATTGGCTACTTTTTAACCGACTGCGCAAAAGGAGGGTTATGATTTTACGTGATAACGACTTTTACGCGGTCGAAGCCGCGGGGTAACAGCTAGTTAGTTATATTTAATATTTTTATATGCAGGTACACAGTAGGTACGCATAAAAAAAACAAAAAAAAGTTAAATATGCATCTGCTTGCCGAGAATAAAAATGTGCACCCGCAGTTCTAAACTTAGAATGGCGGGTGTACATACTTATTATATAATATTTTATCCGAGAAGGTAAATTGAATTTCATTAATGGTATACTAAGGTACACTGCAGGTACACATATTTACAACAAAAAAACATATGTAAAATACGCATCTCCTGATGGGAAAAATGCACACCCGCAGTCCTAACTGTAGAATGGCGGGTGTACAAATTGTACTATATATTTTTTTATCAAAAGAAGTACACCGGATTTCATTAAGGGTACACTGAGGTACACTGCAGGTACCATCTTTGTGTAGATGAGCAGCTCGATTCCGTGCTGTACACCCGTGGTCCTAACGCACATCAAAAGGCGAGCGCGCTCTGCAACGTTTTAGCATGTGTTCAGTAAAAGAGTTCTGACTCTGTTGCAGAGTGGCCTATTCCATGTTCTGAAAGTTCAGTTTCAACTATGTCTCTGGAAGCATGGGTAGGTTGGCAAAACAGTATCTGTGTAACTCATTTTCCAATCATAAATGGCTTCAATCTTACCTGGCACCTCAGAATTAAGACAAAAATGCTGGTAAACTTACGTCCGAAATTTTGCAAACGCCGAGGCCGCCCGAGCGTATTGGTAAAGACGCTTAAAGCAACGCTCGGTCATTCAAATCTGCGTTTATAATTTGGCAAAGTGTGTTTTGTATAAGTAACTAGCTGATGCCCGCAGCTTCGCCCGCGATGGCGCTGTATGTGAAAAATGATTTTCCCGCTTTTTTGTTGAAATTTTTGCTGAATTTTGTTTGCTATAAACCTCACGGAGCCCGAGATCTTTCTAACGAATGCAAAACCGTGGAAATCGGTTCGTGCGTTCTGGAGTTATAGCGTCAGGAAGGAAAACCCGACTTATTTTTATATAATAGAAGATTTTGTCCATTTTTTCCAAAAGTGCCGAATGTTTAAATAATTGAGTTTAACGAAGGGCGTGTGTTAATTTTGGGACGAAAAGACAGTACCGAAGAATTGTGCAAGCTGAATGAATATTAATTTGAGGCAGTCTGATTGAAACTGCACAAATGTCGAATTTTCTTTTTAATAAAAGAATCATAGGCATCGTCAAGAATGGGTGAACCTAGAAGTAGGAAATGTAAGTATATTATGTATGTATAATGTATTATAGGTTTTACAGTTTTAAGACAGGACATCAAACACTCTGGAAATCTGTCCACACATTTATTTCCACACTACGTCCCAGATAACTAATTAAGATGAGGAGTAACCTAATAAAGTTATAGGGTGCAAGATTGAATGAGACCCTATGTAGTGCACCTTGAGAATGATAATAATAATAATAAGTGAGCAGGTTCTTGTGTGCTGAAGTCCTGACCACTGGTAGCTTAGTTCCTGTACCCAATGCTGGTAGAGTACCCAAAGGATAAAAAACGGAACCCTACTACTGAGATCATCCGTCTGTCTGTCCATCATGAGTCTGTATCTCAGGAACTGTGATAGCTAGAGAGCTGAAATTTTCACAGATGATGCATTTCTGTTGCCACTATAGCAAAAAATACTAAATTCAGAAAAAAAAGAGGAGGAGATGATTACGGGAAGGACACTATGTTATTTAGCAAAAAATAATCCTTATGATGAAGCCCTTCGATCGATATGATAAAACTACAGGGTGTTTTCTTTCTCGTGTAGCGGGTTTGATTCTCGGCTCAACCATGTAATTATTTAAAAATCTATAAATGCAGTTTAAATTGTTTTTAAATTAAAATAATGTCTTCTTTCATTAAAAGGTTCCATCTACAATATTCAAGGTACTTTCCCCTTCATGTGGCATAGCCGTGGGACGCCCTGTATAGATCGATTTAAAAATGTAATTTATATGTTGTTTATTTAAATAAACAGATACCTACAATAATATAATTCTTTATTTTCAAGCAATGTTTCTCCCCATTGCAGGGCAACACTGGTCAACGGTTGCTGGTTGCTTTAGCATTAACAGTTGGCCTCTGCCCACTGTCAATGCTTGGCTTCTTTTTTAGCTTCTTCAGTCCCTCTGGAGTGAAGACCAGTTTGGTGTAGATGTGATTCATATGATTGTTAGTCACGGCATTGTGTGCTAAACAAACACATGATTTTTAGACTTTTAGGATTGATTTGGGGACTAGTGACAAATGGCAGTGTAGACTATGTCTAAATGCTGATGAACTACCTATTCACAGTTTGACAGGATGCCCAGCCTTGACGCAAAGTGGCAGTTTCCTACTTGGAGGACACATATTGGATGCAAATGACATCCAAATGTACCAGTTTGCAGAATTCATTGGACTGAGCCAAGAATGTGCAACAGTGGCGATCACAATAGATCAGAAATGGCCTCAGTGATATTCTAGGCTAGAAAAGCCACTCTCCCAATAAAAAACTTCCGAGTAGACTCTAGAAGTAGAGAAAACCAACCACCTCCTTCAACTAGACCTTAATGGCTATTGAGCAACTGCTTGAAATAAGGGAAGAAGGGTATGTAGTTCAGCCCACTCCACAGAGTTTTTTCATACCAGTGGCAGACAAGTTCACGGCCCACCCGATAGATGTGTGAGTCTGGAGTGATAAGTGATTGTAAGAGGTAATAGAACTCTAAAATAGAAAAAGAATTAGCAGAAAAGCAGCTTTAATGTTATACAAACCATGAGAGTTGGCCCTAGAAATTAAAACAAAAAGATAGAGTAGTGGTCATTCAATTATGGACATTTATTTGCTTTAACAGAAAATAGTACTTTAGCTTAGTAATTGGAATGCAGTTGCATCCTCATTCACTCCTGTCAGTCTTATTATGCTAGCTGTAATTCAACTTATCTTTAAGTATTGTTAGAAGCAATTGCCATCAATTTATCTCAATGAACAGTTCAGTCAGTAATTAGACTGTACACAACTGATAACCCAAAATATTTTTTTACCCAAATCAAAATCTATTGTAAATTACTGTATGACAACTGTATTAAACACAATAGTTTTACCCCTCAATTTAATTAATAATAAAATGGTGTAGGCATCAGAATTTAAGTAGGAAATTTATATTATGAATGCATACCTACTTCTGTCTAAAGTGCAGTGCAACAGTGTACTTGTGTTTAGTTTATAGGGCTGCCTTTAAAAAATGCTGACAGTGAGATAGTTTCAAGTGTTTCAGATTATTTTGTAATGTTATAGTGATGAAAATATGTAAATGCAATGGTTAATCTATCATGCTAGGCAAGAGTATGTAGCAGCTGCAATAAAAATAACTTCTTTAAGAACATCAACAGTTCACAGCATTGAATATTTGTAGAAATCCAATGCAGAAATAAAATTATTAAAATAAAATTTAAACATGAACCTAGAACAACTGTATAAATGTACCTAACTGAATTGATAAAAACTGATATTGTTAAAATTGTTCATTGAAAGCTGAACGCAAAACATAGCATCAATCAACGAACATAAAGGAGAACGTATTCGTGGACAAGGAGGGTCCTTTATAGCCCTATCCGTAAGTATTTATGTTAGTGCGAGTGTAGTAGAAACAAAGAGTTAAGTATTCGCTAAAGAACAGATATACTTAAATACACATATATTGATAAACATATCTAATATCTCATAAACATCATGCAACACACCTTCAAGTGCCAGGTACATAGGTGGAACCCGGTGACATGGGGAGCAAATTAACATAACTTCGTCCGTGCACTGTTTATAACACTGGCCATAACTTATTAAAGTTAACACAAAGAGATCTTTCACTGCTGTAGTACAAAAAAAGACAACATTATACTTGAACTTTCAGTTATTATACATTTTATGGATAGATATTCACGGAAAAATATAATAAAGTAATGTAACACTCAAATTAATCGACCCTAGCAGCTCTTTGCTTGCTTGAGTGAGAATTTGATGTGGTGCGTTTTGTAAAGACTACTGAAACTGAACGATGAAGGTATTGTCTATGGGGATTGTGACGATTGAAAATTAAACGACCATAGAGTAACAGATTGAACCACTGACAGCTCTGTAGATTGAACAAAAAAATGGGCTCCTTAGACGGTCAAAGCGACTTGACAAGTCTCATTTCTACACACTAGTCAAGTGACCGACCGAAGTTTCGGTTTCGGCCAGTTTCGGTCGCTGTTTTGGTTTTACTGACGTGTTCGTGAATTTTGAGATTCTGGCTCTGCTTGTGACGTACTTGCGTGCTTGACGTCAGCCCAACACCTAAGATATAGAGATTTTCAAACGACTTCCAATCAATAGTTACAATACATACATACATACATACATATGGTCACGCCTTTATCCCCGAAGGGGTAGGCAGAGGCATATTATATGCCCACTTTTAACCTTTGTATAATTTGTCCCACGTAATAGGTGGTGAGCCGTATTGCCGTGTTTAAATGGATAGGCGCAGGTTGTGACTGCCTGCTGTTGAAATAAAGCCTTCAACTTAGCTTAACGACTGCCATTTTACTGGCAACCGAGACCAACGGCTTAACGTGCCTTCCGAAGCACGGAAACGCTCAAATAAATGTCACAAAGTGATCACATGGATGGTCACCCATCTATGGACCAGCCATAGTGAAAGTTGCTTACTGCAGTGATCGTTTACAGAACACTGAGTCCGCGGGGCCACAAGCGCTTCTATCTATATTATATCTATAGTTACAATAATACAATTTTATTCAAACCACAAGCAATTACAATCGTTGAGAAGTATTAGACGGTTACCCCTGTGTTGTGTTAGGCCACCTTTTTAGAGCCCCGTTTTTACTTTTTGGTTACGGAATCCTAAAAAGGTGATCTAGGACATTCCATGAACCTACATCTTTGTAGTCGCTTCCGTACAAAATTAGTAAAAACAGGACCCCTTTCCTGTCAGCAAGCTGTAACTTATGGTCACCGTCAGAATGGCAGGTTGCCTGTGACAAACGTGTCCCAAAGTATACTCAAAAATTGCTACATGATTGCTTATATTTGCTACACGTCTCCAAGAATTGCTACTTATAATACATTTTGAGAAACAAGAATATTTTTTGACCAGCGATCCTGACGTTTGGATGGCTAGTTGTCTTCGCGTTCAGCATGAAGAACAAAGAATTTCAAAAGTTTTATTGTATGAATAATTGCTTAATAATTGCTTCATTCACGAATTTCAGGTTTGAGCTTTATACGTACATCAGGTAAGAAGATACAGCTTTGACTGAAGAAGTGCCTGATACATTGGAATAGCAACAATTTGTGTTACTGCAGCGTCATATTCTAATCGTGCAGGCGCTAATAATTAAGGGTTATTCTCACAAATTTCACACTGAATATCGTCGTTGCGCCTGACAAGTTCCATGTGTGCATTTTTTTGATTTTTAAATTTTTCATAATTATAATTAATGCTAGTAAAATCCGTTGTGTAATATTTAGCTTACTACCGATTTTGCCATATTCCGTATGTGTTTTAAGCTTTAAGAAAAAAGGTAATGTGCACACACGCACATATGGAATATGCGATCTTGACAAGATCACGCGGAGAACATGTTAAATATGTGTCTAAGATCATTTTAATTTGTATTAAAAAGAAAAGTGTGTAGAAATTCGTAATTTTTGTGCTTTTTATTTATTATTATTATTAATTTTTAAGTTTTGGTGTGGATAGAGTCCTACCGACGACAATAATCGCTTTTTTTTATTAATTAGTAATCCTTTATAACTTATATATACATACATATAGTCACTCCTTTATCCCCAAAGAGGTAGGTAGGGGCACGGTATATGCCATATACGTGGCACCACATACCACATTTCTCCTTTTAGTTCTGTCCCACGTAATTGGTAGTGAGCCTATTGCCGTGTTAAGAGGACGTATGACGCCAAATAGACTATTATCTTGATCTAGATCTCAGGACTCCTGAGGTCTAATGAACTAACATTACAACACAAGCAACTTCAGTTCATGAACTAAAGATCTACTAGCCTGAAAACACGATTACTAAAAAAAACCTCGATACTTTTAATTTTTGAAAACACCTCGTTTTAGTTAAACTTTAGGCTGGATCTCTATAATTATCTATTATTTAGATATTATTTTTAATCTATAAGAAAGACAATACTAAAAACTTCATTTACACTAGTCGGTTTTTTTTATATTTATAATAGTTTTCTTTTTATCTGTAATTATCTGATTTTTAGCTTTCACATCATTTTGCTAAACGCGCTCCAAACCTTCTCTCTCTTTCTTTCCTCGCGAAATCTGTATGCGCTATCCTTTACCGATTACGTTTAGTCTGGCTGCGCGCCTTGTAGGAAGCGGACCTATGCCCGATTGCGTCACACAATGCTCAATTACGACATCGATAGATCGATTAAAAAGCTTTTGAATTCCTGAAGTTGGGGGGGGGGGCTGTAGGTGCATAAAATCTTAATTTGTGTAAATAACTAATTATAAAAGTTATACATATAAACGAACGACATAAAAAACGTTTTTCGCTCGTAGAATGAAAGAAATAAAAAGCTAAGAACCGTATTGATTGTTTACTATCCGATATAAATTTTCTTCATCTTACTTAGTTTCTTCACGATGGCTTGTAGAAACTAGGGTGTTACTTTTGAACCTAGGTCGGTATGATTTGGCATATTATCTCCTCGATATTGTTGTCAGCACCTGCACTGCTTCAAGTGACGTCGGCTTGGGCCTAGAAGATCTTCATGGGGCCCAGACCTTTTCTGCATATTAGCATCTGCCCAGCTGCCTTCAAGCCCAACCATATTTCAAACCCGACGCAGCTTTTATTGGCTGCCAGGAGCAGCAGCTATAAATTGAATTTTCATCCCCATTGGCAAAGTTGAGAGCGACTGCTGTCTCACCTCCCCAAGTCCGATAGGTTGCCTAATTGAACTGGACGCTTTCTAGGAACAATAATAATAAACCGGCCAAGTGAGAGTTGAACTCGCCCATGAAGGGTTCCGTAGCAGCAAGTAACATAATATAAAAGTTCGTGTGGTTCGTTGTAACTTTCATTGATGTTCGCAGTGGTAGTGATTTTTCTCGGCGAAAATTGCGGTATATGACGTTCAAAAAAAAAGAACTACCATCTTGATTTCGTTCAAACCAATTTTCTTTGGTAGATTTTATGACAATGAACATTATATATATTTTTTAGATTTATCATTCTCTTAGTTTAGAAGTTAGAGGAGGGGGGGGGGGACACATTTTTCCACTTTGGAAGTGTCTCTTGCGCAAACTATTCACTTTGGAAAAAAAAACATGTTATAAACCTCAAAAGCATTTTTGGGGACCTATTTATTGATACCCCACACGTATGGGTTTGATGAAAAAAAAAAATGAGTTTCAGTTCTGAGTATGGGGACCCCAAAATTAACTGCTTTTGTTCTCGTTTTTTATACAAAATTCTTGATGCGGTTCACAGAATACATCTACTTACCAAGTTTCAACAGCATAGGCCTTATAGTTTCGTAGAAAAGTGGCTGTGACACACGGACGGACAGACAGACATGACGAATCTATAAGGGTTCCGTTTTTGCCATTTGGCTACGGAACCCTATAAATGTCATACAAAACCCAGAAACCACCACTACTTCCTAGTAGTGGCGGCACTCCTGTGCGAGCGAGTCGGTGCCGGAAGTAATTGCACGGAACATAAAACAATGGAGTCGGCTAATTCAAGTACAAATTTAAAGACAGTGTAAGTATTTTAAAAAATCTTTAAAATATAACACTGTCTTTAGGCTTTCGATTTAATAGTAGAAAATTGCCGGTGATATTTTCAAAACAAATTTATTGTTTAAAAATACTTGTTGATTCACATAAAAGAATAATCATTTTATTGAAGGTACTAATGAAAGAAAAATGAGTTTTTACTGAATGATGATGCTGTTGGGCGCAACAGCGCCAGGTCCTCGTGGTGGGTCTGGACTTGGATACTCTCTCGCTCGAGACAATGGTGCGAGCCATGCTCTCCAGCGGGAGTAAGTGGGACTGCGCCGCCTCTCTCTGCGAGCAGGTTATGCTCTTGAAAGAGGCGGTGGGGCGGGTACGGGAGAAAACTTTCCCACCCGAGTTCCGTAGTTGGTGCCTAGGCATCGGCGATATGTCTTCGCCGAAGACTATCGGCCTCCATGACCGTGGGCCTGAGGACGGCGAGAGGGCTACTCACTGTCCTTACAGAAGCAGGCCCATGACGGCAGCGTGACGTAAGAAGTTCACACACGCCCTTAGAAGCGGGATCACACCCGAAACCCCCCAAAGACGCGGTATATAGCACCCGAACCGCCCCCTGGGCGAGGCCGCAATTGTGGCCGTAGGTCTGTTAGAAGTCCTGGAACATCCTTCCGGGGGCTTACCCGGGGCTCCCAACCATAGGCTGTTGGGCGTTACGTGAGGTTTTTTAGTCGGTAGGAGTCCGGCATAGCACTCATAATGGATTTTATCTCACGTTAAAAAAAATAGTATTATTAGTATCTTTTTCTGCATTCAGTCTTTTCAAGAAGTGGAGGCACTGGCGAGTGCGTGTCCCTCTCGGAGACTTTGAAAGGATAAAGAGTGAAAAACTGGAAGATGAAAGCGTAAGGAGTATGTATGTAGGCTTAGTCAGTGAAAGGCTTGCAAACTCGAGCCTTTCCGACTTAGATGTGGATGAATGCTGGAATATTATGAAAGAAAGTGTAGTGGATAGTGCAAAAGAAGCATGTGGGAGTGCAAAGAGACATGAACATTCGAAAGGTGATGCTTGGTGGGATGCAGACGTTCAATCCTGCGTAGCAAGAAAGAAGAAAGCGTGTTTGAATTACGTCTTATCTCATCATCTTGCCAGGATTTGGGATTGATGGTGCGCTGCTTCGTGCTGTGTAGTCTACATATGTGGGATGTACGGCATGTGTGCGGGTGGGCGGCAGCCTGTCTCCCTGGTCTGACGTCAACATTGGCGTCAGAGAGGGTTGTGAACTGTTTGCTGTATGCAGATGATGCCGTGCTCATAGCCGAATCGCCATTAGAACTACAGTCTCTAGTCACAGCGATGAAAGATGATAGTCTAATAGAGGCTTACATTTGAACGCGACTAAAACGAAAGTGATGGTATTCGAAAGAGAAGAGGACAGAACGAATGCCAGGATAATTGTAAATGATGTAGTGCTGGAACAGGTTGATAAGTTTTTATATCTTGAATGTGCATTAAGCAGGGATGGACAGTACACCACTGATGTAGAAAGGAGGGTAACTGCGGGAAATAGAGTGAATGGAGCGTTGGGCAAACTTTTGGGTACCAAAACCCTAAGTCAAAAGGCCCAGCTCGCAGTACACAGTGCGGTGCTGATACTTACGCTAATGTATGGAAGCGAGAGTTAGGTATGGCAGGAAACGCATTAAAGTAGAATAAACGCGGTCGAGATGCGTGCGACGCAAAATCTGCGGAGTAACGCTCGCAGATCGCGTTCGGAATGAAGATGTAAGAAAGAGAGTTGGTCTGGAAGAGAGTGTCGGTGTTAAAGTAAGGAAGGACATGCTTCGATGGTTCGGGCATGTGGAGCGAATGGGAGATGAAAGAATGACAAAACAGATATACAACGCGAAAGTGGATGGACGTAGGAGTCGGGGAAGGCCACGACACACCTACCACGACCAAATTAATCGTGTGTTAGTTGAAGGTGGTGTCAAGAGCCGAAGGAACCGACGTGCATGCATGAAAAGAAAAATGAAAGTTGAGGAAGCAAGTGAGGTGTGTATGGACCGTGCCGTGTGGCGCTCGGTTCTTTCTGCCTACCCCGCAAGGGATTTGGCGTGAAGGTAGATAGATAGATAGTATCTTTTTCATCATTGTTCTTTTACAGTAAAAAAGGATTATTCGTTCTTCATAATTCGCCTTGATGCGGTGGTGCATTCGGTAGTATAACCGATGGCCGCGCTGAGGCCCTGATTTTATTCTGGGGTCGGGCCGAATATTTGTGTGATCCACTAAATGATGTTTCGGAGTTTGGGTGCTCGATAGTCCGTTTGTCGAGGATGGTTTATAACATTACACTTCAACGATTAGGAGCAACTATGAATAAAGTTTCGAAAACGGGAAAATTTATTTACTTTTGAGAGTATACGTTGCGTGCGCTGAGTAAATATAATTAAAGTTAAGTACATAAAGATTGTGTATTGCGAAATTGTTCATTTTAAAGTTCTATAAAAATCTCCTCCTATTTTTAGGTATAAGTAGTATAATACGGTCAATTTAAAAAAAAAGTAAAACTATAAAACTAAAAACTGAGTAAAACTATTCACACAAAATATCTACTCCATTCTATTCATTGTTCGCCAGTGCGTTGTGATCCACCCCTACTTGCGTTACTATCGTAATCTGTCACCGACTGACGCGGCGGCGTCGCGCTGCGTGAATATGGCGCGCGATCTGTAGCAGAGGGGCTCGGGGGTAGCGGCAGTGAATCATGCGATTTGGTTAGGGTCAGACAAGCTCTTAAAATGGACAGTTAAAAATTTTCAAGCTGCCATAAGGCCTTCAACTTGACTTATAATTTATAAGGAGAAAATTAATGACAAGGAATAAATATCGCTGTTCTAAAAACATAGGGTGCTTTTTATGACATTTTAAACTAACTCAAGTTATACATACTCATAATACACCACCTTTAAACAGTAAAATAATTACATGCATACATAACACGGTAGTATTTACATACATAACGGGGTAGGCAGAGACTATGATTTTCCATTTGCCACGATCCTGGCAAACAACTTTCGCTTCTTCAACTTTCATAAGTGTCTTCATACATTCTCTTCGGTTAAGGGTACTCTTGACTAGGCCTTTTCTCAGAAGATTATCGATTTGATCAACATGGGTATGACAAGGTCGACCTCTACCAGTTTGCCGATTCACTCTCGCCTCATAAATCTGTTTCGTCAGCCTATATCTATCCATTCTCTCCACATGTCCAAAACATCTGAGCATCCCTTTCTCTATTTAAGTCACTACATCTTCTGTCATGCCGCAATGTTCCCTTTAGACATTATTTCTTACTTTATCCATCAATGTCACACCAGCTATACTTCGTAAACTTCTCATTTTCGCTGCATTAATTTTACTTCCATGCTTCTTCTGCCACACCCAACTTTCACTACCAAGCATAAGCGTAGAAGGACAAGCACTCCGCTATGTAAGTAAAGCCATCCTTGCCTTTTTAGACACGTTCTGACTGTTCATAAAGGTTTGCATAGCTCCATTCACTTGATTTCCTGCCAAAACTCTTCTTTCAATTTCATAGTCACACTTTCTATCTCTTGCAAATGAACCCAAATATAAAAACTCTTTCACCTGTTCCACGCATTTTCCTTCGAGCAATTAGTCATACATTCCTCTCATTCAAAAACCATTACTTTTGTCTTGCATACATTAACATTCATTCCTCTACTTTTAAGCGCCTCGTTCATTAAGTATATTAACCATTAACTGCAACTCCTCCGCCGATGATGCCAGTATTACCTGATCATTAGCATATAGCACGCATCCGCGCGCACCTGCAGCATCTCACCCACATTCCGCGTGCTTGTGGCGCGCATGATAATAAAATACGTATGGCACTATAGGTTCCGGGCCCCGCCAGCATGCGCGTCTTGATTACCTGTTAAACACTATTCTCTCAATATCATAGTCACAATTTCCATCGCCACATTCCACATTTAAAACCAAGTATACAAATTCTTTCGCCTGTTTCACTCTTTCCCTTCAATGATGATGGGGCAATTCGTCATACATTCTTCTCTTTTAAACACAATTACTTTGGTCTTGTTTACATTCACTTTCACCCCTTTACCTTTTAGCGCCTCATGCATAATATTAAAAAGCTAACATCACTTGATCGTCAGCATATAGGAGGCGTTTGATGGTCAGCTCATTCAATTTTAATTGTCCATGTACAAGGTAAACAGCCACGGTGACGCTACACAACCCTGTCTTACACCCCCTTCTATTTGAAAAAAGTTCGTGCAAGCGCCTGTGGTTGGGAGCCCCGGGGAAGCCCTCGGAAGGATGTCCCAGAACTCCCAACAGACCCACGGCCGCCACTGCGGCCTCGCCCAGGGGGTGGTTCGGGTGCTATCCCGCGTCTTTAGGGGGTTTCGGGTGTGATCCTGCTTCTAAAGGGGGGGGGCATGCGTGAGTTGCTCACGTCACGCTGCCGTCATGGACCTGCTTCTGTAAGGACGGTGAGCCGCCCTCTCACCGTCCTCAGGCCCCCGGTCGCCACGTCGGCGGCGCCCAGGCTGCCGACTACGGAACTCGGGTGGGAGAGTTCTCTGCCGACTACGGAACTCGGGTGGGAGAGTTCTCTCCCGTACCCGTCCCACCGCCTCCTTCACGAGCATGACCTGCTCGCAGAAGGAGGCGGCGCAGTCCCACTTACTCCCGCTGGAGAGCATGGCTCGCACCATGGTCTCGACATCTGAACAGTGACGCAAGGGCTCTCGCTTCCAGGTCCCATGGAGGGGTCCCGGCTAGGAGACATGCCGCCTCACCGGAGATCGTGCGGTATCCCCTTATCACCCTGACGGCCATCGCTCTCTGCGGGCTCAGCAATCTAGCCACATTGCTGGCCGTCAGGGTTTCCACCCATACAGGAGGTCCGTATAGAGCCATGCTTCGCACGATCCCCAGGTACAGTCTCCTGTAGGGAGCGTTGGGTCCCCTGATGTTGGGCATCAGCCGCGCCAGTGCGGCTGATGCTCCCCTCAGTTTTGGGACCAAACTTCGGAAGTGATGCCCGAAGTTCCACCGGCCATCGAGTACGAGCCCTAGATACTTCATCGAGGGCTCGATGCCGATGCTGACGCCCCCTACCTGTAGGCTGGATCCCGCAGGTGGCCCCATCCGAGGTCCGTGGAAGCACAGAGCCTCGGATTTGTGAAGGGTGACCTCGAGACCCAGCCGCCGAATCCGACCCACGACTTGAGCAACCCCTGCCGTGGCCTTTAGTGCTGCGTCACGGTGCGTTGCTCCCCGCGCCGTAACGAGGGTGTCGTCGGCGTAACACGTTACGCCGACCCCTCTGAGCAACGGACCACGTAGCACCCAGTCGTAACCGATGTTCCACAGGAGCGGCCCTAAAACCGATCCCTGTGGAACACCGCACGACACATCTCGCCGACCCGGCCCTAGCCAGCTCGGGTAAGTTATGGCTCTCTCGGAGAGATAAGCCCCGACAATTTGACGGAGGTAGGGAGGCACTCCATGATAGATAAGCGTCTCCCTGACGCAGCTCCAGGGCAAGGTGTTGAATGCGTTGGCGATGTAGAGAGAAACACCGCCACCACCACCTCACCCCGTGAGATTGCTTCCTCCGTCAGGCCTTTAATGCGCATGATCGCGTCCACAGTGGAGCGTCCCTGACGGAAGCCAAACTGACTATCCGCCAGATCAGGCCCCACACGTGTGAAATGCCCCACGAGGCGTTGTGCAATAATGCGCTCAAAGAGCTTGCACACCTCGTCGAGCAACACGATCGGCCGGTACCCTGATGGGGAGTTCGCCGGCCGCTCCGCCTTTCGGATCAAGACCAGTTTCCCTGTCTTCCAGACCTTGGGAAACTGGCCTTTTTCGAGGCATGCGCTATAGAGACTTATATGTCGAGGCCCAAGCTCCTCGAGAGCCAGGACCCATGCTCGGCCTGGAATGCCGTCGGGTCCAGGGGCGGTGTTTCTGCGAGATTTAAGCCGCAGGACAGCCGCACATAACTCACCCTCGGTGACTACGGGCACGTCGTTCTCGCTGCTTTCCGCGTTGGGCGCCTGAGACGGAGCCATGCTGTGTTCCTCTGCTCTCGACGGGAACAAGGAGTCCAGGACCCCCTCCAACCGCTCCGGATGGAGACTCTGGGTCAGTGGGGGCGCCTTAGGGCGTAATTTGCCACGGGTTCCGCTCCAGAGTCTCCATCAGCTCTTCGCGGCCCAATTTTTTGGACCGCTTGATGGTGGTCTGGAGGGCCCTCTTAGCCTCCCTGTACCCATCGTAGAGCTCCGTCTCTCGGGCCGCCGCATCGTCTGGGCGGCGACGCCTCCGGCGAAACCTGGTGTACCGGCGGCGCACGGTAACGCAATCCGCGCGCAACTGCGCGATTTCCGGCGTCCACCATTACATCTGTTTTCTCGCCGGTCTGGGCCTAGCCCTGGGCATCGCCGCATCGCAGATGTGCGACATGGCTCTCCCGAACCACTCCACCTCGGTATCAACATCGGCAGGCCTGTCCGCTGTCGGAATCCAGGCCTGCACGATGGCCGCCTCCAGGAGAGCCTCCCGGGCCATCAGGTTAGGTGGAGGGGAGACGTCAAACCGAATATATCGGTGATCTGAAGACGTCTCCTCCTCCTTCACCACACGCCATTCCTGGACACGGCGGGCGAGCTCAGGGGTCGCAAACGAAACGTCTATGACTGAGCTGAGCCCCCGCCGCGTCCAGGTTGCGACATTCCCCCGGTTCAGGATTACTAGGCCACGTGTAGTCACCCAGTCCTCCTGTCTCTGGTTTCCCGGGAGCCCCAAGCCTGCGACCAGGCATTGAAGTCTCCCAGGATCAGGACAGGGCGAGGCCGGCATGCAGCGAGAACGACGTCCAGCTCAGGGAGCCATAGCTCAAACTGATGCTGGTCGAGGCTCGGCGAGATGTAAACGGCCACGACAGCCACACCCTCATATTCCGCCGCGACGCAACCCGGGCCCCTAGCAATAAGCGCCAGGCGCGAGTCCCGGTCCCCCCAAACATAGTCGCCAGGCCGTCCAGATCCACCGGGCTTCCCGGGTGAACCCAGAACGGCTCGGCGACGACGACGACGATGTTATGGGTGTCCATTAATGGACGTCCATTTCCGCACCCTGCCGCGAACGTGCACCCACACCCTCAACCCCCCCCCCCCCCCCCGTTCGGACGGACGGGGCTTCGGCCTTGAGGCAGCGCAGGTCTTACTGCCCTCCCGGTGGTCGGCCTCCATGCCCTCCGCCACGCATTTGAGACAGCGTGGCGGAGCGTCACAGGCAAGGGCCGTGTGACCGGGCTGACTACAGCGGAAGCACCGGTCTCCCACGGTGACTTCCGCCGTA
Source organism: Miltochrista miniata (assembly GCA_933228765.1). Classification (NCBI taxonomy): domain Eukaryota; kingdom Metazoa; phylum Arthropoda; class Insecta; order Lepidoptera; family Erebidae; genus Miltochrista; species Miltochrista miniata. Next base: position 31,049,338 of record OW121747.1, on the reverse strand, counting down.
CACTGCACTCCTACATGCCCCACGACCAGGCACCTATAGCACCTGGCTTCGCGGGGCTGCAGGAGATGCACCTGCGCCCTCAGGAAGCCCCCAATAAGGAGGCTCCGTCCGTCCACCACTAACTGGGCCGCCGCGACGGGGCAACTCACGACTGCCGACCCGTGACCGGTGGGGCCAAAGCGAATTTCGCCTGACCTCACCTGGTCGGGAGGAAAGCCGCTCGCCTCCACGACGGCGGAGATTATCTCCTCCGTCGTGGCCGCGTCATCCAGACCCGAAATGCGCAGACTCGCGTATTTGTTTGGTCTGGTGACGCGGACGTCGCCCGTGTCCAGCGACGCCCTCAGCTTTGCCGCTAGGGCATCAGCTTTGAGGCAGCTGGTGGCGCCAGAGACCTCGAGGAGGCGTGCTCCGGTGCGGGTCACCTTGCACCGGAGACCTCCCTCTATCTCGAGGGCCTTGAGGTCGACTGAGGCTTTCGCTTGCCTCACTACCTCGGCGTACCCCACGCCCTTCGCCTTGCCCTCTGTCGTCACCTTGATGACGACGGCAGTGGAGCGAGGAGCGCGGAGCCTCTTTGGCGCCTTCGCCGCGGCGGCCTTTGCCGCTTTGGCAGCCTCTTTAGCCGCCTTCTTGGCAGCCTTTGCCGCCTTTTTGGCGGCCTTAGCCGCCTTCTTCTTTGCTCCCGCCACCTCCCAGATCCCCTCTCTTGAGGGAGTCTGGGGTGCAGCGGGAGCGCTGGCTGTGCTGGTGGAGGCGGGGTTGCAACCTCCACCAGGTGCCGTCTTCTTGGGGGCGGAGGCCTTCCGCTGGAGACCGGGAGCCCCACTGGGTGCAGCCGCCGTCGCGTACGACGTGACGGCGGGTGCCACCAGCGGCGGGCGTTAGGCCCGGTCCTCGAGGACGCCGAGGCGCCGCTCGATGGTCTCCAGCAGTTGGACCATCCTTGGGGTTGCCTTAGGTGCACGAGGAGCGGGGGTTTTCGAACCCCGAGCCTCCCCGGCCCCCTGAACGAGCCGCGTAAGCTTGCCGATTTCCTCCCGCATCAGCTCTTGCTGCTTGCGGGAGTCGGCAAGCTCCTTCTCCAGGCTCGCAACCCGAGCCCGGAGCTTCTCCTCCTCGCTGGAGACACTCCTCTCAAGGAGCTCCTCCAGCGCCTTAGTCGCCCCTGTGACGGCTTCCGTCACAACCTTCCTTTTGCCCGCAACATTCTTGGCGCTCTTTACGGGGCCAGTAATGCGGGCAAAAGCCGCCATTATTTCCTTCGCCGCCGGCACCTCCGTGACCCTCCCGGCCGGCGGCTCTGCCACCCTTCCTCTCGCTCTGTAAAGGTCGGCTTTCCGACCTCTACCCGCGGTGGTAGCAGTTACCTTCCTCGGAATGCTATCTTCCTCCTCGCTGGATGATATTTCGGACCCAGGCCGACGGAACAGGCCTTTGCCTGGTCCGCTTGACCTAGGTCTCTTCCTACACGCTTCTTCGGCATGGAGACGGAGGGTATCCTCGGTCTCGGTACCCATTTCAACTGCCGACTCCATCTCCGAGCCAGCATGCGTGGACGCGACCTCCGCGTCAGTGTGGGTGGTTTTGAGGCACACCCTTGGGCCTGGACTGTGGTGACCCCTCCCATATACCACCTGGGATGAACCCTGGCGGGGGCGACATGACAGGTCATGCCAAGCGATTCCCCGAACAATGTCCGGGTGCGCTCCTAGGTAGATTCTTTCACGTAATTTGCCATAGTCATAGTTTTTTACGCTTTACGTCCGCCGACTTTTAGGGTGGAAGTGGGGAAATTGGGAGTGGATGTGAGGATGGGAAAGGTGGGAAGGTGGGAGTGACGCCCTAGGCACTGAGTTCCCCCCAGCGATGCATCAAATTGCCGGGCGTCAGAGCGTGAAATTCGGGGTAATTTTTTATAGAGGTTTTCTTCCTCGCAACTCCAAAGAGCCACCGTGACCGTCTGTTGCCAGACGGGGTTACGGCTCGGCCGAACGATGGTTCCTATGGAACCGTGTACTTCACCACTGATCGCTCAGTGGCGAAGTACTCGTTGCTTTGAGAGTTCTCCACTAAGTACGCTCTGCATAACAGAGCGCATGCGGAGAACTCTAAACCGGCCATAAAGGCCCCCCTCATTGGTGGACTATTGGCCGTGGGCGACGACGTGCGCCTCGTGCGAAGCCCACATCGGCGTCCACGTTACCAGGATGCACCACGTGGAGGTTGTCCTACCCAGCACCCCATTGTTATAGGCCTTCTCCAGATCTACAAATATGCAATAGACCTTTTGACTTTTCGCCAAAACCTTTTCAACTATGCATCGTAAGGAGAATACCTGATCCGTGCATTCTATTCCTATCATAAATCCTGCTTGAACATCCCACATTTTTCCTTCACTTTCATTCAGCACTCTTTTTATCAACACCTTCTCATACAATTTACCGATGATGCTGAGCAGGCTTTTGCCGGGGTAATTTCAGCACTCTTGCATCGACCCTTTTCTTTTTTGTACATGGGCACAATGACAGCTTTGGACCATTCTTTTGGTACACTGCCGCTCCTTAAGCAAAGGTTAAAAAGGCGGTACAGCTGGTAAATTACCACGCCACGTCCTGCTTTCAGTATTTCAAAGGAAACCCTATCAATCCCAGCAGCCTTTCCTAGTTTCATACTGTGTATATAATTCAATACTTCCACAATTTCTTCCATACCTATCTCGCTTTCATTCCCAATTTCATTCATTTCACAAAAACGAGTGTGCACTTGCGTATCCTCTTTATCAAATAAACATTTAAAATACTCCTTCCAAATTTTTAGCACACACTCTTCTCCTCTCACAAAACTTCCGTCCTGGTTTCTGATATTATTGAGCGACGACATGGTCTGTTGACCCCTCACCGCTCTTATGGACTTCCAAAAGAGTTTTATTTTCTGTTGGTAGTCATCAGATAACCTGTCATCAAATTCATCTTTATCATTCTCCTTCTTTATTTCTAATTCCTCTTTTGCCACACTTTTATACCTTTTATATTTATCTGTGACCATTCTTACATCCTCATCCGCTGCCGTCTGCATTCTTTAATTGGCTTTTGGACGGTTAGCTAATTCATTTTAAATCCATTTTCCATCCAATCTTGTAGTTATTTTACGCAACTCTCCGTGTATAGGTTGAACAGCCGCTAGCCGTGGTGACGCTACACAGCCTTGTCTCACACTTTTTTCGATGGGAAAAAAGTTCGTGCAAGCTCCATTGATCCTGGCACAAGCACTGATGCCCTCATAGAGAGACTTCAATGCTCGTATCAGGTTGCTGTTAACTTCATGTATGGGCAAGGTTGACCACAGTTTATTCCTCACCACTCTGCTATAGGCCTTTTCCTAGTCCACAAAGATGCAACAGACTTTTTGGCGTTGTGCCAAACACTTTTCAGCTAGGCATCTTAATGCCCCATGACGGCTGCGTGACGTAAGAAACTCACGCACGCCCCCCCTTACAAGCGGGATCACACCCGAAACCCCCCAAAGACGCGGGATAGCACCCGAAACACCCCCTGGGCGAGGCCGCAGGAGCGGACGTAGTTCTGTTGGGAGTCCCGGGACATTCTTCCGAGGGCTTACCCGGGGCTCCCAACCACAGGCTGTTGGACGTTACGTGAGGTTTTTTAGTCGGTAAGAGTCCGGCATTACATCCTTTGAGGATTTTCCCTCACGTAAAAAAAAAGGCATCTTAATGAAACCTGATCCGTGCATTCCCTTCCCCTCATAAATCCTACTTGTGCAATTGTACATCCCACATTTTTCCTTCATCAAGTCATCAGATATCCTGTCATGAAAGTCATCCTCATCATTCTCTCTCTTTCATTTTGTCACTTCTTTTTCAATTTCCTTACAAATTTTCGACTGTAATGCGCTCCAGTGTGCACACGATGCCGCCACTGCTGAAAAAGACCTCTTACTCAGCTGATAACCAAGAAGTGATCTGTGTCAATCCCGGCACTGCGGTGTGCCCGGGTGTGTAGCACATTCTCTCTCATTGTTGCATCTACTATCACAAAATTCTTTCAAATCAAACACCAGATGTGACACAGATCTTGTGGTTAAATATGGTGCCCGTGTGGTGACGGGGTCACGTGTTGCTATGGGTAAGAGTACAAAATGTCGCCACCCCAATACCTCCCGAGGGTGTCGTAAGAGCTCATTCATGCGTCTTCTATCATAAAATTCTTTCAATTCAAACACCAATTTTAACCACAAAGATCTTGTGGTTAAATATGGTGCCCCGTGTTGCGACGGGGTCCCGTGTTGCTGTGTGTAAGAGTACATAATGTCGCTACCCCAATACATCCCGAGGGTGTCGTAAGAGGCGACTAAGGGAACTATTTCGCAAAAAAAAACCTTTGCGTAGAGAAGGAAAACTCGCAATGAAACACGGTTGTCAGTGAAATGACAATCGTTAAGCCATGTTAAAGGCATAAGGCCTTGAAAAATTTCAACTGCAGGTTGCGGCGACCTACTTCTGTCCATTTCAACACGGCAATAGGCTCACCACCTATTACGTGGGACACAAAACTATTAAGTGAAATGTGGGGCGTATACTATTCCTCTGCCTACCCCTTCAGGGATAAAGGCGTGACTATATTATATGGATGTATGTATGTATGTATGCATGTACATATCATGTTAGTTACCACAAAATTCCTCTCGAAACATACTTCTAGCAAATTTTTGCCATTGTCATTAATTCGCTTATCCTCAAAATTTCCTAATACACTTTCAATACATTGCAATTACTTAAAGGAATTGCAATACTTTCAGGTGCTCTTTATACTTACAGATTGATGTTCTCAAAAATAATTATAGTATGTCATATTTACCAAAAGTGCAAGTAACTGCTACCGATTAATCATCATTTTCAACAAAGAAAAATAAAGAGCACCTTACCTTTTCACTTTTCAAGACACCCTTGAATTCTCTTTTGATGCGTTTGGCTGCTACTTTCGCCATTGCATTATTGTTAATTTCCTGAAGTGCTTTATTTGAAAAGACAACTTGGATCAGGTTGCAGCACTTCCAGTGAGGATTTCTTCCTTTGATGCCATTTTTATTATTGGCAGAGTGATTTAATATTTCAGAAATATATATTACATTGACTTTCATTAATAAAACTATTTGAAAGTACGTATTTAAATCCGTCCCTGAGATCGTCATACCGTTGCAGTCTGGAGTCGTGGCCGCCTACCATTGCGTTCATCTATTTAGAGCGAAAAATTCCAAATCTATGATTGCGATATTACATTTTTCCCGCCGCGCCACTATCACACCGTCTGCCACACTTCACAGTAAGCATCCACTCTCGGAGGATTCCACGCATATTTTTCTAGAGCGGCGGCTCAATATTCAAAAAAGTGTGCCTGTAACCTTTACGCGCGATTGAAGTAAAACTTCTTTGCCCTTGAGGACTTCAAATGTTATATTAGTATCATTCATTCGAATTTTGAATAGCGGAAATTCAAATAGTAAGCGTTACTTCCGTCAGAAAAAAAATCTGAGTTACACTTACACCCTAGTCGCGCCTAAAGAAGTTTTATTTCAATAATTAAATACATTTTGCTGCTTGACGCCCTGGCAAGTTCGTGATAGGACATTATATCTAATGCTCCCTATACATTACTTGCGAAGTTCAACGAAGTTAGTCGGCGAAGTTGCCCGAGTCAAAGTAGTCCAGTCATTACGTCGGAAAAATCGGGTTAGAAATGCAAATGAACCGAGAAAGCCAAATTCTGGATATTACGTGGGGAGGGGCTAGAAAAGCTTAAGTTAAAATTGTCGACCAAAATAACCTAATGGGTTTTAGCCATCTTGAAAAAAAGGTTAAATCCAGTTTTTTCATCTTAACTCGGTTCCCCGTTGAGATACGAAAATATTTGAGCTACACTTTTTTGTTGCTCTTTGTACGATCTACAATTAAGGTCGTATACATTTTTTACGTATCGATCATCGTTATCGAGAAATCGATCCAACAAACCATAGAATAGAATAGAATAAAAATAAATAAATTTGGGGAGAAAAAATTGTATTTCGCTATTTCCTTTTTTCTCGTGTAAGATATCGAAAAATGTCCAGTAGAAGGCTGGCTGTAGAAGGTCTTCCTCGGTAGACTCTTCGAGTCGTGAAAACTCTTGAATCACAGGAAATGAAGCTGGGACGGTCGAAAAATCATAATCATCATCATCGTGATCGTCCTTGAATAAATCTCGACTCTGACATTATTGCATGTCTGTCCACTACACTGCAGTACCATCGAAACGACGAAAAACATGTGAAAAAAATGACTACTTGTAATAATTATTTTTTACTGCCTAAAAATTATTTGATCAATAAATTTCATGTGTTTGATTTATAATTTGGCTGGTTTATTCATTTATTTTGTATTGCAATAATTCCCTGAACAACCATTCATCCATTTTTACGTATGAATACAACCGTGCGAGCGGCTAAATCAAAACCAGGCACAGTCTTACTGACTTTGCGACGCGCTAGACGTCGTAATTCTTGTCGAAAATAAAAAATGAAGAAAACGAATTTGTAGGTCTGAACAGGCTCAACAATTTTCAAACGAGACATTTTTCGATATCTTCCACGAGAAAAAAGGAAATAGCGAAAAACAATATTTTCTCCTCACATTTATGACTTTTTGGATCGATTTCTCGATAACGATGATCGATACGTAAAAAATGTATAAGATCTTATTGTAGATCGTACAAAGAGCAACAAAAAAGAATAGCATACAAATTTTCGTATCTCAACGGGGAGCCGAGTTATGATGAAGAAATTGAATTTAACCCATTTTTCAAGATGGCGGAAAACCCATCTGGTTATTTTGGTCGACAATTTGAACTTAAGCTGTTCTAGCCCCTCTACACGTAATATCCAAAATTTGGCTTTCCCGGTTCATTTGCATTTCCAAATGTAGACTGGACTAAAGAAAATTTTTGAAGAAGTAGGCCGAAGTGCCCCTCTACACTATCTTACTCGTCCAACTTCGTTCAACTTCACGAGTAATGTGAAGGGAGCATGATAAATGATCTATTCCTCAACCGACGGGCGGCCGTGCCGTGTGTGAAGTCCCTAATGGGCTCGCGACACGGTCAATAGTATTGAGTCAAGTCTGATATTTAGAATGGAAGTGGTTTCAGTGTGTGATTTCTTTGCATGTTTGTGAGCATCGACGTGTATGTACACATGATATTGACGAGGCATGACAAATTGCAGTTTGACCGTGTCGCTAGCCCATTATGGGCTTGCGATACGGTCAATGTTCAATTGTCATGCCTCGTAAATTTCATGTGCGCCATATAAATCAGACTCGGCTCAATATATTGACCCGTATTATGTCCCCTTAATAACAAATTTGGTAGAAATTTTAATTATTACCTTCTTTATTTTATTTAGGGCAATACTAAAAGTAGGACTTTCAGTATTGCTATATATAAAAAAATATTATTATGCTTTTTCGGTGCTGTCAAGACAAAGTTGTTTTTGGTTGGTGTCTGTCTTGCCTGTCGCCTGCTGCTGTCTGCTCGTATTCAATCTTGATTCGCGTTGTCTTTTCAAATTAAGTACTTCAGGAAATTAACAATAACAAAATGGCAAACATAGCAGCCAAACGCATCAAAAGAGAATTTAAGGAGGTCATGAAAAGTGAAGAGGTATGGTGCTCTTTGTTTTTCTTTGTTGATAATGATTAGTCGGGAGCAGTTACTTGCACTTTTGTTAAATATGACATACTATATTTTTGAGAACATCAATCTGTAAGTACAAAGTGCGCCTGAAAGTATTGCAGTTCCTTTATTTGTAGTATTATAATGTACCATTGTAGCCGTAAACAGTAGTTTCACTCGCGTGTGAATGATTCAGCATGTCTTGCAGTAAATCTTCTGCTAATATTTACATTAATAATTGTCCAAATGAACCATTGTAATATTTCACACTCTGATACTGATTCTAATTCAGTTAATCACAAGTAACTGTGGTCGACATAAACCACATTGAGCATTGCCATATTGTACAATGAGCATTGCCATATTGTACAATATTTCGTTGTATGATTTCACGAATTTTCTACTCTATCCCCAAAACTGCGACTTGTAAGTACCAGCATTGCGACTGATAGTTAAGTTTTATAACTACTTACTGTATTAAAATTTGCTTAATGCTTGCTAATTAAACTACAAAAGCCCGCTGTGTGACATTCCGATCTGTCTTTTCTGGGATCAAAGTAAATATGAAAATTACTGACCCCTGAAAGAAGAGTAAACCATTTTCATTTATAACTGTAGCATGGATATTGAATTGAATTAAAGAAAATGTTCTGAATTATTACATAAAGATTTGGACTAAAACTAGAAATCTTGCAAATCTCCATCTCGTTGAGCGAAAAAGTTAGTCTTTTTCTATCTACTTTTCAATCTATAAATTTTGTAAAGATCGCAGACAAGATAAAGGTATGCTTGAAAATAGTAGTGCAATTACTTTTAATAAACTTGTGCAATTTGTTTCATGAATGAATGGTTTTTAGGTAAATTTTCACACATTATTAAAATATTGTAACTTCACTCACTTCAGTACAATAAATTTACCTATAATGCAATAGCCGTGGTCATGTCTATTCTTAGACTATTCTTGTAACTACCGCTATTATATTAAAGGTGAGCGAAGGTTAATAATATGCAAAAAAGTAGAGATATTTATTTGAAAAGTTTGAATGAATATTTTCAGAAGGACCTAACTAATGTTAGTTCTGTACTCCGTCTTCAACAATAACATACTTATTACTATAGGAATCAGATAGCGCTGTGTAAAAGTTTTTGTGAAAATTCATTTATAACTAGATGGCGCAAGTGGCTTTGTCTATGTAATAATTTTGTTCCCATTCTGCATCCCATTGAAGGATATGTCCGGGATAAATGTTGCCCATGTGTTAATCCAAACCAAACTATATTTGACACCTGTACTTAATTTCAACCTGATCTGCATCCCATTGAAGGGTATGTCCGGGATAAATGTTGCCCATGTGTTAATCCAAACCAAACTATATTTGACACCTGTACTTAATTTCAACCTGATCTACATCCCATTGAAGGGTATGTCCGGGATAAATGTTGCCCATGTGTTAATCCAAACCAAACTATATTTGACACCTGTACTTAATTTCAACCTGATCTGCATCCCATTGAAGGGTATGTCCGGGATAAATGTTGCCCATGTGTTAATCCAAACCAAACTATATTTGACACCTGTACTTAATTTCAACCTGATCCGTTCAGTCGCTGAGCATGGAAACAGTAACAAACATCCAAAAATCCACACTCACAAACTTTGGTATTTATTGTTTCAGTAAGATGTTTTTTTGGGGTCATTTATAGGAGTGTATTACGAGTATGATAAGTCCTAATAAACCAATATGGTTACAGTATGCTTGAAATCTTTTACTGGTTTTGGGATATATGAATGTGCAGATATTCTGGGGTGTATGCTTATACCAAGGCTTTAATGTTTGTTACTGGGACTCTTGGAGGTGATGCCGTTACTGTTCTCTCAGATCTTTTGGAAATAAAAAGCAAATTCAAGTTGATTGGTTTGGAATTAAATTTTAATAAGTGTGATATTTTTGTGTGATGTGTGTGTGTGTGAAAGTGTGATGAAGTGAATTTAAGAAGTGAAGCGCTCTTGCTCCTGAAAGAGTTTGGTTTTAATTTGATATACATGTAGCTGACACCTTGAATTAATACCTAGAATACTTTGTATGTCGGAAATTAATTCTTGTGGGTAACAGATATGGGAGAACTTTAACGCGTGTGATGAGTGACGGGCCGCAGTTAATATGTATATAAACTAAAACTTTGTATAAATATTGCATATTTTCTTACAAATAATAGATAATATAGTGAGCACCACACAGCTACGCAGATCACCACTACATGTTTATCTAAATTTAATGGATTATCATAGAACATGATATCCATTCTATTTTAAAATATTAAGAAACAATAGAATAATGGGGATTGATTGTGGGGTGGCCACCAATTGCCCCGGTAATTAAATACTTACACTTCATCAATATAAAATAAAAATTCTCCTGTTGTAAAAAACCAAAAATGTCTTTAATTTTCTTCTTTCACTATCATTTTTGAAAATAGGTTTAAGTAGAATGACAAAGCGTCTTTCTATTCCATTTTATTCTCAAAAAACATACATTTTTGGGAAAACCAGATTTCAGTTTTAATAAATAACAGTTATTGCTGACGTCACGCGGTTTCACCCGCGTAGTTCCCGTACCCGTGGAAATACGTAAATAAAATTTAGCCTATTTTACTTGTTATTAATGTACCTAGGTATATATTGTTGAAAGATTTTCTAAATTGATTGTGTAGTTTCCGAGTCTATTCAATACAAACAACTAAACAAACAATCACATTTTTCTCTATAAACATTACATTATTCTAGATAAGATAAAGAATAGCAAAGAAAGTATAACATTACACACAGAACTATGAAAATACTCGTAAAATTAAAACTTATAACTTTTGGTACATATCTACTTTTCTGTCATATTGTTTTCATATAAACATGTTGACACCTTTACAATTCAGAACAAAATAATTTTAAATATTTTAACATTAATGCTGGACTCCATGAATTTTATTTACAATTCATGGGTTAAAATGAATTTAAGGGGAGGTTGTTACAACTTGGTTCCACAATGAGATTTTATCAAAAACAATCCTACTTCCTACTAATATTATAAATGTGAAACTTTGTGAAGATGTTTGGATGTTTGTTACAAGCTGTTGAGATAGCTTATAGTCTGGAATAACACATAGGCCTCCTCCTCGATCATCCTGGGAAAATGTTCCCACGGGAAGCTGGAACGGGTACCGAATTTCACGCGGGCGAAGCCGCGAGCATCATCTAGTCGGTTATATATTAAAATACCAGAAATCAAAATGCCTTTACTTAAAATGCATTAGACCAAAATACCCGAATTCGAAATACCTTAACATTCAAAATACCTTATTTCAGTTCACCTTACCTTATAATGTCTAAACTTAAAATACAAATATTTATTATATCAGAATTCAAAATACAAATTTTCAAATATCCTTAATTTAAAATACCGAAAATAGAATACAATGTGAATATAAAAAAATCCATAACCTACCCAGTTTATAGCTATAACCTACTGGGTATTATCTATTATATAAAAATAATCTATTATATAAAAATAAGTCGGGTTTTCCTTCCTGACGCTATAACTCCAGAACGCACGAACCGATTTCCACGGTTTTGCATTCGTTGGAAAGGTCTCGGGCTCCGTGAGGTTTATAGCAAAGAAAATTCAGCAAAATTTCACATACAGCGCCATCGCGGGCGAAGCTGCGGGCTTCAGCTAGTTAGGTATATATTAAGCTATACTAGTTCATTATATAGCGCATAGTTAATAAATGAATGATTTAAGAAATAAGAGTTACAAAAGTACTACAGTGGGCTAACGAAAAATAAAAAAAAAATAACCACGAAGACTAAGGCGGGAGCTCCGCTTCGCTTCGCTCCCGCCTTAGTCTTCTAACCTAACCTATCCGAGTCGGGATACTCTGAGTCGGGGTGTTAACAATTCACATATATAGCATCCATGTAGAATTTAAATCATGTTAAAAAAAAGGTATTTTGTGTTTGAACATTTTAGGATAAGGTATTTGATAAATTTGTTTTTTGGGTTTCGGTTATTCGACCGTAAGGCATTTTAAATTATTTATATTATAAATATTTGCCTTTTGAATATTGATATTTCGATTTCGGGTATTTTGAGCCCAGGCATTTTAAGTAAAGGCATTATGATTTCTGGTATTATGACGGTATACCCATCTAGTCATATAATAATCTAAAAGAATCTCTGCTATGACCATAAAGTTTAATATCAGGGGTCGAATAGGAGCTACATAATTGGCCTATTACCCCTTCGTCTGTTGGCGTCTGCGTGCGTCGGTACCCGTGGCGGGCGTGTCTGTTACCCCGCGTCCCGCGGCGCGAGCGGCGTCGGTTGATGTTTTAAAATGGCGATTTCTCATAACTTTTCTATGGTAGCCATTTAAAATACTTACCTCACTGGAATCGTTATGAAACAAGCTAATGATAAAATGATAGATAAGACCAGTTCTGCCTTGTAATGTATTACAAATTTCTATTAGAAAAAAGAATTTGTAATTTTTCACCAGTTTTCTCTACAAAAATTGTAAAAAAAAAAAAAATTATGTAAAATTCCAAATTTTTTTTTTTTTAGTTTTTTAAATACATCCTATTTCACAATGTTCAACAGACACAATACAACTCGTCATACATTTTTTTTTATTTACAAGCTTTTCAAAATACGACTCATTTCGGCGACCCGACCGCCGACCGCCAAAAAAAGGTTAAGTTCATGCCATGATTCTGAGAAAACTGTGCTTCAAGTGGCTTTCATTCTTTTTTTATTCGTAAGTATGGTCCTTAATTTTTTTTTACACAGAGTTTTGTTTTACAAACGTGTTTAGTTTATTAGAAATTGAACAAAGAACCAAGCACTTAAAAAGGGGCCCAAAAGGGTGGTCGTAACTTTGTTTTTTTTTTTTTGAATTTTTTTGGTGTATTTTTTTTTCAAAAAAATTTACAATCTACAGCTACATGACTTTTCCTAATCGATAAACATAAAAAAAAGGTGTGCTGGCATACAAATATATTTCAGAAATGAATTATTTGAAATTTGAAAGTTTTGCAAAAAATGATCGAGAATTTCGACCAAATTTTACACAAAATTATTGAAATAGATTTTACATTCAATGCTTGAAAACAATAAAAGAATACATAAAAATACATAAAATAACGATAGATTGTCATCATTACAGTATTTATTCTTTGTATTTCATCCAAATGTATGGGCTTGGCGCCGCGCCGCCGTGACGCCGACGGCGCGTAAAAATACAATGAATGTTCGTTGAAAATACCAAAATCTTTATGAAATACACAATCTACGAATAAAAACTCTAACCTAGTCATGATTTTGTTAAGTTTTGAAAGTAAAAAACACCAAACACAAATGTAATTACACGCAACACAGTACCGGTCGTCGTCACTTAGCCGCGCGGAATGGTGCGCGATGGAGGGCACTTTTTAAACGAGAATCATGAGGTGCAGCTGTGACAGACAGACATACAATGTACTACATACTTGTCCCGTTTCTGTCTAAGAACACTCCATAAAAATTTGAACAGGATAGAGATAGTACTTTTTGCGCTACAAGACCGCAAACTGTCTGACGGCAAGGTATCGCTAGGAGATACTTACACAGACGCGAGACATAGCAAGGAATAGAGAATCATGAGGTGCAGCTGTGACAGACAGACATACAATGTACTACATACTTGTCCCGTTTCTGTCTAAGAACACTCCATAAAAATTTGAACAGGATAGAGATAGTACTTTTTGCGCTACAAGACCGCAAACTGTCTGACGGCAAGGTATCGCTAGGAGATACTTACACAGATGCGAGACATAGCAAGGAATAGAGAATCATGAGGTGCAGCTGTGACAGACAGACATACAATGTACTACATACTTGTCCCGTTTCTGTCTAAGAACACTCCATAAAAATTTGAGCAGGATCGGGATAGTACAGCCTGAGCTAGAAGAGCCCGAACTGTTTGAAGGAAAAGTGTTCAAATATTGAATTCAACAGATGCGGACATTTGGAAAATGTCTCATATTTTGAATCAACAGTTGAAGGGTTACTGTCTAAGTACCTAGTTTCATGTCCTTGTTGCACCTGGTCCTGAAGCTGTTGCTGTAAAGCATGTTGCCCACTTTATTAGTTTTCTACAATTTTAAAATACAATACGAGGGGTGATCAAAAAAAAATTAAATAAAAAATAGAACCGACTTCATACAAATCCTTAAGAGGGTTTATCACCCAGCGCGGACAAAATTGAAAAAGTATCAAGTGGCGTTGAGCACACTCAAAGTATTCGAATATTACGATAATACCGGACTGGGAGCGCGGGAAATAAAGCGATACATCCTCCCTCTGGAAGGCCTCGGCCGGTACTAATTTCTCGCGGCCCGTGCAAGAAAATTTCAGGACTCTTTTTATTACGTTATTATTAATATGTTTATAGAGGTTTCTAGAATATTACTGATGTATTCAATTGGTGATATCATGATCAGTAGGTAAATGTAAAAAGATCACCATTTTGTAAACTAGAAGTGTACCAAAAATCGTGATGAAGTTCATCAAAGTACGACGTTTTTTAGAAACTTTATTTGTCATGTTTTGGTGATAAGAAATATATTTAGGTATAATTTTCTTAGGCGGCTTTAAAGAAGACAATATGAAGATACTTATAGCAGCTTTAATTTCTGTGTACATCAATTAATTTTATACCACCCGATTGGCAAAGAGGCCTTGTTTCGTAGAATTTCTTCAAACAAGGTGTGTAAACACTGTTTTTAATAAAAACCTAGTTATGCCACGTTTATTTTGATTAGAACAATTTTTAGACAAGGAAATATATTACTCTTACACATTAATCATACTTACTAAACATTGGTAGTTTCTTTAGAAACAAACGTTTCAAACGCGTGAAATCATGTATTTGTGCGTTAACCCTCTTAAAAATAAAATTATTAGGTATATGTATTTCGATTTACCAGATTTTATTCAATATCGGTTAGGTGTCTGCTGTGCCACAGTTAACGTCGGCTCTGTGATTTTATTGCTAAATTAATTATTGAAACACGAAGTTATAGTGAAATATATCGTTAAGGTGTGTAAAAGTGTTCATATCGTGTAGTCAAAGTGAATTTATAAACAAAAAACTACCAAAACCGTGTAAAAACAGTGAAAATAACATTTACCAACAAGGTGACATTTTGTTTGTATTTCGAAACCAAGGACGTTTTGCGAAAAATTTATCATTAAAGGACAAACAGTGGTAGCTAAAAATAGATAAAAAATTTGCTTGGAACCTTTTTTGTAGACATTCTAGTGAAAAAAATTTGAAACCTAACCTATAAATAAAATAAAGTGAGTCACCCAAACCCAAACCGACAAAGATTGAACCTAGGAGACTACCAACACCATCTATTGGTGAAGAACCGTTCTAGTTCTGTTGCTCAGAAGCTGCCAAATATGCCCCATCTGCTTGGGAAGAAACGACCACACTTTGAATAAAAGGTGCACGAAGTTCCCAAAAATAGTAGCAGGGGGTCGCGGTCTGTACTATATTTCTATATTATGAGACACTTATAAGCAGAAAAAATTCAAATAGTGCATAAAGAAATAATGTTCACTTCTGTTTAATTGGGAAACCACATTTGTGCGAAGAAACGTTTTAAGAACATCAGAGAGCAAACAGTGGCAGCAAGGTAGATAAGGCTATGCTTTGGAGGCTTGTGAAAAACATTTAAGTGCAAAGACTTGGAAACCCTACCTATTAACCTGGAAGAAATACAATTTATTGTTGCCTTTTGGTGAGTACATGTAATATTTTTGTCCTAGTATAAATTATGTACTCAGAGTCTGCCTAGTACTAACGCCATCTACTGCGGAGTAGCTGGAAACGCCATCTACTGAGAAGTAGCTGTACTAGCTTTACTTTGGGCTACCGACCAAACTGATTTATCATCCCAGGAACGAAGTTACCAAAACTGAATATAGAGGACACTAAGAGTAGAAAAGTATTCCCAAATTAACTTTTAACCTGCTACATCACTCTAGTGCCAGAAAAATCCGCAAGGGCTCACTACCTGTACCATAACAAAGTAAATCTGAAACTTTTATTTATTTTTCAACAAAATGGAGGAGGTGATGGCGGCACTGCGTTTAATTCAAATGGAGCTTGACGAACAGAGAAAATTGATAAATAAAAGTGCCGAAGAAGTGACAGAAAGGGTAACAATAAACGTTAATAATATTTTAGAAGAAAAGTTCACAATTCTAGAAGAAAACCAAAATAATCTCAAACTAAAGGTGGAAAATCAAGAAAAAAGATTGCATTATTTGGAAAGACAGGCTAGGCAACGTAACTTGGTATTTTTTGGCCTGCAAGAAGATGAAAAATCCTACGCTAATTTGGAAACCAAAATAATAGATTTCGTACACAAGTATTTTCCGATAAAAATAAACTATGCAGACCTAGAAGCCATCAGAAGAATGGGAAAAAAGTCTGACAAACCACGACCAATAGCTGTCACCTTTTCAACTCTCGGCAGGAAAATAAGCATCCTCAAAAACAAAGGAACTTTAAAAGATACACCATTTTACGTAAAGGAGGACTACCCCCAATCAGTTTTACAAATAAGAAGAGAGCTACAAGAGCAAGTCAAAGCGGAAAGAGAGAAAGGAAACACAGCCATAATTAAATACGACAAGCTTGTCATATTAAAAAACACGTCCACAAATGCCAACAGCAAAAAAAGAAACCTCTCGAATTCGCCAGAAAGTGCTTCAAATAGTAATACTGATCAGAGACCCCATGCAAACAAAAAGAATAAATCTTTAGCCACTCATACAAAGCAAAGATCTTCAAGTTGTTCCGAAAATATTTTAAAACCGGGGATGCTAAATTTTCTAATTAGCAAAAACATTAATCAGAACACAAATGTACAAGATAATATTAAAAAGGCATAGCAACGAACACTCAGCCCCCTCCCTAGCAAGCATAAAAAAAATGAACAAAATCATACAAAAATACTCGAAACTCATCTCCCAAGACGGTTGGTCACCGCGGGAGATTATGACCAAAACCCTCCAAGAACTTCACCAAACTGCATGAAACAAGCAACGAAGAAAAGTTATCAACTTTATATAACAACGTACAACGTCGGAACACTTTCAACCTATGAGAAAATATTGGAAATGGAGAAAGCGCTAGAACATATAAAATACGATATAATAGGTATCTCGGAAGTCCGGCGTCTTGGAAATAAAATTGAGGAATATGAAAAATTCATTCTCTGCTTTACAGGGGAAACACCAGGTCTATATGGAGTTGGCTTCATAATTAACAAGCATTTAAAACAATATTTGGAAAGCTATGTTGGAATTTCGGAACGCATCGCTCTACTTAACTTAAGGCTACCAGAAAAGAAAATTACTTTAATACAAGTCTATGCACCGACCACAAATGCGGATGAAGAGGAAATAAACACTTTTTATAAAACTGTATACACAGCCATAGGTATGGCACACGAAGAGTTTATTGTAATGGGAGATTTTAACGCCAAAATTGGAGAGCCACTTATGGACGAATATATAGTCATGGGAAAGTACGGGTACGGAGATAGAAACGATAGAGGGCAAAGACTTGTAGATTTTGCAATGGAAAACAATCTGGCTATTATAAATACATTTTACAAGAAAAAGGCCAAGAGAAGATGGACGTGGCTCTCTCCTGATCATCAATACAAGAATGAGATAGATTATATATTATCAAACCACCCACAAATGTTCCAAAACATAGAGACACTGAGCATAAATTACAAATCAGACCATAGACCACTCAGAGCTCAAATATCACTCGCTAAGCCTTTAAAAAGTAGACGAAATTATGTAAATAACACAAACAATATATTCGATGATGAGCAAAAAATTAAGATATATAAAGAATTCCTCAAAAACAGTTTACCTTCTCCCGAACTGGAACTGAATGAAACAGTACAAACATATTACGACAAAATTATAAGTTCTATCACAAATAGTCTACAAAAAGTACACAGATTATATAATACAAAAAAGGACAATAGTATATTAACTGAGCGTACAAAGAGACTTTTGTGGAGGAGACAAGAACTTCAAAAAATCAAAAATAAAACTCGGTCCATGAAAAACGAGCTCAAGGCTCTATACAAATTATCAAGTAAAAGTTTAAAAATAGACTACAGGAAACACAGAACCAAGATCATTCAAAAACATCTAGAACAAAAAGGAAGCCTAAAAAAAGGATACAAAGAACTGCAAACAAAGAAAACTTGGATTGAGGGTTTGAAAAAGTCTGGCGAAGTAACGTACAACCGAAAAGACATTATTAACATTGCAACTGACTTTTACAGGAATCTATATAGCGTACCATGTAGACAAAGAAATGACAGTCGTGTTTTAAAAGATTTTGTAGAGTTCGAGGAAACGCAACAATACATAGAGCCAGTACAAAAAACGGAAATTATTAACATTATAAAAAATCTAAAACCCGACAAGTGCCCAGGCTCAGACAACGTTACAAACGACTCAATAAAAGCAGCCAATGCCATACTGGCGCTACCACTGGCAAAATTACTCAACATGATAATAGAGACAACACACACACCATCACAATGGTCCGAATCTAATATTGTCTTGATCTACAAAAAGGGAGATCCTAAGGATATAGGCAATTATCGCCCTATTAGTCTACTACCAAGTATATATAAAATATTCTCTACAATGATAAATCATAGAATAAGCGCAACTTTAGAACAACATCAACCCAAGGAACAAGCGGGGTTTCGGAAAACGTTCTCTACAGTGGATCACATACATACTTTAGAGATAATAATAGAAAAATATCAAGAGCAACAAAGACCACTCTATATTGCATTTATTGACTATCAAAAAGCATTTGACACTATCCTACACGAAAGTATATGGGAAACACTAAAAGCACAAAATGTAGAGCCCCAATACTTAGCAATACTAAAACATATATACGAAAATAGCACTAGTAGAGTAAAATTAGAAGCTCTTGGACCAAGTTTTCCAGTGCGTAGAGGGGTGAGACAAGGTGACCCACTCTCCCCGAGAATTTTTATAGCAGTACTAGAATATATAATAAGCAAGTTAGACTGGAATAATAAAGGCTTGTACATCCATGGAAAATATTTAAATCATTTAAGATTTGCAGACGACCTAATTTTACTATCAGAAACAAGCAGCCAACTACAAAATATGATAGAAACTTTACACAAGACTAGCGCGCAAGTGGGTCTACAAATGAACACAGCAAAAACAAAAGCCATGACTAATTACAAAAGATCATCTATAAAGGTTGGAAATGAAGAGCTGGAATATGTTGAACAGTATGTTTACTTGGGGAAACAAGTTAGTTTCGGTGGAGACAGAAATGAGCAAGAAATAGAAAGAAGGGTCAGAAGCACATGGAACAAATATTGGAGTTGCAAAGAAATATTTAAGAGTGAAATGCCCATAGTACTCAAAAAGAAAGTTATGGATTCGTGCCTCGTTCCATGCCTGACATATGCTTGTCAAACATGGAAGTTTACAAATAAAACAAAGAGTAAAATAAATACATGTCAGAGAGCAATGGAGCGGAGCATGCTAAACATAAAAAAGATACAAAAAATAAGACACTCAAAAATAAGATCAGAAACGAACGCAATTGATGCACTAAGCCACGCGCAAAAACTGAAGTGGAAATGGGCGGGTCATGTAGCGCGCCTGAAAGATCACAGGTGGACCAAAACAGTAACGGCATGGAGAGGCCCAGCAGGCAAACGCCACAGAGGCAGACCGTACGCTCGATGGGATGATGAGATCAAGAAAATCGCGGGCCCACAATGGATTCAAATAGCTCAAGATAGAGAAAGATGGCAAGCCTTGGAGGAGGCCTTTACCGGAGAGGGTTCCTGATACATACTATTAAGAATAACATTTTAGCATAGATTAAATATGTAGATATAAATTGTTTAAGGCATGTATTTAAATCGATATCTGTTTATTCCCCTTTTTCGAACAAAATATTGCAAGGTTGAGCCAGAGATGCTGACTTGCACACTAATTATGAACACTAAATAAGTTAAATTCAATATACTGTTTAGTGGTATTTGCAGAACTATTTTACTGAACAAATTACTACTATCAAAATAGTATATCTAAGGATTCCTTTGCTTAACAAACATATTAGAACTTTTTAAAGGAAAAACATCATCTAATTTACTTTTGGGAACGTGATTTGTTCTGATTGGGGACCCAATTTAATCGGTCATCTTCACGGAATTAAATTTTATGAATCAAAAAATTGAAGGACTGGCCTAACCTAACCTATTCTGTAATAAGATTGTAAAATTTAGAGTGCAAGTTAGTATTTTTGATAAGCAATTCGTGTTTTTGTTTGCCAAATCTTATATCCGGTGTACGAACCACACTTTTTGGTTTAAATTCGATAAAAAGGGTCGTCTCGTTTTGTGTAAAAATTTTAGCTTTTTTAAGTAGTACATGTTTAGTTGATCATTTGGTTTTTTTTGCACAGCATTCAGATTTCTGGTATGCATCCAGTTGATTAGCGGAGTTACCTAATGTGCAGAAAAATTATATAGATGTGCATTTAAAAATATCCTATTGTTTAATCAGTGTGTACAAGTAGTTGTAAGAATTAAGTTTAATACAAATGTAACAGGAAATAAATAAGGCTTAAATAAAATAAAATAAATTCAATATCATATCGAAGTCTTAACCGATATCCAAGAAAGTATTTTCTGTTCCTTCATTTTCAATACTGCCCACTCAATCCATACTAATATTATAAAGCTGAAGAGTATGTTTGTTTGTTTGAACGCTAGGATCTCAGGAACTACTGGTTGGATTTCAAAAAATCTTTTACAGTACATTTATCGAGGATGGCTATAGGCTATATAACATCACGCTAAGACGAATAGGAGCGGAGCAGCAATCAAGAATGTTTTGAAAACAGGGAATATTTTTAACCGTCTGAGAGCTTCCGAGCCGTACGCTGCGTAAATGGTTACAGTTAGGTAAAAATTATGTACTACAAAATTGTTTCTCTTTAAAAGTTCTAAAAAAAAGTCCGCGACAGCATATTTTTATCTTTTAAGGTTCGCTCACAATAACCTAATTTGTATATCTCTTAAGGTTCGCACACGATATAATGAAACTGAAGAGTTTGTTTGTGCTAGGATCTCAGAAAGTACTGGTTGCATTTCAAAAATTATTATATGGTTTAATAGTCCATTTATTGAGGCTGACTAATGGCGATATAGCATCACGCTAAGACGAATGGGAGTGGAGCAGCCATGAATAATGTTTCGAGAACGGGGATTATTTCTTTCTTTTGAGAGCTACCATTGTGGACGCTGCATAAATAGTTAAAGTTACGTAAAATTGTGTATTACAAAATTATTCCTCTTAAAAAGTTAAAACAAAAAGTCCTTAACAGCATATGTCTATTACGGTTCACTTAAAATAACCATCCGTGTGATCACTTTGTGACATTTATTTGAGCGTTTCCGTGCTTCGGAAGGCACGTTAAGCCGTTGGTCCCGGTTGCCAGTAAAATGGCAGTCGTTAAGGCCATACCCAGGGCTAACGACCTTGAGCATATGGGCGATATGACTCGCCAACATAGAGTAGCGCAACTACAGAGATATCAAAGTAAAAGAACTACGGAAGAAGAAGAAAAATAGTAGCGGAAAGGCGTTCCTCGCTTTACCAAATAAACAAGAAGCTGTGAGACGGTCCCACCCGACTGCCCCTCTCTAAAACGTTTATTGCGAGAGTTCAATTCGATTGACGTTGTCATTTTTGTTTTATTTCAAACTTTGAACAGATGATCCACGTTACCAAGTGACGTAGTTTAATGCAACAGAGTCACAGACTACAGACAAAGTCTCGCCGTAAGCCCCTCTGCACTCTATTTTATAGAGAGAGGCGAAAATAAATTAAAAAACAAAGGAACGTTTGTATTTCAATTTTCCTTTGTTTTTAAGTGTAGTAAAAATACACTGCAAAAAATGTGATTGGTTATTACGTAAAAATTAAATGTGACGAATTCACAAAGACGAATGTTCATATATTCATATATATCACATATATCGTTTTACTTAAATTATTACAAATCTAGACAAGGGGGGTCTTCCACTCGCTTAAAATTTTTGTTACTTTTGGAACAAAATTTCATTTCATTTTATTATAACAAACAAAAATAGTAGTAAACGCAGTTGCGAGGGTCAGCTAGTTATGAATAAATAAGAAGCGCTCGTGGCACCGCGGACTTAGTGTTCTGTAAGCGATCACTGTAGTAAGCTCACTCACTATGGCCAGTTCTTGGATGGGTGACCATCCATGTGACCACTTTATGACAGTTATTTGAGCGTCGTTTCCGTGTTTCAGAAGGCACGTTAAGCCGTTGATCCTGGTTGCCCGTAAAATGGCAGTCGTTAAGCGAAGTTGAAGGCCGTTTTGGCGGCTTGATTAATTTTAACAGCAGGCAGATACAACCTGCGCCTGTCTATCTCAACACGGCAATACAGCTCACCGCCTATTACGTGGGACAAATTCTAAAAAGGTTAAATGTGGAGACATAATAATATGCCTCTGCCTACCTCTTCGGGGATAAAGGTGTGACCATATGTATGTATGTAACTAGCTGA
This sequence comes from Miltochrista miniata, assembly GCA_933228765.1. NCBI lineage: Eukaryota > Metazoa > Arthropoda > Insecta > Lepidoptera > Erebidae > Miltochrista > Miltochrista miniata. The sequence continues at coordinate 31,026,865 of OW121747.1, read as the reverse complement.
CTCTCACAACTTCGTTTACGACGCTTAAGGTGTATGAAACATGAGGTATTTCTTCATCAGTCTCATCAACCGGCGGGTGAAACTGCCCTGTTTGCTTAATCATAAACGAATTTAAAGATTAAGCATATTGTAAAACTAGCTGATCCTCGCAACTTCGTTTACGTCACATAAGGTTTGCAAAAGAAGAGGCATTTCTTCATCAGACTCATCAAGCAGCGTGTGAAACGGCCCTGTTTGCTTAATCATAAAAGAGCTTAAAGATTAAGTTCATTCTAAAACAATTCAGTCCCCGACTTCGGCGCGGACAGAATTATTTTACAACAGCCTTAATCATTAAGCTCTTTTATGATTCAGCCAACACGCCTGTTTAGATTTACCGTCACATTCTAAGGAACCCTTGAATTATAGGTTTTGAGAAAGTTGAGATATCTCTAATTCTTGAACTACAAAACCCTCAGCACTGAAACTTGTGTGAAGCAATCCTAGGTTGAATTCTAGGTTTAGAGAAGTTGAGATGTCTCTAACTCCTGAACTTCCTCGGATCAATTTTCATTCAAATCAGTAGTTTCGGCGTGATACGTGTTCGGAATACAGACGGACATGAAAATTTTAAATTTCATTTTGGCTTAAGCATATCGATTAGAGAACGCGTTCTTTTTTTTTTAAATAGCTTCCATATTCAGACTCTCGACCCTCAACAGTTTTATTATTATGTATAGATATAGACTAGCAAGAAACTCGGCGGGCACTCACTTTATTCACTTTTATACCTTAACCAATTTGCCGGTAGATGGTGCCTACTTGTGGCGACCCACAAGACGTAATAAGCTAAAAGAGTCAAATCTTTCAGCTTAGGTTGAGAGCAGTGTCTCAAAAAAGCAGTGTGTTAATAATAACTATAATATAAGTATTTTCATCAGTAGACAACTGATGAAAATACTTATATTATAGTATCCCTCAGCACAAGGTTATATTAGCTTAAGTTGTGTGCGAATGTCCACAAATATTTCTTCATTTATTTATATTGAAATGATTAAGTACCGCTTACAATATAAGTATGATTACCTTTCGAAGTAATTTAATTAAACAATACTAAAAATAAGTTGAAATGCATTATATTCTCATGTAATGCAGCATGCATTGTGTAACTCGGGCTCTGGCTCTGTTGCACGCATTACTCTGTACATGAATGAAAATATAACATTTTACGAGAATATTTTGCAGACCAGAGCGACACACGTCCGTCTAGCAACACGGTTCCCCCCGCACTAGATTTTCGGGCGAGCGCGGGGAAGCAAGCAACGTGATGTATGCTTTGAATACATTATTAGTTATAATTAGTTAAAACTTATACTAATTCAAAATTGAAGAAAACCATTTTAGAGGTCTATGTTTTCTTTAGTCTCTGATATAAATTTTATTATCATTCATTAATAAATAGATGTCATACAACGACTTCTTCTAAAAAAATATGGGCTATTTCAGTGATGTTTTACTAGTTATTTATAATAAATACACAATTTCTGATGAAACCATTTTCTGGAACACATCTTGTAGATTTCAAATCTACTTTTGGCTGTCATTTTTCGTATACTAATACCGAGAAGAACGTCTTTATTTGCACCTCTTTTTCGCAAACTTTGTCAACCACTCCCCTTAAGCTAAGTTGAAGGCTTTATTTCAACAGCAGGCAGTCACAACCTGCGCCTGTCCATTTAAACACGGCAATACGGCTCACCACCTATTACGTGGGACAAATTATACAAAGGTGAAATGTGGGCATATAATATGCCTCTGCCTACCCCTTCGGGGATAAAGGCGTGAACATATGTATGTAAAATAACCCTCTTATTAAGTATGAGCGACGCGACGGGAGTAAACTTGGTCTGCAGTGGCAGCCAGTCAACTGAACAATAAAAGCCGGCCAAGTGCGAGTCGGACTCGCACATGATGAGTTCCATACCGACAAACGGATGGGTGGAATTAAATATATAATATCACTTTAACACCTCTTTCCTTCTCTCCCTCATGTGACGCAAACGAAGATATGCGGTTCAGCTCTAATTAATACAAGCGACGCGACGCGACGGGAATAAGCGCGACGAGGGTAAATGCAACGGGAAACATTATAATAATCGAAATATTAATACCATACCTCTCTCTTTCTCACTCTCATGTGACGCAAACGAAGTTGCGCGGGTCAGCTAGTTATTTTCATAAATCAGACGTTATTTGGAGGAGCTACAGACTTTTGCATCAGAGTAGCCGGAATAACAACACGAAAATGGAGAATAATGAAGTTAGGTGTGCTATAAAGTGCCCATATATAAAAAAATATTACTAAGGAGTCACACGTTTATTTGGTAGATACATTGAGGATTCTGCTACTCCATATTCCACAGTGGCAGGGTGGTGTTTTGAGTTTAAGCTGGGTAGAACGCCCACAGAAGATGAACATCGCGTCGGACGCCCTGAGGAAATTTTTATAAATGTACAAGAAGTCGTACTAGTCAGGCCGACGAGTGGAGTCAGACAGTTAGCTGAGGTCACAGGAAACCAGCAAAATGAATATGAAATAGGTCACCGCGCGTTGGGTACCAAGAATGTTAACCGAAAAACAACCGACGAACAAAAAATACACTTTAAGGGCCAATCTTGCGAAGTTCCAGGCTGACCAAGAAAAAAACTGTCTTTATTTGTGACTTATGAAACCTGGATTCATTATTTTGATCCTGAGAGGAAACAAGTTGAAACAACAATCGATGACGATTGATGGTCGATGACGATGACGGGGTGATGGCTGCTGTAGAAGCATTTTGGTCAGGATTCCAATTTTTTTTAAGAGGATATTTTAAGTTTAGAAAAGATGGACTAATTGTATCGATACGATAAAAGACTACGTAGAATAATAAATTAAATTTTTAATCAGAATCATTGTTTATCTTTGATCACCCCTAGTACATGTCAGCCTCCATTATGCCAAACCACCTAACTTTGACATCGGTCTTTACTGCTGAGATTAAAAATGTTTTAAGTCCCATACAATATCTTGAATCCTTACAAAATGAGAACTCGTGATTCCGAAGCCATTGAGTCCTTACTTCGGTTTGGGATTAGACTAGATGTCATATTTATAAAAAAATATTGTGTCGAAGAAAGCAACTTTAAATTATCTTTAAAATGGTGCTATTCTTTCTTGGATAATCTTAAATTAAATTTCTGCAGAACAGACTTAGAATAGAACTTTTACGGTGACAGACTGCCTTAGAGACTGTAATGTAATCCTATATATAACTATATAACTACAAGACAATTTGAAATCTCACCCTTGCTTTCAGTGGGAAGTTATACCTAAGATGTCAACAATTGATACAAAATATCTGTGTTCTAAGACTAAACGGAACGGAACAGAATGACCATTAAAATATAAAAGACTGGACGTTAATACTGCACGTCAATATATCGCGAATTCGGACGAGGCTCGCGTGAGGGATAACAGGGGCTTGAGCAAGGGGCACCGATGCCCACACGTTACATACTCCGTAGTAAAAACCCCCGGATCCGGCCGCTTCATATAAATTGTATAGCTTTCTAGCAGACTTTCCGGAAAATTTACGGGCAATTCCGTCCGTCCTGAACGCTTGTTTACCAAAGCTTGACTTTCGCGTTGTTGGCACAATTCGATTGTCTGTACATGTCCGACGACCACCTTATATAATTTATTGGCTACTAAAAGGTGAAAGTCTTTGAGATATCGGAAATTTTATGAACAAAGATGTTATATTATGAAAGTATTTGTGCAGCTACAGAGATAGAAGTAAATGGCTTTTTTATACAAAAAGACATGCACCGCTGCATTGAGCCTAGTTTATTTTTAGAGGAAGCGTATTTAAATCTGAATTCGAGACGTGCTCAACAATATCTATTTTTTTTATGCGTTGCTAAAGCATTCAGATTATTGCGCAAATTGGTGACCTCACGAGATCGGGGTTACGGGTTGAGTCCAAATAATCTTGGCCAGATGATAGGCGATGCCCCAATTAACAGATTGTATATTTGACTTATTTTTAGAAATGCGTACCTCAAAAGGAAAATGGGAACCCTTATGGCATCACTTTGTTGTCCGCCCGTCTGTCTGTTTGCAAAGACCCTTTATCTCCTAATCGCGTGGAGGTCGAGTTGTAATTAAAACCATATATTTAGGTCTGCAGTCCCCTGAATGTCACGGCTGTTTATGTTGCAAAAAGCGTATAGGTATCTAGACACTCCCCAGGGAATCAAAATTAATAGGGCATTTCCGATGACCTAGAAGTATGAAATTTGGCAAGTAATATCCTCTTGTACTAAATTTATAGGCGAAAATCTACAAAAATATACATTTGCAATCAAACGATTAAAAACACAGTCTTTCCAATACGTACTCAAAAACTGCACGATTCGATTCCTGAACAAATTGTACGTGTAAGATTAGTACTGAAACCGTCTGTGGGCGATTCCGACTCGCTTTTCACCAGAATTTGTATATGGATCAGTTAATGGTAGGTTTTTTCGGTAGATTACCTTGGGTAACTAATCGTATTGTTTTGGTTATGTTCTTTTCAGCTGTGAGAGTAACATAGAATCATAGAGCAATGCGACCAGTACAAGTGGAGTAGACACAGACTGTTTGCTCTATACATATCTGTCTGTCGTATGTTGTGTTTGGGGGGAAATCGTATTCATAAACACCACTACAGTATTGACGTAGGGGAAAGTCTGGCGCATCCCCTTCCGATCAATGTCATCGGTCGTGTAGCTAGCTAAATGCATAGAATACCTACATCATTTTCGTTTTATTTTCTTCATAAAAGCTAATGTGTAGTTGTAAGATTTTTACCTTTTAGCTGCTTGTCTTTATGTTTAAATTGGTATCGGTAGCCACACATATTCAGCTCACCACCTGCTATTATTATTTGGTGCATTTTCCGTGGTCTCACGAGTATGACACTAGCCACTTGCGCATAGCGGATATTTCAGGTGGATTTTTGGGTCTTCTTCTCGTGTCCAAAAATCATGACTTAGAACTTCGTAATTTGCCTTACCTACGAAGTTGTCCAGGTGCAGTGCGACAGCAATAGTTAAACTTCGATGCTATAGGTTTTTTTCAAGCGGAACGTGAAAAGGCACTGTCAAAAGTTCTGCGAACTGTGAAATCACTCCCAATCCCTATATATCGCCATGACTTACCATCAGGCCGGCCGGTCAGCGTCAATTTGGCGAGCTAAATTTATAAAAAAAAGGGATTTTGCGCAGTACTGTTTTTAATTATAAAAGGAAAGTACTTTTCCCAACTAATCTGTCTGTGCCTTAAGTAACTTATTGAAACTGACTATTCCGATCAGCTACTTTTAATATGACATTGAATATGTTATGGTCCAACGTCAATATGGATTGCTTATTCAATTTGGTATTATCATACCCATTCAAAACATCCTTGATCTTGAATTTAAATTCTGAATAGAGAGCATTTTAAATGTTGAACGTAAGCTAATACGACATTTCTTTGACTGTTTGCCCGTAGTAAGTAGGGAACTGGAAATGTAGCATCAATCCATTCTTTTTCTCGGTTGGTTGATTCTGTCACATTCTGAACGTAAACTAAAACTTCGCTTTCATGGCGGATTGTCTGTGGCAACTTAGGAGAGTGAAAACATTCGCCACAGGCCGTTCTTTTTTTGATTAGTTGATTCTGACACATTCTGAACTTAAGCTAAGACGTCACCTCCATGGCGAATAGTCTTCAAACTGAAAATATTCGGTACTGTCCATTCTTTTTTTACTTGAATTCTGACACATTCTGAATTTAAGCTGAAACCTGTACCTGTGGCAGATTTGTTGAAAGCTAAAACTTGGCTCAACATGGAAATTCATTATGATTCTTAGTTAGTTCAAAGCTGAAACGTCAAAGTGGAAATTCATTATGATTCTTGGTTAGTTGAAAGCTTAAACGTCAAAGTGGAAATTCATTTTAATTCTTAGTTAGTTGAAAGCTGAAACGTCAAAGTGGAAATTCATTATGATTCTTGGTTAGTTGAAAGCTGAAACGTCAAAGTGGAAATTCATTTTAATTCTTAGTTAGTTGAAAGCTGAAACGTCAAAGTGGAAATTCATTTTAATTCTTAGTTAGTTGAAAGCTGAAACGTCAAAGTGGTAATTCATTATGATTCTTGGTTAGTTGAAAGCTGAAACGTCAAAGTGGAAATTCATTTTAATTCTTAGTTAGTTGAAAGCTGAAACGTCAAAGTGGAAATTCATTATGATTCTTGGTTAGTTGAAAGCTGAAACGTCAAAGTGGAAATTCATTTTAATTCTTAGTTAGTTGAAAGCTGAAACGTCAAAGTGGAAATTCATTTTAATTCTTAGTTAGTTGAAAGCTGAAACGTCAAAGTGGAAATTCATTATGTTTCTTGGTTAGTTGAAAGCTGAAACGTCAAAGTGGAAATTCATTATGTTTCTTAGTTAGTTGAAAGCTGAAATGTCAAACTGGAAATTTGTCACGTCACAATTATTTTTTTAGTTAGTTGAATTGAAACTGGTTAAAAGCTAAAACGACACCTCTGTGTCTAAGTAGGAAACACTGTTTCCCCCCGTTAAATCTGTTTTGTAGTTAGCACGTATTGACTGAAATATTGGTTGCCTTTTTCGTATTTTGAACCCCCTACAAAAATGATGGACCAATTTTGATGGACATTTTATCAATTTGCTTATTGTATTGCTATTCAATCGCGAACATTTCTCATGCAAAAACTACTGTAAGTAGGGGAGACCGGGGCAAGATGAGATACCTAAGAGAAAAAACGACATACTACCCGTTCGCTCTAACTTTGCCGTTGGCGTAGAGGCGTATACCCGAATTGTTAATTAGACAAAGTAAAATAACAGTGGCTAATGTCACTTCGTCATAGAAAATACGCAACATTATAAGAAGAAGTGACATTAGTTGCTGTCAATTTACTTCGTCTAATCAAAAATTCGACTTTAGTGTGGAACCGAACGGCAAAGTTAGAGCGAACGGGCAGTAAAATGAAAATCGGACTGTTTATTAAACTTCCCTTACAACAAACACAACACTTATAGTTTTAACTAACATAATTATAATATTTTAAGGAGCTAAATCACATATTTTTTTGGCAAGTAGTAATTAAATGGTACATGTCAAATATTCCGTCTTGCCCCATGATCGGGGCAAAATGGGAAACGATATGGGGCATAATGAGTATTATGTCAATCTGTTTGGCAGCGTTCACATATAATTATATGCGCAACTTTATCATCCTTGTCTACACCGGCGCAGGAATTATGAGCCTAACCCTTGCATATGTTATAAATATATACCCACAATAAATGCAAGGACAATCATTTTCATCATCCATCAATCACATTGTTCATGAGCTCTGCAACTGCAGGATTAGCAGAAATACCTTTTTGTACTGGAATAAATGCTTCAGCTTGGATCACTTTTGATATTGCTGACCTGGAAAGCGTGGGCTGCATATTTTGATTTTCAGATGGTAGAGAATCAATCCAGGTGGTACACCACCTGGATTGTTCCCGAAAAATATCATTGTAAGCTATAATAGTGGACGATGTTTCTTGGGTTGCCTCTGAAGAAGTTGAGGTCGAAGTTATTATGACCTGAGATGTGGATGCTAGATGCTAGATTCAAATAGTCAGAAGTCAAAGTCTCGGTGTTTGTTGTTTCAGCAGTTATGAAGTCTGCATCTGTAAATACATTTCGTCAAGTGGCCATATACCACATTTCTCAAATCCTGTTTTATAGGCGTCCTAATTTTTTTTTGCCGCAATCATTACCTGTACCAGAATCAGCATCTTCATTACATCGAGCCTTTCTCACACGGCGTTCCTTTTTAACTGAAAACACAAAAGAAACTTAATATTAAAAAGGTCAAAATACGAAACATTTTACCAACACATATGGGGCAAAACGGGATAGTATCCCGTTATGCCCCGAACTTTTTGCCCCAACAGACATATTTTACAAATATAACAACAAATTTTAAACTACAAAATAATTCTGAGAAAAAGTAATATCAATTTGTTAGTTTTCCACTACTACAATAAGTGTGCCGCATAATGTTACAATAACATTGACACTTACCTTAGTGCACATCGATCCAGAACAGAAAACTTCGTAAAAATTCCCATACAAACAGTTTTTGTTTGCTGTGAAGCCAAAACACGAAGTAAGACGCGCACGCCGCTCGGACTCGTGTGACGCGACTGAATATCGACCGAATGGCGTTGAGTTAGGATCTATTATGTTCACCATTTAGGCACACAAGCATACTTCCCGTCCTGCCCCGAGCTTCGTCTTGCCCCGGTCTCCCCTACTGGTTAGGAGGTGCGGAAACTTGAATTTGCAAAAATTAATATTTTACAAATAGATCCCTTAACTAAAAATCATCAGTATTTTAGAAAAGCCATCAGGTAGACGAAAATTGTACCCCCGTCGCCTCACCTACTGGGCATTTGTACATAGATATTTAGATTTTCTGTATTGTTGCAGGTAGCCGGCGGCACAATCAAGCTAGAATTAGTTAACGACAGCTGGACAGAGCTTCAAGGCGAAATCGCCGGACCACCAGATACGCCTTACGAAGGCGGAAAATTCCTTCTGGAAATCAAGGTTCCTGAAACATACCCCTTCAACCCACCAAAGGTATCTAAAGCTTACGTTTGTGTTTATGAAACGTTGATGATTAAATTTGTTATTGTAATTCATACCGATTCTATCTAGTTTCTTGTTTGTATAGTGTACCGGAATAATACATAGTTATCGCAACACACATTCTGTTCATTCGGACATAACTTCTTCAAATATAAGATGTAAATAACTTTATGACGTTTATATACTTTAACCTTTTGTACTACCTTCAAAAGACGGCATCTCTACTTGCGTTTCCCAACTCCTGGGGAGGGGGGATATGACTAACCTTCACTCTAGGAGTCTAGTTTTTGGCAAACAGTTTAGATATAGCATTAGGAGTAGGTTTATACGCGCATCCCATGTCGCCATGTTTTCAGTGCATTGCTTTTTTAAAGGATGCTCAACCTCTTCCGGTCTCTGGTTTGCCGTGAAAGAAGGTAGATAAGCTGACTTTTTAATTCAACTACAATTGATCTTTAAAGTGTTTGAATGTGCAAGACCATGTTTGGTTAGTTCATTATGACACTAGCTGGGATACATCATTTTGTAATATTAAACTAGGTAGTTCATTTCATTGTAGTTGACTGTACATCTCATATCATAATAATTATACCCGAATTCATTATCACCAAAATAACACTTTATTACGATAAAACAGTAAGCAAAGATCATACAAAACTTCCACTCTTCAAAATCGTAAATCTATTCTAATATTATTTAAAGGAAAGATTTGTTTGTTTGTTTGCATCGAATAAGCTCCGAAACTACTGAACCGATTTGAACAATTTTTTCAGTGTTGGGAAGCTACGCTATACGCAGGTGACATAGGCTGTATTTTATTCCCACGGTGGCGTCCGCTAGTTGATAATACAGAAATAACCAGTAGCCGCCATGGTTCCCGCATTCCTTAAAGGCTCATACTTATTTTGTCGGATTAATTTTCGTATATACTGCATTTAAAAAAATTTAAAATGTAATAATTAACCTTTCAATTTTTTTAAATGTAAACAAATTGTGTTGAAAGTGTAAAGAAAGGGCATCTGCCCCCTTGACGGCCCCGGTGTACCTGAGGGTGGGGAGCACGGGACGCTTCGCGCCGTATCTCTTATAAAAATGCTTAGCGGTACGTAAAACTTGCGAAGGGTCAATACAGCTATCGAGGATATGATAAAATTATCTAGTTTTGGTAGCATAACTTAATGATATCAAACGCTCTCGAACAACAAAAATAGAATCTATAATTAATTTGAAACGTGTTGTTTACAGATTCGATTCATGACAAAGATTTGGCATCCTAATGTATCGTCAGTGACTGGCGCCATATGCCTAGACATATTGAAAGATCAGTGGGCCGCTGCCCTGACACTGCGCACTGTGCTGCTGTCCATCCAAGCCCTGCTGTCGGCCGCCGAGCCCAACGACCCGCAGGACGCCGTCGTAGCCAAACAATATAGAGAAAATCTACAATTGTTCAACTTGACTGCGAGACACTGGACCACGGCGTATGCTGGCGGACCCACCTACATTTTTGAGTTCAACCGAAAAGTCAAAGTATTATTAGATATGGGCATCGATGAAGATCAAGCTAGGGTGGCGCTGTCAACTTTCGATTGGCAACTTGAAAGGGCCACAGAACATTTATTTAGTTAATTTTTTTTAACATGGCGACGAAATTGTATCATCAATCGCAACATCAAATTGTAACATTATAGCAACAGCATTTTTTCAAAATAATGTTACAATCTTAAGTTAGTGTTAACCATTGTGACTCGTGATTTTTCATCATTGTCTTGCACTGTGTTATTATTCAGTCATAATATTGTAATAAAGCATTTTATAATTTTATTATTATAATCAAATGAGTTAGTTATCTGATTAAAAGAAAATTTTACAAATGAAAATTATTATTACTTTGAGACACTCTTTCACTACACCAGTAGTAAGTGTCGACTCATGTTGGATATATAGACACAGGGTATCGGGGGCCGATGCACCCCAAGATCTGCTACCAACAACAGATGTACTAGTACTGTAACGGGATCCAGAGGTTAGTTTTCAAATAGTTACATACATATTTTTATACTTAACAAACTTTTAGATTTGCTTGAAATATGCAAATAAAATACGAATATTATTTGTAGTCATTATCCATTTGTTACATTATAATTCTCATATTACTTAATATATAATACTTACATATTTATACATATACAAAGCTTGCCAGTCGTGGAATTTAATTATATTTGGATATTTTAGATGTGGAGTTATTGTATGTAACACGTATTTGTAGTAACAGTGTGTCGTATAGTATTAGATGTAATTTCGTGTTTCCATTTGTCATGATTGTGGTTATAGTATTCACTTCATTTAGTCCGTTTCTTCTTGACTATGCTAGAATGAATGATATAAACTTTTAAGATAATATACAACTATGTAATATAAAGGTAAAGTCGTTCATATTTTATTTAATGACACATTGTCCCCGGCAGCCTATTGTAGGAAGACATAGCTAAACTTCACGACCACCTCGCATTCGAGTAAAGGCCTTAAATTTGTGAGGAGCCGTATTTTTTTTTTCAATAAAGTTTATTTTAAAGCTGTAAGACTATTCATGGCAACTGCCACTTTCAGTAAATTCATAAAAAAAATGTAACCATGCTGTCCATTGAAAGCAATGGCCACAGTGAGACTTTAGGGTTCTGTAACAAAACGGAACCCTTATAGGACCACTTAGTGTTCGTCCATCCTTGAAGCTGTAAAAAAATCAAACTCCTAAGTTAACGCAGAAAAAAGTTGCGGCATATTTTGTCGCCAAAAATGTGTATTTCAACACTCAAGGGAATCAAAATTCGGATGGGGATTTCCCGTTAACCTAGAACCATGAAATATGGCAAGCAATATCCATACATACCACAAAATATGTAGGAAGAAATCTAAAAACTACTTTTGTGACGAAATCATGTAAAAAGTACGGGGCTATGGGACTTGGTAACTACATGCACAATGGAACATTCGCAAAATGACATTTGAATTTGGTAAAATGTCATATTCTCAAAAAAATCCCCAGAGGCTCACTACGACGCAACCCTTTCTTGCCCGTGGTACTACCAGTGGTACTACTGGTAGTACCACGAGTAAAAAAATACCCGTGGTACTACCAACCGATCCCAGTAGTACCAATGGTACCTAATTCAATTTTACCCGTGGTACTACTGGATAAAAAATAAATGAAGATCGGTGAAAACAAATGAAAATCGGTAAAAGCAAATGAAGATCGGTGAAAATAAATGAAGATCGGTAAAAACAAACGAAGATCGGTAATACAAATGAGGATCGGTAAAAACAAATGAAGACCGGTGAAAACAAATGAAGATCAGATCCATGGGTAATTTTTTGGCAAGAACGGGACGCAACTTAACTCTAAAACGAAGGATTTTAAACTGGAAACGAAAGTACCTAAAGGCGTTGTCACGGAATAGATAATAGTACCTAATCAATCGATCAAATCAGCCTAAAGCAGTCTACTGCTGGAGCCTCTCCCAATACGCCACTGCACACGGTCCTGCGCCTTCCGCATCCAGTCCCTGCCTGCAACATTTTCCAGGTCGTCGGTCCGTATGGCGTGTGGGCGTACTACTCCACGTTTACCAAGCCGCGGTCTCCATTCCTGAATGCATTCTGCTACAAATATGACCAGCCCATTGGCAGGCATCTAACCCGGATTGACAGAAGACTCAAACGTACGTCTTACTTAAAACCGATAATTTTTTCACATTAAAAAACGAAATAACTTTCCAAGTGTGATAATCTGCCCACGGCAGGTATATCAGCAGGCAGGTCTCAAGCCTCGATTCTTCGACGTTAATTGGTGCTGGCATGACATGCTCATTGAATAGAAACACGTGCCAAGATTTTTCCGCCCATCTGATTCCCCAGAGGAGAGCTCCAAATTTTCTCGGGGAATATTCGATGTGAATAATCTACTTGACATCCTACGACCCAGCTATAAGGTGAGGAGGAATACCGCGGGGTGTAATGAGTTCCCACCCACTTTAGCGGGGTTTAGTGGGTCCCTTTCTGGGGCCGGGAATCCCACACCGTCCCAGCTGCCCCGCGACTGGGGAGAAGGTGCTTAAACGCATTACTCCCGGCAAAAAAAACCTTCAGGGAGGACCTGTCAATGAGCTTGAGGATTGGATAATATGCTTGATGGTAAGGTTGTACCTCGAGTTCGGTGAGACGCCGCGCCATAGACTGCGTCTATAGTAGCCAGGGTCAATCGTATTATATTAGTCTATCGTAGCCTGGGATTCTTCGCACCACCCCTCTCGAGTTCTCCGTCTTCGTGCACCACCACCCTTCATCCAGCAGGTACACCTCGCAGGTGGGACTAGCCTAAGCCGCGACGATGTTGGTAGGGCCTCGCACCACATAATAGTAGGTACTAATGGCGCGACATTTTAAACCAGTGCATAACTGAAGATGCTCGCGTGCAAAAAAGGGGCACAGTGTTTCAGCATTTAGGTAGGTACCTATGTATTCAGTGGATATCTGTACTTCTTTTTATATTAAGATCACCAAATTGACGCTGCCCTCCTGCGATTCGGGGGCCACTCTCACAGTCTAAAGATTGCAAGAAATACCCTGTCAGCAGTGGTCCTCAAGTTGGTGGCCCTATGATGTGCCCTACACTTGCGCAGGCAGCTAAATAGATACTTGTTGTTTCTGCATGTTTGTTTCTGCTTCGACAAAGAAACCATCTTTAGAATCGCTCGGTTCCGGCGAAAATTCTTTCCACTGATTTTTGAACGTTTAACATACTTGTGTCTCCGGAAGTCAAAAATTTTCTATTTTTAATTTTTCCCGCATTGCTCTGCTCTAAGAACCAGGCGTTGTCAGGGGAGGAAAACGCGTGTGTATCGATTACAAAAAAAAAAGTCAACAAAAAGATTAGGTGGTTGTGGGCACAAGACTTACAAAACCTCGTCTAGGTCTCGAAGAATTCTTACCCCATTGTCGACTGAAATATGAATACTCTTATTAAATTAAGAAAACATAAGGAAAACTATTATAAACATTTGTAAGAGACTCAACGAAGATCTACAAGACTCAAGCTAACCTCATCAAAAGTGGTTGCATCTGCTCACTGGTGAACGAGAATAGCATAGACTTCTGTGGAGTGATTGCGAGAGCTGACCGCAGGCGCTTCTAACTATATCAAAGCTGCTCCCCAGGCAAACAAAGCGAATCCTAGTCTCTAAGCTTGAGATGTTGATAGGAACCGGGTCTGTGCACGAAGATGATAAGGAATAATTAAGCGTTCTATTAAATTGCACATTACTTCCTTCTAAGTAATACCAACTGACCAAATAGAGATATGTAATATGCAAATGACATGGTATTGATTATTGATCGCGTCCATTAGATCTCGACGAAGGTTGCAGTATGTGTCACGTAGCGCCATCTAGCGAGAAACGTGCACGCGACTGGTATAGAACCTTAGAGTGGGGCTGCGCCCGCGCCGCGCCGCGCGGTAGCACGCATGAGCAAACAGCGAGTAACTTGTACAACATGCCAAGCAAGGTATCATTCATCAGTCACTGTTGACGCTACTCCGTGGACGGTGCTCTCTTGCCTCTCCTGTATGCCTTTATACAATACCAGGAAGGCAGAGTGCATAACACATCATCAGAATGTGACATTATAAGTGCACCATTTAGTTAATACTTCCCTTCGTCTTCCCTAGTAACGACGTCAACAAACTTTTTATTACTTTCTAAAACGTATTTAATTTTCCGCGTGTGTCTCGTTCCAAGCTCGCGCCAACAAACGTGTGTGTGTATAAATAAATATTAATTTATAGTGTGTTAAGCTGTACCAGACATGACTATATCATACGCCGGTGAAGTACCTAATGGCAGCAGTTTTGGATGTTTCTGGAGGATCCTTTGCAAGTAAGTTGAAACAATAATCGCCAAGTCCGATACCTACGTCCAGTGCACCGCCCCGCCACGGCACAGGGCCCGCAGCTACGGGTGAAACAGCTGTTCCGACGATCTCCGTGCGCCTCATTCCTATATGACGAAATAACTCGGCTATGGTCCGTAGTCACTCATTATACATTGACAATAGCACGGTCACTTACCACCACACTATTGTCAGCTGTTGCGACTTGAATGTGTTTATTTAGAAAATAACTGTCTCGATATGTTTACGTCGAACGCCAATCGAAAGTTTGGTATCGACTGTCATAGCGAATAGGAGAGCAAGGATCGTGGCGAAGATACCACTGTCGACCTCGGAGCGTCGCGTCACTCGCATTGATAAATGCTACTATTTCTATAACACGAACTAGAATCGATTCAATGTCTGTTCGCAATTGGCTTGGCCCTGACAACGAAAGGTGGCGAAAGTAACCGTGACGCGTATACACCAATCGATGAAAACTTGATTCCATCATAGGTACCTAGGATTATATTGACGGCTGTGATGATACTAACACCAGGTACCTGGTTCATTTATATATCTGCATTTGAACTGGAACAATAAAATTGCAAACAACTTCAACATACATATACGCTGCATTACCTACAGTATTGACAATAGTCACATTTATTTAACAAACACTCATTTAAAGTTCGCATAACGCATAATGAGTTGCATTCTACGTATTTGCAACTCATAAGCAAAACATAATCATCACAGTTAATTATTCTATGTAATATTTTGATGACGACTCTGCAATAAGAATCTATGAAGCTTCTTAGAAGTCAAAACCTGTATCAATGAAACATATCTGCTTGTATGTACATTTGTTTCACACGTACATAGACGAGAAACCCGCTATGCTCAAATAACCCATATTTGTTTTATTTATCAAATAGATTACTGAACGGTAAATGCGTTAAGGCATTATGAAAATAAAATTTAAGTGGTTATTGCATTAGGAGGCACATCGACTCGACTTACGGTACAGGCACCAATTCATACCCAACCACTAACCACTACTCCACACAATAAAAGAGATGTCTTATTGTACGTCGACTTGAATATCAAGTTGGATTGTCCATCTTTAAAAGCAAAATAATATCTACAGTGTATTTATGTTGGCCGCTTTTTGCTCAAAGAAGAAACTTGAAATATGTTCGAGCAAAAAGTGGGGGATTTTAATATTGATTAAAGAAAAAATATAAGTAAGTAGTAGAGTGAATGAGTATGTAAAAATTGCACCCATTGATACTACAATTACTTGCATCTCCGTCACTGCCTGTCTGAGAACCTGGGACCATTGGAAATAGCTGCTAATCTTCGTTATTTACCACTTAAGGAGGTTTATATACTTTCATAAATTTTCAATAAATTGACTCAATGGCATTCAGCTCGCGTAAGTTACTAAGGTACATAAAATCAAGATAATATAGCTAACGGCAAGGTAATTAAATTATTTAATACTAATTAAGCAAGGACGTAATAAACATACCAAATTAACAACATATCCGTATATTTCAAGAACAATCTACAAATATTAATAAAATTCTTTTGCGAATGAACTTTCCTGTTGAAACAACCAGAAATTGAATCAAGTCTACCACTGCAATATTAGGAACCGGTGATCGCGGCTCCACCCGCCTGGAATACTCTTTCTATCCATGAAAATGTAAATATAGGGCGTTATTCCAAACTATAATCTACCCTTGTACTAAATTTGAACCAGATCGGTTGAATACCGATAGAGCGTGAATGAGGAACAAAGATCCCTAAATCCATCCATACTTACAAACTTTTGCGTTTACCTATAATATGTATTAGGATTGGGAATGGCTTGAGGATTAGGATAGAATCGGTTATGATGAGACTACCACTACCTTATGAGAATTCAATCTCTTGTACTATTCTACAACTTTAATTTTATTTTATAAAATACCTGTATGTAATAGTTTCGCCTTATCGTATTATTCGTATCAAAGGTTATGTTTAAAATAAGTGTATAAACAAAATATGTGTTACAAACATGAAATATTATGCTTGACAAATCTAAAAACAAAGTAAAAAGAAATCACAGAGAATATTTTATTTTATTTTATTAATTTGTTAGAAATAAGTGTAACGTAACAGTTACCTTTGAAAATGCCGTGAGACGGAACCGGTCAGTTATTTTTTAAATTAAAATAGATTTTGTAAAAAGTACAATAGCGATTGATTTTTCATAAGGTATTACTACAAGTTTCATCAAGTGACAACAATCAAGAGTATACAATAAAATTGCAAATAACATCAATATACTTGTTACCAATGTGAGAAATATTCAAAATAGTCACATATATTTATTTAACACTAATTAAAAGTTCACATAAATTTTAATGAGTTGTATTCTTGGTACGTGTTTGCAACTCTCGATCAAAACAGATTAATTTCTTCTCAGTTTACAGAACAATATAAGAATTACGATTGCTAGTATTCTCTTTCAAAAATCTTTGACTGAAGAAGTACAGATCAGTAAAAGCGAAACATGATCTCTAAATGTAAGCTTCACCCTGTGCCATCATTCTAAAGTCTAAACAGTAGCCTAAAAAACCTTCCTGGACTTCCTGGGCTTATCCGGGGCTCTTAACCGTAGCACACTATAACCGTAGTCAGTAGAAGGGAACGTGTGGTTTTTAGTTGGTAAGAGTCCGGCATAGTATTCATGACGAATTTTCCACCCCTAAAATAAACCTAAAAACCGGCCAAGTGCGAGTTGGACTCGCATGAAGGGTTTCGTAGCAGCAAGTAACATAATATAAAAGTTCTTATAGTTCGTTGTAACTTTGATTAATGTTTTAACACGTTCACAGTGGTAGTGATTATTCTAACCGAAAATTGCGGTTTATGACGTATTAAAAAAAACTACCAGCTCTATCTCGTTCAAACCAATTTTCGTTGGTAGTTTTTATGGCAATTTACATCACATATTTTTTTTAGATTTCTCACTCTCTTAGTTTAGAAGTTAGAGGGGGGGGGGGGGGGGGGACACTCATTTTTCCACTTTGGAAGTCCCTCTTGCGCAAACTATTCACTTTAGAAAAAAATTATGTTAGAAACCTCAACAGCATTTTGGAAGACCTATCTATAGATATATATATAGATACACATATAGATATATATATAGATACACATATATATAGATACACATATAGATACACATATAGATACACATATGGGTTTGATGAAAAAAAAAATTCTGAGTTTCAGTTCTGAGTATGGGGACCTCCAAATTTTACTGCTTTTTTTATAGTGTTATATAAGAATCTTAATGCGGTTCACAGAATACATCTAGTTACCAAGTTTCAATAGCATAGGCCGTATAGTTTCGGAGAAAAGTGGCTGTGACACACGGACGGACAGACAGACAGACATGACGAATCTATAAGGGTTCCGTTTTTGCCATTTGGCTACGAAACCCTAAAAAGGCCTTTACTTTCCTACAATAAAATTCTGTCTACGTAAACTTCTTAAACATACCTGCAGTTATAGTGAGGCTTTTGGCACACACGTCATTCACAATACATGTCTACGTCAAAGAAAAACTGCAATTACTGTAACTATTATAAAATTACGGCACCTTTGAAGACTGCCAATTATTTTCCATTGCATACAATTCTTTTTACACGATGTCAATGGCTGTCTAATGCAGTTCATGTGTTTATTACGTTAAATAATAATAGTTCAACTGCACAAATCTGTACCTAGTTATTCTTCAATATACTTCTTCTCTTATTTCCTCGTTTCTTGAAATTTCTTTTAGTCTAAGGATGAACGCACATTGGCGATAAGACTGTCTCCTTATAGACTTACCCTTTTACTAAATCTAAGAAAATGCGAATATTGGGAAACAAATTTCTTAGATACAGATAAAACTATTAGCCGATAAAATCGGACCGATAGGATTTTCGATGTAAAGCAGGAGTCTTTCTTAGAATAGTCGTGTCTCATGGTTTTAGTCAGTAGAAGAAGTCCGGCAAAAGCGCATAAACGTACTTATATAGAAGGGGTAGACAGAGGCCTCTTAGGCGCCAACTTTTAGCAGTTGTATTTGGGGCTATTAAAGTGTATTGATAATTTTCAATCCCCTCAAAGTAGTAGCACGTCTACCAGGTCCTAGAACTTCAAGAGCTTTTTTAAGTACAGAAACGCTAGTAGGTAAATTAAAATGCCACAAATACTCGTACCAGCATAGATAATGCGTCGCGTATAGAAATGAGCAAGCTGGACTACGCTTCAAATTGTTATTAGCAACGAATACCTAGGCCTACCTAATTATAATTTTTTTGCTCCAAGCATATTCCGGTTTTAAATAATCACTTTAGTGCACAGATTATATATAAGACGTGTACTACAGGTATCACGAACATCAGTATTATCCAAGATTTTATATACACTCGAGAGCAATGAATCCGGGTCACTTAAAGAATGTTAAAAATCTCGGAAACTAAAAATGATAGGTTAATGCAATAAATTGTATTTAATAGACAATGTAATACTCCTTAAATGAAAGTAAAAAAAATATGAGTCAGCATACATTTTATTAACACAAAATTACATAAAGAAAAAACTGCCGATCTCTCCTTAAAACAAAAATAGGAAACATGAAATTTTTGAACTTTATTACGATTTTCTTGAATTTTAATACTTCGTATTGCCTCCTCGTGCTTCCATTACTGCGTTTACGCGGTTTGGCATGCTGTACACCAAGTTCCTTATACGATTTTGGGGAATATTCTCCCATTCCTCTGTGAGAGCAATTTTGAGCTCACGAAGCGTGATTGGGGGAGGGTTTCGTTGTTTTACGCATCTGCCTAGCTCGTCCCAAGCATGCTCGATCGGGTTGATATCCGGGCTGCGCGCTGGCCACTCCATACGAGTAATGTTCATCTCTTGAAGGTAGTCATTCACAATCCTACCTGTATGAGGTCGGGCATTGTCATGCATAAATATAGCATCCTCACCTAAATTGACCATAAATGGACCAACGTGATCATTGAGGATTTCTTCCACATATCTTACGCTAGTTAAAGAGCCGTTTTCTATGATCACCAGCTCTGTGCGACTTTCAGAAGAAATTCCGGCCCACACAAGTACAGACCCACCACCGTAGGCTACTTTTTCTTCGATGCATGCTTGCTTGAATCTTTCCCCTGGTCTTCGATACACTCTGTGTCTTCCATCGTGCTTGTAGAGCATAAATTTTGATTCGTCGGAGAACATAACTTTTGACCAATCTTCAATACTCCAATTTACGTGGCTCTGGGCATACCTTAGTCTCGAAATACGATGCCCACGCTCCAGTTTAGGGCCGTTTGCAGGTCTAAGGGGTTTTAAGTTAGATTCAGCAAGCCGACGTCTTACTGTCCATGCACTTGGGTTACTTCCTCCGAGGCGTCGAAACTGATTGGTGAGTTCAGTTCCTGTGAGAAAGCGATTTCGAAGCATGGTGTTCACCAAGTATCGGTCTTCTCGTGCTGTGGTACACCTGGTTCTGCCCGTTCCTGGTCTGCGTAGGTTAGAACCAGTTTCTTCGTAACGTCAGAGAACTCTTTGTACTGTTGACAGCGACACACCGACAGTCCTGGCTGTATCGCGCTGACTCCGGCCGGTTTCCAGCATTGTAAGTATTCTGGTGCATTCTTCAGGCGTAAGCGACATAATTTCAGCTTGATTAATGAATATAGAGCACTATCAACATGGTTTATGTACCCACATAAATGACAGATTACAAACAAAAGCAACACCAAATGCTGTAATTTCGTAGTTCCATCTTCGAAAGTGGCCCTTTTTCAAATTTGATTTTTTTATGATATAACTTTACAATAACTAAGAAGTTTTAATACCTTCATTTAAGGAGTATTACATTGTCTATTAAATACAATTTATTGCATTAACCTAGCATTTTTAGTTTCCGAGATTTTTAGGATTCTTTAAGTGACCGGATTCATTGCTCTCGAGTGTACTTATACACCAAGAAGACCGGTACAGCTCATTCCCTTGTTAGTGAAGACTCTAACTTCCACAGTATGGATTGATTTATGTCCAGGGCTATTGAGATTTTTAAATTAATAATTTTACTATAAAATTGTCCAAACTTCAAGATATAATTTATCCTCAACTTGAGCTCAAAGGTTCTATATGAATATGAAATTGTGTAGGTACAAAAGCTCAATAATAAGAAAACTGGTTTTGTGACGTAGGACATTTCAAATTGTCTTTTGTTAAATTGCACTTTACTAAATCGTTTATTTGTTTAAAATAGGACTGTATTTTCTCTGCAATAGAGTTTCTATTTATTCTCTGTGTACCTAGTCGTGTAAAATAAAAGACTTGCGAAAGAAACAATTAAGTTTTAACTTTTAAAATTGTAATACCAAGTAATGACAATTATAATCCTTAAAATTTTAAACCTACACTGACTTATGAATGTATCTTTAAAAGTCTTGGTTCAAAGTTACGACAAGACTTACTCCTTCTTACTAGTAATGCTGAAAATCATGTGAAATGGACAGAAAATACCTATATGTAGAAAAAAGAATTTCGGGCTCTAGAGCGATGGTTTGAGATGTAACTAAAGCAAAATAATTTGTGGAATCCATACCCATTATAACTTAATACTTACCTATATAGTAGTAGTAGTTAGTAGTTTTCGTTTTAATTTCTTTTTATTATGGTAGTCTTAGTTTACTTTCATTATTTTGGTCAATATAATCATATATTATTTGGTTTTAATAGTTTTGTTAAACGGTTTTTTTGTATACCTACATAGGCAATAATAGATTGCAAGTGAGTACATATACCAAGCCAATATTTTTTTGATTCACATATTCGATAAACGGGTTTTGAAAGAGGAAACTCTAGGTAGATAGATTATGTACCAGTTAGTAGGTATCATAAATAAATTCTGTTTGAACAAAAACGAACATGTTTAGGGTTGATATGATGGAGGACATTTTGATTTTGTTTTGACTTTCGAATAACAGCATTATGTCCGTATATGAATCTAAGCAATGACATTATTAATCTGAAGCGTGCTGGTTAAAATTAAGAAAGGACAGTAATATCATCGTGATTATATACGAAAATGTCCGAATCGCATTAAATGCACGTACCTAATATCCTTCGACAAATTGATAAAAAAGATATGTAATTTTAACTCTTAAAGACATTTACAGATTTACGTTAAAAGAACTCACTAATCCTTAATATCGTCGGCATATTATGCATTTTCCTTTCTTGTTTTAGAAATGTTGATTGTTAGAAACATGATATAAAACACGATGAATGTTTGAAAAAATGCTCTGTCAAACGTAATTACGAAAGACCCGAAATATATTACATACATCACAAATAACTTGTGATTGGATCTGTACCTACCTTGCATAAGTACTTAGATATGTATATACAGATAAAATAAATAGTTGTGCACAATTCAACGACCTTGGCATTGATGTAAATACTTCTAACATGTTATATGTAAATATACTAAATCACTGTATAAAAAGTTTGGTATAAAATAGGTACTCGTAGATATTTTCTATTAAAAACTGGTTGTAGTTGTCACAAAAAATAAGGCCTTCCAGAAATATTAGGCCTGTTCTACATAAATTATAGCAAAAATAGAATTTGGAACGTGTTACTGTATTATTTGGTGTTTCCAGTAGTGCCTTTTTGGTTAGATTATAAAATATGCTGACTATCTGACTATCTATGGACAGATAGTCACGTAGTCAGCATACTGACTATCTATGGACAACGATCTAAGAAAATAAAATGGGCTATGCATTTGAGTAATTGTATGTAATTGGTTCAATATGACAAGTTTATAAATAGGCTTTTATATTAAGGTTTGTCCTGAAACTGATATCAACGCACAGCCGAAACTACTGAAAATAGAACCATGAAAGGACAGTAGGTAGTTTTCTTTTGTGACGTAGAAATTCACTAAAAAGGATTTTTTCCATATTTATCCCCTAAGGAGAAAACGACGTGCAAAAACTATGTATGAAAATAAATAAAAGGGTAAAATTCGGAAGAACGTTTTGTTTTCAAATTAGATGACTTCGATAGTTCAGGAGCTTAGAGGCTTGATTTGTAAAATAAGATGACTTGAAGAAAATCGTACAAAAATAACAAAATTATTACAAAACCGCCTTCCAAACCCACGTGCCATTATGGATACTCCGGAACCCTATAGCACGCGTGACCTGACACGCAGTTGACGGGTATTATTAATAGTGTTTGCTCAACAGTGAATTAGGTACTAGGTACTGTGCTCTGTCATTAGTAACTCTGAGTGTTTCTGGTATACGGTTACTGGACG
Organism: Miltochrista miniata; assembly: GCA_933228765.1. Lineage (NCBI taxonomy): Eukaryota > Metazoa > Arthropoda > Insecta > Lepidoptera > Erebidae > Miltochrista > Miltochrista miniata. The sequence continues at coordinate 31,003,811 of OW121747.1, read as the reverse complement.
TAATTACAGATTAGAATAGGAACCGAGGACTCCGATACTATTTGACATTAGCTACGAGAGATGTGCCGTGAAATACGCAATACAGACATAATGTCTATCGATCACTATTTTACCTACCTGTGGGTGTTCGCTGGTTCTGTAGAATGTAGGTATCTCGAATTTTATGGTTGGTATTTTAATCGGTTAATAAAATTAAGATTGAGAGAGAATTCACATCCGATGGTTGCCTGAAATGCCTGAACAGAATTGATAGGATCTTAACAGGGCGTTTTGAATATTGGCTAGGTTTAAAATAGAAATCCCAAACTACCAAGTAATCATAGGATTATACGTCGTTGGTCCCTAAATACTTACTCGTACGAGTAGTTTGTGTGAGCTATTTATCTGTTATTGTAATACTCCTTGCGCTGAATTCTTCATCCATACTTGGTCATTTCATTTGATAAGACATTATTAGGTATTTGTAAAGATTTATCGTTTGTCTCGAGGTTTTGGTGTTATGGAAAAACATGTCAGGATAATATCTAGTGGCACGGCGGTGCCCCCACCAAGTCGAGCAACAGCGGCACGGCCGTCATTTTCTGTTTTCGAACCCACTGAGGACATTTTCGACCCCCTATACCTAACTTCGTTAAATATTAAAATATTAAATATTCACGGACATCTCACACAACGCTATCTGATCCCAAAGTAAGCTAGGAATAACCTGCTTGTGTTATGGGTATCAGACCACGGATATTAATACTTATATACTTTTAAATACATACATATAATACATAGAAACACCCAGACTCTTGAGACAAACATTTATGGGTCGTTGTGGATAAAACTAGAAGTTTGAATTCTCAGTTAGTAACTAAGCAAAGCTAAATAGGGTATATTTAAAATTTGGTTTAGTTTGAACCAGTGTAGTTTAAGAATTATAACTAGGTAGTAAAAGTTCCTTAAAAATTCGCAGTCACTCACTGATTGACTTATCATCAAAATTCTTGGTAATCGCATTAATTAATCTAATTTAGCATTACGTACCTATTATTTGTAAGAAATTGTTTTCATGCGATGGCTTTTTCACTTATTAAAAACATAAAAGATATTATAAATTGTTAATCAACATTGACTTAGTATTACATGAATATGTAATATAACTGAGTTGCAAGACTTGGGTTTTTTACAAGTTTTGTTTTTGATGGGATAGGTTTATCAGATGTCCAGATTCTATAGCATAAGCTTAGGTATAGAACCATAATTCGGGTTAGATGGACTTTATTTATTTATTGTGAGGGCTGTATGTTAAATATATGGTGCAAAATTTCTCTTCTGGCAGGAAACTGAAGTACCTAAATATATGTAATAAAATAATAAATGCAATAAATGTACTTATTTCAAATACATAGTAAGATATTGGAATATTTAAAAAACTTGGTGATACTTGTTCGTGCTTTTATGTGTTTATTTATTTTTGTTATTTTGAAACACTCACACTTAATCTACTAACGTACATGCCGTACGTGCCCAACTGGTGGCGATACATGCATTTATTATAATTTTGAATAGTTAAGTCATTGCTTAGCAAGCGTGTCCGTGTAACTCTTTGTTAATTTATTCATTAGACAACACCTCAAATTTATGCTTGGATTCGACATTTTTGTTAATGTTCAGAATATATACTTATTTTATATTAATGGTTGTTGTAGAATTATCGTAGTTTCAAGTGTTATATAATAATGTTTGTGAATTTATGTTGCGTAACCGCTATTAATTTACAATCATTGAAATATTTTGTAGTTTGTGATTTTTTGACTTTTACTTGTTGTTTGGAGTTTGTATTTGTTAGACACAGTGAGCAGTTCTTCATTAGCACCTTCAAGGTTTATGAAGATATTTATGGTTTAGAGGTTTTAACTTTTGTTCTATCATTTGTTTTTAAACATTATGATGTTTTGGAAATCTGAGTCCACTTTCTTTCTTCATTTACTTCGCTAGATCTTTGTATTTGTATCTAGTAATGCCATTAACACAAAACATCATTCATGCGTTCCGCCTGGTCGGGATCTAATATTTCTCTCCTACTAGCAATGCGCAATATCATAAAAATTAAGGTTGTAGATACGGGTAACTGTGACTCAGTTTCAGTGACAGTTTTCTTATGATTCTAGAAGGTTAGTCAAATATTGGCACGCCAGGTCGTAGCGATTGCAATCGATCTCACTTGTAATTTTAATGTTTTAGAATATTATTCTTTCTTTTGGAACATAACCCACCAGCTGGCACTTGGCAGGGCAAACTTTACTTAAAGGGAAGCTTTTTTTTATAAGTTTCATACATTTCTTAAACGAAATAATTATGACAGACGTACGAAAAATGGGAAAATTAGATTGAAAATTGAAAAAAAAAAGAAGAATAAACACAACATTAAGAGTTAGAAGAGCAAGAAGAAAATAAAAAAGAAAGAGAAGGAATATCTTCGAGAAACGAGCTTAAAAATTAAGGAAGAAATCTGGAAACGAAACCTCAGATTCTTGCTTAGATCCAAAACTATGCTCATTCAAACCATAATAATAGATATGCCGCAGCTTACACTACAATTATTTAGGTACGTGTGTGGAAATTAATGCTACCATTTTTTGTTTATCACGATCCAGGACAAAGCCATAGTTTAATGAATATGAAACACCACAATTCGAAAATAATTACACATCTAAGCAATATACTAGGAATGAATGATACTAGTATACACGTGTCTAATCACTCTGTTGTTCGTGGTTTTGTTCATATCGTCTCTTAACATACAATTAAAGATCCGAGATCGATTAAGCAATAGTTTTTGCTTTTTAGTATCAAATCAGAAGGTCGGTCAACACTGATATTAGTAAGCGGTTTTCGACCATGGCAAGTTGTTGCAGGGTCAAAGAATTTTGACTAATATAGACTTAGTATTCATGTTATTAGACTTCTAGGTCAACCTCATCTGCAACTTTGTGCGCGTGCACTGACGGATTTCCGTAAAGGTTATTACGAAATAGCAATCACATTCAATAAGGTCGTATCAAAGTATTTAAAGGGACAATTATCCAAAGTTCATTCAAAATAATTCTACTGCAAGGCTTTGCAGTGAGGAACTGTTCGAGTATGAGGTATCTTCAGACACTTCTTTAGCTACCGGGATGACATAACCACTACGTCATAAATTTAGAGTTAAATAATATACCTTGACATTGATGATGATGTGTGTTAAGTGCACTTTATGTCGTTAATAGGTACTTAGCATTTCTTAAGTAAACGTCCGCATCCAAATTCTTTGAAAATCTTTCATTTCAGTCTCACATGCCCAGGTGTTACAAATCACACCTAAAATAACAATTGATTGTGGTGTGTGTGCGTCATGGAATCTTGAACGTTTAATTTGACTTTCTCGGGTACTTCCCGGTACATCAATACGCTAAAAATTTTCACACATATGTAAATCAGATGACAATGCAAAATATTGTCATAGAGCTGATGTTATGATTGAACTTGTTCGGGCTTGTTTGTTTCGTCGTGATAGTGGAAATAAAAATAACATTTATTGTTAAAAATTACAGTGAAACATAATTACATACATATTTACATTATTACTATCTAAACTAAACCTAAATAAGGCCCCCGTGGCATTGTGCCAAAAAGACAGCATTCTCCCTTTGGATAGCAACACATATTCGCTGAGAGAGAAAATTGCTAGCCTTTCGAGGTTCCTTTCAGGACACCAGTCGACTCCACAAAGTGCTTTTTCAAATTCTTAAAAAATCTATGCGATTTGGGACCCTATGGACATAAACAATCCTCTGGAACGTGGATTTTTCCAATGTGTGCAGTCCCTGGACGTCACCATGACTAGGCGGCTAGTGTCATTCTGAAGAATAACACGTTAAAAAATGCGAGCTTCGCCCATCGCGAGTGTAATATTATAGGTTGTTTACTACGCATAAAAACACTAAGTCGTGACTATGTAGGTACTAAAGCAGTAAACTCTACGACGCCAGCGAATTGAATTCGTCAGTTTCTACAAATATAAAAAAATAAGAAACTAAATACATTCGTATATAATAAATTTAAAAAGAAGTCTGACACAAGACTTAATTAAGTTTACACTAACCTTAACAAATCAACCTATCCATCCTTCCGGGATCCGTTGGGGATAATCCTGGTAGTGATGATCGCCGAGGGTACGAGGCACTGACAACTTCCATAGAGACTAGAGATGCAATCGCTCATTACAAAGCAAAATCATTTTGCCAAGTTTGCCAGTAGTTCTTATACTACAAAACTTGCCTTTTTTTTAACGTGAGGAAAATCTTTCATGGATGCTATGGACTCCTACCTACTATGCTCCTACCGACTAAAAGCCCCACGTATCCTACCTAACGGCCTACGGTTGGCAGGCCCGGGTAAGCACTCGGAAGGATACCCTAGGACTCCTAAACAGAACTTCGACAGATGTGGTCAACGCTTGGTCACTTACCGTGGTCACTCTGCATACTATGTTTAGTTTGTTGACAGGGAGAGAGAGAGAGTAAAAGCCTAAGACTTTCACAAAGGTACCTTGCTGTCAATTCTCACGTCACGGTACCGTAGGCCCTAATGGATAGAATGTACTGATTGTACACTCTCGTGTTTCGTTATATTGCGGTAAAAGAGAATCTTTACCGCAACATACCATAGTTGCTTCTTACCAATTCAATTTACAGGTTCATGCACGTTGCGAATGGATTTATGTGCGTTGACAGATTGGATAAGCTTAATCTTGAACGGTGCGGTGCGGCGAGTCTATAAATTGACTGCCGTGTCTGTACAGGGCTACTAGGCTTTAATTTAATAATGTGAAATTGAATCTGAATCTCGTGGTTGCTCGTCTCTCTCCATCTATTTCTCTCATCAGAGCCTATGTGCGCTTTATTGATTGTGCTCTGCGTGATTTTATCTGGGGAAACATTCAGTCATTTCACCTCCTAGTATTGTCAGTTCATGTTCTACTCCTGAGGATTATTGCCTGAAATGTATTCAGGCGTTCAACACGTTTGGGGGTAGAGAGTGTGGTCGTTGAAAATGAACTAAACCGGCACACCCGTTTAGAGGTGGTAAAGTTGGCATAAGCCTCAGAGATTTAGAATATTAGTGTCCCTAATCTAGGATTAGGTACCTTTAACCCTTGGTACCTACTTACCCACCTACTAAATTATCTTTGTTTAAAAGTATCCTAGTGCTACATTACAGCTTAATGGTTTAAGATCATTGCGGATGAATAATTTGAATATTATGTTCTTGTGTCTAACAAAAACTAAAATATAGACAGATGATATCCATTATCACAAAAACAGGCAAAACTAAAAACGACACAATAAGGAATGAGATGCAGAAAAGATTGATTCAGGTTCACCGGACCGCACTTCCTCTATATAAGCAAGTGTTAATTATGCCCCTCGGGCCGTGGCTCGAGAGGACAATCCTTCACCCTACAGCGTCACCAATAAGTAGGTGTGTTTCCGGTTCTGTCCAATTAAGGTTCTTGTTTATTGTTTATCGGAAATCCGGTATTAGAATCTGATACGGAATTTACCTTTATTTAATGGTGTAGTGTCTATTCTTATTTTTATCCTGATTAATATATTTATTTACCAATGAGTACGTAAGAAATAGAAGTACATTTTTGTTGAAGAATTTGTGTTCATTGGTAGGAAAATTTTGATTTAAAGTTCAATTACCTCAAGGACAAATACGACAAAGAAATGTAAATGTAGCAGATGTTCGACTAAAAGCTTCTGAATGTAAAGAGGGTACGCCGGGCATTTTAGACATTAACAATTCGATTATTGACCAAGGATGCTGTATGGAGACCAACGGATAGAAGATTTGTCTCCCAGTTTTGCTCAGACAAAGATATCGTAATCACCTAGATACCTTCTACTAGGACCGTCTCGAGATGAAAAAGAAGTTCAACAGCACAGGCTCTATGTCTATAGAAACACAGTGATCCGATAGAAGTTGAAAGCAATAACCCTTCTTCCATACCATTAATCCAGTAAGTGGTTTATAATGAACACGACCATTAAATAGATTTCAATGAAAATGAAGAAAACATAATCAATGAAACTTCACTAAAGCAATGTAGGGCATTGCGCTCGCAGTAATTGGCGGATTCAATTACGCGTATCCTTCGACGATCGATTGTGACGCATCCAATTATGGTCTTTTATTAATTAACTGGCGGAGTGATCGTGCGAACAAGCACAAGTACGATTAAAACCCTGTGAAAAGCATCCATTTTCCAGGCACCAATGTGTCTGATCTCCAAGATAACCTTTAAACATTGTGGATAAACAAGAAAACCTTATTGTGCCTGTTGATTAGGGATAAAAACAAGAAGGGATGAAGAGGAGAGTGGATAGATATGAAATTTACTGAGTAAAAATAAATACCGCCGAATTGATAACCTCCTTTTTTTGAAGTCCGCTAAAAACGAAATGTCTTAACATTCCTGCTCCTGTTATTTTCCAACAACATTAGGTACAGAATCAGATCCTGTTACTCTATATCGAATCCTCGGATTAATTTCCGTTTTATCAAATAGCATTAGCATGTATGACTACATGTTTTTTTATTGGATAATCAAATAACATCACAATAATATTTTGTTAAAGTAGTTAGTATGATACTACATAAAAATCTGAAGGTTAAGAGTAAATACAACTGTTTGACATAGTAGCAACCAACGTAGATTAGTCAGAGTAAACTAACAACCGAGGGACCCCAGGACTAGGGTGCTGCCCTCATATCATGCAGTCTCCCAATCACCTGTCTTCTATTAGCGCTGGAACATGCAAATGGTTCAAAATGTGTTAGCCAGCAATGTTAATTTGATAAACGTAAATGTAGCAAATATTCGACTGAAAGCTTCTAAATATGAAGTGGGTAAGCCGGGCATTTAGATGTAAGCAATTCAAACATTGACCAAAGATACTATGTGGAGGAGATCACCAGATAGAAGATTTTGTCTCCCAGTTTGACCTAGACAAAGAGTTCCGACTCTTATCATTTTTAGAGCCGAAATCGGTCTATCTATTTTGATAGACTTTAGTTGTAAGATACATAGGAATTTGTCAACGGTTAAAGTAATAGGCAGCTTCGTAGCTAAGGTAAAAGTGGATGTTGAAATCTATTACACCAAGAGCGACCGCGGAAAAACAAGGTTCTTTAAAGTTACTGACACAAAACTAAGAACAACATGACAATTGGTCGAACGTTCTTAGAATCATTGGTTTGGCGGTTGAACGATTAGCTATGCAATTATATAGCTATATTTTTTATCAGACACCCCGACGCGAAACAAGTTTTTAGACACCTACATCATTGCAAGACGTCACTGGCGAGCAATTTAGTTTTATACTCCTCAGCAAATATGTTGAATAATGTAGGTAATTACAAAGTATATTTAATAGCCAGTGCAATTATATTTAAACGTTTTTATTCCACTAATATAGTAAATGTGAAAGTCTGTTTGTTACTCAATCAAGCGACAACGACTGGTGGATGATTTTTTTGAAATGAAACTCGGCTGTGACTGCCTGGTAACTAACCAAACATAAAACACTATATTTCAAAGGCGGTCTCTAGACGAGCATACAGAATGATCAAGTTGCATGATCATAGAACTTGATTCGGCATTACTTCAATCAATAGAATTAAATCATCCTGCATGCATGACTGCACGTAGGTTGCATGTTAATCACTTCAATCAACACATTATAAATGATCTTATGAAACAAGATCAACATTAATGACAGGACGTAATGCATGTCATGCCGCATTATGTCTAGGGCGGTATGCGGTATATATGCGACATCTTTAGGGTCCTATTCATTGTGATGAGCCTATTTGCCTATTGCCACAAAATTAAGGGTTAGTGTCAAAGTGGTGTTTGAAAACTTAGAAGTGTCACCGACTTTTTTTATTAGGCAATGTTGAAAGCAGAAGGTCTGGAATTTCGTTTCATAATTCCTCAAGGACATACAACTGATACTGTGTGATATTGTCTGTGTGATATACAGATGTGTCAGATATTGCACAGAAAGCAGAATTATTCTGTAAATTAAACTTAATATTTGAAATTGATGGATTGGACATGGATTAATGAAGGTAGCAAGGGACGGCCGAAATGGATGTTTTGTACCTATTATTCATTGTTTGCTTTTGTAACAATGGTGATACCGTGGCTCCTTTCCCTTCGATTTCTGTCCAATCGTTCTGAAGTCGCTCGGTTCACCTCGGGCTCTATTGCTTACTGTGTGACGTCAATAGGAAAATACACTCGAGAGCAATGAATCCGGGTCACTTAAAGAATCCTAAAAATCTCGGAAACTAAAAATGCTAGGTTAATGCAATAAATTGTATTTAATAGACAATGTAATACTCCTTAAATGAAGGTATTAAAACTTCTTAGTTATTGTAAAGTTATATCATAAAAAAATCAAATTTGAAAAAGGGCCACTTTCGAAGATGGAACTACGAAATTACAGCATTTGGTGTTGCTTTTGTTTGTAATCTGTCATTTATGTGGGTACATAAACCATGTTGATAGTGCTCTATATTCATTAATCAAGCTGAAATTATGTCGCTTAGGCCTGAAGAATGCACCAGAATACTTACAATGCTGGAAACCGGCCGGAGTCAGCGCGATACAGCCAGGACTGTCGGTGTGTCGCTGTCAACAGTACAAAGAGTTCTCCGACGTTACGAAGAAACTGGTTCTAACCTACGCAGACCAGGAACGGGCAGAACCAGGTGTACCACAGCACGAGAAGACCGATACTTGGTGAACACCATGCTTCGAAATCGCTTTCTCACAGGAACTGAACTCACCAATCAGTTTCGACGCCTCGGAGGAAGTAACCCAAGTGCATGGACAGTAAGACGTCGGCTTGCTGAATCTAACTTAAAACCCCTTAGACCTGCAAACGGCCCTAAACTGGAGCGTGGGCATCGTATTTCGAGACTAAGGTATGCCCAGAGCCACGTAAATTGGAGTATTGAAGATTGGTCAAAAGTTATGTTCTCCGACGAATCAAAATTTATGCTCTACAAGCACGATGGAAGACACAGAGTGTATCGAAGACCAGGGGAAAGATTCAAGCAAGCATGCATCGAAGAAAAAGTAGCCTACGGTGGTGGGTCTGTACTTGTGTGGGCCGGAATTTCTTCTGAAAGTCGCACAGAGCTGGTGATCATAGAAAACGGCTCTTTAACTAGCGTAAGATATGTGGAAGAAATCCTCAATGATCACGTTGGTCCATTTATGGTCAATTTAGGTGAGGATGCTATATTTATGCATGACAATGCCCGACCTCATACAGGTAGGATTGTGAATGACTACCTTCAAGAGATGAACATTACTCGTATGGAGTGGCCAGCGCGCAGCCCGGATATCAACCCGATCGAGCATGCTTGGGACGAGCTAGGAGGATGCGTAAAACAACGAAACCCTCCCCCAATCACGCTTCGTGAGCTCAAAATTGCTCTCACAGAGGAATGGGAGAATATTCCCCAAAATCGTATAAGGAACTTGGTGTACAGCATGCCAAACCGCGTAAACGCAGTAATGGAAGCACGAGGAGGCAATACGAAGTATTAAAATTCAAGAAAATCGTAATAAAGTTCAAAAATTTCATGTTTCCTATTTTTGTTTTAAGGAGAGATCAGCAGTTTTTTCTTTATGTAATTTTGTGTTAATAAAATGTATGGTGACTCATATTTTTTTTACTTTCATTTAAGGAGTATTACATTGTCTATTAAATACAATTTATTGCATTAACCTATCATTTTTAGTTTCCGAGATTTTTAACATTCTTTAAGTGACCCGGATTCATTGCTCTCGAGTGTATATCACAATCCTTAGTGAGAATACTCGCGAATGTAAGAAAATTGGACGGGAAAATAAGTATTTCCCAGACTGACACCCACGCTTGACCTCTTTTGATATTCTTGGTAGCTATACATAAAATATGTTTTTAGTGTAACTTACTATCTAAAGAATAAGAAATCAGTCGAATTGAGAACATCCTACTTTTTTTGAAGTTGGTTTGTTAAGTGACCAGAACGAATATTCTCATTCACAGAAACTAGAATATTTATTTAACCAACTTCAAAAAAAGGGAGGAGGGTCTCAATTAGACAGTTATTTGTTTCTTTAGATAGTGAGTAAGCTTTACAATAAAAACATATTTTACTTGATCTTCCTTTAATTTAAGATACTATGTTGAGAAATTGTTCCTTATTGATTTTTTTTCCACATCTTCGAGGTTCGATTCCTGGCTCAAGCAGGTCATTTTTCTAAAATCTTTAAATGCAGTTTTGCTTACTTTTGAAAATAAAGGAATGTTTCTTTTCAGCAATACTTGCTATTATCAGTATTAAGGGTACTTTACCTCCAACTACCGTCTTTAAATTTCATCCTGTATATTAGTCACCTAACTTGTATTAGGTACCGTAAGTGTACTGGGATGATTATTTTTGGCGTGAGGGAAAATCCTCATGGATGCTATGCCGGACTTCTACCTACTAAAAACCTCACGTATCCTGCCTAACAGCCTACGGTTGGAAACCCCGGGTAAGCCATCGGAAGGATACCCCAGGACTCCCAACAGACCTACGTCTACCACTGCGGTCTCATCTACATCTAGGGAGGGTTCGAGTGCTATCCCACGTTTTTGGGTGTCATCCCGCTTCTTAGTGGGGGCGTGCGTGAATCTCTCACGTCACGCTGTCATCTAGGGCCTGCTTCTGGAAGGACGGTGGGCAGCGCCATCACCGTCCTCAGGCCCCCGGTCATGGAAGCCGATAGTCCTCGGCGAAGACACGTCTCACGAGAAAGAACTCGGGTGGGAGAGTTCTCTCCCGTTCCCTACCCGCCGCCTCTTTCATGCGCATGACTTGCTCGCAGAAAGGGGCAGCGCAGTTCTACTTACGCCCGCTGGAGATCATGGCTCGCACCATGGTCTCCAGCGAGAGAATTAGGATAATTTTATTTTCTTTTTGAATCATGGAAAGCCATGGCGACATCTAGCAACTTGAGCGTTACTGTCACAGTCCACAAGTCTTTTGACAAGCCTAAAAATGGTGGCTTTTCGCTCTGGTGGTTTCTCTAGAGATGTGTCTAAAAAGCCTTCAAAATAATTTCCCCGGGACTCTGTGCAAGACGAATAGGTGGGGGCCGTGTGGTTTTAGTAGTAGGTCCGAGTCCGGCGTAACATCTCTGGGGTCCACAGGTAAAAAGGCGATTTAATGCCACATCACACTCGAGATCACTCATTTTTTCACGTGTGGAAATCGTATATATAGATGCTATGCCAGACTCCTACCGAATAAATCCACACGATGCCTTCACTTTCAAATGTAAATACTTAATTTGATTTTCTTCCGCAGATGGCGAGGCAGCGTGTACAAACTGGTGTGGCGGGAGTTACTAGCATACCTCACTCTCTACTACACTATCAACTTATTATATCGATTCGCTCTAACAGAACAACAACAGAGGTAAGTTTCAAGTCTTAAGTACCACTATTTCATATATCTCGGCTTTTTGATTAGTACACATCATTCCCTGCCTTCTTGCACTCTTTGCGGGGTTTGTTCTTTGTTAAATGTTGAGTTTCCGGGAAGTTGATACTGCATAATACTATATAGGATAGAAGATCATTTATTTGGTAAAATGACAACAAAATTGCAGGTTTACAACATAGGCAGACAAATTCTGACATAGTTCTAAAAGGGATTACAGCTCAGAAAAATCTCGTTTACCTAAATGGCAATATGGCTGATTTTCAGCTGCAAGCTGCAACCCATGTGGGTTAAATAACCCACATGGGTTGCAGCTGAAAATCAGCGTCATTGCCTATTCCTCTAATTAGAGGGTCAGAGGACCAGGCCACGTGTTGCTGTGGCTTAGGTTTATGTAACCCGGTACTCCTGGTCGTAGCCATGTAGGCTTTCCACTAAAAATACAATCCTATCTCTCAAGTTGGATCAAACTGTACACGGTGTGCAAATTGGGTTAAAATCGGTTAAAGTGTTTAGTAGTGCATCTCGGACAAACAATGTGACACGTAATTTATTTATTAAGAAACTAGTTGACGCCCGCGGCATTTCCCGCGTGGAATTTTGTCTCCCTTTTCGCATCTTATAAGATAAAAAGTAGCATTATGTTTTGTTCCAGACTATAATCTATCCCCCTACCAAAATTTCAGTCAGATCTGTTCAGCTGTTAAAGCGTGAAAGAGTAACAAACATCCATACTCACAGCTAACTAACTTTTGCATGTATAATGTTAGTAGAAAGAATTTTGTGATCTCACTAGTTGGCCCCTCAACTTCGTTTACATCACAATAAGGTGTATGAAAGGAGAGGTATTTCTTCATCAGACTCATTAAGCAGCGTGTGAAACTGCCCTGTTTGCTTAATCATAAAAGAGCTTAAAGATTAAGTCTATTCTAAAACAATTCAGTCCACGCCTTTGGCGCGGACTAATTTGTTTATTTTGTACGAGAGACAAACAGACAAAAATGATAAAATCATTGTTTTGGGTTCTATTGCGTTCATAAAGCCCCCCTATAATATTTTTTCTTATTTATCTTCCATGAACAGACAGCGACCTGTTACGATTTTATTATATGTATTCATTGATAAAAGAGGGGCAACGGCACTTTCAGCTGCCATAGGTCAACCTAAAGTAACAAGGGGCCGCATGCATGATGTTGTATTCACACAACAGTCAATGGTCATCTCCTTTTAAATATTTTTTGGAACATTTTTTACAAAACGTCAATTAGTCCAAAACCAGCTAGCTTAACCAGCTTGTGTTATGGAATCTAACAACTGATAAACATACTTATATTTATTTATTTATTAACTACTAGAGAGTCTACATGTACACACTTTAGGATTTAGTATTTGCTTTCGTGGCCTAACTTTCTTGTTCAATAAGCGTCGCCTTTAGTTCTATAATCTGTGCATATTATTTAATGAAAACTAATCGAACCTCCTAAAAATGATTGCGGATCCCGCAAATATTCGGTACCTGTGATTCGAACCTGGCACCTCAGCACACAAGACACTGAACTACCAAGTAATAGCAACTTCAACAAAATCGACACAACCATTTTGTCGAGAGTGTGGATGTTTTATCTGACTAACATGCGAATACGTACGGCAGGCTATCGACCCCAGTAACATATAAAATGTATGCAACTAGTACACTAAAGCAGTTTACGTTCAGACGCATGCTCTTGTACCTATTTATAGTTATTTGTAAGTTTGTTTGTTCAAGTAGGATTTGATTTTACTTACAAAAAAATATGATGAAGGTTTCAATTCAATTTCAAAATAAATATGTACATGTACTTAACTTCATAAGCCCCGACTAGATGGTACCTACGTTAGATAGTGTTGTACCTTGGACAGTCAAATTTTTTGACCCGATCTATCCCGGCACCAAATCGCAACTAGATTTGTGACTGAGAGAGAGAGACTGGAAGGATGATCTAGGATGCATTCAAACATTCACAAACTGTCACATATACAATAACACTCGCAGTTGCCCACGGTATGCCCGGGTGGGAAATTGTGTTCCCGTTGTCGCATTTTATATTTTTTCTAGTTTCACGTTTCAGAACCCTTCAAGTAGGTTCGTCGTATCTGTCCGTACGTGATGACCTTGACGTCCAAACGGTTAGTGCTAGAAAGACGAAAATGTGTCTAGCTATTTACCACATTGACGAAGTGCTAAAATAAAATTATTTTTGAGCTACCTCCCCTAGATGAGGATGTTTTTGATGTTCACATCTACCTCACATTATAGGGTATCATATGATAGAACATATCACATGATAGAACATATCATATGATAAAATTATCATATGATAGAACTTTTGAAAATATTGAGAGGTATTAAATATATAATAATAATAATAAATATTCACGGACATTTCACACAACGCTATCTGGTCTTAAAGTAAGCTAGGAATAACCTGCTTGTATGGGTATCAGACCACGGATATTAATACTTATATACTTTTAAATACATAATACATATTATACATAGAAACACCCAGATTCTTGAGACAAACATTTATGGGTCACACAAATATTTGTCTCCGGTGGGAATCGAACCCACGACCTCCAGCGCCGCAGGCGGTATCACTACCGACTACGCCACAGAGGCAGTCAAATATCGCTTTTGCTCCGTAGAGTCACCCACCACACACTATCTGGCCAAATGGTTTAGTCAGGTCTTGTTTACATAAACATGTGCAGACGCAGTACACATACAGTAGGCTTTTTTGTGTGGAAATCTTCATGGATGCCATCTCCACCAACTAATGCCATCAGTCTAAGGCCAGGAATCCCGGGTAAGCCCTCGGAAGGATAAGCCCAGCAAGCAATAGCAGCAATAGAGGCTTTCTTCCGCGTACACTTAGGTTGTGGAATGATCTCCCAGCCTCGGTTTCCCCAAATGCCTACAGTATGGGGTTCTTCAAAAGGGGTCTTAGAAGGTTTTTACAGGGTAGGCAGCGCGACGACAGATTGCAGACGTCCATAGGCTGCGGTGACCACCGATACATCTGGTGGGGCCGTATGCTTTTCTGCCACTTTAGTGGTATAAGAAAAAAAAAGCACGTTACTTACATTATCTATACCAATATTTTAAAGAGGAAAGATTTCATTGTTTGTTTGTTTGCATCGAATAGGCTCCGAAACTACTGTACCGATTTGAAAATTTCTTTCACTGTCAGGAAGCTACACTAGCCCCGGTGAATATAGGCTAAATTTTATTTCCGTATTTCCACGGGAACGGGACCTACGCAGGTGATACCGCGTAACGTCCGCTAGTCTTTGATATAATATTACTTCTCAAGGAATACCTACAATACGTCATCATAAAGATAATACAATCACTATGCAAGTTCCGATTAAAAAAAAAACCGTGCGGAAATAGCTTCCTCATAATTTCGTGATAATTTAAACATTAAATATAATAAATGCTACATACTGACCGACATTAAGTTATACAATACGTGACTATAAATGCGTAATTTATGTAATTTTATTACTTGCCCTGTACTTTAAGCTAGTTTAAACTATTTTATTTTTGCTTTGCATCTTGCTGTAATACGGGAACGTATCCATACTACTTCACCTATTTCTTAAAACTTATCGAACCCTCCCTCCCCTCGGTGTCCACTCGTAGAATATGCCAACATCTCTCCCACCACTGAAAAATTTACGTAGTCTTGATAATTTAATTATTATAATCTGATAACCAATTCGCAGGTAAATTAATTTGACTCATCGTTTCTATTAATACGGCGTTTATTGCAGACTGCAATATATTGCATATCACAGCCATTTTGGATTTGCCGAATCCATTTTTAGGGTTTCGTAGCCAAATGGCAAAAACGGAACCCTTATAGATTCGTCATGTCTGTCTGTCTGTCCGTCCGTGTGTCACAGCCACTTTTCTCCGAAACTATACGGCCTATGCTATCGAAACTTGGTAACTAGGTGTATTCTGTGAACCGCATTAAGATTCTGATATAACACTAGAAACAAAGCAGTAAATTTTAGAAACAAAACAAAAAATACTCAGAACTGAAACTCAAATTTTTTTAAGCTATTGCATAGCTTCTATCGCGGGCCTTGCGTGGAGACCTAATCCAGAAATTCTGTCACGAAAACGAATCACACTCTCGGCTACCTTCGGCCACGTTCGTGTATCTCACACTTCAAATATAGTGGAATTCAACAGATTCAAACAATGTAGTAAACAAACAGATTGGATCTCGACTCTGCATAATTACTTACATTTAAATATCAATCCTGATCATATTCGTTTTAAGGAACCATAGTTAGATTTATGCGGCCATTTCGACACTAATTTACCTTTAGAATATAGAATAATTTCATGAAAAATACTTCAATGATAAAAATTTAAACCTGTCATTCTTGCTTGTCATTAAATTATTTTTTCTCAGTCTTGTTTGTCTTTGGCATATACTCGCTTATTGATTATGAAAAGAGGTTTAATCATAATCAGTTTGACAACAATTACCTAGTTTAATAGTATAATAAATTATTTTAAAATGAACTTTAACTTTAAATAATTATAATCGGTAATCGTAAAACAGTACTGTGTGAGTGTGTATTGTTCTGAAGTTCTGCGAGGTTTTTCTATTATCTCTAATTAGGTATATCAATGACTTTGCTTCAAGTAGGTACTTTGGCTTTTGGACATTTTCTTTGCGATCTAATTAAAACTTTTTTATATATACTCATATAATTTCTAAGTAGGTATGCATACATACGGAGAATTTAAAACGGCAGTAACTGAGTGATTAAAACCAGTGCAACACACACACACACACACCCACACACACACTCACACACACACACACTCAAAAATCAACTCACATAAACATACATGCAACAAACACACACACACACCCATACACACACTCACACACACACACACACACACTCAAAAATCAACTCACATAAACATACATGCAACAAACACACACACACACACATACACCCACACACACTCACACACACACTCACTTACACACTCACACACACGCTCACTCACACACACACACACACACACACACACACACTCACACACACTCACGCACACTCACACGCACACGCACACGCACACACACACTCACACACACTCACGCACACTCACACGCACACGCGCACACACACACACACACACACGCGCACACACACACACACACACACAGAGACACACACACACAGACACACACACAAGTCCAAAAGTACTAAAGTCCAAAAGTCCAAAAGTACAAAAGTACAAAAGTCCAAAGTACAAAAGTCCGAAAGTCCAAAAGTCCAAAAGTCCAAAAGTCCAAAAGTCCAAAAGTCCAAAAGTCCAAAAGTCCGAAAGTCCGAAAGTCCGAAAGTCCGAAAGTCCGAAAGTCCGAAAGTCCAAAAGTCCAAAAGCCCAAAAGTACAAAAGTCCAAAAGCCCAAAAGTACAAAAGTCCAACAGTCCAACAGTCCAAAAGTTCAAAAGTCCAAAAGTCGACAGTCAAGTAGGTACTTGGTACTTTACTTTGTTGAACATGGGCCTTAAAATCTTACTTCTTACTAATATTATAAATGCGAAAGTTAGTGAGTGTGGATGTTTGTTACTCTTTCACGCTCTAACGGCTGAACGGATCTGGCTGAAACTTGGTACAGGGATAAATTATGGTCTGGAACAACACATTGGCTACTTTTTATACCGGGAATAAGTTCCCACGGGAAGCGGTAACGGTAATAAAATTTACGCCGGCGAAGCTGCGGGCATCAGCTAGTATATAATATTATAAATGCGAAAGTTTGTGAGTGTGGATGTTTGTTACTCTTTCACGCTCAAACCGCTGAACGGATCGGGCTGAAATTTGGTACAGAGATACATTATAGTCTGGAATAACACATAGGTAGGCTACCTTTTATCCCGGGAACAAATTTTACGCGGGCGAAGCTGCGGGCATCAGCTAGTATTCTTATATAGAAATAATTATACTAGCATAGTTGATAAAAAATGCTATGTAATAGCTTTATCGCGGCAGTCCCCGAGTGCCACACGTCTTTTTTTTTTCATCAGACCCATACGTGTGGGGTATCTATAGATAGGTCTTCCAAAATGCTGTTGAGGTTTCTAAGATCATTTTTTTCTAATGTGAATAGTTTGCGCAAGAGGGACTTCCAAAGCGGAAAAATGAGTGTCCCCCCCTCTAACTTCTAAACTAAGAGAGTGATAAATCTAAAAAAAATATATGATGTACATTGCTATAAAAACTACCAAAGAAAATTGGTTTGAACGAGATAGAGCTGTTAGTTTTTTTTTAATACTTCATAAACCGCAATTTTCGCTTAGAATAATTACTACCACTGCGAACGTGTTAAAACATCAATCAAAGTTACAACGAACTATAAGAACTTTTATATTATGTTACTTGCTGCTACGAAACCCTTCATGGGCGAGTCCAACTCGCACTTGGCCGGCTTTTTATTTACTTTCGAGATGAGAGCCAACAGCATTCTGACTGATGACAACTGTACGTTATTAAGAGTGAGAACACAAAGTAGGCGATAAAAGTAAAAAAAAATTGAATTTATTGTTTTTTTAGGGTTTCGTAGCCAAATGGCAAAAACGGAACCCTTATAGATTCGTCATATCTGTCTGTCTGTCTGTCCGTCCGTGTGTCACAGCCACTTTTCTCCGAAACTATAAGGCCTATGCTATTGAAACTTGGTAACTAGATGTATTCTGTGAACCGCATTAAGATTCTTATATAAAACTAGAAAAAAAGCAGTAAATTTTGGGGGTCTCCATACTCAGAACTGAAACTCAAAATTTTTTTTTTTCATCAAGGCCATACGTGTGAGGTATCTATAGATAGGTCTTCAAAAATGCTATTGAGGTTCCTATAATCATTTTTTTCTTAAGTGAATAGTTTGCGCAAGAGACACTTCCAAAGTGGAAAAATGTGTCCCCCCCCCCTCTAACTTCTAAACTAAGAGAATGATAAATCTAAAAAAAAATATGATGTACATTGCCATAAAAAACTACCAACGAAAATTGGTTTAAACGAGATAGAGCTGGTAGTTTTTTTTAATACGTCATAAACCGCAATTTTCGGTTAGAAAAATCACTACCACTGCGAACGTGTTAAAACATCAATCAAAGTTACAACGAACTATAAGAACTTTTATATTATGTTACTTGCTGCTCCGAAACCCTTCATGGGCGAGTCCAACTCGCACTTGGCCGGTTTTATTTGTTAGTTGAACTTACAAAAAACAATCAAACTCATAATTTCAAATGCTCACTTAAATATTTGGAGTATGTATTGACAGAGGGGAAAGTGTCCATATGGCGTCTCCCCTCTGTGCTCCCTATCAGAGTCATAGGTCGTGTTGCTATATGACCTAAATGCCATAAAACATTTCCACCAAATGTGAGTTGAAGAAACAGTAAACAAAACACTGCGGGACATATTCAAAGGTAAGTCGAAATAGTGCGAAAAGTTTCTCGGCAAAATCGATTACGTAAGAAAAACCTAAGCTCTGTCAGGCTTTTTTATATCGTGTGGAAATACTATATGGATATTATGGATGCTATGCCGGACTCCTACCTGTAGGTAAGCCTGACCTGACCTTTCTCTCCCCTTAAACGCGTCACGTAGAATGGGTACGTTCCCAAATCATAAATCAGTCTCTGACAACCAAATCGTATATTTTAAAAATCCATGTCCCGGACGTAAGCAGATGGATGGGCATCGTGTGGTTTTGGTCAGTAGGAGTCACCATATCACCCATGAGGATTTCCACACGCAAAAAACCGATATTATTTAATTTCATGCTTTACGCGCCTACTTATCATAATATTTTTCGCCTGGGTAGACAGAGGCAAACTAAACGTCAATATTTTCTTGATTTATATTTATGTACATACCTCGTAATACATACATACATATATTCACGCCTTTATCGACACTTACTATCACGTGACTTAAAGTTTCTGAGTGTACATGTGCGAATGTTAATTACTCTTCAGCCAAACGGATTTGGCACAAAGTTGGTACAGGGTCACATGGCATAGGCTACTTTTTATTATCGGAATTTTTCATGTAAATGGCGGAGGCGTACTAAGGTTATACCTGGTCATTATACTGCCACCTTAGATTCCGCCGTGTCAACACTAGCAGGTCGTGTGTTGCTCTTTAGGGCAGCTCTTTAGTACAAAGGAACCCTCTCGCGCTAGCGCTCACTCTCGCAGTGGAGCGAAGATCCTTTGACGGTATCTATAACCGGGTCCCTTCGATAAAGTAAAACAGTAACCGTCTAATAACTATTAATTAGCGTTGCATGGCAGAGGAACCCTCCACACACGTACCACAGTCAAAGATAATCACAATTAAATGTAAAGGAGAAATGACGAATCGAATTCCTTAAGATAAGGGATGTAGTATGGGAAAAATATATATACCCTTACCCTCTGTATACATCATGGTCATTATATTTTCAACCTACGCCACTGGCACTGAGCAATGAGGTTATACGTCAATGTCGAGTAGGCATTACAGTCATATATTTGTCAACATGTATTGTAATACACTGAGCAAATGCTTCCATGTTTCATCAATAAATGTTAATCACAAAACGATGTTTGAAAAAGAATTGCTTGAATTTTTATGGAGAAGACATTAGTAAATAACCCGTTTATTTATTTACTCGCGTAGAGGGTATGCGCAAATCCTCCCGCTTCCTACACCCGAAAATGGAAGATAGCTAAATGATCGACACATGCTCTCGCTTCGGCCATCTTCCCAATTCTTCTCTTTCCACTTCGCTCAATCTTCAGCATTCTCTTGTACTCGTAGTTACCTATTGTAACAAAACAAGAATCTTTTGTGCTCTTACATATCTTTAACCTTTGAATACGAAACGTGTGCTTTATTAATACTCAAATTACATTTACTATTGTTAACATAATAACCCTGTAATGACTCCCACCTCTACCTAGAATAGTGCGAGCTCATTACAATTAAATCTCCCAGTAATTTTATTCCAATTGGTGGGAAAACAAGTACAGTATATGTAAAAGAATGCAGTTTGCTGATGAGAATTCAGCGGATTCATCAATGAGCCCGCTCAGCTTTCGGTGGAAACCGGGGTTTAAGCTCGACGACCTCGAGAAGGATGGTGGGCATTGCTAACATGAGCGGACCAAGGAAACGGCCACGAAGAAATCTAGCCTGAACATAGAAGTCAGGCTGCTTTTAATCGGTTTGAGTCTGGTTTAATGATATACGTAGGGATTTCCACTCGTTAAAATGCCCAAAAAATATCTATTTGTACATAATGATCGGAAATTACAAGTATAATGTATTAACCAATAAAATAGATATTATGTTCTTATAAGATAGTCTAGGTACTTTACTTATATATAAGTTACACCAATATCTGAACTATTACCTAAGTAATCATTTAAATACGAGCTTTAGTGTAGTTGTTAAAAATAGTCATAAAGAACATTGGTACCAGGTGGAATAGAGAATGAGAAAAAAAGTCTCCTAAATCCTAAATCAAGAAGATAGACAGATAGACCTACACACGCCTGTCTCCTTTGTATAACTGTACCTACCTACAGATTATTCATACGTTATATTGTGCATTTCACACTTTGGGGGTCGTCCATTGCGTGAGGTTTTTTTGGGCATTTTTTGGACCCCCCCTCCCCCTTGGTGATATTTGGTGAGGTTTCAGATTACCCCTCCCCCCCTGGGTCGAATCACGTGTATTTTTAGTAACTACAAAGTAGTAGTCTCTATTATTATAATCTATTCATACTTTTAAACGAATACTAGCTAATCCGCGCAACTTCGTTTGCGTCACATAATAGAGACAGATATGGCGTGTGAAACTGCCCTGTTTGCTTATTCATAAAAGAGCTTAAAGATTAATTCTTAATCATTAAGCTCTTTTGTGATTAAGCCAACACGCCAGTTTAGATTTACCCTTACACTCAAAGAAACCCTACAATTAAAATTTTAAAAATATCAGATTCTTAAAAGTGTTATAACTTTTTTATTTATTAACCGATTGACATAAAATAAACGCTAAATGTTATGTGGAGCAAACCTCAACACAATAAAAAAACCGCATTGCAATCGGTTAAGCGGTATCTGAGATTAGCGTGCACAAACGTGCAGACAAACAGATATACAGACATACAGACAAACAGACAAAAATTCTAAAAATCATTGTTTTGGGATCTATTGTGTTCATAAAGCCCCCCTATATTATTTTTTCTT
Source organism: Miltochrista miniata (assembly GCA_933228765.1). NCBI lineage: Eukaryota > Metazoa > Arthropoda > Insecta > Lepidoptera > Erebidae > Miltochrista > Miltochrista miniata. Next base: position 30,981,898 of record OW121747.1, on the reverse strand, counting down.
ATTTATCTTCCATGTACAGACAGCGACCTGTTACGATTTTATTATATGTATATTGATGATTGATGTATTGATTGATATTTCCCGTTGCATTTACTCCCGGAGTGTTTCTATATAAGATTCATTATTTTGGAGCTAATAAGGGAGGTGTCAGTTTGTCAAGCTTAAAATCTTACGTAGGTTTGATCACAGATGGCTAAATAGAAGCGAAATTATGAACAAAAGTACAATAATCAAGGTTCATTTCCATGCGATTATTATGCTTGGTCACGACTATCAATATCCACGTGGACTGAGCTGCGTTTTTTTTTGTTACGGGGGAATGCGGTTTGGCATCATCATCCTAGCTGCAGGGGCAGCCGGGACTGTGTGTGGGGCTCCCGGTCCTGAAAAGGGACCGCCCTACCCACCAAACCCTGCGGTGTCCCTCCTCATCCTACAGCTGGCATGGATATCCAAAGATTATTCACGTCGGCCCGGTCCGGCCGGAGAACCCCGAAAGTGTTAGGAGCCCCCGCTCCTAACACTTTCGGGGTTCTCGCCCGCATCGCACCGCTCTTGAGCGCTTCTCTGGAAGCAGAGAGGGTAGCGAGCTGTAAGCGGGTGGGCTCTGAAGGCATCTCCAGAACAAGGAGAGCAGTCTTCCCTCAAATGATCATCGGTGGACGGGGTCATAGCTGCGTGCATCGGCTAGTCTAATATATATAACTTACTAGCTGACCCGCGCAACTTCGTTTGCGCCACATAAGAGAGAGTATTACCTGTTCCCGTCGCATTTACTCCCGTAGCGTCTCGTCGTTCCCCCCGAAGATAGTCGCCAGGCCGTCCAGATCCACCGGGATATCTTTGGGGGGACCGGCGCGGACGACTCGCGCCTAGCGCTTATCGCTAGGGGCCCGGGTTGCGTCACGGCGGAATATGAGGGTGTGGTTGTCGTGGCCGTTTACATCTCGTCCAGCCTCGACCAGCATCAGTTTGAGCTATGGCTCCCTGAGCTGGACGTCGTTCTCGCTGCATGCCGGCCTCGCCCTGTCCTGGTCCTGGGAGACTTCAATGCCTGGTCGCAGGCTTGGGGCTCCCGGGAAACCAGAGACAGGGGGAGGATACTGCAGGACTGGGTCACTACACGTGGCCTAGTCATCCTGAACCGGGGGAATGTCGCAACCTGGTCGCGGCGGGGGCTCAGCTCGGTCATAGACGTTTCGTTTGCGACCCCTGTGCTCACCCGCCGTGTCCAGGGATGGCGCGTGGTGGAGGAGGAGGAGACGTCGTCAGATCACCGATATATTCGGTTCAACGTCTCCCCTCCACCTAACCTGCCGCCAACAATCGTGAATCCCCCGGAACCGCGTTGGACACTCCATCGCCTTGATCAGGAGGCTCTCCTGGAGGCGGCCATCGTGCAGGCCTGGATTCCGACAGCGAACAGGCCTGCCGATGTTGATGCCGAAGTGGAGTGGTTCGAGAGAGCCATATCGCACATCTGCGATGCGGCGATGCCCAGGGCTAGGCCCAGACCGGCGAGGAAGCAGGTGTACTGGTGGACGCCGGAAATCGCGCAATTGCGCGCGGAATGCGTTACCTTGCGCCGCCGGTACACCAGATTCCGCCGGAGGCGTCGCCGCCCAGACGATGCGGCAGCCCGAGAGAGGGAGCTTTACGATGGGTACAAGGAGGCCAAGAGGGCCCTCCAGACGGCCATCAAGCGGTCCAAAAAGTTGGGCCGCGATGAGCTGATGGAGACTCTGGAGCGGAACCCGTGGGGGCGCCCGTACCTTATGGTAAGGGGAAAATTACGCCCTCAGGCACCCCCACTGTATCAGAGTCTCCAGCCGGAGCGGCTGGAGGAGGTCCTGGACTCCTTGTTCCCGTCGAGAGCGGAGGAACACATTTCTCCGCGCATGACTCCGTCTCAGGCGCCCAACGCGGAAGGCAGCGAGAACGACGTACCCATAGTCACCGAGGGTGAGTTAGGGGCGGCTATACTGCGGCTTAAATCCCGCAGAAACACCGCCCCTGGACCCGATGGCATTCCAGGCCGAGCGTGGGTCCTGGCTCTCGAGGAGCTTGGGCCTCGACTAATTGGGCTCAAGAAAGGCCAGTTTCCCAAGGTCTGGAAAACCTGGGAACACTGGGAAACTGGTCTTGATTCGAAAGGCGGGGTGGCCGCCCCCAATTCCCCATCAGGGTACAGGCCGATCGTGTTGCTCGACGATGTGTGCAAGCTCTTTGAGCGCATTATTGCACAACGCCTCGTCGGGCACCTCACACTCGTGGGGCCTGATCTGGCGGATAGCCAGTTTGGCTTGGGACGCTCCACCTTGGATGCGATCATGCGCATTAGAGGCCTCACGGAGGGAGCAGTCTCACAGGGTGAGGTGGTGGTGGCGGTGTCTCTTGACATCGCCAACGCCTTCAACACCTTGCCCTGGAGCTGCGTTAGGGAGGCGCTTATTTACCATGGAGTGCCTCCCTACCTCCGTCGAATTGTCGAGGCTTATCTCTCCGAGAGGGCCATTACTTATCCGAGTTGGCTGGGGCCGGGTCGGCGAGATGTGTCGTGCGGTGTTCCACAGGGATCGGTGTTAGGGCCGCTCCTGTGGAACATTGGTTACGACTGGGTGCTGCATGGTCCGTTGCTATGAGGGGTTGGCGTAACTTACTACGCCGACGACACCCTCGTTACGGCGCGGGGAGCAACGCACCGTGACGCAGCACTAAAGGCCACGGCAGGGGTTGCTCAGGTCGTGGGTCGGATTCGGCGGCTAGGTCTCGAGGTCGCCCTTCAAATAATATTAGTCACGCAGCACACACAACGAAGCTCTCAAAAGGAATAACTTTTCCCCCGTTTTTGAAACATTTACTATTACTGCTCCGCTCCTATTCGTTGTAGCGTGATGCTACATAGCCTATGACACTCCACAATAACGTAGCTTTCTATTGGTGAAAGAATTTTTAAAATCGGTTCAGTAGATCCCGAGATTACCCCTTACAATTTAACAAATATACAAACACACAAACTTTACCTCTTTATAATATTAGTATAGAAGTATAGATAACAAAGCTATAAAGAGTCGAAAATATGTACGTCGAATATATTTGGTAATTATTTTCCAAGATATTTTTTTTTACTAGACGTTCTATCTGTGTAACTTCCATTAGGTACATCCGATACTGAAGCTAAAATAGTTTCTTTTTTATGTCTTTCTGTATCACGCCAAAACTATGGATAGTACCTACCATTTTAAATACTGACATAATTTGAGATTATTATTGATCGGATTGATGACGATATTCTGCGAGGTTCCTTTGGGAGACACAATGAAAAACAAACGATTTTTGTGTTGTATGATCAACGCATAGTTATTCCGATTTCAATTAATTTCTGATGTAAGAAAGGAATTAAGTGCTTTATGAATTATTCCATACAAGTTTTAATATTGTAGGTTTTGTTGTTCAGAAATTACAGTGATCACAAATTCAGGGTTGTAAAGTTGTTGTTTGAAATAAATACACGTGATATCTCACTACACCCCCCACCCCCCTGGTGATGTTTCGTGATTTTTGTAAGACCCCCTCCCCCCCCCTTTCGAGCCTCACGTGATTAATGGACGACCCCTTGCCTGTAGTTTTCTTAGTCCTAATATTGGGGTCAAGTAGATTGCCGTCACCGGACGTAGTTCTAACAATCAATCATCAAATCAGCCCAAGACCACTGAAAAATGTATCGTGCCATGGCAGCTCCACTGCTGAACGTATGTCTCTGCTTATCTACGCCACAGCACACGTCCTGCGCCTTCCGCATCCAGTCTCAGCCTTTTCCAGGTCATCGGTCCATCAGGCGGGTGGACGTCCTACCCTTCGTTTCCGAGTCGCGGTCTCCACTCTAGAACTCGTTTGACCCATCGGCCGCGTCAGTTCATCTACCGATGTGCCCGCTGATTTGACCGCAGTTCTAAATAGCCAGGATAAATATTACGTACATAGAGATTTTATTTATAGCTAAATACCTATAAATAAATTCTCTGCAGTCTGGTGCCTAAAGATAAATACACCTAAGTAGTAACAACTAGGTAACTACAATGACATTTCCAGCAATATGACAATTTATAAAAGTTGTATCGGATCAGTAGAGGTTTGTTATAAAAAGTCCGGAAACATTATAAAATTTACTGTGATTGTCCGCGAAACAACCAGCGTCATATCATGACTAAGTTTACTGGGTTTTTACAATCTCTTTTGGAAGCTAAGTAGGTATATGATTTTGTCTGACTTTTTGAAAAGGTTATCAAAAATTCGGTACTACTTATCTTATCTTATCTTACATCGGGGGCTGACAAAGTCAGCAACACTTCGACCCAGTGGGATCTTTTGTGTTAGCCCCTACCATATTGTTTCTTACTCTTTGAAGAAGTGGTCTATTAACGCGGTGATCCCACTAAGAGGAAGAAACCTGTATTCTTCCGGTTTGGGATAAGCATTCCCAAGGAGGCTCATACGCTTCGCTGCTAAGACGTCGCATTCGCACAGGATGTGCTCCATAGTTTCCTTGACATCACCGCAGGCTCTGCAGTCGTTATTTGAAGTGATCTTCATTTTAAAAAGCATGTCGTTGGTTCCGTAATGCCCTGTAAGGGCACCAACCACAGCTCGAGCTTTGCTTCTTCCATTATCTATATATATAAAAATGTTGTGTGCGTTTAAGTATCTATTAAAAACTCAAAATTTACTGAATCGACTAAGCTCAAAATTGGACACGATATACAATAGGATTCAGAGATGGTTTTAGGCTACTTAATACACTTTTATCATAACAGCAATAAAAATAAAATAGCTTTAAAAAGTGATTTTACCAATAGATGGCGCTGGTCTTTTTTTTAATTATATTCTGCCAGCTTCAGCACAAAATATTATAAACAACCTATTTAGAAGGTACCTACCAGGTTGATGTTTTTTAAGAGAAGTTTGATTGCATTCAGAATAATAAAAGAGGGTACTTACCTAATAAAAAGGTCAGATATGTTTTGCATGTTATTTTTGAACTTTTTGGACATTCGGAATTTTAGAGTTTTGGACTTTAGACTTTTGGTATTTTGGAATTTTGGACTTTAGAATTTTGGTATTTTGGAGTTATGGAGTTTTGGACTTTTAGAATTTTGGACTTTTAGACTTTTAGACTTTGGAGTTTTGGACTTTTGAACTTTGGACTTTAGGAATATTGGACTTTTGGACTTTTCGACTTTTGGACTTTTGGAGTTTTGGGCTTTTGATCTTTTGGAGTTTTGGAGTTTTGGGGTTTTGGAGTTTTGGAGTTTTGGACTTTGGAGTTTTGAACTTTTGGACTTTGGACTTTTGTACTTTTGGAGTTTTGGACTTTTGGAATTTTGGAGTTTTGGAATTTTGGAGTTTTGGACTTTAGACTTTTGGACTTTTGGAATTTTGGAGTTTTGGAGTTTTGGAGTTTTGGAGTTTTGGAGTTTTGGAGTTTTGGAGTTTTGGAGTTTTGGAGTTTTGGAGTTTTGGAGTTTTGGAGTTTTGGAGTTTTGGACTTTTGGACTTTTAGAATTTTAGACTTTTAGACTTTGTTGTTTTGGACTTTTGGACTTTGGACTTTTGGACTTTTGGACTATTGGACTTTTGGACTTTATGACTTTTTGACTTTTTGACTTTGGACTTTTGAACTTTTGTATATTTCATGATATTTCTTTCGAAAAATAAGGTCATGAAGAAGTTTCACTTCTTACGTGTGTACAATAGTTTACGCACACATTTTTTTTAAATGTACCCATCATTTAGTTTGTTACTCATTTCTCATAGGTACATAAAACCACCATAAAAATGTCACAGCGAAGCGTGGCAGGGTACCGCTAGTTCAATATAAATTTAGAAGCCTCATTGGTTCTGCTACTTATGAATTTCTTCGAATGTAGTAACCCTTGACTGATATCCCACTCTTGCATGTGTTTATTATCAGCGTAATCCTTAGCGGCCTTTATGAATGTACATGCTGGTAGGCCCATACATGGTTCAGGTCCAAGCATGGCATTTGCCGATCCTGTCCTAGCTAGCTCATCGGCCTTCTCATTTCCTTTTATTCCTACATGGCCTGGGACCCAGAGCAGTCGCAGCTTGTTCCTGCGGCCCAGCTTGTTTAGGGTTTTCACCGCATTCAGTACAAGTTTTGAGTTGACCTTGTAGGAATTTAAGGCCTTTAGTGACGCTTGACTGTCGCTAAGAATGTAGATGGTCTTGTTCTCTACACTCCTTTTCAGATTTTCCTCTGCGCATGCTATGATGGCATACATCTCGGCCTGGAAGACCGTGGTGTACTGACCCAGGCTGCTCCAAAGTTGTGAAGATTCTGAGTAAATACCTGCTCCTGTACCAGATTCCGTTTTTGAACCGTCTGTGTACCAGATGAGGCAGTCTGCATCTGGTGAGCGCAGTTCCTGCTTCCAGTCTTCCCTTGTGGGGACATGTATTTTGAAGCTTCTTTTGAAGATTTTTATGCACGGCATAGCGTCGCTAATCATATGCATCTTCCTTTGAATCTCATCATTAAGCTCCATTTTTGTATGCCGCGTTGTTGGCCTATTGCAGTTAAAAGCGCCTGCCGTTTTTAGTCTGTATAAGGTTTTGATTGCCTCCTGTTGTATGAAGATGTGAAGAGGGGTTAAGTTTAGTATTATATCTAACGCCTTTGTAGGCGTGGACTTAAACGCTCCTGTGATAGCCATAGTGGCCATCCTCTGTAGTTTGCCCAATTCTTCCACGCACGATGTTAGTTTGGTTCTTGTCCACCATACAACACTGCCGTAGGTTAAAATTGGGCGAACCATAGTGGTGTAAATGAAGTACAGTACCTTGGGCTTCAGGCCCCAGGTTTTGCCATACGCCGATCTACACATATTGAAGGCTCTCATGGCTTTTTCTGTCACCTTCTTGGCATGCAGATTCCATGTGAGCTCCTTGTCTAAGGTCATACCAAGGTATTTCACGTTGGTGGACCATTCTAACTCTGTGTCAAATAAAAGCAATTTCTTTAATTTGCTCAACCTCTTCTTTCTTGTAAAAGGAAGAATTGTAGTTTTGCTGGGATTTATGGTTAGATGATTTTCAGCACACCATTCCTCCACATCCTTCAAAGCCTGTTGCAGAAGTTCCGAGACAATTTCCGGAAATCTACCATTGATCATGACAACTATGTCATCTGCATATCCCACAGCGAAGCATGCCCCTCTATTCAGTTTGGTTAGGAGGGAGTCTGCTACCAGACACCACAGTGTGGGGGACAATACCCCTCCTTGAGGGCATCCCTTGGTCGTTGTGGCGTGAATTTCATCTCCTAATAGAGATGACCTTACTCTCCTGCCCCTCAGCATGAAGTCAATCCATTTGCAGAGGGTGGGGTCAATGCCGTGTTCTTTTGCGGCTTTCATAATCGATTCGAATGTTGTGCGGTCAAATGCTCCCTCAATGTCCAGAAACGCAGCCGCACAAATCTCTTGTCCATCAATAGCATTCTCTGCTCTCTCGACTACATGGTGCAACGCAGTTTCGGTTGATTTTCCGGTTTGGTAGGCACATTGTAGCTTATGAAATGGTTTCTTTGTGAGAGGCCCATCCCTTTTTTTTTTTTTTTTTTTTTTAACGTGAGGGAAAATCCTCGTAGGATGCTATGCCGGACTCTTACCGACTAAAAAACCTCACGTAACGCCCAACAGTCTATGGTTGAGAGCCCCGGGTAAGCCCTCAGGAAGGATGTCCCGTGACTCCCAACAGACTTACGGCCGCTGATGCGGCCTCGCCCAGGGGGTGGTTCGGGTGCGATCCCGCGTCTATGGGGGATTTCGGGTGTGACCCCGCTTCTAAGGGGGGCGTGCGTGAGTGCTCACGTCACGCTGCCGTCATGGGCCTGCTTCTGTAAGGACGGTGAGCGGCCCTCTCACCGTCCTCAGACCCCCGGTCATGGAGGCCGATAGTCCTCGGCGAAGACACGTCGGCGGCGCCCAGGGCGCCGACTGCGGAACTCGGGTGGGAGAGTTCTCTCCCGCACCCGGCCCGCCGCCTCCTTCGCGAGCATGACCTGCTCGCAGAAAGAGGCGGCGCAGTCCCACTTACTCCCGCTGGAGAGCATGGCTCGCACCATGGCCTCAAGCGAGAGAGTGTCCACGCCCAGACCCACTACGAGGACCTGTCGCTGTTGTGCCCACGCCGTGCACTCCACCAGCGTGTGGAGCGCTGTGTCATCGCTGCGGTCCTCGCAGTGCTGACATTCGGCCGTGGTTTCCCGGTGTTTTCGCCACAGATACCTACCGAAGCTACCGTGCCCGGCAAGCATCTGTGTCAACCGGTAGGAGAGAGCACCGTGTCTTCTCTCCAGCCACTCGTCCATGACCGGTCTGACGGCCGCGATTGTGGCGAATCCCCCCTTTGGTTGCTCAAGTCGCATCTTCCATGTCTCCAGGGTTTCCTGGTGGAGCAGGGTCCGCTGGGCCTCGATTTCTCGAGACGCAGGCCTTTGGCCCCGCTCCAGCGCCTCCTTGCGCCATCTGAACAGTGACGCAAGGGCTCTCGCTTCCAGGTCCCATGGAGGGGTCCCGGCTAGGAGACATGCCGCCTCACCGGAGATCGTGCGGTATCCTCTTATCACCCTGACGGCCATCACTCTCTGCGGGCTCATCAGTCTAGCCACATTGCTGGCCGTCAGGGTCTCCGCCCATACGGGAGCCCCGTACAGGGCCATGCTTCGCACGATCCCAAGGTACAGTCTCCTGTAGGGAGCGTTGGGTCCCCTAATGTTAGGCATCAGCCGCGCGAGTGCGGCCGATGCTCCCCTCAGTTTTGGGACCAAACTTCGGAAATGATGTCCGAAGTTCCACCGGCCATCGAGTACGAGCCCCAGATACTTCATCGAGGGCTCGATGCCGATGCTGACGCCCAAACGATGCTGACGCCCAGGCCCATCCCTTATGTATTGATCTACCAATTTCTCCAGGGTTTTTAATAAGAAAGACGAGAGACTTATCGGACGAAACGACTTTGCCTCTTCATAGCTATCCTTCCCTGGTTTCGGAATGTAAGTTACCTTCACTTCCCTCCATATCTTTGGAATGAATCCAAAGGCTATGCAGGCCTTAAAAAGCCGCATCAAGTGCGGGCCTAGTATAGGAAGACCTTTTTGTAGTAGTATCGGGTATATGCCGTCCGGACCTGGTGATTTATATGGTTGAAAGTTTTTCAATACCCAACTGAGTTTTCTTTCTTCTACTACCTTCTTTGCAACATCCCAGTCTGCTTTCGTAGTTCGCATGTTTTGCTCTTCTACGGGCATGGGATCATCTGTGCCAGAATTATCATGAATCTTACAGTCCGGAAAATGTGTTTTCATCATGATCTTTAGGGTTTCTTTACCAGATTCAGTAAGTCTCCCTTCATGGGTTCTAACTGCATTAAGGGTATTACTTCTACTCACAGACATAGCCTTTACCAATCTTGAACTTTCAGGAACAGTATTGATGTCCTGGCAGTGAGATTGCCATGATTTCCTTCGTTCCTTGCGAACTGCCAGATTGTACTCGGTAAGCGCTCGGGAGTACTCTTTAAAACATCTCTTGGACTTAGCGTCGTTGAAGATGCGGCGAATTGTCTGTCTTTTATTTTCTAAATCTGGCGTCCACCACGGAACCTTAGTTCCTTTCGCTTCTTTCTCTGGGCAGTTTGTGTACCATGCCGTTTTAATGGCTCTGTCAACCCGCTCAGCCTCAAGTTCAATGTCAACCGTAGAGTTCAATTTACCTTTAACTGATTCTAACTCGTTTTTTAGTTCCTTAGTGTACGCCTCCCAGTTAGTGTTCCTGGGATTTCTTCTCCGTACTCCTGGAAAGGAGTCCTCTGTATCGTATCTAAAACAGATATACCTGTGATCAGAACCACTAGCTTCGTCAGACACTCGCCAGTTAGTGATTCTCTTATAAATACCATTAGTAGCTATAGTTACATCAATAACTTCCGAACGCCTAGCATCCACAAAGGTGGGAGCATTGCCCTTATTTAGTGTATGAAGTGAAGAGCTTACCAAATATTCGAAAAGTTCCTCCCCTCTATCATTGATGTCCGAGCTCCCCCAGGTGATGTGGTGGGCATTCGCATCGCAGCCCATCACTAACTCCAGGTTCTCCCGGCCGCAGAACTCGACAAGTTCCTTCATCTCCCTCATGTTAGTGGGTCTTTCTTTCTTTGGGTAGGCGAGGTACACAGAGGCCAGCACAACCGCCCTCCGTCTTCGCCCTGCCCCCGTATAGACCTTGACTGCTGTAAGGTCCCTGGAACAAAGATCGTGTAAGGGCATAGCGTCTATGCCATTTCTGACATATACGCACGCCCTCACACCCTCATTAGTACAGTGGAAAATAGATCCCTCTCTACCTAAGCCTGAGACAACACCCGCAGTGCTTATATAAGGGTCCTGCATCAAGGCAATATCGAATTTATGTCCTTTAAGGTGACGTCCCAAGAGGGACATCGCCGCTTTACAGTGATGTAAGTTAATTTGTACACACCTTAGTCCCGCCATTTTTTGTTCTTTGCAAATGGGGGGGTATCGGCAGTCTAGTGACTGTCGCCTGCGTCTACAGCCTCCTCCATAGTCTCCGTCTGCGAGAGTGGAGACGACAGGTTGAGGTCGTCCAAATCGCCCAACACATCATCGGTGCGATGAGAAGTGGCCGGTGAAGGGACTGGGTAGCCCCCGATGGTGTCCTGGTGTGACCCCGCGTCGCCGAGCAGCATCTGTGGAGCAAGTGGTGGAACTCCTGCCCCCCCACTGGCGCCGACCTTGTCATCGCTGTCTTCAAGGAGCTTGAAGTAGCCTTTATCGACGCCAGCGTAGAGGCAGTAGTCCTTGGATTTTATGTAGTCTGCCGATGTCCTGTCCATCAGGACAATCCTCCTGACACTGGCCGCCTCCACAATTGTGTCCACCACCTTCCAGTCTCTCGTCTTCAGTTCGGGGTTTAGGCGCTGTAACATCGAAAGAACGCTGGGCAGATCTGTGATCCAGACGTTCTTCGATTTCCACGCCATCTTCACCGGTTTGGGAAGATCTTTGGCGTTGACCACTTTAAGGGTAAGGCTGCCGATACTCCTCCCAGCGATCCCGGCAAGCCTGTCTGCCGACCTCTGATCCTCGCAGAAAACGTGGAGTGCTCCCGCGCTGACTGACCCGATGTTGAATCGAGGCAGAGGATCCGGGTGACCGACCATCATCTGCCAGAGGGCGCTGACAATCGGTCCGACGTCATCAGTGGTGACTTGTGAAGCCGGGAAGTTATCAGTGATGATCGCCATCCTGCATCCGTTGAGAGCGTCCCTGAACGATTTGTTCAGGTTCGGTCTCTTGGATGATTCGTCGGCCTTCTCATCACTGGACTCCCTGGCCCTTTTAACAGCAGTTAAGTCCCCTGCCCCCCCAGAAGTTGCCCCGACAGGTGCACTTCGTTCCGAAAATGTCCGTGTCCGCCTTTCCAGTAGCATCTTGCGCCTGGCTGCCCCACTCAACCTTTTCGGTTTGGCATTTCGAAGCTCGCCTCCCGAAGCATTCGTCCCAACGGGTATGCTTGGCTGGTTGCCAGGCTGCCCGATGGTCCCCTGCCCGGTATGACTCACTTGAGTACGCCCCATGGTATTGCGTTCGGTGACCCTCCCGCCAGATGACATAATGTCCTTTTTGACGCCCTTTCGGTCATCTTGTTTGGTTTTGTTGGCTTTTGTTGAATCCATAGCCGTATCGAAGTTATATTCACCGAGCATGGCTCCCCACCCGCCACGGAGTCCACAACATTGGGGATGTCTAAGAAGTAGACACCAGGGTTACCATGTCGGTATAGCATTCCAGAAAAGAGTGCCCACGAGACCGCACGGCACGAGATCAACGACGCCCAACAAGACGTCGAAAAATCGCGCGCCGCCGCCTGCGGACCCCTCCCTTCCAGAATACTCGCCTGGCGGCCGTCTGACCGGACGCCACAGCCGATTGATCGTGGTTGGCTAGTCCACGACCTCCCGTTTCGACAGAAATCCGGGCCAAAGTGGAGTGTTGTAGAGTCCAACGACTACCGCTGCGTTGGAAGCCACTCAGCCACCAGGATCCCGTCCTCCTGCCTTACGGGTCTCCACGCACGGCACAAACACGCGGGTGACCTCCCCCCCTCCGCGCCCCATCCCCCCACCCTGATCTGACCCTCACATATCTTAGTGTGAGTCCCGCCACAGAGTACAGTCACTCATACCCTGTGGACAGATCAGGGTTTGTCGCGGGTGGCCTCCCCTTTACCCCCCATAGAAAAGAAAAACCCCCCCAATTTTGCCCACTGCCCCCCTATATCGACCCTCACATATTCTAGTGTGAGTCGTGCCACCTGGCACAGCCACTGATACCCTGTGGTCTTGCCGCCAGGAGATTTCTGTTGCATCTATTTCTGAGGGAATTAGATCAAAAACAGGTGGCACCACGTGAAGGATAATCTCTCTGGCTAGCCTTAGGGATCAACATGACCGTAGCACTCTCCCCTAAGACCGTTTAGCTTCCTAGGAGATCAGAAGGATCTCATAGGAAGGCTCAAACTACAAGCTACACCTACAGCTAAGCAGTGAAAGGTTGCACAGCGTGTAAGCGGGGGGATCAGCACAACCCTGAAAGCATTAGTTTAAGCCTCACCCTTGTGACTGTGTACTACTTACTACCATATATTAATTTCATATAAATAGGCCCAAGACGACGGGCGGCGTGACGTGGGAGTTTCATGCACACCCTGAAAGGCGCGAGATACCATCGAAACCCTAGGATAAACACCGGCGGTAGCCAAAGCCTGCGGGGTATCCAGGCATATTCTTCCTAGAGTTTACTTGGGACTCTCGGCCGTAGACCCAGACGTTAAAAAAGGGTCACTCTTCAAACTTACTACCTAATTGTCTTGACCCTTACTTAGTGAATTCTAGGTCTATGCTAATACTAGGCCAATATCATTCTACAAACTGTCTTCATTGTACATGTTTCCAAATGGTGAAACACCGATACCTACATACATACATACATATAATCACGCTTGTCTCCCATCGGGGTAAGCAGAGACTATGGCTTTCCACTTGCTACGATCCTGACATACAACTTTCGCTTCTTCTACTTTCATAACTGTTTTCATACACGCTCGCCGGTTAAGGGTACTCTTGACCTTGCCTTTTTCCAGAACGTCTCTGATTTGATCGGCATGCGTACGCCGAGGTTTACCCCTACCAGTTTGCCCATTCATTCTCGCCTCATAAATCTGCTTTGTCAGTCTATTCTCATCCATTCTCTCCACGTGTCCAAACCATCTAAGCATCCCTTTTTCGATCTTAGTCACTACATCTTCTGTTATACCACATTTTTCCCTTATACCTACATAAGTATAAGATTATGCTATGCTTTTGTAACATTAGAATAAGTAAATAGAGACACGTAATATTATTATTTATGGGCATAGTAAAGTGAAATATTATGTCTATACTTCAATTCAGCAACACTATTCGAATTGAATAAAGGCGTACTCATGAAATACATAGAATACTGTGACTATACTCTATACGTTTTTATGCCATTGACGATTTGCTATGGATTTTAAGCGTGACGGTTAGTGATACGGGTATGAGTACACAGTGTTCGATAAAATACGCGTAGAGTGAACATATTTGCCATACTAACCCCCAGTTTTTTTGAAATAACAAGAAGCCGTGAGACAGTCTCACCCGACTGCCCTTCTAACGTTTATTGTGAAAGTCAAAGTTCGCTTCGATTGACGTTGTCATATTTGTTTTATTTCAAACTTTGAACACATGATCCACTTGACCTAGTCACGCAATTTAATGCAACAGAGTCACAGACTACAGACACAAGTTTCGCCATAAGCCCCTCTGCAATCACAAGTCTCGCCATAAGCCCCTCTGCAATCTATTTGATCTGTGGTCTGTGACTCTGTAAGAGAGAGATAGAGAGGGGCTAATTAGAGATAGAGAGGGGCTAATTAGAGATAGAGAGGGGCTAATTAGAGATAGAGTGGGGCTAATTAGAGAAAATGAAGGATAACGTCAAAGAAAGATAGAGAAAGCAATACTTAGGGCTTTAATCAAGGATTGCGAAAGCAATACTGCGATGGTTGTTTATTGCACATTTTTATCCTCATGAATGCTTACTATACTACACCGGCTAAAACCACACAGTGCTGTACTGTCTGCCTACGGATGGGCAACAGTGCGACGCCCTATCGGATTGTTAACCCTAGGGCTCCCGACACAGGCTTCCTAATGGTTCTTGCACTCGGGCGAATTAATTTGAAGTGCCAGAATATCCAGCCAGAATAAGAACAAGAAGCCGTGAGATCGTTCTCACCCGACTGCCCTTCTCTAACACATTGACGTTGTCATTTTTGTTTTATTTCAAACTTTGAACAGATGATCCACGTGTCCTAGTGACGTAGTTTAATGCGACAGAGTCACAGACTACAAAGCAGGGTTCGAAAAATCCGATTTTTATAATAAATATCAAAGATCCGATTTCTTTGATATATATCCGATTTTTTTGATATATGTCGGATTTATATCCTTGTAACCTTGTAAAATGAACCTTATTTCAGTAATATTAAGGTTTCAATTTCAGTTAAAAGCTGACTATACTGGTATGTCAAAAAGAATTTCCCCAACTTAAAATGAGGTTGCCATTTTGGGAAACTATCTAAAATAATTCTGAATTGTACTTTTTCGCAACGTGTTGCCCGAGTAAACATTAATCTCCAATTTTTTTTAGTTTAGAACACAGGAATAAATCCATTGATATATATCAAGATAAAAATCAATTGATATATATCGTGATATACATCATGATATATATCCGCTGATATATATCGGCGAACCCTGCTACAAAGTCTCGATATAAGCCCCTCTGCACTCTATTTTATAGAGAGAGGCTAAAAGTTGACAAGGCGTATTAAAATAAAAGGCAATTTAAAAAAAGGAGACCTCAATCAACCCCATAATCCTAATATCTATTCATTCGAAGCTGCGCTTATCAGCTAATATTCATTGATATTGATTGCATACACATCTAATAGGGATTTTTAAAAGCAGGCCTAAATAGACGGGTTCGTTTTTCGCAGAACATAAAAATTTTTTACCACAATACCAGACCACCGTTGAAGTCCGGTTCGTAACCACACTAAATTGTTTGGTTGACCAAGGCATGGTCAACTTCGAAACTTATTGATGAAATGACATTTGTTTTATACTTAGAAAATGGCAAAATATAAGAAAACCACAGACAAGCTTTCAAGTCGTATGATCAAGAACTGATATGTATGTAGGTACCTAGTTTCATTTGAAATGCTCGGACTAAAAGTTTAGTCCAAAAACTTGTTACAATCTACAACCATCTTATGAGAGTCATACTTATAGAATTCGGGGTTCACGCGAAATTCTTTTTACTTACAAACACCAACGTTTCGGAAACGTGGCAGCGACAGCGGTCGCGGTAGGACTGAGGCGAGGATCGACAAAAACCATCAAGTCACTTCTTGTCGAACTACCCTCCGTTATTGCAACGTGCAACGTGTCCGAAAGGTCGGTGTATGTAAAAAGTATTTTGCGTGAAGTCCTGAATTCTATAAGTATTAGTGTAAAAAACCGCGATAGTTGAAAAATAACATCATAAGAGTGGTAAAGCACCCTCAGTCATTTCAAACCCTTATTATTGCAGCACACAACGTACGAGTAACCTTCTTTAACACCTTTCTGAAGCTATAAAGCTATGTAGTGTTCGACGATCACTTTTCTCTACCACAATGTAAAATAATACACTCGAGAGCAATGAATCCGGGTCACTTAAAGAATGTTAAAAATCTCGGAAACTAAAAATGATAGGTTAATGCAATAAATTGTATTTAATAGACAATGTAATACTCCTTAAATGAAAGTAAAAAAATATGAGTCACCATACATTTTATTAACACAAAATTACATAAAGAAAAAACTGCCGATCTCTCCTTAAAACAAAAATAGGAAACATGAAATTTTTGAACTTTATTACGATTTTCTTGAATTTTAATACTTCGTATTGCCTCCTCGTGCTTCCATTACTGCGTTTACGCGGTTTGGCATGCTGTACACCAAGTTCCTTATACGATTTTGGGGAATATTCTCCCATTCCTCTGTGAGAGCAATTTTGAGCTCACGAAGCGTGATTGGGGGAGGGTTTCGTTGTTTTACGCATCTGCCTAGCTCGTCCCAAGCATGCTCGATCGGGTTGATATCCGGGCTGCGCGCTGGCCACTCCATACGAGTAATGTTCATCTCTTGAAGGTAGTCATTCACAATCCTACCTGTATGAGGTCGGGCATTGTCATGCATAAATATAGCATCCTCACCTAAATTGACCATAAATGGACCAACGTGATCATTGAGGATTTCTTCCACATATCTTACGCTAGTTAAAGAGCCGTTTTCTATGATCACCAGCTCTGTGCGACTTTCAGAAGAAATTCCGGCCCACACAAGTACAGACCCACCACCGTAGGCTACTTTTTCTTCGATGCATGCTTGCTTGAATCTTTCCCCTGGTCTTCGATACACTCTGTGTCTTCCATCGTGCTTGTAGAGCATAAATTTTGATTCGTCGGAGAACATAACTTTTGACCAATCTTCAATACTCCAATTTACGTGGCTCTGGGCATACCTTAGTCTCGAAATACGATGCCCACGCTCCAGTTTAGAGCCGTTTGCAGGTCTAAGGGGTTTTAAGTTAGATTCAGCAAGCCGACGTCTTACTGTCCATGCACTTGGGTTACTTCCTCCGAGGCGTCAAAACTGATTGGTGAGTTCAGTTCCTGTGAGAAAGCGATTTCGAAGCATGGTGTTCACCAAGTATCGGTCTTCTCGTGCTGTGGTACACCTGGTTCTGCCCGTTCCTGGTCTGCGTAGGTTAGAACCAGTTTCTTCGTAACGTCGGAGAACTCTTTGTACTGTTGACAGCGACACACCGACAGTCCTGGCTGTATCGCGCTGACTCCGGCCGGTTTCCAGCATTGTAAGTATTCTGGTGCATTCTTCAGGCGTAAGCGACATAATTTCAGCTTGATTAATGAATATAGAGCACTATCAACATGGTTTATGTACCCACATAAATGACAGATTACAAACAAAAGCAACACCAAATGCTGTAATTTCGTAGTTCCATCTTCGAAAGTGGCCCTTTTTCAAATTTGATTTTTTTATGATATAACTTTACAATAACTAAGAAGTTTTAATACCTTCATTTAAGGAGTATTACATTGTCTATTAAATACAATTTATTGCATTAACCTAGCATTTTTAGTTTCCGAGATTTTTAGGATTCTTTAAGTGACCCGGATTCATTGCTCTCGAGTGTATTTTCATGTATAAGTGACATTGTTAATTGTCTTGATGAAAATAAAGTTTCAAGAATATAATATTATTATCAATTCTTCAATGGTCCATGATGTTGACTTTACACAAGATTTTTCGTTCACGAATAACGCGGGCCGGGCAGTGATGCTACTTATACACAGTGGAGAGAATCTTCGCCTGGATTGAGCGATACAAAGGATCGTTTCTCTGTCGAACTATAAAAAGAAGCCGTGAGATCGGTCTCACCAGAAGGCCCTTCTCTAACACGTCTTTTGAAAAAAAAAGTTTTTTTTTGAACTTTGTATACTGTCTGAAAATGACCAGCTATTGCTGTCTGCAAAATTTCAGTATTGTTAGTCACGTGGTTTTGAGGTTATGAGTATAATGCAACAGAGTCACAGACTACAGACAAAATCTGGACATAAGCCCCTCTGCACTCTGTTTTATAGAGAGGGGCTAAAATTTGGAACGACCTACACGTATACTTGTTTCCCTCTATCTTACAATCACGGGTTCTTCAAGTGGAGCGTGAAGAGGCATATCATAGGGCCGCCAACTTGAGGACTACTGTTGCGGATTTCCATCAGGCTGGTGAAGTCAATTTGGCGAGCTTAATATATATGAAAAAAAAATATGGGCTACAGACTACAGCCCTCCTCAGTTATCATCATCAGTATAAAATAAAATTAAACAATCATTAATATTTACTTGTTCTTAAATCTGGCAGCCGCTTCTGTTTTTTATCAAAGCTACTGCAATTACCTGATTGATTTTATCACTTCGTATCCGCATGAGTCAACCATTTTAAATACAATTCGCACTGACTTACTCTGCACAAGATTTCAGTCTTCTAAGAAAAACTTGTAAAGGATAAATGAAAATATGATGCTGATTATGTAGATATGTACTTGTCATACAGTATATTTATATTGAGTGTTAAAGCCTTTAAAGTCACATTTTCACTTCCTTTAAAAGTTTATGATATAAAAGAAATTGTGAAACCGTTTCCTTATTAAGAGGACTAGCTGACCCTCGCAACTTCGTTTACGCCACATAAGGTGTATGAAAGTACAGGTATTTTTCAACAGACTCATGGGAGCGTATGAAACTGCCCTGTTTGCTTAATCATAAAAGAGCTTAAAGATTAAGGCCATTCTAAAACAATTCAGTCCACTGACTGTGTGTCAGTGGACTGAATTATTTTACAAATAGCCTTAATCATTAAGCTCTTTTATGATAAAGCCAACACGCCAGTTTAGATTTACCCTCACATTCAAAGGAATCCTTGAATTGTAAGTTTTGCGAAAGTTGAGATGTCTCTAATTCCTGAACTACAAAACTCTCAACATACCAACTTGTGTATAACAATGCATAGAGTACTCCCTTTATAACACTGAAAAAAATTTTGGTATCGGACCACGCATTGAGAAGTAACAACTAAAAAACTATTTTGTCTTTCATCCCCTCTCCCAAAGGAACCGCGCAAAATATCGGGATCAAAAGTATCCTAGAACCTTCCTCGGATTATAGGCTCTGATTGTACCAAGTTTCATTCAATTCGATTCAGTAGTTTCAGTGTGATACTTATTCGGGATACAGACAGACAGACAGACAGACAGACATGAAAATTTTAAATTGCATTTTCGGCTTCAGTATCGATTAGAGAACGCACTACAATAAAAATTTTCGAAATATCTTCCATGTACAGCCTCTCGACGACCCTCAACAGATTTATTATATGTATAGATTTAGAAAACACCAATAGAGATTGATTTATATCACAACGGCATATACCTCATACACGGATTATAATATAACTAGCTGACCTGAGAAAGAGAGAAGTGTGGTATAAATATTTAGTGACTAGCTGACCCTCGCAACTTCGTTTACGCCACATAAGGTGTATGAAAGGACAGGTATTTTTTCAACAGACTCAAGGGAGCGTATGAAACTGCCCTGTTTGCTTAATCATAAAAGAGCTTAAAGATTAAGTCCATTCTAACACAATTCAGTCCACGCCTTCGGCGCGGACTGAATTGTTTTATAATAGCCTTAATCATTAAGCTGTTTTATGATTAAGCCAACACGCCAGTTTAGATTTACCCTCACATTCAAAGAAACCCTTGAATTCGAAAAGTTGAGATGCCTCTAATTTCTGAACTACGAAACTCTCAATAATGAAACTTGTGTGGAACAATGTTAAAAACATTCCCTTTCTGACACTAAAAAAATATTTGAAATCGGACTACGCGGTGAGAACTTACAGCTGAAAAACCATTTTATCTTTCATCCCCTCTCCCGCAGGAACCGCGCAAAATATCGGGATCAAAAGTATCCAAGAACCTTCCTCGGACTATAAGCTCAGAATGTACCAAGTATCATTCAAATCGGTTCAGTAGTTTTGGCGTGATACTTATTCGGGATACAGACAGACAGACAGACAGACAGACAGACAGACAGACAGACAGACATGAAAATTTTAAATTACATATTCGGGTTCAGAATCGATTATAGAACGCCCTACAATTGAAATTTTCAAAATATCTTCCATGTACAGACTCTCGACCCTCAACAGTTTTATTATAAGTATAGATATAATGTTTCCCGTCGCATTTACTCCGTCGCTTGTGTTCATTAGAGCTGACCCACAAAACTTCGTTTGCGTCACATGAGCATGAGAGTGAGAAGGAGAGAGGCGTGGTATTAATATGTAAAGTGATATAATGTTTCCCGTCGTATTTACTTCCGCCCGTCCTTTTTTGGTACGGATCCGACTCGCACTTGACCGGTTTTTATCGTTCACTTGACTGGCTACCACTGCAGGCCACGATTACTGCCGTCGGCGTCGTCGCCTCGCTCAAATTTGAAAACTTATTAGAAGGGTGATTTTAAGCGAACCGTAAAAGATAGGCATATGCTGTTTAGGACTTTTTTTATAACTTTTAAATAGGAACCATTTTATAATATACTATTTTTACGTAACTTTAACCATTTACCTACGCAGTGTACGCAATGGAAGCGTTGAAAAGAAACAAATTTTCCGCGTTCTCAAAACATTATTCATGGCTGCTCCGCCCCTATTCGTCATAGCGTGATATTATACTGTCATTAACCATTCTCAATAAATTGTCTATTAAATTGTAAAATAATTTTTGAAATTGAACCAGTATTTTCTGAGATCCTAGCACAAACAAACTCTTCAGTTTTAAAAGATTGTGAGCGGATCTTAAGAGATAGACAAATTAGGTAATTGTGGGCGAATCTAAAAAGATAGACATATGCTGTCGGGGACCTTTTTTTAGAACTTTTTAAGAGAAAAAATTTTGTAATACTCAATTTCTACGTAACTTTAACCATTTACGCAGCGTACGCTTCGGAAGCTCTCAGACGGTAAAACATATTCCCGTTTTCGAAATATTCTTGATTGTTGCTCCGCTACTATTCACCTTTGCGTGATGTTATATAGCCTATAGCCATCCTCAATAGATGGACTATCAAACTGTAGAAGAATTATTGAAATCCAACCAGTAGTTCCTGAGATCCTAGCGTTCAAACAAACAAACAAACAAACAAACAAACATACAAACAAACAAACTCTTCAGCTTTATAATATTAGTATGGACTATGACCGGTACCCGTTCGGCGCATTTCTCTGAGCCGTCTAAGCTGGGACGTCACACAGAATGTCCACTTGTACTTGAAACTAATTCGTTGAAAAACTTGTCATTGGACCGTCAAAATGATAACGTATAAAAATCAACGTTTGGGCACCCCTATTCCGGGGTTTAGAACGAATAAAATAGGTAGATAGATATGTACATAAAATTAAAATTACGTGCTGTAAAGCCTCCTAAAATAATTGGGAGAAGCTTAAGTTCAACCAAAGGTAATATAATGCTCAACTTAACGGTGGACTGCGGTAGGACGGATTGATTAATTAAAGTGTGTTCTCATCAAAGGATTCGTAAAAATAATCATTTCACATACCTGGTACGACGTATGACACAAAAGACGGTATACCCGGGACTGCCGGCCGTAGGATAACGAAAGAGCACTGTGTGGTTTTAGTCGGTATTTAAAAATAAAATAGCTAAATTAAAAAGGCTTACTAAAGGCCCAGTTTCGATAAATTACAAAATAATTAGAACTTATTACATAACAACATGGAAAATAGTATTATTCTTGTACAGTCTCTTAAATTAGCTACATACACTTGCTCAAAATTATAAACATAATTACACGAAGCTTCTGAAGGCTAATGTTTATTGTGGGAAAGAGCTCACAAAGCAAAAAAAACGCAATACGTAGTTATTCGTAAGACTTTGCAGTTGCTCATATTTGCACATAAAATAAATACTTGGTTAAGAATGTGACGTAGGCGTGCTCAACACTCTAACGACACATGTAAAACAGTACGACTCACAATAGCAGGGTAAATAAATATGTACATACATAGTGGTATTGTCACTCCTTTTCTTCGGAAGAGGTAAGCAGATGTATAGTATAATACACGTCCACATGAGATAAGAGATTAAACATTTTTTTGTTTGAAAAGTTTGGTTTTTAAATTCTCAACTGAATTAGTTTCTAATTTTTAACTTCTTGCTACTCACTACTAAAAGTACAAGTATGCAATATTGTTCCGATTTCTACTCTTTCTTTTAAAGTGCTATTGAGGCGATGACTGTGATAAAACTAAAAGTTTATATCGTTCGTTTCAACGGTGTCTAAGAGAGGCAATAAAAACTAGGTGTCTTTTTCAGTTTCACCTAAAATACGCTTTCACTGTTAAATTGTTACCTAATGTACCTATAACACCATCTCCTTGGTGGTTTTTGTTCATTTTAATGTATTCTCGGTTCCTTTTAATCCCTGGGTGCCCGGATTTGGAGCCTAGGTACACTTTTATTTGAAACTTGCTGACCCGACGAAGTTCTTACCGCAATTTTTTCTATAATTTTTTCTATCCAAACCTAGTCCTGATAATAACAAATACAAAAAAAGAATTATCTAACTTGGTGCAGTCGGTCGGAAGTTATGCTCGAACAAACATTTGAGGGCTTAATTTTTATTTACTTTTGTTTGATTTTTGATTTTCTTCATTGTTGCGAAGAACAGCTGTCTGAATTCCCAACCCCGTAATGACACCTCTGTCGTTGCCTTCTCTGTAGGTACAGACGAATTTGAGAATGCATGGTCAATCCGAAACGAAATTGCTTTGCACTGAGAATTGACGCCATCTCTCGGATAACATTGGAAGACAAGTATCTATCGTTGCCGATTTTTTAATACCTCACACTGGAACGCGATTATTGTCAAAATAGCAACTCATTAATCTTTTGAGTAAAGTAAATATGCCATCTAGTACATTTTTTGTGATTCTAAGGTGTCTATGCAATATAATATTCGAGTAAAGTTGTGCCATCTGGTGGAGTTTTAGTGAATTTGGACTTAAATGTGCATGGGATTATAGATCTTAAGGGACCCATGCAATATTGGAGGTGACTGTACATTGATAGCGGATTAGATTGTTCGTTCGGACTTCGGACCCTAGAGATCTTTGTGGAAACCCATACACCGCTCTCCCTGTTTCTTTGGTGATTCAAAGTCTTTGTTTTGTGAGAAAAAGTCATAAATGTTACATTATTATCAATTTAAATAAAATCTTCAAGAATTGATCAAGAATTACGTACATACGTCATCGTCATTCTTGTGCTCTTGTCAATCGAAATGTGCTAGTTGATTAATCTGTAGATAATCGTTTTCCTTGTGTTTTTTTTTTTTTTTTTTGTTTAACGTGAGGGAAAATCCTCATGGATGTTATGCCGGACTCCTACCGACTAAAAAACCTCACGTAACGCCCAACAGCCTATGGTTGGGAGCCCCGGGTAAGCCCTCGGAAGGATGTCCCAGGACTCCCAACAGACCCACGGCCGCCACTGCTGCCTCGCCCAGGGGGTGGTTCGGGTGCAATCCCGCGTCTTTGGGGGGGTTTCGGGTGTGATCCCGCTTCTAAGGGGGGGAGGCGTGCGTGAGTTCCTCACGTCACGCTGCCGTCATCGGCCTGCTTCTGTAAGGACGGTGAGCCGCCCTCTCACCGTCCTCAGGCCCCCGGTCATGGAGGCCGATAGTCCTCGGCGAAGACACGTCGGCGGCGCCCAAGCCGCCGACTGCGGAACTCGGGTGGGAGAGTTCTCTCCCGTTCCCGCCTCGTTTTCCTTGTATTGTACGTGAAATTCAACTCTGTATGTAAGTAATGCATTCAAAAACTAATGTCTAATCTTATCTTACTAATATTACACAGAGGAGAGATTTGATTGTTTGTTTGTATTGAATATACTCCTAAACTACTGAACCAATTTGAAAAAATTCTAATACTGTTAGGGAGCCATGACAGGGTGAAATAGGCTAAATTTAATTTCCGTATTCCCTTGGGAATAGTAAGTACGCGTGTAAAACCGCGTGGGGTTCACTTGTCTATAATCTATACATCTATACAAATAAATAAAATTGGAGTGTATGTTTGTAATATTAAAATAACCGCTTTCTACTACATGCATATGAATGTGTGTACGGTACACATACCAAAATATATATTTTTATAATTTTTGTCTGTCTGTCTGTCTGTTTGTTCCGGCTAATATCTGGAACGGCTGGACCGATTTGGACGGGACTTTCACTGGCAGATAGCTTATGTAATAAGGAGTAACTAAGGCTACTTTTATCCTGGGAATAAGTTTCCACGAGAAGCGGGCTCGGGAACAAATTTTAATAAAGAGGAAAGATTTGATTGTGTTTTGTTTGTTTGCATTGAAAAGGCTCAGAAACTACTGAACCGATCCGAAAAATTATTTCACTGTTTGGAAAAACACTATCCCCAGGTGACATACTATATATTTATCTCCGTATTCCTACAGGAACTACGCGGATGAAACCGCTTGAGGTCTGCTAGTGTATGATAAACAGAACTGAAAGGAAATGTTACAGGATCGCAAGGCCGAGCGCGAGAAATCGACGTTTGAAGGCTAATATATTCGTATCCGTGTTGATAAGTATTCGCAAGTTAAGCTAATTTGTACTTACTGAATAAGGCAACAAATTCCTTCAGTTTTATCGTTAGATTTTTTTGTACGTGGTGGAGTCCATTAGGTACTCCACGAGCCTTCGCTTCGGCGGAATCTGGGCGACTTTGAGTTTGAGGAACTCCCAACCTACAGGGCTGGGAGTGTGAAGGGACTGACTAGATACTAATGTTGTGAGTCCTGGGATATCCTTCTGAGGGCTTAATCGGGGCTCCCAACCATAGGCCGTTGGGCGTTACGTGAGGTTTTTTAGTCGGTAGGAGTCCGGCATTGCATCCATGATCCCTTACTTTAAAAAAAAGAGTAGATACTAAAGCACCCGTTTTTTTAACGTGAGGAAAATCATACATGGATGCTATGCAAGACTCCTACCACAGTATAAAGAGTACCACGGTATGATCTGTCGGCTGTGCTCCTACCTACTAAAAACTAGCCTACGGTTGGGAGCCCCGGGTAAGCTCTCGGAAGGATACCCCAGGACTACATCTAGGAAAGTTGAGATGCTGCCACATTTACTTTTTAAAATTTATGTTCCAGTTAAATCCACACATTAGATTAATGTTTTTCAAATGGCATGAATAATGTAATCCTGAAAAAGAAATTACATATCTATATATATAAAAATCAATGCCACTTTTCGTTGTAATTTTATAACTCAAGAACGGACTGACCTATCCAAACCAAATGTTTAGGCTTTGTTTGGACTATTTAGTAGATGGTTTATGTGAAGTTTGCACAAAATCGGTCGAGTGGTTCTTCATTTATCACGCAAACGAAGTTGCGCGGGTCAGCTAGTCTATACATATAATAAAATGATAGAAAAGTCAAAACTGTACATCAGAAATATTAAAAAAATATACTCGCTGGGTGTTCAACATAAGATACCGAAGCCGAAAATATAGTTGGAATTTTTTTTGTCTGTTTGTCTGTTTGCTTTGCTTTGTCCGGAAGGATCTCGAAAAGTACTCAATAGATTTGATTAAAAATTTGCACAAATATTAACTAGGGGTAGGGTCTTCAAATAGGCTATATATTATCAGGCTACATATCCTAGGGGCTAAGCAGAGAGCAATAAAATTTGCATTATAACATAATTTTCACGCGTACGAAGTCGCGGGCAACAGCTAGTTAAGTAATAAAGTAGATGCGAGAAGCTGTGAGGTATGAGCACGGTACGCCCAGTGGTCTGTTGAAGAGAATTTTATATTTCATTAGGGATATTTTATATGTTAGAAGGACCTTTTACGTAGGCGGAACAACATACACCGTTCATTCAAAATGAGAGCATCTAATAATAGAAAGCCTGATAGCGTTTCGTACATATTTGATTTGACATTTTCTTTGGCTTAATTCTTGGAAAGCTTTCAAAGAGCGAATTATTAATAAGGGGCCGGAGTTGGCTGAATTTGACTTTTCAGTTACATTTTGGTTGCCGCTTTTCTGTTATATTAACATTAAAGGGTATGCAACAGTGGCAAAGGCTCCGTATAAGCCGATTCCTAGTGCCTACCTTTTTCAGAACTGGCAGTGGCATATAATATTTACTCATAACTACGAGTAATAAACACAGTGATATATTCTCTAACATTCTAACACTTGAGTTCACTTGTGTGTGACCAGCTAGGTAATATTTCTTACCGACTTACCTTCTGAAAATATTCAACCTTTGCCACTAGTATGCAAACAAACGAGTATGGCTCACGTTTGCGACACCAGAAGTGTTTAATCAAATATCATAATACATATTTTTACATAATTTTATTTAAGTTACCGACCGTGCCAAATTCTAAATATCCTTTTTCATATTTAGCTCGCCAATATGACGTCACACGTCTGATGGAATATCATGGCGACATCTAGCGATTTCGGAGTCTCTCTCAAAACTATTGACCATGGCTCTCAAGTCGATGTTCCAAAGTCATTATTATTATGAACGCGGGGTTGTAGTTAGAAGGACAACTTGTGCGTTGGCAGACCACACCAAGTTTCTATGGTTCGACCGAGAAACCATCTTTAGAACTTCCTGAAAGAACTTTGATGCTATCTATAAATAATCTATCAAATTGGCCTAAAGCAGTCCACTGCTACACGCAGGTCCGTCCCGTGAGCTTCTCCAGGTTACCCAACTTTATCTAGGGTTATATGAATGCTTTATAAAAATGATATGTTTTCCTTTCAGGGTATTCGAGAAAGTTCGACAGTATTTCGGAGCACAAAGCGAATCAATCCCTATGTCGTTCGTGCTCGGCTTCTACGTCAGCCTCGTGGTGAAGAGGTGGTGGGAGCAGTACAAGCTACTACCATGGCCTGACACACTGGCCCTATTCATTTCGGCAGGGATACCTGGAGCGGTTAGTAAAGTAAAGACAAGTATTCAATTCTTTATTATTTTCATGTCAATAACACCTTTTGATGTTTTTATTTATAGTAGTTATATCATGTTTGTTATTGTTTAGAACATAAATTGCTAGCGCGAAATGTGAAATGCATAGAGAATTGCAATACGGCGAATGTTCTATACTTGTGTTTACGTAATCACAGTTTGATAACACTAAGTGACTGAGTTCGTTTGTGTTCAGAGAAGTGCGGGTTTGGTCACAATGAATAATTAATGTTGCTGATATTTAGTTTTAGGTCGATACTTATGTAGATTTCATCGCGTTTGTTCTAAATTTCAAAACATGTTTAATAGAGTGTTGACAACTAGCGCTTAAGAACGCGACTAGCGGTATCCCTGGCGTGACGTGGTTTTCCTGTGCCCGTATTCCGCAGGAACTTGGTATAAAAAGTAGCCAATGCCCTTTCGTAAGCTCTGCTCTATCTCTGTACCATATTACATCACAATTCGTTCAGTGCTTCATTCGTGAAAACGTAACTGACAAACCGAGTTAATTTCGCACTGATGGGTAAACTGGTACGTAAGAAAATAGCGAATACGTAAGTAGTTGCAAGCCATATAAACTACAAACTCGCACAAGGCATTAAATACGTTGTTTTATAACTAATACACCGTACCATCTTATTATTCAAAGCCAACATTCCTTGTGCAATCCGAAAGCCCGATATTCACCGCGAGGCGAATTGGTCCATTAATGAATCCGCTTATCTCAAAACAGTAAACTGTACTCGACCAAGCGTTCTTGACCGCGGTTCTAACCGCCTGCACGCCTGCACCCTACCTCAGGTACCGGAATAGCCTCAGTACCGTCCGCAAGGATGCAAACCGAGCTCATGTATCCGTTTTCAAAAATTTAGGCTAGGTCAAAAAAAAGCCATCGAATATAGAGATTTTTCGTCACATTTTTCATTCGTCAACTTCGCTTGATCGAGTAGTACTGGTTTTCTCCCTACCCTGCAACACAGTTTAGTGGCGCGAGTTAAGCGAATTCATTAATGGCCCGCTCAGCTCGTGGTGGAAACCGGCCTATGTTGAACATTTGGTGACTATAACTCAGAGTACAATAGCATTTCATACTCAATATCTGACTCACACGTACCTCGTATTTACAGTTGAATAGGTAATATTGAGGCAACATTTCACCTTTGTGTATTACACGTGCACGATACGCTGAAGCACACTATGGAAGAAACTCTTTGTAACCATGCCTCAACTTATCGCATACGCGTAGTAACAGTGTTATTAATGTAACTACTGAGTCACAAGCATCATGGCTGCCTTAATTATTTATCTCTACTACACAATTTGTACTTCCTATATAATTCAAATAAATTTATATATTTTCTATGCTGCTGGCGAATAACTCTACCATAAAAATATCTTTAAGCATTTCAGCTATTATTTTAGGTACCAACAATGAGCTGTTTTTCTCAGGAACATTGAAATCATTCAGGAAGCCACTTGAAGGTAATAATGTATGATAATGGTGGTTTTAATTAACTGTTATTATTTTGTCATATCTTTGTTATGCTATTTTTGGTCGTAGTGAAACGAATTTTAGATTTTTACATCACGCTGATGTACTTTAAAGATCACAACGTTATGTTGACACTCTCGGTATTATAGTCACCTCCTCAAACTAACAGCTTTTTCTAATCACCAATTTTCTACGAGCTGCTTTTTGGAATGAGTAGTACGAATCAGTAATTGCTCGAAAGTTCATGGCGTATTTGCTTTATACCGTATCCAGAAAAGAGAGTAATTTACTTGCAAACAATTGATTTTATCGATTCTGCCTGAAATGTAGCCAAAAATTCTAAATCTATGGTCTGAAACTCAATTTTTCTTAATAACTAAAAAGCCTGCCAAGTGCGAGTTCGACTCACGCAGGTCTTCGTGGGTACCAAAAACCAGCAAAAAATCGAGCCTTTATAAATATTTATATTTTTCTGTTTTTAGCATTATTTTTATAGCGACAACATGAATATATCATCATTCTGTGAAAATTTCAATCCTCTAGCTACCACGGTTTATGAGACTGACCGGTGACAGACAGACGGACAGCGGAGTCTCGGTAATAGGGTTACATTTTTACCCTTTGTGTATACCCTAAAATACACTCGAGAGCAATGAATACGGGTCACTTAAAGAATGTTAAAAATCTCGGAAACTAAAAATGATAGGTTAATGCAATAAATTGTATTTAATAGACAATGTAATACTCCTTAAATGAAAGTAAAAAAAATATGAGTCACCATACATTTTATTAACACAAAATTACATAAAGAAAAAACTGCCGATCTCTCCCTAAAACAAAAATAGGAAACATGAAATTTTTGAACTTTATTACGATTTTCTTGAATTTTAATACTTCGTATTGCCTCCTCGTGCTTCCATTACTGCGTTTACGCGGTTTGGCATGCTGTACACCAAGTTCCTTATACGATTTTGGGGAATATTCTCCCATTCCTCTGTGAGAGCAATTTTGAGCTCACGAAGCGTGATTGGGGGACAGTTTCGTTGTTTTACGCATCTGCCTAGCTCGTCCCAAGCATGCTCGATCGGGTTGATATCCGGGCTGCGCGCTGGCCACTCCATACGAGTAATGTTCATCTCTTGAAGGTAGTCATTCACAATCCTACCTGTATGAGGTCGGGCATTGTCATGCATAAATATAGCATCCTCACCTAAATTGACCATAAATGGACCAACGTGATCATTGAGGATTTCTTCCACATATCTTACGCTAGTTAAAGAGCCGTTTTCTATGATCACCAGCTCTGTGCGACTTTCAGAAGAAATTCCGGCCCACACAAGTACAGACCCACCACCGTAGGCTACTTTTTCTTCGATGCATGCTTGCTTGAATCTTTCCCCTGGTCTTCGATACACTCTGTGTCTTCCATCGTGCTTGTAGAGCATAAATTTTGATTCGTCGGAGAACATAACTTTTGACCAATCTTCAATACTCCAATTTACGTGGCTCTGGGCATACCTTAGTCTCGAAATACGATGCCCACGCTCCAGTTTAGGGCCGTTTGCAGGTCTAAGGGGTTTTAAGTTAGATTCAGCAAGCCGACGTCTTACTGTCCATGCACTTGGGTTACTTCCTCCGAGGCGTCGAAACTGATTGGTGAGTTCAGTTCCTGTGAGAAAGCGATTTCGAAGCATGGTGTTCACCAAGTATCGGTCTTCTCGTGCTGTGGTACACCTGGTTCTGCCCGTTCCTCGTCTGCGTAGGTTAGAACCAGTTTCTTCGTAACGTCGGAGAACTCTTTGTACTGTTGACAGCGACACACCGACAGTCCTGGCTGTATCGCGCTGACTCCGGCCGGTTTCCAGCATTGTAAGTATTCTGGTGCATTCTTCAGGCGTAAGCGACATAATTTCAGCTTGATTAATGAATATAGAGCACTATCAACATGGTTTATGTACCCACATAAATGACAGATTACAAACAAAAGCAACACCAAATGCTGTAATTTCGTAGTTCCATCTTCGAAAGTGGCCCTTTTTCAAATTTGATTTTTTTATGATATAACTTTACAATAACTAAGAAGTTTTAATACCTTCATTTAAGGAGTATTACATTGTCTATTAAATACAATTTATTGCATTAACCTAGCATTTTTAGTTTCCGAGATTTTTAGGATTCTTTAAGTGACCCGGATTCATTGCTCTCGAGTGTAAAAGTAAAGTAAAACTAAAATGCTTTATTGTACTCCAGAAAAATCATTTGAAGAGACAGTGTAAGATTTCTTAGTAGTATAAGTGGAAACAAATCCATCTATGGATTTGTTTAGTGAATTAAAGTGGAATATAGCATAATTTTGGCGGTGATGTAAATCTTATAAAATAAGCTCCTAATGTAATATTGATACTAAGTAGTGAGCTAACAGTAAAAGCCACATAAAGATCGTAGGAAACTTATTTAATGTATCTTTTCTAAATGATTTCTGGGGAAATGTTTGCGTATAATTTTCCATGAACATAATTTATTTGCCACAAAGAGATCTGATAACCAGTTATCATGAGGTTTGTTCATATAAGCTAAAGTTTTTAATCAAATTCTCCCAATTAACCTCTCTTATGTCTTATGCCTATCGCGTCCAGCGTCCAGCCCCTCTCTGCGACTGTTACCGGGTCGAAAGTCGTTTGTTTATTCTAACGGGAAACTCCTTACAAAGTTACTAACCTCCAAATAGATAAATATTTTTTCCAGTAGCCCCGTTCTTCTTCTTTTAATTGAATAGCCCTCCGTTTATCAACGATTTCGCCAATCTCCAGTATGAAAATAGATACAGATACAAATTAAATCAATGAAAAAAATGGCGATACCCCAGTAGCTGTTGATGGCTTTATATATAGCTTGAGTGTCCCTTTCAACATGGCAATAGGTTCACCCCTATTTATGTGGGCGTATAAGATACCTTTGCTTCGGGGACAAAGTTTACAACTTTTGTTCGATGTTAGATTAGGTATGTACGTTTAAGCATGTCTATTATATTATTGATGAAGAATTTTAATTGGTTTATTTGCGCTGACGGTTCGTGCCTGCTTTTATTCGCTAATGACTCGGCCTTGACACAATGCAACTATGCAATAAGACTTTGTGCACGTATAGCAGATTCACAGATAGAGACAAAATGTATAAATGCAATGAATTTTTTGATATCTCAGCGTGATCGACACGACTATTATGACCAAGTAAAATTAAAATCCATGGCTCTGAATAGTATACACACTTTACCCTTTTTTTAAATCCTCATGGATGCTATTCCGGACCTCTACCGACCAAAAAACCTCACGTATCCTTCCTAACAGCCTACAGTTGGAAGCCCCGGGTAAGCCCTCGAAAGGATACCCCTGGACTCCCAACAGTCCTACGGCTACCATTGCGGCCTCACCTACGGGGGGTTTCGGGCTTTCAGGTGCTATCCCGCTTCTTAAGGGGGGGGGGGGGGGGAGGGCCGTAAATTCCTCACGTCACGCTGTCATCTAGGGCCTGATTCTGTATGGTCGGTGGGCAGCACCGTCACCGTCCACAGGCCGTATATTCATAACAGCAGGTAATATATTCATAACTCATCCACGTCATCCAGATTTCACAGATCAGTGGGCATTTGTTTTGCATATGACAATATAACCTCTAATATCAAACATAGGTCTACCCACACGAGAAACATTATAGTTCCAAGGAAAATCGTGTTTGCTACATAGCGGGCGGAGTCACCGTCGCTGCCTAGTCTTTACTTGGTGGTGAATATATTAACGTCGTTTAAATTTGTTCTGAGTGAATAATCTCTGAAACTGTGGGTGTATCATAATTGACATAATTCTGAACATACATACATACATATGGTCACGCCTTTATCCCCGAAGGGGTAGGCAGAGGCATATCATATGCCCACATTTCAACTTTTTGTATAATTTGTCCCACGTAATAGGTGGTGAGCCGTATTGCCGTGTTTAAAATGACAGGCGCAGGTTGTGACTGCCTGCTGTTGAAATAAAGCCTTCAACTTAGCTTAACGACTGCCGTTTTACTGGCAACCGGGACCAACGGCTTAACGTGCCTTCCGAAGCACGGAAACGCTCAAATAAATGTCACAAAGTGATCACATGGATGGTCACCCATCCATGGACCGGCCATAGTGAAAGTTGCTTATTGCAGTGATCGTTTACAGAACACTGAGTCCGTGGGGCCACGAGCGCTTCATTGACAACAACATAATTCTGAAATGCTTGGAAAATCGTCGATTCGTGTAGGTGTTTTTATCGGTCATGGAGGCCGATAGTCTTGGGCGAAGACACGTCGAAGAGTTCTCTCCCGTTCCCTAACCGCCGCATTTTTCACGAGCATGACCTGCTCGCAAAAAAAGGCGCCGCAGTCGCACTTACTCCCGCTGGAGATCATGGCTCGCACCATGGTCTCCAGCGAGACACACTTTACCCTATTTTTTAATACTTCCGAGAGCGTACCCGGTACCCAGGACTCCCGTAGGCAGATGGAATCGCACGTTGTAGAAAACTACAACGTGCCATTCTATCTCCTCAAGGATTCAACGCCGAACTCCCAGCGACTAAAACCTCACAACACGTAACCATGAAGTTATAGAATTATTTTTATGGAAGTGTTAGTTAAATTCCTGTACCGACAGTTAGTTGAAATTACTAGCTGTATAAATAGTTTCGAAAGTTAACTTGAAGCATCAAATTGCTTACGCAGGTATTGTTTTGTAGACAGGTAATTTAAGTCGGTGGGAATCCGGCATAGCATCCTTAGGGAACACGTTTAAAAAGGTGCGATTGTTTGCAGGATAGGTAAACAGTGAGAATAGGTTTGACGTTGAAGATATTGTGCCCGGGTTATTTATGGAGAACTCGTTGATACTTATCGAATGTAGAATGAAATGTCAAAGTAATGCGACACTTCATGTAAATTGCTTTACGTCAGACGGCGACGGCGACGTCCGTCGTCAGTGGAATTGATTAGGTTATTGTTCATACAAAAATTACGATTGCAAGCAGAATGGAGGTATAAGGAGGAAAAAATACTATCCTAAAACATCAAGCCCCGTGTGGCGACCGGTAGGAGTACAAAATGTTGCCACCCCTATTGATCCCGACGATGTCGTGAGAGGTGATTAAGGGAACACTTTCGCAAAACGATCCATTGCGTTGAGAAGGAAAACTTGAAATGAAACCCGGTTGAAAGTAAAATAAGAATCGTTAAGCCAATTTGAAGGCCTTATGGGCGACTCAAAAAATTTCAACTGTGGGTTGTCACAACCTGCGCCCGTCCATTTTAACTCGGCAATAGGCTCTAGGCTCACCACTTAATACGTGGGACATCAAAATATAAGGTGAAATGTGGGCGTATACTTTACCTCTGCCTACACCTTCGGAGATAAACGCGTGACTAGATGTATGGATGTAGGTATGAACGTGTGTATGTATGAATTAGGACTTAATCTTTAAGCTCTTTTATGATTAAGCAAACAGGGCTGTTTCATACGCTCCCATGAGTCTGTTGCAAAAATACCTGTCATTTTATACACCTTAAATAAAAAAATAAATAAATATTCACGGACATTTCACACAACGCTATCTGATCCCAAAGTAAGCTAGGAATAACCTGCTTGTGTTGTGGATATCAGACCACGGATATTTATACTTATATACTTTTTAAATACATACATATTATACATAGAAACACCCAGACTCTTGAGACAAACATTTATGGGCCACACAAATATTTGTCTCTGGTGGGAATCGAACCCACGACCTCCAGCGCCGCAGGCGGTATCACTACCGACTACGCCACAAAGGCAGTCAAAATGAATGTATGTATGTATGAGTATGTATGTATGTATGTATGTATGTTTCTACACAATGTAAAATATCATTAACATCCGAATTCTGCAACCACAACCATAATTATTATTTTTTGTATTTTATGAGTTTGGCCTCTACACGTAAATGTTTTTCTTTAAAGTTCATCATAGCCTTTATGTATGTTGAATGTGTAGCAAACGAATCGCTAAATGAAATAAAATGATCACAAATCCCCTCAATATTTTAAAGGACCGTTTAACGATGCTACAAAAAATGCACTATGCTAGAAATACAAAATGAAATAAAACGATCACAATTCCCCTCAATATTTTAAAGGACCGTTTAACGATGCTACAAAAAATGCACTATGCTAGAAATACAAAATTATCTATCTGCATTTTACGTGTACCTACCCAAAAAATTGTTTCATCTTTCTACTACTAACAGTTTAAACGGTAAGCTGGGGATGGATAGACGGAACCCTATTAAGGCCATTAATTACGATAGCTAAAATTGTAACTTCGTATTTGTACTTATCCTATATTATCTCATTTATCTCGCTTTCGTTTTCTGTAGTTATCAAGTTTCCAAGTATCTTAAATCATAATAAAGACGTTGAGGAACTCGGAAACACGATAAAGCGAAGAAATAACTCGTATTGTTGGCACTAAATTAAATTTCATTTCATCGAGCATAAAGGAGCGGTGGGCGTTAGCTTGCTTCCGTTACTTGCACTGGTAAGGATTGATTTTCTCATTTCTAAGAAATGAGTACCTCTAGTATTTTATATTTTATTTTGAATATCACAACTTTGTAAAGAAGGCGTTCAAATGCACTTTTCTAGATTTTATTAGCATTCAGCTTTGTCTACACTAGAGAAAAAATTTGTATTTTTACAGGTTTGTTACGAATAAACTCAAAAACTGCTAAACCGAATTAAAAAATATTTTCACTGTTGAGAAGCTACACTATCTGCGAGTAACATTGGTTATTATTTATTCCCATATTCCCACGGGAACGGGAACTACGCGGGTGAAAACCCATGGCGTCGGCAAGTACATAATAAATAGATTGCCAGATGCTAATCGCCAACTGCAATGCAGGCTAAGGCTGAACGCACACATTAGAGACACGACTGTTTTTAGACTGACTATTGCTTTACATCGAAGATTCGATCGCTCCGATTGTCGGCCTAAAAATCGGCTGCCGGTTATCGGACGTGAGCGCCCACCTTAAGACAGTTTTGTCTGTAAGACGCTTCCCTCACAGTTTCATAGATTTAGTAAAACGTTGGTCTGTCTGAAGACAGTTTTGTCGCCAATGTGTCCTCAGTCTTGTCTACGCTCTACACTTATCTATTTATTGTGACTACATCCTCATAGGTAGGAAAGTTAAAAGTAGTCCTAAGCGAAAACGGTACGTTCTCCCACGCGGTGAAGGTTACCCTTAGCCCTTTTCCAGACAACAGTCTTCCTAGGTATTATCATACTTCTATATGTACATAATTTCAACTTCATTGATTCAAGGGTTAGACACGAGTAACAAACATCTTCTCAAATTTTTCAATTTATATCATACTAGCTGACCCGCGCAACTTCGTTTGCGTAATAAATGAAGAACTACTCGACCGATTTTATGCAAACTTCACATAAACCATCTACTAAATAGTCCGAACAAAGCCTAAACATTTGGTTTGGATAGGTGAGCCCGTTCTTGAGTTATAAAATTACAACGAAAAGTGGCATTGATTTTTATATATATAGATTAGTAGGTTAATTGAATGGTTTTTCTTATTTTCAACAAGCCTCGGTCTGATTAGGGGTTATTGTATTTCTTCGCATTTATACGGATAAGTACGATCAACGATTACGATTGAATGCCTCTATTTCCAATTTCCTCATCCTTCACTCTGATTATTGGTCGAATGCTGAAATAAATGAGATATCTTGTATTACGTAATACCTACTTCTTCAGGAGATACTACATTTATCCCTACTAATATTAAAAATGCGAAAGTAACGGTCTGTCTGTCTTTCTATATGTCTGTCTGTGTGTTACGCTTTCACGCATAAACGGCTGGAGCGATTGAGATGAAATTTTGTATAGAGATAGTTCGAGGCCCTGGGAAGGACATAGGCTACTTTTTGACTGACTGCGCAAAAGGAGGGTTATGATTTTACGCGATAACAACTTCTACAGAAAGCTAGTTTATTTGATAAATAAATAAAGTTGATCAAAATTTAAGCATGAATACTGTTGGGCAACAAACAACGCTGACTAGCTTAAATGAAGCTATTTTAGCTTAGCTTGTGTTTTGGGATTTACAGGGGAATGACAAAATTACGCGGACGTACGAACATTACATATTTATATAATTCCACCGAAATGCAAAAATTACAACCCAATTTCGTATCAGCATTTTTAACCGTAAATCCAATAAAATGTATGAATTATTTATTTATCCGTTTTAAAACTCCTGCAAATTTTCAGTTGAAAACTCAACACCTTCTTTCTTAACGCCCGACGGAAACCTGAACGGGGTGTTATAAGTTTGATGTGTGTGTGTGTGTGTGTTTTTTTATACCTTGATTTCCGATGTCCAGAAATCTCACAAAGTTTGAAGAGTTATTTCGTTATGCCATATATGTATAATCCATCACATTGAATATTATAAAACTTCTAGTTAATACAGCAGCATGTTTATCTGATAACAATCTTTCTGCCATTGTTTCCATCATTATTCGTCATAAGGTCGTACTACCCGCAGTTGTTCATATCGTTAGGTTTTTCCATATTTCAAAGTCACTAGTCGTTAGAATAATTAAGACTGTATTTATATAAAAACAAGTACGTCAATAATAATATTTACTTTATATTCATATTATTATGCACTTTTGTTGAGTGCATAATAATGTAACACCATGTTGTTATCAAAGATTACTTAATCTGTCTTTTCTCGTACGTGTACAAGTGTATACATCATACATACCTAAATATAAATCAAAATCACATAAGTTACTGTTAGTTACACCATCTCTATCTCAAGAACGGATGGCCCCATTACTGTGATACTTGAATTCTTGGATTTGTCTACACCTCGAATAGCAAAATACTAATGTAAAAATGAACAAAAAGCTCAAGAAAAAAGGAAAACTGGAAAACTATGAACAAAAAAATATTTTTTCAAAAATGCCAAACTCTCTTAACCGAACTACACTGACTCTTTCCAAACCGGATTATAAAGGTACAAAGTTCGTCAATACAACTCGTTAATTAGTTATATACACATAATACTAATTAAATTATCAAAAAATGACATAAATAATTCTTAATGTAGATATTGTAATGAAATTATTATTTCCGTGAGATTTGAAAATCTGATAAATATAAAGTAGGCGTTAGCTAACTTGTTAGCCTTACATCCAATTGAAGAAGAAAATTAAAATATCTTTTTAGGTCACAAATTAGCCATTATGCCAAGTTCGCAAGGCAATTGGTAGAGTATATGAGAAAAGAACTGGACAATTAAAACTCATGGCCCCTTTTTGATACATATAACTACAGGCCGGGGCCATAGTTGGCGAAGACTGACTTGGGTGTCAGCGATTTCGTTTCATGCAGAGAATAGGTTTCCTCACCATAATATATGGGTTTAGTTCAACTTGATAATTCCATTTTAATTAGGTTCGGTCAGTACGGTGTCGGTGAAGTGAATTTGGCACACGCTAAAGATGCGCCAGTTGCTTATTCTCGGCAAGTTCTAAATATTAAATGTGAAACTTTCAGCATCTGGCCTAGAGGAATGAGTTTTAATAGATGAGACGGATCTCGTCTACTTTGTAAAACTTATTCCTCTAGGCTTCGTCCGACTCTAGAACCGCAACCTTATGCATTCACAATTTGTTTAACAAAATTATATAAATTATTTTTTTAAAAGCATTACCTATATAATTACTGAGACCATTTCAAAAAGTTCGTAAATCGATGAAGTGCTTCATAATATACCTGAAAAAAAAAATCTAGTAAATAAAATGCATTATTATATGGCCAGCGTCCAGCTGTATAATAGCATGTAGTAATGAAAGAATATAAGTACTTAGTACCAAAGACTTCTATATAAACTGAGGTAGACGCGCCGTACTCTAACACGCGAGATTTCAAAAGCAATCCTCAAAAACACACATTGCTGAGACTACACTCACTAATAAATACTATTTACGTAATTGTCACCACACACAATAGCAATATACGGATAGAACAAGAGTAAAAGAGAAGGCGTATGGACTCCAATTGCAGGTCGAGTACCTACTCTCGAAGTTTTGACTCACAACAGTTCGAACAACGCTGCTAATTAGCGCAGTTTATAGGTTTCAAAAATCGGTGCGTAGGGCATGTCTACCTCATTTTATATAGAAGTCTTTGCTTAGTACTTACTATGGAATTATTACGCCCATATAAAGGCGCTCAATATATCCCACCGCAAACGAAACGCGATGTGCAATTGTGCACAATGTGCTCATGTCTCATTGAATTGAGAATACACCGAGACAGTACAATGGACACACCGACCCGTTTTTGTATTTGAAATCGCCATTATTATAAAATAAATCATAAAATATAAATTAGTTTCTCAGGTTACATAAGTACATTAGTCTCTTTGCGTCATACATACCTACATAATTATTGTACTGGTTATATGGGGACCCCATCAGGATCATCGAAACTTCCAACAACCTATTCCGCAGCAGGGCCTGATGCCTTCTGAATAACAGATGAGGCTCTAGATCAGTCACCCTATTACCAGGTAGAGGACACTCGCATCTAATATTTTTAAAAAATAAATTTAAAGCAAAATCAAAGCTGCTTTAAGCAGTAAAATAATCAGATTTCAGGCTCAAAATAGTGGTAGGATTTCAAGCAATTTTGAGGCCGTAAATATATAGAAGAAACAAAACGAGTTGTCCAGCACAGTTTATTACCTACGAGTAGAGTGTTGGTTTACGCGGTTTACGCCCCACGGGGTAACTCCGAACACGGCGCGGCGTTGTGCGTATTCGGCAGGCGTCGCTCTGTACTGCTCGTGTAGGAGACAACGACGATTAAAGAAGACTTACCGTCGAGTATTTCATAAACATTTTAACATACTTCATTGAGCTTTAAAGATGAATACAAATTGCAATAAAATAAGTAACTATTAAAGAAGTTAGTCTGCCAAATAACTGCCCCTGAACGTTCTCAGTGCAAAGGTGCTGAGTGCTAGCCACAATACGTATAATAATTTATATGGCAATATTGCACTGTATGGCAATGGCACCTTTGCATATATATCGGGAGTAGATAAATCATCGTTGTCGAATTAAACATAAAACAAAATATTTCTAGATTTTCAAATAGAAATATGGTGTTCAGGGTTAATAAAAAGACATGACGGATCGTTATAACTCTTAAGAATATTTTAAATACAACGACCAATTCCGTGACTGTATTACAGGTAGGTACCTACAATAAAGAGTAAAAGTAAGTAACCGAATACAATGAACGTTCGTGTTATGTAAAGAATGACGAATTCACGGCACCCTCAACATTCGTCTTGACTTGGCGTTAATTGGTGTTTGTGTGGAAGTTAAAGGCAAGGTTATGTCACAGTCACGCTTACAGCGAAGTGCATTCACAGTAAAAAAAGTAGCAAGTATACAGTATTTTGAATGTGCTGTCCTTGAAACCCAGACGTACTCAATGTGAAAAAAAGCATCGTAGTTCTATACATACCGATCATCGGTATTGTTTTAGTTTTCGAATAGCTGACGTGGTTCCTTTCATCGGAGCTGATTTTTGTGTTACTTAGAAATATTTTGATGCTATAAATAGGCGAAGACTGGTCTGTGACATTATGCCCTTACTGAAAGCAATGAGAATCATAGGCTCATATTCCATTAAGCGTTTATCAGCTTCCTGCTGGACTACAATTGTTTGATATCTGAGAGAGGTAAGGTACCTATATGAAGGCGGCATACAATGCGACTAGGGATGATTTACAGCCAATGTCTATTCAAGTTGTTCAAATAGTAAGTTTAGTAGCAAAGCAT
Source organism: Miltochrista miniata (assembly GCA_933228765.1). Taxonomy (NCBI): domain Eukaryota; kingdom Metazoa; phylum Arthropoda; class Insecta; order Lepidoptera; family Erebidae; genus Miltochrista; species Miltochrista miniata. The sequence goes on along the minus strand of OW121747.1, from coordinate 30,941,546 downwards.
GTAAATTTCCTGTAATTAGAATACGTTTTCGAAAATATACATGGCATGTTACTGATACTTGCCGTCTTGGTAGAATAAAATAGATATAGATAGAAATAGAAATAGGTATACGTTGGTTGAGACTTCGTAGCGGTACGTTTCGTTCGCGTTGTATGAAGTTTAAATACTGCTTAATTGATCTACTGTGGTGCATTTGATAAATACCTACCTACCGTATAATCACACTACACTGAATGAAACAATGAATGTTGTACACAAAACATCCGTCAATCGAATATCTAATACCTGGGATTCTGGAATTGAGGCAAAAAAGTAGCCAAATGAATACCAACAGCACAACAAATAGAAATAAAGTCGTCGCAGCACCCCATTGATTAAAAATGTCATCAAAGTATCACCGATCGATAAAAACATGTACATACACTTACATAGGTAATGGCTATCTAAACAGTCTATGCATTTTAGTCGAGGTGGCAACCCCTCGGTTGGGGAGCTCATCCTGCACACTGGTAGATTTTCTATGGGAATTTTTCATCAACTAGGGTGCGCCCATCAGCCATAGGTACTTACATAATATTATGTATAGTACAATTGAACACACAGTACTTTTGTGTGCGTAATACTTCCAATTTGAAAGAGCAGGTTCTTTTCTCCACCGGCAATGGTGCTATATAATACAGAGGTTACAGTATAGAGAGTTTAGGTGTAAAATGTTTTTAATTTATCTAACTTTTCTATAACTCTACGAAGTTTAGTTTTGTACCAAATAAGACTCTTTTTTATCAGCTTTTTATCAGTAGAATCTTTTTTTTATATACTCGTACCACTAAGGTTCTTTTGGTTAAGGTTAACTAAGGTTAGGGTCTTTAATTAGAATCTTATTAAGGAAAGGATGTCGCGAATCTAGAAGTTGCTCAAGTTCACAAATCTACTTAAAATTATCTGTCATAACATTTTTATCAACTTCATAATACAAAAATGTGAAACCGTCAACACGACAGAAATGCGGTTGAATCTAAATCGTGAATTATCTAAATACTTTTGTCTCTAGTCGCCTAAAATGCCTCTGCCGTTTTCACAATTTATAACAACACGTCTGGGATCTATTAAGAGGTGTTGCATAATTTTGTAGCATAAGACTGTAGGGGGTCTATAGATTGCAAATGACAGAGCTCAATGCGGCAGCAGTAGATACAGACCAATACAGACTTAGGGTTTTAATATTGATTTATTTATTTATTTACTAGCTGTTCTCCGCAGCTTCGACCGCGTAGAAGTCGTTATCGCGTAAAACACAACCCTCTTTTTGCGCAGTCTCCTTACCAGGGCCTCGAACTAACATGAGCTTATGTTAGGTTACTTTGGGCCAGATTAGCAAAGCAAAGTAAATAACTGTAATAAATATTTATGGATATACTCACACAACGTCGTAAGAATATCCAAAAATATTTATTATATTTAGTGACTTTCCTATATATATCCATTACAGGAACCCTGGCACACACACATACACGTGTTATCACTTTTACTTTTCCCTAAATAACTTCAATTATACGACGGAAACGAAAATATTCGGTTCAGTAGTTTTCCTGTTTCTCAGGGCAATTGACGTATCGAAGTGAAGTGAAAAAGAGTCTTATTTGGCTATAGCGAAATTCCGTAGGATTGATATAAGTACGAGTATATCTTATATAGCCATGTGGGTATGTATTTTAAAATTTTTAAATTCCTTCAAATTTCAGTGTTTTTTCAAGCTTTTATCAAACTAGCAATGTTACTATGTTTATTCGAGTTCGGTTGGAATCTTGCAATTCAATTTTGAAACAGAAATCTTCTACTGATTGAGCTGAAGTTCTGTATATATTATGTTGTTTGAATGAAAATGCATGGTTAGCTGTTTGATGTCATTTTACATCTCACATGTCGGTACACCCAAGATAGCGGTCTGTAACGATATGTATAATTATGTAATGCACTCCTATAAAGTGGATTTTTTTATATTAAGCTCGCCAAATTGACGTCGCCAGCCTGATGGAAAGCCGTGGGGCACCTAGCGATCTGGGGCCAGTCTCACAGTCCGTAAGATTTCTGACAGTGGTCCTCAAGCTGGCGGCCTGGCCTGAATTTTAAGATGAGGGAAACACGTGTGCGGGCAGGTCGTTCCAGGTTTTTATTGTTCGACAGAGAAACGATTTTTGTAAACGCTCAGTTCTTGGGAAATATCTTAAAATGTTTCAAATGTATGTATGTTGGGCTATGTAGGGTATAAAATGAAAGGGCTTGCATATATTTTTTATTTATCTACTTAAGTAGTTTTCATTTAACAGGTAACATAGTAATACGCATTGATTATACTTTGTAACCGACAGTACCACAACGGCCAGTCATAATAATTGTTTTACGAGACAATACAGTGTATGTTTGTATCTGTTCCACTGTTTAAAAATCTGAGTATAAAGATATAGCTTCGCATACAATATTGCGAACAATCATCCCGACTCATCGACGAGAAACATTGTTAAACACTTTGTGTATTGCCATGACATGTATTAAATCATTCATGAGATGCTTTCGATTCGAATCCTTTTTACCCACATAGATGATAATGCTGATCTTCTACCGAATGAAACCACACGGTGCCTTTCTTCCTGCCTCTAGCCGGGTGTCACGAATCCGCCCTCAGAAGAATAACCCCCAGGATTCTCGATACATCCCTATAGCCTCTGTCAGGTACCACGCCAATAAATCTCAGGTCTAACTTTGCTACTGATATCTTGCAACTGGTAACTAAGAGAGAAGAAAACTGGTAAGGGTCAACTTCGGCGTACGCTTTTCGATCAAACGGTACCGGGATGGTAGCAAGTGGAGTCATGTAGGTAATACCAAATTTTACCACTTTTTCATTGTGTCGCCCAAGCAAATGTTGCTTGATCTTCATAATCAAACATTTGAGAGATCTGAAAGGCTGAAATGTGTTTCTTGTCTTTTGTATAGAATCTGGTTTGTATTTTGTTCTTATCTCTTATCTAGATGAGGGTTAGTGATTTACTGTATTTTCAACTTGTCCAATTTATACTTTTGATTAAATATCATACGTTTTTCGTGCCAACTCAACCCTTGCTAGGAAAAGTTTGGTTAAATATCAGTGTTTTCTAGTTCTTTATTATTACTGTTGATTTTTGACGATGATCTGGAAATGTTTCATGTACGTTGGCTGTGAATGAACAGGATGCGGAAGGCGCAAGATCGTGTGTTGTGGCGTATTGGGAGAGGTCTACGTCCAGTTATCCAGTAGTCAAGCCACCGGCGGATTCCCTAAAATTGCAAACTCGATTCGAAACGATTATTTTTACTTTTACGTCGTCTTACGTGTTGAGTGACAGTCTAAAAGTACTTTAAAATAAAACAAACCACGTTATTAACGGTTTGGTATGGTATAGCTATATTATAGTTATCGACAGGTTGTATGTGTGTATGTGTGCGCGCAACGAATTCAGAATGATGTACGATAAGTCGATAAAGAATAATGGAAAGAATTAGCAATGCCTCCGGTTAGGTACACACACACAAAGATTATTATTGATTGCGCTATTTCAGTATTACCTTTTGTGCTCAATTTAATATTCATTGTTAGAAACAAATGGGTGATTTTATGTGTAGAACGTGATTTTATGGTTTGTGTGTTTGAGTAAGCAGGTAACTTATGACGCGTACTACATAACTACCTGTTGTGATTCTGATAGTCCGCTCTTTGAATTGCCATTTATAACCAATTGGTATGGGAATACATTCTATCTTGCTGGAGCCTGCAGCTTTGGCCGCGTAAAATTTGATCGCGTTCTGACTTCCCGTGGGAACTTCTTCCCGGGATAAAATGTAGCCTATGTCTTATTCCAGACTATAATCCATCCTTGTACCAAATTTCAGAAAAATCCGTTCAGCTGTTAGAGCGTGAAAGAGTAACAAACATCCACACATCCACACTCACAAACTTTCACATATATAAATACATATAATAAAATCGTAACAGGTCGCTGTCTGTACATGGAAGATAAATAAGAAAAAATATTATAGGGGGGCTTTATGAACGCAATAGAACCCAAAACAATGATTTTTAGAATTTTTGTCTGTTTGTCTGTATGTCTGTATGTCTGTATGTCTGTATATCTGTTTGTCTGTACGGTTGTGCACGCTAATCTCAGTAACCGCTCAACCGATTGCAATGCGGTTTTTTTTATTGTGTTGAGGTTTGCTCCAGTTAACATTTAGCGTTTGTTTTATGTAAATCGGTTTAGAAATAAAAGAGTTATAACACTTTTAAGAATCAGATATTTTGAAAATTTTAATTGTAGGGGTTTCTTTGAATGTGAGTGAACCTAAACTGGCGTGTTGGCTTAATCATAAAAGAGCTTAATGATTAAGACTATTTTTAAACAATTCAGTCCGCGCCGAAGGCGTGGACTGAATTGGTACGGAACTTTTCGTACGTGAGTCCGGATCACTCTTGGTCGGCTTTTTTAAAAATTGAATCTGATGTCCCGGCCATTGACAGGATAAGCAAAATTATGAGTCACGCTATAGGTGGTGCTGTTAACAATAAAATGTAAATACCTACATACTGTTATGACGTATGTGTTGCGTGAAAGAATCTCCCATTGTAATTTGCCGTGACTTTTAATATTGACCTTTAGTATTTATTGTCAGACGTATAGGTGTGTACGCGCGAGTACAATTATTACTTACTAGCTGACCGCCGCAACTTTGTTTACGTCGCATAAGGTGTATGAAAGGAGAGGTATTTCTTCATCAGACTCATCAAGCGGCGTGTGAAACTGCCTTGTTTGCTTAATCATAAAAGAGCTTAAAAATTAAGTCTATTCTAAAATAATTCATTTTAGCTGCATTTAGCTCTTTTATGATTAAGCCGTTTCGCCAGTTTAGATTTATATGTAATTAGATTCTTTAGAGTGCTATAACTTTTTTATTTATAAACAAGATTGACATAAAATAAACACTAACACTAAATTGACATGAAATAAACACTAACATTAAATGTTAAGTGGAGCAAACCTCAACATACTAAAAAAAACTGCATTGCAATCGGTTAAACGGCAGAGATTAGCGTGCACAAACGTACAGATAAACAGATATACACACATGTAGACATACAGACAAACAGACAAAAATTCTAAAAATCATCGTTTTGGGTTCTATTGCGTTCATAAAGCCCCTTTATAATATTTTTAGGGTTTCGTAGCCAAATGGCAAAAACGGAACCCTTATAGATTCGTCATGTCTGTCTGTCTGTCTGTCCGTCCGTGTGTCACAGTCATTTTTCTCCGAAACTATAAGGCCTGTGCCATTGAAACTTGGTAACTAGATGTATTCTGTGAACCGCATTAAGATTCTTATATAAAACTAGAAAAAAAGTAGTAAATTTTGGGGGTCCCCATACTCAGAACTGAAACTCAAAAATTTTTTTTTCATCAAACCCATACGTGTGGGGTATCTATAGATAGGTCTTTAAAAATGCTATTGAGGTTCCTGACATCATTTTTTTCTAAAATGAATAGTTTGCGCAAGAGACACTTCCAAAGTGGAAAAATGTGTGTCCCCCCCCCCTCTAACTTCTAAACTAAGAGTATGATAAATCTAAAAAAAATATATGATGTACATTGCCATAAAAACTACCAACGAAAATTGGTTAGAACGAGATAGAGCTGGCAGTTTTTTTTAATACGTCATAAACCGCAATTTTCGGTTAGAAAAATCACTACCACTGCGAACGTGTTAAAACATCAATCAAAGTTACAACGAACTATAAGAACTTTTATATTATGTTACTTGCTGCTACGAAACCCTTCATGGGCGAGTCCAACTCGCACTTGGTCGGTTTATTTTCTTATTTATCTTCCATATACAGACAGCGACCTGTTACGATTTTATTATATGTATTGATATTGATTGATTGACAGTTAGCTTCTTTACGCAATGTTATTGTATAGGTACGCGTACCTAATACCTACATGATAGATCAGGGTGTGGCCTTTAGGATTTCCAGGGTCAAAATTGGTAGTCACTTGCGAGTTGAAAAGTTAGATGACAGCAGTTTCTCACAGTGTCGAACAAGAGTCAATTCAAATCTATCCCTGGTAAAGCATTGATGGGGATACTTATGGAACTTGTTGTTAATATTATAATGGAATACGTCTCTAAGGTGTACCTGAATATTAAAAAAAACAAATATCGACTGGTGCCGACAAACGGACTTGTACCGCGGAATAGCTTTCTCTGTAAGACGTCTTTCATGCTGTTGGGCGTTACTTGAGGTTTTTTAATCGGTGGGAGTCCGGCACCATGAAGGATTTTCCCCCACGTTAAAAATAAATCGGTTGTCTGTAAAGTCGGTTTACTGACGATAGTTGAACGTGATAACTCAGCCTTAAATGGAACGCCTCAGAGCGAGGTAACGCCGTAAACGTTATGTTTTTTCGTGCATGCAGCCGGCTCCATCGAATTATAAGACGTTGTCACGTCAAAAAGACGTCTTTTTTAGTAAAGCTGTCTTATAATAGTCGTCGCCAATGTGCGATCAGTCTGATTCTGTCTGTAGACGTCTGTGATATGTTACCGATTGTAGTATTTCCATTATGAATATTTGAGCATGAGTGTTTTTTTTCAGTCCTAAGGCACTACCCGGGTTACGAGGGGTGGAGTTAGAGAACTTCGGTTCATGACTTTTAAGGAACTATGTATTTACAAAAAAGAGTATCAATACAGATGTAATTGTATTAATATTATTTATCTTATACCCATGATTTAAGCAGCATAACCGGGATCAAGTCAATGTATGCGAGTTTCGGCGTGCGCCTGTCGACATTCACGGGTGAGCGCGTTATCGCCGATTTGTGTGGAATTGAGACAAGTTCCCGCATTTACAGCTAGGTGGCGGGGTCTCGATTCCATACGAATTGGCGCGCCGTGAATGTCGACAAGCTCACGCAAAAACTCGCACTTGCCCCTCAGGTGACGCTGTGTAAAAATGTCCGTGAATATTTATTTATCTATTGTTTTTGACCTGAGTCAGTAAGTACAGTGATGTGGTCAGTTCAGATATCAGTGATTATGCTTGGTGTATAAAAAAACTGGCCAAGTGCGAGTTGGACTCGCCCATGAAGGGTTTCGTAGCAGCAAGTAACATAATATAAAAGTTCTTATAGTTCGTTGTACCTTTCATTGATGTTTTAACACGTTCGCAGTGGTAGTGATTTTTCTAACCGAAAATTGCGGTTTATGACGTATTAAAAAAAAACTACCAGCTCTATCTCATTCAAACCAATTTTCGTTGGTAGTTTTTATGGCAATGTACATCATGTTTTTTTTTTAGATTTATCACTCTCTTAGTTTAGAAGTTAGAGGGGGGGGAGGACACTCATTTTTCGACTTTGGAAGTCCCTCTTGCGCAAACTATTCACTTTAGAAAAAAATGATGTTAGAAACCTCAACAGCATTTTGGAAGACCTATCTATAGATACCCCACACGTATGGGTTTGATGAAAATAAAAATTTTGAGTTTCAGTTCTGAGTATGGGGACCCCCAAAATTTACTGCTTTTTTTCTAGTGTTATATAAGAAAGTTAATGCGGTTCACAGAATACATCTAGTTACCAAGTTTCAATAGCATAGGCCGTATAGTTTCGGAGAAAAGTGGCTGTGACACACGGACGGACAGACAGACAGACAGACAGACAGACAGACATGACGAATCTATAAGGGTTCCGTTTTTGCCATTTGGCTACGAAACCCTAAAAACAAGCTTACACGTCTTTTCACGCTTTCATACTCCATGAAGCAAGTCCCGGCGGCGTCGTGTTGGACGATATTGACGACCTTCGAGCGCGTCTCTCGCAAACTTGTATCGGCTTTTTATTGCTATACCGCACCTGAACGCGATCATAATACTCATAACTTACTCGTTATGTTTAGTGTAAGCTAATCATTATTGTATTAATATTTAAAAGAGGTACGTGAGTCTTCTCACTAGAGGTGCCTGCTCGCTGCCCCAACAGCAGGTCAAGATGGTGGCGTGACCTTGAAAATTCACATTTGAATCTACTCGTACCCAAGAAGCGGGTTAACAATATAACCAACCCCCAAAGTGTGAATTAAGTGTCCCCACCTCGTCTAGTTCCAAATAAACCGACCAAGTGCGAGTTGGACTCGCCCATGAAGGGTTTCATAGCAGCAAGTAACATAATATAAAAGTTCTTATAGTTCGTTGTAACTTTGACTGATGTTTTAACACGTTCGCAGTGGTAGTGATTTCACTAACCGGAAATTGCGGCTTATGACGTATTAAAAAAAAACTACTAGCTCTATCTCGTTCGAACTAATTTTCGTTGGTAGTTTTTATGGCAATGTACATCATATATTTTTTTTAGATTTATCATTCTCTTAGTTTAGAAGTTAGAGGGGGGGGGGGACACATTTTTCCACTTTGGAAGTGTCTCTTGCGCAAAGTATTCACTTTAGAAAAAAATGATGTTAGAAACCTCCATAGCATTTTTAAAGATCTATCTATAAATACCCCACACGTATGGGTTTGATGAAAAAAAAAATTTAGAGTTTCAGTTCTGAGTATGGGGACCCCCAAAATTTACTGCTTTTTTTCTAGTTTTATATAAGAATCTTAATGCGGTTTACAGAATACATCTAGCTACCAAGTTTGAATAGCATAGACCTCATAGTTACGGAGAAAAGTGGCTGTGACACACGGACGGACAGACAGACAGACATGACGAATCTATAAGGGTTCCGTTTTTGCCATTTGGCTACGAAACCCTAAAAAGGTTTAAACTGTTTTTTGACATGTCTGAAACTTGACGATAATAGAGCGTATAACAAAATAAAAGGAAAAACTATCATATGTTTTTTTTTTATATTTATTAAGTTGAAAGCCTTTCAACTTAATTTTAATCAGATTTTTTTTTGCATAACTAGGTTGTACACAACTAGGTGCGTGAATCCAAGAAATTGAAATGTCACAGTTTTATTATCCTTGAAGGGGCAGGCAGAGGCTTAGTACTTTGCTCCACGTATTAGGTGATGAGCCGCATTGCCGTATCGATATAGACAGGCGAAGGTTGTGACTTCCTAGAATTTTTTTAAGACCAAGGCCCTCAACTTGGCATAACGAAAACTGCTTAAGGCAATAATCTCTTACGGGACACTGAGCTGACGGAGCCCGTGTGGCCACGAGCGCTTTTCAAAACGTAAAATGTAATTCTTCAAATGAAAAGTAATTGAAAACAGAAGTCCAAAGGAAATTATATTTAGCCTCAGTCGGTTCCAAAATGTCAAAACCCTATCCCTACTAATATTATAAATGCAAAAGTAACTCTGTCTGTCTGTCTTTCACGCCTAAACCGCCGATGCGATTTCGATGAAATTTCGTATAGAGATAGTTTGAGTCCCTGGGAAGAACATATGCTACTTTTTGACCGACTACGCAAAAATAGGGTAATGATTTTAAGCGATAACGACTTCTACGTGGATGAAGCTGCGCGGAAAATAAAATACGCAATTTCAAGGAGAAGGAAGTTAAGGTACTTATCTACTATATTAACTTTGCGTCCCTGTGAAGAAAACCGTGAGTTCTATAACAAATAAGACCACAAACTTTGAAGACGAATCCTTAGAAGTTATATTAGTATTTGCCAAGTATATACGCGTACTCGTACCTATTTATAAGTCACTTTCATATTTCCAATTTAGATTAAACCAGTAGACGCCTCTCGAGTGATATTTAGTTATCCCACTATATATTCTTATCTGATCTTTTCAACATACAGGGCGTCCTTAAAACAGAGTTCAGACTATACATTACAGTCTATGTTTCTGCTCAACCAATTTCGATGAAACATACGACAGTTTTTACGCTAAGGAAAAGCTTATGAAATAGTATTATGAAAATTAAAATCAGTTCTTTGGATTTTGCTTCAACCTTAACACTGAAATCAAATCATAGGAACTTGGACCCGGGCTTTCCCAAGCTATAGGTATTTTATTTCAACTAAATTTGATCAGTATGAGTTCAGCGGTTCAGGCGTTCTATGTCATTATATTAGCTGAGATTTAAATATATATGTAAACCGTCTAAGATTTCAGCATTTCCGCTCATGTAAGTTTTTATTTAAACTGAAAAAAGACAGCTTAGTTTTTTTACTTACGATGTAAAAATTATATGTATATCTAATCCCACCAAAAACATCCCTGTTGAAAAGGAGGCCAAGTTCCTATGGGCTAATTGTTCGCCTAAAAAAGGGTTGAAATCCAATCCAATGCCAAGTTTAGATGTACTTTAAATAATCTAAAAATATCTAAAATAATGTTACTTCTAAATTTGAACTTGGCAGGGTTTCGTGCAGTACGCAACACTTGATTAATTGTATAATTAAATTTATTATGTATATAATTAAATTAACCTGCCAAGTTCAAATTTAGAAGTAACATTATTTTAGATATTTTTAGATTATTTAAAGTACATCTAAACTTGGCATTGGATTGGATTTCAACCCTTTTTTAGGCGAACAATTAGCCCATAGGAACTTGGCCTCCTTTTCAACAGGGATGTTTTTGGTGGGATTTCAATACTTTTTTTCAAGAAACTGTACCTATTTTGTTTTTAATAAGCTTTAAAGTGTGCATTATGTATACATGACATTATTTTATACTCTCTCTCAACAAGACAAGCTCTCGAAAGGATGTCCCAGTAAAGGTCCATTTTGTTTCAATTATTATTTTTTTATGAAAATACAATGCTCGATATTCTGTGAGTATTTCAAGCGTCTACTGGTTGCCCTCATTACCTATTAACACATAGCAACGCGCGCCTTAGATAGTTCGCGTTGCTCTATAGTGTTATACAACGCGCGTTTTTAGACAGTTCGCGTTGCTCTATAGTGTTATACAACGCGCGTCTTTAGACAGTTCGCGTTGCTCTATAGTGTTATACAACGCGCGTCTTTAGACAGGTCGCGTTGCTCTATAGTGTTAACTATCCTTGTATAGATCCTCTACGGTAGGTACAGTAAATATTTCAAAAAGAGTTTGTGAACTCTATGTTTAATTTCTTTTTCAGAATATTGATGACATTTGAATAATGACATTATAAACACGATATCTACGTCTACAACATAAATTGTGTGTTTGTACGTAAATTGTTTATACTGGAGAAGAATCTAAAATATGGACTATTTGTTTACCATTTCCTATGAAATAGCTATCTTTGAAATATTACACCTACCTAAAGTAATCTGCTGAAAGCGTTGTTCACTTTTTAAAGAACAAATATTTACGATGAAAGTCGAAAAATAAGTCAGTATGTGACCCGTATAATGTTCAATCATGGCGACACGAAATTAATTTCATTGAGCAACATTTGATTGTGCTGTACCTCCTAAAGTATTCATTTAATTTGCATGGTGTAAAGGGAATGAATGATCTTGATGAAATGGTCAAATTAACTAACGTATTTAAATTGTAAAGGATACCTTATTACCGAATATATAAGACAAAGTCGCTAAAAAACACGTTTGTTGTATGAAAGTCCCCCCTTAAATATTATTATGTTTTTGTTTTCAGTATTTGTTGTTATAGCGGCAACAATAACACATAATCTGTGAAAATTTAACTCTCTAGCTATCACCGTTCATGAGATACAGCCTCCTGACGGACAGACAGACAGACAGACAGACGGACAGCGAAGTCTCATGAATTGGGTCCCGTTCTTTACCCTTTTGGTACGGAACCCTAAAAAGGATGACTCACGCTACGCAGTGCCGGGTCCGAGCCGAGTGCCGGCCGCAGCAAGGTCAATATTATATATATTTTGTGTGAACAAACTCACGTTAAACCATAGATTTAGAATTTTCGCGCTAAATCTACGCGTTAAACCGAGCGGCAACTGAGTGACAGCCGAACTACGGAAAGCGCTCATAAACAACTCGGTCCCGCCTCGGCTCGGCCACGGCCCGTTGCATGAATACAGTGCCACCGAGCTTCGCCCGAGCAGTCGTGAATGCAACCGGCTCGGTGACCGTGCTACGGCCGACACTCGGCTCGGACCCGGCACGGTCTAGCGTGAGTCATCCTTTAGAATGCTTGCTGATCTCTAAACTACTGGACGAATTTGATCCAAATATTTCACAAATATGAATAACAATATTCAATGTGCAGTATTGACTTTTCCATAATTTGTATGTATAGAGAATTTGATTGACATTAATCAAAACATTGACAACATCTTTCTCAAATCTGATTGAGTTTTTAAACATGACATGTGTTAAAATAAAAAGTAAATTAAATCAAAAGAGTCCTCTCATCACTAAGAAGTATTGATACAAATTCGAATCGAAACCCCCCGAAGAAAACAATTGTTACCCCCTTTAAGCCTGTTCTGGAATGAATTTCAATAAAATACGAAACACATCTTCCATCAATTATGTTAGAGCTGATTTATGCAAATTTTGAAGAAGATCCGACCAAGGAATCCTGTGGTCCCATACAAACTTTGTAACCCTTTTCCAACTCACGCTTGACCGATTTCTCAAATTTCTCAATTTTTCGGTAATCTACATATAACACCCGATCTGTGTGCCAAATTTCATAACGCTAGGACAATTGGAAGTGGCCTAGAGGTTTTGATGACCGGTCAGTGAGTGAGTGAGTCAGTCAGTGCCAAAATTAGCTATATTCACAGGGTCATATTTCAGGATCTACTAAAGCTACATCTATGAAATTTGGTACACTGCCTTAGTTCTAGTATATAATTATGTACGTACAATTTTATTTCTGTACTTGCAATAGGCACTGAGCTACAGGGGGGTCAAAAGTGGGTCGAAGCGGTTCGTGTAAATAGAGTACGGCATGCGCTCGGCCTGTTGCTGGAACTTGGCCTGCGCACTGCCGTGCGCTTAGATATATAAAATTCTCGTGTCACAGTTTTCGTTGCCATACTCCTCCGAAAAGGCTTGACCAATTCTCATGAAATTTTGTGAGCATATTGAGTAGGTCTGAGAATCGGCCAACATCTATTTTTCATACCCCTAAGTGACCGGGAACAACATTCCACGCGGGCGGAGCCGCGGGCATCAGCTAGTAAAATATAAAATGGTAACTTCCCTACTTTTTGCTTACTTATGAGTATTAAAATTTAGATTTCTTAACTTGCTGAGTTCAGATTCCGGATTCCCACGAAATAAGCGAAAATAAAATAAAATAAATTCAGTACATACGGTGAATACTAAAGCTTTTTTGATAATTTTTTGTACTGTAATATCAATGTAACCAGAAGGTTAAGGAAAACGGTAACGGATATACAAAAACCGGTTTCGTATTAAATTGAAGTTGCGTCGATCATCTCAGTATTAAATAGTAATAATTGGTGATGTAAAAGCTAATGAAAAATGTTATTTATTATCTTCTAATAACTAGCGGTAGGTACAGTCAACGTCAATATTATGGGGACTACCAGCACGGCGTGCCTGTCCTCGTGGTAGGTCTGCACGTGACGTGTGGACACTCTCTCGTTCGGGACCATGGTGCGACCCATGATCTCCAGCGAGAGTAAGAGGGACTCCGCTGCCTCTTTCTGCAGGTCCCGTGAAAGAGACGGCGGGGAGGGAGCGAGAGAGAACTCTTCCACACAAGATCAGTAGTCTACGGACCATGACCTGAGGACGGTGAAGGGGTTGCTCACCGTCCTTACAGAAGCAGGCACTGGACCTGACACCCCCCATCCTTAAGAAGCGGGATAACACCCGAAAAGCCCCCCAAAAACGCAGGATTGCAACAGAACCTCCCCTTCCCCCTAGGCAAGGCCGCAGTGACAGCCGTAGGTCTGTTGGGAGTCCTGGGATATCCTTCGGAGGGCTAACCCGGGGCTCCCAAACTTAGGCTGTTGGGCAGGGTACGTGAGGTTTTTTAGTCGGTAGGAGTCTGAAATAGCATCCATGGGATTTTCCCTCACTTAAAAAAGGGGGACTACCAGCCTGTTAAAAATGATACTAGCAGATATGAATAATGGGGTCTCTTATGTGTGTCCATAGGTTACGGACCACTGTCAACCAGGTGGGTCGTGTGTTTGTCTGCCACCTTTGTGGTATAGCAATAAGCTAACTTAATGGTACAAGGACAGTAAACGACTGCTGTCATACTGATATAACCTTTATCTAATTTGAGACAGAGTTTATTGATCGGTTTTGCATGTTGGAACCATTTTGAGCTGTCTGGCTTCTTTTTAATTGACGCTGACTGTACTTTATTCGTGCTTCACTGTCACAGAAAAAACAGTAATAGTGATTGCTATAAAATCGATTACCTTCGTTTTACTACGCCTAAAAACAAGCTTGCTCACGAGGACGTACGTCAGCCCAGGCTTGTAACCTCTTTACAAACATAAATTTAACTAGCCTGTTCAGCATTTTATTATTACGCCCAAGAATATCTTACCCGTCCATACATCCGTCTATGGTAGATTTAACCGTGGTAACTCCGCAGAAGCATATCCCAAGACTTTGGCAACCACTGCATCCTCACCTAAAGTTCATGTGTCATCTCGCTTCTTTGAAGCTTGGTTCATATATCATCCTACATCTTGGGCTTACTTCCGTTTCGTTATACTGTGCCTCAATTTCGTGGTTTGTCTAGTGGAAAATCACACTTCGAAAGTGCCCTACAAACAATATTTTTTGAATTAAATTGTTAAAAGCCGTAAGCTCATGGAGTGTTTATCCAGGTCCCGAGTCCTTTTGTTACGTATTTTCTAATCACGGATGTCAAGCTGGGCCACAGGCTACTAGTTCGGTTTATAATTCTTTTGTTTGTGCATAATGTCTTTGAATTTCTTCTAGATGACTGGAGCCATTTAGTAGGACTTTTTATGCATGTTTTAAAGGGTCCACCGGATAAGATTCAGTGGTTGGGATAGGACTACTGATACTGGTACTTCACCCAGTAGTACTTAATAGGTTACTTGAACAAATACATTAAGTTATAATAATGTTAATATATATATGTAATAGTTATTAGACATTTTGTACAATATATCCAACCGAATTACATAATTATTTTTGCATCGTATTGTTGTAAAAATTAGTCTAAGTTTTTCTCACCTTTCTCAAGTTAAACGTGGGAAATTAGTAGGTAGGTAAGTAAACCCAACGGATGGAACTAAATACCCAACACAATTATCGCTGAGGTTTTAATATCATTGCTACAAAGCTTGTATTTACATAATAATGTTATTCAACACTAGGCACAATGTACGTGTAACATTCATAATCTCATTTTGTATGTTGTCGTCCTTGGTTTTTTTCAGCAGCGTTCGCGCATGTAAGTTAGTAGCACATGCGTATCGACTGCAAATTTTCATGCACTGCCGCTGTTTTTCATATAATCAAACGTCATATTTTTTATAATTTATGTAAGTTTTGCTACCCTTCCTGCTGAGCATTTGTATTTTCCTCGATTAATATCCTCGGAAATCTATAATTTCATTTTTGTCACATTGCGACTGAAAATGCCGCAGCGACTGATGATCTTACCTAAATTTGTGACACATATAATAATATACTTGTCTTCTATACTTTTTAGCTATCCAACACTATTACTACTGGGTCTCTTTTGTTACAGGACGAAACGGGTCGACTTATGAGAAGAAATATTGTCAGATACGCCATTTTAGCTTATGTCATTACATTGCAAAGGGTTTCATTGCGGGTGAAGCGACGTTTTCCCACGTGGCAGCATGTTGTCGACTCAGGTAATTAAAGTAACCATGATAAGTATACTCTAAACCTCTTTGATTTTATTATTGTAGCCAACACTTCCTTAGGCGCGTTAAGTAGATATAGGAAAATCTTATGGATAGGGTTGGTGGGTCACCGACATTTTTTTTATACTACTTAGGTGGCAGACAAGCTTACGGCCCACCGAAAGGTTGGTTATCGTAGCCTATGGTCGTTTGCAACACCAGAGGCGCTACACACGCACTGCCAATCCGGGTGCAGGTTGTGACGACCCACAATTGAAATTTTTTAAGCCGCCCATAAGGCCTTCAACTTGGCTTAACGACTGTCATTTTACTGACAACCGGGACCAACTGCTTAACGTGCTGTGATTCGGAAGGCACGCTCGTAAATAAATGACACATGTAATACAATGCTAAACGGACTAACACACGTATATAATCTGAGATATATAATTTGCGCATTGAACGCTTTTTAGATGGCACCAGCGGATGTCGTGCAATTTCACCCGCGTAGTTCCAGTTCCCGTGGGAATACAGCGATAAAATAAAGCCTATGTCACCCGGGGATAATTTGGCTTCCCAACAGTAACAGAATTTAAAAAGTCTTTTGATTAGTTTCGGAGCCAATCCAATACTCCGAAAGTTTAAAACAAACAAACAAACCAACCAACCAAACAAACAAACAAACAATAAAATCTTTCCTCTTTATAATATTAGTATACTAAGTATAGTTTTTATTCTCTTTATAATATTAGCACAGTATAAAGAGAAAACCTACTAGGATCTCCTATGATCTGTAGGCTGTGATATTAGTGTACCATAAGTATAGTTCTCTTTAAAATATGAGCACAGAATAAAGAGAAAACCTACTAGGATCTCCTATGATCTGTAGGCTGTGATATTAGTGTACCATAAGTATAGTTCTCTTTAAAATATGAGCACAGAATAAAGAGAAAACCTACTAGGATCTCCTATGATCTGTAGGCTGTGATATTAGTGTACCATAAGTATAGTTCTCTTTAAAATATGAGCACAGAATAAAGAGAAAACCTACTAGGATCTCCTATGATCTGTAGGCTGTGATATTAGTATACTAAGTATAGTTTTTATTTTCAGGTCTCATGCTGGAAAGTGAAAGAAAAGTATTTGAAAAAATGGACGGGAAAAGTCCTATGTCGAAGTACTGGATGCCACTTGTATGGGCAACAAACATAATTAATAGAGCAAGGAAAGAAGGACTTATCACGAGTGATCATATCGTGCAAACATTGCTCGTGGAACTTTCAGACATCAGGAGACGATTGGGAGCTCTGATAGGATATGATACAGTGTGCGTACCGCTGGTATATACCCAGGTTAGTACAAAGACACCTATTTTTAGCATTCTACGAATCCACTGCGGTCGCTGGGTCCATAGCGTGGTACAGAGGGAAACACTGCGTTGGGGTCTGGGACTTGCAACCCAGATGGAGGATAGGGTGGCCACCAAATACATCAGCGCTCGCCTCCACCGTCCACAATGTTTCCCGCTCTACCTAAGCTGATATTTTTCATCGTGACATACCGAAACCGTAACAGTAATATGAGTCCTGGGGTATCCTTCCGAGGGCTCACCCGGGACCCCCAACCATAGGCTGTTAGTAGGACACGTGTGGTTTTTTAGTGGGTAAGAGTAGAGCATGATTGAAAACAAAACAGTAGGTAATATTATGCTAGTGGGCTTTCTCTGGCCTTTTTCCAGGTGTCATCGGAATAAAAAATACACAGGTACCTAAGGGTATCTGTGTATTTTAACAGTGTAAGACACAGAAACATAATAAAATCAAATTAATAAATGAAATGGTAACAGGTATTCGTTCAAAGCAATACTTTGTATTAAGTGTCATCTTATGAATAACTATGTAAATCTGGTGGATGACGAGTAAATAGATAACATTTGTTTAGCGTTGTCATTATGGTTATGATATATATGTACAAGGATAATTATGAAGTCTGTTTGCGCGTCCATGTTTTACTTTAAGAGTTACTTCTTCACAGATGCGTATTACAAAAAACACTTCTGACAGACTCTTCATAAATACACATCTGTTGAAATCTTCTAGTACATAGTTCATAACTACGACTATGAATGTGACCCTAATAATATTCTTATGTTTAAAAAGTTATTTGACAAAGAAACGAAGTTACTGTTTGATTTTCGTATGTTAGCAATGCAAACATACGCAATTACACCTAATAGTTGCACTCACTTGTTTCAAAAACTACACCACTAAAATTGATAAATAAAGTGTAATTGTCTACTGGCAGCTTAAAAAGAATGGCCGTGAGTTTTATTGCCAGGCTCTTTCCTTTTCGGCTCTAGCCTCTACCTATAGCGTTCTGAATCTGGCAGTAAGTAAATGTAAATGTTAAATTAATAATTTTGACATTCGTAATTGTTAACTTGTGACCTTTTATATCATTTTCAAAACATGGCAAAAATGTAGATAGATTCATTCAGTAGTACATATTACGTAGAAGTGATTGGGTATTGTGCAAATAGGGTAAGGAGCTGGCCACCACCTAAAATTTTCATTGCCCAACAGTGTACCCTCAATGGATGGGTTAGGTGTCTAACATTACTTTAGTAGGGAAATCCCTCATGGATTGTTGGGGATGCGACCTGAGTGGTACCTGATGAAATGGGATTTTCTACGTTACACAGTCAAAACACTTTAAATAACCTTAAAAGGTTTATTGCTGATGTTAAACTATGGCTAAAATATGACAAAGATGCCAATGAATGCACCCGGTAGCTTTTCGACATGAACTGAGCTCGCGACGCACTTAGTGCGGCCATATCGTACTGCTGGATCAGCAAAACGTGGTCGTTTGCAATAAGGTATTGCATCGAATATGGGTGCTATATGGACGATGGACTCTTAGGCTGAGCGAACATTGGCGACAAGACTGCCTCAAGACAGACTACCACTTTACTAAATCCATGCAAATGCAAACACGACGTGGAGACGATAATGTTTAGGAACGCCGAAAATAGAACCAATCGGATTTTCGTTGTAAAGCAATACTCAGCCCTAAGACCGTCGTGTCTCTGATGAGCGCTTAGCCTTACCAACCAAAACCATACGTTCTCCTACCACTGCCTACGACATGGAGCCCCTGGTAAACCCTCGGAAGGTTGTCCCAGGATTTCCAACAGATTTTGGCTACCACCGCGGCCTCACTTAGTAGGCATTATGTTACTTTTACTAGTATCATTGCAATCTTGAAAAAAAAGATTTAGAGTACATATTTTCAGCCGGAGCTTCTAGGAAAACTAGTAACAACTGAACAATAAAATAAATACGTGTTGCAACTTCAAGTAAACTATGGGTACATGTATTATGGGTACAAACACGCTTATCCGTAATGAACAAGTCACTTCTAATATTGTCTATAACATTACGTTGTTAGGGCTGTCTATTAAAAATAAATGCTTATAGATTCCACCATTTTGTTAGCACGGCCCAAAAATGAGGATTTTGTTTACAAATTATTGTCCCTAACATATATTATGGTGAAATGTTCTTTTTAACAAGATTTTTGATGCACTTTAGCCATGAAATGTGTAATTTTGGTCATTTCATGGTTGTAAGTCCTAAGGAATGTGCAGTTGTGTCTACAATCCCCGTCTTTACGAAAGCTGAAAGTCTTTGAGGAACAAACAAATATATATATGTTTCATGGTTGTATAGATAGACTCGTAATGTATTTATCGCCAAATCGCTTCGCGTTACACAATTGTCAAAAGAGAGAAATTCTAAGAAACTAGAAACTGCTTTATATAAATAGGATTTCGTCGATATGCCCATAGGTAGTTATTATGAATAATTTCTGGTAACTGCAGCTGTACATAGTAGTCAGATACAGTCAGAATAGACATATTGTATAGGCTACATATAGTCGAAAAATCACTAATAAACCCTTACCAAAAATGTCAAAAATAGCATAAGATTCTTCGTCAGAGAATTGAACACGCGTGCCAAACGCATTAATACATTTAGTGATCTTAACGAATAATTTAAAAATCATATTGACAGACAACATTCCTATGTCAAGTGCATGGCCTTTACCGAGCCAACAAATTGATAGAGATGATAAAATTTGGCAATATAATAATAATAAATATTCTTTATTGTACACCATGAAGTAACATATTCAAAGAAGAAGAACATGTACAGAACATGTACAGAGAACATGCAAGGTAACCTTTGGATAGATAGAAAACCTGGAGCTGATAGGGATAGTGTACAAACTTTCGTAGCAAACATAATTATACATTAATATGTTAATTTGTTCCTTTACGGAATAAATTATGTGGCCTACAACCCAAAAACAGAAATTTGACTTCTTTCAGTTAGATTTTCGAAGCGCTCGTGTCGCCGCTGACTCAATGTTCTGGGCATGTATTTAAATCGATATCTGTATATTCCCCTTTTCCGAACTAAATATTGACTTGCGCACAAATTATGCACTCTAAATAAAGCAAATTCATTACACTGTTTTATGGTATTTGCAGATCTATTTTACTGAACGAATAACTATTATCAAAATAATTTATATAACAATTCCTTAATTCAACAAAAATATTAAAACTTTTTTAAGGAAAACCATCATCTAATTTACTTTCAGGAACATCATTAAAAACCCAATTTTATCAGTCACCTCTACAAAATTAAATTTTATTGGTCAAAAAGATAAAAACCTAACCTAACCTAACCTATTCCGTTATATGATTGTACAATTTAGAGTGCAAGTTAGTATTTTTGATAAACAATTCGTATTTCTGTTTTACAAATCATATATTCGGTGTACGAACCACATTTTTGGTGTCAATTCGATTAAAAAGGTCACCTCGTTCTGAGTAATATTTAAGTAGGACATGTTTAGTTGATCAATTGGTTTTTTTGCACAGCATTTAATTTTCTGGTTTGCATTCAGTAAATTAGTGGAGTTACCTAGTGTGCAGAAAAATTAAACAGATGTGCATTTAAAAATATCCCAATGTTAATGATCACTGCAGTAAGTAACACTCTGCAGTAAGCAACACTCACTATGGCCGGCCGGTCTTTGGATGGTTGACCATCACGTGTCCACTTTGTTCCCTTTCATTTGCGAGCGTTTCCTTTTTTCGAAAGGCATGTTAAGCCTTTGGTCTCGGTTGTTAGTAACATGACAGTCGTTAAGTCAAGCTATAGGCCTTAAGTCAAGTTAAAGGCCTTATGGCCGGCTTGAAACATTTCAACAGCAGGTCGTCTCAACCTGCGCCTGTTCCATTTCAACACGGTAATAGGGCTCATCGCCTATTACGTGGGACAAAAAACTATGAAGTAAAATGTGGGCATATATACTATAGCTCTGCCTGCCCATTTGGGTATAAACCTGTGACTATGCATCATAGCAATTTCTTCTTATATTAGACGGTTCATAATGTACAAAAGCACCATTGGTTAGTAACTGTATCAAATTGAAGTAACCTGCTAATTAAGTAAATACGTCAGCCAAATTTGCCTTTAATAATAGTAAGTGGCATCACAAAGCTAAATAAATATTATATTCTCCGTATTGGCTTTACTCATACTTTAATGGTGAAAATTCACCAAGAGTCTGTATACTGGGTGTAACAAAATTACCTCTCCAAAATTCATGAGATGACTTGGCATCGGAAATCAAATACAAATATTTAATAAAAAGGGGGGTTAATTTATTCATTTTTTTTTTCATTTTTTTGTCGCACATTAAGAATTCGTTTTTACCGCGGCAATCCGAGGTAACATGGTCGCCGTGGCAAAACAAACACGGAGCACCCGTCTGGCTGTCGTTGTCGCTTTCTACTACCGCTCAGTAGCGATAGAAAGGGTGAAAATGAAAATTTATAGGACCTTTAAAACGGATTTACGGTTAAAGTATTCATATGATTTTTTTTCTTCATTTTTTGTAATGTTTCTTGACTGATGCCACGTCACGTGACGAAATTTGGGGAGTCAATTTTGTTACACCCAATATAGACCAAGTAGGTAATAAAATAAATTGTTTGGTGGGTACAAGGTGTACGTATACATTTACTTTATCAATTTGTAAAGATTAGCACAAAACGTATTTATTAGTACCTAGTGAAAGAAATAAACCGACAAGTATAAGCCGGACTCACTTACACAGGGTTTCGTACCAAATAACTGCCAAAAATCACGTTTGTTGTATTGGAGTCCCCTTTAATTCCTCCTTTCTTTATTGATTTTAGTATTTGTTGTCATAACTATCATGGTTTATGAGTTACAGCCTCGTGACCGACAGACAGACAGACAGACAGATGGACAGACGAGTTTCAGTGAAAGGGTACCGTTTTTACCCTTTGGGGGGTACGGATCCCGGTAAAAAATAGTACTACATATTATCTCTGCTTCAGAATAGCACACGTACGTGTCTGTAATATTGTATTAAAATGAACTATTTATACATATCTGTTAATTTGCGATAAAGATGCAAATACAATTTTTAACTATTTAAAGTGTATCTACTCTGTGACCCCCAAGGACAGCGTTACGTACACACTAATATGAGGTAATTCTGTAACTGTGTCAGAATTTTATTTCCATTACAAGAACTGCAGTCGTACAGATAACAATAAAGTGTCACATTGTAACTATGACACATAATGTGAAAGTGACAAAAACAAGTACGTCATTTATTTTTAAGGCCTTGACATAAATTGTTCTTTTTCCTGATGGGAAATGGATACCGTAGCCAACACGTACCTAACACTGGAGACACTACATACGCACTTCTGACCCAGCGAAGGTTGTGACGGTAACGAACCACTGTTGAAATTTTTCAAGCCACCCATAATTATGGCCTACAACTTGGCTAAACGACATTTTCCTCTTATGTTTTACTCTCGACAAGTCGAAATCCATACTTTTTAGGGTTCCGTACCCGAAGGGTAAAAACGATACCCTAAAATGTGACTTTGCTGTCCGTCTGCCTGACTGTCTGTCCGTCCGTTATGTTGCTGTGATAGCTAGAGAGCAAATTTTTACAGATGTTATATTTCTGTTGCCACTTTAATAAGCAATACTAAAATATTAAAAAGAGAAGAGAAGAGAAGGATTATGCGGGACAAGAAACGTGATTTTTTTTGTTTTTTGGTACAGAACTTTCCATGCGCGAGTCCGACGCGTACGTAGGCGTTTTTTTAACGGCGAAAGACTTTCAAGTCGATTGAGTGTACCCAGTTCTAGAGTTTATAGATAACAAGCCAAGAAATATTTCCTCTTTATACTATTAGGAGCGATATATTTGAGGCAGCCCTATTCACAAGAGCTAATATTTAAATACCTGCAGAAATACGTGATGTATGGTCTGATATGATTTGTCATGTGGCCAGGCTAATTCGTTCGGATGATAAAACAGTATTATCTGTGCTGGAATGAATGCGGGCGAGGTCTCACGGTTCTATCCACGTCGACGTGTGAAGTTTTGAATTACAATGTTGTCATATTACCGGATGATTTATTGACACATCGCCATACGTTTAACACTCCGTCAGTTCATAAAGATTGAATAACTTTTGTAAACTTCTATTAGGAACGCGTAGAACTTGTTAGTACTTATATTACTTAGATTAACTATTCTTTGACTTGACTAGTTATTGTTAAAAAGCAATCAATCAATCAAATCAGCCTGTAGTAGTCTACTGCTGGACGAAGGCCTCTCTCAATTTACGTCACAATACAATACAAGGCCCTGCGCCTTCCGCATCCTATCCCAGCCTGCGAGTTTCACCAGGTCGTCGGTCCATCTGTCAAAAAATTACAGTGAAACATAACTATTAAATAGTTATGTTTTGCTAAACTTAACCTTAATAAGGCCCCCGTGGCAATGTGCCCAAAAGTCTAGCAGGATCCCCCTTTAAAGGACAATACCTTTTCGCTGCGAAAGGAAAAAGAGTCCTTATTCGTCAGTCGGTCAGTGCACTTATTGGCAGGAATGTCACACAAGTCCATGGGGTCCCAATGCGCATAGATTTGTTAAGAATTTGAACAAGCGCCTAGTAGTGTCGACTGGTGACCCAAGGGGACCTTATTTAGGTTTAGTTTAGTGTGGACGTTTCTTCTCGATAGTGACCTTCATGTTACCACAATATATAATGTAATGTATGTAGTAGGTACTTGCCTTAACATTAATCAAAAAATACTGAATTAAACCAGCAATTGTTCTATGTTTTACCACTCGTGACTCTTATTGAGTTTTTCACGATCATTACGTAATTTGTACGTACTTATAAATAAATAGACCCTCTTTTTTTCATGTGGGAAATCCCCGACTTCAGACGTGTTTGTAGGTTGTATTTCAGCATTACCAGCGTCACATCTGGGGTCACCTTACTTGTTGCCATCCATGTTGAAGGTAGATGTAAGTCAAATTGGCTTAGGTACGTAGTTAATCATTTTGGTGGGACCAATCAAACGTAACCTCTGTAGGGATTGGATTAGCCACTGGATTACAACTGTGCCTCAGATGCTTAAGGTTAAGCAAATATCACGCTATGTTCGGCCGAAAGACAGTAGTTTTGGCTAAGTATCTATTGTAATATAGGAAAACTCCGGTGTGTTATAGAAAAACTAGACATACCAATGCGAATGAACGGGCAGAACTTCATTATTACGAATCATAATTCATTAAACGAAAAAAGCCGTAAATAATTCACCACAATTCTTCCTAGTAGGCACCAATTTTCAGCAGAGATATACTTTGTGACAGGTAACCTTAGACCATTTAGCCACTATGCACTGTAACAGTTTGGGTGGAAATTGGCCATAAATATTTCGTTCTGAGTCTCCAATTCGATAGTATGTACGATTTTGTTTTCGTCCGTTATGTCTGTGGGTATGTCAGTTAGGGTTGCTTACACAAAAGCGGGCCTGGCATTAATCGGCAAGGCCGGGCGGTAAAATCGAAAATGTGTCGATGAATGTTCGGGAATCACAAACCGCTCGGCTGCCGCACATTACCACTCGGCTTGGTAGGTGCTAAACACAGCGAGCCGGCATCAATCGGCAAAGCCGGACGGTAAAATCGAATATAATTATGTAGATGAATCTGCAATACTGCCGAATGGAATGATGTGTCGACCCGAATGAACAACTCGATCGGTACTAGCCGATTGAAGTCGAACAAGTGTAGTAATAGCTTCGGGTCGGCTTTGTTGTTCGACAAATACTGCCGAACCGACAATGCCGGCTCGCTTATGTCTGTAGCAACCCTTACGGTCTAGAGGACGCATTTCTTAACCGATTCTCACCAAACTTGGCACACGTGCCTATTCTCTGATTTACTGAGTACCTGCCATCGCAGTAATAGGTACATTTAATTGCTCTTGTTATTGTGAGAAATCCTTATCCATAAAGAGGTCACGAGGTAACACTTATGAAGGTCCAAATGATTGCATCTTCTACATTTCAATTTACTGCCAGATTCGCATCGCACTGAGTAGAGCAGGAGAAAAGAACCTAACTGTAAAACTCACGGCCACTGTTCATTCATTATTTTAAAGTAATTACAAATCTTGCCAACCTGCCCGCGCACATGTTTCCCTCCTCTTACAACCCCGGCTTCTTCAAGCGGAGCATGAAGAGGCACACCACAAGGCCGCCAACTTGAGGACCACTCTCATAAGTCTTAAGTACTGCCAGAGTGGCCCGCAATCGCTGGACGCAACATTCTTTTCCACTGGCTAGTGACGTCAATGTGGCAAGCTTAATTTAAAAAATCCTTTAACAATTACAGTAGTTAGTGTAGTTACAATGACAAGTGAGTTTACATTAAACCACATCCTTTTTAAATGAAATTCGTCTATTAGTAATATGTAATAATATTTCAGGTGGTGACGTTGGCACTTTATACGTACTTTGTGGCTGCACTGATGGGCCGCCAACTGGTGCCTCCTGCTGCTGGCAGCACTTCCAAATACGAACCTGACGTTTACTTCCCACTATTCACAGCTTTACAAGTAAGTACTTTTTTATTTACAGCTCTTTATGAGTATAAATATCGGTCTGTGTGATTATTT
Source organism: Miltochrista miniata (assembly GCA_933228765.1). Taxonomy (NCBI): domain Eukaryota; kingdom Metazoa; phylum Arthropoda; class Insecta; order Lepidoptera; family Erebidae; genus Miltochrista; species Miltochrista miniata. Next base: position 30,915,627 of record OW121747.1, on the reverse strand, counting down.
GCTTTATTTAATCTGCTATTCGTGGTAGAGAAAAAATCAAATAATCATAGATGGCAAGATTGGTTCACTCCTTCGTAACTAACCTGTTATATTTTATAATATGTATTAGAAAGATATTTCTGAATACTAGAGTGGAGCCTATCGGTTATCTAAATACGACAGAAATTAATTAAAGAATCAGCTTTATGCATTTCTTCTCCAAACTACATATAATATCTGTCAAATTACCTTGAAGAGGTTCACATACAAAATTTACACTTTAGATTAAATAACGTAAAATAAGCTAATTCTTTACTATATTAATATAGTAAAGAATTAGCTTATTTTACGTTTGAATTCGTGGCAATTGTGGACGCACTCGAAAGAAAATTCAGTTCTTCCACGCAATTAATTGACCCCGTTATCTTCGTCAGGACACAATGGCTTTCCCGTGCTCTCCAAACACAACCCCTTAGAAATTGACTAATAGGTACCTTTGACGTTTATTTTATAGATATTTATAAATATTGTACTGACGTTATATTAGAATTGAGTGAGTGAAAGATGAACAATTCTTGGCTTTTTGTCCCCAATTCAAACAATGCCATTGAAAAGGAATCGTAATTGAACAATAGGAATATGATAATACTGCAATGAGGTTTTGTCAATTTTATTGCTACTTGAGTCTGTTTTGTACTATCTACTGTTTCGTACTTGTGTCTCTATCTCTCTTGTACTCAATATTGGCATATTGGCCTATTGGTGATAAGTACATTAATGTACTTAGTAGGTAAGTATGCGGATATTAACTTCGGGCGTTTCGGGTAATTAAAATAAGGGGGTCAAGTTCATATTCATGATCGACAATCGAACCTCGCCTTCTTTATAAAATACGTTTATATAAATTTAATCAATTATGGACAAACAGTCTTCATTGTCCAAGGTAGTGCAGAGTATTCACCTTAACATGCGTGAGTCTTATCCATACAGGGGAATTTTGTTCTTAAAGTCTCCTGGCCATTATATCAAAATATGGAGTTACTTTCGGGAAATTCAAGTTTTATTATTATTCAATGTATTGCCTTTTAGAGTTCTGTAATAAAAAGGATTCTTATAAATACCTAATTTTGAAAAGGAATTAGAATAATAACTGTTATCGTTACCACAAAACGTACACCGTGGAAATTTGGTCACCTCCGAGTGTGACTCGATTAATAGCTTAGCAGTTTAAAGAGTATTGCGAATAGACGCAGGTTCAAATCCCGCAAAAGTTTCTAAGAATTTCACCGTTTCCGTATGTCCGTTTGTCTGTTAGCTAATATTAGTACGCGGTTAAAGACGTAAAATACCACACTGAAAAAGAATCTATTAGGGTGCCTTAGGTACACGTAAAGAGAAGATCCTGTTTTTTTTTACTTCAAATATCTTTGAAGTGGTATTTTTGACACTCCGTGTTTGTTCACTCCCCCACCCTTTCCCCGCACCAGCTAATCCTTTGTTACTAGACATGTGAGAAAATGTACGGTTTTAAATATAACGCGAAATTAAGAGGAAGACCATATTTTATTTTACGAGGAAAAGGCAATCTTTTTAGAAAATCTAATTATTTCTTGAAGTAGGTAGGTACCTAAAAATAAACGAGTATTACAATTAAAACTACGCAACTCTCCAGACAACTGCACACACACATACACACACTCAAATGACTAGTCATTTTATTATTACAATTATATACAACTTCTCTCCAGCTGTTTTCAAATTAAGACCTTCACAGTCTGACAAACAGACAAACAAGCTGAATTCACAATGAAAAAATAGACATTAAAATAAGTAGAAGATAGAAGTAGTTAACTTTTTTTTATTATTTCTTTTCAGTTCTGTTTTTATGTTGGCTGGTTGAAAGTAGCTGAGGTGCTTATTAATCCGTTTGGCGAGGACGACGATGACATAGAGCTCAACTGGCTCATAGACAGGCATATAAAGGTGCGTATCTTAAATATATATAACTCAAAGGTGACTGACGACTGACTCTATCAACGCACAGCCCAAACCACATGTTATGACGTAAGTCCATTCTACCCCCAAGGGGATAAAATACGGGAAGCGGGGACGGGAAAAAAAATTACGCGGGCGAAGCTGCGGGCATCAGCTAGTTGAGCTTTGTTGAGTTATATAGGCTGAGCGCACATTGGCGACCAGACTATCTTCAGACAGACTAGGACTTTACTGCCCCTATTAAACTGCAAAAGAGATGTCTCAAAGATAACAAGAAAGCCGTGAGACGGTCTCACCCATGGAGCATCACCCGACTGTCCCTCTCTAAAACGTTTATTGTGAAAGTGAAAGTTCAATCCGATTGACCTTCTCATTTTTGTTTAACAGATGATCCACGTAGTTTAATGCAACAGAGTCACAGACTACAGACTCGCCATAAGCCCCTCTGCAATCTATTTTATAGAGAGGGGCTAAAACTAATTTACAGTGCTAGTCTATTTTTGATAATACTAGCTGATGCCCGCAGCTTCGCCCGCGATGGCGCTGTATGTGAAATTTTGCTGAATTTTCTTTGCCATAAACCTCACGGAGCCCGAGACCTTTCCAACGAATGCAAAACCGTGGAAATCGGTTCGTGCGTTCTAAAGTTATAGCGTCAGGAAGGAAAACCCGACTTATTTTTTATTATTAAACGGTTTTATTATTTTATTTATTTATTTATTTTTATTATTTTATTATTATTATTATTATTATTATTTAGCTCACCCCGTTTGTTTTATTATTTATTCTTGGGTCAAATTTAGTAATTCAAATTTCACCCTCTTCCTGTCAACCGATTAATTTGAAATTTTGTATACACTTTGGATTTTGATGACAATACAAGTATGTTTATTCATTATCTTTATGAATTCAAGATGGCCGCCGCTACAAAATGGCGGATAATTTATTTATTATTAATCACATCAATATGGGTATCAAATGAAAGGGCTCAACAAGCAGAATACAATATACTATAAAAAATTGAAATCCAAGATGGCGGCCGCTACAATATGGCGGCTAACGTAGGTTTTATCAATATGGGTATCAAATGAAAGGTCTCAACAAGCAGAATACAATATACTATAAAAAATTGAAATCCAAGATGGCGGCCTCTAAAAAATGGCGGATAACTTAGGTTTTATCAATCCCATCAACATGGGTATCAAATGAAAGGTCTCAACAAGTAGAATACAATTTACTATGCAAAATTGAAATCTAAGATGGCTGCCGCTACCAAATGGCTGATAATAATTTTTTAACAATCCCACCAATTTGGGTATCAAATAAAAGGGCTTGACAAGAAGAATACAATGCACCATACAACCTCAATATTTAAGATGGGCGCAGCCACTAAATGGCGTATAATAATAAGATTTAAATTTAGAAATTGAATCTGTAATTTAGGTATCTGATTAATCCAGCCTGAATCCACCACCCAAGTCACGATTTTGTATCGGGGTTTACCAGCGGAACTGGAAATATTTGTGGGGGCAAAAGTCATGCTACGGTCCAATATTGACGTTTCAAAGGGATTAGTAAATGGCGCTATAGGCTACATCAACGAAATCGTTTGGCCACAATTTCGTCGAACTCAGATGTATGCAACAGATGTACCTTCCATCCGAATTGATTTCGCAAGAGACGGAGTACATCTTATACACCCGAAAGCTATACAGTTTCCAGCTAAGTACAATTACGGGACGGCTGATACCTTTAATACTATCATGGGCTTCTACAATACATAAAATGCAGGGCAGCACTGAGGATCACGCAGTCGTATACTTAGGTGCGAAACTGTTTGAAGAAGGTCAAGCCTACGTGACTCTTAGTAGAGTAAGATCTTTGCAGGGACTACGTATAGAGAAGTTGGACTGCAATAAACTAACGGGCAAGAAACCTTGCAATAATGAAGCACTAAATGAATTAAACAGAATGCGAAATAAAAACTAAAAACTAGAAAATAAAAATAGGTAAAAAAACTTTTTAAGTTAAACGGTTTTATATTAAACATACATTGCAATGTTTAAGAAAAATGTACTAAAAACCAAAAAATAATAAAATAGATACAGTCGTGGGAATTATAAACATATGCATAGACTCGACTAAAATAAAACCGTGGGGCACGTCAATTGTCTACAAATTATCGACTTAATGTGCGATAGAAGAATCGTTTAATTCGTCGTTAGGCAGTTGGCCCGCAGACGGTGAGGAAATTACTCACTATTTTCTTGCTCATGGAAATTCCAATAGTTATACACTCCATGTAAATAAAAGAAATGTTTCAACTAGTTTATCGTTGGACATTCACACTGCTGGCTGGCGAGGAATCGTTTCACTGCTCGTAGTTTGTCTTTAATCGACACTGACACACACGACACACTACTACTCGCTCACCACTATGAAACCGCGAAAACTCGCTTATAATCGAGCTTGCTAGTTTGTTTCCACATTCTAGCCGTACTTATCACACGCCCATCGTTATCGTTTGAACAACTGCCTAATTATAGTGTAACATTACAAAATAAACATTTTAATCAACGATTGTAGACAATTGACGTGCCCCACGGTTTTATTTTAGTCGAGTCTATGCATATGTTTATAATTGCCACGACTGTATCTATTTTATTATTTTTTGGTTTTTAGTACATTTTTCTTAAACATTGCAATGTATGTTTAATATAAAACCGTTTAACTTAAAAAGTTTTTTTACCTATTTTTATTATATAGTAGATAATCGGCAGATGACTTTAAACAATCTTTTTTCTTTGATAAAATTTAACTGATTTAGCAAGAGTCAGTCATAAGACAATCGTGTCGCTAATGTGCGCTCAGCCTTACAGGTTACAGGTGCACGGACGTGCGGTAGTCTTCGACAGTGAACGTTGTTAATCAGCTGCGTGGCTTTTCACCTTGCGTACCGCGAGGCCAGACGGGCCGGCGCGCGACCGCCAATCACTCTGCCAGTCTATTTTTAAAAAGTACCGGTTGTCAAAAAAATTAATAACTTGTTCGCTGAAGTTCGCGTCCTAAACCCAGTTGAGGTTACATACACTTGCATATTAATATCAGTTGATTTATTGAAACTTTTGCAAGTTACCCACATAACAAATACTACTTTTCTCATGTATTTCTCTGTATATAAGTATGTTTTTGTGTGTACAATTAATAAGTATAAAAAAGTCCATATTAAAATTAAGCGGAATCAATTTTTAAAAAACATGTGTCGTATATACTGCTATCGGTTCGACCTTTTAAAAGATACGTTGACACACGAACACACTTACACAGACACCCTCTTTACACATCATAGTCACCCTTTTTTGCCTACATTAATATTTTCACTGAAAAGTGTACGATGCCTTTTTGATATTGACTATTTTTCCCGAAGGGGGTTATTCGGTTTAGTGCGAGGCCGCATTTGCGTTTTTCCGCGGCGGTTCCTAACCTCAAAATGTCATCAAACCGTCAAAATCAATGAAATCAAGTCAATGTTTTGACATTTTGAGGTTAGAAAACGCCGCGATAACCGCAAGTGCGGCCTCGCCCTTACTTTGTCAATTGTCTTGTTCACCTGTGTTTATTGTGTCATAGTATGGTCACACAATCGCATAAAGATTTGTAATAGAGAAAAATCAACCTCTGATTTTCAAAAAATAAATTATGGTGTCTAAATAAATATGTTTCGAATCTCTCGACCAGATAAAGATTAATAGTGTGTGGTATGTCAATTACCTACTGCTAAGTCCAGAAACTCTTCAGCTCATAACTGCGACGTCATCTGCCACCATTTATAGTCTAATGTTTGGTCAGAGCTATCTAATCTAAGCCTAGTGTCCACATAAGACTTGGCTTTGAATCACTAGACCTTAAGTCTCTCGGAGTCTCAATCAAGTATCTTCTTCTTCTCTCTAGTACTTAACCCGATAAATTATGATTCTTCATGCTTATTTTATAGTTCCCCGTTCCACACGGAAACCGCAGAAACCATTCAGCTATGTGCTCTACATTTACATTGAAGTTCAATGTCTCACCGATCGAAAGACCTCGAACAGGGTCAACTGCACTTGAATGTGGTTGATTAATTAGATAAGATGCTGTTACGGATATATTATATTTTAAATATTTGAATTTATCGAGTAGTAATTGTATGACCACACCTTTTCGTTTTAGTTTCTAGGTCAGTTCAAAGATGGTTCATATCCACTACCGGCTTCGAGGTTCAGATGGGTGGGTCTAATAAGATCCTAGTTTCGTTATGGCATAGTTTAGCTAAAGCTACCGTTTCAATAGTCGAAACATTTTCAGGCCATTCTTCCAAGTTTATTACCCTACCGTACTCCATGTTCTGTCGCGTGACGCTCTTTAAATTAAGTCAAATAACTGGTTTACTACAAAGTAAACATTACTCAGACCCCCTCTCTCTTCTTTAAATACACTATCTATATGTCTAAGATTAACACCGACCGGGACTAGATGCAATAGAGCTTAAGCAATGACTTTTTACTAACTAACTTATTAGCTGTGCTCCCCGCCTTCGGCCGCGTCGTTGTCTCACATAGATTCGCGATTATCGTGCCAAATATTTTATTTTATTGGTGAATCAGATCTAAGATAAATAGCTACCGGGAGTGGTCTGGGTTATCAAGCAATGGCATCTTGAATCTAGGCAACTGAGATCTCTTGTAGTCGTCATAGCCAAACGATGGTTGTCTGCGTATCTACCATGTGATCACTTCTTTAAAATATTACGCCGTGTGACTGAGCACGATTTTGACTGTAACATAGGTTTTGAATTTTTCGCTGGATGGACTGGACTACATTTTCTTCCCTTTCCAGCTCACGAGAACTTATTCTAGGGTTTGAAAGTGTTATTCCAGGTTATAATCTGTTCCTATACCAAATTTCAGCAAAATCCGTTCAGCAATTGTGGCATGTTAGAGTAACAAACATCTAGACACTTTCGCATTTATATTACATACTGGCTGATGCTCGCGGCTTTGCCCGCGTGTAATTTGGTTCCCGTTCCCGCTTCCCATGGGAATATATTTCCGGGATGAAATGTAGCCTATGTGCTATTCCAAACTATAATCTACCCCTGTTCCAAAGTTCAGCCCGATCCTTTCAGCCGTTAGAGCGTGAATGAGTAACTAAACATCTTAACATCCAAACATCTTCACAAACTTTCACATTTATAATATTAGTAGGATCAGTAGTAAGACATTCTTCGGTTCAACATTTAAATCTAATTGAGCTTTATCTATATTTCAGGCCGCATATATGATAGTGGACGAAATGCATGAAGAGCACCCAGAACTTCTAAAGGATCAGTACTGGGAGGAAGTGGTACCAAAAGATCTGCCGTACACGGTAGCTTCGGAACATTACCGTCGGCATGAACCGCCTTGTTCCGCTGACCATTACAAAGTTAAGGCTGAAGATGCAGTCTACGCTAATGTTCAGGCTCCTAGGAAGAGCCATGATGAAACATATGCTGATTATGTAAGTAACATACATACATATAGTCAATAATAGTCATGCCTTTATATATTTCACGAAGAGGTAAGCATAGGCATATTTGACGCCCACACTTCACCATAATATGTTTTTGTCCCACGGGGCCGCGTTGAAATGGATAGGCGCAGGTTGGCATGCTGTTGAATTTTTTCATGAAGTCCATAAGGCCTTCGTCAGCCTTAAAGGCGACCGGAACCAACGGCTTAGCAACCTTAACCGCAGAAACGCTCGCAAAATGGATATGTCACAAAGTGTTCACTCATCCGAGGACCAGCCACATCGATAGATGCGTACCGCAGTGATTTTTTACAGAAAACTGAGACAGTGGTGCTTCGAGTAAAATGTTATAATGCATTAAGTTTTACGAAACTGGATTCTGTTTGGTCTGAACGTACCTACTAATATAATTATACTCTACTAGCGGTACCCTGCCACGCTTCGCTGTGACTTTTTTATGGTGGTTTCATGTACCTATGAGAAATGAGTAACAAACCAAAGGATGGGTACATTTCAAAAAAGTTTAATGTTGAGCTGTAACCAAAATTATAAATCTTTCAGAAAATCCAATTAACATCCAAATCAACAGAAGCTTCCCTTGAAAAAAAAATCTATTCTGTGATCAATGTTCAGTTTTTAAATCATCGTGCGCACGCTTCAAAAAATTAATTCAGTCTGATTATATCTCCCTACTCTAACTTCAAAAATAACATGCAAAACATAATGACCTCTTTATTAGGGAGGACCATAGAGTAGGACTCTCTTTTATTAATCTGAATGAAAGGAGGCCGCGGTCAAACTTCTCTTAAAAAGCAGTAATCTGGTAGGTACCTTCTAAATAGATTGTTTATAATACTTTGTTCTGAAGCTGGCAGAATATAATTAAAAAAAAAAAACGACCAGCGCCATCTATTGGTAAAATTACTTTTTAAAGCTGTTTTATTCTTATCGCTGTTATGATAAAAGTGTATAAAGTGCCTAAAACCATCTCTGAATCCTGTTGTATATCGTGTCCAATTTTGAGCTCAGTCGATTCAGTAAATTTTGAGTTTTTAATAAGTACTTAAACGCACACAACATTTGTATATACAAGGTGTGGCGTGTTTTGTAAATTTGACTGTAGTTTACAGGGAAATAGCTATTTTTAATTTTTGTTTTCTTTATCTTAAAGCTAAATACATGAGTTACCAAAAATAAAACAGTTTATTAATTTCCACTACAAACGTTTCTAATAAAAATAAGTTCATCTCATTTTTTTCTTCAAATTTTAGGTATCACAAAAATTGTTCAGAGCCTTTTTATGAAAAATATGTACTACACTGTTGCTGCCCAAACGTTTAAAAATATGCCTGTGTAATTCTGATTTTAAAATGGTATCATATTAGGATTTCTCATAAAAAGAGAATAGTAATTTTTACTGTTAAAGTTAAAATCGGGTTAAGGAAAATGATTTTTTCCTTAACCCGATTTTAAATTTAACAGGAAAATGATTTGAAAAAAATTTTAGCTCTCTGAAAATATTTTTTAAATTCATTAGTTATTTAGTATTTAAACAATTTTAAACCAATTAAAACCAATATCATCGCATTAATAGTGTCCTAAAATAGTCAGATTAATATAATAAAAGTGTTCTGTCCGTGTATTTTGGTGTAAAAAGTGACGAGTCAGGTACCCGTTTTTTTCGAATGTTAAATGTTTTCTTTTTCACGTAAACATAATAAATCGACTGTTTCTCGTGAGTAGAATTATTATACTTGTATAAGCGTTTACTCGACGTTGACGACGGTCGGTGTATTTGCGTAAGTACATAAAAATATTAAGTATAATTTATTGCCGGTACATAACCTTGTTACTTCTTACCATAAACTGTACAAGGAGCTCCATCATATAATTCGCGTTTAATTGCACTTACTTATTAATAATATGAATACCCGTAGTCGCAGAGCTCTCGGCCGCCAGCAGGAAGAGCCCAAACTTCAGTTGGTGTTGCTGGAGCTTAAATCTAAAACGGAGCTCTGTGTACAGTTGGAAAAGGAAAGAGAGGAAAATGAAAACCTATTGATAAACGCTCTGAATGATACAAAATAATTAAAATGCGAATTATCAAGACTTCATGTTAGTTACGATGACATTGTTGCGGAGCGGGACCAGTCAATTGTAGATAGGTTCCAAGAGTGCAGTGACGAGTATGACAAAACCTTGAGGAGGACTACCTTTCTGGAACAGGAGCTAAGGGATGCCCAGGGACAGATCTCGCACCTGGAAGAAGCTGCTGATAAAGTTACTGCCCAACAAACTGATAATCTTTTTAGTGAGTTAATGAGTGGTATCCCGCAGTTTATTCCTTCTGCAAATTCTCAAAACCTGGACTTGACTACTATAGATCTTACAGGTGACAGTCCATATCAACGGGACAAGTCGGTTTTGTTTTGCAGCAGAAATAAACTAAAAAAATATCTAAAAATTAAAAAGTTCATACAAAAATCAAAAAAGCAATTAAAATTCCATAAAATGTTAATCAAGAAGTGTAAAAATATAGGTTCTTGTTTAAAATTTAGAGAATAAGCTAAATTGTCAATGTTAGAGCTGGAACAAAGCCATTTAAAATATTGCAGTGACACACAAAAATTAGAGTCAAAAATACAAAGTTTGCAATTTGAGCTACAATATATGACTAAAAAATATGAATGGTCCCTTAAGGACTTTACTAAATGTTCTTTAACAATAGACAAGGTACTCAAAACATCAAATGATAACACTGAGCGCCTTAATTGTTTCCTAAATGACCACTTATGCAATATTAACTGTCCTAAAGCAATTGAGCCGGTGGAGGCCCAGGGCGAACCGGTTACCGCTGAGCCCCTAGCTCCCATTACCACATGCTCGCCCAGTACATCAGTGGATATATTGTGTGACAGTGTAAATAATAGTAATAGTTGTACTAAATTAATTGTATTTAGTGATGATATTGGTACCAATCTAAGTTCATTTTTAAAACAAAACTCTAATTCAAGTTATTACTCGGTTATTAATAATTGCTATCCGGGTGCTTCATTAAGTGGTATTATGCAAAAGATATTAGAATATAAATTTGAAGCTAACAGTAAAATAATAATTTTCTGTGCAAACAGGGGCAAAATTAGCAATGATGATTTGTCCCTATACATGAATTACATCTTAAACTTAAATGTCATACAAGTTGTAATGTTCACACTTCCATTTAAAAAAGGTGTGCCAGATTCGGAAAATTCATTTAGATATAAGATGAATTTACGTTTAAATTTAATAAGTCAGTTTAATAATAAATTTAATATAATTGACTTTAATTCTGTATTTAACACAAATTTGTCACATAGTAAGTTTATAGTCTATAATGATCACAAGGGTAGGTATTGTCTACCCAAATATTATAAAAGACAAATAGCAAGTTTGCTATTTAATTATTTTTATTCTGTAGCCAAAAACTTGGCTGACAAAACTGCTTTATTTGAGCAGAGTAGATTTAGGACTTTGGAATCTGTTCCAAGTAATTTAAATTATCTGCTGGGACAACAGAGGAATTACCCTCTAGCCAAAATTGTAAATTAATAGAGTTAAATTTAATTGCAAACCATAATTTTATCGGAAACTGTCCTCCGAACAAAACTAAATTAAAAAATGTAAATTACATCAGCCTGGTGCATTATAATATTGCAACATTAACGCAGGTCAAAGAGTTTGAATTGGAGCTGTTCATGAGCTCAGAAAATATTGAAATTGTTTGTCTTACAGAACATATGCGTAAGGAGTATGAGCTCATGTTCTGTTTCAGTAGTCACCGGGTTGGTAGTGCGTTCTGCAGGGTCAACACAACACGGGGGGGTTCGTTGATTTTATTAAATAAGAAATTAAAATATAAGGAACGGAAAGATGTTGTGTCCCTCTCTGTAGAGTGTACAGTTGAAATATCGTGCGTAGAATTGGAGCATTTCATAGTAGTATGCGTATATAAACCTGGAGTCTTACCCTTTTGTGAGTTTGAGGAAGTAATGGATAAAGTGCTATTTAAACTTGGAAAAACTAATAAACACCTAATAGTGTGCGGTGATTTTAATGTTTATATACTTATAAATACGCGTCAGACCAATGATATCTAAATTTATTTAAATCACACAATCTCACTAACTTATTTTTAGAGCCTACTAGATATTGTGATACAACAGCTACTTGTCTGGACAATATATACAGTGATATGTTGCCAGAAAGTAAGAGTATTATAAATAAGATAAAATCTGATCATACTGGGCAAATAGCATCTTTCAAGATCACAAGAGAAAAAGTTAAAAGACAAAAAATATTATGTGGACCAGTAACTAGTGACCGCTTGGAACGTATGCGAGTTGGACTTTGCAATAAACTTCCATTTTTAGACACTGGCTTAGATCCAAATGTAATGTACAAGTTATTTTTTGATTCCTTTTACAATGAGTTCAACTCCGTATTCAAGTCTAAGGAAGTCACAATCGGTGATAGGCCAGCCTTCAGTGAATGGGCCACTGAGGATATACATAAAAGTAGACAAAAACTGTATGAACTATACTCAGAAAGACAGCTTAATAGAACAGATGAATTTCCAAATTATGTTAAAACTTATTCAAAAAAGTTTAAAGCAGACTGCTTAGCAGCCAAAAGAAAGTATATAAGTAATAAAATTCTCAATAGTGTAGACAAAGTTAAATTTACTTGGAAAATAATTAACGCAGAAAGAGGCCAAGCAAAATCGAATGATAATAATTTTAAACTTAAAGTAAATGGTAACATAATTACAACAGATGCCGAAGTCGCTAACGAATTTGAACAATTTTTTTCTCGAATTCCAGTAGATTTGACCCTAGGTTCTTCTACCCCAATAGCAGAATCCTTGTTAAAAGCAAATGTTCCTTGCTGTAATGAAATATTCAAATTCAGTAAAATTAGTATACACACTATAATAAAAACTTTTAAATCTTTAAATATTAAGAAAACGGCTGACCTCTGGGGAATTTCTGTACATTTAGTTAATTCGTTAATTGAAATGGTTGCCCCTGAATTATCAATAATATTTAATAATTGTGTTGATAGTGGTGTGTTTCCTGACTTAATGAAGTTTAGTAAAATAACTCCTCTGTTTAAATCGGGTAGCACCTCAGATCCGTCAAATTTTCGTCCTATTTCTGTACTACCCACGTTTAGTAAAATCTTTGAAAAGGTAATGCTTAATCAAATGCAAAATCATTTTAATGCAAATAAACTATTCCATACTAAACAATTCGGTTTCACGCGCGGTCGGTCTACCACGGATGCTGGAATCAAATTGTTAGAGTGTATATATGAGGCCTGGGAGGAGTCGTATGATGCTTATGGTGTATTCTGCGACTTATCTAAGGCCTTCGATTGCGTCCAGCATCAGACTTTAATTCAAAAACTGGATCATTATGGAATCCGGGGGACGGCCTTGGATTTAATTAGTTCTTACCTTAGAGATAGAGTACAGAGAGTAGTTATAAATGGTAAACAGTCAAATGGTTCTGCTGTAACAATGGGGGTGCCTCAGGGTTCAATTCTGGGACCATTTCTATTTTTAGTGTACATAAATGATCTCCCTCACCTTATAAAAGACGATCACGAGGTAGTTTTGTTTGCTGATGACACATCTTTAATATTTAAAGTTGAACGTGGACAACGCGATCTTGACGAAGTAAACAATGCCCTCTCTAGGGTAGTCCACTGCTTTAACGCTAATAATTTATTGTTAAATGAAACTAAAACAAAATGTATTAGATTCACCTTGCCAAATGTTAGGCTCGTTAACACCAGTATTAAGATTAGGGATGATCAAGTAGTTTTGGTCGATGAAACTGTCTTTCTGGGCATAAAGTTAGACTCCAACTTGCAGTGGGGGCCACACATCGAGAAAGTCTCGGGCAGACTGAGCTCTGCAGCCTATGCCGTTAAAAAGATCCGACGACTGACAGACATTAGAACAGCGCGTCTTGTCTACTTTAGCTATTTCCACAGTGTCATGACCTATGGCATACTATTATGGGGTAACCCTGCCGACATCGAATGTATCTTTGTGTTGCAGAAAAGGGCTGTCCGGGCTATCTATGGTATGGGGTTTCGGGAGTCATTAAGAGAAAAGTTTAAGGATATCAACATCCTAACTGTGTATTCACAGTACATATATGAAAACTTATTATATACTCATAAAAATAACAGCAAATTTATTAAAAATAGTGATATCCATAACCTAAACTTAAGAAATAAGAATAAATTGGCTGTACCTAGATTTAGGCTTAATAAAATAAGCAATTCTTTTGCGGGCAATTGTATTCGAATGTACAATACATTGCCGACAGCCATAACAGGTTTGTCAGTTAATAAATTTAAAAAACTAGTTAAACTTAAATTGTGCCAGAAAGCTTATTATAGCATTAAAGACTCTCTAGAAGACAAGACTGCCTGGCAGTGACACGAATTGCTCCTTTCTACATTAAAAAAAAAACTGTATTAGATACTAAGATGATTATGAGGGACCGGACTGAGTTTCTTGGGGTGTTCTTCTCAGTCATTAGCATTTCCGAACCCCCGGTAGAGTCACAAAAATTTTGACAAACCTAAATAATTTTTTAAAAATTTCAAAGTGAATAAAATTTATTTTATTTTATTTTATTTTATTTTGATCAAAATCAACTTATATAGATTACACTCATAACATTTTGTACCAAGTAGTACTTAGTTTAGGGGGCGCCTCACCGTGTTTACAGAAGCAGACCCATGGCGGCAGCGTGACATGAGGGACTCACGCACGCCCCCTCTAAGAAGCGGGATGACAAACGAAACCCCCCCCAAGACGCAGTATAGCACCCAAACCACTCCCCTAGGCGAGGCTGCAGTGGTCAAAATCAACTTGCGGGGGTGGTTCGAGTGCTATCCAGCGTCTTTGTGGGGTTTTCGGGTGTCATCCCGCTTCTTAGGAGGGGGGTGTGCTCGAAGCCCTCACATAACGCTGCCTTCATGGGCCTGCTTCTGTAAGGACGGTGAGCAGCCCCTTCAACTGGTTGGACCACTATTTACGCCACACCCTGTATATATAGATAGATAGAAGTATGCGACTTTATCCCATTGGTCGTTCACAACAGCGCTGTTAAAAATATTTGTTTAATATTTAGTAATAGTCAAAGTAAAACGTTTTTATTTAGGAACCTCATAACGATTTAATACTATACTTATTTACAGGAAAGCGTAGACACACCACTGGTGGAAAGAAGAAAGAACTGGTTCCAACGACAAATATCGAGAATGGGTTCCGTACGTTCTGCATCAACTGCGTATTCTTCTGGCGGCCTCTTCGGCAGGAACCGGCACAATTCCGTCGTGTACTCCAGTCCTGAAGCTGGCCAGCCTGTGGGTCCGCCGCCGCCGCATCACAAGATGTCACTGTACGAAAGACTCGTTGGTCGCAAGTCTGGACGCGGCCAACATAGACAGAATTCTAGACATGGTAATGTTGCTTTTGCATTTATATAAATGTTTGTGTTTTTCCTTTTGACTAACGAACAATTTAATGGATCAAGGAGGAAGATGCGATACAAAATCCTCTGTGACAACTCGTCTGGTCAACTTGACACAGTGCAGTGAGGCCAATACCCTCCCAAAATGATTGAAAGAGGCCTTCGTCAAGCACTGAACTGCGATAGTCTGATTTGATTGAAATAATAATATTTGTACATATTTGCAAATATGAAGTGAAAGTATGTATCTTAGTTTGTCCTAATCTATTGTAGTGAACGCTACTATGACAATTCCGGCGTTCTAATTTACATACATACATACATACATATACTCACGCCTTTATCCCCGAAGGGGTAGGCAGAGGCCTATACCGGCCCACATTTCACCGTGTACAATTCGGTCCCACGTAACAGGTGGTGAGCCCATCGCCGTGTTGAAATGGACCGCCGCCGTCAGAGCCTACCTAGATTTACCTGGTTATATTTCTTTTAGTAATATTTCTTTTATCAATAATATAGTGACCGACCGAAGTTTCGGTTTCGGTTTCGGTTTCGGCCAGTTTCGGCCAAAAAATCGAGTTTCGACCGCAGTTTCGGTTTCGGCCAAAATGGGCCGAAACTTTCGGCCGGGCCGAAACCTACGTGTTCATGAATTTTGAGTGCCTGGCTCTGCTTGTGACGAGGTTGGGGTCAGCCCAACCAGTTAATATGTTACTAACCGAAGATTTAGAGATTTACAAAGGACTTCTAATCAATAGCAGCCATAATAATACAACTTTATTTAAACCACAAGCAATTACAATCGTTGAGAAGTATCAGACGGTTACCCCTGTGTTATGTCCTAGACCTCCTTGTTAGGGTTCTGTTTTTACTTTTGGTTACTGAATCCTAAAGATCTAGGACACCCTACCCTACCCCTTTGTTGTCGGTTCCGTTGACTGTGTTGGTCGTCTGTCTGTCTGTTAGCAGGCTGTAACTCGTGCACCATCAGTTAATTTTTTTACAGATGATGTATTTCTGTTGCCGCTATAGCAACAAATAATAAAAATAGATAAAATAACAATATTAAAGGGGGCCTCCCATACAACATACGTGACTTTTTTGCCACTTTTCTTGTACGTAACCCGTGCGCGAGTTCGGCTCACTCTTGTCCAGTTTTAGTTATACACTTCTAGAATGTAAACAAAACCGTTCAAGAGCTAGCAGCAAGGTACCGGGTTGTTTTAGTCGGTAGGAGTTCGCAAAAGCATCTATGTGTAATTCCATTAGTATAAGAAAGAATCTCATCTTTAGGTGGAGATATTTCTAAAATGAACACTTGAGAAGATTTATACCGTTGATTGATGGCACTTAGTGGCAACTTGCAGCACCTATTGAAAAAATAACCGGCCAAGTGCGAGTCTGACTCTCGTACGAAGAGGTTAAAGCGGATCCTATTTACGAGACATGAGGCCTAGCCGTCCGTCTGTCTATTAGTCACGAGGTTGTATCGCTGGAAGCGTGCCCGAGCCTAAAATTTTCACTGATGATGTTCTTCTGTTCCTGCTACTTTTTTTAACGTGAGGAAAATCCTACAGGGATGATATGCCGGAGTCCTACCGACTAAGAACCACGCGTTGGGAGCCCCGAGTATGCCCTCGGAATCATGCATACTACGACCGCGTCTTTGGGGGGTTGTTAAGTTGTTGAGGGGGGCATGCATAAATCTCTCACGTCACGCTATCGTCTAGGGCCTGCTTCTGTAAGGACGGTCAGCAGTCGTCCTCAGGCCCCCGGTCATGGAGGCTGATAGCATAGAGCGCGCCGCCGCAGACAGTGCAACTTGGGTGGGAGAGTTCTCTCCCGCTTCCTCCCCGCCGTCTCTTTCACGAGCAAGACCTGCTCACAGGAATAGGCCTTTGGCCCCGCTCCAGCGCCTCCTTGCGCCATTTAAACATTTAAACAACGAGGCAAGGGCCCTAGCTTCCAGGTCCCATGGAGGGGTTCCGGCTAGAAGACATGCCACCTCAACTGAGATCATGCGGTATCCCCTTAACACCCTGACAGGCTGACAGCCTTCGCCTTCTGCGGGCTAAGCAATCTAGCCGCATTGCTGGCCATCAGTATCTCCGCCCATACCAGGGCCCCGTATAGGGCCATGCTCCGCATGATCCTAAGGTACAGTCTCCTTCCTGCAAGGAGCGTTGGGTCCCCTGATATTGGGCAACAACAGCGAGCGTGCGGCTGATGCCCCCTCCCTCAGTTTTGGGACCAAACTTCAGAATCGAGTGCGAGCCCCAAATACGTCATCGAGAGCTCGATGCCGATGCTGACGCCCACTATATGTAAGCTGGATCCCGCAGGTGGCCTTTAGGGCTGCGTCTCGGTGCGTTGCTCCTCGCTCTAAAATTAGGGTGTCGTCGTAACACGATTCAAAAGATCGTTTCTCTGTCGAACCATAAAAATCTGGAACGACCTGCCAGCGCATGTGTTCCCTCCTCTTACAATCCTGGGTTCTTCAAGCGGAGCGTGAAGAGGCACATCATAGGGCCGCCAACTTGAAGGCAGCTTTCTATAGTCTTACAGACTGGGACGGTGGCCCCCAATCGCTAGATGTAGCTGTGACTTTCCATCAGGCAGCGGCATCATTTTGGCGAGCTAAATATAAAAAAAAAAACAAAAAGCGCCGACACCTCTGAGCAACGGTCCACGCAGCACCCAATCGTAACCGATGTTTCACAGAAGCAGTCCTAAGACTGATCCCCGTGGAACACCGAAGGACACATCTCGTCGACCCTACCCTAGCCAGCTCGGGTAAGTTATGGCCCTCTCGGAAAGATAGGCTCCGACAATTCGACGGAGGTATTGAGGCATTCCATGGTAAATAAGCGCCTCTCAAACACAGCTCCAGGGCAAGGTGTTGAAAGCGTTGGCGATGTCAAGAGACACTGCCACCTCCAACCACCTCACCCTGTGCTGTTGCCGCTATAACAAAAAATACCTACTTAAATCAGAAAAAGCATCCACACAACAATAGTAATTTTTGTGCCCAATTTTTGGAATGGAATCCTCTGTGCGGGAATCCGACTCGCACTTGGCTGGGTTTTTTTTTTTTTTTTCAATATGAACACGTGAGTTTCGGTTTCGGTTTCGGTCTCGGCCGAAACTGACCCTGGGGCCGAAAGTTCGGTTTCGGTTTCGGCTGGAAAACCAGTTTCGGTCGGACACTACAATAATAAGTTAACTAGGATTTGTAGCAATGATTCATAAGAGCAAACGAAGAAAAAATAAGTACCTATCATCTTCGAGAACATTGTCAATAGGTCATAAATACTTATTATAAAACAATTTTCTCTCAATTCAAAGAAGAATAAATTTATTTGCTTTGGCGTTTATAGGTACTTAGGTATTCATCATACATTTATATTATTTACAGGAGGACAGAAAAGTAATGGCACTGCCGTACCGATCACACTCCGCAACCGACCCCGTATACCTACCCCCGATGTAACTAAAGAAGTAATGGATCGTGAGAACAGGATAGCGATGGGCATGCAGAACATGGGAGTAATAATGGCTCAGGGATATCAGAACGAGGTCCCTGTGCTCGGAGCTCTAGTTCTGTCACCTATCCAGGAACTAGACAGCGGCTCTGTGAACAATACATTGCATGCCGGACAGCCTGGGACGACAGCCTTAGCGCAGGCCGTACTGTCGCCCGGTTTGACTTCAGGTGCAATAGCGCCAATGTTGACAGCATCGCCGGTGACGTTGTCATCCATGGGCGTGTCGCAGCTCACCACATTAGTTAGTTCTACGCCGTCGACGCCTCGCGCGGAAAGAGGCGCAGCCGACGGCTCAGGGGGTTCACCACATTCCCCTCGAGCAACTATCACGGAACTCCCCCCTTCAGACCGCGACAGCGAGCATAGCGCTGCCAGCACTGGCACGCCGCCTGAGTTTACCAGAAAGGGCAGCAGCTCTAAGAGAGGAGAAGTCTATGTGTAAAATGAGCGTCCTTGAGGCGCGGTGCTTGAATTGTGATCGATGAATATCATTAGTCGAATTATTGTCTGAATAGTACCTAACAGTACAGTGAGCGTCAAATACAAACTTCGACTGTTGCCATTTGTTCCAGATTGTAAATTTATTTACTCACAATGGCAACACGAAAGTTTAAAAGTTAGTAAGCGCGATTGTCAGGTAAGGTGACTGATACATGTTAGGCTATATCGATTTATATTACAAGGCCTACTGTTATTTAATATGATATACATTTTGTATCTTGTACATTTACCATTTTTTTTCTTTTTCCTATGTCTGTACAGTGAGGAAAAGATTGTTCTTGCTTTTTTTTAAAGAGAATGAATATCATTGTACATTGCCATTTCATGCTGTGGTTTATGATGTGATTTTGAAATAAGTTCATAGTGTTTTTTTTAGATTTGCGCTAAGTAGCTAATACCGTTTGTAGTTTGCTATAGTTATTTAGTACCTAGCCTTAATGGCTTGCGATTTACCTAGTAGTATAGGATACCTATTAGATTTTAATAAATTGTATTGTAAGTGGAATGCATGAATAACAACAATACGTTTTACCTGATTAGTAGGCTTTGTTTTAGGTCATAGGTCCTTTAGTAACCCTGGTTCTTCAAGCTGAGCGTGAGGAGGCAATTCATAGCTGCCGAATTGAAGGCTAATGACAATAATCTTGTGGAATGTGTTTGTGACTCTCAGTCGCTGAAAATAAAAATGAACTTTTAGTTTCTCTAATCGACGTTTGTCGATTTCCGTTACAAATTAATGTTGTAAGTAGTAAAATAAGGTAGGCCTTATTTGTATCAGGTACCTTACTTTGTTCTTAGAAGATTTATGTTATAGCCTATAATATTTATGTTATGTACCAAATATGTGCGTTAATATAAAGTAGGCATTTGATATGCCAATATACCTACAATTCTTTGTGACGCTGACTGTACAAGTACTTAGGAAGCCAAATGAGTAGCCTCATTTTTATTTTGTAGTCAATATCCAATGTGAGAGTGGACTAAAGTATTGAATTTTATGCACAGACAGGGATTGAATTGTATAGATTTATAATTATAAAGTATTTTTTATTATAGTTTTATAATTTAAGTATATCTTGTTACAAGCGTCTTATTTCTGACCTTTGTTATACTCCAACATGAATCATCATCGTCTTCCCGATAAACATCAGAGATCGTGTTGCTCTATGTCAATCGTTTTAAAATAGGTGGGTGTATTATTTATAATCTCTAACACAAAATTGACGGCTAAAGTATTTGAAGATTGTGTCCGCATTTGAAACTTTCAATCAAATCGGTTTCTTTTTTCGATTCTTCTGGTAACGTCCCGTTTTCAATACGGCCCGCGTTCACAAAATGGCCCGATCTCAAAACGGCCCGTTCTCGAAACCGCCCGTTCTTGAAACGGCTCATTCTCGAAACGGCCCATCCTCAAAATGGCCCGTCCTCAAAATGACCCGTTCTCCAAACGTCCCGCTCTCAAAAGGACAGACAACACAAATGTACTTTATTTTTGGACGTACCTATTTTTTGAACATTATATTTTTTTGAACATTATTGTACAAACCCGATGTACAAAACAAATGAAGATCGGTGAAACAAATAAAGATTGGCAACAAAAAACAAATGAAGACCGATAAAACATGATGGAGATGGATAAAACAAAAGACTATCGGCACGTTGATGAGTTCGAATTGCTGGCACCTATTATTTCAAATGGTCATCACTTGCCGATAGTCTTTTACCATCGATCTACATAATGTTTTATCGGTCTTCGTTTGTTTTGTCATTGGTTTCACCGATCGTCACCGTCGTTTGTTTCGTCGCTTTTCATTTGTTTTGTCGATCTTTATTTATGTTATCGATCTT
Organism: Miltochrista miniata; assembly: GCA_933228765.1. Classification (NCBI taxonomy): domain Eukaryota; kingdom Metazoa; phylum Arthropoda; class Insecta; order Lepidoptera; family Erebidae; genus Miltochrista; species Miltochrista miniata. The sequence goes on along the minus strand of OW121747.1, from coordinate 30,894,677 downwards.
CACATGTTTATTTGAGTATCAAACGTCTTAAGTGATAAGGGTTCGCAATTTACGAACAGGACGATTTTAGCAGTGGACCGTTTTAAGAACGGGACGTTATCGATTTATTTTTGGGTGACAATTTGGACACTATCAAACTTCTGAATCAATTTTTTCAAGTTGGTACTGTGTCAAACGACCAGTAGGCACTTTTTGTCTATAATTTAACACAGCGGCTACATAATAGTGGTGTCACTTCACATAGCCATACCAAAGAGAGCAGTTGTGGATCTTCATATTATTTCATCATTTATGACTTGAAGAATTTGTAAATGGTGAAGCTAAATTACAACCTTGAAGCCATCAGTATAATACCTACTGGCCGATGCACACGGCTCCACCCGGATGGATGTCGGTTATCTCAACCAAAAGTGTTCATCTGTGTAACAGGAACTTATCTGAAACTCAGTCATAAAAACGTCTGCATTACATAAGCGCCCAGGTTTCATAAGTGGTTCCCTGTAAGCTAAATTGGCAGTTTTGTTTTGGGGAGCTCAGATAATATAGGCAAGTGCAACCGCTCACTGTCGAGCACGCTACGAACGACTGAGTGTGTGAGAAGCACGAAATTGACGTCCACAATTACCAGTGCAGACACTGGTAATTGTGGACGTCAATTTGCCAGAGCCTTGCGCCTTTTTAATAGTCATTGCAAAGTAGACCGACATGGAAAACTGCAGACTGCAGGCGTTCAAAGCTGAACGTGATGTTGGATGAAATAAGGGGGTATTACTGGAATAAATACTTCTTGCAGTCACACCTAAGTAGGTAAAATAGTGGCCGTAAACACGTTTGATTGCAAACGTGAACTATAGAAGTTTGAAGCCATTGCATGACTTTAGGGGGCTCAAGTTATTCATAAGTCAAATGGAGCGCCAACCTTTAGATTTGTCGAATGCATAGGGAGCCCAGATGCGCGACCAACCAACCGGAGCGTAGTTGGAGAGTTAAAAAGCAAACGAGTGACGTAAAATGGGATAGTTCAAAGCGGATTGTAAAAAGTTTGATGACAGGGAGCGAATTTACAAGCTGCTCGAAAACTCGCTTGTAGCTTGTAAACTCGCTCCGTGTCATCGAAGGTTTAGTCTGCGATGTGAAGTTTGTAACATAGTGATGCCTAGTACTTTTAAATCGCATTTCGTGCGTGATGCAGACGGTCACTCGCCAAACGTGTAGTGCTTTGGGAGTTATTCTAGAAAGTCTAGAAACCGGAAACAATCTAGCCAACAAATCCTCTAGACTCTAGAGGATTTGTTGGCTAGATTGTTCTCGGTTTCTTCAGCTCTGAAAATAGCGCGTTTTGTGCAGCTGTCGGTAAACATAACGTGACATTAGGAATATAATTGAGCGCTCTACCGCGTCACCCTCGATGTAGAAGGCTTTGAGTCTCTTGGCAGTGCATGATACTCGAAATAAATATATCAAAGGAATGCTTTTTAAGCACTTGTGACGTCACGGCAGCCCACGCGCCGCCTAGCGCGCGCGGCGGGCTATGCGCGCACCGCGACACTCTTCGCCCCTCGTCGCCTCCTCCACGCCCTTTATATATACCTGCCAGCGGTCGCTGCCCTCTCTCACTACTACGGCTGATCCACAGGTGATGTACTCGTCTCCATCATCACCTCGGCTGGATCTGGTGATCTAGGGGATACTCAAGAACCCTCTCCTACTTGCTCTCTAACTAACTGTACCTATTTGTGTAAATCTGTTCTATAAACTGATCTTTTAATAAACGCAGGATCAACTGCTGTATTGTATCTACTAAAGATTGTTCTCAATTATCTCTCCTTGGTAATCCTCTCTTGGTAATCAGTATATTTAGACCTGATACGGTGGCTGACCCATCTATCCTGTGACAATGGCGCCCACGGGAGAAAAATCCTAGATCACCACTTCCGGGACGAGTTTTTCTTTTCTGTGTACATTTGTGCATAAACTGTGTGTGTTCAATTCAGAAGGTAAGTGCAGTGCATATTTCTACACAATCTAAGTGTTAACTTGTTTTACTCAGTAAAATAACTAAATAACTGCACAAGCGGTGAATATCTCGCCGCGCATGACCTTCAACTTAAATCGAACGTATCTATAATCTATTCTATAATTATCTATAATTATAGCACGACGATTCTTTCTGTATTGAACCTAAATTTTTGAATCTGTTACTTATTATTTTACTGCGTATATTGTGTACTCGCTACGGAAAGCATCGTAAAAATGTCTTACCCCATTAAGTTTACACAGTTAAGTAAAAATGAACTAGAATATGAAGTTCAAATTCGGGGTCGAACTAAATCTAATACGGTCGATGAACTCCGGAAGCAAATTTCTAAACTTTCCCTTGCTGTGTCCTCGGAGGACATTTCTACATCTCCCTATAAAGCGGATGACGATATATCTGCCTGTAAAGTTGCTTTGTTTAAAGTATCTAATAACGTTACATCGCTAGAATCTAAATTTGATAGTAACATTTTTGCTAGAACTGAATCGGTCTTACACCACGTGTACTTTAGATTATCTCGAATTGATTTAAGTTTGCTGTCTGATATCGAAGTAATCAAGCCCTTATGGGATAAGTACCACGATTTCTATGCTAGATTGACCCGTTTGACCTCTACGGACGCCAAGGTTACGGACGTGACTCCACCTCGTGGTATTGCGCGCGATCCGATCTCCTCAGATCTTAACTATGAACGTAAACTTTTTTCTGAATTAGCTAAATTTTAATATAACGGAAAGACTTGTGTGCGTGCTTTCATACAAAATCTTAATGAATTTATTGCCTGTAGAAATATTCCTTCGGAATAGGTACTATCCTTTGCTTTCGAAATCATTTCTGACGACTCCCTCCACTGGTATCGTGCTGTAAAGGACAGTGTGAAATCCTGGGACGAGTTATGCATACTACTAAAACGTGATTTCAGTCCCCATAATTACGACTATAAACTAATGTCGGAAATTAGACGCCGTTCTCAAGGCGAAACAGAAAATATAACCATTTACATCTCTAAAATGCAAGGGTTATTTTCTCGTCTCGATACTCCAATCAGCGAGTCTAATAAGCTTGTAATTTTAATAAATAATATCAGGCCTTGTTATGTAAATTCGCTTCTAACATCGAATGTAGTAGATGTTCCTTCTTTATTGAGCGTCTGTAGAAGATTCGAACAATACCATAGTCGCACTAAGGCTTTTGTTGAACCTCCAAATCCAACATCAGACACGCTAGCTCCTGAATTCGCATACAAATGACCTAAAAATAATGCTAACTTGCATAATTATTCTACTAATAGAAATTATAAGTATTCTAAACCAACTCATAATAATCTTATCGCATCTAACATGCCCTCTAAATCTAGCGACGCTCCGTTCAAGGTCAACGCGGCTGTGACGGCTAACAAAAGTAAACAATACTGCCCCAGATGTCGTACTTACTCGCATTCCTTAAAAACATGCACTGAACCGCGTTACCCAGTATGTTTTCAATGCGGTTTAAAGGATTTTCGCACTACCTACTGACTGCCCGAACTGCAATCAAGCCTCAAATAAAATACCAATTAATATCGTAAGTCCCATTTATAATACGACTAAAGTAAATAATAAATTTGACCCGGCTGATTATGAACTTTTGTTATGTGGAAAAGTTCTAAGAAGATAAGAATAATAAACAGCTTGGTTAAAGCAAATAAAACGTTGTTTTATTATAGTTTTAAGAAATATGAATAAGCAGTTATCGAAATATATTGACAGTCACTAAATCACAGTTTTGAGTCACTATAGCAACCAAACCATAGGTTGTGATACCAAAGAGACGACATCCATACAGTCTCTTCACACCCTCGGAACTTTTAAGAATTTTTAAATTCTCTTCAAACCAATCTGTCCGCTTAAAACTTCCAATCTTGGACCAAAGAGCGGCTTGGTAAGCATATCAGCCAGCTGTCGCACGGACGGTACTTGCTTAACTTCAAGTTCACCATTGATAACACATTCACGCACAAATAGATGCTTAAGTTTGATATGTTTTGTACGTTTGTGGTATTCGTGCTTCGGATTGTGCGATAGCTTTATAGCAGACTCGTTATCCAAATACAGTATTGGTTTCTTCAAATCCACCAAACCTTTCATAAGGCTGTTCAGCCATATAATTTCTTGTGCTGTTTCACTAGCAGCAATGATTTCTGCTTCAGTGGATGAAATAGAAACAACTGTTTGTCGATGACTTTTCCAGCTGATTGCAGCTCCTGAGAATAAGCATACCATTCCAGTTGTTGATCTGCCTGTTGCTTGATCTCCAGCAAGGTCTGAGTCAGAGTAACATAAAAGCCTTTGGTCTGACTCTTTTGATTGCTTATATACAAGACCTTTATCCGTCGTTCCTTTTAAGTAACGGAGAATCCGTTTCACTAGCATGATATCTTTCGTGCTAGGTTTCTCCAGGTTTCTGGATGCAACGCTCACAGCGTATGCTATGTCGGGCCTTGTACCTACGGCTAAGTACGTAAGGGCTCCAACGGCTTGTCTATATGGAAAAATGGTACCAACATCAGGTTCTGTATCGTTGATACTTTCTTTGATTATTGGCGTCGGTGTTGGTTTGCAACTAGTCATACCATACTTTTCAAGAACCTTCTTAATGTAGGCTTGTTGGCATAATGTTATTTTGCCTTTTTCAGCTTTGATTTCCATACCCAAAAAGTAGGAAGCAGGTCGGGTAGTTATCTTGAATCTTGTTTTTAATTCCTTGATAAACTCGTCTCCTGCAGTTGGCGTATTCGACGCCACAAGTCCGTCGTCAACGTAGAGACCAATCAAAACTTTTGACTTTCCTCTGGTTCTAACGTACAGACAAGGATCAGCTTCACTTTGTTGAAAGCCTGTAATTTTCAAGAATTCGGCAATGCATGAGTTCCAGCATCGAGGTGCTTGCTTCAGACCATAGAGGCTGCGATTAAGTTTGCATACCTGCTTTGTCCCATCTTGGAAACCTTCAGGTTGTTTCATGAAAGTTTCTTCCTCAACTGAGCCATTGAGAAAGGCCGTAGCTACATCGAATTGGCGTAGGTTTAAATCTTCTTTAGCAGCAATTGCGATAATAGCTCGTATAGTACTTAGTCGAGCCACAGGACTAAACGTTTTGTCATAATCGATTCCTTTTTGCTGTGAATAACCTTTTAAAACTAGTCTAGCTTTGTATTTATCGATTGAGCCATCTGGATTTGTCTTTAATTTGAATATCCATTTGCATGGTAGTGCTTTTCTTCCATCAGGCAAACTGACTAAGTCCCATGTTTTGTTTTCATTTAGAGAGTTTATCTCGCTCATCATGGCTTTAATCCATTGTTCTTTATTAGGAGATTCCAATGCTTGTTTGTAAGTCACAGGATCTCTAGGTAAATTTTGAACCTCAGTAACAGTAGCTAGTACAAAGTCATCATACCGTTGTGGTTTTTGTATTGCTGATCTGTCTCGTAGACTGTAGCTATTCGGTTCAGACTCCGTGTCAACATGTTCATGACTAAGACTTTCTAGAATAGAAGTTTCGTAAAAAGAATCTTGTTCATCATCAACATTTTCATCAACACTTTCATATTGTAGAGTAGAATCTGCTGCGACGTTTTCAGTAATACTATCATTTTGTTGATTTTCAACATTTTCAATAAAATTACCTTCTTGCGTTTCAATGTTGTCAATAGAAAGATCTTGCCGAGTGTCGTCAGCATCATCGATTTCTATTTGAGTTTTCATTGTTTCTGAAACCGAATCACAATTAGTGTTTTTATTGTATTTAAAGTTGTTAACACTAGTTGGACTTTTGTAGTAATCAGCCTTGACTACTTTCACATCTGCGGATATAAAAGTTTTGTTCGGAACGTAAACCCTGTATGCTTTGCTGGTGTCAGAATATCCAACAAACATCCCCGGTATTGCTTTTGGAGCAAATTTATGACCTCTTGGTCCTTTCTTCAGAATAAAAGCTTTTGAGCCGAAAGGGTGGAGGTGATTAAGACAGGGCTTTCTTAACACCCATTTCTCAAATGGTGTTTTATTTTCTACAGCACTGTTTACACTTCTGTTTGCTAGGTAATTAGCAGTGTTCACTGCTTCTGCCCATAGGTGCATTGGCGCTTTAGCATCAATAAGCATAGCTCTAGCCTTCTCCACAAGTGTCCGATTCTTGCGTTCAGCGATACCATTCTGGTGTGGGCTATAGGGTGCAGATAAGCGTCGTGCAATCCCGTGTTGTTTTAAGTAGGCTTGGAATTTGGCATTGACGTACTCTGATCCATTATCCGTTTGCAAATGTTTAATTTCATTGCCCGTAAATTTTTCCATTTCTTGTTTGTACTCTTTGAACTTGTCTAATACTTCAGATTTATTTTTGAGGAAGTAGACCCGTCCATACCTACTGTAATCGTCAATAAAAGTAACAAAGTATCTGTTTTTGGCGTGGGTAGGTGTTCTAATTGGGCCGCACACGTCGCTGTGGACGATTTCTAGACGTTCAGTGGTTCGAGGAGTAGTTCGTTGTGGAGGACTCGGTACTCGAGTCATTTTTGCTTGAATGCAAATTTCACAGTCTGGCAATGACAAAATCTCATTTTTATTAATGCTCATGCCAGTCACTGTCTCGTTGTTGAGAGCCAGTTGGAGATCTTTGTAATTCATGTGCCCAAGTTTTCTGTGCCAGTCTTGTATGGTACCTTGTTTGGTGTTTGTCGAACCAGTTGCCGGTGTTGCTGCAAAGCTTTGTTCAATGTTTGGTTTGCTTACATAGTAAAGACCATTGATCGACTTCTTTGCAGACAGTACAAGTTCACCTGACTTGTTGCGAACTAAAGCACGGTTGTTGTCGAACGAGACGGTGGCTCCATGTGAAGTCATTTTAGATACCGATAGTAAATTGGTAGAAAGGGAAGGTACATAAAGGGCGTTTTCCAGATGTACTTGTCGACCTCGTTTTTCATCAGAAAATGTAATTCTTCCTTCACCGAAAATTTCTGTGGAGTGATTTTCCGATGCAAAGTTGAGTTTTCTTGACACAGTCTTCATGTTTTTGAAGTTCTCGTGGTGATGGGTCATATGTGAGGTACAACCACTGTCAAGTACCCAGTCATCCTGGTTGTTCCGTGTTGAACTAAGAAAACATTCTTCAGCGTATAGGGAATCGGCGTTTTTGCTAATGTTAGACTTCTGTTTGTCTTTGTTTTTCTTCCAACAGTTAGAGCAAACTCTGTGCGTCTTTTTCTGAAAGATTTTGCTTCCCGTTCTCTTACAGATTTTGCAAGAAGCTAAAAGTGCGTTTTCTTCTTGTTGTTGTTGGCCAGGTTCGTAATTGTCATTGTGATGACGAGCGTCGCTTTCTTCGATAATTTTTATTTTTAATTCTTCCGGCTTTGGCAATATGTCGCGAGACTCTATAGCTACGCGAAAGTTTTCGTACTCTGAGGAAAGGCTGTAGAGCATCATGATAGTTAGCAAATCCTCATTTATGGTGACATCCATATCAGCGAGCTTATCGATGGTGTCCATAAACTTGTTTAGGTGTGTACGAACATCACTGCCTTCTAGTTTGGTCAGAATAAGTTGCTTCAACAATGTGGCTTTACGAGCAGGGCCTTTGCTCGCATGTATTTGTTTCAATTTATCCCACAAATCTTTCGCAGTGTTACATTTCTTAACCTCTTTTAGTTGAGAAGGAGCAATGATTAAAATTAGTTCTGCCTTGGCCTGTTTATCAGCTTCGATCTCAGTAGGATCTGCTTTTACGTCAAGCAGAGTTGAGACATACTTCCATAGCTTGCTTTTTACCAATACAGCTTCGGCTTGTATCGCCCAAGTGTCATAGTTATCCTTATCAAGTGGATCAATGTGATACGTTGCTTTTGGCATGTTTATAGCAAAAAAAAATAAACTTACGTAAAAATTTTCGCTATATTACGTCGTGACAACTTTTCACTACCTATGAACATTTCGCTCTGCTACCATATGAACTTTTGTAATGTGGAAAAGTTCTAAGAACATAAGAATAATAAACAGCTTGGTTAAAGCAAATAAAACGTTGTTTTATTATAGTTTTAAGAAATATGAATAAGCAGTTATCGAAATATATTGACAGTCACTAAATCGGATTAGTCCGTTAATCCACCCATGAAAATCCACCCCTTGGGTGGATTCCCGGAATTATATATTATTCATCAAAATAGTCCGATAATCCACCCACGAAAATCCACCCAAGGGGTGGATTTCCGGAGTTACATATTACTAATCCAATTACTCCGTTAATCCACCCATGAAATGGGTGGATTTCGAAGATGGTCAAAGCACATGGAGATCGACAAGACAAATGAATCAAAAAAAACAAATGAAGATCGAAAAAACAAATGACGGTCGGAAAAACAAATGAAAATTGACAAAACAAATGAAGATCGACAAAACAAATGACGGTCGGATAAACAAATGAAGATCGTCAAATCAAATGACGGTCAGATAAACAAATGAAGATTGACAAAACAAATGACGGTCGGATAAACAAATGAAGATCGTCAAAACAAATGACGGTCGGATAATCAAATGACGATCGAAAAACAAATGAAGATCGGCAAAACAAATGAAGATCGTCAAAATAACGACGGTAGGATAAACAAATGACGATCGAAAAAACAAATGAAGATCGACAAAACAAATGACGGTCGGATAAACAAATGAAGATCGACAAAATAAACGACGGTCAGATAAACAAATCACAATCAAAAATAGAAATGATATCGGCAAAATAAATGAAGATCGTAAACAAATGAAAACCGATAAAACATTATGCAGATCAATAAAAAAAAAGTTAGTTGAGTTAGTTGAGGGTGGTGTCAAGAGCCGTAGGAACCACGAAGCGGTATTCGACCCCAAAAGCTGGCCAAAATGGGTTATTTTTATTTTGGTTCTACGCCATCTAAACTATTGTTTTCATAAACTAGGATAACCGCTCCACAGAATAGCAAAAAAAACATAGCCCTAGTGTCCCGTCGCACCCCGTGTGTCTCAGTCGAAAGTTACCGTTCGCTAGCCGTGGTCGTGTGATTGTTCGATGCGCTCAAATTTCGTGATTTCAAATAGTCGCCATCTTGTGATTTAACAGTTTTCTGCTGGTTTTCATTATGGATTGTGCTCAACCAGGTATGTATTTTATTATACACTTAATTTTATCAACTAAAATATAGCCTCTGTCTATTTATATCCGTGAGAAGCAAGCACCAAGAAACTGCTATGAAAATAACACATTTTTTAATATCGAAAGGGTTTTGTTATATATTTGATCATTATTAAGTGAAAATTTTAATAACATGTTATAGAATAGACCTTCTACTATGTGATTACGATCAAAATTTCCACTCCAAATCACTCCTCTATTTTTAGTGATTTTTTTTGTAGGGGCAATCAATATTCAGTAAATTCGGTTTTACTTATTTATGATGTTTTTTTTGTTCTAGGCTCTTCGGGAGTGTGAGTTTTAACTAAAAGTGATTTATTTAATATAATGGAACGCTGAAGTGCTAGAAATTATATTCAAAAATTACAAATTATGGAGCGAGAGCTGCTAAGTCAATATGCAGAAAATGATCCAAATATTGTTGATGTAAAGCAAAAACTGTCAAATTTCAAACATTAGTTTAAACAAAAATGATCACTTGCACGCAATATAAAGGCCCGATCTCTGGCAAACAATGCAGAGTGGCTTAAAAGCACCTTATTGTTACCGAAAGCAGGTAGGTGATTCACGCTGTTGTTTGATTATAGGAACATTTTGCTTATCTGCATGTGGCGTACAGATTACCCATAAAGAAGTGGAACGTTCGTCTTACTGCTGAAGAGAAGCAAGTAGTGGAAAGTAAAAAAAAAGATATTCAAAGCAAATTTCGGGAGAAACTAGGACTGCTAGTGGATATATCAAAAGCTAATTTTGGAAACACGAATGACGGTAACACAAGTAGACGTTTCTTTGAGAACTACGAAGTTTCAGCTAGCATTACGGGGATAGACCGCAATTTAATTTACCGAATGAAAATAATTTTGGACACAATGTGTTGTGGATTAGACATAAATGCAGAAGAGTTCGGCAAATATTGTCAAGAAACAGCGAAATTATATGTTTCTTAATATGCGTTTTACCCAATGTCCCTAACATTACATAAAATATTATGTCATGGGCCTGACGTTATAAGTACCTACATCAATTCTGCCTTTAGGGCAATTATATGAAGAAGCTGCAGAGGCCCGTAACAAGCACATTCGAACGTACCGGACAAATTATGCTCGCAAATTTTCACGAGTTGAATGCATTGCTGATGTTTTCAACAGGCTCCTGTTAACGTCGGATCCGGTCCTTACGGGAATGAGGAAAAAAAATAAAGAAATGTCACCCACTGTCAGCAGATGTCCGAAATTTGTTGAAGGAAAGTAACATTTTTAATGTAGGCTTCGAAGAAGACGACGAGAATTTCGAATAAATGATTTTTATACATCACTACATGCTTTCTTTAACCTTTTCTATCCTGCAACTACACAAAATATGGTTTTCAAGATACTAGGCACAAAAAATAATTTTGGCCATCTTTTTGGGTCAAAGCATGAAAAGAAATATGAAAGTTGAAGAAACAAGTGAGGTGTGTATGGACCGTGCCGTGTGGCGCTCGGTTCTTTCTGCCTACCCCGCAAGGGATTTGGCGTGAAGATAGTATAGTTTAGTATAGTATGTATAATAAAAGAAAAGACTTAAGTATGAGCTTTCCTTTCAGTTTTGAGTTTTGGGTATTGAGTTCTGAGTTCTGACTTTTGAGCTTTCAGCCTTGTTGATTTTTGGTGAGTGTCAGAACCGCGGAGCCAAGTCAAAATTTTGCATGTTGGATAGTGTACATGCTTAGTACTTTACCAGTACCTTTCAGTACCTTTATTTAAAATATTAGTACCTTTGTGTATTTCTACTTTTTCTTATTTCCTAATGGTCCGCAATTATTTCCATAATTTGTGAACCATTTTGAGTTGAATTTTTATAATTTTACTTCACTTAAGGTACTCCACGCCACACCGGGATGTTTGCTGTGCAAGGCGCAGATTAGCCTCAGCGTCGAATACTGTTCTCACCATGACTGTGCGAGGTACTTACTGGACGCGCTTGGCGCTATGCAGAGACGTGTTATCCGATTTGAATTATAGGTTGTCCTAAGATGACGGTAAGCCTCGAGCCGTTAGCGTAGCAAAGAACCATAACGTCCTTGGCTGCCTTCGGACAACACCACTTACAAAGGTCGCAAGTACCCTAATAAAGACAGAAATAACATGATTTTATTGCTTATGGTCCGATGTATTTTCATTTAAATGCCAGTTTTCCCTGCAATGAAAATGTTCGTATACCTTTATATTGACTTCGAAGCCTATCCTGTTAGAATTGATGACTTAAATATCGATTTTCTTTAAAAAAATTGGTCTTTCTCGTGGTGGTCAAAAATTACTTGCAGCCATATTTTGTAATCTAGATGCGATTGCCATTCAAAAAAAAGGTGCAGGCAAATCTCGACCTTAATGACACTTCTCTAAAAATGTTATTTTAGGCGATAACAGACATTACTGATCACGACTATGTAAAAAATAAATAAATATCATGCATGTTAATAAGATCGAGAATTGCTTGCACCTATTTTTTAGGATGGTTATCACATCTTGATAAAAATAAAATGGGTGAAAGCAAATTTCGACATTATGGGCATATATAATATCCCCGCCCCCCCCCCCCCTATTTACTTTTTAACAACAAACAAGAGTACCAACGAGTTCTCATTTTGATTTCGGAAAACGATGTAGATTTTGACATTTTCGTATTTTTTTGTTGATTTTCAAATTGACACTTCCTGAAACAGAACCGATCGGTTCTGTTATCAAAACTGTACCTTTTCGTTCCAGAACGACTATGAATTCAACCAGTATATTCGTGATCAGTGATGTCTACAAGCACATTTTTTTTCTTCATTTATTTTGCCGATATTCATTTGTTTTTTCGATCGTCATTTGTTTATCCTACCGTCGTTTGTTTTGACGATCTTCATTTGTTTTGCCGATCTTCATTTGTTTTTCGATCGTCATTTGTTTATCCGACAGTCATTTGTTTTGACGTTCTTCATTTGTTTTGCCGATCTTCATTTGTTTTTCGATCGTCATTTGTTTATTCGACCGTCATTTATTTATTCGACCATTATTTTTGACGATCTTCATTTGTTCTGCCGATCTTTATTTGTTCTGCCGATCTTCATTTGTTCTGCCGATCTTCATTTGTTTTTTCGCTCGTCATTTGTTTATCCTACCGTCGTTTGTTTTGACGATCTTCATTTGTTTTGCCGATCTTCATTTGTTTTTCGATCGTCATTTGTTTATCCGACAGTCATTTGTTTTGACGTTCTTCATTTGTTTTGCCGATCTTATTTTAGTTTTTTCGATCTTCATTTGTTTTTTTGATCTTTTTTATTTATCATGAATAGATCCGGAAATCCACCCAAGGGGTGGAATTCCGGACATACCATAACATGTAATTCCGGTTATCCACCCCATGGGGTGGATTTTTTGGGGTGGATTAACGGAATAAATCACAGTTCTGAGTCACTATAGCAACCAAACCATAGGTTGTGATACCATAGAGACGACATCCATACAGTCTCTTCACACTGATTGGCAAAGTTGGCTAAATTTTGTTTCAAAATTTTCAAATTCACAGCGAAGTCCTGAAACTAAAAATACTACAATAAATCACATTCCTCGTATCCCTTACATCCCTGTTACTCTGAACGGGATTGATACTGTTGGTTTACTTGACTCGGGTTCAGCTGTTACTATTCTGGGTAATGGTTCCCACAAAATCTTAAAAAATGTAAAAATAAATAATTCTAAACCCTTAAATTTGGTCACAGCTAGTGGTGATAAGTTTTCTTCATTTGGCTCGGCCAATATTTCTTTCAAATTTCTAAATAAAACGGTATCTCTCGTTGCTCACATTGTACCTAATATAAAAAATAATCTTATTTTAGGAATGGACTTTTGGAGAAAATATAATCTCTTCCCTAAAAATTTAGAATCAATCTTGATTCCTGAGGGGCAAGTGCGAGTTTCGGTGAGCGCCTATCGACATTCACGAACGAGCGCGTTATCACCGATTTGTATGGGATTGAGACCAGTTCCCGCGTTTACAGCTAGGTGGCGGGGTCTCGATTCCAAACAAATTGGTGAGCCGTGAATGTCGACAAGCTCACGCAAAAACTCGCACTTGCCTCTCTGATCATAAAATGTTTCGGCGTTGTAAACCTAAGTTCCTACGTCGATCGTAAATAAAATTCTTTTGTGTTTCTAACAGTCGATCTGAGTGCGACCGCTCACATTTTTCCTAATTTAATGAAACATCTTCTAACAAGCGGAGACTCGATCGCAACACAGTCAATTGATTCATTCATCGTTGTTTCTATTCATAAAACTAAAAGGTACAGTTCACACCATATATCCTACTCTCATATGGTTGATGAGCGTTGATGAGCACGTGACAGCTACGACGAATCGCTAAGCTATTTACCTTCCATACCAGAGGGTAAAATCAGCCCTAATAGCGCAACATCATTGCAATAGTCATTGTTCATACAATCTTATACCAAAAATGATATTTTGTTCTAAAATAAATAAATAAATAATCTAACTATAACATATTAAAAAATTTAATACTATCCTAAAATACTTATCTACTTTTAAACTAAAATTTGTCAAAATCGGTTCAGCCATTCTCTAGTTATAGCGTTGAACCGTGACAAACAGACCTACATGACTATGACGCCTGTCATCATGTTTACTACAGTGCATTGTGCGAGCGGCGCAATTATACATATACGCACTTACTTAGTGCTGTGTTAACTAAAATTTTATGCATGTACTTGTATTTATAAGTATGCTACAGTGTAATACTGCACTCCACCTGACTATGGGCTAATATTCCGATTCCAAGACTACGTCGCAGGATAGTCAGGTGCTTTATCGCTTTGTTATGAAGATATAGACTTTGTTATCCACGTTTTGCAATCTTATCTTTTCTAAGAAGTCAAATCATACTTCAATTTCTCTCGCTCACAGCTTACGTAGGTACTGGTTATCAGCTGCGCACACACAAGCCTACTCGTATAGCTAGCTATCAACACGCGCCGCATGCCGCCTACTGCCTACCTATGTTACCTGCAATTTGTAAATAAAATTTATTTTCTCATTATCTTACTTATGAGATAGTGAGTTAGTAACGAAGCTTTGCTACGCGGTCTAGCCACGTCCTAAATCTGAGCTACCATACCTATTCACTTTCTACCCCTACTATTAAGCACCTTTGCACCCCTTATGTACGCCTACTTTGTAATTGTTTCAGAGCTGCAGAAGGGTGCCGGGAGCCTTCGTGGGAGCTGACCTGGAGGTGCTGGAGGAGCCGAATTTCTCTAGAAAAATTCTCGCCCAGAAAGGGGGATATGTGACGTCACGGCAGCCTACGCGCCGGCTAGCGCGCGCGGCGGGCGATGCGCGCACCGCGACACTCTTCGCCCCTCGTCGCCTTTTCCACGCCCTTTATATATACCTGCCAGCGGTCGCTGCCCTCTCTCACTACTACGGCTGATCCACAGGTGATGTACTCGTATCCATCATCACCTCGGCTGGATCTGGTGATCTAGGGGATACTCAAGAACCCTCCCCTGCTTGATCTCTAACTAACTGTACCTATTTGTATAAATCTGTTCTATAAACTGATCTTTTAATAAACGCAGGATCAACTGCTGTATTGTATCTACTAAAGATTGTTCTCAATTATCTCTCCTTGGTAATCCTCTCTTGGTAATCAGTATATTTAGACCTGATACGGTGGCTGACCCACCTATTGTGCGACACACTGTTGATGTTGTTTTACAGTACTCTAAATAAAATCTTTGTAATTTTAAAATGAGACAGTTCGTGAGTAGATTTGAATCTGTGAATGTTCTTTCTTCAGGGATAGATTAGGATTCTGGAATAACACATAGTCCATATTTTATTCTTGGAATAAGTTCTCATGGAATACGGGAACGGTAACAGAGTACCACATGGGGGTGCCTCGGGCGCCTTTTTGTGTTGGTGTCATATTTGAAGGTTGCTTTAGATGTATCATTTAAGGTTGGTGTATCATTATCTTATATGGGTGAGATGGGTCCTACCAAGATCTTCGACGTCCCAGCCTTACATGCATGGTGTACCTACCTGCTGACTTACGGACGAGTGGAGGCGAAGAGAAGGAGAACTCGAAACAAAACCAACCAGTTTAGCCAACATAGAAGAAACTTACCTGTCTTTCCACTCCGACCAATTGTTGTATAAGTTAAATCTTTTAAGATGGCTGTATCATGAGGCATGCGATGGGGCCCTACAAACAACCCGAGGATCCAAGCCTGCCTCACCTACTGACCGACGGACGAGCTCATAGCGTATAGAAGGAAAACTCGAAATGAATCCCAGTACCAACCCGTCGCGCCGCGTGGCACAGTAAGGTCAAAACCCTCCCAAAAATAAAATTTGGGAGAGGCCTTCGTCCAGCAATGGACTGCTATAGGCTGTATTGATTAATTGATTGATTGATTGATGGTATCATCATCTTATTACGGTGTGGTTCACCAGCTGATTAAAGGCCAGGTTCATGGCGAACGTAAGGCGAACTCAAAACAAAACCTTGCAACACAATCAGTTTAGCCGACGTGATACAGTAAGGCCAGTCAGCCTCCTAAATTAAATCCTGGTTTCCACCGCCGCGCCAGCTGTGTAGGTCCATTAATGAATGCGCTTTACTCGTGAAATTAAACTGTATACTTTCATGTTTTCCCACAAACATATTATACATAGAAACGCCCAGACTCTTGAGACAAACATTTATGGGTCACACAAATATTTGTCTCCAGTGGGAATCGAACCCACAACCTCCAGCGCCGCAGGCGGTATCACTACCGACTGCGCCACAGAGACAGTCAAAAGCAATCGAGTGATTTACGTAAAATGGGATAGTTAAAAGCGGATTGTAAAAGTTTGATGACAGGGAGCGAGTTTACAAGCTGCTCGGGAATTCGCTGGCTTGTAGCTTGAAAACTCGCTCCGTGTCTTCGAAGGTTTAGTCTCCGACGTGAAGTTTGTAACATAGTGATGCCTAGTACTTTCAAATCGCATTTCGTGCATGCAGATGGTCAGTCGCCAAACGTGCAGCGCTTTGGGAGTTATTCTAGGAAGCCTAGAGAATTTTTTGGCTAGATCGTTCTCTGTTTCTTCTGCTCTGAAAATAGCGAGTTTTGTGCAGCTGTCGGTAAACATAACGTGACATTAGGGATACAATTGAACGCTCTACCGCGTCACCCTCGACGTAGAAGGCAGCCGAGTCTCTTGGCAGTGCATGATACTCTAAATAAATGTATCAAAGGAATGCTTTTTAGGTAGCACTGTTAATGTTGTTTTACAGTACTCTAAATAAAATCTATCTTAGTAATTTTATAAAGAGTCAGTTCGTGAGTAGGTTTGAATCTGTGAATGTTCTTTCTTTAAGACTATGTGTTACTCCAGACTCTAATCCTAATCTATGGATTAGAGTCTGGAATAACACAGAGTCCATATTTTATTCTTGGAATCAGTTCTCATGGAATACGGGAACGGTAACAGAGTGCCACATGGGGGTGCCGCGGCGCCTTTTTGTGTTGGTGTCATATTTTAAGGTTGCTTTAGATGTATCATTTAAAGTTGGTGTATCATCATCTTATATAGGGGAGATGGGTCCTACTAAGATCTTCGACGTCCCAGCCTTACATGCAAGTGGTGTACCTGCTGACTTACGGACGAGTGGAGGCGAAGAGAAGGAGAATTCGAAACAAAACCAATCAGTTTAGCCAACATAGAAGAAACTTACCTGTCCACTCCGACCAATTGTTGTATAAGTTCCTAATCATTTAAGATGGCTGTATCATGAGGCATGCGATGGGGCCCTAAGAACAACTCCGGGGTCCACGCCGGCCTCACCTACTGACTAACGGACGAGCTCATAGCGTAGAGAAGGAAACCTCGAAATGAATCCCAGTACCAACCTGTCGCGCCAGCGTAGCACATTCCCAAACTTACAATATAGTGTACTGCTATAGGCTGTATTGATCGATTGATTGATTGTATCATCATCTTATTACGGTGTGGTGCACCAGCTGATTAAAGGCCAGGTTCATGGCAAACGGAAGGCGAACTCGAAACAAAACCTTGTAACCCAATCAGTTTAGCCAACGACCCAATGTGATACAGAGTCACCCTCCGAAATGAAATCCTGGTTTCCACCGCCAGCTGTGTAGGTCCATTAATGAATGCGCTTTACTCGCGAAATTAGTGTACTGCAATAATCTATACTTCTATACTAATAATAATATTATAAAGAAGTAAAGTTTGTGTGTTTGTTAAATTGTAAGGGATCTCGGGATCTACTGAACCGATTTTAAAAATTCTTTCACCAATAGAAAGCTACGTTATTGTGGAGTGTCATAGGCTATATAGCATCCCGCTACAACGAATAGGAGCAAAGCAGTAATAGTAAATGTTTCAAAAACGGGGGAAAGTTATTCCTTTTGAGAGCTTCGTTGCGTGTGCTGCGTAAATATTTATAGTTAGGTATGTAAACAATATGTACCTACCACAAAATTGTTTCTATGCAAAATTGTTTCAAAAGTTCTAAAAAAATTGCGCTATAGCATGTGTCTATCTTTGGGTTGGTGCATAATAACCATTTTAATGGCAATCAATATTTTTCTACAATAATGCCACGGGATTACTCTTTCATAAACGAAATTGTTCTTAAAAATAATGCAACGGGAATACACGCGACGAGAAACCTTTCTCTCTCTCTCTCTCTCTCTCTCACGTAGTATTGAATATTAACGACGAGACGCTACGGGAGTACACGCAACGCGACGGGAATAAATGCGACGGGAACAGGTAATACTCTCTCTTTTGTGGCGCAAACGAAGTTGCGCGGGTCAGCTAGTCATTGATATAGGTACCTACTATCAAACCAGAAACCAGTTATTTTTGTGTATTTTTAAAGTTTCTAGTTCCAAACAAGAAGCTGTGAGACGGTCTCACGTAACTGCCCCTCTGTGAAAGTGAAAGTTCACTCCGATTGACGTTGTCATTTTTGTTTTATTTCAAACTTTGAACTGATCATCCACGTGACCTAGTGACGTAATATAATGCAATACAGTCACAGACTACAGACAAAGTCTCGCCATAAGCCCTTCTGCAATCTATTTTATAGAGAGGGGCTAAAAGAATAGGTAGCTACCTAGGTACCAACTTAAAAAATAAAAAATAAAAAAAATATATCTTCGTACCGATTTAAATAACTTTCGTAAACGATCCATCCTACATCCACCATTTGCATCAACAAATTACAGGCGCAACGCTTTTAGTATACGTAGTATACGAACTTTCAATAACATTTCCTCGAATCTGAATATAGATCTATTCTGTAGCACAGCACGCAACATTAGGCGGATACTAAATGATGAATATTTTGGTGACGATAGTGATAATGCGGCAGTAAGTGTGTGTGATTGGGTGACTGCTATTTTGTTTTAAGTTTGTTTTGAGTTTTGTTTCTGTTTTAAAGTTTTGTTTTGTGTTTCTGTTTTGTTTTGTGTCTTTTTTTTTTGGTATGCCTATTCTAAGTACCTATACGTTTTGATCAATAGGGGGTTGTTCTGTGTGATCTGGGTTGCACATTGTTTTGTAGATATAAATTTTAACATAATTATTTGAATTGGTATGTGTAAGAAAAAAATTAATATGTGGAAGCTTGTAATCGGCAAATGTCTTCAATATAATAGATACTTCAAACGATGTTATTAGTCTGTAAGCTTTCTGCAAAACCAAAAAAAAAATAAAAAATAAATAAAAAAAAAATTATTTAAAAAGTTACGGTGCTGAATAGAAAGTCAAAGTTAATAATTTATCTTTTTGTGATTTAATTCAGATAGAGAAACATTATTGCAGGTACGTTATTTTAATGATATGTTATTGATACTTTATATAGATGTCTTTGAAGATAATTTTGAACATATTGATTGGTATCATAGCTACAGTACTACAAACACTGTGGACGGTGGGTATCATCATTCGTAAACTTTACACTTTCGCCTGATAATTATTCAAGTTTAAAAATATAGGTACCTTAGTTGTTGTTAGTTTAGGAGAGTTGTTAGGATGAATATACTGCAGAGGACTTCGACAATTCACGAATGACCTTCTTAAGGAATACACCTATATTTACAAGCCTTCTTCTTAGAAATTTGAAGCGCTCGTGGCCCCCGGACTCAGTGTTCTGTAAACGATCACTGCAGTAAGCAACTTTCACTATGGCCGGTCCATGGATGGGTGACCATCCATGTGATCACTTTGTGACATTTATTTGAGCGTTTCCGTGCTTCGGAAGGCACGTTAAGCCGTTGGTCTCGGTTGCCAGTAAAATGGCAGTCGTTAAGCCAAGTTGAAGGCTTTATTTCAACAGCAGGCAGTCACAACCTGCGCCTGTCCATTCGAACACGGCAATACGGCTCACAACGTATTACGTGGGACAAATTATAAAAAAAAAGTGAAATATGCCTCTGCCTACCCCTTCGGGGATAAAGGCGTGATGATGAACCTGAACCTTCTTCTTACTGAATAAGAATGAATACCTTACTGACTGCTAGGAGCAGCAACGATTTCGCTTATTATTGTCAGCATCTTTGAGAGCGACTACTGTCAGACCTCCCAACCCTGTAAGGGCGCCTGCATCATTACCTGGTCTGTTGGTTAGCAGGTGAGGTTTGGGCTACAGAGATATTGTTTTATCGATCTCCGTTATTTTTTATCGATCTTCATTTGTTTGTGGTTTCACCGATCTTCATTTGTTTCACCGACCTTCATTTGTTTCATCGATCTTCTTCTTCTATGATCTTCATTTATACAAACTATCAAGTCTTTACTCTTTATAATAATAGAGTAGAAGTTTTTTCAAAATTATTTCTAATGTAAAGGTTCAATTTTAGTCGGGTATTTTATAAGTACCTACATACTTACAAACATACGTCGCTGGGTAATAGTTTTAAATATCTTGTTTTAAATTAAAGCACCTTGGTCCGTCTGAAGTGATGACGTTTTGAAAGTTCCGGATCTTGAAGATTTTTGGTGCGAATCTCTGGTATTGCGAACGTCCATATGCCATGAATACGGTGATCAATTTCGATGGATGGTCGTATGCTTGCTTACCAAAATAAGCACATGGTGAAAAAAGGTTCGTGAAAAAAAATTATCAGACCATTTTGTTAACGTGTTCGTGTGGAAATCCTACATGGATGCTATGCCACACTGCTACCGACTAAAACCACGCGATGCCTTACAACAGTGCTATCCCACTACTATGAGGGGATGAGAGACACGCCACCGTCTTGACCTGCTTCTGTAAGAACGACGAGAAGCCAACTCGCCGTTCTCAGGCCCTCGGTCATGGAGACCAGTAGTCCTGGGCGTACAGCAGCAGGCGAAGACCGCGCCGTTGGAGACCATGACCCTATCGCCATGGTCTCCAGCGTGAGATTGCCCACGTCCAAGCCCGCAACGAGGTCTTGTCGCTGTAGTGCGCAAGCTGAGCACTCCGCCAGTGTGTGCTGCACCGTATCTTCGCTGCAGTCACCGCAATGTCAGACCATTGACATACAGTAACTGCTCTAGCCGAACCCGATGGGGGACTTAACGTATGCCTATAGTCCGAATGAAACAAGTTTTCTAATTGCACTATTTTCTTTTTTTTATAGTGTGGAAATCCTAGTTGGATGCTAGGCCGGACTCCTACCGACTAAAACCACTCAATGTCTTACAACAGTCTATGGCCGGGAGTCCTGGGTAAGCCCTCGGAAGGATGTCCCAGGTAATTGCACTAAAATCTTAAATTTCATTTCAATAATAATTAAAAATCCAATATAGTCCACGGTGGGAATTATTATGATGTGGATATGGTGTGAAAGTGTGTAGAGGCTGCAAATCCTGCAGCATCAACCCCAGCAGAGACATTTCATGACAGAGCCATATGAACTGGCACGCCACATCGGAATTCAGCAAATAAAAGCTGTACACCAAAGAAAATAAACCAGCATAAATCAAACTAAGTACATATATTTATTTTATTTATTTATTTATATTCAAAACAATGTTTGTTAATTTCTAACTATAAAATGAAACATGTACCAAAATCTGTGTCAACATTATCTTATCTCATTTCTAAATAATATGTTTTTGATTTTAACATTACAGGGTGCCTCACTCATCTATAACCCAGTCGCAACCCTTACACCTAGAAACTAGATTTTTTAGGTAGGTAAGTACTTATGTAGCAGTTTTCCTGTAAGAAAAGTCGTTGATAATTTTATCATGAAGGTGGTAAAATAAGATATCAACGTCGTCGTATGGGAATTCGTCAAAGTTAGTGAAATGAAATTGCACATGACACATGTTTTCACTTACAAAGTAATAAACACGTACAAAAATTTTCTAATAGGCGGATCGTAGTTGAAAGTTTATTCATGGTAAATTCTTAATTTTGATAGATATCTACTTCAAATTTATAGGTACCTGCTTCTAAAGTAGAAGTAGGAGAGTATATTATTATTTAAGTAAGTATGCACGGAAGAGAAGATTGAGAATAAACACCCTGTATGTATGTCCGGGCAAAACTGGGGGTACAGCTAATCAAAATAACAGCTAATCAAAATATATGGAGACAACTATTTTGGCAACATGTATCCTACATTCAGAACCAGCTGGTCCTTACTTCTGCAAGGGGTACGGCACGCAGAGTTCTTCGTACAATAGGTCCCCCATAGACCCCGGGAAGTTAGGCATTCCAGAATTGTCGAGAAGATGGTTGATCACCTCAAGGATGGCCTGAAACACAGAGATTTATTATAATTGAGGAGCCCTAGAACGAATTCCTGGGGATGGGGTGTACTTTACATGTTGAAAAGTACCTCAATCTAGGTATTAGACCTTAGTATTGACGAGTGCGTTTAATCCCTGACTACGAGCTAGCGTCACTTACAAATCGTTAGATTAATAAATTAGAGCATACTGAATACCCCAAATGAAAATCTGACGCGATCGATTTGAAATTTTATTGGCACCTCTCCCGCAGGGCTACCGAAAATCCTCCACGGACAGAGCAACACGACATCCTGGGCCTTTAAATGTTAACTGTCTCTGTCATATATTTATTGCAAAGGGAAATAGTATTCTTATACACCGCTAAAAAAGCAATCGGTTATCACTATGGAACTTACAAATCATTTTCATCAACCATCTTCAGACACACATATAATTTGTTTTTCCTTCTGTACATACACATTTGGAGTAGTGAGAGTGTATGAACAGAAGGGAAAATCTATGTATGGTGCCTCTCCTCGCGATCAAAGTCGTCGTTGCTCTATGTCCACCGATATAAATCGTCGGTATAGCAGAGTCATAGTTTTTCAATATTTTTATTTTTAAAGTTCCTTTTTTTCGATTCCC
Organism: Miltochrista miniata; assembly: GCA_933228765.1. NCBI lineage: Eukaryota > Metazoa > Arthropoda > Insecta > Lepidoptera > Erebidae > Miltochrista > Miltochrista miniata. Next base: position 30,872,000 of record OW121747.1, on the reverse strand, counting down.
CTACAGCTGAAAGTAGTTATCCTAGAGGACTAGATTTTCTCCTTATCATCTGATCTACGTTACGCTAATCTTTTATGGTTAGTTCGCCAAAATAACGCCGCCCATAAAGCGACATCTATATTATAGCGAATTGATGGCCGCTCACATAATCTTCAAAATCAATGTCAGTGGCCCGTAATTTGACGGATAATTAAAAATCTTAACGCTTCGCTTGAATTATAAGACGACGAAGAAATTCCCAAACACGAAGTCTTTGTAGATAGTTTTTCTATGCGATACAACATTACTTCACTTCAGAGTAGTCGTAAATTTTGGTAGCTGCTGTACGTACAAGTCATCTTCGACTTAAATCTACTTCTACTTTGACAAAGAAAGTAAAGAAATGGCTTTCGATATCTATTTAGATAGGTATAAAAAGCCAGCTGAAAGTTGAGACTCTGTGGAACAGCCACGATTAGTTAGTATCCTGTCCTTGTCCTAGTCCTATGGTCGTGAATGCACTGTGGTCGCTCCTATAAAGATTTTGCCACGTCAGTATAAGACTAAAAGTAGCTACTAAAAACAGTAGATCAGATAAGTACCATTCTGTCCTCAAATCCAACTTCTGTAGACCTGTTGCTTACTTCTGAAGCGCTCGTGGCCCGCAGTAAGCAATTTTCACCGTGGCCAGTTCTTGGGTCACCATTCAGGTGATGATGTGACCACTTTGTGACATTTATTTGAGCGTTTCCGTGCTTCGGAAGGCACGTTAAGCCGTTGGTCCCAGCTGCCAGTAAAATGGCAGTCGTTAAGCCAAGTTGAAGGCCTTTTTAGGCGACTTGAATAATATCAACAGCAGGCAGTCACAACCTGCGCCTGTCCATTTCAACACGGCAATACGGCTCACCACCTATTACGTGGGACAAATTCTAAAAAGGTGAAATGTGGGCATATAGTATGCCTCTGCCTACCCCTTCGGGGATAAAGGCGTGACTACATGTATTTGCTTACTTATTACTTAGCTACATTAACTGTACCTTCTTTCTTTCCCCTTCAGTTCCGTAGGAGGAATTAAGAAAACGTGTACCATCCGGGCGCTCCTGTAAATAAAGCATACACAGTTATACTTCACGATCATGTCTATATACGTACCCCACGTGCCCTGATAATAATATATTTATGTGCCCAAAGTGCCTAATTACCTTTTGGCCTGCTCTGCATCTACTTGCGCCATTTAAGCAATGATGCAAGGACCCTCGCTTCCACGTCCTATAGTGGGGTCCCCGCAAGAAGACATGCCTGTACCCTCTTATCAGCCTGACGGGCATCTCCTTCTGCAGACTACGTAATTTTGGTGCATTGCGGGCCGTCAAGGTCTCCCTGCCCATATTGGGGCTCCGCATGACCCCAATCAATCAAATCAGTCTATGGCAGTCCACTGCCGGACGTAGGCTCCCCCTAATTTACACCACAGCACACAGCATTCTGCATCCAATCCCAGCATGCGACCTTTTCCCCTGTGGTATATGGGTGTTACCAAGCCGCGGTCTCCACTCCAGAACTCATTTGTTCCATCGGCCATCGGAAAACATGCAAAATTAAAGAATCTTCGAAGCGTTCGTGGCCCCGCGGATTCTGTGTTCTGTAAACGATCTCTGCATTAGATCTGCATGAGCGTGTCCGTGCTTTAACCTTTTGGTCTTGGTTGTCGTTAGGCTATGAGAATCAGGTGAGCCGGTGCCACCTAAGTAGCAAACAAAAAATCTTTCAGATATCAGATCTCAGATATCAGATTATTTTAGCATGGTCCTGAACATTATGTTTTTGAAAAATAAGTAAAAAAAATGTCAGAGCTTACCATGGATTCAAAGACGCTCATCAATATCTTCTTCAGTTCTAAATTGATCCTCACCGATTCATCCAACTTTGCTTTGAGACTCCTGGCAACTTTTCTGTACATCTCCAAGATTCTCCTAAAAGAAGTAATAGGCCCATTTTAACAAATTGATTTTACATGAAATGACACTAATGTTGATATTAATAATGTCAATGTTTTTATCAATATTCCCAAGACACATAAACCTAGGCTACACTGGTAGGGAAAACTTAATCAATCAATCAATTCAAATAAACCTATGGCTTCACTGCTCGACGTAGGGTTCTGACAAATTACGCCACAAAACATGGTCTTGCGCTTTCAGTATCCAGTCACTCCTGGTCATCTTTTTCAGGTCGTTTGTGGTAATCTAATAATAATGAATTATAATAGTACTAGCTGACGAGCGCAACTTCGTTTGCGTTATGAACTAGATACCGACTGCAGCGCCATCTGCCATGCTTATTTGTGATTCTAAACCTGTCCAGCCGTTTAGGAGCAGTTCAGTGACATACACACGTACAGTAGAATAGCTGTAGCACGCGACTTCGTACGCTGCGTTTTCTTTAGGTTGATATAACTTTTTTATTTATGAAGTGATTGACATGAAACAAACACTAAATGTTAAGTGAAGCAAGCCGCAATCTAATAAAGAAAACTGCATCGCAATCGGTTGAGCGGTTGCAGAGTTAGCATGCACAAACGTACAGACAAACAGACAAAAATTCTAAAAATCATTGTTTTGGGTTCAATTGCGTTCATAAAGCCCCCCTATAATATTTTTTTCTTATTTATCTTCCATGTACAGACAGCGACCTGTTACGATTTATTGATATTGGTATTTATATTAATATAAAGATAGTATCTTACAGTTTTTCTTGGTAGTCAGCGTCGTGCGAGTAGTTTCCTGGAAACAAACACCATTGAATTAGTACATTGTCATTAGAAAGAGATACATGAGTAACGAATGCAGAGATGTACCATGCTCATAAGTGCCAGCCCCACCTGACCCCTCCGGCTGCATGTCGCCTGTAAGAGATTACCGTTGTAAGATGACTGTACCAATATTGTGAAAGAGGAAAGGTTTGATTGCTTGTTTGCATAGAATCGGCCCCGAAACTACTGAACCGATTTCTAAAATTCTTTCACTGTTGGAAAGCTACCCTATTCCCGGTTGTCATAAGCTATATTTTATTCCCGTACCACGAGAACGAGAACTTTGCGCATGAAACCACGAAACATCAGCTAGTTCAATATAAAATGTTTGACATTAGAAAGAGATGAGTACCTTGTTCCTGGGTGTAGCCGCTTCCAGCGCCTCCTGACCCCTCCGGCTGAACGTTGTTGCCTGTAAGAGATTACCGTTGTGAGATGAAAACGCTACTTCTACATCTGTACCTACTAATATGATGAATGAAGAAAGGTTAGTTCTATTGTTTGCATTGAATAAGCTCTTATGAACCGATTTAAAAAATTCTTTCACTGTTGAAATGCTACACTATTACCGGTTAGAAAGAGACACAAGAGTAACGATATACAATGGGGTTCTTCAGAAGGGGTCTTAGAAGGTTTTTACAGGGTCCGCAGCGCGAGTGTGGCGCCTGGTGTTGCAAATGTTCATAGGCTGCGGTGACCACCAGTACATCTGGTTGGCCGTATGCTTGTCTGCCACCTTACTGGTATAAAAAAAATTGCGTGTACTTAGTGTACACACGTTGGAAGTGAAACTTCTTCATAAACTTAATTTTCACCTCACCTTAAATTAAGTCAAAAAGTCCAAAAGTCCAAAAGTCCAAAAGTCCAAAAGTCCAAAAGTCCAAAAGTCCAAAAGTCCAAAAGTCCAAAAGTCCAAAAGTCCAAAAGTCCAAAAGTCCAAAAGTCCAAAAGTCGAAAAGTCGAAAAGTCCAAAGTCCAAAGTCCAAAAGTCCAAAAGTCCAAAAGTCCCAAAGTCCCAAAGTCCCAAGGTCTCAAGGTCCCAAAGTCCCAAAGTCTCAAAGTCCCAAAGTCCCAAAGTCCCAAAGTCCCAAAGTCCCAAAGTCCCAAAGTCCCAAAGTCCCAAAGTCCCAAAGTCCCAAAGTCCCAAAGTCCCAAAGTCCCAAAGTCCCAAAGTCCCAAAGTCCCAAAGTCCCAAAGTCCCAAAGTCCCAAAGTCCCAAAGTCCCAAAGTCCCAAAGTCCCAAAGTCCCAAAGTCCCAAAGTCCCAAAGCCCCAAAGTCCCAAAGTCTCAAAGTCCCAAAGTCCCAAAGTCCCAAAGTCCCAAAGTCCCAAAGTCCCAAAGTCCCAAAGTCCCAAAGTCCCAAAGTCCCAAAGTCCCAAAGTCCCAAAGTCCCAAAGTCTAAAAGTCTAAAAGTCCAAAAAGTCCAAAAGTCTAAAAGTCCAAAAGTCCAAAAGTCCAAAAGTCCAAAAGTCCAAAAGTCCAAAAGTCCAAAAGTCCAAAGTCCAAAAGTCCAAAAGTCCAACAGTCCAAAAGTCCAAAAGTCCAAAAGTCCAACAGTCCAAAAGTCCAAAAGTCCAAAAGTACAAAAGTCCAAAAGTCCAAAATTCCAAAAGTCCAAAAGTCCAAAAGTCCAAAAGTCCAAAAGTCCAAAAGTCCAAAAGTCCAAAAGTCCAAAAGTCCAAAAGTCCAAAAGTCCAAAAGTCCAAAAGTCCAAAAGTCCCAAAGTCCCAAAGTCCCAAAGTCCCAAAGTCCCAAAGTCCCAAAGTCCCAAAGTCCCAAAGTCCCAAAGTCCCAAAGTCCCAAAGACCCAAAGACCCAAAGTCCCAAAGACCCAAAGTACCAAGGTCCAATCCAAAAGTCCAAAAGTCCAAAAGTCCAAAAGTCCAAAAGTCCAAAAGTCCAAAAGTCCCAAAGTCCCAAAGTCCCAAAGTTCCAAAGTCCCAAAGACCCAAAGTCCAAAAGTCCAAAAGTCCAAAAACCCTTAAATGACATGCTATCCCTGGATAAAGTACTCATAATTCGAATCCACCGTGGTGGGGAACAGAACAAAGATGGCGCGTAACCAAAAATCGTGACGTGACGTGACGCAAATTTTTTTCCAACGCCGATAAAGAAGTTTCACTTCAAAAAAAGATGTACCTTGGTCCTCGGTGACGCTGCTGGCAGACCACTCAGGCTGCATGTTGTTGCCTGTAAGGAGATATCATTGTGAGAAAAGAAAGAAAGAAAATGTTATAATTCTACATTAATAATAATAAAACAGTCTTAAAAATAAAATTATAAAAATAAAATAAAAATTTAAAATTTACAAAATATAACCTAATGTATATAGCAAAATTGTGTGGGGGGAAAGGGATGCAGATCAGAATAATAATTATTTCCAATTTTGTAATGAAAAACTAAAGCAAATAGACTTCCCAACAGAGTTTCGGGAATGTGCTGACAGTATGTGTAACAATACCGAACATCGGTTGCTAATTGACTGTATGTATAATAATTATGTTTCTATTTTAAAAAAGGGTGCCGAGCGCACGCATTGTAGCTCTGTCAAAAAGCGTCATAAGGGTAAATATGTAAGGGGGTGGAACAAGCACGTTCGCGAGGCTCACCGTATTGCCCGTCTTTCCTATCAAATGTGGTTATCATACAATAAACCTACTCGCGGATATATTTACGAGAATATGTGTACGTCAAGAAATCATTTTAAATCTAAATTAAAATACTGTCAAAATAACCAAGTGCAAATTAAAATGGACATGTTAGCAAATAGTCATAGATGTAAACAATTTTCAAAATTTTGGAATTTGACTGAGAAGTTAAAACATAAAGTGGGAGCACCGGTGAGCGTCGCGGGTGTGTCTGAGCCCACGGATATTGCGAATGCTTTTTTACAACATTTTAAAGTGAGCTCTCCTTTGTCTGACTCTCACGATTCTGCAGTTAGCGAGGCTGGGGCTGCCGTGGCTGGGACTCCAATTGTCCAATTTTCTGTTAAACAAGTAGAGAAATGTATCCGAAATATGGTAAAGGGGAAATCCCCTGGTCACGACGGCCTCAGCGTCGAACATCTTAAATTTGCTGGAGTGCACTTACCAAGGGTTCTAGCCATGTTCTTCAACCTGTGCTTGAGTCATAGTTACCTACCTGCGGAGCTTACACAGTCAATTGTTGTGCCAATAATTAAGAATAAAACTGGGGATGCTTCCGACATCACTAACTATAGACCAATCTCACTGGCAACGGTAACAGCAAAAGTGTTGGATAGTCTGCTTGAGAAAACCCTAGCAGACCACATCGTTCTGGAGGATAGTCAATTCGGTTTCAGGGAAAATTTATCCACTGAAAGCGCTATCTTATGCCTCAAGCAGACTGTCCAGTATTACACAGACAGAAAGACCCCAATTATAGCCTGTTTTCTGAACTTGTCGAAAGCTTTCGAGCTAGTAGATTATGAACGGCTCTGGAATAAGCTTGCCCAGGATACTACCGTCCCGGCTAATATTATATCTCTGCTAAGGTATTGGGACGGCAGTCAAAGGAATAGAGTGAAATGGGCTGGCACCTATTCCGACGTCTATGGGTTACAATGTGGGGTGAGGCAGGGGGGGGTGAGTTCTCCACTATTGTTTAACCTGTACATGAATAAGCTGATAGTGGAGCTCAATAACTCCAGAACAGGGTGTCACGTAGATGGTGTATGTGTAAATAACATCAGCTATGCTGATGATATGGTGTTGCTGAGTCCATCGGTTGGCGCAATGAGAAAGCTTCTTAAAATCTGTGAAGGCTATGCGCTGGCCCATGGACTCAGGTACAACACCAATAAGAGTGAATGGATGGTGTTTAAGTCAGGTACCTCTACTTACAAGCACCTGCCGGAGCTTACACTCTGTGGATCCCCTTTAGGTCGGGTTGAAAAGTTTAAGTACTTGGGCCACTGGGTCACCGAGGACTTAAGCGATAACGTGGATATTAACAGGGAGCGCAGGTCGCTGGCTGTTCGTTGTAACATGCTGGCTCGCAGGTTTGCTCGCTGTACTGACACAGTTAAAGTAAGACTCTTCAAGGCCTTCTGCCAATCTTTTTACACGTGCAGCCTGTGGTCTAAGTTCACGCAGAGGGCATACAGCGACCTGCGCATCCAGTATAATAAAGCATTCAGAGTGCTTTTGAGGTTGCCGTGGCGTTGCAGCGCATCAGGCATGTTCGCGGAGGCTCGGGTTGACGGGTTCGCCGCGATAATGCGGAAACGATGCGCTTCTATGCTGACACGCTTGCGATCCTCTTCAAACAGCATCCTGAATGTGTTTTCAGATAGGTGGGACTCCACCCTCATTCATAGGTGGATCTCACTGCATGCCATTAAATAAGTAAATATTAAATAATTAAATGATATCTGCCGAATAATTGTACTTGATGTGTAAATAAATTATAATACTAATACTAGGTTAAGCTATATTGTTACTAACATCATATGGATCTGAGTCCGAAATAAATGATTTGAATTTGAATTTGAATAATGTAGAACAATGGCCGTCTTTCAGCTTAATGTTGTATAAGTGTGATGCAGGCATTTTTTTTAACGCTAGGAGAAATCCATCATGGATGCTATGCCGGACTCCTACCGACTAAAATACCTCACGTAACGCCTATGGTTGGGAGCCTCGGGTAAGCCCTCGGAAGGATGTCCCAGGACTCCCAAAAGACCTACGGCCACCACTGCGGTCTCGCCCAGGGGGCGGTTCGGGTGCCATCCCGCGTCTTTGGGGGGTTTCAGCGTGAGTGAATCTCACGCCGAAACCCCCCAAACGCTGTCTTCATGGGCCTGCTTCCGTAAGGACGGTGAGCAGCCCTCTCACCGTCCTCAGGCCCCTAGTCATGGCGGCCGATCCTTCCATCAGCCTATGGCAATCCTGTGCTTTCACGGAACTTGGAAAGGGCCACCTGCAGGATCCAGGATAAAAACGACACTACTGTATGTAAGGTTTGCGTAACTTAAAAAAAGAACATGTTATAACTAAAATAGTATGTTTATTGCTTTTCAAAATACTCTCTTTTACATTTTAAACATTTTTTCATGCAATCAAACCATTTTTTAAAACAGGAAGACCACAGAACTCGATCTCTGCCTCTTCGGAGTTGGTAAAAGTGAAACCTCTCATCAAATCTTTGATTTTGGGGAAAATACCAATCCCCAATAGTCCTCAAATTGTCTCATAGATAATCCGCGGGTTTTCTTCAATTAGCCGCAAACAATTGTTACATTATTTTCGTTGACGGCAGTTGAAGGCCGCCCTTCACGAAATATGTCATGTAAAGAAACTCGACCTCTCTCAAATTCAGCAAACCATCGCCTCACAGTGCTCAAAGAAGGTACTTTTACTCCTAAAACCATTTTGTTGACGAGCAGCATAGTCGGAGAGCGAGAACTTTTTCAATCATCAAAAATCAGTCTAAAATCTTTTCGACTCTTTTCCATTATTATTTTTGCGTACGTAGAACTTTGATGTGTGATAAAAACAAAGTGACTAATGATTTGCCGCCAATTGCTTTTTAGGGTTCCTTACCAAAGGGTAAAAACGGGACCCTATTCATGAGACTTCACTGTCCGTCTGTCCGTCTGTCCGTCACGAGGCTGTATCTCATGAACGGTGAAAGCCAGAGAGTTGAATTTTCACAGATAATGTGTTTGTTTGATGCTATAACAACAAATTTTAAAAATTTAAAAAAAACCCACGACACAAAAAAAAATGCAATAAAAAACCTGTAAAAGTAAAAAAATAACTATTATATTATGACCTATCTACCCTAAGTATTGAACCTTTATTATTATTATAGGTAGCTATATTATTTACGTATTCATATTTTTAACTAACAGTTTGTCTCGTCGGGGGCACCGCTCTATACCTAAACAATGGAGCATATCAAGGAACTTCAAAAATATTCAACGAGTACGCGCAAAACATCTAGGTACAGTTAGGGTCTTGCGAGACAGACGTACGATGAGGTTATGATTAGGTGAACGGTCCCCGACGAGATAAAATGTTAGTTAAAAATATGAATACGTAAATAATATAGCTACTTATAATAATAATAAAGGTTCAATACTTACGGTAGATAGGTCATAATATAATATTTATTTTTTACTTTTTACAGGATTTTTTATTGTTATTTTTTTATGAGTCGGGGGTTTTTTTAACTTTTAATTTTATTTTTATTTCATGCTTTTTATAGTGGTAAGTTAAGTATAACAGCTAATTCATTATTTAATATCAACATACGTATAGTCTATCAACAATTATTCAGAGCTAATGCGAAATGCGGCGAGTGTGGTTACAGAATTAGAAATATATTTCACTCTTCATATCTGTCGAATGGCCGATTTTTATAAAACTTACGGTATCGTGATGTATAAGTTGCGACCTTTCATTTGATACCCAACACGGGTATATTTGAACACATTCAATTTTTCATCACCACTTTCACCCCTCATATTTTTGAAATGGCCTAACCGATTTTTATAAAACATAGCTAAGAACTCTCTCCCCTAACCCATCTTTCAAACAAAAGAAACAGAATCAAAATGGGTTCATCCGTTTGAGAGCTACGATGCCACAGACAGACTTACAAACACACACACCCACACATACGTCAAACTTATAACACCCCGTTCGGGTTTCCGTCGGGGGTTAATTAAAAACAAAACATTTATTTACTTATATATTTATTTATTTAAAACCTCTTGCAACCATTCTTACATTTATTTATTTATTTAAAATCTCTTACAACATAATAATATTTAAGAGGGGCTCCCATACAACAAACGTGTTTTTTGCCATTTTATTTTAAATCGTGTTACGTCCTAGTTCACTATAAAAATTATTGACAGAATAAAGAGGTACATGAGTAACAAAAGCAGATGTACCTTGGTCCTCGGAGTCGCTGCTTGCAGCGCTGGTTGAGCACTCAGGCGGCATGTCATTGCCTGTAGAGGTTTAGCATTGTGAGATAAAAGGAAACTTCTGGTTATATGTGTAATGTTATGGGTATTGTTTGTTTTTTTTTACATTGACTAGGCACTGAAACTATAAAACCATTTTTAATTCTTTTTTCATTCTTGGGAAGCTACACTGTCCCCGAGTGACATAGGTTATATTTTACTCTCTTATTCCCACGAGAATAGGAACTACGAGTATGCGTGTGAAATCGTGTGACGTCCCTTAGTTCATTATAAAAATGATTGACAGTAGAAAGAGGTACATGAGTAACAAATGCAGATGTACCTTGGTCTTCGTTGTCGCTGCTTGCAGCGCTGGTTGACCACTCAGGCGGCCTGTCATTGCCTGTAGAGGTTTACCATTGTGAGATTAAAAGAATCTTCTGGTTGTATGTGAGATGAAAAGGAAAGAATTGATTGTTTTTTTACATTGACTCGGCTCAGAAACTACTGAACCGTTTTAAAAAATTGTTTCATTCTTAGGAAGCTACACTATCCCAGAATGACATAGGTTATATTTTACTGTCTCATTTCTTTACTCATGTACCTCTTTCTACTGTTGATCATTTTTATCATGAACTAAGGGACGTCACATGATTTCACACGCATAGTTCCTATTCATAGTTCGTATTCCCGTAGGAATAAGAGATTAACTAACTTACCAAGAATTAAACAATTTTCTGAGTCAATAGTTTCTGAGCCTAGCCAAGGTAAAAAAGATCGGCCAAGTGCGAGTCGGACTCGCGCACGGAGGGTTCCGTTACAAAAAACGAAAAAAATCACGTTTGTTGTATGGGAGCCCCCCTTATATGTTTGTTTTAATTTACACTGCTAGATATTCAGTGAGTATTTCAAGCGGCCACTGGTTGCCCTTATTACCTAACTAGCTGATGTCCGCGACTTCGTACGCGTGAAAATTATGTTATAGTGCCAATTTGATTGCTCTCTGCTTGGCTCAGCTTATGTAGCGTAATAATATGTAGCCTATATGAAAACCCTACCCCTACTTAATATTTGTTCAAAATTTGAATCAAATCTACTGAGTACCTACTTTTCGAGATCCCTACGGACAAAGCAAAGCAAACAGACAAACAGACAAAAAAATTTCTGACTAGGTATATTTTCGGCATCGGTATCTTATGTTGAACACTCAGCGAGTATTTTTTTTTTTACATATTAGGTAATAGGGTATCCTACTCAATTTAAATACGTTAGTTAGCTCGAACATACACTCGAGAGCAATGAATCCGGGTCACTTAAAGAATGTTAAAAATCTCGGAAACTAAAAATGATAGGTTAATGCAATAAATTGTATTTAATAGACAATGTAATACTCCTTAAATGAAAGTAAAAAAAATATGAGTCACCATACATTTTATTTACACAAAATTACATAAAGAAAAAACTGCTGATCTCTCCTTAAAACAAAAATAGGAAACATGAAATTTTTGAACTTTATTACGATTTTCTTGAATTTTAATACTTCGTATTGCCTCCTCGTGCTTCCATTACTGCGTTTACGCGGTTTGGCATGCTGTACACCAAGTTCCTTATACGATTTTGGGGAATATTCTCCCATTCCTCTGTGAGAGCAATTTTGAGCTCACGAATCGTGATTGGGGGAGGGTTTCGTTGTTTTACGCATCTGCCTAGCTCGTCCCAAGCATGCTCGATCGGGTTGATATCCGGGCTGCGCGCTGGCCACTCCATACGAGTAATGTTCATCTCTTGAAGGTAGTCATTCACAATCCTACCTGTATGAGGTCGGGCATTGTCATGCATAAATATAGCATCCTCACCTAAATTGACCATAAATGGACCAACGTGATCATTGAGGATTTCTTCCACATATCTTACGCTAGTTAAAGAGCCGTTTTCTATGATCACCAGCTCTGTGCGACTTTCAGAAGAAATTCCGGCCCACACAAGTACAGACCCACCACCGTAGGCTACTTTTTCTTCGATGCATGCTTGCTTGAATCTTTCCCCTGGTCTTCGATACACTCTGTGTCTTCCATCGTGCTTGTAGAGCATAAATTTTGATTCGTCGGAGAACATAACTTTTGACCAATCTTCAATACTCCAATTTACGTGGCTCTGGGCATACCTTAGTCTCGAAATACGATGCCCACGCTCCAGTTTAGGGCCGTTTGCAGGTCTAAGGGGTTTTAAGTTAGATTCAGCAAGCCGACGTCTTACTGTCCATGCACTTGGGTTACTTCCTCCGAGGCGTCGAAACTGATTGGTGAGTTCAGTTCCTGTGAGAAAGCGATTTCGAAGCATGGTGTTCACCAAGTATCGGTCTTCTCGTGCTGTGGTACACCTGGTTCTGCCCGTTCCTGGTCTGCGTAGGTTAGAACCAGTTTCTTCGTAACGTCGGAGAACTCTTTGTACTGTTGACAGCGACACACCGACAGTCCTGGCTGTATCGCACTGACTCCGGCCGGTTTCCAGCATTGTAAGTATTCTGGTGCATTCTTCAGGCGTAAGCGACATAATTTCAGCTTGATTAATGAATATAGAGCACTATCAACATGGTTTATGTACCCACATAAATGACAGATTACAAACAAAAGCAACACCAAATGCTGTAATTTCGTAGTTCCATCTTCGAAAGTGGCCCTTTTTCAAATTTGATTTTTTTATGATATAACTTTACAATAACTAAGAAGTTTTAATACCTTCATTTAAGGAGTATTACATTGTCTATTAAATACAATTTATTGCATTAACCTAGCATTTTTAGTTTCCGAGATTTTTAGGATTCTTTAATTGACCCGGATTCTTGCTCTCGAGTGTATCATCAAGATTATTTAACACAGAACTGGCTGACAGACTGCCCCTCTCTAACACGTTTATTGTGAAAGTGAAAGTTCAATCCGATTGACATTTTTATTTTTGTATTATTTCTAACTTTGAACAAATGATCCTCGTGACCTAGTGACGTAGTTTAATGCAACAGAGTCACAGACTACAGACAAAGTCTCGCCATAAGCCCCTCTGCACTCTATTTTATAGAGAGGTGCTAAACTGACAGAAAAGTCAAAACTGTACATTGAAAATATTAAAAAAAAAATACTCGCTGAGTGTTCAACATAAGATACCGATGCCGAAAATATACCTAGTCAGAAATTTTTTTGTCTGTTTGTCTGTTTGCTTTGCTTTGTCCGTAGGGATCTCGAAAAGTAGGTACTCAGTAGATTTGATTCAAATTTTGAACAAATATTAAGTAGGGGTAGGGTTTTCATATAGGCTACATATTATTACGCTACATAAGCTGAGCCAAGCAGAGAGCAATCAAATTGGCACTATAACATAATTTTCACGCGTACGAAGTCGCGGACATCAGCTAGTTAGGTAATAAGGGCAACCAGTGGCCGCTTGAAATACTCACTGAATATCTAGCAGTGTAAATTAAAACAAACATATAAGGGGGGCTCCCATACAACAAACGTGATTTTTTTCGTTTTTTGTAACGGAACCCTCCGTGCGCGAGTCCGACTCGCACTTGGCCGATTTTTTTTACCTTGGCTAGGCTCAGAAACTATTGACTCAGAAAATTGTTTAATTCTTGGTAAGTTAGTTAATCTCTTATTCCTACGGGAATACGAACTATGAATAGGAACTATGCGTGTGAAATCATGTGACGTCCCTTAGTTCATGATAAAAATGATCGACAGTAGAAAGAGGTACATGAGTAAAGAATGCAGATGTACCTTGGTCCTCGGAGTCGCTGCTTGCAGCGCTTGTTGACCACTCAGGCGGCATGTCATTGCCTGTAGGGGTTTACCATATTGAGATTAAAAGAAACTTCTGGTTGTATGTGTATAGGATGAAAAGGAAAGAATTTATTGTTTTTTTTACATTGGCATGGCTATTAAACCGTTTTTAAAATTTGTTTCATTCTTGGAAAGCTACAATATCCGCAAGTGACATGGGTTATATTTTACTTTCTCATTCCCACGAGAATAGGAACTATGCGAGTGAAATCGTGTTACGTCCCCGAAAGAGGAAAGAGGTACATGAGTACCAAATGCAGATGTACCTTCGTCCTCGGTGTCGCTGCTTGCAGCGCGGGGTGTCCACTCAGGTGGCATGTCATTGCCTGTAGGAGTTTTACAATCTATACTAATATTATAAAGAGGTAAAGTTTGTGTGTTTGTATATTTGTTAAATTGTAAGGGGTAATCTCGGGATCTACTGAACCGATTTTAAAAATTCTTTCACCAATAGAAAGCTACGTTATTGCGGAGTGTCATAGGCTATATAGCATCACGCTACAACTAATAGGAGCGGAGCAGTAATAGTAAATGTTTCAAAAACGGGGGAAAAGTTATTCCTTTTGTGAGCTTCGTTGCGTGTGCTGCGTGACTAATATTATTTAACCGACTTCAAACAAGGAGGACTCAATTCAACCGTTTTTTTTTTTAAATTTTATGTTTTTGCGCAGAACTCCGTCGTTTATAGACCGATTTCAAAATTGTTTTTTCGTTCGAAAATAGGTACTCCCTCCCAAGGTGGTCCCATTTTATCTATACTAATATTATAAAGAGGTAAAGTTTGTGTGTTTGTATATTTGTTAAATTGTAAGGGGTAATCTCGGGATCTACTGAACCGATTTTAAAATTTTTTTTACCAATAGAAAGCTACGTTATTGCGGAGTGTCATAGGCTATATAGCATCACGCTACAACTAATAGGAGCGGAGCAGTAATAGTAAATGTTTCAAAAACGGGGGAAAAGTTATTCCTTTTGAGAGCTTCGTTGCGTGTGCTGCGTGACTAATATTATTTAACCGACTTCAAACAAGGAGGACTCAATTCAAACGTTTTTTTTTTTAATTTTTATGTTTTTGCGCAGAACTCCGTCGTTTATAGACCGATTTCAAAATTGTTTTTTCGTTCGAAATTAGATACTCCCAAGGTGGTCCAATTTTATCTATACTAATATTATAAAGAGGTAAAGTTTGTGTGTTTGTATATTTGTTAAATTGTAAGGGGTAATCTCGGGATCTACTGAACCGATTTTAAAAATTCTTTCACCAATAGAAAGCTACGTTATTGCGGAGTGTCATAGGCTATATAGCATCACGCTACAACTAATAGGAGCGGAGCAGTAATAGTAAATGTTTCAAAAACGGGGTAAAAGTTATTCCTCTTAAGAGCTTCGTTGCGTGTGCTGCGTGACTAATATTATTTAACCGACTTCAAACAAGGAGGACTCAATTCAACCGTTTTTTTTTTAAATTTTATGTTTTTGCGCAGAACTCCGTCGTTTATAGACCGATTTCAAAATTGTTTTTTCGTTCGAAATTAGATACTCCCAAGGTGGTCCCATTTTATCTATACTAATATTATAAAGAGGTAAAGTTTGTGTGTTTGTATATTTGTTAAATTGTAAGGGGTAATCTCGGGATCTACTGAACCGATTTTAAAAATTCTTTCACCAATAGAAAGCTACGTTACTGCGGAGTGTCATAGGTTATATAGCATTACGCTACAACTAATAGGAGCGGAGCAGTAATAGTAAATGTTTCAAAAACGGGGGAAAAGTTATTCCTTTTGAGAGGTTCGTTGCGTGTGCTGCGTGACTAATATTATTTAACCGACTTCAAACAAGGAGGACTCAATTCAACCGTTTTTTTTAAGCTATTGCATAGCTTCTATCGCGGGCCTTGCGTGGAGACCGAATCCAGAAATTCTGTCACGAAAACGAATCACACTCTCGGCTACCTTCGGCCACGTTCGTGTATCTCACACTTCAAATATAGTGGAATTCAACAGATTCAAACAATGTAGTAAACAAACAGATTGGATCTCGACTCTCCATAATTACTTACATTTAAATATCAATCCTGATCATATTCGTTTTAAGGAACCATAGTTAGATTTATGCGGCCATTTCGACACTAATTTACCTTTAGAATATAGAATAATTTCATGAAAAATACTTCAATGATAAAAATTTAAACCTGTCATTCTTGCTTGTCATTAAATTATTTTTTCTCAGTCTTGTTTGTCTTTGGCATATACTCGCTTATTGATTATGAAAAGAGGTTTAATCATAATCAGTTTGACAACAATTACCTAGTTTAATAGTATAATAAATTATTTAAAAATGAACTTTAACTTTAAATAATTATAATCGGTAATCGTAAAACAGTACTGTGTGAGTGTGTATTGTTCTGAAGTTCTGTGAGGTTTTTCTATTATCTCTAATTATTAGGTATATCAATGACTTTGCTTCAAGTAGGTACTTTGGCTTTTGGACATTTTCTTTGCGATCTAATTAAAACTTTTTTATATATACTCATATAATTTCTAAGTAGGTATGCATACATACGGAGAATTTAAAACGGCAGTAACTGAGTGATTAAAACCAATGCAACACACACACACACACACACCCACACACACACTCACACACACACACTCACACACACACACTCAAAAATCAACTCACATAAACATACATGCAACAAACACACACACACACACACCCACACACACACTCACACACACACTCAAAAATCAACTCACATAAACATACATGCAACAAACACACACACACACACACACCCACACACACTCACACACTCACTTACACACTCACACACACACTCACTCTCACACACACACACACACACACACTCACGCACACTCACACGCACACGCGCACACACACACACAGAGACACACACACAGAGACACACACACAAGTCCAAAAGTTCTAAAGTCCAAAAGTCCAAAAGTACAAAAGTACAAAAGTCCAAAGTACAAAAGTCCAAAAGTCCAAAAGTCCAAAAGTCCAAAGTCCAAAGTCCGAAAGTCCGAAAGTCCGAAAGTCCGAAAGTCCGAAAGTCCGAAAGTCCGAAAGTCCGAAAGTCCAAAAGTCCAAAAGTCCAAAAGCCCAAAAGTACAAAAGTCCAACAGTCCAACAGTCCAAAAGTTCAAAAGTCCAAAAGTCCAACAGTCCAAAAGTCCAAAAGTCCAGAAGTCCAAAAGTCCAACAGTCGAAAAGTCCAAAAGTCCAAAAGTTCAAAAGTCCAAAAGTCCAAAAGTCCAAAAGTCCAAAAGTCCAAAAGTCCAAAAGTCCAAAAGTCCAAAAGTCCAATAGTCCAATAGTCCAAAAGTCCAAAAGTCCAAAAGTCCAACAGTCCAACAATCCAAAAGGCCAAAAGTCCAATAGCCCAAATGTCGACAGTCAAGAAGGTACTTGGTACTTTACTTTGTTGAACATGGGCCTTAAAATCTTACTTCTTACTAATATTATAAATGCTAAAGTTTGTGAGTGTGGATGTTTGTTACTCTTTCACGCTCAAACGGCTGAACGGATCTGGCTGAAACTTGGTACAGGGATAAATTATGGTCTGGAACAACACATAGGCTACTTTTTATACCGGGTAATAAGTTCCCACGGGAAGCGGTAACGGTAATAGAATTTACGCGAGCGAAGCTGCGGGCATCAGCTAGTATATATAATATTATAAATGCGAAAGTTTGTGAGTGTGGATGTTTGTTACTCTTTCACGCTCAAACCGCTGAATGGATCAGCCTGAAATTTGGTACAGAGATACATTATAGTCTGGAATAACACATAGGTAGGCTACCTTTTATCCCGGGAATAACTTCCCGCGGGAACAAATTTTACACGGGCGAAGCTGCGGGCATCAGCTAGTATTCTTATATAGAAATAATTATACTAGCATAGTTGATAAAAAATGTTATGTAATAGCTTTACCGCGGCAGTCCCCGAGTGCCACACGTCTTTTTTTTTAAATTTTTTTATGTTTTTGCGCAGAACTCCGTCGTTTATAGACCGATTTCAAAATTGTTTTATCGTTCGAAAATAGATACTCCCAAGGTGGTCCCATTTTATCTATACTAATATTATAAAGAGGTAAAGTTTGTGTGTTTGTATATTCGTTAAATTGTAAGGGGTAATCTCGGGATCTACTGAACCGATTTTAAAAATTCTTTTACCAATAGAAAGCTACGTTATTGCGGAGTGTCATAGGCTATATAGCATCACTCTACAACGAATAGGAGCGGAGCAGTAATAGTAAATGTTTCAAAAACGGGGGAAAAGTTATTCCTCTTAAGAGCTTCGTTGCGTGTGCTGCGTGACTAATATTATTTAACCGACTTCAAACAAGGAGGACTCAATTCAACCGTTTTTTTTAATTTTTTTTTATGTTTTTGCGCAGAACTCCGTCGTTTATAGACCGATTTGATATTATTTTTTTCGTTCGAAAATAGATACTCCCAAGGTGGTCCCATTTTATCTATACTAATATTATAAAGAGGTAAAGTTTGTGTGTTTTTATATTTGTTAAATTGTAAGGGGTAATCTCGGGATCTACTGAACCGATTTTAAAAATTCTTTCACCAATAGAAAGCTACGTTATTGTGGAGTGTCATAGGCTATATAGCATCACGCTACAACTAATAGGAGCGGAGCAGTAATAGTAAATGTTTCAAAAACGGGGGAAAAGTTATTCCTTTTGAGAGCTTCGTTGCGTGTGCTGCGTGACTAATATTATTTAACCGACTTCAAACAAGGAGGACTCAATTCAACCGTTTTTTTTTTAAATTTTATGTTTTTGCGCTAATCTCCGTCGTTTATAGACCGATTTCAAAATTGTTTTTTCGTTCGAAAATAGGTACTCCCTCCCAAGGTGGTCCCATTTTATCTATACTAATACTAATACCTACTAATACTAATACTAATTACTAATAATATTATAAAGAGGTAAAGTTTGTGTGTTTGTATATTTGTTAAATTGTAAGGGGTAATCTCGGGATCTACTGAACCGATTTTAAAAATTCTTTTACCAATAGAAAGCTACGTTATTGCGGAGTGTCATAGGATATATAGCATCACGCTACAACTAATAGGAGCGGAGCAGTAATAGTAAATGTTTCAAAAACGGGGGAAAAGTTATTCCTTTTGAGAGCTTCGTTGCGTGTGCTGCGTGACTAATATTATTTAACCGACTTCAAACAAGGAGGACTCAATTCAACCGTTTTTTTTTTAATTTTTATGTTTTTGCGCAGAACTCCGTCGTTTATAGACCGATTTCAAAATTGTTTTTTCGTTCGAAATTAGATACTCCCAAGGTGGTCCCATTTTATCTATACTAATATTATAAAGAGGTAAAGTTTGTGTGTTTGTATATTTGTTAAATTGTAAGGGGTAATCTCGGGATCTACTGAACCGATTTTAAAAATTCTTTCACCAATAGAAAGCTACGTTATTGCGGAGTGTCATAGGCTATATAGCATCACGCTACAACGAATAGGAGCGGAGCAGTAATAGTAAATGTTTCAAAAACGGGGGAAAAGTTATTCCTTTTGAGAGCCGCGGGATACCTCTTTCGTAAACGAAATTGTTCTTAAAAATAATGCGACGGGAATAAACGCGACGACAAACCTTTCTCTCTCTCTCTCTCTCTCTCACGTAGTATTTAATATTAACGACGAGACGCTACGGGAGTAAACGCAACGTGACGGGAGTAAATGCGACGGGAACAGGTAATACTCTATTATGTGGCGCAAACGAAGTTGCGCGGGTCAGCTAGTGTGAGATAAAAACGACACTTCTGGTCGTATGTGTTTAACATGAAAAGGAAAGATTTTTTGTTTTTTTTTACATTTGGCTAGGCTCAGAAACTATTGAACCGTTTTGAAAAATTATCTCATTCTTGGGAAGCTACACTATGCCCGAGTGACATAGGTTATATTTTGAACCTTATTCCCAAGAAATTTGGAACTACGCTTGTGAAATCGTGTGACGTTCCTTAGTTCACTATAAAAATGATTGAAATAGAAAGATATAGATACATGAACGAATGCAGATGTACCTTCGTCCTCGGTGTCGCTGCTTGCAGCGCGGGGTGTCCACTCAGGTGGCATGTCATTGCCTGTAGGGGTTTAACATTGTGAGATAAAAGCGACATTTCTTCTTGTATGAGTATAACACGAAAGAGGAAAGATTTAATTGTTTTTTTTTTTCATTCCCTAAGCTCAGAAACTAGGTATTGAACCGTTTGGGAAAATTCTTTCACTTTCGGGAAGCTGCACTATCCCCGAGTAACATAGGTTATATTTTACTCTCCCATTCCCACGGGAATAGGAACTATGTGTGTGAAATCATGTGACGTCCCCTAGTTTACTATAAAAACTGGCCAAGTATGTGTTTGACTCGCGCACAGAGGGTTCCGTGCCAAAAAACGGCAAAAAAACACTTGCTTAATGGGAGCCCCCCTTGAAAATGGGGTTTTTTCAAAGTTGTTGTGATAGTGGCAACAGAAATACAACATCTATGAAAATTTCAGCACTCTAGCTATCACGGTTTCTTAGATACAGCCTCGTGACGGACAGACAGACGGACGGAGAAGTCTTACGAATAGGGTCCCGTTTTAACCCTTGGGGCACGGAACCCTAAAAATTATTGACATTAAAAGAAATGCAGTTGTACCTTCGTCCTCGGTGTCGCTGCTAGCGCTGCTTTCTGACCACTCAGGCCCCATGTTAATGCCTGTAAGATATTACCATTGTGAGAGATAAAAACCCCAATTCTGTTTGTATGTTTACAAGGTGGAAAATAAGACAGTCGTTGCAGCAAATTTTGCTGAAAGAAATTCCTGCTGTTAAAGATTTTTTTCAAAATCACCTGCAATCGAATCAGTGAGATGTAAAAGGAACATCCTATATTTTATGATTCCGAGTCATTCATGAGGAACAATTAATTATAAGCAACTTAGTAGGTCTCTTCTTTCTTTCTTTCTTTTCTTTCTTTCTTCCTTCTTCTTCTTTCTTTCTTTCTTTATATACAGAGTGTGGTGTAAATAGTGGTCCAACTGTCAGGGTGTGATAGAACAAGTGCCCCACTATAACATAATACAATTTCACCCAGATTTACCCTTGGATAAATGAGCGTGATATTGTTTGTTTATTGGTGAAAATGTAACCCTTGGGTTACAGAAAAAAATGTTTTTATAAAATCCTTCCTTTTTTGTAAAGTTGGCTGTAGTTTTAAGGAAAAAGGTATTTTCATTTCTGCTTTTTTTCTATTTTAAAGAAGCTATCAAAAAATAATATAGTTAATTAATTTCCGCTACAAACTGTTCTAATAATTACACTGCACAACAAAATTGCAACTTTTGTCTGATGATTGGCTTTTATCACATGATGTTTACTAATTTGACGTCGCTGATTCTAGATATACCCTCGTTTTTTCTGTAACAGCTCTTGTTTACAAGTTATAGCTTTCACAATAAAGTCGACGTATGACCGTGTTAATTTGCTGATAATAATATTCTTATTTCGTTTTTTTAATATAATTTGAAATGGCGTCGTCAAGATGAGCTTGTGTGAATGATCCGAATCATTTTTGTTTCAATTGCGGAGAGTATATCTTTAAAGAATACCGTTTGAACGGCTATAATCTTGAAAGAACCCGTAAACCACCACGATGTCTGTTATTTTTGCTTGGTGAACATAACTGGTATTAACCGAAAAAAATCAGCCAAATGGGAATATTCTTCCATACGGTCGGCAAACAGACGTGTTTTGAGCCCTAAAATATCACTTGGACATCAAACCGGTCCTTCTCATGAAAAAGCTATGCATTTTGAGGCGAAAATTGACAGTAGTGATGGTTACTTTGTATGTGACTTGAATGCGCCAGAACTATTCAACCAAGATGATTTAAACGACCTTATCAGAGATCTGGGACTGTCAAAGTGTGCTACAGAACTGTTGGCTTCTAGACTAAATGAAAGAAACTAAGTAACAAAAGGAACTAAAAGAATTTGGGAAATAACACCCGTTTTGACATTTTTCAACACGTGAAAGAACTAATGAGTCACTTTCAAAAGCTCGGATGTAACATGAGCATCAATCTACACTTTCTTGACAACCACTCAGACTATTTTCCCGTCAATCTTGGGGATCTAAGTGAAGAACTGGGTGAGTGATTCCAACAGGACCTTCGTACAATGGAGAAACGCTATCAAGGCTACTGGAACGCTCACATGATGGCTGACTATTGTTGGAATATTCAGAATAGCTCTATGCCTTCAGCTTCAGCAAGAAAATCTAATAAAAGAAAGTTCTTTTTACTTAAATTTAATAAATTGAAATCATCTTCAAATATAAAGTGTTGTATTTTTATAAAAAAAACCATGTGTCATATTTTTTTAACTAAAGCTGATACAGAAATTTCAGTCACAGATTTGAAATCCGCATTGAAAATTAGACTTATATCATAAAACATAACCCAATCATCAGAAATGTTGTTGTGCAGTGTTATCAGTTCGTCTCAATTTTTTCTCAAATTTTAAGGTATCACCAAAATAGTAGATACAGAGTTTTTTATAAAAAATATGTAGGTACTGTACTAAACTGTTGCTGCCCTAACTTTTAAAAATATTCTTATGTAGTTAATATAATCTACTGATTTTAAAATGGTATCATGAAAGGATTTCCCATATAAAGAAAAAAATTTTTCAATAAAAAATACAACCGACTTCGAACAAATCCTGAAAAATAAAATTTACTTAGCACAAAGTAATATGTATTTTGATTTATCAGATTTTTTATTCAATATCATATTGAAGTCGGCGCCAAGTAAATCCATAGGTTTAGGTAGGTATTATTCATGGCACCAACTTCAATATTATATTGAATAAAATCTGACAAATCAAAATACATATTACTTTGAGCTAAGTAAATTTTATTTTTCAGGATTTGTTCGAAGTCGGTTGTATTTTTTATTGAAAAATTTTTTTTCAATATTTTAAGTGACGGGTGAACCGAAAAATATATCTATCTAGGTAAAAGTTCTCATTAATACAAAGTAGCTGCTCTGTAAATCGTCAAGGAATTCCCTCGACTGGCTTTTGGTTCCATCATCGGATTGACTCCAGACCTTCATTAACTGTAGTACATTAAAGCACTGAATTCAAAAGTTAACAAACGCACTAGTTTTCCCTATAATTTATCGGTGGTTGCCCTCGATTTATCCAGGATCCCATAATCAGATCATAACCTGGTTAAAAAGAAGTAAACCTAAAAGAAGAAAAGAAAAAGTAAAAAGTAAACCTAAAAGAAGTAAACCTTAGAAGTAGACCCTATTCAACAAAAAAAAATTAAATCCGTCTATAATTGACGGAAATATCGGTGAACATACATAAAACATTGAGAACTTTCTTTTTTTTTTAAGTCTGATCTATCAATCTAGGTGTAAAGTTTTCATCAATACAAATCAAGCAAGCCCAAACACAAGATAACTGCTGTAAATTGTTAAGGAATGCCCTCGACTGTCTTTCGACTCTATCATCAGATCGACGCCAGACCTTCATTAAAATGTAGAACATTAAAGCACTTAATTAAAAAGTTAACATGCGCATTAGTTGTCCCTACAATTTTCCGTGGTTGCCCTCGATTTCTCCTGGATCCCTTCATCAGATCCTGACCTGGTGAAAATGGGACCACCTCAGAAGTAACCCCTATTCAACAAAAAAAGAAATTTTGAAATCCATCTATAATTGACGGAAATATCGCTTGACATACATAAAAAAAAATACATACAGACGAATTGAGAACCTCCTCCTTTTTTTGAAGTCGGTTAAAAATAGTAATTTTTACTGTTAAACTTAAAAACGGGTTAAGAAAAATTACCAAAATCAACTAAAATACACTACACTTAAAACGCTTTGTTCCTAGTAGTAATTAGTTCATACTGAACATTATTATTTATTTAAAATCTTGTTAATCTCAAACATAAATAACGCTTGTGGCTCCACTCGCGAGGAATTTTGTTACTTTTCCCGCTTCCCGTATTCATTTTTATAGTAGGTACAGTAGGTATCTTTTATAGGTAAGTTTTAAGAAAGGGTTTTTGGAAATTCTACCATTAAGGTGGTAAAATAACGTAGGTATTAACATTTGTGTGGAAATTCGTCGTTTAAAGTTAGCATCATGAAAATATGTATCCCTGTTTTTGGATATAAAATAATAGAGGCGTATATCTTTGTTTTGCAAAATTTTACCAATAAGGAGGTAAACTAGGAGTTGTAAATTTGTATGGGAATTACTTACTTCATTTTCAATGGAAAGTACTACTATTCAAAATTCGTGAATTCAAAAAACAAATGAACACGTGTTTCAGGATTCTTTCTCTAAGTATGTAAATCATAAAACCATCAACATCCAGCCCAAACCCTTAGACCTAGAAATTTAAATATTCTATGGTAGATTACCCTTATACTGTCGGCACCAGCTCCTATAGGATTGTTGGAAGTTCATTTTTAAAGTTGGCAAAATGAAATTTTGTTCAGTTAATTCTGGTTACAAGACAATAGATACGTATATCGTAAATTAGCAAAATGTTACCATTATGGGAGTAAAATTGGGGTTATAAGTTTCCATGCTTGTCTAGCTCAAAGGAAGATTTGAATTCCATCATGATTCTCATTCAAAGTGCTTATGATCATCAGCGAACTTGATATTAAAAATGCGGTAACATTCCACGGTATTCTTAAATAAATACCTTTACCGTTTTGGCAATACGACTGTGGAATACGCTGCTATTGAATATACGACTAGCGAAGACTCTTGCCATATTTAAAAATATGGTTAAGAACCACTTCCGGTCCCTCTAAGTATTTAAGTGGGTATAAATTATTTCTTTCTACTTTCTTATATTTACTGTGTACTACATAGCTTTCTTTATGTGTTATTATAATTATTATCTGTTTTTTATATAATATGTAATGTGCGCCATCAGCTACTTTTTTCTTCCTGTTCTTCTTTTTCGATACCAAGATTGTCTGGAAGAGATCGCTTTTAGCGATAAAACCGCCCTTTGTACTCTCATTTTTAGTTTATATGTATGCAATGGTGTACAATAAAGAGTTATCTATCTATCTATTGGAAATTATTCATTTTCATAGATAAATAATTCAAAATTCTGAAAGGCTTCTAATGTGATTTCATAATCGTATAAATAAACACTTTCATTACAGACGCTCGCTAAAACCCTATGAGATAGATTAAAATAATGTTCTACAGTATTACTTTGTAAAAGGTCTGCCTATAGAAAAATTCGCGAGGGCTAAGTCTATCAGCACAACATAGGTTGGCACCTATGTTATGTTCTTTTTAAAGACTTCAATAAAAAATTTTAAATAAAAAATAGAACCGACTTCATAGAAATCCTTAAAAATAAAATTTACTTAGCACAAAGTAATATGTATTTTGATTTACCAGATTTTATTCAATATAATATTGAAGTCGGCGCCAAGTAAACCCATAGGTTTAGGTAGGTATTATTAATGGCACCAACTTCAATATTATATTGAATAAAATCTGGTAAATCAAAATACATATTACTTTGTGCTAAGTAAATTTTATTTTTAAGGATTTCTATGAAGTCGGTTCTATTTTTTATTTAAAATTTTTTATTTTATTATTTTAAGTGACGGGTGGATCGAAAAGTATATCTATCTAGGTGTAAAGTTCTCATCAACACAAATCAATCAAGCCGAAACACAAGGTAACTGCTGTAAATCATTAAGGAATTCCCTCGACTGTCTTTCGGTTCCATCATCAGATCGACTCCAGACCTTCAATAAATTGTAGTATATTAAAGCACTTAATAAAAAAGTTAACAAACGCACTGGCTGTCCCTACAATTTTCTGTGGTTGCCCTCGATTTCTCCTGGATTCCAGCATCAGATCCTGATACCCTGGATATGGGACCACCTCAGAAGTAGCCCCTTCCAAACAAAAAAAAAATTTTCAAAATCCATCCATAATTGGCGCCGCTATCGCGTAACATACATACAAAAAAAAAAAAAAAAAAACATAGCGTACGAATTGAGAACCTCCTCCTTTTTTTGAAGTCGGTTAATAATTGGCGCCGCTATCGCGTAACATACATACAAAAAAAAAAGAAAAAAACATAGCGTACGAATTGAGAACCTCCTCCTTTTTTTGAAGTCGGTTAAAAAAAAAAAAAAAAAAAACATAGCGTATGAATTGAGAACCTCCTCCTTTTTTTGAAGTCGGTTAAAAAAGGAGGAGGTTCTCAATTCGTACGCTGTTTTTTTTAGTATGTATGTTACGCGATAGCGGCGCCAATTATGGATGGATTTTGGAATTTTTTGTTTTGTTTGAAAGAGGCTACTTCTGAGGTGGTCCCATATCCAGGATATCAGGATCTGATGCTGGGATCCAGGAGAAATCGAGGGCATCCACCGAAAATTGTAGGGACAACTAGTGCGTTTGTTAACTTTTTGATTAAGTGCTTTAATGTACTACAATTTAATGAAGGTCTGGAGTCGATCTGATGATGGAACCGAAAGACAGTCGAGGGAATTCTTTAACGATTTACAGCAGTTACCTTGTGTTTTGGCTTGATTGCTTTGTGTTGATGAGAACTTTACACATAGATAGATATACTTTTCGGTCCACGGGTCACTTATAATAATTAAACACAAATTATAAAAAATAGAACCGACTTCATACAAATCCTTAAAAAAAAATTACTTAGCACAAAGTAATATGTATGTTGATTTCTCAGATTTTATTCCATACTAGCTGACCCGCGCAACTTCGCTTGCGTGATAAATGAAGAACCGCTCGACCGATTTTGTGCAAACTTCACATAAACCATCTACTAAACAGTCCGAACAAAGCCTAAACATTTCGTCTAGATAGGTGGGCCCGTTCTTGAGTTATAAAATTACAACGAAAAGTGGCATTGATTTTTTAGGGTTCCGTACCCAAAGGGTAAAGAACGGGACCCTATTCATGAGACTTCGCTGTCCGTCTGTCTGTCTGTCTGTCTGTCTGTCCGTCAGGAGGCTGTATCTCATGAACGGTGATAGCTAGAGAGTTGAAGTTTTCACAGATTATGTGTTTTTGTTGCCGCTATAACAACAAATACTGAAAACAAAAACATAATAATATGTAAGGAAGGCTCCTGTACAACAAACGTGTTTTTTAGCGATTTTGTCTTATATATTCGGTAATAAGGTATCGTTCTCAATTTAAATACGTTAGCTAATTTGAACATTTCATCAAGATCATTCATTCCCTATACACCATGCAAATTAAATGAATACTTTAGGAGGTATAGCACAATCAAATGTTGCTCAATGAAATTAATTTCGTGTCGCCATGATTGAACATTATACGGGTCACATACTAACTTATTTTTCGACTTTCATCGTAAATATTTTTTCTTTAAAAAGTGAACAACGCTTTCAGCAGATTACTTTAGGTAGGTGTAATATTTCAAAGATAGTTATTTCATAGGAAATAGTAAACAAATAGTTCATATTTTAGATTTTTCTTCAGTATAAATAATTTACGTACAAACACACAATTTATGTTGTAGACGTAGGTATCGTGTTTATAATGTCATCATTCAAATGTCATCAATATTCTGAAAAAGAAATTAACCATGAGTTCACAAACTCTTTTTGAAATATATACTGTACCTACCGTAGAGGATCTATACAAGGATAGTTAACACTATAGAGCAACGCGAACTGTCTAAAGACGCGCGTTGTATAACACTGTAGAGCAACGCGAACTGTCTAAAGACGCGCGTTGTATCACAATATTGAGCAACGCGAACTGTCTAAAGACGCGCGTTGTATAACACTATAGAGCAACGCGAACTGTCTAAGGCGCGCGTTGCTCTGTGTTAATAGGTAATGAGGGCATCCAGTAGACGCTTGAAATACTCACAGAATATCGAGCAGTGTATTTTCATAAAAAAATAATAATTAAAACAAAATGGACCTTTACTGGGACATCCTTTCGAGAGCTTACCCGGGGTTCCCAACCGTAGGCTGTTGGCCGTTACGTAGGGTTTTTTAGTCTGTAGGAGTCCGGCATATCATCCATTAAGGATTTTCCACCTCGTTAAATAAAAAGAAAAAAGGGGGGCTCCCATGCAACAAATAGGTACGACTTTTTGTTGTTTTTTAGTACGGAACCCTCCGTGCGGGAGTCCGACTCGCACTTGGCCGGTTATTATATATATATATAGATAATATTGAAGTTTGTGCCATTAATATTACCTACCTAAACCTATGGGTTTACTTGGCGCCGACTTCAATATGACATTGAATAAAATCTGGTAAATCAAAATACATATAAGTTTGTGCTTAGTAAATTTTATTTTTAAGGATTTGTATGAAGTCGGGTCTATTTTTTATTAATTTTTTTTATCGACTTAAAAAAGGAGAAGGTTCTCAATTCGACTGTATGTTTTTTTCATGTATGTTCACATACGATCACTTATGAGATGACCGCTGAGATTTTCAACAGTTTATCAGGATCTGACGATGGGATCCAGGGAAAATCAAGGGCAACCACCGAAAATTGTAGGGATAATAAATAAGTGGGGTGAAGTGGGGGCTTGTAAACTTTTTAAATAAGTTCTTTAAAGTACTACAATTTAATGAAGGTCTGGAGTCGATCTGATGACGAAGCCAAAAGAAAGTCGAGGGATTTCCTTAACGATTGACAGCAGTTACATTGAGTTTGGGCTTGACTGATTTGTATTGATGAGAACTTTACACCTAGATAGATAGATATATTTTTTAACCGACTTTAAAAAAAGGAGGAGGTTACTCAATTCGATCGTTTATATATTTTTTATTTTTATGTTTGTTCGCGCAGAACTCCGTCGTTTATTGAACAACTTAAAATTTTTTTCGTTGGAAAATAGATACTCCCAAATTGATCCTATTTCAAGGAAGTTAGGATCTGATGGTGATCAGATTATCCTGGAGAAATCAAACGAAACTTTTGAAAATTTAGGAGAATCTAGGTCGTTTGTATATCTTTTATTAAGTGCCTTAAAGTAGTATAATTTAATGAAGGTCTGGAGTCGATCGGATGATGGACACGAAAGACAGTAGATAGAGAATTCTTTAACGATATTCAGCAGTTACCTTGTGTTTGGGCTTGATTAATTTGTATGGTCGAGACCTTTACACCTTAAAAATAATGAAAAAATATTTTACCAATGTAAAAACTGAAAAATAAAATTTACTTAGCACAAAGTTAGTATATTCTGATTTATCAGTTATAATTTAGTATAATACTGAAGTCGTATGTTCAATATAATATCTATTGAAGTCGTTGCCATTAATAATACCTACCTAAACCTATGGGTTTACTTGACGCCAAATTCAATATGATACATATGACCACGCCTTATATCCCCGAAGGGGTAGAAAGAGGCATATTATAAGCCCATGCCCACATTTCACCTTTGAGATTTAGGTCCCACGTGATAGGTGGTGAGCCCTATTGCCGTGTTGATATGGAAAGCTGCAGGTTGTGACTGCCCACTGTTGAACCCTTTCAAGCCGCCCATAGAGGCCTTCAACTTGGCTTAACGACTGCTATTTTACTGGCAACCGAGACCAAAGGCTTAACGTGCCTTCCGAAGCACGGAAACGCTCGCAAATAAATGTCACAAAGTGGTCATGAGGTGGTCACCCATCCATAACCGGCCATAGTAAATGTTGCTTACAACAGTGATCGTTTACAGAACACTGAGTCCGCGGAGCCGAGAGAGCGCTTCAATTTGATCTATACTAATATTATAAAGAAGTAATGTTTGTGAGTTTGTATATTTGTTAAATTGTAAGGAGTAGTCTCGGGATCTACTGAACCGATTTTAAAAATTCTTACACCAATAGAAAGTACGTTATTGTGGAGTGTCATAGGCTATATAGCATCACGCTGTAACGAATAGGAGCGGAGCAGTAATAGTAAATGTTTCAAAAACGGGGGAAAAGTTATTCCTTTTGAGAGCTTCGTTGCGTGTGCTGCGTAAATATTTATAGTTACTTATGTAAGAAATATGTAGATACTATAAAATTGTTTCTCTTAAAAAAGTTCTAAAAAAATTGCGCGATAGCGTGTGTCTATCTTTGGGTTGGTGCACAATAACCATTTTAATTGCAATTCAATTTTTTCTACAATAATGCCACGGGATACCTACCTCTTTCATAAACGAAATTGTTCTTAAAAATACACGCGACGAGAAACCTTTCTCTCTGTCTCTCTCTCACGTAGTATTGAATATTAACGACGAGACGCTACGGGAGTAAACGCAACGCGACGGAAGTAAATGCGACGGGAACAGGTAAAACTCTCTCTTATGTGGCGCAAACAAAGTTGCGCGGGTCAGCTAGTATTAAATAAAATTTGATAAATCAAAGCACTTTGTGCTAAGTAAATTTTATTTTCCAAAATTCAAAATATTATTTTACTTTTTACATCACTAAGGTGGCAGATAAGCATAGGGCCCACCAGATGTACTGATGGACACTGGTCACCGCAGCCTATGGACGCTTGCAACACCGGAGGCGCTATACTCGCGCTGCCAACCATTTAAAAACCTTCTAAAGCCCCTTTTGAAGAATCCCATATACTGTAGGCGTTTATTTTAGGTAAGTATTCACCGTAACTCGATACACAAGGCGTGCCCTAGAGAATTTCGTCAAAGAATGTCTGTGTATACCTACGTGAAAATGGGTCTCGTTTTGAGCAATTCATAAGTTACCTGATCTATTTTCTTAAGATAGTGAGTAGGCTTTAAAATAGAAATATATTTTACCTGGTCTTTCTTAAACATGAGATAGGTACCTAGTTGTTTAAAAAAAATGTTATTTATGAAGAAATCTTTGGGTTTGTATGGTATCATAAAATACAGAATGTTTCTTTTTTCACATCTCACCGGTTCGACTCAAACAGGTGATATTGCAAAAATCTTTTTCATTTCTCATACTCGGAAAATAGTGTTTTCTTGATCTGACTATTGGGTGGAAAATGCTGTTTCCCTCCCTAGGGAGGGAAAAACTCATACAAATTACTTCCCACCCAAGGGCCGGAATGAACTTTAAAAATAGAACTACTGACAGGTCAGCTGTGATAGTGAAGAGATTTGTGTAAAATGAAAAATAAAAAAATGCTACGGCCATGCGACTTTCCAAACAGCCAATGTGAACGTAGCGAAAATTTCTTCCGGCCCCATACACGTACTATAATATTGATCAATATAGCAATAAATTGACCGTGTATGGGTAATATTGAGGTTTGAACAGACTATGTTCAGATGGAAATAAATATTGTGGCAATATTATTGAGTCAATAATATTGTACGTGTATGGGGCCGGTAATCTGTGCAACAATTACGCGGTGAGTTCCATATTTAAAATTTAAAAAGTCGACATAATGTAGTTGTTATTTATCTGTAACAGAATTCAAAACAATTGGTAATAATCTTTTATGGTAAGGTTTGAATCTTATTATTAGTTTTATTTTTCTCGTATTTGAAATGAAAAGTAGAGTGTTTAACTCGGGTAAAAGAATCAATTCCGACTCGGACTATAGCCGCCCTCGCTACGCTCGGGCGTCTAAGTACCTCGGGAATTGATTCTTTCCACCCTCGGTGAACAATCTACTATTTCATTTCTCATACTCGGAAAATAGTGTTTTCTTGATCTGACTATTGGGTGGAAAATGCTGTTTCCCTCCCTAGGGAGGGAAAAACTCATACAAATTACTTCCCACCCTAGGGCCGGAATGAACTTTAAAAATAGAACTGCTGACAGGTCAGCTGTGATAGTGAAGAGATTTGTTTAATTTTTTTTTTTTAAAAAATGCTGCGGCTATGCGACTTTCCAAACAGCCAGTGTGACACTGGCTGTTTTGACTTAGCGAAAAATTCTTCCGGCCCCTTACACGTACAATAATATTGATCAATATAGCAATAAATTGACCGTGTATGGGTAATATTGAGGTTTGAACAGACTATATTCGGATGGAAATAAATATTGTGGCAATATTATTGAGTCAATAATATTGTACGTGTATGGGGCCGGTAATCTATGCAACAATTACGCGGTGAGTTCCATATTTAAAATTTAAAAAGTCGACATAATGTAGTTGTTATTTATCTGTAACAGAATTCAAAACAATTGGTAATAATATTTTATGGTAAGGTTTGAATCTTATTATTAGTTTTATTTTCCTCGTATTTGAAATGAAAAGTAGAGTGTTTAACTCGGGTAAAAGAATCAATTCCGACTCGGACTATAGCCGCCCTCGCTGCGCTCGGGCGTCTAAATACCTCGGGAATTGATTCTTTCCACCCTCGGTTAACAATCTACTATTTCATTTCTCATACTCGGAAAATAGTGTTTTCTTGATATGACTATTGGGTGGAAAATGCTGTTTCCCTCCCTAGTCCCTAGGAAGGGAAAAAATCATACAAATTACTTCCCACCCAAGGGTCGGAATGAACTTTAAAAATAGAACTGCTGACAGGTAGTGAAGAGATTTGTGTAAAAAAAAAATTAAAAAAAATGCTGCGGCCATGCGACTTTCCAAACAGCCAGTGTGAACTTAGCGAAAATTTCTTCCGACCCCATACACGTACAATAATATTGATCAATATAGCAATAAATTGACCGTGTATGGGTATTATTGAGGTTTGAACAAACTATATTCGGATGGAAATAAATATTGTGGCAATATTATTAAGTCAATAATATTGTACGTGTATGGGGCCGGTAATCTCTGCAACAATTACGCGGTGAGTGCCATATTTAAAATTTAAAAAGTCGACATAATGTAGTTGTTATTTATCTGTAACAGAATTCAAAACAATTGGTAATAATCTTATATGGTAAGGTTTGAATCTTATTATTAGTTTTAATTTCCTCGTATTTGAAATGAAAAGTAGAGTGTTTAACTCGGGAAAAAGAATCAATTCCGACTCGGACTATAGCAAATTATTTTAATAAAGAAAACTTGAAAAAAACATGCCTTCATGTATATTCAGAGGATGTACAAACTACACGGCAACTGTTCAATATAAAAACGTGTTATTTCATTCGTAAGTACAACAGAAATTATAAAATTATTTTATTTTCTCGCGCCTAAAATGGCGCCTAGCATAATTTTTTTTTTTTTTTTTCTTCTTATTCTTGGACTTTCTCGGTTTGAGAGTATGCCAAAGTCAAGTAAATTTCATTGTGAAAATATAAATCATTTTCATATTATGATTCTTCTTATGAGCAGCGTATTCATGTATGTCCAAGTTTGGACTAAGTTCTACTCTAGTAAGGCGGTGGTACCTTACTAGGGCTTGCTGTGGAATCTACAAACCTAAAAACTCGCGTTTCACTGCGCTTTATCACTTTCCAACACTTTTGCACGTTGTCGAACCTTTATGTTTAATAATCCACCATAAATTACACATAAACACTCGAAATTACACTAGTTTTGAAAAATTATTAAAACACAATGTAATGTTTGTCTGAAAGTTTCCCGCCGAATCCCAGCATAATTATTAATGCACAAGGAAAATGTACTCTGTAGTCTGTGGTTTAGCGCGACGTATACGGGGATGCTGGGAAGTATTTGTACTAATGTTTCATTTTGCCATTAGATTTTTTTTATTTATGTAATTATATTTATTAAATAAATTGGTTTTATGACTTAAATTACGATAATTCGATAAACTACATTAATATTTCGTAAATTAAAATTTTACTTACTTTACCCGTAAATAATGTAATCATATGTCTCATTGAGGAAAATTCAAGTGTTCTTTTTTCCCCACATTCCTCTGATAGTGACTTCATGCATGATACCACAGATAATTTATGAAATTCTTTTTTCAAATTTGTAAAAGTTTAGCTGTTTTTGAAAGCCGTAATGTTCGAGTATAACGTGTCTATATATGATACGTCTTTGACTATATCACTCTCATTTCATCACTTTGTTGACCATCCGTCCGTCTGTCTGTCAAGAAATTTTATCTCGTGAATGCGTGAAGATATTAAGTTGAAATGAATACCATAATTATGTTATGGTCTATGACCCCTTGAAGCTGCAAAAAAAATCAAACTTCTAAGATATCAGAAAAATGTTACGTGCTTATGTCGTCGAAAACGTGTATTTCGACACTCTCAAGGGAACCACAACTCATAGGGTACTTTTTGTTAACCAAGAACTATGAAATTCGGCAAGTAATATTCTCTTATAGGTACCAAAGGAATACAGAAAAAAAATCTAAAATCTGTGCTTTTGACGAAATCATAAAAAAAACGGTCTTTAAAGTAGGGTGAGTTGTCCACCTATGAACCAGGTAAATTTCAAAGTCATATAACTTTTTTGTTTTTTAACCTACGTAGTCGTGCTTCTGCACATAGCTAAGAAATTTATCTATGTTTGAATTGGCTATTAAAGTTTTTTAATATTATTAATATATTTTTTGTAAATACAAATTTAGTAAAAATTCGGAATTGGTTCATAGTGGAACACTGGGTGTATACATTGAACCAGGCTTTCTTCTACAATGAACCATCTAAAATTATACAGAAAATATAGCTGTTAATTATAATTACGGGTAATCAAATAAAACAATATGTAATTAAATCAAAATTAAAGTTTTTATTAAAAAATGTAATTACTAACTGGAACATGGTATTATCACATAGGAGATTTATAAAAAGAAATTAACAAGTTTTTATGAAGTTGTCATTCCGACAAGTTTTCAGTCTCACAACTTCAAACTTATTATTTTGGTAAGTACAAATAACAAAAGATAAACATTTTAAAAATAATCTTATAATCAAAAACTTTATAACTAAATATAAAATCTTTGAAGGATTTTATATTTTAGGAACTAGGTAGGGTCAAGTGTCCAACAATGAAACAGTGGTACACAATAAAACATAGTAATATTTCCAAAACGCACTTTGGGAAATGATGGAATAGAATGTTTACGGTCTTAGAAATCAAGGCATGCAGAACTGTCATTAAAAAAGCCTGAAGCATGCAGCATGGCACGTCGTGCCACTGCATTTAACGTAGAAACGGACTGCTCTTTCTTTAATAACTACCTACATTTAAAAAAAAATGATTTAGGCACAGTTTGTTTATGGTGTTTCATTGTTGAATATATGGTGTTTCATTGTGTACGCCTATATGGACACAATGACACAAATCCCATTTCTTAGTTTTTATTTCTTTATCGATTCAAATCACTCTATTAAAAAAATCTATAAATGACATTCGATACCCAATCATATTGACTACATGCCTGTAAAATTATAGACTTCTATCAGCAAAAACATAAGATGTACGAGGTTATGAACTTTTTTTTTTTTTTTTTTATATTCAGCTCGCCAAATTGACGTCGCCACCAGCCTGATGGTAAGAAAGCAGTGGCGCATCTAGCGATTGGGGGCCACTTCTTACAGTGGTCCTCAAGTTGGCGGCCCTGTGATGTGCCTCTTCACGCTCCTCTTGAAGAACCCGGGATTGTAAGATGAGGGAAAGACGTGTGCGGGCAGGTCGTTCCATGTTTTTATAGTTCGACAGAGGAACGATCTTTTAAAACGCTCGGTTCTGGCGAAGATTCTCTCCACTGTGTATGAGTGGCATCTCTGCCCGGCACGCGTTGTTCGGGATCGGAAAGGAGATGGTGGGATCAGGTTGAAGAGCTCTTCAGAACATTCGCCGTGATACATTCGATAGAAGGCAGCCAAGGACGCTATGGTTCTTCGCTGCGACAAAGGTTCGAGGCCTCCCATCACCTCAGGACAACCAATTATTCGGATAGCACGTCTCTGCATAGCGTCAAGCGCGTCTAACAAGTACCTCGCGGAGTCATCCCAAAGGTGAGAACAGTACTCGACGCAGGGACGAATCTGCGTCTTGTACAGTAAACATCTCTGATGTGGCGTGAAATACCGTCTCACCTTATTCAGGATTCCCAGTTTCCGCGAGGCCAGACCAATACAGCTCTCTATGTAGTTTTTGTGATTGAGCTGACGCCGGACGTCTATACCGAGGATCTCCAGGTTGTCCTTTAGTGGAATTGTAATGCTCTGAAGAGAGGGCAGGGGTAGGAATGGGGACTTCTTAGCTGTAAACGCACACGCCTGTGTTTTTCTGGCATTGAACTCGACCAGGTTGTCTGAACCCCATTGGGCAATGCGGCCCAGGTCCAGATCGAGATCCGCCACGAGTTGTCGTCTCTTCTCATCCACGTCGCCTCGCCCCGCCGCTGGACGGCCAGAATAGCTCCCATGAAGAGTACTGTCATCCGCATAACAATGAATGCACCCAAGGGACAGCATGTCATTGATATGCAGAAGAAAGAGAGTTGGGGACAATACCGATCCCTGTGGTACTCCGGCATTTACCTGAAAAAAACAGGAAGCCTGGCCATCACAGAGGACCCGAATCCGTCGCCCGTTCAGGAAGCTGGCCAACCAGCGGCACAACTGATGCGATAAACCATATGACGGCAGCTTGGAAAGAAGCGACGCGTGCCATACCCTATCGAAGGCTTTTGCGATGTCTAGGCCAATAGCCAGAGATTCGCCGTGCCTCTCCATAGCCTCACCCCAGGTGTGCGTTATGTACGCTAGGAGGTCACCCGTTGATCGTTTCGGCCTAAAGCCATATTGGCGATCGTTAATTAACGAGTGATCCTCCAGATAGCGCATGAGCTGTTTGTTGATGATTAGCTCGAACACCTTGCAGATGACGGTGGTTACGGCTATGGGGCGATAGTTGGCTGGATCCGACGGTGTTTCATTGTTGAACACTTGACCCTAGATAATTCAGTCTTCACATTAAATCAACTCTTGACTTCTTAAATGTTTCAATTTTTAACGTAGGTGAATGTTAGGCGCAACACGAACAGGGAAGATGTAGATAAGTGGAGTTACGTAACTTAGTCCCAGTGACATAAACAGGTACCTACCTAAAATAAAATTCACTGGTTAAAAAATAAAAGCTTCACACTAGAATTCCCTATATCATGTGGGACACAAAAACAAACAAGCACCTAGACACACATTTAAATTCATCATTTAATATCCGAGGATTGAACCCGGAAACCCTAGCCCAGTATACCAGTATTAAGTATACCAAGTAACCAAATAAATTAACAGTTTGGTTGTCTTACCATGGTTCATTGCAGGACATGCGCCGATGGTTCAACGAAGGACATACCACACTTTTTAAAGAAACCTCAAAATATAACTTATAAAATAAAGTCGTAGGCTACTGAACAATAGTGAATTATACCAAGATATTAATGCATATTATGATGTGACAACGAAAGAACTGTTAATATTAATAAGATAATTATGAAAAAAAGATCAAATTCAACAAAAAATACTTACTTTTTGGAGTTGTTTTTATAATTTTTACCGCCACGCGTGCGTCCTTCACAGCAAGTAGATGCGAACTGAGCGGTGGGAGAGGGGTACATAAGCGTCTCTTTTAGTAGTATTAGTGCGTAATGGCAACGTCGCGTTTTTGAAATATGGCGGTGGTTGAATGAATCTGCCTGGCTCACTGTAGGACAAGTGACCCTACATAATTAATCAAAAACTACAAAAGTTGATTCCTGAGTTTCTTGTTATAGAGGAAGATCCCAGAGCCCCCAGACGTCACTCATTTTCTGATGGACAAAATATATACGAGTGATTAGTGGTAGGGTGTACTATGATCATTTGACTAGTTGCTACTTTGGCCCGACGGCCAATTTTCAGGTAGCAATTAATCAAGGAACATAAAAACACTGCTCACCTCACTTAAATTCTGATAGCTGATTTTAACATATATTTTACACAATATCGTTAAAAATCAGTATTCATTACTCCCAGACACATGCGTTCGGCGGTTTTACCTTACAGACGCTTCAAAGCTCTGAAAAAAAATTATCAAGGTCACTTATTTTCTGATGCTTGATTTTTATATATGTTATTCAGACAACTATTTTAAAACGTTTTGCAAACGGACAGACCGATCCAAGGGGCCAAACATTCCCCAGACCCAATTTTAATGTCGCTGAGAGTATGGGCGCTAGCATTATCCGTAGCGTATTATGCGTATGTAGCATGTCTAATCGAAGTCGGAATTAATATTGAAATGTAAACAAAAATGCATAAGTACCTATTAGTAATTAACGCCTGTCATTTTAAAATTTACTTTTTCGTATTTGTTTTATTTAATAGAGAATTAAGTTTTAAAGGTAATAATTTGAAAATCACGTAAATAATCAAAGATTAACTTTGAGAAAAGTGCTCGTCTGACCGCAATAATTATAGAATTGTGCCTTACAAACTGTTTCATGAATTTTTTTTTTAGTTAACCTTAAAAAACTACAAAAAATCGGACAAATATTTTTTCTAATCTTCATTGTCATCGTCGTTGAAGTCAGGTAATTCATCATCGAGTCAATCTTGATATCGAATATCTAAATCTTCATCTTATTCATCAGTGTTTTCCTCGGGCTAAGGTTCGTTACCAATAAATAATTATTTGAAAAGGTTGCTGTTATTTAATTAAATTATTAATACTTTGTTAACCTCTTGATATTTACTTTAAAAAATTAAAATTAATTCGATTAAAAAAGAATCATAAAAC
The DNA here is from genome assembly GCA_933228765.1 of Miltochrista miniata. Classification (NCBI taxonomy): domain Eukaryota; kingdom Metazoa; phylum Arthropoda; class Insecta; order Lepidoptera; family Erebidae; genus Miltochrista; species Miltochrista miniata. Next base: position 30,833,711 of record OW121747.1, on the reverse strand, counting down.
AGTTTGTAAGGCACAATTCTATAATTACTAGCTGACCCGCGCAACTTTGTTTGCGTCAAATGAGAGTGACAAAGAGAGTGGTATAGTATTAATATTTTAAGTATGTAATATAATCCCGTCGCATTAACTCTCGTCGCGTGTCTTAGGTATATTTAATAGAGGGTTGTGGTAGGTTTTAATAATGTGTGTAAAAAGTGATATAATTTTTCCCGTCGCGTCGCTTATATTCATTTAGAGTTGACCCACACAACTTTGTTGAAGTGATATAATGTTTCCCGTCACAATTATTTATGTCCGTTTTTTGGTACGGAACTCATCGTGTGCGAGTCCGACTCGCACTTGGCCGGTATTATCTTTCAGTTGATTGGCTACTGCTGCAGAAAACGTTTACTTCCGACGCGTAGTCGAGTTGCGTCGCTCATATTTTAAAAATTATTGTGAAGGTTATTGTAAGTGAACCTTAAAAGATGGGCATTTGCTGTTCAGCGGGTCTAAAAAGGGCAACATTGTATGTTTCATTATATGAAACATACAATTCATATAATTTGAAATACAGAACATACAAAGCATACCAAACATTTTACGTTTCATAATATGAAACATACAATGTTGCCTTTTTAGGCCCTCAGGACTTTTTTTTGTAAATTTTTAAGAGGAAACATTTTGTAGTACACAATTTTTACGTAAATTTACTAATTTGTACGCAATGAAACCTCACAAAAGAAATACATTTTTCCCGTTCTTAAAACATTATTCATGGCTGCTCCGCTCCTATTTGTCTTAGCGTGATGTTATGTAGCCATTAGCCATCCTCAATAAATGGACTAAAAAACTGTGAAATTATTTTTGTAATGCAACCAGTAGTTTCTGAGATCCTATCACAAACAAACTCTTCAGTTTGATAATATTGTAAGCTAACCTTAAAAGAAAGACAAATAATTTTATTGTGAGCGAACCTTAAAAGATAGACATATGCCGTCGCGGACTTTTTTATAGAACTTTTTAAGAGAAACAATTTTGTAATAAACAATTTTTACGTAACTTTAACCATTTAGGCAGCGTACGCCTCGGAAGCTCTCAGACGGTAAAAATAATTCCCCGTTTTCGAAACATTCTTCATTGCTGCTCCGCTCCTATTCATCTTAGCGTAATATTATATAGCCTATTGCCATTCTCAATAAATGGACTATCAAACTGTAAAAGAAGTTTTGAAATCGAACTAGTAGTTGCTGAGATCCTAGCGTTCGAACAAACAAACAAACTCTTCAGCTTTATAATATTAGTATGGATTGCGGTCAGACGAGCACTTTTCTCAAAGTTAATCTTTGATTATTTACGTGATTTTCAAATTATTACCTTTAAAACTTAATTCTCTATTAAATAAAACAAACACAAAAATGTAAATTTTAAAATGACAGGCGTTAATTACTAATAGGTACTTATGCATTTTTATTTACATTTCAATATTAATTCTGACTTCGATTAGACATGCTACATACACGCATAATACGCACGGATAATGCCCGCGCCCATACTCTCAGCGACATTAAAATTGGGTCTGGGGAATGTTTGGCCCCTTGGATCGGTCTGTCCGTTTGCAAAACGTTTTAAAATAGTTGTCTGAATAACATATATAAAAATCAAGCATCAGAAAATAAGTGACCTTAATAATTTTTTTTCAGAGCTTTGAAGCGTCTGTAAGGTAAAACCGCCGAACGCATGTGTCTGGGAGTAATGAATATTGATTTTTAACGATATTGTGTAAAATATATGTTAAAATCAGCTATCAGAATTTAAGTGAGGTGAGCAGTGTTTTTATGTACCTTGATTAATTGCTACCTGAAAATTGGCCGTCGGGCCAAATTAGCAACTAGTCAAATGATCATAGTACGCCCTACCACTAATCACTCGTAAATATTTTGTCCATCAGAAAATGAGTGACGTCTGGGGGCTCTGGGATCTTGGACCATTAGGTGTAATTGCGAGATTCGATTTAAAAACGGAACCCTCGGTGAATGAGTCCGACTCGCACTTGCCCTGATTTTTGTACCGATAGGCTCAGAAACCACTGAACCGATTTGAAAAATTCATGCACTGTTACAGTGCATGAATTTTTCCCTACAGTAGGGAAACTACTGACTAATTCAAGGTGACAGAGGTTAAATTTATTTCCGTATTCCCACGAGAATGGGAACTACGTGGGTGAAACTGCGTGACTCCCCACTTCACTATAACAATGTTTGACTTTAGAAAGAGATATATGAGCAAAGAAATGCAGTTGTACCTTGGATGACGATGGTTTCAGTGCTTCCAGACCACTCAGGCCCCATGTTAAAGCCTGTAAGATATTACCATTGTTAGATAGAAACTCCAATTCTGTTTATATGTTTGTAAGGTGGAAAAAAAAATAGACCGTGGCGTAAAATAAGTAGATAGGTACCTGACCTAAATATTGATGATGGCAAATTCTGCTGAAAGAAAACATTCCTACCTATATTTTCAAAAGTAGGTAATACCTACTACTTATTTTTTTTTTGAATCACGTGCTCGATATGGGAATCGAACAAGTGAGATGTAAAATAAACATCTTGTATTTTATGATTTCACCAAAAACATAAATGTAAAGAAGTAGAGCCAAGTTCAATACAAAAGTTATGCTTGGCTTTTGGGCTTCGCCGTAAAAAGAACGGAGATCTATATGAGGGCCAAGTACTATGCAAAATCCAAATATGTATTTATAGGAACAAAATAACATTATGAACAAGTATTAAACTCTATTTCTTTGCTTAATTGGATACCAATAACGATTGCTCTTAAAAAATGTGAGATCTTAAAGTAAGAGTAGCATCTTATAGTATCCGAGTTAACAAGACAAGGGGTGGTACAATGATTCTAGCCAGGAAAGATAGGGAGTTTGAGGTATTATTGATAGCAAAGAAACCTAGGTTAGATTTGACTTGAACTGAATGAGTGAGATAACGCAAAACGCGTAACAGCTAACAGCGGCATTAATAGCGGCAAACTTATAGCGAACAGGTTGTATACAGTAAGTATTTATTTATTCATTGAATCTCTTGTATGTACTTCACTTTTATACTGTTACTGGCAGGCAGGCACGAAGTACGTTTGTGGTTATGGTACGACAATCATTTAATTCATCGTTGAGAAAGAAGCAGGATGAACATAAATGTAATTAAAAAATAATAAAATAAATCGGCATTCGTAAGCGATGCCTATATGTGCTGCTCGAGAGCGCTTTTTGAAAATTTACTTATGTTCTGTGTATAATTATGTAGGGCCGTAATAATACATTATATAAGGATAGTTTCAAATATCTGCTTGTAACGTTGTAACGGTCCCAAAGATACGATTTTTTAAAAAAATTGTATGGGCGCCTCCCTGTTTTTTAAAAACTTTTTTTTTAGATTTTTCCTACGCTTACACACAGTTACCGAGCTGGATTATAAATTGTATCCTTCTAGGTAATCTGAAAATAGGTTAGATTCAGGTACTATATGTCAATCAGTCGGTAAGTGCTAAAATTTACGACGTTCTGACCTTTATATCTTTATAACCGTTTGGGCTAGCTTCATGAAATTAGTGCTTTTAAGTGTCCTTATGAATATAATTAAACAAACGTAGTATGTGTTTACGTTAAAGAGGTTTTGAGTTATAGAAGGGTCAAAAGTGGCACCAAGTGGTTCGTGTAATATTACACTCGGCACTGGCTAGCAAGTTCCTTTGCTTGAACTTGGCTTGACAAGCTGCCGCGTGTCTAGATACCAACGGAAAGAGTTAAATATAAGCAATTTCATTTTAATTGTGACTTTTGTGAATGAAAATTTAATATTTTTGTAGAGTCATGTTTTTTGTATAAAAGATCCTAGGAGTCCGTAGTGTATTGGAAATCAAAATCAATACATATAATAAAATCGTAACAGGCCGCTGTCTGTACATGGAAGATAAATAAGAATAAATATTATAGGGGGGCTTTATGAACGCAATAGAACCCAAAACAATGTAACTGTATATCTGTTTGTCTGTACGGTTGTGCACGCTAATCTCAGTAACCGCTCAACCGATTGCAATGCGTTATTGTGTTGAGGTTTGCTCCAGTTAACATTTAGCGTTTGTTTTATGTAAATCGGTTTAGAAATAAAAGAGTTATAACTCTTTAAAGAATCAGATATTTTGAAAATTTTAATTGTAGGAGTTTCTTTGAATGTAAGTGAACCTAAACTGGCGTGTTGGCTTAATTAAGCAAACAGGGCAGTTTCAGACGCTGCTTGATGACTCTGATGAAGAAATACCTCTCCTTTCATACACCTTATGTGACGTAAACGAAGTTGCGGGCTCAGCTAGTTCTAAATATAAGTAGTTATTCACCATAACTCGATACACAAGGCGTGCCGTAGCGAATTTACTCGAAAAATGTCTGTGAATAGGTGAAAATGGGTCTCGTTTTGAGCAATTCATAAGTTAAGTGCACTATTTTCTTTAGATAGCTAGAAAGCTTTACAATAAAAATATATTTTACCAGGTCTTCTGAAACATAAGGTTCCTAGTTGTTTAAAAGAAATAGTTCTTAATGAGGGACACTTTGGGTTGGTATCATAAAATACAGAATGTTTATTTTTTCACACCTCCCCGGTTCGACTCCCGGCTCAAGCAGGTGATTTTGCAAAAATCTTTAAGTGTAGTTTTACTTACTTTTGAAAATGAAGGAATGTTTTTACTTTAGCAAAATTTGCCATCATTAATATTAAGGGTCATTTTCCACGGTCTTCTTTTCCCACCCTGTATATAATTTCTTGTCTAAACTTCATTAAATAACAAATTGCCGTATTTATCACTATGAATAATCGTTACGTGACCATAGGGAAATATGATAATGTGCTACATTGTACGAGGTGCAGGAAGGGAAATAAGTGCGACAAGTGCGTTATCCCTTCTTTGCATGATTTTTTCTATTTTTTTAAAATAAATCAGGGTGATGTAATTAATGCTCTAGATTAAAGGAAAAATATTAAAAAAATCTAAAATCTAAAAATATTAAAAAAAATTAACAACTGCGCTTTGTTGTACGCAATAGTCGCTTAAAATGTTGCCAGCAACAACAAATTTACAGTACAAGGGGTTTGAGTACCTTTTTTTGTTGACTAAATACTATGATTGAAATTTCCCTCACCATGCAAAGAAGGGTTAAAAGATGAAAGAGTAAAGATTTGATTGTTTCTAGGGTTCCGTACCTCAAAGGGAAACCAGAACCCTTATAGGATCACTTTATTGGCCATCCGTCTTTCAAGAACTTTTATCTGGTGAATGCGTGAAGGTATTGAGTTGTAATGAATACCATATATTAAGGTCTATGATCCCTATAAGCTGTAAAAAATCAAACTTTTAAGTTTTCACAAAAAAATTGCTAGGTAATAATAATGTGGTAAAAAATTGTATTTCCACACTCATAGGGGAATCAAAATTCATAGGGTACTTCCCGTACCTAGAAGCAAAGGAATAAAGAAAAAATCCAAAACCTGTGCATTTGTAACGAAATCATTAACGGTCTTCATTTTTTGATATTTAATCAAAATTTTTTTACATTGATATTAATCAAAAACTACGAAAGTCGATTCCTGAGTTTCTTGATAGGTGTACTTAACTACGAGATTCGTTTTAAAATCCGGTGCGGAACCTCGATGAGCGAGACCTAATCGCACTTTTTTTTAAATTGAGTAGACTCAGAAACCCCTAAACCGCTTCGAAAAATTCAATCACTGTTGGGAAGCTTCACTATTCCTGGGTTTCATAGGTTAAATTTATACCCGTATTCTTACAGGAATGGGAACTACGCGGGTGAATCCACGTGGCGTCGCCTACTTCACTTTAAAAATGATTGACATTAGAAAGAGAAACATAAAGAAATGCAGATGTACCTTGGTCTTGGATGACGATGGTTTCAGTGCTTCCCGCCCAGTCAGGCCCCAAGAAAATGCCTGTAAGAGTTTACCGCTGTAAGATATATACGCCACTTCTGTTCATCTATACTATGTAATATGACGAAAGAGGAAAGGTTTGATTGTTTGCATTAAATATGTTCCGAAGCTACAGAACCCCTTTAAAAAAATATTTCTTTCACTGGTTGGGAATATACATTATCCCTGGGCGACATAGGATATTTTATTCCCGTATTTCCACGGTGATACCGGGTGACGACTATTATAAATGCGAAAGTAACTCTGTCTGTTTGTCTGTCTGTTACGTTTTCACGCTTAAACCTTTTAATAAAATTTTGAATAGAGATAGTTCGAGTTCAAGGGATGGACATAGGCTGCTTTTTAACTGACTGCGCCGAAGGAGGGTAATGATTTTACGCGATAACGACTTCTACGCGGACCGCGGACGACCTGCGGGAAACAGCTAGTTCTAATATATTTGACTTTAGAAAGTGATACACAAGTAACGAATGCAGATGTACCTTGACCCAGGGTGTGGGCGATTTCCATGATATCTTTCACATCAGGCTCCATGTTCCTGCCTGTAAGAAATTTTCATTTTGATATAAAAGTGCCACTTCTACTTCAATCTAGTCAGCCTATGGCAGCCCACTGCTGGGCATAGGCCTCTCCCAGTTCACGCCACGACAAACGGTCCTGTGCCTTCCACATGCAGTCATAGTCTGCGAACTTTTCCAGATCGTCGGTCCATCTGGCAGGTGGACGTCCTACTCTGAGTTTCTGTTTATCTATACTAATATTATGAAGAGGAAAGATTTGACTGTTTGTTTATTTGTTTGCATTTAATATTATATGTATTTAAGAAACTCCGAAGCTCCGAACCAATTTTTTATCTCTGTTGGAATGCTAACACTATCCTCGGATGACATTGGTTATAGCCCGTTCGCTCTAACTTTGCCGCTCGGCTCCATACTAAAGTCGAATTTTTAATTAGACGAAATAAATTGACAGCAACTAATGTCATTTCTTCATACAATGTTGCTTATTTTCTATGACCAAGTGACATTAGCTACTGTCAATTTCCTTCGTGTAATTAACAATTTGGGTATAAGCCTCTACGCCAACGGCAAAGTTAGAGCGAACGGGTAGTACATTTTAGTACCGTATTCCCACGGGAACGGGGACTTTACGAGTGAAACCGCGTAACATCTGCTAGTTTTAGCCCCTCTCTATAAAATAGATTGCAGAGGGGCTTATGGCGAGACTCTTTAGTCTGTGACTCTGTTGCATTAAATTATGTCACTAGGTCTCGTGGATCATCTGTTCAAAGTTTGAAATAAAACAAAAATGACAACGTCAATCGGATTGAACTATCACTTTCACAATAAACGTTAGAGGAGCAGTCGGGTGAGACCGTCTCACGGCTTCTTGTTCTGTTTATTATTATTTTAATTATTATGTAGGTACTTAATTTATATCCCACGTAATAGATGATGAGCTTATTCAATTAATCATACTGATCGTTTATAGAATACCGAGTCTGTGGTACTCAAAAATAAGGTTGATTATTTGTTTGATCTCTAATTTAAAGTCTTGTGCATAAAAGTGTTACTCATTTAAACGTATTGTGACAATATTCCTGACAAAATACACGTAAAATCGAAAAAAGAAAGGAAATCAAATCACGTCGAAGTGACTTTCAACATTTCATAAAATATTGACTACAAAGTCAACCTAGATTAACAACTAGGTCCTTGAGATATCCTTCCGAGGGCTTACGCGGAACTCCGAACCGCAGGCAGTAGATTTGAAACGTGTTGGCTTTTAGTCAGTAAGAGTCGGGCATAGCACCCAGGACGGATTTTCCACAAGCAAAAAATTTCTTCGCGCAAACGTTCGATCATTCATTCAACATCATAAACACGTGCTGTGCAATATGTATCTATACAAAATATGAAATTGAAACTCATTCGATTGTTATTCCAAAATATATGTCGACGTAGTAAAACGGGATTTATGACTAAATCGATACATAACTTTAAAAACTTTTGGATCTTAACAAATGATAAGTTAGTTTGCTGAATCTTATCTTGGTTTAAAAAAAAGAAAGATAATGTTCAGAAAGAAGGTACAAGGGTACCTACTTTCTGAAAAATATCTTCCAAAGACACATTAAAGTAAGAATCCCTTAGATTAGACAGTCTAAGCCTGAAACTGTCTGTGCGTATTTCTGAAGACACTAGGGATTCTTCTGGCGCGGGTGCTTCGGCAAGTATCTGTGGCGAATACATCGGAAGACCGGCAGACCACGGCCGAGGGCCAACACTGCAAAAATTACAGCGAGCACTCCAAACATTGGTGAAGCACTCGTGAACGCGGGCGTAAATAAGATGCCGACGCGTCTTTCTCTGAGCAGTGCATGCTCGGAAAGACGTAGCATGGAAGGAGTTTTTTTTAATGTCGGCCTTCATGACCGAAGCCTGAGGACGGCGCGGGGGGCTGCTCGCCGTCCTTACAGAAGTAGGCCCAAGAAACGCCATAATACCCGAACCAGCCCAAATATATTATACGGTGTCCATCCATCTGCCTATAGCCGGGAGACGGGATGCGCCCTCGGAAGGAGAACCCCGGGGCTCCCGATACTGACGTTCCTCAAATTACGCGGTATAGCTCCTGAAACCCACAGCGAGGCTGCTGTGGTAGTCAAAGTGTGTCGGGAATTCCGGATATTGACCTACGGATCACCCGGGGCTCCCGGCTGTAGGAAGTTATAGGGCACCGTATGGTTTTAGCCGGTAATAGTTCGGCATAGTATCCATGAGCATTTGCTCACGTAATATTTTTTAATAAAGTAAAACCGACTTCTCACAAAAATTGAAGAATAAAATTTACTTAGCACAAAGTAATGCGTATTTTGATTTATCGCATGTATTAAATATCATATTGAAGTGGGCGCTAAGTGAACCCATAGAGTTAGGTAGGTATTATTAATGGCACCGACTTCAATATTATATTGAATTAAATCTGATAAATCATAAAAAAATAACAAAAATAAAACCGACCTCAAACAAAAGCGGAGAATTAAATTTAGGCTCTTAGATCAAAGTAATTTATATTTTGATTTATCAGATATTATAATATCATATTGAAGTCGGTGTCGAGTAAACCCATAGGTTTAGGTACCTAGTTATTATTAATGACACCGACTTCAATAGTATATTGAATAAACACTGATAATTCAAAATACATACATATTACTTTGTGCTAAGTACTCAAACTTTATTTTAAAGATTTCGTTTGTAGTCGGTTTTATATTTGCTTAAAATATTTATTTCGTTATTATAAGTGACGGGTGGACTGAAAAATAAATCTATCTAGGTATAAAATTCTTCAATCAAGCCCAAACACAAGGTAACTGCTGTAAATCGTTAAGGAATTGCCTCGACTGTATTTCGGCTCCATCATCAGATGGACTCCAGACCTTCATTAAATTGTAGTTCTTTTAAGCACTTAAAAAAAATAATAAAACATAAAACCGACATCAAACAAATCCTGTAAAATAAAATTAAGACAATAACTTTGTGCTAAGTAAATAAACAGATTTAATCCAATATCATATTGAAGTCGGTACCAAGTAAACCCTATGACTAGGTATAGGTAGATATTATTAAAGGCACCAACTTCAATACAATATTGAAAAAAAAACTGATAAATCAAAATACATATTACTTTGCGCGAAGTAAATATTATATTCAGGATTTGTTTGAAGTCGGTTTGTTTTTTTACAATTTTTTTAAATTATTATTTTAAGTGACGGAGGGACCCAAAAATATATCTATCTAGGTGTAAATGACGAAAATATCGGTGAACATACATAAAAAAACATACAGACGAATTGAGAACCTTTTCCCTTTTTGAAGTCGGTTACAAATTAACTGTCGTACCTACAATTTTCGGTGGTTGTCCTCGATTTCTCCTGTCTAACAATTAAAAAGTTTTTGAAATTCGTCTACAATTAATGGAATCGTGAATGTCGAATTGAGAACCTTCTCCTTTTCTTAATTTTGTACCCATTAAAATTCATAATATTTTCAAGAAAGTAATAGGAAGAAGATTGCAGTGATAATAGATTTCATTTCAGTTAATTTTAACGCGTTTTCTTGTAAGAAGTTATACACAAGCGGAAAACATTCAGCGCTGTCCTTTCCTACACAAGCAATCCAGATTTTTTAAAGCCTTTTATTACCTAGTTTTTATTAACTCTTGCTGTGAAATATGGTTGATGATTTTCCCTGCAAAAATGGTTGAAGATTTGGTAAAAGAAATGGAGTTACGAGTATTTTCATACATAGGGATTTTGCACATTTTGAAATAATTTTGGCGGAACCCTGATGACTATTCTACGAAACCCACTTTTGGTACATATCCCTGCGGTTCAGAATATTTAGCTGCTTCCAACCAATCTAATAGGAACTAACAAAGATGAAGAAAAAGTCGGCAAGTGCGAGTCGGACCCTCGCGCTCGTACCGAGGGCTTCGTACCAAAAAACAGGTCCCTTATTATTCCTTAATGATTTTAGTATTTGTTGTTATGGCGGCAACAGAAATACATCATCTGTGAAAATTAAAGCCTTCTTGCGATCATAGTCCCTAAAATACAGCCTCTTGACGGACAGACAGACAAACGAAGTTTCAATGAATAGGGTGTCGTTTTTACCCTTTGGCTACGGAACCCTAAAAAGAAGATTATTACAGATAACAACGTAACTTACTGAGCGTCAAGAAAAACTTTTCCAAATCGAATGACACTTGGATCATAATAAAATATAAGTAGCTAAATTCTAAAAAAAAATTGGAGAATTAGAAAAAGTTTTGACATAAAAGGCAGGTAGGTACTAATACCTGGTTTAGTCGCGTTTTACAGTAGGTACTTACCATAAAAGACATTATTCAGTAAACTTGAAACTTTATTATTGTCATAAAAAAAACTGCCAAGTGCGAGTTAAACTCACTAGAGCGTTTCATATTAAAAAACGGCAAAAAAGTCACGTTCGTTGTAAGAGAGCCCACATTATCCCCCCCTTTTTTTCAAATTTTAGTATTTTTTGTTACTGCGCGCTGCGGCACCGAAATATATCATGTGTGAAAATTTCAGCTCTCTGACTATCACCCTTCATGAGATACAGTTTCGTAACGAACAGACAGATATACGGCGAAGTCTCATAAATAGGGTCTCGTTTTTTATCCTTTGGGTACGGAATAAAATATGTAAAATAGCGAAAATTCGTTGAAAATAGCTTCTATCCACTTTGGTTCATCAACACGTACCGACCGACATTATCTGAGCAAAATGTTCTCTTCTATCATTTCTTTTAGATCACAAATAAGTAGGTATAGGTATTTTCCTTTGAGTACATATTTTATTTGTAGGTATAATATTTAACGTACCTTTAATATTCTATACATTATAATCTAGCAATTGAATCCTAAACCAATATTTTTATTATTTTTAAATTTTAACATGCCTACTACTGCGCTATAATCTTAAATTTTCCACCAGTGTTTTAATTGCTTATTAATTTCTTTACCAACGTATTAATTTTATAATATCAACCACCTCAAAACAATACCATTTTATTTATTTATATTATTGATAAAATCTCTCACAAATAATTTATTATTTGACATTCTTGCTTGTTGTGTTCACTATTTTGGACATGTAATTTAACACTCTTAAAACCTATTGTATTTCCAATTTGAGAACAAATAATAAAAATATATAAAAAAAAAGATATTTACAGCAGTATTTCACAGTTTTATAGAAACAATCCTTCGTTTACTTTCTTCAACAGGTGGATTACAGATGTTTAAACTCAGGCTCTTATCAAACTTGCTTTAACTTAAAACAATATTATACCACTAGGATTTCGAGTTGTACAACAAAGTTTGACATAGAATTTGATTTAAAAATTTGAATTTGGAAGAAGAATTTCCAAAATTGAAAACGTTTACAAACATAGCCAACAAAAATAAACAGTAGAAAGTTACCTGCTTCCTTTTGATTATTCATGTTGTAGTGGATAGTAGGTATCACGCTGAGAAAAAACTCGAAGTTTAATTATTTACCGAGAAGGAAGGGCTTGTATTGATAGCACAGCTTCCGAAATGCGAATGAAAACAGTGCCACGATTGGTACCTCATCAATTACGTTTCAAAATTCAGACCGATCAATAAACGTGCGCACAACTAAGGTGGTTGTCAACTTCATGATATTAATAGATAGGTACTGGATATCTGTTTGTTTGTCTACCATGCCTTCTAGTAATTGCGATATCTATTGGTTGAAACTAAACTTTAAAACAGTATTGCGATTATTAGTCATATCTTAAATTCAAAAAACGTGTTTGACTTATGCTATAAGTCAAGACCCGTTGACTGTCAAAATTCACCAGTGCCTAACTCATTGAGTTTGTAAACTTCTCTAAACTTAATTTGTCAATTTTTATAACGATTTTTTTTCAGCACATATGTCCTTGGGGCGAATGTAGCGGTTCACCCTTGTTTGGTATAACAACGTTTGGTCGAAAATCACTTCGACTAATTTCAGTAACAATAAATTCATTTCACTTAATTATTCATTTGACCGATATTTAATTGGTAGAACTTTATTTAGCATAATTATTTATTTGGAATAATGTCATTTCACCCAATTTCCATTTGCACTAATTTTATTTAAACTAATGCTTCATTAGACTAATAATAATTTAGTCGAGAGATCATATCGAATATTCGGTTTAGTAAAAATTAGTTTCCTTTCATTGTCAATAAAATGACGGTGGTTTCATTGTTTTTATCATATTTTGTTTTTGGTCTGTTTTCTTGCTGTGGTCACAGTTCTAACCTAACCCTGTCGATTGCACTAAGAGTTTTTCATTTAACTTGTATTGTGTTTCATGAACATACTCTTAGTGGTTTTCTTACATCACTGAAATCGGCAGGGTTAGGTTAGGTTAGAACTGTGACCACAACAAGAAACCAGACCCCCACAACACCCAGAGAAACTGCCAGAAAAATAGCACAAATAACATGAAAAAATAATGAAAATCCCCTTTACATTAGTTATAATGTCTTGTTTTCTACATTACATTACATTATACCAATTGAATATTCGATGAAATACATATTATACCAACTGAACATAACATGAAATGAGCATTATACTTTTTAACCAATAGAGCAAATGTTGTTATCGCAAATAAATATTCGATGAAATGAAAATTATGTCAATCGTAAATATGTAAAGCAATTTTTTTCTCAAACGTTGTTCGAATTAGTAACATTCGACCAAACGTTGTTATACAAAACAAGGGTGAACCCGATGTAGCGCCACTTACAGCCACTTAGTTAAGTTACACGTACGAATTGCACCAATACTTAAATGTTTGATTTATGATGACACCTGCACATACATCCTACGTTGTCCCAAGACGGCTCCAGAGTCTCGGAGGCCATGAGGTAGATAAGATTTTCGGTTGCGTATGAAAGGAATCGCAAGTTGGAGTACTGCTCAAGACCAATAAAAAAAAATTAAAAAAAAAACAAGTTTACTTTTCCATATTAAATTATGAATTGTTATATTATAGTAAACTGTTGATTACTTATGAGTATCGCTTTACTGTAAGAAAACTTTGGTATTTAACACTATTTTGACCAGTCGTCTAATAAAAAGTAACACTAGGTAGAATACTGGATATTCTATCAAGAAGATTTTGTTTCGTTTCGGTTAGTTGATTTCCAAATTAAAATATAACAGAAAAGTTCTTCGCAAGGGGAGCCGTGGTTTTAGCTAGTAGTTGCAACGATCAAATCTGAAGCGGGTGTCCTGATCAATGAGCAACTCACAACTTGAAGTAGAAATCAGAGTTTATTGAAGTGAAGAACACAGTACAGATATAAGTACACAGTTCGTCAAGAGTAGACAGAAGGAGAATTGAGAGAATGAAGATAGCACTAGAATAGTTTATAAGCACTAAGAACTTAACATACGATACTTCGCGGCACGCGTACAACCTGAGCGCGACAGACATGCACTTGGTGTCGAGATGCATTTCCGACTGCCGGCGGCGCGGGCGCAGGCCCCTAGCCGCCGTGCGAACTAGTGATGCATTCCGCACGCTATTATCTAATATTAAAAGCAAGCGGACGATATTTTGTACGTTGAACAATTTATGTATTTAATACATGTAGTATATTTACTTTGGTAGTAAACAATATTTATAATCTATGTAATAACTATATTCTTATTGATATGTACGTTATATAATATTATATTATATTTGAATACTGAGTAAAAGTGTAACGCTAACAAGACAATAACAATTTATAATAACATCAATCTAGTAGCTCCGCTACACCACCCTCCCCCAGAGACCGTCAAGGGCGATAAAAGTCTGGGAATCTCACCGTCCGGCCAGAGCGAGTCCTTCTGACAACGCTGTCGTCAGTGTCAGGTAAGTTGTGACCCGGTGTAGGAGACGTGTGAGTGGGGTGTGTGATAGATGTAGGTGTGTGATGTGTGGGTGTATCTGGATCACGCAGTATGTAGGCAGGTTTTAACCTGTCAATAGAAACCGTGACAACCCTACCATTCACACGAATTTTAAATACTTTACCTCCATGTTCAAGAACTTCATGAGGTCCAGTGTAAGCAGGTTTAAGAGATCCGGCAACGGTGTCATCTCGCAGGAAGACGTGAGAAGATGTTGGCAGATCCTTAAAAATAAAGGGTGAACGTCGACCACCATGACGTGACGCTGGAGAAGGCTGTAACTTGCGAGCGAATTGTCGCAGGCGCGTAATATAGTCAGTCACGTCTGGGTCTACGAGGTCTTCTGGACTAAAGAATTCTCCTGGAAGACGAAGGGGTTCCCCATAAACTAATTCAGCTGGTGATGCCTTTAAATCATCTTTGTATGTGCTGCGAATGCCTAATAATACAAGAGGAAGGCTTTCAACCCAGCTGCTGTCACTGTGACAGGTTAAGGCAGCTTTAAGCTGCCGGTGCAGACGCTCCAAAATCCCGTTACAGATTGGGTGATAGGCCGTGGTTCTTTTATGTTGGAAGCCGGCGATACATGCCAGATGTCCAAATAAGGCTGACTCGAACTGTCTGCCCCTGTCGGTAACGACACGTTCAGGACAGCCGAATCTTGAGATCCAACCACTGAGTAGGGCCTTAGCAACGGTTTCAGCTGTAATATCTGCCAGCGGTATGGCCTCAGCCCAACGCGTGTAGCGATCAATGACTGTGAGGCAGTACCGGAAACCTTGAGATAACGGCATCGGACCTATTAGATCTATATGTATATCTCTAAATCTGGCTCTGGGAAGCTTGTAAGTGCCCAGCGGTGAAGATACATGTCTATGTATTTTGGACCGCTGGCACGCAATGCATGTACGTACCCATTGCCTGCAATCTCTTTTAATGCCAGGCCATATGTAACGATCCGTGACTAGGCGGATTGTAGCATTGGCACCGGGATGGCTAAGAGAGTGTAAATTTTCAAAAATTTGTCGGCGTAAGGCTTTCGTCACAAAAGGTCTTGGAGTGCAGTGACTTACATCGCAATATAAGTAGGTATTAGTACCAGGCAACTGTACCTTTCTAAGGCATAGTGAAGTGTTGCTACCTAGAAGGACCTTTAACTCGGGGTCGGTAGTTTGTGAGGTGGCTAATGCCTCGAGGTCTACAGGTGAGTTAACCTCCTCGATGCGTGACAAAGTGTCAGCCACGACGTTATCCTTCCCCGAGATGTGCCTGATGTCAGTACAAAACTGAGATATAAAATCTAAATGACGAAATTGCCTAGGTGAGCATTTATCTTTCCTAGACTGAAATGCGAAAGTAAGAGGTTTGTGATCAGTATATATCACAAAATCACGAGCTTCAACCATGTGGCGAAAGTGCTTTACTGCCTCGTATATCGCTAAGAGTTCGCGATCGTAAGGGGAATATTTGGTCTGCGAAGGTGATAGCTTACGTGAAAAGAAAGCTAATGGCTGCCAAGTATTCTCCTTAAGCTGCTGCAGTACTGCGCCTAAGGCTGTATCTGACGCATCGGTAACTAAGGCAAGTTTTGCGTTGCAATCAGGGTGAGCAAGCATGGCAGCTTGGCATAGACCCATTTTGCAGGCCTCAAAGGCGTCAAGCTCTGTAGGCGTAAAATGTACTGGCTTTGAGCCTTTTGCTGAACCGGTCAAGAGAGCGTTTAGTGGCGCTTGAACGCGAGCTGCTTCTGGAATAAATCTCCTATAGAAATTTATCATCCCAAGAAACCTACGTAACTCTCTAACAGTTTTGGGCACCGGGAACTTACTGATGGCATCTACCTTTTCAGGTAGCGGCTTAGTGCCATCTGGGCCTATCCGGTATCCCAGGAACGTGACCTCAGCTGCACCAAACACGCATTTGGCTGTGTTAATAACCATACCATAATCCTGTAGCCTAGTGAACACTTGATGTAAATGCTGTGCATGGGAATTATGATCTGCTGAATAAATTAAAATATCATCTAAATATGCATATGCGAAGTCCAATCCACGCAGCATTTCATCTACGAAGCGCATAAACGTATTTGATGCGTTTCGGAGTCCATAGCTCATAAAAGGAAAGGAATAAAGCCCGAAGGGAGTCGTTATAGCGGTCTTTTCAATGTCTGGTGGGTAAACACCAATTTGGTTATACGCTTTAACCAAGTCCAGAGTTGAAAAGACTGTGCATCCTGTAAGGTTGTGTGCAAAATCCTGTATATGGCGAATAGGGTACCTGTCTGGGATGGTCCGTGCGTTCAACATCCGGTAGTCCCCACAGGGCCTCCAGCTGTTGTCCTTCTTTGGTGCCAGATGAAGAGGGGATGCCCAAGGCGACTCTGAAGGTATACACGTACCAACCTGTAACATAGCTTCGAATTCGGCTTTCGCTATTTTTAACCTATCCGGCGCGAGCCGGCGGGGCTTGCACCATACTGGTGGTCCAGGTGTAGTGCGTATGTGATGTAAAGTGTTGTGTTTAGGTGTACGGTTAATACCTGATGGACGAGTGATGTCGGGGTACTTTGCTAGTATAGCATGGTATTCTGAATCACCGCCTGAAGTAACCTTAACTGAAGAAACATTGTCAGAAGAACTCGCGACCGAAGCCGCGGCAGCAAGCATAGTGTTGCCGTCTATTAAACACTGGTTACGCACATCCACTATTAAATTATAGTGTGATAAAAAATCAACGCCTATAATGGCACGTGTTACATCGGCAATAATAAATCGCCAAGCAAAGTCACGGCGCAAATTTATATTTAATATTAAATGTGCATACCCGTATGTGTTGATAACGGAGCCGTTAGCTGCAAACAAATCATAATTAGTTTTAACACAACGCCCTTTAAATTTACTACGAGGAAAAACACATAGGTCACTACCGGTATCTATTAAAAATTGAACCTTACTTCTATGATCGGTAATAAATAAGCGACCGGGGTGAGGGCAGGCGTCGGCCGCCATCACGGACTGCCCTAATCTTTTCCCGTATAATCACAAGGTTTAATACACTTTGAAGCCTTATCCCTAAAGTTCTTATGGTACCAACACACAGGAAATTTTCTATAGTTCGAATCAGAACGTCTGGAATGTGACCGTCTGCGATCACTACTTCTAGAACTGGATCTTCTGAATTTCGAGCGTGACATTCTATTTAGCTCGGTAGACAATTGATTTACCTGCCGTGTCAGTTCTGCAACTTGATTACTCAGGTTAATGTGGCTGCTTGATGTGCCCACAGCTGCTAAGTGAGGGCCGGGAGTAGCAATGTCATGGATCCGATCAGCCAGTTCAGCAACGTCGTCCAAAGTAGCTTTCGACTGAGAGGCTACTATAGCTTGAATATTGTGCGGTAATCGACTGGCCCACATAGTACGTAAAAAATCTGGGGGTATCTCCGGTCCTGCTAACTGCATAATATGTCTCAGGAACTGGGAGGGTGTTCGATCACCAAGCTCCTCCCTAGTAATAATTTGCAGAAGCTTCTTTTCCTTGGACGCTGATAATCTTCGCACTAATTCGGTTTTCAGGCGTTCATACTTATCAGGTCCCGGCGGAGCAGTAATAATATCTTCTACCTCTGACGCGTACACAGGATCCAATTGCCCCACGGCGTAGTGAAATTTCGTTGAATCACTCGTTATATTTGATAAAACGAATTGACTCTCGAGTTGGTAAAACCATAGGGCGGGTTTTTCTGCGTAAAAGGGGGGTACACGTATGCCCACTCTTTGTACATCTTGCGCAGTGCTTGAAAACGCCTTACTGCTTGATTCGCCAGCGTCTTGAGGTTCTCTCATCGTGAGTGTTTGTAGGGGTCACCAGTGAAGCGGGTGTCCTGATCAATGAGCAACTCACAACTTGAAGTAGAAATCAGAGTTTATTGAAGTGAAGAACACAGTACAGATATAAGGACACAGTTCGTCAAGAGTAGACAGAAGGAGAATTGAGAGAATGAAGATAGCACTAGAATAGTTTATAAGCACTAAGAACTTAACATACGATACTTCGCGGCACGCGTACAACCTGAGCGCGACAGACATGCACTTGGTGTCGAGATGCATTTCCGACTGCCGGCGGCGCGGGCGCAGGCCCCTAGCCGCCGTGCGAACTAGTGATGCATTCCGCACGCTATTATCTAATATTAAAAGCAAGCGGACGATATTTTGTACGTTGAACAATTTATGTATTTAATACATGTAGTATATTTACTTTGGTAGTAAACAATATTTATAATCTATGTAATAACTATATTCTTATTGATATGTACGTTATATAATATTATATTATATTTGAATACTGAGTAAAAGTGTAACGCTAACAAGACAATAACAATTTATAATAACATCAATCTAGTAGCTCCGCTACAAATCTGTCAATCAATAACACTTCCAAAATAAATCAACTGTCAAATTACAATATGTTGTTTTGGAGTTTTACAGAATCGTTTACAATAATTTTACTATGCACATAAATTTAAGCAATTTATTATACATTTATACATGAAAATATTATGCCCAGACTCTAAACCTCCATACACACAGATGTCCTGAAATAAATCTCAACGAGCGATAAATTGAGCCATTTCATTTCAGGTTTAAATAAAAGCACACTATTTAAATATGTAATTGCAATATACTTTACTTTTAAGTAGTAAGTAGCGTTATAGATAGCCTTATGAACAAATAATAATTAAATTTGCTTTGAAAGCAGGTTTATCCGAATCAAATGTGCTCTGGCTCCTAATTGACCTGAAAAGTATGCCCTATCAAGTTCCTAGATCGGTTTGGTTAAACCATTGGGGAGTTACGCATTTGACAACCATGAAACCAACCCTAAAACTATTAATAAAATTCATATTTCATTCCTTGGTCAATCGCAAGCAACTTGAAACCTCGACGCGCTCAAGAAATAAAGGGTCTTGACAGACAGACAGACGGACGGACGGACAACATAGTGGTTCCTATCCTTATAGATATCCTTTCCCATTTTTCTTTTTAAGGAACAAAACAATAAAAAGCTCTCGCAGGGAAATCTCTAAGACAAAGAATGGGAAGTCATTATGAAAACTCACTCAGTTGTACTATTCCACAACTTTTATTATAATTTTAATAATACCTAACCGGTTTCGCTATTATAGCATTCTCAAAGGTGTTTACACTAACTTTTGACATAAGTAACTATGTATAACAAGTTCCATCAAGTGCCAACAATCAAAAGTATAAAGAATGGGAAGTCATTCAAAAATAGCAAGTGTGTAACTTCGGTGTTTCCTATCCTTATAGATATCCTTTCCCATTTTTCTTTTTAAGGAACAAAACAATAAAAAGCTCTCGCAGGGAAATCTCTAAGACAAAGAATGGGAAGTCATTATGAAAACTCACTCACTTGTACTATTCCACAACTTTTATTATAATTTTAATAATACCTAACCTAAGTAACTTATGTCAAAAGTTAGTGTAAACACCGGTTAGTGTAAACCGGTTTCGCTATTATAGCATTCTCAAAGAGAATGCTATAATAGCGAAACCGGTTAGGTATTATTAAAATTATAATAAAAGTTGTGGAATAGTACAAGTGAGTGAGTTTTCATAATGTATAACAAGTTCCATCAAGTGCCAACAATCAAAAGTATAAAGAATGGGAAGTCATTCAAAAATAGCAAGTGTGTAACTTCGGTGTAATAGGCGGATGACTGATGCTGTATGACACCATTACATAGTAAGTAAGCATCGCAACTGCTGAAAACACGTCGCAGGAAATGTGACTGAATCAATGAATATCTAACACGGTTTTTTGATAGTCACATCTACTTATCGAGAGGTACCTATATCGATGGCCTCATCGAATAAACATCCATGTAAAAATGTTAACTTACGTCAGTAGAAAATGAAAAAATACCGACCAAATGTGAGTCCGACTTTCGTACCACCACATTTGTTGTGAAGGTGTTTTTTCCGATCTTATAAATTTTTTTGTCCCCTCTCTATAAAATAGAGTGCAGAGGGGCTTATGGCGAGACTTTGTCTGTAGCTGTATAAATGTAGCTCTGTCGCATTAAACTACGTCACTAGGTCACGTGGATCATCTGTTTAAAGTTTTAAATAAAACAAAAATGACAACGTCAATCGAATTGAACTTTCGCTTTCACAATAAACGTGTTAGAGAGGGGCAGTCTGGTAAGAACGATCTCACGGTTTTCTTGTTCTATAGCGGCAACAAAAATACATTATGTGTGAAAATTTTAGATCTCTAGCTATGACGGTCCCTAAGATACAGCCTCGTGACGGGCATACCAGACATTTCGTTCAGGTAAATCAGTAATAATATAATTAGAATGGGTTATTAACTGTTATAGATCATTACACATTTCTTCGTGTAAATGTGTATAAGAATTTCATAAACAACTTTTTTTTAACGTAAGGAAAATCCTCCATGGATGCTCTGTCAGACTCTTACCGACTAAAAAACCACTTATTCCCCACCTGATGCCTAAGGTTGAGAGCCCAGGGTAGCCCTAGGAAGAATGATCCGAGAATTTCCGGCGTCACCTAGGGGGTTCGGCCACTTCTTGGGGAGTGTGGCGTGCGTGAAACTATCACGTCACGTTGTCGTGTGGCGCCCCGGCCGCGGATCTCGGGTGGGAGAGTTCTCTTCTGCTCCCTTCCCACCGCCTCTTTCACGAGCATTACCTAGAGAACGACGCAGCGGTGTCCCACTTACTGCCACTGGAGATCATGGCTCGCACCATGGTCTCCAGCGAGAGAATATTCACGTCCAGACCTTCCACGAGGACCTAACTCTATTGCACCCACGTGATGCACTCCAAAAATGTCTCGCAATGCTGGCACTTAGCCGTGGTTTCCCGGTGTATTCGCCACAGATATTTATCGAAGCTCCCGTGCCCGGTAAGCATCTGTGACAACCGGTAGGTGAGAGCGCCATGGCTCCTCTCCAGCCACTCGTCCGTGACCGGTCTGACCGCCCCGATTGTGTTTAATATATTTTAATAACCTTTCTATTGTTTTTACGGATCCCTAAAATTTATACTTTAGTGTTCTATGCACAAGACAGTAATAGAAGATCACAGAATCTAACAAAGAGTTACCTGGAAATAACTACGACCGTTAACAGAAAACTACAAATGTTCTAATCCTAATTCTGACCCAACAAAATTTCGATAAACAAAGAATGTAAATTAAATTCTTAATCAGACGATAACAGCTTTTTGGCTCAGATTTGTTAAATTCAAATCAACAGATTATACAAAATAAATGATTTGTGATAAATGAAAATACACTTTCATAGTTTAACCCCTTCTAAGAACACTTTGCACTCAAGAGTTTCATATTTAACTAGAATTCTAATGAATAACACATACCGCAGAATATGGTTTCTGATTTACGAGATTAATAATGATTCCAACTAATCTTGGAGCTATATCACAAAGTTAATTAATTGAAAGTTATAAACAATTAAATATAGGTCCTCAGTATTTTTCCTACTTCGGAGTTATACCACCATATCAGGATTAATCTATAAAATTTGTATCGTAATATGGCGGATTTTGGTTTCTAAATATTTGGTTTAAAAAATGAGTTATAAATATAAAACTAGCTTTTTAAATAGTAAGTATTATAGTAGGAAAATGCTATAAATAACACATTAGCAAACTTGACCGGCTTATTAATACAAAAAACTTAGTTTTTAAACATTAGTGTACTTACTTTTGTTGTCGCGCATTGTATGGATACCACTGTAACGTTGTTGCCGTGAGACAGACTGATAGATTATGTTGTGTTGTCTGGATGCTGTACCTGCAAACGTCAGTCAAGGCATGAAGTAATAGATTCAGAATTTATTATATAGCTTCTGTATTGGTAATCTTGAACTGAATAATTAGACTATAGACTGCCTCTGTGGCGTAGTCGGTAGTAAAACCGCTTGCAGCGCTGGAGGTCCTGGATTCGATTCCTGGGTCGGTCCAAATATTTGTGTGATCCACAAATGTTTGTTTCAGAGTTTGGGTGTTTTCTATGTTTTATATGTATGTATTTAGACATTTATAAGTATGTATATCAGTCGTCTAGATCCCATAGCACAAGCTTA
The DNA here is from genome assembly GCA_933228765.1 of Miltochrista miniata. Lineage (NCBI taxonomy): Eukaryota > Metazoa > Arthropoda > Insecta > Lepidoptera > Erebidae > Miltochrista > Miltochrista miniata. The sequence continues at coordinate 30,811,056 of OW121747.1, read as the reverse complement.
TATTAGCTTGGGCTAGATGATGTTGTGTGTGAATGTCCACAAATAAAAAGAAATGTTTTATTCAGAACTAGCTGTTGCCTGCGACTTCGTCCGCGTGAAAATTATGTTATAATGAAAATTTGAGTAGCTCTCTATCCTAACCAGGGTTGCCCTAGATGGATAGGTAGAGACCTTGTGGTTTTAGTCGGTTCGAGGTCGGAAAGACTCACATGCTTATAATTGGTTCCTTTATAGTTAAAAAAAGAGTAGCGTGATGAATCTTAAGACAAACGAAAAGTTTGTTAAATTTGGGCCAGTAGGTTTTCAGTAATACTTGGACAAGATGCAAATAGACAAACTGAAAATATTAGAAGCTGCAATTTTATGATTTTATAATGTATGTTACTACTAGCTGTTGCCCACGACTGCGTCCGCTTGGAAATTGTGTTAAATAATAAGAGTTTGAACTGTTTCCATCGAGCCCCTAGGATGGGTATGGCTTTATTATCATCTCGGTAGACATTATTTATTTTTAAGTTTTCTAAAATTTTAACTACACTTATTATATAGTTATTGTATATTATTATATAGTTCGTGATATTTTATAATGATAATAATAATCTATACTAATATTATAAAGAAGTAAAGTTTGTGTGTTTGTTAAATTGTAAGGGGTAATCTCGGGATCAACTGAACCGATTTCAAAAATTCTTTCACCAATAGAAAGCTACGTTATTGTGGAGTGTCATAGGCTATATAGCATCACGCTGTAGCGTGATGCTATATAGCCTAAACATTTACGGTTACTGCTCCGCTCCTATTCGTTGTAACGAATAGGAGCGGAGGAGTAACAGTAAATGTTTCAAAAACGGGGGAAAAGTTATTCCTTTTGAGAGCTTCGTTGCGTGTGCTGCGTAAATATTTATAGTTATGTAAAAAATATGTACTACAAAATTGTTTCACTTAAAGAAGTTCTAAAAAAAATGCGCGATATCATGTGTCTATCTTTGGGTTGGTGCACAATAACCATTTTAATGGCAATCAATTTTTTTGTACAATAATGCCACGGGATACCTCTTTCATAAACGAAATTATTCTTAAAAATGACACGACGAGAAACCTTTCTCTCTCTTTCTCTCTCACGTAGTTTTTATTAACGACGAGACGCAACGGGAGTAAATGCAACGCGACGGGAGTAAATGCGACGGGAACAGGTAATACTGTCTCCTATGTGGCGCAAACGTAGTTGCGCGGGTCAGCTAGTATATAAATAAATCCTTTCGTGGATTGTCGTTATCTTTTCATATGATCAACGCAACCCTATAAGGGCATAGTAGATTTGCTTTTTGGATCATCTACTTTCTGAGATCAACAAAAAAATGTCTCACAAGGTTATAGAAAAGCACACATCCGCAGGGCAGCTTGTGGCGAGCTGAATGTGCGTGGTTATGCATGCATGTCCTCAGAGTTGTTGCGCCAGAAAGCGTATTATAGCATTAAAGACTTTTTAGAAGACAAGGCTGCCTGGCAGTGACACGAATTGCTCCTTTCTACATAATAAAAAAAACTGTATTAGATGCTAAGATGAATTTTGGGAGGGACCAGACTGAGTTTCTTGGGGTGTTCTTCTCAGTCTGTAGCATTTCCGAACCCTCAGTAGAGTCACAAAAAGTTTGACAAACCTAAATATTTTTTTTAGAAATTTCAAAGGGAATAAATTTTATTTTATTTTATTTGCATTTAATTGGCTAATGGGAGACCGCATAGCGCTACTCTGCATTCCCGGAAGTGCAGCAAATCTTAGCGCTGTCTTGCTTTAATTCGCCGGTCAGAGGGATTAAGCCAGAGCTTTATGCTCGGGGGTGGGAGTGTCATTTTCAAGGGCATAACTATGGGGAAACCCGCTCCGGGTCTGACCCGCAATGGCGAAACCGGCGACGCCGTACTGCTCGACACTCCTAGCCACTTACACCGGTGTTGCCCTCTATCGACTAATAGGCTTGCATACCTATGGCGATTGTATAGGGGGAACATTTAGTGAGTTGGCGAGTCACCGTCTGCCAATATTTTAGTAACAGCATAGTTTACGGTTGGGAGCTCCGGGTAAACCCTCGGAAGGATGTCTCAGGACTCCCAACAGTGCCAAGCCCCCCCGGCTAGTAGCGGGACGGAATTATTACAATAGATTTAATCTTTACCTCATTTACAATAAATCAAATACGACAGTTTAGTTTAATTAAATGCTTTAATTTACTACAATTTAATGAAGGTCTGGAGTCGATCTAATGATACGACTCGAAAGACAGTCGAGGGAATTCCTTAACAATTTACAGCAGTTACCTTGTGTTTGGGCTTGATTGATTTGTACTGATGAGAACTTCACACTTAGATAGATAGAACAGACTTCAAGAAAAAAAAAGGAGGTTCTCAATTGGACTATATGTTTTTTATAAGTATGTTTAAGACGCAGATTCGCCCCTGCGTCGAATACTGTTCTCACCTTTGGAATGACTCCGCGAGGTACTTACTAGACGCGCTTGACGCTAGGCAGAGACGTGCTATACGATTTGAATAATTTGTTGTTCTGAGATGACGGCAAGCTTCGAGCTGTTACTGCAGCGAAGAATTATAGCATCCTTGGCTGCTTTTTGCCGAATGTATCACGGTGAGTGTTCTGAAGAGCTCTTTAACCTGATCCCACCATCTCCCTTTCGATCCCGAACAACGCGTGCTGGGCAAAGGTGCCACTCATACACGCGCGTTTCAAAAGATCATTCCTCTATCAAACTATGAAAATCTGGAACGACCTGTGCACGCACACGGGTTTCCCTCATCTTACAATCCCGGGTTCTTCGCGGAGCGGAACGTGATGAGGCACATCACAGAGCCGCCAACTTGAGGACCACTGTCAGAAGTTCTACGGTGAGAGAGTGATCCCAATCGCTTCATGCACCACGGCTTTCCATCAGTGGCGACGTCAATTTGGCAAGGTTAATAAATAAATAAAAATCTACGAGTAATGTCTTTTATTGTGCTGAAATTTGGAACCGAGATAGCTTATAGTCTGGAGTAACTCATATGCTACTTTTATCCCGCGAATATGTTCCTACGAGAAGTGGGAACAGGTACCGAATTTCACGCGGGCGAAGCCACGAGCATTATTTAGTATTATAAATGCGAAAGTTTGTAAGAGTGGATATGTGGATGTTTGCAACTCTTTCACGCTCGAACGGCTGAACGGATCTGGCTGAAAATTGGGTCAGGGATAGTCTGGAATAACACATAGGCTACTTTTTATCCCGGGAATAAGTTCCTACGGGAAGCGGGAACGGGAACGAATTTTACGCGGGCGAAGCTGCGGGCATCAGCAAGTAGAAGAATATTACCAATTACTTATAAGCCCATTTTTCCATTTTCATAGTCGATTACATTCAAAATACATACATACCTACATATGGTCACCTTTTTATCCCCGAAGGGGTAGGCAGATGCATATAAAATGCATTTCACCTTTTTTTAGAATTTGTCCCACGTAATAGGTGGTGATCCGTATTTCCGTGTTGAGATAGACATGCGCAGGTTGTGACTGCTAGCTGTTGATATTTTTCAAGCTGCCCAAAAGGCCTCTCGGGAATTTCTGTACATTTAGTTAATTCGTTAATTGAAATGGTTGCCCCTGAATTATCAATAATATTTAATAATTGTGTCGATAGAGGTGTGTTTCCTGACTTAATGAAGTTTAGTAAAATAACTCCTCTGTTTAAATCGGGTAGCACCTCGGATCCGTCCAATTTTCGTCCTACCCACGTTTAGTAAAATCTTTGAAAAGGTAATGCTTAATCAAATGCAAAATCATTTTAATACAAATAAGTAAACTATTCCATACTAAACAATTCGGTTTCACGCGCGATCGGTCTACCACGGATGCTGGAATCAAATTATTGGAGTGTATATATGAGGCCTGGGAGGAGTCGTATGACGCTTATGGCGTATTCTGCGACTTATCTAAGGCCTTTGATTGCGTCCAGCATCAGACTTTAATTCAAAAACTTGATCATTATGGGATCCAGGGAATGGCCTTGGATTTAATTAGTTCTTACCTAAGAGATAGAGTACAGAGAGTAGTTATAAATGGTAAACAGTCACATGGTTCTGCTGTAACAATGGGGGTGCCTCAGGGTTCAATTCTGGGACCTTTTCTATTTTTAGTGTACATAAATGATCTCCCTCACCTTATAAGAGACGATCACGAGGTAGTTTTGTTTGCTGATGACACATCTTTAATATTTATAGTTGAACGTGGACAACGCGATCTTGACGAAGTAAACAATGCCCTCTCTAGGGTAGTTCACTGGTTTAACGCAAATAATTTATTGTTAAATGAAACTAAAACAAAATGATTCACCTTTGAATTAGATTCACCTTGCCAAATGTTAGGCTCGTTAACACCAGTATTAGGATTAGGGATGATCAAGTAGTTTTGGTCGATGAAACTGTCTTTCTGGGCATAAAGTTAGACTCCAACTTGCAGTGGGGGCCACATATCGAGAAAGTCTCGGGCAGACTGAGCTCTGCAGCCTATGCCGTTAAAAAGATCCGACAACTGACAGACATTAGAACAGCGCGTCTTGTCTACTTTAGCTATTTCCACAGTGTCATGACCTATGGCATACTATTATGGGGTAACGCTGCCGACATCGAATGTATCTTTGTATTGCAGAAAAGGGCTGTCCGGGCTATCTATGGTATGGGGTTTCGGGAGTCATTAAGAGAAAAGTTTAAGGATATCAACATCCTTACTGTGTATTCACAGTACATAATAATATATGAAAACTTATTATATACTCATAAAAATAACAGTAAATTTATTCAAAATAGTGATATCCATAACCTAAACTTAAGAAATAAGAATAAATTGGCTGTACCTAGATTTAGGCTTAATAAAATAAGCAATTCTTTTGCGGGCAATTGTATTCGAATGTACAATACATTGCCGACAGCCGTAACAGGATTGTCAGTTAATAAATTTAAAAAACTAATAAAACTTAAATTGTGCCAGAAAGCTTATTATAGCATTAAAGACTTTCTAGAAGACAAGGCTGCCTGGATGTGACACGAATTGCTCCTTTCTACAAAAAAAAAAAACAAACTGTATTAGATACTAAGATACTAGAAGAGAAGGGACCGGACTGAGTTTCTTGGGGTGTTCTTCTCAGTCTGTAGTATTTCCGAACCCCCGGTAGAGTCACAAAAATTTTGACAAACCTAAATAATTTTTTTAAAGATTTCAAAGTGAATAAATTTTATTTTATTTTATTTTTGGCCTTCAATTTGGCTTAACGACCGCCATTTTAGTGGCAACCGGGACCAACGGCTTAAAATGCCTTACGAAACACGGACACGCTCAAATAAATGTCACAAAGTGGTCGGTCACATGGATGGTCACCCATCCAAGGACTGGCCATAGTGAAAGTTGCTTACTGCAGTGATTTCGATTGGTGGTTCGATTCCCAGCTAGGGTTATTGGTATTTCAAAAATCTAATGATGAGGTTTTAAGTTTCATCAATATCGGGCTCGTGACTCCTTTGAGCATTTTTCGCTATTCCTTACAGTTTCGAATTTGGCCATCCAAGCTCTTTTCAAAAATTCAAGTCAAGTCAGTATACAGGATACTGACTTGAGGAGCTTCTTACACAAATAAGTTACATCACTTGCTCCTGAGTAGTCATAATTTCTTCTGTATTTTGGCTGCTGAGAGCAAAGCTACCAACGTAACTTTCTTAAAAAACAATTGATTGATCTGTTTATTCTAAGCTATACTGGAAAATCCTAAGATTCACCGCAGATTTGGCTAAACCGACAGATACATATAACAGCTCAGAACGGTAGCTTATGAAGTTTTCAGTTTGGCTCTCTGTTCAAGCATTACCGAAAACCCAACGGCCAGAGTTTAACAAACTTTTCGTATTAGTAAACTACACTTAAGACATGATTCATCACGCTACTTACTATTATTAACGTTAAAGAAACCAATTAATAAACACGTATGTCAAGCCGACCTTGAACCGACTTTAAACTATACGGTGGCTACCTATTCAACTAGCGAAAGTAACCCCGGGAAAGTTCTCAGGTTCTCCGAAGATTTGGTTACCACCTATCCAGGGGACTCGGTAGAGAGCAATGTAAATTTTCACTATGCTAAATACAATTTTCATGCGTACGAAGTCGCGGACAACAGCTAGTAGATATATTCCATCTTCTTCTAATTATCAAAAGTATTAACAACTAGCTGAGCCCGCAACTTCGTTTACGTCACATAAGGTGTATGAAAGGAAAGGTATTTCTTCATCAGAGTCATCAAGCAGCGTCTGAAACTGCCCTGTTTGCTTAATCATAAAAGAGCTTAATGATTAAGTCTATTTTAAAACAATTCAGTCCACGCCTTCGGCACGGATTGAATTGTTTAAAAATAGTCCTAATCATTAAGCTCTTTTATGATTAAGCCAACACGCCAGTTTAGGTTCACTCAAATTCAAAGAAACCCCTACAATTAAAATTTTCAAAATATCAGATTCTTAAAAGTGTTATAACTCTTTTATTTCTAAACCGATTTACATAAAACAAACGCTAAATGTTAACTGGAGCAAACCTCAACACAATAACGCATTGCAATCGGTTGAGCGGTTACTGAGATTAGCGTGCACAACCGTACAGACAAACAGATATACAGACATACAGACAAACAGACAAAAATTCTAAAAATCATTGTTTTGTGTTATATTGCGTTCATAAACCCCCTCTATAATATTTTTTCTTATTTATCTTCCATGTACAGACAGCATCCTGTTACGATTTTATTATATGTATTGATTGATTGATTGATATACACTACATAATTATACTAGTAAAAATATTTCTAATTTTAACAATCTACGCAGCACACTGGACGCAAACCCTCAAAGAAATAAAGTTTCCCCGTTTTTGTAATGTTTTTCATTGTTGCCTCTACCCAATAATTCCTTGTATTTATTCGCTGGAAACTTCGATACCACAGAAACCCAACCACTCAGCCACGTGCAGAAAACCGTGACCAACCCCATTGTGACCTCAAACTTTGGAGACGAAACCTTAAAAGTTATATATTTAGTATTTGCTCGTACTGGACCTGAATATAGATCAGTTTCGTATTTGAATGTTTCAAACCACTTTCAAACTATACTACGTACTCGTAAACTAAATCGTTGTTCTAGACTTCTAGAGGTCGTAAAGTGTGACTACGGATCATGAGGTCGTAGGTTCAATAAAAAAAACTTAAATTGTTATTGACGTAAGCTCGCGGATCCACCTGCGTAAAATTTGCTATCTGTGTAAACAAATCCACCCAGAGTACAGCATAACATGGAAACACGTGTAAACTAATCTATCGATAGACTAAAGTGGAACAAATCGTGCAAACAATTTGAAGAATGAATTTTTTCAGTGGATTAGAGTGGAATAGACCTATTCCACAGAAATCTCGCAACTATAAACTATTGAATTCCTATATCATAAAGTGCGTCTAGTAAATCATAGTTGAAACTTAGGTAATCTACGTTTTTCTCAAATGAATCTGAATAATTAATACTTACAGTTTACATTAGTATTTATACCGAGAAAATAAGTATGAAAATTTTTCGCCATACAACCAAACAAATATCTACAAGAAAAACAATCAAAGTTTCGAACTTAAAACCCTACAAATTGTTGATTAGAGTTAGTCTTTTCAATTTATTTTTAATGTAACCTTTACAGTTATTTTACAATTTTTAGGGTTCCGTACCCAAAGGGTAAAACGGGACCGAACGTATAACTGAGACTCCGCCGTCCATCTGTTCGTCAGTCACCAGGCCCTGTACTCGTATCGCATGAACTGTGATAGCTAGACAGTTAAAAATTTTCACAGATCGTCGTTTTGCCTACCTAGACCATACGCCACAACAACTATTTGCCACCATGACCTATTACAACTACACATTTTAAAAGTAAGACCATTTGCAATCAAGACGATTTTCAATGTGGACTTTTTTCAACCCGGACATTTAGCTAACGAAGGCGTTTTACAATCTTGTCCTTTCGAAAAGTCCTTCATGGATGCTATGCTCGACTCCTATCGACTAAAAAACCTCACGTAACGCCCACAGCCCTCGGAAGAATGTCCCAAGACTCCCAACAGACCTACGGCTACCACTGCGGCCTCGCCTAGGGGGTGGTTCGGGTGCTATCCCGCGTTTTTTGGGGGTTTTCACGCTGCCGTCATGGGCCTGCTTCTGTAAGGATGGTGACCGCCCGCCCCGCCGCCTCTTTCACGAGCATGACGAGCATGGCGAGTATTTCGCCTGTAATAAGCACAGTGAAAATTTAAATTGCTCTCTACCGAGTCCCCCGGAAAGGTGGCCAAATCTGCGAAGAACCTTAGGATATCCTCGCGAGAACTTTCCCGGGGTTACTTTCGCTAATTGAATAGGTAGTCACCGTATACCTAGTTTAAGTCGATTCAAGGTTGGTTTGACATACGTGTTTATTAATTGGTTTCTTTAACGTTAGTTAGTACTACAATAAGTAGCGTGATGAATCATGTCTTAAGTGTAGTTCACTAATACGAAAAGTTTGTTAAATTCTGGGTATTGGGTGTTCGGTAATGCTTGAACAGAGAGACAAACTGAAAACTTCATAAGCTACAGTTTTGAGCTGTTATATGTATCCGTCGGTTTAGCAAAATCTGCGGTGAATCATAAGATTTTCCAGTAATACATTAGATTAAACATATATAGTAAAAATGTTCAGTGCGTTTGTGTACGCTTTAAAAACTCAAAATGTACTGTATCGATTGGGCTCAAAATTTGACACGATATACAACAGGTTTCTGAAATGGTTTTAGACTACTTTTTACATTATTTACATCTTCGCAACAAGAATAAAACAGCTTTAAAAAGTGATTTTACCAATAGGTGGCGCTGTACGCTTTTTTTATTATATTCTGACAGCTTCAGAACAAAATAATATAAACAACCTACTTAGAAGGTACCTACCAGATTGCAATTTTTTTTAAAAGAAGTTTAATTGCGCCCTTCTCGCATTCGGAATAATAAAAGGGAGTACCTACCTAAAAAGAGGTCAGATATGCATTTAATGTTATTTTTGAAGTTAGAGTTTTGGTGCTTTAGGAAAATAATCGAAGTAAATTATTTTTTTGAAGCGTGTGCACGTTGTTTTAAAAAGTGAACATTGAACACAGAATAGAGTTTCTTTCAAGTGAAACTTCTATTGATCCGGGTGTTAATTGGTTATCTGAAAGATTTATGATTTTGGTTACGGCTTTGGTTTTTCACTCTTTTATCATAGGTACATGAAACCTTTTGGGACATAAGAGGTTATAAATAATATTACCTACACACATACATAATTACCGAAGCGCTCGTGCCCCCGCGGACTCAGTGTTCTGTAAACGATCACTGCAGTAAGCAACTTTCACTACGGCCGGTCATTGGATGGGGGACCATCCATGTGACCACTTTGTGACATTTATCTGAGCGGTTCCGTGGTTCGGAAGGCACGTTAAGCCGTAATTTTTCCCGGTTGCCAGTAAAATGGCAGGCGTTAAGCCAAGTTGAAGGCCATTTTAGACGGCTTGAAACATTTCAACAGCAATCAGTCACAACCTGGGCCTGTCCATCTCAATACGGAAATTAATACTGCTCACCACCTGTCACGTGGGACAGATTCTAAAAAGATGAAATGGTGGAAATACAATTATGCCTCTGGTTACTCCTTCGCGGATATACGCGTGACCATATGTAGATATGTATGTAATGTAAGTACTTACTCTAACAGTATATCTATATATAGATACATATAATAAAATGATAGAAAAGTCAAAACTGTCCATTGGAAATATTTAAAAAAAAATCTTGCTGGGTGTTTAACATAAGATACCGATGCCGAAAATGTAGTTAAAAAAAAATTGTCAATTTGTCTGTTTGCTTTGCTTTGTCCGGAAGGATCTCGAAAAGTACTCAATAGATTTGATTCAAATTTTGCACAAATATTAACTAGGGGTAGGGTCTTCAAATAAGCTGTATATTATCACGCTACATATCCTAGGGGCTAAGCAGAGAGCAATAAATTGGCATTTTAACAAAATTACGCGGGCAACAGCTAGTTATACATAATTACGCTCAAAACGTACCCTTTAAGAGGGGGTGCGAAAGGGGTGGGCACCTTTCGGACCATTGGGTTGAATTTTCAAAATGTTGAATTCCCATAATGTTGAATTCTTAGTTAGTTGAATACCAGAATGTTGAATTCCTGTAAAGTTGAATTTTTGAGTCCTACAATGTTGAATTTCGTTTATCAAAATGTTGAATTCGTAATTCGTTGAATCGCACAATGTTGAGAATTTGAGGACATCTGTTAAATTTCATTTTTAGGTAATTTAATAATTTTCAAAACAAATGAAGATCGGTAAAACAAATGAAGATCGACGATACAAATGAAGGTCAATGAAACAAATGAAGATCGATCAAACAAATGAAGATCGACAAAACAAATGAAAATCGGCGAAACAAATGAAGATCGAAAAAACAAATGCTGACCGATAATACGAGGGTGGATTGAAAAGTTCTCGGCCTGACATATAAATGTTGATGGTACTCATTTGATACTAACCTCTTTGAGTTCATTTGTTCTTTGGCTGTCATAGTGTTGAATTTTTTATCTGTGGATTTCGTAGTTTTTACGTGGGAGCCAATAAAGTTAGTCAAAACGCAACGTTTTTGGAAAATGAACAAATCTGAACATAGCGCGGTAATCAAATATTTGTGTAAAAAAAAATGACACCACAAGAGATTCATATTGATATGAAATTAACAATAAAAGAATCTGCCTCATCGTATAGTACTATAAAAAAATGGGCTGTAGAATTTAAACGCGGTCGAGAGAGGATCGAAGATGACCCTCCCTCCGGCCGGCCATCGAATTCTACGACTAGAGGAAACATCGGCAAAGTGTGTGATCTCATATTGGAAAACCGCAGATTGACCATCAGGAATATTGCTGACACTATGAGCATCTCATATGAACGAACACAAAATATCATTGTCCATGAACTTGGATTTTCTAAGGTTTCTGCTAGGTGGGTACCGAGGTTGCTTTCAGTCGAGCAAAAGCGCATTCGACTCACGCTTTCTCGTGACTGTTTGGAGATGTTCGAGGCTGACCCGCAAGATTTTGTGAATAGGTTTTGTGACTATGGATGAAACCTGGGTCCACCACTACACTCCAGAGTCAAAACAACAATCCAAACAGTGGAAAAAAACTGATGAACCTACCCCTAAAAAAACAAAAGCAATTTTGTCGGCTGGAAAGGTGATGGCGTCAGTTTTCTGGGATGCGAAGGGCGTCATCATGATCGACTACCTCACGAAAGGCGAAACCATTAATTCAGCGTACTATTGCACCCTATTGCGGCGTTTACGTGAAGAAATTAAAAGAAACCGCCCCGGATTACTCCGAAAAAAAGTGTTGTTTCATCAGGACAATGCTCGCGTTCACACGTCTGTTGAAACCATGGCTCAAATTCGTGATTGTGGTTTTGAATTGCTGCCCCACCCGGCTTATTCACCTGATTTGGCGCCCTCGGACTTTCACCTGTTTCCAAACCTAAAAAAAACACCTCGGTGGCCAGAAATTTTCATCAAATGAAAAGGTAACTCAATATTTTGAGGAGCTTGAGGAATCTTTTTTTAAAACCAGGATAGAAGCTTTAAAAGACAGATTGAAGAAATGCATTGAGTTAGAGGGAGATTACGTACGAAAATAAAAATAATTTTTCATGAGTTATATTATGTTTTCTTGACCAGGCCGAGAACTTTTCAATCCACCCTCGTACATATGCAGATCAATAAAACAAAAGACTATAAGCAAGGTCAAAAACTACTCGCAGCCATATTTTGATATCTAGATGCGATTGCCATTCAAAAAAATACACATACATACATACATATGGTCACGCCTTTATCCCCGAAGGGGTAGGCAGAGGCATATTATATGCCCACATTCCACCTTTGTATAATTTGTCCCACGTAATAGGTGGTGAGCCGTATTGCCGTGTTTAAATGTACAGGCGCAGGTTGTGACTGCCTGCTGTTGAAATAAAGCCTTCAACTTAGCTTAACGACTGCCATTTTACTGGCAACCGGGACCAACGGCTTAACGTGCCTTCCGAAGCACGGAAACGCTCAAATAAATGTCACAAAGTGATCACATGGATGGTCACCCATCCATGGACCGGCCATAGTGAAAGTTGCTTACTGCAGTGATCGTTTACAGAACACTGAGTCCACGGGGCCACGAGCGCTGCTAAAAAAATAGGTGCAAGCAATTCTCGACCTTAATGACACATCTGAAAAAATGTTCTTTTTGGCATTTATAGACATCACTGATCATGAATTTGTAAAAAATAAATAAACATTATGCATGTTCATAAGGTCGAAAATTGCTTGCACCTATTTTTTTGAATGTTTATCGCATGTAGATTACAAAAAATGGGTCCAAGCGAATTTCGACCTTATGAGCATGCATAATATCTATTTATTTTTTAAATATTCGTGATCAGTGATGTCTATAAACTCCTAAAAGCACATTTTGAGATAAGTGTCATTAAGGTCGAGATTTGCTTGCACCTATTTTTTTTTAATGGTAATCGCATCTGGATTAAAAAATATGGCTGCAAGTAATTTTTGACCTTATCAACTTGCTTATAGTCTTTTGTTTTATTTATTTATTTATTTATTATATACTTTATTGTACGCCAAGATAGTATTAAAGGATAGAAATTTAAAACAGAATAGCAATACAATGGGCGGCCTTATCGCTTAAAGCAATTTCTGCCAGGCAACCTTTGGATGGATAAATAATGTTGGTAGAAACTAACTGGTAGTTGTTGGCGTAATATAAGTAGGTATATTTTAACTTTTAACTTTATACAATAAATTATTAAATAAACTCTAGCATTAATAAAATATATATCTCATTGACTAATTATATACATAAATACAATTTTATACCTATAATAAATATTCCAGTTCCTATATACCTTGATGTTATTCAGTGATTCTCAGCAATCTACTAGACTAGAGGAATAATCCAGTAGAGGAAGATAATATTATTAACGACTATTATTTTCAGTTAAGTAGTAGTTTTTGACAGTTGTTTTGAACTTTTTCAATGTCTCAGCCCGTCTAATTGCTAGAGGTAATTTATTCCACAAGCGAACTGCTGTGACGCTAAAAGAACGGTCCAAGAACTTTGTGGAATGTGGAGGCACTTTTAGTACTAGGCTTTCCGACGACCTCAAACATCTATCATGCATTTCATGGAGGAACTTAAAACGTTCCTTTAAATAGGAAGGTGTAGATGGGTTAAATAAAATATTATATAACATGGATAGAATATGAGTATTCCGGCGAAGTCGTATAGGTAACCACTTGAGCTGTGTTCGAAACTGTGAAACGTGATCATATTTGCGCAAACCAAATATAAATCGTATGCATACATTTTGGAGACGCTCAAGTTTCTCGAGTTGGTTTTCGGTGAGATCTAGGTAACTGACATCTGCATAATCAAGGATTGGAAGAAGCAAGGAGTTTGCAATCGCAATTTTTGTAGCTGTAGGAAGAAAACGTTGCAGTCTCCTAACTGACCCTGCGGAGGCAAACATTTTCCTACTGATCTCCTGGAGTTGCGGGTCCCATGATAAATTGGAATCCACAATTATTCCCAAATTCTTGACCTTGTCACTAACAGGAATCGTTGCCCCATCGAAAATAAACCGCGGTATCCGAGACCAATCTATTTTTGCTGTTGTATTAGGTTTGCCAATAACGATGATCTGCGTTTTAACTGGATTGACTTGTAGTCCATAAGATTTACTCCATGACGCTGTTCTCGACAAATCCTCATTAACCACATCCACCGCTTCCGATAGCCGATCCAGGGGTGCTTGTGTGTAGATTTGGAGACGTCTGCGTAAAGGTGGTAGGAAGAATTTAGTTGGTTTGAGATGGAATTTATAAAAATTGCGAAAAGAAGAGGAGAGAGAACGCCGCCCTGGGGTACACCGACGCTAGTATTGCACCAGCTAGAAATAATATCTTCAATATGGATACGTTGTCGGCGGCCACACAGGTAACTACGAAACCATTCTATTTCTGTAGGAGATATGTTAAGAGAGCAAAGTATTGCAAGTAAAATGTCAAAATCAACCGTATTAAATGCATTACTGAAATCTAGCAAGCATAGAACAGTTAACATGCCATTCTCCATGCCACATCTAATGTCGTCGGTAATATTTACCAAAGCCGTGGCTGTATCGTGACTAGGACGAAACCCTGACTGGAAAGGATTGAGAAGGTTATTTGTGCGGATAAAGGAACTTAACTGGATATGGACAAGGCGTTCAAGTACTTTCGAAAGGAAGGGTAGGATAGATATAGGACGGTAATCTGTTAATAACTGAGGATTAGATTTTTTTGGTGAAGGAGTTATTAAAGCGTCTTTCCATGTCGATGGGAAGGTACCACTAGTTACTGAATAATTGAAGATGTAGCGCATGACAGGCAGGATTTCATCGAGGATAGGAAGGATCATGTTTCTGCCCACACAGTCGCTACCAACAGCTTTGGATGTAATCGCCATAATACTCTTCTTAACATCACTAGCAGTAAATAGATCGAAGACAAATGGTGAATAGTGGGGGGTTGGAATAGTCGAAAGATAATGAATTGTATTTGCCTTCAGAGTCCCATCAAAATTGGACACGGCAGTGAAATGCTGGTTGAGAACCTCAATATTCAAGTCTTTAGGATTTAATTCTTGTCGTGATTTTCCAACTCCCATTGTTCTTAGAAATTTCCAGACCTTCGAAGGGTCCCTGTATTGAACTGAAGTATGAATATGCTGGCGTTGTGCATTTCTACACGCCCTTCCGCAGCGATTCCGAGCCAAAATATATTTATTTAAGTTCGAATCAGTAGGATTGATTTTATATCTATATTTAGCTGTAGCTTTCTTAGAAATCAATGATTTGATCTCGTTAGTTAGCCGGTGGATGTTTTATTTTAATGGGCCGAACAGGAGCATGCTTGTCTTACAGCAGTATCAGATTCGAGTTAAAAATAGCAACTTGCTCGTCTACGGACCCTGACGTAAGTAGTGTTGTCCAATCAATGTTACTGGCATCTTTACGCAAGATATCAAGATCCATGCCACAAAAATTGCGCTGCAGAAGGATTTTAGGCTTAACCTTAGGAGTAGAGATTTTGTAAGAAAGGTAAAGTAAATCATGATATGAGAACTGGTCAGCCGAGTATTGCCCGTGCTTAGCGACTTGGTCAGGAGAGGAGACCATGATGAGATCAATCAATGTAGGATTGCAGTTTGGGAAGTGATGAGTAACATCCGTTTGAAGAAGACAAAGAATACAAGATGTTATGATGTTGAGAAGAGAGGAGGAACGGGAATCATTTTTTGATAAACATGTATTAAAATCCCCCATGATTATGGAATGACTGTAAGAAGGTGTGAGATTCACTAAAAGTGATTCGAAAGACGAAAAGAAATTTATATTCATTGAAGGACAATAATAAACACCGAGTAGGAGTTTGGTATGGTTGAGTTCCACCTCCAGAAACAAGTGCTCACCAGCATCAGGAGGTGGCGGTTGTTGCGACATACTTATTATAGAGAAAGGTATATGTGATCGTAGAAATATGGCAACACCACCAGCACGAACCTCGTGATTTCTCCGATCATTTCTGATGAGCTGGAACCCAGGAAGGGAATATGTACTGGAAGAATGAATAGGTTTTAGCCATGATTCTAAAACAAGGATAGCATGAATATTCCTACAGTCAAAAGTAGCCAGCATTTCGGGATGATGAGCCGGAATACTTTGGGCATTGATATGAACCACATTAAAATGTCGAGGTACATCTGAAAACCCAGCCTTGAGGCTTTCCGACAAAGATGGGACACTAACAAAGCTGTCATCAGAGCTACTCACCGAATAAAAACTTTCAGTATCGCTAACATTCTCTGAATCGAGCATTAAACCTATATAAAATAAATAAAAATAATTCTAAACTTAAATGAATAAAAATAATATTTTTAAATATAATTAAAGTACATAAATATAAAATACCAATATTATAAATATACCAAAATTTTCATACCATCTGCCAGTTGTGTAATAATTATCTATACAAACCCTAACGACTTAATTATATTATTCTACTTACATAATAATATCCGGGTATGTTTCAAACACAATGTCTTAACCTAAAAACCAGCCTCTTAAGTAACAAAAATTTTAAAGACTAGGAGGACTTTGACAAATTTGTTTTTTTTTTTGGCATAATGGTCTCAGTAACCAACGCCTGTTACTATAGAACTTAAATAAAAACATACTGACACATTTGACAACTGACATGACATTACACACTTGACATGTTTATTTTGTAAACAATGTTTTGATAATGAAGGATTGTAAAAATATTGATTGTTGTATTTTATAATAATGACCTACAAGCTACAAAAGTTGAGTGAGATGCGATTACAATAATTAAAAGTTTATGATAATAAGATTTTTCATAAGTAATCGTATCGTGTCTTTGTTACAAATGATGCGAAGTCAAAATAATTCATCACAAATACGACGAAAACAAAACTAGAACTATTTACAAATTACATACCCGGATGAAGGATAACAATGCACTAAGAATCACTTTTTGGAAGTTACAACTCGCCTTGTCTTAGTTGTTGGTTTTATTGGTGTGTTGGGCCTTTCAACACCGACAGTTTTATCGATCTTCATTTGATTTTTTGATCGTCTTTTGTTTATCCGACCGTAATTTGTTTTTCGATCGTCATTTGTTTATCCGACCGTCATTTGTTTTGTCGATCTTCATTTGTTTTGTCGATCTTCAGTTGTTTTGTCGATCTTTATTTGTTTGGTCGATCTTTATTTGTTTTGTCGATCTTCATTTGTTTTGTCGATCTTCATTTATTTTGTTGATCTTCATTTGTAAATATACATAGTTTAAAAAATAAATAAATACCTACCTACTTATTGCGTTTCATAAATGTCATATTTCGCAATAAACTGAAGGTTTTAAATTAATCTGTATCCTATGTGGCCAATCAATAGGTACAAGTAGGTACCTCTTTACTAAATAAAGAGGTTCAACATTATGGAAAATCAACATTGTAGGAATGTGATTTTAACATTCAACAATATAAGAATTCAACATTACAAGAATTCAACATTCTGGGATTCAACTAACTGAGAATTCAACATTATGGGAATTCAACATTTTGAAAATTCAACCCAATGGTCCGAAAGGTTTTTGGCAATCGAAAAAAAGTTGTTATTTAAAGGGCTTTCCCATACAGCAAACTTCTATTTTTTTGGCACGGTACCCTCTCCGTGCGCGAGACCGACTCGCACTTGATTGGTTTTTAGTTCTTGCGGCAAACTTCCTACCACCGCAAAACTTTTTCACGTTATGGCTTCGTAGGGCTTTGTTTAATTTTTCCAATGTTTTTCTTTATTTCTTCTGGCAATCTTTCTGTCCTGACGTACTCTGTTACTCTGTCACGCCCTAACGGCTGAAACAAATCTGGCTAAATATTGGAGCGTGGATAGATTCTAGTTTAGATAACCTACTTTTCATTTCCGGAATTAATTCAATAAAATACCATGTGTGAGTTACAAATAAAACAAAATAAGAATAAAAACGGAACTTTATTACTAAGATTCCACCGTCCGTCTGTTACCAGGCTATATCTACTGAACATAATATTATCTTACTAATATTATAAATGCGAAAGTTTGTGAGTGTGGATGTGTGTTACTCTTTCACGCTCGAACGACTGAACGGATCTGGCTGAAATTTTGTACTGTGATAGATTATAGTCTGGAATAACAGATAGGCTACTTTTATCCCGGGAATAAACTCCCATGGGAAGCAGGAACGGAAACAAAAATGTACTCGGGCAAATCAGCTAGTAGTATGTCATAATAATTTAAGTATACGAGCAGTGAGGGTTATAGAGTGAGGGTAATTAAAATTTTATCTAGCGTTGAAAAATCCGCATCCGCGAATGTGAAGGTTTACGTGAAATTGATGGGGATCCTTATCAATCTAGTGTTGATATCGATCTATAAACTAGAGAATCAAATCGTTATTTTTATTTATGCACCGATAGAGCCTCGTTAAGGCTCTTTCAAACATCTAGCTGGCCATGATCTTTACACAAAATGTCACCGTCCTCAACGCAAATTGAACCAAACCGCCCGCGCCCTAAATACCGTAAAGGAGAGAGATGTCTTTGTACATTTGTACTAATAACGTTAGCATTTATTATTTTAACATGCATTATATATGTTATTCATTTGTGGCTAGTTAAACATAACACATGGGAACAGGCTTATAAAGTATCCCGACGACGACCTAAGCTTCGAAGTAAGTTTCTTTTAACTTGAGTTTTCGGGCATACTTGGCCAGAATTTAAGCTCAGAACACATTGGCGACAAGACTGTCTCCAGACCGACCACAGTTTTAATAAAGCTATGAAACTACACACACACTGCTAACAAAAAGTCTCACAGATAAGACTGTCTACGGTGCGCGCTGAAATCGGGTCAAATGGATTTTCGATGTACAGCAAGAGTCAGTTTTAAGACAGCCGCGTCTCTAATGTGCTCTGAGCATCAAGTCATCATCGTTATCATTATCCTAATGTCAGTTTCTTATTCTATTCTCTCTCTTAGATGTGAGACCATCAGATACTTACCTATGTATGTCATCCTATATTACACCATGCCGTGATTTCTGCTTTCCTATAGAAGCTTGTAATTTGACGAGTATCTGCTAGCCTAACCTTGAGACGTTGGCTAAGGGCAATATAGGACTGGTGGCTTGAAGAGTACTACAATAGACTGTACCTGTTATAGCATCTTGTATATTTTTTGCTACTAAATACGTTAGATAGAAACTTTATGAGTACATCTCAAAATAAATAGTCTTAAATAGTCCATCGGATACCTATCCGATGGACTAGATATCGATTGGACTAGGTATTAGTTGGACTGTAGGTATCTCGATTAGACTGAGCAACGTAATGACTATGTCGATAATGGACTAATGCTGATCACACATTAGAGACACAACTGCCTTAAGACTAACCCTTGCATTACATCGAAAATCTGATCACCGAATGTCGGTGTAAAAATCTGTTGTCGATTTATCGGACATATTATACGTTAAAATATATTTATCGGCATTCGTCTTGTCGCCAAATTATACAAGGCTAGAAAACTCTTGCTTTATAATATAATATTCGTTACAGCATGGTCGAATGCTGACGCAGCCAAATACCCGTTCGTAGGTATGATGTATGTGAAAGACAGTACCCGGGTCATTTGTAACACTCTGATCATCAGTCAATATTGGTCCCTTGCGCCGGCGCAGTGCACCTCCATGGTAACAGACCCCAACATGGCGGAATACTTGAGACTTTGGAAGATTAAGTACAAAATGAATAGTCGTTATAGTGGTAAGACATTTTTCACTTTGTAACCTTAAAAAACTGACCAAGTACAAGTAGTCTTGCACAGGAACCTATGATCCGCAGTAAAATGATTTATGATTACGATTATGACACGGAGGGTTTCGTACCAAAAAATCACGTTTGTTGTTTGGGAGCCTCCTTAGTATTTATTGTTATAGCGGCAACAGAAATGCATACTCTGTGAAAATTTCAGTTATCAATTACAGTCAGTATCACGGTGCCTGATATACAGCCTCGCGACGGGCACACAGAGAAGCAGACAGACGGACAGACGGCGAAGTCTTATGAATAGGGTCCCGTTTTTACCCCTTAAGTCGGAACCTTAAAAATGGGTTTGCTATTTTTCTTCTAAAAAGTGCAGAAATTCCCTCTCTCTTCTGAAAGCGCAACGCGTAATTGAATACGGTAAAAGAAACCTAAAAAAACCGGCCAAGTGCTAGTCAGACTCGCGCACGGAAGGTTCCGTGCCAAAAACAGCGAAAATTCACGTATGTTGTATGGGAGCCCCCTTACATGTTATTATTTTTCTGACTAACTGACCTGCGAGGGTCAGTTAGTCAGAAAAATTACTTCGTTTACATCACATAAGGTGAATGAAAGGTGAGGTATTTCTTCATCAGACTCATCAAGCAGCGTATAAAACTGCCCTGTTTGCTTAAACATAAAAGAGCTTTAAGATTTAATCTATTCTAAAGCTCTCCAGCCCTAAACTCCCATCAGGGTACCGGCCGATCATGTTGCTTGACCAGGTGTGCAAGCTCTTTGCACAACGCCTCGTCGGGCACCTCACACGCGTGGGGTCTGATCTGGCGGATAGCCAGTTTGTCTACCGTCAGGTGCGCCCCACCGTGGACATGGTGGTGGCATTAGAGGCCTGACGGACGAAGCAGTTTCACAGGGTGAGGTGGGGGTGGCGGCGTGTCTTGACATCGCTAACGCCTTCAATACCTTGCCCTGTAGCTGCGTTAGGGAGGCCCTCAGGGTGATAAGGGGATACGCAAGATCGGTGAGGCGGCATGTCTCCTAGCCGGGACTCCTCCATGGGACCTGGCAGCCAAACCTTTTGTCACTATTTGAATGCGCGAGGAGGCGCTGGAGCGGGGCCTGAGTCTCGAGAAATCGAGGCCCAGCGGTCCCAGCTCCACCAGGAATCCGTGGAACCATACTTAGATTTAGACATTTAGTATAGGTAAGCCAAGTTTTTTTAGTTTTAGTAGATGTATGAAGCAACACCGTCAGGATATTAATTTTCATTAATTTCGTGACTTCAGTTTTTAGAAAACCACATGTGTACAAACACACATACAGTCACGGTTTTATCACCAAAGAGTCGACAAGCTAGAGAACTATATCTTTATAAGAAAATATTGTGATCTATTTTTCCAGATTTTTTTTAAAATATTCTTATAACTTTAAAAATACATACTTAATTTGGTTCCACGTGACCGAACGTGGAGCCGGTAACCTTGCCCGTCTGTTACTTTGAATTGCATATTTTAAATTGGCCTTCAATACATCGAAAACCATCTACGTACCTACATATACATAGTCACGCCCTTATCCCCGAAAGGGTAGGCACAGGCATAGTATACGCCCACATTTTACCTTACAGTTAATTGTCCCACCACAGATAAAATAATATATTCTATGACCCACGTAATAGGTGGTGAGCCTATTGCCGTGTTGAAATGGACAGGCGTAGGTCGTGACGACCTGCAGTTGAAATTTTTCAAGCCACCATTAGGTCTTCAACTTGGCTCAGCGATTGTCATTTTAATAATAACCTGGTTGCATTTCGAGTTTTCCTTCTCTACGCAATGGACGTTTTGCAAAAGTGTTCCCTTTCGAAAAACGGGATCTTTTTACGAAAACCACCGGTTGAAAAACAACCTGGGTACATTATAATTGGCTGTGTATACAATAAAGTCGATTTCCGAAGGAGGTATTGCTAGACATGAACTTTTACCCAAGTCTTGCGCAAAAGTTCGCTGAAACCCTTTCCTTCGGCCAACTTGTAACTCAAGTTTCAAAACAAACTTCTAAATAAGAAATACATTTCTTTAGAAACTGAGAAAATATTTCTTCTTGGGAAATTCATTTCGATTAATTACGTCTCCTACTTTCGAAATTAGTACCTGAATAAAATCTCGTCGGTGGTTATGAAACACTGAATCAGAAAACGATATCTGATATTATATTGACATCTCCTCGTCTCTTTAACATTTATGTCAATGACATAATTGGGGAGCTTAGCAGCATACATGTTGGCTGCTATGTGGATGATGTATGTGTAAATAATCTTAGCTATGCAGACGACATGGTGTTGCTTAGCCCCTCAATTGGGGGACTTAGAAAGCTATTAAGAGTTTGTGAGTCTTATGCTGTGACACACGGTTTGAAGTACAATGCGAAAAAGAGTGAGTTTATGTTATTTAAAAGTCATAAAAAAGGGCCATCCTCAATTCCTCCACTCACACTAAATGCAGTTGCTTTGAGCCGTGTGACACAATTTAAGTACTTAGGGCATATTGTCACTGAAAATATGTGTGATGATTTAGACATAGAGAGGGAGCGTAGGGCATTGTCGGTGCGTGGCTGTATGCTGGCACATAGGTTTGCTCGGTGTACAGTAGAGGTCAAGATCACGCTATTTAAAGCATATTGCCAGGTATTTTACGCGGGTGGACTGTGGGCCAGCTTTTCACAAAAATCCTATAGTGCCCTATGGGTTCAATACAACAACATCCTCTGGGCTCTGTTCCGGCTTCCACGCTACTGTAGCGCTTCAGGAATGTTTGCCGATGCCGGCGTGGACGACTTTTATGCGATAATGAGAAAAAGGTTGCCTCGCTGGTCTATAGGGTGCGGTGGAGCTCGAACGGAGTCCTGAGGATGGTTGGTGAACGACTAGACTCGCCCCTGGTTGGTAGGTTCACCGAGCTGCATGTTAAAAAGTTCGGTGAGCCTGCCAATTGGGAGTATCACATACTTTACTTTTATACTTTTCTTTTATTAATTATATACTAACATAGTCTATAACTTATATTGTTACTAACACTATGGATCTATGGTCTGAAATTAAATGATTTTTATTTTTTATTTATTTATTTATATTTTCTGATATCTGTGATATGAAACTATTTACTGTTCACAAAAAAATGCTAATAAAACAAAGTAGGTACATCTAGATCTCTATCACACTTTTTTTAACGTTAGGGAAAGTCCTCGTGGATGCCATGCCGGACTCCTACCGACTAAAAAACCTCACGTAACGCCCAACAGCCTATGGTTGGGAGCCCCGGGTAAGCCCTCGGAAGGATGTCCCAGGAGTCTCTATCACACTTCTACCTTATATTTTATGTAATTCTTCAAGCTTTCCTCTCGTCGGACTGCTGGAAGAAATTTCTATTTTAGAAATAAGCAAACCCTTGTACTCTACTTCTGTTTATTGTTGCAATTTCTTTTATTAAAGTTATTTATGAGTATAAATAAACTAAACAGGTGAATTGTGGGCATATGATATGCTTCTGCCTACCCCTTCGAGGATAATGGTGCAACCATATGTACCTATGTATGTATATAAATATTAAATAAATAAAATAAAATAGATAGAAATTGACTAAGAAATAAAATGAGCAATCCAATAGCTTAAAAAATAAAACTTTGTTTACCATTGCCTCAAAGTCCTGGGACATCCTTCCGAGGGCTTACCCGGGGCTCACAACCATAGGCTGTTGGGCGTTACGTGAGGTTTTTTAGTCGGTATGAGTTCGGCATAACATCCATGAGGATTTTCCCTCACGTAAAAAAAAAAAACCATTGCCTCAAAAATGTTATTGCACTATTATACTGGTTGAATTTATAGCTGTTCTAGAACGGAAAGGTTTAGGCCTTAGATCATCTAACCACAGGATGCGCCTTACTTAAGCATTCTTTTCTGCCATTGCACATGACCATTTGGTCTTTTGGCTTTATAAAAAGCCTGTACATCAGTACATCATTTTATATGATTAAACTAGTACATTTCATTGTAGTTGACTGTACAATAACAATTAACACACAACAGTCATTACGCGTTTGTCGATTAATACATTTTTAAATGCAATGAAATTTTATATGTCTTTGTGTTTCCCCCTTCACTTGTATGAAAACTGGCAGAATATTTTTGTATGCGGTGGTTCGCAAAGGCTAGTCCCGTGTTATATGGTCTAAGGTTTAGGCACAGTTTCGATAACAGAACCGACTGTCAATTTGAAAATAAAAAAAATAATAATACGAAAATGTTCCCTGCGTCGAATACTGTCTCACCTTTGGGATGAAGTATTTACTAAACGCGCTTGACGCTATGCAGAGACGTCTCTGCGTCGTTTTGGAACGGAAAGGTTTAGGCACAGTTTCGATAAACCGATCGGCACTGTCAATTTGAAGATCAACGTCTATGCATAGCGTCAATTGCGTCTAGTAAATACCTCGCGGAGTCATCACAAAGGTGAGAATCCGACGCAGGGAACATTTTCGTAATTTTTCTTGTTGATTTTCCAATTAAAGGCCATCACATACGTAGCTATAATATATATTAATATATCGAGATATATATTATATTATAGCAAGTTATCACACACGGGAGCTATACTATAATATATATTTTGCCCTCACTCGGTCTGCGTCCGTCCTTGCAAGCGCACGATTTTAATGCTTATTTTATGTACAGCATGTTCAAGTTCCAGCGCACCTATCCTAAAAATCGGCCAAGTGCGAGTCGGATTCGCGCACGATTTGATGCGTTGGTACGCATCAAACCGTGCGCGATAAGGCAAAAAATCACGATTAATAATAAGATAATTCTTTGAACGAGAAATAGGCCAGCCCTATGGTCATGAAAGGAGTCAACTAGATGCTTTACGGCTTCACCTTATATCGATTTTCCATTGTTTTAACAATCTTCATTGTTTTGTCAATCAAAAAAAAATGAGGATCGTTAAAATAAGTGAATTATTTTAACGATTCTCATTTGTTTTGTCGATCTTCATTTGTTATGCTGAACTTCATTTATTTCTTCCATTAAAGTATGAGTCTGAAATCGGCAGCAAGCAGCACTACTGCCGCTGCATTGCTGCTACAGAACCTCTGATCCTCATATTTTTGTATAGATTATTTTAGAATACATTTCGAACTCGGCAGCAGTGTACTGCTGGACGTAGGCCTCTCCCAACTCACGCCACATTATTGGGACAAAATCTTACAGGTGAACTGTGGGCATTATGCCTATGCCTACACCTTCGGGGGAAAAAGGCGTGACTATATGTATGTATGTGCCACCACGTGCAGCGCGACACTGATGCTGTGCTCAGAATCAACGCGGCAGGCAGCATTGCCGAGCAGCACCTCAGTGGCAGCACTGCAGCGACAGCAGTGCTTCTTGCTGCCGTGTTCGAGCTCATACCTTTAAGATTTTCAATTCAAGATTACAAGTAAGATTAATATTATTATGATGAATTTACCATTTACTTGCTAGTCATACAAAGGAAGTAGTACCACTGATGATGATACTCTCCCCGCATGTTCGGTAAACAAAAGTAACATACTTTATCTTCAAAATATACGATAATATATATTAATATACCAAATATATATTAATATGCTAAAATATACCAAGCTATATCTGTCGACATATTTTGATGACGTCATAGAAATATATATTATAGCTGCGTGTGTGGTCCTTCGAAAATTTATATGGAAAATATGTAGTAATATACCTTGCTATATTTCATATTAATATATATTATAGCTACGTTTGTGGTGGCCTTAACAGTGCCGATCGGTTCTGTTATCGAAACTGTGCCTAAACCTTTCCGTTCCAGAACGACTATTAATTCAACCAGTATATTTGGAAGCACTCGTAGCCTCGTTTGCTTGTGCCCTGGGACATCCTTCCTTTCATATATTAATAAGGGCAACAAGTAGACGCTTCAAATACTCACAGAATATTGAGTTGTGTATTTTCATCACATATAAATAATTAAATCAAAACAAAATAGACATTTAAGGGGGATCCCATACAACAAATGTGATTTATTGCTCATTTTTGGTACGGAACCCTCTGTGTGCAAGTCGGACTCTTACATGATCTGTTTTTTTTAAACTGGTTTCGAATGTGGCCTAAAGATGTGTAACGATTTGCTGAAACGCTTTTTATTTCAGCCCAATCACTGTTTGCATAGGTATTACGCCCTTAAAATGATCCTGTCCATTACACTGATATTTACGCTCCTAAAATGATTCCGTCCATTAAAAGGAGTACTTTTATTCGGTCCGAGCCCAACGTATCTGTTCCATTAGCACATACGTAAAGTAAACGGAAAAGAGAATAACCTGTCTAAACAAACGCGAGAATCGCTTGCACCATGAAATGACATGCCGCTCGTCCCGCCTACGCGGGGTGGCAGGGCGCCGATTTTCGACCACACGACATGTGTACGGAAATTAAAGGGTCATACGTCATTTATCTCATGTTTTGCCGTTCCTAAATATGAGACAGATGGCGTTTCACTCGTAAATATCCATCACATCGTATGAACCGAGAATCGGCGCCTTGGACACCGAACTCGCCGCGTACGTACGATCGGCCAGTTGACACGCACACACGTGTCCGGCGTGCTTGTAGTGCATAGCTTAATCTCTGTTCAATTCCTCATGCCTCCATTAGCTACGGGGTAAGGAGGGTTCCATGGGAGGCGTTTGATGCAAGTTTATTGTTACAGAAGCCCAAGTAAAACAGACATTGACTCACTCTCATTTTAATAGAGGTAATTTCGAGAACAACATAGGCCTAATACAGCATTGGGAGCGGATCATAGGAACCTACTACGTCGGTAAGAACTCATTGTTACGTTAATATATCTTACACTTGCGCAGTTCCCGTGGTAAGACGGGAATAAAATAAATCCTATGTTATCTGGGGATAGTCTAGATTTCCAACAGTGAAAGAATTTTTCTAATCGTTTTTTTTATACCACTAAGGTGGCAGACAAGCATACGGCCCACCAGAAAGACTGGTGGTCACCGCAGCCTATGAACGTTTGCAACACCAGAGGCGCCACAATCGCGATGCCGAGCCTGTAAAAACCCCTTTTGAAGAACCCCATACTGTAGTATCGGAATATTTCCTCTTTATAATCTATATATATATAAATGTTGTGTGCGTTTAAGTATCTATTAAAAACTCAAAATTTACTGAATCGATTGCGCTCAAAATTGGACACGATATACAATAGGATTCAGAGATGGTTTTAGGCTACTCTATACACTTTTATCATAACAGCAATAAGAATAAAATAGCTTTAAAAAGTGATTTTACCAATAGATGGCGCTGGTCGTTTTTTTTTAAATTATATTCTGCCAGCTTCAGAACAAAATATTATAAACAACCTATTTAGAAGGTACCTACCAGATTGATGTTTTTAAGAGAAGTTTGATTGCGGCCTCCTTGCAACTTTTTGGACATTCGGAATTTTGAAGTTTTGGACTTTAGACTTTGGAATTTTGGGGTTTTGGAGTTTAGGAGTTATGGAGTTTTGGACTTTTAGAATTTTAGACTTTTAGACTTTGGAGTTTTGGACTTTTGGACTTTGGACTTTTGGACTTTGGACTTTGGACTTTTGGACTTTTGGACTTTTGGACTATTGGACTTTTGCACTTTTGGACTTTTGGGCTTTTGGACTTTTGAACTTTTGGAGTTTAGGGCTTTGACCTTTTGTACTTTTGAAGTTGGACTTTAGACTTTGGACTTTTGGAATTTTGGAGTTTTGGAGTTTTGGAGTTTTGGAGTTTTGGAGTTTTGGAGTTTTGGAGTTTTGGAATTTTGGAGTTATGGAGTTTTGGGCTTTTGGACTTTTAGAATTTTAGACTTTTAGAATTTTAGACTTTGGAGTTTTGAACTTTTGGACTTTGGACTTTTGGACTATTGGACTATTGCACTTTCGGAGTTTTGCACTTTTGGACTTTTGGGTTTTTGGACTTTTAGACTTTTGGACTTTTGGAGTTTAGGGCTTTGACCTTTTGTACTTTTGAAGTTGTACTTTAGACTTTGGACTTTTGGAATTTTGGAGTTTTGGAGTTTTGGAGATTCCGAGTTTTGGAGTTTTGGATTTTTGGATTTTTGGAGTTTTGGAGTTTTGGAGTTTTGGAGTTTTGGAGTTTTGGAGTTTTGGAGTTTTGGAGTTTTGGAGTTTTGGAGTTTTGGAATTTTGGAGTTTTGGAGTTTTTGAGTTTTGGAGTTTTGGAGTTTTGGAGTTTTGGAGTTTTGGAGTTTTGGAGTTTTGGAGTTTTGGAGTTTTGGAGTTTTGGAGTTTTGGAGTTTTGGAGTTTTGGAGTTTTGGAGTTTTGGAGTTTTGGAGTTTTTTAGTTTTGGAGTTTTGGAGTTTTGGAGTTTTGGAGTTTTGGAGTTTTGGAGTTATGGAGTTTTGGAGTTTTGGAGTTTTGGAGTTTTGGAGTTTTGGAGTTTTGGAGTTTTGGAGTTTTGGAGTTTTGAACTTTTGGACTTTGGACTTTTATACTTTTGGAGTTTTGGAATTTTGGAGTTTTGGAATTTTGGACTTTTGGAATTTTGGACTTTTGGAGTTTTGGACTTTTGGACTTTTGAACTTTTGAACTTCTGGACTTTTGGACTTTTGGACTTTTGGGTTTTTGGACTTTGGAATTTTAGACTTTTAGACTTTTAGACTTTTGAACTGTTGGACTTTTGGACTTTTTGACTTTTTGACTTTTTGACTTTGTGACTTTTTGACTTTTTGACTTTTGACTTTTTGACTTTTTGACTTTTTGACTTTGAACTTTTGAACTTTTGAACTTTGGGACTTTTGGACTACTAACTCCTACGTCTATTTCATGAAATTTCTTTCGAAAAATAAGGTCATGAAGAAGTTTCACTTACGTGTGTACAATAGTACACGCACACATTTTTTTTTAAATGTACCCATCATTTAGTTTGTTACTCATTTCTCATAGGTACATAAAACCACTATAAAAAGTCACAGCGAAGCGTGGCAGGGTACCGCTAGTATAAGTACAATATTATTTGCAAGTGGTGCCCTGCTGACTAATCGGTGAGGACCTCCGGGAGAAGAGAGGGAAAATAAAGATCTAAGTACCTACAGTATGGGTTCTTAATTAGGGGTTTTTGCAGGGCCCGCAGCCTGGCGCCTTTGGTGTTGCAAAGGTCTACCTATAGGTTACGGTAACCACTATTTATCAGGGGGACTTATGCTTGTCTTCCACCTGTTTAAAAAAGAACTGCCTCCTAAAATGTGATAATTGGGAGCGGCTTACTTCAGCAAAGGACTGCAATAGGCTGATTTGATTGATTGATGAGCGCTTGTAGTCCCGCTTTCTCGGGGTTCTGTAAACAAGCACTTTACGATATGGCTATCATAAAGTTGAATAGAATAAAACTTTACAGAAATAAATAATTGCAGATATTGTACAAAGGACGGCCTTATCGCTAATAAAAGCTATTTCTGCCACGCAACCTTGGGATGGACATAAAAAGATATAGATTACTAGCTGACCCGGCAAACGTTGTTTTGCCATGGATTTTTGTTTTCATTTAGGGGAATGAAAAACAGATATTGTCCGATTCTCAGACCTACCCAATATGCACACGAAATTTCATGAGAATCGGTCAAGCCGCTTCGGAGGAGTTTAACTACTAACACCGCGACACGAGAATTTTATTTATAAAACAAATGGGTAGTTTAGGTGTAGAAATAATATGATACATAACAATAAATACATAGGTACCAGTAGGCATGTAAAAAACAAAGTACTTAGTAAGTACATATTATATTATACATCTGACATACACACATACAAATAAACTTACATACATACCTACAAATATACATACTTAAATGCATGCATGTGTTGAAAAAAATATCAAGCTGATGATAAAATAAATAGTGTTTCCTCACCAAACGCTTAAAGACAACCCTAGAATGAACTTTTTTAATCCGTGTAGGCCGCGCATTCCACTATTGCACAGCCTGTACGGTGATAGATTTGTCAATAAAAACCAATAGAGTGAGTAGACATGGCCAATACCAAAGATTCCGATGACCTCAAGGATCTTGAAAGGTCTTGGTTTCCTTGTTCCCATCGAGAGCTGATGATCCCGTCTCAAGCGCCTGAAGTAGATTATGGCAAGTACGAGTGCACGAAGGCTTGAATCCCGCAAGAACACCGCTCCCGAACCTAGGCCTTGCATGGGTCCTGGCTCTCACAAGAAATTTAACCTCGCTTGATAGGAGTCTTTAACGCATGCCTCGAAAAAGGCCAGCTTCCCAAAGTGACCATCACCATCCGGGTACCGGCTTAGCGTGTTGCTCGACGAGGTGTGCAAGCTCTTTGCAGAGCGCCTCTTCGAGCACCTCACATGCAAGGTTCTTGATTCGGCGGATAACCAGTTTGGATTTCGTCGGGGATGTGACAGGGGAAGCAATATGGTGATGGCTGTGTCCCTTGAAATCGCCAACGCCTTCAACACCTTGCCCTGGAGCTGTGTTGGGGAGGCGCTTCCTAATTCTGTCGGATTGTCGGGGTTTAACTCTCCGGGAGGGTCACAACTTATCCGAGCTGGCTAGTGCCAGTCCTGACGAGAAGTATCGTGCGGTGTTCCGCAGGGATCAATCTTAGGACCGCTTCTGTGGAATATTGGCTACGATTGGATGCTGCGCGTTCCGTTCCTTGGAGATGTCCGCGTAACGTGGTATGCCGAAGACACCCTCGTTATGGCACAAGGAGCAACGCACCGAGCGGCAGCCATTAAGGCCACGGTAGGTGTTGCTCAAGTCGTTAATCAAATACGGCGGCTGGGTCTGGAGGTCGTACACAAATACGAGGCCCTGTGCATTCCCGTACCTCCAAAGGGACCGCCCACGGGATCCGGTGTACAAGAATGGGGCGTAGGCATCGGCATCAAGCCCTCGATGAAGTATCTGGGGTTCATACTCGATGGCCGATGGAACTTCGGACACTATTTTCGAAGTTTGATCCTAACGGCAAAATATTACGTGTGTCGTCTGGTAGCCTCCCTCTTAAATATTATTATTTTTCAGATTTTAGACAGAAAAACATCATCTGAAAAAAATCGTCTCTCTAGCTATCACGATTACGGAGATACAGCCTCGTGACAGACAGACCGACGGCTAAGTCTCATGAATAGGGTCCCGTTTTTACCCGAACTGCCGAAGAAAGGAGGGTAATATTTTTCGAGAGAGTGTATGTCATTTGATTCGTCGTAATTGTGTGAGTGACACCAGGTATAATATAATTCCTAAAGAATTTCGGCGGATTTTTGGCGCTATAATTATTTGACTGCGATGGACGAAAAACTACTGAACCTATTTTAATGCGGTTTTATTTGTTTATAAGGTTTTAGTCAGACTTAAAATCTTACATTTGTTTGATTGCAATCGATTGAGTAAGTAGAACCAGAAATATGACTAAATATAATAATTAAGGTTAAATTTCGGTGAAGTCCTTTCACTACACAAAAATTTATAAAACCACTTCTAAGATAACTAAAAAGTTTTAAATAAACTTAATTATTAAGAATACAAAAAACCCGACTGCAAAGTAAAAATACAACTGAAAAGCAAATAACCGGCCAAGTGTGAGTCGGACTCCCGCACGGAGGGTTCCGTACCAAAAAACAACAAAAAGTCGTACTTATTTGTTGCATGGAAGCCCCCCTTTTTTCTTTTTATTTAACGAGATGGAAAATCCCGACTAAAAAACCCCACGTAACGGCCAACAGCCTACGGTTGGGAGCCCCGGGTAAGCTCTCGAAAGGATGTCCCAGTAAAGGTCCATTTTGTTTTAATTATTATTTTTTTATGAAAATACACTACTCAATATTCTGTGAGTATTTCAAGCGTCTACTGGTTACCTTCATTACCTATTTACACAGAGCAATGCGCGCCTTAGACAGTTCGCGTTGCTCTATAGTGTTATACAACGCGCGTCTTAAAACAGTTTGCGTTGCTCTACAGTTTTATAAAACGCGCGTCTTTAGACAGTTCGCGTTGCTGTATAGTGTTATACAAGGCGCGTCTTTAGACAGTTCGCGTTGCTCTATAGTATTAACTATCCTTGTATAGATCCTCTACGGTAGGTACAGTATATATTTCAAAAAGAGTTGTTGAACTCTATGTTTAATTTCTTTTTCTGAATATTGATGACATCAAATGTCATCAATATTCTGAAAATGATGACATTATAAACACGATATCTACGTCTACAACATAAATTGTGTGTTTGTAAGTAAATTGTTTATACTGGAGAAAAATCTAAAATATGGACTGTTTGTTTGCTATTTAATATAAAATAGCTATCTTTGAAATATTACACCTACCTAAAGTAATCTGCTGAAAGCGTTGTTCACTTTTTAAAGAAAAAATATGTACGATTAAAGTCGAAAAATAAGTTAGTATGTGACCCGTATAATGTTCAATCATGGCGACACGAAATTAATTTCATTGAGCAACATTTGATTGTGCTATACCTCCTAAAGTATTCATTTAATTTGCATGGTGTAAAGGGAATGAATGATCTTGATGAAATGTTCAAATTAACTAACGTATTTAAATTGAGAAGGATACAATTACCGAACATATAAGACAAAATGGCTAAAAACACGTTTGTTGTATGGAAGCCCCCCTTAAATATTGTTATGTTTTTGTTTTCAGTATTTGTTGTTATAGCGGCAACAAAAACACATAATCTGTGAAAATTTCAACTCTCTAGCTATCACCGTTCATGAGATACAGCCTCCTGACGGACAGACAGACAGACAGACAGACAGACGGACAGCGAAGTCTCATGAATAGGGTCCCGTTCTTTACCTTTTGGGTACGGAACCCTAAAAACAAGCTCAACATTTCTTTTCAAATTTTCTTTAGCTACTTACTGTTTTACTTTGTCAGCAATATTTGCAGGCAGGAACAAGCTATGGAAACATTTAGATATTTTGTAAACCACCACTTGCTTGAGAAAGCTTGTTCCTGCCTGCAAATATTGCCGACAAAGTAAAACAGTAAGTAGCTAAAGAAAACTTCAAAAGAAATGTAGAGCTTGTTTTTTGCTTTTCAGTTGTATTTTTACTTTGCAGTCGGGTTTTTGTATTCTTAATAATTAAGTTCCCTTTGGGTACGATATCCTAAAAGTGTGCTCAAAGATTGAAAAAGCGGAATCTATCACCAAATGTCGCCCGGTCAATCAAAGTCGCCCCAGGTTACCAGAATGAGAAAATCTTTTGAAGTAAAATACCTAAATAGTCTGCAATAAAATATACTTATCTGTAAGTACTTACCGTACAGATAGTAACACAAGCGTAAGTGGACTGTAACATACTTACGTACAAGTACGAGCCTGTGATTGTTAAGCCTCATCAAGCATTCATTCTAACGCCATTGTGGCTCCCTATTTGATAAGCCTGTAATAAGTCGTGAAAGAAACAAACTTTGTATAATAATAATAAGTAGGTACTTAGTACTTATAGTGTATACCGTGACTATAATTTTTACAATACTTTGTTTATGCCATTTAACTAAAGAATTTTTAGTGTCTTGAAAAGCTGTTGCTTTCAGGAAAGGAGAGAGAAATAACAAGACAGAATTTAACACATAAAAAATTAATAATTTATTGGAATCAGATTTTAGCACTTGGGGGTCGTGGGTTGTGGCAATATCGGGCAGCAAGGGTTTTCGCGATTTCCGATAGTCCTTCAGGGTTCGACTTATCTTGGTGGCTCCAGGATGTTGATGCAGTCCGCCAGGTAGCCGTGCCGTCCACAAGTTCGGCTGGCACGGTGTTTTCAAACCGTAGGGTGGATGATCGCTCGTAGAATCGAAGGGTGCGTCTTCACCTTCGTGGAACCCGAAGGGTGGATTTTCCCAATCCGTAGGGTAGATGGTTTCTTCGAACCCGTAGGGTGAACCCTGGAATGTTCCAGATGAGGGGTTAGCTGGAACCCTTTTCCCCGCGTATTCCCCAAAGACAGCCGACCCCTGTTAACCATTTCAGGAGTCGGGAGTCTTACATTGTCTGCTTACAGTACTAATTTTACAGATATGTTTTTTCACACCCCTGTAAACTACCCCCCTATAACAGGGTTGACTAACAGCCGTTAATTTTCACTGTTTTAAAATTTAGATTACATTATAAATAATTTAACTCACCCAATGATGGGGTACTTGACGTTTGCAGCTAAACAACTGTTCACTTAGGGAGAATTTCGCTCCCTATAAAAATTATTAAAATTACTTTGACACACAGACACCTTCGCGACGAGTATAATTCAAATTTGTGAAAATGGTTGCTTAAACTTCGCGCGCAGTCCCATTTATAGCTTTGGACAGCGCCTCTGGCGGCAATTAGTGTCCCTACGTCTTACGTCACTCAACGTCACTCTGGTTACGTCAGTGCTGGTGTTGATGTGACTAGTTGTCGGCAGATGGCGCTTTCATTTATTTTCACTAAAATTTCATTTTTAATTGACTAATTTTATTGATTTATGCACACGTTGTTGCACAACGTTACATACTCCCCCGCTCCGGTGAGCGTTTGACGTACCCTAACACGTCAAATGCTGCGTTCGTCCTCGAACGCCCCTGACATAAGACCTACTACTCGTCTTTGTGTGTGTGTATGTTATTGTGCTGTGTGAATGAGGTGATGCTGGGTATAGCGAAGAGTCGGCCTTAACCTTAATGAAACCAACTCGCAGGATGTATGTCGGTGATTCTGAAGGATCTTATGGGACAGAAAGAGAAAAGACGTATTTGAGGCTTTGGTTTGAAGGTTCAGGTAATACGCACCGCCTGAAAGTGGGGTGTGTATAATAAGGCTTTTTGCTGAAGGCTGGGATTTATACAACCGTCCCAGAGAAGAACATCCTACTAGGGCTAGTGTAACACTTCCGAATCATAGGATGGACTATCCCCCAGGGCAAGCCTCTAGCTTCCGAGTGTTAGGAGTTGCCATATAACGAAGATAAACATAAAATATAATAAATAAAGGTGACTTACACCTAAGACTGTTAGGGCAAGACAAATGCTGCCAAATAACAGTACACCATAAATCTGTTCGGGTAAGACTCATGCTTCCTCGTAACAGTAACCAACCTACAACCTAAATCTGTTAGGGCAAGACCATGCTGCCAACTAATAGTAAACGACGAACTCTGTTAGGGATAGACCCATGCTTCCAACTAACAGTAACTCCCAACTAAACCAAGAAACAGAAAAGTGATAGAAAATAAATTATTTGCAGAATCCTCCGTGATGCTAATTAACCCCTATGTCCCCATGACGAACACGGCATGTGTTTGTCACGTTGTTATTTGTTTAGTTATTTGAAAGTCGTGTGTAGTGTGTAGTGTCCCTAACTAATAACTAGGCTATTTAGCCGTTTAATAAAATAAAATAAAAAAAACTAAGTGCTTATTCGCAACCTTAGTAGCAATAACCAAAAACTAAGTGCTTATTCGCAACCTTAGTGGTAGACTGTTGTGACTATTATGTCAACCCTAATAAATGACGAAGATAATTGATCTTTGGCCATTATGCCAATTATATAAAAAAATGGGACCCTTGTGTGCCACCATAGTAGTATAAAATGTATGTGAGTGTTTGATTGTATCATGTGTATGTGTGTGCGTAAGAAGTCAAGCGTGTATAATTAATGATCTTTGGCTATAATGCCAATTTCTAACAAATGATGGGGCCCTTGTGTGCTACCATAGTAGTATAAAATGTATGTGCGTGCATCATTGTATAGTATGTATGTGTGTGCGTATGAATTCAAAATTGTGTAAGTTATGTTTTGCTAGCGAGTATAATGTTGACGTAAACTTGTTGATGTAAACGTGTTATCCATCGTTGTATCTAATTCCAGTGTCACACTACATTCCATGCTATATTAACCCGTCAGCTTTAGTCGGGAAACAAAACTTAGGACATTTGAGTCACTTTTTCTAATCTACGAATGTGACTCGCCTGTAGCTAGTCTGCCCCCTCCTTCCGCCTTTGGGAGTCATATAACATGCAATGCAAGTGTCACTATGTAAATAAACAAAAAAAACTGCTTGTTAAGTGTTGGGAATTGTGTGTGAAGATCATTATGATGAATGTGTGATGACTATATACTCCCTAATTATTATGTAAGTGTAATTGTGAAACTTCCGTATGAAAATATGTATGCGTGTAACATGACACGAAATGTGGTACCTAATGCGCCACCTCAGTATTAAAATTATATGACGGTGTGCTAACACCCTTAACCTTCCTATCAATTTAATCATTGGAAACAAAATTGTGTATCTGTATTGATATGCTATATAAGCTATTCGCATACGCATCTTAGCGCAGTGTGTTACGGCCTTTACCGTTATCTGCATTCGTCTTTGTAATATTGAGGCATGTGTCTATTTCTCGACCCACCCGCGGAATAACGAAAAATAAATTTGTTCTTTTTAGGGTTCGTTGAACCGAATTATAAATTGAACCTTTATGAAACTTAGTATTTGCTTTAGGAAATACTTAAGTTTGGAAATATTACCTTCTAGGGTTCCTTCACTCAAATAAAAATTGGACCCTTCTAGATATTAATTGTCTGTCTGTCTGTCTGTGTTTGAATATACTCTAATCAGAAGCAGTAAGTAGTGAAAGTGAAGTGTATGATGATGGGTTGATGAAATTAGCTAAATGTTTGACAGCTTTAATCGATTAATGCAATTTTTGACCTTAATATTGTTTTTGTTTAAATGTAACAATTCCCACGAACGTGCCAAGAGTTAATTGTGTATTAACTCGTTCCAACTAAATTTTTTTTTTAAATAGTTCCTTACTACTACGGAACCCTTAAATATTACGAACTGTGTCAAAGACGATTCGCACTTGGACGGTTCTTGAAATAAACTATATAGTAGTAACTAACTTTTTATGTAAATTGTTCCTTACTACTACGGAACCCTTGAATATTTCGAATTGTTTGAAAAACCGATTCGTACTTGGACGATTCTGGAAATATTTTGTATCAGATTGTTGGTGTCAGGAGTATATTTTATTCACTTCCACCCACAGTTTCTATGAAAAAAAAATTTCCGCTACTATCGAGCTAGTAAATGACCATACTCGTAAACGTTATGAAAGCAAAATCTGCCGTTACTTATTCAGAACACGAATCAAAGTTATTAGTTTAAAATTGTTTTTTGGCAAGAATGTTTTCACTGCGTAATCTACGTTTGGAATGTTCTTTCTTACAGTTTTATTTCAGTGTATCCGAATTCAACGTAATTCGACAAGTGAAACAATTATAAATCTTTTATTATTTACGTGAAGTGCAAATTCGTAAAATATTTGTTCTACCGTTTTACTAAAGTGAAAATTCAATACGGATTGTTACCCAGAATTGTGATTATCGGCTGTTGGTCTCGCTGTAAATTCACATATAGGAAATACAACAATATAATACACAAATTGAGGCGGTTTGACGCCGTAAAAAATTAAAATTGTGGTGGTGATATTCTTTGACTACTTTTTATGATGAATATATGCTATACAACTCACTTACTAAAATTAATGTAAGCGTTTCAAATTAGACGTTTTACTTCAGAACTTTAACAAAGTACTATTTAAAATTGAAATAAAATAGTACATTATGATACAAGTTCGGTAAGTTGATAATTACAGCCGAGGCGTTATTGCTAGCCCGAGCCGCAGGCGAGGGCTACAAGAAAGCAGAGGCTGTAATTATCAAAGCGAACGTGTGTCATACGACGTTTTATAACATATTTGCGAGAAAACAAGGAAATAAATAAAACGGGGACATTCATAAACTAACAAAAAAAACGTAGCAAAAAATAGCCAGAATAAAGCGCGCGGAATTTTACTTGTTCACAACGCTTTCTTTTTTTCTTATTTATTATGAGGCAAAGGCACAAAAACAGCCAGTATTAATAATAAAGTAAATTAATATTAGGTATTTGTTTTGGTTTCACAATTTAATTGTCAAAATTTAACACAATTTATTGTCAAAATTAATTAAATTAAACAATTCAATGTTTAGTTTATTATATTTTATCTCCCAAAGTCAATTTTATTTATAAAATGTTGACCACATTTCTGGCATAAAAACTCTTTGCTAAGATTTTTAAAAAGTACCTACCGTTCGTTTTACACGCAATCGTCCGTTTTACTTTACATTACCGGACTAGGCCGTAATGAGATACATTACGTTAGTGAAATGGGTCAAATAAGAGACCCTTTACAAGCAAATGTGTTATAAAAACTTTTACTGTGTTTCTTGAAAAAAATTTTCCACCATGAAATAAATACCTGAGGGTGTGAAAAATAAAAATGGGGACCGTTAAAATTTGGAAAATTACAATTTATGTTGAGAAAAATTCAAATTTGGCCTTGTTCTTGTTTATGCCGAAATCTGTCTAAAATTAATAAAAACACACAAAATAAGCCGGAAAGAACAAGTTGGCAGCAGAGGTCAGGAGAGCCAAATTCCTGGGTAGTTGTAGTAATTTTGAGGGAAACTACCCCGCTAACGGGCACTCTTAAGACTATTTTACACAAATTAAAATATCTTATAATTATGACCTCCCGACTCCCGTCGGAAATCGCTTTCTCGTTACCCGAAACCACGATATGGGCGCCACTGAAAAGCTGTTGCTTTCAGGAAAGGAGAGAGAAATAACAAGACAGAATTTAACACATAAAAAATTAATAATTTATTGGAATCAGATTTTAGCACTTTGGGGTCGTGGGTTGTGGCAATATCGGGCAGCAAGGGTTTTCGCGATTTCCGATAGTCCTTCAGGGTTCGACTTATCTTGGTGGCTCCAGGATGTTGATGCAGTCCGCCAGGTAGCCGTGCCGTCCACAAGTTCGGCTGGCACGGTGTTTTCAAACCGTAGGGTGGATGATCGCTCGTATAATCGAAGGGTGCGTCTTCACCTTCGTGGAACCCGAAGGGTGGATTTTCCCAATCCGTAGGGTAGATGGTTTCTTCGAACCCGTAGGGTGAACCCTGGAATGTTCCAGATGAGGGGTTAGCTGGAACCCTTTTCCCCGCGTATTCCCCAAAGACAGCCGACCCCTGTTAACCATTTCAGGAGTCGGGAGTCTTACATTGTCTGCTTACAGTACTAATTTTACAGATATGTTTTTTCACACCCCTGTAAACTACCCCCCTATAACAGGGTTGACCAACAGCCGTTAATTTTCACTGTTTTAAAATTTAGATTACATTATAAATAATTTAACTCACCCAATGATGGGGTACTTGACGTTTGCAGCTAAACAACTGTTCACTTAGGGAGAATTTCGCTCCCTATAAAAATTATTAAAATTACTTTGACACACAGACACCTTCGCGACGAGTATAATTCAAATTTGTGAAAATGGTTGCTTAAACTTCGCGCGCAGTCCCATTTATAGCTTTGGACAGCGCCTCTGGCGGCAATTAGCGTCCCTACGTCTTACGTCACTCAACGTCACTCTGGTTACGTCAGTGCTGGTGTTGATGTGACTAGTTGTCGGCAGATGGCGCTTTCATTTATTTTCACTAAAATTTCATTTTTAATTGACTAATTTTATTGATTTATGCACACGTTTTTGCACAACGTTACAGTCTCGAATACTAATCTTTCTTTTCTTTTTTTTTCTTCCTTTTTTTTCTTTTTTTTATATGATACTGAGGTATCTTATTAAAGAAGAAGATATTTGAGACGCCAAAAAAAATTCAGATTATTTATACTGTTGAATGATGGCACTTGGTGGAACTTGCTGCACATGTTGAAAACGACACTTGTACTGTTCCACAATATTTATTATTAAAAACCTGACCGGTTTCGCTTCACTTCATTTTCAAAGGTTCAGATAAAAGGGCAAGGTAGTACTGTCTCGAAAACACTCCAACAATAACATTTTTATAGTGTAGGTACACGAACATTAGAAATTTACCAGGTTATAAATTTTCCCCAAATTTAGGGAAATTGCAAATTTAAATGTTTTTGCTAAATATATGTTACAATTATATTTTATACTACAACTATATTACAACGTATCAAATAACCTATTATATTCCACATTTATCCAAAAAATAGGGAGAGTAAATTGATTTCCATTTTTTGTGATCATATACAATCTTACTAATATTATAAATGCGAAAGTTTGTGAGTGTGGATGTTTGTTACTCTTTCACGCTCTAACGGCTGAACGGATTTGGGTGAAATTCGGTACCTACAGGGGTAGATATGGGTCTGGAATAACACATAGGCTACTTTTTATCCCGGGAATAAGTTTCCACGGGAACAAAATTTGACGCAGGCGCAGCTGCGGGCGTCAGCTAGTTATACATACATTGATATTACAAACATTATTAAAATTACAAATGTCAAATACTACCTATATTACTAAGTGACAAAATTATTAAATGTCAAGAATTGAAAGTGTCAAATTATTAATGTCGAATATTGCATTGTACTCATAGATTTAGAATGTACACTCGAGAGCAATGAATCCGGGTCACTTAAAGAATGTTAAAAATCTCGGAAACTAAAAATGATAGGTTAATGCAATAAATTGTATTTAATAGACAATGTAATACTCCTTAAATGAAAGTAAAAAAAATATGAGTCACCATACATTTTATTAACACAAAATTACATAAAGAAAAAACTGCCGATCTCTCCTTAAAACAAAAATAGGAAACATGAAATTTTTGAACTTTATTACGATTTTCTTGAATTTTAATACTTCGTATTGCCTCCTCGTGCTTCCATTACTGCGTTTACGCGGTTTGGCATGCTGTACACCAAGTTCCTTATACGATTTTGGGGAATATTCTCCCATTCCTCTGTGAGAGCAATTTTGAGCTCACGAAGCGTGATTGGGGGAGGGTTTCGTTGTTTTACGCATCTGCCTAGCTCGTCCCAAGCATGCTCGATCGGGTTGATATCTGGGCTGCGCGCTGGCCACTTCATACGAGTAATGTTCATCTCTTGAAGGTAGTCATTCACAATCCTACCTGTATGAGGTCGGGCATTGTCATGCATAAATATAGCATCCTCACCTAAATTGACCATAAATGGACCAACGTGATCATTGAGGATTTCTTCCACATATCTTACGCTAGTTAAAGAGCCGTTTTCTATGATCACCAGCTCTGTGCGACTTTCAGAAGAAATTCCGGCCCACACAAGTACAGACCCACCACCGTAGGCTACTTTTTCTTCGATGCATGCTTGCTTGAATCTTTCCCCTGGTCTTCGATACACTCTGTGTCTTCCATCGTGCTTGTAGAGCATAAATTTTGATTCGTCGGAGAACATAACTTTTGACCAATCTTCAATACTCCAATTTACGTGGCTCTGGGCATACCTTAGTCTCGAAATACGATGCCCACGCTCCAGTTTAGGGCCGTTTGCAGGTCTAAGGGGTTTTAAGTTAGATTCAGCAAGCCGACGTCTTACTGTCCATGCACTTGGGTTACTTCCTCCGAGGCGTCGAAACTGATTGGTGAGTTCAGTTCCTGTGAGAAAGCGATTTCGAAGCATGGTGTTCACCAAGTATCGGTCTTCTCGTGCTGTGGTACACCTGGTTCTGCCCGTTCCTGGTCTGCGTAGGTTAGAACCAGTTTCTTCGTAACGTCGGAGAACTCTTTGTACTGTTGACAGCGACACACCGACAGTCCTGGCTGTATCGCGCTGACTCCGGCCGGTTTCCAGCATTGTAAGTATTCTGGTGCATTCTTCAGGCGTAAGCGACATAATTTCAGCTTGATTA
Source organism: Miltochrista miniata (assembly GCA_933228765.1). Lineage (NCBI taxonomy): Eukaryota > Metazoa > Arthropoda > Insecta > Lepidoptera > Erebidae > Miltochrista > Miltochrista miniata. Next base: position 30,769,554 of record OW121747.1, on the reverse strand, counting down.
ATGAATATAGAGCACTATCAACATGGTTTATGTACCCACATAAATGACAGATTACAAACAAAAGCAACACCAAATGCTGTAATTTCGTAGTTCCATCTTCGAAAGTGGCCCTTTTTCAAATTTGATTTTTTTATGATATAACTTTACAATAACTAAGAAGTTTAAATACCTTCATTTAAGGAGTATTACATTGTCTATTAAATACAATTTATTGCATTAACCTAGCATTTTTAGTTTCCGAGATTTTTAGGATTCTTTAAGTGACCCGGATTCATTGCTCTCGAGTGTAGTTGAATGTTGAGAGTAGCGAAAAATCCTAAATCTATGATTGTACTGAATTACACATTGTAAAAAAAAATTCAGCCAGTGTTTTCCCGTGAAATTATACCAAAAAACCTCTTTTGGTATAATTCCACGAAAAAACAGTGGCCTAATAAGCAGAGACCTTTTGGGAATTTATATTTTATGTTTGTACCTATAATGGAAACTTAGTAACTAAGTTTACGTTAAGTTAATCGCATAAAAAAAAACAATATTTGGTTATTAAAATTCCTACACTGTTACTCTTTGAGAGATTTTTTCGCAACGAGTCAAGGTGTGACCCGTTTTAGGGTGACCCGTTGAGAGTAATCCTATTTTTCTCATATTTTGCCTTCATCTGCTTTTGCCTTCGACTTTCTTTGAGATTCCGATACACTCCTATTATACCTACAATTTAAAAATTCATAAAACTATCTAAATACAATATTGGACTCATAAGGCTAAGAACTCACGGTGCGCTTATAGTTTTAACCCGCGCCGCGCCCGCAGTGGTGGTTGGGCTGTAGTTCGCGTAGAAAGCAGATATGTATGTATAATTCCTAAAGCACATTTCACGACGCGGCTCACATTCGCAGTGCGTGCAATTGTCGGCGGCTTCCGCAAAGCCTAACTATTTACGCACGCAACGTAAGCTCTATAAAGGAATAAATTTTCCTCCTTTGTCAATAATTTTTCATTGCTATCCTCAATAAATGGACTTCCCTACTAATAAAAAAATATGAATTCAACCGATAGTTCCTGAGATGCTGGCGCTCAAACAAGCAAACTCTTCAGCTATTAATATTAGTATACATTTAACAACCATTTCAACCCATATCCATTGCATATTACATTCAATCAAATAGACTCCGATGAGATTGCAAATAGCAACCTACCTATAGGACAAATTCAAAGAGGCATCCTGAATATGCTGTCAGTATCCTGTTCATATATTAACCGGGCGGACGTGAACTAATAACTCGTGCATGGGCGAATTGATTTCACCGCGAACTCACTTTCGTCTCACGAAAAACCTATACTACTTTTTTCGACTACTATTAGTAGAAGTGCTATTTTAAATTCCGTGCAGTTATTTCGGTAGCAGTTCAAGCATGTCGAAGATGTCACGTAAGTTTTTTTTTAAGAATTTATCTATTTTTGCAGTGCCGAAAACTCCAATACCAGATGAACATTTACTTCAAAAAAACGCTGGAAATATGTTCCTCCTAGATTGGGATGTAGACAAATCTAAAAAAGGTTGGTTCACTTTGTCAGTGAATTAATTTTTTTGTAAGCGAAATAACTTTGAAAAATAAATAATAGTTATTTTAAACATAACTTGAATGTAGTGAATATAAATTATTTACTAGCCGACCTCCTAGCTTCACATGTGCCTTCACACCCTTTCTTTTAAAGTGAGGGAAAATCCATCATGGATGCTATGCCGGACTCCTACCGATAAAAAAACCTCACGTAACGCCCAACAGCCTATGGTTGGTAAGAAAATATGCCAGGTTTGTTGACATTAACTTATTATTATAGCTTCCTATAGGTACTATTATACAATTTTAAAGTGATCGTTTTTTTAAAATTCATGTCTGTTTGTCTGTTCTCGATAGACGCAAAAACTTTTGTGGTTTGCTACAACCAGTTATGTGAATGGGATTTAAACGTTTGTTTTTGGTAGGAAGTTCTTGATCGGCCTTAAAAACTGACACAGTGTTGCAGTGGTTGTTTGCACTGAGAATTTTAAGAACCAGTTTCAGAAGAATATTTAAGAACCAATTACAAGCGGTTGATACCCGATTGTAATTGGCTCTTAAATAATACTAGCTTTTGCCCGACTTCGTTCTCGAGATGAATTTAGCTAATGTCCAAACGACTTTGACCTGTCCAATGTACAGGGCTTCTAGGAAAACGTAGGTCAAGCTATACTATAATTTCCGCTGAACCGATTTTAATGAAACTTACAGCAATATTTAAGGTCGAAAAATACCTACAAAATTCTTACAGAGAAGTTTTGATCAAGCAACTGGATTTTGCTCCAACCCCGAACAAATAAACAAACAAACAGACACGAAGAAAAAAGATCGTGCCTTTGGAGTCAGAAGCTCTAAATTAGTCGATTACAGTTATTTTTTAAATTTATACAGGAGCGTTGGTAAATCCAGTGTTACCATTAAATTTGTCAACATGTATGTCACATACTGCACCGATAGTGGAAACATTACGGTACTATGAATTGTGCGTTCAATTTAGAGGTCACCACAGGCAGAGCTTAGGTATGAGAATTTTGGAGCTTACGTACTTACATTGGTAGTACTTACATTACAATTTTTACTAAAATTAGCACTGTTGACTTGTTAGTGGTATGGTATTTTTTGTACTAAATATGTAGGTAGCCTTTGTAGATAACTAATAGAGGTTTTAGTATTGTATCATCTTTCTTACTTTCGATCTCATTCATCAAAATATTAAATTGCATGCCCATCATTCATACTAGTTAGCTTTCCGTAGCTAGGTTCCGTAGCCAAATGGCAAAAACGGAACCCTCATAGATTCGTCATATCTGTCTGTCTGTCTGTCCGTCCGTATGTCACGGCTACTTTTCTCTGAAACTATAAGACCTATGCTATTGAAACTTGGTAACTAGATGTATTCTGTGAATCGCATTAAGATTTTTACATAAAACTATAAAAACTGCAGTAAATTTTGGGGCTCCATACTCAGAACTGAAACTCATTTTTTTTTTCATGAAACCCATTCTTCTGGGATATCTATAGATAGGTAGGTATCATTTTTTTCTAAACTGAAGAGTTTTCGCAAGAGACACGCCAAAGTGGAAAAATGAGTTCTTTTTAAGTTAGTTACCTTGGTAATCATTTCTTCAAAGCCTTAATTTTACACTTTTATCGGTCATAGTCAGGGCATTGGTAATACTCGTAATAAGTAACTCTTTTACGACCTCATATTTATATATTTTATTGATTTCTGAATCATCATCCCGTAATCCTCATCATAGAGGCTATGCTACTTCTACCGTCTAAAACCACACGGTGCCCTACCGGTCGGGAGACTCCGAATTCATTATTTTTCCTAGCTTTCTATAAAAAGTTATACAAAATGAAAATGTAATGCAAGGGCATACTTTTCTTACCCGGGGTTCCGAACCGTAGGCAGGTAGGGAATTTGTGTTTTTAGGGACATCCTTTATAGGAGTCTATGATCGTAGGGAGCGTATGTATTTAGTCAGTTCGAGTACGGCATGGCATCCACGGCTTAAAATATCTTCAGCTAAACGACATCACAGATAATGTAATATAGTTATATGTATACGATACTACTCCAGTGTATAGGTTCCATATACCTAATGGAATTACAGGTTACAGTCCGCAGATATTTTGTAATTAAATTTACCGAAAATACAAACCTATTTTCACAATTCCAACAGTATTCGGTCCAATCGTGATGCGATTCCTATTATATTAATAATCTGATTAAAGTTGGGCAGTAGAGGAATTGTTGCATCGCTTCGGTACAATTTATACAAAGCGTATTTGGAACACAATGTTTAAATATTTATGTATCAAAATTAGTTCAGGTTTAATACGTTGTTATGCGCTCGAATTATTAGTAAAGTAAGTAGATTAATAAATTTTCATCATATTTCTGAATATCTGTCTAACTTTATCACTGTCTCACTCTAAGGTTGACTGATAGAAAATGCCCAAGGCAATAAGCAGGCATTGTACAGTGTGCTGTTTGAAATACATATACTACTAGCGGACGTCACGCGGTTTCACCCGCGTAATTCCCGTTCCCGTGGGAATACAGGAATAAAATAAAGCTTATGTTCACTGCGAAGGGTGTAACTTCCCAATAGTGAAAGAACTTTTCAAATCGGTCGAGTAGTTCCAGAGCATATTCAATGCAAACAAACAATCAAAACTTTCCTCTTTTAATATTAAGTATAGAAGATCGTAAGCCATTAAATATTTTAACCATCTTGGCCTCTAAGAGGAGTCCTGGTGCTATCCTCCCGAAGGCGTACCCGGGTACCTACTCTTGGCGGTAGGCAGTGGTAGGGCACCCTGTCGTTTTAGTTGGTACCACTCTGCCACAGCATCCATGAGGATTTCCACTCGTAAAAAAAATTAAAATGGCCTCTGTGAGAAATTCTACTATAGACTTTATTTGAGTATTGGGATATTCCTAACCGACGCGTTGCAAATCATGGTGAGTGCATACAAACATGGACGGAAAAAAGATAAGTAGGGAGGGACCGTGTGCTTTTAGCTGGTATTAATCCGAATAATATTGAAGGGGATTTCCAAACGCTAATAAAAACGCGTATTCAGTACACATGTACCAAATTCATTGCTCCATGGGTTCTACCAATTTTACCTTATCTTATCTTATCTAGTCAAAACCATAACTTAAATTGTGTATATTATTTCTAGTAAATTATTTAACTACATTAATACTTATTAGAATTACCAAGAATCAAGCACTCCCGTCAAGTTCAACAAAAAAAAGACACAGCCATAATCGTATTATAGGTTATTGATTTGTGTAATAATTGGAGTGTTTTCTGGCCCCTCAGTAAACAAGATGAATAAGCTTCGTTAAGCCATGATTGTGTGACACTGTCATGTGATTTTTTCTCTCATTATCTCAGCAATTCATGACCATTGCTAAGCAATCCCCCTGAAATTGTTAGCGAGATTTATGTATTCTTGGAAGTCTGAGCGCACATTAGAGACGTGAATGTCTTAGGACTGATTCTTGCTGTACATAGTAACTCCAATCGGTTCGACTTTTGGCGTAATCATCGGCTGCCGCTTAATCGGACGTGGGCGTACACTGTTAAATGGTTTCGTTTTGGTTTTTGCAATTTTGTGTGTTGACACTCTGGCCCCGTCCCATCTTCCTAAACAAAATTAAAAACCAGCGCAGCAGCGGAAGCGGCTGAAAATATTAAAATTAATAAATATAAGGATCTCGACTCATTTTATCGTTACCTAGGGTCTCGACACCGACTGATAAAACTGATAATAAATAAACTGATAATTTTATAAAATTTGAAAAAGCGCTTATTATCGTGTACTTAGGGGCAAGTGCGAGTTTCAGCGAGCGCCTGTCTACATTCACGGGTGAGCGCGTTATCACCGATTTGTATGGAATCAAGACAAGTTCCCGCGTGCACAGCTAGGTGGCGGGGTCTCGATTCCATACGAATTGGTGCGCCGTGAATGTCGACAAGCTCACGCAAAAACTCGCACTTGCCTCTCTGGTGACCAAGGGCTGGCAGTTTTCTCACTCAGCGAATAGCTATTACTATTCAAAGGTGGAATAGTGCTAGTCTTTTGGGCACAATGCCACGAGGGGCCTTATTTACGTTTAGTTTAAATAGTTATAACGTAAATAATAGATGCGCCACGGCTTTCCATCAGGCTGGTGGCGACGTCAATTTGGCGACCTGAATATATAAAAAAAAAAAATATGTAATAATGTTTTACTGTATTTTTTTAGGCGCTTCTTCGTTCAAATAACTGCGTTCAAATTTGGACTGTCTACAGTTGGTTTTACTGCAAGGTCTCCTTGAATCATGCAGGAGTTTATTTCGACTTATCATAATTACCAGAGACTTCAGACCCATCTAACTAATAGTACGAGTATAAATGCGAAAGTTTGTGAGTGCGAATGTGTGGATCTTTGTAACTCTTTCACGCTCGTGAGCTAGATTATAGTGTGAAATAACACATAAGCATACTTTTATCCCGGAAATAAGTACCCATCGGAAACGAGAACTTTAACACAAATTTTTAAGCAGGCCAGGCTGCGGGCACCAGCTGGTCTTTTCATATTTTCGTCATATATATGTTGCTTGTTTAAGTGTCATAAGTTTATAACTCATTGATAATTTCAAATACTTATCATATTATATCCAGCGACGGATGGAAGAACCTATAATAATTGTGAGTACTTGAAAGATTTGAACAATAAGCTGTAGTAAAACAAACTGACACCATCCTTAAATTTAGACACTTTTTAAAAGTGTTAAGTTTTGCAAAGTTCAAACTTAAATTCGTAAATGTAGCAATCGGTAAGCATTTAGGGTTTTCCTTTTTTTTTCTTGTGATAAATGGAAAGATCATATATAACTTTGATAAAAATACTAAATTTGTTTTTATGATTATCGCAATAATTCTGAAGTTATACCAATTCAAAATTTCAATAATGAGTCGAGTACAACCACCGTCAGAAAACACGGCGACAGCTCGGATAAATCCGTGCGCGTGTGATGTCATCTTAACAGTTTTCAAGCATTGTAAATTGTGGCAACAGTTATACAATGATTCAATCGTTGAATACGTACAACATCGTCACATCACAGCCATAGTAACCAATTTCGAAAGTTTAAAGTCGCATGGTCATATTTAAAATTTTATCAATCTATTTTTAAAAAATCAATATCTATTTTTTTTCACATTCCCAATTATTGATGCAACAAACTTTTACAAGATATTTGTAAATTCGTAGATATTTTTTATTTATAGTATTAGTAGTACTCACTAAAATACCATAAAATAAAATAAAAAACGTTTTATAGATACGGAAGCCTAAAAATAAACTCTCGTAAAAGCTTTGTGAATAAGAACTGCGTATTATTCGTAGACGAAACGTAGCTTTCAAAGCGTAGAGGTACCCTACGAATCGAAAGCTACGTTTGCTACGAAACTGCTACGCAATTCTTATAACAAAACTTTGACGAGAGACTTTTAATTTTTAGGGTTCCATACCCATAGTGTAAAAGCGGGGACCGATTCCTGAGACTTCGCTGTTCATCTATCTATCTGTCTGTCTGTGGATCACAATGCTGTATCTCAGAAACCGTGATATAACTATAGAGCTGAAATTAATATTCACAGATGATGTCTTTCTTTTCTGTTGCCGCTATAACAGCAAATACTAAAATCAGAAAAATAATAACAATATAGGGGTCCTATACAACAAACGTGATCTATTTGTCTTTTGGTACGGAACCCTCTGTGCACGAGTCCAACTCGCGCTTTGTCGGTTTAATAAATTTTAAAGATTTTGACTAATTTTAAAAGTATTTAAAGCTCTACGTAACTGCTACGAAACTGCTACGCAAATGTAGTTTACAAAGTATTACAATATTTTTACGTATAACAAATTTTAGAACTATTATTATTTAACTATTTGTAGCTCATGGTGCAATGCTGGTGATGAAATCTGAAGTAATTGGATTCTTCTCGTGGGGCGACGTTGGAGGAAAAGGCGTCCCGTTTGTTATATTAAACATTTTGTACTTCAAGCAATGGTATGAAAAAATAATTATGTAAAAGCTTTGTGTGGATTAAAGGATGATTGCTTATGTTTCTCTATGAATTTTCTTATGACAAATACGTTTATGATGCTGTAGATCGGGTGATAAGTGTTCGCAGACTGCCTTATAGTTTTCGTACCTGAATTCTACTAATTGGTTCATATATGGTAAAAGTGCAGTGTAACAATATTTTATTACTCTTTTACATTTGTATTACTTTTCAAACTAAACTCAATATAGACCATATGCCGTGCTTACTTAGTCATATTTTACTTTCACATTTTTATCTATTAAGGGTTGTATGTTCCAAAGAGACTCATCTTGGGGTGAACTTTATACTAGGAGATATTCTTCGACTTGATCTGATAAAACTATATTATTGTAATTTATTAGATACTCTTGCTTTTTTAACGTATCAAAACACGATTAGGAATACTTTGTTCGATCGAAATCGCTCTCGAAAAATGAGAAATATTGCAAAAATCTTAACAAGTAATGTACTTTTTTTATCTAAATAAATGAGTTTAATTCTCATAAAATTTTGTCATAAAATATATATAGATCTTTAGAACAATATTTTACATATAGATTTTTTCTTAAAACCCCTCAGATTTTATAACAGTATTATAATGTATTAGAATCGAATGAAATCCGGCAAAAGCGTACGCTGCCATCGTTCGAATTGCCTTAGGATTTGTCAAGGTCGAACATTGCAGCCTTAAACACACATTACATTTTTCACCCCACTCGGCTATGGCCAACTATTGTTTTCTTTGTTTATGTTTTGTCTCACGGCCAAATACATACAGTATAGCCCGTTCGCTTTAAGTTTGCCGCTGGCGTAGAGACTGGTGTAGAGGCGTAGTATGGGAGGCGATAGGAAAACTTAGAGCGAACGGGTAGTATAGTAGTAGAGTCTTCGAGTTATCCTTCCAAAGGCGTACCCGGGCCTCCCCGTCGTAGGCAGAGGTAGTAGAATAAAAAACTATATTGTCATCTGTGACAAGTGTGCAATGTTAATTAATTCCAACGTTTTGACGTTGATTAAACCACATTTATAAGAGCCCCACATAACCCCTCTGTTCTTATACAGGATGGTATCTACAATGAATTTCCCTGGACAATAAAAAAAACATTGACAGCATAGTAAAGTTAATGCGTAAAAGCGTATCAAAAAGCTGCACCCGTTTCTACAAATATTTATAGATCACACAATTTTTTCATATCCGTGGTTGGAATTAAACCAACAACCTAGTGATCCGCAGTCGCACTTTACGACCATTACACTAACGAGGCAGTCTAAAATTCAAAGCAGGGATGAAGAAAAGCTCTAACATGGAATATTGATCAACCGCTCGGTAGATGGCGTTGTGCCCTATTACTGTGTGCCGATATGGTTTCGTTCATTTATATTCTATGGATGATTCGTTGCGTGATTATCTGTTAGCATGTGGCATTTGGTATAATTTTTGGGAGATCTCCTCACGCTTGTCAGTGAAAGGTCTCATTAAAACGTATTGAAAAGGACAACTTTATTGCAAGGGAATGAAGGTTCATCATCCTCTTCCATACATTTCCATAATAAGGATAGCATTGTGTTTAAAGTGTGCGATATCACTGACCTCTACTCGTATACTATACATCGATAAACTCAACCCTATTGGTTCTCCGTCCGCTCACTCGCTCACTCGCTGAATACTTTTATTTTTATACTCTGTTAAAACTAGGATGATAATTTTGATAGCTCACGCCTATGAAGTACCGTATTTGTTTATGTCAAGAATACCTCAAAAAATTACCGTAGCACATAGAGGAGTACCGCCCACTTATCGTAGTGAAGCGTCTTCCAAGAATACCGCACAATTGACCATAGACAAATGAATCGAATAAATCGAATTAAACTATATTATTTTAAATGAAAGTAAAATGATTACGTGGGAATCAACTAGTTTTTTTTTTGTAATATAAAGCATGTTTTTTAATATTAACCTAAATATTAAGCACGTTATTAAAAAATATAAATATTATAGGCGCCATATTATGCATAATATTGGATTTTCGTTCAAAAAATAGAATAAAAGAAAGATTGTTATGGAGCGTACAGATATTATGCTGTCACGCATAGATTTTTTAAGAAAAGCTAAAAAAAATTACAAATTGTGACTCCGTTATTTTTCTCGATGAGACGTGGCTTAATGCCAATCACATCGTGCCGAAAGCATGGACCGATGACACAGCACTGTCTGTTTCAAAAGTACCCAAAGGCAAAGGACAGCGATTTATAATTACACACGCAGGATCGGCAACTGGTTTTGTACCTAATTGTTTGTTAGCCTTCAAATCAACGAAAACAAATGAGTATCACGAAGAAATTAATTTTGAGAAATTCAAAGAGTGGTTTTTGGTGTTACTAGAAAATTTACATGAACCACATATTATAATAATGGATAACGCGCCATACCACTCCGTGCAAAAAGACAAAGCTCCAACATCAGCCAATAACAAACTGGAATTGATATCGTGGCACCAAAGCAAAGGAGTAGAAGCAAAGGAAACAATGTTAAAACAAGACTGCTCTGTTTAGTTAAAGAAAATAGACCAAAAAAGCCAATATTCATTTTGGACGAGATTGCTGAGCAACGTGGCCATACAGTTCTCAGATTGCCATTGCCACCGTATCACTGCCACTACAATGCCATCGAACTGATTTGCGCTAATATCAAAGGTATTTTTTTTCTTTATCCTAGCACCTCAATTGGTAAAAACAGATAATTTACGTTATTATTTATATTATTTATTTATGTTTTATAGGTCATGCAGCCAAACACAATACTTCTCCACCATTTACTGCCAAGAAAATGCTCACACTTTTACAAAATGCGTGTGATAATGTTACTGCGGAGGACTGGAGGAAAGTCATAGAACATACGAAAAAAATTATTGAAGAGGACAGGGAGCGCGATGTTCACTTTGATAACATCTGTGAACAGCAAGAAATTATTATTTGCCTTGGTGATGGTTCGGTAGTGATGAAGAGGATGAGGATTTAGGTTGTGAACCCCTGAAAGAATTAAAACAGTAATTTAGATTTATTTCTCGTTTCATTTCACCTAAGGCCCTTCCTCGGTAGCGGGAAGGGAGCGGGGAGAAATATCCTTCCGTAGTTCCGCAGTCGGATACTCGGCGGCCTGAGAAAGGCGAGTTGGCTGCTCGCCGTTCTTGCTGAAGCAGGCCATAACGGTGCCGTGTTTCTTTGCCCCTCTTAGTGGCGGATAGTAGGTACCCAACTCTCCTCCTCTTCCCCAAGTACCGAGATAACTCCCCAGACGTGGGATAGCACCTGAACCCCCTAGGCAGGCCTAAGTGGTCGCCAAAGTCTGCCGGGAGCCCCGGGACATCCTTCCGAGACAGTTGTAAGGCATCCTGTGGTCTTAGTAATTAGGATTCCATAGCATCCATGTTAGATTCCACACTTAAAAAGAGGCTCTTCCTCAACAACGATTTGGCGCTTGCGTATATTCTACTGAACAAGTTCACTATGTACTGAAAAAATATGCCCAAGATCGTAGTCGTGAGAGGGCTTTTATTTTTTTTTCATTTCACGTCACGTCCTTACGTGAATTTAATTTAAAAAGGTGTAAGGTGGCTCCTGAATTAATATGGACGTCGTCAGTCAGTCAGTTCTTGTTTTTATATATATAGATAATAAAAACGTTTTTGTTACTATCGATTTCAAATTTTACTGGAATGATAATCGAATAGATTCATTAACGATCATACACTATGGGGTGCACTATTCAGAGCTATCAAAATTATTAACCTAATTTTAACAGAGTATAGAGGTTATGGAATTTGTATAATATTGGGATGAAAATGTCACAAATAATTAAAAACCCTCAACCAAACAAATACTCAAATATCTTTACAAAATTCAATTTAAAAACTAGAGAGTCTAGAAAATATATTTAACCAGCTGACCCGCGCAACATCGTTTGCATCACATAAGAGAAACCAAGAGAGAAAGCTGTGGTATTAATATTTTAAGTAATACAATGTTTCCCGTCGCATTTTTTGTACTAAAGCTATCCATTTTGATATTTTGAGATATCGACCCTATTAGGAAATTAGGGGTATGTATCCTGTATTTTATAATACCAACCGAAAGAGTCTTTAATAACAATCAATTTATTTTAAACAACAAAGTATGTTAAATTAAAGGAAGCGCAAGTGAAATATGTTTTTATTAGGTTACTTTTTTTGAAGTTGGTTGGTGAAGTGACCACCAGAAAAGTGACCGGAACGATTATTCCCATTCACAGAAACTAGAACATTGTTTTAACCAACCTCAAAAAAAGGAAAAGAATCTCAATTAGACTGTTTTTTAGGGTTCCGTAACCAAAAGGGTAAAGAACGGGACCCTATTCATGAGACTTTGCTGTCCGTCTGTCTGTCTGTCGGTCCGTCAGGAGGCTGTATCTCATAAACGGTGATAGCTAGAGAGTTGAAATTTATTACAGATTATGTGTTTTTGTTGCCGCTATAATAACAAATACTAAAAACAAAAACATAATAATATTAAGGGGGGGCTCCCATACAACAAACGTGTTTTTTCGCCATTTTATCTTAAATATTAGGTAATAAGGTATCCTTCTCGATTTAAATACGTTAGTTGGCTTAAACATATCATCAAGTTTATTTATTCCCTTTACACCGTGCAAATTAAATGAATACTTTAGGAGGTAGCAAAGTTAAATATTGCGGAAGGAAATTAATTTCGTGTCGCCATAATTGAACATTAAACGGGTCACATACTAATTTATTTTTCGACTTTCATCGTAAATATTTTTTCTTTAAAAAGTTAACATCGCTTCCAGCTGATGACTTTAGGTAAAATAATATTTCAAATATAGCAATTTCATGGGAAATAGAAAACAAAGAGCCCATATTTCTCATTTTTTTCTAGTTTATACAATTTACGTACAAACACACAATTCAATTACATGCATTGATGTTGTAGACTTATCGTGTTAATAATGTCATCATTCAAATGTCATCAATATTCTGAAAAAGAAATTATACATAGAGGAATACATACTGTACCCACCGTAGAGGATCTATATGAGGATAACAGGACAGTTAACAACTTAACAACATAGAGCGACGCGCGTTGCTCTGTGGTTAACAAACACCATAGAGCAATACTTGTTTTATAATATGTAGTGATATTATACCTCTACTCCCACCTGTTCTGTTAACTAGTTCTGTTGACAGAACTACTGGAGGGCAACCAGTAGACTAAAAAATAAATGTAATTAAAACAAAATGGACATTTACTGGGACATCTTTCCGAGGGCTAACCCGGGGCTCCCAACCGTTGGCTGTTAGGCGTTACGTGAGGTTTTTTAGTCGGTTCCTACCGGACTCCTGTCCGGAATAGCATCCATGAAGGATTTTCCCTTACGTCAAAAAAAAAGGGGGGCTCCCATGCAACAAATAAGCCTTTTTGTTGTTTTTTGGTTCGGAACCCTCCGTGCGCGAGTCCGACTCGCACTTGGCCGGTTTTTTTTTCTTCACATAGTAAGTAAGCTTTACATACCATTTACAATAACATATTTTACTTGGTCTTCCTTTAATTTAAGATACTATGTTGCTTAAAAGAAATTGTTCCTTATTAAACACTATTTCGGTTGGTATCATAAAATACAGGATCTTTTATTTTTTATATCTCCAGGTTCGATTCCCGGCTCAAGCAGGTGATTTTCCAAAAATCTTTAAATTCAGTTTAACTTACTTTTGAAAATAAAGGAATGTTTTCTTTCAACAAAACTTGCCATTATCAATATTAAGGGTACTTTACCTCCAACTACCGTCTTTAAATTCCACCCTGTATATACATAATATACAAGTATTTTATATGTATAAATTAAAAAACTTGCGAGGTGTCAAGGGACACCCGGATGGAACGAAGTTCCTTTCGATTAATTAGTGAAGGAATTGTAATAAATTGTTTTATTTTTTTTGTTAATAATAATATTTTTTTTATTATTAACCCCCATTTTATTACCCCCCCCCCCCCCCCCCCCCGTGGAAAGGGGGGAAAGGTCCCCCCGCCCAGGATAATTTCGGATTCAATTTTGATAGCGACCTAAATTGGAAAACTTGCTTTACATCGTGCCTTCCGATGTAGGTATATACCTAACGACGTAGCGCATTATTCTACAGGTGTACGAAGTTTCCAGTGGTTTAGGCTCTGCGCTGATGAACCAGTCAGTCAGTCGAGACAAGTAATTTTACCTGATAGATGATGTCAATTTAGTCTGTGTCGTACGCCGCAGTTTCAGAGCGCTTTGATTTCAGAGCTTTGGTTTAAGACATAATAGTAGTTTTCGATACAAGTGTGGGATTTCTGTTATTACAACGAGTTACGACATGTGTTGACCCGAGCCAAAGGCGAGGGTAGACAGTCGGAACGAGTTTAAATAACAGTCCCACACGTTGTATTTAACAACTGTTTTTAATACAGTTGCGAAAAGGTTTAGCAATTTTATAAAATAATAAAAACACAATAAACTTGTATATCCAAAATGGCGCCAACCGTATAAGAATATATACCTTTCTGAGCAGAGACTATGGCAGTGCACTTCATACAGCCATCTTTTTTTATATTTATAAATTTAATTTGGCCGATACTTATATTAATTTATGCTTAAATTTTAATTAAAATTACTTTTAATCTGATATTGAAACAAGTTGGTATCTTTTTTTAGAAATATTTGCATTAATCACAGACATTATTTTGACAATTGAGAAAGAAAACGCACGAGTGCGGGAATGGTAAAGAAAAAGCACGAGTGTGTATATAACGCTATACGTCCCTGTAATACGCCACTTTTTGAGCAACTGTATTAATAATTATTTTAAGTAGATTTATATTAAACTAGCTGTTCCCCACGGCTTCGACCGCGTAGAAGTCGTTATCGTGTAAAAGACGTTATCGCGTAAAATCATAACCCTCCTTTTCCGGAGTCGGTTAAAAAGTACCCTATGTCCTTCCCAGGGCCTCTAGCTATCCCTATACCAAATTTCATCTCAATCGCTCCAGCCGTTTAGGAGTAAAAGGGTAACAAACAGACAGACAGAGTTACTTTCGCACTTATAATATTAGTAGGGATAGTTCTATCTATAATAAAAACCACCTCAAATAAACCAAACATCTTAATGTAGTGAGCTTAAGTCAGCTTTCTCTGTATGTGGTGAAATGGCCTGAGGAAAGGACATGGTCCCTGCTCGCCCAGCTTTTTTTTTACGTGAACCTCATGGATGCTATGCCGGACTCCTATCGACGACAAAACCTCACATATCCTGCCTAACAGCTTACAGTTGGCAGCCCCGGGTAAGCCCTCGGAAGGATACCCCAGGACTCCCAACAGACCTACGGTTACCACTGCAGCCTCACCTTGCTCGCCTAGCTTAAGGTTCAATAAAGGACTTCCTAACGTGAAGATCTGGACGCGTTGCAATGAGTTTCCCAAACATCTGTTAACATAAACGTGATTGGTATCTTATCTTGAACCCACACAGCCACATATCGAACTTGGGTAAATTGGTACGCCTGCTACTGCACGTTAGAAGAAGAAGAGAAAGAAAGAAAAAGAAATTTATTTCACATAGGCATTTACAGATGCTCTTGTAAAACGTCCAGAATATAAATCAAAAACTACCAGAGACGCTAACGGCTCTATAATCTTACTTTTTACTAATCTTTCTTATTTATAGTAGACTAGCTGACCCGCGCAACGTCGTTTGCGTAAATGAAGAACCGCTCCACCGATTTTGTGCAAACTTCACATAAACCATCTACTAAATAGTCCGAACAAAGCCTAAAAATTTGCTTTGGATAGGTGAGCCCATTCTTGAGTTATAAAATTACAACGAAAAGTGGCATTGATTTTTATAAATATAGATATAAAGATATAATAAAACTACAGAGGGTCGAAAATCTGTACATAAAAGATATTTCGAAAATTTAAATCGATATCTATAATCTTATCCATCTATACATAAAATAGAACAGTAGAGTAGAGGGTCGAGAGTCTGTACATGGAAGATATTTTAAATGTAAGGCGTTCTCTGATCGATACTGATGCCGAAAATGTAATTTAAAGTTTTTTAGTGTCTGTTTTTATACCACTAAGGTGGCAGACAGGCATAAGACCCACCAGAAGAACTGGTGGTCACCTCAGTCTATGAACGTTTGCAACACCAGAGGCGCCACAGTCTCGCTGCTGACCCTGTAAAAACCTTTTAAGACCCCTTTTGAAGAACCGCATAATGTAGGCGTTTACTGCCTGTTTGTATCCCGAATAATTTATATCACGCTGAAACTACTAAATAAATTTGAATGATACTTGGCACAATCTGAGTTTATGATCCCGATGCTGAAGAAAATTCTAGGATACTTTTGCTCCCGATATTTTCCGCGGTTCCTTCAGTAGAGGAAGTAAAAGACAAGATGGATTTTAGTTGTAACATCTCAGCTTTCACTAAACCTAGAATGCAATGGTTCCTTTGAATGTGAGTGTCATGCTAAACTGGCGTGTTGGAAGTCTATTCTACAACTATTCAGCCACGCTTTCGGAGTGGACCGAGTCATTTTACAATACCCTCAATCATTAAGCTCTTTTATGAATTAGCAAACAGGGCAGCTGCACGCACTCCTAGGAGTCGATAAAGAAATAATTTTCCTTTCATATACCTTATGTGATGTAAACAAAGTTGCGAGATTCAGCTAGTATTTTACAAATACAAAAAAATATACTAAGTAGTTTTTTTTGGGATAATTTTAAATGCACCTCTGTTTAATTTTTCTGCACACTAGGTAACCCCACTAATTTACTGAATGCAAACCAGAAAATTAAATGCTGTGCAAAAAAATCAATTGATTAACTAAACATGTCCTACTTAAAATATTTAAATATTACTCAGAACGAGATGACCTTTTTAATCGAATTCAAACCAAAAATGTGGTTCGTACATCGAATATATGATTTGTGGAACAGAAATACGAATTGCATATCAAAAATACTAACTTGCACTCTAAATAGTACTATCTTATAACGGAATAGGTTAGGTTAGGTTAGAGTTTTATTTTTTTGATCAATAAAATTTAATTTTGTATAGGTGACTGATTAAATTGAGGTTTTACTTAGAATAAACGCTGTTCCTAAAAGTAAATTAGGCGATAGATTTCCTTAAAAAAGTTTTAATATTTTTGTTGAACAATGGAATTTTTAGATATACTATTCTGATAATAGTTATTCGTTCAGTAAAACAGTTATGCAAATACCATTAAACAGTATAATGAATTTGGTTTATTTAGAGCGCATAATTAGTGTGCAAGTCAGTATTTTTGGTTTAACTTTGAAATATTTTGTTCGGAAAAAGGTAATAAACAGATATCGATTTAAATACATGCCGTTTTTTTATATTAAGCTCGTCAAATTGACGTCGCCAGCCTGATGGAAAGCCGTGGCATATCTACCGATTGGGGGCCACTCTCACAGTCCGTAGGACTTCTGACAGTGGTCCTCAAGTTGGCGGCTCGGTGATGTGCCTCTTCACGCTCCTCTTAAAGAACCCAGGATTGTAAGATGAGGAAAACATGTGTGCCTGCAGGTCGTTCCAGGTTTTTATAGTTCGACAGAGGAACGATCTTTTGAAACGCTCAGTTCTGGCGAAGATTCTCTCCACTGTGTGTGATTGGCCTCTCTGCCCGGCACGGGTTGTTCGGGATCGGAAAAAAGAGGGTAAGATCGGGTTTAAGAGCCCTTCAGGACATTCGCCGTGATACATTCGGTAGAAGGCAGCCAAGGACGCTCTGCTATGGTTCTTCGCTGCGCTAACAGTTCGAGGCCTTCCGTCACCTCAGAACAATCAATTATTCGGATAGCACGTCTCTGCATAGCGTCAGGCGCATCTTGTAAGTACCTTGCGGAGTCATCCCAAAGGTGAGAACAGTATTCGACGCAGGGACGACTTTGCGTCTTGTACAGCAAATATCTTTGGTGTGGCGTGAAATACCGCCTCACCTTATTTAGGATTCCTAGTTTCCGCGAGGCCAGCCCAATACAACTCTCTATTTTATAATTAAGCTCACGCCGGACGTTTATATCGAGAATTTCCAGATTGTCCTTTAGTGAAACCGTAATGCTCTGAAGAGAGGGTAGTATTAGAAATTGGGACTTCTTAGCTGTAAACGCACACGCCTGTATTTGTTTGGCATTGAATTCGACCAGGTTGTCTGAACCCCATTTGGCAACGTGACCCAGGTTCCGGTCGAGATCCGCCACTAGTTGCTGTCTCTTCTCCTCCACGTCGCGTCGCCTCCGCTGGCAGCCAGAATAGGTCCCATGCAGAGTACTATCATGCGCATAACAATTAATGCACCCAAGGGATACTATGTCATTGATATGCAGAAGAAAGAGAGTTGGGTACAATACCGATCCCTGTGGTACTCCGGCATTTACCTGCAAAAAGCACTGGTATCTATATATACTTTTTTTCAGAGCTGATAAATTCATAGGTATCAGAAATACGTGCATTAATTCAATACGAGTTCGTTTTCATTAGTATCCAGCCGAGTAAGCTTTGATGCTCAAAATATTATTATAATATACTTCACCACAAACGAATCACTCAATAAAAAAAGAAACTGACAGTTTTAATCAACATTTTAATTTAGTCTGTTCATTTCAACCTTTACAGAAACGTGCGTATCTAGCTCTCTACGTAGGTACCTATGTAATTTGTTTATTGCACGTTTTTCCTTTGAGAAAAACGAATTTTTCTGCTGCCTAAATTTTTAATCATTCGACATCAATACGTGGATGAAAGTTTACTGGTAAAACGTCATTCATCTGTCTCTTAATTAGAATTGGCAAAATATTCAGCCACCGCCTGGCCCCTGCCTTTTTAAACCGAAAAAATCTGAATCAATGGTTAAACATGGTATGCATTAGGATTGGCAGTCCGAACATATCCTTTGTTAGGAACGATCATAGGCCACTTTTTAATATATTTAAGTTCAAGCTTTACGGCTTGGACCTCATTATATCAAAACAACCAGTTGAGCATATTTTTTAGATACTGCTGTGACCACCAGTCCTTCTGGTGGGTCGTATGCTTGTCTGCTACCTTAGTGGTATAAAAAAATGTATAGGCGCATAAGAATAACTATAAATTTGTACAAAACGTTACCATTTTTTGGCCTTTCTTTATTTATACTCGTATGTTAATATTTGAAATTTACAACAAGTTACTACGTACAGTTTGTCTATAAAGTCGTGAAATTAAATGAGGGCGCTGCTGAATGCATGTATGCAACCCTATATAGTACGACCAACATGATTTTGATACGAGGAGTTCATTCCGAGTAAAATCTTACTAATATTATAAATGCGACAGTTTGTGAGTGTGGATGTTTATTACTCTTACACGCTCGAACGGTTAAAGGGATCTGGCTGAAATTTGGTACAGGGATACATTATAATCTGGAATAACCATGGCTACTTTTTATTCCGGGAATAAGTTCTTACGGGAAGCGGGAACGGGAACAATACAAATATTATAAATGCGAAAGCTTATGAGTGTGGATGTGAGACTCTTTCACGCTCGAACAGTTGAACTGATCTGGCTGAAATTTGGTACAGGGATACATTATAGTCTGGAATAACACATAGGCTACTTTTCATCCCGGGAATAAGTTCCTACGGGAAGCGGGAACGAGAACTAATTCGACACGGGCGAAGCTGCGGGCATCAGCTAGTGAGTTAATAAATAAAACACATTATACATTTTTAATTTTGTTTCTGTTTTATTGAATCAGATCCAGAATAAAGTTATTGAACCAGATCCAGAAGCCCCGGTCTAATAGCGTCTTACAACCCACCAGCAGGTGCCTAGCAGTCCCAATTGCTTTGCCACATTCATGTAATTACATGTTTTATCTGTAACTTTCCCCCATCTGACAAGGATTTTTTTGGCGCAGTGCTCAAATATTAAAATCGTCTATATCTTTCTTTGCCGACCTTTTCTGTGTTTACCAGGAGTTTCAAACTTTCCTTCATTATTAAAACCTTCGTTAACTATTCGCCTAACTGTACTCTCTGATTTTCCTGAAAAGAGTAAAAAAAGAAAATTAATTACATATTGGAAACAATCTATTGGCATGAAGCAATTAATTCAAAATAAAAATTGGTAGAAAACCAGATTGAACTGAGTATCAAAAATGTAGGTCGTACTATAAAATAACCATGTTGTTCTAACCACTGACTTACATTATAGGTAGATTGTAAGTTTAAGATTCTAACCTAAAAATATGCAAACAATGCCTTTTTTTTGTCTCCAAATCGTAAATTCAGTAAATTTGTAACTTCAGACAGATTCAAAACAAACAATAACACTATTACATATCCACCAAAGATGCTGTTCGCTCATAAACATTCTCAAAATCCCACAACAATTGTCCAGATTGGTACTCCGCGAAACATCACTGGAAAACTTTAAAAATCACTTCCTGCGCACCACTCCGATTTTCTTTACTCATTTCTCAAACCTTTATGCGTAGTTTGGTCTCAATTTGTTGCAGTTTAATCCAAACATTAAAGTTACGTGAGAGAGTAAACGAAATTCTACGATAGCATTGACAACTGACGTACTTATGTTTCTTGTTGCCAGTGTTGCCACACACATAACTGTTTTTAGTTCCTCAAACATTCATTTCACGACTTTATAGACAAACTGTAGTCGTAACAACACATAGTTCCTAAATTCTGCATCTAGTAGAACCACAGATTTAGGATTTTTCGCTACAGTAGAACTAACTCCTAATGTAAAAGATTTAGATTGAGAATAAACCTAAAAGAAGCACTTATTTATTTTGGTTTCTTCTGAGGCGAAATATTTATAAGTCACATACAGTTGGCCAGTAAAATGTAAAGATAAATTAATAATAATAATAACAAATAAATTTGTTTTCTTGAATACTTTTACATTTCATCGTATTGGCTTATTTACTAAAAGTCATCGTTCTTAAAATCAATAAGGTACCTACTGAACTCGTGGTAGGTACAAGCGATGCATCAGTAAGTATAGCGGGTATAACACTTACTTAAAATCGTGGGTTTTCAGGTGCCAATATGCAGCAAAACCCAGTCAAGCATCAAATTATTATTAAAAACGTTCCGTTAAAATATTATTTCAATTGGAAACCGTATTTCCTTTGACATGCAATTGACGGATTAATTAATATCATGTCAAAGGAAAGCTTAATTACAGTCAAAACGGCACAGTTGAATGCATGATATGTATTTCGTATGTAATTATGTGTTTGTATCGATTCAGTTACAAGGAGGGAATAGAAAGATCTCGTTATACTATCGGTACGTACCTAATTATTGTTTATGTATTCCTAGTGTATGTTTATTTTTTTAAAATTAAGCTCGGCAAATTGACGCAATCTGGTGGTAAGCAATGGTGACATCTAGCTATGGGGGCCACTCTCATGGATGATAGGAGGATAAATATAATTATATGGATCTGTAAGACTTCTGACAATGGTCCTGAAGTTGGCGGCCTTGTTTTGTGCCTCTTCAAGCTCAGCTTTAAGAACCCGAAGTTGTAAGAGGGGGGTAACAATGTAACGTGTCTTCGCCCAAGACTATCTGCTTCCATGAAAGGGGGCGTGAGGACGGTGACGGGACTGCTCACCGTCCTTACAGAAGCAGGCCCATGACGGCAGCGTGATGTGATTAATTCACGCAGGCCCCCTCCCCCCTCTGTCGCGGGATTGGCAGCCAATTAGGTGAGGCCGAAGTGGTAGCCGTCAGTCTGTTGGTAGTGCTGGGGTTTCCTTCCAAGGGCTTACCCGAGGTTTCCAACCGAAGTTAGGCTGTTGGGTAGGATACGTGTGTTTTTTTAGTCGGTAGGAGTCCGGCATAGCATCCATGTAGGATTTTCCTAACGTTAAAAAAAAGCCACCTATAAGGCCTTCAACTTGGCTTAACGATTGTCATTTTACTGACAACTGGAGTGGAGAACGCGGTTAGCTAAACGTTAGCTAGGACGAACCGCTGCCGAATGGACTGACGACCTGGAAAAGTTTGCACTGAGGAAATGAGGCGTAGGACCGTGTATTGACGCATGCATCGGAGCAGTAGATTACCATGGGTAGATTTGATTGATTGTGCTTTTCAAGGATATTAAACTCTGCTAAAATCATCCCTTAGGCTGAGGCGGCATTTGCGGTTACCGCGGGCGGTTTCTATCCTCAAAATCTCAAGATCAATGAAACCGAGTCTATGGTTACATTGGTTTCGACATTTGGAGTTAGAAACCGCCCGCGGTAACCGCAAATGCAGCCTCAGCCATACAATAATTGCATTAAGGCACTGTATTAATTGAAAAGCGAAAAGCGTTCTTGACTAATACACTTTAGCATTTGAAAATGTTGTGCCCATTGGCTGAATTTGGTCTCCGATTGTTGAAAGGTAAGTCAATCAACGAATAGATGAGAGTTTGCATATCTGTGAGTTGTGAGAAAAAAACCGTCAAGTGCGAATAGGACTCGCACACGGAGGCCATCTTAAATACTTATTATTGTTTTTGATTTTATTATTTGTTGTACAGCGGCAACAGAAATAGGTACATCATCTGTGAAAGTTTGTATCGTGACGTACAGACCGACAGACGGAAATCGAAGTCTCATGAATCCCGTTTTTACCAATGATATATAAAAAACTATAGATACGTTACCAACACTTAAAAATGGCAACAAAAAAGTCAGGCAATTGCCTTAATTTTCATACATGCTACCATAGATAATTTCATTGAAATTCTTTTTTTGAATATAAAAAATATTTGCCGTTTTTGAAAGCCGTGATGTTCGTACATGACGTGTCTATATTATAATACGTCGTTGGTTTTTACCCTTTGGGTTCGGACCCCTAATATTAAGAAGGGAGGTTTGTGTGAGCGTTTGTCGAAACAAGGTCCGACAACAGTCGCTCTTATCATAGATCAAAGCGCACTCCAGAGTCCAAATATAGAAGTTAAGTTTTGGAAGCAACACGCAGTCTATTGATTTAAATTTTTGTTGTTGCTACATACATACATACATACATACATACATACATACATATACTCACGCCTTTATCCCCGAAGGGGTAGGCAGAGGCCTATACCGGCCCACATTTCACCGTGTACAATTCGGTCCCACGTAACAGGTGGTGAGCCCATCGCCGTGTTGAAATGGACCGCCGCCGTCAGAGCCTCGTCCGTTGTTCAGCAGGTGCACGAGCTTGCACGTGAGGTTGACTTGGGCCCGATGGTGTTGGTAGGGCCCCACTACACCCCGTTGCTACATAACTAAAATATTAATGTTCTTAATAAGTAGGTACTTAGGTATTCAGTTCTACTTCACTCCGAAATTTTATATCAATAATGTCTGAATTTCAATGTATGCTATGTAGGTACCTACATATACCTATGCATGAAAAACAGGAATAGCGCAACGTATTATGTATTTATCGCCGTTGCGTGTTTGTTGTTAATAAAGTGCCAAAAAACAGTCCTCCTCGTTTAATAAGAAAATGTGTTTTAAAATCTATCTAATTTCTTATGGGATATTTTTAAATGCACATCTGTTTAATTTTTCTGCACACTAGGTAACTTCACTAATTTACTGAATGCAAACCAGAAAATTAAATGCTGTGCAAAAAACCCAATTGATTAACTAAACATGTACTACATAAAAATCTAAAATTTTGCACCAAACGAGATGGCCTATTTTATCGAATTTAAACCAAAAATGTGGATCGTACACCGGAAATATGATTTGCTACACAAAAATACGAATTGCTTACCAAAAATACTAACTTGCACTCTAAATTTATTTTATTTATTTAATCATTTATTAAACCATCAAAATACACTTATTAATTGAGTCACTGTCCTCTGAACTAAGTTATTACCTGTATCTCAGAGGACAGTTCCTTCCCACATAAAGGGTTTAATAACAATATTTTTATAAAGTTACAGAAAGAAATGATAATTAAAATAAAATAATAAAAGAAAAGAGATACAAAACTTCTGTGTAGGTGGTGTTTGCAAATTGTACAATCTTATAACGGAATAGGTTAGGTTAGGTTACTTTTTTATTTTTTTGATTGATAAAATTTAATTTTGTAAAGATGACTGATTAAATTGGGGTTTAAATTAGAAAAAAAGGTATTCCTAAAAGTAAATTAGACGATGGTTTTCCATAAAAAAGTTTTATTACGTTTGTTAAGCTAAGGAATTTTTAGATATACAATTAAGATAATAGTGATTTGTTCAGTATAATAGTTCTGCAAATATCGTTAAACAGTATATTGAATTTGATTTATTTAGTGTGCATAATTAGTGTGCAAGTCAGTATTTTTGGTTTAACTTTGAAATATTTTGTTGAAAAAAAGGGAATAAACAGATATCGATTTAAATACATGCCATTTCTTATTAATCAAAGACGAAGATCGAACGAGAGTATCAGAAGACAACTTATGACAATTAAATAACGAATAATATAACTCACGAAATAAATGACATAACTCACGCCCTAAGAATCAGGATAACACCCAAACCAACCCCTAAAGAAGCGGGATTGCATCGGAGTCAGCACCCGCCCATTTTCGCTTGCGTCACGTAAGAGAGAGCGAGAAAGGAGGGGTATTAGTATTTTAATATTATGTTTACTGTCGTCGCGTTTAATCCTGTCACGTCACTAATGTTGATTATTCTAGAAAACATTAAGGGTATTGTGAGCGAACCATAGAAGATACACATTCACCGAGATACTATAGTGGACTTTCTATATATTTTTTTAAGAGGAATAATTTTATGGTAAGTAGGTACCTACTGACATAATTATGGTACTTTTTTTATAAGAATTTATACATATATTATATACAACTTATATTATAATTTATTTACAACTTTGCATAATAAATAACTTTGCATATCTTACATAATTTGCACGTGCTTTCAACCATTTACGCAGCGTTGTCGAACCACTTTTCATTGTCGCTCTGCTGCGTGTGATGTTATGTAGCCTACCTATAGCCGTTGTCAATATAGGTAAGTGTGCTATCAACCTGTAAAAGATTTTGTGAAATCTTTTTTTATTTTTTTATATATTCAGCTCGCCAAATTGACGTCGCCATCTAACCAGTACTTCCTGAGATCCTAGCGTTCATACAAATTAACGAACCGTTTAACTGTGTCTATATTATTATTATAGACTAGCTGATGCGCGCGTGAAATTTGGTTCACGTTCCCGCTTCCCGTGGAAATATTTTCCCGGGATAAGAAGTAGCCTATGTGTTATTCCAGACTATACTCCATCCCTGTACCAAATTTCAGCCAGATCCATTCCGCTGTCAGAGCGTGATTGAGTAACAAACTTCCAAACATCTTCACAAACTTTCACATTTATAATATTAGCAGAATTTTACCACCTTAATGGTGAAATTTCCAACAATCCTATAGTAGCTGGTGCCGACAGTATAAGGGTAATCTACCATAGAATATTTAAGTTTCTAAGTCTAAGGGTTTGGGCTGGATGTTGATGGTTTTATGATTTACATACTTAGAGTTAGAACTTTAAAAAAACCTGAAACACGTGTTCATTTACTAATAATTAGATGCAGGTACACAAATTGTGAAGCAGTTTCCATTGAAAATGAAAAATGAAAAAAATCCCATACAAACTGACAACTCCTAGTTTACCCCGTTATTGGTAAAATTTTGCAAATCAAAAATATACGTGTTTATTATTTCATAGCCAAAAACAGGTATACATAATTTCATGATGCTAACTTTAGAAATGACGAATTTCCATACAACAGTTTATACCTTATTTTACCACCTTAATGGTGGATTTTCCTAAAATCCTTTCTTATTACTTGCCTAGTTAATAAAAGGTACCTACTGTCCAAATTTCATCATTCTAGGTTCAGGGGTTTCGTCTCTACGTTGATGAGTCAGTCAGTCACAATCTCTCTTTAAATAATGGTACTAGCTGACCCGCGCAACTTCGTATGCGTCATATGAGAGTGAGAAAGAGAGAGGTATGGTATTAATATTTTGAGTATTATAATGTTTCCCGTTGCATTTACCCCCGTCGCGTCGCGTCGCTTGAATTCATTAAAGCTGAACCGCATATCTTCGTTTGCGTCACATGAGAGTGAGAAGGTAAGAGGTGTTAAAGTGATATAATGTTTCCCGTCGCTTTTACTTCCACCCATCCGTTTTTCGGTATGGACCTCATCGTGTGCGAGTCCGACTCGCACTTGGCCGGTTTTTATTGTTCAGTTGACTGGCTGCCACTGCAGACCAAGTTTACTCCCGTCGCGTCGCTCATACTTTAAAACTTAATTTTTTTTATTGTAAGTGAACCTTAAAAGATAGACTTAAGCCGTTAAGGACTTATTTTTATAGCTTTTTAAGAGAACTAATTTTGTAATACACAATTTTTACGTAACTTTAACTATTTATGCAGCGTCCGCAATGGGAGGTCTCAAAAGAAAGAAATAATCCCCGTTCTCGAAACATTATTCATGGCTGCTCCGCTCCTATTCGTCTGAGCGTGATGTTATATCGCCATTAGCCAGCCTCAATAAATGGAATATTAAACTGTAAAATATTTTTTGAAATGCAACCAGTTTCTGCGATCCTAGCACAAACAAACTCTTCAGTTTCATTATAATTCGTGAGCGAACCTTAAGAGATAGACAAATTAGGTTATTGTGAGCGTACCTTAAAAGATAGACATATGCTGTCGCGGACTTTTTTGTAGAACTTTTTAAGAGAAACAATTTTGTAATACACAATTTATACTTAACCTTAACCATTTATGCAGCGTACGCCTCGGAAGCTCTCAGATGGTAAAAAATATTCCCCGTTTTCAAAACATTCTTGATTGCTGCTCCGCTCCTATTCGTCTTAGCGTGAGGTTATACAGCCTATAGCCATCCTCGATAAATGGACTATCAAATTGTAAAAGAATTTTTGAAATCCAACCAGCAGTTCCTGAGATCCTAGCGTTCAAACAAACAAACAAACAAAGTCTTCAGCTTTATAATATTAGTATGGATAGATAAGTAGATAGGGATCGTATAGCTACCAGGGGCCTCAGGACGGTAAGGGGACTGCTCACCGTCCTTACGGAAGCAAGCTCTAGCTAGACGAAAGCGTGAAGTGAGGGACTCACCCGCACGACGCACGCCACACCAAAGGAATCGGGATAACACCCGAGCAACCCCCCAAAGACGCGGGATAGAACCCGAACCTCCTTGGTGATGGCCACAGTGGCAATCCTGGGGATGTCCTTCCGAGGGCGTACCCGGGGCTTCCAACCGTAGACATTAGGTAGGAAACGTGTGGTTTTTAGTCGGTAGGAGCCAGGCATAGCGTTCATGTAAGACTTCCTCACATTAAAAAATAAAGCTGTGTGGCACTCGGGTACTGGCGCGGTAAAGCTATTACATAGCATTTTTTATTAAATCAATCTATCTATATATATAAAATATTTTATAACTCAAGAACGGGCTCACCTATCCAAACCAAATGTTTAGGCTTTGTTCGGACTATTTAGTAGATATGTGAAGTTTGCACAAAATCGGTCGAGTGGTTCTTCATTTATCACGCAAACGAAGTTGCGCGGGTCAGCTAGTCAATTATAATTATTTCAACAAATGCATATTTTTAGGCCTATGTTCAACAAAGTAAAGAAAGTACTAAGTAAGTATTTTACTTTTCTAAAGTGTACTTCACTGTGCTTAACTGTGCTCCACTGTGCTCCACTGTTCTCCTCTGTCTCCACTGTACTCTACTTTGCTCTACTGTACTCCACTGTACTCCACTTTGCTCAACTGTGTACTCCACTGAATCCACTGTACTCCGCTGTACTCCACTGTACTCCACTGTACTCCTCTGTTCTCCACTGTTCTAATATGTACTGCATTATTGTACTCATCTGTACTTAATTCCACTCATCTGTACTCTATTGTACTCAGCTGTATTCATCTGTACTCCTTCTTACTCATGTACTACACTGTTCTCATCTGTACTCTATTGTACTCAGCTGTATTCATCTGTACTCCTTCTTACTCATATATACTACACTGTTCTCATCTGTACTCAACTGTGCTCCGCTGTTCTCCACTGTAAATGTAATCCATTGTACTCCACTGTACTTATTTGTACTCTTATGTCCTCTAATATACTCATCGGCACTTTATTGTACTCATCTCTACTCCATTGTACTAAACTGTACTCCACTTTACTCCACTGTTCTCCACTGTACTCCACTTTACTCCCCCGTACTCATCTATACTCGTTTGTACTCAACTGTACTCATCGTCACTTTACTGTACTCATTTTTACTATATTGTACTAAACTCCACTGTACTGATCTGTACTCCACTGTTCTTCAATGTACTCAACTGCACTCCTCTGTACTCCTCTGTACTCCACTGTACTTAACTGTAATCCACTATACTCCACTGTACTCCACTTTACTCCACTGTACTTCACTGTACTTCACTTTAATTCACTGTACTGGAGAGGGAGGACACATTTTTCCACTTTGGAAGTGTCTCTAGCGTAAACTATTTACTTTAGAAAAAAATGACATTAGGAACCTCAATAGCATTTTTGAAGACCTATCTATAAATACCCCACACGTATGGGTTTGATGAAAAAAACAGTGACAGTTATGAGTATGGGGACACCCAAAATGTACTGCTTTTTTTCTAGTTTTAAGTATATAAAAAAAATTATGCGGTTCACAGAATACATCTACTTACCAAGTTTCCATAGCATAGGCCTTATAGTTTCAGAGAAAAGTGGCTGTGACATACGCACGGACAGACAGACATGACGAATCTATAAGGG
Source organism: Miltochrista miniata (assembly GCA_933228765.1). Taxonomy (NCBI): domain Eukaryota; kingdom Metazoa; phylum Arthropoda; class Insecta; order Lepidoptera; family Erebidae; genus Miltochrista; species Miltochrista miniata. The sequence goes on along the minus strand of OW121747.1, from coordinate 30,740,912 downwards.
TTCCGTTTTTGCCATTTGGCTGGGGAACCCCAAAAATGTGCTTAGTACCTCATAAAAAATGCAATGGCATGGACATAACGTCGAGAAACGAGGAAGAAGGAAGGTAACCTAACATAACTTTAGGAGGGCCGACCACTCCTGTATGAGACTTTACATTGGGATCGTGCGGTCCATGGCCCTAGTATAGGTACGGAGCCGCAGTATGGGCGGGGAATCTGACGGTCTGTAACGCTGCAATACTGTGACGTTCGTTGCGACTGCTGGCCATTAGGATTTTAAGACGACACCTTACGGTTTATTTCGAGGCAGCGGATCTCCTAGCCGGTACAACTCCATTTGACCTGGAGGCGAGGGCCCTTGCGCGACACTGTATCTATGGTACAAAAAGGCAGTGGAGCAGGACCTGAGACCTGCTTCACGGGAAATCGAAGAAAAACGGTATCAGCTTCGTCAAGCGTTCATGGCAGAGTGGACGGAGCGACTTGGGCATCCAAGTGCTGGACGAGAGATAATTGAGGCTATAAGGCCTATTAAGAAAGAGTGGCTGGAGAGGCGCTATGGTTGCTGACGCAGGTTCTCACTAGATACGGTTCCTTCGGTGTGTACCGGCATCGGATACAGCGAGAGCCAACGCCTGAGTGCCACCACTGCTTAAGGCTGCTGGAAAGATATATATAGTGATCCACACACGGAAGGAGTGCCCAGGGTGGATGGAGTAGTAGAGCAATGGCAGTAGGACTAGAACATCTCACGCTGCATAGCAGTGAACATGTATGGAACTCCGCGCCGCCTTGTTTTGTGAGGAGCGGAACAGTTCACTTTCGTGCCGTAGAAGACGGACTGGGCGCCGGAGATCTTACAATGATCTTCGTCCGCCATAAGCGTGAGTCTGGGGGCTACACTTTGTGCTAGCTGTCGTCTTAGCAGATATAGGCTCAAGGTGGTGGCGTGTTGTGTGCTAGCGCGCGCCTCTTCGACGTAGAAAGCGGCGTGGTCCCCACGAAAATAGAGGCGAGGAGTCGTCGAAGTTTGGCGACCAGGGCGTCCAGGGCTGGTTATTAAGTACCTATATGGAAACGAAATAAACAAAAACGATTATAACGAAATAAACACAAACACTTATTTATACACATTATGAAAATTCACTTGTACTATTCCACTTTTATTTTAATTTAAAAATACCTGACCGGTTTCGCTTTTAAAGCATTATCAAAGGTTCTTACACTAATTTTGACATAACGTAATGACGTTTTACAAACATTTGTGCATGTGGGTAAACAAAAATAAACATAAAAATTAAGCAGGGTTGTGGCTGTGAAGAATTTTCCCCCAAAATGGGGAAACCTTTGAACATTCAAATTCAAATCTAAATTAGCATTCAAAATAAATAACAATATAATTAAATGTCCAATAAAATTTAAATTACAATAAAATGTCAAATAAAATAAATTAAATTTCTAAATAATGTAATGTCCACGTAAATTCAATTTTCATGAAATGTCAATTGTATAATAAGTCACATAAATAAAATAAAATTACAAAAATGTCAAATAAATGTTATAAAATATAAAATCATAAAAATTAAATTAACAATTCGAAATAGCTATTAATGTATAATTTTCAAGCGATCCTGTGGATGACACTACTGAAAATATTTTAATAATGGTGAATTATTTATGTCTAACTGTTGATTTAACAAAATGTCCCGGTTACCCTTTAATAATTTATTAATTTCTAAGACCTCAAGAGCATTCAGTTTTCGACCTTTATCGCAAATGTGTAAGGCCTTAAAGTCTAATTTTGGGTCAAAGGAATGGTTTTCCGTCAGCAGGTGTTCTGCAGAACACCTGCTGACGGAAAACCATTCCTTTACATTAATAGCTATTTCGAATTGTTAATTTAATTTTTATGATTTTATATTTTATAACATTTATTTGACATTTTTGTAATTTTATTTTATTTATGTGACTTATTATACAATTGACATTTCATGAAAATTGAATTTACGTGGACATTACATTATTTAGAAATTTAATTTATTTTATTTGACATTTTATTGTAATTTAAATTTTATTGGACATTTAATTATATTGTTATTTATTTTGAATGCTAATTTAGATTTGAATTTGAATGTTCAAAGGTTTCCCCATTTTGGGGGAAAATTCTTCACAGCCACAACCCTGCTTAATTTTTATGTTTATTTTTGTTTACCCACATGCACAAATGTTTGTAAAACGTCATTACGTTATGTCAAAATTAGTGTAAGAACCTTTGATAATGCTTTAAAAGCGAAACCGGTCAGGTATTTTTAAATTAAAATAAAAGTGGAATAGTACAAGTGAATTTTCATAATGTATTATAACAAGTTCCATCAAGTGCCAACAATCGAAAGTATAACGGACTTATTTATACCTACATACAAATGGGAACTGAATAAAAAAGCTTGTATAACTGCATTTTTTTTTAAAGCTGGAGGCACTTATTTAGCTTTGCCGCCCCGGGCCTCTGACGGACTTAGTCCGCCACTGTATCTAGTAAACCTTACGTGCTTCAACTTATCGCGCACGTGCATTAAATTGTGCCGTAGGGACACCGTAGTATAAACGAAAAAACACGTGAACATGTCAGCAGTTTTGTATGCGAGCGCGATGTTGACTGGGTCGAGTAGACTTGGGTAGGTACTGTTCGTACTGCCGGACGTGTTGTATGGCATAACTGCGTACTGGTTCAGTACCCAGTACGCGACAAAATTTAGCAGGACCCAGGACCTTTCTCGGACGCGTTATACCGCTCGGGCGCGTACAGTCGACGTTCGGCCGCGTCCGAGTCCGAGATAGAATATAAATACTCGGCCGCGTCCGAGTCCGAGATAGAATCTATTATACTATCTGTGGTCCGAGCGACCGGGTGACCGGAATGATGCACGCTTGGGAACATTTTGTTACGTAGTGTATCTCAACTTAACGTGTACGAGTAGTAACGTATACTGATGAATGTTATATGAATACTTGAGGCACGCCTGCCTGCTTAATGGACTCAGGAGATGGTCAAGCGACTTGAATCAATATCAAGTGTACATACACGTCGATGCTTACACATGTGCAAAAAATCTTGCACACTGAAGCTACTTTCATTCATATTTTAATCGACTTGTCAAGTGCATATTGACCATTACAAGAGCCCATTAGTCGAGGCCTTGTCGAGGCACGTGTAGTACCTGCCAGATAATAATATATTAAACGAATAATATTTATTATTAGGATAAATGAAGAAAAAGTGACATATTTTATTTTTTTAATTATCTCGAAAACGGTGCGTGCTATCGTAAAAATAATGGCATTTTTGACCCCCCTTTGAAACCCCCCATCCGCCAAATATACAATACGAATAACGATTTTTTATACCACTAAGGTGGAATAATGTTGCCTGTAGTATAGATTTATTTGTTGGTTTGATATCAATCGTCAAATATAATAATAATAGTACATTAAGGCATTCATAAGAACTGCAGATATATTATGGTCTATGTTTCTTGTTGCTGTTTTATACGGCATCTAGACTTTTTGGCGCGAAGCAGGCAAGGGCGGTTATCGCTCCGTTGTATATTTTTTCTAAATTAGAGTATTTTCAAATGTTTTGTGTGTATCAACGGTGGATTCCGAAGACTATACTTGACTTTGACTGGGACTTAGAGGAAATGTAAAATGAAGCTGAAAAAAGAAACAAGACTTGGCATTCGGTCTAAGTAACCAAAGCGTGTTCAAATTAATAATAAAAAAAAGAACCGGGATCTGTCAGAACACTCAGCAGGACCTTTCCGTTCCGTTTTCATCGTAGAGTTTCATAAACCTAAATATACGCTTTATTTTGTCTGAATAAAGATAATATTAGTATGATAGCAGTACCAACGCCATCTAGAGCACGTAGACCGCATTGCTTACTCTCACGATACGAATGGTTCTTGTAGAGAATATATTATAAATTATCTGTGGTTCTATGTTCTATTCGATCGTACCAACATAAGCAACTCAAAGGAAAGTCCCTTTGAGTTGCTTATGTTGGTACGATCGAATAGACCTTATTTTGTATAAATCAAGGTCTATTTACACTTACATTTTATAACAGCGCCATCTGGTGCAACTGGGATAATTCAGATACGTCCACCCTATCGTATCTGTTTTGCCTGGGTTGCACTAGATGGCGCATGATGGCATGCAAATTCAAAAGAACTTTATGTCCATAAAAATAAGGTGTATTTTTCTTGATAAGATTTATGAGGGTCCGGCACCTGTCAGAACAATCACGACACTGTATGTACTCGTACGAAAGACCGGGTACTGGTCCGGGTTCAAGAGAACTATAATCGCTAGTAAATAAGGTCTATTTTTCTTAATACGGTTTATGAAGGTCCGACACCTGTCAGAACAATCAGAAATTCAGAACACTGTATGTACTTGGACGAAAGACCGGGTACTGGTCCGGGTACTGTTCGAATGCCATATGGCACGGTTCGGAAAGCTATGCTATATGTCAGGACATCATCGGGTACTGTTTTGCGCAAGGGTCGAGCCGTTACAGACTCAGACCTTGAGACTTAGAGGCATGCGTCGGAAATGGTCCCTCACACGTGCTTCAACCTGAGGCACTCAACGACGCGACGACGGTGCACTTATGCCTGCGTTCTTACATGCTCATGCTGAGCACGCCGCGGCTTCGGCTGAATACACAGATATATCATTGAGCCCACTTTTATCATTCACGCAGTAACTCTCAATATATCCGGACTCGCAAATTAATTACACGGTAAGGTCCTTATAGTGTAAATTGAATGCAGCGACTCCCTGCTATAGTTCAGATTGAACGCGGTGCGCGGTGCAATGCATTGTGTGTGGGGTGCCTTATTTTATGACATTGTCGGATTGTCGGCCATTAGCAGTGATCAATGTTGCAAGTCGCAAGCTTTTTAAATCCAATTAGTAGATTTTTAAAGCAGACTGACAAAATAGGTTTGATTATAATAGCGCATAAAATTTCATAAATAATTTACTTACATACAATCAATTGCTATATTTATTACATCAATAAATTAAAACCTGTTTGCGCTAAACTCAACGATGAAAAGGTGCTATGCAGAGTCAAATTTTAAATTGTTAAATAAACTAAAATATTTCTTGTGATTTTTTAAGCATTAAAAATAAACAAAAGGTTCATTACTTCACTCATGTAATCATTTTATAAAGTTACGGCCGTCAAACTTTTCAGTAGCCATAAAATAGAGAAAAATCAAATCCATATGATAGATTTTCGCCTTTAGACAAAAAAAGTAACACAAAATTTTAAAAAATCATAATCTATAATATTTATTCTGTCAGCATAATCCATTATTTTTATGGTTATTTACTTCTAGCAAAATATCTAGTTTGTAGGGGCTGGATCCAAGTCGTGATAAATGTTGACATTCAATATGGCGGTATGTCGTCAGTGCTGTGCTGTGTCGTGGTGAGATTTGATTATTTAATGGTTTTACATTTATTTGCTTTCGAATACAATAAATTAACGTCCGCGAAAATTCGTAACTATTGTGTAGTAAATTTGTGTTAAGCGATTCGCGTTAATGGAAATAGCTAAATAGGTGGGCCTTGTCTTTCGGCGTTGTAATGTCTGCGTATCGTTCTATCGGACGGCCGATGCCTACCTAGATAGCAATAAATAAAATGTAGATCGACGTTCCACCATAACGCTTTGTAATAGTTCAGCATTAAAAATAAGTTCATTTTATTTTGCGGATGTAAGTGTTTAACTCCGGAGGCTAACGAAAGTGTATTTTGCAGCTTGTGAATATCGGCACGTATAGATAGCAACAGAGTTATACGGTATCCACCTTCATCCAAGCTAAAGTACCACGGGCTCAGACTCAGCAAGCATTGAAGACATCTGAGGATTTAGTTTAACATAATCATAAGGAATTTTTTTTTTGAAACATTGTGATTTTGGTGTTAAAATTGTGACTTTTGCGTTAGAGACCTCAATCGTGTTCTTCTGAACACAAAGACTAAAGAAAATGTGATTTGATTTAAAAAATTTGTAACTTCTACTGAAAACTGAACACCACACAATATTCTGTGATATAATTGGTACCTAGAAACTAGGATTTTCTATTTATATACAAGGAATATACTGTCGCGATAAAATGTCCAGCAATCCTCAGTGGAAAATGTTCCAGCCGCCAGATTCACACTCCTCGCCCCTGCAAGACATCTTAGATCTACAATGCAATTCTAACATGCAGTCTAAGTCTGCTTACCGCAATGGTGAGTGCTTTTATTCATAACACTGTTGATGTAACCTTACTGGTTTGCTATTTTGGCCAACTTATCAGTTAGCAGCACACCATTATCATTATTATTCTGGTACATGTAAGTGGGCCACTGCGACCTATATTTTAACGATTGCTAGTGTTGTTGTTTTATAATTATCCGAATACAAGCTTAATCACACTTCATTTCAAATAATGAACATTTAGGTTTTGAATTTTCATGGATGCTTGAGGGTAATGATATGATAAGTAAAAAGGTGTAGGTTATTCACTGATTTGTAATTATAAATGGTACACTAACATTTATAAATATCACACTACCTCCTCTAATAATGCAGTGGACTATTTCGTAAGTGTAGCAAGTTACAAAACCATTCCAATAAGTAAGGAATGCAATTTAGTCAATTAAAAATACACATTGCTTATTTTGAGACTGTAGTTATAAATAAAAAGCTAAAAATTAGTTAGCCAAGACAATTTTTTTATTTTTAGTATCAAGTTATCTAGATAATTTATTATGAGATTTAGAACAATTTTTTGACAAAGAGGCATTGTTGGTGTAAGTATCAGTTCCTATTCTAAATCACTGTGTAATAAAACCATTGAATGTTAGATTTGTTTGAGTCCAACAATATCATTGTGTGAGTCCAGGAGTTACATTTGGTGACATGTTTATATTAAACTGTTTGATTTGCATGAAGCAATTTGGTGACATATGGACCAGCATTTGAAGTCCCAAATACATTGCTTATATTGTTCTACACCTTTTACTTGACATAGGTATTACCTCTCAATCCGTGTTAAAGTGTTACTTTCAGCCAACTCTCTCATCTCAGTTCTCCACTCGCACTCCACAGCTGTGCTTGGTAAATTTATTTATATGAATTGTTGGAAGGAACTTAAATTTTATCAACAGTTAACAGATGAACCGTTTACAGGTGTGTTCAGCTTGAACACATACATTAATATTCATATTTTGTGTAAAATTTTCACATAGGCCTTTACGGTAAACATATTATTTTTGCTCATTTAAATGATTGCAACAAAAATATTAGGCACCTTATTCTTCGTCTACCTACATAAATTCATAGTTATGTCAATCTCTTGAATCACATTCGATTTTATTTTCATGTTTTAATTTATAGACAAAAATACTATAAATTGTATTACATAACAATAGTGTTTTAAATAGTGACAGAACTATAAAACTGAAATTAATATTTAATTACTTCTAATATTAGTGAAGTGAGAGTGAAACAGGGTTGCAAAAGTCCTGGATTTTTAATTAATTTGCTGTTTATTTAAATGCTGTACCTGCATAGTGTATTTGTTATTGCCTTGATCTGTGCAATCTGCGTATATGGTGCAGCACAGACAACTGAAAAAAGCTTGTGTGGTGCGCAAAATATCCGTCACAGATTTTTCACAGACTCAAAGCGCACGACGCGAATTTTAAATAATTCTGTGGGCAGAACTGTAGGGATGCGCGCTATGTAAATGCAGAGATTGCGATGTGCCAATTATTTAATACTACAGAAAAAGAGAGAGGAGATAGAGAATTTTGGGTACATTCTATACTTTCGGAGAGGTAACTGAAAGGACAATTTCCATATTAAAGACTGGGATCATACATTTAGTCACCCCTTTATCCGCGAAGGGGTAGGCAGAGGCATAATATACACCCACATTTCACCCTTTAGTTTTATGTCCACGTAATAGGTTGTAAACCTAATGCCAATAGATCATCCATATCCAGGAAAATATTTCTAATTCAATAAAATGTCTAGAAATAGATATTAAATTGCAAATTGCTAAATTTGATATCTGTTTCTAGAGAATAGTATTAAGCTTGATGCTCACACATCAGTGCTGTGCCAGGGACACCGAGGAAGGAATGGGCTTGGCTTCGTCCGGAGCTAAAATATAAAACATTCCTTGCATTCTCTATGAGCTCTTATCATACACATTCGAGGCCGTGCCGCCTACAACGGAGCTTCAGCTTCGAGGCTATGACTGGAATCTGCACGTGTTTTCTTATACCTAGCCGTGAGAAATGAAAATGTTGTCACTTTTCCCCTTGCAGTTGGTTAACTGTTTCGTTGGTATAATGATATTAGGGATGATATATTATTAAGAAGTAAGCTTATACGACTAGCCTAACCCGAGATATATGGATTGTAAGTATAAAAAACCTGCCAAGTGCGAGTCGGACTCGCGCACTGTACCAAAAAACGATAAAAACCGCGTTTGTTGCCCCCCTTAAAGATCCATTTTAGTTTAATGAGATTATATTTATATTTAATGAAAATATTTAGCTCAATGTTCTGTGAGCATTCCAAGCGTCTACTTGTTGCCGTTATAAATATAAAAAATGAAATGTCAAAATCGCCGTTTGTTGTATGGGGGCCCCCCCGTAGATATTTTTTGGTTTTTAGTAGATTTTGTTACAGCGGCAACAGAAACACATAATCTGTGAAAATTTCAGCTCTCTAGCTACCACCGTTCATGAGATACAGCCTTGGAATAGGCAGACAGACAGACAAACGGACAATGAAGTCTCATGAAAAGGGTCCTGTTTTTAAACTTTTGGGTACGGAACCCTAAAAGTAAAATCTAGAGCTAGAGCAATAGTAATTAATTTCTCGGGAATAATTCGTACATGTCACGTCACTGTGTGTGAACCAAAACCCCCTGACGACACCCGAAAGGACGGTCAGGCCACGTCCGTGACTGTCCCCGTCTGTGACTGTCCCCGTCTCTGACATGGCACTGATGTGAGTGGATAGACATTTTAGAAATCGATATTTCTTTTTTGGAAAGAAACTCCATCCCTAGATAACAGACCTAAGTGTGCTTAGTGTACGTCTTTGCTTTGAAGCAAACTTTCTATTGTTTTCGCGTACCTACTTTTTGTGGGGCGCTGCGCGGTCTATCGGAAGTACACGCATTGTTTGTGCATCGTATGCGTTACTGCATATAAGTGCAAATGTTCTATTGTCATGGATAGTCTGTCGTCTGGGCCGCACCATAAACTACCTAGATGGTTAATACAATTGAATATTTAAATATGTATGTATTTTATTCGTAATGATAATGACTGGAAGAAGGGGGATCATGCCACCTCCCACACACACTCAATTCTTCAATCCTCAGGGATAGTGGTGGGATTTATCCTCCTTTACTATACTTTAATACACCTCATTAACCTATAAACGGGCTGAAAAGTGTACTATTGGTTTCAGACTTTCAGGTTAAAACTTATCCTGTATACTTACCATTCAGCTCAATCAGTGAATACATTATTGTTTGGTAGAGTAGCAACAAATCTAAATAACTTTTTGTTTGTCCAAAGGTGAGTATCCGAGTTCACCGAGGGATAATTACAATACACCTAAGACCAGCAGTGGTAACCGCTTTTCTCTCGGTTTCAACATTGACGGCTGCCCTATGGGGGATTCTGTATATTCTTCTGGATCTACTAACAATTCATCTCAGTATGACTCAACTAATCACCCACCTATTAGAGAGACTGGAATTATTGAGAAGCTACTTCACTCTTATGGATTTATTCAGTGCTGTGAGAGGCAGGCTCGCTTGTTCTTTCACTTTAGCCAGTTTAGCGGTAACACTGAACATTTGAAGATAGGGGACCCCGTTGAATTTGAGATGACATATGACCGTCGTACTGGGAAGCCCATTGCATCGACCGTGACAAAGATTGCACCGGAAGTGGTAAGATATTTGTGTGTATAAGAGTAGTATTCAAATGTACTTGACAATTTATTAATATATTGATTTAAATGATTCAGGTGATGAGTGAGGCACGGGTAACGGGAACAGTGACAACTGAGGTAAAAGGTGAAGGTTCAGGGGACAATACTGGAAGGATTTCCTATGAAAATCGTGGAGAATGTTTCTTTTTGCCTTACACTAAAGATGATGTTGAGGGTAATGTCACATTACACACTGGTGATGCTGTTAGTTTTCAAATTGCTACGAATCAGCGGTGAGTGTTTCACTTATATTTTTTTGTAATAAATATTAAGTTTTTTTTCTAATCTATTTATTTTTCAGAGGTACGTTGGGAGCTTGCCATGTTCGTTTTGAGAATCCCTCTCACCCTGTTAAGTACCATGGTGTAGTGTGCTCGATGAAAGAGAACTTTGGTTTTATTGAGCGGGCTGATGTTGTCAAGGAAATTTTCTTCCACTACTCGGAAGCTAAAACCAAGGAAGAGTTGGTGTTGGGCGATGATGTCGAATTCATTATTCAAACTAGAAATGTGAGTTTAATTGTAAATGATCATCAAGTTACATATAAGCTTGCATTAAATGACTTCGAGTTGCGGAAACCAGCCCGTGTAAACCTAGAAACCTACATATAAGCTTATAATTTTTCATGGATTATTTGTGTTTGTTTAATTATTATAGGGTAAGGAGGTGGCTTGTAATATAACAAAATTACCAAGCGGTTCTGTGGTGTTTGAAGATGTCAGTCCGGAAATAATGAGGGGACAAGTCTTGAAACCCTTAGAACGTGGTAATATGGCGCGGGTGCCTCAGAATGATCCTCTGCCTGGCAGAATTAGATACCGTGCCGCTGATCACTCAGAAGTTGAGGTACGAGAAATATGATCCAAAGTGCATTTACCAGTTTTATCAATCTCATGTGTAATTTGTCTCATCTAACTACTTGTTCAGGTGCCTTTTGGCGATAAAGACCAATGTGGAGAATTCACCCTCCGCCATGGAGACTGGGTGCAGTTCCAAGTTGCTACTGATCGGCGAGACCAACTGAAACGTGCTACCAATATCTCACTGCTTGATGAGTCATTTAACGTTTCTGGGGAACGGTAAGCGATTTATTGATGGTATAAAAATACTCTATTTTGGTGTTACTTGTGCTGAAGTATTTATTGGTAACCTAGTAAGTACCTAGAGCCACTATGACGTGATATATATACCTACATATAAGTTTTTACTCTTTCATCACAGGAGGGAGCAAGGTGTTGTTTGTTCGCTGCGTGAAGGCTTTGGTTTTATTCGATGTGTCGAGAGGGAGCAAACTATGTTTTTCCATTTCGCTGAAGTGCTGCGTCTGGGACTGGAACTCAGTGTTGGAGATGAAGTATGTTCGCATAACTTATTTTTTCTGTTACTTTTTATGACACTTAGAGTAAATATTTCTATAATGTAAATACTTTTCTACAGGTGGAGTTTACCGTGGACCCAGTGACTACATTCTCCAACATGAATAACCGCCAGTCCGGGATCCGTATTAAGCACTTGGTGCCCGGTACTGTGAAGTTCGAGACACTGATAGAAAATGGCGCTCGCGGGGTTGTAACCAAAGAAGCACAGATGCATTCATCTTCATCTTCAAGCCCGACTAGATCTCCTGCCGTGAGTAATTTATTTAATTAACTTATACCGCTAAGGTGACAAGTATACGGTCCACCTGATGGAGTGATCGCTGTAGCCTATGCACATTTGCTATAAAAACTAGACCCTATAAAAACCTTCTAGATCTCTTTCGATGAAAACCGTACTCTAGGTAGTTTAAGTTAGTAAGTTGTCTTCAACCAGACAATCCAATTTCTTATTTCGTGAATACTCCTGGAATTTTGTAATAACAGGAGAGATGACCTAATGAATTAAAAACCATTTTATCGACGATTGTCTCATATTATTTACAAATAAAATAAAAAAACTCGCGATAAACGCCATTTTATCAGTTAAACTTTCGTCGACGCTTTTAAGTCGGGTCGAGAAATGGCGACCTGATGCCCTCATTTCTATTTGAAGCATAGCAAGTAATAATATAAATAAACTTATTTTGCTAAAGATAGAGGAAACATAAATACCCTTTTAGCTTTAGTAGGTAGTAAGTCATAACTATATAATAAATAATAATAATAAATATTCACGGACATTTCACACAACGCTATCTGAACCCAAAGTTAGCTAGGAATAACCTGCTTGTGTTATGGGTATCAGACCACGGATATTAATACTTATAGACTTTTAAATACATACATATTATGCATAGAAACACTCAGACTCTTGAGACAAACATTTATGGGTCACACAAATATTTGTCTCCGGTGGGAATCGAACCCACGACCTCCAGCGCCGCAGGCGGTATCACTACCGACTGCGCCACAGAGGCAGTCGTATATTTTTATGAGTTCTAGAAATAATAAATTAATTGTATTTTTGTCTGTACAGGATCAAAATGGTATGATAAGCTGGCAAGTCAATCAACAAACGAAGAAATCGATTCTGTTCTCGGCGAAAAGATGTGAATCTAAGATGCTACCACGGGTCGGTGACCTTGTGACTTTTGATGTATATCAGGTACATTTAATAATATAATTATAGTACATATTTATAATACTATTCTTCTTTTTGTAAGGGTTGTCCAACATTTTAACAACAAGGTCTTGACGTGAATGGACACTTTTTAAGGCAGTGACAAAGGTTTGAAACGGCATTGCGGCATCATGCCTGCGCTTCGCCTGTCCCACACAGTCTGTATAATTCACGAACCTGATGTGTCTAAAAAGAGAGTGAACCATCAATTATTATTTTTATCATACAGCAGTTTTAAGTAGTTGCATCTGACTGGATTAGTCCCAATGGCTCTATACACGGGGTGGTATCCGCAGCTCTCCGTCAATTTTGTCTTCCCAATGTTGCTTTCTTTCAAAATTGACGCACCGTGAGCTGAGCAGAACTTTGATACTTACTGTTCTTTCTGCCCAGGTAACGCATTGTGCTTGTCTTGCCTCACTCACACGAGAATCTCGCGAAAATGCGAGAAAAGCACGAGAAACGCGAATGAGGAGCAGATTGTGAATCGGCACCATACTCACGTTTCTCGTGTGAATGTTGAGTCTCCATGATGCTTTTATATTTAGGTTCATGACATAAAGACGATATTGCTAATTTCCTGAATTCCATTTTCCCAATAATAGGGTAAGAAGTTTTACGAAGCACATTCAGTAAATAAAGATGCTGCGGCTAATATTTACACTTTCAATCCCTTCAGAAAGTCGACTAACTACTCTGTGGTAACTTGACTCATGTCTTCTCAGGTGAAACGAACCAAGGAGGTGATAGCAAAAGCGGTGCAAATACAGCACAGTCTGATGACAAACGGCAATAACAGCAGTAACAACGGTGCCAGCAACCGGCCCCCTCTGCCCGGCTTTATCGCCGCTCTCAAAGACGGCTTTGGTTTCATCGAAACTTCAGACCATACCAAAGAAGTTTTCTTTCATTTTAGGTAAGTTTTACCAGACGAGGTGTGGATGATAAAGTATTTTGTTGTTTTCCTGATGTGTAAATTGATTTTTTTATGTATTAAAATGTCGACATTTTTTTTTAAATTTAACAAATTGGCCGATGCGATTTTTTTTATTTGCGAAAAATTTCAGTGCTGGCGTTTTACACACACGCGTTTTACTTTGGTTTTCAAAATTTGACATGAACATACACCTGACCTACTTACCTCAGCCCTCAATAGTAAAAAAAGCATATTAAGATTTTATCAATATTGCAAAGATTAAATGACTGAGAATCACTTATTCAGATTGATTTTTTTTTACATTGAGGCCATTAACAAGAAACATTACATTTAAGTCTTAAGAAACCCCGCCAACATTGTTTTTGAGAGCTGTGTTAGCGTTATTGCCGAAAGCGAACTCCATAACCATCTATCATTAAGTGAATGATTTATTTTCTACTAGCTTCTTACAACCACCATCCATCTTGCATGCCAACTTAACCTGTATTGTGTGTGACCGAAAATCTATTTTACTACAATTCTCAACACTTCGAGTATAATATTGTGTGATTCATAACAACGTTCCTTCCTCTATTCCATGCCCCACTGTCAGGGTCCGACCGATCGGAAATGTCAATGTCGACAAAATTATAGTGCAAGACAAACTTGTCTTTATTCAATTGAAATTCATTTATGTGAATTGATCATCTCACTAGTTCACGGTGAACAAGGGGTTCAAAGAAAACCAATGTGTAAATATGTTCCTGATATCTTCGTATTATGGCGGATATTATTCGAAATAACTGTTATAATCGCAGTAAAATTATAAAAAATATCAATTTGCCTGAAAAGTTGTAAAGTGTTTCTAATTTCCCTTAGAGGATAGTCTTGGGGCGGTTTCATTGGCTTGCGGTTTCGCATCACACTCCATCTGTCGTTCTAAACCGCATGCGTGTCCTAGCATGCTCCACAGATTCCTCTTAAAAGCACAGAGTAAACTGTTCACAACCGCACGCGGGTGAGAAACCGCATGACAATGAAACCGCCTTAACAGACAAAGATGAATACTCATTGCTCTACTTTCGTTGGCTTACTTTTAAGCTTTCGTAATTGTTGTACTTATATACTTATTTTTATATACTACTTAATGACAAACAAACATAAGACCTTTCCGATCGTAATGGTCATCATAGTCTATAAACTTAAAAAGTCATACTTAGCCATAACATCATTATATTCAACAAAATTTGAATCACATATCTTTTGTGACGCTTTAAACAGACCTACATATTAACCACCGAATGCAGCTTTGCGAATAATATCTTGTATTGGCTTAAATATGCCTAAAAAACATCCTTAGCTGTGGTCCGAAAACTATTTGCATCCAATTCAAATAATATGCAATGCATTTATGACTCTTTGGTACACATCACTAATATGCAATGCATTTATGACTCTTTGGTACACATCACTTATCATATTTGACCGGTGAGCTTTAGCTTACATTCTTACTGCTATTTTTTTTTTTACAGCTATGTATGATAAGAGCGCCTATGTTTCTCCTCTATCCGAATAATAACAACACAACTTTTAAAACATTTTATAGTGGAAAGAGCACAGATAAGAATTCTTGCTAAACCTTTAAAGTTCATACATATTTTTTTAATGGCTGGCGACACCAAACTTGTGATATATTTCTTGCGAATGGTTTTATCTCGTTGATAGTGGTGTAGATATTTTAAAAATCCCATGTAACATTTTCCACAGCAACTTGGAAGGTAATCCGGATGGATTAGAGTTGGGCTGTGAGGTGGAATATTCTCTGGGAAGAGTGAATGGATCCGGAGGCGGTTGTGCTAGTGCCGAGTTCGTTCGTGTGCTGCCTCGCGGCTCCATACCCGTTGCGAAACCTCTAGAGGCCACTCTCAACGGCACTGTCACTAGGACTCTGCGAGCTCTCAACCCGGACCAAGCTCAGTACTCAGGTTTGTTTGGAAACTATTTTTTATTCTGTATTGACTATTGATATAGATAGTAAATTGTCTTTCATATTTATAAGACGGAATGCTAATTAGTATTCACGTGATGAAACGGTAAGTCTGAATTGAGAAACCCACCCCATCTATGGATCACGTAGGGAAAGGGCGATGGGCGACCTGAAAATGGCTCGTTTCAATGCAGCGTACAGTAGAACCACTAGGGCGAGCAAGAGGGTCTTCAATACAGCGAACTCACAGTCAGGAGCTTACGTCACATCCAACAGTTGTGGATACTGGCAGCTTGCTAAAGCCGTGCATTCCAAGTTCTGCCAACCTTCGCTGCCACACTTGCGTTGTCCTGGTAAGGCCCAAGAGAAAGCAGCTATGCTTGCTAATCCCTTTGCGGCTAAGTTCTGGGCCGACGACTCTGATAAGCAGCCTCCCGCTATCGCCAATTGGAACATCGGGATACGCCAGTGCGATGTGCGGGTGGTGCTACAATCCCTCACGCGAAAAGCTGGTGGCCCGGATGGCATTCCGGCGTTGGCGCTGAAGAAAGTTGCTACTGAGTTGTCTCCACCGCTTTCATGTCTATACTGCCTCTCCTATCCGTCGGGAGAAGTGCCTGGGGCTTGAAAGGAGCCGATCCCCATGAAAAGGGATCGTTCCGATCCGACCAACTATCGTCCTATAGCCGTAACCAGTCATCTGCGAAGTATTTGAGCTAATCATCAACAAACAGCTCATGCGATTCCTGGAGGATCACTCTCCAATTATTGATCGACCTGGATATCGCTGAAGCCTTCAAAAGAGTATGGCATGCGTCGCTTCTTTCCAAGCTGCCGGCATATGGTCTACCCCTTCAGTTGGGCCTCTAGATGGCCAGCTTTCTGCACGGGCGACGTATACAGGTCCTCTGTGCTTCCTGCTATTTGCATATTAATGCCGGAGTATCACAGGGATCTGTGTTCTCCCGAACAGAAGAAAGACTTTTGTATATCAATGTCATGCTGTCCCTTGAGAGCATTCTTTTGTATTGTTATGCTGATGATGACACTCGGCATGGGAGTTGTTCTGCCCGTCCAGTGGAGTGGTCTTTGTTGTACAAGACGCAGATTCGCCCTTGTGTCGAATACTATTCTCACATTTGTGATGACTCCGCGAGGTATTCACTAGACGCGGTTGACACTATGGAGAGGCGTGCTATCCGAATTTTTTATTGTCTTTGAGATGACAAGTTTTGAGACGTGGTGCCAATGAAGAACTACAGCATTTTTGACTGCATTCTACCGAATATATATCACGGCGAGTGCTTAATAAAGTCTAATAGTCGAGTAGGTTTGATTCAGACATGGTTACCTCACTATCCCTGTGGGTTCAACCCCGTCGTGATTTTCACGTGTATTGAAAAGATATTCAATCAATATATCAACTTCTCTACAGGAATGATACAAATAGAAGGCGGTACAAGCTACGAGTTTGGTATAATGGGCTTGGCGTGCAAGCGAGAGATCCTTCAAGTGGGCGATCCCGTGACTTTCCAGGCCGACGTGGAGGGGCGAGCCACTAATATTGTGCCAATCAGGAAGAAGAGGCGTGCTACAGTAGATGCTATTAAAGGTAACTGTTGTCTTAAAAACTATAGCTATTTATAGGAAAATTGTATAATTCTTATAGGTTACTAGCAGTCCTGACGCGGTTTCAGCGGTGTAGTTCCCGTTCCCGTGGCAATACAGAAATAAAATATAACCTTTCACCCGGGGATAGTGTACCTACTTAGCTTCCCAACAGTAAAATATTTTTTCAAATCGGTCCAGTACTTTCGGAACCTATTCAATTCAAACTAACATGATTTTTATAATATTAAGTAACACTACAAGCCCGACAAGCTTATAGTGCTATATTTGAATGAGTATACAATGTTTCTTCTTTCAGTTTTCCCAGAAGACTCAAAATAATGTATTTTTGTAAGTGTTAAGAAAAATTTCCCTATCTTTTTATTCTAGAAATAGCCTAAAATCTTTCTTTTTCTGTCATTCAAAGTTATGCAATTCAGACGGAAAGTCATTAATTAACAAACATGCTTTTTTCGACTGCTAACAAAGAACTGCAACAATCGTCTCGATACGGTTCTGTTTCGAGGATCAAAATACGTTAGGGTAGTCCCTTTCGTTACTTTCGTTGTCCTTTTCCACTAATAAATTAATTTTCGCCTTTATTAATAGAATATTTTACAGCCGTGTATTTGGAATGCACTGGGTACAATCGACTATAAACTTGAAGATACATCGATCAAAAACAATTACATGCAGCGGTCATATTCACTCACGCAGTTATATGCCCCGATAGGCGATTTATTTGCATGCGATGCTTTTTTTTATACGTAAGGGAAAATCCTCATGGATGTTATGTCGGACTCCTACCGACTAAAAAAACCCTATGGTTGTGAGCCCCGGGTAAGCCTTCGGAAGAATGTCCCAGGACTCCCAAAAGACCTACGGCCACCACTGCGGTCTCGCCTGGGGGTGGTTCGAGTGCTATCTCGCGTCTTTTGGGGGTTTGGGGTGTGATCCCACTTCTAAGGGGGGGCGTGCGTGAGTTCCTCAGGTCACGCTGCCGTCATGGGCCTGCTTCTGTAAGGACGGTGAGCGGCCCTCTCACCGTCCTCAGACCCCCGGTCATGGAGGCGGATAGTCCTCGGCGAAGACACGTCGGCGGCGCCCAGGCCGCCGACTGCGGAACTCGGGTGGGAGAGCTCTCTCCCGTACCCGTCCCGCCGCCTCCTTCGCGAGCATGACCTGCTCGCAGAAAGAGGCGGCGCAGTCCCACTTACTCCCGCTGGAGAGCATGGCTCGCATCATGGTCTCTTTTGATGCGATGCTAGTCCTTACCATAGACGTAGTTTAAAAAGAGGATGCCGTGGCTGCTTGTGTTGGTATGAAAACTGTGACACTTACTGTGACGTCAAAACAAGAAATGCAGACTAATGACACAGCAGCATTGAATTTTGTCATCTTTTTGGCACGCGGTCTACAGGCACTCGCGGCATCTTCTATGTTTATAAAATGGTCCTTATGCTGTAACTGCTTTTGCATCCAGACTATACATCAATTTGTTAATTTTGATACGTTTTCTAGGTGGTTTTGGATTCCTGTCGGTAGAGGGTGAGGACAACCGGCGGCTATTTTTCCACATGTCCGAAGTGCGCGGTAACCCAGCTGACTTGCAGCCCGGAGATTTGGTCGAATTTGTTATGTTGACGAATCCTAGGAACGGCAAATCCTCTGCATGCAATGTTGTCAAAATTGGGTAAGTGTTGAAGTACCTATATAATAATTTCAAAACATTCTCACATCATATAGACAACTGATACTTATATATTGAGAATAAACATTTTATCCACAAAATATGTACATTGTACGTACATTGTTATACATCAGAAAGCAGTTGGAAGCGCTCATGACCCCTCAGGCTCGGTGTTCTGTAAACGATTACTGCTTTCGCTGTAGCTGGACCTCGGATGGGTGACAACTTTGCAACATTTTATTAGCGAGCGCTTCCGAGCTTCACAAGGCAAGTTAAGCCATTAAAATGCCTCTGCCTACCCCTACGGGCCCTACGGGGATAAAGGCGTGACGTGTATGTATGTACAAATATTTGGTCCCACCCGGGAATCTAATCTGAGACCGAGACCTCAGCACGGCAGTCGCATAGATTTACCACTGCGCCATTTTTACCACAGCCTGTTTCAGGTTTAGGGTCTGATTTGATTGACTATTTTTTCAGCATCTTTGAAAGTGACTGCTGTCAGACCTCACAAAACACTCTTACAAGTGCCTATGACATTATTCTGGATCTGTCAATGTATACCGTTTTTTATGTGTAAAAATAATGGATGCTTAAATGTAAAAAGTTTGACAACATGCAGAAAATTTTAGAGAACAGACTTTTTCTCAGCGCTCCATGGATTCTCTGTGCGGGTACAGATGCGTGGTACAGAGGGAAACCTCGTGTGGGCGCCTGGGACTTGCGACCCAATTGAATGACGACCAAAAACAGCGCAATTTTTTTTAGATATTTCTTCATGTATGTATATAATGATTAATTTTGGCTAAGAAGAATTGAAAACGAAGAAGTGAAACTTTGACAGCGTAATATTAGTTTGGTGCCAAGACCTTTTTACCGAATATATATGAGATAATTTTCAATTTGTGACAAATTATATAATGTGAAATAATTATCGGTCTCGAGCAGGCCTTGTACCTGCATCTTCTATCTAACCGGGCCAGACGCCCTTACCCACTGGACCACCTATAATACGTCGCCCCTGTCCTAGGTTTTCATGGGCTGGTTTCCGCAACTCGACGTCATTTATTGCGCCTATTTTACGTGGGAGGTTGTGGAATGCCTATTGCTATTCCAGTTCCTCCAGGAAGTCTAGCAGACTCTTCACGTTGCCGACGACTTCCTGGAGCGACCTCGGTGCATCGAGGTGTGTTGCCATGTATCTTGCCAGCTTCAGGCATTCCATTAGAATTTGACTGCCAGTTTCGTCCGTCTCCATGCAGGCTCTGCAAAGGCTGTCTGTGACACCTAAATTAAAGAGATGTTTGTTAAGTGGACTGTGACCCATAACAATACCAGTTATCATACTTATCTTGATTCTGTTTAGCTGCAGAATTTTGCGAGAGAATCTGGTGTTGATTGTCGCCGGTCCAGTAATCCTTGTGCTGGCTCCTTGTATGCTGTTTTAGCAGGTTATGTACCCATCCCAATGGTAGGGGCAGAATAGGTTCAGGGCCTATTGCTGTCAGCGAAGAGCCTCTTCTTACCAGCTCGTCCGCTGCGTCGTTACCTCGTGAGCCACTGTGTCCTTTTATTTATTGTAGGGTAGCATTGTTCTTTACGCATACATCCGTGAGACCCATGTGCCAATGTGGCAGGCGCTGCGCACTGTTTTCCGCCACTTGTCTGTAGTTTTATAATTCTTTTGCTTAGCATGTTTTCTATGTATTCATTCAACTTCATACCTTGCCAGTGCCGTGGCTATCTATGTCTATGAAACTGCCGAGGCACATTGTCTTATTCAGGAAGGCCTCTTTTATTTTGTGTACCACTGCATGTACTCCGTAGACTGGCCTGGACGTCGCCCCCGTATGAGGTGAAAGAATTGTTCATTTGAGAGTAGTGTTTCGGTGGTCCAGTGGGTTAGGGCTTCTTTAGCCTGAAGACGCAGTATAAAATCCTGCTCAAGATCCATATTTTTAAGTTTTATAATATGCTTTTCTCTAAAACCTCACAATTCTATGATTATTATATACAACTTTTAATATTCCATTTCCAGTAACAAAGCTTCAGTTGCAAAAGCCCGAGCCGAGCGGCCGGAGCGTTTGCTCGCGCGTCTCCGTACGGCGTCTTTGGAAGAGGCTAACGGGCCCCGCGTGGTCGTACTGCGTCCGCCGCGCGGGCCCGACGGAACCCGCGGGTTTCGACCGCGGCGTCCCGTTGCAGGTACAGTGAACCCTTTTTACTTTTTCTTAACAGGTCTACTTAAAACCGGTGAGTGTGTCTGAAAACATTTACTATAGGCGCACACTGGGCGACATGTCGCAGTTACAAGCTGCGGTCGCCAAATTACATACATTTTGTTCCAAGCTCCGCACACTGGACGACAGCAAGGGGAGTCGCGGCGACACGGTGACGAGCGACAGCTTTATGTATGACGTCTGTAACCGCCCGCGACTGTCGCCCAGTGTGCGCCTACTGTCATGGAAGTAGAAATAGCGAAAGTCGTATGTGGATATCATAGCGGGGTTTATCTTCCGAGGGCGAACCCGCGACTCCCGGCCTTAGGTCGATGGTAGGGCAGAGCGTGTGGTTTTAGTCGGTAGGAGTCTGTCATAACATCATGAATGTTTTCACAAGTAAAGAATCGTAGCAAATGGAAAGCTATTATCTTTGCCTACCCCGATATGACACGTGATGATTTGTGTATGTCTGAGCAACCTTGAAATGAGGTTACCCAGCAGGCTATCAGAGTGGTCGATATAGCTCGCCTAATGCCTCGGTTTTCCTAAACGCCTACAGTATGGGGTTCTTCAAAAGGGGTCTTAGAAGGTTTTTACAGGATCGGCAGCGCGAGAGTAGCGCCTCTGGTGTTGCAAACGTTCATAGGCTGAGGTGACCGCCAGTCCTTCTGGTGGGCCGTATGCTCGTTTGCCATCTTAGAGGTATAAAAATAATAATAATAATAATAAGCGCATTAACGTGACAATGGGCTGGCCACATATGTTTAAGAACATATGGACGATGGAGCAAATAAGTTATGGCGTGGAGACTGCGACTTGGTAAACGTAAGGTACAGATCGCGCCACATAACTTTGCGTCTTTGAAGTTCGTTTGTTCGCGCTGCAATCATGCACTATTAGGTATCACACATAAACTACTGTGCAGCTGAGTTGCGCTGTTGGTAAGCCTCCCAAAGTGCGATAGGTTTCTTTGAGCCCATGCCAACCTCACCTGCAAGGGGACCTGCTGACTAATAGACCAGGTCAACTCGAATTAACCCTGTGCTAGTGCTAACCCGTTACACCAGCGTAGTAGAACCCAATCACCCGCCAATATGTACCGCACATCCCAGAATTATGTGCACTTACACGTTTCGGCGAAAATTGGGAAAGGGCTACTTACTACCTGAAGGAAAACTGCTAGATGCGGGCGGCGCATGTTGTACGTTAGTGCGATCTGTGGGCAAGCATATTGTGCGTATGTATGAAAATGGTGCTCTTACATAGCTTAAAACACACACTGATAACACAGCAGCGTCACCTACCTGGTCCAATTGTATTTTGAATCCATTAAGTAACCCATTGAAATATATACTCAAAATTTCGTCGAAATCCGTCCAGCCGTTTAGGAGGAGACAACAGAGATTGTCAAAAACACGTAGAGAATAAGAGGTTGTTATCCTTAAACAATCGAACTACTGAACTGGTCTTACTGAAATTAAATACTGAAGTAGATTATAGTCTGGAATGACAAATAGGGTACTTTTCATCCTCAGAGAGTTCCCTTGGGATGCGGGGAGCTTGTACAGAATTCTACTCATGCAGCGCCGCAGGAACCATCTAGTTATATTAAAGTACTAGCTGATGCCCGCAGCTTCGCCCGCGTAAAATTTGTTCCCGTTCCCGCTCCCCGTGGGAACTTATTCCCGGAATAAAACGTGGCCTATGTGTTATTCCAGACCATAGTCTATCCCTGTACCAAGTTTCAGACAGATCCTTTCAGCCGTTCGAGCGTGAAAGAGTAACAAACATCCACACTCACAAACTTTCGCCTTTATAATATTATATATATAAGTAAGAAGTAAGATAATAAGAGGTTGTATATTGTTTCGTTACAGAGCAACTAGCCGAGTAGGAGTGAGCGACAAGTGCACCGGGGCCTCAACCATGTAGGTAAAACATCTCAATGGTTTGATTTTCCATTTCAAATTTTATTTCATTGTATTCATGAGAGACTGACTTATCCTCCTTTCTTAGCAGCATTTAGGAAATTGTTTTGTTAATTTTACTAATTCTAGGTGAAGCAAATTATTTGTCAGCTGTCATTAATACAGATCAAAGGAAACGCGTTAAAATATGTATGAAATCAATATGCAAGGTACATATCAATTAATCAAACCAATTTGCGTTGCGTGATTTTATATATAGGAGGTTCTTTTTCGCATAAAAAAAAACGTTGTTCAAAATTCCGTTATAAATAATTATAATCTTTTCTTGACTAAAATGTAACGGTTTGCCAAGTTCGATATTGTGCGACACATGGCACATGAAGCGACGCGAACTCGCCCCGAACAGTCAGTGGCTACATTCCGTTGACTGTATTGGGATTGCCTTTCAAAAAGCTATGTAAATATTATAAGCTAGGTATAATGTGTATTAAATCAAACAACCGGGCGAGTATAATTATCTATGAAAATGTATCGACGCGAATAACATGATTAGAATTATAATATTATTAAATATAAATTATCGCATAATCGTTGTATGTGTCCATTGGCAATAATAAATATCGTTTTCGAAACGTAGTGTGTCTGTGGTACGTGAGTGGTGTATTGTGAGATATGTTCAATAGCTTGATCAGAGGCGAACAATGTAGCTAAACATTGTGTAACACTGCAACATCTGTCTAGTTACAAAGCACCCTGTATAGTATGCTTTCTGAGTCGGCTTAAAAGTTGTCTCACATTTTTATCCAGTTGAGTTTTATTGTGTTACAAACTTTTTATCTTTTACCTTAAATTATTAAATATGAAAGATATCTGATGGAAAATACATCAGTTTATCCTTTGATATGTACAGTAACCGGCTTGGTTCTAGAGCGCTGACACAGAAGTCAATCTCTCAGTGTCATGAGACAATGTGCATTGTTATTTTTGGCACCTTCAGTGGGAAAACTTGATAATGCTGTATTAATAAAACGTTTTCTTGCCTCTACATCATTGTCAGAAGCTCAATATCCACGCTGGCTACTATAAAAATTGATTATCGTGTAATATTTTACTGTAGTAAAGTTGGATATCGTACCGTGTTATATATAAAGCATGTACTGGTATATATAAAACTGTAGGCTGTCCAACTTATTGTCTGCTTCAAAATGGACAGTTTAAGACAGACAGTGTACACAACGTACAGTCTTGGTGCAAAAGTCGACGTACAGAAAAATGACTAATATTGCACATAAATCATCTATCAGTGTATGTAATATGTGAGTGAATGTGTCCGCTGTATGCAATATTTTCTGCTCACTGTATCTCGACTGTTGTAGCCAACTGTATATTGTTTTTACCAATAATGAATTCATTGTTCAGCTTTCAAATATAATGGCTATGTTGAGCGTCATATACGAGTATAATATCGTTTTTGAAAGTTGACATTTTTAATAATCGTGTGTGTGTGATAATTGTACAATACAAATAAATTTTTATTATTTTGCGGCACATGTCAAACATTGTTGATTTTTACAAATAAGTTAGTGTAAATGTTTATATTAATCCATATAATATATTTTCACGCGATTGTTAAATAGAAGAGATTTGGAAATAGCAACCATTGTGTAGAAAATGTTTTGTACAATTTGTGATGGACGTGAAATGGACACTTGATGCACTATTGTTGCGATTGTTATTACGTTTAGCAGATCTCTTTTTGCGGAACATACTGTGATCAATGAAAATTTGTTGTGCAATAAAAATATAAGTGGATGTCCTTGTAGGGCCGTGCTAGTCTTTTAGTATTATGCGATCCCCGCTTCTCGCTCGTGCACTCTTCATATGATATGTGTCGTCCTACATTATTGTTTTACTGTGGTGGCTAACCTTAATAAAATAACGAACAAAATATTCATTGTTATTTGGGAAAAAATAAGCATTTATGCAATGAACTGGAATGGAACCAAAGACTGAATTTAAATATTTATAACAGTAATACTTATTGGTATTAGATTATTTTGATCGGCTGTTTGGCGTGAACTTCCAATGCGTTCACGATGGCCATAGATTTGTGACAGAATATTTATTTCCTATAACCACATGCGATTAAAAATTTTCAGCCGTTTCTTGATGTACGAAATCAAATAATTATAATCTCACGCTTTTGCATTATCTTAGTGTGCTTATAGTGTAATTATATCACTATCTATAAACACATACAAAAAAATACCATCAACCAATATTTTTGTTTCCTTGAATATGACAGAATTAACTTTCTTCATCACATAAATAAAATTTTAATGTATTTGATAGAATTTTGTGTTACTTGTGCACAAAATATATATTTGCGATTCCACTGATCGTACCTTTCATACCAATCTGGTGTTACTCACTTTCCCAGTAAGGATGTTTTAATTGAGACGTCTATTAACATATCATCGATTGCTTTGTCAAATATGTGAAGTGTGCATGTGGGTGTGCTTGTATATGTGTATGTGTGTCTCTGTGATGTGTGTGTGTAAGTTTCACCAACGAGTTATAAATGGTTTAACCGCTTCTTGGTATAGAATGTTGTCCAATAGCCGATGCTCAGCTAGCTATAGTCTTAATAAGTTACTCGTTTAAGTGTTATCTACGTTCTGATTTTTTACTCAAATATAAATAGTGATAAAGATACAAAACATAACTATATAATAATATTAGAAGCATCAGAAAAATGTTTGCAGATTGAAACTTGTCACGTTTTAATATCTAAAACTTATCACTTTTCAATCGTCAAATATTTTATTTGCTAATATTCAACGACGGTAACTGTATAATATATAAGAATAGGACCCGCATTCATTTTTGATCTATAGAACATGTGGATGTGAACGACTAATATTTCTTTAACAGATAAATTCTTTAATATATTGAAATTACATTAGGTCATTCTTTCAAAACTGTAATTTGACATTGATGCACCAGAAGTTAAACGGTTCGTAGTGTTTTATAACCAAATTATATGAATAGTTAGAGATTGAAATTCAACTTCTGTATAAAAAGAAGTTTTCATTCGTTGCGAGAAATATGTAGGTAATGTATGATGTTTCAACGCGGCAAATGTGTAGACTAGGATTCGATGATATGTTTATAAACTGTTACAAATATAAAATGTCTAGAGAAATACTCTACTATAAAGCTAAGTTCGTTTTTCTTTTCAAAGTTGATTATAAAAACGTGAATAAACGGCCAATTCGGTCTAATATTGTTCCCTTTTTAGCCGACTGCCAATTATTTGCAAATAATATCTCTTCTCCCGGAAAACTCGTCTTCTTGTACATACGGTTTTTCACTATGCGTCTATGTATGGCGGTTTAGCTTGAAATTTATAGTACCTAACCTTGAGCTATATATAATTAGTGTTGTAGCATGTAACTTGTCTGATAATATAATTAATGAGATGTAGCATCATCATCTTCCGCTGTTAAATAATAATCCACAGCGATTAAAATTTATCGCGTAGTATGACGGCCGAACATACCATACTTAACGATATATCAAGTGTAATCATTCAGTGATCGAATTCATGAACTCTTCTACGCCCTACGGACCATCTGACCTCCAAATCTCAATATTATAATATATCAGTGGTTCGTGTGAAAACCTTACACGTCACAGTAGGGTTAGGTTCGTGGCAGTAATATGTTTATCTGCACTGGTCAGGCATGTTCGCCTGGCTCTTTCAAATCGTTGTTAGAGGGAGAGCATTCTCTCTTATACAAATCAGCTCGTTCGAGCGATATTCTCGATTCCATTAAAGCCGTAGGTCCACTATCTTAATTTTGAGCCATTATTGAAGCCGTAGGTCCACTGTCTTCATTTTGAGCCATTATTGAAGCCGTAGGTCCACTATCTTCATTTTGAGCCATTATTGAAGCCGTAGGTCCACTGTCTTCATTTTGAGCCATTATTGAAGCCGTAGGTCCACTATCTTCATTTTGAGCTATTATTGAAGCCGTAGGTCCACTGTCTTCATTTTGAGCCATTATTGAAGCCGTAGGTCCACTATCTTCATTTTGAGCCATTATTGAAGCCATAGGTTGACTATCTCCATGTTTGAGCCATTATTGAAGCCATAGGTCCACTATCTTCATTTGAGCCATTTTGAAGGTCTGTGTCCCTATGTTAAATAGCCGATGAGCTAGTCACTTCATGAAATTTAAAAATGCTTTATTACGGTACCACATTTTAATAATTGGTGACTTTTAATCATTGACATCGCTCCATTTACACGCTAGCCCAAAATCTATCTACTCCTTGTTAAGCAAAACAGTCAATGCCACCGATGGTGATCTGACAAAGAGGTACTAATAACTGGTCCAAAAGGAGTTTTCTTGTCACATTTTTCTCGAAAAAGCCATTACAATTTGCAAAGTATTCCCTTCTAGGGTTTACAAAAATCTGTGGATATGTACTGTTTTGCAGTAGATATATATTATATTAAAGCTTAATTTACCGACTCATTAGTTCTCATTTACCTTGATTTCAACTAACTTAGGGCTGGACCCTAAGTAAGAATCAATTAAATATACAAGATATTGTTCTGTTCTTACCGGAGGTCGATGAGATGTCGATTTCCGCATGGGCATTTTCATTGTAACATAATTAAGGCCTTCGTTAATGCTCTATCCTACTTCAACTCCCACGAATTCAAAGTAAGGTAGCGAGTGATTTTAAGAACTTGATATTGCACATAGACAATAGCATTTTAGTCTACTGCTTATCTCGCTTTAACATATTATATCTTTTTATTTAACAGATCTGGGTGACGCATTCGGCTGGCAACACCACCATTATTTTAGTTTTTTACTCATTAAATATTTTGAAAACTAGAAAAACTGCCAGTTATAATAATTTTGCATCACTAGTAACTGATTAGTACTTAAGAATGACGTCGCTACTAATTCATATGAATATCCCTGTATGCTATCGAACCTTGTATACTCTAAATTGAGATTCCTATTTATTTTAAATTTTGTCCATATTGTTGTTTTATATAGAATTCATCCTAGTTATAATGCACAAACGATGCTTGCTTATATACGTAAAATACTCGTTGATTTGCTATTGATGAGGGAGGTTTCAGAATTATTAGGTTCCCTTTAACCTATTCCCACGAGATTTGCCAAGAACTTATCTAAATGTCGCTTTCTCGATGCAAATGAGTGATGAATGATTTACCAATCGTTTTTTTATATACAGGACTGCTGATCTATTTAAAATCACCCTCTAGTAGTGCAGGTAGAATTTGGTGTATGTAGGGTCGAAGTATGCGCATCACATAGTATGTTTGATATATAATTATATAGTGTTAGCTTATAGATATCGTTCTTAGATTTGATATTGACTGGTCTAGAATAGGTCGATACGGACTAGAGTACGAACTAGTGAACCGGGTGATTCAGAGATACAAACGATCGCTGAATCGCCCGGATGATAAAATTTCTTACAGACATAACATGATAGTATCTACTTTTGATGTGACGACTATTTTGGCTGTGAGTTTGAATACTAGTTATATTGAAATAATTCCCAATGCAATAATAGTTAGGGTTATTTACGACTTATACGGTCGACTTTTTGTACTCCATTATTTGCGATACTCTGTCTTTGGTACGATAGCCGCATTTGGTGGGGATCTGAAAGTCCCATTAACCGTTGTGATCATTGTGACGCATAGGCCTTGTAATCCAACTTTCCAGTGAGGGCAATTGTCTAGCTACACTAGGTTTACTGTGAGGGTCGTTAGTCTTCCAATATGTCAACCCCCCAAAGCTAAACTGGTGTCATCAGCCACTTGTCTGACACCTAATATATCTAAAGTGTTTATCAAATCTATGAACGGCTTATATCGAAATAAATACACGCATTTTTCTTAAATTGTAGGTAATGTTACGTGGACTGACAAAATGAGCAATATCCTTTTAAATGTATGTACGAGTTAAATATTAGCGAAACGAGGTAGGTTGCATGAGATATATAAATCTCGGCCGTAAGGTGTAATGTCACTGCCACTGCCACTGCAAATAGGCAATAAATTAATGGCTTTTATAATATTGTTTTGTTGTATCGAGTATTTAAATTATTGTAAAATAAATTTCATGAAAACGAAAACGTTTACTTCGACATCACTTTAAGCTTCTAGAAATTTTCGCTTTCATATTAGTAGGTTAAGAAAGACTGCAGACTATTTGGGATTTAGCAGTTGAGGCTTCACACCTATAACCACGGCTTTAGTCCGCGATGTTCTAGTAATGGTATATTCTTGAAAGTTTAGTGGTATTATTAATCTTGGATATGACATAATATTTGCCAATGGCAATTTGACATCACAACAGCTTTCTACACTTTCTTTCGAACCGTCTATATAGTTTTAAGATATTATGGTAATTGTTTTAGGGAAAGGAAAGATCTATTGAAAAGTAATAAATATTCAAGTGTATGTGTGTGTTAAACACAGGTTTGATTTGTATGTAAATAGTTGTAGGAAGGACGTTCCGAATTCTTGATTCAACGGTGTCAAATTGTCGCTACTGGATCTATACTAAAGTACTGTAAGTACTTAAGCTTTCCTAATTGTGTAATCCAAAGAAAGATAGGAATTTTGAACAAACGTAATATATGCTTTACGCTTAAAACTACGATTTTAATTTGCGGTATCATGTATGTATGCCAATGTAACCAATATAAATAGTAATAGTGAAAATGATGTCATAATTATCGAAATATTTGATGTTGTAGTGTATGAAACTTACGCACCGGATCCTTTCGGGTATAGGTATTATTATAAACTAGTCTTAAACGTTACGCCCGGGCGACTGTGACGTGCAGATGTATATGTAAGCTAAACTGGTTACAAACGGAACTATATAAGATCTGATCAGGGAACTTTAGTATTTCACCTTTATATTTAAATATTCAGTGTAGTTATGAATTTGGCGAACCAGTAAAATGTATTCAGTGCCTAAAAGAACCTCTGGGAGAAGAAAAAACCAAACAAAATGTGAAATTATTTAAGCATTTCAGAAATTACAAACTTTGAATAATCATAAGAGTTTATTTTTATTTAATACTTCGGAATGTATTCTTTAGACGAAGGTTATCTATGCCAAATGTTTATACAGTCCTGTACATTTTTTAAAATTGTGATTAAATCAATGTACACCACCTTCTTCGAGTTATATGAGACCCTGTTTTTTTGAATGCATATATTCCTCTCCAATCACAATCCTAAGTTTTTCGGTACTTGGTTGTATCGTCCTAACAAAATAGGTAGGTACGCCACGTACAAGACTCCGGATGCTTTAAACTTGCGTTTGTTATCCTTTGCGCTCGGTAAGCATTCGCATCCGCCAAATGCACCTTTCTCTTAATATACTTTTCTAATAAGGTATCTTTTTTACCTTGCATACGAGTACCGCAAGAATGGTGGTAATGATTGAAAGCAAAATATTAGTGTAGCTATTTTTGTTCGTTATTTATTACACTCTGCTGCGTCCCATGCTTGTGTATCAGAGCAAGAAAAAGAAACTATGTGCAATGTGATAAATCTGCATTTTGCGAAGGTACATCCTGCGACTGATCCGTAATATTATGCTGTCGACGTACTTTACGATCTCAAACGTCAAATGACAATATTTATCATCATCTATACAGGGTGGCCCAAAAGTCGTGGATCAAACGCAACTAGGGGTTAGATGGGGTCACCAGCTGCAAAAAGTTGTTCTACGGGAGGTTCTTAAGGTCAACCCCTGCAGAGTTATAATTTATTTTGTTTTTATGAGAAAATTGACTTTTTTTTTACTAATTCTTATTAAAATTAGAAAAAATCTACATCCTGTATCTTTTTTATAATTTTCACTAGATTGGTACTGATCAGTCCTTGCGTTAGACATGCTATTTATGGTTGTTTATTGGTTGTGTCGAAGATAACATTAAGTTTTACGATTTTTGTTTTTCTCAAATCATAACTTTTTATTTACTTCGGACCCCACTGTGAAAAAAAAATACTCTACCGAAAAGTGACCCTGTATTACAAGTTTTGGCGCATTTAATAGGGATTCTGAAAAGGTATTACACATGGCCATAAGTGGCTCTAATATCTTTCTAGGACGAAAAAACAAAACAACGATTGTAAAATAATTGTTTTATTAAGCAAAACATTTTACAATAAATGCTCAAAATTCCTGCCTCTGACCATAATACATAATCTGCACCGTCTAATAAAATTCCTACGTAACCTACGGAATGCACCTCTGTTGTTAGTAACTTGTACCCTAGCAAATTCGAGCTTTTGTCGTAGTTCTTGTTCGCTATTGTTCTCTCCTTGGTAAACTATTTCTTTAAAATAGCCCCAAAGAAAAAAATCTAATGGATTTAAGTCGGGCGACCGGGGTGGCCACGCAATATGACCGCCTCGACCTATCCACCGGTTGGGGAAGCGCTCGTTCAAATGATCTCTAACTGCTCGAGCGTAGTGAGGCGGGGCGCCATCATGTTGCAGCCACATTTCTGCTATTCTTTCTTCTGGAACTTCAGCTTCGTTAAGAATATGGTTTAAATTATTTTGCAAAAAATTTAAATACTGAGCACCATTCAGCCTTGCTGGCATTTCATGCAGCACCAACTGCTGGCCAATTATACCAGCCCACATGTTAATACCAAACAGATGCTGGAATCGATCATTTCTTATGATATGGGGGTTCACTCTGGAGTAAAAATGTAGATTGTGGATATTGAATACTCCCATTCTTCTAAAAGTTGACTCATCCGTCCATAAAACCTTGTTGAAGAACTGCGGATCCTCTCTGTGGTATCTTAGCATCTCTCTGCAAAACCGCACTCTAGGTTCATAGTCACCGGGCAGCAAAGCTTGCACCCTTTGCACGTGGTAGGCGTGATATTTGTTTCTGTTAATGACACGTTGCACCGTCGATCTTGGAATCCCGAGATTACGGGATATTTGGCGTTGACTTGTACTAGGATCCAATCTTAATTCTCTCAGCACTTCATCTTCATTTTCAAATTGCACCACAGGTCTGCCTGCTCTCGGAGCATGCTGACCGGGTAAGACTCCCTCCATGTACGAATTATGTACGCGCATAAAGACCCTGTAGTCCGGAAAACGATCACGGTTAGGGTAGCGTTGACGATATTCCCTGGCAGCAGCCCGGGCATTACCGTCACAAAAGCCATACAGGTAATGCATTTCTGCATACTCCCGTTGGGTGTATTCTCTCCTCGCAGCAGCCATCTGTCCACTTTTTTAGCCAATCCGTCCGATTCACACAGCACTGGTCACAGGTAGGCAATCTATCACAAGTCCGAAAAACAAAGCGTAGGTCAAAGGAAAGAAACTGATCACAAGTCGTCGTAAAACCGAGAAAAAGAACACGTGCGTACTCACAGGCAGGAAGCGAGTCACTAAAGAACACTAAACATTCTAAAAAAACATGCTCACGCGCATTCCCCCGGCCCCCGCCCCGGCCGCGCCGGCCCGGCCTTTGTTTCCTAGAAAAGATATCGCTACCTGATCTGACGGGTGAACCGGCCTTTTATTGACAAAGGATTAAATGGTTAGTGTAAAAGAGAGGCAGAGAGTCTTTGTCATTAATTGTATTAGTTCCAGTTTATTTTTAAATAAGCCTAATCGAGTTTTATGGTTGGGTTAACTTTGGCCTTGCTACGAATAATCGTACTAGAAAGATATTAGAGCCACTTGTAGCCATGTGTAATACCTTTTCAGAATCCCTATTAAATGCGCCAAAACTTGTAATACAGGGTCACTTTTCGGTAGAGTATTTTTTTTTCACAGTGGGGTCCGAAGTAAATAAAAAGTTATGATTTGAGAAAAACAAAAATCGTAAAACTTAATGTTATCTTCAACACAACCAATAAACAAACATAAATAGCATGTCTAACGCAAGGACTGATCAGTACCAATCTAGTGAAAATTATAAAAAAGATACAGGATGTAGATTTTTTCTAATTTTAATAAGAATTAGTAAAAAAAAAGTCAATTTTCTCATAAAAACAAAATAAATTATAACTCTGCAGGGGTTGACCTTAAGAACCTCCCGTAGAACAACTTTTTGCAGCTGGTGACCCCATCTAACCCCTAGTTGCGTTTGATCCACCACTTTTGGGCCACCCTGTATATAAAAGAAAGTCGTGTTAGTAACACTATTTATAACTCAAGAACGGCTGTACCGATTTGGCTGAAAATTGGTGGGGAGGTAGCTTAGAACCAGGAGACGGACATAGGATACTTTTTATCCAGTTTCAGCGCGCATTTCGCAAACGAAGTTGCGCGTGTCAGCTAGTTATTACATAGGTGGGGGGGACTAAATCAATAAGTAAATAGATAAATATCTATTTACTTACTTATTTAGAAAGGTGTCTATTCAAACATTCTCGCATTGACGTAGCGATGAATGTTGGAGTTATAGGCAAAATGTGTTTAAGGACATTAGATATTCTCGAACATCTAAAGTAAGTATGTGGTTTTACAAAAGGAATCTTTGATAGCTTTTGTTGGTCCGTCAACGCGAGTGCACGACACATATTGTTTCAAACATCCATTGCTTACGCTTACCACTTTAAGTGGCCCGTATGCTTGTTTGCCTTCTTGATACACACAGTGGTGCATAATGTGGCTATAAGTTTTATCCATAGTTTAATTATAGAATTGGATAATGATTATTCAAGTATCGTGTAGGCTCTGTCGCTCTCTTTCTCTCTCTCTCTCTCGTATTGTATGCGCAAACAATTCAAAATTTCTCCTTTGGAAACCTGAATCCGCTGCAATTGGTTGCTAAAAAACTACCGTTTATTAGATGCAGTAAACTGACGTTTCAAAATGTCATTCCGTAACGAAATTCAACCATTTTCGTTACGTAATGACATTTTGAAACGTCAGTTTACTGCATCTAATAAAAAGTTCAAATATAGTATTACTTGTGATTTCGCATGGGGACTGTAACGTTGCAAATCACAATAAATGTTACAAGTTGTTCTCTCTTTAATAGTTTATGATCCATAAATCTAAATGTACAAAAATCTAATTATACCTAGTAATTAACTCTATCAGTTGTGATTTTCAAGTAAAATTATTGATGGACTCGTGAGATTCCTTCCGGTCGACTTTGTCCATTTCCTAACTTGACCACTTCCTAAATTGTCATCATCCTACTTCTACCATTTCCAAAGTTGTCACTCCCTAACTTGACTACTTCCCGGTTCGTCCTCTTCTTAGCTCCTTTAGTTTAAAATCGTTCTAGTGCATTTGTTGGCTAACCAAGTTGAATCCCAGGAAGGACACAACCCCCACACATTGGTAGAGTGCACAGCGTGGGCGCAACAGCGCCAGCTCCTAGTGGTAGGTATGGACGTGGATATTCTCTCCCTGGATACCATGGTGCGAACCATGATCTCCAGTGGGAGTAAGTAAATCACCGCTGCGTCTTTCTGTGAGCATATCATGCTCTGAAAGAGGCGGCGGGGAAGGAGTGGCCGATAGTCTTGAGGGAAGACAAGTCTGTGGCGAAGGCGTCGCAGACTTGTCATCTCCCCAGACTATCGGCCTCCATGACCGGGTACCTGAGGACGGTCAGGGGGCTGCTCACCGTCCTAATAGAAGCAGGCCCAAAACGACAGCGTGACGTGAAAGATTCACGCACGCCACTCGCTCCAAGAAGCGGAATCACACCCGAACAACCGCCCTAAGGCGCGGGATAGCACCCGAACCCCCTTGGTGAGGCCGCAGTGGCAGCCAAGGTTTACTGGGAATTTTGGTGATATCCTTCCAAGGGCTCTCGGGGCTCCCAACCGTAGGCAGGTAGGGAACGTGTGGTTTTAGTCGGTAAGAGTCCGGCATAGCATCCATGACGAATTTTCCACACGTAAAAAAAACTAAGTTGGATCGGGTATCTTGGTTATATAAAGTAAAAATAATCTAGTTAAGTGTGATTTGGACTCGCGCGAGATGGGTTGCGTACCACAAACGGCAATAGTGACTTATTGCCGATTCTGTATGAGACCCCTTCTTTTTATTTTATTATGATTTTAGTACCTACCTATTTGTTATAGATGCAACAAAAATGCATCATCTATGAAAATTCCGACGTCTGACTGTCACGGTTCGCTAGATACAGATAGGCTAGAGACGATCAGACAGAAAGGAGGAATGGAAGGATCTTACTAATACGGACCCGACACTCTCTGGGTACAGAACCATAAAACCAGCCCAAATCATCGGGATCTAGCGTTTTAGGAATGTGTGCGTACTCCTGGCGGAAAAGTGTCGATTTTTTAAATTCTAGATATGCAGAAAATTAGCGTAAGAGTCCGTGTAAATGTGTATCGTAAATAGAAATTTGTGTATCCAGCCATTGTGAAGATATTCTTGAAAAACTGATTCCGCCAGGAGTACGTTCGAAACGTCAGCCCAGCGGAACTTTTTCTTTTTTTGCAAAAAGAAAAGGCTCATTAGGCATAGAGTTATATATTTAGGTAGCTTGGTGCGAGCTGTAAATGTGTATGTATAAATGAAATTTGTGTATCTTGATATCACGGAGTAATTCAGGTTTCCGC
This sequence comes from Miltochrista miniata, assembly GCA_933228765.1. Classification (NCBI taxonomy): domain Eukaryota; kingdom Metazoa; phylum Arthropoda; class Insecta; order Lepidoptera; family Erebidae; genus Miltochrista; species Miltochrista miniata. The sequence goes on along the minus strand of OW121747.1, from coordinate 30,705,202 downwards.
TGGGAGTACGTTTGACGATATCGTAATTATCATATACAGAGACTTGGTACAGTGTTGAGTTTACTCATGTACGTTGCTATGAATTTGCTTATAATCTTGGTAAAAGCAGAAATTGAAAATAATTTCCCACTCAAAAGATATAGACATATAGGTAAAATCAGGTTATTAACCTCTAGTGCCTAAAATAGGAACCTTACAGCCAAACTTGTAACGTTAATTTGTATCTAATCAAAGTCTACACTCTTCAACCGAGTTTCATTAATATCTTCTTAGTAATTACAGAGTAATCACAAAACTTGTCGCAATCAGCCCATTGTTTTATATGACCTTTGTTGTCAATGTTCTTAGAAAATAAACACAACAAACTATATTGCAATATTTTGCGTATTTATTCAACTACTCAAATTTAAAAATTCAGCTCATTACATTCAGCATTTAACAAAATATAAGAAAAATACCATCAACAGCCGGAATTGATGAAAAACACGAGTAAACCAACCAGATTGAAATGACGTCAAAAAGCGGCCGCGTAGTACATAGAGCTACGTCTTTAAATTGCAAGTATTGTACGTTTATTTGGTTTGACATCGTGTACTATCGCTACAAAAATAGCTTAGCGAATATACAATTCCCATAATAACTTTCTATTACAATTATTACTTTTATGAATAATCGACATTTAAATAAGAAAGAGCAAGAAAACAAACTCTTTGACGTTTTAAAATGGACGCGATGTCGGGTTCTACTTAAGTACGTAATAGTGGGCACTTAGATTACCCTTTTTTTAACATGAGGGAAAATCCCTCATGGATGCTATGCTGGACTCCTACCGACTAAATAAACTCACGTAACGCCCAACAGCTTACGGTTTGGAGCCCCGGGTAAGCCCTCGGAAGGCTTTCCTAGGACTCCCAACAGACCTCGCCTACGGGGTGGTTCGGGTGCTATCCCGCGTCTTTGGGGGGTTTTCGGGTGTGATTCCGCTTCTTAGGGGGCGGGGGGGAGGGCGTGCGTGAATCCCTCACGTCACGCTGCCGTCTTGGGCCTGCTTCTGTAAGGACGGTGAGCAGCCCACACATAGAGTACCTGCTTATTTTTTACCCTAGCTTTCTTATGTATAAGTATTTATCAGTTTCTTTCAAATTTACGATCCTGTAGGTTTAGGTATTTCTGCATTTTCACACACAAATCCACATTTTGACATATTGAGACTAGAGACTTTCAACACGGCGATGGGCTCACCACCTGTCACGTGGGACCGAATTGTACACGGTGAAATGTGGGCCGGTATAGGCCTCTGCCTACCCCTTCGGGGACAAAGGCGTGAGTATATGTATGTATGTATGAGACTAGAGACTAGAAGAAACTGGTTTTTAAATTAACATGTTCCAGATTTTTTATTTACTTATATAAAACCAGGTCAAGTACCTACGACTCGAACTCGTGCTTGGAAGGTTCCGTACTAAAAAAACAGCAAAAATCAGGTTTTTTTTTATGGTAGCCCCCCTTAATCCCCCTTTTGTCTAATTTAAGTATTTGTTGTTATAGCGTCAACCAAAATACATCATCTGAGAAAATTTCAGCTCTCTAGTTGTCACGGTTCCCGAGATAGGATTTAAGTATTTGTTGTTACAGCGTCAACTAAAATATATCATCTGTTAAAATTTCAGCTCTCTAATTGTCACGGTTTCCGAGATAGTATTTAAGTATTTGTTGTTTTAGCAGTTTCCGAGAAAGCCTCATGTCGGACAGACAGACAGACAAGCGGACTGTGAAGTCTCATGAATAGGGTCCCGTTTTTATAATTTGGATTTGGAACCCTAAAAACTGTGTGGCCAGTTTTACCAACAGCCATCAATCAACAGTATAAATAAGGTTTGTAATCTAGAAGACACTTAATGACTTTCTTCAAAAAAGTCTTACAGAGTAAGGCTGAGGCCGCACGGTCCTCGTAGTGGGTCTGGGCGTGGACACTCTCTCGCTCGAGGCCATGGTGCGAGCCATGCTCTCCAGCGGGAGTAAGTGGGACTGCGCCGCCTCTTTCTGCGAGCAGGTCATGCTCGTGAAGGAGGCGGCGGGCCGGGTGCGGGAGAGAACTCTCCCACCCGAGTTCCGCAGTCGGCGCCCTGGGCGCCGCCGACGTGTCTTCGCCGAGGACTATCGGCCTCCATGACCGGGGGTCTGAGGACGGTGAGAGGGCCGCTCACCGTCCTTACAGAAGCAGGCCCATGACGGCAGCGTGACGTGAGCAATTCACACACACCCCCCTTAGAAGCGGGATCACACCCGAAACCCCCCAAAGACGCGGGATAGCACCCGAAACACACCCTGGGCGAGGCCGCAGTGGCGGCCGTGGGTCTGTTGGGAGTCCTGGGACATCCTTCCGAGGGCTTACCCGGGGCTCCCAACCATAGGCTGTTGGGCGTGACGTGAGGTTTTTTAGTCGGTAGGAGTCCGGCATAACATCCATGAGGATTTTCCCTCACGTTAAACAAAAAAAACAAAAAAAAAAAAAAAAAGGCTGAGGCCGCACTTGGGGTTACTGCGGTTTTATTCCAAATAAAAACGCACCTAGAACGACCCAGAACCTACCATTGACGATCCTTCCGTTTGGACGCATAGTATCAGTTCAAGCTATGCAGTCGAATGGTACGGAATAAAATAATCCTCCTCTCGGTCCTCGGTCCTAGGTTCGATTCCTGGGTCAGAACAAATATTTGTGTGTGATACACAAATGTTCTGGAGTTTGTGTTTTATGTACTTGCTATGAAATAAATTATATTAAAATATAACTACTAAACCTCTCTGTCGCTTTCATGTGACGCTAACAAATTGTTAAATAGGTAGTACCTACATTTTAAAAATAAAATAAAACTTGCAATATAACTTTTAATATAGTTATACCCTAGCTAAGCGATCAGTATGAATGAAGAGAGCTCACAATAATCTCACACGCTAATTTATACATTCTCCCCCAGAAGCTGCTCAATAGACAATACCATTTAATTCCACAATGTTATTTAAAACCAGGTAACATAGCTCTGAGGACGGTGAGAGGGCCGCTCACCGTCCTTACAGAAGCAGGCCCATGACGGCAGCGTGACGTGAGCAATTCACACACACCCCCCTTCCCCCCCCCCCCTTTTCCCCTCAGTACAATTCCAAATAATAATGTTAGGGTTCGATAAAACCTTAGATCATTTAACTACAGGACCCGTCTAGCAAAGCTTTCCCCTCTGCTAAGCCAATGGATCACTCGATCTAACAGGTTTATAAAAAGAACATAAGAATCGATTGATTACGAAAATAAATAGTCTCAGTATTAGTATTTTCTAACACGAAGTTGTGTCAGCTAGTATAATTCAAATACAGTACCCGTACATTGCAAAAAAGATAACCGTATCAAATTGTAGTTGACTTAAAATGACACCGTCTGTCTCATGTAAAGCTATTTATTTCATTTACGTGAGTCTCCGTGCTTCGGAAAGCAGGTTAAGCCGTTTGGTACCTACTGTTTTCAGTAAAATTGCCGCTATGGCGGAGGCCAGGCCTAGTCAGCAAGCGAGTGTCAAAGAGTCTGAGATGATGAAGATGTGTATATATTATGTACGAATCATAAGTACCTACTTAATAAAAAAATACTAATATTTTACAAGACTTTTGTATCTACCTGTACTAAATTAAAACTGATGCTATGCTACAAATTTAGAAATGTACCTTCATGTACTGCGCGGCCGCTTTTTGACGTCATTTCAATTTGGTTGGTTTACCCGTGTTTTTCATCAATTCCGGCTGTTGATGGTATTTTTCTTATATTTTGTTAAATACTGAATGTAATGAGCTGAATTTTTAAATTTGAGTAGTTGAATAAATACGCAAAATATTGCAATATAGTTTGTTGTGTTTATTTTCTAAGAACATTGACAACAAAGGTCATATAAAACAATGGGCTGATTGCGACAAATTTTGTGATTACTCTGTAATTACTAAGAAGATATTAATGAAACTCGGTTGAAGAGTGTAGACTTTGATTAGATACAAATTAACGTTACAAGTTTGGCTGTAAGGTTCCTATTTTAGGCACTAGAGGTTAATAACCTGATTTTACCTATATGTCTATATCTTTTGAGTGGGAAATTATTTTCAATTTCTGCTTTTACCAAGATTATAAGCAAATTCATAGCAACGTACATGAGTAAACTCAACACTGTACCAAGTCTCTGTATATGATAATTACGATATCGTCAAACGTACTCCCAGCGGAAACCTGAATTACTCCGTGATATCAAGATACACAAATTTCATTTATACATACACATTTACAGCTCGCACCAAGCTACCTAATGAGCCTTTTCTTTTTGCAAAAAAAGAAAAAGTTCCGCTGGGCTGACGTTTCGAACGTACTCCTGGCGGAATCAGTTTTTCAAGAATATCTTCACAATGGCTGGATACACAAATTTCTATTTACGATACACATTTACACGGACTCTTACGCTAATTTTCTGCATATCTAGAATTTAAAAAATCGACACTTTTCCGCCAGGAGTACGCACACTTTAGGAATAGAAAGAGGTTACGTTGGGAGGTGGCATACTAAGTAATGACGGATTAAGAATAGACTGTCTAGGACAGTGATGGGCAAAGTACGGCCCGCGGGTCAACTCCGGCCCGCGAAAGCTTTTAATCCGGCCCGCCGAAGGTCCTTTGACATAATATATGGCTCGCGATATTCATAATTTTCTCGGTCCAGAAGAATTATGTAGATTCTACTTATTAGAACAATAGACGCATAGGTGAAGGATACAGCTAACAGAAAATTATGACTATGTTTGCGTCGTCGTATGTGTGCCAACAGACTTTTTCGACTATAAAATTTCTCAAGCAGAAACCGATTCACTGATGAACACCTTCTCCCACAACTGAAATTTACTGCGTCACAGCTCGAACCTGCATTCGTAAAAAAAAAAACGCATTTTTCCTATAAATTTGGCCCGCCACTGAAATTTCTTCATTTTTCTGGCCCCCCATTAAGAAAGTTTGCCCACCACTGGTCTAGGAAGTAGACGAATTAGGAATATAGAAATGACAATTCAGGAAAAGGACAACGTTGGAGTGGACAATTTAGGAAGTGGTCAAGTTAGGAAATGGACAAAGTCGACCGGAAGGGTGAGATTTATGACATTTTCTCTTCATCTTACATGATAGTTGCAATACCTCCGGGGTTGCCGACGCATTGCAACCACCTTGTAAACAATAATATGACGAGCGCCAAGTGGCCGAACTAATGAATTAAAACTACTTCGTCGCAGGTGTGGTTGTGATACTGAAATTATTCGACTCCATTTGTTGTATTTGGTCACAAGTGCGATTTTTGTACACGTGTTGCAGATCATAGTGAGACCACTTTTGCATTGCTTTGTAAAGGTTTGCGCCTGGGCTTTCCGTTGACTTGATATCCATGGCTCCAACCACAAGGTAGTGAGGATCAAGGTGGCCTAGTTTCACTCCCAATTCAAATAACATCTGGGCTCGCTCTTCTTGCAGTTTGGACACTTTTGAGTAGGACGGTAGTCCCTCTCTGTAGTCACCTGCGGCAAGCAACATAAACCATTAAAAAATCGTATTTTAAAAAAGAACACTCGATGTCTCATCTATTTTCTGTTTACTAACCAACGAATCCCACGCCCAGCGAACAGCGGTTATAACCAAGCGTATGTGCTCCAGCAATGTTCCATCCACGGCCTTCGTATACCCTTCCGTCATTGCCGATTAGAAAATTATAACTGGAACAAGGTTTGCAATAAACAAATAGAAGTAGGTATATACTGATATTAGTGAAATGTTTATCATACAATATACTCACGCAATGTCAGAAGAACCGGTGCTTATGGCATATCTCTGCTGCGTCCTCATTTCCGCTGCGCAATTGATAAAAACTGTGCATTCTGATGAGACAGTGTGAGAAATGATGACAAGTTTCAAAGGGTTATAGGCGTCTGTTGTGTCTGTGTAGTTCCGCTTTTGCCCCAGCCACATTTCTTTCGTTATGAACCACTCGTGAGGAGCTGTGTGCAAGAAATGTTATAATCACAGTAGAAAACAAAAGATACTCATTTAAATATTTGGTGTACTGGTAACACGGGTAAACTGCGGTTACTGCAAGATCTTTGGGTCTTAAGCTTAACATCTTAAGGTGACATGACGCTCACGAATTTTAAGAGACGACGTAATCACAGTAGATAAAAAAAAGATACCTACTCATTTAAATATTTGGTGTAGGTACTGGTAACACGGGTGAACTGCGGTTACTGCGAGATCTTTGGGTCTTAAGCTTAACTTCTTAAGGTGACATGACGCTCACGAATTTTAAGAGACGAGGTGTTGGAAAACATTCCTAATTGCTATACCTATCGATAAGTTTTAATAATTTCAATCAATATCAATACATATAATAAAATCTTAACAGGTCTCTGTCCTGTACCTATGGAAGATTAATTAAAAAAAATATAGGCGGGCTTTATGAACGCAATAGAACCTAAAACAATGATTTTTAGAATTTTTGTCTGTTTGTCTGTATATCTGTTTGTTTGTACGTTTGTGCACGCTAATCTCAGTAACCGCTTAATCGATTGCAATGCGGTTTTCTTTATTGTATTAAGGTTGGCTCCGCTTAACATTTAGTGTTTATTTCATATCAATCTGTTTATAAATAAAAAAGTTATATACCTTTCAAGAATCATACATAGACTTATGAATCTAAAACTGAGTAAATCTAAACTGGCGTGTTGGCATCATTAAGCTCTTTTATGATTAAGCAAACAGGGCAGTTTCACAGGCTGCTTGATTAGTCTGATGAAGAAATACCTCTCCTTTCATACACCATGTGACGTAAACGAAGTTGCGGGCTCAGAAAGTTTTTTAATACATTAAGTACTAGCTGTAGCCTGCGACTTCGTACGCTGCATTATCTTTAGATTGATATTACTTTTTTATTTATGAACCGATTGACATGAAACAAACACTAAGGCTACGTCCGCACAGGCAGGCGGCTTGCTTGGCGCCTAGAGCCTAGTGGCTTGCATCCATACTTGCTAGGTTACACGGTGGCCGCACTCAAAGGTGGTTTGCGTGGTGGGTCGCTAGGTGATTTTGTCATTTGCTTATCGGCACGTTGACGAGATGTTACTTTCAAAAATAGCTTGACGACTTAACGGCTGCGATTTTACTGGCAACCGGGACCAACGGCTTAACGTGCCTTCCGAAACACGGAAACGCAAATAAATGTCACTAAGTGGTCCCGAGACGGTCACCCATCCATGACCGGCCACTGTAAATGTTGCTTACTACAGTTATTGTTTACAGAACACTTGAGTCCGCGGGGTCACGAGCGCTTTATATAGGGTTCATGACATAAATAAGTCACGGTCAAATCATTGGGAGTTTAATACTGGTCTGTATAAGCAATTGCGTAATTTAAAAAAAAATCATACTTATCAGCCGAAGAACGACTAGTCGTTACATTGAGGTTAGTAAGTGAAACTCTAGATACATATTATTTCGATTTATGATGCGATTAATATTTCGTCCATTTTTTTCTTCGAAATGCCTCGCGCCTGGCGACTAAAAACCAACATGTTTGTTTACTTGGATACGCTCTAAGCTACTAACTAGGTGCCAAGCGCGCAGTGCGGCCGGTCGCGAACATTCAAGTATGTTGGTTTTACTAAGCTAGTCGCCTATGTGACTCGCTAGGCTCTAGGTGCCAAGCAAGCCGCCTGCCTGTGCGGACGTAGCCTAAATGTTAAGTGGAGTAAACCGCAACACAGTAAAGAAAGCCGCATCGCAATTGGTTGAGCGGTTGCTGAGATTAGCGTGCACAAACGTACAAACAGACAAAATTTCTAAAAACCATTGTTTTGGGTTCTATTGCGTCCATAAAGCCCCCCTATTAACTTTTTTTTTATATCTTCAATGTACAGATAGCGACCTGTTACGATTTTATTCGACTGCCTCTGTGGCGCAGTCGGTAGTGATACCGCCTGCGGCGCTGGAGGTCGTGGGTCCGATTCCCACCCGAGACAAATATTTGTGTGACCCATAAATGTTTGTCTCAAGAGTCTGGGTGTTTCTGTGTATAATAAGTATGTATTTAAAAGTATAAAAGTATTAATATCTGTGGTCTGATACCCATAACACAAGCAGGTAATTCCTAGCTTACTTTGGGATCAGACAGCGCTGTGTGAAATGTCCGTAAATATTTATTTATATTTAGGTATTATTTATTATATGTATTGATAAAGGTCGCCAAATTGACGCCCCCTCCTGATAGAAAGCCGTGGCGCGATCTAGCGATTGGGGTCCGTAATACTTCTGAATGAACCCGGGGTTGCAAGATGAGGCAGACATGTGCGCAGGCAGGTCGTTTCAAGTTTTTATAATTCGACAGAGAAACGATCTTTTGAATATTAACTCAGTTCTGGCGGAGATTCTCGAAAGAGATAGAGAAATGTATAAGTGGCACCTGCCCGGCACGCGTTGTTCGGTGTGCTTCAAGCTGTAATCCTCACCTTTGAAATCTCAATGAAAACGAATTTTGACAACGCCAAAAAATAGTCGTGAAATAGTCGTAAATAGTCGTACATGTAAAAAAAATAGTCGTATTATAGTTTTGGCGTTATAGCTATAGGTTAGTGAGGATTATGGCTTGAACGTCAAGCTGTAATCCTCACCTCTAGTGCAAGCAAACGGTTAATGCTATCAAATTGGTTTAGGTTCCAAAAAATAGTCGTGAAATAGTCGTGACGACCTGCCAAATCTCAGAAATAGTCCATAAGCGGTTCCCGAGATATGAAGGTACCCTGGTGAGGATTATGGCTTGAACCTTTAAAAACTTCAAATTTCTCCGGAACGACTGCGAGTTTCGGTTCAAAGTTTGTGCCAAAAAATAGTCGTGAAATAGTCGTAAGAAGCTATAACAAATTTGAGTTGATTTAATGTGAAAATAAAAACTTTTTATTTTCCCTACATTTCTATTGATGTACAGTCGTGTACAAAATTTGTAACTTCCAATGATACTAAAGGAAGTCACGCGGGTTTATCCGCGTAGTTCCCGTTCCCATGGGAATGCGGGAATAAAATAAAGCCTATGTTTACCGGGAAGAGTGTAGCTTCCCAACAGTGAAAGAATTTTTCAAATCGGTGAAGTAGTTTCGGAGCCTATTCGATGCAAACAAACAAACAATCAAATCTTCTCTCGTTATAATATTGGTACAGAATTAGATTATTGGGAAATATTCCGCTTAATATAATAATATTTCTTTGAATGAGACGTTTTCCATACCAGCAGTTAAAATTAAACAAAAAACAAACATTTAAGATTTGTATCCTTATTTATTACAACCGAAAGCTTGCAAATACGTACATTTGTTGAAATCTCTCTGTATGTTTATAACACAGCAATTAGTTTTGATCACAATTGTCATAGTCAGTTCAATATCTGTTGGCGTTTCTAGAAAATTTCTAGATGGCGCTTGTAGGTTCAATGCATTTTCTAAAATTATAAAATCAAACAACGAATCACACACCAACATTTTTTAATTACTTACATCGAATAAAAGTATAATACTACTTAAACTAAGTACCAATTTAAGTGTAAACAGTCAAAATATCCTGTCATTGTCTTAAAAACTTACTACTACTGGTCTAGTACTTTTATAACAAGTTTTAATCATAATTATCACAGTTGTTTCCTTCGTATAATCACAGCAATGTTCTACTACCATATGTGTATAAAAATAGCACTTATTACATATAAACAAGTAACAATTATTAGTAATAAATACAATATTGGCAGTGTCAGAAACACTTGTGGACTAATATTGTCATATTCTATACAGATAAACAAACAAACAGATTATACTCAGACTATCCTAAAAAAATTTTTGCATTAATCAGTCTTTATATTCCCATGTTATTATTAACGTACAAAAATAGTGGCTCTTGGGTTTCAAATGCTAACTGTGTGTGTTCGTTGACTATTGGTCGAAGATTTTTATCAAATATTGAACCTGTGGCGTCTATTAAAACCCTAACATAATTCAACTCATTTTGACACTTTTTATAATACTTTATTTAATCTTCAGTCCAATAGAATGTATAAAATGGTTAATGTAGAAGGTCTGCTCGGCGGGAAGGAGTTGGAGTTGGAGCTGTGCATTGATTTGAATGGAATAGACATTTTTTGTGTAACAGAACATTGGTTAAAGCAGCATGAAGTAATGTTGAACTTTAAAAATCATCAGGTTGCTAGCTCTTTCTGTAGGATAAAATGTAAACGTGGAGGCTCATTAATTCTTATTAACAAGGCTATAAAATTTAAAGAACGTAAAGACATAGTAAGCCTCTCTGTTGAACGAGTCATTGAAATAGCTAGTATTGAGTTCGAGCAGTTCATTGTGTTAAGCGTATACAGTCCCCCGGATGCTCCATACACACAGTTTGAAGAAATACTGGAAGATGCTTTGTTTAAATGCCAGAGCTCTAAAAAAGCAGTAGTCGTTTGTGGAGATTTCAATGTAGATATTTTAGATTCTTCGCTGGAACCTTCAAAGAGACGGAAAATGTTGAACTTATTTAAGTCCTTTGGTTTACATAATGTATTTTTAGAACCTACTCGTATAACTGGCACTAGTACTACTTGTATTGATAACATTTTCACTAATACACACCCCATTAAGAATTGTATAGTAGACCCTGTAAAATCTGATCATCGAGGACAATCTGTTCTGTATGCTAGAAATGTTTCCAGAAGTAAGAATGTAATCAGTTTTGTACCAGTCAACTCGAAACGCTTAGAAACTTTCAAAGAAAATATAGCCAAAAAGATAACAGAATTGCCCGATTACACTACTGTAGATAAATCTTACGCTGATTTATTTAACTTAATACATGATGAGTTTGGAAATTTTTTTACACCAAAAACAGTATCGTTCGGAAGCAGGTCTGTTTTCAGTGACTGGGCTACACCTGGTATTTATAAAAGTCGTAAGAGGCTTTATGAACTTTATTCGGAAAAAGCATTTAATTTTAACCCTGAGTTTAAGGAATATGTTAAAAAATATTCAAAGACCTTTAGACAAGTTTGTTCCTTGGCAAAGTCAAATTTCATTAGAAATAAAATTACAGCTTCGGCAAATGTAATTAAAACTACTTGGAACATTGTAAATTCTGAATGCGGTAGGTCTAAAACGAGTGAACGAAGCTTTCATTTAAAGATAAACGGGCGCCACGTCACAGGGGATCTGGAAGTAGCGACTGAGTTTGAAAAATTTTTCAGTAATATACCTATTCATATAACGAATACTCTTCGGTCGTCTTCCACTTCCGCTGAGCAAATATTGTCAGAATGTGTAGATAGCTGTCAACACGCGTTCGAATTCACGACTGTTGACTGCAACGACATTCTGAAAGCTTACAGGGCTATTAATGTTATAAAACCGCAGACCTATGGGGGCTATCGGTAAAATCTGTATCTAGTGTCATTGATGTCATTGCCCCTTACTTGGCAGCTGTGTTTAACGATTGCGTTTCGGGTGGTGTGTTTCCTGATTTAATGAAACACAGTAAAGTTATACCTTTGTTCAAGGCCGGCAGTGCTTCTGATTCAGGTAATTTCAGACCTGTCTCAGTGTTGCCGACTTTGAGCAAGATATTTGAAAAATTAATACTTGAGCAGATGCTGACCTATTCTAACAGTCACAAATTATTTCATAATAAACAATTTGGCTTCACTAAAGGACGTTCGACGACCGATGCTGGTGTAGATTTGTTGAAGAGTATTTATGAGGCCTGGGAAGATAAACATGATGCGCTTGGCGTGTTTTGCGATTTGTCTAAGGCTTTTGATTGCGTCCAACATGAGACATTGATCAGGAAACTACAGCACTACGGGATAAGGAACAAGGCTCTCGATCTTCTGACTTCATATTTGAACAATAGAACTCAGAGGGTCGATGTCGGTGGCACACGTTCCGGGGGATCGGTGGTTACTATGGGCGTCCCGCAGGTTTCGATACTCGGACCATTTTTATTTTTAATTTATATTAATGACCTACCCTATTACGTAGGGGACACTAACGGGATTGTTTTGTTTGCAGATGACACTTCCTTAATTTTCAAAATTAAAAGACAACTAGATGACTATGACGATGTTAACAATGCAATCCTAAAAGTAGTACATTGGTTTAACACTAATAATCTTAGCCTGAATGAAAACAAAACTAAATGTATTAAATTTACCTTGCCCAATGTAACACAGGCAGAAACCAATGTGCAACTTAATGGCCAAGAGTTGGAACTTGTGAAATCTACTGCGTTCTTAGGGTTGACGATCGATTCTGGATTGCAGTGGGGCCCACATATTGAAAAACTGGCTGGCAGATTAAGTTCAGCAGCATTTGCTGTCCAAAAGATTAGGCATTTGACTGATGTAGAAACAGCGCGAATAGTGTACTTCAGTTACTTCCACAGTGTAATGTCGTACGGTATGCTACTATGGGGCAATGCCGCAGATATAAATACAATTTTTGTTTTACAAAAACGGGCCATAAGAGCCATATATAAATTAGGTCCAAAGGTCTCTCTGCGAGAAAAATTTAAGGAATTAAATATTCTGACTGTGGCATCACAATATATTTTTGAAAATCTTATGTACGTTCAGAAAAAATTATCTAGTTTTATTAAGTTAAGCGATAGACACAATGTGAACACCAGACATAAAAACAACCTTGCCGTTTATCATTGTAGACTGAACAAAGTCAGTAATTCTTTCCTGGGTAACTGTATACGTTTTTACAACAGGCTTCCAAGCGAAATTAAAAGCATGCCTCTAATTAAGTTTAAAAAGTGTATAAAAAGTAAATTGTGCTGCAGGGGCTACTATACAATTGACGATTATTTGATTGATAAGGAAGCCTGGAATTGATCTGCTTGCTCTACTGATGGAGTCTACTTATTGTAAATATGTAGTGCACAAAAAGAATAGCCCGCCGAGTTTCTTGCCAGTTCTTCTCAAGCGGGCCGCGTTCCGAACTGGTGGTACTATTTGCATTGTATTCATTGACGTGTCGCAAGTGCCTATGTATTAGGATTATGCGAAATAAATGTTTTTTTGAGTTTGAGTTTGGCTGACACAAATCTAACACATTTATTAAATGGTGGTGTCTCACTTATTGCTGCAAGTGATAAAATAGGATGTGAATGAAAATTGTCTGCCTTTTTACTTTCGTGCTTTATTTGCTGTACAGTATGTAATTTGGGTAAAACTGGAGGTTCCTTATCATTGGCTTTCATTAATTCGGCAGCCATTTTGTATCGAACCGAAGCTGCTGATTCATTATGTAAAATCTGTGCTAATTTCTGTCTGTATTTCGATCTGATCTGATTTTTTATGTTCGTAGAATGTTTACTATTTTTATAATGCTTCGAAATGCCCAATCCAGGTAACTATTGTACAGTAGATGGGTGTAAAAGTAAAAAAACAAAGTAATTTTTTTATTCATTGCCGTACTACAAATGTTAAAAACCGTTGATTTTCCATCGCTTTCTCCTGTTTTCCTTATAATTATTTATTTAAATTATTTAGAATATTTTACACTATGATATTTTGAATTCCGAAAAAGGGGACAAAAATACAAAACTAAAACATATTTGATTGACTAATAAAAAACATGGTTGATTCGTAACATTCGTTGTATTACAATAACAACCCTAGCGCATTCTCACGATGACGTCATTCGAACTGACTATGACAATTGTGATCAAAACTAATTGCTGTGTTATAAACATACAGAGAGATTTAAACAAATGTACGTATTTGCAAGCTTTCGGTTGTAATAAATAAGGATACAAATTAGTGGGTCTGGGCGTGGACACTCTCTCGCTCGAGACCATGGTGCGAGCCATGCTCTCGGAGTAAGTGGGACTGCGCCGCCTCTTTCTGCGAGCAGGTCATGCTCGTGAAGGAGGCGGCGGGCCGGGTGCGGGAGAGAGCTCTCCCACCCGAGTTCCGCAGTCGACGTGTTTTCGCCGAGGACTATCGGCCTCCATGACCGGGGGTCTGAGAACGGTAATAGGGTCGCTCACCGTCCTTACAGAAGCAGGCCCATGACGGCAGCGTGACGTGAGCAACTCACACATGCCCCCTTTAGAAGCGGGATAACACCGAAACCCCCCAAAGACGCGAGATAGCACCCGAACCACCCCCTGGGCGAGGCCACAGTGGAGGCCGTAGGTCTGTTGTGAGTCCCGGGACATCCTTCCGAGGGCTACCAACCACAGGCTGTTGGGCATTGCATGAGGTTTTTTAGCCGGTAAGAGTCCGGCATAACATCCTCTGAGGATATTTCCTCACGTAAAAAAAAAAAAAAAAATAAGGATACAAATCATAAATGTTTGTTTTTTGTTTAATTATAACTGCTGGTATGGAAAACGTCTCATTCAAAGAAATATTATTATATTAAGCGGAATATTTCCCAATAATCTAATTCTGTACTAATATTATAACGAGAGAAGATTTGATTGTTTGTTTGTTTGCATCGAATAGGCTCCGAAACTACTTCACCGATTTGAAAAATTCTTTTACTGTTGGGAAGCTACACTCTTCCCGGTAAACATAGGCTTTATTTTATTCTCGCATTCCCATGGGAACGGGAACTACGCGGATAAACCTGCGTGACTTCCTCTAGTATCATTGGAAGTTACAAATTTTGTACACGACTGTACATCAATAGAAATGTAGGGAAAATAAAAAGTTTTGATTTTCACATTAAATCAACTCAAATATGTTATAGCTTCTTACGACTATTTCACGACTATTTTTTGGCACAAACTTTGAACCGAAACTCGCAGTCGTTCCGGAGAAATTTGAAGTTTTTAAAGGTTCAAGCCATAATCCTCACCAGGGTACCTTCATATCTCGGGAACCGCTTATGGACTATTTCTGAGATTTGGCAGGTCGTTACGACTATTTCACGACTATTTTTTGGAACCTAAACCAATTCGATAGCATTAACCGTTTGCTTGCACTAGAGGTGAGGATTACAGCTTGACGTTCAAGCCATAATCCTCACTAACCTATAGCTATAACTCCGAAACTATAATACGACTATTTTTTTTACAGGTACGACTATTTACGACTATTTCACGACTATTTTTTTGCATTGTCAAAATTCGTTTTCATTGAGATTTCAAAGGTGAGGATTACAGCTTGAAGCACACGTTGTTCGGAATCGAAAAAGAAGGTATTTTCTTGTGGTCCCACTATTTCGTCCCACGAGAAGGACCATGGGGGAGAACTGTTTCTCGTACATATAGTCCCACTACTTTTAATACCCTATCCTGAATCGGGCATAGAAAGGTATGAGTGTAGTGAGCTCAGTTGGCATACAAACCAGACGCTGGTACATAAATATGGTCTCATTCTACTATATTATTTTTATCATACATCTGATCAGTCACTCATCATTTCAAAGAAAAGGTAGGTATCGTCATTTGGTGCAAATTAAGGGGGTTGTGTTGTGGGGAAAGTTTTCCGGGAGTTTTGAAAATGGTTACATTTTTATAGATTTTGATGTGGTCTTTAGAATTTCCACAAACTGATCTAAGACGACATTTTTTCCAATATGGCGGTGCAAGCGGCAACGATAAGTTAGAGTACGAGACGTCCGTCTCGGTAAATTGGAAATTCTACAAGAGCGCATTAAAATCTATAAACATAAGTAACTATCTGGGTATTTATTTTCAAAACTCTTTGAAATCTTTCCAGGTAAATCCACGAAAATGATCACTGTACCCTACTATACCTACGTTTATGTGATAAGTTCGGCAGGTATTGGCATAAAGACTATTATTACCTACTTACCAGCATCAAGGGGCTTTCCTTTCTGTTTAGCAATGACGGTGAAGTAGACCACGAGTAGTATGCAAATGACGGCGAGTAGTATTACCATCGCAGCTATGCAGGACAACCTCTCCACCTTCGTCGTGCTTTTCGCTACGTCCCAGATGTAGCGGTGGAAGGGTAAATCTGGAATTATAATAAATGGTGATTATGCAGCCTACTTATTAAAACAAATTATATCTAAATAAATAAATAAATCTATACTAATATTATAAAGAGGTAAAGTTTGTGTGTTTGTATATTTGTTAAATTGTAAGGGGTAATCTCGGGATCTACTGAACCGATTTTAAAAATTCTTTCACCAATAGAAAGCTACGTTATTGCGGAGTGTCATAGGCTATATAGCATCACGCTACAACGAATAGGAGCGGAGCAGTAATAGTAAATGTTTCAAAAACGGGGGAAAAGTTATTCCTTTTGAGAGCCGCGGGATACCTCTTTCGTAAACGAAATTGTTCTTAAAAATAATGCGACGGGAATACACGCGACGACAAACCTTTCTCTCTCTCTCTCTCTCTCACGTAGTATTTAATATTAACGACGAGACGCTACGGGAGTAAACGCAACGTGACGGGAGTAAATGCGACGGGAACAGGTAATACTCTATTATGTGGCGCAAGCGAAGTTGCGCGGGTCAGCTAGTAAATAATAAAAATATAGTCACGAACATTTCACACAACGCTATCTGATCCCAAAGAATAACCTGCATGTGTTATGGGTATCAGACCACGGATATTAATACTTATATAAGAAATAAAACACACACATTTCTAACTTTTAAATATATACATATTATACATAGAAACAACTAGACTCTTGAGACAAACATTTATGGGTCACACAAATATTTGTCTCCGGTGGGAATCGAACTCACGACCTCCAGCGCCGCAGGCGGTATCACAACCGACTGCGCCACAGAGGCAGTCAAAATGAAAATATAAAATATGGTCGCCAGTAACATGCAGTCGTTAAACCACGTTGACGGCCATATGGACGCTTGAGAAAATTTAGAACAGATGGCAGGCACAACAACCTGCTCCTGTCCATGTCAATACTGCATTAGGTTCGCCAGCTAGCCATTACATGAGGACAAAAACTATTAAATGTCGAAATGTGGGTGTTTACTACCTTTGCTTCGGGGTTATTGAGGACTATGGACTCGTGACACTAAAACCAGCCTAAGTAATCACCTGAGCGTAGCAGGCGATGGTAGCTGGAAAGGCACAATTCATACCTAATCTTGCCTCACCACTTCCGAAGCTTGGTCCCAAAACTAAGAGGGGCAACAGCTGCTCTCTCGCGGTTGTTGTCCAATATACCTAACGGGACCCAACGCTCCCTGAATGAGACTACATATACCTTGGGATCCTATACGGGGCCCCCGTATGTGCGAAGACCCTGAGGGCCCGCATTGCGGCTAGATTAGGTACTTAGCCCGCAGAAGGCGATGGCCGTCAGGGTGATAAGGGGATATCGCACGATCTTTGTCGTCTGACGAACTTAACTTTTCTTGCGATCCCGCCGCGTCGCACTGCCACGCTCCAAACGATCCATACTGATCCGCCTAATAATAGCACTGTCATACGTGTAAAGACTAGTCTCTATCTTTACACGTATCGCACAGTTGAACTTTCGGACGCTATGAGCGCGCACCCCACACACCGTGTCGTCTCCACCGAGCGCGCCTAAAGACCGAGGCAACTGTGTGCTCGTAACAAATACCGACAACGGACGGATCCGCTCGCGGCAAGGAGCGCGCGCTCCTGCCGCGCGCGTTCGGAGCGCGTTGGATCGTCTGGTGTGGATCCGCCTAATAAGTTAAAATTGTGGAACAGTACAAGCACAGATTAAATAATAGGTATATGTAAAGTGCTGTTTAATAAAGTTTATATGCACACTTTTAATCCCAAGTCAACCTCCCCTTCAACTCTTCAAGTGGTGCCTCCACAGACTTCAGGACTATACTTTCACAAACATCCGTATGGGCACAGATTATATAATATATTCATGGGGTTCATAGAAATAAAAAGCATAATAAATACGAGTTAGATTTTAACGGACACTGGGGTTCTCCCTACTGCCTAAGTACCTACATAAGGTTCAAAAGAAGATGCCAAGACGAAGACGAAGCAGAAGACAAAAAATGTGAGTATAGGTACAAAAGGAGTAAAACTGTTACAATAAACGAAAATGCTCAAAATATCGGAGGTAGGTACTGTTATTCCCAGACAGTACAAAATAATTGATGACGGGAAGGCTGAAAGATTGAAGGGCCTTGAGATTAATTCCTTTGTAGGATTAGGGGTTGTCCAAGCGGGGTAACCATGGAACCAACATAAGACAGATTTATGTTCAGCTTTGATATCAGTTCAGCTTTTTTTTTTTTCAAATAAATATTTTTGCAGTCGATATCAAGAGTCCGTAGGACGTTATCAGTTGCAAGGAAATAGCAGATGCACATTTCAGCGCACAAGAAAGAGACAGATAGATTTTGTGCGTTTTTAACGAAATTAATCTATAATATAAAAATAAGTCGGGTTTTCCTTCCTGACGCTATAACTTTAGAACGCACAAACCGATTTCCACGGTTTTGCATTCGTTGGAAAGGTCTCGGGCTCCGTGAGGTTTATAGCAAAGAAAATTCAGCAGAATTTCAAATACAACGCCATCGCGGGCGAAGCTGCGGGCATCAGCTAGTTAATTATAAAAGAACGAAAAACATTAGGAAAAAAGCGGTTACAGTAAATTAAGATTTTCATTGAAGTTGAAGGCCTTTTGTTTGAATGGCTCAAAAATTTGAGGTCGTCACGACCTGCGCCTGTCCATTTCAACACGGCAATAGGCTCCCCACCTATTACGTAGGACATAAAACTATAAGGTGAAATATCTAGCTCACAAGGACCAACAGAAAGCAGAAACACTTTTTAATCTCATTGCAACTAATTTCCGGGGTGACGACTGTTACAAGCAGCCTCCACCATCGCCAATAGTGGCAACCATTGCCGTACAGCAGTCGGTCGGACCCAGCTACAGAAATCAGATATCTTTTCTGATATCTGTGGACCCAGCGGTCACTTGATGCCAAAGAGAAAGCCGACGTTTTGAGATTCTACTGTGCTTATAACACTGAATGCTGAGGGCGTTCCATAGAAACATTAAATTCCAGCAACGGGCTGCAATAGAAAGAGACTTTGTCTGTTCAACCACTTTTACCTACCATGTTTCGTGCTCTGAGAGGCACCTATTTAATACCTAAGAGGCCCATTGCGACTTTTACCATCGCACCGCCCGCCACTGACAGTATGTTCATTGTCAAACTTTGCATCCAGTGCGCTCATAAACAGTACCGTCCGGTTGAGGCCTCCTTCAGCAGCGTATACTTGGATTGTGGAATGGCCTCCTTGACGCGCAGTTGTCCCAAACGCCTACCTACAGTACCTACGGTGTTCTTCAAATGTGGTACTTATTAGAAGATATTTGATAGCTCAAGTAGTGTCTCTGTAGTTGTTAACATCCATAAGCAAGCACTTTCTATCGGTTGGGTTGTATGCATGTCTGCTACCTCAGTGGTACAAAAAAAATGTACGGTAAGTACAGTAATCATAAAAGACTTCATACACTCACAGTCTCACAGTTGCAAATTTTCAGATGGTCTTGCCCACAACCTTTTTTATTTTAAGGCTCAATCGGCTCCTGGCCCCTTCGCGACAGGAGCGACTTCACCTCCATAAGCGTATTCTATCTCCTGTGTAATGGTTTGTACTCTGAGGGATCGTTCGATAATGATGCCCACGGCTATGGAACTGGTACTGGGATACGGCGCCGGCGGTTCTAATCGTCAATCGCAGCATTCGCAGACAGGGACCATCTTCATGCGATTGCATTGCGAGAGAAGGGCTTTCTTACGCACACGCTTAGAAGAAAATTGGCATTAACTCCCTGCCTCGGCTTTCCCACGTTCGGGATTCTTCAAAAGAGGTCTTCAAAGGTTTAGCACAGTCGGGAGCGCGAGTGTGGCATCTCTGGTATTGCAGACGTCCAGAGACTACGATGAACTCTGTCTATCATGTGTTTGCTTGTCTGCCACCTTAGCCGAATAAAAAAAGGTTTGGGGGCAGGTAATATAGCCATGGACAGAGATATGTTAAGTAGGGGTTAGTCCGTATTCTAAGGCCATGGACTTAGGTACCAACCAGTAGCTTTGATCTTGCTCCGCTCTTTTGAGAAATAATGAGAGAGCTACCTACTTAGACTGAACACGAAAATTTAGGTATAACGTCAAAACATTTTGAACGCCAAACCATGCCTTAAGGTGCGGTTCCACTTAGGCGAGCGGAGAGGAGCTGTGCCGCGAATCACCAATCACGGTGCGGAGCGGAAAGGAGCGGAGACGAGCTGTGCCGCGATTCACCAATCACATGGCTTGAAATCCACAGCTCCTCTCCGCTCCGCCTAAGTGGAACCGCACCCTTACGCTTGACAAATTATAATGAATTCGCTTCATTTTCTATGAGATCCTTTACTTAAATCGTATTATTTTCTGGAAGGGATGTAGATAAATCGAATCCATCCTATTAGGTAATACTCGTAAGTAGGTATTTTACTTATATGTGAAATTTTGTGAAGATGCTTATTACTGTGTTAATATATAATCTCTGAAAGAAGTTTCTGTGAGAAGCGGGCACCTATGACGGGATTACTTCATTCGTATTCCAATAAATTTCTGAATGTATGGAAAAAAGTTCATTACTTGTAGTATTGTAAAATAAGTGGTAACCCTAAAGGTATCGTAGCTCAATATATTCAGAAAAACATTATTTACAAAAAATACTTAATACTATAGCACCTAAAGTCAAAGACTTCTATTTAAACTGAGGTAGACGTGCCGTACTCTGACAAACGAGATTTCAAAAGCAATCCTCAAACACACACATCGCTAAGACTACACTCACTTAAAAATAATATTTACGTAATTGTCACCACAATAGCAATATACGAATAGAACAAGAGTAGGTAAAAGAGAAGGCGTATGGACTCTGATTGCAAGCCAAGTACCTACTCTCGAAGTTGTGACTCACAAAAGTGCGAGCAACGCTGCTAATTAGCTCAGTTTATAGGTTTCAAAATCGGTGCGTAGGGCATGTCTACCTCAGTTTATATAGATAGAAGTCTTTGCCTAAAGTAGGTAACAGTAGGTATGCCACTTTTTGGTATATGTACCTACCTATAAACAGTGTAGATACCTATAATGTAGTGTCAAATTTACAATAACTGGTTTTACTCAGGAAGCAAATCATGACTATGAATATCTAATTAACAATAACTTATTATAACATTGAACTATTTATCTACTATTAACAACGGAGATCAATTGAATTATAATAATACAGGATAGTTTAACATAATTATGTACCTATATCAACTTAATTTCAATTCATAAACTTAAAAAATGATACAATCAATTTGATACCAGCAGCTACTATAATTTTTTATAATATATACTTACGCAGGTATTTTAAAATAGAGGGTTAAGCAATGATTTTTAATTTTACTTTTAGTTAGTTTGTATTTTTTTGTGACGGTAATTTAAGGCACTCAACCGCCATTCCTAATGCGGGGTTCCCAGAGTGCGAGATTTCCAGCTCTCTAAAAAGGGGCTCCAGCTCACAAAACCACCGTTGTATTCTCACCTTGCCATTACCAAACCGCAGGACAGGCCAGTGCCTATCACGTGGTTCCATACGGGAGACTTCAATCGGGAAAGAAGACGTCCTACGGAGAATTTCCCCTCTGTCAATATGGTATGACAAATATATAGGTAGGTACATACCTATGTGTCTCAAAAATTATAATGAGTAAATTGTTTTTAACCGACGACTTCCAAAAAGGAAGAGGTTCTCAATTCGTACGCTATGTTTTTTTTGTATGTGTGTTACGCGATAGTGGCGCCAATTATGGATAGATAAAGAATTTTTTTTTGTTTGAAAGAGACTTCTTCTGAGGTGGTCCCATATCCAGGGTATCAGGATCTGATGCTGGGATCCAGGAGAAATCGACGGCAACCACCGAAATTGTAGGGACAAATAGTGCGTTTGATTTGATTTTTTTGATTAATTGCTTTAAAGTACTACAATTTAACGAAGATCTGGAGTCGATCTGATGATGGAACCGAAAGACAGCCGAGGGAATTCCTTAACGATTTACAGCAGTTACCTTGTGTTTCGGCTTGATTGATTTGTGTTGATGAGAACTTTCCACCCAGATAGATACCTACACTGTTCGGTCCACCCGTCACTTAAAATATTAGTGAAGTTGGTACCATTAATAATACCTACCTAAACCTACAGGTTTACTTGGCGCCGACTTCAATATGATAATGAATAAAATCTGGTACATCAAAATACATAGAACTTTGTGCTAACTAAATTTAATTTTTAAGGATTTGTATGAAGTCGGTTCTATTTTTTTATTTTATTTTTATTTTAACTTCCATAGTGACAGCCGATTGCTTTTGTAGTGGTGTAAGTATATAAATACGATTTCCTCCTGTAACATATGACAGGCAGATATGTAAAGAGCAAACTCTCCTTGTACTGGTAGTGTTGCTCTATGTGCGGTTCTGTAATAGCAAGGTTAAGTTACTGTTACAATATTAGGTAATTGTCGTGAAAGAGGTACCAATCCTCAAATGCGCTAGGAGCTTGAGGTACACGATATACCTAGGTACCTTGGTCAGTGGTTTATTAGACCCTACGTAATAGGGACAAGCCCACAGGTATTCCTCGTCACCTTATGATATCTTTGGATATCTTAAAGCCGGACTGAGTTTCTTGAGGTGTTCTTCTCAGTCTCAGTAGAGTCAAGTCACGACAATATCTATTGACAAAACTATTATTTTTATTTCAAAGATAATAAGTTTTTATTTTATTTTATTTCTGTTAATTTCTCCATTTCTAGAAAGGGAATAATTATTATTTCTAGCTATCTGTTACTATTTAATATATCTAATCATTATTAATCTTCTTTACATACACACAATGGTTTTAAATACATAGTTTTAATCCAAAATCACTCAAACGAAACGCACTGTCTGAACATTCCATTACAACTTACAACTAAATATCGATGTGATAGGTTTCATCTGAGTAGGTAGGTACAGCTTGGCAAAAATTCTAGTAACGAAACTAATATTTTACATGCTGGCTATATTATCAATAACGGCACATTATGTCAGAAGTACTACAATTTGACAGGTGGTTTTTGATGACGTTCATTACTGATCGGTGGTTCTTTCTAACGAGTTGCCATATGAACTACAGGCACAGTGGCGCCTCATTTTACACTTTTTTACCAAGTCATATTTAAACTCCTAATCATAAAAGAAAAAAGAATAGCTTTAAAGAAAAGTTCTACAGTCGAATGTAAACAAACTCCGAATGTGCTAGTTTAGCCCAGTTTATAATTTGTCCCACAAAAATATAAGTAGGTAGGTATGTAAATAGGTAGCAGTTTTATGACAATTTATTTTGCCACAATCGTCTAAGAGGGCATGATTTTGCTTCTTTTTAAAATATTTTATTTACTTCTAAATAACTTTCGTAGTTACTGTGAAATTATAAAGATTAAAATCAAGATGGCCGATACCAAGCAATATAAAATTTAAACTGCTAACGATCGCCTCAACAAATCCCGAAGCAAAATGTAACTTGTAATTTTTTCAGAGCTAATTAACGAATAAATCACTGATACTGGGAAAAATGTGCGCTCGTGGCCCCGCGGACTCAGTGTTCTGTAAACGATCACTGCAGTAAGCAACTTTCACTATGGCCGGTCCATGGATGGGTGACCATCCATGTGATCACTTTGTGACATTTATTTGAGCGTTTCCGTGCTTCGGAAGGCACGTTAAGCCGTTGGTCCCGGTTGCCAGTAAAATGGCAGTCGTTAAGCTAAGTTGAAGGCTTTATTTTCAACAGCAGGCAGTCACAACCTGCGCCTGTCCATTTAAACACGGCAATACGGCTCACCACCTATTACGTGGGACAAATTATACAAAGGTGAAATGTGGGCATATAATATGCCTCTGCCTACCCGTTCGGGGATAAAGGCGTGCCCATATGTATGTATGTATGTGGGAAAAATGTCTTTGGAAGAAATATAACATCACATCACAGAAATCATAAACATCAGTATTTAACTACAATAACACAAAATCTTACACACTTTAACTTAACCTGACTCAACACTGCTCTACCAAACATGAATATCGGTAGTTCCTTTCCTTCAGCGTTTTTAGCCAGTAGTGTCGGAAGTAATTTGTAAATGGTCTTACATCTGTGGGGAAGTTGTGCTACTCCGTTGCCCAGGATGCACCGCGAGGAAGATCCGAACCATTGGGGATCCCTAATTTGTATGTTAGTAGGACACCGCATCCCGGTTATAATGCTTCCTCTACAGTACTCGCGAAGTTGAACGAAGTTGAACGAATACGATAGTGTAGAAAGGTACTTCGGCTTACTTCGTCAAAATGTTACTTTGCCTCGGGCGACTTCGCCGACGAACTTCGTTCAACTTCGCGAGTAGTGTAGAGGAAGCTTAACAGTATTGTCAATGGAAACGAGGATGTAAAACCATTTAGAAATTACCCACGACTCCATAACTGGGTAGTAGTGCAGAAGGGAAGGGAAGAAATATTATTATACGACACTATCGATAGTATGATTTAGTAGTACAGGGGTCGGAAGGTAATTTTAACTCTATTTTATATGACTAACGACGTAAATGCAAAGGTACTTTTAAATATTTACAAAATGTCAAATTTTGACTATCACATGAAATAACACAATTATAATTATTTTACAAATGTACTTAAAATTAATATACTTTAAATCAACTCATTTTGGTAGGCAGGAATCTTTATTCGTCTGATCCCAGTGGTCAAAACGCCATAAATTTTCCATGATATGAGGTCCTGGTTGTACTACATTGCCGATCTTCTGACAATGACCATATAACTTGTAGTCCTCAGTTAACATTTTTTCTTTCACCAGTTCTTCTAACAGAACTTTCACGTTATTAAATTGAGCTTCAGTCGGTTGATCGATAGCATAGCTTCCGAGAAACATGATGCTTATAGCATTTCTATTCCAGGATTTTACCATCGCGCCAAGAATATTTGCTCCTCTGCCCTCAAATATGGAACCATCACCGCCAACTAGGAAGTTCGGCCCTATGTCAGACCAACCGCGCCTTTGGTGGTCAGTTTGTATCTTCAATACACTCGATATACAAGCGTATCTTCCGGTACAGAATTCGAGAGCCGAGTGTCCGATCATCACATTCGGAACTGGAACGTTTAGTGACTCGATTTCAAAGGCCGGCAACGCCTGCCAGTCGGCACGCCTCAGGTACCACGGTTCTTTTAAACCTAAACAAATTATTAACAGTTTTATTTCATAGGTAGGTACCGTAACGAAAAAAATGTTTGTAAAGTTATGAGCACTTGATGATAAATACCTACTATCAAACAAAAATAAAGAGTGACTAAACGCTTATTATTTTTTTTTAAAGTACCTACCTAATTATTTTCTCTTCCGGCTTAATTCCCAACAAAAATTAAGGGCAAATGGCCTTTGAGTAATTATTACTACGTAGTAATGGCCTTTGAGTAATTATTACTACGTAGTAGTATTAGTTCAATGCAAATGGCTACCTATTATACTTTATTAACAACTTTATAATATTTTTGGATGTGGTTAGACGGTTGTCCATGTCGTGGCCAATATCCGAAAATTACCCAAATCCAACTTATTTCAACCGGTTCCCGGACCACTGAATATAATTACAGTTAGGTAAAGAGTATTTCAGTTAGGTACCTATTATTGGGATACACCAGGGGTGTTTGACGACATGTTGAAAGACCTTGCGAAGTAGAGGTAGAACTGTAGAAAAGTAGAACTCGGGATTCCGAAGTGACGAAGTTAAGGGGTAAGCGGGCTTTGAGGACTACGAACCGGTAAGGCATACAGATATACCTATCTATAGGTATATAAAAGTTTCGCTTCGGATTACGAAATCGCGAGACCTGATTGCAAGTTTGACAGCAAAAAATATGCCTACTAATATCGTAACCCTATCATATTATTATCTTTATCTGCTTTACTGCATATTGATATCGTAACTAAATTAGGGCGAGTTTTACAACCAAGATAAACGATCTTTCTAGTGCAGTGTACCACAATACATTGTTTACATGTTAGTAGGAATTAGGCGGGTATATGTAAGTAGGTACTGTTAAGATATCTTTGTTTATAATGTAATTCGTGAAAATAACAGTTCCACAAAAGCGACACGAGTGGCAAGATGCCCCTAAAAGGGTAGTGAAAGCTTCTCATTATTAAACATGTAGGTACCTACCGATCTACTTAAAGAGGAGGTGCATCTAATAGCAACAAAATAACATAAGGTTTTATAACGATTAACCTATATAGGGATGGATAAGTAGGTAGCTATCTAAAAATAATCGAAGATATAGTCAAGAAACTTGTAGATACCTATAGGGAGTATATTTTTAATGCGTACCTACTTACTGTACACTAAACAAAGTTAAGTTAAGTTTTTAGTTTAACAAAGTTTCAAGGTCAAGGTTAGGTTATTTCAGTTTAATCGGAATGCTTTGATTGATTTGATTATACACATAATCAGTGCCAAGATTTTTAATAGGTATTACTTTCTGCTGAAGCCAATAAAAGTGTTGATTATTAACATTTAATGTATAACTCTTTATTTTTGTTTGTTTATTGTAAGATGTGGTGACTGTTAAATTTATAGTAAGTAGATATCTAGTAATTGGTTACCTAGAATCAGACGAGAAGGCTGTTTTGACAAAGCAAAGTAGAAGATGAAGAATGTGAGGACCGAAGCGACCACAAAGGCCCAGCAGACGAAGACTGCGATGCTACATCGAAGCCGCTTGGGGTTCATAGGCCATACCAGCTCTAGGCCCAGAATTCGGCCTGAAACATTATAAAATCACCATTTTTATATCGTTGCTGAATTTTGCTTAGTAGCTAGAATGGTCAAAGGGCACTGTAAAAGGAGACGTACGCACCATAGTGAGTGCTTAGTACCTAGCTGAAGTGGCCAGGAGTCAGTGTAAAGAGACATACACACAACAGCCAATGCTTATTAGGAAAAGTAGTCAGGAGCCATCGTCAAAGAAAACGCGCACCCAATAGTGAGTGTTACTAGCTAAAGTGGTCAGAAGTCATCGTAAAAAAATACGCACAATAGGGACTGCTTAGTAGCTTAAGAGACGTACGCAAACAGTGAGTGCGTAGGAGCTTAAGTGGTCAGGAGCATCATAAACTGAGACGTACGCCCAATAGTGACTGCTAAGTAGCTAAAGTGGTCAGAAGTCTTCGTAAAAATAGCCGTAACTGCGTAGTTACGGCTACCATTTTTGCTACTAAGCACTCACTATTGTGCGTACAATAGTGAGTGCTTAGTAGCAAAAATGGTCAGGAGTCATCGCTAAAGGAAACGCCCGCACGATAGTTAGTGCATAGTAGCTAAAGTGGTCAGGAGTCATTGTAAACGCAGACGTACGCACAATAGTGACTGATTATTAGCTAAAGTGGTCAGAAATCTTCGTAAAAAGAGCCGAGCCTACTCATAAATTGACTGCCCCTGTGGCGCAGTCGGTAGTGATACCGCCTACGGCGCTGGAGGTCGTGGGTTCGATTCCCACCGGAGACAAATATTTGTGTGACCCATAAATGTTTGTCTCAAGAGTCTGGGTGTTTTTATGTATAATATGAATGTATTTAAAAAGTATTTAAGTATTAATATCCGTGGTCTGATACCCATAACACAAGCAGGTTATTCCTAGCTTACTTTGGGATCAGATAGCGTTGTGTGATATGTCCGTAAATATTTATTTATTTATTTATAATGGCGAATGCTTGGTAGCAAAAACGGTCAGTAGTCATCGCTAAAGGAAACGCACGCACGATAGTGAGTGCTTAGTAGATAAAGTGGTCATGAGTCATCATTAAAGGAAAAGCACGCACAATAGTGTGTGCAGTGTGTGCTTAGTAAGTGTGAAGCTGCGTGGTCGTGAATCTCCATCGAGTTCCAGTTAGAAAGAGAAGCTCAGAAATATCTAGTACGAATAAAGAAGAGATTGACATGTCTCTAAGACAAGCCTAATGACTACAAACGATGAGGAAAGTCATAAGAACTACAAACACAAAGTCTTTTTAAATTTTACTAATACCACTGTGCTAATACTATCCATTCGAAAGATTGTGTGTGTTTGGGTGTGTAGTATAGATTTGTGGATGCTTGTGACACTTTCATGCTTTGATGGCTGAACGGACCTGGCTGAATTTTAGTACAGGGATAGATTGTAGTCTGGAATAACACATAGGCTACTTTTTATCCCGAAAATAAGCTCCCATGGGAAACAGGAACAAACGCGGGCGAAGTTGCGAACATCAGCTAGTTTTAAAATATAGCTGTCATAATATAATATCAGTCCGATTAGTTTACATTGCTGGTTGAAATCAACTGAGGATGCGCTACTGTACTGATTAATTTTGGTCCGTTCTTAAACGGTATAAAATAGAGATAAAATACAATTCAATCCAATGTTGAGTGTGATTGTTTTAACTAAGCACGCTAAAATTGCAAACAAATTTATTTTTACGTTGGGTACTCGGTCATTTATTCCTTTTCTGCTTACCCCTTAAATTTTTAAATTTAATATTATAAAGAGGAAAGATTTGTTTTTATGTTTTTTTTGTTTGTTTGTTTGTAACGAATAGGCTCCGGAACTACTGGACCGATTTAAAAAATTCTTTCGCTGTTGAGAAGCCACTCTCTTTGCGGTGAACATAGGGTATATTTTATTCCCCTATTCCCACGGGAACGGGAACTACGCGGGTGAAACCGCGTGACGTCCGCTAGTATAATATACATAATATGTGGAATTTTGGTTTG
This sequence comes from Miltochrista miniata, assembly GCA_933228765.1. Classification (NCBI taxonomy): domain Eukaryota; kingdom Metazoa; phylum Arthropoda; class Insecta; order Lepidoptera; family Erebidae; genus Miltochrista; species Miltochrista miniata. The sequence continues at coordinate 30,676,242 of OW121747.1, read as the reverse complement.
TGATGATTTTTGTATATAATATTTTAACATCGCCAAATTGACGTCGTTAACTTCATGGAAAGTAATGGCGCATCTTGCGATTAGGGGTCATTTTCACAGTCCGTACGACTTCTGGCAGTGGTCCTCAAGTTGGCTGCCCTATTAATGCCTCTTCACTCTCCGCTTGAAGAACTCGGATTTATTTAAACATAGGTATGCTTAACAGATATTCACTCTTCGGGTTGGTTTCTTAGCTATATGCTTATTTTTGATCTTAGTCGATAAGACCCCGGTTTAGCATCCGTGAAGGGTTTTCATAATTAAAAATGACCACTATACTTAGCAGTATCAGATTTTCCGATTCCTGTGATTAACATGTTTTTAGGTATTCATTGATCAACAAATCGCAACATAAAAGGATCATTATAAATATCCAGCTGTGTTTATTTTTTATTTACACCACTTATGCAGCAAACATGCATAGGCCTACCAGATGTACCTATTGGTGGTAAAACCAGAGGCGCTATACTATCGTTTCGGAGAAATGCGAACACAAACAGCCGACAAAGACGCAACGCAACATCCAATTTCAGCCAGATCGGTCAAGCCTTTAGAGCGTAAAGTACCTACAAGCATTCAAATATCATATAAATTTTCACATTCACTGTTAGTAGGATCCTTAATAGTAGAGTTTTGGATAATCCTGCAACAAGTATTCATTTGTATTTATAGATGAATTCGAAAACTATTTGAAATTAGTAACTCAATAGTTTTTATTTGGCACCTCATTGCTACCTTTAGGGGATGAATTTTAAATATCCCGTCTTAGTGGATCTACATCACTAATATTCCGAGAGCTGGCACGAATTTTTGGGTAGGTATTTGAGGCAAGCTGAAAACTTGTCAGATACCTCTCCTACTATATCCCAACTCGGAATTGCAGACCTGGCTGGTGAGAAGCGGGGCTAAATCAACCCCTAAATTTTTAAAAATATTATTTTTTTTTCCCAAAAAATATATTTGAGGCACTACGCAATTTATATATGTTGCAGTGTAATACTTAATGAATACGAAAAAAAATAAGCCAGATAATTTAATCGGGGTTTAACATTGCCAGACGCGTGCAAAAATATTTTGCTAAAAATTATAAAAAATGTTTTTGAGGCAGCTTGAAATTTTAATGGAGCGTTATTTATAAGTAAAAAATAAGATTACCAAAAAGACAGATCATTTCGGTGGGGCTTTCTATCAGCCAGGTGATCAAACAAATAATGAATGGGTACGAGCCTGTAGTGCTATAGACAAGCTGGAGGGTGAGAGAGCGCATAACGACAGCTGTCTTCGTTCTTACTTGCCGTGTTACTATTAGCTCTGGCGAAGCCACGTGCGACCCATGAGGTTTCTAGTTAAAATTTCGGAGTTAAAAATATTAAATTTTCTGAATTTCTACTAAGAACATTTTGCGTAAAAGAGATTGTATTGATTTATGGACGTTACGTATTAAAAAAATCAATAATTAAAATAAAAAATCGCAAAACCAGGTTTATAAAAATATAATAACTCTCCAGTAGTACAATTATTTCAAGTATAAAATAAAATTGAAATAAATTCTATTCATTTATTAATATTTTAGAGATATTGAGTTAATATAAATGTAGGAACCTACTTATAATTTGGTCGAACTAATTTTATTCTATATTTTATACAACCCGTTTTATTTTATTTATCTTTTAATTTTTTAAATGTTTAAAATTTCATAATTAAACATATTTCGGAATAGGAATAATAATAAATTATATATTATATAGTATTAATTATTATTATATATTATTTGTATTATAATGTGCTCTCTTGTTTGCTTAGTCAGATGAACGTCTGAGACACAGGATTAACATCCTAGTTCAGACAAGGATCTGATAATGACTGAATTACTGTAATCCTAATATTTTAAGTGATATCTGTATAGTTTTTGATGAAACCCTAATACGACTAATACGACGACCCTAATACGAGCCTAATACGACGATGACGTTCGCCCTAATACGACTGAAAATAACGACTCCGAAATTCCGACTAGAAACCTCATGGGTTATTGTAAGTCACGTGGCTTCGCCAGAGCTAATAGTAACGCGGCAAGCAAGAACGAAGACAGCTGTCGTTATGCGCTCTCTCACACTCCAGCTTGTCTATAGCACTACAGGCTCGTACCCATTCATTATTTGTTTGATCACCTGGCAGGTAGAAAGCCCCACCGAAATGATCTGTCTTTTTGGTGATTATATTTTTTACTTATAAATAACGCTCCATTAAAATTTCAAGCTGCCTCAAAAACATTTTTTATAATTTTTTGTGTAAATATGTTTGCACGCGTCTGGCAATGTTAAAACCCCGATTAAATTATCTGGCTTATTTTTTTTCGTATTCATTAAGTATTACACTGCAACATATATAAATTGCGTAGTGCCTCAAATATATTTTTTGGGAAAAAAAAATAATATTTTTAAAAATTTAGGGGTTGATTTAGCCCCGCTACTCACCAGCCAGGTCTGCAATTCCGAGTTGGGATATAGTAGGAGAGGTATCTGACAAGTTTTCAGCTTGCCTCAAATACCTACCCAAAAATTCGTGCCAGCTCTCGGACTATAAATACATCTAGTGTCCTATGTTTCTCTAAAATTGTTTTCAAGACAACTCTTTAGGCCTAGCCAACATCATTTATGTAAGGTAATAAGAAGCGCTCCTGGCCCCACGGACACAGTGTTCTGGAAAAGATCACTGCAGTAACCGACTTTCACTTTAGCCAGTCGTTTGATGGGTGACCATCCACGTGACTGCTTTGTGATATTTCTTTGAGCGTTTCTCAGCTTCGGAAGGCACGTTAAGCGTTGGTCCCGGTTGTCAGTAAAATGGCAGTCGTTAAGCCAAGTTAAGGCCTTTTTAGACGGCTTGAAAAATTTCAATAACAGGCAGTCACAACCCTATTATTAAGAGGGACAATTCTAAAAAAGAAAGGTGAAATGTGGGCGTATAATATGATGAGGAAAAGGCGTGACTATATATATGTATGTACGTAATAAGAATAGAACCTTCACATTCTTATTTTAGCATATTTTTTTCTGTCGCGTCGATAAAATTTGATCATAAAATGCATTCATCTTAGAATTTGGAGCTGATTCTATTATCATTTTACACATTTATGTATAACTAGCTGAGCCCGCAACTTCGTTTACGTCTCATAAGGTGTATGAAAGGAAAGGTATTTCTTCTTCAGAGTCATCAAGCAGCGTCTGAAACTGCCCTGTTTGCTTAATCATAAAAGAGCTTCACTAACATTCAAAGAAACCCCTACAATTAAAATTTTCAAAATATCTAATTCTTAAAAGTGTTATAACTCTTTTATTTCTAAACCGATTTACATAAAACAAACGCTAAATGTTAACTGGAGCAAACCTCAACACAATAAAAAAATCCGCATTGCAATCGGTTGAGCGGTTACTGAGATTAGCGTGCACAACCGTACAGACAAACAGATATACAGACAAACAGACAAACAGACAAAAATTCTAAAAATCATTGTTTTGGGTTCTATTGCGTTCATAAAGCCCCCCTATAATATTTTTTCTTATATATCTTCCATGTACAGACAGCGACCTGTTACGATTTTATTATATGTATTGATTAATATACAATTTATAACAAAAGCATATTTTGACACACATCTTGTAGATTAAAAATCTAGTTTTGATTATCATTTTCCGCCTACATAAGCCGACAAAAAATAATTTCATTTGCACAGGCCCCTTGTAGGTATCACATCCGAAATGTCTCTGTACAATGTTAGGTTATATTGTGTGCTGGTATTATAATGCCTTTTTCTCTAAGGAATAGAGTTTTAAGTGTGGTATCTAACCTAATAACATCATCCATTTGATCATCCCTAATCCTAATAACTAAATTATTAGGATTAGGGATGATTAAATGGATGATCAATGATACTGTCTTTCTGGGCATAAAGTTAGACTCCAACTTCCAGTAGGGACCTCACATCGAGAAAGTTTTGGGCAGACTGAGCTCTGCAGCCTATTCCGTTAAAAATATCCGACAACTGACAGATATTAGAACAACGCGTCTTGTCTACTTTCCACAGTGTCATGACCTACGACATACTATTTTGGGGTAACGCTGCCGACATCGAATGTATCTTTGTGTTGCAGGAAAGGGCTGTCCGGGCTATCTATGGTATGGGGTTTCGAGAGTCATTAAGTTTAGTGATATCAACATCCTTACCGTGTATTCAAAGTACAAACATACCTATTTGAAAATTTATTATATACTTACTCATAAACATAACAGTAAATTTTTAAAAAAATGTGATAACCATAACCTAAACATAAGAAATAAGAATAAATTGGTTATCCCTAGATTTAGGCTTCATAAAATAAGTAATTCTTTTGCGGGCAATACATTGCCGACAGCAATAACAGGTTTGTCAGTGAAGAAATTTTAAAAAAATGTAAAATTTTTAATTGTGCCTCGAAGCTTATTATAGCATTAAAGACTTTTTAGAAGACAAGGCTGCCTGGCAGTGACACGAATTGCTCCTTTCCTCCTTTTACATAATAAAAAAAACTGTATTAGATTCTAAGATGAATTTTGGAAGGGACCGGACTGAGTTTTTTGGGGTGTTCTTCTCAGTCTGTAGCATTTCCGAACCCTCGGTAGTCACAAAAATTTTGACAAGCCTAAACATTATTTTTTGAAATTTCAGAGGGAATAAATTTTATTTTATATTATGTATTTTTTTATTTTTTCACTTATAGGCAACCACTATTAATTTATTTATGCGAGTATATTCGTATATTCAATTATTTTCTAGCAAAAGGTTAGCATTAGGTACCAATCAATGTTGCATTGCTGTCAGTTTCCTGGTAACGTTTCCAGTCAGCGATGATGTGGAGGAATTCTATGATGTTTTAGTTACTTTATTACGGAATCCATAACACTTAAAATGTAATTGATTAAGAAATACAAATATCCATCAATAAGTAGTGGGATATGAAGTGTTTAAGGCTGATCGCACATTGACGTCATAAGACTGTCTCAAGACAGTCTTATGACGTCAATGTGCGATGTATATGTAGCTTTACTAAATCTATGAAACTGCGAATACTTCGAAGAAGACGTTTTACAGAGAAAACTATTTTACGGTGCACGCCCACGTCCGGTAGGTAATCAGAGCAGTCGATGTTTACGCCAAAATTATCAATCGGACTCAGACCGATCAGATTTTCGATGTAATGGGCTCGAGTCAAATGCGACTTGAAAAGTCTCATGTGTACATACGTAGATGCACATACACGTGCAGCAAAGCAGCATTACTTAAAGCTACTTTCATTCACATTTTAGCAGACTTGCCAAATCGTATTGATCGTCTCCGCAGGCACGGTAATACAATATGTTGTACATATTACCGACTACGGTACCGCAGCCCAGTCAGTCTTAACACACTCGTATCTCGAAAATGTGAGCTCAGCCTGAGACTCCGGCCGTCTACAGTTTGTATTAAGATTGACAGTTCATAGCAAAGATAATAATAATAATACCTACTACATAGTAGTTAGCTCTTGGATGGACAAGGATGTCTGCTGGTTATGAGTGATAAATTATACTGTGGTTTATATGGCCTCTATATCGAGGAAAACCAAATTCTCTATCAAGTCGCCGACTGAACTAAAGGTGGCTACATATTAAGGCTCTTAGAAAACACTCTGTAATACCCAGCCCCGGATCTAGAGATTTTTTTAGGCGGGGCAAAAACTGAAAATGCCGCCCCCATTCATACAGACCCCCCTCCTATTTTTAACTTTGACATTTCCATCGTTTCGAATTTCGAAAGAATGCCCCTGCTGTTCTTTATGTGTTGTCTATTTTTAGGGTACCGTACCTCAAAACGTAACCCTTATAGGATTACTTTGTTGTTCGCCTGTCAAGACCATTTATCTCGAGAACGATACGGTAAGGTGTTGGAATTCCAACATGTTTATGGTTCCAATAAGCTACGAGTATAAAAAAAGTAATATTCTAAGATAACGGGGCAAAAAGATACAGTCGTGTAGTTCGCAAAAAACGTATAATTCGACATTCACAAGAAAATTAAAATTAATTCAGTCACAGTGTCCTCTAGTCTGCGGTGTTCGGGGCTACTTTCCCGAGCTAGTTGGCGGAAAAACCCGGGGTTGTAAGAGGAGAGAAACACGTGAATCCTTTGAAGTGCCTCACCTCTACCCGACATCCCTTCGCTAATACTGCTGTCCCAAAGGTGACAGCAGTATTAGCGAAGGTGCAAATCTACGTCTTGTACAACAGACACCTCTATTGTGGCGTGAAGAACCCCCTCGCCTTATTTAGGACTCCTAGTTTGCGGGAGAGTCGATTGGGTTAGTCCAGTATACGGTATACCGCTCAATGTTGTGAATTATATAAAACGGGATTTAACGCAATCATACCTTATAAATATAATTGAGGCTTGACGTTTCGGCTGGGTTGCATCAGCCGAGGCACAAGCAGACTGCAGGGGTGCAACCCAGCCGAATCGTCAATGTTGAGGTATGATCGCGTTAATTCCCGTTTTATATAAGTACCTAATTCGTAATCTGTATCATGCAACGCAAAAGTTTAAAACTTGCTCTAAATGTAGGTACTTTTTGGTGGCGATGATTTTGAAAAGCAATTGGTACTTATGCTAACAAAATCACAAATTTAATGTGAACATTTTTCGGTCTCGATAGGACTCGAACCTGCGTCTTATGGCTTGCCAGACAAGACAACCTAACCATTGTACTACCGTGATACTACTCTCTTCCGTCTAATTCTTTCACATCATACGGCCTAAGTCGACGTAGGCACCATTGTTGGTATGTTTTTGTTATTAAACTTACGATGGACGGCTAGGCCGAGGATGTCTAGATAGTCCTTCAGTGATATTTTCGCATGCTAAAAGAGAGGTAGGAATCTTTCAGCTGTAAACCCACCGCCTGTGATTGCTGTCAATTAAATCAACCAGGCTTTCTAAATTCTATTGTTAAATGCGGTCTGGTCCTGGTCGAGATCTTGTTGCCACCTCTTTTCTTCCACATCAGGCTGCCCGTGGTCATTCCAAGCTTTTATAGTTTGATAGAGGGCTGATCTTTTGAATCGTTCTGTTCTGGCGCAGTGGCGGCACGCGTTGTTCGGGATTGGTATGCTTTGTATGTTCTGTATTTCAAATTCTATGAATTTTATGTTTCATATTATGAAACATACAATGTTGCCTTTTTAGGCCTGCAGTTCAATGTATCAGGTTGGCTAGAGATACAAGATACAAGAGACCTACCGAAGCTGTTTCTGGCAGTTGCTTACCTACCTAAGTAAATGTTATCGATAGCATAACCCTTTCTCAACGAGCCTTGATGCTTTTGCTCAAAACACACGTACATTTTATATAGTATCCTGTCAGTTATTTAGAGCAGTGCCAGTGCTTTGAGTCTCAGCGGCTTATGTGTTATATTTTTTTAAGAATTTAGTTTGAGATCAGCGAAGGTCATCATATGATATTAGCTGACGCGCCTCCATTTAGCGTTCATGCGCAGTATACTGACGGAATTAATATTTACTTTAAATTAATGGTAGCTGGAAATATGATTGCAATAGGTACGTAAAAGGTACTATTTAGTTATTTTGTAGTGCAAATAATTAGAAGCTTAGTGGAACGGTTATGGTCACGAGACAAGTACTAATGTGTTTTTGAGACTTATTTTAGTTTAGACTAGCGGACGCCACGCGGTTTCACCCGCGTAGTTCCCGTTTCCGTAATAATACGGGAATAAAATATAGCCTATGTTCACCGCAAAGAGTATAGCTTCCCAATAGTAAAAGAAATTTTCAAATCGGTCCAGTAGTTCCGGAGCCTATTCGATACAAACAAAGAAACAATCAAATCTTTCCTATATATAATATTAGTATAGAAGTATAGATAAGACGTTTCTTAGTCTATTTATAAAGAAACAGGTCAAATAATGACCGGCACGTTAACGCAGATTCAAAAATGTTGCAGATATTCCAAGTTTTTTTTTTTTTTTTACAATTTATTGACTTGACATTTATTCAATATACCTTTATCTAAATACATATATTTAGGTATACCGTCATAATACCAGAAATCATAATGCCTTTACTTAAAATGCCTGAGCCCAAAATACCCGAAATCAAAATATCAATATTCAAAAGGCAAATATTTATAATATAAATAATTTAAAATGCCTTACGGTCGAATAACCGAAACCCAAAAAACAAATTTATCAAATACCTTATCCTAAAATGTTCAAACACAAAATAACTTTTTTTTTAACATGATTTAAATCCTACATGGATGCTATATATCTGTGAATGGTTAACACCCCGACTCAGAGTATCCCGACTCGGATAGGTTAGGTTAGAAGACTAAGGCGGGAGCGAAGCGAAGCGGAGCTCCCGCCTTAGCCTTCGTGGTTATTTTTTTTTTATTTTTCGTTAGCCCACTGTAGTACTTTTGTAACTCTGAATCAAAGTGTTTTAACATGAGGTAAATCCTACATGGATACTATGCCGGACTCCTACCGACTAAAAACTGATAATGCTGCAAAATAAGTTAAAGTCAAATAACAAAACGTGTGAGTGGCAATAAATCTTTATTTCTTAAATCATTCATTTATTAACTATGCGCTATTATAATGAACTGGTATAGCATAATATATACCTAATAATACCCAGTAGATTATAGCGATAAACTGGGTAGGTTATGGTTTTTTTTATATTCACATTGTATTCTATTTTCGGTATTTTAAATTAAGGATATTTGAAAATTTGTATTTTGAATTCTGATATCATAATTATTTGTATTTTAAGTTTAGACATTATAAGGTAAGGTGAACTGAAATAAGGTATTTTGAATGTTAAGGTATTTCGAATTCGGGTATTTTGGTCTAATGCATTTTAAGTAAAGGCATTTTGATTTCTGGTATTTTAATATATAACCGTATATTTATTCTACACAAATTATATTATTTACAACTTATATTATAATTTATTTACAATTATTATAATAAAATATCTACAAAAGGCTAAAACAAACAATTTTAAAAAGAACTAAGAATAGTTGAAAATTTCCAAGAAATTGCTAAGATTTTTGCTATTTACTCCAATAAAATAGTTGGAGCAAATTTGTAATATTTAGAATAGGATTAAGAATATTCGAGATTTGATGTCATTCAAAACAAATCGACGTAATGATTGCAAGAATTTTCCGGTAGAGGACTCCTAAGAGCTGGCACAAATCTGACTGCACGTAGGTGCATAGTGCATAATACCTACCACTTGAAATCGAAAGGTGAAGATTTCCCGTACTCATTTGCCATAGCAGTAAAGATACTCTCCAATCTCAAAAGTATTCTGTGTTTATAATTCAGGGTGCCACGTGTTTACCAAATTTCAGTCAAATTGGTTCATGATATTAGCTTCGAGGACGATCCAGCAACAGTCATCTTCACTAATTGTCACATTTATAATCTTAGTAGGATCTGTGGCTCAAGTTTATATCAGTTACTAGCTGATGCCCGAAGCTTCGCCCGCGTAAAATTTGTTCCCGTGGGAACTTATGTCCGGGATAAAAAGTGGCCTATGTGCTATTCCAGATTATAATGTATCTCTATACCAAATTTCAGCCCGATCCGTGCAGCGGTTTGAGCGTGAATGAGTAACAAACATCCACACTCACAAACTTTCGCATTTTATAATATTAGTAAGAAGTAACCCAGCAAAGGATAGAGCATCAAATCGCATAATCGAGAAATCACATACTAACCCGTGTAACGAATGGCAAGAACGTGTTTGGTCTTCGTAAAAATGCTCTTTTTCCAAAATACAATAGGTACACTGATGGAAATTTCTGCTATTCATGTCAAACTTATTATGATATCTATGAATAATAATAGAATTTGCATTAGAATCACTTTGTCCTCATTGCTTATGACTATGAATTTACGATCAAAGATAATATTATAGTACTATAATAAGATTTCTGAGAAGCGTTTGCTTAGAGCACACATACTTGAGAACAAAAATTTGAAGTCTGTTGAACATTATAAACCAGAAATAGATATGATGAATCATTTTAAAGGTGAAGTATTAATTAATACTAATAATTTTAGTTGTTAATGTCGAATGGTTATGTAGGATTGGTTCGATTTTACGTTCGTACTACATGAGCGCGATAGGTCGCACGCCAGGGAACAAAGTCTTCCTAGGTGTGCCTCAACTTATCACGCACGAGTATTACAATAAGGTATGCTGGTTTACGACAAGAACACAACATAAGGCGGTGTTATCATTACGTGCCTGTGTATTAAAGTAAATAAACTAGATATAATGTATCTAAGCGACTACACCAACATCTGCGAATAGCTAAATCGATCAACTCCTAGACTCTTTGTATAAAACATAAGATATAACCAGTTTTTTTTTCACAAGTAAAGTGGCAGACATAGCATTGAAAGTGGCCCGGGACATCCTTCCGAGGGCCGGGACTCCCAACCACAGGCTGTTAGGTGAGGTGTTTTAGTCGGTAAGAGTCCGGCATAACATCCTCTGAGGATTTTCCCTCAAGTAAAAAAAAAAAAAAGAGCATTGGAAGTGGTCATCGCAGGACGTGAACGTTAGTAGATACCTAATACTTGTTGCCGTGATACGATACTGCGTAGGTTAAACGATCTTCTGTAGATACCTTTTCCCAAGCAGCTTAATGCCTCCTACTTGGCATAACGACTACCACGTTAAATATTCGAGACAATGAAAAAAAGCGCAATTTTGTGTGCAAGAAAATAAAAAATATAAAGGTAGGTAGTATATTAATACCATAATTTGAGTTAGAGATTCATTTTATTGCTAATGTTATATTCGCGCAGATAAGTAAAATAAACATACCTAACTATGAATTAAGTGTTCTGCTCAATTAAGCGTATTCAAATATCATACATATTATCAGCAAGTTCATCTACATTTTGGTAAACAAGTATTGGTCGTGTGGCTAAACGAAGGAAGACACTTCTATACATATATATACATAACAGGAAAATAATGAACAAATTATTTCGCAGAATATAGCAGCAATGCTCTTCAAATAAAATAATCTGTGCACACAATGAACGCCTCGTCTGCGCGGCCCAATGTATTGGAGTTATCATTATCAAGGTAACAACATAGAGTTCGCCAATCCCAGCAGAGAAATATATTAAAACTTATCTCTATATTGTTTACAAGTGTGATTATATCTCACCTTTGACCACTTCTGTTTTGTCGACGTTCTGTGTGACTGAGACGAACTTTGGTCCGATGTGGACACGCGAAGACTTGGTCACGTTGAGGTTTGAGATCGCTGGCTGGGAGCGGTCCACCACCTGCTGGATGCGGTCGTCCATCACCACCACTTCCGAGCCGCAGCTCGACCTCTCCATTGTCATGTTGTGCTCCGGCCTTGATGCGATGGTTGTAAAAAAACAATGACGGAGTTGGCAAAACCCGAACGCGACCACAAGGGCGTGACGTAACGACACAACCAGTTTTTTAAATTCTCGCCAGACGTCGGTTCACTTCATCGTCTGCAACGTGACTAGCTTCGGACCTCTGCATAAATGGCGGCGTACTGACTGATTTGTAATGTTCGTCTGATTATATCGCCCATTAGTCAACTAAGTCTTCAACTTCAGGCCAGTTCAGTAAGGATATATTAGATATATAGTATTTTTGTAATTTGATAAACAGGATGCATTTTGATGAACCATTATTAGGTTATCTGTTATCTATTCGGTAGTATCTATTGGATGATAAAGTTATTATTATACTTAAACTAAATTATCACTGCGATAAAAATGAAATTAAACACACATTTTTCGTTTGTTTTTAGAACAAAACCGTAAACAAATAATATCCAATGCCCTTTATTGACCGACATGTTAACACTTTTCAGAATTATACAATTGTTATCACACAAAGGCGTTGGGGGTGCACATGTGCATAGTAGTTATAGTAATATACGAATACACTTATTCTGTAAGAGGTTCCAGTCCAGGCACACACAAAACAGGGTTTCTGGAACTGGAAAATTTTCTGTACACATAGGTATAATTATTTTAAACGTCTTTTTTCTTGTTTAACGTGAGGGAAAATCCTCATGGATGTTATGCCGGACTCCTACCGACTTAAAAACCTCACGTCACGCCCAACAGCCTGTGGTTGGGAGCCCCGGGGAAGCCTCTACCTGTATAAATATCGTGTCGGTTACTTAGATCTCTACTGTTTCAAATATGAATGGCTTTGTTTGGGATAACTTTTTAAAATTCAGATCCTCCAAGGCCATCATGTGATATTAGGTGACGTGCAGCCGTACCTATATTGGTGTTTGTGTTTATGACATTGCGGCCTAGCTCCGTGAAATAGACTGTTGCTAGTAGGATAACATTTAGCTGGGCCAGTGTCTCAGTGAAGGTCAAATATTTACCTATACAGTTTCCAGTACCCGGGACATCCTTCCGAGGGCTTACCCGGGGCTTATCCCAACCACAGGCTGTAGGGCGTTACGTGAGGTTTTTTAGTCGGTAAGAGTCCGGCATAACATCCTTTGAGGATTTTCCCCCACATAAAAAAAGAAGTTCCAATAAAAATACCCTAATAGTAATGTGCTGTAAGTGGAATATACTACTCGACCAAGCGTTCTAGACCAACGAGTGGAAGGAGCCCTTACCGCCTGCACCTACTACATCAGGTACCTACTGGAATCGCCTTAGTACCTTCCGCAAGGATGCAGACCGCGTTCATGTGTATCCTTTTTCATAAATTTAGTTCAGGACAAAAAAAAACCCATCGAATACAGAGATATTTCGTCACATTTCAATCGTCAACTTCGCTTGGTTGAATAGTACAGTAGTAACAAAAGAAGGGCAACTGACTGCAACGCGAGGCGATTATGACCACAAAAATTTAATGCACGAAAAGTCTGGCGAATCAGACATCTTAGTTAGTCCATTTATTTGCCCGAGTCAATGAAACAACAGGGAAGCGCTTGAGGCCCCGCGGACTTAGTGTTCAATAAACGATCACTGCAGTAAGCAACTTTCATTGACACTGGTCCTCCGATGGGTTACCACTTCGTGACGTTTTATTGCGAGCGTTTCTGTGTTTCGGAAGGCAGGTAAAGCCGTTCATCCCGGTTGCCAGTAATGTTACAGTTGTTTAGCCAAGTAGAAGGCCTTGCTAGAAGAAATTTACAGCGGGCAGTCATAACCTGAGACTGTCCATTACAACACGGCAACATGGCTCACCATCTATTACGTGACGCCATTACTTAAGGTGAAATTTGGGCATATAATATGCCTCTGCCTACTCCTTCGCGAATAAGACGTGACCATATTTATGTATGTATGTCGTTGAAACACTGGTATCAATCATCATAATTTGTGTGTCATTAGGGTGTGAACAAAGTAGATATTTTTATCAATGTTAAGCTGGTTTTAAAATGATAACTATGACTTAGAGACAAAACATAGTATGACTAATTCTACAATGTGATAAAGGAAGTAGGTATATAATTATAACGAGAAAATGCAAAGCGTTCAATGACTGATTATCAACTGATGGTTGAAGAAATTGTGTTAACAATAATTAAAAGTGATAACTCGAGTTGCATTGCGAAATCGACAAAATCGTACTTATGGAAACATTATTGTTTTGCAAAACTTAACATAGAACTAAGAACCTATAGAACTTAAGAGCTGAATGATGATGAATAAAACTTTCCAATAGCGACTCGGACTCGCGCCCGGTGGGTTCCGTACCAAAAGCCGGCAATAAATCAGGTTTGTTGTATTTTTGAGCCCGCTTTGATCTGATTTTAGTATTTTTTGCTATAGCGGCAACAGAAATTCATAATCTGACAAAATTTCAGCTTTTTAACTATAACAGTTCCTGAGATACAGCTTCGTGACGGACAGACAGACAGACGAACGGTGAGGTCTCATGAATAGGGTCTCGTATTTTACCCTTTGGGTACGGAAGCCTCAACACCAGGATGCATAACAGTAGACCGGACTGAGTGTCTTGGGGTGTTTTTCTCAGTCTGTAGCATTTCCAAACCCCCGGTAGAGTCACAAAAATTATGCCAAACTAATTTTTTTTTAAATTTCAAAGGGAATAAATTTTATTTCTAGAGATATTTCAGCTGTAATTTTTCTTTGTGCATACACGTATATAGTCACGCCTTTATCCCCGAAGGGGAGGATAGAGTCATAGTATACGCCCATATTAGACTATACAGTTTACTGTCCCATGTAACACGTAATAGGTGATACAATGTGACAATAAATAAATACAATATAATGTCTTGCGGCATTCTGCTGTGGGGCAATAACTGCAAATATAAATATATGCATAAAATTTTTGTTTGCCAGAGAGACCATTAAACCTAATTTACATATAATAGATTAGGTTCAAAGGTCTCTCTCAAAAACATTAACCTGTTTTCGCAAATTTGAGTGATATACACAATATAAACACTAGACATAAAAATAACCTTGTTGGTTATCACAGTAGACTGCATAGAGTCAGTAATTCTTTCCTGGGTAACTGAAAACTGTATAGGTACGCGGTATATAATACACTGCAAGGGCACTATAAAATTAACGATTATTTGCTTGACAAGGAAGCCTGGAAATGATCTGCTTGCTCTGGTGAATTCTCCAGCAATATGTTACAATTTTTACAGTCTACCTATATTATTGTAAATAGAGCACAGCGGGCCGTTTTAAGAACGGGACGTGTTGCCAGACTACTCCTCACTGTTGATATTTGTCGAGCGTGCCCTTCAATTTGACATAACTACTGTCACTCAACTATCAGAAGGGTAGGCAGGTTAGCCAGCAATAGTTTTGACCCTGAGACTCGTACTATTGCAGTGAAGAACAATTGCTTCCTTGGTGGCATTTCACCGAACGCAACAGTACCATAGTAAAAGTAATGAGGCTCTCTTCTACCTAATATTGATTCTACTTTTCCTATCTGGATGCTTTGCGACCTCTTGCCGACTAAAACTACACATTACCTACGGTTGGAGCAAATTTCAGCCAGATCTGTCCTCGATATCGTGCCGAGTGTGACTAAGTAATAAACATTTTCAAAAACTTTCATATTTTTTTATACTATTAAGGTGACAGACCAGCTTACGGCCCCACCTGATGGACTATGGTCACCATCCCTACTAATGTTTTAAATGCGAAAGTAACTCTGTCTTTCTGTCTGTTCCGCTTTCACGCCTAAACGGCTGAAGCGATTGCTATGAAATTTGATATAGGGATATTTCGAGGAGGCGTCGCCGCCCAGACGATGCGGCAGCCCGAGTGGCGGAGCGGAGCTCTACGATGGGTACAGGGAGGCCAAGAGGGCCCTCCAGACCGCCATCAAGCGGTCCAAAAAATTGGGCCGTGAAGAGCTGATGGAGACTCTGGAGCGGAACCCGTGGGGGCGCCCGTACCTCATGGTAAGAGGCAAATTACGCCCTAAGGCGCCCCCACTGACCCAGAGTCTCCAGCCGGAGCGGCTGGAGGGAGTCCTGGACTCCTTGTTCCCGTCGAGAGCGGAGGAACACATTCCTCCGCGCATGGCTCCGTCTCAGGCGCCCGACGCGGAAGGCAGCGAGAACGACGTGCCCGTAGTCACCGAGGGTGAGTTAGGGGCGGCACCGATGTGTCGTCGGCGTAACACGTTACGCCGACGACACCCTCGTTACGGCGCGGGGAGCAACGCACCGTGACGCAGCACTAAAGGCCACGGCAGGGGTTGCTCAAGTCGTGGGTCGGATTCGGCGGTCGGGTCTCGAGGTCGCCCTTCACAAATCCGAGGCTCTGTGCTTCCACGGACCTCGGATGGGGCCACCTGCGGGATCCAGCCTACAGGTAGGGGGCGTCAGCATCGACATCGAGCCCTCGATGAAGTATCTGGGGCTCGTACTCGATGGCCGGGGGAACTTCGGACATCACTTCCGAAGTTTGGTCCCAAAACTGAGGGGAGCTTCAGCCGCACTGGCGCGGCTGATGCCCAACATCAGGGGACCCAACGCTCTCTACAAGAGACTGTACCTGGGGATTGTGCGAAGCATGGCTCTATACGGAGCTCCTGTATGGGCGGAAACCCTGACGGCCAGCAATGTGGCTAGATTGCTGAGCCCGCAGAGAGCGATGGCCATCAGGGTGATAAGGGGATACCGCACGATCTCCGGTGAGGCGGCATGTCTCCTAGCCGGGACCTCTCCATGGGACTTGGAAGCGAGAGCCCTTGCGTCACTGTTCAGATGGCGCAAGGAGGCGCTGGAGCGGGGCCAAAGGTCCGCTTATCGAGAAATCGAGGCCCAGCGTTCCCTACGCCAACAGGAAACCGTGGAGACATGGAAGGTGCGACTTGAGCAACCAAAGCGGGGATTCGCCACAATCGCGGCCGTCAAACTAAGTCAAAAAAATTATATAAGAAAATATCTATCAGGTTTAAATTATTCAGATAAGTTTACTTTTCTCATGGGGTGTATTATAATTTACTAGCTGATGCCCGCAGCTTCACCCGCTTAGATTTGTTCCCTTTCCCGCTTCCCTTAGGAACTTATTCCCGGGATAAAAAGAAGCCTATGTGTTATTCCAGACTATAATGTATCCCTGTACCAAATTTTTGCCACATCCGTTCAGCCGTTCGAGCGTGAAAGAGTAACAAACATCCACACATCCACACTCAAAAGCTTTCGCATTTATAATATTAGTAAGATTCGTAAAGCGGCAACTTATTTCAATTTTTAAGAAAATGGAGCATACAGTGCATAAAACCATTACCTATTTCGAATTTTGACGGCCAACTGGTCTCTAGAATCATAAATGCACGACAACCTTAATGAATATTGAAAGGCTGTCAAAAGTAGGTAGCTAATCCGAAGGGTGGAAACAGAATCTTCACAAAACACTCTTAAGAACTTCAACATTATCTTGCAGGAGCTGGATAATTATACCGTAAAAATAGAAGTAATTAAATCACCTGCCTACCTTTGATTATATAAAGTCGCTTACCTATAAATCCGATTCCCACAGAACAGCTGTTATAAAGGTATGTATGTGCTCCAACGGTGTTCCATCCGCGTCCTTCATATACCCTTCCATCACCACCAATCAGGAAAGTGTATCTAAAATTTGAATTTCCGTATAAATCGAGGAACCACTTACCCTTTTAAATGACGCTCACATCCTTATTTAGTAGCCATTCATCAGAATAAGAACAGATTTGAATGACAATCGGCTGACAATGTATAAAGGTTGAGGTGAAGGTTTTAAGTCACTTGGTTGTGAAAATAAAATCATTATACAAGAGGGCTAGTGTTGCATTTCCAGAACATTTTTTATAGTAAATGTATTAAACATTCATGAATACGACTTCTCACGGTTTCACTAAGGCTGAGCGAATATTAGAGACACTACTGTCTTACGTCTAACTCTTGACAATCCGATCAGTTCGTTTATTGGCGTAAAAGTCGGTAGCCTGTCTAGGGACAGTTCACCAATGTGCGCTCAGCTTAATACAAATAAAGATATTTAATCACATCGGTAGTTCCTGAGAAACTGTCTCCTAATAAGTACAAATAATTAAGTAAGGAACTCAACAGTCAATGTACTTAAAGACGTAGCTTGGGCTTTGTAGGTCCGGTCCACTCTGTTTATTAATCACTTTTCAGACGGGTTGAGATGCAGATGAGGCTGCCTTGAGCTCCAAGGATCTTATCCCTATAGCATATAAGCGATTATACTTTTAAAATATAAGAATTACATTTACGGAATTATACTTACGGAATATCATAACCTTGTTTGTCAAGGAAACTATTCTGCATGGTTTTTACGGCTTCGGTGCATGTTTCATAGTCTATGCATGTAGATTCCACTGTGTGAGCTATGATCACGAGTCCCGTAGGAGCTTTAATTTTTTCTGCACTATCGTACTTTGTTGCTCCCCACATTTCTCTATTTACGAACCAGACTGGTTCTTCTATAAAAAAAATATTAATGGATGGTTATAGGAATTTTTTGAAGGTTTTCAAATTTATTAAAGTAGTAAAACTTTCGGCGGAAATGCTTATTCTATTAACATGATTACATTAAGTTAAAACGACCACTACCTAATGGTAGTGGTAGTTTTAACGACCACTGCCTATTGGTAGTGGTCGTTTTTAACCGACTTCTGTAAAGGAGGAGGTTACTCAATTCGACCGTATAAATATATTTTTTTAAAACAAATCTTTTCATGGAGAATATAGATACATTAAGCGCACGAGTACAGACCGTTTATTTTTTGTAAAATGCATCAGTTGGGCATGAAGGAATATAGTGTGTTTCAATTGAATACATTCTAACATACCCGCTACTTTTTCATCAACATACATTCACTTAGACTAAAAGTATTATACTGGGTTTACCTGAGACGGATGCTATTCGATCATTCTTGTTTATCGTAGTCAAGAATATGATGAGCAAAATGCTTGTAATGAATACCAACATCCCAGCAGCACAACATAGTCTCTCGTATTTCGTCGTGTTCTTTATTACAGTACAAAGGAATCTATGGAATGGTACATCTGGAAACATTAATTTCGGTTACATAATTTGAATGGAAGTATGACTGAAAGTGCGCGTGGACTTATAAGTTTGGTTTTTGCATCAATGTAACAAGTCGAGGAATCTGTATAAAATACAATGTTGTTTAATAGTCTGTCTTCGTCGTGGTCAACTAATGCATCAGGCCCCAAGTGCAACTTCATTGTTCGCTAGGCCCATAGCCTCGCCGCCGACGTGTCTTCGCCGAGGACTATCGGCCTCCATGACCAGGGGTCTGAGGACGGTGAGAGGGCCGCTCACCGTCCTTACAGAAGCAGGCCCATGACGGCTGCGTGACGTGGGCAACTCACGCACGCCCCCCCTTAGAAGCGGGGTCACACCCGAAACCCCCATAGACGCGGGATTGCACCCTAACCACCCCCTGGGCGAGGCCGCAGCGGCGGCCGTAGGTCTATTGGGAGTCACGGGAGATCCTTCCTGAGGGCTTACCCGGGGCTCTCAACCATAGGCTGTTGGGCGTTACGTGAGGTTTTTTAGTCGGTAAGAGTCCGGCATAGCATCCTATGAGGATTTTCCCTCACATCAAAAAATTAAAAAAAAGGCCCATAGCCTAGCGAACAATGAAGTTGCACTGAAAAACTCCTATTAAAAGCTATAGGTTCACGGTGTGCGACTTCAGCGTGAATGTCGTCCTATCGTCATCTAAACGCCAGGAAGGGTTGGTGGTCAATACACTAACGACGACGGCGACGATGTCTCCTTCACAGCAGTAGTCGACAAAATAGATATGATTTCGATTTAAACGTTATAATTATCATAATGTAATATTTTGCCTGTTTTTTTTATTTGTCTTGACGCTGACTGACGCTGCTGCAAAGGTTCGAAATAACTAGAGACACGGCGCAAAGCGTTCGAATGATAGCTACGTCATCCGCAACCACAACAGTACATTTCCATAGAAAGCATAGTGACGCTTCGTACGGCGCGCGTGACGATGTGCGCAGCGAATTTCGCCTTTAAAGGAGACCATGGCCTATGAGACCTTAGATTACACAAATTATGTCATTTTCTACAAAAACACTCAATGACTTACTTGACAAGCAAGTGCGTGCACCTTAACAAATGAGGATTGTTTTTGACCCCGTGACTGGGTGGCAGTGTCTTTGCAGAATACAATATCTTAACAGAATTTGATCTATATATGTTACAGCTGTTTTGGCGTAAATAATAAAAAGATTGCAAACATATTATCCCCTTCCATTCCAGTTTAAAGACATTAATTGATAAGCATCTTACCTTTCTCGTTCTTGTTATTGTCAATGTTCTGTAGGACATTTGGAAACTCGGGTCCTATGCCTGTCTCTGACGATTTGGTCATATTCTCATTTCTTACTCCAGGCTCTAAATTATGGATCATTATTCCTCGATCGTTGATGATGATTCTCTTACAATCACAGCTCGGCCTTGTCATATCCTTAGAGCTGGAACTTGATCGCTCTATCTCTGCATCATCGCTTATTGTGTGCCCCATTATTAAGGTCACATATGTATATCCGAGTGATTTAATAGAATAAGTACAGTTTGATTCGTTACTGGTGCCTCCGTACTCAACACAATTCAAACCCTTTCTGTTTAACTAGTAATATACTCGTACCTTTGCCAATCGGTTGACCGACTTGTGTTATTTAATTATTATCTAAAAGTCTTACCATTGGTTCGAAGGAATCTAAACTTTTATAGTGGCGGAAATTATTTGCCCCAGTTTCTTTATATTTATCGCGAATTTATCTGTTATTAATTGATCGATAGCGAAACACGGTAAACAGGTTGATTTTGTTAAAAACAAAAGTTTTGATATCATTTTGATTCGAGTAGGACAGGAAGTCACCCAGACAAAGAAAGTTATTTTTGTTTTTTTTTAATAGTGCTGGCAACCATAATACCTGATTTTACAATCACGCTTTCAGCTAAGCTTATTTACTTGATTGAGTTCACATTGTTAGCCATATAATCGGAGTTTGAATTAAGACGGCTCTTGTAAGTATACAAATCCGTCATTATAGCCACTAGGTTTCGAGACATCATGAAAAAATAATGGGCAGTAGGTAATAAAGAAAAGAAGCCGATTTCTGAGACGAGTGTGAACGGGTTACATAAAGTCAATAAAAAGTCGGTACCAAATCGAATAGATTCCAAAAGTAGATTTCATGATCCTTTCGCATTTGAAAACAAAATTAGGCTCTTCAAATTATGTTTTCGAATCTGATAGATCTTCGGATGAGGTTAAGGCTTTTTGTGAGAACTTTCGCAAATGTTTGCGAATAGCGGTGCTGATTTGGACGGTTCAAGATTTTCTCCAAACGAGTACTACCGCATGTGCAGTTGAAACTCGATTGGGAAAGTAATGTATTGTTGTAATGTAACACCATTGTAACCCATTTTCGCAAATAGACGAATAAACATAAATTTTAATAAATCCCATGCCTTTTGTACTCTTGGAGATTTGAGGTTATACTTGCACAGAATGTATAGGTACTACAAGTATGCTACCAGTAAAGAAGCAGTAAGACAGGTATGGTGTTAAAAAATCGGAATCACCCACCGAGGGTTCGTCTACCCGTCCGTCCCTATCAGTACACGCAAAATAGGCGCATTAAATGACGTCGAGTTGCGGAAACCAGCCCGTGTAAACCTAGAAGCCTAGAAACCGTTCCTATCGGCCTCCATGATCCGGGGTCTGAGGACGGTGAAAGGGTCACTCACCGTCCTTACAGAAGCAGGCCCATGGAGACAGCGTGACGTAAGAAACTCACGCTCGCCCCTCCCCCCCCCCCCCCCCTTAGAAGCGGGATCACACCCGAAACCCCCCTAAGACACGGGATAGCACCCGAACCACCCCCTGGGCGAGGCCGCAGTAGCGGCCGTAGGTCTGTTGGGAGTCCTGGGACATCCTTCCGAGGGCTTACCCGGGGCTCCCAACCATAGGCTGTTGGGCGTTACGTGAGGTTTTTTAGTCGGTAGAAGTTCGGCAAAAAAACAAAACCCGTCCGTCCTTCCGTCGACGACGACAAGAATTCTCCCACCCGAGTTCCGCAGTCCGCGGCTGGGGCGCCGAAAACTATCGGCCTCCATGACCGGGGGCCTGAGGACGGTAAGGAGGCTGCTCACAGTCCTTACAAAGGCAGGCCCATGACGGCAGCGTGACGTAAGAGATTCACGCACGCCCCCCTTAAGAAGCGGGATGACATCCGAAAACCCCCCAAATACGGGGGATAGCACCCGAACGAGGCGAGGCCGCAGGGGTAGCCGTAAGTCTGTTGGGAGTCCTGGGACATCCTTCCGAGGGCTTATTCGGTGCTCCCAACCGAAGGCTGTTGGGCGTTAAGTGAGGTTTTTTAGTCAGTAGGAGTACGTCATAGAATACATGAAGGATTTTCCCTCAAGTTAAAAAAAATGCGTGGAGGATCGACTAAAAATTAACAATGTGAATATTATGTTATAATATTCACGTCTATAGTCTCTTGAAGCTATAGAGAAATGTTATTTATGGCTGTGTACTGTGTATGTCGCAATAAAACGTATATTTCGACACTCATGAAAATCAAATTAATAAGGTAGGTACTTCCTGTTGACCAAGAACTATGAAATTTGGTAAGCACCTAAGTAATACCATTTTACACTACAAATATTGGCCAAAATCTAAGAACTATATACATCTTACTATCTTACTAATATTATAAATGCAAAGGTTTGTGAGTGTGGATGTTTGTTACTCTTTCACGCTCAAACCGCTGAACGGATCGGGCTGAAATTTGGTACAGAGATACATAATAGTCTGGAATACCACATAGGTTACTTTTTATCCCAGGAATAAGTTCCCATGGGAACAAATTTTACGCGGGCGAAACTGCGGGCATACAAGCAAAATTAGGCTAACTTCATCAATTTTTCTTTAAATAAAAAATTCGAAAACGATTCTTGTTTTCCTTAATTAAAAACTACTTTTTTGAAATCACAGTATTTGAAGTACGTATTCAAAAACTGCGAGATTCGGCTCCTAAACTTCTTGTGAGGTAAAGCTGCTCTATTTAATTTTGCGTTTTTTTATAATGTCGTCACAAATGTACAGTTCTTTGTTTTTTTCCTCTTTAGTTGTGGTATAGGAGGATATTGCTGATCAATTTTCATAGTTCTATTAGATGTTAACGGGAAATACTAAAGTAATTTTTATTCCTTGTGTGACAATGTCGAAATAAACGTTTTTGGCAACTTAAACGGCTGTAACTTATTTTTTGCGTCAACTAAGAGTTTAATTTTTTACAGCACCTATCAAGGGAACGTAGACCTAAATATTTATGGTATTAATTTCAACTCCACACCTTCACGCATTTTTTTCATTCAAGAGATGAAAGGCATACAGATACAGGACAGACCGCCGGACGGGTAGAAGGACGCCCAGCAAAGTGATCTTATAAGGGTTCTGTTTTTTCCTTTGAAGGTACGGAACCCCAAAAGAAGAGCACCTAGTTCTGACCTGGGTGTAAAACACAAGTAGAGTGATTTTTCAGCCTCTGTTTACCCGTAATATGAAAAATCAGTCAAGTGCGAGCCGTCCTCGCGCACAGATGGTTACGTAGGTACCAAAAACCAAGTTCGTTGTATGGGAGCCCTTCTTAAAGAAATCTTTTTAATTTTAGTATTTGTCGTCATAGCGACTACTACAAAAGAATGACATCATATGAAATTTTCAGCTCTCTAGCTATAACGGATCCTGAAATAGTTTGTGATAATGTTTGGATGTTTATTGAGTATCAAAGATCTTCTTACACTTACTCTCTAAGGCTGAGCACATATTGGTGACAAGACTGCCTTCAGATAGACTAACGCTTTACAATCTCACAGACAAAACTGGTTTACGGTGCTCTCCCTCGTCCAATAGTCGGCAGACGATTTTCACTCCGACAACTGAAGCGATCTGATTTTCGATGTAATCCCTAGGTTTACATAAATCTTGATTCAGTCTTAAGACAGTCGTGTCTTCCTGGGGTATCCTTCTGAGGGCTTACCCGGGGCTTCCAACCATAGACTGTTAGCAGGACACGTGAGGTTTTTTAGTCGGTAGGCGTCCGGCATAACAACCATGAGGATTTTCCCTCACGTAAAAAAAGGCATACATACATACATACATATCATCACGCCTGTTTCCCATCGGGGTAGGCAGAGACTATGGCTTTCCACTTGCTACGATCCTGGCATACCACTTTCGCTTCTTCTACTTTCATAAGTGCTTTCATACACGCTCGCCGGTTAAGGGTACTCTTGACCTGGCCTTTTTCCAGCAGGTCATCAATTTGGTTACCATGCGTACGCCGAGGATGACCCCTACCAGCTTGCCCATTCATTCTCGCCTTATAGATCTGTTTAGTCAGTCTATTTTCATCCATCCTCTCAACATGTCCAAACCATCTAAGCATCCCTTTTTCTATCTTTGTCACTACATCTTCAGTTATACCACATTGTTTTCTAATCACGCTATTCCTTTTTTTGTCCATCAATTTCACTCCAGCTATACTTCGCAGACTTCTCATTTCCACTGCATTAATTTTACTTTCATGCTTCTTCTGCCACACCCAACTTTCACTACCATACATAAGTGTGGGGATAAGCACACCCCTATGCACAGCCACTCTCGCCTTCTTAGACACGTTTTGACTGCTCATAAAGGTATGCATCGCCCCATTCACTTGATTTCCTGCCAAAACTCTTCTCTCAATATCCTGGTCACACTTTCCATCCCTCGTAAATTTTGAACCCAGGTATACAAATTCTTTCACCTGTTCCACTCTTTGCCCTTCGATAATAATAGGGCAATTCGTCATACATTTCTCTCTTTCAAAAACCATTACTTTAGTTTTACTTACATTCACTTTCATTCCTCTACCTTTCAGCGCCTCATGCATAATATTAACCATCAACTGCAACTCCTCCGCCGATGCAGCTAAGATCACCTGACTACGAATACGCAATATACCTTTTGGCTTTTCGCCAAAACTTTTTCTGCTATGCATCGTAAGGAGAAGACCTGATCCGTGCATCCCCTTCCTTTCGTAAATCCTGCTTGAACATCCCACATTTTTCCTTCACTTTCATTCATCACTCTTTTTATCAACACTTTCGCATACAGTTTACCGACGATGCTGAGCAGGCTTATGCCGCGGTAATTTTTGCACTCTTGCTGCGACCCTTTTCCTTTGTACAGCGGCACAATGACGGCTTTGGACCATTCTTTTGGTACGCTGCCATTCCTCCAGCACAGATTAAAAAGGCGGTACAGCTGGTCAATCACCACGCCACGTCCTGCTTTCAGCATCTCAACGGAAACCCTATCAATCCCAGCAGCCTTGCCTAGTTTCATACTATTCAATGCTTCCACTATTTCTTCCATGCTAATGTCGTTTTCATTGCCGATTTCATTCATTTCACAAAAATGAGTTTGCACTTGCGTATCCTCTTTATCAAATAGACTTTCAAAATACTCCTTCCATATTTTTAGCACACACTCTTCTCCTCCCACAAAACTTCCATCCTGATTTCTGATCTTATTAAGCGGTGATGTGGTCTGTTGACTCCTCACCGCTTTTATGGACTTCCAAAAGAATTTTATATTCTGTTGGAAGTCACCAGATAACCTTTTATCAAATTCATCTCTATCATTCTCCTTCTTTCTTACTAACACCTCTTTTGCCACACGCTTATACCTTTTATACTCATCGTTGGCCATTCGTACATCCTCATCCGTTGCCTTCTGCATTCTTTGATTGGCCTTTGTAGCCAGCAAGTCCAACCATGCTTTCTTCTTATCAGACAACGCTTTCAGAACTTCCGCGGTCATTCTTTTTAACTTACATCCTTGGCTTCTCTTGCTCACACCACACAGTTCAATCGCAACTTCCACGAGTCCTTCTTTAATCGGCTTCCATAATTCTTCAATCTCACATACTTCATCTAAATTATCAAACTTTTTGCTTAGTTTGCTCACAAATTCCTCTTTTATACCTATTTCTTGCAAATTCTCAACTTTTATGCGTTCTAGTACACTAACAGGTTCACGCACACGGTGCCTCCACCGCTGAAACAGACCTCTTACTCGGCTGACAACCAAGAAGTGGTCTGTGTCAATCCCAGCACCGCGGTAGGCTCGAGTGTCTAGTACTTTCTTTCTCATCCTTGCGTCAACAATCACAAAATCAATCATGCTCCTCTTACTTCCTTCTTGTCTCGTAACCAAGTGGATATCTTTGTGGTGAAACATGGTGTTAGTCACCACAAGATTCCTCTCCAAACATACTTCAAGCAAACTTTCTCCATTTTCATTCACTCGCTCTTCACCAAACTTTCCCAATACTCTTTCATACCCATCACGCTTGACTCCAACCCACCCATTAAAATCGCCTAACATTACTATCCTCTCATTTAGTTTGCACTTACTCAAAACATCACTCATGCTCTCCCAAAATGCCTGCCTCTCACTTTGGTCTCGTAAAGATCGGCGCCACCGCGCATCTTGCGGAGCATATACTCCTAAAACAAAGATGCGGGTAAGTCCAACCTTCAGCCTCAACCAAAGGAGTCTTGGGCTTACACATTCATATTCTGTGACACATTCATTCATTCTCGCAGACAGTACTACACCAACGCCCTGACACGCTTTACTGGTTTTAGGCACACCCGACCAGTAGGCAGTGTAGGGTCCATGTGTGGTGGTGTCACATCCTTTCCTTTTTGTCTCATTCACGCACAGAATATCGAGTCGTCTCTCTTTCATCATCTTGCATACTTCCTCAATTTTGTCTATCATACCTCCTCTTACATTCAACGTAGCAAAGTGGCTATCCACAGTCCACTTTTCGCCTCGATGGGAAACGAGACGTGATGGGTTGCGAACCGCATCGCCGCCATTTTGGATTTTGTTTTTAGTTTTGTCCATTGCGTTCCCACGAAAAGCAAGGGAAAATAAAGTCCACCCAGACAGAGCCCCGCATGTCTAAGTAAGGCTAGCCTTCTTCTGGGGTCGCCCGGCCCCAGGGCAATTGACACGCTAATACTAGGCTCGCCCCTAGTCACGCAGCACATACGCACGGCAACGTTGGCTTGGCGGAGAAAGGATGGGAAGAAGGTGAGGTAGGAATAGGATTAGTGGATAGGAAAGGGTTGAGGTAGGAAAAGGACGGGGATAAGGTACATTCAAAGCCTTCTGTAATTCATTCCACAAATAATCCAGCAGCCAGGACAGTTGTTACCCACATTATATCTCTGCAGTCCGAGCATAATAGCAAAAAAAGGCAGTCGTGTCTCTAATGTGCGATCAGCGAAACGGCTGAACGGATCTGGCCGAAATTTAGTACAGGGATAGATTATGGTGTGAAATATCACATAGAGCCATTTTTTCCCTTATCTCGGGAAAACGTTCCCATGGGTAGCAGAAACGGGAAAAGGAACTCTCTGATCTAACATCCGCAATGAATTAAACGCTTATAGCCACATTGACTCCGTTTTCTGTAAACGATCACATTGATAAGTCACATTTACTATGGCTGGTAGGTGGGAATAATTTTGTGACATTTACGAGCGATTTCGTGCTTCAGCATTTGGTCCTGGCTGCCGGTAGCATGGCATTCGTTGAGCCAAGTTAAAACCCTTATTTTATTACATACATACATATGGTCACACCTTTATCCCCGAAGGGGTAGGCAGAGGCATATTATATTCCCACATTTCAGCCTTCTAGAATTTGTGTCACTTAATAGGTGGTTAGCCGTATTGCCGTGTTGAGATGGACAGACGTAGGTTGTGACTGCCTGCTGTTGAAATTTTTCAAGCCGCCTAAAAAGGTCTTCAACTTGGATTAGTCCGTTAATCCACCCCAAAAAATCCACCCAAGGGGGTGGATAACCGGAAATACATGTTATGTAATTCATGTTATGTAATTGTCATGTTATGTAATTCATGTTGTTATGTTATGTAATTGGCTTAACGACTGGTATTTTACTGGCAACCGGGACCAATGGCTTAACGTGCCTTCCGAAGCACGAAAACGCTCAAATAATTGTCACAAAGTGGTCACAGGGATGGTCACCCATCCAAGGACTGGCCATAGTGAAAGTTGCTTACTGCAGTGATCGTTTACAGAACACTGAGTCCGCGTGGCCTTCGCTTGGCGCTTCATATTTTACTAAGCGGTGTTATTGTTACAATAGCGAGGTTGTCATACCTGCGGCGGTCCATGTATTCAATTAACAAGCGAGAAATAAACTTCAATTATTTGCAAGCTAAACTTTTTATACCACTGAGATGGCAGACGAGCATACGGCCCACTTGATGAGAAATGGGTCACCGTAGACTAAGGACGTTTCCAACCCGGGGCTTTAAACCGCAGGCTGTTAGGTAGGATACGTGTGGTTTTTAGTGGGTAGGAGTCCGACATAGCATCTATGTAGGATTTTCCAAACGTTAAAAAAATGGAAGCGCTCGTGGCCCCGCGGACTCAGTGTTCTGTAAACGATCACTGCAGTAAGCAACTTTCACTATGGCCGGTCCATGGATGGGTGACCATCCGTGTGATCACTTTGTGACATTTATTTGAGCGTTTCCGTGCTTCGGAAGGCACGTTAAGCCGTTGGCCCCGGTTGCCAGTAAAATGGCAGTCGTTAAGCTAAGTTGAAGGCTTTATTTCAACAGCAGGCAGTCACAACCTGCGCCTGTCCATTTAAACACGGCAATACGGCTCACCACCTATTACGTGGGACAAATTATACAAAGGTGAAATGTGGGCATATAATATGCCTCTGCCTACCTCTTCTGGGATAAAGGCGTGACCGTATGTATGTATGTATGTATGTAAAAAAAATTGACGTTTCCAGACTAGCATGGTTTGCTGAAACGTAATATGATTTTCCTATGACATTTAAGCTTCTGGTCTCCTGGTCTTCAAGTCCTATAAAAATTTTTCATGGTATCATAGGCGTTACAGACATTGTCCAATGAAAGTAAAAAATAAACCGGCCAAGTGCGAGTTGGACTCGCCCATGAAGGGTTTCGTAGCAGCAAGTAACATAATATAAACGTTCTTAAAGTTCGTTGTAACTTTGATTGATGTTTTAACACGATCGCAGTGGTAGTGATTTTTCTAACCAAAAATTGCGGTTTATGACGTATTAAAAAAAAACTACCAGCTCTATCTCTTTCGAACCAATTTTCGTTGGTAGTTTTTATGGCAATGTACATCATATATTATTTTTAGATTTATCATTCTCTTAGTTTAGAAGTTAGAGGGGGGGGGGGGGGGACACACATTTTTCCACTTTGGAAGTGTCTCTTGCGCAAACTATTCACATTAGAAAAAAAAGATGTTAGAAACCTCAACAGCATTTTTGAAGACCTATCTATTGATATCCCACACGTATGGGTCTGATGAGAAAAAAAAAATTGAGATTCAGTTCTGAGTATGGGGACCCCCAAAATTTACAGCTTTTTTTCTAGTTTTATATAAGAATCTTAATGCGGTTCACAGAATACATCTAGTTACCAAGTTTCAATAGCATAGGCCTTATAGTTTCGGAGAAAAGTGGCTGTGACACACGGACGGACAGACAGACAGACAGACAGACAGACAGACAGACATGACGAATCTATAAGGGTTCCGTTTTTGCCATTTGGCTACGAAACCCTAATAAAACACATATGACCGTAGTTTAAATCTCTGTTTTATTTATATTTACACTTTTTACAGGCACTGGTAATAAGTAGAGGTCAAAACATAAAACTTGTTTATTGTGTTGTTTGGAACGGAATTTAAAATATAAACAATAATCAAAATAATCTCAAAAACATTTTTGAAATTATTTATTTACAAAATTATATACGGGTTGTGGGTGTCCTGGTTTTCGTGAAAGTTGACATTTTTTGTTAAAGTAGGTACATTAATAGCTAAAGATTACCTAATAGTTATGATTTAATGCTAAGTTTTAAGTGTCTAATGTTATACTACGAGTATAACATACATATATTTATATTGACTGCCTCTGTGGCGCGGTCGGTAGTGATACCGCCTGCGGCGCTGGAGGTCGTGGGTTCGATTCCCACCGGAGACAAATATTTGTGTGACCCATAAATGTTTGTCTCAAGAGTCTGGGTGTTTCTATGTATAATATGTATGTATTTAAAAGTATATAAGTATTAATATCCGTGGTCTGATACCCATAACACAAGCAGGTTATTCCTAGCTTACTTTGGGATCAGATAGCGTTGTGTGAAATGTCCGTGAATATTTATTTATTTATTTATTTATTTTTATATATTATTATACACTATTTGTGACTATCTGCTTGTTTGACGTAAACTGACATTTTTAATGTCTAAGGCTGAGAGCGCATTAGAGAAATATCTGTCATGACTGTCGAAAATCCGCTCGGTTCGATTTTTTGCGTAAATATTATCGGACGTGGGCCTTAAAATAGTTTTTTCTGTGAGACGTCTCCTTCATAGTATTAGTAGTTTAATAGATTTAGTAATAGATTAACAGTCTTGTCGCCAATGTGCGTTCAGTCTTGATGCTCGAATTGTCTGTTGCTTCTTACTTAATTTCCAATCAGTTAACATGCCTAGCATCTACAGCATCGATTCTACTACCTGGAGTAACTTGCTGCATCTCAAGTGCACCGTGATTTCGTCCTTCCAAATCATATCTAAAATAGGTGAAAAATCGTGTCATCTATGCTAAGCTTTAAACTATTCTCTCTTCTCTGTGATGTTTACAAGATATTCATGCTAGTGCACTAAATCCCGGACTTGAACACAACACAACGTGCTGAAGTAGTTGCAGGACACTTTTGGATTTGATGTCATCCAAAAGTGTCGCTGTATGAACACGGCTTTAGGTTTTAAATTTTATTACAGTACAATTCAAAATGGCGGTGCACCTCTCAACCGTACGTCATAGTCCTTACTGACGTAACTGACGTAAGGCATTCTACGATTCTGAGTTCACAAGAATGGAACACAAACCTTTTGAAATACCTAGCTGTCGAGTGGTATAATAACATAATTATTTTCAGTGTTAGATAACATTGAAGTGGTGCAATACCATTATCGTGAACTTACTGTTACTTTCTGAACTATGGTTTTAAATCATTATTTAACTGAATTACAAAAGCTGGGACTTACAGAAAATGCTTCAAAAAAAAACATTTTTAATAGAAAATAAAATCGACTTCAAACAAAACCTGAAAAGTAAAATTTACTTAGCACAAAGTAATGTGTATTTTGATATATCAGATTTTATTAAATATCATAATTGTAGTCGGCGCCAAGTAAACCCATATCTTTAGGTAGGTATTATTAATGGCACCGACTTCAATATTATTGAATAAAATCTTATAAATCAAAATACATAATTACTTTGCGCTAAGTAATTTTTACTTTTAATTTTTGTTTGAAGCCGGTTTTATTTTTTATAATTTTTTTTTTTCATTATTTTAATTGACGAGTGGACCAAAAATATATATTTATAGGTGTAAAGTCCTCATCAATACAAATCAATCAAGCCCAAACACAAGGTAACTGTTGTAAATCGTTAAGGAATTCCCTCGACTGTCTTTAGGGTCCACGATCAGATCGAATAAAGACCATCATTAAATTGTGGTACATTAAAGCACTTAATTATAAAGTTAACAAATGCACTAGTTGTCCCTACAATTTCCAGTGGTTGCCCTCGATTTCTCCTGAATCCCATCATCAGATCCTGATCTGGTGAAAATGGGACCACCTCAGAAGTAAACCTTATTAAACAAAAGAAAAAAAATTGAAATCCGTCTATAATTGACGGAAATATCGGTTAAAATACATAAAAAAAACATACAGACGAATTGAGAACCTCCTCCTTCTTTTGAAGTCGGTTAATCATATATTATGCGACACAACTAATTAAAATGTCCTATTTCTCAAGTGTAACTAATACCTATGGTCGGAAATCCCGTACTTGATGTAGTTTCATTCTGAAACATCTGTTTAATTTGGTCACAAGTTTTGTTACGGAATAGGTTTATGTGATCGTAGTGAGGCCATTGTTGTATAGCCTTGTAAAGGTTTGTGCCTGGGCTTAATGTGCTCCGTACATCCATCGCTCCGAGGACGTGGAAGTCAGGGTGAAGGTAACCCAATTTGACTGCCTTTTCAAACAGCAAATGAGCTCTTTCTTGTTGCAATGATGTTACTTTTGTATATGACGGGCTCCCCTCTCTGTAGTCTCCTGCAATACGTAAGTATAGATAATGGTATATGTGGACCACGGATCAGATATAATTAAAAATAATAAGGGCAAATATTTGTTGTTCTAGAATGAATTGTTCTAAGTAGGAATCTTTACGAGTTATATCAAAACCCTTTTTTTTTGTTTAACGTGAGGGAAAATTCTCATGGATGTTATGACGGACTCCTACCGACTAAAAAACCTCACGTCACGCCCAACAGCCTGTGGTTGGGAGCCCCGGGGAAGCCCTCGGAAGGATGTCCCAGAACCCCTATTTTTTGCCTAACACCGCCACATTGTGAAGAACGTTGATATCTACTATTTCACCTCCACCGCGATACGAAGATTTTTGCTTGTTTTTCAAGTTACAAGATAATTTACCTAGTAAGTATATTATGTTCCAGCATTCCAGCTACGGGGGTTAACTGTAACTGGGACCGTGTAGGGAACTCACCGGCCCCAGAAAGGGACCGTTCTAACCACTGAAGCCCGCGGTGTTCCTCCTCGCACTATATGTATACGCGCCGAAAGATGAAGTGAAATTATCTACATCGACCCGGCAAGGGGCGCCTTTGACGTTCGGGGCTTTTCTCAGGGGAGCCAAATGGGTGGCTACCCAGAGCTCCCTAAGGAGACCAACACCGCATTCCCATGGAAACAGCGTGGCAGGAGCTAGTAAATAATTATATCAGTTTTTACCTGTGAATGCTAAACCTAGCGTACAACGGTTGTAGCCCTTAGTGTGCGCTCCGACGATGTTAAATCCCAGTCCTTCATATACTCGCCCCTCATTCCCGATTAGAAAATTAAAACTGTAATATAAAGATTTAGTAAATATCAACAAGTAATTGCGCCTAGCCATACTACTAAAAATGGTAAACAGACGAGGCGTTGATATGTAGGCAGTTACGGGTTAAGAGGTTTAGAAGACAATCATTTGTAACAAAACCAGCTCAAAATTCATTCGCAACTAACCCCAACTAGGTCATTGTTCTGTAAATTGTGACTGTTTGTGTTATTTCTCTTTACGTTTTGAAGTGATAACGTCTTACGTCGATAAACGCTGGCTGCACGCACGAAAAACCATGACTGATTGTCACGTTCGCATAAGCCGAGTGCGCAAGCCAGAGCGGAGAACAAGCCATAGAGAGGTACTATCGGTCCAGATGTTCGGCTTGTACCGCATCTGTCTCTCTTCCATTCCATCGGCGGATTCAATCAACTCAGCCTATAGCAGTCCATTGCTGGACGTAGGCCTCTTCCAGTTTACGCTACAGTACACGGTCTTGTGCTTTTCGCATCCAGTCCCAGCCTGCGACCTTTACCAGGTCGTCGGTCCATCCGGCGCGGCGGGTGAACGTCCTACTCTACGTTTACCGAGTCGCGGTTTCCATCCCTCCATCGGCGTCGCTTCTTCTACAGATTGGCCAATTTACGTTTATATATTCTCGTCATCACGTAAAATGAATGGTCGTTCATAAACCGACTTTGTTCGTAAACAGACAATCCCTTTTTTAATGCTTCGGGAGAAGTTTTAAGCCGCTGGTCCAGTCAGTAATTTAATAGGTAGTCACAGTCAGTTTTGTTGCAAATGTTCATAATTTTAATCAAACTAAAATGGCCCTGGGATTGTTTTAAGTTGAGGACTTGGATGGTATAATCTAGCTTATATATTGATATAAGCTGAATTGATGAAATTGATTGAATAAACTAAACAAAGAAAGGTTTCTTTATAATACTCAATATTGATTGAGTATTATAAAGAAACCTTTCTTTGTTTAGTTTATCACAGATTTACTGATATCTCGTGTAGAGCATGACGCGGTTTACCTCGTACTGTAAACAAATTCATAGGCATGCTCTCAATATTTGCGCAGTTGACATGACAGTCTCCCGAGTTTCTCGGTACACGACTCGACAGGCAAACTGTATTATTGTACCAAGCAACTAAGACATATCAAACGTTGAATCAGTCATCATTCAGTTCGTTCAAAAGTCGAGCTGGTTGAAATTCATTCAGAGGAAATTTGTAAATGACCTCGTAACAAGAGTATTTCTGCTCTTTTTCCATCTGTTTATATAAGTACAAGCTGACCCTCGCAACTTCGTTTACGTCACATGAGGTCTATGCAAGGAGAGGTATTTTGCACGCACGTTTCTTCCATCAGACTCCTAGGTGCGTATAAAAACTGCCCTGTTTGCTTAATCATAAAAGAGTCTATTCTTATGATTAAGCCAACAGGCCAGTTTAGATTTACCCTTACATTCAAAGGAACCTTTGAATTCTAGGTTTTGCGAAAGTTGAGATGCCTCTAATTCCTGAACTACGAAACCCTCATCATCGAAACTTGTGTAAAACAATTCTTAATTACTCTCTTTAGAACACTGAAAAAAATTTGGAATCGAACTACGCATTAAGGAGTTACAACTAAAAAACCATTTTAGTTTTATCCCCTCTCCCAAAGGAATCGGGCAAAATATCGGGATCAAAAGTATCTTAGAGCCTTCCTCGGATTATAAGCTCTGATTGTCCCAAGTTTCATTCAAATAGATTCAGTAGTTTCGGCGTGATACTTATTTGGGATACAGACAGACAGACAGGCACACATGAAACGTTTAAATTACATTTTCGGCTTCAGTATCGATTAGAGAACGCCCTCCAATTAAAATTTAAAAATATCTTCCATGTACAGACTCTCGACCCTCTACAGTTTTATTATAAGTACTAGCTGACCCTCGCAACTTCGTTTACGTCGTATAAGGTGTACGAAAGGAGAGGTACTTCTTCATCAGACTCATCAGGGAGCGTGTGAAACGGCCCTGTTTGCTTAATCATAAAAGAGCTTAATGATTAAGGCTATTGTAAAACCATTCAGTCCGCGCCGAAGGCGTGGACTGAATTGTTTTAGAATAGACTTAAGCCAACACGCCCGTTTAGATTTACCCTCTCATTCAAAGGAACCCTTGAATTCTAGGTTTGGCGAAAGTTGAGATGCCTCTAATTTCTGAACTACAAATCCCTTAATCTTGAAACTTGGGTCGAAAAATTCTTAAAGTACTTCCTTTCCAATACTAAAAAAATATTTGAAATCGCATCACGCGTTGAGAAATTACAACTGAAAAACAATTTTAGCTTTCATTCCCTCTCCCGCAGGAACCGCGCAAAACTTCGGGATTAAAAGTATCCTAGAACCTTTCTCGGACTATAAGCTCGGAATTTACCAAGTATCATTCAAATCGGTTCAGTAGTTTCGGCGTGATACTTATTCGGGATACAGACAGACAGACAGACATGAAAAGTTTAAATTACATTTTCGGCTTCAGTATCGATTAGAGAACGCCCTCCAATTAAAATTTTCAAAATATCTTCCATGTACAGACTCTCGACCCTCTACAGTTTTATTATAAGTACTAGCTGACCCTCGCAACTTCGTTTACGTCACATGAGGTGTACGGAAGGAAGGGTACTTCTTCATGAGTCTCACTAAGCAGCGTGTGAAACGGCCCTGTTTGCTTAATCATAAAAGAGCTTAAAGATTAAGTCTATTCTAAAACAATCCACGCCTTCGGCGCGGACTGAATTATTTTACAATAGCCTTAATCATTAAGCTCTTTTATGATTAAGCCAACACGCCCGTTTGGATTTACCCTCACATTCAAAAGAACCCTTGAAATCTAGGTTTACCCAAAGTTGAGATGCTTCTAATTTCTGAACTACATAACCCTCAATATCGAAACTTGTGTGAAATGATCCTTTAAAAACTCCCTATCCAACACTAAAACAATATTTGAAATCGGACCACGCGTTGAGAAATTACAACTGAAAAACCATTTTGTCTTTCATCCCCTCTCCCGCAGGAACCACGCAAAATATCGGGATCAAAAGTATCCTAGAGCCTTCCTCGGACTATAAGCTCGGAATGTACCAAGTATCATTCAATTCGGTTCAGTAGTTTCGGCGTGATACTTATTCGGGATACAGACAGACAGACAGACAGACATGAAAATTTTAAATACATTTTCGTGTATCGATTACAGAACACCCTCCAATTAAAATTTTCAAAATATCTTCCATGTACAGACTCTCGGCCCTCAACAGTTTTATTATAAGTATAGATATAGTTCAGACAGGAACGCTATCGTGGTTCGGGATCTTCAGCGCTCGCCTGCATTCCCGGCAATGTTCCCCTCTACCTAACCTGATTGGGTAGGATCCTATCATTGGGAAAAGTCAATAGAAATACTTACGGAATGTCGTCGTCTGAGCTATCAATAAAATAGTTCTGCAGGATTCTCATTTCGGCGGCGCAATCCGCGAAGTTGTGACATTCATTGCCAACAGTATGAGCAATGATGACAAGTCTTAAAGGATTATAGGCGTCGGTAAACTCTGTGTGATTGCGTTCTGTCGCCAGCCACATTTCTTTGTTTATATACCAAGGATGAGGGGCTGTGAACACACATACTTTATCAGTATTCTAAAATAGATTTAGACAAAAGATTGGTAAACCATAGAAATCGGTAAAACAGTCTCTAATCAATCTTAATTACTATTCCAATAAATATTTTTATGTACCTACAACAGAATGTAGAATATTTAGCTATAAGCTAGTTGGTTTTTGCCAAATGTGGGCTTGTAATGAAGGCTTATGGTTAATAAGGAATTTGCATGAAGTCTATACACTAAATAAATTAAAATTTCAATGCATTATTAAATATTATTTTGACCTCATAAAATAATCTACTGGGCCTCCACGTAACTTTTTAAAACTGCTAAGGTGCAGACAAGCTTACGGCCCACTTGATGGAGTGTGGTCACCGTAGCCTATAAACGTTTGCAACACCAGAGGCGCTACACTCGAGCTGCTGTTTTAGAGATTGTCTTACCTACATCTTCATCTTCTGGTTTCTTATTAGCTATAACTGTGAAATATATGACAAGTAGTACGCAGACGACTACTGCCAATATTCCAGCAACGCTTAATATTTTCTCCGTTTTTGTTGTCGACTTCAATACATGCCAAACGTATCGATGGCATGGCAAATCTGAAAAAAAAAATATGTATGAACTTCGCTAATATAAGTAGCTACTGGATAAAATATTTAATTATCGAAAACAATATCAAATTAATTTTGATCATGGTTTCTAAATAAGTACAAAACATATAAAACTAAAGCTACATAAATGAAAACTATCTACCTACTTATCAAAATATATAAACTGGGACCCCTCGGTAGGGTACCCATGATCCAGGCAGCATTCCCGCGCTGAATAGCTATGGAAAGCCTTTGCACGAGAATGCTACCTGCGTGGGGATGCTTGTTCCGTTAGAGTTGTAAAAAAGACTGTGTGCACTGCGACCTTTCATGTCTAGACCCTACGTAGTGTCGCGACATGAAATTGAAATAGTAGCTAGTAATCCTAGATTAATAGATACTCGAAATGAGTTCTGTAGGATGCCTCCAACTAGATAGATGACATAAAAGATCGCAGAGAGCACTACATCCAGAAGTGGGCTACTGTATGGTGATTTGATAACTAAGGTGCCAATAACCGGGTTCTCTTCTCCAGCTGTAGTGCGAGTACATGTTTGTGTAGTATCTTAAAGGATAAACTAAGATTACTAATTTTCTTCAATAAGTTAATCAAGGACTAACCAAAAACAACCCCTTTCTAAAATTCATCGATTTAAGCAGTTAGCAATCCTAAAACTAGAGTTGTCACAGTAAAATAAATAGCAATGCAAGGTATCAAAAAATAGAGAAGTACATAATAGTAAAACCTACTGAAATAATGATGTGAATGGTAAAGCAGCCAGTATTTCAAAATTATTGTCACATGATTTCAAAATAGTGTACAGAGTTTAACAGAAAACGGTTTAATAGTTAGAAGTAGTCGCAAAAACCATCGCCAGTTTTGAATCATACACACGAGGTCAACTTAAATGAAACAATTAACAATAAAATAACATCATCAATAAATTAATCATCGAACACACCATAAAACATACATATTATGGAATTAGCCACACGAGTTTTATTAATGTTTACAGACAACTCACCTTTAACAATCTTAGTTTTCTCAACATTTTCCGTGACGGACACAAATTTTGGCCCGATATGAACGCGCGACGATTGTGTGACATTGAGATTTGTAATACCAGGATGATCGGTATTTACAGGCTGCCTCATTTGGTCATCTAATATCACCACTTCAGAACCGCAACTCGAGCGTGCTATCGTCATGACGACGTCCTAGTTCAGTGAAAACAACTTTTATACACAGACTATTATACACCTGTACACAATGATATATAATAAAGTATTATTCTAGTACGAGTTACTCGTTATATCAGCCGTCGTCATTCTACGTCTCTCGCTACATGACTAACTTCACTGTCTTTCAATAGCGCCGGTTAGCCTATAAAGTTGTTTGTTTATGTCGGCCCGAACGTTTGCAAATAATTTGTTATTTCGTGTGCTAATAAGAGCTAGATAAATAATAATTATGCTATGTTTAGTATCACTATAATATAAACGTGAAGCGAAACTTTGAACCCTTTTTAGGGTTCCGTACCCAAAGGGTAGAAACGGAACCCTATTAATGAGACTTCGCAGTCCGTCCGTCTGTCTGTCGGTATGTTCGTCAAGAGGCTGAATCTTAGTAACTGTGATAGCCAGAGAACTGAAATTTTCACAGATGATGTATTTCAGTTGCCGCTATAACAACAAATACTAAAATCCGAAAATATGGAGAGCTCACATACAAAAAACGTGATGTTTTGCAGCTTTTTGGTGCGAACCCCTCCATGCGCGAGTCCGACTCGCACTTGACCGTTTTTTAAGATAATCGTGCCAATGGATGAATTTGATATTTGAAACAGTTATTATAAGGAGCAGAAAGCTTTTTTATTAATGAATTATTGCCTGATTTTGACGGCAAACGAGTCTTATATCAAGTATGAATAAATATGTGAGGTCTTAATTAAGTTAGAAAAATTGTTCAACAATGTTGATAGTTTACCTACCTATCAAGTTTAAGGTGATTTACTAATTTACTTTTAGGTATAAGCATTCAGAACTTGTCTAAAAAGCCAAGGATGACTGTACATAGAGGAGTGCTTATCCCTACACTTATGCATGGTAGTGAAAGTTGGGTGTGGCAGGAGAAGCATGAAAGTAAAATTAATCCAGTGAAAATGAGAAGTTTGCGAAGTATAAGTGGAGTGTGATATGGGAACATTGCGGCATGACAGAAGATGTAGTAGACTAAGATAGAGAAAGGTATGCTCAAATGGTTTTGTCTTTGGACATGTGGAGAGAATGAATGGAAATAGATTTATGAGGCGAGAGTGAATGGGGAAACTGGTAGGGGTCGGCCTCAGCGTACTAATGTCAATCAAATCCATAATCTTGTGAGAAAAGGCCTAGTCAAGATTACCCTTAACCGAAGAACATGTATGAAGACACTTATGAAAGTTGAAAAAGCGAAAGTTATTTGTGGGTATCGTAGCAAGTGGAAAGTCATAGTCTCTGCCTACCCCGTTGGGAGACAGGCGTGATGTTATGTATGCATTTACTTTTACTCCATCTAACCATTATATCTTACAAAATATTTCAAAATCAGTCTTGTAATCCGAAGGCTGCTTTGATAGCTGTCTAACTGTTGTCTTGGAGGGATCCTCTCCTATAAGATGCTCATGCCATGTGTATTTCAAGATGTAGGTATTGATAATTCTAGTCATAAATATGTGAGTATTTATGTTCATTAAACAGTTAACTGATGTTACAGGCCTAGGGTTGGATTGTTAGGAGGGTCTGTAAGCTAATATGGATTGGAATACCTAAATATCTGAGTGTAGCTTCTTCGGAAATTGCTTGAAAAATGGTAATCCAACTCAATTCAGGAGTGTTTTTCCCTTCCCTGTAGAAAGAAGCGTGCGAAAAAACTTTTGTTTCCAAACCCACCGACCGAAAATCTTCGACCTAGCCAATAAACTTTTGTATTTATTATTATTAGTAAGGGTATCCTAATGTGTGGCGAAGACAATAGAATGAGGAATGACTGTTGATTCTAAAGGTCAGTAGCGCAGGAGGAAAAAGCTTCAACTCGGCAATTTATTATACTTAGATTATTTTACTCTGAATGTAAATTTTATAAAAATAAGTATTAAGCTTACCGTAGACTTGTATCTAATAAGCTAATCAAAAAGTAAGTGATCTTCTTAATATCACAACGCGCACTGTCGGGTTCCATTCGTCAATACGTCTAGTTAGGGCTTCTTGTGTATCTATACTAATATTATAAAGAGGATAGATTTGTTTTTTTGTTTGTTTGTTTGTAACGAATAGGCTCCGGAACTACTGGATCGATTAGAAAAATTCTTTCACTGTTGGAAAGCTACACTCTTTGCGGTGAACATAGGCTATATTTTATTACCGTAGTCCCACGGGAACGGGAACTACGTGGTTGAAACCGCGTGACGCCTGCTAGTATTATATATCCTGATGACATAGCAGACAGATACTTACAGATAAGCACCCAGTGATTCATATTCTACTAATATGTATTAGAAATGTGAAAGTTTGTGACGATGTTTGGATGTTTGTTTCTCAATCGCTCTAACGGCTGAACCGATCGACCGGAAATTTGGTACAGAGATAGATTATAGTCTGAAATAACAAAGATGCTACTTTAATATGTGGAATATGTTGCCATGGGAAGCGGTAACAGGAACCGAATTTCACGTTTGTGTACATTGAAATTGTCATGTACTTCATTATTTCTGGACATTATTTAATATCAAAACAAAAACATCATTTACAAACCGGGGAATTAAAATTATGGTTACTAATTATCTAGAGACAAGAACAAAGAAAATCTTACTAATATTATAAATGTGAAAGTTTGTGAGTGTGGATGTTTGTTACTCTTTCACGCTCAAACCGCTGAACGGATCGGGCTGAAATTTGGTACAGAGATACATTATAGTCTGGAATAACACATAGGCTACCTTTTATCCCGGGAATAACTTCCCGCGGGAACAAATTTTACGCGGGCGAAGCTGCGGGCATCAGCTAGTTTACAATAAAAAGAAAGGGCGGTGGTAACACTGTCAATGTCACGTTTAGGTGTCGATGAATTCCTCCCCATCGAAGGCCAGTCAAGTTCCCATAAGGCTGGGCGCATTACAACATTGAATTCCAATAATATTTTGAGCGAGAAAGAGGCCAGCCCCTGTGGTGACGAGAAAACTATATTATACTCGTAACTTGCTATAACTTAAATTATATTTTATAGTTTTATTTATGCCATCAAATTATTAAAGAAATTTAACGAAAAAGAAAGATTAAGAGCTATAACATCTCTCAAGTTGTATCAAAACACAGAACTAATGTATAACTTAGTTTCGGAGTTCGTGCTACGTGAATTAATTAAGTAGGTAGATACGAGTACATATAACAGTGATACTGATTATAAAAGATTTTCAATTAAAAACAGCTACACACAGACATTATACTTTTTTTGCGCCGAAAGTTTACTAAGCATAAACAAAAAACTAGCAGTAGGTAATAATTAATCGATATTTTTCCTGTAAGTTCGATAACATTTGTAGACACTTATCGTTAATATAATCTATAGCATTCCCTTTACTGCTTCGTTGATTAGATAGACTGTCTGAAAATTACGTTCGACAAATAACTGGGTCATTTACCGAGTAGCACTTATTTGTGATAGGGATGCCAATGTTATTTTGAATTTGTTAATCAAGATATGACGTTATATTAATTGCGCTAAAATGAAATAGGTAATACTAGACGATGCCGTCGGTTTCACCCGCGTTGATATCGGTTATTACGATCAAAAGAATAATGATCGCACTAAAATTAAACCTTTTTATTTCATACCAGCGGATGTCATGCGGTTTCACCAGCATAGCTCCCGTTCCCGTAGGTTCAGTTCAGTAAGTAACCTGGTAACTACACTCGAGAGCAATGAATCCGGGTCACTTAAAGAATCCGGGTCAGTTAAAAATCTCGGAAACTAAAAATGATAGGTTAATGCAATAAATTGTATTTAATAGACAATGTAATACTCCTTAAATGAAAGTAAAAAAAATATGAGTCACCATACATTTTATTAACACAAAATTACATAAAGAAAAAACTGCTGATCTCTCCTTAAAACAAAAATAGGAAACATGAAATTTTTGAACTTTATTACGATTTTCTTGAATTTTAATACTTCGTATTGCCTCCTCGTGCTTCCATTACTGCGTTTACGCGGTTTGGCATGCTGTACACCAAGTTCCTTATACGATTTTGGGGAATATTCTCCCATTCCTCTGTGAGAGCAATTTTGAGCTCACGAAGCGTGATTGGGGGAGGGTTTCGTTGTTTTACGCATCTGCCTAGCTCGTCCCAAGCATGCTCGATCGGGTTGATATCCGGGCTGCGCGCTGGCCACTCCATACGAGTAATGTTCATCTCTTGAAGGTAGTCATTCACAATCCTACCTGTATGAGGTCGGGCATTGTCATGCATAAATATAGCATCCTCACCTAAATTGACCATAAATGGACCAACGTGATCATTGAGGATTTCTTCCACATATCTTACGCTAGTTAAAGAGCCGTTTTCTATGATCACCAGCTCTGTGCGACTTTCAGAAGAAATTCCGGCCCACACAAGTACAGACCCACCACCGTAGGCTACTTTTTCTTCGATGCATGCTTGCTTGAATCTTTCCCCTGGTCTTCGATACACTCTGTGTCTTCCATCGTGCTTGTAGAGCATAAATTTTGATTCGTCGGAGAACATAACTTTTGACCAATCTTCAATACTCCAATTTACGTGGCTCTGGGCATACCTCAGTCTCGAAATACGATGCCCACGCTCCAGTTTAGGGCCGTTTGCAGGTCTAAGTGGTTTTAAGTTAGATTCAGCAAGCCGACGTCTTACTGTCCATGCACTTGGGTTTCTTCCTCCGAGGCGTCGAAACTGATTGGTGAGTTCAGTTCCTGTGAGAAAGCGATTTCGAAGCATGGTGTTCACCAAGTATCGGTCTTCTCGTGCTGTGGTACACCTGGTTCTGCCCGTTCCTGGTCTGCGTAGGTTAGAACCAGTTTCTTCGTAACGTCGGAGAACTCTTTGTACTGTTGACAGCGACACACCGACAGTCCTGGCTGTATCGCGCTGACTCCGGCCGGTTTCCAGCATTGTAAGTATTCTGGTGCATTCTTCAGGCGTAAG
The DNA here is from genome assembly GCA_933228765.1 of Miltochrista miniata. Classification (NCBI taxonomy): domain Eukaryota; kingdom Metazoa; phylum Arthropoda; class Insecta; order Lepidoptera; family Erebidae; genus Miltochrista; species Miltochrista miniata. Next base: position 30,633,006 of record OW121747.1, on the reverse strand, counting down.
CGACATAATTTCAGCTTGAATAATGAATATAGAGCACTATCAACATGGTTTATGTACCCACATAAATGACAGATTACAAACAAAAGCAACACCAAATGCTGTAATTTCGTAGTTCCATCTTCGAAAGTGGCCCTTTTTCAAATTTGATTTTTTTATGATATAACTTTACAATAACTAAGAAGTTTTAATACCTTCATTTAAGGAGTATTACATTGTCTATTAAATACAATTTATTGCATTAACCTAGCATTTTTAGTTTCCGAGATTTTTAGGATTCTTTAAGTGACCCGGATTCATTGCTCTCGAGTGTAGTTCGGTTTGGGGCCTATTCAATGCATGCACGAGCAATGCAAACCAACATATAATAATATAATATTCTCTCTTCTCTGTTTATAATATTAATATAGTGCAATAAAACTTAGAATATTAGTTTTTTTTTAAATATTGAGCTCGCCAAATTGACGTCGCCAGCCTGATGGAAAGCCTTGGCGCATTTAGCGATTGGGGGCCACTCTAACTGTCCGTAAGACTGCTGACAGTGGTTTTCAAGTTGGCGGCCCTGTAATGTGCCTCTTCACACTCTGCTTGAAGATTAGGGAGAAAGATTATAAGATGAGGGAAACACGTGTGCGGGTAGTCGTTCCAGGTTTCTGTAGTTCGACATAGGAACGATCTTCTGATACGCTCAGTTCCGGCGAAGATTATTTTCACTATGTATGAGTAGCATCTAGTTGAAATAGAATCTAAACCTTAAGTTTAATGATGGGACGAGCCTTGCAACCTTAAAATATATTTATTAATATAATCATTACCTATATCACAAATAACTGTAAAAAACTTTAATAAAAGATGCTTCACTCGTGATCATATTAAGGATCTAAATCTACAGATTTAGATCCTTAATATGATCACGAGTGAAGCATCTTTTATCAGAGAAACACTAGGTCACAGACAGAATAATAGATAGGTGCTATTTAAACCTGGTAGGTAGTCCCTTTCAAAGCATAAGCTACCTTTAATATAAGTAAGAGCTTTTTGTCATGATGATTTTGATGTATGCCTTTCCTAACCAGCTTCTTTATTTATCACTCATTCATGCTCTGACGACTGAACGGAACGGATCTGGCTGAAATTTGGTACAGGCATAGATTATTCTCGGAGTAAGGTCTCCTAGGATGCGAGAATAGAATTATGTGTGGTTGTTGAAAAGTGGTTAAAATTATAACAGGCATACCATTCCGGGCCAGTTTCCCCAGAACTGGAATAAGTAGCCTATTTATATTTAATAGTAGGTCTGTATGTAAATCTCACAGTTTGCTTTGGAATAAGTAGTATTTTTATCTTACATAACAATTGTCAAATTATTGATCCATATGATCCATTTTGTTATAATCAATCATCAATCATATATAATAAAATCGTAACAGGTCGCTGTACATGTAAGATAAATAAGAAAAAATAATATAGGTGGGCTTTATGAACACGATAGAACCCAAAACAATATTTTTTTGAATTTTTGTCTGTTTGTCTGTATGTTTGTATATCTGTGTGTCTGTATATCTGTTTGTCTGTACGTTTGTGCACGCTAATCTCAGTAACCGCTTAACCGATTGCAATGCGTTTTCTTTATTGTGTTGAGGTTTGCTCCACTTAGCATTTAGTGTTTATTTCATGTCAATCGGTTAATAAATAAAAAAGTTATATCACTTCAAAGAATCATACATAGACATCTGAATCTAATAAACTTAATTACCTATTTAGAATACAAAAAACCCGACTGCCAAGTAAACATACAACTGAAAAGCAAAAAACAAGCTCTACATTTCTTTTGTGATTTTCTTTAGCTACTTACCTACTGTTTTACTTTGTCGGCAACATTTGTTGTTAAATTCAACAAATGTTAGAATTTAAGTCTGACCAAGGCCTTATAAACACATAATACCTTATAAATAAATCGGTTCAGTAGTTTTGCTTTCATCGCACTTAAATAATTATAACGTCAAAAGTCCGCCATTTTGATTTTCCATGAATTTTATTATAGGTACCTGGTGTCACGCACACAATCACGAAGAATCAAATGACACCTTGTATTTAAAAATGCATCAAGCCGTTCAGGCTGTAGAGCATCCAAAAAAAATTATCAAACTTTACATTTTAGCGCCAAAAGTCTGCCAGTTTCATTTTAAAAAAAAAATTGATATACCTGATGTCACTCACACAATCACGACAAATCAAATGACACCTCGCATGTCAAAATCCGTCAAGCCGTTCAGGCTGTAGGACGTGACAAAGAATTGGACATACATACATACATTATCTCGAAAAACATTACCCTCTTGTCTTCGGCAGTTCGGGTAACAATGGGTTAATCTAAACTGGCGTGTTGGCTTAATCATAAAAGAGCTTAATAATTAAGGCTATTTTAAAACAATTCAGCCCGCACCGAAGTCGTGGACTGAATTGTTTTAGAATAGACTTACTACACCTTATGTGACGTAAACCAAGTTGCGGGGTCAGCTAGTAATCAATAAGAGTGGTAAAAAAATATAATGTAGGTACTTATCGCTATAAGTTGAGTGACAACGCTAATCATTAGTGAAGGCAAGAGTCTTTTGGTCCCAAGAAACGTCAATTAGCCGCTTATTTAGATAATTTTAAAGAACACGACGAACATGGCGCCGAAGATACCGTGCCAAAAACGGCTAAAAATCACGTTTGTTGTTCATTTATATATTTTAGTATTTGTTATTATAGCGGCAACAGAAATACATTAGGTATCTGTGAAAATTTCAGATCTAGCTGTCACGACTCCAGAGATACAGCTTCGTGACACTGACAGTTAGATAGACGGACAACTAAGTCTCATGAATAGGATCCCGTTTTACCCTTTGTAGGTACCTACCGTTTTTACCCTAATAAAAAGCGGCTCTACTCGGTCCCCAAGGCCCCAAAGTTATGACCCCAAACGGCCCAAATGTAAACAAACCTTGATTTTGGTGTTTAGGTATTATATTTTAACGGGTGCCAAACTACTCGTAGAATTCATCGGGAAATAAAATTGTTAGAAAATGCTTAACCCAAATTGACGGAATTTGTATGCATCTATTACTGATATAAATATTGCTAGATAGACATGAATAATTTAAACGTAGAAGTGATAGAGTGTAAGCTAGCTAGTGAAAAATATTGTTGATTTAATTTAGTTGTAGGTAGCGAAAGTGCTGATCTGAGAATTGCGGAGTAAATATCAAAAGGCGTCGAAGTAGGTATTCTACTACTTGAACAAAAAATATAATAGTACTACTTCTATTGAAACAGTCTTGTTAAAGATATGTACTTACTTATAGTTAACATATATTCTACACAGGGCCGGTCAATTCGTAAGGCGGATAAGGCCTAGGGGCCCCGCACCCAAGATAAAGAAATAGGTAGGTATAGCGCGTTTACATTCATTATTGATAATGACGAGTGAATGAAAATGATACCGTGGGATAGGTTAACTACAATTTTTTTGATTTAATAAAGTCTTAGACCATATAACACGGGACTAGCCTTTGCGAACCACCGCATACAAAAATATTCTGCCAGTTTTCATACAAGTGAAGGGGGAAACACAAAGACATATAAAATTTCATTGCATTTAAAAATGTATTAATCGACAAACGCGTAATGGCTGTTGTGTGTTAATTGTTATTGTACAGTCAACTACAATGTAATGTACTAGTTTAATCACATAAAATGATGTACTGATGTACAGGCTTTTCATAAAGCCAAAAGACCAAATGGTCATGTGCAATGGCAGAAAACAATGCTTAAGTAAGGCGCATCCTGTGGTTAGATGATCTAAGAATAAAGTTAGTATTGATTTTTAACTGGTCGTACATACCTTTTAGTACCTATTTGTAAAATACCAAAAAAAAACTAAAATATTATTCAATAGTCTCATTTCTCATGTGAATAAAACCTATAAAACATAAAGTAACACCGTTATAGCATGCGTTATAATTCTATGCTATAAAATATTACAAAAAACGATTCACATATTATGTATAAAGTTATGTACACAAAATTACTAGTAAAACTGTTACCCACAATCAAGGCTAAAAAAATATTGACATAGTAAATGTCTTTGTGTTCAGTGTTATATTATGGTTTTTACGTGAACCTACAGTTGAGTGCACAATAATCCTAAAATAAAAAGCGTTTTTGATTCGTGTACAGGTACACAATATAAACTTGTTAAAACATTCATCAAATGCCTCCTCAATCATACAAACTATTGCAAACTACATTGAGAGTTGTACTGGGCTGGCCTCACGGAAACTAGGAGTCCTAAATAAGGGAGGCAGTACTTCACGCCACACAAGAGGAGTTTAGGTACTCTGCAAGATGCAGGTTCGCCCTTGTGTCGAATACTGTTCTCATCTTCTTGGGATGACTCCGCGAGGTAGGTACCTTGACGCAATGCAGAGACGTACTATCTGAATTGTTGACTGTCCTGAGGTGACGGGAGCCCTCGAGCCGTGGCGGAGCGAAGAACCATAAAGTCCTTGGCTGCCTTCTACCAAATCTATCACGGCGAGTATTCTGAAGAGCTCTTCAAACTGATTCCATTCTTTCCTTTTCGATCCCGAACAACACGTTCCGGGCAGATGTGCCACTCTTACACAGTGGAGAGAGTCTAAATGTCTACGGGTTCTTCAAGCGGAGCGTGAAGAGACCAACTTCTGAAAGTGGTCCCCAACTTGAGGACCAGTTTCAGAAGTTTTACGGGCTGTGTGAGTGGCCCGCAATAGCTAGATGTGCTATGACTTTCCATCAGGCTGGCGACGTCAATTTGACAATCTTAATAAATAAATAAAAAATGTGACAAAGACACATTGAATGGTTTTATCCAAAATTATTAGTACCGTGTGTTAAAAAAATTGCATTGAACTAATAGATAGCGAAAAGGGTGAAATGCATCGAGAATTGGACCTATCGCGCCTAAAGGCTTACTTCTTCTATGCAATGTGGCATACAAGAAGACAAATCCATACATAGTCCACAAAGTGAAATACACACATCAACACCGTCTAGGGATATTTCACATTTTCTCAATTTTCAGAAAATCTGTTAGGAATAATATGCAACAATGTTATATTCTTAGGAAGCCCATTTTTCAGACTATATTTAAAAAAAAAATAAAAAAATATATTTTCGACTCATTTAAAATTTTATTAAAATGAAAACAAAAAGTAAAAAAATGGTGCAACTAAAGATGAATGTGTCATTTAGGAAAAAATAAAAAAATAAGTAATTTCTTTTCAATTTTTTGCACTGATAGGAAAAATCAGAAGTCAGTAAAACCCTTAGATCATCTAACCACAGGATGCGCCTTACTTAAGCATTGTTTTCTGCCATTGCACATGACCATTTGGTCTTTTGGCTTTATGAAAAGCCTGTACATCAGTACATCATTTTATATGATTAAACTAGTACATTACATTGTAGTTGACTGTACAATAACAATTAACACACAACAGCCATTACGCGTTTGTCGATTAATACATTTTTAAATGCAATGAAATTTTATATGTCTTTGTGTTTCCCCCTTCACTTGTATGAAAACTGGCAGAATATTTTTGTATGCGGTGGTTCGCAAAGGCTAGTCCCGTGTTATATGGTCTAAGGTAAAACCACCCATGACGTTAACCACGGTCCTGCAACGGTTTTTCATGCTTTGAATTAAGTTATCAAAGTCTCGCTGCGGGATATTGTCCCAAGTTTTGCTAAGATGCAAAAAAAGTTGCTCTTCAGTTGCAATGTCTGCAGGAAAATTCTTATAAGCCCTTCTTTGGAGCATGTCCCACGCATACTCGATGGGGTTTTAATCAGGCGATTGCGCCGGCCAGGGTAAAACCGACACGTCATGGTCCTGCAGCCAGCTGGTCACCGCTCGCGCTGTGTGCGGACGGGCGTTGTCATGCATGAGAGTAAATTCTTGACCCATTTGAAGTCGATGAGGGTAGACAATGGGTACAAGCACCTGGTCGCGGTATTTTTCAGCGGTCATGGTGTTTCTAATCCAAACGAGGTCCGTTCTTCCACCAAAACGAATTCCCGCCCAAACCATAATTGTCCCGCCCTTGTATGGATGGACTACCTGGGGGTGTTGCAGACGACTCTCACGACCAGGAACTCGCCAAACGCGTACTCTTCGTGAATCGGGATGAAAACCGAATCGGGACTCATCGGTAAACAGTACTACAGACCACTGGTTATCTTCCCAAAGCAAATGTTCACGAGCCCACTCTAATCTTCGTCCACGATTTCCTCTGCGTAGTGCTGGAGTACGAAGTGGCCTGCGAGCATGAAGGTTAGCTTCATGCAGTCTCCTCCTCACAGTTTGGTCACTGACAAGCAATTGGTGTTCTGACTGGAGATGTTAAACCAACTGCATGGCTGTAACGTTTGGCTGCATTCTCGCGGCAACTTGTAAAAATAGGTCTTGTCGTTGGGTGGTTATGCGTCTCACGCCACGGTGTCTTTCAGCCACTTCCCCGGTTGCACGATAACGTGACCACAATCTTGAAATAACGTTTTGCCTGGAACCAATCTGCTCAGCAATACTCCGCTGAGTAGCCCCAGCTTGGAGCATGCCTACTGCCCTTAGAATTTCTTCTCTAGTTAAATGGCGTCGCTGCATGACTATAAATTCGTAATTAATCAATAACTATCTTTAAAACTTCAACTGGACAAAACAAATACCAATTAACTATCGTCGGTAAAATTAAAATTTCGAACTTCGCTATACTTTTTTTTTTTTTTTTTCTTCTTGTTCTTGGACTTTCTCGGTTTGAGAGTATGCCAAAGTCAAGTAAATTTCATTGTTGTGAAAATATAAATCATTTTCATGTTATGATTCTTCTTATGAGCAGCGTATTCATGTATGTCCAAATTTGGACTAAGTTCTACTCTAGTAAGGCGGTGGTACCTTACTAGGGCTTGATGTGGAATTCGTCGACAAACCTAAAAACTCGCGTTTCACTGCGCTTTATCACTTTCCAACACTTTTGCACGTTGTCGAACCTTTATGTTTAATAATCCACCATAAATTACACATAAACACTCAAAATTACACTAGTTTTGAAAAATTATTAAAACACAATTTAACGCTTGTCTGAAAGTTTCCCGCCGAATCCCCTTCGCTATACTAATGCCGCGCAAATCATTTGTTTTAATTACTTTTTTTTTATTTCAAATTTGGAATCATTCAAATATACCTACAAAATAAGATTCAATCAAAAGTTTTTAAAATCGGCCAGTATTTTTTGAGATGCAGAACTTTGTAAAAAAATCCCTAGATGGTGTTGATGTGTGTAGTTTTGATAATATTAAATGAGGAGATTTAAATTAATGGAGGGTGACCGTTTGTGTTATAAATTTCCCATCAAGAGAGTTTTCATGCTCCGGTAGGCACATTCAGCAATCGCTTTTGGCCGCAAGTAATAGGTATGGTAGTTGATACGAAGTCGTTGAAAGCTTACTTAGGGCGGCTTGAAAATTTTCTGAAGCCTTTACCAGACCGACTCAATTACTATTAAATGGAATAAAATTCAAGTGATAAAATATGGGCGACGACGAATAATTCCACATACCGTAAAGGACAAAGGAGTGACGGTTGTATGCACCACAAAAAAGCCCGCCCAACTTCTTGAATATCAAATAAACGAGTTTTGGTGTCGCAATAAAGTTCAACTTGGTTTTTAAGTTCGTCCTTCATAACACCACTATTGCCATTCCAATTTGTAACTGTCGTTACTTGTTGTACTAAGAACTAACAGTAAGTAAAAAATATTAACCAATTAAATGAGATCGGATCGGAAAACGTCATGAAGCCAGAATTTATGCCTTTAACGGATGTTTAGCAATTTGATAAAAACCTACCTGTCTGCTTGCCTATTCCAACAAAAAATATCTTCATCGCAAGAACTCTCTAAGTCATTTGGGAGTTTCAGTGGAGCAACCAAATAGTGAATATTTGGTTGCTTTTAGCATTCTGCAGAAATGTAATTTAAATGGTGGCTTTTTCTCACGTTTGCTTGTCTATAATTGTGTGGAGACGCTGTCCGCGAACATAAAATTAGTGACACATTTACGTCAACTATTATTGGAACTAAGTAATCAGAAGGTCTACATAAATAGTTGCATAAAATTTGACTAGTTTAACATTAATAGATTTCAATAAATAATGTATGTTAGGTACTTCTCTTCCTAGATATCTAAAGAGAGGTAGAGAGTGCAGTAAAGTGACTTAAACAGTAAGTGCACACTGAGAGACAGTCGCGGCGACGTTGCACGCTTTTGCAAGAGTTTTACGCTAACTTATTGCAAAAATCTGTCGTTGCTTGTTGCCGCGACCCGCGACTCCCCTAGCTTGTCGCCGAGTCGCCGCACCATGTCGCCCAGTGTGTGGAGCTTAGAACAAAATGTATGTAATTTGACGCCCGTAGCTTGTCCCCACGACATGTCGCCCAGTATGCTCCTACTGTTAGGCGTACAACCAACTCCAGCGTCCCAGCAAGGGTGACCTTCAATAGTCCCACCAAGGACGATGAAGGTCATAAGATAATTCGGATTTAATTTTAAGATAAATTTGAATAGCAATAGTATGCTAACTCAATCATAAATTTTAAACACTACATTTTGTTCACATGATTGTATGAAAATAATTAAGATGATCCTGCATTGGGCATTAGATTACAATCGTGTAGCAGAAGTGGCAAGAAGTTAATGTGATATTCAGGTCAGTGAGAGTGATAGAAACTTGTGGACAGTTCTTTATTAAAATGCGATGGGTCCAAGGACTATAAGCAGCTTTTTTCAGTTGGTCTTTGTCGGGTCAGATATGCCTCTCCAGTGATAGGCTATCTTACGTGTTAATTAGGTCTGATCCCACGGGTGTGCTCTATTCAACCATCTTTTTGTCAGAGGGTTCTTGAGCAACCCCCTCTGCATGAGGCCGCAGTTGAAGCCGTAGGTCTGTTGGGAGTCCTAGGGTATCCTTCTGAGGGCTTACCCCGGGCTCCCGACCGTAGGCGGTTGGGCAGGATATGTGAGGTTTTTTAGTCGGTAGGAGTCCGGCATAGCATCTATGTAGGATTTTCCCTCACGTTAAATAGTGCGAGTCGAACTCGCCCATGAAGGGTTCCGTAGCAGCAAGAACCATAAAACAAAAGTTCTTGTAGATCGTTGTTACTTTGATTGATGTTTTAACACGTTCGCAGTGGTAGTGATTTCGCTAGGCAAAAATTGCGGTTTATGACGTTTAAAAAAAAAACTGCTTACTAGATCTCGTTCAACCCAATTTTCGTTGAAAGTTTTTTATGGCAATGTACATTTTAAATTTTTTTTAGATTTATCATTCTTTAGTTTAGAAGTTGGGGGGGGGGGGGGGGGGGCACACATTTTTCCACTTTGGAAGTACTTTTTGAACAATCTATTCAGTTTTGTAAAAAATGATATTAGAAACCTCAATAGCATTTTTGAAGACCTATCTATGGGTTTGATGAAAAAGAAAATTTTAAGTTTCAGTTTTTTTGAGTATAGGTACCCCCAAAATTTACTACTTTATTTCTTGTTTTAAGTGAAAATCTTAATGCGGTTTATAGAATACATCTACTTACCAAGTTTCAATAGCATAGGTCTTAAAGTTTCAGAGAAAAGTTGCTGTGACATACGGACGTACAGACAGACATACATGACGAATCTATAAGAGTTCCGTTTTTTGCCATTTGGCTACGGAACCCTAAAAAGAGGGTTCTTGAGTGCCAGTGCCAAACAACTTACTGTGTAAGTATTCTTTCTTTTTATGACCCGCATATTTATTCTACTTCTTCGGTTACGTTATTTTTAAACTGTGGCAGGTTTTAACACTCATAGAATTTGGGACTACTTTTTACTTACATGCACCGACGTTTCGGACACGTTGCCAGTGATCTCGGTTGGAATGTGGCGAGGATCGACAAAAACCCTTAAGTAAGTTCTAGCTGAACTACTCTCCGTTATTATTTTAACGAAGGATAAGGCCGGCTACACACTTCACTCAATTCGTCAGTTTTAATTGACACAGTTTTACGTTCAAGTTTATTAATCACTGAATTTCCTCATCCATCATCCATTATATCCATCATTTTCTTCCCTAACTGTAGGCATTTCCACATGAACCTTGGGTAAATATCGCCACTGTAGTCATTAAAAAAAGAACTTTATGCCTAATATTTGGAAGTTAGGTTTTCCTCTCTCGTTTAATAGTTTGGTAAAAGTTAGCCAAAACATGCAAAGAGTTTTGAACATCATCAAGTATTGGTATTGACAGCATGTCAATTTAGCTTCATTTTCATTTCTAAAAAGTTGCAGTATCTCTAAGGTAAAATTATTTAGCACGAACCGGAGATCTAAGAATGACAGCCACCTTCTACAAATCTTACTATTATTAAAAATGCGAAAGTTTGTGAGTGTGGATGTTTGTTACTCTTTCACGCTCAAACGGCTGAACAGATCTAGCTGAAATTTGGTACAGGGATACATCATAGTCTGGAATAACACATAGGCTACTTTTTATCCTGGAAATAAGTTCCCACGGGAAGCGGGAACGGATGCAAATTTTACGCTGGCGAAGCTGCGGGCACCAGCTAAGTACATAATATTAATATGTGGGTAAGTATACATAGTGTAAATTTGAAAGTTAATAATATCCTAATATTAGACCTAAATACCAAAAAGTTTGTAGTCTACTTTTTTTTTCTATTTTTTACGTGTGGAAAATCCCTCATGGATGCTATACCGGACTCTTACCGGCTTAAAACTACACGTTCCCTACCCACTGTCTACGGTTGGGAGCCCTCGGTAAGCCCTCAGAAAAATATCACCAGGATTAATATTTTGCTGTCAACAAATGAGGAAGCTTGTCTATACTAATATTATAAAGAGGAAAGATTTGTTTTTTTGTTTATTTGTTTTTTTGTTTGTAACGAATAGGCTCCGGAACTACTGGACCGATTTGAAAAATTATTTCACTGTTGGGAATCTAAACTCTTTGCGGTGAACAAAGGCTATATTTTATTACCGTATTCCCACGGGAACGGGAACTACGTGGGTGAAACCGCGTGACGTCCGCTAGGACCAAATATACATACTTGTACTCCGAAGGACCCTTCTTAGTCCATACCACATTCCTAACAAGTTTATTTATTTGAGAGTGTATCAAATAAAATATGCATTGACAAACAATTCTATGTTTATTTCATCACAAACTCATATGACATCATTATCATTATAAAGTAATATAATATCTTATTCGAAACAAAGTGTTATCTCAAAAATAAATCAATAAATTTATTTATTATAATATAGTAGCCTTAGATTTATAATTCTAATTTACATTAATATGCTTAAAGTTTATATAATTACATTTTACTGTTAATTTATCACGTGGTTTTGTAACCCTACATATTGTATAATTGCCTTTGCAATTTGAGTGTTCCTAGAACTGTACCATTCCATATTAATTACCTAAAACTGATGGAATTCTGATAATAAATAAAAAAACGTGAATTAGTACGTCGATAGACGCGACACAGTTAATAAATTTCACTATACTTTGATAATAAAAGTCAAAAAACTTGCTATGCCTAGTCTATTATTCTGTTCGGGTCCAATAACAGCATTACACACATATATAAATACTTTTAGGTCCTACTATAAATATTGAAGTATGTAAACATAAATTAGGCAACCATGCTAAACTAATACTTACCTACCTACAATTTCTTAAAGTAAACACATCGTTTAAAATTGTGCCCCAATTCAAACATCCGTTAAATTAAATGTCTAGATTCAATTTTAAACATAAATGTGCTCAGTATACACAAAACTTAATATCTCTACGTATGTATAATATTGCTATAATAAGAATAAATTCATTTGATCTAGTTTCCTTGCGATTAGATTGTGATCGCAAATCTATCGCAAAGGATGTTTAGTTATATTTAAATTCAGAAGAAACAAATTACCTAACACGACAGTTAGCCGCCTTATTGTGTTACATGCAATAACAAAACAAAATAACAATTGTAAATCTGATGTGATCAAAAATAATATGAAACTCAATATTCTAAGTCAGCTGGTAGATAAAATAAATGACGTGTCGATAGGTGGAGCTGCCTAAGAAAGAACATATTTTTACTAATTTATCTTTATGAGTTTTGCTATTAATTTCACCGCCATCTATCGACATGTAGAGTTAAATAAATATTTCAATCAATGTCATACTTAACAACTGAACAAAAACTTCTACAGATTAATATTCCATTATTATTCAATAATTATAGATATAATTTATTGTATTTTCAAAATACAAATGATTTATATTTCTTGTATCAAAATGTACATTTACAAAATAATTTGCGTACAAAACAAGTATAAAATGATATTAGTAATTAAATAATTAATAAATTCAACTGAAATACTGAAGAGGACAAATACAAATGTGGGTTTCAATTAATGGTTTTTACAAAAACACAAATTTTATCAAATAGATTCGGAACTCAACCCAGTTTTATGTTCCGAATCTCTATTGAACGTTAGTAAAAATATTGTGAAAAAATAATAAAAAAGATCTTGATTTACTAGACACTATGGACGGGGAGAGCATGATAATAATTTTTGTGCAAATAATTTGTCTTGTGGGTTAAATAAGTTAGAAGCCTTCTACACGAACGAGAGAATCGCGGCGATCGCGGCGAAGTATTTCTATACAATCTTCGTCGCGGTAATATCGCCGTGTGTAGACTGATTCATATAAAGTGGCACGATGATAATTTCGCCGCTATTTTCCTAATCGTGTAATCGTTTAATCGTGTAAATGTCTTTTTCTCGTTACGCTTGCGCTGTTCGTGTGTTTCGTTGTAATATAACTACAACAATTACATGCGCTTTTTATCTTTAATTTCATATCGAATTTGCTTTTCTATTTACTTTTAATATTTTATAGCATTTCCAATTAAAGTTATCCCTTTCATTAATGTGAAAAGGAACGTTTTCGTCATTTGATTGGATTTAATCAGACACGGTTTAGCATCACAGAAACTCATCGAAAACGATCTAGATAAATTACTTTTTTCTTTAAATACCCTTACAGGAATCATTATTCTAGGGGATAATATATGTTCCAATCGATATGTTTATATAAATAATCAATATTAGGTACCTACTTAAAATTGTATACGAGGATTAGACTGAGCGCACATTGGCGATCCGACTGTCTCAAGACCGTTTTATTAAATCTATTAGCGAACTCTGCGAATGAGACGTCCGTCGTACAGTCAAAACTATTTTACGGTGCACGCCCCCGTCTGATCGAAATAGAACCAATTAGCATGCAAAACAAGAATCAGTCCGAAGACAGTAGAGTCTCTAATGTGCGCTCAGCCGCAATGTCATTCTGTCTTTCAAAATATCAAAAAACTTAAGTCAGTATATAAGACCAAGTGAAAGAATTGTATTATTGTCTATACTCTCAAAGAATGTCAAAACACATCTTGTGTGCGTGTTGTGGCAAAAATTGAGAGTATTGGGCTGTGATAGGCTGATTTGAAGGTTTTATATCGGTACGCTTTATAATATCAATTGGTTTTATCGTAACTAATACAACCAAACATGAAGTAGTGTGTAGGCTAGCCCTTATTTAATTTGATTCGAAATGTATCATTATTTTTAAATATTTGTAATAATAAAATTATTAAAGAACTATTTTACTATATTTAGACTTGTAATAATAATAAAACTAGCAAAAATAGTTCTAGTTTATTACAAGTTTAAATAAGCATTAAAAAATCTTGACTTTACACAATTTTGCCTACAATAAGATGAAAAAATGATTGTGTATTTGTTGTGTTATTATTTTAATTTTAATCGTTTTCAAAATCGTAGAATCGTCTATGTTATCGAAAATTATTAATATTAAAGCTTTAAACAAAGTTTATAACATAATTCTTTATAAGTATTCTGAAGACTTTAGAGCTTTGTAATAGTTCACAAAATTTTGAACTAGAGAATAAAGTGTGATCATTATTATGATCCCAATTTAGATTGTTACATTCAAAATGTTATGCTCAATGAGATTCAAGTTATCTGTTTATCACTAGAGTCTAGACCTCGGCGCATCTCTCAGATGTAGTGTGATCGCTACAATCGCCAATAGTTGTTACAGTTTCTCCTTATTTTTGTACTTGTAAAGTCTTTTAGATATTTCGCGTCGCTTTCGACTTATAATAACTTAACTATTGGATACATAAATAGTCCTAATTACATTCGAGATTATAATATGGAGATGTGATTGTGGTTTTTGTACATACCCAAACATGTATGGCATAAATGGTTTTGTATGGGTAGCGTAGCGATATCGAAACTGCCGAACCGTTTTTTTTCTTATGTTCGACATTATTGTTTCAAGCGCTACATTTGAGGCCGCGGAAGGGGGTTGCGCCCTTCGGCCGTAGGTTATGGCTTACAAATGCGTGATAATGATTTCGTCATCAATTTCGTCCTTTTCATCATCCTCTTCAGGCGGTTGCTTAGCTGCCTCGGCGGCTACTGCTGGGTCTTCTGCGATGGCTTTAAGACGGCGAGCCTGGAAGAAAACAAAATACATTGAGTACCTATTTATATATCTTTACGAGAAGATTCTAACAGGCCAGAATTTTTAATTATAACTTGCAACTAGTGTGTATTTTATGTTTGGAGGACATACTGACTTTCTTTAATGAGGTCGACGTTAATATACCGAGTTCAAAAAAAGAAGCATCTCACCTTTCTCTTGTGCAAAATCTCGACAACGATGTACCCAGCGACGCCCACTAGGAGCATGACCATCATGACGTAGAGCTTCATCCTAGCGCACAGGTGTGTGGAGTAGGCATAAGCGATCACGAAGCCGGCGCTCTCCCATAGGCGGTAGTTGGAGAATGCGGCCTCTTTGTTACGCCTGAAGAGCACGCCGTAAAGACCTGGAAGGGAAGAAACAATATTGGAGATTGTCGTAAAATTTACACTAGAAATGATCGTATAATTTATTGATACTGTTGATTGATGGCACTTGATGGAACTTGCTACCCATATTGAAATTTTAAATGTTTTAGATTATAATTACATATTCGTATGTGTTCGAAATAAGTGCATATGTATATAAGTCTATGTAAAATAAATTTATTTTTGATTGACTGAACAATGCCAATATTTTTATGTAATAATTTTTTGAAGTTTGATGACTTCAAGCTATTTATTGTATTGTTGAGAACAATTAGAAAATATTTTTAATTTGAGTACGACGAATTGCTCGTATATGGAATCAAGAAAGAACGTTGTGCAATAGGCTTAAGGCATTGACAGTTGACAGAACACAATAAAAAATGCTTTGAAAGAGTTTCTATGTTACAAATCGTAAAAAAGTAGTGTGTTAATGTTGCAATTTTGTTTCAATCTTTAAATCAACTACGAATACCTATAGAATGAACAGGAAAACATGTACCTTTGTATTATATTAATAGGAGGATATCCATTACAGATTTTAAAGAGTAAATTTACTACTTATTGGTACATGCAATATCTATACATATAAGCGGAAAACAGTACGATATGATGTTACAAAGTTTTAGACACAAAATATCCTTTAGGAACTAAAGATTTCAACGAGCTACGCCAACACCACTGGTAAATGACGATCAGATATTTGGCAAAACAGTACTTATTATATTTTCTGTCTGAAGCGTAGCTCCCATTCCCGTGGGAATACAGGAATAAAATACAACCTATGTTGCCCGGAGATAGTGTTTCTTTTCAATAGTGAAAGAATTTGTCGAATCGGTTCAATAGTTTCGGTGTCTATTTGATGCAAAGAAACAATCAAATCTTTTCTCTTTATAATATAAGCATAGATTAAATAAAACAATTTATGTCAATTTTATGGATGGGCCTTCTAAGAAGTGACCTAATGACCTTATTCAGGTTGCTATACATTGCTTGAGTGAGGACAGCATCCGACAGATTGTTATGCCGAACTTTGGAAGAAATTATGCCATATTTGTACTAACTTATTCCATCATATATCGTAGGGCATAATTATAAACGTCAGCTACAATTCTCAAAGTTAAACATAGCTTTATTATGTGAATCTAACGTTAATTATATATTAATAATGCTAGGGGCATGACGTAGTTAATAATACCACATCCAATTAATTAGTTAATTAACTTAGATACACTTTATCAAAGCTAAAGAAAATCTAGTTGCGAAATCACACACTTCGAACCTTACCTATTGATTTCATAATATAAATTATTGAGCATGAAAATTCTTAAAAATAAGATTTTACCCTATTTATTAAATGAAACTATACTTGTTTCATGTAATAAAATTAAATAAGAATTATATAATCAGTAGCGTATGCAAAGAGCAAATTCGCTTCTTACCGTTGACTTGTGTCTGCCACACAGCATCTCCAACGCCCCAAAGACCAGAGATCACGAAAAACACAGATGGAGAGTCAGGATTTGGTCTCCAGATCAAGAGCCATACAATCAATCCCAGATGGAGGGCAGCTCCCATGACCAGGATTGGGAACCTGCCTATGTATTTCATAGCAGTACCGAAGAGTAGAGAGCATATCGCGTTGACCACTCCAAAGCAGATCATTACGTAACCGATTGAGCGGATACCCAGCGCGCACGAGACGTAAGCCTGTAACAATACAAAAGCTATAATTATTTTGCTGTTGTTAATATTTTGATTCGACGTCCTGTACTGCCAGCCATTTCGTCCACCGTTATAAGGTAAGTTACATATACCTAAACCTCCTGATGAATCACTTGTCTTCGTGAAGAAAGCATGTAACTTCGTTTCATTAGTTTTGAGGACTACATACGAAGCACGAAGACAATTTCTTACAGGTTATATACAGAGAAGTTTGGGGGTCAGATGAACTAAGGTTAGGTATCGATTTATTTTGTCCCGTATTTATTATATTATATGTTTAGAACTTGGTATATCTAGTATATTCTTCTCGTGTTTCATGTTCACCTAGTATGATTTAACCATTATAAGACTTTATCGAATAAATTATGTTGCAAATTCTCGGTTTTCGGTATCACAATCCCCCTGTCTTTTAATTCTGCTCTCTCTCTCTCTGTTTCTTTTTTGCAGAATCTGAGTGAGTATTATACACTACTTAGTGCCATACATCTTAAATAAAATTTTGTAAAACGTAAACACATACCTGAGTGTAGTCTGCTCCTATGAACGCCTGCTCCATACCAATCCACAGAGTAATGGGAATCAGAAGTTGTTGATTGGGTTTCTTCAATTGATAGGCGGTAGCTGAGAGTAGTTGAATGCCACTGACTTCCTTTGAGGGGTCAGCTTTCCTTTGCTTTTCACCATACCTGTGAATTAAATTTTTAGGGAAATTCAGCAGAGATGTCTTTGAAACAAATATATCAAAGTATACTAAACTTATGCAACCAATAATGCTTGTAATTCAAACAATGCGCCTAAATTTGGTCATCTATTCCAAAATTGGTTGGCAATATAAAGTAAGGTCCTTGATGTAGGGCGCCATTGACACTGTTCAGAGAGAGTACAATAGGTTAAGTCACCGTTTGGGAGTCGGGTTTCAAACCTTTTAAAATCTAATATCAATTTTGAAGAACTCTCTCAAACGCTCTCATTGTAACCAATATACAAATCTGCCTGAACAGGATTAGATGATGTACCTAGAAGAGGTAAATTTTTACCATCAAAGACCTCTATCATATTAATTGCACCTTTAAACTGACGAGTTGCAACAGAGCCATCAAATCAACACGAAATAATATGATGGACCTTTATTAATATAATCGCAGTGAACAATTGTGTTTGCGTAAGGCTGAAGTAATCAACTAACCTTGACAATGGGTCGACAAGCAATGCCACCATAAGTACAGCTACGGCAACACAAGCTAGGTATATCGCACTGATCTCGTATATCTCGGTATCTGGAGGCCTGTGGAGATTCTGGTTGTCATGGTGACCGCCCCCGATCATGCAGAAGTTGGCTCCACAAGTGTTTAGTAGTGTCTTGCTTATGTTGTCTGTGGGTGTTTTACCACTGTGGACTCCCGATGAGAACACTGTTGAATGAAGAGAGCTGTTATTAGAGGTGAACAAAACATTACATATGACTTGTAAAAACCTCAGTGTGAATTAGGTGTATCTTTCGAGATTAAAAAGTAGCCGATCGTACTCTCACTTATTTTTAACTCTCAATAGTTGTGATCCCTATTACAACGTTGTTAGGTTAAAAACAACCAAATATAACATTACTAGGAATGCAACACTGTCTCATATTTGCTAGGATTTGTTGCGGAGTTTGGCTTCAAATCTTAAATAGCCTTTGTAAAAAAATATTTATTTGATGTATAAAACTTACCTAAACTAGAGATCAAATTTCCCCACAGCTCAGCGGTCTGCCAAGCAAGGAAGAAGAACCCGAAGAACCGCACGATTATGCCATCAACAGGTTGATCAGTCAGCTTCGCGTAGACACTACCCACTTGCGTTAGGTAAGTGGCTTTAGAAGTCCACATAGGAGCCGCTCCCAGACCGACAATCACGCCGGCAGGCACCAACGTGTAAAAAGCAGGGTAGAACTGAGCCCCTATGTATGGGGCATAGCACATCATTGACAAGCAAAGGGTCCATTTGACCGTTAGCCTTTTAATTAAAAATGTTGGTACGAATATACAGGAAACGACGAGAGCTGCATAAATAGAACTTAAAGAAACCGTCCCCAGACCATCTTTGGCATTGATAGAGGATTGCAAGTTAGCTGTCCCTTGGAATGCCGTGAATTGAATCATGAAAGCTGCACTGACAGCAGCAATATTCTTTAATATTCTCCATTTTTCGTTTCTAGATAGCTTTACTTTTCCGGTGGCAAAGTTATCCTCTTCGACAGGTAGCGGTGGGGGTTTAACAATATCATCGTTTGAGTCTCGGTCGTGCTGGTAACCATCGTTTTTGAATCCAGTCTTGATGGTGTATACGGTTTCTTTATCCGGACGATCATCTTCACGTCCGCCGCCGTGAGTAGCAGTCATGCCGTGTTTATCTGCTTTTGCCCTGAGAACAAAGATATTAATATCATTTAGTAAGTGTTTTAGAGCATCAAAATGGCAGTAAATATAATAAACACGCAGGTTAGAAATTGGTTGGTTTACTAGTATTTCATTTGTCGCTCAGTTTTCTTAATTATATGTATTTTTTCTTAATTTATTGTATTTTCTTCCTTTTTCTTAGTACATTAACAGTCTATTTCTATTCAGTAGATTAAATCAGTCTGTACCAACTTGTTGACGTTGACGTCATAAGTTAGTATTTTAAAATGGAGCACACCAGCCAACTCTGGCCTAATTCGTTCAGCACACAACTCGTCGAGTCAGTGGGTTTTGTGACTATTACGATTTGATCCGCATATAACATTACCATGAACAATATCGACTGAGTACATATCGTCTCATTGTTTGGCAAGTTTCACAAAATGTGTCGACATGACATAATCACTACATTTATGCGTGCTCAATCTAAAGAGCCTCTGCTTTGGGCTAGTTGTTTAATTTATCAGTTACTTTATTTTAAAACCAGTTTATTTCAAATCTAATATCTATTATATAAAAATAAGTCTGGTTTTCCTTCCTGACGCTATAACTCCAGAACGCACGAACCAATTTCCACGGTTTTCATTTTGGAAAGGTCTCGGGCTCCGTGAGGTTTATAGCAAAGAAAATTCAGCAAAATTTCACATACAGCGCCATCGCGGGTGAAGCTGCGGGCATCAGCTAGTTATGGTTCTAAATTTAAGATGTATATACTATTGTATCCTAAAAAAATCCCAGCTCGAGTGGCAGAGGGCAGCATATATTGCTCGTGAATTGAACTGTAAGTTTCTCAAGTGGCGGCCGTGAACTTAAATCAAGCAAATTGGAAGGACTACTTCATATAGACCACGGAAGAAGGTAGTATTGAAGAGAGATGCATGCCTAGCAGTGAAAGTCAAACGGCAAAGATGATAACGAACGAATGATGAATAATAGATTATACTTAGTTTGTATTTTACTCAATGTATTTACAATCTGAAAACAGCACGTGCAACATACATAGGGTACAATGTGGACGGACACGTGAGCCGCAGACCGAATCGGATTAGCCATGTCTAAATTGTACATGAAAAATCTAACACATATAAACTGCATAGTAGACTGAAAGAGAGAACTGGAATTTTATGACACCTAATAATACACAAATAGAAAAATAAACTTGTTGTGCTATTTTGTTACAATATTAAAAATTGGAAGAGGCCTACTTCCAGCAGTGCAATGCAATGTACTGATTTGATTGAAGCTTTCAGATCTGGTAAACATCTTTTTCACCAATTGCCTTTTTCTAACACGATTGGTATATTGCTGAGAGGAAACGTACACCAGCTGGGGTCAGTAAGGTATGTAAGATAAATAGTGACGGAAGGATTCCTTCGTGCTAATGGTAGGTTTTATCACACCTAAATTAATATTAGGAAGTCAATACCTTTAGGACTATATCTGCAGCGAAAACAAAGCACGTGCGGCCACAATTCTAAAGTAATAACAATTTAATTAAGCAATTATAGAAATGTACTGCCACGTTTACCGTGTGTTATATTTTTTTCCTTTTGACGCATGATAAATTGACTATAGGATTGATGACAGCTTTGATTATTATCAATATGGTGTTTACACTAATTGCGCAGTATACCACAACTGTATAATAAGTGCAATCGCATTTATTATTTTTTTTATTATAATTGCATACACAATACAAATACATACCTACTAAAAAATTACAGCTTCTGGTAAGTATAGCTATTGGACAATTCTTTCAAAATATTAAAGAGGAAATAGATTCGTCTCTTATACATATGTACAGATCATTATATAATGTGAAATCAAATATAATTGGTAAAGTAAAGGTACGCTAAGCGTCTGTTAGGATTAACACGTATTAATCACCATTGAGAAGAGAAGATTATGCCAGGACCTTCGCAGAATAATGTGTGTCCAATTTAAAGACGGTGTAAGTTACTGCACAGCAGTGACCAGCCTTGTCCGCGAACTTCACGCTTTAGTTCTATACCGATAACGATTGCCTGTGTCGCGCTTGTCGTTTTAGTTACGTATACTAAGTGGGTTTAACTGCGTCCCAATTTTATTCTAATATTATACAGGATAGGTCTATTTTACACACGCACACGTTTAGATTTTATAAGCTTGTGTTTTTTAACAGTGCCATTCCCAAATTCCAGTAAGCGATAATATCTTGGCTCAATATTAGAGAATAACCTGTTCAATAACGATTCTCTCTTTCCATCTCGCAATTTGTATTCGCAAAGACACATGTAATAAAAATTACAGATAAATAAATATATGCCTAGATATAGTCAAATCTTTTCAAGAGAGAGACAACCGAAATAAGGTACCTATGGAACCTCTTGCCGAGTTGCATAGGACAGGGGTGACTGTGTGCTGTTGAAGTTATTCAAACCATAACGCTTCATCTTTGTTTACTGTTATTGGCATCTTCCCGTAGCAATGCTACAAACGGTTAATCATATCAGTATTAATCTTAGTTTTACGAGCAAGAATTGAAGTACTGTTGTCATGTTATACCCTGTACATATTATTTTCTGAAGGCTACAACTTGAGAGGCATACTAAACTCCCTCAACTCCAAATTCATTACTTAAGTGTATGTGACAATGTTGAGTTGCGACTTGCAACTTTGAAGGTCTCGACACAGCCCGTTAATACCATATCATAATAAAACTAGACGCGAATATAAAAGCAGAAGGACTTAAATGGCATACGTAATTACAATGAGGCTGCGACGGCGGGGCGGCGGCATGCTGGCGAGCAAATGTCGAAATGAGCGTACATGTATTCGCGTCATGTATCTACCCAAATCGAATAGCTATCGAATGCCCCATTGTGCAATTTAATGACTGCGTACGAGCAACACCACGACTGTTTGTTGTTAGATTGGTAACACGAGTTATTGTTGCCAGAACTCATTGTCAGGTGCTTGTGGAATACTGTAAACACACTGGCTAATTACAAGAACGATGCCACCCAGTTTCTTGTTATCTTCGTCTTTATGACAATTCGTACATACATTTTCATTAGTTTCTTTTTTCAGTATAATTTGCTGGTACATATAGGTAGCAGTATAGGCTCTATGCTTCCAACTGACCCAGTTAACTGTCCCGCATGTTAACTACAAACTGCAACGCAAATTCGGCGTAGCAATCATAAAGTTATTTTAAAAGTCTCCGCCGAGAATTTCAATGGTGATAAGAATAGCAGGTGACATAGCTAAATACAGAGTCATTGTTAATATCTAGAAATATTTGTACGTATTATATCATTTATACTTTTATAATATAATATTCTTTGTATGAGTTTCCTTGTTGTAGGTAGGTCGTAAGACGTGACATGGCTGGCAGCGGCTGGCATTTTGTATCAACCACGTATTTCTGAGAGAATGTCATCTTGCATAAGGAAGATGCAGAAGCAAATACCCGTTGTCATCTAATACAGTGAATTTTCTTGTTATTATAAATTACAACGTTAAAGTTTGCTCCTATAATTTTTCCATCCCATTCCATTCCATTGCTCCTATGTTGGGTACAGATATCCTAAATAGAATCAACTTTGGTACCTATATCAAGTAGGTGCACTTATATCTTTTTCCTATTATGTGTATTGTGTTGTATTGGTTATGTTACAATCAGTAATGATTTGGTATGGACATATTTATTGATTCTAAATTACTTGGTGATGAAACGACTCCAAACGAAACAGATATTTTAATGCCGGGAAAGGTGAATATAATGTACGAGTAGATACTAAAATTGATTGCACGTCTGATCCAGTGGTTAAGCGGTTACTTCACCTCGTTACCGGCGTCGCCGTGTCGTGTGTGACGAATGTTATGCAAAATTTCTCCGTCGCACGTTTTCCTGAACTAGGTAAAATACTAATTAGCTATATTGAATCGTGAGTAGCACATTTTTCCTCGTCGTAGCGCCGTTTCAGTTGTTACATTCATGTTGTTCAGGTAAACAAATCAAAGGCAACGAAAATAGACACCCTCTCTATCGTAAGATTTTTTACGGAAGCCAATTGGTGTTTAATAACCGTGATAAATATTGGTTACGTAAATTCTTTAAATAGCTCCCATTTTAGCTCTCTTTACTTTTTTGCCATAATCTCTTCATTGCCAATCTAAAGCTTAGTTTCACCGCTAGCTGGAACTGGCCTATTAATGAATATATTTTCTAATTCATCGTGAAACATATTCATGGAATATGTTCCACGTTTCTGATAAAGGTATATAAACTAGCACAAAGAGTACGTGAAACGCAAAAATGTGAGAAATCGTAGCCTATTATGTATTTTAATGGAGTACTATTTACTTTCGACAAAGCTTTACCAGTGGAACGAGAAGTTTCTTCTAAGCATCGCTTTAGTACGTTGTGTATATAGATCGCTGAATTTAATATACTATAACCGATAAGGGATGGTAAAACGAAAGCACACCTTTAACAGTGAACAGTAATTATGAAACACGAGGCGAGCAACGTGCAGGAATAGACACATCTGTAGGTACAGATTGTATCAAAGCCGCTAGTGATAATGGTGAGATAATCATTACTTCGCTACTAATAATTTACCGTCATTATGTGCTATTTCATACACCTAACACAATTCTCTGACTGAGATTAATACAAATACGTACATGTGGCTGTAAATTAATACGCAAGTAATTTTAAGCTACTTAATTGCAGATGTATGGTATCAATAATTTTGTTCACCACGTTTTACTGACGTTACCATTACAGGCATTTTTATAAAATAGACAGGGTTTTAGTTATTCACGGAAACGGACAGTCATGAATTACTGAAACATACTTATATGTAATGCAGATAAACTCAATTTCGTAACATGTAGTACGGTGGACGACAGGGACATCGCCATAGCGAAAAAGCTGCGCGATCTAGTCTCGGTAACAGAAAAATAATCGCTGACTCTAAGATACAGAGAACTTTGTTGATTCAGAATTATCATATTTGGAAAGTAGTCTTATTTCTTTAAAATAAGAATAATATTAACAAGGCTGCTGAAAACGGTTAGGCATTCAAGTTTGTTGACAGAAAACGGATAGAAGAACTAACCGATAAATACATTCATCATGAAGGAACAATTGTTATCTAGTGACGATAATTGAATGAATTAATAAAAAAAAAGTCAAAATGGAAATAAAACAAATGTAATTGTGCACTTTTGTTGTGTTGTGTCATATTTTGTATAGAGTGCACGCATGGCTAGTATTAAAGCCAGTATACTTATCAATGAGTGACAAGTAATAATTCATAAAATATCGGCATAGTATTCGTACTTAGTCACGATGTGAGATAAACTAATGCAGTATTTAAGTAAAACGCGCGTGTTCTAAAACTAAGTGTATAACATTATCCTAGGCGCCCAACGGCACGTACTATAGATTAGGCTCTAAGCTTAAAACAAAATTGGTTTTAAAGTATCGATGTTTATGAAAGCAGTCCATGATAAAATCCTCGACAGTTTTCCTCAACGTTTATTTATTCTAAGTATCTGTGTTGTTTTATTTACGAGTTCTCGGTACTTGGCATTTATTTTATCTTACCGTGGGTGATACAAAAATATTTTATAGTTATGAACAAAAGTAATACGATTTCTGTTGTCATCTGGCTCCAGAACCAGTATTTCTTGCTTTATATCATTTCATTGGGCTTTCGAATTGTAAGCTACTTTATCGTTTATGTTATTACTAGCTGTTACCCGCGACTTCGTCCGCGTAGAAATTATGTTATAAGCGAACCGTATTCTATTTGAGGCTCTAGCTAGGATAAGTCGTCACCAAAATGTGGGAACAAATTTAGGACATCCTCCAACTTACCCGGGGAGTTATGCGCTAGATGGATTTTTTTAACGTGAGTAAAATCCCACATGAATGTACTATGACTCCCACTGACTAAAAACCACACGTATCCTACCTAACAGCCTACGATTGCGTAAGCCCTCTAAAGGATACCCTAGGACTGCGCTAGATGGATAGGAAGAGACCTCATGGTTTTAGTGGGTATAAGGCCGGTATGACGTACGTGTTTATTAATTAGCCCCTTTAATAATTATAAGAGTAAGTAGTATGGTGAAGCGCGAATACGAAACGTTTGTTAGATTAGGGCCACAGACTGAAAACTTTACGCATAATCGGAAGAGTTGAGACGATAACACTAACACTAACGGTAGCCAGTAAATGGCAGTCGTTAAACCAAGTTGAAGACCTTATAGATTTAATAATTTTCAAAAGTGGGCAGTACTAACGCCTGTCCATTTCAACACGGCAATGCGGCTCACCACCTATTACGTTACGTGGGACAAATTAAAAAAACCGGCTAAGTGCGAGTTGGTTTCGCCCATGAAGGGTTTCGTAGCAGCAAGTAACATAATATAAAAGTTCTTGTAGTTTGTTGTAACTTTGATTGATGTTTTACCACGTTCGCAGTGGTAGTGATTTTTCTAACCGAAAATTGCGGTTTATGACGTATTAAAAAAAACTACCAGCTCTATCTCATTCAATCTAATTTTCGTTGGTAGTTTTAATGGCAATGTACATCATATATATTTTTTAGATATATCATTCTTATTTTAGAATATTTATTTTATTTTCTTAGTTTAGAATTTAATATTATATTCTTAGTTTAGAAGTTAGAGGTGGGGGGACACACATTTTTCCACTTTGGAAGTGTCTCTTGCGCAAACTATTCACTTTAGAAAAATATGATTTTAGGAACCTCAATAGTATTTTTAAAGACCTATCTATAGATACCCCACACGTATGGGTTTGATGAAAAAAAAAATTTTGAGTTAAAGTTCTGAGTATGGGGACGCCCAAAATTTACTGCTTTTTTTCTAATTTTATATAAGAATCTTAATGCGGTTCACAGAATACATCTAGTTACCAAGTTTCAATAGCATAGGCCTTATAGTTTCGGAGAAAAGTGACTGTGACACACGGACGGACAGACAGACGGACAGACAGACAGACAGACATGACGAATCTTTAAGGGTTCCGTTTTTGCCATTTGGCTACGAAACCCTAAAAAGGTAAACATTTAATATGCCTCGATACCCCTTTGGGGATAAAGGCGTGACCGTATGCATGTACTTATTATGTTTAAGGTGATTTAATTTATGTACCCATGTCACTGTAGCCAAAGCTCAACATTTTTCAGTAAAGTTGTTTTAAGAATGTTCATTATAAACAACGTTTGTGTGGCGTGTTGGCTTAATCATAAAAGAGCTGCTTAATGGTTAAGGTTATTGTAAAATAATTCAGTCCGCGCCAAAGGCGTGGACTGAATTGCTTTAGAATAGACTTAATCTTTAAGCTCTTTTTTGATTAAGCAAACAGGGCAGTTTCACACGCTGCTTGATGAGTCTGATTAAGAAATACCTCTCCTTTCATAGATCTTATGTGACGTAAGCGAAGTTGCGAGGGTTAGCTAGTCTATACATATAGTAAAACTGTTGAGGGTCGAGAGTCTACTGAAGCCGAAAATGAAATTACATTTTTCATGTGTGTCTGTCTGTCTGTATTCCGAATAAGTATTACGCCGAAGTTGCTGAATGGATTTGAATGAAACTTAGTACAATCAGAGCTTATAATCCGAGGAAGGTTCTAGGATACTTTTGATCTCGATATTTTGCGCGGTTCCTTTGGGAGAAGGGATGAAAGACAAAACGGTTTTTTAGTTGTTACTTCTCAATGCGTTTTCGGATTCCAAATTTTTTTTTTAGTTTTATAAAGGGAATACTGTAAGGAATGTTTCACACAAGTTTCCATGTTAAAGGTTTTCTAGTTCAGGAATTAGAGACATCCCAACTTTCGCAAAACCTAGAATTCAAGGATCCCATTGATTGTGAGGGTAAATCTATACTGGCGTGTTGGCTTAATGATAAAAGAGCTTAATGATTAAGGCTATTGTAAATTGTAAAGATCCTACCTCTAGATTGCTATTCAAATAAAAGATTAATTAAAATTATTCAGTAATTTCTGTATTTTGCAAAAATATACAATCAGTTTTTTATTGTTCTCTGCCGAGCTCCTAAAAAATTTAGCTTAATAATAATTGTTGTCTGAGTGTAAAACCTATCTCCTACTAATATTCCTGCTACGTTTTAGTTAAATCAATCCAACGGTTTAAACATTTCATTGCTCTCTGCTTAGCCCCTAGGATATGTGGCGTGATAATATATAGCCTATTTTAAGACCACGCCCCTAAGTAATATTTGTGCAAAATTTGAACCAAATCTGTTCAGTACTTTTCGTGATCCTTCCGGACAAAGCAAAGCAAACAGACAAACAGACAAACAGACAAAAAAAATTCTAACTATATTTTCAGCTTCGGTATCTTATGTAGAACACCCGGCGAGTATTTTTTTGGTAATATTTCCAATGTACAGTTTTGGCTTTTCTATCATTTTATTATATGTATAGATACAAATTACCAGAGTTTATCTTAATTCGGCTGGTACAGCTCCGTTTTTAACTGCACCTGCTGCATTTTAATGATCATTTTCTTCGTATTTAAATAATTTATACCACTGATTTAGGAGTTACGCACATAACTAGTATAGAGTACTGTTTTCTGTGTATTTGGAACTTCCTTCAAGTTTATAATGGTAAGTTTAAATGAGGAAATAGACCATAAAAGAGAGCATGAAGTCGTGAAAGAGCCAAATGCAAATTGACATTTAAAAAGAAAAGAGGAAATTGTAGTTACAGCAGTAGAGAAAATAATCTTCTCTTCTATATACACTCGAGAGCAATGAATCCGGGTCACTTAAAGAATGTTAAAAATCTCGGAAACTAAAAATGATAGGTTAATGCAATAAATTGTATTTAATAGACAATGTAATACTCCTTAAATGGAAGTAAAAAAAATATGAGTCACCATACATTTTATTAACACAAAATTACATGAAGAAAAAACTGCCGATCTCTCCTTAAAACAAAAATAGGAAACATGAAATTTTTGAACTTTATTACGATTTTCTTGAATTTTAATACTTCGTATTGCCTCCTCGTGCTTCCATTACTGCGTTTACGCGGTTTGGCATGCTGTACACCAAGTTCCTTATACGATTTTGGGGAATATTCTCCCATTCCTCTGTGAGAGCAATTTTGAGCTCACGAAGCGTGATTGGGGGAGGGTTTCGTTGTTTTACGCATCTGCCTCGCTCGTCCCAAGCATGCTCGATCGGGTTGATATCCGGGCTGCGCGCTGGCCACTCCATACGAGTAATGTTCATCTCTTGAAGGTAGTCATTCACAATCCTACCTGTATGAGGTCGGGCATTGTCATGCATAAATATAGCATCCTCACCTAAATTGACCATAAATGGACCAACGTGATCATTGAGGATTTCTTCCACATATCTTACGCTAGTTAAAGAGCCGTTTTCTATGATCACCAGCTCTGTGCGACTTTCAGAAGAAATTCCGGCCCACACAAGTACAGACCCACCACCGTAGGCTACTTTTTCTTCGATGCATGCTTGCTTGAATCTTTCCCCTGGTCTTCGATACACTCTGTGTCTTCCATCGTGCTTGTAGAGCATAAATTTTGATTCGTCGGAGAACATAACTTTTGACCAATCTTCAATACTCCAATTTACGTGGCTCTGGGCATACCTTAGTCTCGAAATACGATGCCCACGCTCCAGTTTAGGGCCGTTTGCAGGTCTAAGGGGTTTTAAGTTAGATTCAGCAAGCCGACGTCTTACTGTCCATGCACTTGGGTTACTTCCTCCGAGGCGTCGAAACTGATTGGTGAGTTCAGTTCCTGTGAGAAAGCGATTTCGAAGCATGGTGTTCACCAAGTATCGGTCTTCTCGTGCTGTGGTACACCTGGTTCTGCCCGTTCCTGGTCTGCGTAGGTTAGAACCAGTTTCTTCGTAATGTCGGAGAAATCTTTGTACTGTTGACAGCGACACACCGACAGTCCTGGCTGTATCGCGCTGACTCCGGCCGGTTTCCAGCATTGTAAGTATACTGGTGCATTCTTCAGGCGTAAGCGACATAATTTCAGCTTGATTAATGAATATAGAGCACTATCAACATGGTTTATGTACCCACATAAATGACAGATTACAAACAAAAGCAACACCAAATGCTGTAATTTCGTAGTTCCATCTTCGAAAGTGGCCCTTTTTCAAATTTGATTTTTTTATGATATAACTTTACAATAACTAAGAAGTTTTAATACCTTCATTTAAGGAGTATTACATTGTCTATTAAATACAATTTATCGCATTAACCTAGCATTTTTAGTTTCCGAGATTTTTAGGATTCTTTAAGTGACCCGGATTCATTGCTCTCGAGTGTATATAAAAATCAATGCCACTTTTCGTTGTAATTTTATAACTCAAGAACGGGCTCACCTATCCAAACCAAACGTTTAGGCTTTGTTCGGACTATTAAGTAGATGGTTTATGTGAAGTTTGCACAAAATCGGTCGAGTGGTTCTTCATTTATCACGCAAACGAAGTTGCGCGGGTCAGCTAGTAGAAAATAAAATAAAAGATCATGACATATAACATGAATATGGAAATAAATGTATATAACGAATTATCATCACTCATAAAATAATCTAAACAGTAACCACGAAACCTTTGATATCTCTCTCGTAATTGATATTAGGAATAATACCATCAAAGAGGGTGTGGCAATGCAGTTAGTATTCAGATGACGATGAATCCTTAAAACGTGTAAAAACAGTGCTAACTTATTGTTTCTATCTAGTGAACTGTAAGCTGTATACCCTTTATAATTTACAGCAGCTGATACAATGAATGAGTCTCACAGGCATAAAGACATGACGTCGATTCAGTTCAGTCCCACGGTCACAAAGCGTGATCGTTCAGATACTCGTTGAGTTCCACTTCCGTTGGATCAACCCTGTCATCGCTGTAATGACGTTATTCAAGGCTAACCACTAAATTGTCCCTATCATGTGCTAACAATATAACTTAAAAAGTGCTTTTGTCAAATTGTTAACTCACGTGAGTTTGAACAACTCAGCGACATTACTATTCCGTGTCAATGGCACGCAGCCTTCGAATTGATTGTTATAGCTTGATAGATTTTCTTCAAATCAGCAGCTAATGAATTGAAAAACAAAGACGACGTTAAGACGGATCGAAAGTTATTTTTTTGTGCAAAATAATTAAGGCCACATGTATTTTACTGAATGAGGTGTTTTGTGATGATTAATAGTTAAATATCAGAAGCTAAGCTTTGCGCACACAATCATCTAGAAGTAGGGGCATAAAACACACGTGTGTGGATTACTGTGGATCAAAAAATACGCAAAATATAAAACTTAATTTTGTAATAATATGAACTTATTCAATTTTTTTTTGATTAACGGATAGGAAATGGTTTTTTTCAATATCCTCATTAATGCCAAATACTTAAGTAATTCAGTTTTAATCTCTGTCGTAGATCAAAACAAAATAGCTGAACCGGTATTCACGGGAATAACCTGTCAGATAATAGATGTCAAGAAACTTGAGCTATATTTCAAAACTGGGCCCATTTTCAACTCACGAGCAGTAATTGCCGCGATGTCGCCGATTCCACTCGTAAAGAATAAATTACTTTAGTTAATAATAACATTAAATCCAGGAGAGTGTCTTATCAGTAGATATTACGTGATAGGCTACTTTGCTGCGTTTCATATCCAGCAATAATATTCATCGGTCCATATAGCGCAGGACTGGTAGAAACGGATTCACAAAGCTATGTTTTTTTTTATTACGGAAGGCTGCTTTGGATGTATGCTATGAATGCGTGCAAAGGATGCGTGCTTTGGATACGTGCTATAGATGCGTGCAATTGCACATCGTGTCCCAATAGTTCCATTGCTTAGTGTCATGATGCTCATGATGATGATGTGGCTTCATAGCAAAGTATCAGTGGAATCGTTTACACACCTTTTTTTTTTTTTTTTTTTTTTTTTTTACTTGAGGGAAAATCCTCATGGATGTTATGCCGGACTCCTACCGACTAAAAAACCTTACGTAACGCCCAACAGCCTATGGTTGTGAGCCCCGGGTAAGCCCTCGGAAGGATGTCCCAGGACTCCCAACAGACCTACAGTCGCCTCGGCAGCCGCGCCCAGGGGGTGGTTCGGGTGCTAACCCGCGTCTTTGGGGGGGTTTCGGGTGTGATCCCGCTTCTAGTTTCATAGCTTAGCTTTTATATTCTCGCAGCTCATCTCTGGTGGAAAAGCACCCAAGCGTATTTCAAACATTCTTATTCCAATTAAATTGTTTACTTCATCGACTCATAACCAATTTCCACGGCGTTTATCGATATTCGATCAAGTTCAAGCTAAAGTAATCAAGTTGATGTGAATTTTGTCGGCACCAATCGATTATACAGATTCAAGACAGCCTTCATTGTCGATGATAATTAATTACAAATCTGATTAATAATGGTAAGGGGAGTCTGTAATATTAATGATTCATTGAGTACGTACTTTAGTCTATTCGTCTCGACCTCAAGCATATTACATCTAGGAGTTATAGCATTTGCATAATCATTAAGTCAAGTTATTAGGTTTTTGTTTACAGCATTATTGTTCGTGTGCCACAATAGAAATATTGACGAATGAGGTCGGCTCGTTTAATGTCTAGATTTACGATTGTAAAGATTTTGTTATCATGCGATTTTTCTAGTAATATTTGACCAGTAGGTTCTACGCTTGTACATATAATCACGTCTTTATATCTGAGGGTCTTCCAATTTGTAATTATATTATCATCTATTCGAAACAATGACACAAAGAATTTTGGGATAATATCAAGCATATTTTGCATAGCTTTTACAACTCCCGTAGATTGTTTCTCTATTCTATCCCCAGGACTATAAATATATATAAGAATAAGAATTTATAAGAATACATTTATAGTCCTAGGAAGAATAAATTAGAATTACTAGGTTCCTACTGTAGACAAGAGTCTATCATAGGTACCACCTTGTAATGGAAGTAGAAGTTCGGTTGAGTTTATTTGCACTACTTAGTCTAGGTATGTAAAGAACGTCTAGAAACATAGTATTTTGAAGTACTGTTAAAGGGAAAAACATCGTGTTACTAGGTCAAGGAGTGATCGTAAAATAGTGTAACGATCGGATCGACATTATGATTACAAATGAACTGCTGATAATACCTACCGATATATATATTTATATGAAAAAATCATTTACAGCTTCTCAATGAAATCATTGCTTAAGTTAATGTATCCTCTCCATGTCCAGTCCTGATGAAGCTCTCAATGCAGTTTTTTAGTTTCATTTTATATATTTTTCCAAGAGAGATAGGAGAACAAAATTCTCTGCTAAATTGGTATTTCAAATAATGTACTCTTCATCTTTTCACAGGGAATTAGTCTACAACTTTATTACACGTACAAAAACGTGGAGTAGGATATTATTAGGTATGTTTTATTAATGTGTAGATACATTAATAAAACATCTTATATCTACTACGTATATTTGTTCCTTTATGGCACTAGTAATACCAAACCGTAGACCGATTCTAATGATTCATACCTCAAACGATTCGTCTTAGTCTTGTGAGTGTCAGACATGTAAATAATTTTAATTAGATATCGTTGCCTTCAAACGCCAATAGACGAAGATTTTAATAAGGTCAAGAGTATTATAAAATAATTCTTAGAAAAAAAAGATTTTTGGACTAAGATTGGCAAAAGCATCTTTTATTCCAATAAAATTGCAAATTCTTCTCATGAAATTTTGCAATAATATATTGCTTTTCTGTTTGTTTGTGTTACTCACAACCTTATTTTTACCTCTCCAATCCAAAATCATTATCAACAATATGGTTTACTGACCTGTTTAATTCAGTAAATTGCTTTTAAAGGTCTTGAATGCAAATAATATTTCATTACGATTCAAGTTTTCATTGTTATCTAGTATGCCTAAAGGTAAATACATGAGCAGAAAATTGGTCATTAAATGTCACAATAGAAATGACAGTAATCGTGTCTAGAATTAATTTTTCATTCTATATCCCGGAAATAGAGGCTTATTATCGTGCATTAGGCATACGATGCTGCATTAATTGGTGGCCAAGGTCGGCACACAATAGCCACAGCCGGCGCGGCGCGGCGCGGCTACAATCATGTAAGTACGCAACGCTAGTCTAACGTTTGAAAAAGAACAATTTTCAAGACTTGTTATCATTATTTAACTAGCTGACCCAAGGACAATTGCAAACCACGTGGAATGTTTAAAACCACATCACAGCCTCTGCTGAAGCCTGCACTAAGTTCTTGTGATTCTCTAAATGACGATGTTGACTTTAGTCGTGAAAATCGGTGGACGCCAGAATCAAAAATTTTTCCACGTATTAATTACCTACTATTAGAGGATAAAAGTATCAATCAGAGAGCTGGGTTATAATAAGTTCAGGCTCGACAAAACGATTAATAGAAAGACTGGACATAGTCGAACTAGGGATTTTCCTTTATATGCTAAGGTGTTAGTTCATCTCAGTGTATAACGTTATGTAAAAAGTAAAGTGCGAAATAAAATATCAATAAGAAAGTTGTGTAACTGTTTAATTATGCAAATTACGAATTATGTAAGATCATTTAATGCACATACTATTTATAGATTAATTTGGTTGTTAACAACATTAACACCGATAAGATTATATTATGTATCGTCTACAGCAGGAAGAGTATATGTAGGTACTTACTAACACAGGAAAGCACACCTCAGGCTATACGGAGGCAACCTACGGGTCAATAAAAATCTAGAAGAATATTTACCAAATGATCATTGTGCATATTTACCGAAATATCGATTTGATTTGACCCAAAAAACTGTCACTTGTGAGTCACAGTAGCCTTGTAACAGAAACTTATCGTGTTAATATTGCGATAAAATCAAATTTCGCAAATCTATGCAGAGATACATTATACGAGTTTAAATACCTAACTTAAACTTCCCCGAAACAAGTCGAAAATATGATCAACACATCCAAATCATTCACGCCATAAAATTCTTACAATCTAAGAATTTTAAATATTCTAGATCAAGAATCAAAACAGTTTTATTCAGTATCATCGAATATTTATGGAAATTATTTATACTTGTATGTTTCTTGTTTATTCTATAACCAAATAGGTATCGTGCTTTTGCAAAAATAAACAAATATGAACGAGATACAGATTCTCAAATGAATTCTCACGAGTAAAACTAAAATATTTAATTTTTAGTTCTTACAAGAACTAAAAATTAAATATTTGATGAAAAAAATAAAAAGATTACATAGGCCGGTTCTTTTCCGTATGTTCTCGTCACTACTTCACTACTATATCTTTCTGATGACAGTATTTAATTTAATAGAGGAATGTAAAGTAGAGCTGAATGGTCGCACTATATTTCCGCAGTTATTTACATTTAACAAGGTGTGGGCATTCCTACCTCAATACTTAAATTAATCAATATTGTATACACATACAAAAGCTGTATTTAGTTTGTAAATGTTCAATATCCAAGTGCATTTCGTAATTAAGATGGAAATATCACTTTGATTGGACATTATGGATGAGCTTGCAGCCCTATTAAGTTCGGTGTACACAAAAATAACTTAATGGAGTAAATTGTTCTTGAAACTGACTTAACACTGAAATGAATATCTCCTTGAATAAGTTTCAATTAAGCGACACGTGTCAAAATTCGTTCGAGAAGATTTCCACTTGCACAAGCAATGAGGAATGTAAAATAAGTTTATCAGCAACATCACGCTATATTATCATTTACTTCGCGACAATTAATGTTCGGACACCGCTGGTTAGGACCGGCTTCCACTGATGCGAATCTGTTGTTCAGAATAAAAGCCACTGACCTCTATTATACGGATTTCATACCGTCATTCAGTGATAAACTTATGCCAATTGGCTTTTCGCCGATTGGAACTATAGGTAGTGTATGGAACCGATATTTTCAAATTCATTTTGTATTTTCAAAAAGAAGGAGTATATCTTACAATATTCAATGACAAAGGACAATTTTAGTATCTTTGCCTCTATTCTGTCCTGATCGTATACCGACGCCTTTAGAGTGCTTCAAATTGGAATAAAACAATAACCATTTTTTAGAAAATATGTAATCAACTATATTATTTTAGATGTGATACAAGAAAGAGGTTTGATGGGTCATTGATCTCGTTGCGCAATGTTGAACAAGAATGATAAAAAGCTCCCAGAAAAAATGTTCTTCATTTTGTCATGAAGTTTCAATGATAATTCAGGGTTACTTTGGTAAAGTTGTTGAAATCAAAATGCTTCACATTGCGATACATTGCTAAATTGCAGTATATTTCAATGGGTTATTCGTTATAGAATGGGGAATTGCATTCTTGTGTTCTACAAATGACTTTGTTTATTAGAACTAAACAATGTGTAATTCCTTTTGATTCAAATAGTGACAGTTAGAAGAGTTCTTTAACCAGTAGTAGACTACAATAGACTTTAATTGATTTTTTAATTTATGTATGATTGAATTTATGAACTGCAATGTTCTTCAAGTCACTGTCATTACGTAATGACGACATTTTATTATGTTAAACTTGTAGGCATATCAAGTATCTGCTGCCCAAAGGGTGATATCGCGACCACTCAACAACGAAACAGGTTCATATACGGAAAAGATATACGCATGTTGTTACTGTTGACTGAAATATAGTTATTAACGTACACCAAAAACCTGATCGAGTTCGATGCCCAGAAAATACAGTGTTCGTACCAATATATTCCTTGCTTTCTATAACCTCAAACACAGCTGCAGTAATTGCAGTCGTGGCAATAATAGTTGTTTCCAGATTCTAGACACCTTTATAGTCAATTAGGTACATCTTATGAGAGAAGACGATATGAACTTAAAGTTTATGATCTAACTAAAGAATCTCTCCAACGGACATTGACCCTACTGGCGTCAATGTCCGGCTGCATCCAGAGCTTCTACATAAAAGCTTAGGATCTGCTTTTATTTGAATGTATTTGCTTTTTGAGTGCGAATGCCGTTTAACCTCCGAAGCTTGCTTTAGAACGTCGGACTATATTATAACTACGGCCTGATATGGTTAGTGTGGTTTTAACCTGAAGAATAGTAAGGCACTTCGGAATTTTGATCGTCATGGAACAAAAGTGGTATTTTGTGTATTACATTACCTGTCCCTATTTTGACGGGACAGGTAATAATTTGGGTAAATACCCTGCCCAGAGTTTGAAGGTGCAGCCGTATGCAAATATTTATTTAAATGAGTATTTAATGAATGCCACCAAATTCTAATGGCGGCGCCAAAATGTCCACAATAATAATGTTATTCGTAAAAATTGGTCCTCATTGGTTGAACGGATTTGCTGCAAATTGCGAAAAGAAAGTGAAAGTAGATTACTTAATAAGCATACACAAGCTTATATTAGCTTAATTTGGGCTAGATGCCGATGTATAAAAAAATGTCCCACAGTATTATGTACAAGTATCGAACTATATTTAGGTTGACCGGCTTCTAAATTTAATGGCCTTTTGAGGATCTGGTATGTGAGAATTTGTTTTTAAAGTGAAGCACAAATTAGGTTATTCCGCGACTTAGGGTTCACTACACAAATGGTAAAACCAGGACCCTATTACACTAAGACTCTGTTGTCTGTCTGTCTGTCTGTCACCAGGCTGTATCTCAAAAACCTCAATAGAGTTGATTTTTTTTCACACGATGTATTTCTGTGGCCGCTATAACAACAATGCAAGCAGAAATAAAATACGGTTTGGGCTACATACAACAAACGTGATTTTTTGCCGTTTTTTGCTACGGAACCCTTCGTGCGCGAGTACGACTCGCACTTGACCACTGTTTTGTTAATATGTTTACAAGTATCCTTGGCATTTCATTCTAGGACATTTTGCTAATAGGTAATCGGCATTTGCGAAATATCAAAATAATAACTGCCATTATTCATAATTGTCATTTTCATTATAAAATCCCCATAATTATAGTGTGTCCATTTCTATAAACAAATATCTTCCTGTATGTCAGATTAAGTAGGTGATTAAGTACATACTAGCTTTCCTTTCCATGGTCGTAAATTCTCTACTTAGAATTCTAAGCGACGTTTTAAATATGTAAGTAATAACTTTAAATGAAGTGGTAGACATAAAAGAGTATTTTAATTGCTACTTAATAGAGATAAGTACGGGTATTTGAAACGAGTGTTCAACTTTTTCAAGGTATTGGAGATCCAAAAAAGTTGAATCGACAAAAAGTGTCACGGAAGTAAATAGTTCCGTCAATATAAATAACGCATTCACTGACGTCTCACTAGCTAACAAAATAAGTATGCATATTTTTTATAATAAATACACGTTCAAATTATAACTAGGTACTGGCACCTATTGTGTTTTTAAATACCAACGGCGCAACGTGTTAAATAAACCGGCCAAGTGCGAGTTGGACTCGCCCATGAAGGGTTTCGTAGCAGCAAGTAACATAATATAATAGTTCTTATAGTTCGTTGTAACTTTGATGGATGTTTTAACACGTTCGCAGTGGTAGTGATTTTGCTAACCGAAAATTGCGGTTTATGACGTATTTAAAAAAAACTACCAGCTCTATCTCGTTCAAACCAATTTTCGTTGGTAGTTTTTATGGCAATGTACATCATATATTCTTTTTAGATTTATCATTCTATTAGTTTAGAAGTTAGAGGGGGGGGGGGGACACACACATTTTCCCACTTTGGAAGTGTCTCTTGCTCAAACTACTCACATTAGAAAGAAATGATGTTAGAAACCTCAATAGCATTTTTGAAGACCTATCTATAGATATCCCACACGTGTGGGTTTGATGAGAAAAAAAAATTTGAGATTCAGTTCTGAGTATGAGGACCCCCAAAATTTACTACTTTTTATATAAGAATCTTAATGCGGTTCACAGAATACATCTAGTTACCAAGTTTCAATAGCATAGGTCTTATAGTTTCGGAGAAAAGTGGCTGTGACAAAATAAAAATAAAATAAAAAATAAAATAAAATAAAATTTATTCCCTTTGAAATTTTTAAAAAATTATTTAGGTTTGTCAAAATTTTTGTGACTCTACCGGGGGTTCGGAAATGCTACAGACTGAGAAGAACACCCCAAGAAACTCAGTCCGGTCCCTCTTATTCATCTTAGTATCTAATACAGTTTTTTTTTAATTGTAGAAAGGAGCAATTCGTGTCACTGCCAGGCAGTCTTGTCTTCTAGAAAGTCTTTAATGCTATAATAAGCTTTCTGGCACAATTTAAGTTTTACTAGTTTTTTAAATTTATTAACTGACAAACCTGTTATGGCTGTCGGCAGTGTATTGTACATTCGAATACAATTGCCCGCAAAAGAATTGCTTATTTTATTAAGCCTAAATCTAGGTACAGCCAATTTATTCTTATTTCTTAAGTTTAGGTTATGGATATCACTATTTTTAATAAATTTACTGTTATTTTTATGAGTATATAATAAGTTTTCATATATGTACTGTGAATACACAGTAAGGATGTTGATATCCTTAAACTTTTCTCTTAATGACTCCCGAAACCCCATACCATAGATAGCACGGACAGCCCTTTTTTGCAACACAAAGATACATTCGATGTCGGCAGCGTTACCCCATAATAGTATGCCATAGGTCATGACACTGTGGAAATAGCTAAAGTAGACAAGACGCGCTGTACTAATGTCTGTCAGTTGTCGGATCTTCACACGGACGGACAGACAGACAGACAGACAGACAGACATGACGAATCTATAAGGGTTCCGTTTTTGCCATTTGGCTACGAAACCCTAAAAAGGCAACATTGTATTTCTCATAATATGATCATAAAATTTTTCATTTCATTTCGATGCGTCCCCGTATTTTTCGGAGTAGCAACATCAATATCATAAATGATTGGGTTATGAAATTAATTGCAGACGATTCACTTTATAATATTACCTACCATTTTACATCTAAGCGCGCGGTAGAGCGCAGGCCACAGAAATCACAAAAAAGAGGATTAGAAAAAGAAGATTAGAGAAAAGACACCCGGTTTTTATACATTTCCTTACTCAACATCACATCTTTTTTCTGATATCTGTGGCGCAGGCCATTTCTTGTACGAATCTGCAAATGAATCAGATTATGAATGAAATTTGCTATGTTGCGTTTTTAGCCCTTCAAGTCCCATATTTGAATTTCAAATTGGTTTTGGATATATTTTATGATTTTTCAAGAGGGGTATTGGAATTTTCTTGCGGGGTAGAAAGGGCGTGTGTAATTCCTCTGATATTGCAGACGTTCACAGGCTACGGAAGTCACTTTCCATTAGGTGGGCTGTAAGCTTGTCTGCCACCTTAGTGGTATAAAAAAATAGATATATAAAGCTCCTAGACTTCAAATGCAGATAGAGTTTTGCAGCAACTGGATATACTACGATGATAAAGAGGTATAATATAAATGAATTCCTACCTAATTCCAATGTTTTTAAAGTTGACTTTCAGCACCGTCCTGAAACGATAACTCGTTACAATACTATCTATTATGAAACTATGAATTGTGTGAATGTTACCACAATGGTCTATAGTTTACAATGAGTGTATCTAAATAGCGAAATACGTGTTACAAGCTGGGCACATGATTGTGCATAGCTCAAGTTAATTTTACTATCTTCACGGGTGTCGTTAGTAATGGAAAAACTACATTAGTGTTACAATTTTAGTGTAACGATGAAACATAGGAAAGTTCCCAGTGAGCGGTCATGTCTGTCATATAGAGATTTTTGTCACTTTAAAACCTTTGTATTTTCTTGCACTGTTCAAAGTCCGCCATTTTTAAATGGATGAAATTGTCTGTTACTGTGAAGGTATAGTCCAATCCTGCCCGATCTGGCAATAATGTAAACATGTCATGTTTTGACAATCGTTGTCCAAGACAGATGAGTAGAAAAATATAGTATGAAATCATTGAATTTTTTACTATCCTGAGTAGGTATTTTGAATGAACTATGAAAATGAACTATGATAAAGAAGTTATTTGGTGTCGAAATGATTGTAAGAACACTGTATGACTTCTGGATACTGGAATATAATCAGGGTGAATGCTCAATTGCAAGTAACTATGGATATATAGGATCAAATGTGTTTGTTTAAATTTTTGCGCAAAGCTATTGAAATACAGTATACTTGATCAACGATTGAGTTGGTAGTTTTTTAGACTACTTAGTTGGCATTTAAGCTTACAGCCCACCTGATCAAATTTTCACCGCAATTTCAATGTAGACCAAGACTCAGTCTTAAGACAGTCGTGTTTCTAATGTGCGCTCAGCCTTAGTGCTACGAATCTTCTTGAAAATCAAAATATTGCTGCGTAATGTCGCCAAACTACTGTACATCAGAATAATTTAGATTCTTCACAACCAAGGTCCAATCCATTCATCATTGGACGTAAGTACAATGGTTTTGCTAATTAGGTAATTGTATGTCGTGAATACAAAAGAATTGTACAGAAACATCGTTTCGTTTGTCTATAATAATATTATAAAAAGAAAAGATTTGATTGTTTGTTTGTTTGCATCGAATAGGCTCCGAAACTGCTGCAACGATTTCAAAAATTATTTTATTGTTGGGAAGCTACATTGTTTGCGGTGAACATAGGCTATACTTTTTTCCCGTATGCCCACGGAAACGGGAACTACGCGGGTGAAACCGAGTGACGTCCGCTAGTGCGTTAATAAAATACACAATACGCTATTTTAATAATATAAAAGAAAGAGAGAGAAACGGCCTCTATTTTTTGTAAAAAAAAATAATCAAACATGCTCTATTTCTATGAACATATTGCTAAGCTATAACACAAAATATTATAATTCGCGCCTGCGTATGTAAATAACTTTGTTTCTAGGAACTAAATGCCACAGTTGCGTAAATTGTGCTTGAATAATAATTAAATAGTAACAGATTGTCATTAATATTTATAAATTATATGCTTCATGATAAAGGAAAAAGTTGACATTAGTATCGCATCATTAGAGACTGCCTTCCTGCTAAAGATACTGCTTTGAATACCCATTATGCATTTATATATATTCCCTTTTGGTATTTTTGTACTTATCCATATAATTAAGGAATCAAGAGAGGGAGGGAGAGCCCCCTACTGAGATCTTCTAGGTGTACCTTAAGGCTGAGCTAACAATAGAGACACGAGTATCTAAAGACTGTTACTGGCTTTACATTTAAAGTCCGATCGGTCGGACGAGGCGTAAAAGTCGATTGCCGATTTACGTCTCTGTGCGAAAACAGCGCCTATCGGATCTAACCGTGCTCAAATGCTCCGGACTTGGGCTTGCACCGTAAAACAGTTTTATCTGTGATTAGTCTCTTTCGCAGTTCTATAGATTTTGTAAAGAGGTAGTCTGTCTGGAGACAGTCTTGTCACCAAAGTGTGTCCGCCTTAGTTATGCTCCCGCTGGACAACATGTGAGGTCATGACATAGAGAAGGAAAACTCCAAACAATTTACGTCCGGAGCATTCGAGTACGGTTAGATCCGATAGGAGCTTTCTTCCGCGCACGCTTACATACTGGAATGATCTCCCTGCCTCGTTTTTCCCA
Organism: Miltochrista miniata; assembly: GCA_933228765.1. NCBI lineage: Eukaryota > Metazoa > Arthropoda > Insecta > Lepidoptera > Erebidae > Miltochrista > Miltochrista miniata. Next base: position 30,591,078 of record OW121747.1, on the reverse strand, counting down.
AACGCCTACAGTATGGGGTTCTTCAAAATAGGTATTAGAAGGTTTTTATAGGGTCGGCGCGAGTGTAGCGCCTCCGGTGTTGCAAACGTCTATAGGCTGCAGACATCACCAGTACATCAAATGGCCCGTTTGCTTGCCTGCCGCCTTATTATCTATAGTAAAAACAGTCACCCCCTCACAATGAATTTGGGAGAAACCAAAGACCAGCCAGTGGACTGTGAGACAGAATTGATTGATCTAATTATTACCATCAAAGTTTGAACATTTTCACTTATGTCATCACTTAGGATCCTCTACCTGGAAATGTAATAATATCATCCTTGATACCTACAATTGATAGTATTTTGGTATTATTATATATATCAATCGTATCATGTAGGTCGTGGGTCTCCAGTATTGGCAAATGGTCTCATATATTCAAGCTCCAAATCTATGGTGACGCGCTGTAAACATCACACATGCCAATTTCGCAAGGGCTACAGTATGCCAATGTGTTTTCCCGGCTACTTAACTAATGTACAGTAACTTGCGTATGTTACGTACGAAATGTCGTAACTGAGACCGGTGCAGCATGATAATATTCGGAATTGATAAGTAACAACCAAATTTTAAAAACAACGTATAATATAATATATATCTACTAATATAGTAATAAAAACAATTTATGATATTATGACAATGACATAATTTGGTGCCTGGCATCACATCCGTAGGTATTTTCACACATAAAAAATTACATAATACTTAGCTCTAACTTACGAGTATATTCATAAACAGGTATTCAATCCGATTTAAGATTATTTTATCTTAAAAACGCATACAAAACACAGCCTCATTCATAGTGTTATAACATTGAAGTCCAATTATTTTAAACACCCAGTCTATTCCGCTTATCTATATAAAAGATCTCACTTCATTATATTTACAGTCGATAGATACATGAACTTAATACACTACGTAAGATATCAATAAAATCAGTTACACTTTCAAGCGCAAACAATGACCACATTAAAATAAATTACATAATCTCGTGATATCAGGAAAAAATCTACCTAGAAACTTCAAGAAAATCTAAATATGAAACGAAAATAAATTCAAACGAAATAAGCGTTATTTCGGTACCAACAATTTATATTTGTTTTAACTTTTCATTTGTTCGGTGTTTTTGTTTTTGGTTTTATGTAAATACGTATACAAATTTTTTGCAAATTATGAGTAATCTACACAGAAAAAGATAGCTTATTAAAAGTAGCGTTCTGAAGCACAAATAATAATAGTCGAGTCAATGGTCGGTTGTCAAGTGTTTTAGAGTAAAGAAAACAAGTAAATATTTACATATTAACCATACTTCAGTATACCAGTGGAGGATCGGCAAAAGCTAGTACCTCTAACAATATATTGTCATGACATGACTGTTTCGCCAAGAATCTGTGCGACCAAGTAGGTGCAGCGAGGGAGAATTCTAAAAGGGGATATAGGACTCGGTAGAGATGAGGCGGAGTACCGAAAAGTGGTAGTGGTTAGAATGGCTGCTCACTAGAAGTGTAAGACCTACACAGTGACCATATTGACCATAGCAAGGTGAAGTGACTACACGCATTCCAGAAAAATACTGTTCCTATTTCACATTTCTGAACTGGTTTAGTAGGTAAATCTCGTCGCAAGATTTCATGCATTATACTTATGGGGTCAAGATTAATAATATCGCAATATGCAAAGGTTAATGATCGATAGAAAATTGTCGTTCGCAAGAAAATAAACCCGGATGAGCGAGATTATCGCTAGGATGTAGACGAAGGTGGTATCAAAACGTTCAGAAAATCGTTTGAGACGCATCTTCTCCGTGTCATTTTACGAATACTATGATTATACGCCTTAATCCTGCGTTAGATGACATCAGGTATTACAATCATACATAACTATTAGACCACTAAAATTTAGAGCTAATTTTGTTAAAGAAAATTATTATTATTATTATGTTATTAGACGTACACGCCATATAAAAAAGTTTATCATTCAATTGCTCAATTAAAATAACTATACCAAAAAGATTTGAGTCTTGGGAAACTATGACTTCACAAAGTTTGCACATCTTGATATTCCTACATACATATAGTCACGCCTTTATCCCCAAAGGGTTACACAGAGGCAACTTAAAAACTGGTTCAGCTGTGATTTAAAATACAATACAAGAAATATTATTACCGGAACCTTATCACAAAACGTCCGAAATTTGCAAATGCTTTTTCGTCAATAATTTTTTGTTTGTTTTAGCAGTGGATTGCCATAGACTGATTTGATTAATTCCTGCTATTTAACTATCGCTTGATGCTGCAATGTTCCATAGTGTCTTGGGACCCTGGGATATTTTTCCGCTACCTGGACTCCCGACCGTAGGCGGTAGTAGGGCAGCGAGTGGTCGATAAGAGTTCAGCATAGCATGCACACGTAAAAAAGGCACTATACTTGGCCTGAAGACGGTGAGAGGTCTGCTCACCGTCCTTACAGAAGCAGGCCCATGACGGCAGCGTGACGTGAGGAACTCACGCACGACCCCCCCCCCCCCCCCCCCCCCATTAGAAGCTGGATCACACCCGAAATCCCCCAAAGAGGCGGGATAGCACCCGAATCACCCCCTAGGCGAGGCCACAGTGGCGGCCGTGAGTCTGTTGGGAGTCCTGGGACATCCTTCTGAGGCTTACCCGGGACTCCCAACCATAGGCTGTTCGGCATAACGTGAGGTTTTTTGGTCAGTAGGAGTCCGGCATAGCATCCATGAGGATTTTCACAAACGTTAAAAAAAAAGGCACTATACTTGACTGAACACAGCTTCAAATTTATACAGTCATCAACTATCTAAATTAAAGCCTAGTACCTAGTCGGTATTGAATAACGAATATTGATGCCGAAGCGTGTTAGTTCATGGATCTTTATTTATAACAGCTGAAGGCTTTGTTGCATTATAAAACTGGTTGCGCGTCAGCAAAGTATTATATCAATATTTATGTGGACTGCTAGCATCATCTATACTTCTATACTAATATTATAAAGAGGAAAGCCTTGTTTCTTTGTTTTTTTTTTGTTTTTTTGTTTGTTTGTTTGTAACGAATAGGCTCCGGAACTACTGAACTGATTTGAAAAATTCTTTCACTGTTGGAAAGCTACACTCTTTGCGGTGAACATAGGCTATATTTAATTCCCGTATTCCCACGGGAACAGGAACTATGCGGGTGTAACCGCGTGACGTCCGCTAGTTGTGTTTAAAAAAAGAAAAGCAGCTTTATTTGAAGGACTTTTTACGAGTTTCATAGCTCAGTCTAACAGTGTCAATTTTTATTAGGTACTTTGAATGATCTGTTTATTCACTTCGCTCGTTTCTAATATCATAGGTTTTTACCCATATTTATTGTGGAGTAATTTAGCTTTGCAGCCTTGATTCAATATTTAAAATTCTTCGTAATAAATGCGCAAAGGGGTAAACAATTCTTTACAATTAAAGATCGTAATGCTTGGAATCTATGGAACGTTTTAATTTTAATAGATTTTTCTGTGTCCCTACTATCCTTTCGACTAAAACCTCACAGTATTCTACCATATCCCTTATCACTAATAAGATTGTTAAAACACGGCAAAATCGTTAATTTAGGAATGGTACCTAGTATATATTGTTTACTAACAAGCCATCTTCATAACAATTTAATTATGTGTATAGGAACTAAACCTTGAATGAATCAACAAATTTAAACAATTTGCATAATTGTGGAATAAAGCTATGTTTGTAAACATTTAATAATTTTTGTTTTTTGTACAGATTCAGTTGGTTTCCGTTACAATGAACTCCCTTTATTTTGGTATATCACTGAGGTGGAAGATACGGCCACGAAAGTAGTCACAGTATGGACGTTTGCAACACCAGGGCTGTTACACTCGCGGTGCCTATCCTATTCAACGCTACAGTTTAGTTGTTGTATAGGTTTCCTACTAAGATATGTGGGTCCCAGATATTTCAAAGAAAAGATAAGTACTAAGTAACTCAAACTGAAAAATAATCTAAGTATGTGTATTTCTCAAAGGTTTACCTTTAAAAGGATAGAGTTCTTGTTGAGAACAGCGATATGTAAATCACCGTCAACATTCTAGTAAGTATGCAGCTAGATAAATTACTCATTTTACAGAACAAATTGGTTTATATCATAATGTCATACTCATAATTGCAGAGAATACAATCCATAACACACCAACTACATAATAAAATGCATTTCCAGTATTAACTTTATGATTAGTTGAGGGTTTATTCAATACCGATCGGTTGTTCATACATAAATATTAATTAACACATATTAAAAAGGTTTGCTACCAACAAATTAAACGAACTATGAACGTTTGACGGTTAAATATCCTTCTAATGAAGTGTTATGTCAGTTACTTTTATTATTATTGTAAGTTCAAGACGCCAAAAGATTCTTTATACTAAACGAAATGTCTATTAGATATTTAAATCCCAAAGGATTTTTATCTGTAGTACAGTAAATCAGAACACTTACCATAGGTACCTACAAAGTTCTTGTGTCGACTATTATAAGTACAAATTTAGTTTTTACTAATACCTATATGAATAGACCTTCCAAAACTCGAAGCATGAACAAAAAAGTGTAGTGTGCATTGTCGAGAATGGCCAATTATAGTAAAGGAGCGTAAAAATGTGTAGAGCGCATTGGCGACAAAGGCAAATTATAGTAAAGGAGCTTACAGAAGTAAATGCGAAGAAAGAATTAAGTTATCGTTAACTTTTTGTAATTGCATGCTACATTGGGTCATTTTTTAACTTCTTAACATGTAGATAATTAAAGAATTGTTACGACTCTATCTACTATGACATTTAACTGGGTAGGTACAGCACTATTTTTATTACATCGATATAATTATGACTTTATTACGTTAGTATTTAAAGGGTTTGCTAAAATAGACAGGTGTTATTTTGTTTCTATGTAAAAAACGAAAGGTCAGGTAATGAAGATGGGTATAGAAATAGCGTACTCATAATGTAAATACAATTCCTTTAATACTCGTAAAAAATAGGGACCTTTTCTATTACTCTTATTACTGTACTACTATTACTAATAAAATAATGGTAAGTACAAATAGGATACAAATGGCAAAACTCCATGAATCTTCCTCCAAATCATTCTTGACCAGGCGCTAGTTTTTAATGCAATTCAAAAAACAGACCGCTTTCAAAACATATTAGTCACGAAGGTTATTTACGATCGAGTACCTAGTATTTTACGAAAACAAAGTTATAAGAGAAATGGGGAAATCTATACGGCACGCATAAGTGCAGGAAAAGGCTAATAAATAAATAAAACAATATGTTGTGTGTGTCATATTTGAGAGAGGTTCTTAGAATACATAGTTCTTTGAAATAGAAAGCAATTTGTACTTCTTTTAAGGCCATGCATAGGGTTAACGACCAAAACACGCGTCCTTCACACAAAGTAGTTACCTATAGTCACATACCTATTTAAAAAGTTTTCTTCAGATATTGACACCCCTATATTTTTTCTGTCCGTCGATAAAAATTTAAGTGATCTATGAAATTTGGGATTTTTCATCGTCTATGCAAATATTATTTCATTTGCATCTTTTTCGTAATTTCTTCAGACAAGCCCCTTAAACAACAATATGTTATCTGTCAATCCGAATTAAAATTTGTCAGTCAAATGTCATAGCAGTCGGACAAGATCAACAATAGCGGCTTACAAAATGTATCAATCTGTTCACAGCGTCGGTCATTTGTCAATCAATCACTTATCTCATGCACTGAAGACAGTTTCACTTCAGAGCATGGCATTTGATTTCTTTTTGTTCTATTTGACGATTTCTTATTCATATTTTTTATACTACTAAGTTGGCAGACAAGCTTTCGGCCCAAGATGGTTGGTTACTGTAGCCTATGTAAGTTTGCAACACCACAATCGCTACACACTCGCTGCCGACCCCGGTTCAGTTAATGACGACCTTGTGTCTTTGAGGGTACTCTGCTAACGATTCACAATTCCTCTAGATCAAGAAACAGATGGAATAGGTACGTATTCTTTGAAATTTGCAATTATTGAAGGAACTCTACATCAAAATCATTAAAAACACGCAAACTCACCAATATGTTTACGATATTAAACTTATCCACGTTACTGCCGAGATTGACGTGTTTGATGATAGACGAACCAAATGAAGGTCATGAACGAGAATCCCCATCTCGTTACGAACAAATTTATGACTGTCTGAGCCGTTAGTATCTACATCATTCCGTTATTATAAAGTTACACCTAAATTATTTCATTACAAGAATACGTCAAGTCGTCAAGAAGTGACAGGAACATGACCAATTACTATGATAAATGACGTTATTAAATGTCAGAGTATGTCACTCAAAAGGGCGAGATATTGAATAAAATATAGTGACGTTTGACTAATGAGCTGACGTGCATGTTCAATTAAACAAGGTGCATATCTGCAATCCTTTTTCCTTATACAATACCTTGTTGTTATATCTACGTAAGACAATTTGTAGAAATATGTATTATGCAAAAAAGCAGGTCAAAATGGTAGATAACCTGTCGATGTTGACGACAACAGGAAACTTTTGTAGAAATCTCCAGTCACTGACCTGTAGAATGACAGAATGCTGCAGCTCGATATAATATCGAGAGATAAAAATAAAGCTATATGAGTCGGTAGGTTCCAACTGTTGACACTTACTAGTAGCTTGACTATAAATTTCTATTTTTAGCTCGCGTACTTTCTTACGCATAGGTATTTAGTTAGGCTGGTAGTCGGTAAGCGAGTGTTTCTAGTTTCCTAATACGAGATCGGTGTAATTAAACGGCTTCTAGTGGCAAGAATACTTTTATTTTGAACAGTGGGGCCGGCTTGGCAACCGAAGCGAGATTGCAAAGTGATAGTATAGTAAGAATCGCGAGTGTTAAAAGAAGATTCGCAAAGAAAAGCGACACAGAAAAACTATTTGTTACGCCAACAGCGATTTAGTGAAAGTGACCGGTGCGAACGACAGCCAATTTAATTTACGAAAGCCTTTGGAGCTCAATGACATGTTTACTATATCGAACATTTGAATATTATTGCATAGTGTTCGTTATAAGGGGTTTCCAGTGACAGTAATTCAATGATTGCCTAAAGTACCTTGTAACTTTTGTAGCTTATTAACTGGATTATGTAATTTCAAACTCTCCGAATTTTCTATTTATACCTAATCATAGTCAAAAGTAGAAGTGCAATAGGTAGTTCATTCAATAGGAATAAAAACTTTTACCATAGTCGTTTAATACATGCTATGATAACTACAACTGATTTAGTCATCTGCAGCACCCTATCAGAGTATATCCTATACCTACTTTGACCCTACTGTCACCAGACAGAACTGGAGTGCTCCAGTTGGGAACAAAACCTCCCACTCGGCTGGTACAGTTGCATACCACCATCTGTGACAAGTGATAATAATTGCACCGGGATTGAAGGTCACACCTCGTTCAACGAACTGCTGTATTGCACTGTACTTTCAGTTAATCATTAACAATGAAATTGGCAATGTTCTTTAAAAAAATATTAGCTAGATTTTCGTGTAGATATTTACTGCAAAGAGTACGTGCTCAATAATAAAATACTACCTGATTTCTTTTCGGTTTACGTTTTAGGAATTGTATGCAAATATGGCGAGGTCAATTACAATTTACGTCATATCATAAAAATATCAAAATAGAACCCACATATTTTATACTTAAATAAAGAAAACAATATTTTTATTGTGCTATTAGATACGTACAATTAGCTTGCACATAATTTTGTGGGATTCTGAGAGTATAATTATAACTCAGCTTAGGTACACCTTAGTGAGAAAAAGCGCCATCATATTATCTTAGACAGTTAATCACTCAATACAAGTTTGCGTACTTATTAAAGCACTGTGTTTGGGCCACCGTTACCTGCCCATTAAAGGACGAGGCTCTGGCGAAAAGAAGGAAAATTTGAAACAAAACCTTGTACCGAACCGTCTTCAAGATAATGTAAAAACTCTAGGTAGATACGTATATAATTTAGGTGCGCTGATTTCAATATAAATATTTGTCAAGTAGTATAATTTTTACTATTTAAAACGTTATTTTAAGTTGAATCTAATCACATTTTATTTGATGCTGTGTCCGCGATCACACGTCTCCCACATAACATCTAAATCACCCACTGGGTAGTCCCGAATTGTCAAATTGCTTGGAGAATGGCGAGACAGAGATCTTCCTCCGACCAATAGGGTCCTTGATGATCTTTTTGGCCAGACCAATAGGATCAGAATTCTGAGGACGCTGAGGGGGCTGCTCAGGCCCATGACAACAGCGTACGTGAGGGATTCACACACACCCCCATTAGAAGCGGGATCACAACCGAAACCCCCCAAAGACGCGTGATAGCACCCGAACCGACTCCTGGGCGAGGCCGCAGTGGTGGTCGTAGGTCTGTTGGGAGTCCTGGGACATCCTTCCGAGGGCTTAACCGGGGCTCCCAACCATAAGGCTGTTCTTTAGTCGGTAGGAGTCCGGCGGATTTTCCCTCACATTAAAAAAAATGGGATCAGAATCAGGCTAGGCATTGTCGTAGATACATTCCTTCAGCTGAAGAATTTCATAACGTGACGTGGATTTATACCATAATATGCAGTGCTATTCATATCTATTACTAGCTAAATTTTCTATCTAGGATAACATTTAACGACACTAATCAAAAAATAAGTACACACCTACATAATATTTTGTATTTTATTGTCCATTGTTTGTGGAGTCACGAACATAAAGCAGATAAAAAATAAAAAGGATTTGATGGTGAAAAAAATTGTGCATTGTGACTTTTTTGAGCACTACTCAAGATTTAAAAATACCAGCGCCATTTATATCAACAGGCATATATATAATTGTACTCGATAAGTACCACCTAAGGACATTGATTATGACATTCAGTCCAGGAAACCTCAATCATTTAAATTTATCAATCATCGACAATGATTCTTGTAAGTTTTTATTGCATAGATTGAATGACCCGGACTTTATTTACATGATCTTTATTAACATTACAAGTGCACGCCCGCGGATCCGACTGTTTAAATATCGAATTTCATACTTCGGAAAGGTATTAAATCCACGTTAAGGGAATGATCTTGTAGTTCTAGATTAGAAAGGATAGGATGGATAAATCTATTTTAAAGAAATGTCATTTTTTTTTTGTCATTCTGGATTCTACAAAGTCACTAGAAAACCAAGATTTATCAAGGTTACAATATTTGTGGCCGTATGGTTATATCGGTAGGGATTGCAGTTTTTATAACCTAGAATTTTAAGTTTCGTAAAATTGCTCACAGACATTATTTCATATCGAATAATGCACGTTTCATGTTAATTTTTGTCTATTACACTTACGAAATGGTGATGGTAATGTAAAGTTTCCGAAATTCTGTCATATTACCTACAAGGTTACATCAGTCTGTTACTGACATTTTGTCAATTTTAGCCCCTCTCTATAAAATAGTGTGCAGAGGGGCTTAAGGCGAGACATTTTCTGTAGTCTGTGACTCTGTTGCATTAAACTACGTCACTAGGTCACTTAGATCATCTGTTCAAAATTTAAATTAAACCAAAAATGACAACTTCAATCGGATTAAACTTTCACTTTCACAATAAACGTGTTAGAGAGGGGCAGTCTGGTGAGAACGATCTCACGGCTTTCTTGTTATTTTTCTCTATCCTGAAGCCATACTTAGTATCCCTGGGGCTACCTTTCCGAGGGCGTAGTAGGAACTTACAGCCATAGACAGATGGTGGGGCATTATGGGGTTGTGTCCGGTAGGAGTTTGTCATGTCATCCATGAGGATTTCTACCTTTGTGTAATCGGCAAAAAGAAGCGGGCTGGGAGACTTGAGCTATTAATAAAGACTCTTTAGTCGGTTTATACCTAGTTCTCTAAGTACTTTTAAACTTTTACACAATCATTTAGTAAACAAATTATCACTCGAGTCGACCGCAATTATTTATGAAATCAACAATGGTAACTATGGAAACGAACGTCATATTTTTAAATGAAAATACCCAACAATAACGAAATGGAACATAATTACATCATGGTCTATGGACAATGGGCGCTGTGTATGGGTTTTCAATATTCACTATTACAACAGACTATTGTACGTGTCCTATATACCTACAGGCTGAGTTTTTGGATAAATAACAAATATATGAGGATGTTCATCATTTCATAACTGTTGTGAGTTATCAACGGCTCTGAATTCTGCGACCTGCTTTCAGATTTCCATTTAACTATTTTAGTTTAATTTTGTTGTGAGCCATTGCCGGTCGACCTTCTAACCCTTTAAGGATAAACGTTTCATCTAGCTTGTCAATAATAAGCAACAGTATATTTATATCAACGACTTGATTTTTGTTAAAACAGTTTTACCTAAGGTGTTACTCCTTGATTAAAGAAACCTATAGCAGTCTCCAGCCAATGTGTAGTTTCCTTGCCTTACTGAATTTATAATATTCGATTAGAGTATGTAAATAGGCATAGCTGATATAATTTTACTTTTAAATAGTCAACAGTTTATTTAATACCAGCATTGTGGAATATTCTAGTTATGAAAATCAACAATCAACACTAACATTGCGATAAAAACTTGTCAGGTACTGCAACCTTTGCAGAATGTTTTGAAAAGAATTTCAGTAGGTGGGTTAAAAGTTTATCAAATGACTGTGACGCCATACCCGGCCATGTTACTTAACGGAACTAGCGACAAGCTGCCAAATTTGAAATAATGAAATTTATTTCACAAACAAATTAAATGATTAATTAAGACTTGAGTTGCACATTTAAAAATAAAGAAAACAGTTGGAATTCCCGTGCACAAGTAATTTACCTTATTCTTCACAATATAAAATTAATTTTTATGATCAACCTCTAAGTCATATGACTTCACTCAACTAATTTAGGGCTCAGGACTAGTCAATTGCCACTTTTTGGATATTTTTTTATAATAAGTATATTTTTTAAGAAATATTTCATTAATATCTATATCGTAAGTACGAGTAGCTTTGACTGAATTATTCATCTATCAACACATTGTTCACATAAAATGACAAAATGAATGCCGCAAAATAGATGGAGGATACCGGGAAGCTCTTTATAGAAGTAGGCGTCTATCATTTTAGAGATAATGATGATATTTACGTAATTTTTTAAAACGTTTCAACGTTTCTCAATCTTTAAATAATCAGTCTTTTTATTTATTATCACTGGGACGTAGTAAATATCGGTACCTATTCAATAATTAAATGTTTAACATTTAATTTTTACACCGCTTAAATATGATAAAAGGAGGGCACAGTTTTTTTTAATATCAAAGACTTTTTCTAAATCATAGATCATTTTCAGCTCTTTACAAAAAATCTTACAGCCATTTAACTACAAAAATTCAAGCCAATCAGTCTTAGTTGCGGCAGTATTTGTGATCACGGCTTAATAACCCACGGGTCAATCACCACGTATAAAAATAAATATGACGATATCACTCTTAATTATTACCATGAACTGAGAATTGGAGAAAAACAGTGCCACAGTCGGCAATGTGGTAACTGATCATTCTTGAGTTATTTGCACCATTTCAGCGGACAGTTTTTGTTTGCGGCCTCATACTGACTAAAACCACACGAGGCCCAACTCCTGCCTACGGCCGAGAGCTCTGGGTAAGGCCTCGGATGGCCCAGGAACAACGGATAATCTTACTAATATTATAAATGTGAAAGTTTGTGAGTGTGGATGTTTGTTACTCTTTCACGCTCTAACGGCTGAACAGATCGGGCTGAAATTTGGTACAGGGATACATTATAGTCTGAAATTACACATATGCTACTTTTTATCCCGGGAATAAGTTCCCAAGGGAAGCGGAATTTTACGCGGGCGAAGCTGCGGGCATCAGCTAGTATTGAAATAAATGGTCTGTACCATCTCAAATTCATGAATTACTATTTTTACTCTCAAATTTAAGAGATATCTCACCTTCTGGGTGATGGATAGAGGAAAACTACAACATGCGTTCCAATATTGGTTCAATAGTAACATAATATCAATAAAGAGTTTCAATTTTATCAGGGTTGCCATTTCTAAATAAAACACTAAGTGGCCACCCGGCTACGCAAAGAAAACGTTTAACTGCAATAAAGACAAGAGCCAAGTTCAATTTTTTAAACAGCAACATAGTATTTATTCATAAACACAAAATTATTTATAGAGCAAAAATGTGTTACATTAACCTTCAATAAATGGAATTAATCTACACATTTTAATGGATATTAACGACTAAAATATTTATATTTCTAGGAAGTTAAAATTTTTGAGTATGAAAATATTTGATCCTGGATTTTTTTTTTTTTTTTTTTTTATTCTACTTAGGTGGCAGACAAGCTTACGGCCCACCGGAAGGTTGGTAACCGTAGCCTATAGACGTGGTGGTCACCCATCCATATCCGGCCATAGTAAATGTTGCTTACTGCAGTGATCGTTTACAGAACACTGAGTCCGCGGGGCCACGAGCGAAAATCGTCGAGGATTCAAGAAATAAAATTATTACAGTCATTATTATTCAATGAAACGTACCAACAATGAATGATCCAAGTGCTAATGAAGAACTAGTGGGCACTTATGACTACATTTGCCGAATTCGTCAAGATTGGTCCGGCCAGTTAGGGCGTATTGAAGTCCTGGGACATCCTTCCGAGGGCTTACCCGGGGCTCACAACCATAGGCTGTTGGGCGTTACGTGAGGTTTTTTAGTCGGTAGGAGTCCGGCATAACATCCACGAGGATTTTCCCTCACGTAAAAAAAAAAAAAAAGAAGGGCGTATTGAAATATTAATTATATTATTCATGTAGGTGGATTGTGTTCCATGTCAAGAAATAGACACACGGATATTTGGAAATATGTGAACTGGTGGAATTCTCATAAAGGTATACAATCAACCACTTCAGATTGGTTTATTTAGATGTTGATAGTTTACATAATTATTTAGTTTTTTTTTACCCAAAATATGTAAATATTTTGCCTTACATACTTAAACTTAATTTATTGAATAGTTTTGTTTTATTACAGCAGTCAAATTATTATGAAAACGTTGCAACTGTGTAAGTGTGTGCTTACGTCACATTCTTATCACACTCATTCACTTATCACATTTATAGTACACTCATCGACATTACGCACACAATTATGAGTGCTTTCTTTGGTCGTGTGGGAAGCCTGAATACTTAATTCATTTGCCCACTGTACATAAACACCAAGGAGGCGTGTTAATCATGCCACTGATAAACTAAAGGTAAGTTTAATTATATTTAATGCAGGTTTAATAAACATATTAATCTCTTTATTTTTTTCCCTTTTTATCAAGATTTTCATATTATGACTTTTAAGAAGTCTAGAAGCTGAGGTGATAATGTAAGTTCACTAAATCCTGCGAAAATTCTTCCTTTTGATTTTGAAGTAAGAAAAATTATTTGAAAACAATGGCGCTTACAAAATGATGTTAGGTATTCAAATTAAATATTTACGAGAGAATTATTGCTGCAGAGCCTTAACAACATAAGCATAATAAAACATTAATAGGTACTGAGTTTAGTTAATTTATACAGAAACTGTTTATTTACACGCGCAGATGGCACCAATACCTGGTTCTCCAATAACGATGTTATTGTCTATTCTTAGATATTTTCTTGACCATGTTCAATGGTGGTCTGTGAAGTAAAATGTACCGCAAACAATTGCAACTTGTGTGGTTGTGGTTTTTCATGTGTCATCTTGATCTATGAAGCTTTGAACAACATTTAACCACAATTTGGGTTTTCACATGACGCGGACGCACCCCACGTGAAAAACAATAATGACATTTTAAATTTAAGTTTCTAAAGTATCTACTAGGTAATTTTACATTTTTTTTCTATACTAATATTATAAAGAGGAAGATTGAATTGTTTGTGTGTTTGTTTGTTGGTTTGTTTGCATCGAATAGGCTCCGGAACTACTGGACCGGTTTGAAAAATTATTTCACTCTTTGCGGTGAACAAAGGCTATATTTTATTCCTGGATTCCGGCGGGAACAGGAACTACTACGAGTGAAAGCGCGTGACGTCCGCTAGTTTAAACATTGATGATAAATAATAAAAAAGAGCAGTTGTAGAACTTCAGATTAATAAGGCTTACCGCTAAAATAACGTTTCGACTTAGAAATAAAATCCTTTTGAGAAAATTTAATATTAGCATGTACCTATGAAAACACTAATGGACGTGAAAAAAGCGATCTTGGAATACCAGAATTGTAGCAAATGAGAGGAGTGATTGTATATAATATGGTAATATCTGTATTGTGTACTGGTAACAAAAGTCGATTCTATCGATATTTCTATGATTCTATTACTTTTGTTTTATGCTCATTTTATCAGGAGACAAAAGAAAAGAAATTCAATAGACCGACAACCGATGTTTAGTATCATTTTAAGTGCTATAGATAGCTAATATCTCAAAACCATAATTGATATATTACTTATACCTTTAGAGCGTAGTTAGAACTTATCACTTAACAATTCAAATAAGTTTCCTCCTCAGTCATATATTATTTCCGTATTGAGATGACTTCAGATTGTGATAGTACATAATTATTATGTACAATCAATAACGGTGTAGCAAACTGTTCTATAAAATATATTATGAACAGGAATTGATTTAATAGACATATATTATTCTTTTCATCGACTCATCGCTTCATGTAAATTGCTTTGTGATTGAGTGTACTTCCTTCAATAACTTTATAATATGGATGTGGTGCTGCATAGTAGCATATATATTATCTTGCTTCTTACTAATAATTATAATAAATGCGAAAGCTTATGAGTGCAGAGTTAAGAATGTCTAGATGTCGGGATTTCTGAATGTTTGTTACGGTTAACGAATGTGGCTAACATTTGGTACGGTGATAGAATTTAGTCTGTAATAAATAACACATTGCTACTTTCAATTCCGGGAATATATTCCTGTGGGAAGAGGAAAGGGGAGCTAAATTCCACGCCGGCGTAGCTTAGGCGCCATCTAGTATGCATATAATTGGTTTGGTACATCAGTTTTCTATCTTTTTGAGATATTGATGTTAATTAATATAGATGTCAATTAAGTAGTCAATAACGACAAGAATCCTGAAATATTGAAAGTACCGGCCTTGTTCCACAAATGAAGGCAATGAATTGTAAAAGTAATGTAAACATTAGAGAAACCATGTTTAAATAGCTAAGGCATATGGACAATAAAGTTCACGATAATAGGTACCTAAGTATTAAGTTTTCATTTAGTATTAATCAGATATTAAGGACATAACTATCAACATTAACAATTCAAAGAAGTACTTATGCTTATGCGTTTGTTTAAGAATTCAATATTTACTTATATCAAAGTCCCTATATAGTGTTATGTATGTGAAAAAAAGAAAGAAAGAAATTATGTGTGGTGAATGTAGGTATTAACACCATTTATACTACCCGTTTGCTCTTAGTTTGCCGCTGGCGTAGAGGCGTATACCCGAATTTTCAATTAGACGAAGTAAATGACAGTAGCTAATGTCACTTCTTCATAGAAAATAAGCAACATTATATGAAGAAGTGACATTAGTTGCTGTCAATTTACTTCGTCTAATTAAAAATTCGACTTTAGTATGGAGCTGAGCGGCAAAGTTAGAGCGAACGAGCCGTAATTGTGATTATCGAGTGGAGACCTCCATTTTATGATAAATAATAATGATGACTTATTTTTAGGGTTCCGTACCTAAAGGGTAAAAACGGGAGCCTATTTACATGAAACTTGACCGTCCGTCCGTCCGTCTGTGCGCAAGTCCGACTCGCACTTGGCCAGTATTTATTATTCGGTGCGTAAAGGTAATGTAAAGGTCTCTGTACATTTGTAACTACAGATGTACACAGACCATTGATAACATTTTTTCTGACTTCTAGATACCTACTGATAAATGTGTCCTAGACACATTAAGACCTAAGACTTTGATCAGACGAAAGTCATTACTCATTGAATTTATTATTATCTAAATTGACATAAGATAAGTATAACGAAAGATATCTCTTGCCTAGTTAATTAATTACATTGAGCCCGTCATACACGGTTAAGTATACTCGTATTAAGATATATTTTCAATAGAAATAGAAATTTGGCCAACCACTACACAAGTGGCAAAATAAATGATGCGATATGCTAAGATATATTAATCTCAGTTTTTTGTCGGATATTTTTAACATTTTTTGAATTAAGACTTTAAAAAATGACAATTTTCACTTAATTGAAGGATATTTCCAATTTTCTATTATTTTGTTATCTATCATCAACCTAGACACGAAATATTTAAAAAAACTAGAAATAGACTTTGTGATACATAAATGTAATCTCGTTATATGTAATCAGGGCTATTGTTTGTGTAATTAAAGATATAATAGAACAAAGGGGAGAAAATGTATTCGATATAATAAAATGGTTTGGTAAATTATCGTTCATGTGACGTAACAGCATTGTGATTTTATCAATCATTTTTGCTCTTAATAATGAAGTGATTGCATATGTATTATTTATATATTATACGTGAAGCAAAAATGTGTAAATCTGTTTCAATCAAATGCGTTTAGCACAAAACAAAGAAAATATTTATTTTTGGTTAAAGTGTATAAACACTATGTCTAATATGTTAACACATGTATATATGTAAACGTAACATATTAATAATTATAAACTACACATATACAAAAAACTTGACAACGAATACTAATACAAACTGAATAATTGTCTAATTGAAATGTAAATTGCTATTATTGTCAATAAAACCATTTAGAATCAACTTGAGATATGTGTTTAATTGTGTTCAAGACGATTTTATATTATTTTATTGCTTACCTCCAATAATAACTCCAATTCTGACAGGTTATCTTTCATACAAAAAATACATTCCTTATTTTATTTATACAGCAATAAAAATAAAATACCTACATAATTGCCAGCGTCAGATATTATGTTACACTGCCTGGTATTGAGAAAAAATATTTAGTATGGGCTGTATAACTGAGGTACAAGTTAGTTTTAAGAAAAAAAAAATAAAAGCTGTGCATTTTTTTTGCTATACCTACCTAAGTATGTATTTACTTATCTACCTCAAATAGGTACATACTCGTCGTAACCTCGTTACATTCTATAGATTAAGATGATATATGATTAGAACAAGGTCAAGTCCACCATGACGATTATTCTAACGAAGCAAATGATTACTGTCACGGATATTTTATGGCTTAATAAGACACATAACAGTATGAACATAATGGTAGAGTTTTAAGTGATTCGTAAGCTCTTGTATACATAGGCAAGGGGAATAATTTCTTTTTTATTTTTATAATGCGAGTAATTTTGACACCACCGTGTTCTAGCTCAAACTAAGCGAATAATATGCTCGTGATATGGTATCTAGAGGACTGATACATATTTTTCAAACCTACTAAATTCTTTATTATTTTAGTCTTTGTCATAAACGACTTATTATTTATACCATAAAAATGTAATTAAAAGCTGCGAAAGTTTAGAACTTCAATGAGTTAGTTGACCACTACTAGTAAACGGCATAAACGATGTACCTACCTAGTAGTTATATTCCACGCATAAGTTGTATTTTTGTATGAACATAAAATATCAATAGTTTGTAAATATGCACAACAAAATTGCGACCTCAGTTATTTTTACCTCAGCATGTCTTACTTTCATATTTGGCGACAAAATTTATTTTAAACGCATCGACACGAGAGGAATTTCGTACAAGGACGTTAAGACGGTTGCATGACCTCGTTCAATGAGATGTGGCTCGATGATATTCAAATATAGTCATAAACATGTATCAGACTAATTACCTATCGATAATTTTATGATCTCTGTTTATCTTCTAAAATGCGAAAGCTGCGGCCGGTAAAATTAAAATATTGTTTTAAGAGATAGGTACCTATCTACATAAAATAACTCTGAGCTAATGCTGACAATTTTGAGAAATGCAAACACATCATAAATTTTGGAATATATTGTATGGTACTTCAGAAGGCATCACATCCTATGCCTGTCCATATCAACTCGTCAATTGGCTCACCACCTAGGTATTACGTGCTCAAAAACTTAGTGTTGAAATACGTGTGATTAATCCTCTACATAGACCTTGGGGAATAAAGGCGTGCTGTAGGTATGTATGGCAACATTGAGACAAAAGAATTAAATAAATTAACATTAAACATACAACGGGAATACTATTTCGTCTATAATGTTATTTATTTTGATTCAAAATTATGCTTTGAGATCGTAGGTCGTTAAGATGAGCGTGAGCTGGGATAGCTTGCTACAATAGGCAAGGTTCCCATTCAAAGAGGAAACATGGCTACAATGTTCAATTATATACTATCTAAAAGGTTCTATAACACTAACATAACAATCAAAAATAGATATTAAACAGCATCAATATGTATTCGTGAAGAATGATATCTTTTATTGTCACCATAATAAACGCGAAAGTTTCTAAGTATTGATCTATGGAGGGAATGAGGGATGAATGAACGTTCGGATGTTTGGTCTAGCTAAAATTCGGTACAAGGTAGATCTGAAATGGATGGACATTTTAACCGAGGGTTTCACACGTAAAAAACAGTAATAATGACCAACATCGTGTACAGATAGTTGATCTAATCACGTCCATAATAAACAGTACATTACCGATACTCAAGCACAATGAGAATTCAATAATGAGGTAACAAATAAAGTGAATGAAATTTATTTTCAAAAGCAGATTTAGCAAATATTTATGAATCACTATTTAAACATTGACTAGGTAACCTACAGAGTGTAGACACAGGCATCACAGACAAATATAAATATTTGAATAAAAACACAAAGAGTGAATCATAAAATAATTATGTAGATACATTTCACTTAACGGCACAATAGTGCATTATTGTATGATATTATGCTATTAACTAAGACACAATAGAACACTAATCTGAATATAAATTTTATAAATTTGGTATAACTAATTATAAGTGTTAACTTTAACACCCAAAATACAACTGTCGATATAATAAGCGTGATAAAAAAATGTATACTTATTGAAAAAGAGTAACTTAGATTATCGCTAGATTTATGCCTCATTTAATCAATTTAGGAATGTTTGAGATGTTATTTGTTATACTAATATCCATATATTGCTATACGTAAGTTTTTTTCATGGTTCATTTTATTACCTAGATTGTCGTAGAGTTCACTCTTTTAATTAAAATTACTATTTATGCAAACCTATGTACCTTCAATTGAATCGATTTGCGTATTATGAACTTCGTTCAAAAGTTTGAATATAAGTTTTTTAGATCGTCGGTTTGGAATTTAACGGTGTAAATTTGCAACTATATGATATTTACTTAACATTATTTTATTTTTCTATATTTACTTGTATATAATTCATATTGTTAGCGTCATATCAAGCGTGAAGTAAAAAACCCTACTGTCATAGCATTGACTCAAACACGTGTTATTTATTTATCATGTGATTGAACCTGATTGAACTGAATACGTAAACAAAATACTAGAAACAGACGACATACACAGTGAGGCATTTAACTGAAAACAGCTTATTTCAAATACTATCTATATACTATTAAATTAACTACATAGGTAAAAGTTGTTTGTTGACTGGAACTGAATAAGCCTTCTCTCAAAAGTAGGCACGTGTCATTTTTCTACAGTATGAAGGTGCAAGGAGAAGCTACCAGTACGATATCATTCGATATATATATTCTTGGGACTGTAAATCACAAAATACAGGAAGAATACAGTCTGGTCGAAGTTCATGTCAACATTGATTGTTTTGTCTTTCATCGTAAACACAACACTATAACGACAATTAACAAGGGTACAGTGAGTGTTTAGTTAACAGACATTTCTGAATCATAGATAGGCCAGCATATAATAGATTATATACACAAGAGATGGGAGTTCAGACGTCAGTTTGCACAGATAACGTCAAATAACACAATAGTCAAAACCGTACCTTATGACGGAACTAATCATTTAAAAAATTAGCTATTGTTATGAATAAATGAAAAACCATAACTGGATGATGCCAATCTCCTACTTAAATTGAAGAAATCGCACTTTTGCGATATCGCACTTAATTTTATACAATACATTTACTATAGAAAACCTGGTTACGCAGAAAATTGCGCTAGCATTCATATTTCATACACGTAGGTAATGTATCTGAGCTAATTGTGGGTTCATATTTGTTAGGTTGGTTCGTAAGATGATGCTAAAAGTCTTCCGATGTAAAGGTTCAGCCATTACCATAAAATTATATAAATATAATACGTACTACGTGTTTGTAGTTATCGTGACGCAGATGCAGTGTCCCCGCGGTCCAGTGGCGGGGTCCGGGCGAATGGCAGGCCAGTCCTCAGCGACTATAACCAGACGGTACCGGTTAGAGCCGGTTCACACGAGTTCGCACAGCCATCATTCGCTACAGCAACGCCAGCAATTGAAAACTCCGTCTTACTTCACACATGAATTTAGACGTTTTTGTGGTTGCTTGTACACAATTGGAATGTACAATAACTGAAGGTTTTTGTTTATCCACGATTTATTTTTCACTTTTAAGTAGATATTAATGTATGCAGATGAAAAAGCGTTGTGAAACGTTGGGTAAATATGTACAGTAAACACACGATTCGGTATTATTTAAATCGTCTTGAAGTAAAATTCGTAAGAAGGATTAGGAATTAGTTTTTCATATAATCTGCATGAAACTAAATTACTCATTTTTGGTAGCAGTACTGCTCGTTCTCTCTAAGTTTGCCGCTCGGCTCCATACTAAAGTCGAATTTTGAATTAGACGAAGTAAATAGACAGCAACTAATGTCACTTCTTCATCAATGTTGCTTATTTTCTATGACGAAGTGACATTAGCTACTGTCAATTTACTTCGTCTAATTAAAAATTCGGGTATACGCCTCTACGCCAGCGGAAAACTTAGAGTGAACGGGAAGTAGTTGATATTTCTGCCTCTGTGGCGCAGTCGGTAGTGATACCGCCTGCGGCGCTGGAGGTCGTGGGTTCGATTCCCACCGGAGACGAATAATTGTGTGACCCATAAATATTTGTTTCAAGAGTCTGGGTGTTTCTATGTATAATATGTATGTATTTAAAAAAAAGTATATAAGTATTAATATCCGTGGTCTGATACCCATAACACAAGCAGGTTACTCCTAGCTTACTTTGGGATCAGATAGCGTTGTGTGAAATGTAAGTGAATATTTAATATTAAATATTTAATTTGCGTAAACGTAAATTAAAGAAAATTGTTTTCTACGTATCATATATTTTTGCAAATCTCAAACGGTATATTTACAGAGAGCTTATGTTGCCATAAGCTCTCTGTAAATATACCGTTTATGTTACGGCACAAAATGTATAAGTCCAATCAATGAATAAAAGTGTAATATCATCACCAACCCTATCATAGCTAATTGTGCAGGAAAGTATCTACTCGCGAGTAAGCCTGTTATACCGTAAATAAGTTGTAATTATAATGTAAAGAAGGACATTTGATCTAATAATGCGTCGGTAACCGCAAAAACCGTGACTCATATATTCACAGAAATGCAAATTAGTCTCCAGCTTATCTAGATTGATAGAAAATGTGTAAAAAATCTTACAGTAAAGTTCAATTCCTACTTTGTCTATTACGAATGAAGTCAGTATCTGATGATAGTGATTTTGACAGCGATTTCATTGTCAAGGCTACGATTGTCTTTCAGTATGGTATCATGACAGATACTCCGCTCACTATAGTAATAAATCATTAAAATTTTGGAAATTATAACTAATAATATCTGGTCAATTGGATCTTAATTGTTAGTTTTCTTATCTTATATGGAACTAGTTAGTGAACTTCTTTTTTTTTAATATGATTTATTTCAGTTTATTAATAACTCAAAAACTCAAACTCAAAATTACTCACATCAAACAAAAATATTATGTTACAATCATGAACACGTTAACCAAGTTTCATGAAAATCGATTCAATAATGCAACCAGTAGAAAAGAATATTAAAGAAAATTTGACCTAATATAAGTATCTTAACCGGTATTCAAATAGTGAACTAATGTTATTCAGACTCTTTATATTCAAAGTAAATACTTCGAGAAGTATATTCCAAAATAGTTGTTTTGAAGTGAACTTTGTAACACAAAAGACTAAAACGGATATTATTACATAAACATTGTATTTCTTTGGCCAAAAAAATGTTTGAGATTGTCCGGTTACACCAAGGGTAATAATGGGTAATGCCGTTCCGCTGGTTAGTTTGATTGGTATTATCAAAACGACACGTAAGTATTGTTTGTTACATTGCTAAAAATGGCATACCTACTTATGGGTTCATGTTGTAATTTAAACATTGGTAAGGAGTTTAAGCACAAATTAGAGATAGCACAGATGGAAACCTACTTAATTCGCTGAGGCTACGCACACATTGACGGATTTGACACCGCTCACTGAGTTTACGAGGTCAGGCGAGATTGAGGCGAGTTTTCGGTACTGATTTGTGCGCGTGTGTAGCAGAGGGTAGGTGTGAAAAAAAGTAAATACATGAGATTTCCATCTGTACTACCTCTAATTTGTGGTTCAAGTAAGGCTTATAGCTCGTCTACACGACATGAATACAATGCGATGTCAAGTTTCAGGTGAGGTATAGTAAAAGAAGCACTAACTCTGTGTTAGAAAAAACTCGTTGTATGTATAAACTTAAGTTGATGTCGTGTGGACCAGTTATAAGATATTCATGGATATAGAATGGGGTAGCGTGATTCATAAATTAAAGTCAAAGTTAGACAAAAGATGTAATGACCAGTATCGAAAATGGGATGCTTAGATCAAACGTTCTAACACGTAGAAACTATGGACGTAGCAGACTGAAGGAACATACTATATATGTCGAAGCGATATGGGTGGATCTCAGCCTACATAGATAAGACAACATTGAAGAACAAAAAAGTTGTAAGGTTGTGTTACATACAACCTGGTGTGGGAGTATTTTTGACAGAAGAAGCAGAGAAAATTGTTATGATTGCTGAAAACATGTAATTTCAGTGTATATCTATATATTAAAAACTATGCCTACCTAATTAGTATGATTAATATTTTATTTCGGAATATTCTGCAGTTGCGTTACATTGTTCAAAGAAACTCAAACACAATATGTAATACATGACAATTACAAAAAATAACTGCGGAAAAACAAGGACAGCTTCTAGATTCTAGGTATCCCAATGTCGTTAGCGGAAACTAGTAGGTCATCGTTTAATAACACGCTCAGTTATCTAGATATCATCGCAGTTCCGCCACTGAAGTAGACTTTATTTATGAGCATTTCTGAGACTCACATCCAGTAATGCGTCTATAAAAATAACTATTCACGTTTCTTTAATTGTGTCGTATAAAACGTTTCTGAAAGCCGTCATTCCGTTCATTGTTTCGTCGTTATGATTCTTACTGTCATATTAAAATTAAAATGTGTTTTCAATAAAATTCCTAGGTTATCAAAATTTTCAATTGTTTTCTAGCTCACAGGTAAATAGGTACCAAGAATTTTAAATACATAGTTAATAAGTGCTCTTGAGTTGTTGTCTTAGTATCTTGTGTTATTATATCCTCACAAGGAGGAAGAATAAGAGAAAATATTTTAAGACTAATTAGTTCATCTACAAGAAGGTAGGTACTTAGGGCTGGTCATGCCATGCAGTTACCAACATCATAAGAAACCCACCTACGTAGACATTATAATTAAACCCAATGAGACCTAATTAAATTTGTTGTTGTTTTCTTAAAACTTGTCAGACCATAATACCGAGATTCAGGAATTGATAAAGCTCAATATAATATGTATTGTAGAAGCCAAACATAATTTAACGGAGGTTAACATACTTCGCAACTGATGGGAGATTTCATCTACACGCTCATGACATGATCTCGCACGACACAGTGGACTTGCTATAACATGCACTACTGAACAAATAGATTTTATCTTTAATACCATCTTTTCCTTATACCTACAATTTGGTGGTATAGGTTTAATCGATAAATACAGCAAAGGTTATGAAGGAATTCTACGTTCCTTTAGCTGTATTTTTTTCTCTTAGGATGAAATTTATTCATAATCCGTAAGATTATGAATAAATTTCATAAATAAATAAAGAATAAAGTTTATACAGAGAAAGATATCAACTTGTTAGATAACAATAGATTGATAAACGAATTATGTGAGCTTTTCAAAAACTTCGGTCTCGGTGGCTTTCGAAGATAAACTAGTGTCTGTAAACACGTTTTTTGCGCGTTAGCCATCCGTAAGAGATTTAAAGATAGCATCCAGCCATTGTTGTTTTTTTATGGGATTTGGATTTTTTTAAAGTTCTTTTTTAGTATTCTGTAATGATGTTAGTATACCGGGATTACAACTTCATGTCTGCTGAACCAATGATAAATTCTCATACGAGGAAAACAACGTGTTTTATATTATAACAAATTAGGTAAACATTCAGCGATTGAGTCATAGTTTAAGTGGCTTTAATTAGCATTGATCAATAGAAAATGAAAGTTTCTTCTCATTAAACATGCAGTCTCTCTTACTTGAGTTATCTAACTCGATCAAAGACTATTCTAGAAAACGATAGACCTCTTCGTAATACATTTTGTATTTCGATATAAAACCTACACACATTGTTCGTTATATTCTTACTAAAGTTTAAAACTGATCACTATGCTATTACAAACGTAGAAGGTAAGCTTAAGCACCTACTTTTCTTTCGTGACCGTGTCTTAACCTAAATTACGTTTTGTGGAATGTAAAAAAATTTTTTGATTGATTGATTGATTGGCACTTATGGTACTGGCAAGTAGGAACCCAAGTGCTTAAGCCAATTATTAGATAAGTATTTATGTGCATTCATGGTTATTAATACGGGTATACTTACAGTGAACACTATTGATACCCTTTTCCCTACAACGTATTATAGGTACCTTTATTCTGTACTTACTTCTAATTTGAAATGATTTTACGTGGATAACTTTGGTAGAATTTCGAATTTACAGCTGTTATTACAATTCTTATCCATTACGTCAAGTTTCACGTTCATCCGTTGCACATAGTTAATATGTTAACAATAGTTCCCTTATGACGTGAGGATATGATATATAATAGTATGTGCAGATGCAATAGATATTCATTTAACTTTATAATAAACCGAAATGAGCTGTGCAAACAAAACCATCAGTTTTATTGTATTCACTACTATTCTTGTTACTGTAGGTATGATTGGCACCAAGGTGGACACACCATTACTACCAATGACCGCAGGATGCTAGGGGTCAAGTATGCAAGAAAATTTGCAATTATTTTCTGTAGACGCTGTTAAGTAAAATAAGAATTTCGTCATCTTAATGTAAACATATAAAGAACTTAAGATGAAGCGAATAATAGAAAGTTGAATTTTACATTTGATACTAAAGAAGTTAGTTCTCTGCTAATTTTAAACAACTATGAATGCCAAAAAAGTCTAGATCTTTGATAAATTGTAGATGGTTTGCAATAGATAGTCTCAAGTTTTGAGAATGCATTAGAATCGTTAGCAACCAAAGTGTTTTCATTATTAACTATTGTGTAAAATTACATTGAATAACATTATTATTGTTTTAAATGTCGTACATACATGGTATAGTATTTGTCAATAATTGCAGTCTTTGTTGTGTAAAATTAGAATTTTGTCCTTTTATGTAGGTACCTACACGGTAAACATCAATAGGACGTAATTTGTAATAATATTCTAGACTTAAGCATGAAGTACAATAGCCTTAAAATGATAAAGAATTGACGAATGACTGCAACATCGTTAAATTGTTTTTATTATAGATGAAAAGGTGTATAGCTGGTTTTGTAAAGTCTTATCAGAACCTTAGTAGTTAATTTGGTGGAGAAGCAATTTCCAAATCAATAGCAAAAGAAAAAGTAACATTTGATTTCATCCGTATTTAATATACACAAAATACAGTACAAAGCAGAATGTTTACTCTCTTTATACGCGAACAAAGTTGAGTACAAAACATGTTTCAATAAAATTGTGGAAGGTGAAGACATGCCACTACTAAGATCTGAATTATAACGGAAATGGTTTAAAGACTACCTATTGTTTAATGTATAAAATTAGCGTAGATTTCCTATGATAAGTTAGTTGTAATATACAGGCGTAGCTGAAAAATAAAACAATTTCTAAATACAAATGGTGCTAGTACTGGCGCTGTTTCTTTTGCTGTACTTATTTATTTTTTTAATTTATATTTAGTACGTATACTAACCGTTTGTTCTATAAGTGAACAGCCTTTAAATTGGTTGCTTTATAAATCATTTTAACAGAATTTTTAACGAAAGTTTCGTCTTTGGTAGCGTCTTTTTTTATGTCTGCTATTTTATCTATTGTTTCTTCTCTACTCTTTTATTTTGTCTTTTTTATTATACTTAGTGTCTTCTTCGTTGCTATTTTTCTTAGTTTAGCGCCGTCTCTAACAAGATACAAGTTTAATGTTTTGTTTTTTCTACAGCTTTGGCCAATTCTTTCAAAATCCAATAAAAACCAAAGACTTTGTAAATTAACTTCAATTAATTATAAAACGTTTTGTATACCTACATTACAATTTAAAATAGCGGATGAAGTCACAGTCTGGAGCTAAGTTTCATCCATAACAATGGCGGTAGAATCATTAGTTTTATCTGAATGATCTTTGCAAGTGAATATAATGACAACATCGTATACATCGGCGTCTTCACACTAATCGCGTTTGAGATCCGTTTTGAAAAAAAAAAGAAGCGAATTAATATGCTTAGGTACAACATTATACTGTAGGCGAAACCTTCCAGTACCGGGTATAAAATCTATTCTTTGAGTTATACTATGACCGCCCAGCGGATATTTCCTTAGGGTTACTACCCGGCGGTACTACCGGTCGGTACTATTTTTTATCTTTGGTATTACGTAACAAACCTTTCATTAATATTCACAAGAAATTCATGGTGGGTTCGCAGACTGGTCGAGCGGGGTTGGGTAGTATCCGGAGACAAACAGATAAAGACATTACAAAATCTTTTCTGGAGCAGGATGAGAGCGATGCCTATAAGGTGCACGCGATGAACCTGGAGATGCAGAATGAATGGCTTACTCTGGGCGAATTTTGTATTCCCATGGCCTTGCAGTGGCGTACCTTATTGTACGACTGGTCGCCGGCTTTGCTTAAGTTCTACCTGAACGCGTTTCAATTGACCCTCCCCGACCCAAGTAATCTGGTCATGTGGGGGAAAGCCACAGATAAAACATGTAATGCATGTGGAGAAGCGATTGGAACTGCTAGGCACCTGCTGGTAGGTTGTAGGACGTTACTAGACCGGGGTCATTACTCACGCCGACACGATAGGGTATTGGAAATCATACGTGAGGCTGTCAGTTTGGCGGTAGCGAGAGCGAAAAAGAGATTAACCACAAACAAAAGAAATGACATTGCGTTTGTAAAGGAAGGCTGTTCAAAGAAAGTACCTCAAAAGCCATACTCAATTTTGATGGCTGCCGCCGATTGGACTGCACTCTCAGACACGTATGAAAAACACTACAAAATCCCGGAGGACGTATGTGCCTCGTCATCCAGACCCGACATATTCCTGTTTTCGAGGATACACAGGCGTGCGGTGCTCGTGGAGCTGACGGTGCCGTGGGAGACCAACATACCGAAGGACCACGCCATGAAGACAAATAAATACTTTGACTTGACCAATGAGTTAACCAAAACTGGCTATGTGGTTGAACTCTATGCCGTAGAATTACAGCTAAATCCCTGTATAATTTATTTAAGGACCTTGGATTGCCAAGAGCTTCAGTAAGCTCTTTACTAAAACGAGTATCCAAAGCGGCATTGATAGGATCTTACCAAATCTGGTTGGGCAGGGGGGGAACATTGTTGACGGTAGAAGGTGATCGTTTATGCGCATAGTAAGGTGGCCACCCTAAACCTACTCGAATGGGTCGCAACTCCAAGACGCCGACGGGGTGTTCCCCCCTGTGCCACGCTATGGACCCGGCGCCCGCACGGAGAATCCATGGAATGCTAAGAATACGGTCTCAAAGCTACAGATACTCTAGAGATATTATGTCAAATCCGTGTTACTCTATACCTACTTGACAATTACATATATTTTGCAGTATTTAACAAGAACAAGTATATCATACAAGTAGCCATTATCCTACTAATAATATAAATGTGAAAGTTTGTGAAGATGTTTGGATGTTTGTTACTCAATCACGCTCTAAGATCTGAACGGATTTAGCTGAAATTTGGTACAGGGATAGATAGTAACCTGGAATAACACATAAGCTACTTTGAATCTTGGGAATATGTTCCCATGGGAAGTAGGAACGGGTAACAAGTTTCACGCGGGCGAAGCCGCGCGGAATCATCTAGTGTCAAATAACTGTTCCACCGTAACTTATTGAGGTTCTGTTGAACGTCATAAAATGAAAGATCAAGTTCGATTTCCTGTCCAATAAAATTGGGACAAGGACACTTCTCTCTTCATCGCGTATATTTCTACTCCTTCATGCCGATTATCAACACTGGTTTTTTTTTTCTAAATGTGGAAATCCTCGTGGATGGTACATGACTCTTACCAAGTAAAACCACACTGTGTCCTACCTTCTGCATCCAGCCGTGAGTCTCGGGTATGCCCTTGAAAGGACTCCAACAACCCACCTCCGTTACAACAGTAAACCTCAGCTGGTAGCTATAGTTACTAGTAAACCACTTTCTTGGACAGTTGTACAACAAGGGACGAATTTAACTACGATCAGTGACGTTAATGTATACAGAGCGTCTATCTCGATTAAATTGCGAGGCGGTCTAAACTAACTGCATGTGCCTGCGATGTATGACTAAACTTGTTTGTATCATTCAACAGTGGACCGAGGTAGTTTCTACTGGCTGGAAACCACTGGCGCCACTACCACCCGATGACCACTTGTTTCCAGTTTTTTAACTGACTTTGTATTGTATGCACTTGGCATCCATACCTACAACACCCGAATTACACATACGCATTCTTTCTTACCAGATCGTTATATCTCATTTCACATTTACCAAATACTCTCTAGATTCACGTTGTTGTGAAACCCAGAAAACTATTCCGTTTTCGAAATTTTTCGAGACTCATAACTGCCTGAATTCCACCTGGGATAGCTTATAATATAACCGATACGTTAATTACTAATTAATTCGGTCATTTGGTGCTAAAATGAGGTTTACTTTAGTTCCTGGGATAAAAAGCAGCCTTTGTGTTATTTCAGACTATCTTTGCACCAAGCTTCAGATATCCGCACAAACTTACGCATTTCTAATAATATATTGGTGAGATTACATAGAATCGAGAACCGACTAAATAACTATAAATCTGAACACAAACGTCATCGCGACTGACTAATGGTACAGGTGGTTCGGCCTGCAGTTGAATAGAAGCTTGATAACAGCCTTTGCTCATGCAGAGGTAACGAGTAGATAGCATCTATTACAAAGACTATAATTACCTCGCTTAGAACAACATGCTTATTTATCGAAAGGTCTCACTGTCCTTCCCGGCTACTGGGATTACGTTTTTCTTTTATGCAGTGCCTATTGAAAATAAGAATATGTAATCAGTTTCATTTATAGACACAAAATAAACATATATAAGTATCTATTATTGTTGACTTATTTGGAAATCCTTTGAAAAAATGTGTAAGATCCCTTCGTAGTGGTCTTCTTTTTCATTTATTAATAGCTTTTAGCGACAAGGTCTCCATTTTTACACATTTATATTATGTGTAATCCTTAGTATTTATGTAACGAATGATGCAAAGATTATTCTATTTATGTATTTCAGGGTTATAGTAGATTGTAAAATATAAGATAAATATAAACATACAAATAAGAAGATTTATTTAAAGGCTACTCGTAACAAGTAAGATGCCTCAAAAGAACAGCTAAATAAAGCATTTATCGTGACTCCGCGCAACATAGCGTGTTGCATGTTTTCTAAAATTAGCGCTTGTTATATTTTATTTAGTAAAATAGTGTTAGATAATGATGTACTAAACGCAATCTAGCTTAGTTTTAGCTATACACGATGTTATTTTGATATTTGGTTCCAGTGCGCAGATCTATCGAATAGGTATAGTATACCATAAAGGTATATAACAATTATAATTTTATACAACGGTCTATGATGGGGCTTAGTTTAGAAAATGACGAAAAAGGTGAATAGATAATCATTTTTTGTTGGCAGAAGTAGACGAAAAATGATAGCCAAAAGTAGATTTTTAATGTACAAGATGTGTGTCAAAATATGCTTTTGTTATAAATTGTATATTAATTATACATAATGTGTAAAATGATCATATAAATTCCCAATTTTTTTAATAAATGCATTATAAGTGTAACATTTCAATTTTTATCTAAAATTTTATCACAATATATGAATAAAACTTCATGAACTTTTTAATTTATTTTTCCTTACTCGTACAACGCTCTTCTCTCTTGGGTCTGTTAGAAGGAATTTCTATTCAGAAATAAGCAGACTCTTTGTACAAATTTAATGTTCTATTTATTTCTCTATTTATAATGTTTATGTGTGTACAATAAATAGGTAAATAAATAACATATACACCTATAATTTGTTTTTTTTTTCGATTTTGATTAAGTATGAGGATTAAATTAATATATGTCTACAACTAAAAAAGCTATAAAATACTAGGTACAGTTCCTAACTTGAAGGACGCGTGTTTTGTATGGTCATTATTTACACTTTCATAATGTGTAAATAATGTGAAAAAATTGAAGTAATATTTAGAAGATATATATTTTACTAGTTGTTTATTGTAATACGAGAATAAATAAATAATTTACTGTATAAAAATAACATACGTTATAACTTATGTTATTTTTTACATTAAATTATTTGTGGAAAATTTACGGAAAAAATATAAAGATGACGCTATGTCTCATGACGAATATCAGAATGCTCATTTTGTTTATTTGAGGTCCAAGAATATTCACTAGATATACCTATAATGAAATTATTAAAAATAACTATTAAACATATAAATAATAAATATTAATATCATTATATGTCTAGTGAATATTCTTGGACCACTTGTGGGCATTTTTCTCTGTCACTCGGCCGGTTTTTTTGTAAAATGAAAATGCTTATGCTGTTAATTTTTATTTAATTGAATATTATCAAAATGATCTTTATGGAAGCAGGCGCCGGTCGTGATGACCCGTAGTTGAAAATTTTGCAAAAGCCGCCCATAAGGCCTTCAACTTGGCTTAACGATTGTAATTTTACTGAAAACCGGAGAGACAAAAATATCACAATCGGAATTTCGATGCCAAACTTTGCATGGTTTGAAAGTAGATGGCATGGCGTTTTATGCACAATGATTTTTACCACTACGGGTAAATAATAGTTTCTACATTTAGTTATTATACCATCGCATAAATATACCTACTTGTGGTGTCATCAATATTTTGATCCGAAAATATAATTCATTAAATTTGATGCGGAATACAACGTAGTTTCCAATCAACTTTTAACACGCTCCCACAATACTTTTCACAAGATAATTCACAAATACACGCAGTTCAGATGTAAACGCCTTGACCTTACAAATATTTAAAGGTATTTACGTATTTACGCGTCGCATCAGAATCAAACCCATTCACTTCCATTGCTATGCAGTAGTGGTCCTTGAGAGCGGTTTGTATTTTCATCACATAGTTATTACGTTACTCAACTATCTCACCTAGGTCATAGAATCACCAATACTTTAACCATAACGGCGAACCCAATAGTCAGGTGGTTAATCCACGTTGAGCACCGTTCGGAATGTTCAAAAACACGAGCGATCCGACACGATTATCCGGCCCGTCTTTTAACAAAAAAAAGAACTAAGGCCACTTCAACAAAGTTTGAGACAAGATGTAACGCAGGCAAACCCTATTGCTCAAGTAGTAAGTAAACCATACCGAAATTAAAAAAACAATGCAGCTCGTAGCAATCGTAAGTTCCAAGATCCGGTAGGGTTTAACTTAAAGACTGCAGTTTTACCGAAGTTCGACCGTATGAAGAATTGACATAGGTACAGCAAGTTCTAAGCAAAATGATAATGATTAGTTCATAAATCATAATAATTATAACAAAGTGCCGTTTAGTGACACATGACAAACACGTGCTACGTTCGTAGTAACTGACTCGAGTCCAGTTATAAACAATATTCGCTTTTTATGGAAATACTCAAATGACTCAATATGAATGCTATAAATAAAATTATGCTATCAATGGAATTTCGTTATATTTCTATTAATAATATAGTTTTTGTTGAAATCAATGTTTTGAGCATCTTCATCTTAGTCAGATTTCAAAAACTAAATTTTAAAAAATCATATCGGTCAGGTTATTGCTTGCTTAATCAAGTACTAGAGTGACCCAAGAACTTTTTACAACAGTTGCAACGACTACCGTTGCATTTCTACAATGCATCGTCATTGTTTTTATCATTATTATGTAACAAACAATGTCTTTGATAATATTCATAATTTTATCTCTTTCACACTCCATTTTTGCCTATTTTGACTTATGATAGACATACGCTTCTACTGTTGTAATGAAAATAACAACGTATCTATATTGTGCATTTGTTTATGAACTAACTAGAATTTTAACTCGCAGTTATGATGAGAAACCAAATCAAGGTTATCTAGCAAATTTGCATTATATTTAATTAAGGTTGTATTTGCATAGTTAAGTACCCTTTTTAAAAGTAAACACTTTTTTAAATATTAAATACTTAAATGTATTGTGTAAAATTATAATATTCATAAATTTCTAAATATTATCCTTCTACTGTTCTAGAATTTTCCGACTGTTTAGATTAGATATTTCGTTTCTGACTCTTTTAAACCTTGTAATGCCCACGGGTCAGCTGGATCAACCAATGTTATACCGTTTTCCCGTAACCTTTTTCATAGAAACTTGTTCCCCGGTAAAAAGTAGATGAAGTCCTTTCGCAATGTTTATTCTAACGCTGCACAAAATTTCTTTAGAATTGTACACTATACCAGTAAGAATACGGACTTGACTGAGTAATCAAAATTATTGTAAACTGGAATTTACGTGCTTTTGACCAGGAAAGAAAAGTATTACATATTTTGAAGGTTGTATGTTGAATTTTGAGGAACTTAATAACTGAATAGATCCTTCAACATAGGTTCAACTTCAAAAAGAGTGACCTAATACAAAGTTTATTTTTCTTTTTAATACTTTTTGTGAGTAAGGTCCAGGAGATTTTAAACATTATGAAAAGGAAAAATATCTAGCCTTTAGTTCGGATTTACCCGTTATCGCTGCGTGCTATTAACGTTCTCGCACGCATGCGCACTGCAGCAACTTGTGTGTTTATTGCGTTGTAAAATTGAACAACTGATAATATACCTCCTATTTATATACCTTTGTATCATAAAGCCTTATGAAAGTATTACAGTTATTGTTTCATATCATTATTTTCAGGGTCTTCTTACTAAAATAAATATCATCTCTTTTTGTTCTCAAGATGATTATATTTTATTCGAATTTTAATATAGCTTTTGACGCTCTGCTAGAAGAACCATGACATTTTTTTGTCATGACGCCTTCAATGTGTGAACTAGATATTGGAAAAGGAATAGACAAGTAGAGAACTGTTATTTTCAGCCATGTTTAAAAGAAAATTATATTTGTTGAACAAACAGTTAACAATGACCCCGCAAATAAATGTCACATGGTTCTAATGTGGCCATTGTGCACTGACAACTGCACATTGACAAATTTCTGAGACACCGCGAACAATAGAAATACATGTGACTAAATATAAGACCCTCGTAATGCCAAGACATTTGTACTAACAACCTAGTTAGCAATTTCACGCATTTATTTAAGAGTAGCTATGCCTTCCAGCTTCACGCCTGTCATACTTCAATAAACTTCAATCACCTATTTTACCCACTTTGGGGTTAAAATTTTCGAGTTCATCATATAGCATTCCAGTTTCTAGATTGTAGTCTGGGTATAGATCGGTAAGTTGAGTGACGTGGTGATTTTATTATTAATGACTGCACAGTTGAAACGGCAATCGCTCTGTCGTGCAATAAAAGACGTACATAAAATGAAAGAAAGAAATGTCAAAGTGACGTGACACATGTAAAAGACTTTCACGTTAGTGATAGACGCTTAAATTATTTGAATATTGTTCAAATAAAAATACAATATCAAAGTTAAGCAGGAGATGAATACATTACGACCTATTTTCATACCGACGTAATAAAGAAAAATGAAGAAAAGGAGTGTGTTAATATCTTTTGGTAGTTTTGAACTCAGGATATGAAAAAACCAAAAACTATACCATAAATATGATTCTTTTTAACATCAGTCAAGTCATAAAGTTTATATTGATAGTTTTACAACTATTGTGACGGTAACACTTTGTCATCTGTGCAATTAAATAGGTAAAGCAATTAACACGTTGAATTGTTTAAACAGAAGGAAGAAGCGTTAATTTTGTGCTCATCATTTCCTCTTTGTAGCTTTTACGTGTTAATCAATTGATCGTCTTAGTCTGCTGCATAAAACCTTGGATTAAATTTGGGATTGTTTAGTCATATTTACTGGACATGATCTATTGTATATCTTACCTGCAATATAGGTAGATTACTCTTTGTGAAATAAAAGTTAAAAATGAAACCTAGAACCTGTCCTTTCGACCGAATATTAGTCTATCAGTGGATTACCATTGGCATGATAAAGGCTTGCTATAAGTCAAATTTTCAAACTAAACTGAATTCTGGACAGTACTCGTCATTATCTGAACACATTCTGAACATGCATACGACAAAGATTTCAAAGCATACTCAAAAAATTTACATGGTGAATTTTACAAACTGTTATCGTTAAAGGTTTATCTGAGAGCAATAAAGTTTTTTTTTATGTTTAGGCGCAGCAAAACGATGTATTTTAATGGCTTTCTAATTAATTTATACGGAGCACATCCTGTCTCATTGACAATGTTGTAGAATAATGTCAATGACAACCTATTACAATGTCTAGTTTATTGTGAGTATTCCCATACGACTACGAGTATTGCTTTGAATATTTATTATATAAATAACATTGCCTTCAAAGGTGATTTGTTTTATTTTTCCTTCAGATCGACTGTAGAATTGACGGCTGTATTTTCTAGGGACATTTTATCCTCTTGAATCTATAATTGCTCGAATATTTATCGGATGGCAAATCCCTAAGCAAGTAATGCCTGATTATAACCCACTGAAACTACACGGTCTCTACCTATCAGTCTAGCACTCGTAATGATGTTCCAGGGTTACCGGCGGTATCTATAAGCTCAATAATGCCCTGCTTACTCTTAAATGCTACTAAAAATCTACGGAAATCAATATTTTTCTAAACTTGCAAAATTACAAATTAAATCGGTTTTTAATTAAATCCTACCTATTACACATATCAACACTGATAAATAACATACTAGGGAGGAAAATTAAGGTATTTTCAATACCTGTTATCGAGGTCAAGGACAACAACTGATGATACGGAACATGAATACCAAATTAATTGCATGTTACTAAATTCCATTAATCAAAATAACATCACCGTTATACTCGTCTATACTAATATAATAAAGAGGAAAGATTTGATTGTTTGTTTGTTTGCAGGCTCCGAAATTACTGAACCAGTTTGAGAAATTCGCTCATTTTTGGGGGCCATCCCCGGTGAACATAGTTATATTTTATTCCCATATTCTCACGGGAACGGGAATTGCGCGGGTGACCTCCGCTAGGAGGTTATAAAGATATGATTTACTTGTGTCGAATATAGTTACAGATTTCGGATGATTAATTATCAGAAACCAGCTTATGCCCGCTGCCTGTGTGGTGAAGCTGTCTCATACACATTTCCCGCACGAACTCATCTTCATCCCGGTATAAAACACTATGTGTTTATCCAGAGTGTGAGCTATCTGTTTACTAAATTTAGTAAGAGTAACAGACATCTTCACAAACTTTCACACTTATATATTGGTAGAATTACTTTTAAAAATAATAGAAGTTAAAATTTTAAAGGTGGTGGTGGAAGTACCTTTAAAATTTTAACTTCTTTCTTCAAGTGCTTTAGGACCCTTGATGAAGTAAAGATGATGCTGTAAGCAGACACTCTCAACGCGACTGGTATTCAAATAGAAGCACTGAATGCAAACCGGGTGAGTTGTACCTAAGTCAGTATTTCATATTGTTATCGTCTGAGTTTTGGCAAAGGTAACAATATATTGTTCACTGCAAGCGAACTGTAGAACCATTTCGCGATATATCTATCACATTATTCAACACGAGCTATTGATACGGACGCTATAGCCTATTGTTTGAAAGATCATGAGTGTATTGAAGAATCGTTTATCGGTAAGACATGGGTGGCTTAGCGGTGTTATTGCATGGACGATTGTTAAATAAATTAACCTTAGAAGTAATGCTTGCTAGATAGATTGGTATGAATCTCATTTATTTTAATCGCCGAGTAATCAAACTCAAGAGAAGTTGGCATCATGTGCTCGATGATTTCAATATACATTCTATTCCGTTTGAAATGCTCAAAAATAAATTTATTTGTTTCTTTTTTGCGATTGTATCGTTTGATTAGTTTTGCTTCTTGGAATTGAAATCAGGTGCGTGTTTTGCGATGACCAACTATGTATACATCTCGGTCGACAAACTTGTTTAAGGTACCGTTCTCAGTTGCGACTTGCGAGTGAGAGTTATTACAGATGCAGTTGCGGCGCCCGCGCCGGTAGTCTTACTGAAAGTGGCGCCAGCGACCGGGCCGATATAGAATCATACATGTTTGTATGACAATATTTCTATGGCAAAAGTTACTTTTCTGGCCTACCTCAATAGTTCAAGTGATACTTTTGAGGAAATCTATACAAATGTCGGAATCTTTACATTTTTTTTCGAAACATACATGAGCTTGATGGTGAAAATTTATCAACATCTTATGTTAGTTCCTGACAAGTAATAGGGGGCATAATTACAGATTTTTGTAATTGCCTTATCATATTTAATTAAAAGGACGTTTGTATATATGAGGCAGATTCATAGCCGACCTTTTAACGGTCAATTATGTAGATTCATTTGATGCAAATATTTTAATATTTCTGATGAATTATTGATTCCTTGGACGACCTTTTAGATATTTTTGTGTATCACGTATCCGAACTTCCGCTTTATTTCTGAACCGGAACATAACATTTATTTTGCATGCATAAAACGTTTTCTATCAGGTCGAGTCGATCTTCCTAGTTAGAGATCCTCCGTGTCGAGATAAGATGTTGTCAAGTTACGACACGCCAAGTCCACTCTCGGTTCGCAAACATACATTGGCATATCAAAGTATGAGAATAAATAAAAATAACTAAATATTCTGTACAAATTAACTTTGCCATGAGATCTAGACAACTGAGAAATATACTTATGTTGTGTACTCTCATGTTATCTCTTCTCAATTGGTTCCAAAGCTGAGCTCTGAGTATCACACGAATAAATTTTCAACCAGAGATTTGAACCCAGCATCGTCAGTCACATACACCACAACTGCGCCAACGCAATCAAAAACATTATTATAAGTACCTACATTTTTCGATCATGCTTGTGCATAAATTCGACCCAAGCATCCAAAATAAAGGTATCGCAGTTCTAAGTAAATAGTTCTACGTCAATAGAGTGCACACCAAGTATGTTTTCTTTGTGTAAACGATTTGTTTAGAAATTAACGGCTGTTGCGCCCGCGTCTGGAGCGATGTCCTAGATTTCTGTTTACATAAAGATAAATTTTAGTTGACGTTTAAAACAAACTTATTGAGTTTTGTCGTCTGCATTGTTGTAGATAGTGACAAAACGTACAATTATTATTCTTTAGTTCTGGTTTTTTTTGGTCTGGAGTCGAGACCGTAACTTGCTACTTGTGATAAAACGATCCCGCTTTGGACCTAGAATAGACCCTAGAGAGGGACCGGTGCCAAAGGCGCAGAACAGTGTGATGTGGCGTAAATTAGATGACTACGGATTGATGCTATTTCATCTATGTGATTGATGAAATTGTGATTAAATGTGATAAGTAATATTTGTTACTAAATATTAATCTAACAATAAACCCTTCAATATCGTAGTTGTAATATGTAGTACATACATACATACATACATATAAGCACGCCTTTATTCTCGAAGGGGTAGACAGAAGCATTTTATACGCCCACATTTCACCCCATACTTTTATGTAGTATTTTTTTTTTTTGTATTATCTTTGGTAATAGTACGATGCAGCAGTAAATCTA
Organism: Miltochrista miniata; assembly: GCA_933228765.1. Taxonomy (NCBI): domain Eukaryota; kingdom Metazoa; phylum Arthropoda; class Insecta; order Lepidoptera; family Erebidae; genus Miltochrista; species Miltochrista miniata. Next base: position 30,552,367 of record OW121747.1, on the reverse strand, counting down.
TGATAGTTCTGTGTCAAGAAACCGCTATTCCATTAAGTTTTTGAAAAGGCATATCCTTCGATGTTATAGCCTTGTAAATAGCTAGGTGTCATAAACTAGTGAAACTATTTGTGTCGCAACAAATCATGCCTAAATATAGTAATTTTGCTTGCAATTTAGAAATCATTAAATTAAACTCGTTGAGAGCAATGTTGATTCTATATTTAGTATTTCAGTACAACATTTTTAACACTGTGAGTATTTAAATTTGCAATGATTTTGCAAATGTAAACCTTAAACGGGATTGCCAGGATCTGATTGATCCTATTTCTTGAGTATCGGTTGTAAGTTCACCGCCTTCCAGCGTGAGAATGTCAATAGTTTAAACATGAAAGGAATATGGCAAGGAATATATAAAAATAATTAAAAGCAGTACCACAAATAATTGCAAGGTTTTAAATACTTATAACAGCAAGTGTTAAAACTTTTAGGCGGCATAGTATCACCTAAAGGTAAGTAAAATAGTTATGCCTCGATTCCGCAGTCAAACATTTGTCTCACGAACGTATTACCTACTGTAAATTTTGTCTCAAATCGACAGTGCAATTTATCGAAAGTTTTGTTTTCTATTTACCAGTTATGTAGCAAGATCAGCTTTATTCAACATTCGTGAGGTTTTATTACGTAATATATCCTAGATAAACAAATTCGTGTGTCTTCGGCCTTGTGTTTTACGATTGAAGGGAAGTTTCACTTACGCGCGTAGTTATTAGATTTAGATTAATTATTTTATGAAGTTGAATAGTTGTGATAGTCTAAATAACAGAGATTTTAATACAATAAGCTAGGGAAGCTATGTGCTGAAGAACCTGCAATAATTGAATTCAAGAGTCAAAAATTGAAGGCATTGTCCCATTTGAATAGAATGCAAGTATTGCGAGCAAACGACGCGATCGCAATAAACTTGTTCGCGTTATCCTGCGATTATTGCGTATTCGCATTTACTAAGAACACCCAGTGACTGGTTGGTTTCGCGTGATCACGCGATGATCGTATGTTTCTTTGAACGCCAAAACCTTTTTGAAAGTATTTTATGTTCATGTATCTTTAATCATATCCTATGCCTATGTATCATTATCTGTGTATGTATTTTAAATGTTCATGAGCCTGTACACAAGAACTGTAGCAATATTTCAGTCTTCGTTTAGATTTTCCACTTATTTCTTTTGGTTTTGTTTTGAGAAGGTTTTATGTCAATTTTAGATATCTAACTAATTCTGGACACCAACAGTTAAAAATCTATTATGATCTGGCAATGATTGTGTTTGAAAAAATCTAAAGAAAAATCTTTTAAAAAGGGAAGAATTACTGAAAACTTCAATAGAAAATTACCTTTTAGATAATATTCTGAGTAAATGCGTGAAATAAGATGCGTACAGATATTCAGCCGACATTTTGTTTTCATAACAAAAACGTCTGCTTGATTTCCAAATGTTTATTTAAATTCCAATAAGAAGTGTGATTTATGGAAAATGATCTATACTACTCACATACTATATTTCATATTAAATTACGAGTAGCTGACTCGTCTACGTTACAGCTTGGCTTTTCTTTACTTTAATAAGAGTATTCGTATGTATTCTTACAAAACTTTCTCTTGAATCTCTAAATCTATTGCTTAACACAATATTAGTCCTGGGGTCATCCTTCCCAGGGCTTACCCGGGGCTGCCAACCGTAGGCAGTAGGTAAGGAACGTGTTGGTTTTTAGTTGGTAAGAGTCCGGCATAGCATCCGTGACGGAAATTTCACACGTTAATAAAAACACACAGCATTAAATTCTGTTAGTAGCTTAAAATATCTAAGCACACTGACAGAAAAAGTGTATTCATTTAATAAAGAAAATAGCGAAAAGAGAGCGTAGATTTGTACGTAGAGTCGGTGCACTAGCGCGAGGTCTCTTTATACTGGGTGTAACAAAATTACCTCTCCAAATTTCATGAGATGACTTGGCATCGGAAATCAAATACAAATATTTAATAAATAAGGGGGGTAAATTTATTCATTTTTTTTTTTAATTTTTGTCGCACATTAAGAATTCATTTTTTACCGCGGCAATTCGAGGTAACATGGTCGCCGTGGCAAAACCAACACAGAGCACCTGTCTGGCTGTCGTTGTCGCTTTCTACTGCCGCTCAGTAGCGATAGAAAGGGTGAAAATAGGATAAAATAGGACCTTTAAAACGGCTTTACGGTTAAAGTATTCATGTGATTTTTTTTTCTTCATTTTTGTAATGTTTCTTGACTGATGCCACGTCACGTGACGAAATTTGGATAGGTAATTTTGTTACACCCAATATAAACTATATTTGAAAGGTAATTTCATTGTTCCGGATAAACATCCGTAAATTTAATGTAGGAAAAAAAACAGGGAAATCACAAAATTGCAAGGCAAAAAAATACTGGAATATTCAAATATTCAATTTAGAATATTATGATATTTTAAAATGAGTAGAGTCTTAGCTATAACTAGACTATAAAATAAAAAGGCTTATCATTTCACCGATATTTTCTTTTAAAGTAGATATTAATAATTAGTTCTATTTATCTTCGCTAGTTTGGTACATCAATAATGTCGAAACATCAAAAGATATGAGAAATTTCATAAAACTGTATGTAGTGTAAAATACCTATCAGTTTTATTTTAATGAAATCACCCTTCAATTGATTCCATCGGTAGCCCATTTAAAGGATTTAAATAATTCTAATGAAAAAGTACTATAATATTATCTTAACGCAATATTTTCTATCTTAGAAACCTAGGTACTGTATTCACAGCGTCTCGTTCATTCACAGCTGTCAAGTTTTGCACAGTTGAAGGCTAGCTAGCATTGTGGTTAAAATATCCCCTAATATCTATTATCTGAGTATGTATAAATGTTATTAACAATGTTCTATAAATATACATGGTGTCAAGTAGGTGTTCATTTACCGTATCGAATCTTTATGAAGCAAATTACTAGCAAACAGTAACATAAAAACAACTGTTTGACGCATTTATGAACCATAATTTGACGCCATATGTTACTAAAATACTAGTAGTACATATATTATTTCACCAGCCCTAGCAATATTACCTACACTCACACATAGAAATCTCCACTATCACGGCCAATGGAATCACAGAAAATCATGTTACGTGATCGAAAAGACAGAGTTCATTGGCTGAGTGAGTCGAGAGATATTACATTATTTACAACACCATTCCACTAGGGTTGGGCCACGAAATACCGGTAATTTATTTTTAGTTACAACCGGGACCGTTGAATGCAGCGGAATGCCTCGGGAGACCACCATATTTATCGTTTTACTTCGTGATTAAAAGGGATTACATCTGACGTCGTAAATAACTGTTTTGGGGTCTCTTTATCGTACATTTTTGCCGTACATAAAAGAGATTCGAAGCACTTAAATTCTTAATTGCTTTAATATATTTTGGAACCGATAACTGGTTACTTTCAACTCTGTTATTGCAAGTTGTATGTTATACGAGTACATACTTAATGCAATTCGATTATCAAATATTTATATAGCTTCCTAAAACATCACAGATGCGATAAGTATGAAACTATTGCATCTGTGAAACTATTCAAATGAGTTTTAGAAAACTAAAATCTGAACTCTGTCTCATAAATACCTGTTGAATGAAAAGAGAGACACGTAGCATCGGTGTTGTGTATAAATATTCTGCAAGGCTATTACGGATTCCAAGCACGCGGCATCGCGCCGAAACAACCTTGTTGCAAGGCTTTTTCGTTATAAAGCAACGACTTTAGGTCGTGTGACTCGACTTCTACATACGTGAACGACGTACGGAACACAAATTCTTACCTAGCACGTTTACATTTACAGACTGTAAACAGTTCGACGGTATTGGTACAGATAAATCATGAAAACATCTTACTAATATTATAATTGCGAAAGTTTGTGAGTGTGGATGTGTGGATGTTTGTTACTCTTTCACGCTCGAACGACTGAAGGGATCCGGCTGAAATTTGGTACAGGGATAAATTATAGTCGGAAATAAAACATAGGCTACTTTTTATCCCGGGAATAAGGTCCCACGGGAAGCGGAAACGGGAACAAATTTTACGTTGGCGAAGCTGCGGGCATCAGCTAGTTATCTATATAAAAATCGCGGGATTTATTTTTGACTTAGTGGAATGCATTAGACTTAACCAAGCAAACGCAAGAGTAACAGGGACACTTTAAGGGAGACTCCTAGTCTGGAACAAGACTATCCATCAAACCACCACAGTGCACACATCACATTTACCAGATATATCAGAGTTGACCAGGAATTAAGTAACTGCGACTGGAAAAAGCTTATTTACCTAATAAATAGCTTTACTAAATAGATTCAATCACGTTTAAGTATTTTCTTTCCTATCTGCTGGTTTTAATAACATTTTAGGTATATTCCATTCTACGTATAAAAAATGTATTATATAACGAAGTATGTACTGAATATGAAGAAGATCATGATTATAGGAGCTCACTTTAGATATCCTAATGATTTTTTTTTAATATTTTAAATTCGAAGTCTAAAACATTTATAATTTTAATGGTCCATCACTATATTCTAGTTTCACAAACAGGTACCATTGGTATTTAAACCAATAACTTAAATACTAGTGACCGACCGAAGTTTCGGTTTCGGTTTCGGTTTCGGCCAGTTTCGGCCAAAAAATTGAGTTTCGGCCCCAGTTTCGGTTTCGGCCAAAATGGGCCGAAACTTTCGGCCTGGCCGAAACTTACGTGTTTATCAATTTTGAGTGCCTAGCTCTGCTTGTGACGTGGTTAGGGTCAGCCCAACCAGTTAATATGTTACTAACCGAAGATTTACAGATTTACAAAGGACTTCCAATAAATAGTTATAATAATACATTTTTTACGGAATCCTAAAAAGGTGATCTAGGACATTACATAACCCTACCCCTTTGTTGTCGGTTCCGTTGACTTCGTTGGTCGTCTGTCTGTCTGTCAGCAGACTCATGCACCGTGATAGTTAGACAGTTATTTTTTTTACAGATGATGTATTTCTGTCGCCGCTATGGCTACAAATAATAAAAATAGACAAATTAATAATATTAAAGGGGGCCTCCCAAACAATATACGTGATTTTTTGCTGATTTTCTTGTACGGAACCCTACGCGCGCTAGTCCGGCTCACAGTTGTTCACTTTTGGTTACCTATATACTTCTAGAATATAACCAAAACCAGCCAAGAGCTAGTAGCAGGTCACCTTGTTGTTTTAGTCGGTAGGAGTTCGCAATAGCATCTATGAGTTCCACACGTAAAAGAAAGGAACTCATCTTTAGGTGGAGATATTTCTAAAATGAACACTTGAGAAGATTTATACCGTTGATTGATACAGTTGATTGATGGCACTTGGTGGAACTTGCTGCACCTATTGAAAAAAATAACCAGCCAAGAGCGAGTCTAACTCACACACAAAGGGGTTAAAGCCTACATGAGGCCTAGCCGTCCGTCTGTCTATTAGTCACGAGGTTGTATCGCTGGAACCGTGCCAGAGTATAGGCCTAAAATTTTCACTGTACAGAAATCCTACCGACTAAATACCACCCGTATCCTACCTAACAGCCTACGGTTGGGAGCCCCGAGTATGCCCTCGGAATGATGCATACTGCGGCCGCGTCTTTGGGGGGTTATTCAGTTGTTATCTCGCTTCTTGAGTGGGGCGTGGATGAATCTCTCACGTCATGCTATCGTCTAAGGCCTGCTTCTTTAAAGACGGTAAGCAGCCCGTCCTCAGGCCCCTGGTCATGGAGGCTGATAGTACGGGGCGCCGCCGCAGACTGTGGAACTCGGGTGGCAGAGTTCTCTCCCGCTTCCTCCCCGACGTCCCCTTTACGAGCATGAGTTGCTCACAGAAAGAGGCCTATGACCCCGCTCCAGCGCCTACTCGTCATTTTAAACAATGATGCAAGGGCCCTTGCTTCCAGATCCCGTAGAGGGTCCCGACTAGAAGACATGCCGCCTCAACTGAGATAGTGTGCTATCTCCTTATCACCCTGACAGCCGTCGCCTTTTAAGGGCTAAGCAATATTGCCGCATTGCTAGCCATCAGGATCTCCGCCCATACGGTGGCCCCGTATAGGGCCATGCTCCGCACGATCCCAAGGTACAGTCTCCTGCAGGGAGCGTCGGGTCTCCTGATATTGGGCAACAGCCGCTAAAGTGCGTCTGATACCCCCCCCCCCCTAAGCTATGGGACGTAACTTCGGAAGTGGTATCCGAAGTTCCACCGGCTATCGAGTATGAGCCCCAGATACGTCATCGAGAGCTAGATGCCGATGCTGACGCCCCCTATATGTAAGCTGGATCCCGCAGGTAGCCTCAGGGCTGTGTCTTGGTGCGTTGCTCCTCGCGCTGTAATGAGGGTGTCGTCGTAACACTTTACGCACGTAACCCGTTACGCCGACACCTCTGAGCAACGAACCACGCAGTACCCAATCGTAACCGATGTTCTACAGAAGCGGTCCTAAGAGCGATCCCTATGGAACACCGAACGACACATCTCGCGGACCCAGCCCTAGTCAGCTCGGGTAAGTTATGGCCCTCTCGGAAAGATAGGCCCGACAATTCGACGGAGGTATGGAGGCATTCCATGGTAAATAAGCGCCTCCTAAACGCAGCTAAAGGTGCTGAAAGCGTTGGCGATGTCAAGAGATACCTACTGCCACCACCACCTTACCCTGTTCTGATGCCGATAACAAAAAATACCTACTTAAATCAGAAAAAAGCATCCACACAACAAACGTAATTTTTGTGCCCAATTTCTGTAACAGAATAGAATAGAATAGAATAGAATAAAACTTTATTTGTACACCTCGTTAAAAACTATCTGTGCGGAATCCGACTCGCACTTGGCTGTTTTTTTTTTTTTTTCAATATGAACACGTGAGTTTCGGTTTCGGTTTCGGTTTCGGCCGAAACTGACCCTGGGGCCGAAAGTTCGGTTTCGGTTTCGGTTTCGGCCGGAAAACCAGTTTCGGGCGAACACTATTAAATACATATGCATTTCCCCACAGAAAGTATTAACAGTTACTATAATAGTTACATTCTTAAATAGCTGGTATTTAATAAAAATACTAGGTAAAACAAAACGGTGACCCAAATGTGAAATAGGCAAGTTTTAGAGAACAGTTATAGGTGGCGCCACTCTTTGCCTTAATGCCTATCAATACTAACATATTGTATATATTTCCATATTATATTGCTTGGCCGATCACGACAAGAGAATGCTCAGACTGCTAACAAATTACACGTTGCACAAAATTATCCAGTTTTATGCTAGCCGACGAGTTCTAGTGATGTTGTAACACTATACTATTTTCGTACTTTGGAGGAATACTTATGTAGTCACATGTTTAGTATGACAATTTGTATAGAAATAATTTACTTTAGTTGTCTCGTACCTATTCGTTTTATAAGTGTGAAGTTTCCTGTTTCCGACATATTGAAAAGATCTTTTCAGAAATATAAATTCCAGTTTCTCATTTAGATATTATATCTTTTTTTCATTCAAACGTAACCCCAAGCCCCAGTTGTATTTAGACCCACGCGATGTGGATTTTAACAGAAAGATTAACATTGGTGAAATAATCGGTAATTACATTTATAAGATTCAATTCCTTATGACTACCTACTTAAAGGGGCAAAGATTTAAACTGATCCGTAGTTATTTTGGTACGGCTAAATCCAACTGTTTTATAAGTGGAGCATCAAAACAGACTAGGTACGCCCCTTCCCATACTTCCAGGGCTATCTTCAAAACCTAACCCATATTTTTCTTGTTTATGCATAAGGTTTGTTTAATTATACTCGAGGCGTCTACTATTAAAATAACTCGAAGTTTTTATGCGCAATTGATGTTCACGTCTCGTGAATGAGCTATGAAATCACCATACGGCATTGACCATAACTACTTGTAATATTTTATGTAGTATTCGTAAGCCATAACCACAATTTTCAAACATATAAAAAGTTAATTGACAACAGTTATTTACCTCTGAATAGGATATATCGTATTATAATCTTTTGTATTTTATTTGCTATTGTGTTTCCTTATTAACTTATTTCCTGTTCGGCGTTTACTAACGTTAAACTACTAAATCAATAGACAAGACAGCGTATAAGAATGCTGGCGCAATATTCATGATTTGTCTCATAAATGTTCAATACGACAAGGAATCAATCACGCCTACCATTGTAGTTGAACATTTGCCAAAGTTGCCGAGAACCGTTCGAATGAAAAGCGCATCGTATCAACTTGAACACTCACTTTCTCAATAACTTAAGTTGAATCACGAAGTACAATGGGGCGCCAATCGCTGGGTGTCGTTGACTGAACGTAGTACGATGAACTAATGAAATCATATAAGATCTTTTTACTTACATTAAATAATATAATTTCTGATAGCACTAGGCCATGTTCAAGAACAAATATTGGTTACTTACATAGGATCGATAATGCATTCAAATTATTATACTGAACCTAGACTAGTCTATTCCGTTTAGTGAATTGTTAAATAATATAGATATAACTTTATTGTGGTTTAATGCAAGTCCATACACCATAACAGTTTCAACTATGTTTTTAACTGGACAAAATCGACGTGTGAGTGTGTATTAAATTTAACAAAGACGTCATACTCGTAGTCAACAATAAAGTCAGTAATAATCATGACGTTCAGTGATTTAATTATTGGGCTCTAATAACATCATACAACAATGAAAATGAAACACCGCAATTTACTATCACCACGCAAAGGATTGAAGGTGTACAAAAAGCCTACTCACTAAACATCTTACGTATACCACAAGCAAATTATCCCCAAGATATCCGTATGAGTGTCGCTTAGAAAGTTTTAACGTGAACACACAACAAGAATATCGGAGAATATTCCAATATTTCTCTATACATTAACAAATTTATGGATTGTTTACTATAATATCTCTCAAAATGAATATATATTGGGCTAAATTCACCACTGACTAGCTGATTTGACTGTGTAGTAGAGTCAACGTAAAGGTAGTAACATTAAAATTCACTGAACTCCCTCAGATCCAAAACCTTACAGTGTAACCGACCCTCTACTAGTATTTACCTAGTACAACACTAAAATATTAGTGTCTCATGCAGTAGTACCTTGTAAATTTGAAATACTTTTACAATTATTTTTGTAAGGAACTAGCTAGTGTGTAAGTCTATTAGTAGAGTTTTTGTAGACAAGTTATGAGAAAATAAAATATAGGTAATTATAATGCACACAGAAATTACATCATCGTAAAGACACGTACATATATTTCAAATCTAACAAATATGAGTAATTGTTCACATATATTTCCACAATTGCTATTGTCTCATAAAAAATAATCATGTAGACATTCTTCTAATAAATAGGTTGAAGGTATTATTGTCGCTTGCATTAAAAATGTATGAATGCACTTTAAATAGCTGGTCAAATATTTTGTTTATCTATTGGAGTCTTGAATGGATTTAAATAACTAAAATATTTGGAAAATGATTCATAGCACAATGATACATACTTATGAAGTTTTACTGAAGGGTGAATATAACGGTAAACGGGTAAAATATATTAACTAAAAAATTTTACCACCACAATACAGTTTATAGAAATCCCTACTAATAATTTGAATGCGAAAGTAAGTCTGTTTGTCTGTTACGCTTTCACGCCTAAACTGCTGAATCGTTCTAAATGAATTTTCGTATAGAGATAGTTTGAGTTCAAGGGAAGGACGTAGGCTACTTTTTAACCGACTACGTAAAAAGAGGGTAATAATTTTACGTGATAACGATTTCTACGTGGACGAAGCCGCGGGGAACAGCTAGTCTCTTATAAAGTTTCAAGAGCTGATAAATGGTTTCGGCTTATTGTGGCTTGAAATATTGATGGAAACCACGGGAGGTTTAAAAGGTGAGAAACCTTGAAAAATTGGTAACACATTCGTCGGGTCAGCTACTAATTAATAACAATGAAATGTCATTGACGGATTGTTGACATAATGTTTTAACGTGCGCATTCATTACGCTATCTCTTACTGTATAATCGCTAACGATTCTCATTACTCATATAATCCACTATTCGTATTATCTTGTTGGGGAAACATATAAACACATAGAATTGCTGTGTTAATGAGAATAAGTCATAAGGATTTCTATACTTTTTTGTTTCCCTAGAATATGCTTCTGGGTAAATAAAAAAGTATAAAAATTCTTATGACTTCACCAGGACGTAGTGACACACTCAAAAAGTGTTAAGATTTTCTTTACAGGTATTTATTTTAACTCTACCAACTTTTTAAATGTATAATTAAAAGCAGAATAAACCCGGCTATTGGTCTAAGTTATAAGTTAGAGGAGAGACCATCAGATGTATAACATTGTTACTATAAATATATTAAACGATTTTCACATCACTAAAAACAATTATAATAATAAATACTATTTCATCAAGCGTCAGCGAAGATTCAGTTGCCTTCTAAATTTCTATTTTAAATTTTGAGCCCAAGGACTGAATTGATTCCCAGGTTGTGACGTCAGAAGATAGTCATTTTTATGCCAAGTCAGCCTACTATCAGTCTCGAAATGTCAGAAATGCGGACCCCAAGAACCAATATCAAGTAAGAGTCAAAAGCGACTACGAAGACTAAAAAGAAGTAGTAAGGAAAAACAAAGTCTTCATATTTAAAGAGGTCACGCTATTGTTATTTCACTATATTTTCTGGGTCATTGTCATCTGCATTCATAATAATTATAAGTGGCTTTTCTAATGAAAGAAATAGTGATTATTACTGACCCTTTACTGATTAAGTTTCATTACAATGTTATTGCCGCTTCTGATTTCTGTGGTTTTATGACAATCGCTTCATAGGACAGGAATCAGGATATTGATGTGACAAGCATGTATATATAAAATATTAAAAAGAAAACACAGTTTTCAAACATGTTTTTTTTTTAATGTGAGGGAAAATCCTCAGAGGATGTTATGCCAGACTTTTACGTCGACATCCAGACTTAAGTACAGGATTTTTGAAAACTGGAAGCGTGTACAACGGATATTCAAATAATAATTGTCTCGTGGCATAAACTGATATTATAAGAAACTACCCTTTTGCTGGTAAACTGGAGACGAATTCATTTTATAATTTTTTATTGACGACGAAAGACGTCAATGTGTTGAGTTTTTGCTCAATTTGACAAGTTTTTGTTACGAACCTTTTATATTCATCAAAGCTATTGTTCATTGAATGACATGGGTACCTTAAAAAGTGGGTATTTTGTAATTAATCACAACATACCGTATCATTACGACTGCTAATAAGGATCTGTGAGAATTCTTACGACTGGATAAGAATAGAGTTCCGCAGAATATACAACATTTTACAACAACAGAACTAGCAGAACTACGTCAATACATAGCTCTGTAGGGCCATTGTAAGCGTTTTAGGAACATAGGCGTCAGATGCTTCCAAGTTTCCAACATTACAGAGAGCTCTATAAGTGGAAATAAGTGAAATAAGTGGAACTATTTCCCTACCGCTTTCCCACGCGCCAAGCACCTGTGATTGCATCTTACCAAGACCAGAATATACAAACTCAAACTTTTTAAATTCCTAGGAAAAGTATATAAGTATGTCTATCAGTCGTCTAGATCCCATAGCACAAGCTTATATTCGCTTAATTTGGGTTAGATGATGTTGTGTGAGAATGTCCACAAGTATTTATTTATTTTAATTATCTTGTATCTCGCTTCCAAATAAAAATAGATTAGAAATTTGAAGCAACAAGTCATGAGCGATACGACCTATAACTTTGATCGGGACGGGATGTGCCATACGGAGACTTTCCTCTCTATCAATACATACTCCAAATGGATATTATCTATCAATACATACTACAAATATATATAAATATGTGTGTGTCTGAAATTATATGAGTGTATTGTTATTTGTTTTGAGTAAGTTCCATAATGACAGCCGATTGCATTAGCAGTGGTGTATATGAATACAATTTTCCCTGCAATATGTGACAGTCAGGCATGTATAGATAGAGCAAACGTGCTATGTCTAAAAACTTTACTTCCCTTGTACCTAATGGTCGCATTGCTCTATGGCAACGAGTACCATATGATGAAAAATATAGGTACGTGACAAGACTGAAGCAACACAGCAGTGTGACTGACGCTCTATCATATCGAACAACAGTCATACGTCACTTGCAATTTACGTGAAGACTAGTTTCTAGCCAAACGTCCTTCAAGGTTTAAACACTTCGATAATAACCGCACTTCTGGTACGCTTGTCTGCTTTGATGAACAATGTATAAGTGCAGACTATGTATTAAATTGTCTGTTAATTTTCCACGAGCAATTATTATAAATTCTACTTCCTAGGTTTTTTATATCAATCGCGCTCCAACCCTAAAACAATTTGAATAAATTTTGGTTACTATAATGATTTCGAACACTCTGCGTACCATAACATACAGGCTAAAAAGTTCAACGCGAGCTGGTATCAACTCACTGCCTAAACAACGAAATCAGTATGATGTATGAAGACGCATCTTCAGCAATTATACAACTCAAGAGAAGTTGTAATGGTTGAGGGAATATGATGTGATATCTGCAATATATCATAATCAAAAGGTCGCAATAAGCTCTAAGATTATTAATTGTAAAAGGACGTTACGGTCATTGGTCGTGGAGTTGTCGTTCAGCCGGTTTGCCTGATGTTCGACTGACTAGTTTTGATTTTTAAAAGACAGGCTTCTTTTAAAAGGCAGAACTAGTCAGTTTTCCACGAACTATATAAAAGGTGACCGTGATTGACTGACGTATCAACACACAGCTCAAGTATCTGAACGGATTGGCTTAAACTCACTACTATGTAAAGTTTCCCTCGTGAAGCATTCGTTTCTGTTGAACACCATATTGCGTAGGTATACATTCAGAACTAACATTTGAGCTGCAATACTTACTGAAAGGCGAAGATCGGACAGAGTATGTCGGATTGGATTGGCCAGATTTGATGTCGTTAGACGTCAATATTATTTCCTTAACCCTATTTTATTTAACCGAATTAATAGAATTTTAAATATATATCCTCTAACGACAAGGAACTGCAAACCATATTATGTACATGAAAGGTGGCTGCGTACTTTGAACTATAAGTAACTGGAATGTGTGGTTATAAAGAGTATCATGCATATGATTTAGTTATCATAAACACACACACACATCGAAATTTTGTTTCTTTTCTATTTTATTTCTAAGTTTGTATCATGGAAGGTTTACATCTTCTGACACCCCAGCTCTGCCTTGTGATGGCGTTAATGACTGTGACACAGTTCTAAACGAATGCGGCGATTATCGCACATATATATATTATACTCCTGTTCTTGTTCCGAAAAAGATTATTTTAATTATTAATTTATATAAAGAAATTTGCAAAATATTCACCTTGAAATACTAAAATGTGGGTCCTTAGTTCAAAGCCCCGTAGCATAATCTAGCGCTTACGAATATAAAGTAGGTGTTTACCTAAGTATTCCAAATATCATACCAACCAGGTAATATACCTACTCGACCAGTCAATTTTGTAGATTTCTTGTCACGTATTAATATGTTTACAGAAACATAATTATTCTGGCTTAAACATAAAGTATTTATGTATGACTGTACTAAAATATCAACTACTTGTGCTTGTGAGCTCAGATTTAAATGAACATTTTCTTTAAGGATTGTACACTTTGTATTTTCAATCTATGCCATTTTACAAATTTCAGGTTCTAGAAAAGGATAAAGATGCGTTTCACTTTGGAATAAAATTATTATATTAAAAGATACGGTCTTCAATATGGCAAGTCCCACACGGAAGCAAGGACGCTTCGCCGCCAAAGGCCGCCATCTCAATCCTTATAGTCTTCTTATAGCCTTTCAGTAACACATTTTCGGTTATGCATCTATTAATTACTTTTCGGCGCTAGTTCTAACAGAAACGTTCTCTGTCACTACCTACTGTATATTATAAATTTCTTGCTCAGATTTCCTCTGAGTGGGCGATTACACGCGAATTTTGTGTTACAAGGGTTCAAAGGCCACTATTGTCTCATTACGCAATTTTACGAATTTATTTTCACGAAGATCATTCTATATCCACGGCTCTCTAAAACCTAATCTGAATACAGTGCTAGAACGTTTCGCTTATTAACTGCGAATATTTGTTTTGTATGCATACATGGCCATTGGCCAGACATTTTTTCCCACGTAGTCAGTCTCGTAACGATACTGCGTAGGCGAACTCCTGCACCTTGACTGTCTGCCTCTATAATAGGTACGCTGAGAAAAATAAATGGCATACAATGTATGAAAAGTGAACCTAGGAACACTAATCGTTTCACCGTTACAATGCTGCGGCCAGTAATAACTGTTAACAAAGAAATAATGAGCACCAAATATAATTTAAATAACTGTTAAAGTATTGAGGATACTAGCAAAACATTTTATGTAATGTACACAACTATTCACATTCCTATAAACAGATTAAATATTAACAATATTTTTTTAAAGAAATCCATCTTAGAAATCTGTTAAGCTGTCACTTATAAAGACATCAGTTAGTGGCTATTGAGTAAGGACGTGTATTTATCGATTTACTCATTGGGTTTATCTATTAGGTTATTACAGAATCTGATTTCAGACTCAGTTAAAACATAGTCAACTATAGATTTTTACAATTTATAGACAAAAAATCTAATAAAGGAACAGGGATTTATTGTACCGGAAATACGAGCAGTTTCGATAATACATACTGTGTATTGTTTAATTGGTATACCTGAGGTATACTAAACTTGTTATCAATGAGCACGAACACTCGTAATGTATAGTTTTCGTAAACATCTGTGACGTTAGGTAAGTCCGAATACGTAAGCGAGTGTAACGCTTACAGTAGTTTTCAATTAGAATTACCGTTTCGGAGATGAGGTAAAAATTAAATGCGAACAAAACACGCAAATACTTAGTACATTTTGAACGCACGAATCTCAATCTTAGATAATAATCTCGTGTTACGATGATGCATGCACAGTTAATTATTTAACAATTTTACAAATGGATAGACCAGGCGTTAGGATATTGGTAAGTTTTTTTTTTCAATGTTTCAAACATTTACATTATTTAGTACAAATGTAATTAAAATCTTCTGCATTATAATCCTATTACAAAGAACAGTAAATAAAATTACTCTAGAATTATACCTACTTCGTAAGGCATAAATATTTTTGGCCCTGAATTTAAACCATAGTTCATAAATAATTACATTACATTCAAAAATATAAAGACTGAAATCTTTCGTTAGCCTAGCTATATCTAAGAGCAGCAATTCATAAATTTCCTGTAAGGGTGCGTTTAGACCAAACGAACTTATAGCTCTGTCTCTGTTCACACTAAAGGATTTGAGGAAGAGAAGATCGAATGAGCATTCGCGAGTTTAGTGTAAAACTATCTTAACTTCATCTGAATTTTCTTATTTCAATTACCATCGGTATTTGTTCATGTGTAAAGATTTAAAATCTTTGTACATGACTCACGCTACTATAATCATAAAAATAATATCACTGTATTGACGCAATACCAACTGTAATAATTCAGTAGAGCTGCGAAGTATCAAGAGTCTTTACATCATCCAAATATTATAAATATCAAATGTTTTGTCGTTTTAAGCATCCTTTATTTTCACGTAAGGAAATCTTTTTAGGATGCTTTTTTTTTTTTTTTTTTTTTTTTCGTGAGGGAAAATCCTCGTAGGATGCTATGCCGGACTCTTACCGACTAAAAAACCTCACGTAGCGCCCAACAGCCTATGGTTGAGAGCCCCGGGTAAGCCCTCAGGAAGGATGTCCCGTGACTCCCAACAGACCTACGGCCGCCAATGCGGCCTCGCCCAGGGGGTGGTTCGGGTGCAATCCCGCGTCTATGGGGGGTTTCGGGTGTGACCCCGCTTCTAAGGGGGGGCGTGCGTGAGTTGCTCACGTCACGCTGCCGTCATGGGCCTGCTTCTGAAAGGACGGTGAGCGGCCCTCTCACCGTCCTCAGACCCCCGGTCATGGAGGCCGATAGTCCTCGGCGAAGACACGTCGGCGGCGCACAGGGCGCCGACTGCGGAACTCGGGAGGGAGAGTTCTCTCCCGCACCCGGCCCGCCGCCTCCTTCGCGAGCATGACCTGCTCGCAGAAAGAGGCGGCGCAGTCCCACTTACTCCCACTGGACTTTTTAGGATGCTATGTTGGGCTCTTACCGACTTAAACCACATGGTGATCTACCTCTACCTTGGGCTGTGAGTCCCGGCTAAGCCCTCGGAAGGTCTGGCTGTCCCAGAATAAAGCACTGATCTGATTGTTAAAGGGTAGTTGCTTTTTATGTTGGAAAAGGATCTAGACGTAATGGAAAACACGTTTATGCCGCGGGCGTTCTCTAATCAATTCACAAACGTGCTGTGTTAATATGCTCGGTGTTGCAAATTCGACACAAGTACACCTACGTTTACGGTGGCGTTGCAAATTTATGATTATTGTAAAGTAATAATGGCTACGCCGCAGGACTGGCAATTCTGTATGTAGTATTAGGCCCTGTATTCACCAAGTCCATCCCTAATCAATGATTTCGTCATTTCCTCATCTCGAATTCCAGATCTCCTCTTCTCTCCGCTTTAGATAGATAGAAGAAGTGACTCCTTGTCCACTAAAGGATTTTTCTTTACTTCAAATCAATTTTCAATATCCCGTGTTCAGTTTCAAATAAAAGGGTCCGAATGATCAAAATAAATATATGTTTATTGTTGGATGTCATACGTGATCATAGTAATTTTAAACCTTCCGGTCGACAAGCATCTTAATTGTAAATGTCAAACTTCTATCTAAGTGTAGTTTGTATACTTCTCAAAGTGGTTAAATCCTACATTGCGTGAAATTGCAATCATTAATTTGCGAATACTGATAACGCGATAACGCTCGTTTAGTTTAAGAAATACATCGATTTAGTTTACTTTGCGGCACGTGCCCAGTTCACCTACTCATTCACATTCACCCAAGTTATTTGCACGGCACAATCGTCACGTCTTTTGTAAAGTTTATTTTGCAACACATCTGGCGAGGAACAAAAAGAAAACGATGTATAATAACAAATATTGAAGTGTCACTATTCATTGGCAAAATAACACTTGGCCGACAGGCTGACGTAGCCATTGGCACACAACGCAACGGTTTTAGTTGCGACTTTAGTGGACAGTTTTAAAATAACAAAGGTATCACTAAATATATATAAATTTGTGTCGAGACTGCACCTGATGACTTCATAGTCATCAGGTGCAGTCTCGACACAAATTTCCAAAAGACCTCATGGTCAATAGCAACAAACGTACCGCGATAGTAATACATAAAAGAAAGAATATTGATTTAAAAATATTTGAATCGGAATATTAAACAGAAAAAATAATGCTTCTATACCTTATAGTATATACACTCGAGAGCAATGAATCCGGGTCACTTAAAGAATGTTAAAAATCTCGGAAACTAAAAATGATAGGTTAATGCAATAAATTGTATTTAATAGACAATGTAATACTCCTTAAATGAAAGTAAAAAAAATATGAGTCACCATACATTTTATTAACACAAAATTACTTAAAGAAAAAACTGCCGATCTCTCCTTAAAACAAAAATAGGAAACATGAAATTTTTGAACTTTATTACGATTTTCTTGAATTTTAATACTTCGTATTGCCTCCTCGTGCTTCCATTACTGCGTTTACGCGGTTTGGCATGCTGTACACCAAGTTCCTTATACGATTTTGGGGAATATTCTCCCATTCCTCTGTGAGAGCAATTTTGAGCTCACGAAGCGTGATTGGGGGAGGGTTTCGTTGTTTTACGCATCTGCCTAGCTCGTCCCAAGCATGCTCGATCGGGTTGATATCCGGGCTGCGCGCTGGCCACTCCATACGAGTAATGTTCATCTCTTGAAGGTAGTCATTCACAATCCTACCTGTATGAGGTCGGGCATTGTCATGCATAAATATAGCATCCTCACCTAAATTGACCATAAATGGACCAACGTGATCATTGAGGATTTCTTCCACATATCTTACGCTAGTTAAAGAGCCGTTTTCTATGATCACCAGCTCTGTGCGACTTTCAGAAGAAATTCCGGCCCACACAAGTACAGACCCACCACCGTAGGCTACTTTTTCTTCGATGCATGCTTGCTTGAATCTTTCCCCTGGTCTTCGATACACTCTGTGTCTTCCATCGTGCTTGTAGAGCATAAATTTTGATTCGTCGGAGAACATAACTTTTGACCAATCTTCAATACTCCAATTTACGTGGCTCTGGGCATACCTTAGTCTCGAAATACGATGCCAACGCTCCAGTTTAGGGCCGTTTGCAGGTCTAAGGGGTTTTAAGTTAGATTCAGCAAGCCGACGTCTTACTGTCCATGCACTTGGGTTACTTCCTCCGAGGCGTCGAAACTGATTGGTGAGTTCAGTTCCTGTGAGAAAGCGATTTCGAAGCATGGTGTTCACCAAGTATCGGTCTTCTCGTGCTGTGGTACACCTGGTTCTGCCCGTTCCTGGTCTGCGTAGGTTAGAACCAGTTTCTTCGTAACGTCGGAGAACTCTTTGTACTGTTGACAGCGACACACCGACAGTCCTGGCTGTATCGCGCTGACTCCGGCCGGTTTCCAGCATTGTAAGTATTCTGGTGCATTCTTCAGGCGTAAGCGACATAATTTCAGCTTGATTAATGAATATAGAGCACTATCAACATGGTTTATGTACCCACATAAATGACAGATTACAAACAAAAGCAACACCAAATGCTGTAATTTCGTAGTTCCATCTTCGAAAGTGGCCCTTTTTCAAATTTGATTTTTTTATGATATAACTTTACAATAACTAAGAAGTTTTAATACCTTCATTTAAGGAGTATTACATTGTCTATTAAATACAATTTATTGCATTAACCTAGCATTTTTAGTTTCCGAGATTTTTAGGATTCTTTAAGTGACCCGGATTCATTGCTCTCGAGTGTATAATACTCTAAGTTCATACTTACTAATCCTTTCAATTAAATGTTTAGGTTGAAAGATAGTTTTGATCCCAAGTAAGTTTCTTTCTATTAACCCCAGTAAAAACTATCTTTATACTAGAGATAACACACACTAGAGTAGGCCAAATTTATACCAGAAGAAAGAAACAATTAACTTAACCCCAATTCAATGTTATTCACAAGATGCCCCCTTTTTAATTAAATATATTACCTAGGTACATACGGATATAACCAACTTTCAATCACTCAAATAATCTGATCGTAAATACAGTTTTACCTGCATATTTTGCAATCGATGTTCTAACCGATAAGGGTCACATTACAAATACGACGTGATGTTAAGTCACATAATAAATAATTAGGCAATATATTTCGCTGTACCAGGAAAATCGTATGTAAGTACTATCTCAAGACGCGGTGAAGCTCGACGATCGTGGTAGCTCCAAGCCGGTTTTGTGGGGCCCAGTTCATACTAAAAATAGACCTGTGTCCGTACTGCAATTGCACTCAAGATCGATTCAATCGGCATTCTAAGTAAAACTGTAAAGGACAGCTGATAGAAACTTTTTATGTCCACGCTTCCTTTTTCTACACGATGTTCATTAAATGTTCTTGTCTAATCTTCTAAGTATTTTACAAAGGAAGGAAGTGGATTATGTCTTCCTAAACACTTTAAATTTTGTCTTTGATTTCAAGGGCTTCAAGATCAGTTTTGACTTAGGCAAGTGTTTGCCGAATTCAAGCTCAATATTTTTGCATGTCGTGGTCATTAATGTATTTTTTTAAATTTCTGACAGACAAGCATACGGTTCTCCTGTTGGAAAGTGGTTACTGATACCAATAGGTCTTTGCAACACAAAGGATGTTACACTGTCTCCTGAGACATCCTTTCCAGGTTTAGGCAATTACCTACGGCCAGGAGTCCCGGATAAGTCCTCGGAAGGATGTCTCAGGTTGGTTGGTTGGTGTTGCAAAGACCTATTGGGAACAGTAACCACATCGGACCGGACTTTTTCCAGCTGATATTTTCAAAGCCTGGTGGTAGGTAACACAAATATATGGGTGAACTATTGTCAGTAGGGTACAGTAACTGTGCCATTCAATATAGAATAGGACAGTTTACATAAGTTGTTTGGGCTGTTTAACTGTTAGTAATGATTAGAATCTCCTCGCAAATTGATGATCGAATATTTGCTTATAGTTATCACACGTTTATATCAATGTCGCTAAAAGGTCATGTCTACTAAAAATATAATATTTATCTAAAGAACTAGCTTGTTGCCGCAGTTTCGCTCGTGTTACGCATACGGTAAAATAGGGACGTACCTTTTTTTTAACGTGAGGAAAATTCTACAGGTGTGCTACTCCTACTCCTACCGATTAAAAACCACACATATCCTATCTAACAGCCTACGGTTGGGAACCTCGGGGAAGCCCTCGGAAGGATACGCCAGGACAGGGACGTACCTACTTGTGTTTTTTTCTAGAGTTGAAGCTATAAACATCACATAGCGTCATCTAAATGAAATAAAGTTAGTTAGCTTGTGCTATAGGATCTCGATAGCTGATATATGGACTTAACCATTTTTAAATCAACATACTCATCACACAAAATATTTGTGCTGAGTGGGAATCGACCAAGTTAGGTGCTCTAAAATCACGTCGTGGTCCAAAAGACTATTCAAGCTACATAAGTGCAGACTCACTTACGCACGATTGGACTTCAATATAATAAACTATTCGGACTAAGTCAACACAGGGGACTACATTTTTATCCTTTGTTAAAATTATAAAATACTTTCTTCTTTCTTAATTTAGCGTTTATCTAACTAATATTATAAATGCGAAAGTTTGTGATTGTGGATGTTTGTTACTCTTTCACGCTCAAACCGCTGAACGGATCGGGCTGAAATTCGGTACAGAGATACATTATAGTCTGGAATAACACAAAGGCTACTTTTATCCCGGGAATAAGTTCCCGCGGGATCAAATTTTATGCGGGCGAAGCTGCGGGCATCAGCTAGTATGTAATAAAGCGATAAATAGCCAAAATAAGAAAAAATAAATTCATAGTGTTTTTGCATGAAGCATTTCCTTAATATCATTGTTCGATTGGTGGGTTCATAGGAACTGATACCATAATGACACAATGTTCCTGGGGATGCAACGGGTCTTTCACTAAGACTCCGTTGTACTTACATGGCATGTTTTCGTATATTATTTTTTAACGCTTCTGTGATTTAAATAAGTGCTACGGGGTTTTAAGTATGTGTCAGGCGAAACCGGGAGGCACAGCTAATGTATATTCCGACTTCGAACAGTTAAAATTAATTGTTGTGACACGGTCACCTGAAAACCTGTTATTGACAAAACTCAGACAAGGTAAGCAAGAACGACTATGTACTGTTATATTTAGGGTTCCTTGTGATAGAAATTGAGAGTTTTTATCCATTAACGTCAAAGACTTCTATATAAACTGAGGTAGACGCGCCGTACTCTAACAAACGAGATTTCAAAAGCAATCCTCAAATACACACATTAATAAGACTACACTCACTTATAAATATTTTTTACGTAGCACCTACTTTCGAAGTTTTGCCTCACAACAGTGCAAGCAACGCTGCTAATTAGCTCAGTTTATAGGTTTCAAAAATCGGTGCGTAGGGCATGTCTACCTCAGTTTATATAGAAGTCTTTGATTAACGTATGCTTCTCACTCTATAGTACGTGAACAAAATACACTAGAAGTGAAAATTTTCCCTTGTCCGCCGGTATTGTGAATATCTATTACTTTGGTAGTTAGAACAAAGCATGTGACTGATCAGATACACAAACATAAATATCTTCTGTCAATGAAAAATTCACGAAAAATTTCAGAGACATATTTAAAACAATCATAATATACGTAGTTGCATTAAGAACAGTTTTTTATGAAGGACTCATACAAAATCAATCTGATAGATTGATTTTGTAAGCGTCAAATCAATCAACCATGTATATTTAAATTCCTACAAAAAGAAACAATACTGACAATGTTCCAACTTAAATGGGACGTGAATCCTCACTAAAATCAAGTTATAGATACTAAAAACTAAACTATTACAAGTCAGTACCCATATACTAGAAACGAAGGTATTTACCTGCTTTGATTGTCTGCCGGAGTTCAGTAACTACTTAACGACATACGGAACCCAAGCTATAATCAAATATATGAATTTGCCGATATCCTCTCAGCAGGTGACCAAGAAAATAAAGTAAACATTGTTGTGGCTCTTTCAACGACATGGAATACTGCATTATGTATTTCACACATCGTCTGTATTTGAATAGACAACATCAATATGCATAAATACGTACTTATTTAGTGATCGATAGGTACTATCAACTGGGTTGAATAAACCAAAATTGTATGTATGTATTTGGGCAATGTATATGAAATTTGATTTCGGAAAAGAATTCAACAATCAATCCATATGCTGGCTGAGTCAAGGTTCTATGCCGGGTCCTTTTTATTAATCTAGTTTTTATTTTTCGAAAATGTTGATACATTTCTTCAAAGCCTTTTAAAGGTACAGGAGTCATAGCTATCCTTAAGCAGTTGTAACCATAGATTTAGAATTTTCTCTTTTGGTTTTAACATAACATCATAATAAGATAACCGGAAGGATAGCGCATATTTATTTATTTATAGGACATGCTTTTCAAAGGCCAAGACCAGGCCTTGTATGTTTTGACTTTAATTTTTGACAAATGGTCACTAAATAGTGTTTTGGGATGTATCCCATGTACAAACAAAACTAACAATATTTTAGGCCACAAGAGCTATTAGTCGTCAGATTTAGTAGGTATATAGGTAAGTTAACTGTTACATAAATAAATCATTACTTATATCGTCTAAGAAGATCTGGTTCACAAAAATATATGCACTACACAAAAATAACACTAAAATGTAGAACGACATTGATAAACTAAAAATATTTTTTAAACCATGTTCGAAAACGGGTCTTTTATATCATTAATGATCTCATTATAAATGCCCACGGAACGTTAATGTTAAATACTAAAGAAATAATAAAAAAAGAAACGGTCCATTTCGATATCAAAATGCCAATTTAATGCAAATCTTCGATATAAAGTCGTTATTTCGTTCGATTAAAGTCGATTGTTTACCCTACCATACATCACACAAGGCAGTCAAGTAATTTCACGTGAGCTACATATAAGCCGTTTTTTAACGAATGAAAATCTCCACGGATGCTCCTCGAAACTATTAAAAACGTGAGTTTTTAATAGTTTCGAGCTATTAAAATACAGTATATCTAGATCCACTACCGTGAGGTAGTGGATCTAGGTATACTGTATTTCAATAGCTTTGCGCAAAAATGTAAACAAACACATTTGATCCTATATATCCATAGTTACTTGCAATTGAGTATTCACCCTGATTATATTCCAGTATCCAGGAGTCATACAGGGTTCTTACAATCATTTCGACACCAAATAACTTCTTTATGATAGTTTATTTTCATTCAAAATACCTACTCAGGATAGTAAAAAATTCAATGATTTGTCATTCTATATTTTTCTGCTCATCTGTCTTAGACAACGATTGTCAAAACATGACATGTTGACATTATTGCCAGATCGGGTAGGATTGGACTATACCTATCCCAAAGGATTTCCCAGCATTCCCGGCAGTACATGAAAGATAAACTGTATAACTCCGATTACATTCCCGGCAGTACATGAAAGATAAACTGTATAACTCCGATTACATTCCCGGCAGTACATGAAAGATAAACTGTATAACTCCGATTACATTCCCGGCAGTACATGAAAGATAAACTGTATAACTCCGATTACATTCCCGGCAGTACATGAAAGATAAACTGTATAACTCCGATTACATTCCCGGCAGTACATGAAAGATAAACTGTATAACTCCGATTACATTCCCGGCAGTACATGAAAGATAAACTGTATAACTCCGATTCAGTGATCTAAAGTTTCCATGTGGCGACGGGGCCCCGTGTGGCAACGGGAAAGAGTACAAAATGTCGCCAAACCCCAATCCATTCCGAGGGTTTCGTAAGAAGCGACTAAGGAAACACTTTCGCAAAACGATCAATAGAACGTACAGGAGGAAAGCTCGAAAAAAAACCCGGTTTTCGGTAAAATGACAATCCCGCCCGGGGCGACAACGCGTGTGTAGCGCCTCTGGTGTTGCAAACGTCCATAGGCTACGATAACCAACCGGTTCTGGTGGGCCGTAGGCTTGTCTGCCCCCTCAGTAGTAAAAAAAATCTGCGTCCTCAACCGTCACTATCTCAAATCTGGGACCGATATAATATATATTACAAGCTAGATATCGCCAAGCAGTGGCAGTGTCGTAGTTTTAGAATTACATTGTATACCTACGTGTTATGTCATACATATATTAATACACAAAAACCTAAATATAATTTTTTTTCAGAACACCTTAAGTTAATTTCTCAAAAATGTACAGCATTCGACATTAAAATTTTACACTACTGTGATCATCGCTAACAGTATTAACACTACAGACTAAAAAACTGGTCTTTACCAGACGTTGAGCACATATTTTTTGTCTTTACAGTAAAATAAGTTTTAAAAATCCGGCAAGTGCAAGTCGGACTAGAGCACGGAGGGTTCCATAAAAAAAAAGGGCAAATAATCACGCTTATTGAATGGGAGCAGCCTTGATTTTGTTTAAGTATTTGTTGTTATAGCGGCAATAGAATTAATATAATAATAATAATGTATTTGTAGACAATCTCACACAACATCATCTAGCCCAAATTAAGCTAATATAAGCTTGTGCTATGGAATCTAAACGACTGATAGACATAAATTTATATTTGTAAATACATACACATTATACATAGAAGACACCCAAACTCCGAAACAAACATTAGTGGATCACACAAATATTTGGACCGACCCAGGAATTGAACCCAGGACCTACAGCACCGCAGGCAGTATCACTGCAGACCGCGCCACAGAGGCAGTCGAAATATTAAGAAATTAGAAATACATCAACTGTGAAAACTTAAGGTCTTTAGCTATCACATTTCCGGAGATAAGGCGTAGTGACAGACAGACAGACAGCTGGACAGCGAAGTCTCAGTACCCGTTTTTAGGGTTTCGTAGCCAAATGGCAAAAACGGAACCCTTATAGATTCGTCATGTCTGTCTGTCTGTCTGTCTGTCTGTCTGTCTGTCTGTCCGTCCGTGTGTCACAGCCACTTTTCTCCGAAACTATAAGGCCTATGCTATTGAAACTTGGTAAGTAGATGTATTCTGTGAACCGCATTAAGATTCTTATGTAAAACTAGAAAAAAAGCAGTAAATTTTGGGGGTCCCCATACTCAGAACTGAAACTCAAAATTTTTTTTTTACCAAACCCATACGTGTTGGGTGTCTATAGATAGGTCTTTAAAAATGCTACTAAGGTTTCTAATTTCATTTTTTTCTAAAGTGAATAGTTTGCGCAAGAGACACTTACAAAGTGGAAAAATGTGTGTCCCCCCCCCCCCTCTAACTTCTAAACTAAGAGACTGATATATCTAAAAAGAATATATGATGTACATTGCCATAAAAACTACCAGCGAAAATTGGTTTGAACGAGATAGAGCCGGTAGTTTTTTTATAATACGTCGTAAACCGTAATTTTTGGTTAGAAAAATCACTACCACTGGGAACGTGTTAAAACATCAATCAAAGTTACAACGAACTATTAGAACTTTTATATTATGTTACTTGGTGCTACGAAACCCTTCATGGGTGAGTCCAACTCGCACTTGGCCGGTTTTTACTCTTTGGGTACGGACCCTAAAAAGTGGTTCTAGTAAAAAAATATACCATTATTTGGCCCTCCTTTTGGTTCACACCAAAAAGTTATAAACCGACGTATTACCGCCATTGTCTCAATGCCATGAGCACGTTTGAGTATTATATCTTACTACAAAGAATTAAAACAAGGATCCAACCGTGAGATTAACGCTCTGACGGTGATGACTACATAGTTCATTGACACATTGTCTAGATTCGATCATTGATTTTAACTATTTACTTATTACCGGATTTTTTACACGGCGTTGGTGCTCCTCAAAAAACTGAAGTACAGAAATATAATTGAAGGACGCAGATTTACAAGTTTAGTTAGTTTTTTGGTATAGCAATTCAGTATTCTCAGAAATTGGTTTACATTAAATTAATTACTACTGAATTGACGCATTATAAAAATTGGCGATAGTTTTTCATTAAAATATGTAAGTAAGTAAGAAGGTACATCCCAAGCATATAATTATAATAAATATGGCATAATGTAGCAAAAAGAGTTCTTGGTACATGTGATGTTCTTGGTATCAGAAACCACAAGCGTATTGATAAACAAATTGTATGTAAATTTACCACAAATGACCATTTTTCTTAGTGCTTTTATGTTCCTTTGATAAAGTGGTTTTCAGACAAAAGGTGGCCCTTTTTTCTTTTGTGTAATTTTACACCGACTGTACTTCTCAGGAAATTCCAAAAAAAAGTTTAATCTTAATCCACTTAGAGGTATGAAACAGAGGTGTATTGATGAGTAACGAAAAATTCTTAATGTATGGTATTGATAGATCATAGCTGACTGATGTTCCCAAAACGTTCAACTTCGACTCAGGCTTTTAAGTTGGATAAAAACGAGTTTCGTTTACCTTGTTAAGTAAACCTAAGCTATTAATTATCCTCTCAAATCGAACTTATACCTAAGAAGTCATAGAGAATGCTGCCAGTCTTTTGGGCACAATGCCACGGGGTTATTTAGTATTTAGATTTAGTTTTATTCATTTTGTAAATAGTTATTACGCTTTATTGTACATACCATTGGTCTAATATTTTATTGAATAAAATTTGTTTAATCTCATTATGAGAGATGGAAAATAAAGATCAAATCTATATTTATCAAAATCAATGCCACTTTTCGTTGAAATTTTATAACTCAAGAACGGGCGCACCTATCCAAACCAAATGTTTAGGCTTTGTTTGGACTATTTAGTAGATGGATTATGTGAAGTTTGCACAAAATCGGTGGAGCGGTTCTTCATATTTATCACGCAAACGAAGTTGCGTGGGTCAGCTAGTTTACTTCGCCAATATTCTACAGCACGTCGTGATTTCTATGCCTTACTAATTTCACGTATCTATATGATGCGATCTTTGCAACGGTCAATACAAACTATTCAATCTATCGCGCCTAACGGTAAGTGCTCGTTTAAGGAGACGCGGCGCGTCAAGCTTCGCGTACGGCGTGGCTTGCAGCGGCGCGTCAAGCGATTTAACCGTTTATGGTGAGGCGGCGCGTAAAGCGGCCCGCGTCGCGTCACGCCCAAACTCAATGATATGTTAACTGTATGCAGTCGAACATATAACTGCATGCAGTTGAATATATCGACTGCGCGCAGTCGCTGCGATGCAGTCCGTGTGATTGCAGCCTTAGTAGTATAAAAAAAAAGTTACTAGAAATAAGACTCGTAGCCGAGTTGATGAAGATACAGAATAAAAGAGGAGATAGAACGCCACCCTGAAACGTATTGAAATGGTCGAGTTCGACGTATGGAATTGAACGCCAATCTTTCATAAGTATCGATGTATCGTTTATTTTGCGTACGTGATATTTTGCTTTCATGGCGTTCTGCTCCAGAGGGTTATAAACATCGATTACATTTTCAAAATAAAATATCGATATTTTATTTTGATAAATATTTTTATTTTAATATCGATATTTTCTATGAACGATATTGCCCGACATTCCTACCTAACGCATACCCCGCACCTCTCCCACCCCTTCCTTGAAGCGTCCTTCGCGGCGTCACCCGCAGCTTCATCCGCCGCGTTCCTCCATTGCGAGACTCGCTGGTTTACCCGCCGCGTCCTCTGCGGCGTCACCCGTCGCTTCAATTGCCGCGTCCGACGAGACGACACTCGCCGCTGTGGCAGCTACAACTCAAACAAACGCTTGCAAAAACGCTTCTCCTTGAACGCTCTGAACATTTCCATACGTTTGTGTTTCTGGCGGCCCGCCTGGCGGGCCGCGCCGCTCGAAGCGCCGCGTCTCCTTAAACGAGCCCTAAGGCTGACCTTGCGTTTCGTTTTTATATTTTAAATATTTTTACATTTAATAACTGTCTACAAAAACGTAATAATGTTCGACTTCCGAGGCATTAGCAATAGGAACGTGTCAGACGCTTACTCATTTCGATAGCTATTAGTAATGAAAGCGGCCAAGCGTATCAAAAATAAAACGAAAATTTGTACAAGTGAAATAAGCCAACCACGTGAATACTTAGCTATCGAGGATGACATTGTTGCATGGAGAAAGTAGCCTTGAAAGAATCCTTTCAGAACACTTATTCATGTGGAACCATAGAGCAACACGGCCTATGACTTTTATCGGGAGGGGAGGCGCCGCCATACTGAGAATTTACCTTCTGTCGAACCGTACGGTATAAGAAATATATACGTGTGTGAAAGTATGAGTGTATTCTTTTAATTGTTTTGTGTAAGTTCCATAGTGACAGCCGATTGCTTTTGTAGCGTTGTATATGAATACGATTTCACCCTGCAACATATGACAGACAGATATGTTAAGAGCAAACATGCTATGTCCAGTCCCCTTGTACTGATCGCTATGCTCTGTCGTCGATGTCATATCTGAGTATTTCATAATATCGGTTAGTGTTTGGTCCTTTTATAATTCTAAAGTAGTTCCCTAAAGTCTGCATAGTCCTTATAATTAATAGAATAATTATTAATGTCCTGTACCTCATTCAAATCTACGTAAGTACCTATGTTTTGTATAGGCAAGGTACTTACCTATTTTAAATTATAATTGATTTGGTGTAAACGAAATTCAAATCTACAACGATTCAAGTTCTATTAGGTACTTAGTCATAGAAAAATAATAACATATCTAAAAACTTTACTTGGACAGTTTATAATTTTTTGTTATTTAATACCACGAAAATGTGTTCAGTTCATTCTAGCAATTTAGCATTCTAAGTAGAGATGTGGCGAATACTCGCTATTATTCGATAATCGGCATTACTTGACATTTTTTTTGTTATTCGTCGAATGCTGGATAATAGCTAGTACTTACCTATTATTCGACATTCGACTAATAGTTGTCTAAAATACACAGTTTACGAACAAAAAAGGTATAGGCACACAAACAAAATAAATTGGGACACTCCAAACGCGTCGTTTGGGATACCTACTCGTTTTGGACTTTAATCACGATTTAGACATGACGAGTAGCATCATTTAAGGGGCTCACATGCAGCGTGACGTGAGGGATTCACACACGCCCCCCCCCCCCCTTAGAAGCGGGGTCACGCCCGTAACCCCCAAAGGCGCAGGATAGCACCCGAACCGCCCCCTAGGTGAGGCCGCAGCGTAGGCCGTGGGTCTGTTGGGAGTCCTGGGACATCCCTTCCGAGGGCTTACCTCCCCGGGGCTCCCAACCATAGGCTGTTGGGCGTTCGAGTCCGGCATAGCATCCATGAGGATTCTCCCTCACGTTAAAAAGAAAAGGCGCTAACATGAAAAACAAATTGCTTTTAGTTTTAAACGTAATATTTTACCTATTAGGTACAATAGGTAAAAATGTTACGTTACGTAAAAATTGTTAAGAATTTTGTTAACGGCTGAACAACTATTCTCGGTATCCCCTAATTCTAAGAAATAATGTGATAATGACAAGTTATTCCCTAAACTTCTCACGAAGGAAATCCTAATGAATAAAATCCTTTGTCTGTCTGTATATAACATAACAAAATGTTTTGTTCGTAATTCAAACAAAATGCTGATACTTAATAAGTTTGACCGTAAAATATTTTAATTAATATGTGTATGAATAAACACCACTATTGTTCCATCTTAATTATAATAATGAATTTTGAGTAGATTTAAGTACTCTTTGTTTTGACGTTTAAAACGCAATTCCCATGTTATATGGCATTCTATGTCGCTAACTATAAAAACGTAATTTTATGGGTAAACTCGTAATATATGTTACAACTCTTACATCGACAATTTTAGATAAGAGTAGGCATAAAGTATACCGCTAGGTTAACAGTAGGTGAATAACTTCTTCAGAAAATAAAAATTCAAATCATAGTTGTTCCTCGTAGCGAATATCAGCGCTGCTCATATTTCAAACTCGAGCAGGCTTTGAAAAGAACTGGGTAAGTAAAAGAACTTCTACAGAGTTCACTACTTAGCTTTGCTTGTCAGCGTATTGCCAGAGATGACAGACAGAAGTGAATGGAGTCAGAAACTAGATAAAAACACCATAGAAATCCATATCTGTCACAAGTAATTTTCGACATGAATCTTTGTTTAAAAGAGGCTGAGCTTGCATTTGCGGTTATTGCGGGCGGGTTCTATCTTCAAAATGTCAAAACCAGTGAAACCGAGTCTATAGTTTCGTTGGTTTTAAAACTTTGAGGTTAGAAACCACCCGTGGTAACCGCTAATGCGGCCTCAGTCAAATTGTCGAATAGGACTAGAGACGGATCCCTGATACCTATTCTATTATATTTCAGCCGTCATAGAAATATTATCTCCGGAATGGGTACTAATTATAATCAGTTCCTACCTATACGATACAATTTAGATGTTAGGATGAAGGATTTAAATATTTACTTCAAGTGGTTTGACTACACAGTACACATATTTAGTACTCATTGACAATGACCTGGTCCGTAAAATATTTATAGGAACAAAAGTGCCTTTACAAATATGCACTCGTTCCATACAACTCATTTGTAAGACGTTGCTTTAAAACGTCCGTCATTTTTCTTTGTGTAGGCACACTCGTTTTACCAACACATTTCTGCGAGACATAATCTTCAGGACATATCCATATTTGAAAATATATGTGTATGCATTCAATAATGTTTTGCTGGTACGAATAACCATGAGAATCATTTCAAATAGGATGCATACCTGTTATTACTTTAATTGACCTGATATTAATTACAAAAATACCTACAGGTACCAAATCATGACCCCGATCTTCAAAAGTAGTATGATAAAGAAGACATGTTAATTAGAGCCAGGTTTAAAATAAACTACTGTGCTAATAATACAAAAAAAATATTCTGGGAATCGACCTCTTGATCTCTAGTTTGCTGTCAGGGTCATTCTCCACTCGACCAACAGACTAGTTGATTATAATGTTACTATTAATTATATAAAACGGGTATTAACGCGATCATGCATACCTTAAAATTGAGGCTTGATGTTTGCATGCATACCTTAAAATTGAGGCTTGACGAAAAAAATACCGACAGACCAACAAATCAGCGATTGCAGAGCATTTATTACAATCAGGCACTAACCACTGGATAGAATTTCACCGTCCGCAAGTCCTCTCTACTGACCGCCATTTTTATTCAAGAACAGTGCGTGAAGCTATAGAAATTAAAAAACATCCCAATTTCAATAGAGAGGACGGTTACAAATTATCTGCGACGTGGAATCCAGTAATCAACATCACGCAATCTCGCTCGTTTGCACAGTCGGGTAGTGATCGGAATACGGACGGCTTCCAGAATAGGGACACTGTCAGCGTAGTGTGTACTAGTGCGTGGATGGACAATGCGAGGGTAGATTTGAATGATTCTACCTCGCAATCGGAGTGACACCGCCTCTTCAGTCTGCTTGTGACCACGGCTGGTGCAACCCAGCCGAAACGTCAAGCCTCAATTTTAAGGTATGCATGATCGCGTTAATACCCGTTTTATATAATTAATAATATCATGCAACGCGAAAGTTTAAAAGTTAATATAATGTTACTAGTTTCATCATAATGTTACAAATCTTATATATAAAAATGAATCGCAAAATGTGTTGTGGACCGATTTCAATAATTCTTTTTTTGTTGTGTAAGGTATTGTCAGGAGAAGGTTCTTATGGAAGAAAAAATATTGTATTCGCACGGGAACGGGAACTACGCCCGTGAAACCGCGTGACGTCCTTTAGTGAAATATATTTATAACTTAACCGTGATACGAACGGTTTGACAACCTTCCAACATTTCCATATTTTAGTCACAAAATATTGTATACAATTGTCGAGTTGACAACTTAAACATACTTAATGAGTATTATAATTTGCCTCCAAAATAGCTTGACATTGTCGTTGACGTGCTTAGTCTAATATTAGATTACATATTCTAATGTAATTTAGAGATTTTTTGAGTGATGGTATTTTACGCGTTCAATCGCCAATGGGGGTTATCATGGCGAATTTGTGTGCTAGCCTTAGAAATGACTATTAAAAAAACAACCCGATGAACTCAGTTTCAGGGGCTATAATAATTTTATTATGCTATAGAGTGTAATTCAATCTAAGTCGTTAAACTATTGGCAAGGCATTACGATGATAGAATATATAGAACCTGAAACACAAAATAGTAGTTAATTGGGAATACTTAGTTTAATTATTGTCATATTATTTTTTTGATTTTAGTATAGAACATAATATTTAAATACTAATTCTAAACAGCATTATATGCAACTCTGTAAATAATAGTCGAAATATAATCAAATGTGTTGACTAATTTCAATTAAGTCGTAGTAAATTATTTATGATTTATTTGAAGTATTTTTGAGTTTTTCAACGGATCTTTGTGTTGTGTGATTAAACCAGGGAAGGATTATTACAGTGCTAACGTCGTAAATCGTCTCCATGAAACAATTATTGGTTTTCAATTCGGCTAAACCTGAGTATTCGTGTAAGTAGGAACCTAATTACTTTATTTAATAGAAGGCTTCTTTTGATCGGTGGTCATCGGAGAAAATCGATTTGCATAAAAGTAATCTGATACAACATTTAGCAATAGCGATCACTTTCGTAGTACATATCTTCTAATTATATAAAAGAAAGTCGTGTTAGTTACACTATTTATAACTCAAGAACGGCTGTACCGAATTGGCTGAAAATTGGTGGGGAGGTAGCTTAGAACCAGAAGACGGACATAGGATACAGGATTTTTATCCCGTTTCAGCGCGCTTTTTTATGCGCTTTTTTGGTCACTCAGAGTAAATGCGACGGGAACGGGTGATTTACTCTCTCTTATGTGACGCAAACGAAGTTGCGCGGGTAAACTAGTTACATCTACATGTTTAAAACGTGACACTGTCTAGTGGGCAACCACCGCAACTTTATCAAACCACATGTACCTGTAGCACACCATCAAGTAGTACGACAATGGCTATAATGAGTACTTTATAAGAAACTAGTTGATACCCCTGACTTCCCCTCGTGGAACGTTTTACGTTACGTTTTCAGTAGAAAGGGAACTACGTTATCAAGAATCATTTGTTCGAACTTTAATTTTAACGTCAAACAGTAATTATTTGAACAGACCTCATGGCTGTACAATCTCAAAAACCTCCGCGACCTCAAATGAATAGCTAGTTAAACTACAATAAAATATTGTCAATGAATTAGTTTCCCACAGTTAATCCGTACCTGGGCCATTAAAATATGCGGTCACACACAATATAAATCTAAAACTGCGTCTCAAACATATTGTGATCAAAACGGCGGTGTAATGAAACTTCCTCATAACTATTTACTGAGGAAGTTGGTACTGAATCATGGTAAAAAATACAATTAATAGCTCTGTCGAGATAAGCGGTCAATTAAGAACTAGATACAGGCAGAACAATCTTAGTTTGTAAGTATCTTCTTTAAACATGGTTAGTGGAACAACATAATAACTAGTCATTGGAACAGATCTTTGTATTGTGTTATTTTACATCCTGTGAGAATTGTTCGTTCAAGAATTAAAATCTTAAGTACAAAATATCGCAATAATAGCACAGTATAAAGAGATATGATATGTCGGCTGTAATAATAGTGCCAATAGAGAGACCATAGTTTAGTTTAGTAGTTTTAGTAGAAATCCGATTTTGTTTATTACACTACAGCTTCATTCAGAAGTAAAAATGCTTTATATCAATTCCCTCGAGTCACTCATTCATCAATCCTCAGTCAAAACCCTTTAATTTTTTTTTAACGTGAGCGAACATCCGTCATGAATACTATGCCGGACTCCTACCGACTAAAAAACCTCACGTAACGCCCAACAGCCTGTGGTTGGAAGCCCCGGGTGAGCCCTCGGAAGGATATATCCCAGGACTCACAACAGACCCACGGCCGCCGCTGCGGCCTCGCCCAGGGGTTAGTTCGGGTGCTATTCCGTGTCTTTGGGGGGTTTCGCGTGTAATCCCGCTTCTAAGGGGGGGGGGCGTGCGTGAATTCCTCACGTCACACTGCCGTCATGGGCCTGCTTCTGTAAGGACGGTGAGCAGCCCTCTTGCCGTCCAGTCAAAACCCTTACAGCTACTTAATACATATTTGTAGTTCACTATGTTTTTAAAACGTTGGCTCTCGCTAAGAAATCAACTCAGCCTATAGCAGTCCACTGCTGGACGTAGGCCTCTCCCAGTTCACGCCATAGTACGAAGTCCTGTGATAAACTAAGAAAAGATCGTTCAAAATTCAAATATTTTACCCGTGTGGAAATCCATAATGGATACTAGCTCTTGTGGGAAATGGGATAGCTAAACATAACGCTGGCGAAGTCGCGAGTATCCGCCAGTTAGTTACAACGTGTTGTTATCAATGTTGTGCCTATAATGACAATATGTAGATTATTGTAACAGGAACGACTAAAGCGATAGGGTCATATTTACAGAGTATATTTGCTCTATCGAGATACGAGTCAATATCTAAGGACATATACACATTTTAAGAAGTAATAAGAATGAAAAAGACAGTCGTAAGTACTTTTATTAGCATCCTAAAAGAATAGAAAAATTGGTTAAAAGCTTTAAAATATATCATTCTACTCCTACTAGGCACAGTTTAGTACTATTTATAGGTACCAAAATTATTTAAAATAATTAAATTAAATTTGGCATTGGCACCGATTAGCCGAAATGAAATTAGGTACTTTTGTTTGTAAGGTTATACCACTTCTCATGAATAGTCACATGTAAATAGGTTAAGTATCGGATGTCAGTTTAAATTTACTTGAGAAACGATTTTAAAGCTACGTTCTCCTTTTTTTTTTAAATTAGGCATAACTTTTTAAATACAGTCACTGTAAACTGTAGACATGTTTGCTTGGCGCAACGACTTGTCCCAAGTCTGCGTCACTAATAGACTAGACTACAGATCATAGTTCTACCCCTGAAGGGTTGGGCAGAGGCATATCACATGCCCACATTTGCCTTTTTTAAATTTTTTGTCCCACGTAATAGGTGGCGAGCCGTATTGCCGTGTTGATATGGACATGCGCAGGTTGTGACTGCCCGCTGTTGACATTTTTCAAGCCGCCCATAAAGGCCTTCAACTTAGCTTCGATTGCCATTTTACTGCCTTCCGAAGCACGGAAAAAATTCGAAGTACTAAACTCACTTAGGTTATGTAGGTATATGTATCATCATGACACCGAAAGGAATGCAGTAAAAATATGGCATATTTCATTACATTTGATATGTATGGGTTTTGTTTGTAGTTTGTCACAGGCGAAGGCTAGTTTTCTTATAGAAGCAATGATTGAATGGCAATTACCTATTCGTCTCTATACCTATGTGTAGTTAACTAATTTACATTCACCTCTAGTGGCGAAGGACCTTCATGCGTCTGAAGGTAATCGGTATAAGGAATTGGAAGAGGAATCCTACAAGTATCGGATAGGATACATAATATATATCTTGTAGTTTGGAATAGCAAATATTTAGCTACAATAGTATCTAGTGAGACTATTTTCAAGATTTTTAATACAAAGTATAATACTAAAAGTAATGCAAATGGTCCCACTGCTATTTTAGCTAAATCTTTGCTATTCCGAACTACAAGATATATGTATCACATCCTTAGATCATCTAACCACAGGATGCGCCTTACTTAAGCATTGTTTTCTGCCATTGCACATGACCATTTGGTCTTTTGGCTTTATAAAAAGCACTGTACATCAGTACTTCATTTTATATGATTAAACTAGTACATTTCATTGTAGTTGACTGTACAATAAAAATTAACACACAACAGCCATTATGCATCTGTCGATTAATACATTTTTAAATGCAATGAAATTTTATATGTCTTTGTGTTTCCCCCTTCACTTGTATGAAAACTGGCAGAATATTTTTGTATGCGGTGGTTCGCAAAGGCTAGTCCCGTGATATATGGTTTAAGATCACATCCGATACTTCTAGGAATCCTAAAAACAACTACGTTTTTTTTGGTCTGAGAGATATACCCTTTATCTTCTTTTGTCTTGTGCCTGTGTGATGGGAATAAAATTCACACTGTTCTTTCATGGCTGTTCATGGCCACGGAGTCAGAATTTTCTCGTAGGCGAGCAAAAGAATCCAGTGTACCTATTGAAGAATGAGACTTGATTGATCGACTCAAGTTCGATAGGGCATTTTAGGAGACTTATCTCCGTTTTAGTAATAGTCGCACTACGTAAAGCCCATGCCCAACTAAAGGAAAGTGCTGACTGTTAACCCTAAAAAGGAACTGGTAGGTGTGAACATATGTTAACTCCTTTAAGGAAGTGTGCTAAACCGTATGTAGGTATGCGTGCGCTTTTAAATATCATGCCTATTTACCTGTAAGCAAATATTTTCAATTTAAATATTAATTGTTCTTGGCTGAATTCATAATAAACTTATAATTTTATAAATCTTTTGTGGTTTTATTTAGCAAATAAGGAAAACGTTAGTCTTGTTTTTGAGTCTAATGCAAGTTACCTACGTAGCAAACATTGCGTTCAATGAGCGACGACAATGTGAATATGAATTACAGCGCATCGGGTGGTTAGGAATAGAACTGTTCAAAAAGGCAACATTTAAACTTTGTAACAGTAACCAGTATTTCCATACCAAGATTTGTACCTTTTGTGAAACCTCTTTTGTATGGATTACTTCCAACTGAAGCAATAAAGCGCACCTTATATTGTTGTGAAACCCCTAGTGCCATCTATTGGGAAGTACCGAAACTAAACAGTTTTAGACAGGACCGGCTTAACAAACACTCTTGTAATACCCTCCGTAAAATAGAGGGTTCCTCCATCGTACGAAGGTCCTGGTGGAATCGCTCGCCCTGTTCTGAAGAACACCAATCCATGCAGCTGCAATTTTGTTGTGCAGTGTAATCAGTCGGTTTTGCCACAAAACAACCTCTCAGGCTTGAATCAGTCGATAATTGTTGCCAAAGTGTTGAACCTATTGTCATGTTGAAACGGACAGGCGATGGTACTGAGTGAAAAGTGTCAATCGGCCCATAAGATCTTCAAGTAGTTTTAAGAACTGAGATGGGACTGCCCTGGCCACCGGTACTAAAGGCCAAAGCCTTTCAAAGCACAAAGAGGTCACCTATTGGAGAACCTGCCATTGCGAAAGAAGCTAGATCACAGAATAATTAATTGTACTACCTTAGCTAGATGCAGTGATCCGTTGCAGAACTCTGATGGTACCTTTTTACCAGAGAAGTGCTATATGG
Source organism: Miltochrista miniata (assembly GCA_933228765.1). Lineage (NCBI taxonomy): Eukaryota > Metazoa > Arthropoda > Insecta > Lepidoptera > Erebidae > Miltochrista > Miltochrista miniata. The sequence continues at coordinate 30,514,582 of OW121747.1, read as the reverse complement.
ATGCGTTCAAAATCCACCAATAACTTTCGTTGGTTGCACAATTTGACAATTTAAACAGTCAACGTGGACGTGAACGTAGACTGACGAATGTGATTGGTGGATATCCACTACACAACACACCTACATACCATTTCCCTGGTGGAAAGGCACTCTTAATCAACAGGCTTAAGAGCGCTGAACATAACTGTTATTATTTTAACTTTAAACTTTAATAACAAATATAAACAGCAAACAGCAGCAAAATTAGATGTAATTAAGTTTACATGGGCCTTTAATAAGTGTGCAGAAATAAACGATCATATATAAAACTTATCCTCTAACCACCCGCTGAGTATACACTTATATTTGCAATACGTACCTAATGCAAGTTAGCGTGTTTCACCAAGTCCTTGATAAACCGTATATTTTTTAGATTTTACAAGTAACTAGCTAAATAATGATATCTGCCTCATACATGTTAGGTGAAATGAATTTTGTTTCAATATCTGGACAAGTTATTTTCCGAACCGAGCTACTGCACCGGGTAAATTTTGTCCGAATATTTATTTATTATGTTTCAATTTTTTTTACAGGACAATATATATTTATTTAAGAAGTATAATTTATTTACAATTATTATAATAAAATATCTACAAAAGGCTAAAACAAACAATTTAAAAAAGAACTAAGAATTTTATTATACATACCTACATACATGCGTCGTAGTATTCCTCCACATCATCGTTCACTGGAAACGTTCCCAGAAGACTGGCAGCATTGCCACGTTGAATGGCAATGCTTATCCTTTGTGCAAGGAAATAGCCAGCCTTCTGGTCCCGTGAAACGTCGACTAACCGCTTTGCCAAATCTTTATACAAAAAGCGGGCACTTGGACCCCAAGGCCCCAACGTTTCAACCCCGAACGGCTCAAACATATAATTACCTATTAAATTACAGTATTTGCGCCGTTTGAGGTTTTCCGCAGAAGCAGCAGCAGCACCTGCACAACCTGCTGTGCTTGGAAGATGTGACGGCGCAAGGGTGTCAACGCATGTGGCGTCCCACACCAAAGGTCGACCCATCTTCCAAGGCAACAATGACATACCGTCGGGCCTCTTGCCATCGTCACGCACCAGTCCGTTTGGTTCTAAAACGGCGGGTACGCCTGCGGTGACAAGAGCCCGACGTATTATGTCATTCAGGTTGGCGTGGCGAGAAATGCGGCCGGCACTTCTGCTGCACGAGAGGCCATGACGTCCAAGATTGTCGACAACTTCTCCACAGTGACAATAATGCGGAGAAACACACGGCGCACCTAGACGGAGACATGTGGCAAGGCGAAAGGTAGTATCATCTAACATAGTACCTATGTTGGATGATGGAAGCGCTTGAATCCATAGACCCGACTCCCACTCTCCCACAGCTAGCAAACGCGCACGCTCTGCAATATTGGAAGAAGTATTGATTAAATTAGCTCTTACCAAGTTACAGAGCGGCACATCCCACAGTCTCTGAGAGGATAGGTTGTCGGGCAACGGAGTATTGGGGCAGGCCATCTTCCAAGCATTTATGGCGTCAGTCTTACACGACACCTCAGAATCAACCTGTGTGTTAATTAAATTTTTTCTGGTTAAATCTTCAGTGCCGTGAACTGACGACAAAAATGCTGGCAGACTGATGTTAGAAATTTTGCGAATACCGAGACCACCCAAGCGCACTGGAAGAGACGCTTGGAGCCAGGCTCGGTCGTTCAAGGCCACATTTAAAATTTTGCATAAGGTGTGCTGAATCGTAGTATCTATATTTTCCAAAAGTGGCATAAATTTCCAAAATTGTGATGAACGAATGGCATGAGTAAATTTTGGAACGAAAAGGCAAAACCGGAGTATAGTGAAAGCTGAATGAACACTAATTTTAAGTAATCGATCAGAAATAATATCGAAATTTTGTAGCTTTTCTTCTAAAAAGGGTTGAAAACCTTCTTCTAAAACCGAGGAACCCAGGAGGCGAAGAGATTTGCTATCTAAAATTTTTATGTTAGGAGCCAAAGAATTAAATTTGTGTATTGTGGAAAGACTGTCTACCTTTTCAGTAATAAAAAGTTCACATTTATCCGAATTTAAATTCAGACCAATGGAATTAAATTTATTTATTATTAATTGTAGGTCTTCTAATACTGTTTTTACATCGCCTCCTAGAGTCCCGTCGTCTAGGTACCATATGTTGAATTTAGAATTTATTTCTCTAATAATAGGATGTATAGCGAGAGAAAAGATGACAGGCCCCAGTGGGTCACCTTGTTGACAACCAACAGCTGATTCCAAAAGGTGGTTTTTATATACTAATTTTGTAGGAAATCTGTAACATTGCCAAAGGAATTTATAAATTTTAGGAGTTTCTAATTTTGCTTGGGTCAACAAGGTGTCTCTTTTTAATGAATTGAAGGCATTCCTCAGGTCAACCTTCAGGATGACCTCACCTTCACCACTGCCAAGATATGTGGAGAGAGCGTGCAAGGCTGCCTCGCACCCTCCTTTGGAGCCGAAACCAAGTTGTAAGGGCTGAAATTTTTCGGCAAGTTCTGTATTATAAAACTTACAACAAAGTTTGGCTACCAAACGTCTTAAGACGCTTCCTACGGCAATGGGACGAATGCCACCATCTTTCTTGCGTAAGGCACACAAATTGGCCCCGTACAAGATAGCGATGATGCCATCATCCACATTGCCGGAGAGCATTAAATTTATGAGAGCCGTTAGCTCCTTCAGCAGAGCATCGCCAGCCTCACCTGTGTTTTGACACAACAAATCCTTGAGGTGTTGTGGTGTCAGACCGTCAAGACCGCCCGCAGATCCACTGCGGAAGGAGCAAACGGCTGCAAGTACGTCCTTGGCAGTGACACTGAGACACTCAAAGTCATCACTGGGTGGTTCAGGAAAAGTGAGATCAGCTGACGGCGGTGGATGCTTATCCTGCAAACACGCGAGCGTGTCTGCAGAATTAGTCGCCACCACATCGCTACTAAAAAGTAACCTCGACGCTCCCCTTATGTCACCTTCCCTTACTTTATTTTCTATATACTTAAATTGGTTTGTGCTTACTGTATTATTATGTGTGATTGGCAAAATAGATTGAAAGATAGAAGTGGAATTAGAACTATGGCAATTTTCTTTAATAAGGGTTGCCAAGGATCGATTGGAACTGTTATTTCTATTTACATGTAGTATTCTGTAAGAAAAGGTGAGCAATTGCTCCCAGGCCGTTGTAGAATTCTCACGAACGACAAGGCCTATGCAGCTTGCCAAATTATAAGCCACAGTAGGCCTCGCAGCTCGAGGAATTCTTTTTAAAACCGGAATTGAATTTTTCATTACACTCAAAGTCTGCCAAAAGGGAATTTCGGAGGTATCAGATGTATTATTGACCCTCGAGATTGGGTTAACATGGTCTTGAAGTACATTCTGGGATTTGTGTATTTTCCCAATATGCACCTTCAAGCCATGTTCACCTTTAAAAAACCTGGCCTGGGGACAAAAGGGGCATTGTTGAAAATTACTTACAGAGGCAGCGGGTTGACCTGAACCTGCTTCCACATTGCCACTGACTGCAGCGGTGGACGTCATAAGAATAATACACGAATTATATGCACTTAAAAACACAAACAAACACAAAATAAAAATAAATAGACAATGAAAGTCTTTTAAACTATGACATTTTCAATCTTCTGCGCCTTTTCCATAGCAACGCGAGGGACCTACGCCCCCCGCGTTGCATAATGTACTATGTCCGAAATTCTTCCTTTTGTAAGATGAAGGTGTAATTTTTGTGTGGTCCAGCCGGTCCAGCCAATAAAATTTAAAAAAATTGTCCTGTTGGATAGAAGATGGCCAAATTGGGTCTGTTTTCAATGGACCTTGCTTCTCATCAAAAATAAATAATAATAACGTAATACACGAAAAATACGAGTATTGGAAACCTGCCAAACTTCTTGAAATAGTTATTTTTGAATATTAAACAAAATTAAATTACAAGGACATGGTTTAGGTTGCCATGTCTTTTTTTTTTTTTTTTATTTATTTGATTTGTACATTTATAGTTTACCAGGTACCTATGACCTGTACAAAATATTTATACTACTGCTTATTTTGTGTGCTGATATAGGGTAATCGAAATCCTCATCTCCCCCTCTCACCCCTCCTTAAAATACCGTAATTATAACTCATTACGGTGAGTATTTTATGACTGTATTTTCACCGAACAGGTGTCCTAATCTCTACTGGCTTCTACGAAATATGACAAAAAACCGAACAATCCATCACATAATGCCCATTATACTTACCAAGTTATGATAAGGGCCGTTGTTACTGTTAGCTTCTGCTATTCTATGGTACAAATCACTTATCTCTTAATTAGTTGAAGTATCTGTGTTCTGTTATGTTTCAAGATGCCCCTGGTGCGGGCACGATTTGTCACTGTTTGTATGTTAATGAGAAAGTGGACACTCTGTAGTAGTGTGTGTACATGTTCGACGAGTTACACAGATCTACATACAAGCCGGTACGACGGCGATACAACCAATTTATCTTAACTACAGATACATAATAATGTTTACTTTTATTCTAGTGTAATCAAGAGACAACAAAAACAAAAAGTATAAGAAATCGACTAGGAACAGTTATTTCGAAGCGTTTCTAATTTTATTTGTTTAAGTATTTAACTTAAATTGGATGAATGCTTGTAGCCGGAATATGTTTTTTTTTATTATTTGCCTCGTATGTTAAGAAATCTACGTGCGTAGAACGTTATTTATAAGACCTAGTCCTAACAAAACAAAATATAAGCAGTTCGGTATTTACTATTTTACAAAATAGAAGAATATTGTACTCATTAAAAACATTTAATAAACGTAAGAATTTATTGTTCACGGATAGAAAAACGTGTTTCAGGCGTGTAAATTACTGTCACAAGACCATAGGTACCTAACTGTAAATACTACAACAGGTTTAAATACCACGATGCAAAACCGTGTATGTAACCGACTTGTTGCATTTGTAACTGAACAGATCGAGGTCAAATCCTCCAAAATGTGTTATCGAGCATCTTCGAAGCAGCATTCGTGGGTCACTTTTATTTAAACAAGAAAGAAACATTAAATATTTGCCTTATACAATTGGAACACGATATATATAAAAAATGCAAACGAGGTTAATTCTGACGGACAAGTTGCGTTCAGGATGTCATAAGTAGATTAGAATAGTCATTACCAGCTTATTTGCGTTCATGATATGTTATTATCAGGTACGAAACGATCTGATCCGTTGTATCGTTGGCGAGACATTGCAAGCAACTTTTTCGTCTTAAACGTAAGTTAACCTAGAAACTCAGATCAAGATATTTGCTAACAGGATATTGTAGTAAGCCCAATAACGGTTCTGACTGGCGCCACTTGTCTCTACGGCAAGAGAACAAGACGCATGATTGATGTAACACAACTAGCTATGTCCTTGTTATTAAAAAGGTGCACTGTATATTTTAGTATAATATGAACACTAAAAAATGCCATTAATAAGTACTGAAATATTTTAATATAAAACTATGTCAGTTGTTTATTTATACTAATCGTTTCTGTTACGCGACATCAATTCTATAATTCGTGATTCAGCGATAAGAATGCACGTAGAAGCTATTATAGATATAAGAAGCTATGTTATGTATGTCCACCCCTAACATACATATTGTTGGGCATAATGTGTTTCTATTGAGTACAATATTTACTTGTCAGTACTTTTTTAATATGCATTATTTGTGCAATTTTATTAGACTAACGAGCTTTTTAAAGCATCTTATCCTGAATCGCTCAGAAAACAGTAATGAGGTTGGTTAAGACCTCATAGATTACTTCTACTCGTAAATCTACCCAGATTTATTATTATCTGTCGTTGGAATTGATACAGCCTACATCGAAATGAAGTACCTGATATTTATTACCACCTAGATTATGAGATTACGCGCTAATATTCTTTCAGGGTATCAAATCCGAGTTGATCGGCAGCAGGAAAACTTAAGTCTATACCCCGGCCTAAAATATAAATGCTGAGAAATGTATAATGAGTTCGTGTAACAAATGACCATTACCTTTACCTACATTTTACGTGTGCATCATAAAGTACGATAGGAATATGAAGCACGTTTTCTAAAACATGCTTCATTCATTTTGAATTTATTCACGGTAGAAAAAACAACATTTGTGAGTCATTTAGCTACGGTTAAATGGATATTCGTCTTGTATATGCCAATAAGTACGGGCCTTGACTGGTGTCTGACTGCATTTGCTTACATTGCCAAATACACATACGACCGAGGCACTCAAATAACCAGTTTCTTCGCTTATCTCGATATCCCCAGTCAAGACCAGTTCAAGCCAGCAGTAGGTCCAGAATATAAAATCCAAAATAACTTGGAATATGGCACTGATTTTGAACACTGAGACATAAAATAAACTGGCATTGCAAGCATCGAACGTTTTAAAACGATCGTTTCTCACAATCACTGAAATATTTAAAAAATGTATTTCGTAAAGTAATACAATAAGGAACGGCTTGAGCTCAAAAAACAAATTGATGCCACTGCTGTTGGTATAAATTTTGTGGTGTATAATTAGACTCCTAATAGTACATTAACTAGATAATTCAAATCGTCTTGTGTCGTGTCCTGATACAATTACAGAGTAGATAATATTTTGTCAACATCAATAAACGACTATGAGAACTAGCTACTTACTTTCTTAAGGCTATTTATTAGGGAGAGATAAACAAAATGTCATTATAATATGCTGACCCTCGACTTACAATTTAAGATTACAATGTACTGAATTAAACCCTCTTAAAATGTTTAACGGGGGAAATTACATGAAATTATATGAATATATTTTCCTTCTTCCTGCATACTGAATTACTCTTTTGTATGTATTTTTATTAATGTAGGTGGATCCCAACCCAATGAATCCAAATTTGTTAAACTGTCCTAATAAATAATGTGTAATATTACATTGCAACTTTCCTTGATATACCATAAAAATTAAGATTATGAACAAAATGCATCATGGTCATTCACAACAGGTAAATATTTAGTGTTAAAAACATAAGACATATTAGTCATAGTCATAGCCTAAAACCTCAAGCTCATATGACTGCGGTATTCCTAACTTATCATGACCGTAGTAGTCACCTATGGGTATTGTTTATTTCATGACTATAAGTTTTAAAATGTTTACATAGTACAGCTATTCTTGAATAAGGGAAAATACAGGCGGTTGAGGAAGGGTTTGTCATAAAGTTATAAATTCGTTTGACTAATATGTTTACATGGTTATTTGGACTGTCTCGATCGCAGTTCAGATGGAAACAATATTAGTGTAATTGGCAAATTATTGTTTTGCAGTTTAAGAGTATACAAGTATGTTTTCAATTGGTCTAGCTCCTGTGGGTACACAACGCTCTGTAGATATCCCAGCAGATAATTATTTTACTTTTAAAATTTTCTTCGTAAATAAATCAAGAAAGTCTAACCGCATTGTACTGAATTATAATAAACAGGATCACTGATCTTACTAAACAAACAAAAGAAGACAAAGGTCATAATTCTTACACGAAATTTTGCTTTCTCTATTTTTTTTTTATCATTCCAATCAGTAGTAGCTCGAGCAACTGATGTCAGATCATGGTGTCAAAGTTCATATTTACCGTGTCGACGTTTAGTAAAGAAGGCACTCAATATACTTTACAATCGTCTTACCACTCACTGTTATGAATTTACAATCAATATAGATTAGTTGGTAAATATAAATAGAGATGTACTGGTAAACATTATGTAGGTGTACATATATCCGCATTCTCCGTTTTAAAATTGTTAAGCTTCGTCACGTTCTGCTGATTTACCGACGATTGATATAAACTCTACATGTCTATATTATTTACCGACTTTACGGTAAAATGTATTTTTAATCGCTTAGAATAAGTAGTTTAATTTTCCCTATATCAACCATTTCAAACCTCCCTTTTCACGATGAAAAGTGGTCTAATTGTCCTTTCTCAAGCACTGTTTTATCTTTGTGCAAAATTACATCCATGGTTTACGCGTTAAAGCCTAACAGATAGATAGATTTACTTCCGCATGTATATATTAGTAGGATTCTTAAAACACTTCAAAAATTCTTCAGAGTGCCCTATTTTAGGGAGTCTCATCAATAATCTTATGGGTCCGATTTTGTTCTGTATTTCGAGGAACCGAGTAGTACTTATGTTCCTCTAATCAGAGAACATGAGATATTACGGTGGATGGTGTTTAGAAGTATGCAATAGGTAGTGTATATCTTTCATAACGTAAATCAGAAATCATTGAAGTTGTTTGATTGCTCTTCGCGGTGAGACTGGTCGTCAGAAGCATAACATATTCTTTGCACATACTTATGCAGTATGTGTTTACCTATTTTATTGCTTTTCCTCAAGCAGACGGAATATTTTTTTTTTGGAATTCCCATAATTTCAAAACTACGTAGGAAATAAATGGAATACAAGGAATTATGACTTTAGTATTGTGTAATTATAAAAAAAATTCATCATTAAGAATATAATCAAATCAGTCTATTGCAGACTACTCCTGGACCTAGGTTCCTCCCAATACTTTCTTCTAAAACCTTATACCCCTATCGTGAGACCCAGTTTCATTCCAGCACCCCACTGGTATTTTGAGATATAACATTGTGCAATATTGTAACTGGGACTGGTCGGTAACTTTATCAAAATAACTATAGGCTTACTAAAAATGTTGATATTTTAATGAGCCTCTTTCGTTACTTTTAAATATTTCAATCGTACTAAAAAAAGGTAGAAATAAACATCAACTTTGTTTACTTGTGACGAGAATGTTGAACAAAAATGATAAATCAACGCGAAATAAAGCACGTTCGTGCTAATAAATACAAAGTAATTGAACATAAAGTCAGGTTTAGTGTTTTGTGCAAGATTTTAATCTATACTAATACTAGGAAGAACAAAATCATTGACCAGGCTCCGAAACTACTGAACAGATTTGAAAATATTTTTCACTGTTGGGAAGCTACGCAATCCCCGCTAAACATAGGCTATATTTTATTCCCATATTCCCACGGGAACTGGAGCTGCGCGAGCGACATTCTCAAACAACATCATTTAGCCCAAATTAAGCTAATATAAACCTATGCTATGGGATCTAGACGACTGGTAAACATACTTAGGCATATATTTCTAAATATATATGTAAGTAATATAGATAAATTACACCCAGACACAGAACAAATCAATGTGCTCATGAAACAAAGAGATTTGTCGTGGTACATTGTATTCTAGCAGGTGCCTCGTGTTTTATCCCGCAACATACTGGGTACAGTGGGTACTCTAGTTACAAAGCTTCAAAGTTGAATCCTTTCTTATACTCTGTTGTAGGCATATTATTTTATATCTGAGAACATTAAAAACTAATAATACAGCGTTGACATATAACCTTAGATCATCTAACCACAGGATGCGCCTTACTTAAGCATTGTTTTCTGCCATTGCACATGACCATTTGGTCTTTTGGCTTTATAAAAAGCACTGTACATCAGTACATCATTTTATATGATTAAACTAGTACATTTCATTGTAGTTGACTGTGCAATAAAAATTAACACACAACAGCCATTACGCGTTTGTCGATTAATACATTTTTAAATGCAATGAAATTTTATATGTCTTTGTGTTTCCCCCTTCACTTGTATGAAAACTGGCAGAATATTTTTGTATGCGGTGGTTCGCAAAGGCTAGTCCCGTGATATATGGTCTAAGCATATAACATAAATACAACCGGGACATACCGCTAAATTTTAAGTAACTTGACCCCAGACTTAATTGGATTGATATATTATGCACTAAGATAAAAAGCTATCTTTGAATCCAATTACCCGATGCCATATTTCACCAAAAATGCGACCAACTAGATCAAATATAGATAAGAACAAATTAATTGATGTTTTATGCGGTGTTAAATTTTTTATATAAATGTAGTCAGAAAACCTTCGTGTTCGAAAATTTATGTCGTTTTGATTTCGAAATCTGAAATGAGCGTTAAACACGTCCTCAGGCGTCATTCCACTTACGACACATTTTTTAAAATAACGTAGCAGCAGTTTAGATGTTTTTGTTTACATTTCGCACTGGGCTACCGCTAGTGCAACAGCTGTTTATCCTACGTACGTTACAATCTGTATAGTTTAATTCGCGACAGTTGTATCACGTAAGCAAAATGTACCTTTAGTTCAACGTTATAAAGTAGTAACTTATAGCTTGGATCTCTGTTTTCACTCTTTGAGTTTCAACAGCAAAAACATCATTGGAATATTGGCATATTTTACAGCCTCTAGTACTAAAGAAATCTTATCAAAATACTAAAACAAATATCTCGATGGTGCTATTATTTTAAGGGAAAAAATGAGTTTTTTTTATGGTTAGTTCTCACGAATAAAGAAGGTTGATGTCCTTTCTTAATTACTTTGACAATGTCAAATCTTTGTATAGAGTACTTGTACCTATAAAATTAAATCGATTTTTCTGTATGCGCGCTTAGTTTTTTTAAACTACTCAACGGGTTTAATGCACTTTTAAGCATTGATAGAGTGATCCATGAGGAAGGGTTATAGGTATACAATGGATTATACTATAATATACATGTTATAGTAGGTACTTAAACGAACTTAAACGAAGTTGTTCGGGTTAGGTAGTATACGAGTATAATATAATTTAAGTCACTTGCTCAAAAAAAATAGGTATTTCATTCAAAATCCTGCCACAGTCTCCACTAAACGTTTTTTTAGGAATAATGTCCCTGGTAAGCACGACAACTTCATAAATGAGAAAATAATCGTTTCAGTAGCAGTGAATTGAAGACCTGCAGATTTAGTAAAAGAAACAAAGTGTCCGATTCAATTTTCTCAAGGTAAAATCGCGCTAAAGGGACAAATAACTGTACTATTAGTCATCATTGGTTACATTCTTTCCTCTCAAAGTTTGAAATAAATCCAGTATTTTCCTGGTTGTGGTGAGCTGAAAAATTGTGTGTTGAAACCTATAATCCTTCGCGGTTATAATACAAATTCTCGCCCAAAAAACGCAACTTTCTGGCCTTGCATATCAAATACTATTCCTTTGTTCCGGTTGTATTGTAATAATTAGGAAACGATGTACCTAGACCTAATTTGTCAGTCAATTTCTAGTACAAGTAATTGTGAGCGGCAAAAACATCATTTGGACAAATTGACTGGGAGTTATCACACTGGGAGACCTCCCATTGTTTAAGCCTTGTCATAAAATTATGATAACATAATTATGACTATGTAGTATGAATGAACTTAGAAAAAAATACTCATATTTTATTAGCTTCCTCATTCATTCAAAGTCACAAGGTTCTTCTATAATGATTATTTACCTATATAAATTAAAAACATGTTAAATGTATGAGTTGAAAATTTATGTATGTGGGTTAATGGACACGCAAACATTCGTTACGAATTTATCTCGACAAATTTTACCTATAGTTCGACAAATTGTACGATTTCGCTACAGTTGACCGCTAGGTATTAGGAGTGTTCTGGCTAAATCCTTCACAGTGCCTACATAAGCCACTTTTCATGAATGCTTTTTTTATATTTTCATGACCAGATCAAAGGCTGCCTAATTAAAAATTAATAGAGATACCCATTAATTTTTAATTAGGCAGCCTTTCTTCTTTTTCTAAACATGCAGAAAATGGCCTGATACCTATGGCACAAAATGACTTTATTTATTGGGATGTTAAATATTTATATAATCCAGTTTTTAAGAATTTTTAGAATAGGTGGAAGAATTTGTATAAATATACATAATAAATAGGCATAATATTTTACGACTGAATCTTGTGGAGTACATAAGTACATACATATATTTATGTATGTATAAAGATTATAAAAAACAAAATATTTTTTATTGAAACTAAATTTACCTCAATTCACTTTTAGGTACACAGTTTAGTTATGACATTATTGAATTTCCAAACACCCATTAAAATTTTCAAGAAAAGAATTGTTTGAATATGTGCACAGAAAGAACAAAAAATGTTGTACATTTAACATTATCTTCCATTACACTAATTATTTCCTAATTAATTGTGTACAATAACACTAGATATCCACGTACAACAATGATAATGCAGACATTAACCGCACTATGTAATTTAGACTTAGTGTCAATATTATTTCTACTGCAATAACATCGACAATTATCTAAGTGTTTGAACGCACCCCATTATATATTTTAACTTCTTTTCCGAGATTTACGACTATATAGTTATGGTTGTTAACTGTCATTAAAATAGGTTTTGTATGTACCAGTTGCGGGTGGATAATGCGCGAACAATAGAAGCAAACATACGCGTCGAATCGAACGCCACTTTTCACCATATAGACGGCAGATCTTCTATTGTACAACAAATACTTAACTAAGTCTGGAAACGCAGATAAGTATAATTCTTGATGCATGTCGTGACTAGTTTTGGAATTACAACGACGACTGCTGAATATTTACAAATACAGTCAAAGCTGTTAACCTTACAGTACGCCGTGCACGACCTGCAGGTAATCTGTAATCCATGTCGTACAGCGTACAGCCGCCTCTGGGGAACGCCAACGCATAATTTGCGTGAAGGCATCGCGGATCGCGCTGTGTGGTGACGGCGCCTGCGCACGCCGCGCCGCTCCTTTCAAGGAGGTACGGGTCTTTTGGAAAGTAAGTTCGGATCGACATTATCGACTTCAGATGTAAACTCGCAAGTGCAGACAATCGCTGGGCCTGACAAATAATAAAATAAAAAATAACAGTCACTCACCTGTGAAAAAATTTCAGAGGTCCAGACCGCTGCGGATTCCTTGCAGGTGTCTCGTGTCAAGAGAGTAGTCCGGTTTTGCATTCACGTACCGAAGCACGATCACACTGCGTGAGAGAAAGGGCGCGCAACTCGTTCACAAGTGAACACTATCGCGTGTTGTGGCTCGGCGGTGCGCTGCGAGAGTGGGCGTCGCGAAACCGTGTTGGCGTTTGCGGGTCTCAGCTTGAACTGAAGGCCGCGAGGTGCGGGGGCCACTTTATGGTGCCGAGAGCACCCCGCCGGCGCCCGCGCTGCCGTCACCGCAGCCTGTGACCACATACCCGCCGCAGCCTGAAAATTCATTAATCATACCCAGCACCATCCTCAGTTATTTCCTCCTACGCTATTACTTGCCTTTCATTCAAAATTCATCACTACGACAGCAAAAATTATTGCATCTATTAACGACAAACATACAATTACCCCTATCTGCTATTAATCTCAGTAAAAATTAGGCGACTACATGCAACTGTATTTTCCGATTGCTGAAAGAAAATTCACAGCCGTCTAACCGCGCAACCCCTGAAAGTGTGGTTGTTTTTTGCTTTTTCGTTTACTGGGATAGCGTGGTGATATTTATAACCTTTCTCAATATCTGGAACATTTAATATACAAAATAAACTTTCAAAGCGTTTTGGTAGTTCCTGAAATTACCCCTTACATCCAAAGTCTTACAATTGACCTCTTTACAATATTGATATCTAGTAGGTAGTTGGTAGCAGTAGCGGCAGAGCCTCATCTCATCAACCGACTATTAAAACCACATGGCACAACCACTATTTATCCATCTAGCACCGGACGCCCGGGTAAAAGCCTTCGCTCGGAGAGATGTCCCAGGATAAGTTATGCAGGGTTAAACAACCTCTAGTTGGTTTTCATCTAAGAATGCAAGTGAGAGTGAGAGAAAAAAAAATTGTCTCCAAATTTTTTACATCATAATATTACAATTTGTTAGACAGGCTTATTAGACTAAAGTACGATTACCTATTCTATATTTTTCAATGTTTTTGTGTATTTTTAAACGACACTGAATCAACAAGCGACTTAATTCTAAACGAAACAATAACAGTCAAAAGGTCCTTCATATTATCAGGCAAGTTGAAAACTAGCTAGGAATTAGGTCTGTAAATATATTTAAAAAAACCGGCCAAGTGCGAGTTGGACTAAAACACAGATGGTTCCATACCGAAAAACGGCAATTACTGACGTTTGTTGTATGCGAGCCTCCCTTAATCCCCCTTTTTTGTGATTTGAGTATTTGTTGTTATAGCGGCAATAGAAATAATAATAAATATTGGTGGACATTTTCACGCAACATCAACCAGCCCAAATAAAGGTAATATAAGCCTATGCTATGTATATAGCATAGGCTATATAATATGTATTTAGAAATATACATATAAGTATGTATATTTCTAAATACATATTAAATAGTATACATAGAAAACACCCAAACTCCGAAACAAACATTTGTGGATCACACAAATAACCCAAATAAACAAATACATCATCTGTGAAACAAACATTTGTGGATCACACAAATAACCCAAATAAACAAATACATCATCTGTGAAAATTGCGGCTCTGGCAACCTCGCGGCAGACGGACTATTTTTACTTTTTACCTTTATATATGGAACCCTAAAAACTGAACAATTCCGTACATTCTTCTGTTCGTTCGGCCGCTTGTCCGTCCGTCTGTCTGTTGGTCTTTCAAGCTCCCTTTAAAATAAATAAATATTCACGGACATTTCACACAACGCTATCTGATCCCAAAGTAAGCTAGGTATAACCTGCTTGTGTTATGGGTATCAGACCACGGATATTAATACTTATATACTTTTAAATACATACATATTATACATAGAAACACCCAGACTCTTGAGACAAACATTTATGGGCCACACAAATATTTGTCTCCGGTGGGAATCGAACCCAGGACCTCCAGCGCCGCAGGCGGTATCACTACCGACTGCGCCACAGAGGCAGTCTTTATCTCGTGAATGCCATGAAATTGACTTAAACCATATTATTATACCCAAGTCTTCATTCAGTCTCCTGAAGCGGTAAAAAAATTTAACTTCTACGAGTAAATCAACGCCGAACAAAGTTACGGTCGTTTTCAGAAAGACGGGCGAACGTAGAACCAAGTGATCCTACAAAAGCGCCTTGTGGAGTCGACTGGTGACCCAAAGGCTGGCAGTTATCTCGCTCAGCGAATAAGTATTGCTATTCAAAGGGGGAATGCTGCTAATCTTTTGGGCACAATGCCACGGGGGCCTTAATTAGGTTTAGTTTAGATAGTCATATTGTAAATATATAGATATCTAATAATTATGTTTCTCTGTAATTTTTAACAATCCTACAAGGCTGAGCGCATATTAAAGACAAAACTATGTATCCTACTTAAGACTGACTCTTGCTTTACATTTTACATTAAAACTTCATCGGTTCGATTTTCGGCGTATACATAACTTACCGATCATCGGATGTGGGCGTGCAACGTGAAATAGTTTTTTCTGTAACGCTTTGCAGTGTTTGTAGACTCATAGCTTTAGTAAAACGGTGGACAGTCTTGAGTCTTGTCATAGCCGTAGAGTTCTACTATTCTGTCAAAATCCCAAAACACAGTATGGGATCTAGAAAAATCGAAAAAACCTACTTACACATTTCTAAATGCACACACATACCATACCTTACCTGAAAGAGGCGGCGTGGAGGAGTAAGGGGGATGCTCACCGTCCTTACAGAAGCAGACCCAAGACGACAGGCGTGACGTGAGAGAATCACGCATACCACACGCCCCATGAAGCGGGATAACACCCGAACCCCCTAGGTGAGGCCGCGGTGGTAGCCAAAGTCTGGTGGTAGACAATCCCGGGGATATCCTTCCGAGAGAAGACACAGGGCTCCCAACCGTAGGCAGTAGGTAGGGAACGCTGATCATTTATTTATTTATTGTACACACATAATTTGAAAATTAAATACACTAACTACTAGATAATATTAAACAAAGCGAAAGTGGGAAACATGATCGTGTTGGTTTTTAGTCAGTAAGAGTCCGGCATAGCATCCATGATGGATTTTCCACCCGTAAAAAAATATCCATTATGTACAGTCTTGCTCAAAAGCTCCTAATACTACTAGATGCGGCGATCAGAACAAGAGTTCTGTACAACTCAACCGCAGTACAAGTACAGATCTCTTGGTTAGTTCGGTTTGTGCCATGAAGCGAATGACACGCACGTGACGGAGATATTTTAATTTATTGTAGTAGAATTATCAAACAAAGTGTTGTAAACGCAATGTACAGAGGTAAACATGTTAAAGTTAATGCTAAGTAATATAATTTTATTATGCAACGTTTAGAGTCTCTAGTCTAGTCTAGAGAGAGAGTAGAGAGAGAGAGTTTAGAGCCCGTGCTTCGGAAGGCACGTTAAGCCGTTGGTCCCAGTTGCCAGTAAAATGGCAGTCGTTAAGCTAAGTCGAAGGCTTTATTTCAACAGCAGGCAGTCACAACCTGCGCCTGTCCATTTAAACACGGCAATACGGCTCACCACCTATTACGTGGGACAAATTATACAAAGGTGAAATGTGGGCATATAATATGCCTCTGCCTACCCCTTCGGGGATTAAGGCGTGACCATATGTATCGTCACGTCACGTCCACACAACATATTCAATGTGTGGACGTTCCTCCATTCCTCTATCGGTAGAATATATGTCAATGCTAATGCGCCTGTAATTTGTTATAGAAATATCGGCATATTAGCAACACTATAAAATCATATATATTTTACAAGTACCTAGTACTTCCCCGCTGGGTTATCCTGGAATATACTTTTGAAAATAATGAAGATAAATTATGTCAACAATTTTGTCAAAGTTAAACTCCAACCTTGCCTCTCCCCTTAACTTAATCAGCAAAATGTTTATTTTAATATGAGAATATTCACGACATAAATTTAAATTAGTGAGAAAATAAAACGGAGTAGACTTTAAGAATTATTATAAGAGATAATTTTGAAAAGCAATTAGTATGCTGACTCAATCACAAATTTAATGTGAAAAAATTTTGGTCTCGTGCAGGACTCGAACCTGCATCTTCTGGTTTGCCAGACCACCGATACACTACTCTCAACCGTCAAATTCTTTCACCTTATTACGTCTTAGGGCGACGCGCGACGGGCACCATCTACCGGCAACTTATTTAAGTGTCACGGCACGAATGTATAGAATTGCACCTCTATAATCATTCTATTTGCGATGATACCTGCCCAAACGTTAGAGATAATTTTAAAAAGCAATTAGTATTCTGACTCAAAAGACGTGTCAAGTCCTCAAGTGTCTCGGTGGTCCAACGGTTAGGGCGCTGGTCCGGCAAACCAGAAGACGCAGGTTCGAGCCCTGCTTGAGACTAAAATTTTTATTAAATTTGAGAATTATTATAGTCTACCAATTGAGAGAATTTATTATTACGACGAAGTAAAAGTTTTACTAAAGTAAAAAAAACGGTATAAACTAGACTAACCTTACTTATTGCGCTTGGCCCGACACGCACTTTGCCGGGTTTTCCAATATAGCGCCACGAGTATCATTTAAAAAATAAATCTACAAAATTGCTGAACATTGTGTATAACTTCAATGACGGGACCATTATTATACCTAACCATTTTTAGCATAGTGACTCATGATTCTTTCCTTATAAATAAAATTATTCCATTCCACTCGTATAGATTTGGTTATACCATGTGGTGCAATCCCAGTCTTATGTGTACCTACCTATATTAATTTGGCGAAGTGAAATAAAATATTTACATGTTATAGTGATTTGAAAAGTGCAAAATGATTTTATGTAATAATAAATTATTATTAATAATTATACATGTACTTTGCCGTGACTAGATGCAAGTATAATATCCGTTATTTTCGATTGTTCAAAATTTAAAAAAAAATGCCAAAGTTAGCAGAACTAATTTTTTTTATTTTATTTCAGAGGTCTCGGGTCTGAATACCGGGTCGTCGTTCAATTAATTATATGTGTCATTTGCCAAATTAAATGTTTTTCAGATTTGATTTTTTATGTAGGGATGTAATAAGAAAAATAGAATAGAATAAAACTCTATTTGTACACCAAGTTAAGGCTATTTACAACAGATACGTATTGTAGGTACAATACAAAGGGCGGATGTCGGGGGACCCCGCCCACCGATGATCGTTAGGCGGAAGGCACCTCCCCGTGTCCCGGAGGTGCTTTCAGTGCCCGCCCGCTCTGCCGCTCTCTACCCTCTCTGCTTACAGAGGAGCGCTCGAGAGCGGTGCGATGCTGGCCTGGTTATGTCAGCTCCTTAGGGAGCTCCGGGGGTGTCGACCATCTAGCCCGTAGAGTTGGGGTTCACCTCGGGGGAGAGCCCCAACTCTACGTGGCATCCCTAGCCGGGTCGTACTAGTATTATTATCTTTCATATCCCTGGGCCCGGCTATATGGTGAGTCGGAACACCGCAGGGCTTATTGGGTAAGGACGGTCCCTTATTTTTCCGGGACCGGTGAGTGCAACACACTTTCTCAGCTACCCCTGTAGCTGGGATGACGGTGCTTAAATGCATTCGTCGCGTCAACAAAACAAAAAAGGAAGGTTCTTGGATACGTTTGGGAGAGGGGATTGAAAATAAAATGGTTTTTCAGTTGCAATTTCTCATCGCGTGGTCCAATTTCAAATATTTTTTGGTGTCAAAAAGGGAGTAGGTACTTTGAGGATTGTTATAGGTGCACAAGTTTCAAGGTCGAGGGTTTCGTAGTTCAAAATTGACGACATAAAAGAGCTTGGAAAATCATTCAGTCCACAGAGGCGTGGGCTGTTATGTTTTATACAGAATTGTAGAAAACTTGTACTAGATTAATTTTCTAATAGGTACCTACATGTTGTTTTTGGAGACTGAGCACGAAAGGACATATTTCCAGAAACCTGCTATAACTCGCCATTTTTTCCAATATGTTGGCGCTAGCAGCAAAGATACGAGGCGGTAAAGTTGAAATTCGTAAAAAGCACATCAAAATCTATAATATTGGCAATTTTTAAAATTCCCAAAAGACTAACGACTGGATTAGTTTGTGAGAGTGTGCAAATTGTCAAACTATGGGAACAGTACACATAACTATAGACAGTTGAACAATTACATCTAGAAATGCGTAAAAAGCACATCGAAATCTATGATATTGGCAATTTTCAGAACTCCCGGAAAACTTTCCAAGTAAAACTGGCCAATGACTGGATTAGTTTGTGAGAGTGTGCATAAATAAAATATATATTTGGCAAACTAAGAGGATAGACGGTTCAACAATTTCATCTATTCATATGTGTATATATAGAGCAATTATAGAACAACGCGACTCCCAATATAAGTAATAGATTGTGTTGCCACATAATAGTAAGTAGCTGTATATCGATATATTGTGTCAACGGTTAGAAACAGGGCCGGATCGACCGGCTCTAGCGAGGATCCTCCGGAAATGCAAGAAGCCCCCAGCTGAGTCAAGTTAAAGTCAAAAATAGACGATTTTGACAAATTGCATTATTTGAATATCAGAGTTAACGAGATATTTACCATGTATTTTCGAGTATTTGCGATATTTGCGCTGTTGCTAGCGCCATGATCACGAAGGAATCACGGCGCTTGCAATAGCTCTGAAATATCGTAAATACTCAATAATACATGATAAATATCCAGTTAACTGTAATATTCGTGTTAGTGACCATGACAATTTAAATACTTATAATGCATAATTTTGTTGAATTAAACAGATTGTATAATTTGCAACTTTGCAAATCCTGCAATTAATCAAACCCATTTCATTGTTTTGATTTAAGTCTACGTTCAGATATTGGTACTTCATACTAACAGATAAAATCTTCGGCAGCCATTACACATTAATTCAATTTCAATCGTGCTTTGTTGTTTTCCTTAAACACTCTGTATCTTTATACTTTTGAATTAATTATAAGTAAAAATACTTTTATATACTTACTAATCAATACAAAAAAAACGTTATGTTTGCCAATGTCAAAATAGGCGTGAAATATTTTCCGTGTCAATATTTTATAAACAACAATAATACAATTGAAATGTTCTAATAACCTACCTATCTTACTGTTATAAATGTCAAAGTTTGTGAATTTCACGCCGCAACGGCTGAACCGATCTGACTGAAATTTGTGTAACAGGTATAAATTGTAGTCTGGAATAACACGCAGGCTACTTCTTATCCCGGGAATAAGTTCTCACGGGAAGCGGAAATGGGAAAAGAAATCCACGCGCATAAAGAACTATTTAATTGATTAATATTACCATATTAGATACGAGTACCACTAACACGATAGCTTCTCGTGCATAAGCCAAAGTTGACAACCCTAGCGCGAGCACCTAAAGTAGGTATGAAAAGTTAAGTAGATTCATGAGGTAGCCTTCTATACCTTTTTTATTATGTGCCTGAACTCCCGGTACGCATCTCCACAAACGGAACGGAAATTTACCTTATCAATCACAAATTTGTCAAAAGAAAGTACAGAAAGGTTGTTTCAAAATTTGACAATTTACTTCCGGTTAATGCTCTATGGAATCAGGCCCTTGAGCGTAAACTGAATTTCTTTACATTAGACTTACTCTTAAAGCTTTTTTGATTGAGTAAATACGGCCGTTTCGCACGCTCCTTTGAGCCCAATGAATAAGTAAACTTTTCCCTCTTACACTCTTTCTCGTATGGGACGAGACGTTAACAAAATTGCGCGGGTTTGCTAGTATTGTAATATTAATCAATTAGTTTATTATCTTATTGCTTGGCTATACTTTGAGTAATTATGGGAGGCCCGTA
Source organism: Miltochrista miniata (assembly GCA_933228765.1). Taxonomy (NCBI): domain Eukaryota; kingdom Metazoa; phylum Arthropoda; class Insecta; order Lepidoptera; family Erebidae; genus Miltochrista; species Miltochrista miniata. The sequence continues at coordinate 30,493,762 of OW121747.1, read as the reverse complement.
AGTAGTATTGTTTAGGGGTCCCTGCACTCTACACTCACGATCTGGCCCTGGTTAGAAATTTTGTATGCTATCCCAACCATAGTCGACTATTGATCAGAAATGTTGCTGAGCTACGCTTTGTTAAAATAATTACTACGTCTCTCAGCCTTTGTCATTATTCAATTCCTGAGGTGGTCCACAAGTATGTCCATTTTGTATCGTAATAAAATATTGTTAGTACTTTCAAGTTACACATTAATTTAACTGTGACCGTGAACGTGGTCTAACTGAATCCGCTCTAACCTCCTAGTATAAATTTACATTCATACATACATTATAGTCACGCTATATAATCCAAAGGGGTAGGTAGATAGGTATATGTGTCGCGAGATGGTAAGCCATTATGCATGTTGATTGACATTATTTTGGCCAGGATATAGCTTCCTCCTGTTGAAAATTTTTAAGCCTTTGATTTAGATTTACCATCCCACCGGGCAGTCAAAACCAACGGGTTAACGTGCCTTCTAAAGCACGAACACACTCATAAAATGAACATACCACAAACGGTCACATATTGAAGTACTTAACATTGCGTTAGTGAAGGGTTCGTAGCCGCGGACACAGTGTTCTGTAAACGATCACTGCGGTAAGCAACTTTGACTATGACCGGTCCTTGTATGGGTGACCATCATGTGACCACTTTTTGATATTTATTTGCGAGCGTTTCCGTGCTTCGGAAGGCACGCTAAGTTCAACACGGCAATATACTCAATACCTTTTACGTGGGACAGTAAGCCGTAAGATAAAAATAATGTGGGCGTATACTATGCCTCTGCCTAACGCTTTGGGGATAAAGGCGTGGCTATATGTTTATGTGTATGTATGTATGTATGTATGTATGTAACAGGACATACGATTTACAGAACACTAAAATAGTCGGGCTAGGATAGAAATATAAATATAAGAGACGATTAACTCTCGTGGCTCCGTAGATCCATTACTTATTGCTCAGATCTTGACCCTCATTAAAACCATACTGGATGGAATTTTAAAAATAGTTCATGAAGAACTTATTTAAATACATTGTTATACATATACGTAAATATGGTCACGCCTTTATCCCCTTAGGGGTAGGCAGAGGCATACTATGCGCCGAAATTTTACCTTTTAGTTTCTATTTTTTTTATGCCACATAATAGTTGGTGAACCGTACCGTCGCCGTCGTCTTGGTATAGACAGGCGCAGGTTTCGACTGCCCGCTGTTGAAATTTTCCAAGCCGCCCATAAATCCTTTAACTTGGCTTAACGACTGCTATTTTACTGGCAACCGGGACTAACGGTTAAAGTGCCTTAAAAAGCACGAAAACGCTAGGAAATAGAATTTTCACAAAGTGGTCTGGTAACCCATCCGAGTACCAGCCATAGCGAAATTTGCTTACTACAGTATTGTTTACAAAACACTGGGTCCGCGGGGCCACGAGCGTTTCTATACACGTGAAAAAGTTTTGTAAAGTTTTTAATCCTGTGTTTGTGTGGTGGTTAAACCACTCAGTTTTAAGTACAAGTGAAGAATTACAAAACTAAAAACCGTAGTCTATGGACGTTTGCAACACGAGGGTAGTGATGGGACAATTGCGCTGCACACATATAAAATCATGACAAGAATCTCTTCAAAATAGTATTTCAAAATTAATCAATCAGTCAGAGCAGCCTATTGCAGTCCAATTTACGCCACAACACACGATACTGTGCCTTTCGCATCCAGCTCTAACCTGCAACCTTTTCCAGGTCGTCGGTCCATCTGACGGGTGGACGCCCTACTCTACGATTGCCGAGTCTTGGTCTCCACTCTAGACCCGTTTGCTCCATCGGCCGTCGGTTCTTCTGCAGCGCAGTTGTGGCCAGTTCATTACCACTTTATTGTGCTTTTTCTGTGAGCTATGTCCTAAATTTGTATGTATTCTTGAATAGAGATAGTAATAGATTAGGAGTAACACTTTGATATGCGTAAATAAAATCGATAATAAGTGGGTAAGCTTTGCATCTATGGGAGCTCCCCCCTCCCTTGCCACCCTATACGTTGCTCTTGACAACCTCCCCTAATCTTTAATTTATTTATAGAACACAATTTAAACGAAGGCGCCGTCAGGCTTGTCTTCGCCCTATACTATCGGCCTCCATGACCGAGGGTCAGAGATCGCTGTTCTGATGCCGCGGTGGTAGTAAAAGTGTGCTGGAAATCCTGGGACTGGGACATCTTTCCAGGGGTTTATCCGGGACTCCTTGGCGTAGTTATTTGTAGGGCAGTTTCCAAAACCTCCTCTTTTCTTTAAGTTAAGATTTTAGTATTTGAATTCACAAATAAGAACATTATTTAAAGGCTTAGATCATCTAACCACAGGATGCGCCTTACTTAAGCATTGTTTTCTGCCATTGCACATGACCATTTGGTCTTCTGGCTTTATAAAAAGCCTGTACATCAGTACATCATTTTATATGATTAAACTAGTACATTTCTTTGTAGTTGACTGTACAATAACAATTAACACACAACAGCCATTACGCGTTTGTCGATTAATACATTTTTAAATGCAATGAAATTTTATATGTCTTTGTGTTTCCCCCTTCACTTGTATGAAAACTGGCAGAATATTTTTGTATGCGGTGGTTCGCAAAGGCTAGTCCCGTGTTATATGGTCTAAGTTTAAAGGGCATTATTTTTGCGTCACAGCTCACAGGTACAAATTACCATAACAATATAGTACTGGTATTTGTGGATCACACTCCACATCCACCTACCTAAACGCGACCGTCTGCGCTACCGAGACAGTCTATAATTATATAAAATTGCTTTAAGAGATCATAAGAAGCCGTCAGAATTGTAGTGGCTAGTAAAGAAGACCTCACATACAAATACATTTATACAATAACGTCGTAATCAATGCCCTTGCCACCAAAAGTAGGGGAAGGTGGTATGAGATGATCCCTCTAAGGGAGAATGCCTGTAAATCTGAGAAAGTACAATCTAATGTTAATATTAAAGATGTTTTGAATAGTCAGTTTATCTATCTAGGTATTGTCATACCTTATGTTCTCAAAATTCAGTATTGATAAGAGTTTCATTAATTATACTAAATGTCTGCTAAAGGATCATCTTGTCCACACAGGTGTATAAGATGATCCCAGAGGATCATCTTGCCCCGTTCAGATCCAACCCAATCTCTATAGTCGAATTTTTAATTAAACGGAGTAAAGTGACAGCAACTAATGTCACTTCTTCATAGAAATTATGCAGCATTGTATGAAGAAGTGACATTAGTTGCTGTCACTTTACTCCGTTTAATTAAAAATTCGACTTAAGGTATCGTTAAAATGACTTTACTCAAATAATTATTTTAAAATGTTTTAATCAAATATGTGTTTTGAACAATGAGATCAACCCTTAGGCATAATCAACTGCCACAGCCCCTAGTGCTTTATCATCCATAGATCCCACTGTCCACGGCTGGTCTTCCACGATACGTGACACGTGGCAATTTCCTTTTAAAAAAAATCCATAATAAAATAACATAAATGATTAAAAAAATAACAAACTCGAATGCTACTGAGAAGGTCGAAACAGGCTTGATATCAGGCGGTACCCATTTGAAAATCATAAACCGAAAGAAAATGTGTGGGTACCGCCTAATATCATGGGTTATCAAGCTTGTTTCGACCTTTTCAGTAGCATTTGAGTTTGTTATTTTTTTAATCATTTAATTTATTTTAAAATGTAGAATTGCTATATTATCTTGTTACATATAGTATATATACATATAACATACATACGAGTACATACATACATACGCGCGAATTTATTACCCTCGCTGGCGCAGCCGGGCAAAAAGACATTGGGGTGAGATGATCCACGGATCATCTTGTACAGAAGCAGACGAATCATCTTGCCCCAGAGCTTACTTTTTATTTGAAATTCTCTAACCTAACCTATAAGTATCCTACAGTCACTGCAATACGTTTTTATAACAAATGAACATATTTAGAAGCTACTAATATAATAATCATTACATAAAATCGGTTACACGAAAAGTAAAGGAGTTTCAAATTCAGGCTTACTTTAGATTAACACTGTACAATTTTTTAAAAATCACAAAACACAGTGATCGTCCTTCACGCAGCCATCGCGGTTTGACTGCAGTCGGTGGGGGCGGGAACCTACGCTTTTCTCGAAAAAACAACTAGATGGCATGCACAGTATCATCACAATCGAAAAGGATCGTCTTACCTCGAGGGATCATCTTGTACACCTTTCCCCTATATAACGAATACAATTTCCTTTAGAAAGCGACGTATTTTGGCTTCCACAGGGGCGCGTATAGTTACGTCATAAATCTTTAAATTGGACCCTGAGAAGTTGTTTTTCTTTTTAAACTACTAAGGTGGCAGACAAGCTTACCGTAGCCTATAGAAGTTTGCAACACCAGAAGCGCTACACACGCGCTGCCAACTCATGCGCAAATTGTGATAACTCACTGTTGAAAAGTTATAAGAAGGTCGATTTAGCGAATAGAAAAATTTCAACAGTTTGCAGTTGTTCGTCAAAAGCCAAGTTCTTCAACTTGGCTTAACAACTGCCATTTAACTGGCGACCGAGTCGATAGGCTTAAACCTCCGGAGCAAATAAACGCTCGCAAATAAATGTCACAAAGTGGTCACCCATCCAAAGAACTGGCCATAGTGAAAGTTGATTCCTGCAGTAATCATTTCAGGAACAATGAGTCTGCTGGGCCAAGTGCGCTTCAGAGTGTGTTTTATGTACCAGTAATCGCATATTTATCCCTTTAGTCGCATCATGTCCAATTCGCAAAATGTCCAACTGTCCAATTCTCAATAGGTCCAGTTCGCAATTGGTCCAGTTCGCAATTGGTCCAATTCGCAGTTGGCTAGATCTTATAACACAAGATTATATAAGCTTAATTTGGGCTAGACGACGTTGTGTGAACATTTCCAAAAATAGGTTTCATATATTTCAGTTTCCGGCCAAGTGACATTTACATCTTAATCCAAATCTACAACTCCAGTCGCTGGTAATACCCGGTCTCTATCCTAGGGACTGTCAAAGTGGAGATGAAAGGTGGCGACTAGCGTGCCGAGGTCCAGGGTTCGATTACCGGGTCGGTTTAAATATTTATAAGATTCACAAATGTTTGATTAGGAGTTTGGGTGTTTCTATGTACCTATAATATCTATGTATTTGGAAATAGGTATGAAAATCATCAGTTTTCTAGATCCCTTAGCACAAGATTTGAGCTAGAGGACGTTGTATGAAAATGTTCGAAATATTTAGGCAAGTATAGGGACAGAATACGATTGAAAATGTCATTAGATTATGTCGAGAGATTGTGAATACATCTTTACATCTATGACTTACTACGTAGCACCTTCGACCATACTTGGTCGAAGCGTAGCAGCCGTACATACCCGTATATTTACAATGAATGGTATTTTACAACGTCCTCTATCACCTTCTGAACAAACAAAGGTATCTAAGCGTTAAAGTTTTTATAAAAAGTTCATGACACGGACTGTGATCATGAATTTTTTTAAATTTTCTGAACCTTGTTGTTAATTCATCAACAAATAAACATCAAATTATGTAAAGTATGTGAATTATTTTCTTGTTTCGTCATTTTTAGATAGGTATTCGCATTATCGGGTGTCCTGGGATTTTTGAGGTCTTAGGACATCCTCCCGAGGGCTTACCCGGGGCTCCCAACCGTAGGCTGTTGGGCGTTACGCGAGGTTTTTTTAGTCGGTAGGAGTGGCATAGCATCCCTTAAGGATTTTCCCTCGCGTTAAAAAAGGTATCGGAATATACCTAGATTTTCATTCCCTTGTTTATAAAAAGACATTACAAAAAGACATTCCGTTTCTCAATCGAGCATAATACGCTAGCCCCGTAACATCTTTGAAAATCCTAGGGACATTCTTCCGAGGGCTTACCCGGGGCACCCAGCCGTAGGCAGTAGGTAGGGAATGTGTGGTTTTTAGTCGGTAAGAATCCGGCATAGCATCCTTGACATATTTTCCACACGTTTGAAAAAATAGCCCCGTAATATCCGTCTACTCCCACCTTCGAACACTGAATGTAACTGGACCTCGCAATCTGCACGACCTCATAGGTACATAGACTGCTAAAATCGTAGAACCTACTACACAATTTTTTGATTTTTTTTTTAATATTCAGCACGCCAAATTCGCCACCAGCCTGATGGAAAGTCGTAGTGCATCTAGCGATTGGGGGCCACTTTCAATTTCAATAAACATACAATAAATATACATAATTAAATTTTGTAAAAATATCCTTGTTATAACTCTAGAGTTTTGACAAGTCTCTTGTAGTGTTATGATATAATGTATACAATCAGGCTATACATAATTTAAATTCGTCATAGATCGATTAAAGGAGGTGAGGGAGAGGTTCCTTCTCTTTCTTATGATTGACGGATGGCGCATGGCGCCGCGCCGGTGGGTTCTTAGACACCGTCGTCGCGGCGCCATCTGTCAATCAAGAGGCTGCTTTAAATATATAACTGTGGAGAGAGGAATCGATTTTCTCATAGAATGGGATTACTCTTTAGATTACATTCTTGGTAATGCCCTATATTCCGCTTTACATCGTAGTCAAGTGTTTCACTTTCACACAACGCATATTCAAGACTGTTGGTCCTAGCAGCTCCAAGGTTGAGGAACGTGTTGTGGGGTTTCCATTACCTTGTCGACCTTTGTTATCAGTTTACGTTAAAATTATGTTTGATCGCTAAGTAAAGATGGCACTCCAATCCCAACTTTAAAACTCAGATCTTAGTTAACCCTCAACAAACCGGGGGCCGGAGGACTGTGAGGGGGCTTTTCACCGTCCTTACAGATACAGGCCCTAGACGACAACGCGACGCGACAACACGACAAACCTCAAAGACGCGGGATAGCACCCGAACCCCCCTAGGTGAGGCTGCAGTGGCAGCCAAGGTCTGTTAGGAGTCCTGGGTTTATCCTTCCGAGGGCTTCCGGGCTTCCGGGGCTCTCAACCGTAGGCATTTGATAGAAAACGTGTGGTTTTTAGTCGGTAGGAGTGCTGCATACGAGTATCATCCCTGTACGATTTTCCTCGCGTAAAATAAAAGAAAAAAAACCCTTAACAATCAGCTGTCTTTAAGTCTAGTCTTCTTCAACTTTATCTTTTTTAAAACTGGTTGACTGACTAATTAACCCCTCTAGTCAAAATATGTTTTCAAATTCAGCATACTCTATGAATTTTATACCACTAAGGTGACAAACAACCATACGACCCACCAGTTGTACTGGTGGTGGCCGTAGCCTGCCGTATGTATGCTGAATTTGAAAACAGAAATTTTACTCCATTAACAACAGGAAAAAGAAACAAACAAAATGATTAAGCATATAATTTATTTTAAATACAATCAGCATAGCAGTACATCAGGCGTTACCTTAAGGAATTCAATCGTATTACGATTTTACTCTACCTCTTCTCCTTTAATGACAATTTAAATTGTTGTCGTATATTATAATACGTAATTTAATATAAAACACAAACAATAAGCACTATCCAACATTTGAATTTCAGCAGCAGGTAGTAAACTATAACTATAAGGCCCTCACCATCTTGTTGATCTCTACACTCGAAAAAATTCGCGTAGGTGCTTGAAAACGAGGTGCAATGCGAACGCCCGTATCGATATATGTAACAAAAAGATGGTCAACGACGACAGCAGATCAGGGTAAAACTCTTGGAAATTCATCAGGAATTTTGTCATTTCATTATGTTCTGGCAGAACCGTTTGCTCCACTGCACGTATTTCCTCGGGGTTATAAGGGATCATCTTTCTGCCGCAGTTGTCACAATGCTGCGTCACTGATTGAGCGCGTCTTTCACATCCCTTAGACATTGCATCTTGGTACATAAAATAAAGTTTACTGTAAATCGTTATGATCATCAAAGTACATATTATAATCTTTAAGTTGATCATGGTTAAGTCGACCACCGAATGTGCGAATTTTGTTCCAGTCGCGCTTTATATATAGAGAGGGTGGCTCATTAATATTCGATGTTGTTGCGTAGATTAAGTTCGATGAGATATGAAGAAGGTGAGATTAGGCAAAATACTAAAGTATTAGAAAAATTTTTTTTTATACTTTTTCACGGAACATCCTCCAGCCCAAATTAAGCTTAATTAAGATTGACATCGACAGAGAGACAAACATATATATTTCTATATATGTACATATTATACAAAGAAATATTAGGGTATTTACCTATTTACCCCATAACAAACATTAATTTGTGGATCGCACAAATATTTGGACCTACCCGGGAATCGAACCCAGTGTGGTAGGCGGTAACACGCTACCGAATGCGCCACCAAGGCAATTATTTGTTTGTTTTTATATCCTCATTTTATGTAGCAAGGACAATCACAAGAAAATCTTATGTGATTTTTTTTGGAATAATTTTAAAGATGACGAGTGACAAAAGCTAACTGTATTCAGGCATAACGTTTTGTGTATTAGCGGGAAAACACTTTTAGGTAAAATTCTAATTTCTCTCGGGCGAAGCTGCGGGTAGTATTTGAATATTTAGTTTATAGTCGTGTCACTCAGATTAACACAGGTCAGTAAGCATTTATTTTGAATATGCTCTTGTGAGTGACTTATTTACAGCTCGAACTTTCTGAAATGACGCATTAACAAGATTATTGTCTACTACCTCTGGATGAGATAATAATAAATATATATATGGATCACACAGATCTTTGTTCCGGGTGGGAATCGAACCCACGACCTCGTTATCCTTCCAGACCAAAAAGGCAGTCGCGTTTGTGCCGTGTCGTCATTTGATGCTTACCATGCTTGGCTGACGGTCTACCATATTAGTGACCTATGCCATGTTACTGACTATGAGAGGCTTGGAAATTTCCGGGTATTTTTAATACGCTTTTATTAGGTCGTCGTGTATGTAACTAACAATGTAATGGAATCTAAGGAAACTAATTTAACCATCTTCCAAGGATCGTAGCGTCATGAAAATTGGCAGATGTATGTAGTTCTGATGACAATACAATACTATGGTACTGTCAAACTGATATGATGATGGAGCCGGAAGATAGGTACTGAAAACTAGTGGAATCTAAGGTAGCTAATTTAACCAGCTTCCAAGGATCGTAGGGTCATAAAAATTGGCAGCTGTATGTAGTTCTGATGACAATACAATAATATGGTACTGTCAAACTGATATGGTGATGGAGCCGGAAGATAGGCACTGAAATTTCGATGGAAAAAGTGGAATCTAAGGTAGCTATTTTAACCAGCTTCCACGGATCGTAGCGTCATGAAAATTGGCAGATGTATGTAGTTCTGATGACAATACAATACTATGGTACTGTCAAACTGATATGATGATGGAGCCGGAAGATAGGTACTGAAAACTAGTGGAATCTAAGGTAGCTAATTTAACCAGCTTCCAAGGATCGTAGGGTCATAAAAATTGGCAGCTGTATGTAGTTCTGATGACAATACAATAATATGGTACTGTCAAACTGATATGGTGTTGGAGCCGGAAGATAGGCACTGAAATTTCGATGGAAAAAGTGGAATCTAAGGTAGCTATTTTAACCAGCTTCCAAGGATCATAGCGTCATGAAAATTGGCAGATGTATGTAGTTCTGATGACAATACAATAATATGGTACTGTCAAACTGATATGATGATGGAGCCGGAAGATAGGTACTGAAAACAAGTGGAATCTAAGGTAGCTAATTTAACCAGCTTCCAAGGATCGTAGGGTCATGAAAATTGGCAGCTGTATGTAGTTCTGATGATAATACAATAATATGGTACTGTCCAACTGATCTGATGATGGAGCCGGAAGATATGCACTGGAACTTCATGATGGAACATCGTATTATATCTGTTTTTGGATTCGTCAGAAAAGTCTTGTAATGAACTTTGACCAGGCTTAGGTTTCAGGGTTATAACAAATATTTTTTTAATTGACTTGTAAAAATGTGCAATGGAATCTTAGTAACTAATTTAACCATCTTCCAAGGATCGTAGCGTCATGAAAATTGGCAGATGATTGTAGTTCTGATAACAATGCAATAATATGGTGCTGTCAAACTGATTTGATGATGGAGTCGTAAGATATGAACTGTAACTTCATGATTGAACATCGTATCATAGCTGTGTTTGGATTTGTTAGAAAAGTCTTGTAATGAACTTTGACCACGATTAGGGTTTAAGGTTATAACAAACCTGGTTTTTTTTTTTTTTTTTGTAATGGCTTCTTGCTTTGCAGTTGGCCACAAACAAGTTAGGGAAACCAATAATCAAAATTAATAATCGGAATAATTTGGAAGGAAAAGGATTGTATAGGATGGGCTACAATATTACTATACTAAATCTACATTTTAATCATATTTAATTCTATGAAGGAAGCTAGTACATTATATACATCACGATTACTTAAATATAATAAACACTGGATAGATGTAGGAAAAGGCACATGGATCTTAGACAAATTTAGGAAGAATTCGGAACGATCATATAACAAACAGGAGAAGAAAATATGATTTACATCACCATATTCTCCACAAGGGCATAGTGGGCTGTCAACAATACGAAATTTATACAAATTGGCAGGAGTGCAAACATGACCTAGTCTTAGTCTACAAATGACGGTAGTAGTCCATTTGTTGTAATGTATTTTAGCAAACCATGGTTTTGCTGGTATAGTTGGTTGGATGGAACGAAAGAATTTCCCCTTATTTTCGTCAGCTATCCAGGATTTGCGCCAAGTGTTAAATAGGTAGGATCTAGGTAAAGACATCAAGTCATGCCAGTAGTTTGCATACGGAAAAATGTCTCCATCTACAGTTGCTTCTTTGGCAAGTTGGTCAGCCTTCTCGTTACCAAAAATACCAACATGACTTGGTATCCAGCTGAAAACTACACTATATCCTAGGGTGTTACATTTAGTTAACAGTTGGCGTATTTCAAAAATTACTGTAGTCTGGATATTAGCTTTAAAGGGAGAGCGAGATAGAGCTTGTAAGGCGCTCAATGAGTCGCTGAACACAATCGTCTCTCGTAGTTTAAATAGAATAATATATTCTATAGCTTTTAATATGCCCATGCATTCACCGGTGTAGACAGAGGATTCAGGTGGCAGTTTAATTTTTTGTGTAATCCTGTATTGTGAATGGTAGACTCCCACACCCACGCAGCTATTATTGGAGTATTTAGATGCGTCTGTGAATATTTGATGCCAATGTTTCCAATCTTTTTCAATAATTTCGTTAAAGTCTGAATTCTGATTATTATTGTTTTGTTTGATGCCTATATTAAAATGAATCTGCGGTTGGACGACAAGACAGGTGTATGAAAATTTATACAATGGTAAACGATCCCATTGATGCGTTTTTGCTTCGAGATTTTTAAATTTATTAAAGCTCTTTATTAAACCTGGAGTTTCTTTATGTGTCCAATACTCAGAAAAGCCTATCATCTCCGAAAGTTGTTCTACTTTTTTATATAAGGGATGGTTGGGGTGCTGGGTAGGATTGGGGTGCTGGGTAGGACAACCTCCACGTGGTGCATCCTGGTAACGTGGACGACGATGTGGGCTTCGTGCGAGGCGCACGTCGTCGCCCACGGCCAATAGTCCACCAAGGAGGGGGGGCCTTTATGGCCGGTTTGGAGTTCTCCACATGCACTCTGTATGCAGAGTGTACTTAGCGGAGAACTCTCAGGGCGACGAGTACTTCGCCACTGAGCGATCAGTGGTGAAGTACACGGTCTCATGGGGACCATCGTTCGGCCGAGCCGTAACCCCGTCTGGCAACAGACGGGCACGGTGGCTCTTTGGAGTTGCGAGGAAGAAAACCTCTATAAAAAATTACCCGAATCCTACGCTCTGACGCCCGGCAATGGGATGCATCGCTGGGGGGAACTCAGTGTCTAGGGCGTCACTCCTACCTTCCCACCCTTTCCCATCCTCAAGTCCACTCCCAACTTCCCCACTTCCACCCTTAAAAAGTCGGCGGACTATAAACGCAAACAACATTATGACTGAGGCAAATACTTCAATGGAAACTACCCAGGAGCGCACCCGGACAGTGTCCGGGGAATCGCTTGGCATGTCTCGGCATGTCGACCCCCGCCAGGGTTCATCCCAGGTGGTATATGGGAGGGGTCACCACAGTCCAACAGGCCCAAGGGTGTGCCTAAAAACCACCCCCAGTGACGCGGAGGTCGCGTCAACCCGTGCCGGCTCCGAGATGGAGTCGGCACTTGATATGGGTACCGAGACCGAGGATACCCTCGGTCTCCATGCCGAAGAAGCAGGTCGGAAGAGACCTAGGTCAAGCGGACCAGGCAAAGGTCTGTTCCGTCGGCCCGGGTCTGCAACATCAAGCAGCGAGGAGGACCTTCCCAGGAAGGTAGTGGCCACCACCGCGGGTAGAGGTCGGAAAGCCGACCTCTACAGAGCGAGAGGGAGGGTGGCAGAGCCGCCGGCGATTGTGCCCCCGCAGCCAAGCGGAAGGATCACGGAGGTGCCGGCGGCGAAGGAGATTATGGCGGCTCTTGCCCGCATTTCTGGCGCCGTTAAAGGCGCCAAAAATGTAGCGGGCAAGAAAAAAGTAGTGACGGAAGCCGTCACGGGTGCCACTAAGGCGTTGGAGGAGCTCCTCGAGAGGAGCGTCTCCAACGAGGAGGGGAAGCTCCGGGCTCGGGTTGCGAGCCTGGAGAAGGAGCTTGCCGACTCCCGCAAGCAGCAAGAGCTGATGCGGGAGGAGATCGGCAAGCTAACGCAGCTGGTTCATGGGGCCGGGGAGGCTCGGGGTGTGAAAACCCCCGCTCCCCGTGCACCTCCTAAGGCGACACCAACGATGGTCCAGCTGCTGGAGACCATCGAACGACGCCTCGGCGTCCTCGAGGACCGGGCATACCGCCCGCCGCTGGCGGCACCCGTCGTCACGTCGTACGCGGCGACGGCTGCACCCAGTGGGGCTCCTGGTCCCCGGCAGAAGGTCTCCGCCCCCTCCGCCCCCAAGAAGAAGACGGCACCTGGTGTAGGTGGCAACCTCGCCTCCACCAGCACAGCCAGTGCTCCCGTTGCACCTCTGACTCCCTCAAGAGAGGGGGTTTGGGAGGTGGCGGGAGCAAAGAAGAAGGCGGCTAAGGCCGCCAGAAAGGCGGCGAAGGCCGCCAAGAAGACGGCAAAGGTCGCCGCAAAAGCGGCAAAGGCCGCCGCGGCGAAGGCGCCAAAGAGACTCCGCGCTCCTCGCTCCACTGCCGTCGTCATCACGGTGACGGCAGAGGGCAAGGCGAAGGGCGTGGGGTACGCCGAGGTCCTGAGGCAGGCGAAAGCCTCAGTCGACCTCAAGGCCCTCGACATTGAGGGAGGTCTCCGGTGCAAGGTGACGCGCACCGGAGCACGCCTCCTCGAGGTCTCTGGCGCCACCAGCGGCCCCAAAGCTGATGCCCTAGCGGCAAAGCTGAGGGCGTCGCTGGACACGGGCGACGTCCACGTCACCAGACCCAACAAATGCGCGAGTCTGCGCATTTCGGGTCTGGATGACGCGGCCACGACGGAGGAGATAATCTCCGCCGTCGTGGAGGCGAGCGGCTGCCCGCGCGATCAGGTGAGGTCAGGCGAAATCCGCTTTGGCCCCACCGGTCACGGTTCGGCAGTCGTGAGCTGCCCCGTCGCGGCGGCTCAAAAAGTCGCGGACGGACGGAGCCTTCTAATTGGGGGCTTCCTGAGGGCGCAGGTGCATCTCCTGCAGCCCCGCGAAGACAGGTGCTTTAGGTGCCTGGTCGTGGGGCATGTGGGGGTGCAGTGTGCGGCGGAAGTCACCGTAGGAGATCGGTGCTTCCGCTGTAGTCAGCCCGGTCACAAGGCCCTTGCCTGTGACGCTCCGCCACGCTGTTATAAATGCGTGGCGGAGGGCAAGGAGGCCGACCACCGGGCGGGCAGCAAAGCCTGCGCTGCCTCAAGGCCGAAGCCCCGTCCGTCCGCACGGGGGGGTGAGGCTGTGGGTGCAAGTTCGCGGCAGGGTGCGGAAATGGACGTCCATTAATGGACACCCATATCCGCATCCTGCAGGTGAATCTGAACCACTGCACTGGTGCTCAGGACCTTCTGTACCAGAGCATCAGGCAGTGGTCCATTAACATCGTCGTCGTCGCCGAGCCGTACTGGGTTCACCCGGGAAGCCCGGTGGATCTGGACGGCGTGGTGACCATTTTTGGGGGGACCGGCGCGGACGACTCGCGCCTGGCGGTCATCGCCAGAGGCCCGGGTTGTGTCGCGGCGGAATACGAGGGTGTGGCTGTCGTGGCCGTCTACATCTCGCCGAGCCTCGACCAGCATCAGTTTGAGCTATGGCTCCCTGAGCTGGACGTCGTTCTCGCTGCATGCCGGCCTCGCCCTGTCCTGGTCTTGGGAGACTTCAATGCCTGGTCTCAGGCTTGGGGCTCCCGGGAAACCAGAGACAGGGGGAGGATACTGGAGGACTGGGTCACTACACGTGGCCTAGTCATCCTGAACCGGGGGAATGTCGCAACCTGGACGCGGCGGGGGCTCAGCTCGGTCATAGACGTTTCGTTTGCGACCCCTGAGATCGCCCGCCGTGTCCAGGGATGGCGCGTGGTGGAGGAGGAGGAGACGTCATCAGATCACCGATACATTCGGTTTGACGTCTCCCCTCCACCTAACCTGCCGCCAGCAATTGCGAATCCCCCGGAACCGCGTTGGGCACTCCATCGCCTTGATCGGGAGGCTCTCCTGGAGGCGGCCATCGTGCAGTCCTGGATTCCGACAGCGGACAGGCCTGCCGATGTTGATACCGAGGTGGAGTGGTTCGGGAGAGCCATGTCGCACATCTGCGATGCGGCGATGCCCAGGGCTAGGCCCAGACCGGCGAGGAAACAGGTGTACTGGTGGACGCCGGAAATCGCGCAGTTGCGCGTGGATTGCGTTACCGCGCGCCGCCGGTACACCAGGTTTCGCCGAAGGCGTCGCCGCCCAGACGATGCGGCAGCCCGAGAGACGGAGCTCTACGATGGGTACAAGGAGGCCAAGAGGGCACTCCAGACCGCCATCAAGCGGTCCAAAAAATTGGGCCGCGAAGAGCTGATGGAGACTCTGGAGCGGAACCCGTGGGGGCGCCCGTACCTCATGGTAAGAGGCAAATTACGCCCTAAGGCGCCCCCATTAACCCAGAGTCTCCAGCCGGAGCGGCTGGAGGGGGTCCTGGACTCCTTGTTCCCGTCGAGAGCGGAGGAACACGTTCCTCCGCGCATGGCTCCGTCTCAGGCGCCCAACGCGGAAGACAGCGAGAACGACGTGCCCGTAGTCACCGAGGGTGAGTTAGGGGCGGCTGTCCTGCGGCTTAAATCCCGTAGAAACACCGCCCCTGGACCCGACGGCATTCCAGGCCGTGCATGGGTCCTGGCTCTCGAGGAGCTTGGGCCTCGACTTATGGGTCTTTATAGCGCATGCCTCGAAAAAGGCCAGTTTCCCAAGGTCTGGAAGACAGGGAAACTGGTCTTGATTCGAAAGGCGGGGCGGCCGGCAAATTCCCCATCAGGGTACCGGCCGATCGTGTTGCTCGACGAGGTGTGCAAGCTCTTTGAGCGCATTATTGCACAACGCCTCGTCGGGCACCTCACACGCGTGGGGCCTGATCTGGCGGATAGCCAGTTTGGCTTCCGTCAGGGACGCTCCACCGTGGACGCGATCATGCGCATTAGAGGCCTGACGGAGGAAGCAGTCTCACAGGGTGAGGTGGTGGTGGCGGTGTCTCTCGACATCGCCAACGCATTCAACACCTTGCCCTGGAGCTGCGTCAGGGAGGCGCTTATCTATCATGGAGTGCCTCCCTACCTCCGTCGAATTGTCGGGGCTTATCTCTCCGAGAGAGCCATAACTTACCCGAGCTGGCTAGGGCCGGGTCGGCGAGATGTGTCGTGCGGTGTTCCACAGGGATCGGTTTTAGGGCCGCTCCTGTGGAACATCGGTTACGACTGGGTGCTGCGTGGTCCGTTGCTCAGAGGGGTCGGCGTAACATGTTACGCCGACGACACCCTCGTTACGGCGCGGGGAGCAACGCACCGTGCCGCAGCACTTAAGGCCACGGCAGGGGTTGCTCAGGTCGTGGGTCGGATTCGGCGGCTGGGTCTTGAGGTCGCCCTTCACAAATCCGAGGCTCTGTGCTTCCACGGACCTCGGATGGGGCCACCTGCGGGATCCAGCCTACAGGTGGGGGGCGTCAGCATCGGCATCGAGTCCTCGATGAAGTATCTGGGGCTCGTACTCGATGGCCGGTGGAACTTCGGACATCATTTCCGAAGTTTGGTCCCAAAACTGAGGGGAGCATCGGCCGCACTCGCGCGGCTGATGCCCAACATCAGGGGACCCAACGCTCCCTACAGGAGGCTGTACCTTGGGATCGTGCGAAGCATGGCCCTGTACGGGGCTCCCGTATGGGCGGAGACCCTGACGGCCAGCAATAAGGCTAGACTGATGAGCCCGCAGAGAGTGATGGCCGTCAGGGTGATAAGAGGATACCGCACGATCTCCGGTGAGGCGGCATGTCTCCTAGCCGGGACCCCTCCATGGGACCTGGAAGCGAGAGCCCTTGCGTCACTGTTCAGATGGCGCAAGGAGGCGCTGGAGCGGGGCCAAAGGCCTGCGTCTCGAGAAATCGAGGCCCAGCGGACCCTGCTCCACCAGGAAACCCTGGAGACATGGAAGATGCGACTTGAGCAACCAAAGGGGGGATTCGCCACAATCGCGGCCGTCAGACCGGTCATGGACGAGTGGCTGGAGAGAAGACACGGTGCTCTCTCCTACCGGTTGACACAGATGCTTGCCGGGCACGGTAGCTTCGGTAGGTATCTGTGGCGAAAACACCGGGAAACCACGGCCGAATGTCAGCACTGCGAGGACCGCAGCGATGACACGGCGCTCCACACGCTGGTGGAGTGCACGGCGTGGGCACAACAGCGACAGGTCCTCGTAGTGGGTCTGGGCGTGGACACTCTCTCGCTCGAGGCCATGGTGCGAGCCATGCTCTCCAGCGGGAGTAAGTGGGACTGCGCCGCCTCTTTCTGCGAGCAGGTCATGCTCGCGAAGGAGGCGGGGGGCCGGGTGCGGGAGAGAACTCTCCCACCCGAGTTCCGCAGTCGGCGCCCTGGGCGCCGCCGACGTGTCTTCGCCGAGGACTATCGGCCTCCATGACCGGGGGTCTGAGGACGGTGAGAGGGCCGCTCACCGTCCTTACAGAAGCAGGCCCATGACGGCAGCGTGACGTGAGCACTCACGCACGCCCCCCCTTAGAAGCGGGGTCACACCCGAAATCCCCCATAGACGCGGGATTGCACCCGAACCACCCCCTGGGCGAGGCCGCATTAGGGGCCGTAAGTCTGTTGGGAGTCACGGGACATCCTTCCTGAGGGCTTACCCGGGGCTCTCAACCATAGGCTGTTGGGCGTTACGTGAGGTTTTTTAGTCGGTAAGAGTCCGGCATAGCATCCTACGAGGATTTTCCCTCACGTTAAAAAAAAAAAAAAAAAAAAAAGGGATGGTTTTTGAGTTGTGTGTTGCGAAAAAAGAACCAATCACAAATGTACTGTCTTCGAAACTTGAGAGGGGGATCACAACATTCAACCTGTAAACAGTTGATCGGACTGGATTTCATACTACCTGTAATAATTCGTAGTGCTTTTGATTGTATGTTGTCTAACTTTTGCAAAGCGCCTACATTACATGGTTCTAATAAGAAGGTTCCATAATCCAGAACACTCCTTATCAAGGCATTATATATAAGTCTCATAGTAAAGGGGTGGGCGCCCCATCGGACCGCAGAAAGACATCTTATAATATTGAGGTTACGTTCACACCTTGCAGTGATGTAATTACAGTGAGGTAGACCAGTGAGTTTTGAGTCTAAGATTAACCCTAAAAATTTTACATGATCCTTAACTGGTAACGGTATATTTTTATAAAGAACAATAATGGGTGGCAGGATCCGTTTTCTACTGAACAGAACTACTGTGCTTTTTTGAGGTGATAAAGTTAGACCGTTCCCGTCAAGCCATATATTCAGAGCATTTAATGCTGTGGACAGAGACTGATTAAGGTCTGTTATGGAACACCCTGAGACATAGAGAAGTAAATCATCTGCGTATTGTGATACATTAACACTATTATATTTTCTAACGTATGAATCTAAAACCGAGGAATATATATTATACAATAATGGGCTCAAAACAGAGCCTTGGGGTAAACCCTTCCATACTGTTCTACAAATAGTTTTTGTATTTACATCAGGTGAATACTGGAGAAATCTTTCAGACAACATATTTATAATAAAATTAGCTAAAAGCACGGGTACATTTAATTTTGCCAATTTTAATTTTAAAATACTTACGTTGACATTATCATACGCTGCGGTTATATCAAGAAAAGCTGCTAAAACTGATTCATTATTCGTAAGGGCTAACCTAATGTCTGTGATAAAAGTTCCTAAACTGTCAATAGTAGATTTGCCTTTTCTGAAGCCGTGTTGATTATCCGATAGCAAGCTATTAAATTCTAAAAACCATTCCAGTCGGTTTTTAACTAGATGTTCAGCTATTTTAGCTAGTACAGAGGTTAGCGCTATTGGACGATACGATGTAGGGTCTGTTCTATCTTTATTTGGTTTTGGAAATAATAAAAGATTTTGAGTCCTCCATGATAAAGGGATATGACCTGAGATCATTATAGTGTTTATGATTGACAGGTAATAATTTAGGCTATCGCTATTGAGGTGTGTGATGAAGGAATAAGGGATGCTATCTTCCCCTGGGGCGGAGTCTTTTAGGTTTGTTAGTACGTGTTTCAACTCAATGTAGGTAAAAGGGGAATTTAAATCTTCAAAGTTGCTATTATGTGGTATGCTTAGTGTGTATGAGAGGCCTACATGATAGTCAGGAACAGATGGGGGAGCCAGTCTATCCATTATCTGCTCAACTAGGTCTGGGCTAATGGTTTGATTTGCATCATTATTGTAGCAGGATCTATATTTTCTAATATTTTGCCAGACAGTGGATGGACTGACATCTGGGCTCAAGGATGAGCAGAAGCTTTTCCAGCCATCAGTTTTTTTGTTTCTAAGAAATGCTTGTGTTTCCCTGGCTACTTGTAAATAGTTATTAAAGTTTTCATTAGTCATGGACACACAATATTGCCTCTCTGCCTCTTTTCTCTTTTTGATTGCTCCTGTGCATTCTTCATCCCACCACGGTGGGGATGGTATTTTATTAGGGCCTGAAGATTTTAATGGAAATACCTCATCAGCTACTTTAACTAGCAATTTTGCAAATAAGTCACAACTTGATAAAATATTTGAGGATGAGATGTTGGGTAATTCAGATATCTTTTGCTCTACTGTGGATTTATATAAGTCCCAGTCTGCATTGTGTAACTTATGTTTTATCCGTGGATTTTTGTTTTGTTTCAGAGGTTTTCTGAATGGCAAAGTTATCATAATTACAAAATGGTCACTACCATGAGTTGATTCCGTAGTGTTCCAATCTAAGGAGGATGCAAGATCAGGAGTGCAGATAGATAGGTCTGGAGCTGTAGGAGGATCATCCAGGCGTGTTGGAGTCCCTGTATTTAATATACACAAATTATGATGTTCAATTAATTCTAATAATTTATTTCCATAAAAGTTTGTCAAAGGAGAGCCCCAAGACTGGTGATGTGAGTTAAAGTCACCAAAGCAAATAAAAGGTTTTGGTAAAAAATTGAATAAACTATTGATTTCATTAAAAATGTTTAAACTAGGACGAGAAAAATATGTACATACATAACAAATATTATTTACAGTAATAGCAATGACAGAAAGTTCATCACTATATGAAGGAAGGGAAAGGATAGAATAATTTACATTGTTTCTGATGAGTATGGCAACTCCACCATATTCATCAGATCTGTCACTTCTCAAGCAAGAGAAGCCAGGAATTTTAAAAATAGAGTCCTGCTTTAGCCAGGTCTCCTGAAGGCAGATAACAAAGGGATCATATTTATTAATTATATTAATCAGTTCATGTTTTTTGGGCACTACACTGCGACAATTCCATTGAATTGCTACTGCTCTGTGATCCATTATCATTAGATATTTTATAAAGAATTTCAAGTATTATGGCAACGTTGGACGGTGAAATTGTGGTATTTGATTGTGATAGAAGTTGAAATAAAGTATTAATCATATCGGCTGTATTATTGGTATTATATTGATTATTCCTAAAGACAGGGCCAGGTGTAGTGGTGGGATTTTTTATAATCTCATTATGAGCAGCATGATCATAACCCTTAGAAAATCGTGGAAGGGTTCTGGGTTTTAAAAATACTGTTTTTCTGTAGGATTGACTGCTATTAATTTGTGTATTGTTATCCTTGTCAGAAGATGTATTATGGGTTGTTAAAAATGCCTCAGCATATGATTTTTTAGTTATGGGGGATGTAATTTTACAACCTCCATATAAGAAATGCAGGTTTTGCTCATTGTTTCTTTAATACCTTTTTGTCTGTCAAACTCCAGGCATTTCTTGGAGTTAGCTTGATGTGAGCCTTTACACAGAACACACCAAAACTCATCTTCGTCTACACTACATGTATCACCCGAGTGTCCTCTACCACATTTGAAGCACCTACTTTCTGATCTACATTGGCTCTTAACATGTCCATACCTACAACAGTTGTAACATTGTACGATTGGGTAAATATATAAATCTACTGATAATGCAGTATAGCACATAAAAACTCTTTTAAGGAGAACTTGTCCATCAAAGGTTAGTACTACTGTACCAGTATTTTCAAAATTATTTACATTATTTAAAGAAGTTTTTTTGCGTATTCTTCTAATTTTTATGATGGATCCACAACCAATAGGGACAGATAAGTTAGTAATAACTTCCTCATCTGTCCAATCAGTTGGAACCCCTCTAATAACACCCATACGGGTTATATTATAAGTAGGTATGAAGGCATTAAACTTTTCTAACGTCAGGCACTTATCTATATATATAAAAATGTTGTGTGCGTTTGTGTATCTATTAATAACTCAAAATTTACTGAATCGATTGAGCTCAAAATTGGACACGATATACAATAGGATTCAGAGATGGTTTTAGGCTACTTTATACACTTTTATCATAACAGCAATAAGAATAAAATAGCTTTAAAAAGTGATTTTACCAATAGATGGCGTTGGTCGTTTTTTTTTAAATTATATTCTGCCAGCTTCAGAACAAAATATTATAAACAACCTATTTAGAAGGTACCTACCAGATTGATGTTTTTTAAGAGAAGTTTGATTGCGGCCTTGCATTCAGAATAATGAAAGAGAGTACTTACCTAATAAAGAGGTCAGATATGTTTTGCATGTTATTTTTGAACTTTTTGGACATTCGGAATTTTGGTGTTTTGGACTTTAGACTTTTTGAATTTTGGAGTTTTGGAGTTATGGAGTTATGGAGTTTTGGACTTTTGGACTTTTAGAATTTTAGACTTTTAGACTTTGGAGTTATGGACTTTTGGACTTTGGACTTTTGGACTATTGGACTTTTGGACTTTTGGACTTTTGGACTTTGGACTTTTGGACTTTTGGACTTTTGTACTTTTGTACTTTTGGACTTTTCGAGTTTTGGGCGTTTGACATGTTGGACTTTTGGAGTTGGAGTTTTGGAGTTTTGGAGTTTTAGAGTTTTAGAGATTTAGACATTTAGAGTTTTAGAGTTTTGAAGTTTTGTAGTTTTGGAGTTTTGGAGTTTTGTAGTTTTGGAGTTTTGGAGTTTTGGAGTTTTGGAGTTTTGGAGTTTTGGAGTTTTGGAGATTTGTAGTTTTGGAGTTTTGGAGTTTCGGAGTTTCGGAGTTTTGAAGTTTTAGCGTTTTAGAGTTTTAGAGTTTTAGAGTTTTGGAGTTTTAGAGTTTTGGAGTTTTGGAGTTTTGGAGTTTTGAAGCTTTGGAGTTTTGGAGTTTTGGAGTTTTGGAGTTTTGGAGTTTTGGAGTTTTGGAGTTTTGGAGTTTTGGAGTTTTGGAGTTTTGGAGTTTTGGAGTTTTGGAGTTTTGGAGTTTTGGAGTTTTGGAGTTTTGGAGTTTTGGAGTTTTGGAGTTTTGGAGTTTTGGAGTTTTGGAGTTTTGGAGTTTTGGAGTTTTGGAGTTTTGGAGTTTTGAAGTTTTGGAGTTTTGGAGTTTTGGAGTTTTGGAGTTATGGAGTTATGGAGTTTTGGAGTTTTTGAGTTTCAGAGTTTCGGAGTTTTGGAGTTTTGTAGTTTTCGAGTTTTGGAGTTTTGGAGTTTTGAAGTTTTAGAGTTTTAGAGTTTTAGAGTTTTGGAGTTATGGAGTTTTAGAGTTTTAGAGTTTTAGAGTTTTAGAGTTTTAGAGTTTTAGAGTTTTAGAGTTTTAGAGTTTTAGAGTTTTAGAGTTTTGGAGTTTTGTAGTTTAGGAGTTTTGGAGTTTTGGAAATTTAGAGTTTTGGAGTTTTGGGATTTTGGAATTTTGGAGTTTTAAGTTTTGGAGTTTTGGAGTTTTGGAGTTTTGGAGTTTTGGAGTTTTTTAGTTTTGTAGTTTTGGAGTTTTGGAGTTCACTTCTTACGTGTGTACAATAGTTCACGCACACTTTTTTTTTTTAAATGTACCTATCATTTAGTTTGTTACTCATTTCTCATAGGTACATAAAACCACCTTATAAAAGTCACAGCGAAGCGTGGCAGGGTACCGCTAGTTTGTTATAAAATTATTCGCATCAATGTGATTAACAAATGTAACACTGACTTTGTTACGTCCAATTCTTTTGAGGCTACCATTCACAATCCCATGGATATTATTCTTTTAGAAACCTACCAAACTCTACGGGATGTAAATATGCACGGCTATTTTCAGCAGTTTCTTTTTGTACATTTACAACAAACGGCGCTACATCTGTACTGTTATAATTAGGTCGACCAATATTAGCACTAGTGGTGTTTTTGTTGTCTAGGTCTTCAGTTAGAGGTTGTGATTGTGAGGTTTGTGAAATCGCATTAAGTTCACATTTGCAATCCGTACTTTTTTGCAATTTAGAGCCTTCTTTCCATTTTGGCTTTTTCTTGTTACAACTTAGGCAAACTACTCGTGAAGCGAGTCGTTTGCGTTTAGTGTGGTTTTCTAGTTCCGTTGACAGAGAGCAGTCAGAAGATTCTATACAATTAAATATTGTTGGACTCGGACTACTAATTAATTTGGCGCCAGACCCCCCACCGGGGTCGGCCGGCTCGTCCATGGAAGAAGGACGACAATTACTCCTACATATATATAATACAAAGAAAAAACTTACCCTAAATTAGTTGAAATATACACTATCAATACAAACTACAGAAATAACAAAAACTACTATTTTACACAATCCTTTCTCAACAATTATAAAATATTTTTCAATTCTAATAAAAAGACGCGTCCTCTTCGTTCAAAGTTTCCCGCTCTTTCAACAAACCTGTTATATATTGAAGTTAATATTGAGTGTAAAAATTGGAGGTACCTGCATAAAATGTATATGTATTAGAGTAATAATGAAATATTTTCATATTAGTCGAACTCAGATAGAACACCATGTAATACAGAAATCCCTACTAATATTATAAATGCGAAAGTAACTCTGTCTATCTGTCTGTTACGTTTTCACGCCTAAACCACTGAACCAATTTTGATGAAATTTGTTATAAAGATAGTTTAAGTTTAAGGGAAGGACATAGGCTACTTTTTAACTGACTGCGCAAAAGGAGGGTAATGATTTTACGCAATAACGACTACGCGGATGAAGCTGCAGGGAACAGCTAGTAAAGGTGTAAATGTTGTGACTAAAAAGTATAAAATAAATAAATGGTTTAAAAAACCCTAGAAAAACACGCTTTTATAAATGCACGTAAAAACCAAAAATAAATTATGGATCGTTCAAGTTGCCTCTATTTCTGGGCTGAAGTGTAAACTATGTGCTTTTAGTTATAATATTTGATTGTAAAAGCGTGGGGCGCTAGAACAAGAAATACTTTTTTGTAAGCAAATTCTTATTAATACTAATCCTTTTATAATAAAAATCTTGGCGAAAGCTGCATGAGGTCGCACAAGAGCATAACGTTTATGCTGCCAAAGGGAACGCCTCTTCTTTCAGGCAATTAAGTAGATACATGAGGGGAATACGTTAACAGTGGCAAAATGTAGAGTTCTTGTTCGAGAACGAGATATCTTTGGTTACCGTTAAAAACCCGCTTGGGGATATATGCGTTTGTATTCTTATTACATTATTACTACCTACATATTGTACTAAATATCTCGGAATGCCGAAACTTTAAGGACCTACCTATGAATTATCTAATAGAGATCCGTAACAGTAATAGGTTTGCTCCTATTACGCGGGCGTCACGAAAAACTGGCAAAAGTGGGTGTTGAAAATGCGTAGGCGTGATTAACTACTTTACTTTTCAAGTAAGTGTGTTATGCATTTCAATTAAAGCCTATCATCGTTAATACATTTCCGAAATTTAAAATGATATTAATAATAGTAAAAGTCACAATAGATACATAAAAGCGTGACAGTGTAAATTAATAGTTTAAAAACACGAGAAAAACACGCTTTTATAAATGTGACCTTATCCTTAATCTGACAAGACATCATGCAGCTTCCGCTAGGAAAGTGTTTCCTGTTCCAGCGCCCCACGCTTTTGCAATCAAATATTATAACTAAAAGCACATAGTTTACACTTCAGCCCAGAAATAGAGGCAACTTTGGTTTTTACGTGCATTTATAAAAGCGTGTTTTTCTAGGGTTTTTTAAACCATTTATTTATTTCCACTAAGGTGGTAGACCAGTAAGGTGGTAAGGTGTTTGTCTTCAATTCGCCCTTACCGCAATGCCTGAAGACCAAAGTTCTACCCGTTATGACATACGGGGCCGAGACGTGGACACTTGCAGAGGGGTTGGTTAATGCTTTAAGGTTGCGCAGCGGGCTATGGAAAGGGCCATGCTTGGGGTGTCTCTGAGGGATAGACTCCGAAATGAGACCATCCGGCAGAGAACTAAAGTGGTCGCCATAGCTCGCAGAATAAGTACATTGAAGTGGCAGTGGGCCGGCCATAACTGCAGAAGAACCGACGGCCGATGAAGCAAACGAGTTCTAGAGTGGAGACCGCGTCTCGGCAAACGTGGGGTAGGACGTCCACCCGCTAGATGGACCGATGACCTGGTAAAGGTCGCAGGCTGGGACTGCGTAAATTAGGAGAGGCCTACGTCGAGCAGTGGACTGCGATAGGCTCATTTGATTGATTGAAGGTGGTAGACAGACAAAGGGCCCATCTCGTGGGAAGTGGATTTAATTTTCATTTTTAATCAACGAGCTATCAAGTGATTGTATTTACTGAACGCCTTGGGACTCGAGGAAGCTGACAAGCATGTTCCCCCGGTCGTTCCTGCGCCTCACGCCAAAAGAACTGATTTTCTCTTACTTTGACGTTGAAGTCCCCTTCAATAACGTTGTAGTGAGCCTTAGCAGTGTCGTGTAGTGATTTCACTATGTTCTCGTACGCTGCCTCAATTGCCTCGGCCAGGCTTTTCGAAGTTGAGGTGATACATTTGTTTCACCTTCAGGGTGTACCTGTCGGTAAGATTGAGTATGAGGTATGCTACCGAGCCAAAACCTTGGGAGTCCTGGGACATCCTTCTGAGGGCTTACCCGGGGCTCCCAACCATAGGCTGTTGGGCGTAACGTGAGGTTTTTTAGTCGTTAGGAGTCCGGCATAGCATCCATGAGGATTTTCCCTCACATTAAAAAAAACCCCCGAGCCAAAACACTACTGACTTCCACAACGCTGCTAAAGAGGTTCCTTTTCACCATAAAACCGACACCGCCTTCGGAGGAGGTCCTTGCCCTTTCGAAAGTATAAATATTTTTTCTTTAAAGAGTAAACAACGCTTTCAGCAGATTACTTTAGGTAGGTGTAATATTTCAAAGATAGCAATTTCAAAGGAAATGTCAACAAAGAGCCCATAATATTAGATTTTTCTCCAGTATAAACAATTTACGTACAAACACACAATTCAATTACATGCTCGGTGCATGAGACTGTTGAGACGTATCGTATTTATATTGTCATCATTCAAATGTCATCAATATTCTGAAAAAGAAATTTAACACAGCGTTCACAAACTCTTTTGGAAATATATACTGTACCTACCGTAGAGGATCTATATAACAGGATAGTTAACACTATATTGCTATAGAGCAACGCGAACTGTCTAAGGCGCGCGTTGCTCTGTGGTTAACAACCACCACAGTGCAATACTCGTTTTATAATATGTAGTGTTAATAGGTAATAAGGGCAACCAGTAGACGCTTGAAATACACTCAGGATATCGAGCAGTGTGTTTTCATAAAAAAATATAATTAAAACAAAATGGACATTTACTGGGACATCCTTTCGAGGGCTTACCCGGGACTCCCAACCGTAGTCTGTTGGGCGTTACGTAGGGTTTTTAGTCGGTAGGAGTCTGGCATAGCATCCATAAAGGATTTTCTTTTACGTTAAATAAAAAGAAAAAGGGGGCTCCCATGTAAAAAATAAGACTTTTGTTGTATTTCTTTCTAATTATAGAATATAGAGTAACAAATATAATCTACATATAGAGTAACAAAAAATAACCGGCCAAGTGCGAGTCGGACTCCCGCACGGAGGGTTCCGTACCTCCGTGCGGGAGTCCGACTCGCACTTGGCCGGTTATTTTTTGTTACTCTATATGTAGATTATATTTGTTACTCTATATTCTATAATTAGAAAGAAATACGTATAATAGTTGCATGAAAGCTAGAAAAGTCTAATTAAACCCGAAAATGACATTAATATTATCGACACCTAAATTGTCAATACACCAAAATCGGTATTTTAACACCAAAATTAGATATAGAAACAAAAAAATTAGTAGACAATAAAAATACCTTTTATCGTAAGATTTTTTTTATTTAATGACACATTATATGTAATATAGATTTTTTTATATATTTAGCTTGCCAAAATGATGCAGCCGCCGCCTCATCCGATCCGCAATTGATACAGAATAGGGTCAGCCACGAAACTTCGTTTTGTTTTCGTTCGTTAACGAAGTTTCGTTTTCGTAGAAAGAGAGTAGGCCTCCTGTTCAGTAAAATAGTTCTGCAAATACCATTAAACAGTATATTGAATTTGATTTATTTAGTGTGCATAATTAGTGTGCAAGTCAGTATTTTTGGTTTAACTTTGTAATATTTTGTTCGGAAGAAGGGAATAAACAGATATCGATTTAAATACATGCCGATCAAATATAGCACTAAATACTCGAATTAAATAGTCAAGAGGTGGAAAAGCTAATACGGAATTAAAATAAAATTAGGTATATCTAGTAAACTGACGGTGTGTTGATTGGGATGTGATTTTTCCTCATAAAACAGGTTGTGGATGAGCCACCAAAATTATATTTTATATAGAAAATCCTTTTTTTAATAATAATTAAAATAATATCTTATAACTTATTGTGTATGACTTTATTAAGGTAATTAATTGCTTTCTTACACAAAAAAAAGATTTATCGTATCTGAACTTTAAGGTATGATTTTCAGTGGAGCCGACTCATTTTTACGTTTGAGAAATTCACCCATACACTTAAAACAGTAAAAAAATATTTAACGGCCCCTTAATTTTTTTATGTTTTAAGTACTTCTTGTTATAGTAGTAACAGAAATACTTCAACATATCGTTGGTCAAGAGGTCGTAAAGTGCGATTGCTGATCACTAGGTCGTGAGTTCGATTCCCACCGGGGACAAAAATTTGTGTGCTCCATAAATATTTGCCGAGAGAGTCTGGGTGTTTCTATGTATTAATTTAAAAGTATGTATTTACGAAAAGAAAATATTTCTATCAGTGTTCTGATACTCATTACACAAGCAAGTTAATCCTAGCTTACTTTGTTATCAGATGACGTTGTGTAAAATGTCCGTGAACATATTACACTTCTCTGGAAAAAAAATATCAATCATTTCATGGGACACCCTGGTTTAAAAAAAACAGCGAAGACTCACTAATAGGACCCTTTTTAGAGTTCCTTACCCAAAAGTTATAATGGAACCCTATTCATGAATGAAACTTCACTGTCCCACTGTCAGTCCGTCATGAGGTTGTATCTCATTTTGGATCCGTGATAGCTAGAGAGCTGAAATTTTCACAGATGATGTATTTCTGTTGCCGCTAAACAAATACTAAAATTAAATAAGTAAAATAAATAAATAAATATTTTGGACGTTCGCACACAGCTTCGTCTAGCCCAAATTAAGCAAACATAAGCTGATAATAATAGGAATAAAGAGGGGGATTAAGGAGGGCTCCCATACAACCAACGTGATTTTTTGCCGATTTTTGGTACGGAACTCTCTGTGCATGAGTCCGACTCGCACATGGCCAGTTTCTACCCTTTACGTGCGTGGGTTACCTGAAATATATTATGTAGTCCAGCTCGACTTGTTGATTTAATTCTTTATGTACATACGTATGAATGTACTAGCTGATGGCAAAGTCAAAGTCAAGTCAAAGTCAAAGTCAAAAAACATTTATTTCGCATAATCCTAATACATAGGCACTTGCGACACGTCAATGAATACAATGCAAATAGTACCTCCAGTTCGGAACGCGGCCCGCTTGAGAAGAACTGGCAAGAAACTCGGCGGGCTATTTTTTTTGTGCACTACATATTTACAATAAGTAGATACTATAAACTAAAACTCCATCAGTAGAGCAAGCAGATCACTTCCAGGCTTCCTTATCAATCAAATAATCGTCAATTGTATAGTAGCCCCTGCAGCACAATTTACTTTTTATACACTTTTTAAACTTAATTAGGGGCATGCTTTTAATTTCGCTTGGAAGCCTGTTGTAAAAACGTTTACAGTTACCCAGGAAAGAATTACTGACTTTGTTCAGCCTACAATGATAAACGGCAAGGTTGTTTTTATGTCTGGTGTTCACATTGTATCTATCGCTTAACTTAGTAAAACTAGATAAATTTTTCTGAACATACATGAGATTTTCAAAAATATATTGTGATGCCACAGTCAGAATATTTAATTCTTTAAATTTTTCGCGCAGAGAGACCTTTGGACCTCTTATGGTCCGTTTTTGTAAAACAAAAATTGTATTTATATCTGCGGCATTGCCCCATAGTAGCATGCCTAATCATTTGGACAGCAAATGCTGCTGAACTTAATCTGCCGGCCAGTTTTTCAATATGTGGGCCCCACTGCAATCCAGAATCGATCGTCAACCCTAAGAACGCAGTAGATTTCACAAGTTCCAACTCTTGGCCATTAAGTTGCACCTTGGTTTCTGCCTGTGTTACATTGGGCAAGGTAAATTTAATACATTTAGTTTTGTTATCATTCAGGCTAAGATTATTAGTGTTAAACCAATGTACTACTTTTAGGATTGCATTGTTAACATCGTCATAGTCATCTAGTTGTCTTTTAATTTTGAAAATTAAGGAAGTGTCATCTGCAAACAAAACAATCCCGTTAGTGTCCCCTACATAATAGGGTAGGTCATTAATATAAATTAAAAATAAAAATGGTCCGAGTATCGAACCCTGCGGGACGCCCATGGTAACCACCGATCCTCCCGAACGTGTGCCACCGACATCGACCCTCTGAGTTCTATTGTTCAAATATGAAGTCAGAATATCGAGAGCTTTGTTCCTTATCCCGTAGTGATGTAGTTTCCTGATCAATGTCTCATGTTGGACGCAATCAAAAGCCTTAGACAAATCGCAAAACACGCCAAGCGCATCGTGTTTATCTTCCCAGGCCTCATCAATACTCTTCAACAAATCTACACCAGCATCGGTCGTCGAACGTCCTTTAGTGAAGCCAAATTGTTTATTATGAAATAATTTGTGACTGTTAAAATAGGTCAGCATCTGCTCAAGTATTAATTTTTCAAATATCTTGCTCAAAGTCGGCAACACTGAGACAGGTCTGAAATTACCTGGATCAGAAGCACTGCCGGCCTTGAACAAAGGTATAACTTTACTGTGTTTCATTAAATCAGGAAACACACCACCCGAATCGCAATCGTTAAACACAGCTGCCAAGTAAGGGCCGCAGCTTCGCCCGCGTAAAATTTGTTCCCGCGGGAATTTATCACCGGGATAAAAAGTAGCCGTTATTTCAGACTATAATGTATCTCTGTACCAAATTTCAGCCAGATCCGTTCAGCCGTTTGAGCGTGAAAGAGTAACAAGCATCCACACTCACAAACTTTCGCATTTATAATATTAAAGTAAGATTAGGTAGGTACAGTCACCTCCAATATTGCATCGGCCCCTTAAGATCTATAATCTCATGCACATTTGAGTCCAAATTCACAAAGACTCCACTAGATGGCGCAACTTTACTCGAATATAATATTGCATAGACACCTTAGAATCACAAAAAATGTACTAGATGGCATATTTACATTACTCAAAAGATTAATGAGTTGCTATTTTGACAATAATCGCGTTCCTGCGTGAGGTATTAAAAAAATCGGCAATGCTAGACACTTGACTTCCAATGTTATCCAAGAGATGGCGTCAATTCTCAGTGCAACTCAATTTCGTTTCGGATTGACCATGCATTCTCAAATTCGTCTGTACATAGTAAAATTGATTCAATGCCTGCTCTGCTGAAAGTAACGATACAGCTTGACCATCTTGGAGGCGCATTCGGTAGTGTAACCGACTGCCGCGGCTGAGGTCCTGGATTCGATTCCCAGGTCGGTCCAAATATGTGTGATTCACAAATGTTGGTTTCGGATTTGGGGTGTTTTCTATGTATAATATTTTATTTAGAAATATATATGTACTAGATGTTCCCGCAACTTCGTCCTTGTGAATATTGTGTTAAATATACATACATATAATATATGGTCACGCCTTTATCCCCGAAGGGGTAGGCAGAGGCATATTATAAGCACACATTTCACCTTTGTATAATTTGTCCCACGTAATAGGTGTTGAGCCGTATTGCCGTGTTTAAATGGACAGGCGCTGGTTGTGACTGCCTGCTGTTGAAATAAAGCCTTCAACTTAGCTTAACTACTGTCATTTTACTGGCAACCGGGACCAACGGCTTAACGTGCCTTCCGAAGCACGGAAACGCTCAAATAAATGTCACAAAGTGATCACATGAATGGGCACCCATCCATGGACCGGCCATAGTAAAAGTTGCTTACTGCAGTGATCGTTTACAGAACACTGAGTCCGCGGGGCCACGAGCGCTTCTGTTAAATATAGGTAATGAAAATTAAATTTTCTGGATCCTCTTGGATAGGTGGTACCCAAAAACTGCGGAGAACCTTAGGATATCTTTCCGAAAACATTTTAGGGGTTGCTTGCGCTAAATGGATAGGTAGTGGTCGTGTGCTTTAGTCGGTTCAAGGTCGGTATGACATACGTGTTTATAAATAAGTCCTTTAACGTTAATAAGAGTAAATAGCGTAATCATAATATTAAGTGTAGTACTAGTACGCAAAGTTTGCTTAAGTATGGCCACTTGGTTTTTGGTAATGCTTGAACATGCCGACATACTGAAAACTTCATAAGCTGCAGTTGGAGATGTCATATATATATGTAAGTATGTAGGCTGTAGCAAAATCTGCGGTCAATCTTAATGTTTTCTCTCTCTCTGAATCCCATCATCAGATCCTGACCTGGTGAAAATAGAACCATCACAGAAGAAAACCCTATTCGACAAAAGAAAAAATAATTGATATCCGTCTATAATAAAATTGACGGAAATATCGGTGAACATACATAAAAAAAACATACAGACGAATTAAGAACCTCCTCCTTTTTTGAAGTCGGTTAAAAATATACACATGTTTATATGTTAATAAGAATATTTGAATGTTTTGTAATAAAGAATCTTGATTTATACAGCAGTAGAGCTGTGGGTACAGCTTTACTAGCGATCCAGTATTTTATGTGGTGGCGACTTCCTGTCATCTTCCCTCTTATATTTAGGTATTTGCTGTTGAAAATAGTAATAAATACCTACTAGATAGAAACCAGTCAAGATATCTAAATCATTAAGTGCTAAATTACTCTCACTTCCTGTCGAATTGGTCATATAATAAAATTGACTGCATATAATAAAATAAGTGTTTTAGAAAATGAGCAACTTTTGTACACAAAATGTCTTGATGCGTATGATTTTTTTAAATAGAATGTAATTAATAATTCACATATTGGAGCTAATGTTGAGATGCGAACTGTGCACTCGTACCGACTAAATCCTGACTAATCCACTGGTTGGTACACTTGGTACGGATGTTATATTATACCGCTTCTTGGGGCGCGAGGCGTGCGTGAATCACTCACGTCACGTAGCCGTCTTGGGCCTACTTCTGACGTCCTCAGGCCCCTGTTTTCCTCTCTAGCCTAGTTTTTTTTTCATGACTATTATTCTTCATTATTATAAATGAGAAGAAGCAAGAGCGACTGCTCTTGCTTCTTCTCATACAACTTTACGGCGTGGCGCGACGGCCACTGGCCAACAAATGGTCCACCTGATTGAAAGTGGTTACCCTATTGATTTTCAAAACATCAAGAGGTACGACAGCTTTTGAAGAAACCCATAATTGACTACAATACCTGGAACTAGGCGTTGATCTTTTCTGCACAACAGTTGGTTGGTTTAGTCGGGTGGAGAGGAAAGACGGAATAATAATTATTACAATAATTGCTAATACAATGATTATGTTTTGCTAGAATTCGCGAAATCGGTCCTGCACTTCATGTCTGATTCATTTTTAAATATTTTTCAGACATTCTCACACAACACCATATAGTATGAGTATATCATTGGTTTTTAGTATGCATACCTAGATATTTTGTGGCATAAATACTAAACTACCAAAAGGATTAAACCTTAAATTTATCTATTGTTTTAGTGATGACCTACGAGCTTAGACCATATAACACTTAGATGACCATATAACGTTAGATGATCTAAGCCTACGAGTAATATTTTATATCTAAAAATATCAATGTAATTTTGTAAAAATTTAATTGCGGTATTCTGGGGCATCCTTCCGGGGGCTTATCTGAGGCTTCCAGCAGTAGGCGATGTTAGGGCACCGTGTCAACCGTGTGGTGTCAGACTCCGGTACAGTATCTATGAGGAATTTCCACACGTAAACAAGGCTTAGTCAGAGGCGTACTATACGCCCACATTTCAGCAGTCATGTCTTTGTTCCACGTATTAGGTAATGAGCCCATCTTGGTGTTGAAGTTTCCGTTAACCTTCAACTTGGCTTAGCCCTTAATGTGATTTCCGAAACACCGCAACAATCATAATAGAATATAATAACCCATTTGAAAACTAGCCATAGCCTACATAGGCTTACCGCTGTAACTGTTTACAGAACACTAAGTCAGCAGGCAACGAGCGCATCTTATATTATATTAATTATCCTATTGTATATTCCATTGATATTCCTATTACAATAATCTCGCTGTGCTGTTCGTGTATCATGATATCCTTGCTTGCACAAATCCACGACAACATCTCAAACTACATAGCTTCAGCTCAAACTAAGAAATAAAACGAATATTAAATTCATATTTTACACATTCAAAAGTACAGATTGTGCTTGATTAAAACAATTTTGCACGAAAACGACATATTTAGAGCTTTTAAAGAACTCATATTCCTATCTGCTAGTTTATCAGTACTGTTTACCTCTATAAATTAACATCCTTTGTATTGTGGCCGAAGAAACGTGTGTATTTATGATAATGTCAAGGTCTTCAAGAAGGTATGTGGTGAACTTTTAGTACTTGTACCAATACCTATAGAGCACTGTACATGGCAGGTAGGTATGCTGACAGTAGATTACGCAAATGATATGCAAGACGTGCCTTATTAGTTTAATAATAACAATATTTTTGTTTAATTATTTTCCTTGTTATTTTTACAATAGAAAATTTAATATATTTCTTTCTATTTTCGTATATCTACTATTCTCAAGCGATGTAGCTTTTTCTGTGTTCGCATATTTAATGATTATACTCTTAATATCAACAAGACATTGTCCTGGGACATCCTTCCAAGGGCTTACCCGGGGCTCCCAACCGTAGGCTGTTGGGCGTTACGTGAGGTTTTTTAGTCGGTAGGAGTCCGGCATATCATCAATGAAGGATTTTCCATCACGTTCAAAAAAAAAGTAATTCCGCAATAAGCTTTTCTACGTTTGCCATATCATGATCTCCAGACTCTTTCGGCCTTATTACTAAACATGGTCTAACTATAGCTTCCGTATCATTCTCACAAGTTTAAAAAGTCTCAAGATCGGGGGTTTTAAAGGATTGTTGTCCAGGATTCCAGTGCCAGGTTGGAGGATGATGATGATGAAGATGATCATCACCATCCAACCTGGCACAGGAATCCTGGTAAACAATTCTAAAACCCCCGATCTTGAGACTTTCTAAACTTTTTTAAAAGAAGAAGAATATAAATGGCATCCACAATGAATTAACAAACATGAAAAAATTATCCCTACAATTTTTAGGGTTCCGTACTCGAAGAGTAAAAACCGTACACTATTATTGAGACTTTCTCGGTCTGTCCGTCAAGAGACTGTATCTCAGGAACCGTGATTGCTAGATGGCAGAAATTTTCAGAGATGATGTATATTTCTGTTACCACTATAACAACAAATAGGACTAAAATCATCAAATAATAATAATTAGTAATAATTAACCTGATTATTTCTGTTTTTTTTTTGTTCGGAACCCTCCGTGCGCGATTCCAACTCTTGGCCGCTTTTTCACAGAAGAAGTCTCTCATTTCGTGTTATTCTATGTCCATGTCAGGCATCGATATACAATACGGGTCTACCGTGTAACCAGCGTGCTACTTGGGAAGCCCGGGCTCCTTGTACCATCATATCCATCATGCTAGGCTCTTCCTTCCATATAAATATTAACAGCTCATATAGTATCTAACGCTATAAGCAACTGCCTCTGGGTGTTTGGAGCAAGGTGACGATTCACTATGCCGGATAATTTCTAAACTGGGCGTGATAGTATCTCTAATTGTTAAAGGCATGTGTTTTAACTAAAATAGGTTTAAGAAACGATTATGAATAAGGGGGTTAGAGTATTCAGGGTGGAATTTAAAAACGGTAGTTGGAGGTAAAGTACCCTTAATATTGATAATGGCAAGTTTTGCTGAAAGGAAACTTTTCTTTATTTTCAAACGTAAATAACACTCCATTTTAAGATTTTTGAAAAATAACCTACCTGCTTAAGCCGGGTATCGAAACTGGGAGATTTGAAAAAAAAAACACCCGTATTTTATGATACCAACCGAAAGAGTTAAGTCAGATAAGGAACAATTTCTTTTAAACAACATAGTATCTTAAATTAAATGAATATCAAGTAAAATATGTTCTTATTGTAAAGCTTACTCACTATCTAAAGAAAAAAAAACAGTGTGATTGATAATCTACACCCCACTTTTTTTTTTAAATTGGTTGGTTAAGTGACCAGAACGAAAATTCCCATTCACAGAAACTAGATCATTTTTTAACCAACTTCAAAAAATAAGAAGGAGGTTTTTTTTTCTTTAGATAGTGAGCAAGCTTTACTGTAAAAACGTATGTTACTTGGTCTTCCTTTAATTTAAGATAATATGTTTTTTGATGAAACTGTTCCTTATTAAAGACTCTTTCGGTTGGTATCATAAAATACCTTTACAAGCAACAATTACGTAACTAATTGTTGCTCTACCTAATAAGAGTTTAGCAACAATTAGGTACTTAAAGCGCCTACACAAATAGTACGGGCAATACCAATAGATTGGTCGATTGCTACATTTTATTTACACTGATTAAAGATTTCAACAAGATTAATACACATGCATGAAACGATCCCACAAACTACCTCAAGTTAAACTTAACAATGTTTTTTCAAACAGAAACTTTTTAAAACCGTAATCGCAAAATAAAAATATTATGTACTAAGGAGTAAATTGCTATAATTGAGTCAATCTATTTTATAAAAATAAGTCGGGTTTTCCTTCCTGACGCTATAACTGTAGAACGCACGAACCGATTTCCACGGTTTTGCATTCGTTGGAAAGGTCTCGGGCTCCGTGAGGTTTATAGCAAAGAAAATTCAGCAAAATTTCACATACAGCGCCATCGCGGGCGAAGCTGCGGGCATCAGCTAGTCTACTTATATTTTGAGGATTTGAAAACCCATCTTCAGATTCTAACCTGATAATAATAGGTCTTTATAGGTAAAGACCTATTATTAAGACTGCAGAACGTCAATTACATAGGTGTAATTGACGTTCTGCAGTACTGGCCATTTCAAATCAAAATATTTTTTGTTTGGCTAAGAATTCTAATTTCAAATTAATTTTATTTTATAAACATGGAATTCATTTTCCAAAAGTAATCATTTTCCAAAAGTAATCATTTTCCAAAAGTAATCATTTTCCAAAAGTAATCATTTGTTTATTGATTAGTGTGAAGTTTTCATCGCATTTCAATATTTTTAGTCATCATGGATAGGTACGTTAAATATTCGAGTAATAATGGAATATGAGAATCGTCGTAGCAGCAACGCGGCACAAGCGGCCCGCAACATCAACGACGTTTACGAAGCTACCAACGCACCGCCTTTTATTGGTTTGCTCGCTTCCGTTCTGGAAGTTTCGACCTGAAAAATGAACCTCTCGGTCGTCCGAAGACTTTGGTCGACAATGACGAATTAAAGGCGTTTGTGGAAGCCGATGATAGGTACACAATCTACGGCTGAATTAGCAGCAGCTTTCGACGTTAGCGTCAAAAGAATATTGGTCCATTTGCGGAAAATTGGCAAGGTAAAAAAGCTTGACAAATGGGTGCCCCACGAACTCAACGATCGCCAGCGCGAAGTACGCGCCGAGACATACCCTTCATTGCTCAACAGAAGGAATTTTGAAACGCATTGTTACTTGTGATGAAAAATTGATTCTGTTTGATAACCGCAAGTGCTCAGCAAGTTTGTTGGATCCTGGTTCAGCACCTAAACAATGCCCTAAACGAAAACTAACCCCTTGAAAAGTGATGGTCACTGTTTGGTGGTCTAGCGCCGGTGTGATTCGTCACAGCTTTTTACCAAACGGGGTGAGCATTACTGCAGATGTGTACTGTGAAGAACTGACGCAATGATGAAAAAGCTGGCACAACTCCATACAGCATTGGTCAATCGCTCGTCTCCGCTGCTTCTACACGACAATGCGCGACCTCATACTGCACAGCAAGCCCAATGCAGTGGCAGTCCCTGTACCAAATTTCAGCCATAACCATCCAGCTGTTCGAGCGTGAAAGAGTAACAAACATCCACACTCACAAACTTTCACATTTATAATATTAAGTAGGATGTACATAGATAATATTATGTTACTTTGTAATTTTTTTAAATATCTTCCAGACTGGTGAACAAAAAAATTTGGAGCTGATCAAGCATGCATGTTTACCTAGTACCTACATCACAAGAAACCAATTCCGCTTCAGTGCGCGAGTTGCCGCCTCGACCGCGGCGATCACAGTCTCCTGCAACAGAGCTTTCTCTAAATACTGATGTGCTTGGAAATGAGACTTCGTTTAGTTCATTGGCCCTGAATACTCTGGTGCTGCCAACAGTAGCTAAGGTTGGACTATCAACGCGATCTGTGGCTGCGGTCGCTTAGGCGGTCATCGAGAATCACTTGTAATTGATAAGAATAAAATTCATAGAACTGTTTCAAAAGCACGGGCCAAGGAAATCCAAGACAATGATGCTATTGTAGTTAAAAGTATTTACTTTGGTGAACGAAAGGATAAAACACTCGTAAATGAGAAAATAGGTAATCGGTACCACCGTAGAGAAGTCTTGGAAGAGCATATTTCTGTTGTCACAGAACCGGCATTGATTTATTTGGGACACAAGACGCCAACTCGTGGCACTGCCAAAGCGATCATCACTTCTGTCATATCTTTATTATTCAATCAAGGGTTTAACTTGGAAGAGGTGATCTGTGTGGGGTGCGATGGTACAGCTATTAATACAGGTTGGAAAGGAGGTGTCATTCAGTACCTAAAAAACTATTTGAAGAGACCATTGCAAAGGTATGTGTGTATGCTTCACGTAAATAAATTACCGCTTCGCCATTTGTTTATGTCTCTGGATAGAAGCACATCTAGACCAAAAGAATATTCAGGACCTATTGGAAAAGAGCTAGCTGTTTGTGAAAGTAAACCTCTAGTGTCTTTCTGTGCAGTGACTGGAAATTTGCTCGAATTACCTGATAATATAGTGAAGGAAAAGCACGGATCAATACGGCTGGTTCCTGTTGCCCCGAACTAAGGAGCCGCCAACCTGGAAAAATGGCACATTCGAGATGGCTTACTACTGCCAATCAAATACTCAGACTTTACCTATAAGTACTGTTTCGTCGTCAAATAATCTGCAGCTGCTTGTGAACTAGGTGGTCAAAGTTTACACTCCCTTTTGGTTTCACATGAAGCAAAACCCATCATTTAAACACGGAGCCAAGCATATTTTGCAAATGGTACTCCCGATTTTTACCTGATAGACAGAGATGTACTCGTATTATTGATTCAGTGATCAAAATAAATGCTTTTTTCGCGCATCCAAAAAACTTACTTATTGTCACGTTATTTCACAATAGAGACCAAATGCGAGAGCTTGCATTTCGAAGGATATTAAAAGCTAGAGAAGAGAAAAAGCACTTTTCACCATTTCACCTGGCGTGTTAGCTTAATCCTTAATAATTCAATCCACGACTTCGGCGCGGACTGAATTATTTTAAAATAGTCTTAATCATTAAGCTCTTTTATGATTAAGCAAACAGGGCTGCTTGCCGAGTCTGACGAAGAAATACCTCTCCTTTCATACATCTTATGTGACCTAAACGAAGTTGCGGGGTCAGCTAGTTATTTTATAAAAATACGATATCTCGCTTTATTCACTTTGGTGCAGTTCTTGATGCCATAAATAGATGCAGTAAATTATTGAATTGTGTTAATTTTTTCCTTAATGAAAATATCAGCTTCATCTATTAATGAAGCAAAAACTGACCACCGCTGACGCCTTCCCCTTCTGCCACGCGTAGGTACTTACTCGCAGCAATATTTCACTTTAAAAAAAACCGGCCAAGTGCGAGTTGAACTGGCCTATGAAGGGTTCCGTAGCAGCAACTGTAACTTTCATTGATGTTTTGACACGTTTGCAGTGGTTGTGATTTTTCTAGGCGAAAATTGCGGTTTATGACGTATATAAAAAAAATACCAACTTGATCTCGTTCATATCAATTTTCGTTGGTAGTTTTTATGACAATGTACATCATATATTTTTTTTAGATTTATCATTCTCTTATTTTAGAAATTACACACATTTTTCCACTTTGGAAGCGTCTCTTGCGCAAACTATTCACTTTAGAAAAAAAATAAATGTAAGGAACTTTAATAGCATTTTTGAAGAGCTATCTATAGCAGGGCTTCCTAAACTTTTAAGGCAACGGAACACCAAACAAATATGTTTTATTCTACGGAACCCCATACAAAATTATAACAAACTAGCGGTTCCGCCTGCGTGAAATCCTGTTGCCGTTCCTGCTTCCCATGGGAGCGTTTTCCCGGGATAAAAAAGCTTTCTTTTTATTATACTCGCCAAATTGAAGTCGCCCGCCTATCGGAAAGTCATAGCGGTATTTAGCGATTGCGGGCCACTCTCACAGTGTAAGACTTCTCACAGTGTAAGACAGTGGTCCTCAAGATGGTGACCTGTTATTTGCCACTTCACATTTCGCTTGAAGAACTGGGTTTATAAGAGGAAAGAAGTACCTACGTGCGCGAGCAGGTAGTTCTATTTTTTTATAGTTTTAGAGAGGAACGATCTTTTGAATCGCTCAGTTCTGGCGAAGTACTTTTCAATGTAGGAGCAGTACGTCTGTCCGCCACGCTTTATTCGGGATCAAAAACGAGAGGGTAGAATTAGGTTGAAGAGCTAGGCTAAGCAAACCATGATCTATCCCTGTACCCTCGGGGATCAAGGGATAAGCGTTACTTCTTCATGGAGATAACGCAGCACCCTTTGGGCACAGTAAATTTTACTTTTTCAATTAGCTCCATAAGATCAAATATCTTTGGAATTAACGAAAAAGTTCACATTAAGAGGGAGGGCATAACGGTACTCCGTTAATAATAAAAAAATATTAATGCAATCTACCCACTGATCTGTATTATAAAGTGGTAATAATACAGATCAGTGAATCTACCGCATTACCCCCCACGCAAAATAGGCGCATTAAATGACGTCGAATTGCGGAAACCAGCCCGTGTAAACCTTGAACCTACCCGTGCTGGCTTTTTTAACTACTGGAACCTCGCTTTGTCTCTTACGCCACCGGTCCACAGGTACCACTTAACCTTCTTAAATTTCCCTTTTCGAAACACCATGGCAAGGAAAAAGAAAAATAAGGAACGTTTTACAGTAGCATTGTCGCCGTCGTCCACACTTCAGATGGACTTTCGTAACATCAGAGAACGTCAACGCAGTCCACCACCATCTGGAAAATGCGCAGCTGACCCTATTTTTCTTGATAGAGACGCTGTGGAGCGCTCAGGAGTCTTGAATAAAGAGAACTGTCTACTTTGTGGGCACGCGTGGATCGCGGGGACACATTTGTACAGGGTCTCACAGCGGTGATACAGACTGGCAGGCAACCGTTTTGGGTGTCGTGAATTCTGGTCGCTTGCCAAAGTTGCCGTAGGAAACTTTTATCGGTCGGGTTTGCTTACTTAAACCGGATGGTAGTCTGGCTCAGAGTACCTTCAACTCGACTATGGACGTTAATGTTACGAACGATGGAAGAAGATGTAAACGATGGAGGTTTTTCGCCGCCTGACACCCCTGGTGTACACCCGAGCAGCTTCCGGTAGCGCGACGTTAGGCAGGAGCTTCAATCCCTTGACGTTCATAAGTCGAGTGGGCCAGACTGCATACCCGCGGTGGTACTAAATCAGTGTGGTCCTGGGTTGTGTCCGGTACTACTTACACGTCTTTTTACGCTTTCATATTCCATGAAACAAAGCTTACCGGCTTAGTGGAAGTTATAGGGACGACAGTACGGGCGACACTTTTTACACAGGCCGACCCAATATCCCTCGGTATGCTGGAGTCACTCGAGGCTCGGTGTTGTCACTCACTCTATTTTTGCTTCGCTCGCTCGGCTCGTGCACAGGGGGTCGCAGCTTTAACTTAACCTAACCTAATTGAATCTTCTTGTCCCTGCGGGTAAGGATCACAGCGAGACGGGTTAATTTTTATGTTAGACGAATATTTATTAACAAAATTAACCTGTTTAAGTAAGATTTTAGACATTTCTTTAGCCTTTGACATTCTGCGCTTTTGACTATGTGCTCTTTTGTCATTTTGCGCTTTTGACAATCTGCGCCTTTAACTATGTGCGATTTTGAAAATTTGCGATCGTTTGTTATTTTGTGCTTTTGACCGTATGCTCCTAAAGCAGTACGGGTGACACTTTTACACAGGCCAACCCAAGATCCCTCGGTGCGTAGTGAAAGAAAGTCGTGAACAATAATTTGTGTCTGAAATCGAGACTACTCTGACACAAGTGTCCAATTGGGGTGGACGTAACCTAACCGTACACCCAGCTACAACTACAACACACTATTGTCATGAGTCATGGGCCTACATGCTGTCATGGCTCATGACAATACTGATGACTTATCTTCATTGTCAGCTACAGTTTTAATTTTAGAAAATTGTGTGTATTCTAAAGGTATTATTTCAACAGCAGTGGGTCGTAACTTTGGCGGAACCCTGATGACTGGTCCACGGAACCCACTTTGGGAACCGAGGATCTATATGGGTACACGTATGGGTTTGATGAAAAAAAGTTTTTTGAGTTTCAGTTCTGAGTATGGGGACCCCCAAAATTAACTGCTTTATTTCTAGTTTTATATGAAAATCTTAATGCGGTTCACAGAATACACCTACTTACCAAGTTTCAACAGCATAGTCCTTATAGTCTCGGAGAAAAGTGACTGTGACATACGGACGGACAGACAGGCATGACGAATCTATAAGGGTTCCGTTTTCGCCATTTGTCTACGGAAACCTAAAAATCGACAACCACAAGTAATTCAGGACTGATTGTCGCACACAATCCTGTACTACCGTGTTCGTAATGAAATAATCTAACCAAGCCGCTGCAAGTTACTTAGTATCGATTTACCTGTTTATGCCTGCGTACCCAAGAGAAAAAAATCGACAACCTAACATTTGCATATTCTATGGGCGTTATACTTTCAATTGGTATAGAATGTATCTATTAAGCAAACCAGTAATAGAAAAAAAAATCTTAATTTACCTATCATATTCTGCACTGAATTTTTTTAGGCAACCCTATTGCAATTTATTTATTGACATATTTAGTTGAATATAAAACACTTTTCATCCATTAACCAGCTCAGTGAAGGTCGTTCTTAAAGGGATCTTAGACCATTATTAAATGATTGTGTATGTGTAATGTTAGGTAAATAAACCGGCCAAGTGCGAGTTGGACTCGCCCATGAAGGGTTTCGTAGCAGCAAGTAACATAATATAAATGTTCTTACAGTTCGTTGTAACTTTGATTAATGTTTTAACACGTTCGCAGTGGTAGTGACTTTTCTAACCGAAAATTGCGGTTTATGACGTATTAAAAAAAAACTACCAGCTCTATCTCGTTCAAACCAATTTTCGTTGGTAGTTTTTATGGCAATGTACATCATATCTTCTTTTTAGATTTATCATTCTCTTAGTTTAGAAGTTAGAGGGGGGGGGGGGACACACATTTTTCCACTTTGGAAGTGTCTCTTGCGCAAACTGTTCAGTTTAGAAAAATATGATGTTAGATACCTCAATAGCATTTTTGAGGACCTATCTATAGATACGCTACACGTATGGTTTTGATGAAAAAAAAAATTGAGTTTTAGTTCTGAGTATGTGGACCCCCAAAATTTACTGCTTTTTTTCTAGTTTTATATAAGAATCTTAATGCGGTTCACAGAATACATCTAGTTACCAAGTTTCAATATCATAGGCCTTATAGTTTCGGAGAAAAGTGGCTGTGACACACGGACGGACAGACAGACGGACAGACAGACAGACATGACGAATCTATAAGGGTTCCGTTTTTGCCATTTGGCTACGAAACCCTAAAAATGTGTGTTTTATAACATAATTTTATCTTTACACAAGATCACGGTAGCACAAGAGCACGGTAAAACTCGACAAGTTTATGTTGTAAATACAATTTGTATGTATTGTAAATAAGTTATTAAACAAATTAATAAATAGCCGCCCATTTCCTCTTTGTTTGTCAAGATGAAACGTTGTCACTGAAATCACAATTTCAAATTACAGGAATTTATTATGTTTGTCAGTAATTGTGTGGTATAACTAGTTACGCTTTATTATGGTGAGATATATTTATGTGCCTATGTGAAAAATGCACACCATGTGCAACAAGGCGTACATTTTCCCACACACAATGTTGAATGAATATAATTTGCACGTTTTGACATAGTGAATACATCCGCGTAATTGGCTTCACCTATGAATGGACGATACACGTGTGCTATGGCCGTCACGTTTATGCTGCTCGATTGTCAAGTTCATTAATATGCGGGATTGGCAGGCTGCAGCGTGATCTTACATGAGATAATCTAATATTAACGGCCCACTCTTTATGGGCCATAACCTGGCACCACTAGCCATAGGGTTAGAGAATTTATATTACGCGTGGAATAAAATTATTTAATTCCACGCGTATTATCACTTTCTTGTTTCTAAACAGAAACAAGAAAGTTGTTTCTAGTTGGTTTCTTTGAGCGTTCTCATACCAACCATACTGCTACTAAAACTATTATGTAGGTACCTGATTCTCAAAATGTAAATACTAAGTCTCTAACTTTCAAAACTGAGAAAAGTACCGA
Source organism: Miltochrista miniata (assembly GCA_933228765.1). Taxonomy (NCBI): domain Eukaryota; kingdom Metazoa; phylum Arthropoda; class Insecta; order Lepidoptera; family Erebidae; genus Miltochrista; species Miltochrista miniata. The sequence continues at coordinate 30,449,564 of OW121747.1, read as the reverse complement.
CTGATTAAGTAGATGCTGGTTGGATTTATAAGATGTTTGGATATTTGAATGTCTCCTACTCAATCACGGCTGAATGGATCTGACTGATAGGTACTAGGTACGGGGATCTAGAATAATACATCATTACGCTACTCTTTATTCCTAAAATGTACCCCCATGGGATGCGATAACGGGAACATAATTCCATTTTCATCACATACCTACCATTCCGCATGCATCAGCTAGTACATAATGTTTCTAAGTTATGTTATAGTAGATATAGCCGCAAGTTTATGGAGAACTCGGGTATTCCCTACTTCATTTCGTACATCACTTTAACCACACCGTGTGCAGCTTTGGCTGAAATGTCATGAAAATAACAGGAAAAAGAAGGGAAACTTAAAACTTTTCAATTCACTTCTATTAACGAGGACGCAGAAAATTTAATGTTGTTTTACTCCTTACCGTAAAGAGGTATGTAAGAGAATAGCTTAAATCCATTCTAATATTGCAAAAAATATCTCACGGAAATCTATTTTAAGAACTTTAAAAATAGTTTTTTCTGGGTTTTAGAATACATTAAACGTACATTACCTACGTAAGGGTACTGTCAGACAGAGAGCGGTTAGGTGTTCAAACGTTGCGCGTTCACTATTTACATTCCAGCGTGCAATTGCTCACGTTGTGACCGCTCGACTGGCTCCGATGTAAGTATAGGAATAAATTAATATTCACGAATATTTTTACACAGCGCTATCTGATTCCAAAGTAAGCTCGAATTAATTTGCTTGTATTAGGGATACACTCCACGGATATTAATACTGACACTTTTTGTAAAAAAATGTACGTTCATTTAATACACAGAAATATCCAGACTGTCGAGACACATATAATATTGATCACACAAATTTTGTCCCCGGTAGGAATCAAACCTTCGAACTCGTGATACGTAGTTGCACTTTACGACTTTTACACCGATGATGCAGTCTGTCTACGTAACGTAATAAAATAGATACAACGGAAAACTGACCTCTTACCAAAGACTTCTATATAAACTGAGGTAGACATGCCCTACGCACCGATTTTTGAAACCTATAAACTGCGCTAATTAGCAGCGTTGTTCGCACTGTTGTGAGTCAAAACTTCGAGAGTAGGTACTCGACTTGCAATTGAAGTCCATACGCCTTCTCTTTTACTCTTGTTCTATCCGTATATTACTATTGTGTGTGGTGACAATTACGTAAATAGTATTTATAAGTGAGTGTGTGTAATGTGTGTTTGAGGATTGCTTTTGAAATCTCGCTTGTTAGAGTACGGCGCGTCTACCTCAGTTTATATAGAAGTCTTTGCCTCTTACACGCTTGACCGCGTAAACGCTCTATGTTTGACAGAATCCTAAAAGCCCTGTATAAAAAAAAAGTAAATTGTGCTGCAGGGGCTACTATACAGTTGACGATTATTTGATTGATAAGGAAGCCTGGAAGTGATCTGCTTGCTCTACTGATGGAGTTTTGGTTTATAGTACTTATTGTAAATATGTAGTGCACAAAAAGAATAGCCCGCCGAGTTTCTTGCCAGTTCTTCTCAAGCGGGCCGCGTTCCGAACTGGTGGTACTATTTGCATTGTATTCATTGACGTGTCGCAAGTGCCTATGTATTAGGATTATGCGAAATAAATGTTTTTTGACTTTGACTTTGACCTTTAAGCTTTTACAGTCAACTCAATAGTTCACACAAACCCTTATAGGTACATTGCATGTTTAATTATTACGTGCTGGATCTGCCGTGCCGAGTCTCTGTGTAGCATGTCTGTGCATTAAAGTCAGGGTCAGCACTGACAAAAATTTTATTCAAGTAACATAATTATATTCGCGTAATTTTTTTTTTTTATATAATTGGAAATAAATATGTTTTAGGGACTCTCCAGTCACCACATCGTAATAATAATAACACACACCACAACTTATATAAATTGTAATCCCTGTTCACTAAAATCTGATACTTTCGTTCCCGCTTCCCATGGGAACGTATTCCCGGGAATAAAAGGAGCCTATGTGTTATTCCAGAATACAATCTATTCATGTACCAAATTTAAGCCAGATCCGTTCAGCTGATAGAGCGTGAAAGAGTAACTAACATCCACACTCACAAACGTTCGCATTTATTAATCGTACTAAAAATAAGCAAGTCCAATCACAGGTATACTACTACCCGTTCGCTCTAACTTTGCCGTTGGCGTAGAGGCGTATACCCGAATTGTTGATTACACGAAGTAAATTGACAGTAGCTAATGTCACTTCGTCATAGAAAATAAGCAACATTGTATGAAGAAGTGAGATTAATTGCTGTCAATTACTTCGTCTAATAAAAAATTCGACTTTAGTAAGGAGCCGAGCGGCAAAGTTAGAGCGAACGAGCAGTACTGACCCTATCAGCCAATTTGAGTACTAGGTACAGATTTGAATGCAACTGAAACTGTACGTCACAATTAGAAAGAGAGCTGAACAAATTGTCAGTCAATGTACCTACCTCGTTATAGAATATCTACTATAAACTATGGATATTAAAATTCTAGCTAGCATTAAATTTATAGATACTAATAGAACGGTATTTACTAATGATTGCGTGATGCTGAGTTAATGTCAACAGCAAGTAATTTATAAACGAGTTGACAAAACACGCAAAAGTTTGTTGTAATGAGAAGAAGCGTAATGGTCCCGGTTCTTATCCGATAATAATTGGTTGTTAACCAGATATTGTCGGATTAGAACTGGTTTTAAGCGATTTATGAAGTAATACGGCGAATAATGGCCTCCTAAATTTGGGTATAATTATAGAATGGGATAAAAGCGCTCGTGGCCCCGCGGACTCAGTGTTCTGTAAATGATCACTGCAGTAAGCAACATTTACCATGGCCGATCCTTGAATGGGTGACCATCCATGTGACAACTTTGTAACATTTATTTGAGCGTTTCCGTCCTTCGAAAGGCACGCTAAGCCGTTGGTCCCGGTTGCCAGTAAAATGGCAGTTGTTAAGCCAAGTTGAAGGTCTTTTTCGGTGTTTTGAAAAATTTCAGCAGCAGGCAGTCACAACCTACACCTGGCCATCAGTCTCACCACGGCAATATGGCTCACAACCTATTACGTGGGACCAATTCTTAAAAGGTGAAATGTGGGCATATAATAATATGCCTCTGCTTACCCCTTCGGGGGTAAAGGTGTGAGGTATGTATGTAAATTTGGGTGTTGCAGACGTCTATAGGTTACGTACGGTGACAACTTCCCATCAGCTTGTCTGTAGTGATATAAAAACTGTAGGAAAGGAATTATAATGCTGTTGAAACTCCTTTTTATTTCATTTAGAAATTATTTTCTAGCCCTCATTAAGTGTTATCTATTGTGGTTATGCAAAAAGGATGACTATAGCAAAAGGAATGTAATAGCTGAGCCTTATTACATAGGTGTTTAGTAATGATTCCCTGTATTTTGCGGTTATATAGATGACTATTGACCTATATAATCTTTCACAAAAACCAAAACCAAACAGGTAAATTTTAAAACAATTGTTAAATAATTAATACTCGTATCTTACGAGAATTTTGTTTTAACTGGTGGAGGCACTTTACTTTCATGGTACTTCTGGCCATTGGAAGGGGTCAGATTACCTAATTCACCACCACCACCACCACGGCATCCACGGTCATCCGCTCGCCTCTACCAAGCGGCAGGTGAGACCAGAGGATTAAGACACTGCTACTCGACAATAATGTACCGAAATGTGGTTCTCCTCGGGGTGCCAGATGAAGAACCTTCAGTTCCAGTAGTAGAAATTTGTGCCCTCATGGTGTTGATCTCGAGGGCCCCTCCGAAGTCAGTGGGGATTCAAATGAAATGAAATGCTAAAAAACTAAAACACCAATGCTTACTACTACCCATTCGCTCTAACTTTGCCGCTGGCGTAGAGGCGTATACCCGATTTTTTAATTAGACGAAGTAAATTGACAGTAGCTAATTTCACTTCGTCATAGAAAATAAACAACATTGTATGAAGAAGTGACATTAGTTGCTGTCAATTTACTTCGTCTAATTAAAAATTCGACTTTAGTATGGAGCCGAGCGGCAAAGTTAGAGCGAACGAGCATAGTGTTTTCTAGAACAAATTATGAATGACACACGCTCCTAGGTAATTTTCACTAGTATGGTTCTTAGATGTCTGACCACTTGGTAAGTACAGTAAAATTTGTAAGTTGCTGTGTGTTTCGGAAGGCAAGTTTATATGTTGGCCTGCTTGTCAACATACTTACTAGTCACTAAGCCAAGGTGAAGGCCTTTTTTATTTTTAGCTCGCCAGAATGATGCCGATTGCCGATGATAGCGATTGGGTGCCACTCTCTTGCAACAGTGGTCCTAAAGTTGTCGGCCCTATGATGTGCCTCTTCACGCTCCGCTTGAAGAACCCGGGATTGTAATAGGAGGGAAACACGTGTGCTGGCAGGTCTGGTCTGTCCTGGTTTTTTAAACGGTTTTATTAAACGGTTTTTATTAAACGGTTTATTTTTTTTTTTTTATATTTAGCTCACCCCGTTTGTTTTATTATTTATTCTTGGGTCAAATTTAGTAATTCAAATTTCACCCTCTTCCTGTCAACCGATTAATCTGAAATTTTGTATACACTTTGGATTTTGATGACAATACAATTATGTTTATTCATTATCTTTATGAATTCAAGATGGCCGCCGCTACAAAATGGCGGATAATTTATTTATTATTAATCACATCAATATGGGTATCAAATGAAAGGGCTCAACAAGCAGAATACAATATACTATAAAAAATTGAAATCCAAGATGGCGGCCGCTACAATATGGCGGCTAACGTAGGTTTTATCAATATGGGTATCAAATGAAAGGTCTCAACAAGCAGAATACAATATACTATAAAAAATTGAAATCCAAGATGGCGGCCTCTAAAAAATGGCGGATAACTTAGGTTTTATCAATCCCATCAACATGGGTATTAAATGAAAGGTCTCAACAAGTAGAATACAATTTACTATGCAAAATTGAAATCTAAGATGGCTGCCGCTACCAAATGGCTGATAATAATTTTTTAACAATCCCACCAATTTGGGTATCAAATAAAAGGGCTTGACAAGAAGAATACAATGCACCATACAACCTCAATATTTAAGATGGGCGCAGCCACTAAATGGCGTATAATAATAAGATTTAAATTTAGAAATTGAATCTGTAATTTAGGTATCTGATTATTCCAGCCTGAATCCACCACCCAAGTCACGATTTTGTATCGGGGTTTACCAGCGGAACTGGAAATATTTGTGGGGGCAAAAGTCATGCTACGGTCCAATATTGACGTTTCAAAGGGATTAGTAAATGGCGCTATAGGCTACATCAACGAAATCGTTTGGCCACAATTTCGTCGAACTCAGATGTATGCAACAGATGTACCTTCCATCCGAATTGATTTCGCAAGAGACGGAGTACATCTTATACACCCGAAAGCTATACAGTTTCCAGCTAAGTACAATTACGGGACGGCTGAAAGAAGAATGTTGCCTTTAATACTATCATGGGCTTCTACAATACATAAAATGCAGGGCAGCACTGAGGATCACGCAGTCGTATACTTAGGTGCGAAACTGTTTGAAGAAGGTCAAGCCTACGTGACTCTTAGTAGAGTAAGATCTTTGCAGGGACTACGTATAGAGAAGTTGGACTGCAATAAACTAACGGGCAAGAAACCTTGCAATAATGAAGCACTAAATGAATTAAACAGAATGCGAAATAAAAACTAAAAACTAGAAAATAAAAATAGGTAAAAAAACTTTTTAAGTTAAACGGTTTTATATTAAACATACATTGCAATGTTTAAGAAAAATGTACTAAAAACCAAAAAATAATAAAATAGATACAGTCGTGGGAATTATAAACATATGCATAGACTCGACTAAAATAAAACCGTGGGGCACGTCAATTGTCTACAAATTATCGACTTAATGTGCGATAGAAGAATCGTTTAATTCGTCGTTAGGCAGTTGGCCCGCAGACGGTGAGGAAATTACTCACTATTTTCTTGCTCATGGAAATTCCAATAGTTATACACTCCATGTAAATAAAAGAAATGTTTCAACTAGTTTATCATTGGACATTCACACTGCTGGCTGGCGAGGAATCGTTTCACTGCTCGTAGTTTGTCTTTAATCGACAAAACATATGATAAAAGTACTACTCGCTCACCACTATGAAACCGCGAAAACTCGCTTATAATCGAGCTTGCTAGTTTGTTTCCACATTCTAGCCGTACTTATCACACGCCCATCGTTATCGGTTGAACAACTGCCTAATTATAGTGTAACATTACAAAATAAACATTTTAATCAACGATTGTAGACAATTGACGTGCCCCACGGTTTTATTTTAGTCGAGTCTATGCATATGTTTATAATTCCCACGACTGTATCTATTTTATTATTTTTTGGTTTTTAGTACATTTTTCTTAAACATTGCAATGTATGTTTAACATAAAACCGTTTAACTTAAAAAGTTTTTTTACCTATTTTTATTATGGTTCAACAGAAAGTGATATTTTAATCGTTTTGTACTGGCGAAGATTGTCCCCACTGAGTGATAGTGGCACCTCTGACCAGCACGAGTTGTTCGGGATCGAAATTACATTGAAGAGCTCTTCAGAACACTCACCATGATAGATACGTTAGGATACCGCCAAAGTAGCAATAGTTCTTCGCTACGCCAACGGCTTCAAATTTCCCGTCGCCTCCGGGCAATTGATATTGCAAGTAGCACGCCGCTGCATAGCGTCCAGAGCGTCAAGTACCTAAGTACCTCGCGGAATCGTCCCAAAGGTGAGAGCAGTATCTATTCAACGCAGGGTCGAATCTGCGTGTTGTAACTACATTAGACACCTCTGGTGTAGCGTACTAGTTTTTTCAAGGCTAGCCCGAATACATCTCTATCTCTCAATATAGTTTTAAATAGAGCGCGATTAGCGACGCGTGCCATACTCTATTGAAGGCTATCGCGATATCGAGACTTATAGCCAAGGCTTCCGTCCGCCTCGAACTTCGCTTGCAGTAGCGTCTGTGGCATTTTCTACAAACCTCTGTGGTTTACAAATGCAATATGTATAATCTTACTAATATAATAAATGCGAAAGTTTGTGAGTGTGGATGTTTGTTACTCTTTCACGCTTAAACCACTGAACGGATCGGGCTGAAATTTGGCACAGAAATACATTATAGTCTGAAATAACACATAGGCTACTTTTATCCCGGGAATAAGATCCCGCGGGAACAAATTTTCCGCGGGCGGAGCTGGGGGCATCAGCTAGTAAATAATAATAATAAATATTAACGGACATTTCACACAACGCTATCTGATCCCAAAGTAAGCTAGGAATAACCTGCTTGTGTTATGGGTATCAGACCACAGATATTAATACTTATATACTTTCATTTAAATACATACATACATATTATACATAGAAACACCCAGTCTCTTGAGACAAACATTATGGGTCACACAAATATTTGTCTCCGGTGGGAATCGAACCCACGACCTCCAGCACCGCAGGCGGTATCACTACCGACTGCGCCACAGAGGCAGACAAAAAAATGTATGGTTATAGTAAAATGATTTTGTGAAATGGTAAATAAAAAAACATATAAAAAACTGCCTCTCCATAACCTCAGCCCAAACATGCGTCACGTCGATCACCCGTAGATCGTTTCGGCCTAGAGTCATACTAACGATCATTGAGTAGGTACCGATTGATCCTCGAGGTAACGCATGAGCTGTTTGTTGATGATCAGCTCAAATTTCTATAGATAACAAGCTGATGCCCGCAGCTTCGCCTGCGATGGCGCTGTATGTGAAAAAATATTTTCCCGCTTTTCTGTTGAAATTTTTCCTGAATTTTCTTTGCTATAAACCTTACGGAGCCCAAGACCTTTCCAACGAATGCAAAACCGTGGAAATCGGTTGGTGCGTTCTGGAGTTATAGCGTCAGGAACTTAGATCATCTAACCACAGGATGCGCCTTACTTAAGCATTGTTTTCTGCCATTGCACATGACCATTTGGTCTTTTGGCTTTATGAAAAGCCTGTACATCAGTACATCATTTTATATGATTAAACTAGTACATTACATTGTAGTTGACTGTACAATAACAATTAACACACAACAGCCATTACGCGTTTGTCGATTAATACATTTTTAAATGCAACGAAATTTTATATGTCTTTGTGTTTCCCCCTTCACTTGTATGAAAACTGGCAGAATATTTTTGTATGCGGTGGTTCGCAAAGGCTAGTCCCGTGTTATATGGTCTAAGGTCAGGAAGGAAAACCCGACTTATTTTTATATAATAGATAAATAGCTACGGGGCGATAGTTGGCAGGATCCGACCAATCCCCTTTCTTGGGGATCGGTTTTACGTTGACTACCTTCCAAGCCACCGGTACTTTTTAACCGACTTCCAAAAAAGGAGGAGGTTCTCAATTCGTCTTTGTTTTGTTTTTTTTTATGTTTGTTACCGGCAACCGCATGAAAGAGTTAATCGATTTTGATGATTCTTTTTTTATTTAAAAGGTGGTGCTTCCCTTGTGGTCCCATATACAGGAAGTCAGAATCTGATGCTGGGATCCTGGAGAAATCGAAGAAAATCCTCGAATCGAGGGAATTCCTTAACGATTTAAAGCAGTTACCTTGTGTTTGGGCTTGATTAATTTGTTTTGGGGAGGACATTACCCCTAGACTAATACAATTTCAGTCTACCTGTCACTAAAAATAATGAAAAAAAAAATTTTAACAAAAAAAAACCGACTTCAAACAAAAACTAAAAATTGAAAAATAAAATTAACTTAGCACAAAGTAATGGGTAAATTTAGATTTTTCAGATATTATTGACTGTAATACTGAAGTCGGTGACAATATTTCCATGAGAGATTAATAATACCTACCTAAACCTATACTTTTACTTGGCGCCGATTTCAAAGTTAATTTTATTTTTCAATTTTTACGTTTTGTTTGAAGTCGGTTCTTTTTTGTTATTTTTTTTTTCTTAAAGAGATATAGAGACGACACAGGCGCGTTAACGCTGGAAACAATTCGGCTGCACATTTTTTCAGCACCACCGAATGCCGTCAGCAGCATTGGCCGGCACATCGAATTTCCGGATAACTATATTCCGGATAATTGGCAATGGGTGGGAAGTTGCATGCGAAATTCGTCGACCATTTAAACGACCGGCTTGAAAATATTCAATAGCAGGTAATGAAAACCTCACCAAAACGTGTCAATAGACTTCCCCACAAAAAGTGCACGGGAATAACCGATTATGACCACAGAGCCCCATTAACGCACTACTACTCGAAGGATATACTAGTTATCGAGCTGGACGAGGTCACGGCGTCTCTCGAACGTCCCAAACATAATACCAATAATTCCCACATCTGGAGAGTACGAAATTACGACTGATCTCCTTAAAGCGGGTGGGTCCCTGTTTCTTAGAGAGCTAACGAGCATATTTAATTCTGTCCTCCAGCGAGAGTCTACAGCAGCAGGAAGCTCTGTTCTTCAAAAAGGAGACAAGATCTTACTAATGAACTACTTATAAGTACCATTGATATAGATATTTTTTTTATACTACTTAGGTGGCAGACAGGCTTACGGCCCACCGGAAGGTTGGTAACCGTAGCCTATAGACGTTTGCAACACCAGAGGCGCTACACACGCGCTGCCGACCCGGGCGCAGGTTGTGACGACCCACATTTGAAATTTTTCAAGCCGCCCGTAAGTCCTTCAACTTGGCTTAACGACTGTCATTTTACCGACAACCGGGACCAACGGCTTATCGTGCCTTCCGAAGCACGGAAACGCTCGTAAATAAATGTCACAAAGTGGTCCACGTGGTGGTCACCCATCCATGTCCGGCCATAGTAAATGTTGCTTACTGCAGTGATCGTTTACAGAACACTGAGTCCGCGGGGCCACGAGCGCTTCAAAAGAGAGAAGATATAATCCATAATAGATAATTATCTGTGGAGCGACTATATTCGTACGTGTTTTTGATGGTACAAATTAGACATAGTACAGATGGAAACCTACATACTAAATTCGCTTAGGCTACGCACACATAGACACCGCTCACAGAGTTCACAGACACGAGGTCAAGAGATTTTCATAGTAGGTTTCGATACATGAGGTTTCTATTTGTACTATCTCTAATTTGTGGTAATGACTTTACCACAAATTAAGGCCTATCCGAATCACACTATTTTCCACCTTGAAATCTGGCGGAATCGTTGGTAAACGACGGGGCCATTCATACAAGAAAAGAAGAAGATAGTAAAGAACTGATGGTTAATGGAGCAAACTAGCTGTAGAGTGAAGGCCTTGACTTGGCCAACGTGGGAAGTCGCCAGCCCAGTAGACCGATGATGTCGCGACCGGCCAAGTTTGTCATGGTGCGAATTGAGAGATTTTAGAAAAAAAATACTTTCTGTCACACTGGTTATTCAATAGGTACTAGTTATTTTTACTACATGACTTTACTCTTTATTAAAATTAACTTAGGTGCCTGCCTAAATATTTGCGGTTTATTGAGCATAGCATGAGCCACACATTGAGTGTATTGGGTTCAAGTACCTATTTGTAATGAGTCTTTCTATCTGAGGATATTTTTTTGTAACAGAACAATAAAGTAGTGAATACCAAATCGATTTAAAACCTTACAAATTATTTTTTTTAAAGTTCGGAACGTAAATCTCAATCGTTGGCTAATAATTGTCCACTATACCTACCTAATAAATTATAATTTAAAATACTTACCTATATAAATTCCATCACGTATTAATTAAGTCAAGGCATAATGGAAGTTTATTGTCAATAGAAGTTGCACAGCGATAATACCTAAACTAATAAATCCTAAATCGTCTGAAAGACAGTGGAAACATTTGAACCTTTGGTGAGTCATACCTGTTAATAAAAATCATCAATGAATCATTACAGTGGATTCCATGACCAATTATGTATTTAGAATACGTGAAGTATTGGCGCGTTTTAAGTTTAAGTTTGTACGAGATGTACCTAATAGCTAAAATAACTAGTTTAAGCAATTAGTTTACCTTTACTGAAACTTACGGATGGACAGGCGCTACTACTCGTAACTAGCAGAATTTGCACACAATGTTAGCAGATAATTGGCCAGCATATGATGATGATTACGGGAAGGTTTCTGCGATGAGGAAGCTGCGAAGGTTCACATACAATAACAATGATTATTATATGTATAAAGTATTATAGCTTCAATTATATGGGTACACTTTATTGTTATGATCTGCAAATTAGTATATGTTATAGCCTGAACCTCGCGACACATGAAATTTGTAACCGCCTCACATGACCACTTTGTGACATTTATGTAAGAGCGTTGCCGCGCTTTGGAAAGCACGTTAAAACGTTGGTCCCGGTTGCAAGTTAAATGGCAGTCGTTAAGCCGAGTTGAAGGCCTTATGTGCGGCTTGAAAATTTGCGATCTATGTCGACCACTCATGTTTACTGACGGATAACATCGTTTGAGATTTTATTCCTTCGAGACTTTAGCTCGTTCCAATGCTCGTTGCGCCACTTTAAGGGCATGGACTAGCCTGATCGCAAGTGTCCACAACTCCGCACTGTAAGTCACAGGTAGAACGCACCAGATTTTCGTCGCACCCGATTCGACAACCCGACGCAGTGTGCCAAATGCAGCCCAGCCTAAGTGGATCTTTCCCTTCATGGTCAACTGAGCCCACATCCCATTTCTGGCTCTTTCCTTTTCCAGGTTTTTCTTTCCAAGCGTGATTTACTGCCTAGCCTCGACGTAAATTGGTCCCAGCATGACATGCTTATTGAACATGCCCTTGGTTTGATGTTCATGCCGAGGCCAACTCGTCGACACTCCACTAAGGCTATGGTCTGCTATAGACGCGGTAGACTGTAGTCACGACGTACACCACGGCACTATGCTTACTATAGAAATGTACTTTTGTGGGCTGTTTCATGCACTGACATCGGCGTGACATTTCTATAGTGACACGGCGTTTGGCGTGACGTGTACGCAGCCTATAGCGTTATAGGAGAACATAGCCTTAGAATTTGATCTGACCTTAGATTGAATAGTCGAATTGTTCCAGCGTTTCCGCTACTATGACGATGTCGTCGGAAAACTGAGGGAAGGTATGAGTTTAAAATAGGATTCATTAGAGATTATAAATAAAAGGTTTTCAAAACAAAAAACAAAGAGTAATTAACAACTTCATACTTTATTTCGCAGTACCTATAACCTTAAAGGCATTTGTAACAGAAGATACAACAATTCACCTATCAAACATGTTAACTAAATCACTCGATATAATAAACTACTATTGCTTGAAGAAATATTCGTAACAGGATAGGTATAAGTTTATATAAATTAAGCGACTATCAGCGAGTGCGTTATTATATGACTAATGATGTTCTTCATACGAAGCACATTAAAACGAACACCTCAACCATAAGTATCGAAAGAACTACTTAGTAGCGAATCTTTTTCGTTTGTAAAATAAGACTTCAGATGGAGCACGTCTCCCATGACCTTCGCAATGCCTCTTCGTAACGACGGGCCCATACATACATTAGTTCTAAAGACGTTAAAGTAAGCGCATGCGCTCACTGGATGCTGCAATATCTTTGTGTGTGACTAGTCTCACTTTTTGAGTTCGTAATGTATGACATGGGCCCGTCTATACCTACTATTACTTGGTCGAAGCTTCGTAATGCATAATAATAAACCTATTTGTCACAATGTAAAAATAAACGGGTCCCGGAGTATAATGGGGCGGTAATGTTCTCAAAATCGAGAAAATTCCAACGCGTACATGCCGAAGCCAGTCTTCTCTCAGACTCAGTAACTAAAGTCGAACTTTACGTGTTTTTGTACTAAGTAGTTTTTGTCTCATACTTGTGCCTCAACTATAACTATAATAATAATAAAAATCCAGAAAATTAATTATACAAGCTTGTTGGGCTAACATTCGAAGCTTAAACTCCTCAATGTAATGTTCACAATTTAATGTTGGTTTAAATTTATTCTGTATAAACTATTGAGCAATCCAGCACAACCCGTAATGCCAATCTTTTTTTTTCGACGTCAATCCTGCCATAGAACATCTAGACTTATTGCGAATAACTTCCGCGTGTTTTCGTATCAATGTAGGTATAATTATTAGTCTCGAAATGACAATTCCGCCCTATGGGGGTATGTGCTCGATGGTGTCTACCAACTTTTAACTACTGTTTTAATGTATTAAAAATGCGTGATGTGTCTATTTGGACAGTTGAACAATTGGTGAAATGTTGGTGAGTACGGTAGTTACCCAGAAATAATAGGTAGTTGGTATTATCATTTCTGGTTACATAACATGTTTCTGGTTAGGCCGCAAGCGCCTTTATGCATCTAAAAAGCTACTGTATCAATAACGATATGAATTTGAATATAAGATTTACTAGCCATGCTTTATTTTATTATATCCAAATTATACATCTTTATTTTTTCAAAATATATTTTGTCTCTGATTCGAGAAGAAGTCGGTTGAAAAATCTTTCAACAATTTAATGCTTTTAATGTTTCCATATAGTAAAATATTTTACAATGTATATATATATTTATTTCTACGGTTATTAAAACTAGGTTCTTATTATTATATTATATTGTTCTAATCAATTCCTGTTAAGACAACTATAAAGGCATACACTCATTTTCAACACAAATAACTAATAGCTACTACAGATGCTACAACATTATTTCGACAATATCAACGCTTACTTACGGAGACATATAGGGATCGACACGTAAGTCGCTTTATTATGATGGGATCAATAAATGTTTCATAATTTTGCGGAGGTACAGATTTTTTTTTTCCATCAACAATGTGTGAATTAACAGTTGATTAAGTCTGAGCGCACATTAGAGACACGACTGTTTTAAGACTGAATTTTGCTTAACGGCGTTAAAGTCGGCTGCCGATAATCGGATGTAAGCTTCCACAGGTGATCAGTTTTGTCTGTGAGGCGTCTGTTTCGTAATGATCGCAGTTTCGTAGATTAAATAGTAGTCTGTCTGGCGTGCCCCGTGTGGTGACAGGAAAGAGTACAAAATGTCGCCACCCCAATTCCCGATACGAAATAAGCGGCGACTTTCGCAAAACGATCCATTGCGTAGAGAAGGAAATCTCGGAATGAAACCCGGTTGTCAGTAAAATAACAGTAGTTGATCCAAGTTAAAGGCCATATGGAATATGCAAAAATTTCAACTGTGGGCCGTCACACACACGACAATAGGGTCACCACCTATTGCGTGGGACATAGGACTGTACTACACCTACACCTTAGGGGATAAGGGCGTGACTATTATGTACGTTTGGTAGTTTGTCTGGAGACCGTCTTGTAGCCAATGTGCGCTCAGCCTTAATGTAGGTGAACATCGGTCTTAGTTACATAAACAATATATTGACAAAGGCGGTAGAACAAATATCTAGAGCAAATTATAATTACCGTCGATTGTATTTGTCTTCCAAGACAAATAAGACGCGATGTTTAATTAAAAGAGGATAAGACATTACAATGGCGCACTCTACTCGTGTCCGTAAAATTTATTATACAAATAATGGTTATAGGCAATGGAGAATCTATATAAATAAAATCGAATAGACAAATCTGTTGTCAAACTCAAAACTCGAGAACAACTGGACGAATTTTAAAAAACTTAATTGTGTACGAGCAGGTCCAGGGACGATTATTAAATACAGTTGGTGCCATGCTGGTAAAGTCGCTCAAGGTAGCTTAAATATGTCTTTTAAAATGTGAACCGGATTATCCATAAAATAATTCATATTGAACCGAAAAGACGCATTGAAAGAAAGAGTTGCGTGAAAGAGTGACAAACATCCATAATCACAAAATTTCGCGTCCATAAATATTAGTAAGATTGCAATGTCATTGCGGACATGAATACCTCGACAGTGAGATTGTTAAGAGGATTTATTTTTTACTAGTAAGAACAATTTTTCTTCATGCTTTGCTCTAGTAAGTAGGTAGTTTTACTCAAAATAATTTATAATAGGCAATCGCCAAAAGGATAAATAATATAAATTCTCTAATTTCTTTTTGCACGTTTCTTTGGATGCGTTAAATCTACGAACGTCACATGGTCAAAGTTACAGACTTTGGCCCAACAAAAAACCTCTCATTAGGAGAGTAAATTCTCACTCATTATATGAAGTATCATTTATTACGATATAAGGCTTAAATGCTGCGATAACTATTTATAAGTGATATTTGTACGGCACTACGTTTGACAAAATTGTGATGAAAATCCGCTATAGCGTCGCCAGCAGCGGCCGGGATATGCGTACCGCGGTGTCACTTACATGGTGCTATGACAGAGATTGCAGTGATAGGCGACTCTGTCATAGAGACGACGACAGCTTAGACGAATAGCAAGAGTCGGAAATTAAAACATAGTAGTGTGTCTTTGCTCGACAAACACTCGCAATCGATCAGTAGCTTTTAACAAATCTAACAAGTTAAAACTACTCCGAGCAAACGACTTTGATTTTTTTTATCTTTGGCAAGCTACAGCCTTCCATACTCCCTGAGATAGATTTTTAATGAAACTACGAACAAATTCACGATAACCAATTCGTCCAAATTTGTGAAAAGCTTGGTAGTAAAATATCGGCGATAAATTTGTTAAATTTGAGTTATCTGCCTAGTATATATGCAGTAGCGGGAATGCGAAGATAGACCAAAATCTCATATCTTGACCTAATAGCTTTGATGGACAAATCAAGAAATAGTATGTTATGAGAACAATGTAGTATAAAGAAGATGAATTGGCGAAGATAGAAAAAGTCGTCTACTCCCACCTGTTCTGTTCTGACTTAATGCGTGGAGTTTTGGGATACAAATAAAAGATGGACAAAAGAAGAAGGCGAGAATGACTGGGCTAACTGGTACGGTCGACCTCGGCGTACGCATGTCGATCAGGTCAAATACCTGTTGGAAAAAGATCAGGACAGGAGTACCTTTAACCGCCGAGCATGTATGAAAACACTTATGAAGTTGGAAGAAGCGAAGAACGAAAGAAGACGAAAGTCCGTGACAGTATAATAGTAATAGAAGATGTAGGTACGTATGTATGTATTTACCTAATGATTTGACTTCACAGGACAGGTTGAACACATAATAAATTTATATTTCTTCCAAGTTTGAACGATTTTTTTATTGTGCCACTCGCAATTTCATCTCTCTTTATTTATGACGATAGACAGTTGATGAGAAAGATACGAAAAATGTCTGCGTTTGCTCGGAGTAGCGACTTAAAAGCCCATCCACGCGATACTATATCGAATTTTCAATCACATTGATCGATTTAATAGTTAACTATTTAAATACATTTTAAACGACACAGTCTCTAATGAAATATATTTGTATAAGAATGGTATTATACAATACTGGAACAAGCACATATTTTATATACATACCTGAAAAATATGTATTATAAAATAATATAAGAATAATATCAAAAAGCCCCTTTAACCGAGGCGGCAACGTGGCACAAAGCAACGGACTAGCTGCCATTTACACTTTTATATTCTGCAGCATATGTTGAGAAGACCTTTAACATTTTATATAAGGCGTTATACAAAATCATAATCATCTTTGATCGAAGTAGCACTTTGATAAAATATGTTTTATAGATGTTAAAATATTGCTAACATTATATTGAACATCCAAGAAAAACGTTTACAAGCTTCTAAGTCTCGTAGCCTGTGAAAAATATAATGGAATGTTCTCTGTCTAAGCCTGATTATAATTTACTGGATTAACGAGACCTTCGGTTCGATTTGGTACCTGTTGTGGGTACCACTGTGAGCGCCAGTCAAGGATTACCACCTGCGCTTCGATCTTAACTTTCAGGACCTATTTTTAACTCGATGATCTGTAAAGAGAGAACATTTTACATATTACTTTCTTATTAAGACATATTATTTTATGATAATTCGGAAAGATTTAATATATTTTCGAAATATCATAAGATAATATGTCAAGGTGTACCTTCAGCTTAACAGAGACAAGAGACAAGTACAAAATAGTAATAAGTGGGCTTACAAAAAATTAACTAGGTACAAGTGTAGGATCAATATTACTCGTGTATCATTTGTAGTGTTGTACCAATCGTGAGAAGGCTGCTACAACCTCAGAAAAATCCCTCAAACACAGGGTGTAAGATGATTCGTTTTTAATTCTGTCATCTACACTAAAGACACATTATGGTTGTACAGAGCTTGAATGTATGTGTGACCACTAAGGCTAAGCAAACGTTCCATCAAAATAACCTCCAACTATAATGATAGCTGTGGCGGGGGTGGGGAAGCTTGCTCAGTAAGAGGCAGGGAGTTGTCTATCGGTATTTAATGCTATTATATTATCTTTGCCCTTAACAAGTAAACAAGTCAACTACAAAAGTTGATGAACACCTTCAATACTACAAGACATTTTAACATTAAAAGATTCAATAAACAATTTTGCCATTAGTAACAGCCAACACCATTTTTTCATTAATCCGTTAACATGAATAGTAACCATACGCTCCTGATTGAAAGTGCTCTATACACTATAGACGATTGACGTCGCAAATGCGAGAACCTTTTGAAATCTGTCTCCCATAATAAATTGATAGAAACTATCAGGTATTTGTCTTCGATGAACATGAAACATCGTGTGTGCCGCTGAAGAAGACTAATATGAAGTGACAATACTGAGTCATTTCACACAACTGATTATGAAATTACTTCGATTTGTGAAGAATATAAAAACTAGCGGACGTCACGCTGTTTACCCGCGTAGTTCCTGTTTCTGTGGGAATACGGGAATAAAACTATATTATGTTACCCGGGGATAGTGTAGTTTCCCAACAGTGACAGAACTTTTCAAATCGGTTCAGTAGTTTCGGAGCCTATTCGATACAAACAATCAGTTTTTACTCTTTATAATATTAGTATAGATGTACTTACTATTACGAGGCAATACGACTGCTTGACTATCGAGCACAGTGCAGAGGTGAAGGTTATTGTGGAACATATATTGGATGGTGAGGTGCTTGTCGTCACCGACTGATGGGTCGTAGAATCCGGGCAGTTCAGACTGTGAACAAAAAAGTCAATTAATATACAAAAGAAAACCGTACAAGAGTAAATTGCACACGCCCACCAAGGCTTCCATACAAATTTTTCACGTACAAGTAATTCAGGAATCAAATCTCGCAGTTTCTTTATTACCTAACTACTTGTAAGACAATATAAAAGACCTCGATATCTCTACGCGTTCACGAGATAAAGGGTATTGACAGACAGACAGAACAGACGGGCCGACGAAAAACAAAGTAATCTTTTTGAGGTATAGCACCCCTAAAAACGGCAGAGAAATTACGTGTGCGGTATGGGAGCTCCCCTTATATTTTTTCTGCAGTATTATAATTTGTTGTTGTAGCGGCTACAGAAAGAAATACATACATAATGCTATCACCGTTCATACAGTAGGTATGGTGACAGACAGACGGACCGCGAGTCTCTCGAATAGATTGTGTCGTAAAGATGCAAAGTAATACATCGATGGCGATCTTTAGAATACAGAACGTAGTTAAGGATTCTAGAAGAGAATACTGAACGAAGTTAGAAAATGAAAGAATTTTGCATCAGTATAAAATATTTTACGAATATTATGTGACATACGTGTGCTCCGCTTCTCGTCTCCTTTTTGAGAAAGTTTAAATTAGAACTATGTATACTTGTGGCAGTTATTAGTACTTGTTTATTATTTTTCAAAGTATGGAGAGTCAAAGTAATTCTACTTGTATTATTCATTTTGAAATTATTAAAAACCGAGCTCTCAGCAATGGTGGTCATATGGTAGTCGAGCATTAGTATAAAAAATATCGAAAGAACATCTTATTCAAGATCAAATTAAGTTAATGTTTGACGGTTATCGTGTATGTGCGCCTTAGACCCACGACCTTCCAATAATCGCAACAATCCAGGTTTGAACTGATTGCTGAGCATATTGGTCTATACCGTTCATCTCTATAGCGAGCAAGATAAGAAAATAAGCAAAAGATAGTTCTTACAATCAGCCTTACACCATTATATTTTTATGTCAGTGTAAATTAACACCAATAAACGATGCTAATGAATAAAATATAATGAGCGTCAATAAATTTATTGTAAAAACCCCTTCATGGTCAACTGAGCCCACAAAACGCAACCATTATCTTCGTCATAATCTCAGACAATCGACGTCCAGTGCTGGGCCCAATGCACATCCACGTCTTGCATCACGAGTTCTGGAGTGGAGACCGTGACTTAGTACAAGTGGGGTAGGACGACCCCCTGCGAAATGGACCGACGACCTGAAGAAGGTCGCAGCGACTGGATCCGGAAGGCGCAGAACCGTGTATTGTGGCGTAACTTGGAGAGGCCTAGCTTCAGCGGTGGACTGCTATAGGCTGATTTGATTGATTGACGAACTTTATATTCGATCACCACTATCTTTCTTGCTTTAGTTAGTCCTAGTTGCATCCTGTTCTTGCACAAAAAAAAGGTCCAGCGAATGATGCAAAAAGAGAAAGGTGTATTTTGCGGAAGATAAATTCGGCTAGGTACTGAAGGTCCCAAAGACCGCCACAACGTTCGGTTCAATCAGCAGAGCACACCCTCACAATTTTATTAGGTTGTCTGTCAACCTTGCAGAAATGCTACGTTTTTTGTCGGTTGGTTGCCACATTAGAATCTGCTTCGTTATCATCAACAATGTATCCCTATCAATGCGACTTGTTTTCCTTATCTAAACTAAAATATTTGCAAATTTTATTTATGAATGAGATTTTTTCATTAATGTTTGCCAATACTATGCGGGTAAGTAATAATAGTATACGGGTGTCCTATTTTCATTACATTTAACGTAAACACGATAACAACCAAAGATTTTAGAGATAATGAATTAATGTTTGTGGCTTATGAGTTTTTTTACAGAACCGAATTGCAGGATTGCCAGTTTCTCACAATAGTAGATTGCTTAACAAGGGAGCAAAATAGTATTTTGACGGCGAGGGCGCTACTTTGAATCACGAGCGAAGTGAAGGCACATATAATACCGGCACATTTATCGACCCCACTACACTCCGCATAGCGGTCGGTCTCCGGTTGGGTGCTGAGGTGTGTGTTGAACATTCGTGTGTATCGTGTGGAGCTCATGTGTGCCGCCTCGGACTCCATGGACTTGTTTGTTCTTTTTCCGCAGGCCGTATTTCCCGTCACGCAGCTCTGAATGATATCCTGAGACGGGCCCTTATCACCGTTAATGTCCCCGCGGTTTTGGAACCCCAAATCATACGGGATGATGGTAAGCGACCCGACGGGATGTCATTAGTACCCTGGAGAACGGGACGTGCGCTGGTGTGGGTTGCCACTTGCTCCGATACTCTTGCGGCGTCCTACCTCCCGGCTACTAGCAAAAGAGCTGCTGCGGCGGCTAATGCGAGCGAGCGGTTAAAAATCGGCAAGTACAGTTGTCTCGGTACCCAATACGAATTCGTTCCATTTGGTGTCGAGACACTGGGTCCACGGTCTTTTCACGGCTCTAAGTAAGCGTCTAAGAGAAGCGACACGTGATCCCCACGCAGGCAGCTATTTCGCGCAAAGGCTCTCTATAGCTATTCAGCGTGGGAATGCTGCCTGCGTCGTAGGTAGGTACATTACCAAAGGGACCAAGTTTATATATTGATAGGTAGGTAGTTAGATTTTATTTTAATTCTAAGTAGTTATAATTTTATGTTTCTTGTCTTGTATAACCCTAATAATGTGCTTCTATTATTTGAAATTGGATTTCTTAGCCAAACAAAAAATATTTTGATTTGAAATGGCCAGTACTGCAGAACGGCCATCTTCAAATCTTGTAATGAAATAGGTATAATAAAGACCTATTATTGGAACGAAGTTCCTTATCGCGCGTTGTGAAAGGGGGCTAGACGGAAAAAAATCTCACGAAA
The DNA here is from genome assembly GCA_933228765.1 of Miltochrista miniata. NCBI lineage: Eukaryota > Metazoa > Arthropoda > Insecta > Lepidoptera > Erebidae > Miltochrista > Miltochrista miniata. The sequence goes on along the minus strand of OW121747.1, from coordinate 30,428,419 downwards.
AGTTGTAACGACACTTTTTTAACCGACTTCAAAAAAGGAGGTTACTCAATTCGGCCGTTTATATGTTTTTGCTATAGTATGGAGGGTAGAGGTACCTCTACCCTCCTTTAATATGGGGGTAATATGGGGGGGGGGATTTAATATGGGGGAGGGGGTGGGGGGAGAAGGGGGGGTAATAAAATAGGGGTTATTAATAAAAAATATTATTATTAAGGGGGAGGGGGAGGGGTAATAAAATGGGGTTAATAATAAAAAGGGGGGAGGTGGGAAGGGTAATAAAATGGGGTTAATAATAAAAAAGAGGGGGAGGGGGGAATGGGGGGGGTAATAAAATGGGGGTAATAAAAGTTCCTTATCGCGCGTTGTGAAAGGGGGCTAGACGGAAAAAATTCTCACGAAAAGTTGTCACGACACTTTTGGTAGTGATAGTGGTAGTGATAGTGGTAGTGATAGTGGTAGTGATAGTGGTAGTGATAGTGGTAGTGATAGTGGTAGTGTTAGTGGTAGTGATAGTGGTAGTGATAGTGGTAGTGGTAGTGGTAGTGGTAGTGATAGTGGTAGTGATAGTGGTAGTGATAGTGGTAGTGATAGTGGTAGTGATAGTGGTAGTGATAGTGATAGTGATAGTGATAGTGATAGTGGTAGTGATAGTGGTAGTGATAGTGGTAGTAATAGTAGTAATGATAGTGGTAGTGATAGTGATAGTGATAGTGGTAGTGATAGTGGTAGTGCTAGTGCTAGCCAGGGGATGAACATGAACTGTACGAGCAACACCAAAGCAAATAGGAGTTTCGCTCTGTTCAGTTTCAGTCGCGCGTAAAGGTTACACGCACTCACTTTTTTTTATATTTGTTTTCTTTTTGTTTTTGTTTCTGTTTTTGTTTTTGCTTACAATAAAATTTTAAAATTAAAATAAAATTTTATTACAATTCCTTCACTTTAACCGAAAGGAACTTCGTTCCATCCGGGTGTCCCTTGACACCACTCAAGTTTTTTTTATATTTCATTACAAGACATTACACGTGTTAATTTTTGCTTGATAATGCCAACTTCTTTGAAATTTTCGAAGCGGTTGTAAAATTAGTAGGTATTGGTAGTTACTCGACAATGAAACGAAATATTTATAATGACAAAACATCTTTATTTATTTATTTTTATCAAATTTGATGAATCGTCACTGTCACTCGATGGGCTCTCTCCAACATTTATTATAAGTTCCTGTACTATCGAATGATATCGTGATATTATCGAATGCCTCATGAATTTCCCAATCCGACGCTATAATATTTTGGGTTCTTAAGATATTTTCCCAGTTTAACATCCGAAATGTTACTGCCAAAAACTGGGAAAATATGCATTTTTTAACAAATCTAACATCTTGTTAGTCGTAAAAGGGGGATAGTTATTGTTTCTAGCGGCGTGTCATGTGATTTGTGCCCATTTTAGTTCTAAAGAATTGTACTGGCAATGAATAGAATAGAATTAACTTTATTTGTACACCTTGTTAAAAAGTACTTACAAAAATTTAAACAAAATATTGTACAAAGGGTGGCCTTATCGCTAATAAGCAATTTCTTCCAGGCAACCTTAAACTAATAATATTAAAATTATGATGAATGAACGATATTCGAGTAATGTACAATATTCAATCGATATCATTACTTATTTGGTCACAACACTAAAACTATCAAATTCGAACTGTCATCGAGAAAATAAAGAAATAAAAAAAAAAAAAAAATTGTCTATGGTCAATTGTGCGGTATTGTTAGAAGACGCTTCACTACGATAAGTGGGCGATACTCGTCTATGTGCTACGATAATATTTGAGGTATACCTGACATAAACAAATACGATACTTCATAGGTGTGAACTGTCAAAATTATCATCCTAATTTTAGTCATCGATTGTTGTTTCATCTCAGGATCCAAATGATGGATACATGTTTCATCCATAGTGACAAATCGACACAATTTTTTTTGTCACCTTGAACTTCGCTAGATTGGCTATTGCGCGTCTCTTTTTCTTTTATTCGTCGGTTAAAATGCTCGGTACCCAAAGCGCATGAATATGAAGAAGGTGTCCACTACCATGCCACTATGGAATATGGAGCGACAAGAGTTTCCCAAAGTCTCCACTAAATCAGTGTTTGTCTCATAGTAGACATTTTTTAAAGGTTTTTCTTTAAAGTGAGAAAAGTCCAACATTTTTGCTTGCCGAACTCCTACCGACTAAAAACCACACGTATCCTACCTAACAGCCTACGGTTGGTAGCCCCGGGTAAGTCCTCGGAGAGATACTTCAAGGCTGAACAGACCTACGGCTACCACTGTGGCCTCACCTGGTGGGGGGGGGGGTGTTTCGGGTGCTATCCCGCGTCTTTGGGGGGTTGTTTGGGTGTTAGCCCGCTTCTTGGGGGAGCGTGCGTGGATCCCTCACGTCACGCTGTCGCTTAGGGCCTGCTTCTGTAACGACGGTAAGCAGCCCAATCACCGTCCTCAGGCCCCCGGTCATGCAGGCCGATAAAGACTCGTCTGCGGCGTCCACGTCGCAGATTGCGGAACTCAGATGGGAGAGTTCTCTCCCGCTCCCTCCCGGCCGCCTCTTTCACGAGCATGACCTAGTCACAGAAACAGGCAGCGGAGACCCACTTCCTCCCGCTGGAGATCATGGCTCGCACCATGGTCGCCAGCGAGAGAATGTTCACGTCCAGATCTGCCACGAGGTCGCTACAGATACTTACCGAAGCTCCCGTGCCCGGTAAGTATGTGACAACCGGTAGAAGAGAGCGCCGTGGTTCCTCTCTAGCCACTCGTCCATGACCGGTCTGACCGCCGCGATTGTGGCGATTCGCCCCTTTCATTGCTCTAGTCGCATTTTCCAAGTCTCCCGGTGTCCTGGCGCTCGATTTCTCAAGGTGCAGGACTATGGCCCCGCTCCAGTGCCTCATTGCGCCATTTAAACAGTGACGCAAGGGACCTCGCTTCCAGGTCCATGGAGGGGTCCCGGCTAGGAGATCACGATCTCAGTTGAGGTGGCATACCTCAACTGAGATCGTGCGGTATCCCCTTATCAACCCTGACAGACATCACCTTCTGCGGGCTAAGCAATCTAGCCGCATTGCTGCCCCTCAGGGTCTCTGCCCATACGGGGTCCCCGTATGTGATCCGCACGATCCCAGGGTAGTCTCCTGCAAGGAGCGTTGGGTCCCCTGATGTTGGGCAACAACCGCGAGAGCTCGGCTGATGCCCGGCTCAGCTTTGGGACCAAACTTCGGAAGTGGCATCCGAAGTTCCACCGGCTATCGAGTACGAGCCCCAGGTACTTCATTGAGGGCTCGATGCCGATGCTGACGCCTCCTACCTGTATGCTGGATCCAGCAGGTGGTCCCTTCTGAGGTCACAGAGCCTCGGATTTGTTAAGTGCTATCTCAAGACCCAGCCGCCGAATTCGACCCACGACTTGACTCAGCTCGGGTAAGTTGTGGCCCTCTCGGAAAGATAGGCCCCGACAATACGACGGAGGTAGCAAGGCACTCCATTATAAGTAAGCGCCTCCCTAACGCAGCTTCAGGGCAAGGTGTTGAATGAGTTGGCGATGTCAAGAGACACCGCCATCACCACCTCGCCCCGTGATATTGCTTCCTCCGAAGAGGCACTGTGCAATAATATGCTCAAAGAGCTTGCACTGCACACCTCGTCGAGCAACACGATCAGCCGGCACTCGGATGGGGAGTCTGCCGGCCGCCCGCCTTTCGGATCAGAACCAGTTTCCCTGTCTTCCAGACCTTGGGAAACTTGCCTTTTTCGAGGCATGGCGCTAACGTGGAGAAATTGAAGGCATGCGCTAAAGAGCCCTATCATTTGAGGCCCAAGTTCATCGAGAGCCCGGACCCACGCTCAGCCTGGAATACCGTCGAGTCCAGGGGCCGTGTTCCTGCGGGCCGTAAGCCGAAGTACAGCCGCCCCTAACTCACCTTCCGTGACTTCGGGCACGTCGTTCTTGATAGGAACAGGGAACTCAGGACCCTCGCCAGCCCATCCGGCTGAAGACTCTGGGTCAGTGGGGGCACCTTAGAGCGTAGTTTGCCCCTAACCATAAGGTACGGGCGCCCCTATGGGTTCCGCTCCAGGGTCTCAAGCAGCTCTTAGCGGCTCATCTCTTTGGACCGCTTAATAGCTACCTGGGCCCTCTTAGCCCCTTTTTACCCCTCATAGAGCTCCGTCTCTCGGGCTGCCGCATCGTCTGGGCGTGGACGCCTCCGGCGAAACCTGGAATATCAACGGCGCGCGGTAACGCACGCTGCTGTGCGATTTCCTGCATCCACCAATACCTTGCCGGTCCGGGCCTAGCCCTGGTCATCGCCGCATCAACGATTTGCGACATGGCTCTCCTGAACCACTCCACCTCGGTATCAACATCGGCAGGCCTGTTTGCTGTCGGAATCCAAGCCTGCACGATGGCCGCCTCCAGGAGAGCCTCCCGATCCAGGCGATTGACTGCCCAACGCGGCTCGGGGGGATTCGCGATAGCCGGTGGTAGGTTAGGTGCGGGGAGATATCGGTGATCTGATGACGACTTTTCCTCCACCACACGCCATCCCTGGACACGGCGGGCGAGATCAAGCGTCGCAAACGACACGTCTACGACCGAACTGAGCTCCCGCCGCATCCAGGTTGCTATATTTCGGTTTAGGATTTCAAGGCCATGTGTAGTGACCCAGTCATCCAGAATCCTCCCCCTGGCACTGGTTTCCCGGGAACCCCAAGCATGTGACCAGGCACTGAAGTCTCCCAGGACCAGGCCAGGGCGAGGCGACGTCCAGCTCAGGGAGCCATAACTCAAACTGATGCTGGTCGAGATTCAGCGAGATGTAAACCACGACCGACACACCCGCGTATTCCGCCGCGACACAACCCGGGCCTCTAGCAATGACTGCTAGGCTCGAGTTGCCTGCGCCGGTCTCCCCAAAGGTGGTCGCCTTGCCGTCCAGATCCATCGGGCTTCCGGGGTGAACCCATTACGACTCGGCGACAGCGACCACGTTAATGGACCACTGCGCGATGCTCTGGTACAGAAGATACTGAGCATCTGAGCAGTGGTTCAGGTTCACCTGCAGGATGGCGGATATGGGCGTCCATTAATGGATATCCATCTTCGCACCCCGCCGCGTACGTGGCCACTCTTGAGCAGCACCCTCCCTACCCCGTGAGGACGGACGGGGCTTTGGCCTTGAGGCGGCGCAGGCCTGCCTGGGCTTCCCCACCTGGTGGTCAGCCTCCTTGCCCTCCGTCACGCATTTAAAGTGGCGTAGCGGAGCGTCACTGGCAAGGGCCGTGTGACCGGACTGACAGAGTAAGCACCGGTCTCCCACGGTGACTTCCGCTGTGCACTGCACCCCCACATATGTCCAGACATCTCATAAAACTAAACACAAATTAATATCTAAAGGCAGAAAAATATCACGTTTGTTGTATGGGACCCACATAACACAACGTGTTTTTGGTTCGGAACGATGCTCGATTCTGCAGTGATAAAATTACATATCGCAAAAATCATTTATATTGACATAAATAACTCAAATATCTCGACTAGGTACACTGGTTGATGATAAATCTTACCTTACTCGCTTCGAGGAGTTCTAACCGCGAGTCCTTGACGAGGCACTGGACAGGTATAGTGACGTCAATAACTTCCCCGAACGCGTTTGCCGTGTCTGGTGAAGATGCGTCCCCAGCTTGTTCCATGCCCACTTCGTGATCAGACGCATCTGTGAATAAATAGAAATTCAGGTTACAGGTACAGGTTATAAATTGCTACTTTTCCGTGCCTTGAGAGTGCAAGAATGATGTGCTATAACGGTCTCCGTTTTAGTCACGTTGACTTTGGTGCCAACATGTTGCCTGAAATGCAATACCAGATAAAATCAATCAATCAAATCAGCCTATGGCATTTCACTGCTTTTTCTCCCAAATTACACGGTCCTGCGCCTTCCGACCTTTTTCAGGTCGCCGGTCCATCTAGCCGAGCAGAATCGTCGTATCTCAAGTTTGTCAAGATACATAATCCTGCAAGCCGTTTCCCAACCCAATTGGGGTCATCGTCTTAGTCTAACTACGATGTGGCAAAACTCCGATATTTTCCGCGGAGCGACTGCAGTCAGACCTCCACTAGCAACAAAATTGGCGATTTCGAAATTCTGTACTTAGGGTAAATTATGATTAGGTGTTTTTTCACCTTCGTCTGTTCTACTCTGTACAATGCGTTAAACGGCAGGCATTTCTTTTTTCATTTACTCTCATGAACCTTCATTTATTGATCACTACTTGCAACCACGTTCTTTTGTAATTTTACCTTATTTGAGAGCAAATTATAACATCTTACCTGGCGGCAACTTGCCGTATAACGCTCTTAAGATGACTAGTCCCTTCTTCTTTTCTTCATCCGACCTGATCCTTGAATACGTTTCCCTCATAAGCTCTACTGTAGCTCTCGCTTGTCTTTGCATCTCCTGCAACCTGTAAGAATTTAAAATCCATGTTAATTCGTATGAAGGCGCTTTTATTACACGTTTCTCGTACATTATATCGACTACCGACTTTGGTGAGCAGAATGGCATACCCCTGAAGGCAAGGAGGCTTCATAGGCATATAATATCAACTTGGCTCCCTGGAAGCGCGGAGGTCCTCACCATCGATCCGATGGAATTTATAAGGGTCCAAAACGACTTCAGGGAGGAAGAGTTTAAGGTTTCTCAATGGGTGCCCGTTCGTAGAGAAACACTCCTCTTTGGGGTAAGTAGTTCGTTGTAACTTTCATTGATGTTTTAACACGTTCGCAGTGGTAGTGATTTTTCTAGGCGAAAATTGTTGTTTATGACGGTATTAAAAAAAACTACCAACTCGATCTCGTCCAAACTAATTTTCGTTGGTAGATTTTATGGCAATATACATCATATATTTTTTTTAGATTTATCAATCAGATTTATAAAGTGTCTCTTGCGCAAACAAGGTATTCACTTTAGAAAAAAATAATATTAGGAACCTCAATAGCATTTTTGAAGACCTATCTATAGATACCCCACAGCCACACATATGGGTTTGATGAAAATAAAATTTTTGAGTTTCAGTTCTGAGTATGGGGACCCCCAAAATTAACTGCTTTTTTTTCTAGTTTTATATAAAAATCTTGATGCGGTTCACAGAATACATCTATTTACCAAGTTTATTTAACAGCATGACGAATCTATAAGGGTTCCGTTTTTGCCATTTGGCTACGGAACCCTAAAAAGGAAGAACAGGCAGATAGGCGATGAGTGGTGCTACCTGCTATACAGACGGCTCCAGAATGGAGTCAATAAAGCAATCAGGTTCCGAAGTGCACATCAGATGCGAAGACGGAACGAAGATAAATAGATATAGTAGCCTAGGCAGATTCGCTAGCGTTCTTCAGGCAGAAATCAGCGCCATTACGGAGTGCGCGCTATTGATTCTCCACCACGCAAAACCGAGAAAGGCAACAATTTATAGCGACAGCCAAGCAGCACTAAAAGCATTAAATAAGGAAGAAATATCGTCAGCTATCGTCAAAGAGTACAGAGAGTCTATTGACAGGCTGGCGAATAACACTCAAGTAAATGTAACCTGGGTATACAGACACGCGGGAATCCCGGGAAATAAAACAGTATACGGTTTAGACCGGAAGGGAGTGGCAGAAAACTTGGTGGGACCTGAGCCTGGGCTTCCCATCGCTCACAAAATCACCAACCTTAGATGGTGATCATCGACTAGAATGAGACAATCGAAGATCTTCATGAAAGGGATGGATGCGAAAAGAACTAGCCAACTGGTTAAATTAACCAGAGGAATCATGAGGCTAATAATTATCGAAATAATCACAGGATGCCTGAACAGGCACCTAACAGTGATAGGAGTGAAGAACGACTGCATATGCCCAGAGTGCTTGGAAGAGGAAGAGACCAGCCTCCACCTACTGGCTGAGTGCCCCATGTACGCACTAAGCAGATGGGAGACTATGGGTACGCACAGACTAAATTTTAAGGATCTGGAACATCTGAAGGTGGATCAGGTAGTCCGTTTCTGCAAGGAAACGCGAAGATTTGAAGGGGCGCCGTGAAGAGTGCTTGGATACCCAATCCAATCCCAGAGAGGTGGCTGGGGAAATGGACGAAATGGGCAGCAGAACAGGCGTTCGGATCGTCTGCTCAGCATAGCCGGTGTTCCCCACAAGAAAGTAATACATAATCAGACTCGGTGGAACCTCAGTCAAAAGTCCTGGGGTGGTTGTAGACTCAGGTCTTAACGTTCACATGCGGAAACCATTATCACGTACGCAGCGGGTTTGTGGAATAAGCGCGCGACCACTTACATGGTTAAAAACGCGTTATTGAAGGGCCAGAGGTCTCCATTAATACTGCTTACTAAGGCATACCGGTCTGTAAGTACGGCGGCTTTGTCGACAGAATAACCTTTGGGACCGAGAGACGCAAATTTTACGACGAAACTGTTGCCACCTGGCAACAGAGATGGGAAGATGTGGGCAAGGGTAGGGGAGCTTTATCGGCTTCCAGAAGAGACTCCATGACATGGCGCTGTGCCCTGTCAGCGACTGTTACTGCGGTGAGGAGGACCGGACGCTGATTCACGTCCTCTGGAGGTGCCCTTTATATTCTGACATCCGCGACCTTACGATCGAAGGCCTGGCGCGACTGTAGGTGGGCCCCGTATACTACCCCGATCTCGTGACTTCGGAGGCAAACTTTAGGCGCCTTTGGACGTTCGCCTACAGATGGCATGAAGCTCGATTTCGGCTAGACAATCACGAATAACGCGAAGACGACTGTGCTCGTGACGTATCCCTAGAATGGGCGCTTGCACACTGCCACGATAACGGTAACGACACGATATCGTACGATATCGTAGGAGCGGTGTTTTGATACAATTACTACTACACGCTTTCACACTGCCACGATATCGTCACGATATCGCACGATATCGTGGACGATATTTACTGTCGTGACGATATCGTGTGACGATACAAAGCGCGGTCACAATATACAGATACTTACAACAGTAGAGTAACTTCATAGAAACGTGCGAAACGGCTCACTCACACAGACGTGCGCATCTACTGACCCGTGACATTCCTGGAGCATGACTTTTAGTGAGCTACAAGTCATGCTCTAGGTATCGTTTAAGGGGTTTTTTGGTATGCTGAGTACGAATCACGTGATAATTTTGCAATCCAATATGGCCGCCGCGCCGTAATCACAAAATTTCATGATGGGTATCGTTTAAGTGGTTTTTTTGAATGCTGAGTACGAATCACGTGATAATTTTGCAATCCAATATGGCCGCCGCGCCGTAATCACAAATTCCGTAATGGACCATACCAATTTAATGTAATTGGCCTTAATTTTACAATAAAAATCTTTTGTCATAGTATTTTCGCATTGCTAGTTCAGAATGCCTAAACTTAACAAGCAAATCTTTTTAGTTTACTACTGTAAATAGCTTCGGCGGCCATATTGGATTGCAAAATTATCACGTAATTCGTACTCAGCATTACAACCTGAACAACCTCCAGCCTCGATCCGTCGACGTATAGTATCCCCGGCGCGTGACGTGGTCATTGAATATGACCTTGGTTTTTTTCTAAGTCCATGCACAGACCAACACGTCGAGACACGACACCTCTGCAGAGCGTCCAGGACTGCCCAGGTTTCGACAGATTCCAAAAAATCCATACATAGCGGTTGATTGAAGCCGTTTCCAAACCCGGCTTGCCTCTTTTGCTGAAATTCGCCGAGTTTTAAGGCGAGGCGTTTTGTGACTACTCTAAAGTGTAAAGAACAGCTTGTAAATATGGCTCAGGAGTGAGATGAGTCTGTAGTTCTACAGCAAAGTCTTATCACCTTTCTTGAAGAACAAACCCACCGCACCGCACTCGCTCTACGCATCAGGTGTTTCTCTGATGTGTCTTGTTCGAAGACGGAATTAAACAAACTTGTCAGCTCGTTGAGAACCGGAGCCCCCTCCCCCCCCCCCTCCCGCCTTCAGTAGTTCAGCTGCAATTCCATCCTCCCCAGAGGACTTAGGTTGGCCGAGAGCCACACTGACCTCGATGTCGATGTCCGGAATGTCCCCGCTAGTGGAGCTCGGTAGTCACAATTAGTAAGACTCATCGGTCTTTTCGTCGGTGATGCACACAGGTAAAAGCTCTCATTTTCCTCAAGAACCTCGAACCTTGAGGACACAGCTCTACCACCCGCTGTCTTCGATTTTGTTAGACGGGGTTTTTCAAACTGTTGGGTTACTTTTGCTCGATCGCTGCCACGATGATGCTGGCATTATTGCGTCTAAGGTCGCGACATATCAGCTTTCAGATTCAAAGATTTAAATCCCGCTGGTTTTACGAAAAGGAGCGCGTAGTTGGCGTTTCCCGTCTTTTTCTCATAAAATCGAGGGTCTCGGGCGATAGTTTAGAGCACCTGTTATTGCTTTTTCTGGTCAAAAATCTTTGGAATACTTGCTGCAGCGGCCTTGTTGTGAACGTTGCCAGTGGTTTCCAGTAGATCGAGACGATTTTATGGACATCCCAAAAAAGCTTAAATATGCCATATCTATTTTCTTCAGTCCTGTCTGAACCGCTGCGGGGTGAATAATAACAAATCCGGCTCGAGCGGTGCGTTGTGAGCAGCGTGCTTGGACTTATTATCTACTGTTTTACAGTGTTTCCTTCTAGTGCGCGAGGTAAACTATCATAAGGGTTATTGTTACCTTTTACCAGTAATCAGCAATTGACTTATTACTATTTTATTTTTAGTAACTAAAAAGTATTGCCAATAGGACTTATTACTTTTACCTTTACCTGTTACCTTTCCTGGCGCAAAGCTACTAACCGAATAACAAGCTGTGGGTTATACTGTGTCAATTTCGTGTTCGTTTCGGCGGTTATATCGTTCCACGATATCGTACGATATCGTGGAACGATGTCGTACAATATCGTGGAACGATATCATACGACGCCGACGATTCGGCCTTCATAGCCAAGAGGCTGGTAAGACCATGGGTTGGTGGAGGTGACTATGCTGTACCTTAGATGAGGACTGGAAAGATTGATTGATTTCTTATATTAATATAGCGAAAATGATGCCGCCTGGCTCATAAAAAGCCATGATAACATCTAGCGATTGGGAGCCACACTCACAGTCTACAAAACTATCAACAGTAGTCCTCAAGTTGGCAGCCCTATCATGTGCCTCTTCACGCTCTGCTTGAAGAACTCAGGGTTGTAAGAGAATGCAAACACGTGCGCTGGCAGGTTCCAGGTTTTTATGGTTCGACAGTCGACAGAGAAACGATTTTTTGACCAAACGCTTTGTTTGAGGAAGCGATTAGAATGAACATTATAATCAGAAATCTCACCTTTCATAGTTAGCCTCCATAGATCTCTGCCGGTCCCGGTCCTGTCGTTCACGCGCTATGGGGTCCAATACAAGTTTCTTGAGCACAAGCCACGAGACTAGAGGCACTATCGTCGCGTAAAACACCGGCGAAGGCATCACCTCTTCACAAAGATGAATTGGCACCACTATTGTTTGGGAGGAACATGTCCATCTGAGGAGTAATAATGAACAAATTATGTACCTTTAAAGATTGATAAACAAAAAATAAAAAAATACACAAGCTACACAATAAAAAAATACACAAATAAAAAAATACACAAGTTTATTATGTGTGGAAAGCTTCATGAATGTTCTCTAGGTTTTCACGGGCAGGTTTCCGCAACGCAATGTCATTTAATGCGCCTATTTTACGCGAAATACCTCTGGCTCTGAGCTCATGGATGTTATGCCGGGCTCCTACTGGCTAACACGACACGGTGCCCTACAACTGCGATACTTACTTAAGTTTGAGCATGACTCCGCTGGGTACTCCGAGCATGACGGCTGCAGAAACGCTACTGTTTTGCGAAACTTTTTTCTCTGCTCCGTATTCAGCTATGGCACCAAAAGTACCAAATCTGGATAGAAAAAAAAACTAAATGTATTCAACTATTACAGTTCACAAAATTTAGGTATTACTGACATGAAAAATGCAACGGACATCGCCAAGATTCTGTTGAGGGTTTTACAATTCGCTGCAAGTAAAAAGTCTTTTTATTGGCTATGATGTAGGTAGTTTCAATTTCCATACAATATATTCGCGATTGAGTTAAAGACTTTTATTCGCTTTTGCATTTTAGCAATGTTCAAATACCACACATCTATAAAAAAGACATCATGACGTCAACATAAATATGCAGTGCAAAACAATGTCATGCTTTTGCAGTTTATTGCGCTCAGGCAGACAAATAATAATGCAATAAGTTTACAGAACAGAACAATATAAAACAAATTCAGCTTAGGCAACACAAAACAAGCTACCTCTATGCACATAAAGCAAAACTGCCAATATTGGTATTACTTTCATATACGAGAACGCAAGCAAGATTCACGTGATTTAGGATGTCCGACGGCTTTAATTAATAAATACGTAAGTTTTTTTTTAAATGTGTAAAGCATGGGGCCATATTCGTCCATCCAATCTAAATTCATTTGCAAGTAGTGCACCTGCCGATTAACATACAAGGTAATGGCACTCTTTTACTTATGGAAATCCTCATGGATGATATGCCGGATTCCTTCTGAAACCACTCGGTGCTCATCGATCTACCTACAGCCGGGAATCCCGGTTACGCCCTGGATAGGATAAGCCCAAGGTTCGAGGTAATGGCATACAATCGATAGTCGCCCATAGAAGAATGAATTCAGAGCTGTATCTAGCTTTCAATCCAAATGATCACTTCAAATATACGATTTGAATGCAACTGGGCAGACGCTAACATAAATTAATTTTTCAAACTTCAAAACTATGGGGTTTTGGGTGATATTTACTCCAGCAAGTCTAATACAACTTATTAAGACGATGTTTGATGAAAAAATTGCTACATGTCATGAATTCGCTAACAAGTATATTTTTGCCAATGACAGAAAAGCAATGGCAGCTTTGCGGATAGCTTCTCAAGCAGTTGCACATGAATTACACACACAAATTTACAAGAAAAGAAAATACAATACATAAAAAAGAAACAACCAATACATTTTATAATTATGTAATCATCACATAGTAAAAGACAAACATTTTTTAAAGAAGCGGACGCCACGCGGTTTCATCCCCGTAGCCACTGTTCCCGTGGGAATACGGGAATAAATATAACCTATGTTACCCGGAGATAGTGTAGATTCCCAACAGTGAAAGAATTTTTCAAATCGGTCAAGTAGTTTTGGAGCTTATTCGTGCAAACAAACAAACAATCAAATCTTTCCTCTTAATGATTTATTTAGATATTGATCTTATTGTTGCACCTACTGGCCGACAGGCGAGGTAGAGTCGTAGACATGTCTCTATAACGTGTCAAGTTCAGAAAAAGCAACCCGGACTAGACAGTCGCTAAAATGAATCAAGTTTAAGAAACTTTCCCCATGTTGCATAGTAAAGTATAGTCTACTAAATTGACGGGGAGAGGATCTGTCTAGATCCATAGAGCAACGCGAACTGTCTAAGGGGAGACGGCATAGAACTATTGCTCGGTACAAATTTGTCTGTCATATTTTGCGGGTGACGGGGGGAAATCTTCCTCACCCACACTTTCTTAGACTCGCACTATAATAGCAATCTACTGTCAATACGAAGCCTATATATACACTTTAAACAATACACTCATAAATTTTACACACACATGATACATTTTGTGTCATATCACCCCAAGTCGCTCAACCAATCCATGTATTGATGTGACGTCCGGTGAAGTTGCTAAACAAATCTGAATATTTTCTATACGTTTAAATAGGTGTAAATAATAATAACTTGTTATAAAATTACTTACTTACACAAGATAATGCCATTTTTCTTCAGATTTCTTTAATCACATTTCTTTTTGTATTAATATCTAATTATTTCATCATTTTTATAAAATGACAATTCAACCGCGCATGCTGTCAACTAGATTTAGTCTAGTGAAATAAACTTCAAAAAACAGTTTTTATGAAACTGGGCACTTTTAGTCGTCAAAATGTCAAATTATTGCCAGAGGGGGTTTGCCAGCTTTGGCCTCTCCCTCTGTAAAGGCGCGCGATGCTCTGTGGTCTAGATCCCATGAGATCAAATGGCCCAGATAAACACAAGCTTAAATTTGGGCTAGCTGGCGTTGCGTAAGAAGGTGCCAAATCTTTACATTAGTCTCGATTGCAACCAATGATTTTAATTCATATCTGAAGTCTAATTGCTTATCAATTCGCTTCCTATGGACATTGGGATCATTAGTAATGAGACCAGTGGAGACAATAGTCTTCAGGTATTCTAATTCAAATATTCAATTCAGGCAATTGAAGTAAAGTATAACACAAACTTACTTTAAAGCCAGTCTTAATTTCATATCATGTTGAGGCATCTTCATCATAAAATTAAACGAAATGAAAGAGTGTGGGTTTCCAATTTGCAGTGCGGTATTAGTGTGATACTTTTCCGAGTCACGTACATAAATAGTAGTCATTGAAGACCCGCCTGGACCACCTGCTCGGTATGTAAGGTATCCAACTGAATGTGCGTCAAGTTGTAAAGCCATTGCTGTGGATAATATTCAAAAGTCAATATAAGTCGCAGCCAATATAACATTTCCAATAGATTTATTATTTTATGTTGTGGATTGATGACCGTTAGTGGAAGTACACTTGTACTATACAGAGTGTATTAGGTTCAGTGATTAGAGACTGCCCCAAGGAGGAACATGTCATATTTACGTAACAAATATTGTAGAATGTGGGAAATTCAATACATACATAATGTATGTATTGACCTGATACCTTTTGGTCTGGAAAATTTAATATTCTTTCAAAGTATGATTGAAGATGTTAGAGTCAGACATTTTCTTCGAATTACTATTCATTAAAAAAGTTAGCAGTTTCATTAAAAAGTGTTCTTATGCAGAAATGGGGCATATATACTTTTCACTATGAAAAGGTATTTAAATTACACCAACAAAATAACATAAAAATTTTATAAAAGCTTAACACAATTCGAAACTTACTTGATATAAGACTTGGTGATACGCCCCTAGGTGTAAATTGTAAAACTGTTCCACAATTCAAAAACATCAGACGAGATAATGTTCTAAAAATCTTGAAGCCGACCATAGGGCCATTTCCTATGCCACACTCCACCTCTGTCCATCCCTTTTCAGAGCTAAGATTTCTGTTACATACATTAACTGAACCAGTGCCTGGAAAGTGAGATTTATTTTTATTTATTTTGTAAAGAAAGATTGGGTGTAGAAGGGGCACTACCAATAATCTTTAGGGTCTAAGCGCAGATCTACACTCGAGAGCAATGAATCCGGGTCACTTAAAGAATCCTAAAAATCTCGGAAACTAAAAATGCTAGGTTAATGCAATAAATTGTATTTAATAGACAATGTAATACTCCTTAAATGAAGGTATTAAAACTTCTTAGTTATTGTAAAGTTATATCATAAAAAAATCAAATTTGAAAAAGGGCCACTTTCGAAGATGGAACTACGAAATTACAGCATTTGGTGTTGCTTTTGTTTGTAATCTGTCATTTATGTGGGTACATAAACCATGTTGATAGTGCTCTATATTCATTAATCAAGCTGAAATTATGTCGCTTACGCCTGAAGAATGCACCAGAATACTTACAATGCTGGAAACCGGCCGGAGTCAGCGCGATACAGCCAGGACTGTCGGTGTGTCGCTGTCAACAGTACAAAGAGTTCTCCGACGTTACGAAGAAACTGGTTCTAACCTACGCAGACCAGGAACGGGCAGAACCAGGTGTACCACAGCACGAGAAGACCGATACTTGGTGAACACCATGCTTCGAAATCGCTTTCTCACAGGAACTGAACTCACCAATCAGTTTCGACGCCTCGGAGGAAGTAACCCAAGTGCATGGACAGTAAGACGTCGGCTTGCTGAATCTAACTTAAAACCCCTTAGACCTGCAAACGGCCCTAAACTGGAGCGTGGGCATCGTATTTCGAGACTAAGGTATGCCCAGAGCCACGTAAATTGGAGTATTGAAGATTGGTCAAAAGTTATGTTCTCCGACGAATCAAAATTTATGCTCTACAAGCACGATGGAAGACACAGAGTGTATCGAAGACCAGGGGAAAGATTCAAGCAAGCATGCATCGAAGAAAAAGTAGCCTACGGTGGTGGGTCTGTACTTGTGTGGGCCGGAATTTCTTCTGAAAGTCGCACAGAGCTGGTGATCATAGAAAACGGCTCTTTAACTAGCGTAAGATATGTGGAAGAAATCCTCAATGATCACGTTGGTCCATTTATGGTCAATTTAGGTGAGGATGCTATATTTATGCATGACAATGCCCGACCTCATACAGGTAGGATTGTGAATGACTACCTTCAAGAGATGAACATTACTCGTATGGAGTGGCCAGCGCGCAGCCCGGATATCAACCCGATCGAGCATGCTTGGGACGAGCTAGGCAGATGCGTAAAACAACGAAACCCTCCCCCAATCACGCTTCGTGAGCTCAAAATTGCTCTCACAGAGGAATGGGAGAATATTCCCCAAAATCGTATAAGGAACTTGGTGTACAGCATGCCAAACCGCGTAAACACAGTAATGGAAGCACGAGGAGGCAATACGAAGTATTAAAATGCAAGAAAATCGTAATAAAGTTCAAAAATTTCATGTTTCCTATTTTTGTTTTAAGGAGAGATCAGCAGTTTTTTCTTTATGTAATTTTGTGTTAATAAAATGTATGGTGACTCATATTTTTTTTACTTTCATTTAAGGAGTATTACATTGTCTATTAAATACAATTTATTGCATTAACCTATCATTTTTAGTTTCCGAGATTTTTAACATTCTTTAAGTGACCCGGATTCATTGCTCTCGAGTGTATATACCTATGTAATCCTTATCATACATTCTCTATGAGGTGACAAATCGGGCTCTTTTCTATACTAATTTATTAATAGCAAAGATTTGATTGTTTGTTTGCATTGAATACGCTCTGAAACTACTGAACAGATTTGAAAAAATCTTTCACTGGTGGGAAGCTATCCCCGGGGGAGATAAATGTATTATTCCTGTATTCTCACGGGAACGGGAACTACGCGGGATAAACCGCGTGGCATTGGCTAGTGTCAAATGAAAGCGCTCTAAGCCCATAAGCATTTGTATGCTTCAAATACTTTTGTTTTAACTATAAATAGCCACTGCACTCTTTGGTCTGTACATGAATACACATCATCACGCCTACGTTTGCAATGGGGTAAGCACAGATTCTTCATATCTGCTTGCTAAAATCTTGGTAAGTATACAACTTTCGCTGGATACTCTTTGGGTCTGTAGTCAATCGAAAAGGTCAATATATTTTTTTTTTTATAAATAATTTTGAAAAAGTAATATTCACCTATTCCATTTTGTGTTGATATGTTTCCTGATAATGTCATAGTGTTCCTTAACGTGACTGGTGCATCGATAGATTGTTGTATAGTCATTCCGGACACTTCGATGGTGGGCATGAATGTTTGGTCTTCCCTGTAACAGTAAGATCATTTTCATAATATATGGCCAGGTCATAATATTATTGTATTTGCAACTAAACTTAACTGCAACATAAGAAGTAAAAAAATATATGTAACAAAAAAGAGGCCAGGAAGGTCAATTTCTCATCACCTTTAATAGCTACCAGAAGTTATTTACTTTTTCATACTTTAAAATACAAAAATCAAAAGGTAACTGTAATTTCCCAATGAACCTCCAATTTCATATTTATACATGTAGCGTCGTAACATACGCTTGGCTACGCCCCTTGATTCTATTATGCGAATACAATGTGAAAATATGAAACAATTGTAACTTATTGTTTAAGATTATGACAAAGTCAGATGAAGATAGATAGAAATCTGCTGCATTCTGGTGAAGTGAATAAAAAAATAAAATAAAAAGAAATCAAGCAGCACTCACAAAATTTCATACTCATCATAATATTTCATGAACATATCAGTCGCATTGATAGATAATGTAATAGTCCCGCGAGGATTTGCACTCTGCTGGAGTCTCCGCTCCTCTCTCTCCCTTTTCAACCTGCAATGATATACTAACCAGTGTAGCACTTGTCAATAATATTTGAAAGGTCATTTTTCATAGCCTCACATACTTGCAATAATTATTATTTTTATTTATCAATAAATTTCTTTCACCATTAGATAGCCAAATTATTCTGGTGTCATATCATACCAAGGGAGCAGAATAGTAATAATATTCTCAGTATCAAAATGTCAAAAAATATGGCACATTTTCATTATTCAAACTCAAACTCAAACTCAAAAAAACATTTATTTCGCATCATCCTAATACATAGGCACTTGCGACACGTCAATGAATACAATGCAAATAGTACCACATTATAAATATGTATTAAATGGGTGCTATGGGTGGTGATGCCAGACCATCACTTTAGGGACGATTTTCCGTTCTATTCAATGTCGGATCGTCCTTTCACAGTCCCTCCGATGGTACTCTCCTTTTTAGGACATCGTCATATCATCATCATGTCATAAATGACTATGGGGTTTGTAGTATGTCACAGGCTAAGCCGTGGCAAACATCTAATGTCTTATATCCAAACTTCTTTGAGTTTGAGCCAATTTTACTCTAAAAGCACATCAATTTTTTTGTCATAAGGTTGCAAAGACGATAGAAGTAACCAGAGGTGCTGGTTACTTCTATCCTTAGCTACTGATACACTATTGTATCTGTTTGACCAGAACATACAAATTACAGATATGTTATACATACCTTTCATACTCATCTCTAATTTCCCTAGGGGTACGTGTACGAAATATCACCTCCCATCCTTCTACCTCAAGTCCACGTTTACCTGAAAATTCATCAAAAAAAAGAGTTGAACCAGCAGGGTAGATTGCAAAGACAAGTACTGTTCTCTTTTATAATCTTGTATTCTTTAAATGGATTTTACATAATTTAGGAAACTCTAGTATCCATATTGTGGTAGTTTCATAGACATACTCCAAGGCCTTGGAGGAACTATCCTGACTAACAACTTCCCGATCAGGTAGATAAGAGGTATTAGATAAGCCCAATAGCAGCCAACGGACAACCTCTGCTTAGGGTAGCTTCTATAGTTAGTTGTATTTATTAGGTACAATTTTATTAAATAAAATAGTACAGACCTAATGTATCATAAATAGCTCTCTTGTGAGAGTCAGAAAGCACTTCATATGCTTCTTTTACTTTGTTGAATATTTGTTCAGCCCATTTTTGTTTAGTTGGATCTGTGCTATGTTTATCTGGATGGAACATGCGGGAGAAGCGGCGATAAGAACTGTTTATCTCTTCTGGAGTTGCCTGCATACAAAAATACAATATAAATAAATCAATTCAATGTTATGAACACATTTTAATATTAGAGATTACAAGTGTTTTTTTTTAAATAAAGGTGTTGAGAGAGGACAGACTCGATTTCACATACAGTGACAATTTATCTTCTTATCTATCTTATAAATATGGTTCTGATCTTGGTGGTACTGCTGCATTTCGCAAGCTGAATAAAATTAATATAATTATAATTTTGTTAAAAAATTTACTCCAAGGCTTTACTTCTTTGCTCTCTGTCAAAAGCTGGGGACAATTTAGAACTACAAACACAAGATTATCTACAGAAATGTAGGTAGAAACACAATAGAATTAGGGAAACAATTCAATGTAAAACTTCAGCCTGTTGTAGTGATTGCTACTAAATGGTAAGAAATCGTCCATTAATTAAAATTATCATTCTAGCTTAGACAAGATTATGATAGTAGATAGGTACCAAAATATCCATAGTCAAAATTTTATACAAAAGTGATAGAACCACCTCAAATATTGTGAAATTCCTGAGCGACGAATTGACCGCTCCTAACCTAAAAATAGGCTTATCTCAAATATATCAAAAACACCTGAAATAGACCAGGGAGACAACATTAGAAGACCCCCAAACTTAAAAGAATTACATCCCTTTATTTTCCAATTTATTTGAGTTATATAATATTGATATTAAAAACCGCAATCTAGTCCATATAATAACACGTGATTTGTATTTACCGTCTTGGAAACATTGAGTAATTGGTAGAAGTTTTCTTCGAGCAAGATATTATCACCGTCTTCGTCCATTTTTAAGTAAAAAATATAATTTTTAATAATCAAAATTACGACATTCAGCTCCTTTCATCAAGAAAGATTGATGATTACTTTTTTGAAGTCCGGCATTGACAGCAGGAGGGCGCCTGTGGTAAATGTTCACAGATAACACAATATATTTTTGAAAGAAAAAAATATAATTGCCAGTATTTTTAATCAATTTTTATATCAACACCATTCAGGCATTTCATTCTAGGTAAGTGCGAGGCCGCATCTGCGTTTTTTCGCAGCGGTTTCTAACCTTAAAATGTCATCAAACTGTCAAAATCAATGAAATCAAGTCAATGTTTTGACATTTTGAGGTTAGAAACCGCCGCGATAACCGCAAGTGCGGCCTCGGCCTAAGCTTACATTAGCTGAAATCACAAACTCTCAACGACGCGAGTGACGCGACACAACATCACAGACATTCCTAAAAAAAAACAAAATAGGTCGCGTAAATCACAGACATATGAAAGACGTAAATTAATAATCAGGTTTGTCTGTAAAGTCAGTTTACAAACGATAATTTTACGTAATAATGTCATATAAAATCAATCATTCAATCAAATCTGCCTATGGCAGTCTACTGCTGGACGTGGAGTGCAAGAGCCGCTGTGCCTCTCTATCACGTAGTCCCGAGCTCTCGCAAATTGAACGCAGCTCACATTATGTACCTATACGCCACAATGTAGGTAAACGGTCCAGGCCGGGAAACCCAGTCAGCATGTAGGCAATACAAAAGTCCGAGACAGTTTCCGGGTCCGGACCGGAGACCGCAGAACGCTTCCAGTGTTCCATATCCTGCGAACTAAATTTTAAACTTTATCAGATGGTTCGTTCATACAATTAGAGGGAAATACAATTGAAAATTTCGATAAATTGTTGGTTACAAGTCACACGTCGCCTGTTTCTGAAAGGACGGAGAACAGCTGTTCGCCGTCCTTGGGACCCCCGGTCATGATAATTTTGGAAGCACCCATGCTCGGTAAGGAGGTCTCTCGGATTGGTAAGATTTGACAATCCGACGAAGATAATGAGGCACTTCATGATAAGTGAACGCCTCCCTAACGGAGCTCTAGGGTAAAGTGTTGAAGTCGTTGGCGATGTCAAGAGACAGCGCCCCATCACACCTCGCTCCGTAATATTGCTTCCTCCATCAGGATCCTGACACGCATAATCGCGTCCGCAGTGGAGCGCCCTTGACGGAAACCAAACTGGTTTAATACTCCAGCTCTCCAATAGTACGCTCAAAGTGCTGGCACACCTCCATCTTTCAAATCAGAACCAGTTTCCCCTTTTCAAACCTTGCCATGGCAACTTTTTAAACCACTTTAAAGCTACTCTTTTGGGCCTCTTGAACCTCTCATACAGCCTCTCGAGCCAGCGCGGGCGACGCCTTCGGTGGAACCTGGTCTCTATGCCTTTCTTAAATGTGTGTTTAATGTATTGTAATTAGATTACAAAAGGTACTTTGACATTCAACTGAGTTCGAATTATATGAAAACCCTATTAATTAACGTTCTTTTATGCTAGTAGTAGATAACCTGATGCGCTATTGTCCGTACCGTCCGCTGTTATTACATCGTTGTTAGTCGGTCGCGTCGGTCACTCACTACTAGTAGTGATGAGAAGTATCAGTCTAATCCTGCCCGATCTGGCAATAATGTAAACATGTCATGTTTTGACAATCGTTGTCTAAGACAGATGAGTAGAAAAATATAGTATGACAAATCATTGAATTTTAAGCTATTGCATAGCTTCTATCGCAGGCCTTGAGCGTGGAAACCGAATCCAGAAATTCCGTCACGAAAAACACGTAACACTCGGCTATTCTCGGCCACGCTCGGTCACACGCTCGTACATCTCGCACTTCATAATTTTTTTTGTTTACGTCAATTATGCACTCTGCAGTCGTTATATAATTAAGTCAATCCAAAAAGTGACGCTTGTACAGTTTGTCTATAAAGTCGTGAAATTAAACGAGGGCGCTGCTGAATGCATGTAGCAACCCTATATAGTACGACCAAAGTGATTTTGATACGAGGAGTTCGTTCCGAGTAAAATCTTACTAATATTATAAATGCGACAGTTTGTGAGTGTGGATGTTTATTACTCTTAAACGGTTAAAGGGATCTGGCTGAAATTTGGTACAGGGATACATTATAATCTGGAATAACCATGGTTACTTTTTATTCCGGGAATAAGTTCTTACGGGAAGCGGGAACGGGAACAATACTAATATTATAAAGGCGAAAGCTTATGAGTGTGGATGTGAGACTCTTTCACGCTCGAACAGTTGAACTGATCTGGCTGAAATTTGGTACAGGGATACATTATAGTCTGGAATAACACATAGGCTACTTTTCATCCCGGGAATAAGTTCCTACGGGAAGCGGGAACGGGAACAAATACGACACGGGCGAACCTGCGGGCATCAGCTAGTGAGTTAATAAATAAAACACATTATACATTTTTAATTTTGTTTCTGTTTTATTGAATCAGATCCAGAATAAAGTTATTGAACCAGATCCAGAAGCCCCGGTCTAATAGCGTCTTACAACCCACCAGTAGGTGCCTAGCAGTCCCAAGGGCGAGGCCGCACTTGCGGTTATCGCGGCGGTTTCTAACCTCAAAATGTCAAAACATTGACTTGATTTCATTGATTTTGACAGTTTGATGACATTTTGAGGTTAGAAACCGCCGCGGAAAAACGCAAATGCGGCCTCGCACCAATTGCTTCGCCACAATCATGTAATTACATGTTTTATCTGTAACTTTCCCCCATCTGACAAGGATTTTTTTGGCGCAGTGCACAAATATTAAAATCGTCTATTTCTTTCTTTGCCGACCTTTTCTGTGTTTCCCAGAAGTTTCAAACTTTCCTTCATTATTAAAACCTTCGTTAACTATTCGCCAAACTGTACTCTCTGATTTTCCTGAAAAGAGTAAAAAAAGAAAATTAATTACCTAATGGAAACAAACTATTGACATGAAGCAATTAATTCAAGATAAAAAATTGGTAGAAAACCAGATTGAACTGAGTATCAAAAATGTAGGTCATACTATAAAATAACCGACTAACAATGTTATTCTAACCACTGACTTACATTATAGGTAGATTGTAAGTCTGTGATTCTAACCTAAAAATATGCAACGTAAACAATGCCTTTTTTTTGTCTCCAAATCGTAAATTCAATAAATTTGTAACTTCAGACAGATTCAAAACAAACAATACGACCTATACAAAGAATAAAGTTACATGTGCAAAATCACGACTTTCCAGGAGAGCGATTTGAAGTTTGTCGTGGACAAAATTCAGTTTAACTTTTTTATCTATTAACCTAGAGTACTGAATCTTTTAAGATATACATGGGACTACATAAGGTAATATTTTTGCTATATAAATAGATAATTTTAAACTAATATTTCTGAACTTAGCAGTATATAAGCGTACATGTGACGTTTTACTGTGGAGGTCTCAAGGTTATACATGCATTTATTACTTTATTTTAGGGAAAAGTGCAAGTGTCATGTGTAAATATAACTTTATTTTTTTAAAATTTAGTTTTTTCTGCAGTTACATGTGTAGTAAAGGTTTGCAACTCAATAATAAAACTATCTATTTATGGTCGATTAATTATTTAATATCACCCCTTGAGTCTAATTATTATTTATAACACAGTATATAACACAGTACCATAGTTGTTATAATTATTGTCTAAAAAAGTCAACATTGGTACTTAACAGTGGTATCTTTAGCATAGATAAATAATATATCATTATTAAACAGGAGACTGTACCTGGGGATCGTGTGAAGTATGGCCCTATACGGGGCCCCCCTATGGGCGGAGACACTGACGGTCATCAATGTGACTAGATTGCTGAGCACGCAGAGGGCGATGGCCGTCAAGGTGATAAGGGGATACCGCACGATCTCAGTTGAGGCGGCATGTCTCCTAGCCGGGACCCCTCCGTGGGACCTGGAAGCGAGAGCCCTTGCGTCTCTATTTAAATGGCGCAATGAGGCGCTGGAGCGGGGTCAAAAGCCTGCGTCTCGAGAAATTGAGGCCCAGCGGTCCCAGCTTCACCAGGAAACCGTGGAGATATGGAGGTACGACTTGAGCAACCCAAGGGGGGATTCGCCACAATCGCGGCCGTCAGACCGGTCATGGACGAGTGGCTGGAGGGGAGACACGGTGCTCTCTCCTACCGGTTGTCACAGATAATTACCGGACACGGTAGCTTCGGTAAGTATCTGTGGCGAAGACACCGGGAAACCACGGCCGAGTGTAAGCACTGCGAGGACCGCAGCAATGACACAGCGCTCCACACGCTGGTGGAGTGCACGGCGTGGGCGTGGGCGCAACAGCGCCAGGTCTAATTCTGTCCTCCAACAGGGACAAACACCTAAAGCATGAAGCGGGAGTACGGTGACTCTGTTTTTCAAGAAAGGTAATAAGACTAAAGAGCCATCTCACTCCTGAGCCATGTTTACAAGTCGTTCGCGAGAGTAGTCACAAACCGCCTCGCCGGAAAGCTCAAAGGAGCAAGCCGGGTTTCCGGGTTTACCGTTGACCACATACATACTGTTCGGCAGATTGTTCATAAGACAAATGAGTACAATCAGCCGCTGTGTATGGCTTTTGTGGACTACGAGAAGGCTGTCGACTCAGTCGAAACCTGGGCAGTCCCTGAACTCTGCAGCGATGTCGTGTCGACTGGCGATATATTGAGGTATTTGGATGTGTGTACGACACAGAAACAATGACCATCCAGCTGAAAACTTTAAAACCAACTCCATAGAACTGCGTCGAGGTGTAAGACAAGGTCATCACCTTGTCTTAGTCGTTCGTGTTATATCGCCTAAGCTCTTCACCAACGCGATTGAGGACATATTCAAGACACTGCCGCTGGATTGGGATGGGTTGGGTGTCAACATCAACGGCGGGCGTATCTCGCAACTTCGATTTGCTGACGACATCGTTATAGTAGTGGAGACACTGAATTCTGCACAAGCATTCAGTAAACTGCGTCGAGTTTTCGTTTCGCCTATACCGCAATGCCTGAAGACGATAGTCTACAACCAGTGCGTTCTACCGGTTATGACTTACGGTGCCGAGACGTGGACACTTACGGTGGGGTTGGTACATGCCCTTAAGGTCGCGCAGCGAGCAATGGAACGACCTATGCTTGGAGTGTCTCTGAGGGATAATCTTCGGAATGAGGTTATTCGACAGAGAACTAGAGTGATCAACATAGCTCGCAGAATAAGCACTTTAAAGTGGCAGTGGGCAGGCCACATCAGCAGAACTACCGACGAGTTCTGAAGTGAAGACCGCGACTTGGCCAACGTTGGGTAGAACGTCCACCCGCCAGATGGACCGACGATCTGGAAATGGTCGCAGGCTGGGACTGGATTCGTAAGGCACAGGACCGTGTGTTGTGGCGTAGATTGGGAGAGGCCTACGTCCAGGATTGGACTGCTATAGGCTGATATTTTGATTGATTGATTGATGTAGTACTAAAAACAAATAGCTTCCCGTACGTCGGGCATCTCTTGAAAAATGTTTTCAGCTCCTTGCGGTAACAGTGACTCCATTAACGCATTTTGGTTTTTAACGATATTGTCTGAAAATAGAAATCAGAAAAAAAATATGCATTACTAGCTAACCGGGCAAATATTTCGGAGAACTTTGGCTACAAACACTGGCATGAAAATTTTATTAAGTACCTAGGTACATTAAACTTTAAACAAAAAATAATGGTGTCAATGGTTATTAATAGCTGTTTATAAGTAGCTAATATTGAAATTAAATAGTTTTGTCTCATTTTTCATACTAAATTTTAGTTGCAAAAAGGTTATATCTTAATATTGATCCAAGAATAAAGTAGCATCTACATATAGAACTCATATTTTAGACGTGAATTCCGCCGAATTAAGTTACTTGTGCATATATTACCGGATAATTTTACGTAATCTACAAAGAATAAAGTAGTATAGGATGATATGAATGAATTTTCAGGAGTTATATAATATTTGATTTAATGGTTTATACGATAAAAAACAGATATTGCACTCATTACTTGACATATTTTCAATGAAGCTGATCTTCCATAGAATATGGGTGTATATAGGTGTTCTAAACCTATATACACCTGTATTCTATGGAAAAGCTGAGTTTATTCAAGTTATTAGCATTTAAAATATTATTTCATGATAAAATTGCCAATTAAAGTTAACAAAATTATTTAATTTGTCATACATGGCAAAATAAACATAAAACATTTACTCATCTGAAGTAATATTCATTGATTCTTCATTATTTATCACGATATAATTTTTTGCTGTTGTATGATTTAGCACTTTCTGCTTAGTAAAAAGATTTAACATATGTTTAGACCGAGTGTTTTTCATAATGGCCACCTAAATCACTAATAATTTTATAAATTAGACTTATTTATAATTACTACGGCGTTGTTCGCTCGAGCGAACGACCTTACGAAGAATATTAGCAATGCCTTTTTTTTGTCTCCAAATCGTAAATTCAATAAATTTGTAACTTCAGACAGATTCAAAACAAACAATACGACCTATACAAAGAATAAAGTTACATGTGCAAAATCACGACTTTCCAGGAGAGCGATTTGAAGTTTGTCGTGGACAAAATTCAGTTTAACTTTTTTATCTATTAACCTAGAGTACTGAATCTTTTAAGATATACATGGGACTACATAAGGTAATATTTTTGCTATATAAATAGATAATTTTAAACTAATATTTCTGAACTTAGCAGTATATAAGCGTACATGTGACGTTTTACTGTGGAGGTCTCAAGGTTATACATGCATTTATTACTTTATTTTAGGGAAAAGTGCAAGTGTCATGTGTAAATATAACTTTATTTTTTTAAAATTTAGTTTTTTCTGCAGTTACATGTGTAGTAAAGGTTTGCAACTCAATAATAAAACTATCTATTTATGGTCGATTAATTATTTAATATCACCCCTTGAGTCTAATTATTATTTATAACACAGTATATAACACAGTACCATAGTTGTTATAATTATTGTCTAAAAAAGTCAACATTGGTACTTAACAGTGGTATCTTTAGCATAGATAAATAATATATCATTATTAAACAGGAGACTGTACCTGGGGATCGTGTGAAGTATGGCCCTATACGGGGCCCCCCTATGGGCGGAGACACTGACGGTCATCAATGTGACTAGATTGCTGAGCACGCAGAGGGCGATGGCCGTCAAGGTGATAAGGGGATACCGCACGATCTCAGTTGAGGCGGCATGTCTCCTAGCCGGGACCCCTCCGTGGGACCTGGAAGCGAGAGCCCTTGCGTCTCTATTTAAATGGCGCAATGAGGCGCTGGAGCGGGGTCAAAAGCCTGCGTCTCGAGAAATTGAGGCCCAGCGGTCCCAGCTTCACCAGGAAACCGTGGAGATATGGAGGTACGACTTGAGCAACCCAAGGGGGGATTCGCCACAATCGCGGCCGTCAGACCGGTCATGGACGAGTGGCTGGAGGGGAGACACGGTGCTCTCTCCTACCGGTTGTCACAGATAATTACCGGACACGGTAGCTTCGGTAAGTATCTGTGGCGAAGACACCGGGAAACCACGGCCGAGTGTAAGCACTGCGAGGACCGCAGCAATGACACAGCGCTCCACACGCTGGTGGAGTGCACGGCGTGGGCGTGGGCGCAACAGCGCCAGGTCTAATTCTGTCCTCCAACAGGGACAAACACCTAAAGCATGAAGCGGGAGTACGGTGACTCTGTTTTTCAAGAAAGGTAATAAGACTAAAGAGCCATCTCACTCCTGAGCCATGTTTACAAGTCGTTCGCGAGAGTAGTCACAAACCGCCTCGCCGGAAAGCTCAAAGGAGCAAGCCGGGTTTCCGGGTTTACCGTTGACCACATACATACTGTTCGGCAGATTGTTCATAAGACAAATGAGTACAATCAGCCGCTGTGTATGGCTTTTGTGGACTACGAGAAGGCTGTCGACTCAGTCGAAACCTGGGCAGTCCCTGAACTCTGCAGCGATGTCGTGTCGACTGGCGATATATTGAGGTATTTGGATGTGTGTACGACACAGAAACAATGACCATCCAGCTGAAAACTTTAAAACCAACTCCATAGAACTGCGTCGAGGTGTAAGACAAGGTCATCACCTTGTCTTAGTCGTTCGTGTTATATCGCCTAAGCTCTTCACCAACGCGATTGAGGACATATTCAAGACACTGCCGCTGGATTGGGATGGGTTGGGTGTCAACATCAACGGCGGGCGTATCTCGCAACTTCGATTTGCTGACGACATCGTTATAGTAGTGGAGACACTGAATTCTGCACAAGCATTCAGTAAACTGCGTCGAGTTTTCGTTTCGCCTATACCGCAATGCCTGAAGACGATAGTCTACAACCAGTGCGTTCTACCGGTTATGACTTACGGTGCCGAGACGTGGACACTTACGGTGGGGTTGGTACATGCCCTTAAGGTCGCGCAGCGAGCAATGGAACGACCTATGCTTGGAGTGTCTCTGAGGGATAATCTTCGGAATGAGGTTATTCGACAGAGAACTAGAGTGATCAACATAGCTCGCAGAATAAGCACTTTAAAGTGGCAGTGGGCAGGCCACATCAGCAGAACTACCGACGAGTTCTGAAGTGAAGACCGCGACTTGGCCAACGTTGGGTAGAACGTCCACCCGCCAGATGGACCGACGATCTGGAAATGGTCGCAGGCTGGGACTGGATTCGTAAGGCACAGGACCGTGTGTTGTGGCGTAGATTGGGAGAGGCCTACGTCCAGGATTGGACTGCTATAGGCTGATATTTTGATTGATTGATTGATGTAGTACTAAAAACAAATAGCTTCCCGTACGTCGGGCATCTCTTGAAAAATGTTTTCAGCTCCTTGCGGTAACAGTGACTCCATTAACGCATTTTGGTTTTTAACGATATTGTCTGAAAATAGAAATCAGAAAAAAAATATGCATTACTAGCTAACCGGGCAAATATTTCGGAGAACTTTGGCTACAAACACTGGCATGAAAATTTTATTAAGTACCTAGGTACATTAAACTTTAAACAAAAAATAATGGTGTCAATGGTTATTAATAGCTGTTTATAAGTAGCTAATATTGAAATTAAATAGTTTTGTCTCATTTTTCATACTAAATTTTAGTTGCAAAAAGGTTATATCTTAATATTGATCCAAGAATAAAGTAGCATCTACATATAGAACTCATATTTTAGACGTGAATTCCGCCGAATTAAGTTACTTGTGCATATATTACCGGATAATTTTACGTAATCTACAAAGAATAAAGTAGTATAGGATGATATGAATGAATTTTCAGGAGTTATATAATATTTGATTTAATGGTTTATACGATAAAAAACAGATATTGCACTCATTACTTGACATATTTTCAATGAAGCTGATCTTCCATAGAATATGGGTGTATATAGGTGTTCTAAACCTATATACACCTGTATTCTATGGAAAAGCTGAGTTTATTCAAGTTATTAGCATTTAAAATATTATTTCATGATAAAATTGCCAATTAAAGTTAACAAAATTATTTAATTTGTCATACATGGCAAAATAAACATAAAACATTTACTCATCTGAAGTAATATTCATTGATTCTTCATTATTTATCACGATATAATTTTTTGCTGTTGTATGATTTAGCACTTTCTGCTTAGTAAAAAGATTTAACATATGTTTAGACCGAGTGTTTTTCATAATGGCCACCTAAATCACTAATAATTTTATAAATTAGACTTATTTATAATTACTACGGCGTTGTTCGCTCGAGCGAACGACCTTACGAAGAATATTAGCAATGCCTTTTTTTTGTCTCCAAATCGTAAATTCAATAAATTTGTAACTTCAGACAGATTCAAAACAAACAATACGACCTATACAAAGAATAAAGTTACATGTGCAAAATCACGACTTTCCAGGAGAGCGATTTGAAGTTTGTCGTGGACAAAATTCAGTTTAACTTTTTTATCTATTAACCTAGAGTACTGAATCTTTTAAGATATACATGGGACTACATAAGGTAATATTTTTGCTATATAAATAGATAATTTTAAACTAATATTTCTGAACTTAGCAGTATATAAGCGTACATGTGACGTTTTACTGTGGAGGTCTCAAGGTTATACATGCATTTATTACTTTATTTTAGGGAAAAGTGCAAGTGTCATGTGTAAATATAACTTTATTTTTTTAAAATTTAGTTTTTTCTGCAGTTACATGTGTAGTAAAGGTTTGCAACTCAATAATAAAACTATCTATTTATGGTCGATTAATTATTTAATATCACCCCTTGAGTCTAATTATTATTTATAACACAGTATATAACACAGTACCATAGTTGTTATAATTATTGTCTAAAAAAGTCAACATTGGTACTTAACAGTGGTATCTTTAGCATAGATAAATAATATATCATTATTAAACAGGAGACTGTACCTGGGGATCGTGTGAAGTATGGCCCTATACGGGGCCCCCCTATGGGCGGAGACACTGACGGTCATCAATGTGACTAGATTGCTGAGCACGCAGAGGGCGATGGCCGTCAAGGTGATAAGGGGATACCGCACGATCTCAGTTGAGGCGGCATGTCTCCTAGCCGGGACCCCTCCGTGGGACCTGGAAGCGAGAGCCCTTGCGTCTCTATTTAAATGGCGCAATGAGGCGCTGGAGCGGGGTCAAAAGCCTGCGTCTCGAGAAATTGAGGCCCAGCGGTCCCAGCTTCACCAGGAAACCGTGGAGATATGGAGGTACGACTTGAGCAACCCAAGGGGGGATTCGCCACAATCGCGGCCGTCAGACCGGTCATGGACGAGTGGCTGGAGGGGAGACACGGTGCTCTCTCCTACCGGTTGTCACAGATAATTACCGGACACGGTAGCTTCGGTAAGTATCTGTGGCGAAGACACCGGGAAACCACGGCCGAGTGTAAGCACTGCGAGGACCGCAGCAATGACACAGCGCTCCACACGCTGGTGGAGTGCACGGCGTGGGCGTGGGCGCAACAGCGCCAGGTCTAATTCTGTCCTCCAACAGGGACAAACACCTAAAGCATGAAGCGGGAGTACGGTGACTCTGTTTTTCAAGAAAGGTAATAAGACTAAAGAGCCATCTCACTCCTGAGCCATGTTTACAAGTCGTTCGCGAGAGTAGTCACAAACCGCCTCGCCGGAAAGCTCAAAGGAGCAAGCCGGGTTTCCGGGTTTACCGTTGACCACATACATACTGTTCGGCAGATTGTTCATAAGACAAATGAGTACAATCAGCCGCTGTGTATGGCTTTTGTGGACTACGAGAAGGCTGTCGACTCAGTCGAAACCTGGGCAGTCCCTGAACTCTGCAGCGATGTCGTGTCGACTGGCGATATATTGAGGTATTTGGATGTGTGTACGACACAGAAACAATGACCATCCAGCTGAAAACTTTAAAACCAACTCCATAGAACTGCGTCGAGGTGTAAGACAAGGTCATCACCTTGTCTTAGTCGTTCGTGTTATATCGCCTAAGCTCTTCACCAACGCGATTGAGGACATATTCAAGACACTGCCGCTGGATTGGGATGGGTTGGGTGTCAACATCAACGGCGGGCGTATCTCGCAACTTCGATTTGCTGACGACATCGTTATAGTAGTGGAGACACTGAATTCTGCACAAGCATTCAGTAAACTGCGTCGAGTTTTCGTTTCGCCTATACCGCAATGCCTGAAGACGATAGTCTACAACCAGTGCGTTCTACCGGTTATGACTTACGGTGCCGAGACGTGGACACTTACGGTGGGGTTGGTACATGCCCTTAAGGTCGCGCAGCGAGCAATGGAACGACCTATGCTTGGAGTGTCTCTGAGGGATAATCTTCGGAATGAGGTTATTCGACAGAGAACTAGAGTGATCAACATAGCTCGCAGAATAAGCACTTTAAAGTGGCAGTGGGCAGGCCACATCAGCAGAACTACCGACGAGTTCTGAAGTGAAGACCGCGACTTGGCCAACGTTGGGTAGAACGTCCACCCGCCAGATGGACCGACGATCTGGAAATGGTCGCAGGCTGGGACTGGATTCGTAAGGCACAGGACCGTGTGTTGTGGCGTAGATTGGGAGAGGCCTACGTCCAGGATTGGACTGCTATAGGCTGATATTTTGATTGATTGATTGATGTAGTACTAAAAACAAATAGCTTCCCGTACGTCGGGCATCTCTTGAAAAATGTTTTCAGCTCCTTGCGGTAACAGTGACTCCATTAACGCATTTTGGTTTTTAACGATATTGTCTGAAAATAGAAATCAGAAAAAAAATATGCATTACTAGCTAACCGGGCAAATATTTCGGAGAACTTTGGCTACAAACACTGGCATGAAAATTTTATTAAGTACCTAGGTACATTAAACTTTAAACAAAAAATAATGGTGTCAATGGTTATTAATAGCTGTTTATAAGTAGCTAATATTGAAATTAAATAGTTTTGTCTCATTTTTCATACTAAATTTTAGTTGCAAAAAGGTTATATCTTAATATTGATCCAAGAATAAAGTAGCATCTACATATAGAACTCATATTTTAGACGTGAATTCCGCCGAATTAAGTTACTTGTGCATATATTACCGGATAATTTTACGTAATCTACAAAGAATAAAGTAGTATAGGATGATATGAATGAATTTTCAGGAGTTATATAATATTTGATTTAATGGTTTATACGATAAAAAACAGATATTGCACTCATTACTTGACATATTTTCAATGAAGCTGATCTTCCATAGAATATGGGTGTATATAGGTGTTCTAAACCTATATACACCTGTATTCTATGGAAAAGCTGAGTTTATTCAAGTTATTAGCATTTAAAATATTATTTCATGATAAAATTGCCAATTAAAGTTAACAAAATTATTTAATTTGTCATACATGGCAAAATAAACATAAAACATTTACTCATCTGAAGTAATATTCATTGATTCTTCATTATTTATCACGATATAATTTTTTGCTGTTGTATGATTTAGCACTTTCTGCTTAGTAAAAAGATTTAACATATGTTTAGACCGAGTGTTTTTCATAATGGCCACCTAAATCACTAATAATTTTATAAATTAGACTTATTTATAATTACTACGGCGTTGTTCGCTCGAGCGAACGACCTTACGAAGAATATTAGCAATGCCTTTTTTTTGTCTCCAAATCGTAAATTCAATAAATTTGTAACTTCAGACAGATTCAAAACAAACAATACGACCTATACAAAGAATAAAGTTACATGTGCAAAATCACGACTTTCCAGGAGAGCGATTTGAAGTTTGTCGTGGACAAAATTCAGTTTAACTTTTTTATCTATTAACCTAGAGTACTGAATCTTTTAAGATATACATGGGACTACATAAGGTAATATTTTTGCTATATAAATAGATAATTTTAAACTAATATTTCTGAACTTAGCAGTATATAAGCGTACATGTGACGTTTTACTGTGGAGGTCTCAAGGTTATACATGCATTTATTACTTTATTTTAGGGAAAAGTGCAAGTGTCATGTGTAAATATAACTTTATTTTTTTAAAATTTAGTTTTTTCTGCAGTTACATGTGTAGTAAAGGTTTGCAACTCAATAATAAAACTATCTATTTATGGTCGATTAATTATTTAATATCACCCCTTGAGTCTAATTATTATTTATAACACAGTATATAACACAGTACCATAGTTGTTATAATTATTGTCTAAAAAAGTCAACATTGGTACTTAACAGTGGTATCTTTAGCATAGATAAATAATATATCATTATTAAACAGGAGACTGTACCTGGGGATCGTGTGAAGTATGGCCCTATACGGGGCCCCCCTATGGGCGGAGACACTGACGGTCATCAATGTGACTAGATTGCTGAGCACGCAGAGGGCGATGGCCGTCAAGGTGATAAGGGGATACCGCACGATCTCAGTTGAGGCGGCATGTCTCCTAGCCGGGACCCCTCCGTGGGACCTGGAAGCGAGAGCCCTTGCGTCTCTATTTAAATGGCGCAATGAGGCGCTGGAGCGGGGTCAAAAGCCTGCGTCTCGAGAAATTGAGGCCCAGCGGTCCCAGCTTCACCAGGAAACCGTGGAGATATGGAGGTACGACTTGAGCAACCCAAGGGGGGATTCGCCACAATCGCGGCCGTCAGACCGGTCATGGACGAGTGGCTGGAGGGGAGACACGGTGCTCTCTCCTACCGGTTGTCACAGATAATTACCGGACACGGTAGCTTCGGTAAGTATCTGTGGCGAAGACACCGGGAAACCACGGCCGAGTGTAAGCACTGCGAGGACCGCAGCAATGACACAGCGCTCCACACGCTGGTGGAGTGCACGGCGTGGGCGTGGGCGCAACAGCGCCAGGTCTAATTCTGTCCTCCAACAGGGACAAACACCTAAAGCATGAAGCGGGAGTACGGTGACTCTGTTTTTCAAGAAAGGTAATAAGACTAAAGAGCCATCTCACTCCTGAGCCATGTTTACAAGTCGTTCGCGAGAGTAGTCACAAACCGCCTCGCCGGAAAGCTCAAAGGAGCAAGCCGGGTTTCCGGGTTTACCGTTGACCACATACATACTGTTCGGCAGATTGTTCATAAGACAAATGAGTACAATCAGCCGCTGTGTATGGCTTTTGTGGACTACGAGAAGGCTGTCGACTCAGTCGAAACCTGGGCAGTCCCTGAACTCTGCAGCGATGTCGTGTCGACTGGCGATATATTGAGGTATTTGGATGTGTGTACGACACAGAAACAATGACCATCCAGCTGAAAACTTTAAAACCAACTCCATAGAACTGCGTCGAGGTGTAAGACAAGGTCATCACCTTGTCTTAGTCGTTCGTGTTATATCGCCTAAGCTCTTCACCAACGCGATTGAGGACATATTCAAGACACTGCCGCTGGATTGGGATGGGTTGGGTGTCAACATCAACGGCGGGCGTATCTCGCAACTTCGATTTGCTGACGACATCGTTATAGTAGTGGAGACACTGAATTCTGCACAAGCATTCAGTAAACTGCGTCGAGTTTTCGTTTCGCCTATACCGCAATGCCTGAAGACGATAGTCTACAACCAGTGCGTTCTACCGGTTATGACTTACGGTGCCGAGACGTGGACACTTACGGTGGGGTTGGTACATGCCCTTAAGGTCGCGCAGCGAGCAATGGAACGACCTATGCTTGGAGTGTCTCTGAGGGATAATCTTCGGAATGAGGTTATTCGACAGAGAACTAGAGTGATCAACATAGCTCGCAGAATAAGCACTTTAAAGTGGCAGTGGGCAGGCCACATCAGCAGAACTACCGACGAGTTCTGAAGTGAAGACCGCGACTTGGCCAACGTTGGGTAGAACGTCCACCCGCCAGATGGACCGACGATCTGGAAATGGTCGCAGGCTGGGACTGGATTCGTAAGGCACAGGACCGTGTGTTGTGGCGTAGATTGGGAGAGGCCTACGTCCAGGATTGGACTGCTATAGGCTGATATTTTGATTGATTGATTGATGTAGTACTAAAAACAAATAGCTTCCCGTACGTCGGGCATCTCTTGAAAAATGTTTTCAGCTCCTTGCGGTAACAGTGACTCCATTAACGCATTTTGGTTTTTAACGATATTGTCTGAAAATAGAAATCAGAAAAAAAATATGCATTACTAGCTAACCGGGCAAATATTTCGGAGAACTTTGGCTACAAACACTGGCATGAAAATTTTATTAAGTACCTAGGTACATTAAACTTTAAACAAAAAATAATGGTGTCAATGGTTATTAATAGCTGTTTATAAGTAGCTAATATTGAAATTAAATAGTTTTGTCTCATTTTTCATACTAAATTTTAGTTGCAAAAAGGTTATATCTTAATATTGATCCAAGAATAAAGTAGCATCTACATATAGAACTCATATTTTAGACGTGAATTCCGCCGAATTAAGTTACTTGTGCATATATTACCGGATAATTTTACGTAATCTACAAAGAATAAAGTAGTATAGGATGATATGAATGAATTTTCAGGAGTTATATAATATTTGATTTAATGGTTTATACGATAAAAAACAGATATTGCACTCATTACTTGACATATTTTCAATGAAGCTGATCTTCCATAGAATATGGGTGTATATAGGTGTTCTAAACCTATATACACCTGTATTCTATGGAAAAGCTGAGTTTATTCAAGTTATTAGCATTTAAAATATTATTTCATGATAAAATTGCCAATTAAAGTTAACAAAATTATTTAATTTGTCATACATGGCAAAATAAACATAAAACATTTACTCATCTGAAGTAATATTCATTGATTCTTCATTATTTATCACGATATAATTTTTTGCTGTTGTATGATTTAGCACTTTCTGCTTAGTAAAAAGATTTAACATATGTTTAGACCGAGTGTTTTTCATAATGGCCACCTAAATCACTAATAATTTTATAAATTAGACTTATTTATAATTACTACGGCGTTGTTCGCTCGAGCGAACGACCTTACGAAGAATATTAGCACGTGTGTTGATGTGACCTGGTGAGAGGGTGGCGGACGCGGAGCTCCCGACGGTAAACAATGGTACCTGTGCGTATAAGTCCTTACACGTTGGAACAATAAATTACATGTAACCTTATTCAATTGATATCTTCGTAACTAGTCAAGTTTTTAAACTTTTGATTTTACTAGTGCATAAAATAGGATAATCTAACACTATTTACACAAAAAAACGCTTTTGCTGTTTTAGTCACATATAACTTTATTCTTTGCATAGGTCGAATAACACTATTACATACCCACCAAAAATGCTGTTCGCTCATAAACATCCTCAAAATCCCACAACAATTGTCCAGCTTGGTACTCCGCGAAACATCACTGGAAAACTTTAAAAATCACTTCCTGCGCACCACTCCGATTTTCTTTACTCATTTCTCAAACCTTTATGCGTAGTTTGGTTTCAATTTGTTGCAGTTTAATCCAAACATTAAAGTTACGTGAGAGAGTAAACGAAAATCGACGATAGCATTGACAACTGACGTACTTATGTTTCGTGTTGCCAGTGTTGCCACACACATAACTATTTTTAGTTCCTCAAACATTCATTTCACGACTTTATAGACAAACTGTACCCAGAATCGATCTTGCACCTTCTGCGTACCGATCCGCGTCTTAACAACTCGACCAAAGTTGAATTAAGAGTAGGTACTGCTGGTCGAATTTAGAGTTCTTAATGTGAAAACAATTTCGATGCTCCGATTGAAATGCGCCATAGATAAGAATATTGACAGCACTTTGCAAATCACCTACTAACTTTTAATTCACAATTTTTCACAACGGACACGGTAATGTTTATGTAAAATAACGACTCGAATCAATATGGGTTCCGTTTTTTGCCATTCGGCTACGGAACCCTAAAAATGCTATGCAATAGCTTTACCGCGGCAGTCCCCGAGTGCCACACGTCTTTTTTTTTACTATCCTGAGTAGGTATTTTAAATGAAAATAAACTTTCCTAATGAAGTTATTTAGTGTCGAAATGATTTACTTGTAAGAACACTGTATGACTCCTGGATATTGGAATATAATCAGGGTGAATACTCAATTGCAAGTAAATATGGATATATAGGATCAAATGTGTTTGTTTACATTTTCGCGCAAAGCTATTGAAATACAGTATACATACATTATGGCCACCGTGTGTGAAGTCCCTTACACCGCCGTGTCGCATAGTGAGTTTGGACCTTTATTTATTACCTGATAACGATACGTCATTGATGGTCGCATCGCATCTGTTCGTCACATAGACAATTGTTGCCTGCTCGTTCTGTGATTATAAAACTCTCTCCATTTAAAATGAGGATTAAATTGAATAAAATTCAAGCTAATATTGACTTAGATATTAGTGTTAATGAAGAATTTTAGGCTTTTGTATTCTTTGTTTCTGTGATATCGGAATCTTCAGGAGTTATACGGTATGTCTACGTTTTTGTTTTTATTAAAGCACAGCAGTCTTTCTAACTGTAAAAAATCTTGTATTATGATTCGCTGGCGAGGTACTTAGAAAGTTATTAATTATTTGATTATTAATTATCTGCCTGTATGGGTGGCGAAGACCTAGATGGTCATGGTTTATTGTGTAGGTGGATTTTGGTTCGATTTGTAATAAAATGGCTGTATCGTTAATTGAACGGTTGTGGTACCTACAATAATAGTATGTCAACATACTAGTTAACATTGCATTATTTTTATAGCCAGCCAAAAAAAAAGTTTAGGCTAACTTTGTTCTATTTTTGTCTTACACAAATGCACTGTGCTAGAGATGCTTCAATAATTTATTTATGCATGAAAACCTAGCTTTCCCTTCTCAGGAGCATTAATTACGCATACAAGCATATAAGTTATGTGAAAGTATCATCATAAATAAGTGTTCATATTAAATTAGACATCACTAATTAATTGATTTATTGGAAGATAGAAGTTTGACCAGATCTCAATCACGATGCTTCTAACCAGATGATATTAATTATTGCGGTGCTTTGGTTTAGCTTCCATTTAAAATTTTTTGTCATCATGATCATCACTAGAGACCTGATTATATGCATTTGCATATTTGTGCCAACCTCAGGGGTAATAGCATAGTTTGATCTTGTTATGATGCATATTACCAGTAAATTTTCCATATTTTTCCAAGTGCAGTGCGCTCATCCTACCGAAATGCGATAATATCAAGAAGCTGACCTTTACTTGTTCATACTTTACATGCGTTATCTGCTCTCGAGTTTAGTTTTTAGCATTCCATATCCAAAGGGTTTAAACGGGACCCTATGACTGAGACTCTGCGAGTCTCCGCGCTGTGCAGACAACGCTTACCAGACAGTAATCCATACAATTTGAGTTCGATTTCTATGAACTTGTCAAGTTCCAAATTCGAATCACTTGGCCGCCCACTAAAAAGCTCTTAACAGAAAAGAGCTACTTTGCGCACTTTGCGCCCCATTATCGTGGTGCAAAGTGAAACTTTTCAAATAGAAGGAATTAAAAAATTATTATGTATTTCTGTTGCCGCTAAAACAAATATTAAAAACAGAAAAAAGTATGTAATAAAGATTTAAATGGGGCTTTATACAAGAAAAGCTTTATAGTTTTTTTGGTAGGGAAATCTTGTTTTTTTTTATTTACCTATCTGTGTGCAATTCAGACATGGTAGGGGAGACAATTCACAATAACCCTGGAACACAACTTTCTTGACCAGGCACAAAAGTGAAACAGGCCTGTAATTTTATGATAAGCAGCCATACAAATCTCATTTCGACTGATGTCAAGGATATTTTCTATAAAGTGTCGTGTTAGTCCGAGTCTAGTCTTTTGTAATAGATCGAGGTTGCCCCCCTCTGGCCGTTTTGTGCCGATGTGTACAGAACTGTCCATTGAGCGTCTCAAGTTCGCCAACTGTGCCCAATGACTGATCTCTTGTGAATACTTTCGACACTTTGTTGTTTGTTGCAGTGGTCTCCCCCTAGTGATGTACAAGCCTCAAGGCGTCCGAGTCCCTTTGCCTAGAGCTCGGTGTCGTTTACAGGGCTCGGCTCGTTTGTATGGCGCTCAACGACTCGGGAGTCTTTTTCAGAGCTCGAGCTTTTTTGAAGCCTCGAGTCCTTTTTGAAGGCTCGAGCCTTAAAAAAGGCTCGAGCCTTCAAAAAGCTCTATTGAAGGCTCGAGCCGTTTTGAAGGCTCGAGCTTTATGGAAGGTTCCAATCCAGCATACAAGTAGTGAGCGTTAGCATTGACATCGAACCCTCGATGAAGTTTCTGGGGCTCATACTCGATAGGTAGCCAATGGAACTCCAAAAATTAGTGTTCCATATTTTAAGTATACTGGTTACAAGAGTGCCAAGCAAACAGTCTTTTTTTTTGTATTCATTATCTAATAACGAAGAAAAGAACACCTAGCACCGTACCGAACAACGTAGCACCTCATTCAATATACTATCAGTTTGCCACTAAACATAAACTTAAGCGCAACTATAATGTGACTTTTATTAATAAATAATACCTGTCAAGATATTGAGTTTTGAAGTTCTAATTATTAAAGATATTAATTTATTACTTAGTACAACATTAAATTTATTACTTAGTACAACATTAAATTTATTACTTAGTACAACATTAATTTGAGCTTTTATTGAAGACTCTTTTTGAAGGCTCGGGCTCTTTTTAAGACTCGAGTTCCGCAGTCGGCGGCCTGGGCGCCGTCGACGTGTCTTCGCCGAGGACTATCGGCCACCATGACTGGGGACCTGAGGACGGAGAGAGGGGGGCTCACCGTCCTTACAGAAGCAGGCCCATGACGGCAGCGTGACGTGAGCAATTCACGCACGCCCCCCCCTCAGAAGCGGGATCACACCCGAAACCCCCCAAAGACGCGGGATAGCACCCGAACCACCCCCTGGGCGAGGCCGCAGTGGCGACCGTGGGTCTGTTGGGAGTTCTGAGACATCCTTCCGAGGGCTTCCCCGGGGCTCCCAACCACAGGCTGTTGGGCGTGACGTGAGGTTTTTTAGTCGGTAGGAGTCCGGCATAGCATCCATGAGGGTTTTCCCTCACGTTAAACAAAAAAAAAAAGTCTCAAGTTCTTTTTGAAGGCTCGAGCTCTTTTGAAGGCTCGAGCTCTTTTGAAGGCTCGAGGCATGGCTCATAAAAGGCGCGGCTCGCCTAGGCTCGGGACCCCGAGCTTACCGAGCTCACTGAGTCTTGCCATTCCGCCTCGAGGCTTTAGAAATAAGAGTCGACGCCTCGAGGCTTGTACATTACTAACTCCCCCACACTTCTTAAAAGATAACAAACAAATAGCAGATCGAGGGTATTGCGTTGTGCACTGTACTTGTCTTGTTCTAACATAACATTGCCCTGGCGCCGCACCAACGCGACCGTGAACCCAGCGTGCTCTGCCAGCGCCACGTCTAACGCTCGGCGTCGTAGCTTGCACAACGCTCGCTAGTGTGGGTGGTCTCTAAGATCTTATAATTTGGTCCTATGTTGTATTGGTGCTAGTCAAATTTCACAGAATTTGAGATGTGTCTACGTTCGCGGGCAGGTCGTGCCAAGTTTTTATATTTCGACAGAAGAACGGTCTTTTGAATCGCTAAGTCTTGGCGAAGATGCTCAACTCTGTAGAAGTGGCACCTCTGCTCGACAAGCGTTGTTCGGAATCTTGATGTATAGTACAGCTCTTCAGATCACTTACCACTTACTTAGATTCTTTAGAATGCTGCCAAAGACGCTATGATCCATTGCTGCTCTAACGGCTCGAGGCTTCCCGTCGCCTTAGGACAATCAATCATTCCGATCAAGCTAGTCTACTAAGAAGCTAGCGAAGGAGTATATATATTTGACAAAGGGATGAACCTGCGTCTAGTACAGCAAACACATCTAATGTCGCGTGAACTGCCTTTCTAGGATTCCTAGTTTCCAGGGCCAGCCCAATGCAACTCTCAATGTTGTTTTTATTTGCGAGCTCTCGCCTGTTTTCGAGGATGTCCATGTTGTCCTAAGTGGTACCTACCTATACATTCTTATGAAAGGTTTTTCTAGCATTGAAATCGACCTGATTGTCAGAATCTCATTGGGAGATGCGGCTCAGGTCCCAGTCGTGATCTGCCACGAGGTGCCTCCTTTTTTCCTCCAAGTTGCATCGCCCCTCCACTGGACAGCCAGAGTAACTATGCAGGGTGCTACATCCGCATAGCAATGAATGCAAAGCATGTCATGATATGCAGAAGAATAGAATTGGGGACAATACAGGACCCTGCGGCACACCCGTATTACTTGCAATAAGCAGAAAGCCAGAGATTTTCGTTCTCTGCCTTGAGGCAGCCGCTGCAAAAACGAAAGATATAGTAAGCAAAATTGATAGGTGACAGATGAATTTTTTATCATATTGCGTCTGTGTGAAACTTTATGTCTAACTTGTTTTCTCAATTTTGTTTGCTTCTGGTGGTGTATTGCTAAAGTGGGCACAAGTTTCGAAAACATTTTACTCAGCGTATTTCCGTTCTTTATATGTAATACCTTTGTTTACTACCTTCGTTCAGAGGTGGCAAATAAACCTAAGTATAGTTCTATTGTCTATTTGCTACTTCAGTTAGCGCAAGAAAATTTTTCTTCTATTATGTAATTGGTCGAGAGTACCTATGATAAGAGATGAATATGATTATGCTGTAAACAAAATTTTCAGTCTCAATCAGTCTTCATATCTCTACAATATCAATAAAAGCGAAAACGTTTTGTTTGTTTGTTATGAACAAACCATAGGAGTTTTGAACCGTTTGTAATCATTATTTTAATATTTTAAAGCGAATTTATCCAGAATATCTATATATTTTAATTTTGTAGTACGTATTAAGAGCATAGGTAGTCGGAAAAATTGACTGATGTTGATTCTAGCTGAGATGAAAGTGGTTGGAATGCTAGTCTCTAAAATAAAGATAACCCATACTTTTCATGTCTTATGTATTGATAGATAAGATAATTCGTAAAATATAGTTAGTC
The DNA here is from genome assembly GCA_933228765.1 of Miltochrista miniata. Lineage (NCBI taxonomy): Eukaryota > Metazoa > Arthropoda > Insecta > Lepidoptera > Erebidae > Miltochrista > Miltochrista miniata. The sequence goes on along the minus strand of OW121747.1, from coordinate 30,385,523 downwards.
AATATAAAATTGTATATCGGGAAAATGCTACTTCAAGTGTTAGTGTAGCTATTTAGTTAAACTGGTGTAAGGAGAAAGATCAAAATGTATAGGAAATTAATTCGTACAGGTTGGCTATTTTTGTTTGCATTGTTATAAAGAAATCTTTAAAAAAAAAGTGAATTGCAGTCATTGTAACTCGATGACCCCCGTTTGTTACTAGTAAATATGTTGTCTGTAGGTGTAAAGGTGATGCCTATGGACGAATATACCTGGCCTGGGCTGTGCTATAAAGTGTTAAATACGAACAAAATTAAGTTTAAAGTGTACGCTATTCATACTCTCCTCCAGGTGTTAATACCTATTTTATTTTTCGTAATCAGAGAGTTCTAACAAGACTGATGTTCGTAGAAGGTATTTTCTTAACCGTGCCAAAAAGTCTCAGGTGCTTTCCCCTAACCTTCAATGGTTTAAGCTTAAACCTACGGTCACATGGTAAGTTGCTTAGGTAACTACTTAATCCCTACGCCTCCGGCTGCTTGGTGAAATTTTTCCATACATATTTCCCACAGGAACTTGTTCTCGGAATAAATAGTGGCATATTTATGTCCTATTCTGATGTATAAACATTACTGTAAAATTTGATTAAAATCCGTACAGCAGTTTTTGCATAATGTTACTCGAAAATACTTGCCCGTTGCTCTTCGAACAAACATCCATCCAAACAAACTAACTATAACTTTACGTTAGTGGCATATTTATGTCCTATTCTGATGTATAAACATTACTGTAAAATTTGATTAAAATCCGTACAGCAGTTTTTGCATAATGTTACTCGAAAATACTTGCCCGTTGCTCTTCGAACAAACATCCATCCAAACAAACTTTCGCGTTTATAGTATTAGTGATGCTATAATAATAAAACGTGTTGGAGGAAGGCCGTCATCTTTTTTCTCCGGTCTCAGTATGCCCATGATAAGATATTTCGTTCTATTGTGAATGAGGTCATAATTGACTGGTTTATTATTGATATATTAGTATTAGATCATATATTGGTAGGTACATAAAGTATTCATCAGTAGAATATAAGTATGATATAGGTAGGTATTATTATGTGGTAAATAATAGTTCATATTAGCTCATCTTTAAAATATACATTTGCTCAGAAATTAATGGTTTATTGCGCCTGAAAAATGCCATGATAATAATAGGCCCGGTGATATCTAATTGATTTAGTACTGCTACGTGCCCCGGACTCCAAAAATAAGATTAAAATGCAACCGGGAATTTATAAAACGAAGGGGAAACGTTAACAAAAAATCTAATCGCAGTTAAACCAATAAGTTATTCATTTATATTTGTTCCAGATAAAAGCTATTTAGCCAGCAGAATGCCGTCTACCCACCTAAACCTACGCGAGGATGACGTAGTGCGGTTGTCCCTAGAATTTCTACACAACCGCGACCTGCACATTACGCAATTATCACTCGAGCGTGAAACTGGAGTCATAAATGGCAATTATGCCGATGACGTACTGTTTCTACGTCAACTCATCCTCGATGGACAGTGGGATGATGTTCTGGAGTTTATTCAACCGCTCAGCGCACTCAAAACTTTTGAAGCGGATAAATTTAATTACGCTATCTTAAGGCATAAATATATAGAACTACTGTGTATAAGATCTGAAATAAAAGCCTATAATAATGTTGAAAATATAGTAGATGAGGTAGTAAAAGTTCTCAGTGATTTAGAAAAGTTAGCGCCTTCGAAAGATGAATATTCCAATCTATGTTTACTATTAACTTTGCCCAGTATTACTGATCACGCCCAGTTCAAGAAATGGAATCCTAGCAACGCAAGAGTTCAGTGCTTCCGAGAGGTGTATCCTCTCGTGGAACAATTCCTTCCATGTGACAAGAAATCTAGTGGTACTATCTCGAAATCTGCAAAGAACGATCGTTTGATGCAGTTACTTATTAAAGGAATTCTGTACGAGTCGTGCGTCAATTATTGTCAAGCCAAAGCAACAGGATCCAAAGAAGCACAATCTAACGAAGTGAGTTTTTCACGGCTGCTTGATGGTTCTGGTTTTGATGAATCGGATCTGAGTTTGTTATCATGGTTGCAATCAATTCCGGCTGAGACGTTTAGCGTGCCGTTTGAACAAAGAATGTTAAACGTGGATGTTGAAAAATTAGAGCGCCCTTCTTTACATACTTCTTGGACTGAGCACATGCTCGTGACGCCTATAAAACCACGCACATTCCCTCATTTGGCTATGCCGTTTAGGAGGCCGCGTTCCGCTGCTGACGCCATGACAAGGTCGCTAAGACCTCTTCCTGACGGTGCCCCTCGACATCCAGCCGTAATGGCGCTTTCAGCTATTGATTACGGACCTTCATCATCGTGCTTCGCGGGCTTTCATCTTACTGGTATCAAGGGCAGCAAGCTAATGAACACATCCGTTGATCGATTGTTTGACAGTAAAAATGCTGAAAGTATTTTTAATGGATTAAACGAGTCCTTGAAAACAATAGATGAGAGTTTAAAACCTGCCGAATTGAACACCATCAACGAATTCACGACGAAAAGTAATGAAACGGGTAGTGTAGGCGCGTCAAATGCCACTACTCCCGAGCACCGGGGCCATGATTATTCTGCGTCCACATCAATATCGAACACCGCGGCGTCGACAGAGCGCTCATCGCTCGCGGAGCGTGCGCCCCTCCCGCCTGAACCGACGATGTTACCAGGCACCGACGGAGATTTTAGAAGAGAGCTTTTGAAAGAGTATCAGATTCAAAAACAACGTGAGTGTGACGACTATCTCCGCAATCTTTGCTCATCCGACATTCGGCAACAGAAAATGTAAATATCTTTTATATTAGAATTTATTTAAAAAGTATGTGTTATAACTGTTATTGATTACTAATTTATATATTTTCAGGCCGGAGGAAAGTGGAGATTCCGCCCCACCATTCCCGCCAGCCATTAAAAGCACTCAGCTGGTAACACAAGATCAAAACCGGGACGTTTTTATAAGGTATTTTATAGCTAATTACCTGTAGTTATAATAGTGCTTTTCTTTTTTATTCTAGCTACTGCGAATAATATAAAAATAAAGTGAAACAGCGATATAAAAATTGAGTAGTTTATTGTCGGTATGTGGTGCATTCATATAGCAGTCAGTAATCATTTTCTTACAGAGAGTAGTGTACTTTCATCGCTAGAGCGAGCAAGTAATTCGTTCTGAATGTTTAGTCGCCATTTTTGCTCTTGAGCCGTTTTCTCCAACGAGCCGATAAATTACAGTGTAATATGTAAACTAGACTAGTGGTTTCCGTTTGAGATGCGTTTAATGCATGAAACTGAAATTATAAGTGAAGTGTCTTTAAGTGCTTTATATATAAATACGTGCATTTTCGTGTTTCAGGAAAGCGGACAATATTCATGAAGCACCAGAGATGGGCGATGTAAAAAACGTAAGAATTTTTAAAATATTATATTTCACGATAGTGATCGTAGGCGTGGAACACCATAAAAAGACCATTGTTTAAGACGGACGCAGAAATGTCCAAATTTGTCAAATATTCACTTGATGAATACTTTAAAGTTATCCAATTTTACGCCGACAATAATAGCTACTCTATTAAAACATTGTATTGTTACGGAAACTTAACATTAGTGCAATGTTTTATAAAAATCGGTTTGTCGATATGTGAAAAGCCTGGTCCCAAGATTTGAAGCAATATCAGGGTCAAGCCACCTACTTAAAACCATTTAAATACTTATTATGTGTAAAGTCTCAAGGTGAGTCACGTGATAATAACAAAAGGGTTTCCGGTTCAGCGTTCACGAAGTGAACAAAACCTGGCGTTGATTTTCAAGTTGAACCCATCTATACTAATATTATAAAGAGGATAGATTTGATTGTCTGTTTGTTTGCATCGAATAGGCTCCGAAACTACTGAACTGATTTAAAAAATTCTTTCACTGTTGGGAAGCTACACTATCCCCGGGTGACATAGGCTATATTTTATTCCCGTATTCCCACGGGAACGGGAGCCACGGGAGCGGAGGACGTCCGTTAGTTTTTAATATGGTGCTTAAGTAAAGGACAACGTTAATATTTAGATTCTTATACATCATTGTAAAGGAATCTAAATTATGTTTGTCATTATCAGAAATTCAAAAAAACATTGTTTAAAATATTTGAATATAAAAAAATTCTATAAACATTTTTAACAGCAAATATTAACAATTTGTGAAAATTTCTACATGAAAGTAGTTTACGGTCGAGATAAATTAAAAAAAGATTTTCTAGGTCGGAACAACTATTTTAATGATGTTTGTTGAGAATAATGATTTTATGAGACGATAGCTTGCGTTGTTTATGTTATGTGCGAAGAATTTAGACAATATTTTGGAATAAGGTGTCTTATCATGACTTTTATGGTTCAATAAATATATCATAATAAAAAATATTCACGGACACCTTTATACAACGACATCTGATCCCAAAGTAAGCTAGGATTAACCTGCTTCTGTTATAGGTCCCAGACAACAGATATTATTATTTACATTTTTGGAAAAGTACATAGAAATGCCGACCTCTTAGGCATACTTACGTCTGGACGCTAGTTAATTTCCTAATGATGCTTGTCATTGACTGGAAATCCAAAAACTTATCAAACAAATTCCTGGCCTCTTAATGTAGGTAGCTGCAAATCTATCTTGGCTATGCTTAAAGTATTCGTCGCGTGTACTGCTTTTTAAATTAAGTACTTAAATGCCTCTCCCTGGCAGAGGAGAATATCACTGTTCAGAAATTCGCTACTTGGTACGCTAGAGACATCGCGAAATGGGGATAGAATAGGTAGGGCTCGCATTGAATGCAGTAGCGACTGATGATGATAAATGTGTTTATTATCAAATCCTCTCATGACAGTCCATTGCTGGACGTAGGCCTCTCCCATATTTGTGATACATACACACATACATACGTATAGGCAGACCTTTATCCCCGCAGGAGTAGGCAGAGGCATAGTATATGCCAACATTTCACCTTAGGGTGTTATGTCCCACGTAGTAAGTGGTGGGTATATTCCCGTGTTGAAATGGACAGGCACGGGCTGTGACGGCCCATGGTTGAAAATTTTCAATCTGCCCATAACGCCTTCAACTAACGTTTGTCATTTTACTGACAACCGAGTTTCATTTCGAGTTTTCCTTCTTTACGCAATCGATTGCTTTGCGAAAGTGTTCCCTTAGTCGCCTCTTGCGACATCCTCGGGGGTGGCTACATTTAGTACTCTTTTCCGTCGCCTAACGTGGCTTGTGTGATACTTAGTATTAATTCGCTCTGCTTGATCAGCATTCCTTTATGGGTCCCGTTTTTGGGTAGGTACGTAAGGTTCCGTTCCCAAAGGGTAAAAATGGAACCCTATTACTGAGAGTTCGCTGTCTGTCTATCTGACTGTTTGTCACGAGGGTGTATCTCGGGAAATGTGATAGCTAGAGAGCTAAAATTTTCACAGAAGTATTTCTGTTGCCGCTGTAACAACAAATACTAATAATATAACTAATATCAGAAAAAAATATATTGAAGGGGGGCTCCCATACAATCAACGTGATTATAAGCCGTCTTTTCGTACGAAACCCTCCTTGTAAGAGTTTGACACGCACTTGGCCAGTTTTTTTTTAAATTTATTCTCTGCTAACTATCTTCTATCAAGCCACGCTGCTATCCTTCATCAATATTTCTTTTTATCGACCAATCTTGCTACTCACTCACTTCGCAGTGATCGAATCTCAACGGTATGGATACTGATTTCTTGGTTTTTATACTATACTCAAGTTTCACTTATAACATGATTATAGAACGGTAATATAATATTTACATAATTTATAAGGCGAAGTGTGGGCGTATACTATGCCTCTGCCTACCCCCTCAAGGATTAAAATGTGACTATATGTATGTATTTATAATTTATGTGAAAAATAAACGTCAATATTATTGGACTCGCTTATAAAGAGTAGGATTTTTTGGCGCAGATCGATTCACGATAACATTTACATTTTAGCCCCTCTCTATAAAATAGAGTGCAGAGGGACTTATGTCGAGACTTTGTGTGTCGCATTAAACTACGTCACTAGGTCACGTGGATCATCTGTTCAATGTTTGAAATAAAACAAAAATGACAACGTCAATCGGATTGAACTTTCACAATAAACGTGTTATAGAGGGGCAGTCGAGTGAGAACGATCTTACGGCTTCTTGTTAAATTATGCCTTTTTTAGTTTTCTCGATGCGTCTGTTATGGTCTAGCGACATTTGTTTCCAACGCTATCCAAAACACAAAAAGGTAAAGTTATGTGTTCTTTGTTTCATTACATAAATACAAAAAAACTAAAAAATGTACCTGCCACAAATATTGAAAAAAGCGAGAATTAAGAAGTGTGCAAGTTGACACAGTTAATGGTATACTCGGTATTAATAACTGAGATCGTACACCTACTACCTAACGAAATTTATATCAAAAAAAGTGTTTGCGTGTAACCTTTACGCGCGATTGAATTAAAACTTCTTTCCCATTGACGGCATCAAATGTTATATAAATATCAATTAATCGAACTCTATTCGGGCTCTAATTATTTGAATTTTGAATAGCGGAAACTATGTTTCCGCTATTCAAAATTCAAATAATAAGCGTTAATCCCCCTGGGTATCCATGTGGACAAAAAATTCAGATAAATTCCCCAGGGGATTTAAACAGTGGATCCGAGTGGACAGAGGGGTTACTTCAGTCAGAAAAAAATTCTGAGTTACTCCCTATGCGCGCCTAAAGAAGTTTTACTTCAACAATACAGATGACATGTTATAACGTTCGTTTTAAAGGTTTTATTTATAAATTATGTTTATATGTCGACAGTTAACTAATCTCTAGAGTTATAGACCATCAGGGGCTCTGATATAATCTCCTGGATGCAAATTGAAGTTCACCTGTGAATGACTTTGGCGAACAGCATGACAGCAACTATTGCTTAACGAACGATATTCTAGCGCAGTAGCTTATAATGGGGTTGAGAGTTTAAATGGCAGTAACATTCAATCGGAAAAATTAAAATCAAAACTGACCCCGGCAGTAAATTCTAGAAGAGACTCAGACTGAATAGTGGGGATTTTGGGGATTTTGAAAGCAGCCGGGACTAAACGCTAAATTGACATGAAACAGCGACGTCATACACATAAAAGGTGAATCTCAGAACGTTGCTAGTGACTCGCTACCCGATTATCTATGACCAAATCACCGTAGGCGTTTATTGAGGTTCTGAGTCAAAGATGTGACTTCTCAACAACCTCGATCAACACGTAGGTCTTGGTCGAGGTCATTAGTTTTGTTATGATTTACTTTCATATTGACGAGCAGACGGCTTCTTATAGTCGAGCTATAATATATTGGCTTCTTATATTCGAGCTATAATATATCTATTGGTAGTACAGACGTGTATTTTATTACGTAGTAGTGTCAGTACGAATATTTGATTTATATTGATAACGTTTGACGATAAGATTTTACTCCTGGAAGATTGACATTGGTCTGAGTCACGCAAAAGCAATGTTTACTTGAATTCGTAGATTTTACATGAACTTTTAATATCACATCCATTTAATATCAGAACTAGCGAGCCAGAACTTTGCGAAGGTAAAATGAAGTTCAACAAAAATCCTGGGTTGTTGAATTGAATGCTGAGCCACGTGAATTTGCTATCAGTTTTAGCGAATGTTTTCATTACGGCTCATACGCTACTTGTATATTAAAAGTACGGGTGCGTTTTGTATAGTCTTTTCTGTCTATACTTTTATATGACTGTACTACAGTGTGGCCTGAACTACAAGCAGTACCTCCGTAATGAAGATGCCGCTACGAACACGTGAGATTCGCTTGAAACGACTTCAATTTTACAGAAGAATCAGGCATTCAACAGTTATGATGAATTAAGTTGTTCTTTCTGTAGTCTATAAATCAAGCTACCGTAAGAATTTGCCACATAAACGATACAAAGTTCCATAGTATGAATATAAAACCTTTATAAGAGCTTCATATTTAGGAAATGAACAGTTATTTATGTCAGCAGGCGAAAATAAATGTGCAGAATTATAGGGAGATCCAAGTGATAACCATTGAGTACAAGCGTTGAGTATTCCCTGTATCCAACAATCTTTCTGCCGCTTAATGAAGACGCATCAGAAGATTGTCTCAGGCATTGAGCAGAGCCAGAATATCTGCCGCAGTATGAAGGACTTAGAGGGCAACAATGACAACTAGTATAACTACACAAGTTCTGGAACAAGCAGTATAAAAAAGGTACCCGTCATATCTTTTCTTAAATGTAAGGGTGCTTTTCCACCAGAGGTGTGATATGCTACGTTGCTATGGATGCCTTGATATCCACCAATCACATTCATCGGTCCACATGTTACGTTGACAGTTTATATTGTAAAATTGTGCGACTGACGAATATGATCGGTGACTTTCACACGCATCCATAGCTATAGCAGCACCGATAAAACTTTTAAAAGTACACAATTCCTTTTTCATCAACAAGCACTTTGCAAAGACCATTGCCAACTAATAGACTCTATTCTACCAGTATAACGGAAGGCCTTGCGAATAGAATTGCACCCGGACTCGAAAGTAAGGACTCTGGAAACGAGAATAACGCTCTGTTCCAGCATCATCATCGTCATCATTTCAACTGGATGTTATTCCACTGTAATGATAGTACTATATACGAAGGCTGGTATATGAGAAGCTCGCGTTTTATATTTCAGCTCAGTGGTGAACAGTTTCGAAGAAAATCATCTTTTTATTTCAATACCATTGAAACGGTACCTATTTAGATTCCAGACCTATCCAGGTTTGGGATCAGGTTCTGTAATACAGACTTCGAAATCTGTATTAGAACAAAGGTACCTACCTGATAAAAAAAATCTACAATTACCTCAACATTTCGGCACATCTGTTATTGTGATTCAGTTTATAAACTTTTATTTTAACAAACTTTATGTTAATAAACCTTTTATTATAATAATAGATGACGTCACGAAGACAAACAGCAGCAGCAATTTCTACGTCCATTATCTCGGGAGTCCTACGAAACTCTGTGCTTACGAGTGTGTACAGGCATGCTCTCGACGAGTCGACGAGACGAGAGACAACGAAAGCCTTCTCGGCCGAGGCTCTCGACGAGTGTGTACAGCCGCCATTGGACCTGGTTCTCGGTCAAAATAAGAGCCTTCTCATAGTCTATAGACGTCAAGTATATTGCTTGAAGAACTCGGGGTCCGGCAGGTCGTTCCAAGATTTATAGTTCGATACAGAAAATCTTTTGAATCGCTCAGCTATGGCGAAGATTATCTCCTTTGTGTAGGAGTTGCACCTCTGCCCGGCACGTGTTGTTCGAGATCGAAAAGGAGAGGGTGGGATTAGGTTGAAGAGTTCTACAGAACACTGCGGTAGAAGTAGCCAAACATGCTATGGTTCTTCGCAGCGTCAACGGCTCGAGGCTTTCCGTCACCTCAAGACAATCAATCATTCGGATAGCACGTCATCAGTCATCCCAAAGGTGAGGACAGTATTCGACGCAGTGACGAATTTGCATCTTGTACCTTGATCAGTCACCTCTGCTGTGGCGTGAATGACTGCCTTACTTTATTTAAGATTCTTAGTTTCCTCCAGCCCAATACAACTCTCTATGTGTGTGTAAATAAATGTGTCTGTGCCGATAATGTCCAGGTTGTCCTTTAGTGGTACCGTAACAATCTGAACAGAATGTAGGGGTAGGAAAGGGGATTTTTTTAGCTGTAATCGCACAACGCCTGTGTTTTCAGAAATCAACCAGGTTGTCTGAACCCTATTATGAGATGCGACTGAGATCCCGGTCGAGATCTGCCATTAATTGCCGCCTCTTTGCCTCCATGTCGCATCGCCCCTCCGCTGGACGGCCGAAGGAAAAGGTAGAGTGCTATCATTCTTATCACAACTAATGCTCACAAGGGACAGAATGTAATTTATATACAGAAGAAATAAAGTTGGAAACAACACAGATTCCTGTGATACTCCCGCATTAACCTGCAGAAAGCAGGAAGGACCCGTATTCGTCCTTCGTCCCGTGGATGACCGTTCAGCGAAACAACTGCGTCGGATTTTCAACAATATCATGATTTTCTTAAAAAAAAAATTCGTCTGAACAATATGTCGTCTACTTTCGAAGTTATTCGTCAAAGTGGATCGTCACCTTACTCCAAACACCAGATTTTGGAGATCAGATTTGATGGGCAGATGCAGTTTCTTTAGACGCCACTATAGGGGCCGTAAGAATATGGAAGGAAGAGTCTAGCATGAAGGATATCATGGTACAAGACGTGTCACGTAGGCTTCCCAAGTAGCCCGCATGTTACACGAAAGGGAAATGCCGCATTGCATAGCGAGCCAATCTTCAACCACAAATTAGACATAGTACAGATGAAAACCTACATACTAAATTCGCAGAGGCTGCGCACACATAGACAACTCCTTCACCGACACGAGGCACACCTAGACAACTCATTCTCAGACACGAGGTTAGGCGGTCCTCAACCGAATTTTGTGAAATAGCAACCGATATGAAGTAAAGAACCATAGTCTAAGCCCAAATTTCCTATATTGCAAATTGGTTGTGGAGGTTAGTCGGCAGGCGCTTCAGGGGAAATATCGAAGATCAGCCGCATCGCAGTTACACTGAAAAGCCGCCGCCCCAACTTAAGGTTTAACACACCTTAGGTTGGGAAAAACTTTGACGTCTTGCTTTTTCTTCTTCACTTGGTGGAACCTGCTGCATATCATCAATCAATCATCAATACATATAATAAAATCGTAACAGGTCGCTGTCTGTACATGGTATATAAATAAGAAAACATATAATAGGGGGGCTTTATGAAAGCAATAGAATCCAAAACAATGATTTTTAGAATTTTTGTCTGTATGTCTGTATATCTGTTTGTCTGTACGTTTGTGCACGCTAATCTCAGTAACCGCTTATCCCATTGCAATGCGGTTTTCTTTATTGTGTTGAAGTTTGCTCCACTTAACATTTAGTGTTTCTTTCATGTCAATCGGTTTATAAACAAAAAAGTTATAGGTATTACTTTAAAGAATCATACATAGACATATGAATCTAAAAATGGGTAAATCGCCTTCGGCGCGGACTGAATAGTTTTAAAATAGCCTTAATCATTAAGCTCTTTTATGATTAAGCCAACACGCCAGTTTCACACGCTGCCTGATGAAGAAATACCTCGCCTTTCATACACCTTATGTGACGTAAACGAAGTTGCGGGGTCAGCTAGTATTGAATAAGGCCACTTTGAAAATGCCGCAAGGAGAAATCGGTCAAGTGTAAAATAAATAAATCATGTGGAACAGTAAAAGTGGCGGTATTCAATATATTATGTTCTGCAGATGACATGGAGCAGCTCAGCTCTTCTACAGTATCATACATGGTTAATAAGTAATAAGCAGGGCAGGTATTATAAAAAAAAAACAACCATTACCTACTCCAAAATGGATTTTATAAAAGTTGTATGCTTTCTGATTAACTTGATGCTATTGTAACACCTAAACTATTCTTTTACTGCTCGTTCGCTCTAACTTTGCCACTCGGCTCCATACTAAAGTCGAATTTTTAATTAGACGAAGTAAATTGACAGCAACTAAAGTCACTTCTTCTTACAATGTTGTGTATTTTCTATGACGAAGTGACATTAGCAACTGTCAATTTACTTCGTCTAATTAACAATTAGGGTAAACGCCTCTACGCCAGCGGCAAAGTTAGAGCGAACGGGTAGTACTATAACATACACTCTAAAAGGTTGCAGGAAGTTAAAAAGTCTATTCTAAAACAATTCAGTCCACGCCGTGTTCCACCGTTTTTGTTAAACCAAGTTGATTAATTTGGTGGTGTTAGAAAGAATGTAGGTATATAAAATGCTAAACTGGTTTTATAGTGTTATTTTTCCAATAAGGAGCGATAGCCGCTCAAGCTTAAAACTCGTGCTTCTAATTTGGTCAGTACAAGGAATACAGCAAATTAAAATTCTCCTTGACCTTAATACGCAACAAAAGGCCTGTTTGAGAACTTCAAAGATTAAAATAAAACACAGCTGTAGCTACCAGTAGGTACAACTTTTTAGCTGTAACTTCTCAAATCTTTTTGGAACTTTAGTGTTTCATGTGCCTCTTTTTATATTTATTTGTAGGATTGGGTGACGGACAATAAAATCAATTTAATTTAATGGGACGTGAATATTGTATTTTTTGTGCCTGGCACTTCGCCTATCCAGTACCCTTGCCAATGCAACCGCTGACACCAACTTCATTAAGCCAGTAATGTATTTCCAGGTTCGCAGATATTTCCGACGCCGACAGGTTGTATGCTAATATTTTTATTTTTTTTATTATGTAGAAATCCTACATGGATGCCTTGCCCGACTCTTACCGACTAAAACCACCTACCGTCTATGGTCGGGAGTCCCAGGTAAGCCCTCGGAAGGATGTCCCAGGGTTCCCGGCAGACTTTGGCTATCATCGCGGCCTCGCCTAGAAGGTTCGGGTGCAATCCCGCTACTTGAAGAAGGGGTGGATGGGGAAGGGGTGGAAAGGTGGGTGCTATCCCACTACTATGAGGGGCAAAGAGACACGCCACTGTCTTGTCCTGCTTCTGTAAGTATGGCGTGTAGCCAACTCGCTGTTCTCAGGCCCTCGGTCATGGAGACCGGTAGTCCTCGACAGACACAGCTGGAGACGACCCAGTCGCCGACTGCGGAACTCGGGAGGGAAATTTCTCTTCCGCTCCTTCCCCACTGCTACTTTCTCGAGCATAACTTGCACGTGTAGCGTCCCACTTTTCACGGCTGGAGATCATTGCCCTCACCATGGGTCTCCAGCGTGAGAATGCCCACGTCCATGACTGCCACAAGGCCTTGGCGCTGCAGTGCCTAAGCTGAGGACCCCGCCATCGTGTGCTGCACTGTATCCTCGCTGCAGTTAACGCAGTGCTGGCACTTGGTTGTTACCTGCCGGTTTATGCGCCACAGATACTTTCCGAAGCCCCAGTGCCCGGTAAGCATCTGTGACACTTGGTATGGTAGGTGAGGCGGCCATGGCGCCTCTCTAACCACTTCATGATCGGTTTTACCGCCTCAATAGTAGTGTGTCCCTCTTTGGTTGCTCAAGTCGCACCTTCCATGTCTCCATGAGCTCCTGACGGAGCAAGGATCTCTGAGCCACGATTTCTCGCGGTAATAAAGTCAACACATTTACAGAACAAAAGCTAAGCTTAGAACTCGAACGCAAACAATACCAGACCTAAGACCCAACTATCAAAATTTGTTACAGACAACGATTCCGTGAATGATTTTATCTAAGTTAATATTTGAGAAAGTGTATCTAATATGGTAATGGCAATGAGCGTTCGTTAAGAGCTTCATAATAATATAATTACCTATTGTTAAATGTCAAATACTATATAATAATACGTAAATCTTCCGCTTACTTTCTATAGATACTTCATTATGTCGTCATATATTACTAGATATGCGTCTAGCTATACGTCTAGATTCCGTTGAATATTTCCTGTCCGGAGATTTGCATCCGCTTTCAGTGTTTCATCTCATGGGAACGATTGCCGACTGTCCTATCTCTAGTAATATCCAATGACTAGCATTGCATTAGCTTACCGATGAGGTTAGCGATAGATTTTGAGATATTGCTTAGTTCTATACATATCTACTTTATAATTGAAATATATGTATTCTGTTTTATTATTGTTATTTATTTATCACGCAGGCTGTTGAATGAAGCCTGTATCCAGGCAATTTCTTTTTAGTTTTTTCTTCGTGTATGATTTTTTCTGTCTAATCTATTAATCTATTCTGTTTTCAAGTTAAGTACTGTGGCTACTATCGGGTAGACAACGGCCCTGACCAGTCGATGAGACGTCAACCAAAAGACAAATTAAAATTGATTTGGAAGCGCTCGTGGCCCCGCGGACTCAGTGTTCTGTAAACGATCACTGCAGTAAGCAACATTTACTGTGGCCGGATATGGATGGGTGACCACCACGTGGACCACTTTGTGACATTTATTTACGAGCGTTTCCGTGCTTCGGAAGGCACGATAAGCCGTTGGTCCCGGTTGTCAGTAAAATGACAGTCGTTAAGCCAAGTTGAAGGCCTTATGGGCGGCTTGAGAAATTTCAACTGTGGGTCGTCACAACCTGCGCCCGGGTCGGCAGAGCGTGTGAAGCACCTCTGGTGTTACAAACGTCTATAGGCTACGGTTACCAACCTTCCGGTGGGCCGTAAGCTTGTCTGCCACCAAAGTAGTATAAAAAAAAAAAAAGAAATTGAAAAATTCGGAGCTAAATTTTCTTGGAATAAAACGGGGGAGCCCCGGGTTTCATACTCAAAAATAAAATAAAGATAAAGTCAAAACTTTCATATCAAATTATATGAAATTATGGTTGTGATAAAAATATTACACTACGGTTTCCTTTTAAGCGGTAACTTTCCTAACTGGAACTCCTCCAGAGGACATGAAGCACACAAGGGATTGGTGCACTGTACCACTGGCACTAGAAGACTCCAATACAATTTGACGCCCGCTTCTTGAGGAATGAAGAAGCTTGGCTGTAAAAGCACCATAACGAGGTACTCATCGGACCCAGTTGCTTCGGTGTAATACAGCCACCCACCACTGCTGGGGCTATTTTGAGTACGGTGCTCTACACGCTGGCAGGCTCCTTGGGGTGGATGCAGAGCCGTGCCTATGGTTGCCATGGTCAGCAGCAATAGTGAATGTGTTTTCATCGACTTGCCTTGTAAGGAAAAGCAGCTTCTTTTACACATGCAAGAAAAAAGAGCAGGAAAAATGAGTGCTGCAGAAGACGCACTAAGTGTTTGAGTCTCCAGACAAATTTATCCCTCTTGAGCGAAGTACCTAAATTGCAAGATGCCTATGAAGCAAATTGCCTAAAGTCAATGTCTAAAGTGCAGGATGCCTATTAAGTTTTAATGTCTATAAGGTTTTAATGCCTACGAAGCAAAATGTCTATGTTGTTTAATGTCTACAAAGTATAATGCCGATGCTACTTAATTGCCTACAAAGCATGACGCCAATTTTATTACATCAAGAAATCTATTTTGCTAAAATATGACACATATTCAGACTCTTCGGTCTTAATTACTTAATACTGGACACTTCAAACTCATTATTATCTATTGAATAACAATCTGCTTGACGTATGACAGCATCAATAAGCACTTTACTCAAAAAGGGTTCATTTCATTATTTCGTCAAATCACATTTTATGAAATGGATGTGATACAATTTGTCACAAACAACAAAGGAGGAAGGACCCTACTGTTCTCGGGTTATCGCTACACCGTGAATAAAGAAAATAAAGATGGCAGCAGCCTTTGGAGGTGCTCTAACAGAAAAGAGTGCAGTGCTTCGATCAAGCTGAATAACGCCAGAGATGCAGTATTGGAAGGTGGCACCAACCGACACGCCTGCGAAAGAAATTTGGCCAAAAATGAAGTGCAGGTTCTGATAGAGAGTTGTAAAGAACAGGTTTGCCGAAGTTTTAAACCTGTGCAGCAAATCTTTGAACAGGTATTTTCCGAAAATAAACCGGCTGTGGATGAAGATTTTGAAAGAATGCCAATTTTTTTATCCAAAAAAGACAGTTTATTACGAGCTAGACGTAATTTTTTAAAAACAAGAAAAACGGAATTCAAAAAATTGAGTGATATTGACCCGGGAAATATTTTAGTACCAGATATTATTGGCCTTGACTTTTTGGTGTGCGAAGATGGTGGGGGAGACCGCAAGATTTTGATATTTTCTACTACATTTACAAGGAAATTCTTAACAAACATGAGTAACAAACAACTACAATACTTTGGCGATGGGACTTTTAAGCGGATTCCTTTATTTTATCAAATGTACACGATTCATGTCGACTTGGGTAGCAACGATGATTCCGTTAATGTTGTACCCATCATCTATGCACTCCTTCCTAATAAACAACAAGATACGTACATCAGATTATATGAACTTATAAAACAGAATTTCAATATAGAAATCACAAAATTCAAATGTGATTTTGAAGTAGCCCAAGTACAAGCCATGAAGTTAGTGTTTCCTGGTGTACATGTTACCGGTTGTTATTACCATTTTACGAAAGCACTATGGAGAAATGCTGAGAAAATGAATTTAACTGCGAACAATGAAGGTAGAATTTTTACTGCTCTGTCAAGCAACATACCACTTATTCCAGCGAATCGTATATCGGAAGCGTGGAATACTATGAAACAAAATTATACGGATTCAGAAGAATTACAAAAGTTTATAATTTACTACGAGAAGCAGTGGTTAAAATATACACCGGAAATGATATGCTGTGCAAGTGAGACACAACGAACAAACAACGGCCTGGAGGGATGGCATAGACGATTTAATGCCCGAGTACCACCAAATTCTACATTTATCAGATTTCTCCAAAAATTGTTACAAGAAGCAAAATGGCAGGACCATAAAATAAAATATGCGTTATTTAATACTAACAACCGTAATAAAATGGACATAATATTTAATCGAAAATACAAACAAGAGCTCAAAAAGCTAAGCGACGGGAACTTATCGCCATTCGAAGTACTCAGAAGCATTTATAAAATAAAGAAACAGATAAAAGCATCGCTATGATTTTACTAGTATTTTAGAAAAAAATAGATAAAATTAGTTTGTTTTCACTATTTTAAGTTATTTTAATTATTAGTAAGGATACTGTTTTTGTTTTTTCGAAATATCAATAAACATTTCAGTTTAATAGCTTTTATTCGATAACATGCCCCTTATCCATCTATCCCTCACTACTTATCCCTACTTGTTGTACTATAGATATTAATAGATGATCCGAGACCTACCTATACTGGTAAATCAATTTGACCGACCGTACCTTGTATTGTGCTGGCAATCTTCATTTTAGGCATTTCCATTGTTAGGCATTAAACATTGTTGTCAAAGTACATTGTAGGCAAATTATGTTCTTAGGCATCGTGCAATTTAGGTACTTCGAGTTTCAGGTATTTCGCGTTTTAGGTAGTATGCAGCAGTGGCATCGTGCAATTTAGGTACTTCGCTCAAGAGGGAAATTTATTATTGTTAGTAGTCGGCTATAATTTAATAAAATCCACAATCAGAGTATGGTACTTGCTGTTCATAAAATAAAACTTCCTATTAATGAAGTGCTGTTAACGATTACTGCAGTTAGCGACTTTCGCTATCCTTGTCATTAGATCTCATTGGTCCTTGAATGAGTGACCAACACGTCACTACTTTGTGAAATTTCATTTGCGGCTGTTCGTACCTCGGAAGGCACCTTAAGCCGTGGGTCCGGGTTGTCAAGACTGTCATAAGTAATTGAATACCGGGACCAACGGTTCGGTTGAAGACCTTATGGGCGACTTGCAATATTTCAACAGTAGGTAGGCACAACATGCGCTTGTTCATTTCAGCACGGCAATAGGCTTACCACCTATTAAGTGGGACAAAAAAGGCTATAATAGGAAATGTGGCGCATCTAGGTTACACGATAGGTTTTCTTAAATTATAATAAAAAGTTACATTTTCTTTTCCTAAATAATATATGTTTAAAATATAGATACTGTTGTAATATAATATTACATTTTCTGTCATTACTTCGAGTAAATTATTGGAAAATAACGGGCAAAGCCTTGACACGTAACAAATTATAGAGCACAGGTAAATCGTAAGTTGCGATACATAAATCACAACATTTCAAGCTGTCGTGAACACCTACAAGCCTGTCTACATATAGTTTGTAAATAAATAATTTATGTACTAGTTATAAACGTACCGACAGTTTTTATTTATTATTACGCTGTGATTGTGACCTTCGAATGTACTGGATTGGATTAATTTACTCCCACGTTTGATACCTATACCCAACATGCTTATTCACATAGATAATGCGACAATAGGAGAAACCAATATCGCTAATTTTAGAAGACATCTATTTGTACTAAGTTTTAAGATTTTCCAGATACTAGTTTCACAAAATAATCCATTAAACGCACATTTCTCAGTACTAGATGAAGCTTTCTGTAGATTTACTTGGCTCCATTCAAATGCTTTCATTCAATTTTCTTCCATAGTGGAGTTTTCCTGATCTTTTCTGTGAAAGTTATGGATAAAAGATTTACACATTTTCTAATACAATTTGTATACACAATAACGATCAGTAATATAGACAGCTACTATTTTTTTACGTATGAAAAATCTGTGAACCACGGCGATGTGGTTCGCACGGCGATGTGGTTCGCAACCCGTCACGTCACGTCTCCCATCGGGGCGAAAAGTGGACTGTGGATAGCCGCTTTGCTACGTTGAATGTAAGAGGAGGTATGAATGATAAAATTGAGGAGGTATGCAAGATTATGCGAGAGAGGCGATTGGATATTTTGTGTGTGAATGAGACAAAGCGGAAGGGATGCGACACCACGACACATGGAGCCTATACGGCCTACTGGTCAGGCGTAGCCACAACCAGCGCGGCGTGCCAGGGTGTCGGTGTAGTACTTTCCGCGAGAATGAATGAATGTGTGACAGATTATGAATGTGTGAGCCCAAGACTCGTTTGGTTGAGGCTAAAGGTTGGACTCACCCGCATCTTTGTGTTAGGAGTGTATGCTCCTCAGGATGCGCGGTGGCGCCGGTCCGCAAAAGACCAGAGTGAGAGGCAGGCATTCTGGGAGAGTGTGAATTATATTCTGGGTAAATGCAAACGAAACGAAAGGATTTTTAATGTTAGGTGATTTTAATGGATGGGTTGGAGTGAAGCGTGATGGATATGAAAGTGTATTGGGAAAGTTTGGGGATGAGCGAGTGAATGAAAATGGCGAAAGTCTGCTAGAAGTATGTTTGGATAGGAATCTTGTGGTAACCAACACCATATTTAACCACAAAGATATCCACTTGTATACAAGGAAACAAGAAAGCCAGAGAAGCATGATTGATTTTGTGATAGTAGACGCAAGAATGAGAAAGAATGTGCTGGACACCCGGGCATACCGCGGTGCCGGGATTGACACAGATCACTTCTTGGTAATTAGCCGAGTAAGAGGTCTGTTTCAGCGGTGGCGGCATCGTGCGCATAAGCCCATTAGTGTACTGGAGCGCATTAAAGTCGAAAATTTGAAAGATATAAGCGTGAGAGAGGAATTTGTGAGTAAATTGAGCGAGAAATTCGAAAATTCAGAGGAAATATGTGAGATGGAAGAATTATGGAAGATGATTAAGGAAGGTCTCGTAAAAGTTGCAGTGGAAGTATGTGGGATAAGCAAAAGGCGACATGGATGTCAGGTAAAGAGTATGTCTGCAGAAGTTTTAAAAGTTTTGTCTGATAAGAAGCAAGCATGGTTGAACTGGCTGGCTACAATGGCCAATCAAAGAATGCAGAAGGCAACGGATGAGGATGTAAAAATGGCAAAGGATGAGTATAAAAGGTATAAGCGTGATGCGAAAGAAGTGATGAAAAGTAAGAGAGAGAATGATGAGGATGACTTTCATAACAGGTTATCTGATGACTTCCAACAGAATATAAAATTCTTTTGGAAGTCTATAAGAACAATGAGGACTGAACAGACTACCTCACAATTTAAACAAATCAGAAACCATGATGGTAGTTTTGTGATAGGAGAGGAATGTGTGTTAAAAAGGTGGAAGGAATATTTTGAAAGTTTATTTGAAAAAGAGGATATGCAAAGGGAGACTCATGTCTCGGAAATGAATGAACTTGATAATGAAAGCCACTTAAGTATGGAAGAAATTGTGGAAGCGTTGAATAGTATGAAATTAGGAAAGGCTGCTGGGATTGATAGAATTTCTGTCGAGATGCTGAAAGCGGGTCGTGGCGTGGTAGCTTGCCAGCTGTACCGCCTTTTCAATCTTTGCTGGCGAAATGGCAGAGTACCAGAAGAATGGTGCAAATCGGTCATAGTGCCGCTGTACAAAGGTAAAGGGTCACAGCAAGAGTGCAAAAACTACCGCGGCATAAGCTTGCTCAGTGTCGTAGGCAAATTGTATGCGAAAGTTTTGATTAAAAGAGTGATGAATGAAACTAAAGGAAAAATGTGGGATGTACAAGCAGGATTTATGAAAGGAAGGGGATGCACGGATCAGGTCTTTTCACTAAGATGCCTAGCTGAAAAGTTTTTGGCAAAACGCCAAAAAGTCTATTGCATCTTCGTGGACTTAGAAAAGGCCTATGACAGAGTGGTGAGGAATGAACTGTGGTCAACACTGTTCATGTATGGAGTGAACAGCAACTTGATACGAGCATTGAAATCTCTATATGAGGGCTCCAGTGCTTGTGTCAGGATCAATGGAGCTTGCACAGACTTTTTTCCCATCGAAAAAGGTGTGAGGCAAGGCTGTGTAGCGTCACCATGGCTGTTCAACCTTTATATAGACAGTTGTTTGAAAGATCTACAAGAGTGTGCGTATGGACTAAAAATGAATGAGCTAACCGTCAAATGCCTCCTTTATGCTGATGATCAGGTAATACTGGCATCATCGGCGGAGGAGTTGCAGTTGATGGTTAATGTAATGAACGATGCGCTTAAAAGTAGAGGAATGAATGTTAATGTAAGCAAGACAAAAGTAATGGTTTTTGAAAGAGAGAAATGTATGACTGATTGCTCGATATTGATCGAAGGAAAGAGCGTGGAACAGGTGAAAGAGTTTGTTTATTTGGGTTCAAAATTTGCAAGAGATGGAAAGTGTGACAATGATATTGAAAGAAGAGTTTTGGCAGGAAATCAAGTGAATGGAGCCATTCACACCTTTATGAACAGTCAGAACGTGTCTAAAAAGGCAAGGATGGCTGTACATAGAGGAGTGCTTGTCCCTACACTTATGCATGGCAGTGAAAGTTGGGTGTGGCAGGAGAAGCATGAAAGTAAAATTAATGCAGTGGAAATGAGAAGTTTGCGAAGTATAGCTGGAGTGACATTGATGGATAAAGTAAATAATAGTGTGATAAGGGAACATTGCGGCACGACAGAAGATGTAGTGACTAAGATAGAAAAAGGGATGCTCAGATGGTTTGGACATGTGGAGAGAATGGATGGAAATAGGCTGACGAAACAGATTTATGAGGCGAGAGTGAATGGGCAAACTGGTAGAGGTCGACCTCGGCATACTCAAGTCGATAAAATCGACAATCTTCTGAGAAAAGGCCAGGTCAAGAGTACCCTTAACCGAAGAGCATGTATGAAGACACTTATGAAAGTTGAAGAAGCGAAAGTTGTTTGCCAGGATCGTAGCAAGTGGAAAGCCATAGTCTCTGCCTACCCCGTTGGGAAACAGGCGTGATGTTATGTATGTATGTATGTATGTATGAAAAATCTGTCATGGATTCTTACCGACTAAAAACTCCTTAAACCCTACTACTGCATACGGTTGGGAGCCCCGGGTAAGCCCAGTCCCCAGGATTCCCAACAGACCTTGGCTACCACTGCGGCCTCACCTAAGGGGTTCGGATGCTATCCCGCGTCTTTGGGGGGTTGTTCGGGTGATATCCCGCTTCTTGGGGCGTGTGGCGTGCGTGAAAGATTCACGTCACGCTGTCGTCATGGGCGTGCTTCTGTAAGGACGGTGAGCAGCCCCCGCGCCGTCCTCAGGCCCCCGGTCATGGAGGCCGACAGTCTTGGGCGAAGATAAGTCTGCGGCATCTTCGCCACAGACTGCGGAACTCGGGTGGGAGACTTAACTCCCGCTCCCTCCCAGCCGCCTCTTTCACGAGCATGACCTGCTCGCAAAGGAGCAGCGCCAGATCTGGCCCCACACGTGTGGGATGCCCGACGAGGCGCTGTGCAATAATACGCTTAAAGAGCTCGCACTCCTCGTCCAGCAACACGATCGGCTGGTAGCCTGCCCGCCGCCCCGCCTTTCGGATCAGAACCAGCTTTTCCGTCGCTCGTCCCGACTTTAGCAACTGGCCTTTTTCAGGCAATGTTGGACAGCTACTGTGCCTACTGTGGCTTAAAGTGCTGTTTAGGACGACGTTTAAGTAATCTATTTTTCTATTATATCTATTATAAATCTATTTTCGGATATGATTTATGTTAATAATTAAGCAAAGAATGCTTAAATAAGCATTCATTGTTTTGTTGTGACGAACATCATTAGAATTTACTGAAGCATTACTGACATGCGTCTACTGCGACCAACTGGTGGCGCGTTTGCAGCGCTTTTAATTCGAATGCACCCTAAGAGTGCCTAAGCTAATTTCGGTTCCAATCTTCAATGAACAGCTTAATACTTGCCGAAGCCGAACAGCATAGCGTTGTGAACTTGCTACAGAAAGTACGACTTGTAATATTACGCATTACAAATAAATCACCAAATAGTTTTGTAGTTTCAATAAATTATGTCCTTCATCATAATTACAACGTTACACATCATTTGCTTCTTTCATTTCTAAAATAAGACTTCTGACTCATCTACATGACTGCATATGAGCTGTAGTAATTTTACAGACTTGTTGTTGTCCGTAAACTTTTTATGAAATTTATTTTCCTAATACCTACATTTCGTCCAGTCATAGATGAGGACATAATATAAAAACATATCATTATATCATATTAGGGTGCATGTTTACTGTCACCGTCTGCGCTGCCTTGAGAACACCTCCTATTTGGCTGCACGTAGATCATGGTTCCATTAGCCAGATCTACGTGTGCATATACCGTTCCCACACAATGGGACCTAAGACAACGAGTCTGTTTCAGCATCTTAGCAAGGGGGCTCATGACGCGCAGGCGTTGAACGTTGACCTGGTGTTTTAGGGAATTTCGCACCCAGTGGCTGGTGTACATCAACTGACCACCAAAGCATTCAGTTTCTCGCATGGTCTGACCCAAGTGGTAAGCCGGATTACGCGGATGCCAGACAAGTAGCACCGTGCACTTGCTCCGCTGGACCTACTGCTGACGAGTTGCCCAGCCCTGCACGTATCTTCATACTCCTGCACGTGCAGTCGAGATAAGCGTTATTTGTGGCACTACTTGTCAATGGAATGGTCTGTCTTCGCAACTACTTTGCATCTGTCTCGCGGACGCAGCGCTGCTTTGCCGGTAACGCTTCGTCGGATAGCGCATCTGTAGTTGCTGGTGGGATCAGTTTAGGTATGGTACACTGCGGTGGCCAGGATCCGCAAAGCTCGTCCATGGTTCGGGCGTCAGTGCGCCGAGGCTGTTCAGCAAAGCCCAAGAGAAAGCGAACTTGCTTCCTCTTTGCGGTTTATTCCCGGGTCGACGACTAGTTTATACAACCCTTCACCATCGCCAAAACAATCGGCATATAGCTTGCCGCTGAAACGAACTACGGGTGACCTCCTAGCGTAGGCTATGAACAGACACGGCGAGTCCTTGAATATAAGCCAAGATA
This sequence comes from Miltochrista miniata, assembly GCA_933228765.1. NCBI lineage: Eukaryota > Metazoa > Arthropoda > Insecta > Lepidoptera > Erebidae > Miltochrista > Miltochrista miniata. Next base: position 30,361,968 of record OW121747.1, on the reverse strand, counting down.
TCGCCAAAGCCTTGCTTGTCTTCTTTGCGTGGATCAAATCAATCAAAGAAAACAAGAACATCAAACACACTTTTTACAATTAGTGTTCCACTAGCTGTTCCCCGCGGCTTCGGCCGCGTAGAAGTCGTCATCGCATAAAGTCATAACCCTCCTATTCCGCAGTCGGTTAAAAAGTAGCGTATGTCCTTGCCAGGGAATTTCATCTAAATCGCTTCAGCGATTCAGGCGTCCTGACGTTTGTATCATTTGTATTTTCTTAAAATTTTGTAGCAATTTACGGACGATATGGCATATTCGGTAATTCTTTATACTTCATCAAATTTGGCCATTATGACGTCACAGTCCTAGCAGTTATGTGTCAAGCCATTTACTACCCATTACTACATTTAGTTACTTTCTCACACATTCGTTTATTACTGTTTACCAAGCAACATCCGGTCCTCGTTAACACAATGAACAATGTTTTTAATATAATTAATTGCATAATAATGAAATTAATTCAAATAATATAAGTTTACATAGAATGCATTACATAATCAATTACATTAGACAGAACGATATGTAAGTGCTTTATTAAATCGGTATGAAATATGTTACCTATTTGTGCTACTAAAAATATTTGAAGAATGTACTCGCAGTTTTTGACTTATTCCTGCTTCTTAACCGGTTTACTGTTTGTGCCCGCTGTGTTAAATGCGAGAATTCACAGTAATCAATTTCGTTAGTCCGGTCATCCAGTTACCGTGCCTTTATCTGCTCGCATCCTGAAGGTATTGGAGAAGCTCCTTTGGGACTTACGCTATAAGTTCTACTAAAGGTTTTCTGAAGAACTCCTTACATCATTTTAAACAATTCCGAAAAGCACAAACCATTGTACACAAATGGTAGACCACGCATAACACCCTTCGCCAATGAATCGTGCAAACATAGTAACTTTAGATAAATTGATTCAAAACGAGGGGATTTGTATGAAACTAAATCGTTCACATTTTAAGTAGGTATTTCATAAACTTTCAAATAATACGAGGGCGGGTCAATAAGTCCGTGACTTTTTCAATGAAAAATAGGTTTTTAGATAAAAAGTTATTTTATTTATCAACATAGTCTCCTGTGAGTTCTATGCACTTAATCCAACGTTTCTCCAGCTGTTCCATACCTTCCGAAAAAAAGATTTGTCGAGGTCATGAAAATACGCATTTATTTGAGAAATGATTTTGTTGGTAGAGTCAAATCTCTTTCCGCCAAGCAATTTCTTTAGGTTCGGGGACAAGAAATAGTCACTCGGTGCTAAATCTGCAGAATAGGGTGGATGAGGGAGCAATTCGTCTCCCAAGTCACGGATTTTGCCATAGAAACTGCACATGTGTGCACCCTCGGTTTTTCCTCATGGAAAAGACTTTTTTTCTTGGCCAAATGCGATCGTTTTTTATACAATTCCTTATTGAATCGACCCAATAAGTTGGTAGAATATTTGCCATTGATTGTTTTCCCCTTTTGAAGGTAGTCAATGTGGATTATACCGCGTGCATACCGAAAAACGGTCGCCATGGATTTACTGACTGACAAACCAACATTTTCCTCCCTTGGCGCTGATTCCCCCGAGAAACCTACTGTTTTGACTGCTGTTTGGTCTCTGGTGTATTGTGGTGGATACATGTTTCATCCACGGTTACGAATTGGTGCAAAAACTCGTCCATATTGCGGTTGAACAACGTCAAACACTCCTGCGAAATTGTTACACGGTTGCGTTTGTGGTCGATTGTGAGCAAATGCGGCACCCATCTTGCGGAAAGCTTTCTCATACCCAAGTGTTCATTCAAAATTGAAACCACTGTGCCATGTGAGATGCTTATGGCTTCCACAATCTCTCTCCCTTTCAATCTCCGATCGGCTAAAACCATATCGTGGATTTTTTCTATGGTTTCGGATGTAGAGACCTCAAATGAACGTCCAGAACGTTCCGCATCTTCCGTGCTTGTACGACCACATCTGAATTCGGTGAACCACTTTTTTACCATGGAAATAGATGGTGCAGAGTTCCCATAATACTTATCAAGCTTAGTCTTGGTTTGAATGATGTTTTTTTTCGGCAAAAAATAAGGCTTAAGCACACGAAATTCTCATTTTTCCATTTTCTTCTCAAAAAGCGCGCTAGTCTGCTATCAACAACTGTCAAACACAAACAAAATGACGTAGCTTGTCTAAATTTTGACAGAAGTCAACTGACAGTTGCCCGTTGACAGAAGCAGAGTTTCCATTTCAATAAAGTGGCGGGAAATTAAAAAAGTCACGGACTTATTGATCAGCCCTCGTATAATATCTCTTCAGGATCCGAAAATATTGAAGGGATGTTTTGTAACAATAAACTCTCCGAAGTATTTACGCTCGTTCGCTCTAACTTTGCCGCTCGGCTCCATACTAAAGTCGAATTTTTAATTAGACGAAGTAAATTGACAGCAACTAATGTCACTTCTTCATACAATGTTGCGTATTTTCTATGAGGAAGTGACATTAGCTACTGTCAATTTACTTCGTCTAATTCACAATTCGGGTATACGCCTCTACGCCAGCGGCAAAGTTAGAGCGAACAGGTAGGAAATATTGTTGTGTTCAACAAAATCAGCCTATTGCGGTCCACTGCTGGACGTATGCCTCTCCCAAATTACGCCATAATGCGCGGTCCTGCGCCATCCGTATCGAGTCAGTTGTGTTGGACTAACAATTTTCGGTCCTCTGCGCAAATGCCCTTGTCAGAGTTAGATTAAGGCCAGTGAACTGTGCAGATTATTCCAAAAGCGATATGTTGTTTTCACGGTAAACATTCATCACTGCCCTCGCATATTGTACTTGTGTATTGTCTTTGTAAACAAAAACTGTACACATATTTGTAGATAGTTAGGGAAGGCGGTCGTTTACTTCTGCATTACTACATGGCGTTATAACGGTGTTCAAGTTGCCTAGGATCAAAATGAACTCCCGTGTTTCGTCAAAACCTATTGTGACTTTTACTTGTTCTGCACTGTGATCGTATGAGCGTCTTGGATATGTCGGAACTCGCTGAACATCAAACTGCTTCCAATAAAGAAACATCTCGCTGCTTACTGCATAGATTTGTTTGTTATGATGCCTACGGCTACTTTCTATCATCGCACCGTTTGAACACGAACGCTTCCGCGAACGCTTAGATTGTGGAATGATCTCCCAGCGTCGGTTTTCCCAAACACCTACAGTATGGGTCATAGAAAGCAGTCTTAGAAGGTTCTAGCAGGGTCGGCACCGCGAATGGAGCGTCTCTGGTGTTGCAAACGTCACCCTTTATATTTCTGTATTAAATTTAGCCATTATTCAGATTAGTCATAGTCTAACAATGTTCATGACATTCGCTTGCAGTGCATGCGAGAAGACGACCACTTATTTAGCTTCGACTTACAAATTATATGATGTGACCGAGTGAGGTCAATTTGTGCTCTCACGAAACAGTTATTGGTAATTTACATCTACTTTGAGAACTTCGTTTAAATATTACACTATACATAAATAATAAATTTAAATATAAACGTTCTCACACAAGATCTTCTAGCCCAATTAAGCCAATATAAGCTTGTGCGATGGGATCATTCAATGCAAACAAACAAACGAACAATTAAATCTTTACTTTTTATATTATTACTAATTATTAGTACTTATCGATAAATCGCTGGTTGGTCAGCCTCAGAAGTAGATTAACAATATTTAAATTTACGAAATAGATACGAGAATGACAAATTCGCGTAGTTCTTTTATTAAACAATTTTACTAAAATATACACTAGTACTATCGTTCCAAACAAGTACTACGTGTAAGTTTTCATTCGTGTATCTATTTTGTAATTTTCAATAGTGTTGATCTGCTTCTGTGGCTGAATGTATGACGCAGACACTTTGTTACGAATATTAACTCCTAAATTTTTAATATTTATGCAAGCTGCTTTGCTTATGCAATATTGTCGTAGAGTCTATTGCAATTTTATAAAAGATTTGTATACATGTAATTTTACATTTTAACTACTGTTGTGAATTTATACAAAAACATAATATCTACAATTTTGACGCCGCTGTTTTATTATTTATTAGGTTTAACCAAAAGTATTTATTAACTGACAGCGTTAATTCAAGATTACTGTCGTTACATAAGATATCCACTAAGTATATACATATACTGAACGTTATGTAATAATAATATCATATTACATATTATTATTCAACATGCCAAACAAAGTAAAAAACATATATGAAACTTTAAAAAAGTAAGGGAGTACTTAATTTATTAGCGACGCGCCCCGCATCGCACGAATTTTACGGTTGTATTTCTGAAAACTCTTGAAACATTTAAACTGAACTTTTGATTGATTGAGATTGCTTGTAGATGCCGAAGGCGTGTACACACACGGCATCTACAAGCAATCAAATTAAAATAGTATGCGAGTCATATTTGGAATTCGTAACTATTCATATTCTCTTCTGTCTGTCTATCATACAAAGCAAGTCCCTAGTACGTCTTCCAGATGGTTCTGTAACAATTATGTAAGTCTGTTTATTTCCTTCTCATGGCCGTGACCTGAGCATTAAGGGTTGGTTGCTGTCTTTTAAGTGAGAGCTACACAAACACTAAGCGGGAGAACACTCTAACCTCCGTCTTCCCAAAAAGAGGGATACAAATACGCAGAGGTGAGGCTGCGATGGCGGACAAAGTCTGTATCGGGAGCCGTATGGTATCCGACAACTTACCCGAGGACTCTCGTCCGTAGGCAGATGAAAGGCATCGTGTGTTTTTAGTAGTGTCCGACCGAAACTGGTTTTCCAGCCGAAACCGAAACCGAAACCGAACTTTCGGCCCCAGGGTCAGTTTCGGCCGAAACCGAAACCGAAACCGAAACTCACGTGTTCATATGGAAAAAAAAATAGCAAAGTGCGAGTCGGATTTCCTCACAGAGGGTTCCGTAACAAAATTTGGGCACAAAATTACGTTTGTTGTGTGGATGCTTTTTTCTGATTTTAGTAGGTATTTTTGTTATAGCGGCAACAGAACAGGGTGAGATAGTTGGTGCTGGCAGTGTCTCTAGACATCGCCAACGCTTTCAACACCTTGCCCTGGAGCTGCGTTTGGGAGGCACTTATTTACCATGGAATGCCTCCTCAATCGAATTTTCGGTGCCTATCTTCCCGAGAGGGCCATAACTTATCCGAGCTGGCTCGGGCAGGTTCGGCGAGATGTGTCGTTCGGTGTTTCACAGAGATCGGTCTTTGAACCGCTTCTGTGGAACAACGGTTACGATTGGGTGCTGCGGGGTCCGTTGCTCAGAGGTGTCGGCGTAACGTGTTACGACGACACCCTAATTACAGCGCGAGGAACAACGCACCGAGACGCACTCTCGCGGTTATTGCCCAATATCAGCGGACCCGGCGCTCCCTGCAGGAGTCTGTACCTTGGGATCGTGTGGAGCATGGCCCTATACGGGGTCCCCGTGTGGGTAGAGATCCTGATGGCCAGCAATGCGGCTAGATTGCTTAGCCCGCAGAAGGCGATGGATGTCAGTGTGATAAGGGGATATCGCACGATCTCAGTGGAGGCGGCATGTCTTCTAGCCGGGATCCCTCTATGGGACCTGAAAGCTAGGGCATTTGCGACATTGTTTAAATGGCGCAAAGAGGCGCTAGAGCTGGGCGATAGGACTCATCCTGTGAGCAGGTCATGCTCGTGAAAGAGACGGCGTGGAGGAAGCGGGAGAGAACACCGAGAACTCTCCCACCCGAGTTCCAGAGTCTACGACGGCGCGCCCCATACTACCAGCCTCCATGATCGGGGGCCTGAGGACGGTGACGGGGCTGCTCACCGTCCTTACAGAAACAGGCCCTACACGACAGCGTGACGTGATAGATTCATGCCCCCCCTTAAGAAGCGGGATAACAAGTAAACAACCCCCAAAGCCGCAGTATGCATCATTCTGAGGGCATACTCGGCGCTCCCAACGCGTGGTTTTTAGTCGGTAGGACTCCGGCATAGCATCACTGTAGGATTTTCCTCATGTTAAAAAAAATAGCGGCAACAGAAATAGATCATCATTGAAAATTTTAGGCCTCTATCTGGCACTTCCAGCGGTCCAGCGATATAACCTCGTGTCCTAATATCTCGCTAGGCCCCATATCTCGTTATTAGGGTCCCGCTTTAACCCCTCCGTGCGAAAATCCGACTCGCACTTGGCCGGTTATTTTTTCAATAGGTGCAGCAAGTTCCACCAAGTGCCATCATTAAACGGTATAAATCTTCTCAAGTGTTCATTTTAGAAATATCTCCACCTAAAGATGAGATTCTTTCTTTTCCGTGTGGAATGATACATAGATGCTATTGCGAACTCCTACTAACTAAAACCACACGATGCCCTGCTACTAGCTCTTGGCCGGTTTTGGTTACACTCTAGAAGTGTAAAACTAAAACTGGATAAGAGTGAGCCGGACTCGCGCACGTAGGGTTCCGTACAAGAAAAGCGGCAAAACTTCGCGTACCTATGTTGTATGGGAGGCCCCCTTTAATATTATAATTTTGTCTATTTTTATTATTTGTTGCTATAGCGGCAACAGAAAAACATCATCTGTAAAAATTTTAACTGTCTAACTATCACGGTGCATGAGTTACAGCCCGCTGACAGACAGACAGACGACCAACACAGTCAACGGAACCGACAACGAAGGGTTAGGGTTGTGTAATGTCCTAGTCCTAGATCTTTAGGATTCCATAACCAAAAGTAAAAACGGGACCCTAAAAAGGTGGTTTAAGACATAACACAGGGGTAACTGTCTAATACTTCTCAATGATTGTAATTGCTGGTGGTTTGAATTAAGTCGTATTATTATAACTATTGATTGATTTTTTATTGATTGATTGATTAGTAACATATTTACTGGTTAGGCGGAACCCAACCACGTCACAAGCAGAGCCAGGCCCTCAAAATGCATGAACACGTGAGTTTCGGCCCGGCCGAAAGTTTCGGCCCATTTTGGCCGAAACCGAAACTGCGGCGGAAACTCGATTTTTTGGCCGAAACTGGCCGAAACCGAAACCGAAACCGAAAGTTCGGTCGGTCACTAGTTTTTAGCTGATGGGAGTCCAGAAAAGCATACATGAGGATTTCCACACTTAAAAATGTAAGCATTGAACTCTAGTTCTCACACTGTAATCGATACCTGTGACGCCTGTCTGCTTTTGTTATAGCCTAGGAATGTTTGACTGCAAAAAATAAACGTTGCATATCGATTTCATTAGTAAGATACCTATATCAAGACTAGTATACCAAACGACATACTCGTACATGATTATGAAACCACTTGATAATTTTTAACCCTTGCCCATCTGGGACATGTGCTCCGTACACTTTAGAGCCTGGATCATCATCACACTTTAGCTGTGTTTGCTTCTATATAATACACAGAGTTCTCTCCGTACAATACAGGCTCGCGGGAATATATACGTCTGTTTCTGTTACAGCAACAGGTAGTTCTATTTGATGTCATCAAGCTTGCGTACTATTAGCTATTATGTGCTTTCGTTCAGAAACTCAGATCACTCTTAGTACATCTCGGTGTCTTCTCCTACTGCATTGTTGTCCTGTCGTCCCATCTGGTTCCGTGGCTCTTTCGACTGTCACTAAAATTGACTCTATCGTAAAACTTTTTGGCACACTTCTCAATAGATTATGTTTTCTCGATCAAATGTTAGTTTTCAGTTATGTACGACTGACATTACAATTGCAAAAAAATAAAAGTATTTATTATACAACACCTTTATGCTTGCTTTTAAAACTGTAAAAATCCGTTGTCACCATATTAATTTTATGACCGTTTTATGGGCTCTGCGCATATAGAACTTGACTATTCTACATCCGTAATAAATTGTTTATAGCTGAACGTATTCTATTATCAGCTCGATTTATGATGTATGGAATATAACCTTATTAGAAAAGTTATCGGACGACTTCTTAATCTTACACACCTTATAGGACGGTTTAAACCTTATGCTTTGGCCCACGCTAAGAAGCCAATTTTGTGGACATACAGCTAGAATACTAATTTAACTAAACTCTAAAGATTTTCTTCTTCGAATATAGATTTTATTAGTATTTATGGTACTTTTGTATCATTTTTCATCCGCAGTGTTCATTTTGCGAATGTTGAGGGATGGTACAGCCACGGTAATGATAGTATAACCGTGGTTCAGCGCTTCTAAAATGATCTTATTGTATAACTATGTTTTTCTGCCACTTTAATATTAGCTGAAGTACAAAAATTAGTATACCTATCCCTGTGTCTACTGCAGAATAAAAAAATATTGCTTTTAGAATCCTGCCGTAGGCAACTAACACTATTTACAAAGAATAAATTGAGTCACTTTACACACAAGTTTACAAAATTTGTATTTGAAGGCAGTCATTACTGTTACTGAGTTAAATAGTTAATTGTGCATTTCAAAGTTTCCTCAAACATAGTCTCTAATTTTGAGAAGTTGTGAACGCTGTAGAGGCCTGTTGTGCGGAGAATGTTTATGCGACCTTTTGACCCACTTTTGTTTCTGTACAGCTGTGTATGGTAAAATAAAACCGAGGACGCAGGGCTCAATGATAATGATAATGCCTCTTTGAACCACACGCCTGTTATAATCTAATTTATAGACCGGCCACGTATAATTTGCTAGAAATTGGCAGCAGTTTAGGGAACCGTGTAATCGACGAATTAACTTTATTAGCTTCGTCAATTAATCCGGGTTGATTACGTTGGCAGATACACTCGTGAAATAACTACCAGTTCATTATTGACAAATTGGATAAATACACATGTCGTTGACAATGATCGTCGTTGATGGGTCATGTCATCCACGAATTAACAAATTATTCTCAAAATTCTTTTAATGAGATTCCTGTAGTAAATCAACGCTAAAAGCCCGTTTTTATCGCGTAGCATATAATTAAAAGACCTTCGTGTGAACTTGAAGTGACGCCTACATGACAGTAGGTCCTTGTTTGTTATGATGGTTCTCTTCATGTATCCATTGGTTCATTATTTACCTCTTTGTCACCTATATTTATATCGACTATATAATTGTAGGACACGACGATAATCGAAGTCTCGTTGCTCGCGCGCATGCCTCTTATGACTCATTGTTAAGCGTTCTGCGCACAATGTCATTCGCAGTCCAGTCTCAACGCGGCATACCTAGAGGACACACATGTCATATTATAATTCATTAAACGTGTTACGCACGATCGAACTTCGTTAACATTATTGATTTGAATTGTGAATTAAAAAAGTATTTAGTAAAGGAAGTGTTACTGGATCGGTGAAGATGACAGCGGTAAAGAAAGTAATAGCGATGCGGCAGTTGGACTCTATGTTTGGCGGTATGAATTTGGAGGGGGAGGGCCGGCACTCTCCTGTCGTCACCTCTATTGTAGAGCAGGATCCTCGCTGCGAAGTTCATGGTCGTTGCAGCACCCCTTACAGATCATCACTTTATCTTCACAGTAGAGAATCTACACCTGGATATTACAGGGATTCGGTTTCACCTACAAATGGTCTTATCATCAGGTATTATTAATGACATATTTAAAAAACAATTTTATCAATATTTTATCGTCTAACATAATAATATGATAAAACAGGCGTCGTGATTCACTGGGCCTCTCGGGTTCGCCGGCGCGGGAGTTGGAGCATCCTTCAACGTTTCCAAGTATTCTGCGCCGCGAGCGTCACAGCCCCTCCGTGACACCACCCCGCCGGGAGACACCAAGCCCTACACATAGACTTCAAAGTAACAACAAACGCCATTCCATGGGGTCATTTCCAAACCTGAGCAGAAGTAATATTGTTAATTACAACAGGCGTGATTCCATATCAAGTAACGGTGTCAGAGATATGAAGCGGGATTACGTCGGATCAACGAATTCGTTGTCCCGAAAAAGTTCGATAAACACTACGAAGTCTTCAACAGACTCTTTGGATGGATGGCACAGCCACAGCACTTGGGACTCAGAAAAGAACAATTCAGTATCGTCTCTACATGACGACAGAGTCTCAAATGGACACAATAAGGTAATTTATCTGTGGCAATAACTTAATATATTATATTGAACAGCATCTCTACTTTATCACATCATGATCTCATCCTCGTACCTTTATTGAAAAGTTCTCATACATTTTAATGTCAGACGTTAATGAATTTTATGAACACTTCTAACAGTTGTATGATAATATTTTGTTATCATAGTACAATATAAAGGTATCTCTCTAGACTTACAGGAAAACTTTTTCAAGCTTTTTATTAATTTATTTCAGTCGGCGATTTGTTTGTATTCGATTGAGCTCCGATTTTGCATATTATTTTACGTAATATTCGGTAACAATACATAAATCGATAGTGAAATTCTAGTGGATTACCAGCAACGTCTCAGTCAAAAGGTCGCTCAAAGATTAATAAAATATCCTCGAAAGTTGTATACTACGTTATAACCTTCATTTGATAATATGATTTTAAACGGTCATGGTCGGTCACAGAACTAAAATATTTTTGCCAGGATATTTACCATATCATTTTGTATTTATACATTTATAGTATTCGATATTTCGGTGATGTTGCAAGCGCTATGATCACGGAGGAACTTCATTTTATCATCTTTTTGAAAATAAAAGTTCGTTTTAAATGACTTTTACAATTCTTTTTAGAATCTGATTGAATATCAATATAAGGTGGTAAACACTTCACCATGTAGGTCAATTTTTCACCTTGTTAGAAGCAGCGTTTTGTGATGATTCAAAATATTATATTCAATGTGCCATCCAAAAAGATCATAACTATTTAACATTTGGCAGGAATAGACAGAAATTTGGGAAGAAATAATAGAAAAGAAAGTAATTTTTAAATCGCGTCGTTATCAAGCAACGTTTAGAATCCTAGAGGATAAAAATTATCCTCTAGGATTAAATGTGAGTGTTAAAGTTGTCCTAATTAATATCTACAGTATCACCTGTATGAAATCTATTTGAATGAGTTTAAAGAGAGAGAGAGGAGTGTGTGAATGATCTGAATCATTGTTGGAATTATTTCGGTTTTAATGATGAGAAACGTTTTGTGCCAAATATTAAGCATTTTGAATAAAATAACAATTAAAATAAGAATAAAGAATATAATCCATGTCACAATTACAACGAATATATTAAAATCGTTGCTGTAAAAGTAGTTGAATTTAAATATATTTAGTATGGTACATCCCCAGTTGCTCTACAAGGCTCGCAGAGGGCCGCGGCCGTTGATACCGCGCGTCGTGCGCGCTGACCTATACAGCCATAAATGGACATGACGCCGCCAACTTACTGCCAACCGTCGCGAGTAAATCATGACAATATTTACATTCTATCTCATATGCCACTGCAATATTTGACTACTTTGTTGATCAAGAAACTACAGTTTGACTTTTGTACGTTTAAACAACAGTTCATAGACCAAGAATTTCCATCAAAATGTAAGATATGGAATTGGAACGTTAAAGTTAGCGGTTTATAGACGACGTCAACATTATTCAACTGTCTTGTGAAAATAGGAAGTAGCGATCGAACTACGTAATCACATAATGCTCGATCTGAATTGTTGCATTAATTTAACATATTCGCGTTATATATGTAGGTAGTAAATATTAAGCTACTGATTTATTATTCGATTAGAATTATGGAAAACAAAATTTTTTTTATTTTATTTTGTGTGATGTACGTGCGATGTGCCACAGCAGACGGCTCGAAATCTCATTAGAACTTCCTGCCAGCTACGGCGCGGGTACGGCGGAAATAACTGCCAGTTATCAAAATCATAAAATCAAGCCATGACGGCCTATCGAATTCCTGCGCGCTCATCCATATAAAGGGAAAATCAATAATTTGCTGGGGTCTCATCAAGGTTGACCAAATCAAAGGAACTTTCAGAAACCACCTTGGCCATGTACCATGTGGTTTTCGTCTCTCCGATATCGATATACGGATTAAATTGCAGTAAGGACAAATTTAGACTTTGACCAACTTTGACCTCTGCAAGAGATATTGTAATATGTGAGTCTATTTATGATTATTGGTTTATTTTATAATGATAAAGAAAACCATTAAACGTGTACTAAATTGACTAAGACAAACATTAATAATATTAAATTGGATCCTATCCCAATTACAAAGTATGATCCGAGACTACCGGTTAATCATTCAACAACTTTCAATTGATCAAGTAGAATATTTAGGAGCACATGATTCAATTTAAGCGTCTGTTTGTTTCGCTTATGTTTCCTTCAGTGGAGAATTAACAAAAGGATTTTAGGTGTAAAGCCTGTGACTCAACGTGAAGTCATAGCTTCCAGTGTCGGAATGTGTAACGTAAATATTGTTAACTTTACGCAATCTGCTCTTTTTAGCTATATTTTATCGTCAGTCATTGTTTTATTGATTTCCTTTGTGTTGCTGATCTTAAAATTAAAATAATTATTATTTTCCGGAGCAGAATTAAGAAATTTGTAGTTGTCATCATGAAGGCTTATTACTACTGTTATTTAATTCCTATTGCGTGGAACAATCTCTGTTCCATCTTTGGTTGAATACAACTATTGTTGTTTGGCCGACTGATGCGTGTGCATCCTTGCAATCCTAAGTGTTTCTTTATTTCTTTCTCCACGGTAATTTTGTCGCCTATTAATATTATCGTGTATTAAATCAACAGACTCTACAAAGGTAGCTTGACAAGCGGGTGTACAAGGCTATTCTATACACATATAAGTTCTACTCACGTCAGACACATTCTGTTTATCGTTTTTATTAAATCGTTATAATTAGTTGAATCTATTTAACACTTGTGGGGCCATCTGACTTCCTACTAAATTATATTACGACTGTTGTAAACAAAGGTTAGAGGACAAGCGTAATATTATCTTATGGAAAGCCGTAGACGTTGTGTGTTTCAGGTTTAAAAATCTGTCTTTGGGTTTTTAAGTCTGCAACACACAAACAGTACTTGTTTTGAAGAACTCTATTTTGTACTTAGTCGTTTAAGAAAACTATGACATGGAACACTTTCACTCTCAATAGCGACGATTTGATTATTGCTGTCCATCTTAGCACTTGAGAAGTACCTAAGTATCTTCCAAGCGCTAATACTGGTCACGTCCGAACTCCGAAACCCTCGCTTCTTTCTTAGGTCTGCGTTCCTACACTTCCAATTCTTCAGCAGCCCTTGTATTATAATGATGTCACCTTAATATACTTAACAGATATAGGTACATAGGTACTTACTAAACCGCGACTATGAGCGCGGCAACAACAAACTTATTGAAATCATCATTGTTTATACAGTCCTAATTACGTATTAGTTTTTCACGCGTAGGTTTAAATTAAGAATATGATGAGTTTCTTCTGTCATAAATTTGTTTATTATTATCTGTATATGGCGCAGCCTCGGGTTCCTTCATTACAAATAAGGTGACTAATTAAAGTTTGAATTTTCCTGTGTTATTCTAGATCTAGTGTGGGTGCCTAAACGTATACTACAACGTAATACTTTTTATAATTGTGCGCGTGAGTACCGGCCCCGGCATCATCGATTGTCGATATCGTGTCAATAAAATCATTCACGATTGGGTAGATAGGATTTTGATTGTCAATCAATATACATTATGTGTATATCGCTTGTCCTGACTAATAACTTTTTAATTTGAAACCTAGGTTTAATTAATGATGTACACAAATACACAAATAAGCTAAAAAATATTTCAATTTTGGCCAAAATTGAAACTCCAAGCGGTGATAATAATTTCGAAATATTTGCAAGGGGCTAAAGAAATTATTACATACAGACACGAAATTTTACGAAAATGCTTTTTTATAATAATTCAACATGTATAGAATATTTGCTAAATCGCTTAATCAAAGTTGCGGGCGTCCTCTAGTATGCTACAAAAAGATAATAATCTTTTAACTGTTAAATAATGAAGGTATTAATTGATAAAAGTACTTCACGAATTAATGAATGACTAGCTAATGTTCGCTGCTTCGCCCGCGTAGAATTCTGTTTTCTTTACCGCATCCCATGGGAATATAGGTATCCCAGGTATAACAAGAAGCCTTAAGTGTTTTTCTAGACTACAAACTATCCCTGTTCCCAATTTCAGACAGATCTTTTCCGCCTTTAGAGCATGTTGAGTATCAAAGATACAAACATCTTCACAAACTTTCACATTTATAATATTAGTAGGATGTTTGTCATTCAATGCACGGGATATTTTCCTTGTATGTTAAGGTTAATGTATAGGTACGTAATTTTACGCTTTTAGTTTAAAAGTTTGGGACACCAAATAGACCTCGTGGTGTCAGCAAATTCAAAACAGGTTAATCAGTCATCAGTGTCATCACTGACAGGCTAAATCTGTTTTTCTAACCTACATAGACAACCTATCCGTGTGATATTAGTATTTGGGGTATATATTTCTACTAGGTCATTCATTAGTAGTAAGATCAGCACACAAATAGCAATGTCAAATATCCTTCTAGAGATCTTTCATATACTTAGTAAATATTCTTTACAAATCTCTCTCTGCGAAAAATGTAAAAATGGCCATAGATACTGAGTCTTCAACAAAGGCTTGAGAAATAACTCGAATATTTGATTGCCTGAAGGGAAAATATACTGGAAATATAATGCCGCTCTGCGCTCTTTGAATAGACAAAGCAGATTTATAAAGCAAGAATATTTTTAAAGTCAAAAGGACTTAATGCATGCCTCGCTCATTATACTTGTTTCTCTCCGCCCGCAGGATCTTATTTATAAGTACTAAGATACAGCAAAGCCTTGCCGTTATCTGAATAAAAAAATACCTACAGAAAGAAATACAATCTAGAATTTCTGAAATTGTAATTTATCCGGGAGTACTTAGTTTCATAATAAGAAAACGAGGGTTAGTATATCTTGTTCTTCTAGTAGTGAATTCTGAATAGTGATAACAGGAATTAGAGTGCGTAATAAAATTTATTCCATTCACATATTTAATTCTTTAATATTTTAACCCTTACTTATAGGACAAAAACAATTTTTCTGATAATGTTGAAGATTCGTTACGGGGTATAATAACACCCCGTAACGAATCTTCAACATTATTTTTTTCCCATTACTGATTAGTACACAGTATTCTTAATTTTGCCATTTCAAGTCTTTTGTACCTCGTGAATTTTGATACATACACGCCTCTGACGTTTTAACACATACATTCATCTGTCATCTGTCAGTAACCTTCTTAAGCGCGAGGCCGCACTTGCGTTTTTCCGCGGTGTGTCTAACCTCAAAGTGTCATCAAACTCTCAAAATCTTAGACCATATAACACGGGACTAGCCTTTGCGAACCAGCGCATACAAAAATATTCTGCCAGTTTTCATACAAGTGAAGGGGGAAACACAAAGACATATAAAATTTCATTGCATTTAAAAATGTATTAATCGACAAACGCGTAATGGCTGTTGTGTGTTAATTGTTATTGTACAGTCAACTACAATGTAATGTACTAGTTTAATCATATAAAATGATGTACTGATGTACAGGCTTTTCATAAAGCCAAAAGACCAAATGGTCATGTGCAATGGCAGAAAACAATGCTTAAGTAAGGCGCATCCTGTGGTTAGATGATCTAAGCTCAAAATCAATGAAATTAAGTCAAGGTTTGACATTTTGAGGTTAGAAACCGCCGCGGAAAAACGCAAGTGCGGCCTCGCACTAAGATCTGGCTGCGCGGTGCACAAAATCCAAACTGCGTTGTGCTATTGTGTGCTGTGCGATTAAATGACATTGTTTAAATTTGTGATTTTTGCAAAAGACATCAATATAAGTATCTGATTTACCTACAGTTGATTTGAGTACATATTTTTGTAGTAATAAACTAAAAATAGATCATAAACTATATATTTTCTCAGATTTCAAAATTTGTTCTAACTGTATCATGATAAACTGATCACACCTTCCCCTGTATATTGTCTGTTCATCCTACGTTACCGAGTATTAACAGGCATGTTTTGAAAATCTTAAATTTCGACGTCTTCTCCACGAGAAGGATAATTAGTTTATATCGAACTGACTTCTCTGCAGTCTTATTGTATTCCGTTCCACACATACCTACCCATAAAACAGTTTTTAAAGAAGTATTTTTTTAAAAATTGAGTTTGTATTCACGATTCTTCAATATTAAATTCTATAGTATCAAACCCACACGAGAACCTCAAGGGTCACCCTCAAAATAAAAAATAATTTGTGTAAAATTGTGATTTAGCCAATAAGAAATTTTAACATATATTCATCGTATTTCTTTTCTTCTTCTCAATCGGTTGATAGGTAATAATTATTGATGTTAATTGAAAGTTTGGTTAGAAATTATGATTGAATTAAGATGATTAAAAACAGTCAATAATGAACAAAACCACTGAAGTAACCTCACCCGTTACTTATTTTATGCGTGTTACTATAAAAAATGCGTAAGTAGGTATGTTTCGGTCGATTTTGGGCATAATCAATTAAAACCATGTTTGTCTAAAAGTGGAGCTCAATATGAAAATGACAGTATTTTTTATATTAAACCGCAAATCTTGAAAACGACCCTATTAAGTTGTTTTTTTGTTACGCCATGTTTTTTATATCTACTCAGGCGTAAGAAAGAAGCGAAAGTTGTATGTACACGTCAAGAATACTCTTTCGAAAACTCTTTTGAAACTGTTCTTACAGACAATCGTAATTAATTACTATATGCTCAAATTAAATTTCGTGATCAATATTCGTGTTACATAAACTTTATTTGCCTTTACAATAACGATAAATTAGGAGCAACGTTAATTGCATTCCACTTAGAGGAACTCGTACCTACTAACTAGGCACCTATTTAATAATCGGACTAGGAAGTTGAACCTTATTTGAATATAAAATAAGTATAATATACGAAAGACGAGCAGGTATACGTAACGTAATAGCAGTTTGTGATTCACGAATATTTACTCGAAGAGATATCTGCTAGGTGTGCTCACCAACAATATCTGAGTACACAACGCGCGTTGACCGCGCACGGGCTACCCCTTTCACTTATATTCGCATTCAACGGATCGAGCGGAACGTTTGTGCGCCTTTCTCTCTGTCCCCGTCTCTGTCTAACGTGCGTAGACGGTGGTGCAACACCGGTGGTGGGCCGGCGCAGGCCGCTCGTTGCCCGTGACAGCAGTAGCGCAGTTTCCTCCACCACATCCGCACGGAACCGACACCACCGCGCTCGGATGATCTATCGCGATCTGACATGAAGTCCAAACCGGCACATTATATAGACGCACCGTTCAGACCGTGGCCACCGCTTTCCCGACAGGGACAGCCTAATTTTTATTTTCGACCACCGGATTCAATGGACATGAGACATTTTAAAACATCCTCGTCAAAAGGTTCTACTTACTCGGATTTCTCTGGTATGAGTGCGTATAGTAACAAATCGCGGGATTATTATTTTTTATCACCAAGTTATCGCTCTACGGGTGCTCCTACACCTGGAGCTCATTCCGACTTGTACAGTGATCGCGATCGGCCTCGTCAGTTACGAAACCCCAACCCGTCTCCATCAACCGCATGCCCTTGCAGTCGTTCGCGTTCTCTGGAGGATGTGCGCACGGATGTAGTGACCGAGTGGGAGGATGACGATGAAAACGGAAACCGAATCGTGGCACCAGCTACAAAGTTTAATCGTACACCTTACAAAACCAACTCCGCTTTCCAAAACCAAGGATTTCTCACAAGACACTCCATGGAAAATTTAGTCGATAGACCACCGCAGTTACTGCCACCCAAACGGATCTCTGCCTTTCAGGTAATTGAACTAACTTTCTATCGTGACAGTTGTAAGTTGTGAACAAGTAACTGCGTTTGAGCAGTCGTTTGTGCTAGAATGACTTCAATGATATGGAATTATTTTTACCATAGTTTTTCATCATGGTCTTTAACTGTAACTACTGTAATTTGGTATGTATTTATGCCCACTTTCTAAGCTTTTAAATTTACGTGATTCTGATTATCTTGTTAATGCTAAGCGATGTGAATACTTGTATATTTATGGTGCTTCAGCGAATGTGTTAGGATTTATAATTACTGCATATAGGTACGGTGTACAAAGTTTGTCGGTCGCGTGTTATGGGAATGGGAATGGAGCATCGACGCCTCGTTAGACCCGTTCAGCTCCGTTGAACCGCAACGCACCGTCCTGCGTGTGTAACGGATGTTCAATACTTATTTTTTAGTTTACATACATATATTGTTGTTGTACTTCATTTTCATGTTTAAAATTACTCAAGCGAATTTAGGTTATCACATAACCAGAACTAGTTTTCATCTAATTATAGATTCGACTTTTGCAATGCGAGTGTGAATTGTTTTGTTGGATAGTTATTGCTTCATTTACTAGTAGTACAATTCAAAATGAGGTGTCTAATTTTGTAAGACGTTTAAATTATTTGTTACCCAGTAGTTGTGATGGTATTCCAATTTCCTCTTACTGTATCAGTAATTGAATGTAGAGCATAGGCTTGGGAATGAGGTACAGGTGTCACTGTTATCTATTTTCTATGTTTATCTTCTGCTTCAATTGTATTGATACCTCTCATCTCTCTATTATAATTTTCTTCCTCTTCTATGAAGAAAGCTCAATAGCAAATATTATATTCCTATTTGGTTCTCTTTTATTGTACTCTTTTTATGTTTCTTATTCTTTATCTTTATTCCATTTTTTACTTGATATATTCGAAGAACTACACAATAAAGTGAAGTGATTCAATATTTAATCTTAATATTGGATTTTGCACCTACTTAGACTGAAACTAAATGAATGTACTACAACTACAGAAACAATTTCCTAGGTACTTTACTTACTTAAAGTGGGATATAAGTAAATACGAGTATTACCATCCAAACTTGTTTGTCCGAGGCAGTGGACTGGCATTAATATTATTATTACTGGTTTGGTAGAAAACTCAAAAGTGACGTAAAGAATATCTTCATATCAAAGAATTATGTAAGATTATGCTTTATGTAATTCCTAATATAATCATTATGCATTACATTGATATATTGATCAGGCAACATTTTCTCTAAATTTTAAATGCTAATGTGTATTATGATATCAAATGTAGTTTATACGATAATACGGAAATCGTTAAAGACATTTATTACATAACGATGTTCTAACAGTGATACAACTTGTATTTATACAGTATACCAGATTTCCAAATGGTAGTCATTATAGTCTATATGAAAAAGCATAGCACGGGTACGTAATCATGACGACAATGCATCTATTAATCTCCACTTCGTATATAGCGTTATAACATACAGTTTTTATTGGTCTGTCTTGAGTTTATACGCTTTCTTTATTCCAATGAAAGTTCCTTTTATATTCTACAATTAAAAATTATATTTAACATTCTTGCCTCTGCCCACATGAGACAATAAGGTATAATTACAACACGTTACGTGACCACTATTTGACAAATGCTTGACAATGTAAACTCATAATTCATTGTAAAGTACGTAACCTACAAAAGCCACGATATTTCGTAAGTAACGAGATGGTTCACTTTTATTCATTTGAATGCGTAAACAAATTCACATGATAAAAAATGCGGTAAAGTACACTTTCTATTAAAACGTGTTCGCGGTGAACTGTCTTACAATGAAACGAAAAGCTACACCAATTACCCGATTCGAACCGTTTCAAACAAGATTCAAATGCGTGTCTTGTCGGCGTGACTGCGGATTTATACTTATCTCTGCTGATATCACTTTTATATCTTTGAATTATGCTTATTTTATGCGGACTGAATAAAAAAGACAAACACCAAAAGAATTGATTTCTGTGAGGCATTTCATCTTGATTATTGGATTATTTGACGGCACAAAAAGCGTGATTTTGGTATTATGTACGAATGTGTGAATGTTATTCGAATCGACGACGAATGATATAATAAAAAATCTACGATAGTGTCATAATCACGTGATAATAAGTGCAAAACTAATTTAATACGACAGACAGCTAAAAGTATAGCAAGCTAATAAACCGGTTAGTACTAGGTCATCTCAACCAGTCTTATCTATGTATACAATACAAGTTGTTCTAGTTACCACAGTTAGTAATACATCCTGCCATTATTTCGGTGTAATGATGACAGCATAAACTTGGTTTAGATAACCATCCCACGGGAATGACTATTTTTTTGCGCGTGTCAAATGGACAGCTCATCTTCAGTGTTTATTTGTAGTTATGTCATAATGGAACCTCTTCTATAATAAGTTTTTGTTACCGTTTGCTATGAGTAGAATTTCTTGCATACATTTTGGGCTTCAATCATGATGACTCATGTTTAAAGGCTCGTTGTCGTCTACTTATGGTATCGTGCCTGTCACAAACAAAATAGGTGTATGTTATATACATTCGATTGACAGCGTCATGGTCTTGGTTCGACGTGGAATATGCGTCACCGTCGCCGGTACAGCTTACAAGGCTGCTGAGGTTTCTCAATGGTGAGGTCGTTAGAATGCTCTCGTTTTCTCTCTATTACTTCGTACAGTTATTTTGATCATAATAATTCAGCGTATGCAGACATGACTAAAACGTTTATAAAATAATGTTAATTTTTGTTTTTTATAATTATTTTTACAGCTGGCTTTATTTGCTGCTTTTTTTTCTTACGTTAGATTTTTTTGACTTTTTTTTCTATTTATATTAGGCATCTAAATTTTTCTGCTTTCATACCAATAATTTTTTCAACTTTTAATTTGAATATGTCTTGACCTAATTTACGATTATGTGGTTGTCTGCAAAATTTATTTTTGGAGCGTGAACATTCATGATTTCGCTAGTATTCATAATATCCTTTTAATTTTGCGATTCATGATGAATTCAATAGTGCCTCAAAACACATTTAAATTGGTTGTTATTCGTACAATGTTATTCAACATTTAAAATTGGTTAATCTTCAAAGCAATGTCATCAATGCGGCCCTTGCACCTGAAGTTATTAATAGGGCATTAAGCTTCTTATATTTTGGCAAAAAGATTAGAAAATAATGGAGGGCCACTAAGTTGTTCTATGACATTCAGTTAGAAAGAATCATATTAGGGTAAAATGTATTATGCAAATTGTAAGTCATAGTAAGTACTTTATTTTATAACTACGTAAGTAAAGTTTTTGGCAGCATTTGGCAAGTTAGCCGACATGCAAAATACGAGTATTAATTCGGTTTCTAGACTCCTTTATGCCAAGCTGTACTGATTTTAAGAGCGGTTTAAGTATCGTCCGATTTTCTATTTCGACATTGTCTATTTCCTACTTGATCATTTCCCAATATGTCCACTTCTGAAATTGTCTTTATCCTAACATTAGTAATTCGAAAGTTGTTACTTCCTAACTTGGCTACTTCCCGATTCGTCCTCTTTTTCTAACATGTATTTTAATTACTTAAGACATTGTGTTCGATGTAGTGTCAATCAATGCTACGAGGTTTTAATAATAAAATAATATTATTTCATAATGAAATAATGAATGAAGAATAGACTTTTTTTACGTGAGGGAAAATCCTCATGGATGATATGCCGGGCGACTCCTACCGACTAAAAAACCTCACGTAACGCCCAACAGCCTATGGTTGTGAGCCCCGGGTAAGCCCTCGGAAGGATGTCCCATGACATGAAGAATAGACTGCCTAAGAAGTTGATGATTTAGAAAAAAATGGAGGAATGACAATACAAGAAAAGGACAATGTAGGTAGTGGACTAGTTTAGAGTCCATCGTAGCTCGATTGAACTGAACTACGAATTTATGTGAATTATCAAAATATATTGCAATCGCATAAAGATAACCCAGCCACATTAGTTTCTATGACAATCAACAAATAAATGTCACTACCACGAACCGAAAACCATCTTTGGCACAAATACATAAACTCCTCATCTATATATATAAAAATCAATGCCACTTTTCGTTGTAATTTTATAACTCGAGATCGGGCTCACCTATCCATACCAAATATTTAGGCTTTGTTCGAACTATTTAGTAGATGGTTTATGTGAAGTTTGCACGAAATCGGTCGAGCGGTTCTTGATTTATCACGCAAACGAAGTTGCGCGGGTCAGCTAGTCAAAATTAAAAACTTACCTAGCATGTATTTTTGTACATATTACGAGTATATAATTACCGACATTGTCATTGCTGGTGAAATGAAAACAATGGTCTTTTTATGTTCCGATAGATGTTTAGACCTATAAAAATATTAAAATCGATAGCAAGGTTAAGTACATATTAAATTCGGTATAGTGATCTATTGCGAAAAAGAAAAATAGCCAGAGCATGTACATTGCGTATTTTATGTAGGTTTTACATGGTAACAACTTGTTGCAGGCACAGAACAGAAATGGTGGCCACCAAGTCGTGCCCATGTCAAGTCCGAGCAGTGTGGGTGTAGGAGCAGAAGTTAACGGTTCCAGGCCCACATTCAAACCCGTCACAGTCCTGGAAGATCTTCAGGCGGTCCGGTGCGCCGAGTTTCATCCCAATGGCAAACTCTACGCTATCGGCTCCAACACAAAAACTCTTAGAATATGCACATACCCTAAGATTGAAGATGTCAAGTAAGTGCCTTTCTTTTTCTCCTTCAAAGCAAACTTACGTGCGTTAGAAACTATTCACAACAGAATGACAAATTATAAATTGCTAGCTAAAGACCGTGTTGAGATTATTGAAGAACATTTTTCATTCCCGTTGTTAATAGTTATTGCGTGCTAGACAATTGTTAATGAACTTGGACGAAAACCTATTAATCTATTAAGTACTCCAATTACTTGTTATTACTAAGGCAAATGGACGAAGCATGTTTAGCAGAGTACTGTTATGAATTCGTGGAATTGCGTTTAATTATGTTATGGGAATTATGCTCTCCATCAGGTTACCTCCACACATTTTATCGTATACATTGAACATTATAAAAGTTGCTAAGAAGAAAAATTTACAATGGCTGAAGCTTAAAAAATTGATATGTTTGCTATACAAGACTCGGATTCGATTTGATTTGAAATAGCAACATAAAGTACTTGCTAAACATCGCGGTTCATTGTGGGGAAACGTTATTTGTGACAGTATATATTGCCATGATGCCAATAAAATCCAGAGGTAGATTGTAACATAGCAATAGAAAGAACACAAAGGAAAGTAGCAGTAGGTTCCTATCCCTCTAGCTAGATTGTTAATAAATATGCGATACTAGCTGACCCGACGGATGTTGTTCTGCCTCAACAATGAATGTTGAAATCGGCATAGTTATAAAAAAAAAGTTCTGTGAGTTTGAGGAAAACTTATATCCAGTATGGATTTTTAAAGCACTATACCTAAAAAAATTACTGATTGCACTACGGGAGTAGCGAAGTAAAAACTTGAAGAATTCACTGCGTATTTTTGGATAGTTCATTTTTTAAATTCTGAGGTCCCCTGTTCCTGAATCCCTGTTCTGATTTGCCGATCCTGGTTCCGAGATCCCGGTTCTCTGTTTGTGGTTCCCTACACCTCGTTCCTTGTTCCTGGTTTCAGGTTGAGTGTTCCCGGTTAATGGTTTCCCATTACCTGGTTTCCGGTCCCCTGTGTTGGGTCAGTTTTCCTGTCACCGGTTCCCATTTTCGGGTTCCGCGTCCCAAGATCCGAGATCTTATTCAAAATCACAGTAGAATCCATTTTCTTGAACAGTTCGAGGCGGTTACAGTTTCGAGGTGTCGATAAGTGTGACGGTCGCATTTTGAAGTTTATAGTCCCCTACAAAAATGATCAACGCTTCCTAAAAAGTTATTCTACCTATTCAGAAATATTCACATCATCACTTTATTTCCGACTTTTCCGACCGATGCATCTGTTAAAGGGTCAGGCAATTGTCAAAATCGCAGATTACAAACGACTCATAGGTATTTCAAACGCCAGGTTACATTATAACTGTAAAGTTACAATGGACCACAAGCTTTTTCAAATTTTTCTCATACTTTCTTAAACTTTTTCTTCATAACAACCTTCTACTGTTTATAACAAACACAAAAAAAAGATATTATCGAAATCAATCAGCAGTTCACAATAAATTAGTCTACACGTGTTTCACCTTCACGTAAGGCATCTTCAAGATTGCGTGGTGACAAATTTGTCCTATGCTCAAAAGGAGTGTAATGGGGCATTCGAGTGGCCTTCCCAATGGATTTGTTATTTAATTTCTGCATACAACCTCGACATATTACGTCGTAACTTGTGGTGCCGTTGTGAGTAATTTGAGTTCCGTATTCAGTACCTTATGTGAGGAGATGACCGTGGACTTTCTCCGAACCGGTTGCGTCCGTCGCTTTGTTGACCTTCCCCAATTCACTGCTGTTTAAGCGAAACTGCTTCTTCGAAATATCTCGCCCTTTGTTGAGTCGGACGTCTTAAGAATGATTGCCGACTATGATAAATGAGTAGAATGTTATTAATGTATTATTTATATTATATTTTAATGTTTACAGCGGCTCTCTCTAGCCTGACTTATTGCCTATTCTTAACTGCTTAAATGGCCAAGGAGTTTATACTATTAGAGTTTATATTAGGTGCTTACACATCAAATTGGCGTTTTTCGTACTGGCCACTTTAATTACGATTTTCTCCTCTTTGGTAAGGAATTCCAAATTCAAATTTTCCCAGCTATTTACTCATGTATTTATCCTTCGATGACCGTCATTCATTTGTTTTTTTCTTCTGTTTTTTTCTGTTTGCGTCACTCATTTTACAAAATGGAAAACTTAAAATATCGCATTATTTACGAGTACGAGTTTGGCACTAGTGCTGCGGAAACGACTAGAAGGGTGAATGATGTGTATGGCGGTCATGTTGCAAAAGAAAACACAGTTCGTTTTTGGTTCCAACGTTTTCGTTCAGGAAATGTCGACCTGCAGAACAAGCCCCGTGGACGGCCTGAGACTCAAGTTGATAATGAAGTATTGAAGGCTATTGTGGAAGCGGATCCATCGCAAACCACGTCCGAGTTAGCTGCAGGCTGCGGTGTTAGTGATAAAACTGTTTTAATTCACTTGAAGCAAATTGGGAAGATTAAAAAGCTTGAAAGGTGGGTACCTCACGAATTGACTGAAGCAAACCGGCAAAAGCGCGTCGACTGCTGCGTTACATTACTGAACCGGCACAATAATGAAGGTATTTTAAACCGAATCATTACCTGTGACGAAAAATGGATTCTTTACGATAATCGAAAGCGCTCAGCGCAATGGTTGGATCCTGGCCAGCCAGCCAAATCCTGCCCCAAGCGAAAATTAACCCCAAAAGAGTTACTTGTAAGCGTTTGGTGGACTAGTGCCGGTATTGTTCATTACAGTTTTCTCAAATCTGGCCAGACTATTACGGCTGATGTCTATTGTCAGCAATTGCAAACCATGATGGAAAAGCTAGCGGCTAAACAACCTAGGCTGGTCAATCGCTCCACGCCACTGCTGCTTCACGACAACGCTAGACCACACACTGCACAACAGACGGCTACCAAATTAGAAGAGCTTCAATTGGAATGTCTAAAACATCCTCCGTACTCCCCGGATCTTGCTCCAACAGATTACCCTTTTTTTCGAAGTTTGGACAACTTCTTGCAAGGGAAAAAAATCAACTCTGATGGGGCAGTCCAAATCGCCTTCACAGATTTTATTGATTCCCGTCCGACTGGTTTTTTTAGTAAAGGGATCAATGAACTACCTATGAGATGGCAAAAATGCATAGAAAACAATGGTTCATACTTTGATTAATTAAATATATTATATTTAAAAATATTCGACTTTTTGTTCCACCTATACAAAACGCCAATTTCATATGTAAGCACCTAATATTATAGAAATGTTGTGTTGTACGTATATTAAACTCCTCCTTAGAAGTTTCTAAATGTTAGTGACATCCTTCTTAACTAGCCGTTTAGTTTAATTTATATTCAAAATATCTTCCTATATAATATAATAGTTATCTACAAATCTACATCTATTCTTATGTATAAATAAAATGGCAGTCAATGAAATCAGCTTATGACAGTCGACTGCAGAACTTAGGCCTCTCCCAAATTACGCCACAACAAAAACATAGAGTACAAATAAAAAACATAGGCTATTTTTCAACAAACACTATGGCCACCTTTTAGGTCGCGAATTTAGCACCAGTAAATACACGCAAACCCAGGGTTGAATAAGTTCATATAAAAAAAAATTAAGTGTTTGTTTGTAATTGCAAATTTACAGCATTTTACTAAATGCATGAAATTATGTATCTGCATAATGAAAACACAATTACATAAATAACGTACTTCAGTAACTGACGGGCACGTATTAGACCTTCAGAGGGTCTACTGCGTCAGAATCTCGTCCGGGCTAGTCGGTCTATTCCCAGTTTCCCCCGAATGCTATCCCCCGATCGGGGAAACTGGGAATTAATTGTTCCCATTTTCCCCCGAAATATTATTTAAATTATAAATCCATTTTGGGAACTAACAAAACAAAAAAAATAACCACGAAGGCTAAGGCGGGAGCTCCGCTCCGCTTCGCTCCCGCCTTAGCCTTCTAACCTAACCTATCCGAGTCGAGGTTTTAACCATAATAAGTGAAAGGTTAACACCCCGACTTAGAGTACCCCGACTCGGATAGGTTAGGTTAGAACGCTAACGCCTTCGTGGTTATTTTTTTTTGTTATATTTGTTCCCAAAATGGCTCAAGTTTATTTCATTAACACCAATAGGCAAGTAGCGCGATTTTAGTTCCCAAAATGGATTTATAATTTAAATAATATTTCGGGGGAAAAGGGAACATTTTGTTCCCAGTTTTCCCCGAATTCATAATCGGGGGAAACTGGGAATAGACGGGCTAGTCTGCTTTTGCACCAACATGCAGGATATATGCGAATACCGGACAGGTCGGACCTTACACCCGCTCTGCTGGACCTACTGTTGACGAATGGTCGTCAATATGGCTTTAGGCCGAAACGATCAACGATACAAAAATAAAATATAAAATAGTATGGAGAGGCAAAGCGAATTTCTGGCTATTGGTCTTGACATCGCTAAAGCTTTTGATAGAGTATTGCATGCGTCGCTTCTTTCCAAGCTGCCGGCATGTGGTCTATCGCCTCAGTTGTACCGCTGGTTAGCCAGCTTCCTGCACGGGCGACGTATAAGGTCTTGGTGGTGTCCACTGCCGACTTCAATCAAATCAGCCTATAACAGTGCACTCCTGGACGTAGGCCTCTCCCAATTTACGCCTCAACACACGTTCCTGCGTCTTCCGCGTCCAGGCCCAGCCTGCGACCTTTTCTAGGTCGTCGGTCCATCTGGCGGGCGGACGTCCTACCCTTCGTGTGCCAAGTCGCGATCTCCACTCCAGAACTCGTTTGCTTCATTGGCCGTCAGTTGTTATTCTTATAACGGTATAAAAACAACATTACTGATGAAGACTTGTGGTGTGGTTAGATATAGAGTAAAAACAACAACCACTATCTCACCTGATGTCATAAAATACCAAGGAATTCATCTATTTTTCAACAGAAAATATGGCCACCTTTTAGGTTGCGAATTAAGCACCAATAAATACACGCCGACAGAGGGTTGAAGCCGAATATAATAAACTGGTAGATAGGTCTCGGCCGTAACCAGTCAAGTGAACCGAATTTATATCTATCATACTGTGTTCATATTATATTCAAGAGGTAGTTGCTATTAGATAATACATTTGTATACCGACTGAGGTATTATTATTTTATGTTTCGCAACAAGAGAATACTTCGAAATGCTCAGCGTGCTTTTTAAATGATGCATATGCATGGTAAAAAAATTTACACTGATATTATGCACGCTTCTTGTAATTAATATTTTAGCATAATTCAATTATAAATAAATACACTAATGCCGAGGACAAATGATTTATGCGCAATCATAAAATGCTCAATTTATAGTTATTTATGAAACTGCGGTGCGCTAACTAATTCACCACTCGCCCTGTGCTTTGATTTTCAAACATTTTGGTATTGTATTTCAGAAATAGGATTTACCGAGTCCCCTTTTAAATGTTTAATAGCAGTGCAAAAGAGCCTCGATAGCTACATCTGCGAACGACAGACGTGACTTTGGCGTATTTGCTTCTCCTGGGACCTAGACTTCATATAGCAGTCGCTTTCACAATGAAATTGCGCTAGTCAAACTGCCAAATCGAAAAAGGCTGCATCTGGGAAGTCATAGATGGTTATGAACGACTATTTCTGCAAATATTCAATTCCTACAAAGCTCAGTGCTCACCCACACTTGGCGTAGCTCGCAGCTTGCAAGTATTAACGGTATTAATAGGACTGACGTTAAAATTTACCTCGCCGCTATTCGGCTGTTATGAAATCGTAGACGAGTTACTCTACATAACACTCAGGAATCCAAATAAAAAATCATTTTTTAAAATAATTAAGATACAAAATCTACTATTGCATACCTGACTGTTACGTTTTATTGCGTGAATCTGTCTCAACGGAATAACAAAAGACGTTTTCAATTCGGGTTTAATGTTTTTTGCATGCAATTATCAATCAATCAGATCAACCTATAGCAACCCACTACTAGATAGGCCTCTCCCAAGTTACGTCACAAAACACGGTATTGCGCCGTTGGCATGCACGCTTGTATGTTAATTAGGATCCGTTACGTACAATATGATTTGTTTCCTGGAATTTACCTCCAGAAGCCAACAATAATAAATAATGTCCATAGATGATACAATAAAAATTTCTAAACTTTAAACTTAACGATTAATAAGTGTGAAAGTTTGTGGGCGGAAAGGAAACTAGCGTCTCAACGAGATGAGCGAAACCTAATTTTTGGCCTTGAACTGTCAGGGTCCGTAGTAGGGGAATGTGGGGGGAAATCAGATAGGGGGTGTAACCAGATAGTTCATATTTCTCTACTTTGCATATAGCTGTCTCGTTCTAACCAACCGAAAGTTGTTCGCGAACGCTTGCTCAGTGCGGTTGCAAATGGCGACGACACTACCATCTCAGCGCGTGCGTCTATAAACGAAAATTGAAAACAAAGGTAAGTTATCTAAAATTTTACAGATTTTGACGTCATACCATTGATTATAATTGTGTGATATAACTAACAACAGTGTGTTATAAGAAGGGATATATATTTAAGTTTCTAAAACGTTATTTGTTGTTCCTATGAGTGTCAAAATAACCTGTCAGTTATTAAAATTTCTAACAATGTACCTATGGGGTGTAAGCGGACGGGGTGACTTCGGCTATCCGGTTTTGCCCCGATTGACTGATGGGTATCAGATCAGCATCCATTACCGCGAGAAAGAACTCCATCTTCGCAAGCAGGAACATCTACCACATTCGAAAACACAACACATACCGGAGGGTGAATTGTGTCACCGCAAGACATAATGCCAATTACGCATTTAAAAAAAAGACAGGGCATACGCCGAGAAAAGACGAATACACCACATTAAATTAAATTGATTGAATCAGCTAATATAAAAGGCAGGCAAGGAAAAGGAAAAGGTATCAGCCATAAGCCAAACAAAGAAAATAGAGAAGACTATTTGCAATGCCTAGTGTGATGTGAACGAGACGACCGAGACCACGAAAGGAGATGAATGGTACCAATGTACCGCATGTTTCAAATGGACTTATTAAGGTTTCCTACATTGCACGAAGCAAGATTTATTATTTTTTATCTGCAAAAATTGCGAGTAGTTAATTGTTATTAGTGTCCCGTATTCACCCCGTATACCTATCCGGTTTGACCCATAGGTACGGGGTGAATCCGTATTCTGTTTTTTAAATAGAAATGATTATATTTCTCATTTCATTTATTTGATCTCTATTATTTTGTTACCAAAGTGTAACCTAAGAGGTACTTTAAGTTATATAATGTTACTGATCTAAAAAAATATATAGTGTTTTATTTATGACGTCTTTGTCTTAACTATCCGGTATCCCCCCACATTCCCCTACCTCTTAAAATAAATCTCAATAGAATACAACTGGAGGTGTAAACAAACCGTCTTTATCAAGGACCACCACGCCGCTCTACTAGCTATAGAAAATATTTTGATATGTGTACAAATCACGGTTAAGACGAAATCACAGTCTTAATCATCTTTTAAAAATACTTTAAAACTAATGTTTACTGCTAAACAAGGCGAGGCCACAATGTCGTAAAGCCAATTAAGAAAATGTAATTTTATAAAATCTGACCTGTCTGTCTGTATTCCGAATAAGTATCACGCCGAAACTACGGAATCAATTTGAATGATACTTGGTACAATTTGAGCCTATGATCCGAGGAAGGATCTAGGATACTTTTGATCCCGATATTTTGGGCAGTTCCTTTGGGAGAGGGGATGAAAGGCAAAATGGTTTAAGTGTAACCTTAAATGAGTATTTAAGGTGTTCCACGCAAGTTTTAGTACTGAGGGGTTTGTAGTTCAGAAATTAGAGACATCTTAACTTTAGCTAAACGTAGAATTCAAGGGTTCCTTTGAATGTAATGTAAGGGTCATTCTAAACTGGCGTGTTTGCTTAATCATAAAAAACTTAATGATTAAGGGTATTGTAAAATAATTCCACGCCGAAGGCGTAATGAAGAAATACATGTCCTTTCATACACCAGTAGGTATTTAAACCTATAAATAAATACTAACGATACATCTTTTCGATTAATAATGTTATGGTATTCGCTTTTACCCATCCTGCTTAATGATATATTTCAAAGCTATAATTATTAAAGAAATTCGATGTCATCATGTACAGCAATTTATCCTAGAGTTTGGAGACGTCAGTCTAAAGGTTCATTATAAATTCACACACTTTATTACGTACTTATATTGAGTTTCTTGCTTTCGCAAATGAATGTCTCCTTCGTTCAAATATTGATCACTGTCGTCTTGGCCTGACAAGGCGGAATTCTTGAGCTAACAAACCAGTAATGAGCATAATTATCTCTTAATTTTTTTTTAACTTCCTTCCTGAACCCGCAAGGAATTTGTGGAAATCTGACCACGAGGAACTTTGATATTGTCTCCTTACATAATTATGTCCTGATCGCTGTCCATATTACTTAAGGAGGATTCCAAAGTCTTATGCATGTCCTTTCCCTACAGGTCTCGTCCTTAATTCAATTCTATACATAAAAACGCAAAATAAACAAAACAACAGTGACCTCATCATTGATTTCGTGATGTGATCATGACAGTAAGCGTTCGTAATATCCTCCTTCAAGTCTAATATTTACTAAATGTTAACTCTTGCTTTTACATGAGATATCTTTATATATACAGAGTGGAATTTAAAAACGGTAGTTGGAGGTAAAGTACCCTTAATATTGATAATGGCAAGTTTTGCTGAAAGGAAACATTCCTTTATTTTCAAAAGTAAGTAAAACAGCATTTAAAGATTTTGAAAAATCACCTACTTCAGCCGGGAATGGAACCTGGGAGATGTGAAAAAAAAACATGCTGAATTTTTTTATGATACCAAATAAAAGAGTCACGAATAAGGAACAATTTCTTTTAAACAATATCGTATCTTAAATTAAAGGAAGATTAATTAAAATGTGTTTTTACTGTAAAGCTTACTCACTATCTAAAGAAAAAAAAACGGTCTAATTGAGATCCTCCTACTTTTTCTTTGAAGTTGGTTGATTAAGTGACCAGAACGAATATTCCCATTCACAGAAACTAAAACATTTTTTAACCAACTTCGAAAAAAAGGAGGTTCTTAAATAAGGCTGTTTTCTTCTTCAGGTAGTGAGCAAGCTTTATAATAAAAACATATTTTACTTGGTCTTATTTTAATTTAAGATCGGTTCTATGTTGTTTAAAAGAAATTGTTCCTTATTATAGGCTCTTTAGATTGGTATCATAAAATATAGGATGTTTTTTTTTCCCATCTCCCAAGTTCGAATCCCAGCTCAAGCACTTGATTTTTCAAGTCTGTAAATGCAGTTTTACTTACCTTTGAAAATAAAGGAATGTTTCCTTTCAGAAAAACTTGCTATTATCAATATTAAGGGTACTTTACCTCCAACTACCGACTTTAAATTACACTGTGTATATAACAAACAAACAAACAAACAAAACGTGTTTTATTCCACAAACGGTGACACTGTAAATTTCTTAATGTTAATTAGGCTAAGTACCTATAATTACACAGAAAAAACACTGTCACCTTAGTGCAGAATAAGGCCTCCTCTCAGCTTATTGCTGCCTCACTGCTATATAAAAATCAATGCCCCTTTTTGTTGTAATTTTATAACTCAAGAACGGGCTCATCTATCCAAACAAAATGTTTTCTTCATTTATCACGCAAACCAAGTTGCACGGGTCAGCTAGTACGGTATAAGAAGAATACCTATATAAATTTACTAGTACATCAATATTAATCAACTTCATATAATATGGCTAATTCATCGACGCATTTATTGTTATGTATTCTATCTACACAATGCATAGGTATATGTAACACAAAGAATAATAGTTTGAAATGTCAAGGCCTTTCCACGAGAGTGTCGAAGTTATAGACGTTCATAATACGCGGTAATGATAATATTTATAGAAATTAGCTGGTAACTAAAATGTTTCTAATGAGGGTTCCTTTTGAACAACGGAGTAGCTCATGGCTCGAGTAGGCAGGGAAGAAAAACATAATTCGAAACCCGCTTGACCTACGTGTAAACCCCTAAAATATCCCCTACAGCAATTATATACACTCTACAGTTTTATTATATCTATTCATATAATAAAACTGTAGAGGGTCGAGAATCTGTACATGGAAGACATTCTGAAAATTTTATTGTAGGGCCTTCTCCAATCGATACCGAAGCCGAAAATGTAATTTAATTTTTTTTTTCTGAATCAATTTGAACGATACTGGGCACAATTTGAGTATGATCCGAGGAATGATCTAGGGAATTTTTGATCCCGGTATTTTGCGTGGTTCCTTTGGGAGAGAGGATGAACGACAAAATGTTTTTTCAGTTGTAATTTCTAAACGCGTAATATTGAACTTACGTACTTTTTTACCATAACTCGTAGGCGTAGATGCGGGTACTTCACATTTGACATTTGGAAGTTTTCTAAACAAACAAAAGTATGTGACGAGAATGTTTTGCTTAAGTGCGGTACCCAGTTCTCGTGACTATGGCGCTTACGAAATATTTCCACAGATTACGTAGCGGACTAAATAGTGCTTACATTCACGAACATTGACAAGTACTTTAATGATGTAGTCAAATTTATGAAATGCACATTAAATATAGTGACTCGGCAAATGTTAACTCATGTACCTATTACGTATTATGTTATGGATCACTATCTGCCGATTTTGGTTGACTCCTACACATATGACCGGCATAATTATGAGTGAGCTATGGTTTATTTATTTATGGATCATAAAAAAAGCGGAGGAATTTATGACAGCAGCGATTTCTATCTACTAATCAAATAAGATGAAGATGCTAACATACCTACAATGTTTTAGCTATACGTTCATGCAAAATAAACACAATGGATGTAAAGTCTCACAGACGCGTTCTAATTAATACAGGCCAATCAGTCACCGATGAAACCTTATGCACACAGTACCATTATTGGTTACTGATGTGTCACGTGGTATGTGTGTAACAGACGTACCACGTGATACATCAGTTTGTAATTAATATCTTTAGTGCATAACCGTGGCAGATCCATTGTGACATCATTCTCCCAGCTACTACTTTGGTAGCTAAAAAAATTGAACATGTGAAAACCGACAAATAAAAAGCCTATAAATAGCTTATTCGCAGATTGCTTTTACCGCAAATATTATTATACTATATTATCAGGCAGGCAGTTGTAACATCTGATAGTGCCTTAGACTATATTGATCTAAGGATAGTGCCTATATCCGGCTAGTGCCCACTAGTTGTCTCTTTGCAGCTTAATAGATATATTTGCAGCTTAATAAATACCTTTGTCTACTGGTCTTAAAATGTCTTATTTGCTAATTGTCTCTTTCGCTGAATGCCTTGAATTTCGCATGATAATAGTACGTACAGTTCTCCCTCTGACAGAGATAAAGGACAAAGACCCACGTCATTAACACTGCTCCAAGACTAGACTGTTCTTTAGTGCATGTTTCATACAAAAATGCATAGAAATGCGTTTGTGATTTTAGCATTAAATCATATTAAGTATTATTGATTTCATGACATTACCTAAGCTTGAGATTGATGGACCCGAGTGAAGGGCGGATGATCAGCTCTGTACGAGTGTACACTAGCTTAGGTAGAGGCCACTTCAGTTTGACGCAAGCCATCCAAGTCCGCGAAGAAAAACGTAGGCTGCGGCGAAATTATTTTAAAGTCAAAGTGACTTTGACATAGCTAAATCATCGAGGTACGATACAAAGTTCACTGGGTCATCTAGTATAAAATATATATCTCGTGTCACAAAAAGTACTAAAAACGATCGTTCTAACCGTAATACAATGGTTTGCAATAAGTCCTTTTGTTCTTCTCTCGGCACATTATAATAACAATGCTGTTATATTGTGCTTTATGAAACACCGACCACTTTGATGTGGAAATTTTACCGAGGTAATACGGTTAATGCTTACTCGATATAAACCGTATAAATTCTATTCTAACATACACAGGTTTAAAGAGATAACGACAACAGCAGATAGGTAGTTATATCAACGTATTTATGTTTAAAATACGAGTATAGAGAATGGTTGCAATTATGATATATTCACAGCTTTGTAGTCGATTCAAAATACAATTTTCATCTTTTGGAGTCAAATACAAGCAGGTATACCAAGCTTATTCATCACAAGTAAGCTTCCATGAAGCTACGTAAGACAGTATCCGTATTAAAATAAGAATGTTGCAAATACACATAAAGTGGTTGGATCAAAATGGAGAATTTTTATTCAATCAAACGTTGAGAAGAGACGAGTGCGATATGTTTTTAGGAAATATATTATTCAACTTTACATATTGAAAATGACACTTGTACTGAAAACACCAACCGGTGGTGGTGTTTTCGAGACAGTACTACCCTACCCTGACTTTTCATCTAGACCTGTGAAAATGCCGTGAGGCGAAACCGGTCAGGTTTATAATAATAAATATTGTGTAAAAGTAAAAGTGTCGTTTTCAATATGTGCAGCAAGTTCCACCAAGTGCCATCAATCAACAGTATAAATAAATTATTACACTTTCGCTTCACTTAACCAGTTTTCTATTGCTCACTACTCCTAGTCGTATATTTGTAGCAATGGTTTGAAAGATACAATAATTTGCTTGGTTACGATAGTGCAAACTAATTACCCGCGACGATGCAGCGCAATACGTCATGGATGTAATTTAGCGATTTCTACACACTACTCATTCGAATGACTTGTGTTGTATGCCTGCGGTTAATAATGAAAAGCGGTTTAGAGTACGTAGGTACTATTGTCAGCGGTGTATTGAAGTTTCAAAATAATCGGTTACGAAATTTTAATACCAGTATGTGTATCGGTAGCGCTGTAAGCCTCAATGCACAGTATGTTACAAAATTGAAATTGCTAGTTACTGAATTGAATTACCGACTTCCACTATGTTAGCGATTTCGTTTATATGTTCGCAGAACTGTGTGACTTACTTAAAGTTGTAAATTGATGCAAATTATGTTTCCATGATTTCATCTACTATTTCAAGCGTACAACACTAAAGGTATGGTTATGCGGTGGGTAATATCTATTATCATCTTGAGCTGCGACAATATTGTATAATGTTATACATTGCGCGTCTCTGTCGTAAACTTTCTTTCAGTCTCTCAAGCCCCCGATTGACTAGAGAGGCAAGAATTATTTGAAGGACATCTTGCTATACAGTTTTAGAACGAAGGTACATCTCGTATTACGTCTTTCATTATTTCTACATTATTTTATTTAAGTAAGAAATATTTTTTGTTTCACCGATCGTAAATCAATGTCTGTCTACCACAGCGTGCAAAAAATTAAGGTTAATTAGTGAACAAACGAAATCTATCCAAACAACGGCTTTTGATAGACTTTTCGGCGTGTATTTTTTTTTTTTTTTTTTTTTTATACCACTAAGGTGGCAGACAAGCACACGGCCCACCAGAAGGACCGGTGGTCACCGCAGCCTATGAACGTTTGCAACACCAGAGGCGCCACACTCGCGCTGCCGACCCTGTAAAAACCTTCTTAGACCCCTTTTGAAGAACCCCATACTGTAGGCGTTTGGGAAAACCGAGGCAGGTAGATCATTCCACAACCTAAGCGTGCGCGGAAGAAAACCCCTACCGGATCTAACCGTGCTCAAACGCTCCGGACGTAGGGTGTGAGGATGAAATCCCTGTCTATGGCGAGCGGTGCGATGATAGAAGGTAGCCGTGGGCATCATGTCAAACAATTCCTCGGAGCACATACCATTGTACAGGCGGTAGAACACGCATAAGGAGGCATAGTCTCTCCTGTCGCGAAGAGGTTCCACACCACCTGTCAGTATAGGATCGTTGACAACTCTCACAGCTCGCCTCTGCACCGAGTCAAATGGGCGAAGCTGATATTCAGGTGCCCCCGCCCAGAGGTGACAGCAGTACTCCATGTGTGGCCGCACTTGCGACTTATATAGAAGCAGTGTTTGCGCCGCAGTAAAGTACCGCCGCGCCCTGTTGAGCACACCGAGCTTCTTGGACGCCAGCCTGGCCTTGTCCTCCAAATGACTGCGGAACTGAACGTCACTGGAGATGTCAACACCAAGGATCCCTATACTTTTAGAGATGGAAAGAGATGTGCCCTGGAATCGTGGCGCTACAGTAATTGGGGCTTTCTTAGCGGTGAAGAAACACGCCTGTGTCTTGGAGGGATTGAACTGGACAAGGTTTTGTCTACCCCAATCGGACACTCTAGTAAGAGTAGCCTCGATTTCAGACACAAGCTGTTCACGACTTTCCTCCACTGCGTCCCGAGAGAAACCGGGACGGCCTGTGTAACAAGTGTCCCCTGTACTGTCGTCCGCATAACAATGAATGCCGTCAATAGACAACATGTCATTGATATGCAGCAGAAACAGGGTAGGGGACAACACTGAGCCTTGCGGTACTCCAGCGTTTATGGCCATGCAGTCAGAACAGCTGCCGTCGACAACAGCCCTGATGCTTCTATCGGCCAAAAAGCTGGACACCCATCCGCATAATCTCTCGGTCAGTCCGTAGGAGGGCAATTTTTTAAGAAGACCACGGTGCCAGACCCGGTCAAAGGCTTTAGAAATGTCGAGGCTCACTGCTAGAGCCTCGCCCTTACTCTCGATAGCCGTCGCCCATCGGTGTGTGAGGCACACGAGAAGATCGCCCGTCGAGCGACCGTGACGGAAACCGTACTGCCGGTCACTGAGCAGGTCGTTTTCCTCAAGGTACCTCAGGAGCTGTGTATTTATTACACGCTCCATCACCTTAGACAATAGTGAGGTGACAGCTATAGGCCTGTAATTGGCCGGGTCGGTCCTATCACCCTTCTTGGGCACAGGATGCACATACGCGATCTTCCACGATGCCGGGACTTGTCGCATGGAATAAGAAAGCGAGAAAATTTCAAATTTCCAGAATAGATCGTAACTAAGTAAATCACGCTCAGAATGATTCTTTGGAGAATATTCTAAACGGAATTAATAATATTGAATGCAGTACGATCCTTGAGGTCTCGAATCCAGCTATGTATTGAAAACAATGGTCTACATTTTGAACAATTAATCAGTTAACGTAATAAAAATAAATTTTATTTTGTTAAAGTGTAACACTAAGATGATCAGTGTTACTCACCAACTAGCGCGAGGTAGCTATGCAGAGAACTCTATCCCAGGGCGCCTTATTTCTAAGTTTCCAGTCTGTGTGCAAGGGTAGGCTAGGGCTCTCACGAAAACAGACAATAGGGTGTACACACATATATTTACTAAGTACACAGAGATACACAGAGACACACAGAGAGCTTATTCACTGATAGACACAAATATCACAGGTACACAGAAGTAAAGTTAGGGCTCAGGTATTAATACTACTAGGCTACACATAAGTAGTGGATTTACTGGCCTGCAGAGTGAGCTGAGTGAGAGCCTGTTGTTACTGCCAGGTGATGACGGCAGATACCTCTCCCATGAGAAGCTCGTGTAGTCCGCACTTCCACGTTGTCGTACCACGTGCAGCCCACTAACTTATAGGTGCGTCACCAAATATCTCATCCGGCAACTAGCCCCGTAGTAAAAAACCCTGTCATGAAAGAAACGACAAATTAAGATCTTGGCTGCGCGACAGACGACAATCGACCCGCTTTGCAAAAGAAGAAGTGACTCACCAGTTTTCTGGGTAAAATGTAGCAAGATGCAATGCAGCAACCCAATCACCGCCCGTTAGGCCATGCGAGGCAACAAATAATCGCGCTTGAGCGAAAAACTGATTCGCGGCACAGTCTCAGAGCATAAGCCAAAGGACCTCCAACTACCCCAAAGCAGGTCTCGGTCAAAGTCCCGTCTTTCACGAAAAATCTTAACAAAACCCCGTTCCTTTAAATGCGAAACGCTTCGTCACCGAACTTATGACATCCTGTCATTCTGACAGCAGAAATGTCACCACTGACAACCGATTAAAAAAAGATAACTCGATAAGGCTGCTTTCACATCCTAAATACTGCATCTATAGAAAATAAATGCTACAACCACCCCCCCTTTAATAGTATTTCCTGCGGATATGACACGCTGGAAATACACAATAAAGAAAACAGAAAGGTACTGACTAATAAACAAAGACAACCAGCTAGGTCCTTCAAACACCAGCTGACTACGACCATTACAATACCAAAGAAAGATCCTCCTATGTACCTAACTAGACACTGACTCGTGTACCGGTTAGGCTAAGTAACTAGAGTCTAATGCCCTTCATAGAAAACGAATGCTCCCTTTACTCACTGCCGATACCCTAACACTACCCAAGCTCTCAGGATAATGCAGAGTACTAAGAAGCGAATGAGAGAAAAACGCTCGGTGCGGTGCATAGAAGAAACTACAACGTGACAATTTAAAGTCACGTACACATATAGAAATACAAACAAAAGATTAAAATAGTCTTACATAATGATCACATAGCACTGGTTTAATAAACTAGAGAAACAGTGCTATGTAGTTACGTTAGGTATTGGAGACTGCTCCTCCTGATACTTCAGGATGTCCTTGATATGGTACTCCCCAAGATCCTTACCGTCCAGATCTGACAGCCTATATACTAAAGGGGATCGTTTAGCAGTCACCACACATTTAAGGAACTTAGGAGCTAGCTTAGCAGTAAAATTCTTGGCCTTGTTGGACAGGTAGAACGTGCGTTTATAAACTATCTGTCCCACTTTCAGCTCTACATGCCTTTTTCTGAGGTTGTAATACTTTTCATTACGCTGGTGGGCAACGTTCAAATGTTTCCTCACCTGGTCGTAAATGCGTTGTATTTCTCTCAGCTTGACACCGAAGGCTGATGGATCGTCTACAGAGACTGAAGTAGGATGGCACGCGATATCTGTCTGCCTGTATAACACTCCATCCCCAATAAATTCCCTACCATGTACCAAGAAGTAAGGGGTGAAACGAGTTGCTTCGTTTACTGCAGTGTTTAAAGCGCACTGTATCTCAACCAAGAACGAATCCCATGACTTGTGTTGTGACTTCACATAGCATGAGATCGCTTGAACAACATTACGAATAGCTCGTTCCGCCTGATTAGTTTGGGCATGATACCTAGGGTTATAATATATATTAGGTACATTGTATTTAGCTAACATATCTTTAAATGGCTTACTCACAAACTGAGGGCCATTATCCATGTAAATAGTCTTGCAGACTCCGTGCACGAGAAACACACTCTTCTCTATGAACCTCGCGACTACAGCGCCTGTGGCAACCCGAACAGGGCACAACATGACGTATTTGCTAAAGTAGTCGGAGACCACGATCAGATGTACGTTTCTATTGCTCGAAGTGGGAAAGGGACCAAGCAGATCGACAGAGATAGCTTCGAATGGCTTCGAAACCCGCTTCGGGCTACCCATTAGGCCGGGACGAGACGTATTTACGGGTTTGTACTGCTTGCATGTTTCGCAATTCCCAACATATTCTTTGACGTCCTCGTACATCTTGGGCCAGTAATAATTTAGGGCTAACCTTTTATGCGTCTTCCAAACGCCACCATTGGCACTAAGTGTGTCATCGTGGTACTTAGAGAGCAGGGGCAAGCGATCCTCCTGAGGTACCACCAGCTTCCAGTCAAAGTCTGAAGTCAGAGAATATTTATTTTTAGTTAACCTATATAAAAGGTTGTCACGAATGTCATAATTTGGTGACTTCCTAGGGTTCTTCCGAACACTATTCATGGTGTGGTCATACCACGGGTCTTTAGTGGGTACTGCATCGAGGGAATCAATTTTGATACGAGACAGAGCATCAGGTACAACGTGGTCTTTACCTTTTCGATGCTCTATGTCAAAATCGAATTGACTGAGCCTCATGCTCCAACGTGCTAGACGACCCGTGGGATTTTTTAGCTTATGGAACCACAGAAGAGATGAATGATCCGTGACGACCGTACATTTTTGGCCTTCGACGTACTGTCGAAATTGTTCCAAAGCGAAAATCACGGCCAGAAGTTCTCGCTCAGTTGTGCTGTAGTTCACCTCATTCTTGTTAAGAGAACGGCTACAGTAGGCGATAGGGTGCTCAACACCATCGTGAGTTTGTGTCAGTACAGCAGCAACTGAGTAAGCTGACGCGTCACTAAGAATGCGGAAGGGCATCTCAAAGTTAGGCATTTTTAATATAGGGGCAGAAACCAAGGCTGACTTTAGCAGGTTAAAGGACTGTTCAGCCTCAGGGGTCCATTCGAACTTAAGGTTCGTAGAAGTCAGTTTGCACAGAGGTTTACTAATCTTCGAGAAGTTGTTAACAAAGCGACGATACCAGCCGGCCATTCCCAGAAATCTCTTAACCTCCTTAGGGTTAGAAGGGGTGGGATAGTTGAGGATAACCTCAACTTTACCCGGGTCTGTCCGTAAGCCATGTTTGTCCACATAATACCCCAGGTATTTGAGTTCACTCCGACAAAAGTGGGATTTTTTCATATTAATAGTTAGGCCAGCATCCTTGAGTTGCTGATAGACTCTATGTAAGAGCTCTACATGCTCCTCAAAGGTGCTGGACACACAGACTATGTCATCCTGAAACGCAAATACCTTGTTGTCGAACTCGGGACCAAACAGACGGTCCATGAGGCGTTGCATCGTGGCACTGGCACCGACAAGACCGAAGCACATGGAATTGTAATGGAACAATCCTCTCCGGGGAACCGTAAAAGCAGTCTTCTCAGCAGACTGGGGTGAGTCGAATGGAATCTGCCAGTAAGCCGCACTCAAATCTACAGAAGTTAAATACTTAGCATTATTAAGGTGGTCCAAGATTTGATTGATATAGGGTAAGGGGTAGGCGTCACTCTTTGACACAGAGTTCAGCTTGCGAGAGTCCAAGCACAATCTGAGGTCGCCGTTCGCCTTCTCCACCATGACCACTGGAGAGTTCCAGGCGGACTGAGACGGGGACACTACTCCCATCTCCAGCATTCGGTCCAGCTCGGCTTCCAGGGCCTTCTGCTTAAGGGGAGAGAGCGGATAGTAACGCTGCTTTATCGGCTTGCTGTCACCAGTGTCAATGACATGATGTACAAGTGAGGTCCGACCTAAGCCCACCTTATCAGTGTTCAATGAGTCAAATTTCTCAATGACCCCGTTGATTACACACCTTTGTTTAGCAGTCAAGTTGTTGTAATCCTCGAGGCCACCGTTAAGGGACACAGACTCTATAGGATTATTATCACTAAAGCTATCAAGACTAATATTTTGTAAAATTAACTTATCACTCAACTTAAATTGTTGCCAGAAATCCACTCCAAATATCATGGAGGTGGTTATACCTGGGACAACATAGAACTTGACAACTCGGATAACCGAATTGTACTCAATTGGCAAAGAGATACAACCCAGACATTGCAAGTGAGTGCTGTCTGCAGTTGTAATACGAAAAGTAGGATTGATACTCACAAGATCAAAACCCAGTTCCAAGAAGATGCGGTGCGCTCCCTTACCTAGTATAGAGCAGGAGGCACCGGAATCTAGAAGGCCTAAGACATTTAAATTTAAAACCTTAACAACTAGATACGGTCTAATGTCACTATCCCGTTTAGGAAACAGGACCTTATCAGAAATAGACTCAGATACAGAGTAATGCACAGAGTTCCTAATAAGGCCCTGGCCTACGCGTTTTTTGACTTGCTAGTACAGTGTGAGCAGTCTGGGGTCTTGACTCCTTTGAGACCACACCGGAAACACACCAGCTCCCTTGACTGTGTGCAGCTGTATGCAGTGTGACCGCCCCCGCCGCAACGAAAGCATTTGCGATCGTGGGGGGTAACCGGCGTCTCCACTGCAGACACCTGCTTAGCGGGCTTTGGTACACCTTTGTTCTTAAGCTGGTGT
The DNA here is from genome assembly GCA_933228765.1 of Miltochrista miniata. Classification (NCBI taxonomy): domain Eukaryota; kingdom Metazoa; phylum Arthropoda; class Insecta; order Lepidoptera; family Erebidae; genus Miltochrista; species Miltochrista miniata. Next base: position 30,319,228 of record OW121747.1, on the reverse strand, counting down.
AAGTCAGATGAAATCTCAAACTTGTCAAGAGCAGGCTCATGGAAAGCGTCTGCCCTAGTACGCGCAAGCTCCAAGCGCTTACCCAAACGTCTCAAGTCATCTACAGAGTTGACATCATGCAAGGCCAGTTCCTTCATGTAGTCAGGTCTAATGTTGTGCATGAGAATGTCCAGCTGTTCTTCACTGGGCATTTTACATGACAACCTTGAGAACATGGCTTGCATTGTACATAAATAATTAACCAAGGACTCAGAGCGGGCTTGTGTACGCTGTCTTATCTCGTTCCTGAGGCGGTAGTCATAATCAGGAATATCGAAGGTATCTCTAAGCTCACTAATAAGATCCTCATATGAGATGAAGTTAGCTTTGTTTGTACGGAACCAAGACAAAGCCGGTCCATCCAACAGGTCGGAGAAAGCCATAAGGAGTCTAGGCTTAGTAACCTCCCGAGCACATCTAAGTTCCTCTAATCTCTCTAAAAACACACGTACACAAGTAGAACCATCATATTTTAAGTTAAATGAACACAAGTTAAGGGGACGTTCTTTATACACTATATTACATGTAGAACTACTCCTACTTGAACTAGCTCGCACCGAGCGGTCCTCTCTCACTACTGGTGAAGTATATTCCACCTGGTCACGACCCGAAGGATCATCACCATCATCATCCGAACCTTCGGATTCAGAATCACTACTGGGTTCAGCCCTAGCGATGATCTTCACTAGCCTACCACGAATATCCACCAGGTCGGGGCAATCCAGACCACAACGAGCTAACCTACTCAATAAGTAGTTGGCCCTGATATACACCCTAAGACGACCATTATTATTGGCCAAAAACTCACCTGACTGAATAGCCTCCTCCAACTCGGAGACCTTTGGAAGACAGGTCGAGAGCTCAGCCGATGCATCAGCGGGTACCGGGGCACTCGCTTTGATGCTACCTCGACGGACGAGTCGGTGTGCCGTTCTTAGCTCACTCCGAAGGCCAGACACTGTCGTTTCCGGTTCCACTGAAATACCCATGTGGGACAGCTCGTTAGCAAGTTCATCCTTTCTTAAATAATTAATATATTTTTTCCTCTGTGCCATTATGTAAAAATTTACTTACAACAATTATAAAGATAAAATGGCACAGATAGGGATCAATTACAAAGTAAAAATGTAAATTGAGTTACAACAAAGTGTACTAAGTTAGGTAATTATGTTTCAAATTGAACTTTTAGAATTTAACAAAGATTAAGGCTAAGAGAGAAAAGTTTCTAAATTTTCTGATAACACTGTTCAGGTTAACATTCAAAATTACAAGGTATGTACACACCTTATAAAAAAGTTTTAAGTTACACAGAGAAATTCACAAAGTTTACACAGTGAGAAGTTTACCAAGTTTACCCTACAAGGTAAAGCTATATATATACAATAATACACTAATGATAAATACATGTGTGCACCATAAAAAAAAAGGAACATAAAACACAATAAGAAAAAAAAAGTGGGTATGCCAAATAAAATCAAAAAGTTTTTCCAAAATCACAGCTATTTTAAATTTTTGAATTTAGAATTTAGTGTCTTTTCCAGCCAAAGATGTAGGTAGCTGGAAGAAGACGAAAGGGATAATTTTGTGCTTAGCTGTTAGCACCACCAATTAACGTCCTGGAGCGTCTCGGACGATTCCAGAATGGTTTCGCCAGAGATAACCACCTATGCACACACACCAGACTGAGACTACCGCAGAGTAGACCCAGAGATTTGCCACTACGTTGGGAGCCAATTTGTAACACTAAGATGATCAGTGTTACTCACCAACTAGCGCGAGGTAGCTATGCAGAGAACTCTATCCCAGGGCGCCTTATTTCTAAGTTTCCAGTCTGTGTGCAAGGGTAGGCTAGGGCTCTCACGAAAACAGACAATAGGGTGTACACACATATATTTACTAAGTACACAGAGATACACAGAGACACACAGAGAGCTTATTCACTGATAGACACAAATATCACAGGTACACAGAAGTAAAGTTAGGGCTCAGGTATTAATACTACTAGGCTACACATAAGTAGTGGATTTACTGGCCTGCAGAGTGAGCTGAGTGAGAGCCTGTTGTTACTGCCAGGTGATGACGGCAGATACCTCTCCCATGAGAAGCTCGTGTAGTCCGCACTTCCACGTTGTCGTACCACGTGCAGCCCACTAACTTATAGGTGCGTCACCAAATATCTCATCCGGCAACTAGCCCCGTAGTAAAAAACCCTGTCATGAAAGAAACGACAAATTAAGATCTTGGCTGCGCGACAGACGACAATCGACCCGCTTTGCAAAAGAAGAAGTGACTCACCAGTTTTCTGGGTAAAATGTAGCAAGATGCAATGCAGCAACCCAATCACCGCCCGTTAGGCCATGCGAGGCAACAAATAATCGCGCTTGAGCGAAAAACTGATTCGCGGCACAGTCTCAGAGCATAAGCCAAAGGACCTCCAACTACCCCAAAGCAGGTCTCGGTCAAAGTCCCGTCTTTCACGAAAAATCTTAACAAAACCCCGTTCCTTTAAATGCGAAACGCTTCGTCACCGAACTTATGACATCCTGTCATTCTGACAGCAGAAATGTCACCACTGACAACCGATTAAAAAAAGATAACTCGATAAGGCTGCTTTCACATCCTAAATACTGCATCTATAGAAAATAAATGCTACAAAAGATGAGCAGTTTCATTTAGTTTGCCGTATGTCATTACTTCCCAGAATAAGATCCTTAATAGCAACACTGACGTATGGTGTAATAATATAGGGTGTGGTTATTTTTTCAAAATCAATCAGTTCGATTCCTAGCTAGGATTATTGGTTTTTCAAAAATCTAATGATGGGGTTTTAAGTTTCATCAAAATCGGGCTCGTGACTCCTTTGAGCATTTTTTGCTATTCCTTATAGTTTCGGATTTGGCCATCCAATCCCTTTTGAAAAATTCATTCTGTATATCAGTTTCAGATTCGAACCGCGATTGGCGATTAGGTTTAGATTTAAAGAGTTTATTTCTCATACGAACTTATAGCCACACGATATGAAGTAAGTGCCAGAGGCTATTGTTTACGGGCCTATTTTCTAAGTCAACTTTTACGATGCAATATCCTTTCCAGTTACTTTCGGGGTTCCACAACGCTCTATCCTTAGCCCATTTCTATTTGGCGAGATGATTAGTCTAATGTAGTTCATTAGAGACGGACATGAGGTGCCTATGTCCGACATGGCGCTGACGGGTATTTTTGTGTATCATCAATTATCTAACGAGAACAGAAGGCAGCTATTGTTCTTATAAGACTTTTCTTTTACTATTACTTGTTAATAAATGTGAACATTTTTAATTACCTGCTTAATAACATTATTTCTAACAAAATCTACTTTTAATTAATAATAATAAAAGAGAGATCAGATATAAAATTAATGAATATTTTATAATTGATGCTGGCACAAAGCGACTATGAATGTTCAATTTGATAGTAATTTTATATTACGTCGGTGGGCCAATAAAGTCTCCTCAGCCGCAAGTTTATAGGCAGGCTTATGAGCAATATTTACAAAGCCTATAATTTTAAAGCAGAAAATGGCAGTGCAATCGATGCTATAAAAGCTATTTTATTTGTTTAGTCTTAAAGTAATGATATCATATTTTCAAAAGAAAAGTTTTTGTTATTACCCTCAACAGTCTCGAAATGCATAAGATTTTGTTACCTGTTAGGGTCGATTGGTGTTGTATCCACCTTGCTTGACTACGCTTTTATTATTTGTAATATTTGAAGGCAGTTATGATTTGGCAATAGTACAGAAAGCAATTCAACCATATTGGGCCGAAAAACTCGAGTAGTTTGGTTTTAATGTAGAGGTTTCCATTTATTCAAATGTCTGTCAACTGCGGGAGTGTAAAAGTAGGATAAAAACTCTTTTTGTAGATTAGATGATCTACATAGCATTTTATCAATCCGAGTCTGAAAACCCTCTTCCTTCTTCAAGGAATATTCAAGGAATATATAATAGCAAGGAAAATATATTATTAAGGAAATATCTTACGAACTATGTTAGTAACCAAAATGCAATACATTAAGTATAATAATTGCGCACACCGAGCGACAGATGAATATTTAAGTTTCAAAGTAAAATTAAGATTATAATAAGTACCTACTCATGTTGGAAAGGGTTAACTTTATATTGGCGTTATTTCACTTTTTTGGTATGCGAACTTCATAGTAGAGCTGAGGAAGTACGTCTCTAGGGTATCGAAGTTTATGAAAATCTTTATACTTTCTGCAAGGGAATAAATAGAAGTCTTTTAGGTTTCCATAATCCTAAGGGAAAAATGGACTCTATTACTGAGATTTTACTGTCCGTCTGTCACCAGGCTGTATCTCATAAACCGTGATAACTAGGCAGTTAAAATTTTCACAGAGGATTTCTTTAACTACAAATACTAAAAACAGCAAAAATTAATAGCCAAAGAGCGCTCTCAAAACAATAGTAATTTTTTTTGCTGTTTTTGGTAGGTACGTAACCCACCGTGCGCGTATCCGACTCGCACTTGACCGGCTTTTTCATTATTAAATGGTCTTCGTGAACGGAATTCTTTTTAGACCTGTTGTATTCGAAATCATAAGCGTAGTATTCTTTGCAGGGACAACAGCGCTCCTACTGCTCCGACAGTCCTATTGAAAAGAACCAAGCACCACAAAGGCAGTATTTACTGTCTCGCCTGGAGTCCTGCAGGTGATCTACTCGCCACCGGCTCGAACGACAAGACCGTCAAACTCATGAGATTCAACAGTCATGCCTGCAATTTGGAAGGGCAAGAGGTAAGTTGACGTTACTTTTTTGACTTGACAACGTCTTATAATTCGATGGAGCCGGCTGCACGCACGAAAAAACATGACGTATGCGGCGTTACCTCGCTCTGAGGCGTTCTATTTTACGCTGAGTTGTCACGTTCAGTAAACCGACTTTACAGACAACCAATTTTTTTTACTGTTCTTGGGCTTCCTCGGCTTGAGAGTATTTCAAATTACGGAATTCTTTAGCAGAAAATATGGAGCATTTTCGCGTTTATGACATTATTTTATCTCCAGTAAAGCGGTGGACACTTTACTAGAGCTATCTATAGAGTTTGAAATGTAACAAAAAAGATGCGTTGTACTGTTTTATATCAATTTTCCACACTTTTGCGCATTGTCGAACACTTTTGGCCTTACAAAACATTCCCACAGGTTTAAAAAGTTTCAAGATCGGAGAATAACATGTGATCAATTTGGAAATTAATCCAAATTAATCACATGTTAAGTGGCGCCAGCGGGATGGTGGTCGATGCCTAATGGCACCCGTGAATTTTAGTGATATCCCTTCTTCACTCAGGAAGCGGGCTGATGATCTTCAAAATTTATGGCTAAGAATCATCTCCGTGGCATTGACATTCGAACAAAAAAAAACCGCGTCAAAATCGGTCCACTCGTTAGGCCGCTACGATGCCATAAACAGGCGCACGCACCCATACACATGCACAGATACTCAGGTCAAATTTATAACAGCCCTCGTTTTTCGTCGGGGCTTAAAAATTCATGTAGATGTATTTTTAAACTTGTGAAAATTGTACGGATGCATCACACATTCTATAATGTTCTTTTTCTACTAACCTATGTATTTAGTTGTGTACTATAGTTATAGTTTTGTAATAAGGCTGTAATAATATTTAATACACTAGTTTTACACAAACACTTGAAAATACACCAGTTTTGATAAATTAAACAACGGAATGTCATTCACGTCTCTATGTGCTGCCGCCAAAGCTTCATATGACCATATTTTGACTGATCATAATAAACGTTGTGGTGACGTGTTTGTGCAGGATGTTAGAATGTCAGGTGTGAATAAAATGTCAAACATCAAAATGCCTAATCGTAAAAGTTCTGTGTTGGGTAAAAGTTGACCCAAAACTGGCTCGCACTCGTAGAAGTACATTCTGACATGGCATATGCGATGAGATTTCGCCGTACGTTTGTCCGACGGTCCCTCACGAGGCTGTATAATTATCGGGAACCGTAATGCTAGAGAGCTGAAACTTTTACAGAAGCAGAAATTTTTCTATATTTCCATGATTTTTTACCGTTTTTTTTGGTACGGAACCCTCTGTGTGCGAATCCAATTCGCACTTGGCCGGTTTTTAATCTACGAGCACACTTGGTAGTTCTTGCCATTGTTTCCAGAAGTCGAATTTAGCTAATTTGTAAATATCGATTTGGAAACCTTACCTAAATGACATCGATCACAAGTCTTCTTGATTACTCGGACGGTGTAGGTGTCCACCCTCCGGATTTATTAATTGAATTACATTGCTTTGTTATGGGAGCGTTGAGCAAACAGATGACGTAGGTAACTAGCTAGAAATAATTGATTCCAAGCAATTGGTGCTAGAGGTGCCAGTAGAAAGTTGTGACTTAATCATTAAATTAAGTATTGAGGTTATATTAATAAAAAAAGAAAGCATAGTAGGAAACAATGACGCAGAAAATTGTGCTGTAATTCTAATCCGAAGTACCTACCCTTTCCGGAATAAGTTACTCGGCAGCCTTTTTACTGGATCTAAATCAGAAACCCGAAACCAATGTCACTAAATTGTGATGGTGAGACATTTCGATTCTGAAATTACCTATTCGGAGCGGTACCCATTCTCACAGCAAAATGTCATTTTTGAATAAATGTCTATAGCGTATAATGGCATAGGACTAAAAAGTGCTTTTATTGAAAAGATACCAAGGAGCGTTGTTAATTTTTTTATATATCAAATAACGGCACTTTAAATGGTTTGCAAAACGTTGGAAAAAAAGTGCCTCCCAAAAATATTGTTCCAACTAAATATACGGCAATAGCGGAATCGAATCCAGTATCTTCTAACGTTTTTACGTGTGATAATATACCTTATTCACGCCTCAACCATTTGTGAGATCGAATTCGAATCGATTAAAATAACACAATGCACACTTATGAATGTATTTGACCAAGGTACCTATGGTGCTTCGAAAGAAGATCCCTAGGACATCTATCAGTCTCTTGGTTCCAAGCCCTAGCGACACCTATTCGTTGCTCAGGGTCAATTCGCTCTTATTCTGGAGACGCGTACGTTGGCACACTGGACCTGCTTCTGCTAGAACGATAACTAGTTCAAACCGTGACTCCTAAGGACTAAAACCACACTGTGCCGTACCATCTGTCTACGGCCAGGCGTCCCGCGTACGCCCTCGGAAGGATAACCCCTGGCTCAGGAGTTAACCCCATCCTTTACTAAAATAAGGAAGCTATAATATATTATCCGAGCATTAGTTTCGGTTCTGTCCCGAATAGTCCCAAAGGAGTCCCAAGCCTTCGATTCATCAGCGGCATCATTGTTAGAGCAGGCCGGCAGTGGCTCATGCAACTCTATGAAGTTACATTAAGATTTGTGCGCCCGCGGCTAATTCGCTTAGTGAAAACAGTCTTGTATTTTAATTAACTTCATGTTGCACAGCGTGGCAGCAAAGCTTTGTACTTCTAATAATCAAGCAAAATAATTACAATAACTAGACACAACTTTCTACGCTACTTGGTATTGATTATGAAACACGTGAATTGCGTATATTATACAAGTAAGTCCTTGGCATTTAAAATACTCGGTAATTGTTCAGTTAACATTATAAAATTATTACAAAGTTTAAAAAAGGACTAAAGTCGATTGGTGATTGACCCTGGTTGAATACGGTTCATTCTATTATGATCTTTATATCTCAAGAATTAAGATACGGAGACTAGTTTTAAAAGTCTGCCCAATATAGCATGTTTATTATCCCAAGTGAAAGCGAAGCAGAGACGCTAAGAGAAGCTCACTTATCAGTTGAGAAAAGGAGAATTGAACCAATTGAACTCACCTCCCCAACACCTGACTTGGCAACTAAGAGTGGTCAATAATATAGGCATTTCCTTTCGAGTGTTTACCTGATTTTACGATCACTGGCCATTTTCATTGAGGAAGAAGTGGTACCGTGGATTTTAGTAAGTTCCATTCTGATACGGCCATCTCACCATTAGCTCCAGTGGAGTTCTTCCGGGAATAAAGATAAAGATTTCCCCCACGTAAAGAAGTAGGTATACAGGGCCTTACGTAGATAATGCCAATTTATTATCAATTTTCATAATTTATCGTTGTTCCTGTCAAATGTCATGAACTAATTTTGCGTTCGAGATAAGGAGCGACGGCATAATGAAAGACGATGTTGTGCTATTAATTGTTTATAGCTTGTATAATGTCAACAAGTAATAATCTTAGTTGCATAAATTAATTAAATGTATAGGACCATTGATTCTACTTGAATAACATTATTGATTCGAAAATGTTTTTGTTCGTAGAACTGGACTTGAAGAATTTCACTGGTTTTGAAACAATGTCTTGAGATCCTAGCTTTAAATAAACAAAATCTACAGCTTTATATTACTAATATTACGTAATATAGATTTATAAAAATTGAAAAAATTGGTTCAATACTTCCAACTGCACCAACAGATCTGTCGACTTCATAATATTAGTTTAATGTATGCCATCATGAATGTTAGCTATAAACTTAATAACGCATATTCGCGTAAGTGCTTATTAATAATGTATGAGGTTACGAAACGCCAAATAGTTATCTTATTTTTTATATAACAAGCCAATACGCACTGTTTGGAAGCTACTTAAAGCTAGAATATGACGATTATGGTGTTCCTAAATAGGTAATAGAAAGCTTTCTTTTAGTTTCTAAATAGCCTAAATGGACATCGAAATGCAATAACATAACTGCCCGCAATGAAAGTCATTGTATAAACAATGACTTTCATTGCGGGCAGTTATGTTATTGCATTTTGCATTTATATGTATAAACATATAATTTCCTCATCATAGCTAGCATAGACCCTAACGAGCTCCAGTATGAATTTATTGAAATTAACCGGGAGTTTTCACCAAGGAGAGAAAATAGGTTTTCTTATAAAATAGTATCTAGCTGTATGTATGTACCTACCTAGACAAATATGAACAATATTTAGACAATTACAAATGACTGCGATTAATATCCCCACTAGGATTGTTTGCCACCATAATAGTTTTAAAAAGAAGTCGCCTATTACATAGGCAGCAGTGAGGCTCTATCTTGTCTATGAATTTACAGTAAACCACGGTGCGGTGCCGCTAAAATCATATCGAGTGTTCCCGATTGTCTGTCATTGCCTGTGCATGGATTGATGCATTTTATGTTATTTCATCGCTACCGACAGTCTTTTACGATTGTCAATCTCGATAATTCGATGATGCAGATCGGAGTCGGACAGGTTCGTTAGGTGTTCATTTATGGAAATGAATCAAGATAGATGATAATACGCGATAGGTTGTAATACCTACCTAGATTAAGATATTCGTCTACGGGTTTGACATAAATTTTAAATATCTAAAAATCCGTTGGCCTAATTAATTAAAAAAATTCTTTTCTCCTTATAAAGGATTAATATTAGGTACAAAATGAGTATCATTGTGTAAAATTTCACATTTACCAGATCCCGCAATTTTCTTAAAAAAAGGAGAGTTTTCGCTTCACTTTTATTAATAAGCAGATATTAGCTGTAAACTTAGTTTTGCAATTAAATTATCATTAAGTACCTACTAATCTACAGTCCACTAATAAAAAGGGCTGGTTTCAAATTTCTAGCCGTTTCATTAAAGTTTTGACTAGAGTCCGACTGAAACTGATTTTTTCAGCCGAAACCGTAACCGAATTTCCGGCCCCAGAGCAAAGATATTATTTACATTACATACAGGATAGGCAACTCCCGGCCCCCACTGAGCAAGCTTTCCCACCCCCGACACAGCTGTGAGACAGTGGGAGGGTACTTTAAGGGGACGTTTGCTTAACCTTAGTGGTCACACACATTCAAGCTCTGTAAAAAGACAAACATAACGGTTTTTTTTTGCGTAGGTGACAGAATTTAAAACGAATCATTTGTATGGAGTTCCCGCCATGCCCCCAGGGTCAGCCGGCCGAAACCGAATCTCAAGTGTTTCTTATTGAAAAAAAAAGAGAAAAATACGACCACGTGCTAGGCGGATTCTCGAACAGAGGGTTCCATTACAAAAAACGTCAGGAAAATTACGTTTGTTGTGTGAGAATTTTTCTTAGGTTAATAACATAAGTATTAGCTGGTTGGGCTGACCCCAACCATGTCACATGGTGATTTAGTATAGCGAAGCCAAAAAATTCTCGAACACACGATTCAATTGCGGCAGATTCATGCCGCCTCCGCGAGCAGGTCATGCTCGTGAAGGAGGCGGCGGGACGGGTACGGGAGAGAACTCTCCCACCCGAGTTCCGCAGTCGGCGGCCTGGGCACCGCCGACGTGTCTTCGCCGAGGACTATCGGCCACCATGACCGGGGGCCTGAGGACGGTGGGAGGGCGGCTCACCGTTCTTACAGAAGCAGGCCCATGACGGCAGCGTGACGTGAGCAACCCACGCACGCCCTCCTTAGAAGCGGGATCACACCCGAAACCCCCCATAGACGCGGGATAGCACCCGAACCACCCCCCGGGCGTGGCCGCAGTGGCGGCCGTAGGTCTGTTGTGAGTCCCGGGACATCCTTCCGAGGGCTTACCCGGGACTCCCAACCACAGGCTGTTAGGCGTTACGTGAGGTTGTTTAGTCGGTAAGAGTCCGGCATAACATCCTCTGAGGATTTTCCTTCACGTAAAAAAAAAAACACACGATTCAGTTTCGTTCCGGCCAATAGTTTGTCCATTTTGGACGAAATTGAAACTGCTGCCGAAACTTGATTATTGACCGAAACGCGCTGAAACCGGTCCAAACCGAAACCGAATGTAACTAGTTTTAAATTAACAAGATTTTCCATGAAATATCGGACAAAATTCCTGAGCTTCATCAAATTGCTCTTGAGATTTTCATATGAAATTCCAATAGAAATATTTTGTACGCGATTTCTTCGTATTTGGTATTAATTTTATTAAATGATAAAAGATCACTTGATTGAAATATTTCAGTGGCATCCCTATCTAAAGGGATACTTATTAATTGGAAAAAGAAATATCCGGGTTGCCTGCATATAAAAAATCGCTGTTACCTACTCAGAATTTCTCACATTCTGATGTTTTCATTGTAATATTTTTTTAGTAATCTAGTTAAATATCTTAAATAATACCGTTTAAATATTGCTGAGTCTAGATTTGGGTAACATTCGTTGATAGGAATAGTTAACTACCTATATGCTTTAGTACATTATATTATGTTTACACACTGTGGTTAGTCCACATAAAGTTAATAAGAGATTGTGCTATGGGAACTTGACATAGCCATTATCTAATTCTAAATACAACACTCCTAAACTTTGAAACAAACGTTTTCGGCGGAAAGTCCCTAAGAACTTCAAGCTTGAGCATTATTGTCTTCAAGGCTTGCCCTCCAAAATAAAAATAGTTTCCTAAGCCGTCTATCACGTATAATAGTTGCTCATACATAATCTGATAACACTATAAAAGGGTTATCCCTTTTATAGGCTTATCAGATTATTGCGTAAGATATCTTATAAGTGCGTAATGAATAGGTATCTTTTCCGCTATATTAGTTTTATCTTCTTAAAATTTATTTATTCATGTTTGTGTACGTGCGTAATAAATTAAATACGCAGAAATAAAAATGACTAGCAATTCACTGAAATGGTGTATTACCAAAGATAATTTATAATAGTACTACATAATGGTATTTAAACAATCGCGCTAATTACACAGGCCTGCAAAATGAGGGTCATAACTTCCTCTCTGGAATTTGATAGCTGATTCTAGGGTATTTTGGTGCGCTGATTACGAATATGTACTTAGTTTTTCAGCATCACCTCCAGATTTTTCAAAAAAGGGACAGAAATAAAATAGAATAAAAGACCCAAGTTTTCTCATAAAAAAAATATATTGAAAAAAGTACATTACTTTTAACTTTAAAAACGACTAAAATATAATAACAACTTATTACTAGACTAAATTACATGTAAATTTTATTTGTTGAACCTGGTCCTTTTTTCCTGGAACCTTCGGTTGTGCGAATTTCGGTTAAAATTCCAGTTTGTATCGTCGCGCTTCAATAACCAACAATAGTCCGCCATCATGCTAGTATTCCATGTTTCTTGATACCAGACTTCAAGCTCTTTCAAATCTCGGTAAAATCTTTCGCCTTGTTCTTCGCCAACGGCTCCTAGATTTTCTGGGAAGTAATCAATGTGCGAATTTAGGAAATGAAGTTTAGTGCTCGTTTATGTCCCTTTTATTATTAAAATTGTATCCAGTTATGTCACAACAACAACAGTAGCAATCTTTATCATGGTTGTTAGCCTCTCTTCGTAGCATAGGCGAAACGATTTTGAAGCTATGTTTCTGTCCTTTTGACCACTGGCGAAGTTCTAATAAACAAGTCGTACAAAGTTTATGAGGTGTCCAAGTTTTGTCTTTGGTTAATTAAAACGTCTCCATAATAACTTTTGTAAATATTTTTCACAAAGTCAGTAATGCTGTTTCGTTGTTTTATCACCATAAAATTCCCGCAAATATTACAAAATCAATTTGGAGAATTTAAACATCTTCGCGATGACATTTTAAAGTTCATGTTGCAAGATGCGCACTTCAACTGTTAATTTTCTAAATAAGTGCGGGTACTTAATAAAAAAAAGCCTTTTGGGTTATCTTTATTACACCCTTTTTTAATAATATTTACAACAATTAGGTAATATTACTACTAGGTAATATTTTTTATTATTTTATTACTAAATTAAGTCAAAATTACCCGTTTTCAACATGGTTAATGCGGATTACTTTTACTTTTTATGTAGTAATCATCAAATTACTGATTTGCATTAATTTCTATGTCCACTTACACGAATTATATGCAATAAAAATGAAGCTGAAGTATTTTAATTACGTTTTATAAATTTCTAAAGGTAGACGCTCAGACATTTTGGAGCTAAATCTTAAATATTCAATATCAAAAAATCCTGACGTGATGGATTTTTTTTATTATTTTTCTCGTAATCAGCACATCAGAAACTATAAAAAATGTTACTCAGATTTCAAAGAGGAAAACCATTGCAGACCTGTGTTATTTATGTTTCTTGTTTTAAAAGAATCTGCTAAAATAACAAGTTAATTCTAATCCTAGACGAGATTTAGTTATCAGAGCCTATCTGAGACTGCATTTTCAATAAAGAAACAGTCTGCCATAGACTGTTTCTTTATTACTTTGCTTATTTTGGATTTTATAGATACTTGCAGGTATTCTTCATTATTCTAAGTGCCAACTGACGTGTGACGTCACTACTTTCATACGGTCCTTCAGATGGTTACCGGGTGCCCATTATTGCTATCACTTAATCTAAGAATTGCGTGCCATTTCCCCATAGATTTTTATTTGCCTTGATGTTCAACTAAGATGTACCAGCCGCGGTCATGCGTATACGTCAGCCGAGCGAAGAAGCGATGTCACTCCGAATATGAGGTAGAATCACCTGAATATTAGTCTCCTACTTACGACCTTGTGTGTAATATAGTTTCCGTATATTCTCGTGCGATATACATTTATAGTTCAATTCTACACGATCTTGCAATAATGTAAACATGTCATGTTTTGACAATCGTTGTCTAAGACAGATGAGTAGAAAAATATAGTATGACAAATCATTGAAGTTTTTACTATCCTGAGTAGGTATTTTAAATGAAAATAAACTGTCATAAAGAAGTTAGGTATTTGGTGTCGAAATGATTGTAAGAACACTGTATGACTCCTGGATACTGGAATAATCAGGGTAAATATTCAATTGCAAGTAACTATGGATATATAGGATCAAATGTGTTTGTTTACATTTTTGCGCAAAGCTATTGAAATACAGTATAGATATCAATACGCTCAAACCATGTTTAGGGTAAGGTCATGTTTCAGTTCATCGAAACTGGCGTCTGCCCAAAATGATAACTATGAAAGACAACTTGGGAGTATCCTTTCACAAATTGACTTTCAATTGATTTTTACTCAACCATTGGAGCGACATCACCTCTTCAGTCTGCTTGTGACCAAGTCTGGTACAATAAACGATGTACCCAGTGGAAACGTCAAAGCAACAAGAAACGTTATGCTATGGGTAAAAAAGCATGATCGCGGTAAAACCTATTTTACATATTTTCTTATATCATGCCACGCGAAAGTTTTCTTCGTATAGCACTTATGACACTATTCGTCAGAATCATTTTATGATAAGATATTGTTGGTTTCCTATCAGATCTGATAATTTGATTTATTTTTAATACACTACGATATGGAGTAATAAAGTACCCAAAGCCGAAATAAATTGAGCCTACCCATGAAAGGCTCGCTTCATAAAAATTCATGAACTACGTGAACATGAAATATGTGCTGCATTATGGTTATTATAGCGACTTCCGCGTTCTGCCTAGGCTGATCTTAATAGTTTCGCAACAATGCGCGCGTTAGTTCGCTTCCGTGTTTAGTACTTAACCATAAACGATTACTACACTTGAAACTTTTCAATTATGCTGGAATTGGACAGAAAAAATATGAATTGCGCGCATTCTTTTCAACTAAGATCTTAACTGATATCAAATATAATTTTGCTCAATTTCCGAAGGAGATTGTGATGTCAATAAAAATATACTAGATTTTTGAAGTGAAACTTCTTTATCGGCGTTGGAAAAAAATTTGCGTCACGTCACGTCACGTCACGTCACGTCACGATTTTTGGTTACGCGCCATCTTTGTTCTGTTCCTCACCACGGTGGATTCGAATTAAGAGTACTTTATCCAGGGATAGCATGTCATTTAAGGGTTTTTGGACTTTTTGACTTTTGGGCTTTTGGACTTTTGGACTTCTGGATGGGACATTGGTACTTTGGGTCTTTGGGACTTTGGAACTTTGAGACTTTGGGACTTTTGAACTTTTGAACTTTTGAACTTTTGGACTTTTGGACTTTTGGATGGGACCTTGGTACTTTGGGTCTTTGGGACTTTGGAACTTTGGGACTTTGGGACTTTGGGACTTTGGGACTTTGGGACTTTGGGACTTTTGGACTTTTGGACTTTTGGATGGGACCTTGGTACTTTGGGTCTTTGGGGCTTTGGGACTTTGGGACTTTTGGACTTTTGGACTTTTGGACTTTTGGACTTTTGGACTTTTGGACTTTTGGACTTTTGGACTTTTGGACTTTTGGACTTTTGGACTTTTGGACTTTTGGACTTTTGGACTTTTGGACTTTTGGACTTTTGGCCTTTGGGACTTTGGGACTTTTGGACTTTTGGATGGGATCTTGGTACTTTGGGTCTTTGGGACTTTGGAACTTTGGGACTTTGGGACTTTGGGACTTTGGAACTTTTGGACTTTTAGGCTTTTGGACTTTTGGATGGGACCTTGGTACTTTGGGTCTTTGGGACTTTTGTATTAGGGCTTGAACTCCGGAATTCCGGAATTGACATAATTCCGGAATTCCGATAAAATCTAATATCGTTCTCAATTCCGGAATTGGCGAGATCAATACCGGTATTTCGATATTGAAAGAAAAAAATACATTTTCGCTTCTTCTTTAATTTCATTACAAACAAAAATGTAGATTATAAGCTTCTGCAATTTAATTATCTTTAATTGTTTATAATTTAGGATTTCTCTATTAACAAATTAATTCTATTATGTACTTAGGTATTAATAATTTTATTTGATGATATTTCTAAAACCTACTAAGAGTAAATCCATAAAATTAATGGTATTTGATAGAAAACATACTATTTAAATAATAATAATATTATTGATGACGTTTTTGTATTTTTTTTACATTTAGTTTACTTCAATTTATAGTGCGAACTAGACTTAGCTCTGACTTATGCTATGAGTTAATTTAACTTTGATAGAAACGCTGTAAGAATTTGACAGAGGTCTCGCTCGCATAGTTCTAGTAGTTCTGACGGAACTCATGGGGCCCGTACCTTATTATTAGGGGCAAACTTTGCCCCAAGGCGCTCCACTGACCCAGAGTGAGGAGGGTTCTGGGTTCCCTTTTCTCATCAAGGCCGACATATTCCTTCGCACATGCCTCCGTCTCAGGCGCCCGACGCTGATTACAGCGAGAACGACGTGCCCGAAGTCACTGAAGGTGAGTTAGGGGCCACTGTACTGCGGCTTAGATTCCGCAGGGACAGTGCCTCTGGACCCTACAGCATTCCAGGCCGAGCGTGGGTCCTGGCTCTTGAGGATCTCGGGCCTTGAGTGATGTGACTCTTTAGTGCATATTAAAGGCCAGATTCCCAAGTTCTGGAAGACAGGGAAACTGGTTCTGATCCGAAAGGCAAGGTGGTCGGCAGTCTACCCATCCGGGGATCGGCCGATCGTGTCGCCGTTGAGCAACTCCGGCGAACCCCAACAATGATACGCTCAAGGAGCTTGCATACCTCGTTAGGTATGCAAGCTCCTTGAGCGTATCATTGCACAGCGTACAGTCGGGCACCTCACACGCGTGGGGCCAGATCTGGCGGATAACCAGCTTGGTTTCCGTCAAGGGCGCTCCACCGTGGATGCGATCATGCGCATTAGAAGACTGACGGAGGAAGTAACATCGCAGGGTGAGGTGGTGATGAAAGCGATGGCGATGTTAAGAGACACCGGCATCGCCTTCAACACCTCGCCCTGGAGCTGCGTTAGGGAGGCGCTTATTTATCATGGTGTGCCTCGTGTCGAATTGTCGGGGCCTATCTTTCCGAGAGGGCCATAACTTACTTACCCAAGCTGGCTAGGGCCCAGCCGGGTCAGCGAGATACGTCGTGCGGTGTTCTGCAGCGATCAGTCTAAATACCGCTTCTGTGGAACATCGGTTACGATTGGGTGCTGCGTGGTCCGTTGCTCAGGGGCGACATGTCTCGAGGATCTGGCAGCGAGGCAACTTGCGTCCTTGTTTAAATAAATTAATTATATTTCTAATTTATTATTTTCTGGTGCAAGGAGGCGCTGGAGCGGGGTCATAGGCCTACGTCTCCAGAAATCTTGGTTTGGCAGTTCCAACTCCACAAGGAAACCGTGGAGACCTGGACTTGAGCAACAACCGAATCGCCACATCACATCACACAAGGGGGGAATCGCCGAATCGCCACAATCAAGGTGGTCAGACCGGTCATGGGCGAGTGACTAGAGAGGAGCCACGGTGCGGGTGCTCTGTCCTACCGGTTGTCACGGATGCTTACCGGGCTCGGGAGCTTCAGTAAGTATCTGTAACGAATACACCGGGAAACCACACCTGAGTGCCCAGCACTGCGAGGAACGCAGTGAGGACACAGTACTTCACACATTAGTGGAGTGCACAGTGTGGGCTTAACAGCGCCCGGTCCTCGTGGTAGGTCTGGACGTGGACATTTTCTCGCTGGAGACCATTGCGCGAGCTATGATCTCCAGTGGGACTGAGTCCCACTGGAGATCATAGAGGTAAGTTAAGATCATAGGGAGTAAGTGGGACGCCACTGCGTCTTTCTGTGATCAGTTAATGCGGCGAAAAGTGATCGAGAGAGAACGCTCCCACCCGAATTCCGCATGTCTTTGCCCAAGACTATCGGCCTCCATAATCGGGGGCCTGAGGACGGTGGTTGGGCTAATCGCCGTCCTTACAAAAGCACGTCCTAGACGAAAGCGTGACGTGAAAGTTTTACGCACGCCACACGCCTTGAGATGCGGGATAACACCTGAACAAGCCCCAAATACGCGGGATAGCACTCGAACCTCCTGGGTGAAGCCGCAGTGATAGTCAAGGTCTGTGGGGAATCCTGGGATCATCCTTCTGATACCCGGGCCAACCGTAGGCAATAGTTAGGAAACGTGTGGTTTATAGTTGGTTACGTTAAAATAAGTAATTTTACTGGAAATCAAAGTCGTTTATCACTAATCACGTAGGACTGCCAGCTCCCGTTTCTTTTTTTACATATCACTATTTTGTGTTGGATTGAGTGCCGGAATTCCGGAATTCCGGAATTCCGGAATTCAAATACTGAATATCGAAACCCAATTCCGGAACTGAAAAACCGTCCGATATTCAAGCCCTACTTTGGATGAGACCTTGGTACTTTGGGTCTTTGGGACTTTTGGACTTTGGGACTTCGGGACTTTGGGACTTTGGGACTTTGGGACTTTGAGACTTTGGGACTTTGGGACTTTGGGACTTTGGGACTTTGGGACTTTGGGACTTCGGGACTTTGGGACTTTGGGACTTTGGGACTTTGGGAATTTGGGACTTTGGGACTTTGGGACTTTGGGACTTTGGGACTTTGGGACTTTGGGACTTTGGGACTTTGGGACTTTGGGACTTTGGGACTTTGGGACTTTGGGACTTTGGGACTTTGGGACTTTGGGACTTTGGGACTTTGGGACTTTGGGACTTTGGGACTTTGGGACTTTGGGACTTTGGGACTTTGGGACTTTGGGACTTTGGGACTTTGGGACTTTGGGACTTTGGGACTTTGGGACTTTGGGACTTTGGGACTTTGGGACTTTGGGACTTTGGGACTTTGGGACTTTGGGACTTTGGGACTTTGGGACTTTGGGACTTTGGGACTTTGGGACTTAGGGACTTTGGGACTTTGGGACTTTGGGACTTTGGGACTTTGGGACTTTGGGACTTTGGGACTTTGGGACTTTGGGACTTTGGGACTTTGGGACTTTGGGACTTTGGGACTTTGGGACTTTGGGACTTTGGGACTTTGGGACTTTGGGACTTTGGGACTTTGGGACTTTGGGACTTTGGGACTTTGGGACTTTTGGACTTTTGGCCTTTGGGACTTTGGGACTTTGGGACTTTGGGACTTTGGGACTTTGGGACTTTGGGACTTTGGGACTTTGGGACTTTGGGACTTTGGGATTTTGGGACCTTGAGACCTTGGGACTTTGGGACTTTGGGACTTTTGGACTTTTGGCCTTTTGGACTTTTGGCCTTTTGGACTTTTGGACTTTGGACTTTGGACTTTTGGACTTTTGGACTTTTGGACTTTTGGACTTTTGGGCTTTTGGACTTTTGGACTTTTGGACTTTTGGATTTTTGTACTTTTGTACTTTTTGACTTAATTTAAGGTGAGGTGAAAATTAAGTTTATGAAGAAGTTTCACTTCTTACGTGTGTACACTAAGTACACGCAATTTTTTTTATTTCAAGATTCATTTTAAACTGTCCAATATAAATGGAATGTACCCAATAAGTACCATCAAGAATCAACAAAAAACTGAAGTTTCTGTTTACCTAAAACAACAATATCTTCAAGATAAGTCTCTCTATTAAACTTGATGAATATTGCAGTGTTCATTCATTCCCATCAGCATTGATCTTTAACCTGATCATATCTGATAGTCCAATAAAATAAGTCTCTTTTAGCTATATCGAAAACCATAATAAATGGACCGTACAGTTTGCGAAGATGATATCGCAGCAAACGAAAATTACGATAGCCATAAATCTACAGCTTGATTTTTATATAAACTAGTAAAATATTACGACAAAAAAATGTGTCCTATGCCTTATGTTCCTCAATGATAATATTAATCAAACTATTTGTTAGTATTTTTATTATACGTAACTTGTTATTGCCTTAAATCATATGAGAAACGTAGTTTTCCAGAAACATATTAAGTCCGTAGATACCTTCTTAAGGGGTCTTGTAGAGTAGAGCAATATGCTGGTACAATGCAATATTGTTATACAATACTTACTTTCTGGAAATGTCACATTGAAGACTACTTGTAAAATGGTTTACATACAAACAAACGCTATTTTGGGTCGCCGCCGTCTTTATAATGAATACAAACAGAAGCAACGAAATCTGTAATTTATCTGTTTGTGAATAATGACAGTGTAGAACGATAATGAAGGAAGGGAAACGAGGGTGTGTGGGGAGGTTCCTCCCTTCACCTCCTTTGTTTTCTTTTTACGATGGAATGCCGTCATATACCGCCCGATTCCATTAATGAATGTGTTTGATTCCCATCAGGTTGAGCTGACGATGCACGACGGTACTGTGAGAGACGTGTGCTTCATCGAGGACACCTCCAACAAGACAAGCCTGTTAGTTAGCGGAGGAGCTGGCGATTGTAAAATATATGTTACTGACTGCGCTACAGGGAAGACTTTCCAGGTAATGAATTGACTTGTTATAATAGTGTGGTCTTTATAGAAAATGTATGGAACAGATTTGTTTTGCTAACGGTTGGATCCTCTTGGGACATCATTCCGAAAAAAATACCTGATCCCCTGGTGCCGGTGAATAGTTGGAGACCGTTTGGTTTTAGTCAGTTGGAGACCGGCATAAAATCCATTAACGTAGTTACGCAAATTTTATTTTAAACTTTTAAATAGTTTTTGGGTTTGTAATTTTTTTCCTATTTATTGAAAAGAATTTTAATTATTTTTTTTTTGAGAGCTCTATTCGGACTGTTGATTTCTTTTTAACCGTATAAGTTGCTACCCTACAATAATGCCCGCCTTCCACTGCGAGCGAGTCGGATCCATTACGGACTCCGCTATACTCGTAACGACGATTTTCATACATGTCCTTCCACCAAAGCGGACATGACATGTATCGAAAATCATATTACGGCCGTAATGGGTCCGACTCGCTCGCAGTGGAAAGCGGGCATAAGAGACGAGTTAATCTATCAAACCGCCCCTTGTTAAGTAAACAATTCTTACTCAAGCAGTACTTACTGAAAGTAAATAGGCTTACTAATGGAAGGAAAACATAATTCAAAGTTATCAATGTCGCAGAGTAACAGTTTACTTTAAAGAGAAAGTCACCTATCTGTATTTAATATTTCCATGTTTTTTCTTTACTAAACTTCACGCTGGGGCGGTCTTTGAAGTTTTCCCGCACCCATAGGAACTTGTTCTCGGGATAAGCGTAAGCCTAATGTTGGTAAATTTTCCCACCTCATCTACCACATTTCAACTAAATTGGCTCAGGGGCTAGCAAATATCTCAACAGACTTTTCCATATTACTGGGATTCTATAAATATTTCAAAGAGGCTAATTGGTTTTATACGCAAGACTGAGTAAAAAATAAATAAATTTAAAAGCACACACCATCCATACTAATAATATAAAGCTGAAGAGTTTGTTTGTTTGTTTGTTTGTTTGTTTGTTTGAACGCTAGGATCTCAGGAACTACTGGTTCGATTTCAAAACTTCTTTTACAGTATGATAGTCCATTTATTAAGGATGGCTATAGGCTATATAACATCACGCTAAGATGAATAGGAGCGGAGCAGCAATGAAGAATGTTTCTAAAACGGGGAATTTTTTTGCCGTCTGAGAGCTTCCGAGGCGTACGCTGCCTAAATGGTTAAAGTTACGTAAAAATTGTGTATTACAAAATTGTTTCTCTTAAAAAGTTCTATAAAAAAGTCCGCGACAGCATATGTCTATCTTTTAAGGTTCGCTCACAATAACCTAATTTGTATTTCTTTTAAGGTTAGCTAACAATATTATCAAACCGAAGAGTTTGTTTGTGCTAGGATCTCAGAAACTACTGGTTGCATTACAAAAACAATTTCACAGTTTATTAGTACATTTATTTAGGACGGCTAATGGCTATAAAACATCACGCTAAGACAAATAGGAGCGGAGCAGCCATGCATAATGTTTTAAGAACGGCGAAAATTTATTTCTTTTGAGAGCTTTCATTGCGTACGTTGCGTAAATGGTTAAAGTTACTTAAAAATTGTGTACTACAAAATGTTTCATCTTAAAAAGTTACAAAAAAAAGTCCTGAACAGCATATGCCTATCTTTTAAGGTTCACTTACAATAACCTTCTTAATATTTTTTTAAAATATGAGCGATTCAACTCGACGCGTCGGGACGGGAGTAAACGTTTTCAGCAGCAGTGGCCAGTCAACTGAAAGATAATACCGGCCAAGTGCGAGTCGGACTCGCACATGATGCAAAAAACGGACAAAAATAAATGCGACGGGAAACATTATATCACTTCAACAAAGTTGTGCGGTTCAACTCTAATGGTAATCTTTTTTATTGTAACATCATTGACGGTAATGAATATAAGCGACACGACGGGAAAAATTATAACACTTTAAATATTAAAACCTACCACACCTCTCTAATAAATATACCTACCTAAGACACGCGACGAGAGCACTGTGACGAGAGTAAATACGACGGGATTATATTACCTACTTAAAATATTAATCTAAACTCTCTTTCTCACTCTCATGTGACGCAAACGAAGTTGCGCGGGTTAGCTAGTGTACCTATAACTGAAAAGAATTATGTAGGTATTCTCGGAGAGAGTCCGTAAGCATACTTTATGGTCCATTTGATCCGATTACCTTTTGCCGTGGGTATTTCTTGTAACTTCTTGATTCTGTACACCGAGATTTTACCTTTATTGAAAGAAAGATTGATTACAATCATTTGTCATAAATGGCTTATACAAATAGCTTAGTTGATGATAATCACATATACCATCTTCAGTAAGACCTTAATTATTAATTGGTACCATTGTCTATTAAAAATACTACATTTTAGGAATATTTGCAATACAAAATTCTGTTACGTCAAGTTTCTGAGTGTACAATTGCCGCACCCAGCCAAAATTGCCAATGTAATTTGAGTCTGAAATAATATCCATTTTGGTTTTAAGTCTTACTGAAAGTGGCCACACTCTTTTTGCATTCGGGAAGTACTCTTAGTAAATAAGAAATATTTGACCCTTAAAAAAAATTCGTGATATAAGTAAGTACCTATTCCAATCCCTTTACATTCATAATATGAATTAATTCTTAGAAAGATGCTGAAAATTTAATTACAATAATCCGGCGTTACCCTCAATAAATATCCTTGTCATTAAAACACGTCAACGCGGTTTGTGGCTTTACCTCGTAAAGTTTGCCTCTCGCCTCAGAAACGACCGTAAAGATGTATGCGGGGTTACATTAGCTGGCCGCATTCAGCGCTATTTAACAATTCAGTTTAATCTTATTGCCAGATCGGGGTCCCTTTTAGTACCTACCTTTATAAATTTTCATCAATGTGTAAGTAGCAGAAAAATCACCCACGTATAATTTAATTTAAGCGTATCTCTGGTATCTAAGAGAGGCTAAATGTTTTGTACTTACTTAACTGTTTTATCATATCGCGATGTCCGATAGGATCTGAGGGTTTTCAAGTTTGCTTCCATTTTTTAAAGTCAAATTCTTTTGGATCGGTATGAATTGGATTTGAAAACGAACATTGTGAGGAAAAAAAGACGTTTGATTTTGGTTTAGCTCGTTGTCAATTGGATTTTATGAAGCTCCACTTTTACCGCTTATAAACTCACTTCAACAATTTATTTTTCACTAGTAAATGACACGTGGTTTTACCAGCGTAGATCTAATTATCGTGAGAATACGGGGCTAAAATATAGCCTATGTCACCCGCGGATAGCGTAGCTTCCAAACAGTGAAAGAATTTTACAAATCGGTTTAGTAGTTTCCGGAGCCTATTTGCAAACAAACAATTAAATCGTCACTCTTTATAATATTAGTATAGATGAACTTCCTGTCTTATAATCTCTACCGTCAACTGCATAATAATATTCAGAATCAAGATCCCGATAGTTCTTGAACTATTGCTACTTTATCTTTGTAGTGTCACTCTATAATCTAGATACTGCAACCGTTTAGTAAAATGAATAGGTAGGTACTAATAACTTGTTATGATTGTACAGGCGCTAAGCGGTCATTCCGGTCACATTTTATCGCTATACAACTGGGGCGGAGCAATGTTCGTGTCAGGCAGCCAGGACAAGACTGTGCGGTTCTGGGACCTCCGCACTGGTGGCTGTGTCAACGTTATATCACCTCCGTCGGGACACCCAACTAAGGTATGTGGTGTTCATAGCGCCCTACTTTAAATTAGCAAAATTTGTGACTAAACATACTTACATGACTTTAAAGATGCCAAAATTTCAAACCAAAATGCAAACACTTAGGTACTCTTTTTGTTGCATGTGACTTTATATGAATGAATTGTCTTTTTTAGGGTTTTGAACCCAAAGGGTATAAACGGGACCCTATCCATGAGACTTCACCGTCCGTCTCCGTCTGTCTGTCCTGAAATTTTCACAGATGATAGGGTAAACCACCCAATCGTTGGCACTCCTCCAATTATTGGCACTTTAGGTAATTTTGCCCATTTCTAACAGAAAAAGAATGCTATTTTACTTTTTAATGCATACCTACAACTACATAATGGGCAACACCGAACTGAAATAAACTAGGTTTCTCTTATTTTTCGAAATATACTCTTAACTAAAGTGCCAATAATTCATTCCAAAAGTGCCAATAATTGGGTGGTTTACCCTATATTTCTGTTGCCGCTATCACAACAAATATTTAATTCAGAAAAACCGGCCAGTGCGAGTTGGACTCGCCCATGAAGGGTTTCGTAGCAGCAAGTAACATAATATAAAAGTTCTTATAGTTCGTTGTAACTTTGATTGATGTTTTAACACGTTCGCAGTGGTAGTGATTTCGCTAACCGAAAATTGCGGTTTATTGACGTATTAAAAGAAAACTACCAGTTCTATCTCGTTTAAACTAATTTTCGTTGGTACTTTTTATGGCAATGTACATCATATATTTTTTTTATATTTATCATTCTCTTAGTTTAGAAGTTAGAGGGGGGGGGGGGGGACACTCATTTTTCTACTTTGGAAGTGTCTCTTGCGCAAACTATTCATTTTAGAAAAAAATGATGTTACGAACCTCAATAACATTTTTGAAGACCTATCTATAGATATACCACACGTATGGGTTCGATGAAAAAAAAATTTTTGAGTTTCAGTTCTGAGTATGGGGACCCCCAAAATTTACTACTTTTTTTCTAGTTTTATATAAGAATCTTAATGCGGTTCACAGAATACATCTAGTCGCCAAGTTTCAATAGCATAGGCCTTATATTTTCGGAGAAAAATGGCTGTGACACACGGACGGACAGACAGACAGACGGACAGACAGACAGACAGACATGACGAATCTATAAGGGTTCCGTTTTTGCCATTTGGCTACGAAACCCTAAAAAGGGGTGATTAGGCGGGGCTTCCGTACAACAAACGTGATTCTTTGCAGTTTTTTGGTACGGAACTCTCAGTGCGGCGAGTCCGACTCCACTTGTCCGGTTTTTATTTCGATACCAATCAACCAGTGCTTGTTTTTATAAAATGTAATTATAAGTGGTAGAAGCAATTTTCTATTGTTTGTTTCACGTCGGCAATATTCTCGACTTCAGTATAATCAATGCACCGCCGACCACCGACAGTGCTCAAGAGAGCTTTGCATACAATTGCCAGTTGCTTTGTAATTGCTTTTTAATCTACTTTTGCGTACAATCGACAGTCGCGGTGTAATTGTTTTTTAAATCACTCCAACTTGTTCACTTGCACCGATGCATTATTGATGAAGTCGTTGAAACGTGTGACATAAAAATTGTACGCAGTCATAAAATCACAGGTGCTGAAACTTAAACGCAACAATAAAAATTTCTCTTTTTAATAACTATCATCATTTTCACTGTGTCGTAGTACCTTATTAGTTAGAGATAGTTTGGTAGTAATTCGTATGAAATATGTGACTATAAAAATGAGGTTAAATGAATTCACATCTTTTTCGCTGCATTCCGAGTATGGCAAGCCCTCGCCTTAAAACCGTCTATAATATTATCGAGGCCGTGTATTTTAAAGATGTATAAAATGTTACGAAACGCAATTGTACCGAGTTTATTTAGCGTAATACGCGATACCGTTCTATTTGATCTCATATCGCAGTGCCAAATGCTAACGATTACATAGCCGCAGAGAAAGTTAATATTACAGTGGATTTGAACGTAATAGTGATGTGACTCTGCGTATTTGTAAATCTAAATGATTATGACATAGGTAATTGGTTATAAAAATAAATTATGCTTATTTTTTTTTGTGGTGAGCGCTGCTGAACTGTTGGTAACGTTTAATGATTTAGAAGTTCATGATAAAATTAGTATGTAAATAATTATAGCCACAGGAAATGAAATAAATTTTATGTTTACGTCAATTTGTTCAATGTTAGGTTTCGTGCTTTGTACATGTTTTCGTCTTATAGGCAAATAATATTTTTTATATCACACTAATAGTCTCAGTAGTCATATCATACTACGCAAATATAAATATTTAAATAACATTTCTTAAGATATTTTTTTGGAATGACTAAAACATCGGTCCAACACATTAATTAAGTATAGCAAAGTCAAATATTCATATAATAACTCATCATAGCTTACGGCACAGGCACTTCTCCGACGTAAACATTACGTAGAATTATTGTTTACACAGTACTTACTCGATTTCTACATTTATCATTTCTCCTCGCACAGTAGATATTAATATCTGAATTATGACTACGCAGAAAGCAGACTATGATTAAAGTGAAATCACGATCGTTTATACTTACAAATTGTTGTAAATATTGAACGTAAGTAAATCATCATAAAACGGTTATTCCCCTTTGTTATATACTTATTTCTGATGAACTCGATCATTTTACACTCGTAAACTATGTTTAGAAAGCACAACATAGGTACTGAATGATTTTTATTGTACAATTAAGTATATTGAATAATTTCTATTTATTTACACGAACCAAATACAATTTTGATTTCTACAGCCATGTCCAATGATTTTAGATTTTGGTAAATACTGAAACAAGTGTGTAATGTTAGGTTAAAGCTGTTCAAAAGCTTTTTAAAATTTGCTATCAAAAACTTTCACTCCCTCTTTGACCATTTAAGTGGTCAGTGCTAATGAAAAACATGTAAATCGTTTTTTATTAGTTTTTAGTAAATTTCGTGTCTATAGCGTCATTTTGTTTGCATACAAACTTTGACAGCCATGTTAGCGAATTGATTGAATGTTCGAAAATCTGCTCATACCTATGTAGGTACACGCTTACATGGTGTGAAATAAAAGGTTCTAATTTTAGCCTTGGCATTCGAAAGCCTACCAGTCTTACTCATAGAGACATATTAGTAAGACCAGACTTTCAAGGAAATTGGGCACAGACAAGAATATATTACAGCTATGTTATTAGGATTTATTGGAAACGGCCGCCTCACATTGTATAAATGGGCGTAACAAATGCTTTTGGGTTGCTAATCAGTATTGGGTGACAGCGATAATGGAATCAGAGAGAGGCATTATGCTCTCTGTAATAATCTCAGCACGCCATATTCTTTAATAGTTCATCAAGATACAATGGTCACTGACCTGACATGAAGTAAACTCGTTCATGCCCATCTTAAAGCTCCAGCGAATACTTCGGACATCTTTGTGTATACTGTATTTGAAGCCAATATTATTCCAATAAAGTGAACCTTCAGTTATAAGGCGTTACTACCATGACTCGAAACGCAAAGACAATCTCACCGTGTCATTAAATTTAATAGTTACTAATTCAATTCAATCTCCACATGACGAGTCATAAAAGGAAGAGCAGTGTCTGACTGACGCCACAACCCTGAAAGTGTTGTCATGGATACAGGGTAATGTGAAAACAGCTCAGCTGAAATCTTGGATGGCTTTCTGTAAACTCATCTCGACTCAAATCTGACACTTGGCGGGTCATAAAATACACACAACAACATTTCATTTACAATATTACGTCACAATTTCATGTGGCATTAACCGTTTTGTAATTACGATTGGTTGTAAACGGTAGCTTAAATTTGACATAAATCGTTTTATCCCAAACTATAGTGCTCTTAAGTTTGTGCATTATGAGGGGGATTAATATGTTAGTATAATGGTTGTTGGATAATTATTGTGAACATTTAGATTATCCGTTCCATTATTCCTAAGCCCGAGTTGAACGTTGAATAGATTAATATCGATACATTCTGTTACAGTTATGATTTATGTTGACATTGTCTGGTAATAACAAAGGCATGTATAGGGAAAATTCCATGAAAGCAGAAATATTGGAAGAAAAGTTATATATGAGTTAGGGATAAGTTTTTTCATCTAGGTAGTCCCCAATTTTTGTAATTATAACATACAAGATGATAAACTTATACTTGTCCGACTATGTAAACCCAGGGCATATTTTTTATTTTGCTCTGATAACTTTTAGTGGGTATGGAGTATAAAATCCTATTTGCTGACATCAATAGTACCAATAGAATACGTCCTTCGATAGAGCGTGCGGTGCGTAGGTTACGGGCACATATTCTAACTTAAAAACGACCCTGACTTGCTGTCACAGTTCCCAACTATCTGTTTATATGAAAAATCCAATATCGGATAGGCTATGCAACGTTTGCAGCAATATTGTATTTTGGTACTGGTAAACCAACTACTGTCAGTTCGATAGCATTCTATGAATGTAATGTATTTTCAGTCCAATTCTATACTATGGTATCTGAAAAACCGTACATACAAATGTAGATAATCGTTCTGATTCTGGCCTGGCTTCGTGCACTTTAGGCAAACTCCCCTTTGAGGGTTGGCATGTGCTAGATTCAAAAGCAAATATTTACTAAAACAGGAGGACGTGTGCTTGAGTTTATACTTCAAAGCAGGGTCGATGCTATGAATATTAAAATCGCTTAAACCCAGCAACTTTCATCAGTTCTCGCCTTCGTATGAAAGAAAATTTATTCATAGTTTTCTATTTTATTTTTACTTCTGCCTACGTAAATTGTTATAAAGTCAGGCTATGGCAGTCCACCGCTGGACGTCGCAACTTACGCTACAACCCATTGTCCTGCGCCTTCATATCCAGTCCCTGTCTGCGAACTTTTCTAGGTCGTTGGTCCATTTGGCTGGTGGACGTCCAACCATACCTACGTTTGTCGAGTCGCGGTCTCTTCAAGTTGTAAAACTTACCTTCTTATATTAACAGAGTTGTCGAAATGGGTTTTCATTGTAGAAAAGTTGTCTTGGCGACACCGAATTTCGTACTTTTAATGCATTTTCCATCCAATTTTCGAATGATGACAATATCCTTTCTGAGCTCGATAGGTAAAACGAGCATTTGGTACATTGAAAACCCGCCTCTCATTGCTGCCGAAGAATGGCATAACAAAATTATAGAGACCTTATTGACCAATCTGCTGTATATGTTCACACTACGATGTCCATTGATTACGATGACCACCTGCGGTGAAACCAAGCAATAAATTATTGTTACATTTTGTCCTGTATACGATTTTTACCAAATATGAGCAAAAAATGGATAAACATTGTCTAATTTCCCGTAACATTGCCAAGTAGGTACAAGAACCAGTGACAAATGTTGAAGCTATATAATAATAATATAGCGACAAAATCTTTTGGAGAAATACAATGTTGAGGAAATTTTTTCCCTTTCCAATATGTCTCCGGAAACCAGCTTTAATAAAACAGATTTATAGGACTACGCGTTTGTTAATAGCTATTGTTTGGCAAAGTTATCGCTCATTAATTTTACCTGCAGCAAGAAAGTTTCCCCCTATTATTCAGTAGCGATTAAAGGTAAATCGATTAAGATGTTTAGCGAGCGAGGAAACATGCTTTAGAGAAATGTGTTGTTAGAATTATTATAACTCGTTCATTACTTTACAAAAACAATAATATGTTCGTGGCAAGTTTTCCGACTAATATTACTGTTTTCTTTAATGGAATACTTACATGTAAACGCACACTGACATAGCTTCCTTTTGTTTTTTATTCACCCTCTTTTTATTTATTTTTTTGTTTTTAATTCTTGAGAGAGAGTATGACACATTTTCGGTGTTATGACCATTTTAGATATTACTTTACTTTATCTGTTGTGTGACGTCATAACGTCGTGTAAATTCCAAACACCAAAGCACAGTGAATTATACACCAACACTTTGACAGAAGCTTTGTTGCTATCACGTAATAGGGGGAAATCCTTTGTGTTATTATCTATCTCTGTACCAAGTTTCAATCAGATCCGATCCATAGATCCTTTCTTAAAACGTACGCGTTTGTCGTAAGGGTCTCTAGTTATTTGAATATTGTTGGTATACTCTGTTTCATCATATGCCATTGACCACCAGGGGTCTGCAGTAGCATCACTGGCAGTAGACCCGAGCGGCAGGCTCCTCGTGTGCGGACACGACGATGGCTCCTGTGCTCTCCACGACGTGCGAGGCTCCCGAGCCTTGCAGCGCTTCACACCTCACTCGGGCGATTTGCGCAGTGTCCGGTTCTCGCCGGGCGCTTATTATCTGCTCACCGCAGGATACGACGGAAGGGTTGTGCTGACCGATTTGCAAGGTGAGTTTACAAATGGATATATTCGTTTAATCTCTACTCCTATTTATTAATCTCTGCCTGTAAAGCTTACTCCTTCGGGGATAAAGGCGTGGCTATTTATTTGTGCATCTTTAATATTCGTAGTTGGCTTAGTTATATATGAATTCCAAGAAACGCCCTTTTTTTACGTGTGGCAAACTTCCACTCCCACCGGCTACCACACGGTACCATATAATCTGACTACGGCCGGGAGCATTATTAATTCTTACTATTTTTTTTTCTTTAGGTGACTTGACGTGCCCATTGCCAAGCGTACCGGTAGCTCGTCACCCGGACAAAGTGATCTCGGCCAGGTGGCACCCCGATGACTTTTCATTCCTATCGACCTCTGCGGACAGGACTGCCGTGTTGTGGACAATACCGCCCGTCTAGCGAACCACGTCGACAAATACCCTTGCTTATAGCAACAACATGAACGAATTACTAAATTCACGGTCCACCATACCAGCTTTCCAGCAAACTTTAATATTAGAACACAAAACGTAGAAATATAAACATTAAGTTTACAAATAAAGTGATGAATTTGTTTTAATTCTACTATACTATTATTGATTTGTGGAAAGATTCTATGGAAACTTATGTATGGCGTTGGAATGAGCAATTTAGACGACCTGGTAAAATGAAACGATTTAATTTATTGATTAAATAATATGAGATACATGTCTAATATCCATACTAATACTTGCACTGTAACTTTACTGTAAAAACCAAATTGTGTTTTGATTCACTTACGTATCTCTAAAGCGACCATTTCGCTTACTTACAACTGGTCATATAAGTATATAATCTCATAAGGGTGGGTAACCTTTCTTAGTCGATGTATTTTATGTAGCTGTCGATAATAGAATATAATATTTTTGTATAGTAAAACTTACTGTAAGGCTGACCTACTCTGAAAGAAAACGCCCGTGGCAATTGTGAGTAAATTGTTACACAGTGACGCACAAACTCATTCCACTTATTAATAAAGAATCACAATTTGAATACTTTTATACGACTTGTTGCCTTTCAGAGTATGGTAATTAGATTAATATTGATTTTAAAATCTTATAATACTAAATTATTGATGTTTTCATAATGTAACTAAATAATTATATCGTCCTTTAATAAATTTTCTTTTTATTTGCGCGGAGAAGAGAAACGTTGGCATCGGAACGAGTATATTCATAGAATCTTGAACTAAGAAGATTCTAGAAACTAACTCGTTCTATTGTAGAAGAAAGGCTTCGCCAGTTATGTATTTAAAATCCTTGTGTGCTGTATGAATGCTTTTAATGTTATAATTTCGAATAAACAAGAGCTTTAAATGCGTGTTTTCTACATAGCCTACGTACATAAAAACTTTAATAAACATCTATAGATGTAAATGTATCAAGAACAGTTAGTCAAGTATCAAGAATAAGGTGCAGCACAGACGACGACAGAGACTATCTGGGACACACAGCAAAAATTAGATAGTACAGACGGAAACCAACCTACTGAATTCGCTGAGGTTACGCTCACAGACACCGCCCACAGAGTTCACAGACAAAAAGTCAACGAATGATTTTCATAGTAGTTTTCGATATTGATTTGTGAGAGGGTAGGTGTGAAATAAAGTACATCATGAGATTGTTTTCTGTACCTTATCATTTTGTGCGCACAGTCGGCGTAAAACCTGCGATGTCAATGCGCGCTAAGCGATCTCGATAGCACGAACGTCTGTCGCCTGCGATGCACCTTAACATCTCATTCTTTCAACATACGTAGATGCAGATAGGTACGTGATTATTGTCACAAGAACCATATAGCCTTAGGTTCATTAATGTACTGATCTTAGTTACACAGTTTTAGCTTGTTGATAAAAATGTAAATGTATAGTGAATATGGTCTAGAATAAATATTTGCCTGGTTGCTAGAAAAATAACATTCGTAGACCAAGGGTATGACTAAATATAGGCTGTTTAATACGGCCTGAGGAATTATTTGATTTTGCGAAAAAGGGCCGGTTTCCATCGCGAGATGTGCGGGCATGTTAATGAATGCGCTTAACTCATAACAGTAAGCAGTGATTACTGAGCGGATTAATTAATGGAACCGCTCAGGTCGCGGCGGATACCGAGCTTAAGCGTAAATATAATACGCGATAGCATTTCTTATTTTTCTTTAATGTGCTTAAAACAGCCACTGTGTGAGTAACGATATTATTAATTGTATTAATATTCTAAAGAATCTTAAAGATTATAAATTATGATGTTACTTAATATAATGTTACTAAATTGTATTGCATTATAACAGAGTTTGCACAAATTAAATATCAATGGTACGTAAATTCTCATACACACATTTGTATAGTTTATTGAACCTTGTCAAACAAGTACTTACATTAAGTAGCGTTTGGTAATAATTATTATTTTTTAACAAATGATCATATTAATTTATTGTATAGCATATTACCCTGCGTAACTTTTACAGAGGACATGAAAAGGAAATATAGCCCAGAGCGACCAAAATCGGAGTAAGGCTAGAGAATAACTTGTACCTCTTCTAAAAGAAAAGTGATTTTCTATTTTACCAACAACTAATAAACACAACGTAACTATGGTAAACATTATAAATAGTAACCATACTCAAGTAGACGTATCCATAGTAACCACTGAAGTAGATGCCTTCAGTATGGTTACCATAGTTACGTCTACTTTAGTATGGTTACCATAGTTACGTTGTGCTTATTAGCTGTTGGTAAAATGGAAAATCACTTTACTTTTAGAATAAGTACAAGTAATTCTCTTGCATAATCTTACTCCGATTTTGGTTGAATCCGCCCTAAGTGTTCTTTATTGCAAAAATCATTGGCAAACTTACTACGATACGACTACCCTCGATGACCCACAAATTATATAATCTCATTATGTCAACTCCGCATTAAGGTACTTTCAGGTGTCGCGGGTCCTCACATAACTTATTAGGTTATGTTTCCTTTCTTACGTTGTTTTGTAAAGGTAAACTTGGTTGGAGAAACTAACAATAACTTGATTACCGTATGACCAACAAAAGTTGCGGTAGATCTAGGAAACTTCAAATTTCATTTCTTATCCAAATGTTCTGGCTAATCTTAGTAAACCTAATTGAACTTCAGTAGCATATTTTAGCGCTACTCTTTATAATTGTAATAACATTGAAATTTGTGAATGAAATAAATGACATACCTAAATAATTTAGGGCTACTGATGGCCTTCAAAACTCATGCCCGTTATTCTTTGGGAATGATCTGTCTACTGAAAAATGACTACTGGATGTCTGCATGTTGTAGTTTTCGCTATAGAGAGAATCATGGGCGGGAAACATTGACAACAATATTTCAGCTCATTAATTATACTTTTTAGTTGATATATAATACCATTTGTGCCCAGTTTACGACATTTTTAAAATATGACTTTTAATGATTTATGTCGTTTTATTTACTTAAATCATTATGTAACGATAAATGTGATTAAAATATGTCTCAAATTTAACCAACGAATTGTAACCAGATCTTTGTTAAACCGAATTTCTTTTAACTCCTGTATCCGTTATCATTTAAGAATATAATCATATTATTTAAAATATTGTTTTTTTATTTATTTTTCTGCCTAAATCCGAATCATTACAGTTAGTCCAATCTTTCCTGGCTCACAAATTCGTATAATGTTCAGTCTAATTGTTTACAAGTAGTCAATGTTGATTCATTATAATGAACATCTCTTTTGGGTTCGGGCTGAGTTGACCTCGTTAGTATTTTCGTGTTTAGTTCGACCCCTCAGCCCACGGGCTTGTTGACCACTTAAACCTACAAGAACAACTTGACCCACTCTACGTAGTTACTATTTTTACTCCTTAGTAAGAGAGTACGTCACAATTTTATACAAAACCGAGTTTCATTATTTAGGATGAAGTACTTACATTTAGTAGCGTTTGGTAATAAATGATCCGATAGTAATTTATTGTATAGTATAAGTACTGGGTTTACCACTGTTGACCGAAATTCATTTGATCATTTGACGTGTGACCGAAAAAACATTAGGCCATTCTACTACTGATCGAATGAACAATTGACCAAAAGCGTTTTTATCGAACAAACATTTGGTACTTTTACTACTGATCGAATGAACGTTTGACCGAAAAACAGTTGACTAAAGAATATTTTAACAAACAAAAGCGAAATAAGTAGAATTCGGTACTGGCACTCGCCGGCCGCTGCCGCGGAACGTACGGAAACGTATGGAAACCCTCATGGACGCTATTCCGGATTCCTACAACTGTTTACGGCCGGGAGTCTCAGGTAAGCTCTCGGAACATAAGGCTACATTTTCTTCGACTTCGTCATGCTTTTCTCCTGATAGAGGCGCTAAACCACCGCTGTCGCAACACAGTCTTGAAAAAAACCGGACAAGTGGGAGTCGGACTCGCCCACCGGGGGTTTCTCGTACATACGACAGCCCGCTCGTCCACCTGCCCGTCCATCCCTCCCTCGCGTCTGTCTGTCAAGACCTTTTAGCTCGTGGATGATCAGGAATGACGCTCATCTGGTGATGCGAAATCCTTCCTTCACAGTAGTCATCGGGCAACAAAACGCGGCGCTTCAAAACATTCCTTAAAAAGGCCAGGAACCGCAATCGACTTCGCAGTTGGTAAGCAACATTGATATCAGTCGAGACATGTGCCTTGACTATACGGGGGCAACTTAATCGTCTATGATGCCAACACCGTGTTAACAAGGGCCTTATTCAGTATCATAAGCGTAGGTATATACTTTCTGGAGTCTACTAGAGGGAAGTTTTGGAGCCCATAGTGCGGTTTTTGGATTCTAAGTGTGCAGTTTTGGGTATCTGGGTCCGCTCTTGGCTACATATTCCTTTTAAACTCGCTTTTAGCCTAGAAGCTAGACTGTGACCATTCCTGATCTATTGTGATTAGGAGCTTGGAGTGAAAGTTTAGGGCCCAGGGTCCACTCGGGACAGGTTTGTTTTACTTTTAAGATATCGGACACCCGAGGTTACAATGTCTGTGGCTCATTTCGATAACAAAACTAATGAAATAGGAAACAGAACTGGTTTTCTTTTAATAAGAATTCACCACAGATTATAGAACTAAAGGCAGATGCCGCTTACCGAACAAGAACGCGACGCCATGAAACCAAATAGTACTAAATCAAAAGTGAATACTGCGTAGACTCAGGAAGTCAATACGTGAATAATGACGAGATTACGGCATTATTACGTTACGTGTGAACAGTAAGACGCTTAGTTTAGCGCTGCCGAGTTCACCTTTGGACTTAGTAGGTATTTGTTTTCGTGGCCTCACTTTCTTGTTCGGTAAGCGTTGTCTATCTTTCCTTCTATAATCTGAACAATTCACAATTAAAATTTTGAATAACAATCTACATATTCTATTATTTATTACAAAATTAGCCGCCCGCCTGATGGAAAGCCGTGGTGACATCTGGGTAATGGACGGCCACACTCAGTCCAGAAGTAGCCATAAAGGCGCATTATCGCTCCTAATCCTGAGGGATTTCAGTCACTCAATGTCTTTGTAATCTCTCAGAAACAGAAATCAGCGATAAAGTACCGCACCTGCTTATCATTAGCCCTCTCACCTCTGTAAGGGACTAATATTGTCTGGTCGTTTCAGCCTCTCCTGTAGGTAGACGAATTTAGGAGGGCCGGGCACGGCAAGCCATTACATCAGCAAACCCCCAGCGCGAGCCCGCTGTGAGTCGCGGGCACCGTACCATATATACGACCCTACCTTACATAGGTATACTATCTACGTGCAGCCAAAGTATAAATAAAATAAATAAAATAAATATTCACGGACATTTCACACAACGCTATCTGATCCCAAAGTAAGCTAGGAATAACCTGCTTTCAGACCACGGATATTAATATTTTTTATTTTTTATTTTAAAACTTTATGCACAAATTACAATTGTACAAAGGCGGACTTAATGCCAAAAGGCATTATCTGCCAGTCAACCTTTGGGTGATGCAGAGATAAGTTTGAGTAGGTGCTCATAATATTATGGTGAAAGCTAAACGGTACAAGACTTCAAATTTTAATATTACTATCTATTAAATCATGTAAACATAACATGTATACATACATAAAAATAAATCAAAATACATACTTATCATAATCATATACATAGATTCTATCATATAAAATACATACCATCTATGTTTATATATATATATATATATATATATATATATATATATATATATATATATATATATATATATATATATATATATACATATACTTAAAACATATTTCATACATACACTCGAGATAAGCCTTAACAATATTGTTCTACCTATGGGTTCTTATATAGTTCGCGAAGTCTGTTTCGAAATGTTAACCGATTAGTCAACTTCCTGACTTCAAGAGGAAGAGCATTCCAGAGAAGAATAGAACGCACTGGAAAAGAGGAATGGACAAGATTAGAAGAGTGAGTTGGACAGTGCAATAGAAGATTGTTAGAGGAGCGCAGATGTTTGTCGTGGTTAGAGCCAATTAGATGAAGATGAGATTTTAAGTAAGGAGGAGCGTTGGGAGAATTGAGTAGTGAGAAAATTTGACAGACAGATCGCAGACTGCGTCGTCGCCGAATAGGTAACCAACCAAGCTCTACCCGACAAGCCGAAACATGATCGTACTTCCTAAGGTTGTAGACGAATCGAATGCAATTGTTAATACTTATATACTTTTTAAATACATACATATTATACATAGAAACACCCAGACTCTTGAGACAAACATTTATGGGTCACACAAATATTTATATAGGAGTCAGAGCGGTTCTCAAGGTGGCGCAACCAGCGATAGGAAATAATAATCCACTCTGATTTAACATTCCTCCAAATAATTATACCGATGGTTACACATTTTTGTGCGCTGCTATGTTTTTTTATGCAGGCGTGTAGACGGTGCGATATTCTCTGCACACCACAGGACCTAGCACACCTGTCTCAAGAGAACTATGTGTTTTGTATCCGATTAATCATAGCGATATATTAGAAGTAGGTGTATTTCGATTATATCATAACTGTTATGTACCTTACTGCTATGCTTTCTCTACATTACTCGCGAAGTTGAACGAAGTTTCTCGGCGAAGTCGCCCAAGACAAAGAAAAATGTTGACGAAGTAAGCCGAATACCTCTCTACACTATCGTACCTATACGTCCAACTTCGTTCAACTTCGCGAGTAGTTTAGAGGAAGCACTATGGTAAGTGTGATCCACGCGCCGTATTTGCAAAGTCAACAGGCGGTATTCAGATAAAATGTTGCACCGCAGCGGCAACCTGCTGGAGATATTGAGTCTCTTGGGGACCTCGGTCATAGACTGCTAGGTGGGAACCGAGTGCTTTTAGTCGGTTCGAGTACGGAATAAGATTCGTGAAAATGTCCACTCGTGAATAAACTGGTACAGTACGCGTCAAAATTATAAAACATTCCGTCCTTCTGTCTGACACCAGGCTGTACTGCTGGATGATGCATTATATCTTTTGTCGCTTTTTTTTTGTACGGAACACTCAGTGTGCGAGTTCTAAGGTCTCGTCATACTCCTCCGACCGTCCGTCCGTCCTCGGCTTACCGTACAAACGTTTAGTGCTATTAAACGTGCCTGAAACTCTCATGTCACGTCGTCGTCGTCTTGGCCCTGCTTCTGAAAGGACGGTGAGCAGTCCCCCCGCTGCCCTGACTGAGGCCCCTGGTCATGGAGCCCGATAGTCTTAGGCGAAAACAAGACTACGGAACTCAGGTGGGGAGGAAGAGTTATCTCCCGCTCCCTCCCCGCCGCCCCTTTCTCGAGCATGACCAAAAAGATGCGGTGGCATCCCAGTTACTCCTGCTGGAGATCATAACTCGCACAATGGTATCCTCGCTGCGTTCTTCGCAGTGCTGGCACTCGGCCGTGATCTCTCAGTGTGTACACCATCGCTACATATACTTACCGAACTACCCGTGCCCTGTAATTATCTAAGACAACTGGTAGGAGAAGCTGCTGCAGCTCCTCTCCAGTCACTCGTCGATGACCGGTCTGATCGCTTCAATTGTGGCGTTTCCCAATCTTGATTGCTCAAGTCGCACGTTCCCAGTAAGAGGTCTTTTTTGTAAAATGTGCAGTCCTGGTAAACTTCATACAAAAATAAGGAAATAATTACAAAATCACCTTTAAACTCACGTGCCATTACGGGTCACCACGGAAACTGATTCTGGTGGCCTCCGTAATATTGTAGCCTACGTATTAGCTTTTATTTTCGGTTCTATTTATATTTTGTCCTTCTAAGATCTGTTCAACACTGCAAAACCTTTTAGACTTTGCTTTAACTGAGTCGTTAAGTAAAAACAAGATCGTTAAATGTTTCATTCTTTCAATTTAAACTAACGAGGTCGGTGTGGTTTTCAATCTAACGTAAATAATAGCTTATTCTTTTGGTTGATTTAAGATTGCTGTCTCATTATTATTTGTAGACAATCAAAGAACAAAACAAGAGGCTCATAAAATGAAAATTCGCTTCGTGAAATGCGATGAGTATCTACTTAATATTTTGTTACTGTATAATTGTAAAAAATCGTTAGATTGTAATTTAGGTACATGGCGAGACTGTGATATATCGTGGTATCATCATTGGCCACAACATCTTGGTAGATGTTTGTTATTGCAGTGCGCTTGTGCAATCACGGTTGCCCGCAACGGCGCATGTGACTGTAGAGTACAATCTGAGCGCGGCACCTCTTGCTGTAGGTACCTACTGCTAGATGATGCATTATTACTTTTGTCGCTATTTTTTTTTGTACAGAACACTCAGTGTGCGAGTTCTAAGGTCTCGTCATACTCACTACACACCTGACAACAACCTGAAACTTAGGTAATCCTACCACGTTTTTATTTCCAAAGTTCATATCGGTGCGTCAACATCAACATCATTTTTAACCGACTTCAAAAAAGGAAGAGGTTCTCAATTCGTCTGTATGTTTTTTTAATCGTGGTATAGCGAAGGGAAAAGGGTGGTAGCTTAGAACATGGTTAGATCAGGTTGGAACAGTGACCATTAGATCGCGAAAGAGAGTGAGCACCGCGAGTAAGCCACGGCAGCATTCTCCGAGCGCCAGATGCCCTGTTATTATTAATATTTCCGACCGATATTATCGACCAAATAAACTAGTATATTACATCGAAGGTGTAGAGGTACAAAAATTGGGATTAAAGACCTACTTACTTTATAATTTCCTAAGATAACGTTTCTAAAATAAAAAAAGTGGTAAAAGTTGTGCTAAGCTAAGCTTCTGCAAAGAAAAATTATTATTTAATAAGCAATAAGCGAAGTTCGCAAAGTTTTGATTGCAATGCTGATGTCTTACCATTATGCGACCACCGACACCGCTTAGCTCTAGTTAGATGAGAAAATACTATTAGAATATTAATTACCCTCTTTTAAAGTCAAGATTCTTTTGTCACAAAAGGACTACAGACTTAACCGCTTATAACTGTGAAGAACTGTTAATCTTTTTTGTCGGTTATATTAATTTAGATGGAATTCAAAGTAGATTTCTAAAACCGGTAACCTCTGAAATTTATCGAATGAATTTGACGTTCGCTAGTCTCACTTTGACTCGTGAGTAAGGCGACGGGATTCTCGACCATATGACTTGAATGC
This sequence comes from Miltochrista miniata, assembly GCA_933228765.1. NCBI lineage: Eukaryota > Metazoa > Arthropoda > Insecta > Lepidoptera > Erebidae > Miltochrista > Miltochrista miniata. The sequence goes on along the minus strand of OW121747.1, from coordinate 30,279,088 downwards.
ATGGACAGAAAAGTACGGATGAACGTCTTTTGATAAAATAATATGTTAGAGACAGCGTGTGTTTCAGCAGTAATATTACTTCCACGCGTATTTATTAGACTAGTAGAATAGAATAGAAATATGCTATTGTACCTACACCAATTAAGATTTATATGAATACGGGATACATGTTCTGAAATGTACGAACTACGGGCGGGCTTATCGCTAAATTCAATTTCTTCTAGGCAACTTATTTTATTATCAAAAATATTTGCGAGGTACATTTGGTAGGCTAGTTTATTATAAAACTACTCACTTTTTCGAACTTATTACAAACTACAGATTTTTTACAAGTTAAAACATTTTAAATTTAGGTAGCTAAAACACACGATGCCTTGAAACTGTCTACAACCGGGAGTCCCGGGTAAGCCCTCGGAAAGATGTCCCAGGGTTATCTGCGGACATTGGCGTCCACTTCGTTCGGCCTCACCTATGAGGTTCGGGTGCTAACTGGGGAGTTAAATTTGGGTAAATAATACATCCCTCCACAAATAAAACCAAAACGGTCTGGAAATAGAACCCGGGATAGCTGTTTCTATCTTTGTAAATAACAAACATGGATATGTCATCTTAAATTGTAAAAAGCGTTAGATGGTAGGTAATCTAGTATCTATCTATCTACCTAGCTAAATCGTAAACTGTCTAGTCTAGATTGTGAATTTGGCGCCACCGAGCGCCAAATGTCCTATCAGTATTATTATTTGTATCTAACATGATCCGTTAGTTTGTAAAATCTCAACCATTTAAAATCTCGCAAGTGCAACGGTTTTATAATTTTACGGTAACATTATTATATACATTTGATAGAGCTGGTGACATAAATAAATAAAATAAATATTCACGGACATTTCACACAACGGTATCTGATCCCAAAGTAAGCTAGGAATAACCCGCTTGTGTTATGGCTACTTAATTGAAATTTCACAGGTTCTTTATCCGCAAGGGTTTCGAAATTAGAACCACCTATCTGCGATTTCCACACACCTGACACCAACCTGAAACTTAGGTAATCCTACTAAACTTTAGTTCATATCGATGCGTCAACATCATTTTAAGGAATAAATTCAGCACTAGTTTGCTGACTAAGTTCATGCAACAACAAAGGTACCCTATGAAATAGGTACCTACATATTTAAAAAACTTAAGTATTTTATTCCGTACAGCTAGTTTACAGATGTTGTTTTGTATTCAGCAATTTTAGAGTTAAGATGAAAGAAAACAATATCCAAATTATTCCTTTTATTCTAATACGTACTTACCTTTTTTTTTGATGTAAGGGAAAATCCTCGTAGGATGCTATGCCGGACTCTTACCGACTAAAAAACCTCACGTAACGCCCAACAGCCTATGGTTGAAAGCCCCGGGTAAGCCCTCAGAAAGGATGTAGACTAGACGGTCGGTGGTAGCAGAACCAGTCAAGAACACTTTATAGGGCCATCTGTGGCGTTTCTGGCGAGAAATTGTAAAAATACCTACCTATCTATCTAAATATATATAACTCAAAGGTGACTGACGGACTGACATAGTGATCTAGCAACGCACAGCCCAAACCACAGGACGGATCGGGCTGAAATTTGGTATGCAGGTAGATGTTATGACGTAGGCATCCGCTAAGAAAGGATTTTGATAAATTCTACCCCCAAGGGGATAAAATACGGGAAGCGGGAACGGGAACAAATTTTATGCAGGCAAAGCTGCGGGCATCAGCTAGTTTTAACAATATAAATAAGGAACCGGTATGTTTGTATCGTCGGATAATATCTACTTGTCCCTTTCCCATAGATCTGTTTATGAACTTATAATCCGTAAGGATATTACACTCACCTCATGTTTCACAGTTAAGAATAGTGAACAGGAATTGAGGGTGTGCTGAGGCCCCACCTAGATCTTAGTCGGTCTCACCTACAACCTGTTGACTGTGGTATTTTTAAGGTAATTAGCGTAATTTAGCAAAGCAGCTAGATACCAAAGTGGATCAATCGGTTCTGCTACACAGAACAGAGGATCATTAATTGCGAAGTACTTTGCAGAACTTTTTAACCCAATCAAATCCTTTTTTCAATCCCCGTGCCACTACTATGGTGCGACTTTCACAGCGGAGACAACCGTCGCGCCGTCGCGGCGTCGCGGCGTCGCTAGAACTGTGATATTCAAAGATCGTTTCTCAGTTGAACCATAAAAACTTAGAACGCTTTGCCAGCGTACAGGTTTTTCTCCTCTTACAACTCCGAATTTGTGAGGTGCGCTAGCAGTCCTGGGTTCTTCAAGCGGAATGTGAAGAACCACATCTTTGGGCCGTCTACTAGAGGGCAACCGTCGATAGTCTTAGGAGCTTTATGAGTCGCTATTCATCGTTTAGATGTCACCATGGCTTTCCATCAGGCGGGCTTCTTTATTCTGGCGAGCTAAATTTGAAAATAAATGGAAGGAATGAATAAATGAACGTTGAAGCCTTTGAGACATTTTCTATCTATATCTTGCAGCTTATTCGACCAGCCGCTTTGCAATACAGAGAGCCAGATGCGGCTCAGTGCATCGATCAGCTTAACACATCCTGTGTCGTCTTCACAGAACCCTGCGAGAAAAACAATGTTGTACGCTTAATAAAGTTTTATCCATCAGTTTCTTTCCTCGGAACTTTGATATTCTTGTTCAATTACTCTTTGTGATACAACACAAAGGCACTTTAATCCTGTATCAATCGTTCTATTTGTAAAAGCTTTACTCTACATATTCCACGGCACGAAGCGGCTGAAGTGTTTGTCCAAATGAATAGCTACCTACGTATAATAGTTGATATTGTGTTACATATTAGCTGCAAGGAGAGTTTGGAAAAGTTTTTTTTTTTTTTTTATACTACTTAGGTGGCAGACAAGCTTACGGCCCACCGGAAGGTTGGTAACCGTAGCCTATTGACGTTTGCAACACCAGAGGCGCTACACACGCGCTGCCGACCCGGGCGCAGGTTGTGACGACCCACAGTTGAAATTTTTCAAGCCGCCCATAAGGCCTTCAACTTGGCTTAACGACTGTCATTTTACCGACAACCGGGACCAACGGCTTATCGTGCCTTCCGAAGCACGGAAACGCTCGTAAATAAATGTCACAAAGTGGTCCACGTGGTGGTCACCCATCCATATCCGGCCATAGTAAATGTTGCTTACTGCAGTGATCGTTTACAGAACACTGAGTCCGCGGAGCCACGAGCGCTTCAATAGTTCAAGAGTTTAGGCGAATACAGCCATGTAAGTACTGTGTAAGTATATTTAACTGAATATTTACTCGTAGCATCCTTTGTGTTTAAAATGACTTCTGGTTAGGCTACAGTACTGCATAAAGTACAGCAAGTTCGTCTATAGCCGCCCGAGGCAGATGAGCTTTCAGGTGTTTACAGGATGCAAATTAAAGATCGTGGTTGGAGGGAAAGTACCCTTGATATTGAGATGGCAAATTCTACTGAAAGGAAACATTCCTTTATTTTCAAAAGTAAGTAAAACTGCATCTAAAGATTTTTGGAAAAATCACCTGCTTGAGCCAGGATTCGAACCAGTGCAGTGTGATGTGAAAAAAGAAACATCATATATTTAATGATACCAACCAAAAGCGTCTTTCATAAGGAACAATTTCTTTTAAACTACATATAAGTATTTTATTTTTCATTAGTGGCCAATACGAATATCTAAGCGCACGGCAGTGCGCAGGCCAAATTCCAGCAACAGGCCGAGCGCATGCCGTACACTGAGTATACCAAATTTCATAGATGTAGCTTCAGGAAATCCTGAAATATGACCCTGTGAATATAGCTAATTTTGGCACTGACTGACTCACTCACTGACCGGTAATCAAAACCTCTAGGCCACTTCCAATTATCCTAGCGTTATGAAATTTGGCACACAGATCGGGTGTTATATGTAGATTAACGAAAAATTGAGATATTTTAGTAATCGGTCAAGCGTGAGTTGGAAAAGGGTTACAAAGTTTGTATGTGACCACAGGATTCCTTGGTCACATACAAACTTCTTGCCAAGTTCTTATTTAGAAGTATCATAATTTTAGATATTTTTAACCAAGTAGGTACCTACGTATTTTCACAACTCTACCATATTTTAAGTTGGGTGTATGGTACAGTGAATATCGGCCAGATGGACCATCGACGTGAATAGGGTGGCGGGTAGTAGCTGAATTCGGAAGGCGGAGGACTGGGTGTGGTGGAGGATGGAGTCTTGGGAATGGCAAATTTTCACCAGTGGATCAGGCTGTTGATGAAGATGATTATGATCGATTTTAAAATGCATCTAAACTGGCATTGGATTGGATTTCAAAACTTTTTCAGGCGAACTATTTCCTTTTCAACAGGGATGTTTTTGATGGGATGCCCATTTACAGAAACGATAAACTTGCACTATTTCATGGACTTAAATGAAACTAGGAGGTTCTCAATTCGACTATATTTTTCCTCATTAGATAGTGTACATTTAGAGTAAGTATTACATTAAATGTGTTTTTTTTCACATTTCACTGGTTCGATTAAGTAGGTGATTTTCCATAACCTTTATTGCAGTTTTCACTTACTTTTGAAAATAAAGGAATGGGTTCTATCATTAAAATTAGCTATTATTAATGTAAAGGGTACTTTTCCTCCAATCATGGTCTTTAATTTCCACCCTGTATAGACGTATCTGGTGCATCGTGAAGAATCGCCAAAATAAAGAAGCCGGTTGCATGCTTTTAACGTTTTTCCAAACTGCTTAATAAGGGTCCACGTGATTGTGATGCTTCTATTTAGCGGGTGTAGCGGGTACTAGGGGGTAGCGGGTCAGTTCTGAGTATGGGGACCCTCAAAATTAACTGCTTTTTTTCTAGTTTTATATAAAAATCTTGATGCGGTTTACAGAATACATCTACTTACCAAGTTTCAACAGCATAGGCCTAAGGCCGGGTTTCCACTGACGCGGAGCGGGGCGGAGAGGAGCTTGGCGGTGCACGAATTGACCAATCACTATGCTCGAAATCTCTGCTCCGCTTCAATGGAAACACCACGAGCGGGGTGGAGCAGAGCTGAGCGGATATTCATAGTAAAAATACAGCGAGGCGATGCGTTGCGGAGGATAGCGGGGCGGTGCCGAGCGGACGATAGCGGGGCGGTGCGGAGCGGAGGACAGCGGGACGGTGCGGTACGGAGGACAGCGGGGCGCCGGGCGGTGTGGTGTGGAGGACAGCGGGGCGGTGCGGAGCGGAGGACAGCGGGACGGTGCTGTGCGGGGACAGCGGGGCGGTGCGGTGCGGAGGACAGCGGGGCGCCGGGCGGTGTGGTGCGGAGGACAGCGGGGCGGGGCGATGCGGTGCGAAGGACAGCGAGGATATGTGGATGAAAGGGAGAGCGGAGCGGGACGCGGGGGGAATGCATGACGCCGCCCGTGGCGCGTGACTCGCGCGCACAGTGCCTCAGTTCATCGTTCCATCCAGAATCTATGTTTTCTCTTCGAATCCAAAAAAGTCGCAACAGTCAATGCTACTTCATCTGATTCGTTATCTTCGTCTTCAAGTAGAGAAAGATAAAAACCGGCCAAGTGCGAGTTGGACTCGCCCATGAAGGGTTTCGTAGCAGCAAGTAACATAATATAAAAGTTCTTATAGTTCGTTGTAACTTTGATTGATGTATTAACACGTTCGCAGTGGTAGTGATTTTTTAACCGACTTCAAAAAAAGGAGGAGGTTCTCAATTCGTCTGTATGTATTTTTTTTTATGTATGTCAAGCGATATTTCCGTCAATAATAGACGGATTTCAAAATTTCTTTTTTTGTTGAATAGGGTTTACTTCTGAGGTGGTCCCATTTTCACCAGGTCAGGATCTGATAATGGGATCCAGGAGAAAACGAGGGCAACCACTGAAAATTGTAGGGACAACTAGTGCGCTTGTTCACTTTTTAATTAAGTGCTTTAATGTTCTACACTTTGATGAAGTTCTGGAGTCGACCTGATGATAGAGTCGAAAGACAGTCGAGGGCATTCCTTAACAATTTACAGGAGTTACCTTGTGTTTGGGCTTGATTGATTTGTATTGATGAGAACTTTACACATAGATTGATAGATCCGACTTAAAAAAAAGGAAGTTCTCAATGTTTTATGTATGTTCACTGATATTTCGTCAATTATAGACGAATTTCAAACCTGTTTTTATTGGATTGAGTTCACTTCTGAGTTGGTCCCATTTTAACAAGATAAGGATCTGATGATGGGATCCAGGAGAAATCGAGGGCAACCACCGAAAATTGTAGGGACAACTACTGCGTTTGTTAACTTTTTAATTCAGTGCTTTAATGTACTACAATTCAATGAATGTCTGGAGTCGATCTGATGATAGTACCGAAAGACAGTCGAGGGAATTCCTTAACGATTTACAGCAGCTGCCTTGTGTTTGGGCTTGATTGATTTGTATTGATTAGAACTTTCACTAAGATATATTTTTCGGTTCACCCGTCACTTAAAATATTGAAAAAAAAAATTTTTCAATAAAAAATAAAACCGACTTCAAAGAAATCCTGAAAAATAAAATTTGCTTACCACAAAGTAATATATATTTTGATTTATCAGATTTTATTCAATATAATATTGAAGTTGGTGCCATGAATAATACCTACATAAAACTATGGGTTTACTTGGCGCCGACTTCAATATGATATTGAATAAAATCTGATAAATCAAAATATATATTACTTTGTGGTAAGCAAATTTTATTTTTCAGGATTTCTTTGAAGTCGGTTTTATTTTTTATTGAAAAATTTTTTTCTAACCGAAAATTGCTGTTTATGACGTATTAAAAAAAACTACCAGCTCTATCTCGTTCAAACCAATTTTCGTTGGTAGTTTTTATGGCAATGTACATCATATATATTTTTTAGATTTACCATTCTCTTAGTTTAGAAGTTAGAGGGGGGGGGGGGGGGGGGGACACACATTTTTCGACTTTGGAAGTGGATCTGGCGCAAACTATTCATTTTAGAAAAAAATGATGTTAAGAACCTCAATAGCATTTTTAAAGACCTATCTATTGATATCCCACACGTATGGGTGTGATGAAAAAAAAAATTTTTAGTTTCAGTTCTGAGTATGGGGACCCCCAAAATTTACTACTTTTTTTCTAGTTTTATATAAGAATCTTAATGCGGTTCACAGAATACATCTAGTTACCAAGTTTCAATAGCATAAGCCTTATAGTCTCGGAGAAAAATGGCTGTGACACACGGACGGACAGACAGACAGACAGACAGACAGACATGACGAATCTATAAGGGTTCCGTTTTTGCCATTTGGCTACGAAACCCTAATAAAATGATTGCTTTTTTCTTTTTAAAGGACAACATGACGTATGGTCTTTCTGAAAGATTGAGTGTAACTGAGCGCAAAAGTGCGCAATTCCAAAAGTATGCTCCGCTCCACCCGCCCAGCTCCGCTCCGCCCTGCTCCGCTCCGCCCCGCTCCGCCCCGCCCCGCTCCGCCCCGCCCCGCTCCACTCCGCTTCGCTTCACTCCACTTCGCTCCAGTCCGCTCCGCTCCACTCCGCTTCACTCCACTGCACTCCGATCCGCTTCAGTGGAAACACTGACCACGTTTCACCGCTCTTCTCCGCTCCTCTCCGCCCAGCTCCGCGTCAGTGGAAACGCGGCCTTATAGTTCCGGAGAAAAGTGGCTGTGACACACGGACGGACAGACAGACAGACATGACGAATCTATAAGGGTTCCGGTTTTGCCCTTCGGCTACGGAACCCTAAAAAGGTGTGCTTAGATTTTATTGTATACGTATCCGAAATATTCGCAAATCAATAGGCTCGTATTTTATCCCATTATTATTTAATGTTCTTGTCTAATTCACTCACAATATTTGCAGAGATAGATAAATGAAATTACATTTGATGGCGGCCTCTCAAGATGCCATCGCAGATATAATATTCTAGATAAAGTCACGTTCGAATCACAAATATAGTCACGTAGTATTATAGTGATGAGAGGTTATTAATTTTTCCTCTATATGTCTCTTTTTTTTTTTTTTTTTTACGTGTGGGAAAATCCTCATGGATGTTATGCCGGACTCCTACCGACTAAAAAACCTCACGTAACGCCCAACAGCCTATGGTTGTGAGCCCCGGGTAAGCCCCGTGTCCCAGGACTCCCAACAGACCTACGGCCGCCACTGCGGCCTCGCCCAGGGGGAGGTTCGGGTGCTAGCCGCATCTTTAGGGGGGGGGGGGTTTCGGGTGTGATCCCGCTTCTAAGGGGGGGCGTGCGTGAGTTTCTAACGTCACGCTGCCGTCATGGGCCTGCTTCTGTAAGACCCCCGGTCATGGAGGCCGATAGTCCTCGGCGAAGACACGTCGGCGGCGCCCAGGCCGCCGACTGCGGAACTCGGGTGGGAGAGTTCTCTCCCGTACCCGCCCCGCCGCCTCCTTCACGAGCATGATCTGCTCGCAGAAAGAGGCGGCGCAGTCCCACTTACTCCCGTTGGAGACCATGGCTCGCACCATGGTCTCGAGCGAGAGAGTGTCCACGTCCCTCTATATGTCTCTAACATCAGCCTGCAGCTTTGCTTCTTTGTGCATGGAAAGCCAACCAAGAAATGTCTTTTCAAATATATTTCATCCCCTTAGTCATTTTGATTACTGATTTTGTAGTTAAGTTTAAATATTGACCAAATTGGCATTGAGTGTCAATGCCGGTGATTCTTAATATATTAATCGGCATAGAAATATATAGGACATTTGTCCCAGTATTTTCCCATTGAAGGACGTATAAGAGCGTTCGGTTCGTTTGTGAATTTGTTATTGCTCCACACACTCAAATCCTTCTGTGAAGTGAAATGTCAATAACGCTCACACATGTCGCCAAAACAAGGCAAGGGGTAACAAACGAGTAGGTACGTATCTATAGTAGATACCTACCTTTTCATATTTTATAAGTGTGGAAATTCTCATAGATACTACGCCGGACTCTACCAACATTGCTCTCCCACAGCAGATGTCCGGAAGCCCTGAGCCATCTGAAGGATCATGAGATGACTCAAGCAGCTACTTGGCAGCCTATAGTAGGCTACCAAATTTTTATCACACACTAGCTGTTCCCCGCGGCTTCGACGGCGTAGAAGTCGTTATCGCGTAAAATCATAACCCTACTATTGCGCAGTCGCCTATGAGCCTATGTCCTTCCCGGGGCCTCGAACTACCTCTATACCAAATTTCATCTCAATCGCTCCAGCCGTTTAGGCGTGAGAGCGTAACAGAGAGACAGACATACAGAGTAACTTTCGCATTTATAATATTAGTAGGGAGAGGGATTACTCCTTCACGATTGTGAATTGTTATGGTTGGATAAGTACTTATGAATGACAGTGTAGTTTGGAAAAGTTATGCTTAGATGCGCCAGAACTGAGCATTTCAAAAGATCGTTCCTCTGTCGAGCTATAAAAACTTGGAACGACCTGCACGCATAGGTTTTTCCCTTATCTTACAATCCCGGGTTCTTGAAGAGGAGCGTGAAGAGGCACATCACGGGGCCGCCAACTTGAGGACCACTGTCAAAAGTGGCCCCCAATCGCTAGATGCGCCACGGCTTTCCATCAGGCTGGTGGCGACGTCAATTTAGCGTGCTGTATATAAAAAAAAAGATCGACTGTAACCCTACGCGCTGCTTGAGATAGTGATAAACTTGGTGCAACGAAAGGTCGAGATGTGCCTGGAAGTGAAAATAACAGACACTTTCGAGCGAGCGAGGCTTTCAAAGGCACGAGATACAAAAACCTTTGCTGCCGTTCGTAAAAGACAACTTTTCGCTTTAGATCTGTGCAAAACATGCTTGAAAAATGAGCTTAAATAATAATACATTTTGTATTTGGTTTTTATTACTATAAAATTGAATAAAACGAATAGTCTAGAAATATATCCTTATTAATGTCTCTACGAAATACAATTGCTATGATTTTATTTACTCTTCGCGGGAGTTCGGTATTCATCTGCAAAAACTCTGCAGGTGACTCGACTCGACATGTCTATAACAAAAATCTCTTTAACCTTTTTTACCTTAAACGCGTTCCACCTATGCACAAAGGACGAGTTTCTTTTGCAGCCGTCCTTTCGGGGTGGAAGTTAGACGGTACTTAACGCTCGTAACAATACCGCAAAATAAACGTCAAAAAATAATTATCCCCCCAATCTAGGTTGCGTAGGCTTGCGAAGAATCCTAACCTTAACCAATATGCAATGGGATGAATACGGAGATTTTTGGGGCTCTAGCCAGCTTTAACTGCAAAATATGAACTAGCTGATTAACAGCTGAGGTCATGGTGAACAGAAGGAAAACCAGAACAAAGCCCCGTGCCAACCCTTCTAGGCAGCGTGGTCCAGTAAGGCCAATCACCCTCGCAAATTGCTGTAGGGAGGACTACTTCCTCCTACATATGCTCGTTAGATGTTACATAAACGACGTAAAGGTATCTTCCTCTACCTACATTCCAGTATAGTTCTATAAGTGGGTGTATGTGTGTACGTAAAAGATGGAATATGTTTATACCTGACCATCATGTTAAATGGTCAGTTCTTGAGCATTTTCAAAGTCGGATTTGAGATAGCAATCATAAGGTACCTACCTAATCTAATTCTACTCACTGGCATTTACAACCGGTGACCTGTTTATTATACATCATTGAAAAAAAAAATGTTGTGGAACACGAAATACAAGATAACTTTGCATTTTTAATAAGCTTTTATTAGGTAGTCGTGTATGTAACCAACAATGTAATGGAATCTAAGGAAACTAATTTAACCATCTTCCAAGGATCGTAGCGTCATGAAAATTGGCAGATGTATGTAGTCCTGACGACAATACAATAATATGGTACTGTCAAACTGATATGATGATGGAGCCGGAAGATAGGCACAGAAAACAAGTGGAATCTAAGGTAGCTAATTTAACCAGCTTCCAAGGATCGTAGGGTCATGAAAATTGGCAGCTGTATGTAGTTCTGATGACAATACAATAATATGGTACTTTCAAACTGATATGATAATGGATCCGGAAGATAGGCACTGAAACTTCGATGGAAAAAGTGGAATTTACGGTAGCTAATTTAACCAGCTTCCAAAGATCGTAGCGTCATGAAAATTGGCAGCTGTACGTAGTTATGATGACAATACAATAATATGGTACTGTCGAACTGATCTGATGATGGAGCCGGAAGATATGCACCGGAACTTCATGATGGAATATCGTATTATATCTGTTTTTGGATTCGTCAGAAAAGTCTTGTAATGAACTTTGACCAGGCTTAGGTTTCAAGGTTATAACAAACCTTTTTTTAATTGACTTGTAAAACTATGCAATGGAATCTCAGGTAACTAATTTAATCATCTTCCAAGGATCGTAGCGTCATGAAAATTGGCAGATGTTTGTAGTTCTGATAACAATACAATAATATGGTGCTGTCAAACTGATCTGATGATGGAGTCGTAAGATATGAACTAACTTCATGATTGAACATCGTATCATAGCTGTGTTTGGATTTGTTAGAAAAGTCGTGTAATGAACTTTGACCACGATTAGGGTTTAAGGTTATAACAAACCTGTAATATATTGAAGTTAATATTGAGTGTAAATATTGACATAGGTACCTGCATAAAATGTATATGTATTAGAGTAATAATGAAATATTTTCACATTAGTCGAACTCAGACAAAACACCATGTAATACAGAAATCCCTACTAATATTATAAATGCGAAAGTAACTCTGTCTGTCTGTCTGTTACGTTTTCACGCCTAAACCACTGAACCGATATTGATGAAATTTGTTATGAAGATAGTTTGAGTTTAAGGGAAGGACATAGGCTACTTTTTAACTGGCTGCGCGAAAGGAGGGTAATGATTTTATTCGATAAAGACTTCTACGCGGATGAAGCCGCAGGGAGCAGCTAGTAGGTAAAGGTATAAATGTTGTGACTAAAAAGTATAAAATAAATAAATGGTTTAAAAAACCCTAGAAAGATACGCTTTTATAATGCACGAAAAAACCAAAAATAAATTATGGATCGTTCAAGTTGCCTCTATTTCTGGGCTGAAGTGTAAACTATGTGCTTTTAGTTATAATATTTGATTGTAAAAGCGTGGGGCGCTGGAACAGGAAAGTCTTTCCTGGCGGAAGCTGCATGATGTCTTGTCAGATTAAGGATAAGGTCACATTTATAAAAGCGTGTATTTCTCGTGTTTTTAAACTATTAATTTACACTGTCGCGCTTTTATATATCTATTGTGACTTTTACTATTATTAATATCATTTTAAATTTTGGAAATGTGTTAACGATGATAGGCTTTACTTGAAATGCATAACATACTTACTTGTAAAGTAAAGTAGTTAATCACGCCTACGCATTTTCAACACCCACTTTTGCCAGTTTTTCGTGACCTCCGCGTAATAGAAGCAAACCTATTACCGTTGCGGATCTCTATTAGATAATTCATAGGCAGGTCCTTAAAGTTTCGGCATTCCGAGATATTTAGTACAATATGTAGTAATCCCCAAGCGGGTTTTTAACGGTAACCAAAGATTTCTCGTTCTCGAACAAGAACTCTACATTTTGCCACTGTTAACGTATTCCCCTCATGTATCTACTTAATTGCCTGAAAGAAGAGGCGTTCCCTTTGGCAGCATAAACGTTATGCTCTTGTGCGACCTCATGCTGCTTTTGCCAGGATTTTTATTATATAAAGATTAGTATTAATAGGAATTTGCCTACAAAAAAGTCTTTCTTGTTCTAGCGCCCCACGCTTTTACAATCAAATATTATAACCAAAATACATAGTTTACACTTCAGCCCAGAAATAGAGGCAACTTGAACGATCCATAATTTATTTTTGGTTTTTTAGTGCATTATAAAAGCGTATCTTTCTAGGATTTTTAAACCATTTATTTATTTATACCTAGGTAATTAATGTTATTTTGGTTGTCTTAGTTTTGCAACAATGTAATGTATTTGGTACCACCTACAGTAAACCTAATATTTTCATGCGTATTTGTTTGGTGATGGGCGGACAGTGGATTGTTATTTTTCTTTGTATATATTGTTTAACAATGTTATCACATAAGTGACAAGTGTCTTTCGTGATAATAAAGATCTTTAAACCTAAGTTTATAAGAACTATCAATTATACTAAATTGACTATCAGGTATGTAATTAATAGATTTTTAATATTTAAAGCAATTAGTATGCTAACTTTTTCAAAATATTCTTATTATAAAGTGAAAAAAGACAACTTGGCCCAGACGGGACTTGAACCCGCAACCTTTGCCTAATCCTCGTATGGCACAGAGCCAACCTTATTGTAACCGCCATTTAAGAGTATGGCACAGAGCCATCTATCGATGGCTCTGTGCCATACTCTTAAATGGCGGTTACAATAAGGTGAAGAATTTCAACTTGTATCAGTACGGCTCCCGTAGCTCAATTGGTTAGAGCATTGCCCTGGATTAGGCAAAGGTTGCGGGTTCAAGTCCAGTCTGGGCCAAGTTGTCTTTTTTCACTTTATAATAAAAATATTATGTAATTAATGCTTATTTGCTGCACAAGGAAGCCTGCAAGAGTTTTCTCTGCTGGATTCTCAAAATAGTTGTTATAATTAGTGTAAATGAGTTAACTGCAAAATAGGCAATACAGTTTTACGGTCCAAACCCACGTCCCATAATAGGCGGCAGACTTTTACAGTGTTAATCGGACCGATCGGATTTACAATGTAAAGCAAGAGTCAGTCTCAGACGCGTCTCTAATGTGCGCTAAGCCTTAACAAGGAGAGGTATCCTGTTACAGATGCACAGCGCGTTCATTTGTCAATAATGGCCATCTTGGAATCTTCTAGTTAAAAGTCTTCTATTTATATAGTCTTTGGCTACAGTGCGTTCAGGACTACGAGCCGCCGCCCGCTGTATTTGATACTAATCTTCTTATGTATAAAAATGAATCGCAAAATGTGTTGGTAAGCGCATAACCTCAGAACGGGTGGACCGATTTCACTAATTCTTTTTTTGTTGTGTAGGGTATTGTCAGGAGAAGGTTCTTATGGAAGAAAAAATATTGTACTCCCACAGGAACGGGAACTACGCGGGTGAAACCGCGTGACGTCCTCTAGTAGGTAATATAAAGAGGAAAGATTTGATTGTTTTTTTTTGCATCGAATAGGCTTCGAAACTACTGAACCGATGTGAAAAATTCTTTCACTGTTTGGAAGCTACACTATCTCCGGTTAACATAGGTTATATTTTAGTCCCGTATTCCCACTAGAACGGGAGTAACGCGGGTAAAACCGCGTGACGTCAGTAAGTTTGAAATAAAACTTAGGCTCTCTCACTCAAAAATCATCGAATGGACAGGAATAATCAAATTGACAAAGGTAAATTTCGATGATTTTCATAGATTTTTCACAAGTAAATATTTTTGCGGTGCTAATGTGGTCTCATCTATTAAGAAATTACTTAAGGTTTTATTTTAGTGTCATTTAATGAAGTGAGTTCTTGAATATTTCCAAAATCCTAAATGTCTTTTTGCGCATTTTACGGACGTGCCCCTTAATGCATCTTGATAGGATCTTACCAAATCTGGTTGGGCAGTGGAGGAAACATTGCTAACGGTGGAAGGTGAGCGTTTATGCGCATAGTAAGGTGGCCACCCTAAACCTACTCAAATGGGTCGCAAGTCCCAGACGTCGTCGGGATGTTCCCTCCTGTGCCACGCTATGGACCCGGCGCCCGCACGAGGAATCCATGAAAACTCGGGACAAAGAAGATTTTTCAATTTCTACATAATTATTTCGTTTAAAAAAGCGTAAAAAAAAAACAGTGTTCTGTAAACGATCACTTGTCTTGGATGGGTGACCACTCTGTGACCACCTTGTGACATTTATGTGAAGCAGAGCAGCGTCACTCAACGCAGCACTGCGCCCGTCAAGGCGCCGCAAAAGGAGCCCTGTGATGCGGAGGGTTTTACGTTGGTGGTGAAGAAAAAGAAGACGAAACCCTCCTGCAAGAATCAGTGCGGAACTGCTTCAAGATCTATAGAGCAGCGCTTCCGCGCTGAGGTTCCATCTACGATGGTCTACGTGTCCCGTGTACACTTCAGCGTGAAGGTTGTGGACGTGGTAGACTATCTGCAGAAGAAAACCGGATTGGGTTTGAGGGTGGAGAAGCTGGACTCTCATCGTAACGTAAGCTTCAACTCGTTTGCGGTGAGGGTGCCTACAGATCGCATCTCCACATTCATGGATCCTGAGTTCTGGCCGAGAGGGGTGAAGTACCGGCGCTTCAGAGGACGTCTGCCGACACGGAACCCCACGTCACGCGACACGTCGACGTCATTACGTGTCAATTAGGTTAAGATATTTATATGTATTTTAGTTTTAAGGTATTTATCTATGGGCCGTAGAATAAGTTAATACCAACTGTAACTTTCTAATGTTGCCTGACAATAAAGATTTATTATTATTATGCTCTTTATTCAATAAAATAACTTATATAATACATTTTTAAATATAGTTATAAAAAAAATACATTTAAAAATATAAAAAATAGTATCCCACCGACATCGGGTACAGGGACCAAGCTACCGGTGGTCAGGGCTCCAGAGAGAGGAACCTCCGCACAATGCGTGCCGTGTCCAGTAACACTGCTTTTTGCATCACGCCCTTGATCCAGCTGCCCAACGCGAGCCTCTGAAGGTGTTGGTCGAGGCTCTTAGCTATAAGACCGTTAGCGGAAATGACTATTGGAACAATGATTGCCGTATCAACTTCCCACATGTCGACAATCTCGCGAGCTAAGTCCACATATTTTATTTTTTTGTCGCTCTCAGCCTTTACGAGATTCTCGTCATGGGGGATTGTGATATCAACAATCATTGCTCGCCGCTCAGATCGATCTATTACCACAATATCAGGCTTGTTGGCTACAACAGTCCTGTCTGTGATAATAGATCGATCCCAGTACAATGTGATATGACCATTTTCAAGAACTGGCTCAGCTACATACCTGTAATATGGAACCTCGATATCCACCAGGTAATACTTCAGAGCAAGTTGCTGATGGATGATCCTGGCTACTAGGTTGTGCCTGTGCAAGTACTCGCCGTTAGCAAGACGAGAACAACCAGAAATAATATGCCTGAGGGACTCGCCAGGAAGATGACACGCTCGACATACATCAGTCGTACCATCCCTCAGTATATACTTCCGATAGTTGTTCGTCATGATAACTTCATCTGCAATTGCACAGACAAAACCCTCGGTATCTCCAAATAGATCACCGAATCGTAGCCAGGCCACAGAGGCTATAAGGTCTACATGAGATCCATGCAGAGCCTTATAAAACCTACCGTGGAGCTCCTTGCCCTTCCATATCTCCTGCCGGTCATCAACACCCAGTATTACAGGTTTGCGCCAGTTCTCTTTCGCCAAGGCAAGCGGGGTGAGTCCAGTATCCACTTTGACAACATCCCGATGCACATCCGCATTCATGTGGAGAAAATATTCTCTAAGGTTGCACACCTCGCGGTTATGTAGGGTTTTGGCATTCAAGAAGCCTCGGCCGCCACATTTCCGCGGGATGTACATCCTCATCACCGATGAACGCGGATGATGCATTCGATATGATGTCAATAGTGTACGAACTCTCCTGTCTAAGGCATCTAGTTCAGTTTGAGTCCACTTGAGTATGCCAAAGGAGTACATCAAGAGTGGCATGACCCAGCCGTTAAAAGCACGCACCTTGTTGCCGCCCGACAAAAGACTATTTAATACTTTTCTCAGGCGACTCAGGAAACGTTCTCGCAACGACTGTTTCATGTCAGCTTCATTGATGCCCAACGCTTGTGACATACCCAAGTACTTATAGGTGTCAGATACGAGGAGTGATGTCAGATGAATGGAATCAGAAAGCTGAATACCTTCCGATTCCACTATCCGTCCTCGCTTAACATGCATAACTGCACAATTATCCACACCAAATTCCATTTTGATTGAATTACTAAAGTTCTCAGTAACCTTTAGTAAATCAATCAAATGAGAATTTGTTGTAGCAAATAGCTTTAAGTCGTCCATGAAAAGTAAGTGAGATATAACCTGACCTCCTCCCCGTAATCTGTAACCTAGCCCTGAACTCTCTAGTAGAGTACTAAGAGGGTTCAGTGCTAAGCAAAACCAAAGAGGACTCAAACTGTCACCTTGGAAGATGCCCCGCTTAATCCTAATCGGCTCATCGTCACCGCAGAACCCCCCACATCCTGGATAGGTAAGAAGGGTCCTCCATTGCCTCATACATGACTGTAAAAAGGTGCATAGAGTTGTATCAACTTTATACAACTCCAGCACCCTTAAGAGCCACGTATGAGGTACAGAATCGAACGCCTTCTTATAATCTATCCAGCATGTTGATTGATTCTTACGGTTACGACGAACTTGTTGGCTAATAGTCATATCAATGAGGAGAAGCTCCTTAGTACCCCGAGCCCCACTTCTACATCCATTTTGAGAGTCACTCATAATTTTATTGACATTAATATGTTTATTTATTTTATCTCTCAAAATGGATGTCAGAAGTTTATAGATCGACGGCAGACACGTGATCGGTCTATAATTGCTGGGGTTAACAATGTTCCCCCCCCCCTGCCTAACCAGATTTGGTAAGATTCTATCAATGACGCTTTGGATATTCGTTTTAGTAAAGAGCTTACTGAAGCTCTTGGCAATCCAAGGTCTTTAAATAAATTATACAGGAATTTTGCTGGAATTCCCCTTGCTCCTACTTCTACGGCATAGAGTTTAACCACATAGCCATTTTTGGTTAACTCATTGGTGTATGACTATGCAGTCAAAGTATTTATTTATATTTCAAATGAATTAATGTAAAATTTCAACGGTCGACGTTTTTCTAGTTGTGTTTCTTCAGTAACTCATTATCGGGTAGTGTTAAACATCAAGGCAGCGATAAATATCAATAAAAGAACAGGCACACTTCCATACGCTTTCGTAAATCTAATATAATTACGGGCATGTAATATGCAGGAGGGGTCTTGAGGGGGTTGAAATAGGTCACGGGTGAGGCCGTGGGCACAGTAAGTAAATAACATTTTCACACACGAATGGATATAATATTAAGTGATGTGATGTGTGTGACAAAAGGACGGTGCAAACCGGATAATTATCGAGTTCTTTTCGATCAACATTCTCTATCCATCCGGATATCCGCAGAAAAATAACGTTTATGCGCGCCGTATCTTGAGGAAGTTCGGATTATTTTTTTCCTGCCAAATAATACGAGAATTATTACACATAAAAAAATATAAATATTTTTGGATATTCTCACACAACATCGTCTAGCTCAAACTAAGCTGTAAGCTTTCTTATAGGATTTAGACAAACTGAGACTATTGTAAATACTTAGTAGTTTTAAGTATATTAAACAGAGAGAACTTACACCCAAACTCTGAAAAACCGAAACAAACGTTTGTGGTTTACACAAATATGTCGAACTTTCCATGAATGCTTCACAAACCCAGGATCTCAGCATGTCAGTCGGCCACGCTACCGATTGCGCCACCGAAACAGTCTACTTATTCACTTATATAGGTAAATTAAAACCATAAAGAAATCTGAGATATATCACAAAGTAAGTCTTATCTTATATCGAAAACAATAATAATACACTTGTTTTGTTTGTTTGTTAGTAATGAACAACAGTAAAATAGAATCTACTTAATAAAAGCCTTGGATGAGAAAATTACAGTGATTGTGCTTTGAATTAGGTGTGTGGTGGTAAGGATAACGAGCTATTCGGGGTTTTCTACACACACTCTCATAAAGTTCGACACATCTCTATAGACTACATTTGTAAGAATCTATTACTGTGTGGGCACGTAGGACTCTTCATAATTGAGTGTGTGTGAGAAAAGATTTGTTAGTTGGTAATCGATAGTCTGAAACTACTGAACCAGTTTTAAATTTTGTTTGAACAAAACTGATTCTGTGGTGGATTTTTTTTTAAATAAAAAAATCAGCTCAAGGTAGCGGAACAGTCAAAGTGAATGCAAAAAACATTGAATTATTTTTATATAATACTAGCGGACGTCACACGGTTTCACCCGCGTAGTTCCCGTTGCCTTGGGAATACGGGAATAAAATATAGCCTATGTTCACCGCAAAGAGTGTAGCTTTCCAACAGTGAAAGAATTTTTCAAATCGGTCCAGTAGTTCCGGAGCCTATTTGTTACAAACAAACAAACAAAAAAAATCTTTCCTCTTTATAATATTAGTATAGATTGTAAATACGGGCAATGTATGGCAACAAAGGTTGCTACGTGATTCGTAGTGGGTAGGTAGATATGTCACCAGTCAAGCCGTGGATCGGTGCTAGTTTATCTACATTTTCCATTTGACAGGTAGCAAAGTTATATTACTTGATAGATTTATCAACGATCACTTTTATAGGAACTTTGGGCATTCTCGTTGCATGATTTAAACAAATACAAAACCATACGTACCCGTATCACGAACACCCGACAACTCTGTGTTTCATATTTATTGATTTCATTGATACTTAATAAGGAGAGAGAAATTGAAGTCAGATGGGAAAATTGGGTTTGAATGATAACTAGGGTGGAAGAAATAGGATATTACGAAGACATCTTGACTGAAAATATTTTTACATTTTTCGCATTTAAACTTAAAAAGTAGAAAAAGACAATTTACTAACTTTTTGTAAATTGTAAAATTGTAATACCTACTAACTTTTAAATTATGTAAAAGTGTAATCCTACCTACTAATTTTTTTTAAATTGTAAAGTTTGCCTCGGTGGCGCAGCGGTAGCGTAACCACCTGCCGCGCTTGAGGTCCTGGGTTCGATTCCCGGGTCGATCCAAATATTTGTGTGATCCACAAAAGTTTGTTTCGCAGTTCGGGTGTTTCTACGTTGTATGTATTTAGAAATATATGTAAGTATGTTTACCAGTCGTCTAGATCCTATAGCACAAGCTTAAATTGTGCTACTATGGGATTTAGACGAGGAAAAATTTGGGCTAGATGATGTTGTGTGAGAATGTCCACAAATATACTCCTATCTAATAAATAAAATTCTCGTGTCACAGTTTTCGTTGCCATACTCATCCGAAACGGCTTGACTGATTCTCATGAAATTTTGTGAGCATATTGAGCAGGTCTGAGAATCGGCCAACATCTATTTTTCATACCCCTGTGACCGGGAATAACATTCCACGCGGGCGGAGCCGCGGGCATCAGCTAGTAGGTATCCATATAAAATCGTAAATCAAAATATGGAATGAAACTTCTACGTCACGATTGTGGAAGGGTCATACGTACCCTGTAGACGTTATCTTGACGTGTATATCCTTGCGCAAGCGAATCTTGACTTAGGTGCGGCGCGCAGAGAGGAGGAGCGTTCATTAACTATAGCTACTGAGAAATTAGAAAACGTGCGACTAAGGAATAATAAAATATCCTTAATACAAAATGAACAGGGTCAAATAGCCACGCCACATCCTCGCCGGGTTAAGAAGGGTTTAGCCTCACGGCGTTTTCAAAGGATAACACAGATGTTTTTGCATAATATACTTATTCCACAGGAATTTTAAATGCTCGATTGCTGAGTGTTCTGCATCTTACAATCGCCTGATGGCAATTGTCGTAAATAATTAAAAAAAAAATCGGCCGAGTGCGAGTCAGACTCGCGCATCGAGGGTTCTGTATCAAATAAATAAAATCGGCCAAGTGCGAGTTGGACTCGCCCATGAAGGGTTTCGTAGCAGCAAGTAACATAATATAAACGTTCTTATAGTTCGTTGTAACTTAGATTGATGTTTTAACACGTTCGCAGTGGTAGTGTTTTTCTAACCAAAAATTGCGGTTTATGACGTATTAAAAAAATACTACCAGCTCTATCTCGTTCACACTCATTTTCGTTGGTAGTTTTTATGGCAATGTACATCATATATTTTTTTTTAGATTTATCATTCTCTTAGTTTACAAGTTAGAGGGGGGGGGGGGACACATTTTTCCACTTTGGAAGTGTCTCTTGCGCAAACTATACACTTTAGAAAAAAATGATTTTAGGAACCACAATAGCATTTTTAAAGACCTATCTATAGATATCCCACACGTATGGGTATGATGAAAAAAAAAAATTTGGGATTTAGTTCTGAGTATGGGGACCCCCAAAATTTACTGCTTTTTTTCTAGTTTTATATAATAATCTTAATGTGGTTCACAGAATACACCTAGTTACTAAGTTTAAATAGCATAGACCATATAGTTTCGGAGAAAAGTGGCTGTGACACAGGGACGGACAGACAGACAGACAGACAGACGACAGACATGACGAATCTATAAGGGTTACGTTTTTGCCATTTGGCTACGAAACCCTAAAAACGATAAAAAATCACATTTGTTTAATGGGAGCCCGCCCCCATCACCCCCTTTTTTTCTGATTTTAGTATTTGTCGTTATAGCGACAACAGAAATACATGATCTATGAAAATTTCAGCTCTCTAGCTATCACGGTTCCTGAGATAAAGTCTTGTGACAGACAGACAGACTGACGGACGGCGAAGTCTATGAATAGGGTCCCGTTTTACCCTTTGGGTACGGAACCTAAAAATGTTCCACAGTAGATATTACTGATTATTCTTTTAATACATCTTTGATAACCTTTGAAAGTAAACCATGTGGAAAATGAGTAAGTGGTTTCATTCAAGAGGTATAAACAAGTTTCTCCAAGTGCCATCAATCAACCATGTAAAAAGTCTGTGCAAAGAATTTTATTTTCCCATATTGAAGTTCCATTCTGTACAATTCGGGCTGAAATAGCCAAAAAGTGAAAGACTTTTTACGTTAAATATTAAAAGAACCCTAAATAGAACTGAGTTTAGCCATAGACCTATCTACCCATAAATTGTTCATGTAATAGGTACTTTTTAATTTAGATGTTCAATTACACGGCCATGATAACAAAATCCTCAAGGACCAGAGCGGTTGTTAATGAACAATTAGCTACGATCGCTGTTCGTTCCGTCCAATAAACGAAAATAAACGAGCTAAAACAATAGTTGATGAGACGGGGGCTGACAAGCGTACACTCGGAGACTTAATTAACGGTAACATTCGGTTGGTCTCTTTATGTAATTGATTAGAGTGGTTTTTCTTACCACTGATCCTTACAAATATATTGTGAAAGTATGTAAGTATAGATGGATGTATGGATGCTTCTCTTTCACGCTCTAATGGCTGAACGGATCTGGCTGAAATTTGTTACAGAGATACGAGTATATTCATTAGTAAGTAGATTGTGGTCTGTAATACTGGTATAAAGCCCACGGCATGCGGGAACGGGAATGGGAACAGGATTATACGGGGCATTTTTGTACTTCGTAAGGCACGTTGAGCTGTTACTTCCAGCTGCTAGAAAATTATTAGTTTTTGAAAAAAATCACATTTTTCCTTGACACAAAATTTGTGTCAGGGAAAATGTGGAATTTTTCAACTACTTTACTGGCTACTACTATAGATACCTCAAATATCGGTCAAGGTCCTAAATTGTAATGCGATGGCTAAAAAATAAAAATAGCGAAGTGGTACTAACTGCTTTTATGACCCACCGTAAATAATACATTGCATTGTATTGTTAAATTGTGTAGAATAGTGTATAGTCCGCGCCAGTTAGCGTGGCAATACAAGTCATTCCCACCCCCCTACCACTGTTACGTGATTTGCAAATACGACAGATTCAATGTTCTTATAACGACAGAAAATGCTGTCGTTAGTGAATCGTGGTATAGTCGTCTAGACAGCTCCGAGTTAGGCAGGGGATGATAACCGTAGGATGCATTATTGAAGCAACACATAATTAAATATCAGTCATTTATGTTACATAATAATAATTATTATTTACAACACAAAAAAAAATACTACGCATAATTATAATTCATTAATATCAGTTTTCTTTGAAATTAAATACAACTGTTGCCGAGAGTTTCTCGTATTCTGTAGATCTTGGGCAGCTTTCAGCTGTTTTCTTCACCAATCGTGATTAGTGACGTGTTCATGCTCCGGCGTTGATTTTTTCACATATTTATATATGTTAATTATCATAAGTTTTTCGCCACTGGTGATAACTTTTGATGGCCGTTTCTGTGTCGGGGAAGTAAAAGGTATACGCCCAGAACCGACTTCTGCTTGTAAAATATTACGTCGACGGCGGCGTTTACTAAGTTAACCAGTAGATGGTCCGGCCTATGGTTCCATTTCTTCACAATAAAAATCAACAACACAATAATAATAATAACAGCAACAATAACAACAACATTAACAACAATAGAAATAACAAAAACTTCCCACAACTATCACACAAAGAACAAAATTAACAACAATCTTAAGTTGCCGAAACCAGGCGCATGCGACACGGTGCCGGTGCCGACACACCGGCGCGGGCGCGGACGGCGGCTGGCCGAGGGTGCCGCATCCCTGGCGAGTCGAGGGCTGTGCAGTGTTCGTAATCTACTAGAAGCGCCGCGTTTGTCTAAAATTTTCGATTTTTTTAATTTCAATGATACTCAATTATCAGAAATTGTAATGTTTCCGGTTTTTTATTTGAATATAATGATATTCTTTAATTTATGTGACAGTTGTTAAGGTTTTAACATTATAATAAACGATTTTATTACTACTTAACAGTCAAAATGTCGACCTTTTATACAATTTTCACTCATAATAATCAGTTCTGATGCGGCACATTTTTGCAATTATCATTTACTACTAGAAAAGTGATTATGTAAAAATTCTTAATTCTTTATTTTTAGTGCGTTCTCTTGTAGCTTCTTAAGACTAAATTCCCCCGTATTATGATAATCGACCGATGTCCGTTTTCGGCAGTTTATCAATGGGAGCGATACTATAGCGATACTATAGTAATCTATCGCTTTTTTCGAGAAGAAGGTGGGTTTAATGTCCTGTATTGCCACGCTAACTGGCGCGGACTATAGAGCTTAACATTCTCATAGTAAACTTTAAGATGTAATTTGGGGGTGATGTTGGCCTACCGCTGAAAAACGGATCAGGTCATGGCTAGGAAAAATCAAACCATGTCCTGTGTACGAGTATCAACCCGTCTGCCCATCGTGGCACTGTAAAGCCAAAAATCCTACCAAATATGATGACTGTATGTTGTAGCGTGAATTGGGAGAGGCCTACGCGCAACAGCGCTTTTGATTTGAACATCAAAACGAGGCAAAATAATTTGTCTTAAGATTGAAGCTTTTGTTACATTGTTTGTATCACTGAACAAAGCAAAAGTGTGAAGACATTGCCCCTGCCAACTGCAACATTATACGTTAAATGGAAAATCAATTACGTGCTCAAAATTGTAACACCCAAAATACACGTTTACGTGAATAGCATATTTTCTTTAGTATAATTGGAACATAATCGGTAGTTACGGGGTGTGATGTGTATGTAATCCATCAAAGTCAAGCTTGTATTCGTGAGCGAATTCCGCTTAGCACAGACTTCGTTAAGCTTCTATTGTTGCTTTTAAATTGAATGTATGGCCAAATTCTAGATGAGTTATTACATTTTGCGTGCGAGCCATTTCACAAAAATTTGACTGAGAAACAGGAGGTATTTTCGCAAATATTCCATACTTATAAAAAAAATGTGCTTTTGGCAGACACCTGTATCCACCGTATGTATATTCGCTAAGAGGTCCGACCGCAAATTTATAAATAAATAAAATAAATAAATAAAAATAAATCGATATTTCGAAAAAAGACTCAAAAATCACCAAGTATCTAGTGAATTATTTTTTTGTCAATATTGTCAGGAAATTACTATTACACCCAGTGGCGGCTGTACCTTAAGTGCGCTCGTGCGGTGAACCACCAGTTCAAAAGACATATAAATTACAAAATTTTACGACATCTTTATTATTCAATTACCTACCATTAGGTATGCAAGTAACACCTATTCTTACAAAAACTTAAAACAAATAACATATCTTATTGTGACGAAACAATTTAAGCTCTTTGCTACACTATTACAGCCTAAATGTCCTGTAAAAAACTTCGGCGTGCGTTTTCCCGAGCGCACGAGAACGGCCTGTACAACTTGTACTATATCCGAGCTAAAACGCCTGGCGCGTGAGACAAAACATCGTTCATAGAAAATGTACCGAGCGATGAGTCTGATTTCGTGCGCCGCACCGCACGCGCTCGGGAAAACCGATGATTACAGGAGAGCACCCGATGTTTTGTTTGACGAAATTCAAATTCTCCCGGTATTATTTCGCTGTATGTATGTAACTGTGACGCGTTAAATATTTATTGTTTGATTTTTAAATTGTTAGTTTTTCATTTATTTTGATATTAGTTCTATTCTATATTTCTTTTCTTTAATAAACAAATATTTATTTATTTAATAAAGAAAAGAAAATATTGCTTGTAAAGTGTCTGGGGTGTGTTTACAAAACTTTTCAAAATAAACATACTGCATACATATGAATGCCTTTATCCCCGAAGGGGTAGGCAGAGGCATAGTATACGCCCACGTTTGTCCTTATAGTTTTATCTCAGATTAAAATAATAACATTTTATGTCCCGCGTAATAGGTAGGTGGTGAGCCTAATAAATAAAGTTGATATAAAATTGGCGGGACCACCAAGGCTCTTATTAAATTTAAAACTAGAGAGCAAGTAAAGTGCACCACCAGTTTGAGGACCCACCAGCCGCCACTGATTACACCTACACTTATTTTCGGAGATCTCTCAATAGATAGATCGTTTCAAAAGAAATTATATATGTATGTATAATAATTTTAACAAAAAAAATAGTTAACGTCCTGAATCTAATCCAAAGGGTAGGCAGAAGTATATTATAGGTATGCCCCACTTTATCACTATTTGTGTCCTGTGAGCCTAATGGCTTGTTTCCATCCATTGTAATGTGGAAAACACATTTTACACTTATTTTATGCAAAAATATTTTCGCCAAATTTTTTGTGAAACAGTTCTTAAAGGGACACATATGGCTCCGCATTATTTTTGACGTCGGAGCTATCTACTTGCCAGCGGCAAATTTATCTCAAAATATAAGTTAAACAAACAATTTCAGTAGGTAAATTGTTTTTCAGATCAATAATCGTTTTACAGAACTGCCGATATTCAATTTTTTTATATTAGCTGAACCGCGCAACTTCGATTACGTTATATAAGAGAGAGAGAGAGAGAGAGAGAGAGAGAGAGAGAGAGAGAGAGAGAATGAGAGAGAAAGGTTCAAAGGATCGTCGAAAACTGGAGATGTTGCTTTATCGTAAAAGACAGAATGAGACCAAAGGAACCCTTGAACTTTAGGTACAGCGAAGGTTTAGAAGTCTCTAATTATACACCCATCGACAAGACTCTTAACTAAGCACCCTCGTTTCGCACATTTTTATTTAGCATACGTAAATATGGGCATATTACGCAATATTGCAGAAGAAAATAAATTGAAAGTTGGTGCAATCGAAACTTCGATCGGATAGTTAATAAAGAAAAATCACAGATGAAGACGAATACGAGGAGTTCATTAAATCTGCTTCAACATGGAAATGTTTATTTGTAGTGAAGAAGAAACACTACTTTGAAGTCTTCTTTGTGTTAACAAGAGTTAACAAGTAAGTAACGAGTGCTGTAACTTGTTTCCACTTGAGTACTACTTACTTCACACTTCGTGCCTGTTGTTGTAGCTGTCTGACAATTTGTAACAACTTTGCTGCACTGTAATAGTATTAAGATTTGAAATCTTTGCTCAACGTTTGCATAGTGGAGCTATTATTATTTAATTTCTTATTTTGGATATTAGTTGCAGCGTCTGCGTCTGATCTACCTACTCGGCAATGTTGACTGCTTAAAGAGCCCATCACGTTGTTTGGTAGGTGCACTACCTGCAGATGAGATTCTTAAGAGGCGGTGTCAGTGCCATTTTGACTCATGCTGAGATCCCTAAATTAAAGACCTAGCCCACATTACACCACATTATTCTAAAGGTAGAAAGTGGACGCTAGAAGGCTATAGCTTATCCACCCGGAACGGGGGGAGCGTCTGATCACGCGGTTCTGTTTCCGTACTGCTTCGGTCTTGACCGTATAGTGGCCTCTCTAGTGTACGAGATGTTGGGGGTCTATCATGATTGGCTCCAGACCCTGACTCGCTCCACCCCCGGCTGCGGCAAATCCACTTTTGTCTCAACTCGATTGTAGGCTTTTTGTATATTTGTTACGCGACCACCAGTTAAGAATTGATTTTGATAATACTCAATTTTTATTGCCATAAGTATATCTCACGTCAAAACTACCTAATTATTTTTGTTCGTTACTTTATAATATTTGTAAGGATGATATAGAGTCACTATAATAAGATTATTGCAATAGAAAATATACCTCGTTGTTTCACGCCCTCAACCGTAGGATGGCCTACTTTACATTTAGCTGTTGATTGATTAACATGCCAATAGCGATCAAACTGGCTAATGGTCTCGAACGAAACACTGCCTGCCTACCTCATTGTTAGTGGATTACTTAGCTCGCATTGTGAGGTGACATGACTGTGCTAAATAGGCGAATGTTGAACGTTTACCGGCTGTAATCGATCATGTTTACTTGACGTGATGAAATTATCACAAGGGTTACCTATTAACTACACGATGGACTTACGTATGAACCTTCGAATTACAGCAAAGAATCAAAATGACATGCGTAACACTGTTCCCGTTTTGGTTCTGTTTTCTCTGGATACCCTTGGGGTTATGACAGTATCTATTATACACATTTTTATAGTGCCTACTTTAGTTGATCGTTATTTGAACAACACGATAATATGGCATCAATATCAGTAACGCTCACTTCCTTCTATTGTTTGCATAAGAAATCGAAATGTCACAGAATCAAAAATAAAATCATATAAATGCAATTATAAAAATAATTGTTCTAACTCAAAATTCTTAAATTGTTAACAAATTAAATATGATGTTTCTAATGTATAAAGTTTAAGGTGTTTACGAGATCACAGTCGTAAATATTTCAAAGGCGCGAAATGAAAATAAGTTCTACTTTGTAGTAAAAGTCGTAACTCGCCAGAAAATTGGAAAGAGGTCGTTACTGCGCACCGTTAAATATTTATGGTATCTATGAAATTTTAATTTGTAATTTAAGGTAGGTATAACAATGGCATATAAGTTAATGTATGTATATGACAATAAGTAGGTAACTTTCAATCAATCAAATCAGCCTATGTAAGCCACAACACACGGTATATATACCTTTACAATCAATTAAAATTTTCAGATAATAATGTTTATGATCTTATTGACCTATAAATATCTATGTCTATAAATTCTTTAAATGTAACCTTATTCATCTTAACTTACACTGGGTAGTATAAGATCCCGCTATACAACTTCCCCTTCACCGAGCTGGTTAATGGATGAAAAGTATTTTATATTCAATTAAATATCACAACTCATGGGTACGCAGTTATAAACAAGTAAATCGGTACTAGTAACTTACAGTGGTCTGGTTAATGAATTAAAGTTAATTAAATATAAAGATTATTTCATTGAATCCACCATTGATTATTTCATTGATTACCAATGAAACGTATTTTTTTAAATTCTTGATAAATAAATTCTGGATAGATTTGCAATTAGTTAATTGACATTTTTTATTAAATATAAAATAATTAAAGCTCGGTGAAGATCCTTCAATAGCGGGATCTTAGATCAGGAGATGTTACATGTTATTGTGCTTATTTCTATGCAATAAAGATTTTGAAAAATAATAACAACAAAAACAACAAAAAAATAATAACAACAAAAAACCTTTACTGTGTTCAATAATAAATTCTCTATCGTTTACTGCTGGCGTTGATCAATTCCAGCGAGTTCAAGTGAAAAATGGTTCATTCATTCCAATTATACCTACGAATTTTTCACAAGAAATGCTCGAAAGAAAATAATATAAAAACTCGCCTTATAATAAGCTAATGTGTTTTAAACTCATATTAGATATTAAAAATACCTTAAGCAGCGTTTTACTCGTTAAGCAAATGTAAAAACATTTTTACTCCACATAAATGGCATGGTATGGATACAAATTACTTGTAACATGTAAAGTAAAATATAACTATGTTGTCACACATGTATTTCCCTAAATGAGATAAAAAGAAAATTTTGTTATGAATATTAATAAGGTTGTTACAGCCGCCAAGCTCTTATAATTACTTTTTCCATGCTCCTTTGTTTACGTTCACTTTTACAGCAAGGAGGGATGTGTGTATCGGGAAATCGCCACGTAGGACGTTCAGTTTCCTGTCTTTTTCAGATCCACTGGGGCGCTTACCGGAGTGGCGTTCTACAGGTCAGTGTCAAACGTTGCTCTTGTTAGCCGCAGAACCAGACAGTCAGCTTCGATGGGTGGAATGCGGCCTGCTTTGGTCGATTTGGTTACGCGTCTTTGTTGCAAGTCACGCAAAACACAGCTGCTCAAAGTGAATACCGGATTCCAAAGTTGAAATGGTTGAAGCATCTGGGACTTTACAGAGAGAGTAGTGGACTACACTGTCGCTAGTATGTGGAATATTATCATGTTACTTGTCGTTTTAAAATATACCTCTCCTATGTGGTTAATTCGTCGCAACAACTTTCTCCTGTACACTATACTACTTTTCACGTTCGTTTCGTTATGTACAACCACACGACGAATAGTAAATGACCCTGAAAATTATACGTGTAAATAGTTAGTACTTATTACATACTAGCTGACCCGCGCAACTTCGTTTGCGTGATAGAGAGAGAGACAGAGAGAGAGATAGAGAAATAGAGAAGTTTCCCGTCGCGGGTACATATATGCTATACGGAAGTATTAATGCTAATTT
This sequence comes from Miltochrista miniata, assembly GCA_933228765.1. Classification (NCBI taxonomy): domain Eukaryota; kingdom Metazoa; phylum Arthropoda; class Insecta; order Lepidoptera; family Erebidae; genus Miltochrista; species Miltochrista miniata. Next base: position 30,249,060 of record OW121747.1, on the reverse strand, counting down.
ATTCAGCCAGATCCGTATAGCCGTTACAGCGTAAAAGAGTAACAAACATCCACACTCACAAACATTCGCATTTATAATAATATCTAGTTAGATAGATTTCTGATTCACAAATTCATAATGCATAATATATGAGCCAAGTAAATTTATTTATTAAATACATTTCTTAATTCAATGGCTAAACTACTACTTGACACAGCTTCTCTTTTAAGCAATTGACATCGTAACTTAGTTCCTTCTTCAGGTAGTCCCAGCCTACGACGTTTGGACAAATCGAACTACTGTAGGCTTTGTCCTCCTAATACAGATGGTCCAATCAAGACCTGGTAACGTAATAACAATGTAAATTTCATCAGCTGAGCGTTCATGTTATTGTAATGGCTCTTTTCAGTCCTGTCGAATGTAAATCTTCGTAGAGGCCATTCCCGTATTTTACAAAGACTTAGTGAATCTGTTTCCTGACAGAATGTAGTCAGCACTATATGTAGAATAAAGTTCATGCCTTCCATGATCAGTCTGCTGACAATATTTGTCGTAAGGAGAGGTAGATGGTAACATGCGGTGTTATTTCATTGACCAGTGGAGACTACCTGAAGCGTGGTCTTTCATTTTTTCTGGCTAGCCATCTTAGAATTTTCTTCTTCTTTTCACAAATGTATTTTTGTCACACAAAATTTGAATAAATTACCAATTATACTTCCGTATAGCATATTTGGTTAATATTATACCAAAATAGCGCTTTTAATTTAACTTTATGACTTTGTAGTATATTCATCACTTTGAAGTCTGAAGTAAAACCACATAAATGACAACGCTTTCACAAATTATGTGTCAAAATAAAAAGTAATTTAAGTATAAAATAAGAGTATTTAAGGAGTATTGATATCAACTTCGGAGAAAATCAGCCCGAAAATAATTTACATTCCCTTTTTAGCTCGTTATAGTATAAAATTCAATAAAATACGAAACACGTCTTCCATCAATTATGTTAATAATGCTATATGCCAAATTTTAAGTAGATCGGACCAAGGAATCACGTTGTCCCATACAAACTTTACCCTCCTTTTTTATACCTATGGAGGTGGAATTTGCAAAAATGTTAAAATTACTTTTTTCATATTGTAACCAACAACGCTCATGCTTAGTTTCATCATCGTACCGTTAACCGTTTAAGTAATTGATTATAACTTTGGGTCTAGGGATCGAACCGCAAAATTAAGTTTGGTTTGAATTCTATATACTTTTCCGGGATAAAAAGTACCCAGTGTGGTGCCCAGGCTACTAAAGAATAATTATACTAAGTTTCAACGTAATCGAACCGTTAGTTTTTGCGTGATGCCTGAACAAACAGACAGACAGACAGACAGACAGACAGACAGACAGACAAAAAATTTTTTAATCACATTTTTGGGTTCGGTGACGGTCTAGTAACACCCCCTGCTATTTATTTTTTTTGATATTTTGAATGTACAGAATTTTCACTTCTACAGATTTATTATAAGTATAGATGTCTGTAGTGATGGTGTAACTTATTCTCCTATTATTCTCGTCTGCCTGTTTCTACATGGCTAAAGGATAAATTCAACTGGTGAATTGTAGGCGTACTAGAAACGCTTGAACCTTTCCTTCAGCAGATAAAAGAGTGACTATATATGTATGTATCTACGTAATGTCAAGAGTAGAAAAAGAAGTCTCACTAGTTCTGGCGTAGAGCTCCTTTTGCGGAACTACTGGGATTAAAAGAAGAAAATAATTTTATTATCAGCTGATAAAATCGGCTAACTAATATAAAAGCCGGTCGAAGCAAGCTTGTTGATTAATCGCCAGTGTTAGGTAACGCTGATGCGAAAAATACCAACTTGTTTACAGAATTATGATGTACTAGCTGACCCGCGCAACTTCGTTTGCGTCTCATATGAGAGAGAGAGAGAGAGAGAGAGAGAGAGAAAAAGAGCGCTATTATTTTGATATCATGTTTCCCGTCATTTACCCCCGTTGCGTTTACTCCCGTCGCATCGCTACTTTTCATTATTTCAGAAATAATTAACGTTACTGTGATCGAAAACCTCCCAAAAACGCGAGATAGCACTCAAACCCACTTAGGTGAGGCCATAGTGGTAGCCGTAGGTCTGTTGGAAGTTCTGGGTTGACTACCGAGGGCTTACCCGGGGCTCCCAACCGTAGGCTGTTAAGCAGGATATGTATGATTTTTAGTCTATAAGAGTCCGGCATAGCATTATATGTAGGATATTCCTCACTTAAAAAAAATGTAACTATGAGCGAACCTTAAAAGATAAATAAATAAATAGGTATTTTGTTTTAGAACTTTTTAAGAGGAACAATTTTGTAATTATTTTTATCTACTCTGATACTATAATACAAAGATTATAAAATTGAAATCAATACTATTATGACAAACATTACGCACAGGCCAAAAAAAAGTTTTATTACGATACAGGTCTTGTATGGACACCTGTATCATAATAAAACTTTTTAATCATTACGATACACCATAAACAATCTCCTGCTGAAAAAGAAGTTTGAACCTCTACTTTAAAAAAAAATTGTGTCTCCAGAGTAGCGAAAAATCCTAAATCTATGGTCTCCGCACCCTAAAAAAAAAAAGAAACACGCATGCGCAATCGATGTTTGCGCCTTGGCGCCAACATTTTACATTTAAATTAAACAAAGTTTGGTTTTGTTTGTAAAATAAATTAGTTTTTGTGTAAAAACATGTCTTAAAGCGAGGATGGTGGTAATTGTACACCACCAGACATTCTGGAAACTGCGTCAAACATGACCATGAACCTGTTACCGGCGAAATCAAGAAGCAACTATACTATATCACAACAAAATGAAATCAGGTATTATAGTATGAGAGTAGATAAAGTAGTGTATGACACTGTACATAACTTGGTCTTATAACACTCGTGTGATACTATAAAAAAACTCGCCTACGGCTCGTTTTTTTAAAACACACTCGTGTTATAAGAACCCTTATTATGCAACAGTGTCATAATAGTAGTTTATGACACTGTTGCATAATAAGGGTTCTTATAACACAAGTGTGTTTTAAAAAAACGAGCCGTAGGCGAGTTTTTTTATAGTATCACACGAGTGTTATAAGACCAAGTTATGTACAGTGTCATACACTACTTTATCTACTCTCATACTATAATACCTGATTGCATTTTGTGATATATAGTTGCTCCTTGATTTCGCCGGTAACAGGTTCATGGTCATGTTTGACGCAGTTTCCAGAATGTCTGGTGGTGTACAATTACCACCATCCTCACTTTAAGACATGTTTTTACCAGGTTTTTACACAAAAACTAATTTATTTTACAAACAAAACCAAACTTTGTTTAATTTAAATGTAAAATGTTGGCGCCAAGGCGCAAACATCGATTGCGCATGCGTGTTTCTTTTTTTTTTTTTTTTTTTTTTTTTCAGGCTGCGGGCACAATTTTTTTTTAAAGTAGAGGTTTAAACTTCTTTTTTTTTTTTTGATTCGGCGGGAAACTTTCAGACAAGCGTTACATTGTGTTTTAATAATTTTTCAAAACTAGTGTAATTTTGAGTGTTTATGTGTAATTTATGGTGGATTATTAAACATAAAGGTTCGACAACGTGCAAAAGTGTTGGAAAGTGATAAAGCGCAGTGAAACGCGAGTTTTTAGGTTTGTCGACGAATTCCACATCAAGCCCTAGTAAGGTACCACCGCCTTACTAGAGTAGAACTTAGTCCAAACTTGGACATACATGAATACGCTGCTCTTAAGAAGAATCATAACATGAAAAATGAAAATGATTTATATTTTCACAACAATGAAATTTACTTGACTTTGGCATACTCTCAAACCGAGAAAGTCCAAGAACAAGAAGAAAAAAAAAAAAAAACTTCTTTTTCCAGCTGGAGATTGTTTATGGTGTATCGTAATGATTAAAAAGTTTTATTATGATATAGGTGTCCATACAAGACCTGTATCGTAATAAAACTTTTTTTTTGGCCTGTGCGTAATGTTTGTCATAAGAATATTGATTTCAATTTTATAATCTTTGTATTATAGTATCAGAGTAGATAAACTACTATTATGTAACTTCAACCATTTACGCAGAGGCGCACAACGGACGTTTTAGAAACATTTCTCATTGCTGCACCGCTCCTATTAATCTTATCATTATGTTATGTAGCCTTAAGCCATTCTCAATAAATGTACCTACTAACTATCGAACAGATAAAGAGTTTTTGAAACCCTACCAGTAGTTTCAGTAAGGCTTGCCTTGGCATGATGTGATCATGGTCCCTTTGCAGCATGTTGGTGGATAGGGGTCTCACTGCAGCGTTCCAAAGGGCTTACGTTGCTGATTTTCTCGGGCTCGTATATACCGAGGATCCATTGGAAGCAGCGGTTGACGAAGACTTGTAGCTGGTAGCTGGTGCGAAATGTCTTTAGTGACCTTCCATGTCTCGCATCCATATAGCAGTTAGCAGTACAGTTTTAACGTTTACTTTGTTTTGAGTTTCACTCTTCGAGTCCATTTTCGCGACTGCCTACGGGGCGCAGCTGTGTAAAGGTTGTTCTAGCCTTGGCGAGTCTCGAAATGATGTAGGGTACTTTTCTATCCCATCAGATTCTGACACGACACTTCCGAGGTACGTGAATGAGTGCCTCCACCACATCTTTTGCGTCTGTCGATTTTATTTTCAGTCCAGCCATTCGCTGCCTCATCCTGCACGTTTTCCTGCAGACATGCATGACGGCGTGTGTGTGCCTCAGCAGTCACAGGTCATCGGCGTCATTTAAATCCTCCAGGATATCAGGTTAGTCCCCATTCTATGACGCGCCGCTTGTTCTTTGCGACATTCAGCATTATACCATCTATTTTCTATGGATGGTTGTTAACTATCCTGTTATCTTCATATCGATTCTCTTAGGTAGGCACAGTATGTATTTTCAAAAGAGTTTGTGAACTCTATGTTTAATTTCTTTTTCAGAATATTGATGACATTTGATTGATGTCATTTTATACACGTTACGTCTACTTAATACAGATCAGTGCGTCTACTAAATTGATACATGTAATAAAATTCTAACACGCCGGTGTTTGTATGTAAATTGTTTATACTGAGGAAAATTCTATACTGAGGAATAGTTTTAATCATTAAGCTCTATTTTGATTAAGCAAACAGGGCAGATTCACATGCTACTTGATGAGTATGATTAATAAATACCTTCCTCTAATTTCACAGACCTTATGTGACGTAAACAAAGTTGTGAGGGTCAGCTAGTTAAAAGATAAAACAATAGGTTTCTTCTTACCTACTTAAAAACTATTTTTACAAATTTTATGGTAATAATAGACATTCTTTGAAATTTGCATTTATGGTATTGTTGTGACTTTTATGACACGTTTAAAGTACATAGGTATGGGATAGATGGCGCTCGCGGCTAAGTCAGCGTGAAATTTTACTTCCCGCTTCCCATGGGAACGTACTCCCGGGATAAAAAGTAGCCTATGAGTTATTCCAGACTATAATGTATCTTTATACCAAATTTCAGCTCGATCCGTTCAGACGTTTGAGCGTGAAAGAGTAACAAACATCCACACTCACAAACATTCGCATTTATAATATTAGTAAGATTGCCGTTATTGGTGTAGAACATTTTGTTGGTCTACTGACGGAGAGAAATCGTTTCAGTCGTTGTTAATGTCTTGCGTTAATCTGAAAAATATATATTTATTTTTCTCTAATAAAAGTTGTATATCAAAGAGCAATGGCATGCAGCCGTTGTGTGATATAGTAACATTTTGCAACTCATGTACTCCTAGTACTTTAGTAGCAACATGTTAACGTGGCAAGATAAAATGTTATTCAGATATTATTGAAATTAATGCATTACATCGCCAGATACGAGTATAGTTCGGTCAGAGAGTCTATTTTAACAATTCAATTTAGTTTTTATAAAACCTATACTATTTATACATACTATATCACTACAGACATATTCTATTACTTTTTAATATGTGTATAGGTATGTACCTATACACATAATAAAAAGTAAAGGAAAGGGAACTATGTGGTCTATCAACGTAAAGCTCAAACCGTTAAACGGATTTATCGCACATTTTTCAAGTGCGTCCACTAAAAAAGGCTTTGAAACACTCGCACCTTAAAAGACAGATCCTCTCCGTATTACGTTTGTTTGTCGAAAAGGAGGCTTGACAAAGGGCTTATATGCCAGTTCTTTTTGCTTTGTAAAAATAAGTTCACATTGAATTCATGTTTTCGATTTTTTCCATTGAAGTATGAAAGTTCTGACTTTCATACTTCAATGGAAAAAATCGAAAGATACATTTATTGTTAAAAATTACAGAGAAACATAATTATTACATATCTATATTTACATTATTACTATCTAAACTAAACCTAAATAAGGCCCCCGTGGCATTGTGCCCAAAAGACTAGCAGCATTCCCCCTTTGAATAGCAAAAAAGAAAGAAAGATTAACATAGGTACACCATCGTACTCGTATAATAATGAATAATAACCATTGAGTTACTCGCTCGAGACCATGGTGCGAGCCATGCTCTCCAGCGGGAGTAAGTGGGACTGCGCCGCCTCCTTCTGCGAGCAGGTCATGCCTGTGAAGGAGGCGGCGGGGCGGGTGCGGGAGAGAACTCTCCCACCCGAGTTCCGCAGTCGGCGGCCTGGCTGGGCGCCGCCGACGTGTCTTCGCCGAGGACTATCGGCCTCCATGACCGGACTATCGGCCTGAGGACAGTGAGAGGGCGGCTCACCGTCCTTACAGAAGCAGGCCCATGACGGCAGCGTGAAGTGAGCAATTCACGCACGCCCCCCCTTAGAAGCAGGATCACACCCGAAACCCCTCAAAGACGCGGGATAGCACCCGAACCACCCCCTGGGCGAGGCCGCAGTGGATGGCGGCCGTGGTTCTGTTGGGAGTTCTGGGACATCCTTCCGAGGGCTTCCCCGGGGCTCCCAACCACAGGCTGTTGGGCGTGACGTGAGGTTTTTTAGTCGGTAGGAGTCCGGCATAACATCCATGAGGATTTTCCCTCACGTTAACGAACAAAAAAAAAACCATTGAGTTAATTAAGGCAAATGATAAAATAACACATTTTTTAGCGTTCCGTACTGAATGATGATTAAAGGACTCCCAGACTGAATTTCGAAGTAAATCGAAATACAGTCTGGGAGTTCAAATTTTGTCGAAGTAAAATCTTGTCGTAGAAGGATTCGTCGAAATTCAGTTTGGGAGTCTGATAAAAGGTCACCCATTTCAGGACCGTCTGTAAAGTACATACATACATAAAGTCACGCTTTAGCCCCGAAGGGGTAGGCAGAGGCATAGTATATGCCCAAATTTCACCTTACAGTTTTAGATCCCAAATGGTGAGCCTATTGTCGTGTTGAAATGGACAGGCGCAGGTCGTCATTTCACTGAAAACTGGATTTTATTTCGAGTATTCCTTCTCTACGCAATGGATCGTTTATTTATTAAAGAAAATGTTATGCGAAAGTGTTCCTTAAGTCGCCTCTTACGACACCCTCGGGATGAATTGGTGTGGCGAAATTTTGCACACTTTCCCGTTGCCACACAGGGCCCGTGGCGACACGGGGTCGTAGAGTAAGATACTTAAAACCCAATGATCGTTTACTACTACTTTTCTTCTGCTACCCTTCACTACGTTATCGTAGTTGATCGCGTAGTGTAGTAGGTACTTAACGCCAGCTGAATAGGCAATAGGCATAAATATACTTACATTTGACAGTTTAAAATGAAACTGCATTGTAAATGTGACGTGCAACAAAATTTACATCGAGCTATGCACAACTGTGACGATTTCAACTGAGATAGAATACGATACTTCACTAGTTTTATGAACGCCTGGTATCAAGACTGCAGTTGAATGCAGTTTTTTACTTGGCAATTTTATTCATATTAATATATTCTGTGAAACTTGTGCAATACTCGTATGTAACCTAAGTTTACGAATGATTATAGCGACGTCAAACGTAGTTGTCATGTTTTCTTTCGTTTCAGTAGTGCATGATATACTGACTTGTTGTGATCTGAGGTCACACAGCTTTCAACCTGCATTGTAAATGTGACGTGCAACAAAATTTACATTAAGTTATGCAAAACTGTGACGATTTCTACTGAGATAGAATACGATACTTCACTAGTTTTATGAACGCCTGGTATCTAGACTGCAGTTGAATGCAGTTTTTTACTTGGCAATTCATATTAATATATTCTTTGAAACTTGTGCAATATGTAACCTAAGTTTACGAATGGTTATAGCCATAGATTTATAATTGAGAGTAGCGAAAAATCCTAAATCTATGGCTATAACCATAGATTTAGGATTTTTCGTCAAACGTAGTTGTCATGTTTCCTTCATTTCAGTAGTGCATGTTAGACTGACATGTTGTGATCTGAGGTCACACAGCTCAGCCTCAGAATTAATATCTAGCTTACGTCCGTCGTTTTGCGTGCGCTCGTTTTACAGTAAGGTATTCAAATAAAACCACGTAATATTGCCCAGTGACTAATAATAGAGCTCTAGCGGTCCCGACCTGTCACTGTGTTTCATATTTATTTTTTAGAAGTTCTCTAGAACTTTCTCCTTACAAAACGAACAAAACATAACAACAAACTTTTCCAATTTGATGCAGCCCGAACACCTTTATTTTTTTTTTAAAAATAATATGTTAACTACAAAAAAGTTTGAGGAGTTAATAAAATAATGAGACATTGATTTGTTACTGCAATATACTCATACAAATATAATAGCCTCCTGCACGATCTTACTATATAGGTTTAACATTCGGAGGGGTCAGTACGGGCAACACTGTAAATATTAGAAATATGAAAATCTGCTCTTCCCTTAATTCGATTTTGTTCACTGTGAGAAACATACTAAATAAAAAAATGTTTATGACATATTTTTAAACGAAATTCGTATTTTTTTATTACGATATTATGGTCAATAAACCTTTTTATTAGTATAAAAATATTTTATATCTCTGTCAACATTTTAACTGTCATTTACAATGCTAAATGTCAGCGGCTTGCAGATTGTCTACTTCTCGCAAGGTAGATAAAAATAATTTCGAAAAAAAGCGCGGGAAACTTTGAACGAATAGGACGCGTCTTTTATTAAAAATTGATAATATTTTCTATTTGTGTAAAAAGGATTGTGTAAAATAGTAGTTTTTTGTTATTTTTAGTAGTTTGTATATATAGATTAGTATTTCAACTGATTTAGGGTAAGTTTTTTCTGTATTATATGTAATTGTCGTCCTTCACCCATGGACGAGCCGGCCGACCCCGGTGGGGGGTCTGGCGCCAAAATTAGTAGTCCAAGTCCAACAACATTTAATTTAATAGAGTCATCTGACTGCTCTCTATCTACTGAACCTGATCACACAAAACGCAAACGACTCGCCTCACGAGTAGTTTGCATAAGTTGCAACAAAAAAAAGCCTAAATGGAAAGAGGGCTCGATAATGCAAAGAAGTACAGATTGCAAATGTGAATTAGATGCTACTCCATGCACAAACCCCACAATCTCAACCTTTGCTTCAAGACCAGGACAACAAAAACACGACACGTACTAATATTGGTCGCCTTAACTACAACAGTACTGATGTAGCTCCATTTGTTGTAAATATACAAAAAGAAACAGCTGAAAATAGCCGTACGTATTTACATCCTGTAGAGTTTGGTAGATTTCTTAAAAAGAATAATATCCACGGGATTGTGAATGGTAGTCTTAAACGAATTGGACGTAACAAAGTCAGTGTTACATTTGTTAACTATATTGATGCCAATAACTTTATATCAAATAGGTGCTTGATCTTAGAAAAATTTAATGCTTTCATACCAACATATAATATAACCCGTATGGGTGTTATTAGAGGGGTTCCAACCGATTGGACAGATGAGGAAGTTCTTACTAACTTATCTGTCCCTATTGGTTGTGGACCAATCGTCAAAATTAGACGAATCCGTAGAAAAGTTTCTTTAAATAATATTAACAATTTTGAAAACACCGGTACTGTAGTACTAACCTTTGATGGACAGGTACTCCCCAAAAGAGTATTTATGTGTTACACAGCACTATCCGTGGACTTGTATATTTACCCAACTGTACAATGCTACAACTGCTGTAGGTATGGACATGTTAAGAGCCAATGTCGATCTGAAAGTAGGTGTTATAAATGTGGTAGAGGACATTCAGGTGATACATGCAATGTAGACGAAGATGAACTATGGTGTGTTCTCTGTAAAGGCTCACATCAAGCTAACTCCAAGAAATGCTTGGAGTTTGATAGGCAAAAAGGGATAAAAGAAACTATGAGTAAAACCTGTATTTCTTATATGGAGGCTATAAAGTTACATCCCCCCATCACTAAAAAATCATATGCTGAAGCATTTTTAACCACGCATAACACACCTGATAATGATAACAATAAACCAATTAATAGTAGCCCATCCTACAAAAAAACTGTCTTTTTAAAACCCAGAACCCTTCCACGATTCTCTAAGGGTTATGATCATGCTGCTCATAATGAAATTATAAAAGATCCCATATCTACACCTGGCCCTGTTTTTAGGAATAATAAATATGATAATAATAATACAGCTGATATGATTAAAACTTTATTTCAACTTCTATCACAATCAAATACCACAATTTCACCGTCCAACGTTGCCATAATACTTGAAACTCTTTATAAAATATCTAATGATAATGGATCACAGATCAGTAGCAATTCAATGGAATTGTCGCAGTGCAGTGCCCAAAAAACATGAATTAATTCATATAATTAATAAATATGATCCCTTTGTAATTTGCCTTCAGGAGACCTGGCTAAAGCAGGACTCCATTTTCAAAATTCCTGGCTTCTCTTGCTTGAGAAGTGACAGATCTGATGAATATGGTGGAGTTGCCATACTCATTAGAAACACTGTAAATTATTCTATCCTTTCCCTTCCTTCATATAGTGATGAACTTTCTGTCATTGCTATTACTGTAAATAATATTTGTTATGTATGTACATATTTTTCTCGTCCTAGTCTACATATTTTTAATGAAATCAATAGTTTATTAAATTTTCTACCTAAACCTTTCATTTGTTTTGGTGATTTTAACTCACATCACCAGTCTTGGGGCTCTCCTATGACAAACTTTTATGGAAATAAGCTACTAGAAATAATTGAAGATCAAAATTTGTGTATATTAAATACAGGTTCTCCAACTCGTCTTGATGATCCTCCTACAGCTCCAGACCTAACTATCTGCACCCCTGATCTTGCATCCTCCTTAGAATGGAACACTACAGAATCAACTCATGGTAGTGACCATTTTGTAATTATGATTACTTGCCATTCAGTAAACCTCTGAAACAAAACAAAAATCCACGGATAAAACATAAGTTATACAATGCAAACTGGGACTTATATAAATCCACAGTGGAGCAAAAGATATCTGAGTTACCCAACATCTCATCCTCCAACATTTTAACAAGTTGTGACCTATTTGCAAAATTGCTAGTTCAAGTAGCTGATGAGGTATTTCCATTAAAATCTTCAGGCTCTAATAAAATACCATCTCCACCATGGTGGGATGAAGAATGCACAGTAGCAATCAAAAACAGAAAAAAGGCAGAGAGGCAGTATTGTGTTTCTATGACTAAAGAAAACTATAATAACTATATACAGGTAGCCAAGGAAACACAAGCATTTCTCAGAAACAAAAAAACTGATGGCTGGAAAAACTTCTGCTCATCCTTGAGCCCAGAAGTCAGTCCATCCATTGTCTGGCAAAATACACTCGAGAGCAATGAATCCGGGTCACTTAAAGAATCCTAAAAATCTCGGAAACTAAAAATGCTAGGTTAATGCAATAAATTGTATTTAATAGACAATGTAATACTCCTTAAATGAAGGTATTAAAACTTCTTAGTTATTGTAAAGTTATATCATAAAAAAATCTAATTTGAAAAAGGGCCACTTTCGAAGATGGAACTACGAAATTACAGCATTTGGTGTTGCTTTTGTTTGTAATCTGTCATTTATGTGGGTACATAAACCATGTTGATAGTGCTCTATATTCATAAATCAAGCTGAAATTATGTCGCTTACGCCTGAAGAATGCACCAGAATACTTACAATGCTGGAAACCGGCCGGAGTCAGCGCGATACAGCCAGGACTGTCGGTGTGTCGCTGTCAACAGTACAAAGAGTTCTCCGACGTTACGAAGAAACTGGTTCTAACCTACGCAGACCAGGAACGGGCAGAACCAGGTGTACCACAGCACGAGAAGACCGATACTTGGTGAACACCATGCTTCGAAATCGCTTTCTCACAGGAACTGAACTCACCAATCAGTTTCGACGCCTCGGAGGAAGTAACCCAAGTGCATGGACAGTAAGACGTCGGCTTGCTGAATCTAACTTAAAACCCCTTAGACCTGCAAACGGCCCTAAACTGGAGCGTGGGCATCGTATTTCGAGACTAAGGTATGCCCAGAGCCACGTAAATTGGAGTATTGAAGATTGGTCAAAAGTTATGTTCTCCGACGAATCAAAATTTATGCTCTACAAGCACGATGGAAGACACAGAGTGTATCGAAGACCAGGGGAAAGATTCAAGCAAGCATGCATCGAAGAAAAAGTAGCCTACGGTGGTGGGTCTGTACTTGTGTGGGCCGGAATTTCTTCTGAAAGTCGCACAGAGCTGGTGATCATAGAAAACGGCTCTTTAACTAGCGTAAGATATGTGGAAGAAATCCTCAATGATCACGTTGGTCCATTTATGGTCAATTTAGGTGAGGATGCTATATTTATGCATGACAATGCCCGACCTCATACAGGTAGGATTGTGAATGACTACCTTCAAGAGATGAACATTACTCGTATGGAGTGGCCAGCGCGCAGCCCGGATATCAACCCGATCGAGCATGCTTGGGACGAGCTAGGCAGATGCGTAAAACAACGAAACCCTCCCCCAATCACGCTTCGTGAGCTCAAAATTGCTCTCACAGAGGAATGGGAGAATATTCCCCAAAATCGTATAAGGAACTTGGTGTACAGCATGCCAAACCGCGTAAACGCAGTAATGGAAGCACGAGGAGGCAATACGAAGTATTAAAATTCAAGAAAATCGTAATAAAGTTCAAAAATTTCATGTTTCCTATTTTTGTTTTAAGGAGAGATCGGCAGTTTTTTCTTTATGTAATTTTGTGTTAATAAAATGTATGGTGACTCATATTTTTTTTACTTTCATTTAAGGAGTATTACATTGTCTATTAAATACAATTTATTGCATTAACCTATCATTTTTAGTTTCCGAGATTTTTAACATTCTTTAAGTGACCCGGATTCATTGCTCTCGAGTGTATTAGAAAATATAGATCCTGCTACAATAATGATGCAAATCAAACCATTAGCCCAGACCTAGTTGAGCAGATAATGGATAGACTGGCTCCCCCATCCGTTCCCGACTATCATGTAGGCCTTTCTTACACATTAAGCATACCACATAACAGCAATTTTGAAGATTTAAATTCCCCTTTCACCTTCATCGAGTTAAAACACGTATTAGCCAACCTAAAAGACTCAGCCCCAGGGGAAGATAGCATTCCTTATTCTTTCATCACACACCTCAATAGCGACAGCCTAAATTATTACCTGGCAATCATAAATACTGTAATGATCTCAGGTCATATCCCTTTATCATGGAGGACTCAAAATGTTTTATTATTTTTAAAACCAAATAAAGTTAGAACAGACCCTACATCATATCGTCCAATAGCACTGACCTCTGTTCTAGTTAAAATAGCTGAACATCTTGTTAAAAATCGACTCGAATGGTTTTTGGAATCCAATAGCTTGCTATCAGATAATCAACACGGCTTTAGAAAAGGCAAATCTACTATTGACAGCTTAGGTACTTTTATCACCGACATTAGGTTAGCGTTTACGAATAATGAGTCAATTTTAGCAGCTTTTCTTGATATTACCGCAGCCTATGATAATGTTAATGTAAATATGTATTTTAAAATTGAAATTGGCTGAATTAAATGTACCCGTGTTTTTAGCTAACTTTATTATAAATATGTTGTCAGAAAGATTTCTCCAGTATTCACCTAATGTAAATACTAAAACTATATGTAGAACGGTATGGAAAGGTTTACCCCAAGGCTCCGTCTTGAGTCCATTACTGTATAATATATATTCCTCAGATTTAGATTCATATGTTAGAAAAAATAGTAGTGCTAATGTATCACAATACGCAGATGATTTACTTCTCTATGTCACAGGGTGCTCCATAACAGACCTTGATTATTCTCTATCCACAGCATTGAATGCCCTGATGATATGGCTTGATGGGAATGGTCTAACTTTATCACCTCAAAAAAGTACCGTAGTTCTGTTCAGTAGAAAACGGGTCTTGCCACCCATTAATGCTTTGTACAATAATATACCATTACCTGTAAAGGATGAGGTAAAATTTTTAGGATTAATTTTAGACTCAAAACTCACTGGTCTACCTCACTGTAATTACGTTGCAGCAAGGTGTGAACGTAATCTCAATATTATAAGATGCCTTTCGGCGGTACGATGGGGCGCCCACCCCTTCACTATGAGAATAATATATAATGCCTTAATAAGGAGTGTTCTAGATTATGGAACCTTTTTATTAGAGCCATGTAATGCAGGAGCTCTGCAAAAATTAGACAACGTCCAATCAAAGGCCCTAAGGATTATTACAGGCAGTATGAAATCCAGTCCGATTAATTGTTTACAAGTTGAATGTTGTGATCCCCCCCTCAAGTTTCGAAGACAATACATTTGTGATAGGTTCTATTTTCGCAACATACAGCTCAAAAACCATCACTTACATAAAAAAATAGAACAACTTTCGATGATGATAGGCATTTCTGAGTACTGGACACATAAGGAAACTCCCGGCCTAATAAAGAGCTTTAAAAATCTCAAAGTTTCGAAGCAAAAACACATCAATGGGATCGTTTACCATTGTTTAAACATTCGTACACCTCTCTTGTTGTCCAACCGCAGATCCATTTTAATATAGGCATAAAACAAAGCAATAGTAATCAGAATACAAAGTTTAATGAAATTATAGATAAAACTTGGAAACATTGGCATCAAATATTCACAGACGCATCTAAATACTCCAACAATAGCTGCGTGGGTGTGGGAGTCTACCATTCACAGTACAATATTATTCAAAAAATTAAACTGCCACCTGAATCCTCCGTTTATACCGGTGAATGCATGGGCATTTTAAAAGCTATGGAATATATTATTCTCTTGAAATTACGAGATACGATTGTTTTCAGCGACTCATTGAGCGCCTTACAAGCTCTATCTCGCTCTCCCTTTAAACCTCATAATCAAGCACCACTCATTTTTGAAATACGCCAACTTCTAACACAATGTAATAACCTAGGATATAGTGTAGTTTTTAGCTGGATACCAAGTCATGTCGGTATTTTCGGTAACGAGAAGGCTGACCAACTTGCCAAAGAAGCAATCGTAGATGGAGACATTTTTCCGTATATGAATTACTGGCATGACTTGATGTCTTTACCCAGATCCTACTTATTTGAAACTTGGTGTCAATCCTGGATAGCTGACAATAATAAGGGGAAGTTCTTCCGTTCCATTCAGACAAGTATACCAGCAAAACCATGGTTTGCTAAAATATATTACAACAAATGGACTACTACCATCATTTGTAGACTTAGATTGGGACATGTTTGCACTCCTGCTAATCTGTATAAATTTCATATTATTGATAGTCCACTTTGCCCTTGTGGAGAATATGGAGATGTGAACCATATTTTCTTTTCCTGTACTTTGTATGATCGTTCCGAATTTTTCCTAAATCTGTCTAAGATTCATGTACCCTTCCCTACATCAATTCAGTGTTTATTATATTTATGTAATCCTAATGTATATAATGTATTAGCTTCCTTCATAGAATTAAATATGATTAAAATGTAGATAAAGTGTAGTAATAATGTAGCCCATCCTATACAATCCTTTTCCTTCCAAATTATACCGATTAGCCTTAAATTATAATGATTGGTTTCCCTAACTTGTTTGTGGCCAACTGCAATGCAAGAAGCCAGAAAAAAAAAAAAAAATCTTTTATTTATGCATTATTTTTGATGTTTTGATGCCATTCGTAGCTTACATAATCTCTATTCTTCCGATTTTGACATAATTTAAGTACTTTCAATCGAATTCTAAGGTTGTAGATCCCGTCAAACTTAATATTCATCGTGATGAACATTGCCAAGTGCGCTATAAAGTGTCTGTATTTTATTGTGTTCATCACGGTGAACAGTGCCAAATTGCGGTAATTTTTATCATATAATAAAAATTAACGTTATTTCGCAATATGCTATATCATAATTTAGATTTGTTATAGTATTTCTTACATTGGTGTTTTTGGTTGCCAACAGCATTATTTACAAGAAAGAACAGCAAAAAATTACCGTTTGTGTCTATACAGCACCTTCAAACAATAGCGATAAATCTATCATAAGTAGTGATAGCGAAGTGTCTAATTTGCACTCTAAAAGCTTGAGTACTATATTCACCACCATCTTTAGACTCATCTTAGAACGCATGCAAATACTGAGCAGCTCTGAATCATCAGATTGTTACAATGAAAGTGACAACCATTCCGAACTTGTCTATCTGCAGAACATCAATTCAGCCCAGTTTTACACGGAATATATACTACACCAACGAGAGAACTAAATTACGAAAATATTCCATCATTATCTTCTATACCATCTCTTCCGTCTATAATTCCATCATGAACC
This sequence comes from Miltochrista miniata, assembly GCA_933228765.1. Lineage (NCBI taxonomy): Eukaryota > Metazoa > Arthropoda > Insecta > Lepidoptera > Erebidae > Miltochrista > Miltochrista miniata. Next base: position 30,232,160 of record OW121747.1, on the reverse strand, counting down.
CCTGAAACTACAACTTCAACGAAGACAAGGGCTCAAAAAGAAACTGCTACAGTTGCCAAAGGGCAAAGAAACTCCTGAAATTTGTCCTTACCTATAAGTGGAAAAGGCGTACCAACTTTCGCCATCGAGCTACAATCGAAGAAAATAACTAAGATAGAAAAATCGATGCCTCCCTTCAACCAACTTTATTACTTTCATTTATTGTTTCCTCGCAAGATGTTAACCGATATTGCAGAATACGTTAATCTTTAATCTGTACAACAAACTGGAAAGTCTATACAAGTCACAGAAGATGAGCTCCGAAATTTCTTAGCCATTCATACCCTTATGGGCAATGTACAAAATGCCTTCATACCTGGACTATTGGAGCGATAGATTCCAGTATGCTCCAATAGCAGATATAACGATGTTGAAACGTTACGAACAAATCAGAATATTTCTGCATTTAGCTGTCGATATATTTGAAGACTGCGATGGATATTAAAAATATAAGAGACTAGAAGTAGAAAAGATAAGCAAAAAATGTTAAAAGCACGAAGAAGAAAGTGTACAAAGGAAGAAAAGCGGACAAAAAGGAAGAAAAGATAAGAGAAAATAATGCTTGGATTTTATAAACAATACGCGCACTGAGGGGCCCCCTCAGTGCGCGTATTGTTTATGTATCAAAAAACGCGAAATAATCACGTTGTATAGGACTCCCCCCTTAACCCCTCATTGTTCTGGTTTTTGTACTTTTTATAATAGTGGCAACAAAAATACATCATCAGTGAAAATTTCAGTTTTTTAGCTATCATGGTTCCTGAGATACAGCCTCGTGACGGACAGACAGACAGACAGACGGCGAAGCTTTATGTCAAGTTTTTACCCTTTCGGTGCGGAACCCTAAAAACTGTTACAATTAAAATGTCCTTTTCAACCGCAATTCCTGAATTTACATTGAAATGAACAATCTCAAGCATAATGTGTGATTTTATTTTGCAACCTAATTTGACTATGTTCATCCCAGTAAACATTACAATTTAATGGTAGCTCTCAACGTATTTCGCAGTGTTCACTGTGATGAACATTGGTTTCCTGAAAACCTGAAAGACATATATTTTTTTAAATATTTTTTTCCTATTGTCAATTACACTAGAAACAGGAATTTAAACATTTTTATCTAAATTATAACACATCGAACCACTGCCAAATTAAGGGTTAGGAATCATGTCATCGATTTTCGAGACAATAAGAACTGCATACTGAGATATCAAAAAAATCTCTTGCACAGCTCGGGAATCGAACCCAGTCGTTTTGAAAAATAAAACTAAATTTATTTCTAATTCAATATCGATAGTGTAGGTCATAAGGAATAATATTACTATGAAAAATGATATCTAAAATAAACAGAATGCATTGTATTTCATGTTCATTAATTTAATTAACTATAGTCTTTTTCTGGACAGCTCAGCAATCATGTAAACATGTCATGTTTTGACAGAAGTTGTCTATGATCATAGTGTTGTAACTAAACTGATTCTAATTATGTAAGTAATCATTGAGTTATATCTAGTTCACCGTACATTCATTTACTTCGGTTAATCAATCGCCAAATTCATCAAATCATGTAATTCGGTATATCTATATACTAGCTGCCCCGCGCAACTTCGTTTGCGTCACATGAGAGTGAGAAGGAAAGAGATGTTAATGTGATATAATGTTTCCCGTCGCTTTTATTTCCACCCATCCGTTTTTCGGTATGGAACTCATCGTGTGCGAGTCCGACTCGCACTTGGCCGGTTTTTATCGTTTAGTTGACTGGCTGCCACTGCAGACCAAGTTTACTCCCGTCACGTCGCTCATTCTTTAAAACTTAATAAGAGGGTTATTGTAAGTGAACCTTAAAAGATAGGCATATGCTGTTAAGGACTTTTTTTTATAACTTTTTAAGAGAAACAATTTTGTAGTACACAATTTTTACGTAACTTTTACTATTTATGCAGCGTTAGCAATGGAAGCTCTCAGAAGAAAGAAATAATCCCCGTTCTCGAAACATTATTCATGGCTGCTCCGCTCCTAGTCGTCTTAGCGTGATGTTATGCCGCCATTAGCCAGCCTCAATAAATGAACTATTAAACTGTAAAATGATTTTGAAATGCAACCAGTAGTTTCTGAGATCCTAGCACAAATAAACTCTTCAGTATCATTATATCGTGAGCGAACCTTAAGAGATAGACAAATTAGGTTATTGTGAGCGAACCTTATAAGATAGACATATGTTGTCGCGGACTTTTTTTTAGAACTTTTTAAGAGAAACAATTTTGTAGTACACAATTTTTACCTAACTGTAACCATTTACGCAGCGTACGCCTCGGAAGCTCTCAGACGGTAAAAAATATTCCCCGTTTTCAAAACATTCTTGATTGCTGCTCCGCTCCTATTCGTCTTAGCGTGATGTTATATAGCCTATAGCCATCCTCGATAAATGGAGCATCAAACTGTAAAAGAATTTTTGAAATCCAACCAGTATTTCCTGAGATCCTAGCGTTCAAACAAACAAACAAACAAACAAACAAACAAACAAACAAACAAACAAACAAACAAACAAACAAACTCTTCAGCTTTATAATATTAGTATGGATATTATGTGCAATAACTTTTTATATTAATTTAATTAAAGGATCTTTAAAAAAAAAGAAGCTTTTAGAAAATTTAATAGTATAATCATTTATTTACAATAATATATTATTTTAGGGATGATAAAATGTGTAGACGCCTCGTTGGCTGCTCGCCGTTCTTACAGAAGCAGACTAAGACATTTTGAGAGATTTCTAATGTGGGGTTTTTAAATTCAAAGAAAGGGAACTAGGCCATTATAATGACATGGTGACAGGTATATTCGAAGCAAAGTAGTTAAAAATTATAGCTTTTTGAACAAGCGCAATAAAAGCACATTAGGTCACAAAATTTGATAAAAAAAGTTACGAAACAAAATACATAGGTATGCTGCCAATCTCGCCGCCCCAAAAAAAATTCCTCGCTTAATCACTTTGAACTTACTTCGGGACAGGTAAAGCCTTACGTAGGAAGAAAAAAAACAAATCATCAAATATAACAGAAGTTGAAGTAATGCTAAAAACAGGTTTGACTAGAATCGAAGATTAATGTGTCACTCACGTCCAAAAGGAAAAGGAACACATGTAAAAAATGACTAGAAATTAAGCATTTGGTTAGCGAGGCTGTAACAACGCACTTTATAATCACTGGGAAAAGTCTGGCATGACTTCCATGAAGAATTGCATCTAGCACCTACTACGGTCTTATGGCAGCTTGGCAGCGTCGCGCGCATCATTCATTTGTGTCTGAATCGTAATAGTCACTAGATGTGTCGCCGGAAACAGTAATTATAAAAGTGTTTGTTACGGAATCGCTAGCATGATCCATAATCTCTATTAATTTTTTCATGTGTTCCTCTTCCTCTTTAACGTGAGCAACACATTTTGACCATTGTTCTGCTCCGATTCTCGCCAAACCTTGTTTTAGCAGTTCTTTGATTTCTGCCATTTTAAATGATTTGTTTTTTCTTCCGACATAAGATTTTACCTGTGCCCAAATAAGTTCAATGGGGTTAAGCTCACAGTGATAGGGAGGAAGGCGCAGCACAGTTATTCCCTTCGAAGCGGCAAGATCGTCGACATATTTTGTTTTGTATCTTTCTTTTTGAAATTTTGTAAGCAACTGTGCTTTTATTTCGCTTGCTCCAAAAGCTATATTTTTGGTACGTAGCCAATTTTGAATTGCGTCCTTTCTCCAGCTCATGTTAGGGACCTGTTCCACTTGACGCGAATGGTAAGAGGCATTGTCCATAACAATTACAGACCCCGGTTGAATATGGTTCAAAACTTTTGTAAACCTGTAATATAAGATTTACGAATTAATACAAGCATATGATAAAAAATGAAACGCTAAAACCTACAGATCTTGCAAGAAATTTTTGTTAGTTATACAAATATAACAATAAAGGACTACAACCTTCAGATCTTATAAAAAAAAGACATCTGGCTTACCATATTTCAAAATTATGGGCATCCATTTCTCCATGATAGTCCCAGGAAAAAACAACCTGTGAGGAATTATATCCCTTATGATCCCATCATATATAACGGGGCCCTTTTTCTCCCTTATTTTCCACCCTATTAAAAAAACTTTCGACAAAAGTTGTATTTTTATCTTTTCGTAGATCAATGATTTTAAATCAAAGAACATGTGTGCCAAGTTTGGAGAAAATTGGTTAACAAATGCGTCTTCTAGACCGAAACTGAGATGCACACACACATACGGACGAAAGCAAAATCGTCTATAGTGTGGAATCGAAGACCCAAACTCAAAATGCCTTTTCACACGTACCGGTTGCCGGGTAGCCGGTGCCGGGTAACCGGCGGTGAATGCAAGCGGTTGGCGGGCTAATCACGCCGGTACGTGTGAAAGCTATAGTACACGGCCATACACCCACCCTACCCGGCACCCGGCAACCGGTACTTGTGAAAAGGGGCAAAGACTCGCATCTCCATATATTCAATATACTCTGTGGACTAGCACTCTTCGCTCTCTGGGTCAATAAGTTATATTATTAAAGTAAGTACATTTTTTCGAACTGACAGTTTGATAAAACAATGACCTCCTTTTAAAATCAATTGGCCAGTACAACAGTTTTACAACACTATGGCAAAGACAAACAAGTCTGAGAAAAAATAATTTAATGACAAGCAAAAATGACAGTCTTAAATTTTTACCATCCGAGTATTTTTCATGAAATTATTCTATAATCTAAAGGTTTATTAGTGTCGAAATGTCCGCATAAATCTAACTAGAGTTCCTTGAAACGACTATGATCAGGATTGATAATTAAATGTAAGTAATTATGGAGTAGTCGAGATCCAATTTCTTTGTTTACTATATTATTTAGGTCTGTTGATTTCCACTATACCAACATATTCGAAGCCGTGTCGTTTGTTTATTTTTGGTGGAAGTTATCATTTAAAAAGTCGCTAGCTATTTGACTATTGTGGCCGGCCGATGCAAAATTCAATATTAAGATCATTACCTAGACGATTTGCACGTTGCATAGAAAAAGAAATAGTTTCACTTCACACATGTACCTACTTAAGTACTTACCTACTTAATTAAATTAAAAAACAAGAAATACAATGCTTTCTGTTTATTTTAGATATCATGTTTGCCACTAATATTTACTCCGTATGACCCACAATATTCAATTAGAAATAATGTAAGTTTTATTTTTCAAAACGACCGGGTTCGATTCCCGGACAGTGCAAGAGATTTTTAATAAATCTAAGTATGCAGTTCTTATTTTCTCTCAAATCGATGACATAGTTCCGAAGAACAGAGCTTTGTATCCCTTATATTTACAGACTTGCCCATACTGACCATTCGGAATGTTACAACCGGTATACACGTGAACTATGTCAATATGGATACACCTTCATGGCCGTATTATTCATGAAAAATATAATATGAAGTTGTTCAAGAAGATAGGGTAACACGATTGAAGCACCTATTAACTCCTGTTACTATTAATATCGACACACCCATGCAACAACATTGTAACTCATTTTTTTGTCAAATTGAGTTACAATACTATGGCAATTTGTAAAAAAAAATCCTTTTTATTGGTGTAATCAACGTAACTCTAAGTCCCTTCGTTTTTGAGCTATGAGAGAGGCCAAGGCATTGTAACTCGTTAAAAAAATTGAATTTTCGACCATAATCATTGTAACTTGATTTACAAAATTATGAATATCACAAACATTGAACCGATGACATGCAACAACATTGTAAATTTATTTACAATCTTACTGCAGGGTAATTTCGAACCCAATGTAGAGACCGTATTCTTAGCATTCCATGGATTCTCCGTGCGGGTGCCGGGTCCACAGCGTGGCACAGGGGGGAACACCCTGACGGCGTCTGGGACTTGCGACCCATTCAAGAAGGTTTAGGGTGGCCACCTTACTAAGCGCATAAACGATCACCTTCCACCGACAACAATGTCCCCCCCCCCCCCCTGCCCAACCAGATTTGGTAAGATCTTATCAATGCCGCTTTGGATACTCGTTTTAGTAAAGAGCTTACCGAAGCTCTTGGCAATCCAAGGTCCTTAAATAAATTATACAGGGATTTAGCTGGAATTCCCCTTGCTCCTACTTCTACGGCATAGAGTTTAACCACATAGCCATTTTTGGTTAACTCATTGGACAAGTCAAAGTATTTATTTGTCTTCATGGCGTGGTCCTTTGGTATGTTGGTCTCCCACGGCACCGTCAGCTCCACGAGCACCGCACGCCTGTGTATCCTCGAAAACAGGAATATGTCGGGTCTGGATGACGAGGCACACACATCCTCTGGGATTTTGTAGTGTTTTTCATACGTGTCTGAGAGTATAGTCCAATCGGCGGCAGCCATCAAAATTGAGTATGGCTTTTGAGGTACTTTCTTTGAAAAGCCTTCCTTTACAAACGCAATGTCATTTCTTTTGTTTGTGGTTAATCCCTATTTCGCTCTCGCTACCGCCAAACTGACAGCCTCACGTATGATTTCCAATACTCTATCGTGTCGGCGTGAGTAATGACCTCGGTCTAATAACGTCCTACAACCTACCAGCAGGTGCCTAGCAGTTCCAATCGCTTCTCCACGTGCATTACATGTTTTATCTGCGGCTTTCCCCCACCTGACCAGATTACTTTGGTCGGAGAGGGTCAATTGAAACGCGTTCAGGTATAATCTAAGCAAAGCCGGCGACCAGTCGTACAATAAGGTACGCGACTGCAAGGCCATGGGAATACAAAATTCGCCCAGAGTAAGCCATTCATTCTGCATCTCCAGGTTCGTCGCGTGCACCTTATAGGCATCGCTCTCATCCTGCTCCAGAAAAGATTTTGTAATGTCTTTATCTGTTTGTCTCCGGATACTACCCAACCCCGCTCGACCAGTCTGCGAACCCACCATGAATTTCTTGTGGAATTGGAGGCGTGACTCAAGTTCTGCTATATTTTTATCCTTTGGAAGAGTTTGAACGATTTCGTCTCTTGATTTTGCCAAGACGTGCATTTTAGTAACTCTTAGATGTTTATAGAGCTCCGACGGCTTCCAAGTCTTACTTTTCTCTACTTAACTTCTACAAGATTATACACCTACTTTGTTTGTCTCTGCATCACTATGGTTGACTGTTAGAGAATGCCTATGGCATTAAGTCGGCCTATGTACATTGTGCATGAAGTTTAAATAAATAAATAAATAAAATTAAACAATTGTGTGAGTTTAAAATTTAATTGTCTAAGTATGAAAATGCTGATGAAAATAGTTCATTATTTTGAATATTAATAAATAAAAAAAATTAAAAGGCCCATTTCTTAATCCCACTCTAAAACTAATATAGTAGATATTATATACATACTGACTTTATAGTATACTTTAAAGGTTTTCTACTATTTCTATGATGATACTTAAGTTTTACAATGATAAACTTTGCAAGACTGCTTAAATTTCCCATGCAAAATAATTGTAAGTTTGAGTTACAATCACTTTGCAGTGCAATAAAAAAAAGTCTGATGAAGATCTCAATTGTAACTCAGAGTTACAATGTTATTCATTGTAATCGATGTACTGTCATAAACTATTGCTTTTCACGTAAGTCAAGAAAAGCCATGAAAACGTGTTTTTTTCGTTAATCTTACAGCACCTATAAATAGTTAAGCTAAAATATACGCAGTAACAACACTTTTTGTAACTGCATAGGATAACAGTAGAATTTTATGATTTTTCAAAACTTCAATTCGCGCTCACTGAAAAACAAGAAATTTGAATTACAATGATATTGCATGGGGGTGTCGATATCATCTTTTTCACACAGTTAAAATATGCTAGCTTGACTGATTACCTGTTGTAAAGCTATATGTAGTGATATCATAATAAGCTCAACTCGATCGAGGATTTGATAAGCTTTATGTGCAGTGCGGTATTAGTAGTTTATGACACTGTTGCATAATAAGGGTTCTTATAACACGAGTGTGTTTTAAAAAAACGAGCCGTAGGCGAGTTTTTTTATAGTATCACACGAGTGTTATAAGACCAAGTTATGTACAGTGTCATACACTACTTTATCTACTCTCATACTATAATACCTGATTTCATTTTGTTGTGATATATAGTTGCTCCTTGATTTCGCCGGTAACAGGTTCATGGTCATGTTCGACGCAGTTTCCAGAATGTCTGGTGGTGTACAATTACCACCATCCTCGCTTTAAGACATGTTTTTACACAAAAACTAATTTATTTTACAAACAAAACCAAATTTTGTTTAATTTAAATGTAAAATGTTGGCACCAAGGCGCAAACATCGATTGCGCATGCGTGTTTCTTTTTTTTTTAGGCTGCAGAGACCATAGATTTAGGATTTTTCGCTACTCTGGAGACACAATTTTTTTTTAAAGTAGAGGTTCAAACTTCTTTTTCAGCTGGAGATTGTTTATGGTGTATCGTAATGATTAAAAAGTTTTATTATGATACAGGTGTCCATACAAGACCTGTATCGTAATAAAACTTTTTTTTTGGCCTGTGCGTAATGTTTGTCATAATAGTATTGATTTCAATTTTATAATCTTTGTATTATAGTATCAGAGTAGATAAATTATTTTATCTACTCTGATACTATAATACAAAGATTATAAAATTGAAATCAATACTCTTATGACAAACATTACGCACAGGCCAAAAAAAAAGTTTTATTACGATACAGGTCTTGTATGGACACCTATATCATAATATAACTTTTTAATCATTACGATACACCATAAACAACCTCCAGCTGGAAAAAGAAGTTTGAACCTCTACTTTAAAAAAAAGTGTACATCCGCAGCCTGAAAAAAAAAGAAACACGCATGCGCAATCGATGTTTGCGCCTTGGCGCCAACATTTTACATTTAAATTAAACAAAGTTTGGTTTTGTTTGTAAAATAAATTAGTTTTTTGTGTCAAAACATGTCTTAAAGCGAGGATGGTGGTAATTGTACACCACCAGACATTCTGGAAACTGCGTCAAACATGACCATGAGCCTGTTACCGGCGAAATCAAGGAGCAACTATATATCACAAAATGAAATCAGGTATTATAGTACGAGAGTAGATAAAGTAGTGTATGACACTGTACATAACTTGGTCTTATAACACTCGTGTGTTGCACTAATACTAAAATTATGAAGAGGAAAGATTTCGTACGTAACGATAAACACAAAACTATTGAACTGAATTCTAAAAATAAATTGTTATTAGAAAGCTACATTTTCACTGAGTACCAAATGGTATATTTTACTACCATATTCCTACGGGAACTACGCGGGTGAAACCGCGTGTGACATCAGCTAGTTGCTATTTATAATGCATAGGAGTTACTACATTAAGAAGTTTGTCCCGTACTACGAGTATGTAGGCACTATAATATATCTAGAACTACAACTTAATATGGCACAGGTGTATGACGATAAAACAGTAATAATATAAAGTGAAACAATATAACCACAGAACTGAATTATTCATTTCAATATCTCTGATCCCTTTCTTTCTAAATATATCTAATAACGTCAGTATCCCTCTGTCTCTTTCTAGTACTCTAGTAATAAAGCTAGCTTTGGGATGAACCTACTACCTGAATCCATTCAAATATTCACTTTCCTTTTTATACCTACTCGTTACCATTTTATTGTCAGTATATTGTTGGACGTTGGCGACAAAGGCCGTTTGAAATTGTTTTCGGAGGAAATTGCAACGAAATGTGTGGTTTGATTTTATTCTCGTTTAAGTGTGATTTTTGTATTGTGTTCAGAATTGAGAGCCAAGTTGATTAAAACAGATGTCAACATGTGTTATATTTTTGAAGGGTTTAGTGCAGTAATTGTGGTCTCTGTAGCGGAGAGATTATATCTGTACCGTATTATATAAGAATTGTATAGTACCGTACTGGAAAAAAATAATAAACATTCTTGATACTTTTTAAATTTTATTTGTGTTTCATCTCATTTTTATTTGACTGCCTCTGTGGCGCAGTCGGTAGTGTATCCGCCTGTTGTGCTGGACATTCTGGGTTCGATTCCTGGGTCGGTCCAAATATTTGTATGATCCACAAAGGTTTGTTTCGGAGTTGGGGTGTTTTCTATGTATATTATGTATGTATTTAAAAATATATCAGTCATCTTGATCCCATAGAAAAAGGTTATAGTAGCTTGATTTGGGCTAGATAATGTTGTGTGGGCTTAGATCATCTAACCACAGGATGCGCCTTACTTGAGCATTGTTTTCTGCCATTGCACATGACCATTTGGTCTTTTGGCTTTATGAAAAGCCTGTACATCAGTACATCATTTTATATGATTAAACTAGTACATTACATTGTAGTTGACTGTACAATAACAATTAACACACAACAGCCATTACGCGTTTGTCGATAAATACATTTTGAAATGCAATGAAATTTCATATGTCTTTGTGTTTCCCCCTTCATTTGTATGAAAACTGGCAGAATATTTTTGTATGCGGTGGTTCGCAAAGGCTAGTCCCGTGTTATATGGTCTAAGTGTGTGGGATTGTCCACAAATATTTATTATTATTATGTCTCTTCTTTTCTCAGTTATCTTCTTTTTTTTTTCTAATGAAGATACCTCTCCTCTTTTGGTAGCTTTATATTGGTATCATATTGGTCCAATACGCAGAAATCACACACGCATCTGAAGAAGTAACTAGCAAGTTACGACTTAGAAGCAAGCATCTGAAAATCAGTCAGTTTTTATAATACGAAATAAAACATATTTGTTCTATTGATAGAAAAACATGTTTTTAAAACAAAGTTTTATTTTTACTTTGCTAAAGACAGCAGGAAGGGCGCTGTCCTTTGCAATCAATGTATTCGTATCTTATATACCACTAGTGTACAAACTACAAAAGAGGTACCTATGACAAGGAAACCTGGAAATGATCTGCTTGCTCTACTGCATTCTCAAACAATAATCTGTGATTTTTAGTTTTTATTATTGTAAATAGAGCACAAATAGAAAAGCCCGCCGAGTGTCTTGCCAGTTCACTTCAACTTTGATTTGCATGAACGTGTCGCAAGGGCCTATGTATTAGCATTATGAGAAATAAATGATTTTTTGAGTATAAGAGTTTAAATCATCTATGGGTTACGTTACAAAACATCTTAGCAAAATATTCACTGTGGTCCAGTCAATAAATTAGTTGTGGAGTGCATGAGCGGAAAACTAAGCGATTTCTTCAGAAACTTATTCAGGGTGCTTAGAGAGAAAATTACTGAACATTAATTTCTATTTTTCTGGAGCGTGTAAGTGGTTGGAAATTTGGAAGAGTGTTCAGAATCAAAGTTATATACCATTAGGTAAGTATCTACCAAACCTACAATTGGTAGGGGTAGTAGTTTCTAAGTTTATTGCAAACATATACCTACACCAACAATCGCGAAGGAGAACTTTATTTTATAATAGGGTAGACTGGGTACGGTAGAAACATTTTTGCGTTTATCGGGCATAGCAGCGGAATTTGTTAACTTAGCGATGAAAGAAATGTATTAAACAAAAGACCTTTTATCTGTCTTCTAATGGGCAATGTTATTTGAAATCACTTTATATAAGTTTTCTGTGTAAAATTGTGTTGAAAAAAAACGGTAATTTGTTTTAACCGTCCCCATGTCAGGGTCGGTTGAAACAGTGCTTGGGGTCAAATGAAACACATGCAAATAATACAAAATATTATAAGTTATCACGTTTTATTAGAAATATAACAAAAACAAACAGTAAAGAGCTAGTCATCTAATAATATTTTAATGGCACTGATGAAAATTACAAATATTTTTTTAGTAATATAGTATAGTCTTTGTTGATACTTATAACCTAACAGTATTTTTATCAGCCTTTACAGTTTTACATCAAGTACAACTTAAATGAAATTATAGTAAGATTTTGTTGACAGTAATATTTGCAATATTGGTAATTTGCGATATTGGTAATTTTTTTAACTATCAACAAAACAAAAATCGAACTTAACAAAACAAAATCCCGCTTTTACATCTTCATATGCTGGTTTGCATGTTGATAAGTCGGCCCGACATTTCGTAGTCTTTCTTTGGCGTACCCTTGGCATCTGAGAAACAAGAAAATTGAATAAATAAAATGTTTCAAACGTACCCACAAATAATGTTTCAACTGTCCCCAACCCCCCGATTGGTATAAAAAGTTTCACAGTTAGAATTATTACACATTTAATTAAAAACTAATGATACTACAATATTCTACAAACTTCAATTAAAACGAAAGAAAACTCTCAATACTCTAACTTTGTACAAAATCTAAATAATTGCAAAAATGTAAGAACAAAAATACCTACTTGTCCGTCAAAAAACACAATGGGGCCTCCTATAGCCAAGCACAGCGCCCGTAGAACAACGTGATACTAAAATTCGTGTTTTGGCTTGTCACCCGCTTCATACTCCCCTTGGAGCCCTCACCTCATCACGCACTGTTTACGAGATATTCGCGTTGTTTCAACCGTCCACCGTTTTAACCGTACCCAGTCTACCCTATTTAATTGAATGAATGAATTGAATGAGTAAAATAGTCTTCTATGATTTCAGATTGGTTATATCTCTACGAAAAAAATTGCCTTTTAATTCCATTAAACAGTGTACCACTAAGTTCTGTAGTCATCCCACAACCCTATTTTAAAACCATTACGTCCAGATTTTTCGGAAACAGGATAGTAGTATAGGATAGCTGTAGCTATCTCTTGTCAATTTGTCTGCAACGAGCTCATTACAAAGGAGTGCAAAAGTGTTATAAATCCAACAAGTTACCACTGATAAGCTTGACAATATTAAACTGCCTCCGAGATAAGCTCCGGGTAGCCTGACGGACGAATTTCGAGCGAATTGAATAGAATATATTAAGTACAAGCTGACTATGATTTTCTGTACTGTAATGAATTATGTATGTAGGTATAAGCAAAACAATCCTTCTTCTTGAATTACTACTATTTCTGAAAACTACATCAAAATCTGCTGAGTAGTTCACAAGATTAAATCGAACAGAAAACTAAAGCAAAATACAGAATTTTGTCACTCATTCATTTTATACCATGTAAAGTAAAACATAATATCGAAAGCAAAATGGAATTGGGTAAAGCTTGATTACTTAGTATGTTTCATATTTAAATTTATAAGGTAATTGTTTGAATTCTTCCGATTCAGACAAACATTTATAAAGTAGAATCGTTATACCAACATGCATATTTCCACCGAGTGTCATTAATCAACAGTATCAATACCATTAAGGCCTCTCACAATATTGGTGAGTAGCTGTGATTAACAGTACTAGTACGATAAAATATGCTATAATAACTAGAGTGAACGGTATACATATTAGGTATATGGATTTTTCGTTAGAATAGAAGAATGTAGGATCTGTTTACGTTGCTTTAGTACAGAGGATCCTTTTACAAAATTAATGGACCTAGATCATAAAATATCATGCTTGCCTCATTACATATACCTAGCTCAAAGGATATCGATGGTACTTGGACATACATCATGCAAGTAGCAAAGGAGTTAGGTCTTAGGTGTGTGTCAGAGATGATTACAACTACACAGAAAGAAACAACGAAAGTTTATTCGGTGACACTAACAAAAAAATTATACAGTAACACAAGCGTGCCGAATAGGGCCTGGTTCAGCATGTGCAAGGCTCCTGCCTTGAGCCGGTTTTCAACAAGACCCCTTGGCCTCTCCCCCCCACGTATGCCAATCAGTTCAATGGTCATCTATCAGTTATCGTATAAATACAGAAAAAAAACAATAATAATAGGACCTGCAAACACTAAAAAAATATAATTATCTACTAACTAGCACTAAGACGATTCCTCAATCCATTCATCGCACTAGGCATCCAAGAGACAGACAGACGGGTTCTACCTATCCCGTGTGAACCCTTTGGGTACGGAGCGCGGGGTGATCGATGGTAGTTGTTGGTTGCCCTCCACACTTTTTAACAATTTAGATAGATTATACCGTTAGGGGAGATGTGCCCAAAGCGGGCACTGGGCCCAAAGCAGGCACTCTTTAAATATTATAATTTTATTAAAGAGCTTTCAACACGTCACAGTGATCCCCGCGGCCCGCACTCCTCGCATAATTCGTTCTGTTCACCTGCGAGCACTATTATACGAGTTGCGATAAAAAAATGTTTTAAGTGGGTTTTTGAAAAATATTGCAAGGTATGTATCATGTTCTCACCTTTTTGGTGTTTACAATGCTATAATCAATCCGTTTTAGTTATTAAATGATTATCTGGCTGTAAAGTGGTAGATCTGAATACCGCGTATTTAAACATTTTCAGTTTAAATTTTGTTTGGATATTCGAAAGGCAAAGTGGACACGTGCCCGCTCTTTACCCGCCCGTTACATAAAATATTTTTTTTATTCTTTTTAGGTGGTCAATAATTTTTTTTTTTTTTTTTTTTTTTTTCACACAACGCTATCTGATCCCAAAGTAATTACAAACATAGAACTTGGCAAGCCTCATGGACTCCCTCACCCATGCGACAAACACTCCTAGAAGTACAAGAATTAGGACGACCTATCAAAAGCGTAGCAGCAAAATTTGGGACGCTGCAAAGGCATCTTAAATCTGGGTCGTGTGAAGTGAAACTAGGAAGATTTACAACTGTATTTACTGAATGATCAATAAATTGAATCAAAAACCTGATACGGTGTATTTTTTCAATGATTCTGTGCCATACCCTCTTTACCTCAACCTATGCCCATTTTGAACGACTGCCCTCTTTAGCCCCCCCCCCCCTCGGGCAAAGCGGACATTAGTTGAGGTTTCGTAATTTGCTTATAAGTCATCTATTTTTCTCTATTTTTCTATTTCCAATAAATCAAACCATACTCCATTCGAAAGCGTTTAGTAATGCATCTTTGGGAAAAGCAAAAAATAATGTGGCTATGTTATAAACCAATTTTTTTCAACTTTCCCTTAAGGTGCCCGCTTTGAGCACATCTCCCCTACGTTTTTAAGTATTGTCATGCAAAGTGTGCAAAATTGAACGTAATCAGTTTTAAAGTATTTGAAAATCATGTTCAAGGATTCCGTTCCATATATTACAAATATTCACCCATGCACAACGTATTTGTATAAACACTAACAGATCTATCCGGATTGTTTAACACACAACGTATCTCATACATTATCAGAATACAAACCTCACGAGAGTTTTATTTACCGTAACAAAACGTTTCAGTTAACTGGTTGCAATTCAGTTAGACTTGTTTTCCTTTTTATTTAGAAAACAGTTGCAGATTTTCCATTGTCTGTAGTTTTAAACCTCTGATTTCTACGTTGTGTGGTATTTTTGAAGTTTGCATTTTTGTGGTAGTTCTGATCGTATTATTGCATAAACAAGTTAGGTAGTTCGCGAACAAGAAGTTCAGGAATCCAATCGCACTGTTAAACGTAATCAGAAATTTAGGAATCTAATATCGTAGTTTTTTATGAAGTGTACGAACCTTATAAAAACTACGGTATTAGATTCTGTTCTTTCGTTTATAAATATGTACAGTAACTAGATTTTATCCTATACTTGTGGCAATACATGGAAATACTGTTGAAATCAAATATACCTATTTATCGTATTTATACCTATATTATCTTGTAATAACAGTGAAAAAACTTGTTCCACAGTATGTATGAATTTGCTGTTTTGACACCCATTTCCCGCAGTCAATATCTGCGTCACTTCATCAATCCTATCAAACCATTGTGTACCGGTTGCGGATTCGAGCTGAGCGCTCTTTTGAATTGGAGCCGTAGGCTTCCATTGTTATGAAACAACCACGAGGGTTTCGCTGAGCAAATACCTACCCCTGCACAATTTTTGCATGTAGCCATTTTTTAGCATGCTTTGAACTCAGAGGCCGCTTTGACTAAATGTGTTGGACAACAGCGATGTAGTATTTAAATCGACTTTGTCCTTTGATATTTTGACAGCTGCTGTCTATGTAGTATTTACAGCACGATACCGCAGGAGGTCCACCTCCTACGGTATCGTGCTGTCCAGGGTGCTGGATGTCCTCTCCAGAGGACATCTGATGCGATCATGTAACCGGGAGTAACGCCCAAAATAGTGACTACAGTTGCTGGAAATACAAAAATGCTATCGCTTCGACGTGCGTTTCCAGTTTACAGAATTTTAAATTGTTTGCAGCCTGAAAGCGACACAGTGTCTGAGAGTTGACGAGTAGCTGAAAAATTTACCAATCGTAACTTCTAGCAATTTTTGTACGCTGCTGTTCTGTTGTGTCAATTCAAAACTTTTCATTGAGGATGTACTCTTTAATCTTTCCCAAGCTCTATTCTATATCTGCACCAAATTTCATTTATTCACACATATTTACTTTCACATAGGCATGCTGAACTGAAACCACATGGTGTTCAAGGTTGTTGTTGTAAAACTGATATACCAAAATCCTTGCTGAGTGAGATCTTTCGGCAGAGATGATACTCTGCCAAACTCTGACTAGAAATCTTAGAAGTGGGGCTAGCACCGGAAACTTCAACAATTTAGTGATTAGTTTTGGGATCGTCAATTATTTTATTTATATCTGGGGTCACGGCAGTGTCCCCACCAAGGCGAGCAACAGCGCGGTAGCGGGCGGCACGGCCGTACTTTCTTTTCACGAGCCCACACAGGCGATTATCGAACTCCTATAACTTCATTGTGGATAAAACTAGAAGTTAGAATTTTCAATAACTTAGTAAGCTTTGTATAAATACGGTATGTTTCAAATTTTGTTCAGTTTTGACCAGTAGTTTAAGAATTTTAACTAGTCAAAGTTGCTTTAAGATCATTTATTGCAATCAAGAAGTTTTTCAATAAAAGACTTTTTTCAACCCCAATTTAAAATTTAGCCTACAAAGACGATTTATAATCATGTCCTTCCGAACCTAACCCATCGAAGCTTTTTGCCTTAGCTGCGTCTTCATACAAGCTGAACTCTATTATCGTAGAACTACCCATACAAGGATGACGAGCTAACTATCTAAAGTTTCAAGGTTTCAGCTGAATATGCATAGCATCACTAAGTTTCTATTTAAGTACTTGGAGTTTCTACAAATCGTAATCGGGTATCCGAATTACGGTTTTTCAAACATAATATTTGTCTGAAACGAACGCCAGTGTGATTGAAAAGCTCCCTGTATCATTCGACGATTGTTTGTTCGCCATATTTGTGGTTTTTGCTCACCGTGCAACCGTGTACATCTGTTGTAATTTAACAAATCTATGTAACTTAGCCCATTGGCATTGCTTGTGTGAAATGTCGGATTTTCACCATGCAAGCTTTAGGAGTGAATGTTTTATTTCCTTTTGTAATGAGCAATCTACATAAAATTGTTAATATTGTAAAAAGTTAAAATTTATTTGTTTTGTAATCGATAAACTCTGAATTTAGTGAACCATTCTTCGGCCAATAGAAAGCCATTTAAATTAATCTTACATTGACAATATATTATGTATATCATTATGCTGCAACGACTGCTAGCCAATACAGTGGAGCAGACATCAAAATATATGCCATTATCGTAAATACACGAGTTCGATGTGTGCTACGAGGTTCGTAGCAGGTCGCAGGCGAAGCCGTAAGGCACATGAAAATGAAATATCTTTATTCGTGTACGTCACAAAATAAAACGTATGAATGTCAGGATTGCACAGCTACCTACTAGAGAATATAGTATAACGGTAGTGCTACTAAAGATATCTTTGATTAAAAAAAAAATTATAACAAAACTTTATTTGAAAAATGTTGGATTATTAATTTAGCACAATTGCAATTATGGAACACTCGTGGCCCCTCAGACTCAGTGTTCTGTAAGCGATCATTGCAGTAAACAACTTTCACTATGACCGGTCCTAAGATGGGTGACGATCTATGTGACCACTTTGTGACACTGATTTTAGCGTTTCTCTGCTTCGGAAGGCATGTTAAGCCATTGGTCCCGGTTGCCAGTGAAATGGCAGTCGCTAAGCCAAGTTGAAGGCCGTTTAGGCGGCTTGAAAAATTTCAACAGCGGGTAGTCATAACTTGCGCCTGTACATTTTCAACACGGCAATACGGCTCACCACCTACATATAACGTGAAATGAGGGCATACAATATGCATCTGCCTACCCCTTCGGGCATAAAGGCGTTACCATATATAATTTATGTATGTATGTATGCAATTATCAGAATTCTTCAAACTAAATATATTGTCTTGAATTATATGACAGAATTATTACTGACATTTATTTCTAATCCCTATAAACAAGCTAATGATGAATACTAGCCGCGTATCTTCGCTCATCTTTTCAGGTAAGTACTAGGCATTGAGACACAATTATAAGACATCTACGAGATAGCATTGCAATAACATCAAATACTCCTAAGCCCTACTCTATCTATAACACAAATCGTTAGTGCCGTATTTAAAATGGTTAACAAGAAATACAAAAAGCAAACAGTAAGTAAGAAAATATTTTTTTTAACGTGAGGAAAATCCTACATGGATGATATGCCGGACTCCTACCGACTAAAAACCACACGTAACAGCCTACGGTTGGGCCCCCAGGCCCCTCGGAAGGATACCCCAGGACAATTTAGAAAATCTTGCAAACATAAAACAAGTATTATTATTAGAACGTGAATCAATATCAACGCAGTGTTTATTTTCAGCACTTCTGACTTGGAACAAGCAATTAATTTAAAATTGAGAAGACGGGATTATTAAATATTCACTTACAGAGATGGAAACAAATAGGCAATCAGCCAAAAATGAGCAAAGGGACACTACTGCCTTGGAATTTTATGGGCTCTGAGTTCAACTTGAATTTTAAAGTGATAACTTTATATTGGCTACTTTAAGTTCAAAATAATTACAGTTTAACATCACACAAACGTCTTGGTGAGATGCATACATTGTTATAAGTATCTAATTTACTGTTTATTATTCATGTCCAATTGTTGACTTGGCTTGCGTTGTACAATATTAGATCTGCATAAATCTGCATTGTTCGGGATTATGAGTTCCCAATAGATTGATAATATACAGTTCATGCAAGGCCAAAATCTACCTCACAAGTGAAGTTCTATGTGTGTGTGAATGTATGTTGAATGAGGTGCAAACTATATTGTAGCTGTGTCCATACATCAGATCGTTTCTCTACTTTGGAATCATGATATCCTAGTACATCGCATGTCGATTCCGTTATTTCAGCGCGCTTAAGGTTTGAAGGTCGTTCCAAGGCGACACATATTGACTTCGGTCAATCTATGTTAATTTAAAACGTTTATCACAATATTATAATGTGTTTTATTGTTATTCATTAGATCAATCACCTCAATGCAGTGTTGTATGAGGTATTACCTTCGTAGAGTTGGTGGTCCGCAAGGGAGACTAGGTGAATTTGGTTTTGAACTTGGGTGAAAAAAAACTAACTTATTTTGACACAATCGACTTATAGGGCAGTTTTCTTCTTCTAAATTACTAGCGGACGTCACGCGGTTTCACCTGTGTAGCTCCTGTTCCCGTGAGAATAGGGGAATTAAATATAATTTATGTCACCCGGGGATAGTGTAGTTTCCCAACGGTAAAATAATTTTTCAAAATTTTTATGTCATTTACAATCATATCGTCAACCTCATCCTCTCATCCTAGTGGTGTATAATTATTTTCTTCCTAGATTTAGATTCACGGTGCCTGTCGGTAAAGACAAGGTAACTTTGGTAAGCTCTACACTAAAGCTTGGGAATCGCTTTCCTGCTACTTTCGTATATTATGGTACATTCTACAATAGACTTAATCTTCCCTCCAATTAATTTGAATGATATTTGACACAATCTGAGCTCATGACCCCAGGAAGGTTTTAGGATATACCTTTGATCCCGATATTTTGCGCGGTTCCTTCAGGAGAGGGAATGAAAGATAAAATAGTTTTTAGCGGTAACTTCTTACCGTGAGGACCGATTTCAAATATTTTTTGGTGTCAGACAGGGAGTACTTTAAGCATTGTTCCACACATTTCAATATTGAGGGCTTTGTAGTTTAGAAATTAGAGACATCTCAACTTTCGCCAAACCTAGAATTCAAAGGTTTCTTTAAATGTTAGGATAAATCTTAACTAAAGAGCATAATGATTAAGGCTGTTGTAAAATAATTCTAGAAGTTTTAGATGAGACTTAATATTTAAGCTCTTTTATGATTAAACAAATAGGGCAGTTTCATACGGACTTAATATTTAAGCTCTTTTATGATTAAGCAAACAGGTCAGTTTCATACGCTCCCATGAGTCAGATGAAAAAAATACCTCTAATTTCATACACCTTATGTAGCGTAAACGAAATTGCGAGGGTCAGCTAGTCTGTACTGTACATATAATAAAACTGTAGAGGATCGAGAGTCTGTACATGGAAGATATTTTGAATTTTTTATTGTAGGGCATTCTCTAATTAATACTGAAAATGTATGTCTGTCTGTATAACGAATAAGTGTCACGCAGAAACTACTGAATCAATTTGAATGATACTTGGCACACGCTGCTTGATGAGTCTGATGATGAAATACCTCTCCTTTCATACACCATATGTGACGTAAACGAAGTTGCGCGGGTCAGCTAGTATAATAATATTTTCAAAACTCCGTTTCTTTTTAAAATTGATTGGCGTAAAGATACTTAAGTATTTGTCTGGTTGTGGGTTTTCAATTATTTATGACATTTTCTTTCCAATATTATACAAATTCCTTAATCTCTATAAAGAAAAGTATTCAGCGAATAAAAATGGACGAAGAACCAATGGGGTTGAGTTTATCGATGTATAGTCATAGAGGTCAGGGGTATAGCACACTTTAAACACAATGCTATCCCTATTATGTAAATGTATGGAGGGGGATGATGAATCTTCATTCATTTGTATAAAAGTTGTCCTTTTCAATACGCCTTAATGAGACCTTTCACTGACAAAAGTGAAGTGATCTCCCAAAAATTTCTTCAAAACCTGCAATCTTCGTTCTGCAACAAATCACATCTCATAGAATGTAAATGCTGGAGACATGAACGAAACCATATCGGCACACAGCAATAAGGCACAACGCCATCTATCGAGCGGTTGATTAATATTCACTGTTAGAGCTTCTCTACAGCCCTGCTTTGAATTTTTGACTGCCTTGTTAGTCTAAAGGTCGTAATGTGCGACTGCGGATCGCGAGGTTGTGGGTTCGATTCTCACCACGGGATGAAAAATTTGTGTGATCCATAAATATTTGTAGAAACAGTACCAGTTGCAGCTTTTTGACACGCTTTTACGCCTTAACTTTACTATGCTGTCAATGTTGTGGTTTAATCAACGTAATCATTGCACACTTGTCACATATGACAATATAATAGTAGGTTACATTTGTTTATTTGTATCTAAATTTGCCTCTGTTCTATGATCTTCTCAGTTTTGGGAATATTGATCTCTTTTGGCTAAAACGGATGAAATTATTTTAAGTACTTAAAGTAAAATTTTAAATGTGGGCTTGGATGACCGAGTGGCAGTGCAAGTGACTCTACTGATTCGTTTGCGTGGCCTCGGCATTCGCAAAATTTCTGATATTAGTTTACTGTTCCTGACCTCAGTCCACAGTACGGAGGATCTAACTAGGAAAATTCTTGCACCGACACTCGTTATTTCCGAAATACGACGAAATCCGATGAAAGAACAAATGGTTTTTCAGTTGTAAGTTCTTAACGCGTGGTTCGATTTAAAAAAAATATTTAGTGTCATAAAGGGAGTATTTAAGGATTGTCCCACACAAGTTTAAATGTTGAGACTTTTGTAGGTCAGAAATTAGAGACACCTCAACTTTCGCTAAACCTAGAATTCAAGGGTTCGTTTCGTTTCGTTCATTGAATGTAAGGGAAACAATTCAGTCTTGGGACTGAATTGTTTTAGAATAGACTGAATTCTAAAACAATTCAGTCCATCAATTTGTGTGATCCACAAATGTAATATTATGAACGTAATTAGAAATATATAATCAGTAGTCTAGATCCCATAGCACAGGCTTTTATAATATTATTAGCTTTTAATTGGGCTAGATGATGTTTTGCCTGTTTCGCAGTGTTTATTCGTTTCATAGATTTAGTAAAACAGACAGAGCTGCGTTCAGCGTAAAGCTTGCTCTCGTTGTTAAAACTATCCTCTACCTACAGCACTAGTACTACTTGAAGTAATTAAAAGGGAAAAACGTTATATTAAGCGTTAGTAAAAGCTCACCTTTTGCTAACTCTTATAAACTGTATTTTCTCAGTCAAAGAATGTTTTTTCACATAGGTAAGCATTTATAAAATGTCTAGAGTACAAAACAAAGGTAATACGAGTACATCATGTTCACAACACGGACCTTTCTAAGAAGAACTGGCATAAAACTGAGCGGGATATTCTTTGACTAATTAACACTAATTATAACAACTTGTTTGAGAACACTGCAGAGAAAGCTCTTGCAGACTTCCTTGTGCAGAAAATAAGCATTAATTACATACCGAGTAGTCCCTTTGTATTATTTAGTTGTTATAAACTTATCGAACATATATATTACTAGCTGAGCCCGCAACTTCGTTTACGTCACATAAGGTGTATGAAAGGAAAGGTATATTTCTTCATCAGAGTCATCAAGCAGCGTCTGAAACTGCCCTGTTTGCTTAATCATCAATTCAGTCCACGCCTTCGGCGCGGACTGAATTGTTTAAAAATAGTCTAAATCATTAAGCTCTTTTATGATTAAGCCAACACGCCAGTTTAGGTTCACTCACATTCAAAGAAACCCCTACAATTAAAATTTTCAAAATATCTGATTCTTAAAAGTGTTATAACTCTTTTATTTCTAAACCGATTTACATAAAACAAACGCTAAATGTTAACTGGAGCAAACCTCAACACAATAAAAAAAACCGCATTGCAATCGGTTGAGCGGTTACTGAGATTAGCGTGCACAACCGTACAGACAAACAGATATACAGACATACAGACATACAGACAAACAGACAAAAATTCTAAAAATCATTGTTCTGGGTTCTATTGCGTTCATAAAGCCCCCCTATAATATTTTTTCTTATTTATCTTCCATGTACAGACAGCGACCTGTTACGATTTTGTTATATGTATTGATATTGATTGATTGCAATGTACGTAGAAGAAGAAACCTTTATGTCATTTATGTATGAATCAAACGAGCCTATGTGGATAGGAAGTAGTCCTTTTTACCAGCTGTATGAAAGCGTGACTGGCTTTTCTGAACCACGCTGTCTGGAAGGCTGAATAAGGCCCCGAAAATATCTGTATTCGTCCCATTGCATATTGATTAAGGTCAGGATTTTTCGCAAGCATACCCAACCTAGATTAATAAGCGAGTTATTTTTGACCTTTATTTTGCGGCATTGTTATGAGCATTAACTACTGTCTATTTTCCGACCCGTAAGGACGGCTGCACCAGATACCTCGTCCTTTGTGCAGTAGGAGGATCGCGTTTAAGGAAAATTTAAAGGTTAAAGAGGTTTTTGTTACAGTCATGTCGAACACCTGCAGAGTTGTTGCAGATTTATACCGAACTACGGCGAAGAGGAAATAAAATCATAGCAATTGTTCAATCCGTGGAGACATTAATAAGTATATACACTCGACAGCAATGAATCCGGGTCACTTAAAGAATGTTAAAAATCTCGGAAACTAAAAATGATAGGTTAATGCAATAAATTGTATTTAATAGACAATGTAATACTCCTTAAATGAAAGTAAAAAAAATATGAGTCACCATACATTTTATAAACACAAAATTACATAAAGAAAAAACTGGCGATCTCTCAACAACAAAAATAGGAAACATGAATTTTTTGAACTTTATTACGATTTTCTTGAATTTTAATACTTCGTATTGCCTCCTCGTGCTTCCATTACTGCGTTTACGCGGTTTGGCATGCTGTACACCAAGTTCCTTATACGATTTTGGGGAATATTCTCCCATTCCTCTGTGAGAGCAATTTTGAGCTCACGAAGCGTGATTGGGGGAGGGTTTCGTTGTTTTACGCATCTGCCTAGCTCGTCCCAAGCATGCTCGATCGGGTTGATATCCGGGCTGCGCGCTGGCCACTCCATACGAGTAATGTTCATCTCTTGAAGGTAGTCATTCACAATCCTACCTGTATGAGGTCGGGCATTGTCATGCATAAATATAGCATCCTCACCTAAATTGACCATAAATGGACCAACGTGATCATTGAGGATTTCTTCCACATATCTTACGCTAGTTAAAGAGCCGTTTTCTATGATCACCAGCTCTGTGCGACTTTCAGAAGAAATTCCGGCCCACACAAGTACAGACCCACCACCGTAGGCTACTTTTTCTTCGATGCATGCTTGCTTGAATCTTTCCCCTGGTCTTCGATACACTCTGTGTCTTCCATCGTGCTTGTAGAGCATAAATTTTGATTCGTCGGAGAACATAACTTTTGACCAATCTTCAATACTCCAATTTACGTGGCTCTGGGCATACCTTAGTCTCGAAATACGATGCCCACGCTCCAGTTTAGGGCCGTTTGCAGGTCTAAGGGGTTTTAAGTTAGATTCAGCAAGCCGACGTCTTACTGTCCATGCACTTGGGTTACTTCCTCCGAGGCGTCGAAACTGATTGGTGAGTTCAGTTCCTGTGAGAAAGCGATTTCGAAGCATGGTGTTCACCAAGTATCGGTCTTCTCGTGCTGTGGTACACCTGGTTCTGCCCGTTCCTGGTCTGCGTAGGTTAGAACCAGTTTCTTCGTAACGTCGGAGAACTCTTTGTACTGTTGACAGCGACACACCGACAGTCCTGGCTGTATCGCGCTGACTCCGGCCGGTTTCCAGCATTGTAAGTATTCTGGTGCATTCTTCAGGCGTAAGCGACATAATTTCAGCTTGATTAATGAATATAGAGCACTATCAACATGGTTTATGTACCCACATAAATGACAGATTACAAACAAAAGCAACACCAAATGCTGTAATTTTGTAGTTCCATCTTCGAAAGTGGCCCTTTTTCAAATTTGATTTTTTTATGATATAACTTTACAATAACTAATAAGTTTTAATACCTTCATTTAAGGAGTATTACATTGTCTATTAAATACAATTTATTGCATTAACCTAGCATTTTTTGTTTCCGAGATTTTTAGGATTCTTTAAGTGACCCGAATTCATTGCTCTCGGGTGTATATCCTTATTAATGGCTGTGTCTGTGAAAATGAATAGTCTAGAAATATTTCTAGACTATTCGTTTTATTGAATTTTGTAGTCATAAAAGTGAAATACATGATGTATTATCACCTAAGCTCTTTTTTTAAGCATGTTTTGCACTGTTCTAAGGTGAAAGTTGTCTTTTACGAACGCCAGCAAAGGCTTTTGTATCTCGTGCCTTTGAAAGCCTCGCTCGCTCGAAAGTGTCTGTTATTTTCACTTCCAGGCACATCTCGACCTTATGTTGCACTAAGTTTATCTCTATCTAAAGCAGCGAGCAGGGTTAACGCCGATCTAAGGAATTCTTTTCTAATGTACACTGTCATATGTTTCCAGTCTAAATAAGTCACAATTGTGAAGAAGTAATGTGTGATTTTAGTCGGTTTGAGTCCAACATAAGCTTTTATAAAAGATTGGGAGAGGCCTACAGACAGTAGTAGACTGTTATAGGCTGAATGGATTATTGAACAAATTTCTCGGTTAGTTCTTGAAGGGTGAAGTCTGTGGGAGTTCTAAACGTATTAAATTTAGGTAGATACTTACGATAAGCTGCCAGGAAACCTGGGAAATCTATCAGAGGGTTTAGGGCCTCCGTCTGTCCGCAGTGGGAGAGGCAACGTTCGTAGAGTCCGGCGTAGTATCCATGAGAATTTCCACACTTAAAATATGAAGAGGTAGGTACCTACTATATATACGTACCTATTCGTTTGTTACCCCTTGCCTTGGTTTGGCGACATGTGAGCGTTATTGACATTTCACTTCACAGAAGGATTTCAGTGTATGGAGCAATAACAAATTCACAATCGAACCGAATGCTCTTATATGTCCTTCAATGGGAAAATACTGGAACGAATGTCCTATAAATATTTCTATGCCGATTAATATATTAAGAATCATAAGCATTAACACTCAAAAGTACAAGTGCTAAACGTAATTTTATAGTGGTGGAGGCAATATTTAAAGTTACGAAATCAGTCATTAAAATGACCAACGGGATGAAATATATTCGAAAAAAAAAACACTATAGCAAAGCTGCAGGCAGATATTAGAGACATATAGAGGAGAAATTAATAACCTCTCGTCACTATAATACTACGTGACTATATTTGTGATTCGAACGTGACTTTATCTAGAATAGTATATCTGCGATGGCCTCTTTAAGAGGCCGGGATTCATTAAATGTATTTTTGTTTATCTATCTCTGTAATTATTGTGAGTGAATTAGACAAGAACAATAAATAATAATGGGATAAAGTACGAGCCTATTGATTTGCGAATATTTCGGATATGTATACAATAAAATCTAAACACACCTTTTTTGTACGGTTAATACAGTTATGCCCTACTCGTACACTCGCTAAATAGAAGCAGCACAATCATGTGGACCCCTTATTTGAGCAGATTGGAAAAACGTTTAAAACATGCAGCCCTCCTGCCGTGCTTTCAAAACTGAGGGGTAACCATTAAGGTCATAGCCCACTTAAGCGACTCTGCTCCAACACCGCTCCCACCCAACACTGCCTGACTGTCTGACGGAGGTAATTGATGATGGCAATGTAAAGTATATCTAAAGAGCAATATTTAAAGCCTATATTTGAATTATATTATTTTTGCCTGGTGGGAGCAGAGTCATGTAAAACGACTCTGCTCCAACACCGCTCCCACCCAACACTGCCCAAAACTAAGACTACTGCTCGCAGTCTACGCGGCGACAGCTAGCAGACGGCCAGCTGTCCAACCGCCGGCATTTCTCGCTTTTCGCAATAGACACAGTTCGCGATCGGTTTCCATTAAAGCAATGAAACATACCAACTTGCACAGGGAAAATTATACCGATAAAAATTATTTTTATAAAAGAAGAACCTAGAATTGACATTTGACATTCTATTTGAAGGATGGATTTCAACCTTCATCACGCTTAAAAAAAATCTGTCACATTGATGTGACAACGAAAATATCATTTAACCGTGGTTCGATTGGCTAATCGGACTACTGAACATACGATTATAATTATATGCTCCCGAATGAAATATTATGAACCAAATCCGGGAAATCCCCAGAACTTTAATGTTCGTAACCTTTTATTTAAAATATACCCAAAAATACTGACTTTTGCCAATATACCCATTAATATACTGATATCAATAAAAGTCAATAAAATATACCGAAATAGTATTAAAATACTGAAAACAGTCACACTGTCGGCGCCGGTGCTTGCGGGTGCGGCAACTGTAAGCAGAAAGCGAGCGGGCACCGGGACGGCACCGCACCGACCTTTCGTCTACAACACACGGCCAGCAAGGCGTCAACTTCCAAGCAGTCTGACGGCGGTAAGCTCGCTGAAAGCGAGCTGTCTGCTAATTGATGATGGCAATGTGAAATATATCTAAAGAGCAATATTTAAAGCCTATATTTGAATTATATTATTTTTGCCGGGTGGGAGCAGAGTTGTGTAAGTGGGCTATGACCTTTAGGGTTGAGCAATTATTTTTTTATTACTGCTCCGACATACCTGTAAAAAGTTGCAGTTTCATGTCATCATTAAACTGAAGAAAAATCAGTAAGCTCATGTTCTGTTTAGAGGTGCCCCCGTCATCGTTATGTTTTGAATATTTTATGAAAATACTCATGAAATCAGAAAAAAAATATGAACGCTGAATAACATCCTGAGCAATTCCTAGCCTGTGATCGTACTGAATCTGATAGAGCCCCTGCTATTATAGCTTCTTCTGTCTTAAAATATGTGGGGATAACTAGATCAAACGATCCAAGTAGTGTCATTGATAGTTCAAAATTGCGGTGTGAGAGAACTAAAGTCAGAATAACTTTACAATAAACAGAGCGCAATCAAATCCTTCGTGGTTTGTATTGTGATGGGAGAAAAAACTTTTTTGGTTTTGGAAACTTTGGTTCGTATTCAGAAAAAGGGAAATTTTATAGAAAACGGGTTTATCATTATGTCTTCAAGTGGAGATGAAATAACACTCACTACTAACACTTTAATGGAAAGAACTGCAAAGAAAGTTGTTCAGCAGATATTATTATTATATTACAATATCACTGTTTCATTTCCTTGCAATCGAAGTGAAAAGCAGAGTGTATAACTCGATCATAAAACCCATTTTATCCTCGACTTAATATCCACCCTCGCCTTTGGCTCGGGCGGATAAACGTCTCGTATAAAATGTCTTCTTTTATGCACTTGTAGTACAATCTACTATTAAGTAGGTAAGAAGAAACCTATTGTTTTATCTTTTAACTAGTTGACCCTCGCAACTTTGTTTACGTCACATAAGGTATTTGAAATTAGAGATATTTGTTAATCATACTCATCAAGTAGTGTGTGAATCTGCCCTGTTTGCTTAATCAAAATAGAGTTTAAGGATTAAAGCTATTCCTCAGTATAGAATTTTCCTCAGTATAAACAATTTACATACAAACACCGGCGTGTTAGAATTTTATTACATGTATCATCAGTGTAGTAGTGCGCCTTCACACTAGCGTTTTTCCAGCGTAGGCGTACGATGGACGTATACGCGGCGCCGACGCGACGTATACGCCGCGTCGATGCGGCGTCTCCACTGGAACACATGAGTACGCTGAACAAGCATCGGGCGTGCGCGACGTATACGCGACGTATACGCCGCGCATACGTCCATCGAACGCCTACGCTAGTGTGAAGGCGCACGTAGACGTAACGTGTATAAAATGACATCAATCAAATATTATCAATATTCTGAAAACGAAATAAACATAGAGTTCACAAACTCTTTAAAAAATACATACTGTACCAACCTTAGAGGATCGTTATGAAGATAACAGGATAGTTAACAACCATCTATTTTTTTTGTAACGTGAGGGAAAATCCTCCTAGGATGCTATGCCGGACTCTTACTGACTAAAAAACCTCACGTAACGCCCAACAGCCTATATGGTTGAGAGCCCCGGGTAAGCCCTCAGGAAGGATGTCTCGTGACTCCCAACAGACCTACGGCCGCCGCCGCGGCCTCGCCCAGGGGGTGGTTCGGGTGCAATCCCGCGTCTATGGGGGGTTTCGGGCGTGACCCCGCTTCTAAGGGGGGGGGGGTGCGTGAGTTGTTCACGTCACGCTGCCGTCATGGGCCTGCTTCGGTAAGGACGGTGAGCGGCCCTCTCACCGTCCTCAGACCCCCGGTCATGGAAGCCGATAGTCCTCGGCGAAGACACGTCGGCGGCGCCCAGGGCGCCGACTGCGGAACTCAGGTGGGAGAGTTCTCTCCCGCACCCGGCCCGCCGCCTCCTTCGCGAGCATGACCTGCTCGCAGAAAGCGGCGGCGCAGTCCCACTTACTCCCGCTGGAGAGCATGGCTCGCACCATGGCCTCGAGCGAGAGAGTGTCCACGCCCAGACCCACTACGAGAACGTGGCGCTGTTGTGCCCACGCCGTGCACTCCACCAGCGTGTGGAGCGCCGTGTCATCGCGGGGGTCCTCGCAGTGCAGACACTCGGCCGTGGTTTCCCGGTGTTTTCGCCACAGATACCTACCGAAGCTACCGTGCCCGGCAAGCATCTGTGTTAACCGGTAGGAGAGAGCACCGTGTCTTCTCTCCAGCCACTCGTCCATGACCGGTCTGACGGCCGCGATTGTGGTGAATCCCCCCTTTGGTTGCTCAAGTCGCACCTTCCATGTCTCCACGGTTTCCTGGTGGAGCAGGGTCCGCTGGGCAGTAGGGTCCGCTGAGCTGCAGGGTCCGCTGGGCTAGTTAACAACCATCCATAGAAAATAGATGGTATAATGCTGAATACTGCAAATAACAATCGGCGCGGCATTGTATGGGGACTATCCTGATATCCTGGAGGATATAAATGATGCCGATGACCTGTGCCTGCTGAGGGACACACACGCCGTCATGCATGTCTGCACAGACAACGTGCAGGATGAGGCAGCGAATGGCTGGACTGAAATTAAAATCGACAGACGCAGGAGATGTGGTGGAGGCACTAATTCACATACTTCGGGAGTGCCGTGTCAGAAACTGATATAGAAGAGTACCCTTCATCATTTCGAGACTCGCCATGGCTAGAACAACCTTTACACAGCTGCGGCCCGTAGGCAGTCGTAAAAATGGACACGAAAAGTGAAACTCAAAACAAAGTAAACGTTAAAACTGTAGGTACTGCTAACTTCTGCTATCCACCAACAGATCAAACGTCGGAAGTGTAGCTGGTACTAGTGTTGAAGATTGCATACAGGAACCATGAAACGCCTACTAGTTTTTAAATAGCAATACGTTATAGTTTAGAGGTTTAGACTAATTGATATTTTTTACGCACAGGATCTCCTGTTATGTATGACACTTGTGCTAAGTCATTAAAGGTCGAAGGATCACTTCCTTAAAATATTCCTGAACTTTTACTTAAATACTACCAAAGTCACTCCAGATCCCGAACATGGTCCATAACGAGCTGGATATAAAATATTAAGAAGAATTTGGCCATTATTTTGAGATAATTTCTTGGATGAATCGAGATTGAGAAATTACTGAGGTCAAGTCAAGGTGATCAGTGCATTCATTAAGGACAAAGCAGTGATTTATTAATTTAATTTAACCCATCACTCTTTAAAGGTAGTATTTTAGATTAATAAGCGGATTTAAAAGGTTAGTGTATTATTTTTGTTAATTTTGAACCGACTTCAGAAAGAAAGAGGTTATTTGTTCGACTAAGATTAATTTGTTAATTGTGTAATTGAAGGTCGTAGATAATAATTGTTACAAATTAATCATTTTCAATTTAATTTGGTTAATATTATGCTATATTTAATTTAATTGGCATAGTTAGCTTTAACAAGCTACATCTATTACCTAATTAATCAAATTTGTAACAAAAGTTTTAACTTATTTCCTACGCTTACACTAAGAATTAGTCATTAATAACAAAAATCTATTACATATGTACCTTACATAAGTATATTTTACACTGCTAAGTTTCCAAATAAGCATAGGCCTAACTGATGGTTTTTTTACAATAGTCTATGGGCGCTTGCAACTCAATTTGTAATTATTAGCATCATAGTGAATATAAACAGTGGTAAATCATTATAAATTGTTATTGTAAATCATTATTTAATGTACCTACTTAAAACTTTAATTGGGTAGTAGCCAGCCAGTAGACAGTTATCCCTCAGTTATTTTGATTGTAAGTTCTAAAATTGTTTGGTAATTAGGTAATATACAATCAAACATACATAAGTGCTTATAGTCACGCCTTTATCGTTAAAGGGTTAGGCAGAGGCATACTTACGCCTACATTTCACGATATTTAGTTTATATCTTTCAAAACCAATTTGATATTGTTGTGTTATAAGTTTGTTAAGCTTGCTATTGTATAAATTTCAGGATAACAAGTGCGTCTCCCACAATGGTTAATGAAAAAGAACTTATTAAAAAGAGAGGCAGTTTCAAGGGACGTTTAACTGCATTTTCAACCTATTTAAATTCTTTGGATGTTACTTCATTGACATCTATCGATGCCAGCGAATTGCAGATACGAATTGGTAAAGTGGAGACTTTGTACGAACATTATGATGAGGTACAGTTACAATTGGAGTGTAGTAGTGATTCTGGTGAGTTACAAATATCAGAACGTAATGAATTTGAATCCCTTTATTATAATTTACTCGCTAAGTCCAAAGATATATTAAATAAATTTAATAATGAACGAGAGCAGTTTCAGTCAACTGGTAGTGAGAAGGGTTCACGTTCTGGTAATAATTGTAGGTTCGTCAAGTTGCCCACTATTCAACTACCGAAGTTTCGTGGTTCGTATGATTCGTGGCTTGAGTTTCATGATACCTTTGCAAGTCTCATTCATTCCAATGACGAGATGGATAGCATAAATAAGTTCCACTACTTAAGAACGTCATTGGAAGGTCCTGCGGCAGTAGTTATACAGGCTGTTGAATTCTCAGCCAAGAATTATGAAGTAGCATGGAGGCTTCTGTGTGATCGGTTCGACAATAAACGTTTGCTGTTACAAAATCACGTTACTGCCTTATTTAACATCGAGCCCATTACAAAGGAGTCCTCTGGCGCCTTGAAACGAACTATAGATAATGTTAATAAAAATATACGTGCCCTAGAATCATTAGGTGAGCCTGTCATGCACTGGGATACACTTTTGATATATATTGTCAGTAATAAATTAGATGTCAAAACCTATCGTGAGTGGGAGGAATTTAAGGGTCGTCTTGATAGAAATTCACCAGTTACATTCACACAATTCATCACTTTTATGCAAAATCGTGCAGACATGCTTGAGACCATTGAATTGTCACGTAACACTAGTCAGTCTAGTACACAATTAAAGTCAGTTACCAAGGTCAAATCAATGGTATCTGTTCAACAAAACGATTCTACTTCGAATGAAAAATCATGTCCTAAATGTACTGGTGATCACGACTTAAGTAACTGTCACCAATTCCTTTCCTTGTCCAATAGTGAACGGCTACAAATATTGCCTAATTATAAGATTTGTTTCAATTGTTTTCGGAAGGGCCATTATGCTAACAAATGTGAGAAGCCCGGGTGCAAGATCTGCAAACGAAAACATAACTTCCTGATTCACAATTCTAATTATTATAAACAAAACAATAGCGAAGCGAAGACAAATCACTCCCCAGCGAGCGCGCAGCTCACCGGCGCGCACGACGGCGATAAGGAGCCAGTTAGTTTATCAGCCAATATACAGGCGGCGCCAGCGTCGAGCGACGGCGATCAGCAGGTGCTCATATCTACCGCTTTGGTCAAAATTCCTGACGTACATAACAATGTGCATATAGCTCGCGCTGTGTTAGATAGTGGTAGTACGTCTTGTCTAATGACGAAACGGTTTTGCAAACGATTGGGTTTGCGTACTGTTAGTGTAGATAAATCAATCATGGGGATAAATAATGCTACTTCACGTATAGGTGAAATGTGTACAGTATCGATGCACTCGTTAAATGATAGCTATACGGCCAAGCTTCGTTGTTTTATTTTGCCGTCAATAACTAATAATGTTCCATCACATAATTTAAACTTAAAAAATATTATTATACCTTCTGAGCTTTGTCTTGCTGATCCCAAATTCCATTTAGAAAGTGCCGTTGATTTGATTATAGGCGCTGACATTTTTTGGGAATTAATTGGTACACAGCAAGTTAAGTTAGGTATTGGACAACCGATACTTCATGAAACCAAACTTGGTTGGGTGGTTTCTGGCCCAGTAAGCAGCGGCTATGTATCGGCTCCATCAAAAACAATTCATTGCAATTATTCTTCTGTTAATGATGACATTCAGAACCTACTTTCCCGGTTTTGGCAGCTGGAAGAAGTGTGCCCTCAGTCGTCTATTTATTCCACAGAGGAAAAATTATGTGAAGAACATTTTATTAATAATACTACTCGTTTGAGTGATGGACGCTTTTGTGTTAAGCTCCCTTTAAAACAAAGTGCGACGGTTCTAGGTGATTCTTATCAGCGAGCAAAGAAATGTTTACTTTCTCTAGAACGCCGCAACTTAACTAAACCTAAGTTTAGTCAAATGTACTCGGACTTCATGGTGGAGTATGAAGCTTTAGGTCACATGACAGAGTGTGATCCAGGTAAAACCTCTTATTTTATTCCTCACCATGGCGTCTTACGAGAGAGTAGCGTGACCACAAAGTTACGAGTTGTGTTTAATGCTAGTAGCCCTAGCACTTCTGGTGTGTCATTAAATGACATACAACTTGTTGGACCTACGGTACAGGACGACATTTTAGCCATTCTTCTCCGTTTTAGACAGCATAAGTACATCCTGACTGCGGATGTGGAGAAGATGTACAGGCAGGTGCTCGTACATCCAGATGATAGGCATTTACAGCAGGTTGTATGGCGTAAGGATTCGTCTGATCCAATCAAGACGTTCCAGCTAAACACTGTTACTTATGGCACTTCCAGTTCAGCTTATTTAGCCACTAGGTGCCTACATCAATTAGGGCTAGAATGTACAGACTCGACAATCAGCAACATTATTAAGCACGATTTCTACGTTGATGATTTGCTGACGGGTACTAATGACATTTCTGACGCTTTACACATTCGTCAGGAAGTGACTTCCGTTTTGGCTTCAGCTGGTATGCACTTACGGAAGTGGAAGTCTAATAACCGTCAGTTATTATCTGAGTGCGATGAGTCTGCCCTCAACTTAA
This sequence comes from Miltochrista miniata, assembly GCA_933228765.1. Lineage (NCBI taxonomy): Eukaryota > Metazoa > Arthropoda > Insecta > Lepidoptera > Erebidae > Miltochrista > Miltochrista miniata. The sequence goes on along the minus strand of OW121747.1, from coordinate 30,197,554 downwards.
ATATTGGTGCCACCGAACCAAATAAGACTTTGGGTTTGGGTTGGTTACCAGCTTCTGATATTTTGTATTTTTCAGCAGGTACTTTAAATATGAAGGGAACTTCAAAGCGTGCAATTCTTTCGATCATAGCACAGATATTTGATCCACTGGGATTACTAGGTCCCTGCGTTATTCTCATGAAAATATTACTGCAACAATTGTGGTTGGCCAAGGTTACTTGGGATGATCAGCTATCGCCTGATATCTGCCACTCGTGGAAGCAGATATTAGATACACTTCCAAATCTCAATCATTTACAAGTGGCACGACGTGTTATCTGTGATTCAAGCCAATCGATTGAATTACACATATTTACTGACGCGTCACAAAGTGCGTATGGTGCTTGCATTTATGTTCGCAGCATTAATGTGAGAGGAGAAGTTTTTGTATCTCTTTTGATGGCGAAGAGCAGAGTTGCTCCTATTAAGCCCACCACTATACCTAGGCTAGAACTTTGCGGTGCTTTAGTTGGGGCTCGACTTTACGAGAAGGCTGTCAGCTCCTTGCGTGTTTGCATTGATAAAATTGTGTTTTGGACTGACTCCACAATCGTTTTAGGTTGGTTAAAGATGTCACCTCACAAATTGCAACCCTTTATTCGTAACCGGGTTGCCGAAATATTAGAAAAAACATCTAGCTCTGTCTGGAGACACGTTCCGACTGATCAAAATCCTGCTGATCATATTTCACGTGGCATCAGTTTAGATAAAATTCAACAGCTGGACATTTGGTGGTCAGGACCTAATTATTTAAAATTAGATGCTTCTGAATGGCCTTTAAGTCCAAAAACAGTGCATGAATTACCCGAGATTCGCTCGGAATTAGTTTTAAGTGTAACAGTTAATGATAGTACTCTTATTGATTTCAACAGGTTTTCTAACTTTCTTAGATTAAAACGTACGACTGCTTACGTTCTCCGTTTTATTAACTCTTGTCGCAAACGTCATGTTACGACTAATTACCTAAATGACACAGAGTTACAAAATGCATTAAAAATTATTATTAAAATTTCACAAATGCATTCATTTCCGGAGTATCAGTTACTGTTGAATCAAAAAAGTTTTCCTAAAAAGAGTCAATTATTAAAATTTAATGTTTTTCTTGATGAAGATAAAATTATGCGTGTAGGAGGTCGATTAGGTAACTCAGACTTTCCTTACGATAAGAAATTTCCTATTATTATACAGTCCACTAATAGATTTACCAAATTATTATTTGAATTTGAGCATAAAAGATTATTGCATGCAGGTCCGCAATTCTTGTTGGCTACTATCAGAGAAAATTACTGGCCAATCGGTGGTCGTAATTTGTCGAAGGCGTGTTTCCGAAAATGTGTACTCTGTTGTCGTATGAAAGGCAAAACTGTTGCCCCAATAATGGGCAATCTACCTAAAACCCGCCTTTCTTATGGAAGTTTCCCTTTTAATGTTGTTGGTGTGGACTACGCGGGTCCATTCATTGCTGCTAGTCGTCAAGGTCGGAGCTGTAGACTTGTAAAGGTATACGTCGCGATTTTTATATGCTTTTCCACCAAGGCTGTTCATTTAGAATTGGTGGGTGACTTGACGAGTAATAGTTATTTGCTGGCATTACGTCGATTTATTTCACGTCGGGGGAAACCTTCTGATATTTACTCCGACATCGGTACCTCATTTGTAGGGGCATGTAAATATTTATCAAATTTTTTGAAAACTAATTGCGATTCGTTGGCGGAGAGTGCTGCTAATGAAGAAGTTAAATTCCATTTTATTCCTGCTTTTTCTCCACATATGGGCGGATTGTGGGAGGCGGGCTTGAAGTCCACCAAATTTCATTTATTGAGAGTGATGGGAAATTGTAACCTCACCTATGAAGAATTTTACACTGCATTGGTTCAGATTGAGGCCTTGTTAAACTCCCGGCCATTGACTCCACTGTCATCGGATCCAGAAGACTTGACGCCTCTAACTCCTGGCCATTTTCTCATTGGGCGAGCCATCACCTCTATTCCCGCAACGGACTACACAAATGAACCGCATCACCGCTTATCTCGTTTCCAGCGAATAGAACAATTGCGACAACATTTCTGGACTCGTTGGAGTAAGGAATATGTTACAGAACTCCAGCAACGAGTAAAATGGCGCACAGGCTCAAGCGTTTTAACTATAGACAAGCTTGTTCTACTGAAGGAGGATAACCTTCCACCGCTGAGATGGAAACTTGGACGTGTCGTCGCTATTTACCCCGGCACTGATGGTGTTAGCCGAGTAGCAGATGTAAGAACTACAAATGGAGTTATTCGCCGTTCTTTTTCCCGTATTTGCCCTCTTCCTGATGATGAAGAATTGGGTTGAAATCCAAGTATTTCAACGCCCGGGGGCATGTTGAAGATTGCATACAGGAACCATGAAACGCCTACTAGTTTTTAAATAGCAATACGTTATAGTTTAGAGGTTTAGACTAATTGATATTTTTTACGCACAGGATCTCCTGTTATGTATGACACTTGTGCTAAGTCATTAAAGGTCGAAGGATCACTTCCTTAAAATATTCCTGAACTTTTACTTAAATACTACCAAAGTCGCTCCAGATCCCGAACATGGTCCATAACGAACCGGATATAAAATATTAAGAAGAATTTGGCCATTATTTTGAGATAATTTCTTGGATGAATCGAGATTGAGAAATTACTGAGGTCAAGTCAAGGTGATCAGTGCATTCATTAAGGACAAAGCAGTGATTTATTAATTTAATTTAACCCATCACTCTTTAAAGGTAGTATTTTAGATTAATAAGCGGATTTAAAAGGTTAGTGTATTATTTTTGTTAATTTTGAACCGACTTCAGAAAGAAAGAGGTTATTTGTTCGACTAAGATTAATTTGTTAATTGTGTAATTGAAGGTCGTAGATAATAATTGTTACAAATTAATCATTTTCAATTTAATTTGGTTAATATTATGCTATATTTAATTTAATTGGCATAGTTAGCTTTAACAAGCTACATCTATTACCTAATTAATCAAATTTGTAACAAAAGTTTTAACTTATTTCCTACGCTTACACTAAGAATTAGTCATTAATAACAAAAATCTATTACATATGTACCTTACATAAGTATATTTTACACTGCTAAGTTTGCAAATAAGCATAGGCCTAACTGATGGTTTTTTTACAATAGTCTATGGGCGTTTGCAACTCAATTTGTAATTATTAGCATCATAGTGAATTATAAACAGTGGTAAATCATTATAAATTGTTATTGTAAATCATTATTTAATGTACCTACTTAAAACTTTAATTGAGTAGTAGCCAGCCAGTAGACAGTTATCCCTCAGTTCAGTTATTTTGATTGTAAGTTCTAAAATTGTTTGGTAATTAGGTAATATACAATCAAACATACATAAGTGCTTATAGTCACGCCTTTATCGTTAAAGGGTTAGGCAGAGGCATACTTACGCCTACATTTCACGATATTTAGTTTATATCTTTCAAAACCAATTTGATATTGTTGTGTTATAAGTTTGTTAAGCTTGCTATTGTATAAATTTCAGGATAACAAGTGCGTCTCCCACAATGGTTAATGAAAAAGAACTTATTAAAAAGAGAGGCAGTTTCAAGGGACGTTTAACTGCATTTTCAACCTATTTAAATTCTTTGGATGTTACTTCATTGACATCTATCGATGCCAGCGAATTGCAGATACGAATTGGTAAAGTGGAGACTTTGTACGAACATTATGATGAGGTACAGTTACAATTGGAGTGTAGTAGTGATTCTGGTGAGTTACAAATATCAGAACGTAATGAATTTGAATCCCTTTATTATAATTTACTCGCTAAGTCCAAAGATATATTAAATAAATTTAATAATGAACGAGAGCAGTTTCAGTCAACTGGTAGTGAGAAGGGTTCACGTTCTGGTAATAATTGTAGGTTCGTCAAGTTGCCCACTATTCAACTACCGAAGTTTCGTGGTTCGTATGATTCGTGGCTTGAGTTTCATGATACCTTTGCAAGTCTCATTAATTCCAATGACGAGATGGATAGCATAAATAAGTTCCACTACTTAAGAACGTCATTGGAAGGTCCTGCGGCAGTAGTTATACAGGCTGTTGAATTCTCAGCCAAGAATTATGAAGTAGCATGGAGGCTTCTGTGTGATCGGTTCGACAATAAACGTTTGCTGTTACAAAATCACGTTACTGCCTTATTTAACATCGAGCCCATTACAAAGGAGTCCTCTGGCGCCTTGAAACGAACTATAGATAATGTTAATAAAAATATACGTGCCCTAGAATCATTAGGTGAGCCTGTCATGCACTGGGATACACTTTTGATATATATTGTCAGTAATAAATTAGATGTCAAAACCTATCGTGAGTGGGAGGAATTTAAGGGTCGTCTTGATAAAAATTCACCAGTTACATTCACACAATTCATCACTTTTATGCAAAATCGTGCAGACATGCTTGAGACCATTGAATTGTCACGTAACACTAGTCAGTCTAGTACACAATTAAAGTCAGTTACCAAGGTCAAATCAATGGTATCTGTTCAACAAAACGATTCTACTTCGAATGAAAAATCATGTCCTAAATGTACTGGTGATCACGACTTAAGTAACTGTCACCAATTCCTTTCCTTGTCCAATAGTGAACGGCTACAAATATTGCCTAATTATAAGATTTGTTTCAATTGTTTTCGGAAGGGCCATTATGCTAACAAATGTAAGAAGCCCGGGTGCAAGATCTGCAAACGAAAACATAACTTCCTGATTCACAATTCTAATTATTATAAACAAAACAATAGCGAAGCGAAGACAAATCACTCCCCAGCGAGCGCGCAGCTCACCGGCGCGCACGACGGCGATAAGGAGCCAGTTAGTTTATCAGCCAATATACAGGCGGCGCCAGCGTCGAGCGACGGCGATCAGCAGGTGCTCTTATCTACCGCTTTGGTCAAAATTCCTGACGTACATAACAATGTGCATATAGCTCGCGCTGTGTTAGATAGTGGTAGTACGTCTTGTCTAATGACGAAACGGTTTTGCAAACGATTGGGTTTGCGTACTGTTAGTGTAGATAAATCAATCATGGGGATAAATAATGCTACTTCACGTATAGGTGAAATGTGTACAGTATCGATGCACTCGTTAAATGATAGCTATACGGCCAAGCTTCGTTGTTTTATTTTGCCGTCAATAACTAATAATATTCCATCACATAATTTAAACTTAAAAAATATTATTGTACCTTCTGAGCTTTGTCTTGCTGATCCCAAATTCCATTTAGAAAGTGCCGTTGATTTGATTATAGGCGCTGACATATTTTGGGAATTAATTGGTACACAGCAAGTTAAGTTAGGTATTGGACAACCGATACTTCATGAAACCAAACTTGGTTGGGTGGTTTCTGGCCCGGTAAGCAGCGGCTATGTATCGGCTCCATCAAAAACAATTCATTGCAATTATTCTTCTGTTAATGATGACATTCAGAACCTACTTTCCCGGTTTTGGCAGCTGGAAGAAGTGTGCCCTCAGTCGTCTATTTATTCCACAGAGGAAAAATTATGTGAAGAACATTTTATTAATAATACTACTCGTTTGAGTGATGGACGCTTTTGTGTTAAGCTCCCTTTAAAACAAAGTGCGACGGTTCTAGGTGATTCTTATCAGCGAGCAAAGAAATGTTTACTTTCTCTAGAACGCCGCAACTTAACTAAACCTAAGTTTAGTCAAATGTACTCGGACTTCATGGTGGAGTATGAAGCTTTAGGTCACATGACAGAGTGTGATCCAGGTAAAACCTCTTATTTTATTCCTCACCATGGCGTCTTACGAGAGAGTAGCGTGACCACAAAGTTACGAGTTGTGTTTAATGCTAGTAGCCCTAGCACTTCTGGTGTGTCATTAAATGACATACAACTTGTTGGACCTACGGTACAGGACGACATTTTAGCCATTCTTCTCCGTTTTAGACAGCATAAGTACATCCTGACTGCGGATGTGGAGAAGATGTACAGGCAGGTGCTCGTACATCCAGATGATAGGCATTTACAGCAGGTTGTATGGCGTAAGGATTCGTCTGATCCAATCAAGACGTTCCAGCTAAACACTGTTACTTATGGCACTTCCAGTTCAGCCTATTTAGCCACTAGGTGCCTACATCAATTAGGGCTAGAATGTACAGACTCGACAATCAGCAACATTATTAAGCACGATTTCTACGTTGATGATTTGCTGACGGGTACTAATGACATTTCTGACGCTTTACACATTCGTCAGGAAGTGACTTCCGTTTTGGCTTCAGCTGGTATGCACTTACGGAAGTGGAAGTCTAATAACCGTCAGTTATTATCTGAGTGCGATGAGTCTGCCCTCAACTTAAATATTGGTGCCACCGAACCAAATAAGACTTTGGGTTTGGGTTGGTTACCAGCTTCTGATATTTTGTATTTTTCAGCAGGTACTTTTAATATGAAGGGAACTTCAAAGCGTGCAATTCTTTCGATCATAGCACAGATATTTGATCCACTGGGATTACTGGGTCCCTGCGTTATTCTCATGAAAATATTACTGCAACAATTGTGGTTGGCCAAGGTTACGTGGGATGATCAGCTCTCGCCTGATATCTGCCACTCGTGGAAGCAGATATTAGATACACTTCCAAATCTCAATTATTTACAAGTGGCACGACGTGTTATCTGTGATTCAAGCCAATCGATTGAATTACACATATTTACTGACGCGTCACAAAGTGCGTATGGTGCTTGCATTTATGTTCGCAGCATTAATGTGAGAGGAGAAATTTTTGTATCTCTTTTGATGGCGAAGAGCAGAGTTGCTCCTATTAAGCCCACCACTATACCTAGGCTAGAACTTTGCGGTGCTTTAGTTGGGGCTCGACTTTACGAGAAGGCTGTCAGCTCCTTGCGTGTTCGCATTGATAAAATTGTGTTTTGGACTGACTCCACAATCGTTTTAGGTTGGTTAAAGATGTCACCTAACAAATTGCAACCCTTTGTTCGTAACCGGGTTGCCGAAATATTAGAAAAAACATCTAACTCTGTCTGGAGACACGTTCCGACTGATCAAAATCCTGCTGATCATATTTCACGTGGCATCAGTTTAGATAAAATTCAACAGCTGGACATTTGGTGGTCAGGACCTAATTATTTAAAATTAGATGCTTCTGAATGGCCTTTAAATCCAAATACAGTGCATGAATTACCCGAGACTCGCTCGGAATTAGTTTTAAGTGTAACAGTTAGTTATAATACTTTTATTGATTTCAACAGGTTTTCTAACTTTCTTAGATTAAAACGTACGACTGCTTACGTTCTCCGTTTTATTAACTCTTGTCGCAAACGTCATGTTCCGACTAATTACCTGAGTGACACAGAGTTACAAAATGCATTAAAAATTATTATAAAAATTTCACAAATGCATTCATTTCCGGAGTATCAGTTACTGTTGAATCAAAAAAGTTTACCTAAAAAGAGTCAATTATTAAAATTTAATGTTTTTCTTGATGAAGATAAAATTATGCGTGTAGGAGGTCGATTAGGTAACTCAGACTTTCCTTACGATAAGAAATTTCCTATTATTATACAGTCCACTAATAGATTTACCAAATTATTATTTGAATTTGAGCATAAAAGATTATTGCATGCAGGTCCGCAATTCTTGTTGGCTTCTATCAGAGAAAATTACTGGCCAATCGGTGGTCGTAATTTGTCGAAGGCGTGTTTCCGAAAATGTGTACTCTGTTGTCGTATGAAAGGCAAAGCTGTTGCCCCAATAATGGGCAATCTACCTAAAACCCGCCTTTCTTATGGATGTTTCCCTTTTAATGTCGTCGGCGTGGACTACGCGGGTCCATTCATTGCTGCTAGTCGTCAAGGTCGGAGCTGTAGACTTGTAAAGGTATACGTCGCGATTTTTATATGCTTTTCCACCAAGGCTGTTCATTTAGAATTGGTGGGTGACTTGACGAGTAATAGTTATTTGCTGGCATTACGTCGATTTATTTCACGTCGGGGGAAACCTTCTGATATTTACTCCGACAACGGTACCTCATTTGTAGGGGCATGTAAATATTTATCTAATTTTTTAAAAACTAATTGCGATTCGTTGGCGGAGAGTGCTGCTAATGAAGAAGTTAAATTCCATTTTATTCCTGCTTTTTCTCCACATATGGGCGGCTTGTGGGAGGCGGGCTTGAAGTCCACCAAATTTCATTTATTGAGAGTGATGGGAAATTGTAACCTCACCTATGAAGAATTTTACACTGCATTGGTTCAGATTGAGGCCTTGTTAAACTCCCGGCCATTGACTCCACTGTCATCGGATCCAGAAGACTTGACGCCTCTAACTCCTGGCCATTTTCTCATTGGGCGAGCCATCACCTCTATTCCCGCAACGGACTACACAAATGAACCGCATCACCGCTTATCTCGTTTCCAGCGAATAGAACAATTGCGACAACATTTCTGGACTCGTTGGAGTAAGGAATATGTTACAGAACTCCAGCAACGAGTAAAATGGCGCACAGGCTCAAGCGTTTTAACCATAGACAAGCTTGTTCTACTGAAGGAGGATAACCTTCCACCGCTGAGATGGAAACTTGGACGTGTCGTCGCTATTTACCCCGGCACTGATGGTGTTAGCCGAGTAGCAGATGTAAGAACTACAAATGGAGTTATTCGCCGTTCTTTTTCCCGTATTTGCCCTCTTCCTGATGATGAAGAATTGGGTTGAAATCCAAGTATTTCAACGCCCGGGGGCATGTTGAAGATTGCATACGGGAAGCATGAAACGCCTACTAGTTTTTAAATAGCAATAAGTTATAGTTTAGAGGTTTAGACTAATTGATATTTTTTACGCACAGGATCTCCTGTTATGTATGACACTTGTGCTAAGTCATTAAAGGTCGAGGGGTAACCATTAAGGTCATAGCCCACTTAAGCGACTCTGCTCCAACACCGCTCCCACCCAACACTGCCTGACTGTCTGACGGAGGTAATTGATGATGGCAATGTAAAGTATATCTAAAGAGCAATATTTAAAGCCTATATTTGAATTATATTATTTTTGCCTGGTGGGAGCAGAGTCATGTAAAACGACTCTGCTCCAACACCGCTCCCACCCAACACTGCCCAAAACTAAGACTACTGCTCGCAGTCTACGCGGCGACAGCTAGCAGACGGCCAGCTGTCCAACCGCCGGCATTTCTCGCTTTTCGCAATAGACACAGTTCGCGATCGGTTTCCATTAAAGCAATGAAACATACCAACTTGCACAGGGAAAATTATACCGATAAAAATTATTTTTATAAAAGAAGAACCTAGAATTGACATTTGACATTCTATTTGAAGGATGGATTTCAACCTTCATCACGCTTAAAAAAAATCTGTCACATTGATGTGACAACGAAAATATCATTTAACCGTGGTTCGATTGGCTAATCGGACTACTGAACATACGATTATAATTATATGCTCCCGAATGAAATATTATGAACCAAATCCGGGAAATCCCCAGAACTTTAATGTTCGTAACCTTTTATTTAAAATATACCCAAAAATACTGACTTTTGCCAATATACCCATTAATATACTGATATCAATAAAAGTCAATAAAATATACCGAAATAGTATTAAAATACTGAAAACAGTCACACTGTCGGCGCCGGTGCTTGCGGGTGCGGCAACTGTAAGCAGAAAGCGAGCGGGCACCGGGACGGCACCGCACCGACCTTTCGTCTACAACACACGGCCAGCAAGGCGTCAACTTCCAAGCAGTCTGACGGCGGTAAGCTCGCTGAAAGCGAGCTGTCTGCTAATTGATGATGGCAATGTGAAATATATCTAAAGAGCAATATTTAAAGCCTATATTTGAATTATATTATTTTTGCCGGGTGGGAGCAGAGTTGTGTAAGTGGGCTATGACCTTTAGGGTTGAGCAATTATTTTTTTATTACTGCTCCGACATACCTGTAAAAAGTTGCAGTTTCATGTCATCATTAAACTGAAGAAAAATCAGTAAGCTCATGTTCTGTTTAGAGGTGCCCCCGTCATCGTTATGTTTTGAATATTTTATGAAAATACTCATGAAATCAGAAAAAAAATATGAACGCTGAATAACATCCTGAGCAATTCCTAGCCTGTGATCGTACTGAATCTGATAGAGCCCCTGCTATTATAGCTTCTTCTGTCTTAAAATATGTGGGGATAACTAGATCAAACGATCCAAGTAGTGTCATTGATAGTTCAAAATTGCGGTGTGAGAGAACTAAAGTCAGAATAACTTTACAATAAACAGAGCGCAATCAAATCCTTCGTGGTTTGTATTGTGATGGGAGAAAAAACTTTTTTGGTTTTGGAAACTTTGGTTCGTATTCAGAAAAAGGGAAATTTTATAGAAAACGGGTTTATCATTATGTCTTCAAGTGGAGATGAAATAACACTCACTACTAACACTTTAATGGAAAGAACTGCAAAGAAAGTTGTTCAGCAGATATTATTATTATATTACAATATCACTGTTTCATTTCCTTGCAATCGAAGTGAAAAGCAGAGTGTATAACTCGATCATAAAACCCATTTTATCCTCGACTTAATATCCACCCTCGCCTTTGGCTCGGGCGGATAAACGTCTCGTATAAAATGTCTTCTTTTATGCACTTGTAGTACAATCTACTATTAAGTAGGTAAGAAGAAACCTATTGTTTTATCTTTTAACTAGTTGACCCTCGCAACTTTGTTTACGTCACATAAGGTATTTGAAATTAGAGATATTTGTTAATCATACTCATCAAGTAGTGTGTGAATCTGCCCTGTTTGCTTAATCAAAATAGAGTTTAAGGATTAAAGCTATTCCTCAGTATAGAATTTTCCTCAGTATAAACAATTTACATACAAACACCGGCGTGTTAGAATTTTATTACATGTATCATCAGTGTAGTAGTGCGCCTTCACACTAGCGTTTTTCCAGCGTAGGCGTACGATGGACGTATACGCGGCGCCGACGCGACGTATACGCCGCGTCGATGCGGCGTCTCCACTGGAACACATGAGTACGCTGAACAAGCATCGGGCGTGCGCGACGTATACGCGACGTATACGCCGCGCATACGTCCATCGAACGCCTACGCTAGTGTGAAGGCGCACGTAGACGTAACGTGTATAAAATGACATCAATCAAATATTATCAATATTCTGAAAACGAAATAAACATAGAGTTCACAAACTCTTTAAAAAATACATACTGTACCAACCTTAGAGGATCGTTATGAAGATAACAGGATAGTTAACAACCATCTATTTTTTTTGTAACGTGAGGGAAAATCCTCCTAGGATGCTATGCCGGACTCTTACTGACTAAAAAACCTCACGTAACGCCCAACAGCCTATATGGTTGAGAGCCCCGGGTAAGCCCTCAGGAAGGATGTCTCGTGACTCCCAACAGACCTACGGCCGCCGCCGCGGCCTCGCCCAGGGGGTGGTTCGGGTGCAATCCCGCGTCTATGGGGGGTTTCGGGCGTGACCCCGCTTCTAAGGGGGGGGGGTGCGTGAGTTGTTCACGTCACGCTGCCGTCATGGGCCTGCTTCGGTAAGGACGGTGAGCGGCCCTCTCACCGTCCTCAGACCCCCGGTCATGGAAGCCGATAGTCCTCGGCGAAGACACGTCGGCGGCGCCCAGGGCGCCGACTGCGGAACTCAGGTGGGAGAGTTCTCTCCCGCACCCGGCCCGCCGCCTCCTTCGCGAGCATGACCTGCTCGCAGAAAGCGGCGGCGCAGTCCCACTTACTCCCGCTGGAGAGCATGGCTCGCACCATGGCCTCGAGCGAGAGAGTGTCCACGCCCAGACCCACTACGAGAACGTGGCGCTGTTGTGCCCACGCCGTGCACTCCACCAGCGTGTGGAGCGCCGTGTCATCGCGGGGGTCCTCGCAGTGCAGACACTCGGCCGTGGTTTCCCGGTGTTTTCGCCACAGATACCTACCGAAGCTACCGTGCCCGGCAAGCATCTGTGTTAACCGGTAGGAGAGAGCACCGTGTCTTCTCTCCAGCCACTCGTCCATGACCGGTCTGACGGCCGCGATTGTGGTGAATCCCCCCTTTGGTTGCTCAAGTCGCACCTTCCATGTCTCCACGGTTTCCTGGTGGAGCAGGGTCCGCTGGGCAGTAGGGTCCGCTGAGCTGCAGGGTCCGCTGGGCTAGTTAACAACCATCCATAGAAAATAGATGGTATAATGCTGAATACTGCAAATAACAATCGGCGCGGCATTGTATGGGGACTATCCTGATATCCTGGAGGATATAAATGATGCCGATGACCTGTGCCTGCTGAGGGACACACACGCCGTCATGCATGTCTGCACAGACAACGTGCAGGATGAGGCAGCGAATGGCTGGACTGAAATTAAAATCGACAGACGCAGGAGATGTGGTGGAGGCACTAATTCACATACTTCGGGAGTGCCGTGTCAGAAACTGATATAGAAGAGTACCCTTCATCATTTCGAGACTCGCCATGGCTAGAACAACCTTTACACAGCTGCGGCCCGTAGGCAGTCGTAAAAATGGACACGAAAAGTGAAACTCAAAACAAAGTAAACGTTAAAACTGTAGGTACTGCTAACTTCTGCTATCCACCAACAGATCAAACGTCGGAAGTGTAGCTGGTACTAGACACACGCTGCAAAGGGACCATGATCACATCATACCAAGGCAAGCCTTACTGAAACTACTGGTAGGGTTTCAAAAACTCTTTAACTGTTCGATAGTAAGTAGGTACATTTATTGAGAATGACTTAAGGCTACATAACATAATGCTAAGATTAATAGGAGCGGTGCAGCAATGAGAAATGTTTCAAAGACGAAAAACATTTAATCGTTATAAGATTACCCGTTGCGCCTCTGCGTAAATGGTTGAAGGTACATAAAAATAATATATTACAAAATTGTTCCTTTTAAAAAGTTCTAAAACAAAATACCTATTTATTTATTTATCTTTTAAGGTTCGCTCACAGTTACATTTTTTTAAAGGGAAGAAATTCCTGCATATATGCTATGCTGGACTCTTAAAGACTAAAAACCACACGTATCCTGCTTAACAGCCTATGGTTGGGAGCCCCGGGTAAGCCCTCGGTGTCCAACCCAGAACTTCCAACAGACCTACAGCTACCACTATGGCCTCACCGGCCTCACCTAAGTGGGTTTGGGTGCTATCTCGCGTTTTTGGGAGGTTTTCGATCACAGTAACGTCAATTATTTCTAAAATAATGAATAGTAGCGATGCGACGGGAGTAAACGCAACGGGGGTAAATGACGGGAAACATGATATCAAAATAATAGCGCTCTTTCTCTCTGTCTCTATCTTTCTTATGAACGCAAACGAAGTTGCGCGGGTCAGCTAGTATAGAATAGTATGTTTACACAACATTTAGAATAGGCTTTTAATAACTTAAATATTGTAATATTACAATAATATTTAAACTTCTAAGGTCAAAAACATCGTTTTGGACAGCTAAATATAAAAAAAAGTCTGTCTCTTACTGACTAAAACCACACGTGCCCTACACTACTGCCTAGGGCCGGTATCACCGGGTAAGTCCTTGGAAGGATGTCTCTGAATTTCCGACAGACTTTGGCTAGGTACCTCTACAGCCTCATCTCGGGGGTTCAGATACTTTCCCACATCTTTTAGGGTTGTTCGGGTGATATCCCGTTTCTTGAGACGTGTGGAATGAGAAAAACTTTCACGTCTCTCTGTCGTCTTGGGCCTGCTTCTGTATAAAGGGTGATCAGTACTCCCGCCTTCTTCCGACGCCCTGGTCCTGGAGGCTGATAGTCTATGGTTTTTAAATGCACTTGTACGCCAAACAAGGGACTTTGTATTTGATCTGATGGGGGGCCCTATCGATCGCGGGGCCCTGGGCACTTGCCCAGAGTGCCCACCGGGAAAGACGGGTGTGTGTATGGGGCCTCTTATTAGTGGTACAAAGTGATATTTTTTTGAAAAGAAGGGATGAAAAAAACTATACATTTATAATTAAACTAGGCAGATCAGCTAGATCTGGCGGGCTTTGTTCCGACATATCAAGCTAACCCAGTATAAGATAAAAGACACGATAAACATTTTTTTCTTCCTTTATTGTAAGATAAATAAATAAATATTCACGGAAATCTCACACAACGCTACCTGATCCCAAAGTAAGCTAGGAATAACCTGCTTGTGTTATGGGTATCAGACCACGGATATTAATACTTATATACTTTTAAATACAGACATATTATACATAGAAACACCCAGACTCTTGAGACAAACATTTATGGGTCACACAAATATTTGGTTCCGGTGGGAATCGAACCCACGACCTCCAGCGCCGCAGGCGGTATTACTACCGACTGCGCCACAGAGACAGAAGATGAGATAAGTACTATGTTGTTTAAAATTAATTGTTCCTTAACGAAGACTCTTTCGGTTGGTATCATAAAACAGGATGTTTTTATTTACATCTCCCAGGTTCGATTCAAGCGGGTGAACTTTGTTCTTTAAATGTAGCTTTACTTACTTTTGTAAATAGAGGAATGTATCGGCAAAACTTGCAATTATCAATATTAAGGGTTCTTTACCGCCAACCACGGTCTTTAAAGTTCATACTGTATAGATGATATAAAAATGAATCACAAAATGTGTTGGTAAGTTAGAAAATATTGCAAAAACTACCTAACTGGCTCAAACTGTTTAAAGAAACGGTTTCTATTGCTATTTTGAATCGGACCTTGGAACTCGAAGGACCAAAATGGGAAGCTGGAACAGAAAGATGGACTGGGAAATGAAAACCAGGAACCGGGAACTCGGTACTCGAAACCGGGAACAGGGATCAAGAAACCAGGAATGGGAACTGGGACCGGGAACTCAGAACTCGGGATAACGATTTCCATATTCATAGTTAAGGCAGGACAATGTCTGTCGGGTCAGCTAGTAAATGATAAAAACGTTAACCGAAAGTAGCGAAAAATTCTAAATGTATAGGTAAACGTAGGTAATTCATTTAGGATTAGGATTTTAGAGTTTCTTGTTACTGCAATTGCGAGATTCAATTTTCCTGAATTTCTTGTTTCTCGAAAAATTAAATCAAATAAGGTATAGTTTGTATAGACGGAGGGGCTGACGGATGTACGGAACTCTCGGTGGGAGAGTTTGACTCGCACTTGTCCGGTTTTTATGTGTATGTTCACCGATATTTCCGTCAATTCTAGACAGATTTCATAAATTCTTATTTCGTTGGATAGTGTTCATTTCTGAGGTGACATTTGTATTGATGAGAACTTTACACCTAGATAGATCTATTTTTCAGTCCACCCGTAGCTAATACATTCGCCACAAATAAAACCAAAACGGTCTGAAATAGAACACGGGATAGCTGTTTCGGCCAACGTCAATCTTTGTGAATGGATTACATGGATAAGTTACCTACCGTAAAATTGTAAAAAAGCGTTAAATAATAAATAAATAAATATATTTTTTGTAACATTCCCACACAACATCATCTAGACAAAATTAAATGAATAAGCTTGTTTTATGGGATCTAGATGACTGATAGATGTATTTGGGGGCACGGTAGTGCCCCCTAGCTAAGTCGAGCGCGAAGCAAACACTGCCGTACCATCCTTTACTGGAACCATTTCGCCGCATTTTCAGGCCCCTATTTCAAAACCTCTGTATAAGGCCTGAACGCATAAATTTTCGTCATCCAGGAAGCTATAATCACATACTGAAAATACAAAATTTCAAGTCTGTAGGTCATTTAGTTCCGAAGTTAAGCGAAAGCAAATTTTCGCATTTATGACACTCACTCACTCATGATCATCAAAATAGAACTAGTACTTCTCATAAACTCACAGTGCTGAAATTTGGTACAGAGTTAGGGTTTAATGGCCACATAAAGAGTAAACTATAAAAACTAGAATAATCGAAGATCTGGAGTACCTGGTGACCCTGCTTAGAAAACACAAGAGCCCAAACAAACTATTAGAGATCAACATACCGCCTTTACAAAAAAATATTCAACTTGGTAGGCCGCTTCATTTGATGTCACAAATCGAAGGTCAGAAGTATCTGATGAAGAACCCTCAGCTGGTCTCAGCTGTATTAGAGATATGGTAATGCCTCTTCTACTATTGTTATATAAAAAATCGACTGTCATTGCAAAAATCCAGCATAAGTGGGACAAATCTTCTAATTCATAGTACTGTTCGAGCGCAATAGCGTCACGCGTGACATTGCGTTGGCGATGTGTGCTTCAAGCTGTAATCCTCACATTTCAAATCTCCTCGAATAGGCTCCGAAACTACTTAACCGATTTGAAAAATTCTTTCACTGTTGGGAAGCTACACTCTTCCCGGTAAACATAGGCTATATTTTATTCCCGCATTCCCACGGGAACGGGAGCTACGCGGGTAAAACCGCGTGACTTCCTCTAGTATCATCGGAAGTTACAAATTTTGTACACGACTGTACATCAATAGAAATGTAGGGAAAATAAAAAGTTTTTATTTTCTACTACTATTCTGAAACTGGACTTTTTCTGAAATTTGGCAGGTCGTTACGACTATTTCACGACTATTTTTTGGAACCTAAACCAATTCGATAGAATTTACCGTTTGCTTGCACCAGAGGTGAGGATTACAGCTTGACGTTCAAGCCATAATCCTCACTAACCTATAGCTATAACGCCGAAACTATAATACGACTATTTTTTTTACATGTACGACTATTTACGACTATTTCACGACTATTTTTTGGCGTTGTCAAAATTCGTTTTCATTGAGATTTCAAATGTGAGGATTACAGCTTGAATCACACTTGGCGATAGCATTGTCCTCTCCCTTGATTTACAACACCATACCATTTATTGAACGTTTTTTCTACTATTTTTTTTTAGATATTTCAGTTTATTTTACCAATACTTGTCTTTTTTTAATTGAGTGAAAAACTATGAATTTTATATATAAACGTGAATCAGTAAATGCGACGAGAAACATTATATTAAAATATTAACACCACCTTTCCCTTTCTCTCTCTCTCTCTCTCTCTCCCTCTCTCTATCTCTCTCTCTCTCTTATGTGACGTACGTACATCATTGTTAATGGATTGAATGCTTGCATTGTGTGGTGTCATGACTGTGCTAAACATACGAATGTTGAACGTTTACCTGCTGTAATCGATCTTGGTTACTTGACATGATGAAATTATCAGAAGTGCTAACTAAATAGTTGCCTTATAACTACAGGTTGACATCAAACTGAAATAATCGTATTAGGGTAAACCACCCAATTATTGGCACTTTTAGAATGAATTATTGGCACTTTAGTTAAGAGTATATTTCGAAAAATAAGGGAAACCTAGTTTATTTCAGTTCGGTGTTGCCCATTATGTAGTTGTAGGTATGCATTAAAAAGTAAAATAGCATTCTTTTTCTGTTAGAAATGGGCAAAATTACCTAAAGTGCCAATAATTGGAGGAGTGCCAACGATGGGTGGTTTACCCTAGGTACATGTGTAACACTGTTCCCCTTTGGATTCGTGTTTGTCTGGTTACCCTTGGGTGTTACGGCAGAAGATAATACGCAATTTTTATAGAGCCTACTTTGGTTGATCGTTACCTAATATAGTAACCTGATATTATGCCATCAATATCAATAACACTCACTGTTAACACAACAAACTAGAATGTCACAGAATCAACAACACTTCACGTACTACCCGTTCGCTCTAACTTTGCCGCTGGCGTAGAGGCGTATACCCGAATTGTTAATTAGACGAAGTAAATTGACAGTAGCTAATGTCACTTCGTCATAGAAAATACGCAACATTGTATGAAGCAGTGACATTAGTTGCAGTCAATTTACTTAGTCTAATTAAAAATTCGACTTTAGTATGGAGCCGAGCGGCAAAGTTAGAGCGAACGAGCAGTATAATTCAATTTCAAAAAGAATCTTTCTCAACTCAAAATTCTAAAATGGTTATCAAATTTCAGGTTATATTTCTAATGTATAAAGTTTGAGGTCTTTACGAGATCATACTCGTAAATATTTCAAAGGCGCAAAATGAAAATAAATTCTACTTTGTAGTAAAAGTCGTAACTCGCCAGAAAATTGGAAAGAGGTCGTTACTGCGCACCGTTAAATATTTATGATATCTATGAAATTTTAATTTGTAATTTAAGGTAGGTACAACATAGCATAGGAGTTAACAAACATAATATGCCAATAGGTACCATTGAATCCATCAATCAATCAAAACAGTCTAAGGCAGTCCACTGCTGGACGTAGACCTATCCCAATGTACGCCGCATAGTAGGTACCTTAATCACCTAAATTTTATGGGTTGTAAATTCAAAATTTAGAAATAATTCAAATATGCGAAGAAACAAAAAAAGAAAAATCTTTATACCTTGAAAATATTAATTACTGTGTTCAATAATAAATTGTCTATCGTTTACTGCTGGCGTCGTTGATCCATTTCAGCGAGTTCAAGTGGAAAGTTGTTAATTTATTGAAATTAAACTTACGTATTTTTTAGAAGTAATGTTCGAAAGATAATAATAAAATAGCACACCTTATGTCAGGTAAGTAAATGTATTTCAAATTCATAATGAGATATTATAAATGCCTGAAGCAGTGTTTTAATCGTTAAACAAACGTAAAAGCATTTGTACTTTAGATCAAATAGCATGGATACAAATTACTTGTAACATGTGAAGTTAAATATAACTAGGTTGACACACATCACATGTATTCCTCTAAACGAGATAAAAAGGAAATTTCGTTATGAATATTAATAAGGTTGTTACAGCCGCCAAGCTCTTATAATTACCTTATGGATGCTCCTATGTTTACGTTTGCTTTTACAGGTTATGGGATACTGATCGGGAAATCGTAATGTTGGCGGTTCAGTTTCATGTCCCTCTCGGATCTGCTGGCGCTTACTGGAGTAGCCGTCAACAGTTCAGTGTTAAACGTTGCACGAGATAGCCGCGGTACAAGTTTACGACATCCAGTCTCGATCGGGTACATGGCTTTGGGGCAAGTCAGCAAATCACAACGAATAGGTACCTGTTATGTAAAGAGTACCGAATGTCCTTCAGTCATCTCCAAAGAAAGAAAATTTATCAACTAATAATAATTCGGCTAACTAATATAAAAGCCGGTCGAATCAAGCTTGTTGATTAATCGCCAGTGTTATGTAACGCTGATGCGAAAAATACCAACTTGTTTACAGAATTATTATGTATTGCCGTTATTGGTGTAGAAAATTTTGTTGGTCTACCGACGGAGAGAAATCCTTGTTATTAATGTCTTGCGTTAATCTGAAAAATGTTATTTACTTTTCTGTAGCGGTCAGAGAAGTTGTTCACAAATTTGCTCCTCTTTTATCCGCGAGACGGCGAGAGAGAATTTCGCGGCAGACATTTTACTTTTTCACTATACACGAATAAAAAAAGTCGTGTGCCGTATGACATTAGGGCGAGGCCGCATTTGCGGTTTTCCGCGGCAGTTTCTAACCTCAAAGTGTCATCAAACTGTCAAAATCCATGAAATTAAGTCAAGGTTTGACATTTTGAGGTTAGAAACCGCCGCGGAAAAACGCAGATGCGGCCTCGCACTAATAAGATGCAGCAAAATCATTGACATGTAGCTGTCTTCGACGTCAGTTCTAATACTTCTAAAGAACGAAAACGTGCATACCCGCCCGCGGAGCACCGACAGCCGACGTGGACACAGACCTCACCTTTTACAAACTCATGCACTCCTTGTAAACATGTTAACGTGGTAAAATATTATTGAGATTCATTCATTACAACGCCAGGAATGATTCGGTCAATGAATTAATTTTAATAATTGAAAACTGTTTTTATAATACCTATTTCTTTACGGTAGGAAAAGCGTAACTATATAATCTATCAACGTAAAGCTCCAACCGTTGAACGGAACTAGAAAGGATTTTCAAACACTCGCACCTTAAAAGATAGATCCTCTCCGTATTACGTTTGTTCGAAGAAAAGGAGGCTTTACAAAAGACTCATTGCCTATTCCTTTTGTCTTGTAAAATAAATTGACATTGAATTCGTATCAGACCTTAGTTCACTGAAGCAGATAAAAAGAGTAATACGTTGTTTTTTTATATTTACTGTTAGAATTTTGGGCATTGTTGAGGTATGGTTGGCAGCTTGCAATGTGGAAGATGTGATAGTGATTTTTTATGTACCTACCTATGTTTTGTTGCATTTTTGATTTATTATTACCTTATTCCCTTTTGTATAAAGTATATAGTAAAGGGTGTTTTTTTTAGAGGTATAGAACTTTGAAATGGAATAAAACACAGGGGATTTTTTTTATTGATATGAAATTGACTTTATTCGAAAGACAATTTTCTGGCATTATAATTTAAATGTGATTTCTGACATATGACCGCCACGGCTGGCTCAGACGTAGTCTAATCCAGAGGTCAAATTTTCGATGACTTTTTCCAACATTTGTGGCCGTATATCAGCAATAACGCGCCGAATGTTGTCCTCCAAGGGGTCAACCGTGTCGGGCTTATCGGCGTAGACTAGCAACTTCACATATCCCCACACAAAATAGTCAAGTGGCGTTAAATCGCACGATCCTGTAGGCCAATCTACGGTACCAAAACGTGAAACTATGCGGTTACCAAACGTTTCCTTCAATAAATCAATTGTGACACGAGCTGTGTCACATGTTGCACCGTCTTGTTAAAACCACTACTCCTGCACATCATGGTTGTTCAATTGATGAACGAAAAAGTCAGTAATCATCGCTCTATAGCGGTCACGTTTGACTGTAACTTTCTGGTCAGCATCGTTTTTAAAGAAGTACGGACAAATTATTCCACCAGCCCATAAAGCACACCACACAGTAAGTTTTTCTGGATGTAACGGTGTCTCAACATACGCTTGAGGATTATCATCAACCCAAATACGTCAATTTTGTTTATCGACGTATCCATTCAACCAAAAGTGGGCTTCATCGTAAACAAAATTTGCTTATAAAAATCGCGATACGTTTTTCGGACAGAACCATTATTATTTTCTTGTGGGGACGCCGGCACCGCCGAGCGGGCGATCCGACCGCCTTGTTGCTGCCTATTTCGTCCATTTCCCCAGAACGTCTCCAAGGGATGTTTGGGTATCCCAGCAATCTTCACGGCGTCCCATTGAATCTTCCAGTTCTCTTGCATAGGCTTATTATCTGATCCACCTTCAGATTCTTCAGGTCCTCTTGTTCAATTCTATCTGTTCCCATGATTTCCCATCTGCCTAGCGAGTACATTGGACACTCAGCCAATAGGTGGATGCTGGTTTCCTCTTCTTCCAGGCATTCTGGGCATGTTGGGTCGTTCTTCACTCCTAGCACCGTGAGATGCCTGTTTAGGCGACAGTGTCCTGTTATAATCTCTATGACCAGCCTCATGTTTCCTCTGTTTAGTTTTACCAGTCGGCTAGTACGCTTCGCATCCATACCTTTGATGAAGATCTTTGACTGTCTCATTCCAGTTGATGATCTCCATCTTCGGTTGGTTTCTACCGTTATTCTTTTGTTGATTACACCCTTGGTGATTTTGTGAGCAATAGGGAGCCCTGGCTCAGGTCCCGCCAGGTGTTCATCCGCTCCTTCTCGAGCTAGCCTATCTGCCTCTTCGTTACCCGGTACTCCCTCGTGTCCGGGCACCCAGGCTAGGCTTACCTCAGCTTTCTCCGCCAGTCGGTCAAGTGCCTCTCTGCACTCCTTGACAATTGCTGACGTTATTTCTTCTTTGCTAAGTGCTTTTAATGCTGCCTGGCTATCGCTATATATTGTCGCCTTTCTCGCGTTTGTGTGCTGGTGCATCACTCTCGCACATTCTGTAATTGCATTTATTTCAGCTTGAAAGACGCTAACGAATTTGCCCAAACTTATAACCCTGTTTATCTCCGTCCCGTCCTCGCATTTTATATGGACACCGGATCCGGATCGCTTTGTGGACTCTTTTCTTGATCCATCTGTGTAGCAGATAGCTCCCTTGCAGTCGTCTATCTGCCAACTCTCTCTATGTCCTATATGTATTCTATATTTTTTGTCAAAAATCCTCTCCTTTTTGATTAGATCATTATTGGAGAAGATCATTGCCATTTTATCTTCATAATCTTTGCTAATGGTTGCATGTCCGCCATCTCCTGAGTTTGCCCTCCAAAGGCCCATGCTCTTTAGCTTAAACCATTGTTCAAGTGCTTTCTTTTTTATCTCTAGGTCCAAGGGGTACAGTCCTAGCATGATCTCTAGCGCGGCTGTGGGAGTCGTCCTCATTGCGCCAGTAATCATTAGGACCGCCAGTCTCTGGGCCTTGTCCAGTTCGGTCTTGTTGGTCGTGTTTGCAGCTTTGTGCCACCAAACTATTGCTCCGTGTAGTATTCTTGGTAGGATGATAGCTTTGTATATCCATCTCACTGTCGCGGGTCTCATTCCCCACGTCCTCCCTATTGCGTTCTTGCACTGCATCAGTGCCATTTTGGCTTTTGTGCAGGTATTCTTAATGTGCTTCTTGAAAGTGAGTTTGCTGTCCAGTGTTACCCCCAGGTACTTTATTTCCCTAACCACTTCGAGCTCGTGGTTATTCAGTTTGACTGGTTCAGCTCTCCCCAACTTTCTCTTGTTGGTGAATAGCACTACTTTAGTCTTGTCGGGATTTAGGTTCAGCCCTTTGCTCTTACACCATGTCAGGGCTACCTTCAGTCCCCTGTTCATGATGTCACATATAACGCTCAGTACTTTGCCGGTCACCAGGATCACTCCGTCGTCGGAGTACGCCTGCGTGTATATGTGCATTCTGTTCATTTTCTTGATGAGCTCGTCTATTAGCAGACACCACAGTAGTGGCGACAGGCATCCACCCTGTGGGAATCCTCTCCTCGCCTTCACTGTAAGAGTTGTGCCTGCCATCTCTCCCTGTATCAGTCGGTGTCTCAACATTTGTTTCACCCATTCTGATATGTGCTTGTCGATTCCTTCTCTGTTTAGAGTAGCTTCTATCGATTCTGGGGTAGCCATATCAAAGGCACCCTCTACATCGAAGAAGCATCCTAGTGCATATTCTTTTGCGTCGAGCGATCTCTGCACCCTGTTAACCAGATTGTGGAGGGCAGTGTCTGTTGATTTGCCCTCCATGTATGCGTGTTGGTTTGAGTGCATGGGGGATACGCTTTTTCCTATTTGTTCTCTTATTATTCTATCTAGTATTTTCTCCAGTGTCTTTAGTAGGAAAGAGGAGAGGCTAATGCATCTAAAAGCCTTAGGCTCCTGGTATGAAGGCTTCCCAGGTTTCGGTATGAATACTGCTCTTACCTCTCTCCATTTCTTTGGGATGTATCCCGACCTGATACTGCTGTTGAATAATGCCAGCAGGTCCTTTGATATGTAGCTTATTGCTGTTTGTAGCATCTTCGGGAATATCCCGTCTGGTCCGGCCGCCTTGTAAGGTTGGAAGGACCGGATACTCCATCTTATGTGCTCTTCTGTGATGATTGTTGTCGGCCTTCCGAAATCGATATTTTCTGTGTTGGCCGGCGCTTCATCAACTGTATATTTCCTGCAGTCTGGGAAGTGCGCTCCAAGCATCACCTCCAGGATCTTTGCGGGTTCGGTAATGAGTTCGTTCCCTTGCTTTATGCTTCCAAGTCTGCACGAATTTGTCTTGGATAACGTTTTTACGAGTCGGGCAGCATCCGGGTGCTTTTCGATCCCCTCGCAGAACGCCCTCCAGTTACTCGTGCTCTCTTTTCTGCATTCTTTTTTGAATGCGTTCCTTTCTTCCCTGTAGGCCCTCCAGCTCTGGTCGTCTCCCTTCTGAAGCGCCTGTCTGAGGGCCCGTCGTACTTTTTTCCTTCGCTTACCTAGTGACTTTGTCCACCAAGGTTGTCCCTTTCCAGGCTTTATCTCCTTGAGGGGGCATGCCTTTTGGTAGGCCTCCTTTAGGGTCTTGTCCAGCCTTTGTGACTCACCTTCGAGGTCTTCTATGCTTTTGATCGGGTTATCCTGACTGGGAGTCCATGTTTCCTTTATTTGGTTTTCGAACCTCACCCAGTCAGTCTTCCTCGCATTTCTTATCCATATTCTTTCTATCTTTCCCTCCAGACTGAAAGTGATTCTCCTATGGTCCGACATGGAGTCTCTTTCGTCTACTCTCCAGTTTCTTATGTGTCGGCTTATCTTGTCGTTGGCGACAGTAATGTCCAACACCTCTTTCCTCATGCTTGTGACAAAGGTGGGGGTGTTTCCCACATTTAGTATCCCTAGCTCTGAGGTACTTAAGAATTCTAAAAGTAAATCTCCCTTTTTGTTGCAGTCTGTGCTGCCCCATGCGAGATGGTGGGCGTTAGCATCACAGGCTACAACAATGGGGATGCGCTTACCTTGGTACTTCCGTACTACGTCCTGAAGCTCTTTCGTTGGCGGCTCGAAGTCTTTTTCGCTCGGCAAGTAAGCTGAGACCAGCAGCACCCTTTCTTTCTCCTTGTGTGTCTTCAGAGTAATTTCGACACTGGCAAGGTCGCTGTAACAATCTGCTTTTATTAGTCCTAGGGTCCTCGTCCTGCTGCTAGCATAGATGCATGCTCTTGGGATTGACTCACCTTCTTGATGACAGAAGATGTCTCCCCCCAAAGAGCCGAGCCCTGATATGCGATTTCCGCATATATATGGCTCTTGCAGTAGGGCGATATCTATATTCTCATCTACCACAAATCGGCAAAGTTCGTTGGTGGCTTCGCGGCAGTGGTGAAGATTGAGTTGTACTATTTTTATTTTGTTGTGTTTTTGTGTTGTGTTTCTGTGTGTGTTCATTGATGTGTGTTGAGCGATTGTGTGTGTGTGAGTGTTATTGTGTGCCTCCCTACTTCTTGTCCTGGTCTACGACCCGCTCCCCACACCAGGGAGGCTGCAGCAGTGCAACACTCCTCGGGGGGGTTAGGTCATTGCCCGAAGCAGGGGGCTGGTGTCTCGGGACGTTTGCAGGTGTGCGTGTGGTGGGGGTTGTCTTCTGGGTTTCAGCTGCGTCTCGGCTGCCAGAGGTACATGCTTGGGTCATGTCCTTAGGTTTGCCGCCTACGCCGCCTGGAGACGCCCCCCTACCCGTGTTGTGATGTGGTGTTGTGAGGGTGTTACTTAGTCGGCTCAGCCGTCCCCCCCTAGTAGGACCCCCAGTGGATGTACCAGGCTGGTTGGTACAATCATTGCTGGCCGGTAGCTCAATTGCCCGTGCTTCTTCCACTACCATCCCTTCTTCGGGTTCTTTGGTAAGCGGTCTTGCGAGGACCTGTGTGGCTTGGTAGTTCAGCCTTATGTTGCCTACCGCCACCGCCTCCTTAGGGACACCCACCACCAGTCGGGTTCCCAGAGGTACTCTCTCCTTGTGGAGCAATGTCCACTGGGAGATTTTCAGGTCCTCTTCCCTGTTGTCGTTCTGGAATTTTATGAACTCTAGTGGTTCCATTGACTTGCCCTCTGTGTCCCCAGGGAGCCAAATCAGGATCCGGTGTCTCTCCGCTTTCCGAACTTTTAGGGGCACTCCATCCTGCTCACCGAACTCGCAGGTCAGCAACCATCTCATCGATTCCTCTGTGCCTGGTGTCACAAGGTAATATCCTTCTGCTACCAGGCCAGAGGCCAGGAAGGTCAAGCTGACGTTTCGCAAGCCGGCGTAAATGGCCTCTTCTATCTGGTAGGTCAAACGTTGTTTGACCTGAGCGGCCGTCGCCCCGTCCATCGGAGCCCCGTCCTCCCGCTGAATGATGACCGAGAGTTCACTCTGGCCAGATACTGGCTTTCGTGTCGTCTCGCCCCCCTCAGCGTGGTATCTCGGGCGCTTCGATGGCAGTTGCTGCGACCGCTCACCAGGGTCAGTGCCCTGCCTCCTAACTTTCTGGGCTCTTGGGCCCGCCTGCCCCTCAACCGCTCCAGCCATAGTGACTGTTGCAGCATCGGGATTTGCCAGCCGTTGCTCCTTCTTTCTTTTAATCCTACGGGCTTTCTTCATCCGCTTCCACTTCGCAGCGGAGATCCAGCCAGCTTCTGTCAACTTCATTTTGGACAGGTCCTCCTCGAGAGTCTCCGATAGAGACCTTCCAGGACGCCCATCACGCGTGCTTTCTAGTCGTGCTGTAGTTTCGTTTTGCGCAATTTGCTCCTCCACAGATATGTAGGAGCTGCCCAAGCCACTAGATGGCCCGGGGAGGGATTCTCCGGCACCGCCGGTACCCTCCTGTGGTACAGAAAAGTTTTCGTTCGCGCTCATTTTAAAGAAAAATTCCGGGATTGCCGGTTTGTGGGGGGAGGGGTTGTTGGGTAATGGGTGGGGAGAAGGATGTTGACGGGAGTATGGGGATGAAGGATGACCCAGTCCGGCGCAGCAGCGTGTCAGCTTTCACCGCAAAGTGTCCGCTAGTCCGCCAATGCACCTTTTCTGGTGGAGGGGAGGGAGGTGGGCATGGGTGGGGAGTGTCGCTTCTGGAGTAAAGCTTGGGATTGTGAAGGATGTTTGATGGGATGGGTGAGCCTTGCGACTACCGTTGAGGATGGGAGCGGAGGGATTGGATGTTTGGATCACGGGATATTAGGTAGGGGTGTAGACGTCATCTACCTTGACCCGTAGATGAGCGTCCTTCCCTTGTCCGGGGCCCAGCAAGGGCATCCCCCGCACCCTTCTACACCTGCTCGGTGTATCGGGCGCGGGGCGGTCTATCCGCAACCTGACCACCCGCTCGGTAGCATGGGAAGGGTGCTAGTCCCTGGGCGGCGCTGCCATTCCCCCCGCTTTCGCAGTTGGATATGGCCACGCCCCGTCAGGAACCGTCCGAGATAGAGGACAGAACCATGATTTTCAAAATAATTTTTCACAATTTGGAAGCGTTGTTCAGGCGTCAGTCTATTCATGTTGAAATGCCAAACCAAACTAAATATAAATCACTTGACAGTTGACAAAATTACCGGCAGTTAAAAAAGTGGTGCCAACTTAAAGTTCTATACCTCTAAAAAAACACCCGTTATAACAAAGAGTTCTAAATAATTTGTCCACAGTTCTGTTAGCGACGTATCTTGTATATTGTGTAACACCGGAACTCTAAACCGCGTACCGCTACCCTCGACTTATCAACCTGCTAAATGAAACTGATAGCAACTGGTTGTGGTTTAAGGCCTTCAACTTATTAGACTATCATGTTGCTGGCAAGCGGAATAAGCAGCTTAGCTTTCTGTAGCAAGGAAACGATCGTTAATGATAATACAATGAAAGGTTACCAACCACCAAGGTCAGATGGGCGGAAATTTTATTGTACTTATTTACATTTAAGATCCGACCGTATCTGATCAGGACCGACCCAGCCAGACCCAGGTGACTACTATTTATCTGTTACTCTTAACTAAATTCTCTAAGTGGTTGTAGTCTCGTACTGAATGACAGCTGAATATACTGAATAGGCATAAATATACGGTTCAACCATAGATTTAAAATTTTTCGCTAATGGTATCAACGGTATAAAATCAAACTGCATTGTGAATGTGACGTAGAACAAAATTTACATCGAGTTATGCAAAATTGTGACGATTTCAACTGAGATAGAATATGATACTTCACTAGTTTTATGAAAGCCTGGTATCTAGACTGCAGTTGCATGCAGTTTTTTACTTAGCGATTCATGTATTTTTTCAAAATTGTGCAAAGTGCCACACTGGCTAAAGAATGGGTATGCTATGCCCAATCCTAACACTATATGATATGACTGATAATAACTCTAAATTGACCCAGGAACTGATGGAAGCCTCTAAAAAATGCGTTTCATATGAACAAGAAATTAAAAATTTAAAATCAGAGAATATGGTCGCAAAATTGGTGAATCAACATGAGGTATTTGTGGCTCGAGGCAAGACTCCCTCAGTAACACAATCTGCCGCTAGCCAGCCACCAGCTGATCAGATTGTACTGACTCCCCCAATCCCACAGACTGCTACCGGTCAGCCGCCGGCAGCGACCAAAGCCCAAGGTAATGTAAGGCTTCGGCTTGAAAGCCCAAGACCCGGACTGGGATCAAGTTTTGCAGATATGGCTGGTAGGCAGGCAGGCTCCTCCACTGATACAACATCGCAAGATACGTGGGTGGAAGTTAAGGCCAAAAGGAGAAAGAACCCTGTTAGGAAGGGCGGCAAGACATCATCCGAACTGTTAAAAGCAGTGGAACGTAAGCGCTTCTTGCATATCTGGAGACTGGAGAAAAGCACATCGGAAGACTTATTAAAAGAATATATCAAAAAGATTTTACCAAGAGACGCGGAAATTAATATTGAGAAATTGAAACCCAAAATCGAACGAGACTACGCGTCGTTTAAGGTTGGTGTAACAGAGGGAAACTATGAGAAGCTTTGTGAGCCAGAGGTATGGCCATTGAATGTCGAGTTCAGTGAGTGGATATTTTTTCGTCGCACAACCCAATCAACACTACTTACAACCCAGTAGAACTATCAACATCCTCTACCAAAACGTCAGTGGACTCAGAACGAAGACCGCGCGATGGCTATCATTCGTGGAATCGTCGGAAGCAGATATATTTGCTATCACTGAAACGGGGTTAACCGATTCTATACAAGATGCTGAATTCGTGCTTCCCGGGTATAATGTACTGCGTTGTGACCGGACGGATGGTCGTAAGCAGGGTGGTGTACTACTGATGTCGGTGCCGTGTCTAGAGCTACGTCGCGTTATGCTACCTGATGATTTGGACATAAACAGACAGATGTTTGAGTTAATTTGTGGTTCAGTTTATTACTCTAATAGGTTTCTATTTACGTGTTGTGTTGTGTATATTCCACCGAATGCGAACGACAATGATTATATGATTATGTTTGAATTGTTAGAAAAATTGTGCATAAAATATAATAACAATTTACTCATGGTAGGTGATTTTAATTTGTATTCATGTAGCGAAAATATTCGCAATTATTTTGAATATTTTGTAGCCTTCTGTGAAGTCACTCAGTATAACACAGTACCGAACTGCAACAATAGACAGCTAGACCTCGTATTGAGCGCGCGCAGTGGCGTGTGCGTGGGCGAGGCGGACGAGGGCTTGCAGCCCGTGGACCGCCACCACCCGCCGCTGGCCGTGCGCCTCGAGTTGGGGCGCGCGTCGCCGCCGTGTCCCCCGGGCCCGCCGCGTCCGCGCCGCCCTATCCGACCGTGCGGCGCTCTCAGGGCTCGTTATCAATTCCACAATGGAATTTCAGTAAGGCCGATTTTAATCATCTATATTATTTGTTTAATGCGATGGATTGGAGTGAGTTGTACGAACAAAGTGATCCTGAACTTATTTTAAATTTGTTTTATATGAAAATATATGCGGCATTCGAACTTAGTGTTCCCCGTAGACGAGTCGGCATCCGAAATAAGACTAGGTATATATATCCAGTATGGTATACATCTGACCTCATTATGAAAATAAAACACAAACACGCTTTACATAGACAGTATAAATCTAGTAAATTGCATAGTGATTACAAAACATTTAGTTATGCTAGGGCGACGGTAAAGGTGGAGACGGCGCGAGCCCACGATCGGTACCGCGAAGTCACTCAGTATAACACAGTACCGAACTGCAACAATAGACAGCTAGACCTCGTATTGAGCGCGCGCAGTGGCGTGTGCGTGGGCGAGGCGGACGAGGGCTTGCAGCCCGTGGACCGCCACCACCCGCCGCTGGCCGTGCGCCTCGAGTTGGGGCGCGCGTCGCCGCCGTGTCCCCCGGGCCCGCCGCGTCCGCGCCGCCCTATCCGACCGTGCGGCGCTCTCAGGGCTCGTTATCAATTCCACAATGGAATTTCAGTAAGGCCGATTTTAATCATCTATATTATTTGTTTAATGCGATGGATTGGAGTGAGTTGTACGAACAAAGTGATCCTGAACTTATTTTAAATTTGTTTTATATGAAAATATATGCGGCATTCGAACTTAGTGTTCCCCGTAGACGAGTCGGCATCCGAAATAAGACTAGGTATATATATCCAGTATGGTATACATCTGACCTCATTATGAAAATAAAACACAAACACGCTTTACATAGACAGTATAAATCTAGTAAATTGCATAGTGATTACAAAACATTTAGTTATGCTAGGGCGACGGTAAAGGTGGAGACGGCGCGAGCCCACGATCGGTACCGCGAAGTCACTCAGTATAACACAGTACCGAACTGCAACAATAGACAGCTAGACCTCGTATTGAGCGCGCGCAGTGGCGTGTGCGTGGGCGAGGCGGACGAGGGCTTGCAGCCCGTGGACCGCCACCACCCGCCGCTGGCCGTGCGCCTCGAGTTGGGGCGCGCGTCGCCGCCGTGTCCCCCGGGCCCGCCGCGTCCGCGCCGCCCTATCCGACCGTGCGGCGCTCTCAGGGCTCGTTATCAATTCCACAATGGAATTTCAGTAAGGCCGATTTTAATCATCTATATTATTTGTTTAATGCGATGGATTGGAGTGAGTTGTACGAACAAAGTGATCCTGAACTTATTTTAAATTTGTTTTATATGAAAATATATGCGGCATTCGAACTTAGTGTTCCCCGTAGACGAGTCGGCATCCGAAATAAGACTAGGTATATATATCCAGTATGGTATACATCTGACCTCATTATGAAAATAAAACACAAACACGCTTTACATAGACAGTATAAATCTAGTAAATTGCATAGTGATTACAAAACATTTAGTTATGCTAGGGCGACGGTAAAGGTGGAGACGGCGCGAGCCCACGATCGGTACCGCGAACGAGTACAGCACCATTTGGCCAGCGACCCGCGCGCCTTTTGGGACTATATGCGGTGTAAACAACGTGCCTCAAGTAAAATAAAGTTAGTAAGGGACGGACGCTTTTTGGCGGAGCAGGAGTGTGCAGATGAGTTCGCACGGTTCTTTCGGTCGGTTTACAGCCAGGAGACGCCCGTGTTGAATGTGGCGGCGGCGAGCGCGGCGCGTGCGCCTGCCCCGGGCGCCCGGATCTGCCTCACGCGCCTGCGTGAGTACGACGTGCGCGCCGCGCTGGCGCGTCTGCCCGCCAAGCGCTCCATGGGGCCCGACGGTATCCCCGCATTCATTTTCAAAGACATTCGCATGGTATTAACGGCCCCCTTGTTACATCTTTACAACGCGTGTATAGAGACTGCCACGTTTCCGGAGCGCTGGAAACTCACACGTGTGGTGCCCGTGCCCAAGGGTAGTGGGGGGATGGAGGCCGGTAACTACAGACCCGTGGCTGTCCTTAGTGCGCCGGCCAAAGTGTTCGAGGCCGTCATTCACAGCTGCTTATACAAACAGGTGAGTGCGCAGTTAACAGATGCGCAGCACGGCTTTCGTACTGGACGGGGAACGTCGGGTAACCTCTTACATCTGATGTCACGTTTTTGTGCCGGCGGTGGACGCTGGTGTGCAGGTGGATGTGGCCTACTTTGATTTTCGGAAAGCCTTTGATTTAGTCGATAATGACACCCTTTTAATGAGACTGGCGGCCGTGGGTTGCACTCCGCATGCACTAGCGTTCTTCGCCGATTACCTACGCGATAGGTGTCAGTATGTGGACTGTGGGGGTAGCCATTCCGACCCATACTTTACGAGATCCGGGGTGAGTCAGGGTAGTAATTAACAGGACGACCTTAAGTTAGTACGAGAGATCACACAGACTGCAGATCACGACTTGTTGCAGCGGGATATAGATAGGATTACCAGTTGGAGTCTAGAAAACAAACTATATTTCAATATTGCTAAGTGTTCGATTATGTCATATAGTCGGGCGCACCACCCTAGTCATCATCGTTACCTCATGAATGGAGAGCCATTGCAGCGCATAACGGAGGTCAAGGACTTGGGTGTTCGCTTCAGCACCGATCTAACGTTTAGGAAACACATCACCGAGGTTTGTAAGAAAGCTTACCGTAATCTTGGCTTTGTTTTGCGACAGGCGAACCAATTTACGAATATCGCAGCCCTGAGAGCGTTGTATGAGGCCCTGGTTAAAAGTCACCTTGAATGCAATGCTGCTATTTGGTCCCCACATGAAGAGAAATATAAATTGATGCTGGAGCGTATCCAAAACAAATTTGTAAGGTTTCTATTTCTGCGACTGTATGGTGTATACCCTGGATATCCCTTATTGTACCCTACGCTGTTTATCCTGGGTATGGTAGGGTACTACAAGCTAGAGGTAAGGCGAGAAGTAGCACTGGCTACCTATGTGTTCAAGTTGATTCGCGGTAAGATACACAACCCAGCCATATTGGCGGAGGTAAGGCTGTGCGTGCCGAGTGGGTACGTGGGGCGGCGGAGGCGCCCGCCCCTGCTCGGGGTGCCGGTGGCGCGCACCAACGTGCTGCAGCAGGCTCCGTTCACGCGCGCGCTGCGTGCGCTCAATGCGGTGGCAATTCACTTAGATATTTTCTCCTGTTCGCTGAGTGAATTCACACAGGCCATATATTGTGTTATATCTAATCTTGCTAATCTATGAGTGGGAAGGTTTTGATACTAGTAAAATTCGAATTTTAAGTACATACCTATGTAAGTATTAACAATTCAATGACATTTCAATGTTGATAAATTTGTGTGTGACAATTTTTTATTTCGTTTTTATACTATGACATGTGATTATAATTTAACATTTATTATTGACAAGTACATTTATTTGAGATTTTTATATTGACATAAGTATAACTTTTATCTGACATTTTTAATATTTTGATGCTGAATTTGACATTTTAATATTTTTATTGAGGATGTTTGATATTTACTTGACTATTTGTTATTTTGTTTATTACACTAGCAAAAATGAAATTTATTATGAATTTAATTTAATTTATGAGATTGTAATCGTTGTTATCTAATTAATATTGTAATGTAAGTTCTAATTCATGTGTCAATAAATAAATAAATAAAACTCTTACTGACTAAAACTAGTTAGTTTATGAATAGATATAGCGACGTCAAACTTAGTTGTCACGTTCCCTTCATTTCAAACTCATTTTTAGGGTTTCGTAGCCAAATGGCAAAAACGGAACCCTTATAGATTCGTCATGTCTGTCTGTCTGTCTGTCTGTCTGTCCGTCCGTGTGTCACAGCCATTTTTCTGGGAAACTATAAGGCCTATGCTATTGAAACTTGGTAACTAGATGTATTCTGTAAACCGCATTAAGATTCTTATATAAAACTAGAAAAAAAGTGGTAAATTTTGGGGGTCCCCATACTCAGAACTGAAACTCAAAATACTTTTTTTTACCAAACCCACACGTGTGGGGTATCTATAGTCAGGTCTTCAAAACTGCTATTGAGGTTTCTAACATCATTTTTTTCTAAAATGAATAGTTTGCGCAAGAGACTCTTCCAAAGTGTAAAAATGTGTGTCCCCCCCCTCTAACTTCTAAACTAAGAGAATGATAAATCTAAAAAAATTATATGATGTACAATGCCATAAAAACTACCAACGAAAATTATTTCGAACGAAATAGAGCTGGTAGTTTTTATTTAATACGTCATAAACCGCAATTTTCGGTTAGAAAAATCACTACCACTGCGAACGTATTAATACATCAATCTAAGTTTCACCGAACTATATGAACTTTTATATTATGTTACTTGCTGCTACGAAACCCTTCATGGGCGAGTCCAACTCGCACTTGGCCAGTTTTTTATTATGAATTCCTAGTGGATTCTACAGAGCGGTGCATGTTGGACAAACGGGGGGTTGACCTGAGTTCACACAGGGTGTTGACGATGGACACGCTGCTCCTTCATAATTTACGTTTTCGTAGGTTTTACAATAAGTAATAGATGTGTCTAGCTGTAAGTAGTATTTAAGACATACGGCCTTATGTGAATAGATTTAAGGTTTATTTTGGAATAAACTTCGTGAGTTGTACTGAGGGGAGGCAGCGCTTGCACATGATGTATGTACCTCGGCCGTGGAACGTTCTACGCGCATCGCCGCGCGTCCTTAGTTGCACTTGAGACGTCATCCTAGGCAAACGCTAGCACGCATACCGCAGCTTTGCCTCCTCTCGGGCGTATTCGCGACTCAATCCAGCAACCTGAGTATCTTTTTTGCTACCCAACCTCACATCCTGCGCCACCAGTGGAAGCGCGACGGCACCAGTGACCTCCAACGCCCACAATTTGGTCCTCCGGCCGGATCACACCGCCGCCCGTGCGCAAAATGGCGTCCACGTTTCGTACACCCGCTCGCCGCGTTAGAAAACCACGCGGTACGGAAACTGAACACGGCGGTGAGGAGCTGAAGAAGATACCGCTATTGCTGACAGACTCCAAGGGAGACCAGATGATCCCTAAGGAAGGAGAGGTACCCAGAAGCGTATGCAGTATGGGTAAGACATCTGCAAAAACCTCATCATCGATGGCAGAACGCCGCCGCCAACTTGAAATCCAGGCGGCCGAGGCTAAAGCTAAGTTGGATATGGAGGTAGCAGAGGCCAAAGCCAGAATCCAGGCCAAACTAATAGAGAAGAAGTTCCAGATGGATATAGCGGAGTTGGAATCGCGTCATTCGTCGCGGTCTTCCGCAGCCGCTAGTAAAGTGAACAAGTGGTTAGATACTACCGAACAAGAATTTACCCGTGAGAAAAATACCCAGAAGGAGGTGGAAAATCTCGCCGACGTACTAAAAGACGCGTTCACTGTCACTGCAAGAGGCCAGAAGGAGCTACTGACCAGGTTAGCCACGTCTAAAGATTTACCGTTATTTTTCGGAGACCCACTGGAGTGGCTAGGGTTCAAAGAAGCCTACATGGAGTCCAGTACGCGCTGCCGATACAGTAACGCTGAAAATGTCTGGCGGTTACGCAAATGTCTTCGCGGTGAGGCCAAGGAAGCGGTTTCCTCGCTTTTGATAGGCGGGACTACGCCTACCGTGATCATGGATACGCTGGAATTATGTTTCGGAAAACCAGAAAGTATCATGAATAAAATTGTGTCACAATTGAAAAAATTACACCCACTACCTACATATTTTCAAGGTGAAATAATCAATTTTGCGGTGAAAATTCGCAACTATGTTGTAGCAGCAAAATCATTAAAGCAGAATGATTACCTTCGAAGCCCGGAGTTGGTGTCTATAATAGCTTCGAAGTTGCCAACGGTCTTGCTAACCAAATGGACAGATTACCTGTATGAAAAACAGCATACCTGTGAACTACCCAAATTGGAAATTATAAGTGAGTTTTTGTTGCTTGAGGCGAATAAAATCGCATTTTCAGGAGTTAGCCACATTCGCCCCCTTCCAGACGGGAGAAAGGAGCGTGAAAAGAAACAGCTGCAGTCGATTTTATTCACCGTAGACGCCCAAGGTAACAACAATCATTGTAAATATTGTAAGAAGAAGGGTCACAGTGTTATTTCCTGCTCACGATTTAAGCGCGCTTTACGTAAAGATCGCTGGCGATTCGCGCGAACAAATAAACTATGTTACAGGTGTCTATCGCTACGCCACGATGACCCGACAGCTTGCACCGCTAGTGGCTGCGACATAGAAGGCTGTAACCAGCCTCACCACCCACTCCTGCACTGGACACCTAAGGGGGGTAAAGGTACCTCAGAGACGGTCGAAGATCCCGAGCGTGACCCCCCAGAGAGCACCGAGGTAGTGACACATACATAAACCTCCGTCACTACCAAAGTATTTTTGAAAGTGGTGCCACTCCAGGTGCACGGCCCCTCAGGTAGTTTCCATACGCACGCCCTACTGGATGATGGAGCGACAGTATCGCTGATCGCGGCTGATCTAGCCGACCAGTTAGGCCTTCACGGGAAGGCACAGACACTTCGCGCACGGTGTGCATGGAACAATAGTAAACTAACATGTCAAAGTGAACTAGTAAACTTTAAAGTCACTAATAGTGACGGTGAAAACTTTAGCATTAACGCTCGTAAAATAAGTGAATTGAACCTTCCCATACAGACAATGTCTAAATCTTGTTTAAAAAATTGTGTGTTAATAACATAAATTTCTGTAATTGTAATGCTCAACCTATGCTACTTATAGGTCAAGATCACCATCACCTGATCACTCCTGTGCAGTGCCAACGGAGCGAGCAGCGTGGGCCCTATGTGTCAAAGACAGCCCTGGGTTGGTGTGTACATGGAAACGCGGTAAGTGAAGTCACACTTAGTCACGATCCGTATGTCTCCCACACTCTCGATAGCTCTGAACAAACATGGCCAACAGTTGAACCCATTTTTCATTTATGCACTACTTACTCGGGTGATACCTTACCGAATGATGTTTCCACTCAATTCACAGATAACCTTTCGAAAGATTGTACGCATAAGTGTGCACAGTTGCATGACGAGGTTCGCAAACATTTTATGTTGGATTCCATAGGAATAGGTACCCAACCTCGTCAGAACGCGGATCACATTCGTGCTATTTCTATTTTAGATAGTACCTCTGAGCTTCGTGACTGTCAGTGGTATGTCGGACTGCCCTGGAAGTCAGATGATTTTAAAATGCCTGATTCGTTTCCGAACGCTCTAAAACGGTTAAAATCAATTCGTAGAAAAATGTCCCTGAACAGTGAATATTCTGATCGGTATCGTGAAAGAATAAGTCATTTATTAACAAACAATTTCGCTAAAGAACTAACTAATGATGATGTCATTAACGCTAGGATGAGTAGTCGTATTTGGTATTTACCGCACTTTGGCGTAGACAACCCAAATAAAAATAAATTAAGGTTGGTTTTCGACGCGGCAGCCAAGTCCGATAATTTTTCGTTAAATGATTTCCTATTGACAGGTCCCGATTTATTGCAATCCTTGTTAGGTATAATGTTTAGATTTAGGGAAAATATTATAGGCGTAATTGGAGATATTCAGGACATGTTTTTGCGTATAAAAGTTCGTGATGAAGATTCACACTCATTACGATTTTTGTGGTGTGACGATCATTCGTTGCACGGGAACCGACCCCTAAGCTCGACTGATAAGACTTTGCATTCCTTTGCTTCGGATTGTGTTGTGAAAAAATACGCTATGACGTCATTGATCTTTGGTGCGCGTTGTTCACCGTTTGTCGCTCAGTACGTAAATCAAATTAAAAACACTGAACGATTCGAACAGACGATGACCGATGCCGTGCATGCTATTAGGAAAAATCAATATATGGATAATTATATAGATAGTATGAGCGATTCTGTTACTGCAAAAAAGTTAGTGAATGAGATAACGTTCATTAACAAACAAGGTAATTTTATTATGCGAGACTGGTTAAGCAATAACGTAGAAGTTCTAGACGAGACGCCTAAAGAGATCCTTAGTGACAAGGCGGTAAGGTTCAATATTGAACAACAATCGGAGCGAACGCTGGGATTACTGTGGTATCCATTCAGCGATACGTTTGCATTCGACTTGTCTTTGAAACGTATTCCCAGTGATATTTTAGAATACAGAAGATCGCCTTCTAAGCGTGAATTGTTAAGTATAATTATGTCAATCTATGACATTCATGGCTTGTTAAACCCGTTTACTGTATAATCAAAAATAATTATGCAGGAAGTTTGGAAATTAGGTATTTCATGGGATGAACAAATAAATGAACAATTATTTAAACAATTTATTGATTGGGTTGAGCAATTAAAATCATTAAAAGATATTCGTATTCCGAGATGGTACTTTCGGCAGGGTGAGAGCGAGCAGGCTGTCCTTAACTTATGCACCACTGTCGCGGGTGCGAGCGAGACATCGCTACAGTTGCATTTATTTTGCGATGCATCGCCCCGCGCGTACGCCGCTGTTGGATATTGGCGTAAGATGTGCAGCGATGGACGAGTATGCGTCTCATTCGTAGCCAGTAAGAACCGGATCTCGCCGCTAAAAGCGATTTCTATACCCCGGCTTGAGTTGCAGGGGGCGCTGTTAGCATGTCGTTTAGCTGAAACAATAAAGAAGGAACATAGAATTAAACCTTCACACACGTTCTTCTGGACAGATTCAACCGTGGTTTTGCATTGGATTAGGAATGACCGTAGGAATTATAAAACTTTTATTGCAAATAGATTAGGTGAAATTGATGAGTTATCAAAAGTTACTGAATGGAATTATGTACCTACAGAATTGAATTTAGCTGATTTAGCTACAAAAATAAATAGTTATAACTTACATAGTGAGTCATCGTGGTTTACCGGACCTTCCTTTCTGTACGAGGCGCCTGAGCGCTGGCCGCACCAACCTGAAATGATAAATAATAACTTTAGTAATGAAATATTAGAACAAATTAATATAGTTTGTAACATTAACTTAGTGAATTGTAACTTACCTGTTCCGGACCCGACGCGATTTTCATCTTGGCTACGTTTATTGCGATGTACTGCTACTGTGCTTCTATTTATTGAGAAGTGTAGGAATAACAAAGCTTCCCTCATTAATCAAACTTTAATGAGTAAAGGCGAAGTTTTATTACTACGCTACTCACAGTCACAATCATTTCTGTCAGAAATAGATTTGTTGATGAAACGTGAACAAATTAGCTGTGATAGCCGTTTACGCCATTTAACACCTTTCATAGATAGTGACGGGCTCTTGCGTGTCGGCGGGCGTATCAACGCCGCCAAGCATATTGATGAGCAAATGAAAACTCCGATCATCTTAGACGGACGTCATCACGTAGCCCGACTGATTGTTAAGCACTATCATGAACGTATGGCACACTCGTTTAATGAATTAGTTGTAAACGAGCTACGGCAGACTTACTGGGTAATTAACCTTAGGCCCACTGTTCGTACAGTGGCTTCGCGATGTTTATCTTGTAGGATTAGGAAAGCGTCTCCCAGCACTCCGCGACTCGGCGACTTACCGGCAGACCGTATGGCCCACCACCAGCGAGCCTTCACTATGTGTGGTGTCGATCTGTTTGGACCGATGGACGTGGCGGTCGGCCGTCAAAGACAGAAACGTTACGGGGTACTGTTTACTTGCCTCACAGTACGAGCGGTACATTTGGAGGTTGTACCTTCCCTAACGGCTGACTCCCTTATCATGGCCTTAAGACGAATGGCCTCACGGCGAGGATGGCCACATACGATTATTTCTGATAACGGTACTAACTTCCACGGGGCTAACAGTGAGCTTAAAAAATCGTATCAGGAATTGGATAGGGTGCGCGTGGAGTCAGAAGTCTTGAATCATGGAGTCAAATGGAAATTTATTCCACCCGGGAGCCCTTTTATGGGCGGAGCCTGGGAACGATTGATTAGGTCAGTAAAGTCGGCCCTAAAAACGGTCTTAAAGGAAAGGTCACCTCGTGAAGAGGTTTTAACTACATTTTTAGCGGAAGTAGAAAATATAATAAATAGTAGGCCACTTACCCATGTGTCTGTAGATCCCTGTAGTCAAGAGACCCTAACGCCGAACCATTTCTTGCTAGGAAGTTCTTCTAACTTACCAGTACCCGGAGTTTTTGACGACACTGACTTGTACTTGCGGCGTCAGTGGCGGATAGCTCAGCGTCTGGCGGACTTGTTCTGGAGTAGGTGGGTTAGAGAAGTTTTACCTTGTCTCGTACCTCGATCGAAGTGGACTAGCGAAGGTCAGCAACTAAAGGTAGGCGACATCGTTGTCGTAGTGGACCCGTCGTTATCCCGTAACTGTTGGCCTAAAGGTATCATACACAACGTTTACCCCGGCAAGGACGGCAGAGTAAGGGTGGTAGACATACGGACCAGGATGGGAGTCATGAAGCGACCTGCTTCACGTGTGGCTTTACTTCGGCTCAATGATGAGTGTCGTAGTGACGACACTAGGGGGGAAAGTGTTGACGATGGACACGCTGCTCCTTCATAA
This sequence comes from Miltochrista miniata, assembly GCA_933228765.1. Classification (NCBI taxonomy): domain Eukaryota; kingdom Metazoa; phylum Arthropoda; class Insecta; order Lepidoptera; family Erebidae; genus Miltochrista; species Miltochrista miniata. The sequence goes on along the minus strand of OW121747.1, from coordinate 30,157,599 downwards.
TTTACGTTTTCGTAGGTTTTACAATAAGTAATAGATGTGTCTAGCTGTAAGTAGTATTTAAGACATACGGCCTTATGTGAATAGATTTAAGGTTTATTTTGGAATAAACTTCGTGAGTTGTACTGAGGGGAGGCAGCGCTTGCACATGATGTATGTACCTCGGCCGTGGAACGTTCTACGCGCATCGCCGCGCGTCCTTAGTTGCACTTGAGACGTCATCCTAGGCAAACGCTAGCACGCATACCGCAGCTTTGCCTCCTCTCGGGCGTATTCGCGACTCAATCCAGCAACCTGAGTATCTTTTTTGCTACCCAACCTCACATCCTGCGCCACCAGTGGAAGCGCGACGGCACCAGTGACCTCCAACGCCCACACAGGGCAACTTCAGTACTTATTTACAACTTGCTTATGCCCGTGGTTTCACTCACGCGGTATTACGTACATCCACCAAATTTTTGAATAGGTACTTAAAACGATGTTGTCTTGTTAGTTTTTAGGGTTCCGTACCCAAAGGGTAAAAACGGATCCCAATTCGTGAGACTTCGCCGTCCGTCTTTCTGTCTGTCTTTCTATCAGACTGTCGGTCTGTCTGTTTGTCTGTCTGTCTGTCAAAATCAAAAATCAAAAATTATGTATTTCTTTTGCCGCTGTAAAACAAACACAAAAATCAGGAAAAGGGGGGCTCCCATACAACGTGATGTATGGCTGTTTTTTTGGTACTCGAACTCTTTGTGCGTGAGTCCGTGTTTTTAGGGTTTCGTAGCCAAATGGCAAAAACGGAACCCTTATAGATTCGTCATGTCTGTCTGTCTGTCTGTCCGTCTGTCTGTCCGTCCGTGTGTCACAGCCACTTTTCTCCGAAACTATAAGGTCTATGCTATTGAAACTTGGTAAATAGATGTAATCTGTGAACCGCATTAAGATTCTTATATAAAACTAGAAAAAAGGCAGTGAATTTTGGGAGTCCCCATGCTCAGAACTGAAACTCAAAATTTTTTTTTCATCAAACCCATACGTGTGGGTTATCTATAGATAGGTCTGTAAAAATGCTATTGAGGTTTCTAAAATCATTTTTTCCTTAAGTGAATAGTTTGCGCAAGAGACAACCCCCCTCTAACTTCTAAACTAAGAGAATGATAAATCTAAAAAAAATATATGATGTACATTTCTATAAAAACTACCAACGAAAATTGGTTTGAACGAGATAGAGCTGGTAGTTTTTTTTAATACGTCATAAACCGCAATGTTCGGTTAGAAAAATCACTACCACTGCGAACGTGTTAAAACAGTATAAGTTCCTTGGTTAAAACATCAATCAAAGTTACAACGAACTATAAGAACTTTTATATATGTTACTGGCTGCTACGAAACCCTTCATGGGCGAGTCCAACTCGCACTTGGCCGGTTTTTTTATTTAACTAATATATAAAAAGATAATGAACGAAAATTTTCGCAGTGACCGCGATTTTCTTCTCAAATTACTAAACTGTGATTGACATGAAAAGTCTATAAACTTTTTAAGGTTTATTTTCCACATTCACGCGAAAGTTTCTGGACAATATAATTCCCGATATAATTTCTTCCACAGTTCCCATTTAAGAACACATTTTACCGTTTGTTCTTCTCAAAAACTCTCCTTACAATAACGAACAAAACAAAATGACAAGCTTATTCAATTTGATGCAGCCGTTCCCAGTTATGGCGTGATCAAGGAAAAAAGGGGTTCTATTTTTATTTGCCTTATTGTCTGATAATTTCATCCTATTTCGGGACTGATAAATGTTTAGGTTAATTTATAAGATTAATTTAATAGGCACTTAATACTTTAAATTTAAAATTTGCTACTCGTTCAGTAAAAAGCAACAAAAAGGAGCAAACTTAGAAACAAAATTTAAGTAGCATTTCTTTCGGAATTCTTTGGGGGATCACTGGCAGCCTAAATTTAGTTTTGCGAGATATTCGCTCTGTTGTGTCATCCGCCATCTCGATTATTTTTTTGAAAACACTTATTTTTCAGGAAAAATAAACTTAATGCATAAAGATTTTAGAGTTAATAAAATAATGAGACAGTAATTTGTATTTGTATTTATTAGTAGGCGCAGTATGAGGAGCATTATTGTAACCTTATTGTAGGTATATTGTAAGATCTGTGTAATAGTACCATATTTCAAGCAAATAAATTATTCTATTCTATAGGCGATCTCTTCTCACAACTCCTTTCAACGACAGTGACTAAATTATAGACAGGAATGTTTTGTATGTAAAGAATAAACACGAAACTACTAGACCGATGTCAAAAATTCTTTTTTTATTAGGAAGCTACATTATCAGGAACAGGAACTAAGCGGGGAAAACCGCGTGACATCCGCTAGAGTTGCTGTATACATTGGATACGAGTTATTTTTCCAGGTCGGGACGAAGGTACTATGTAGTTACTAAGCATGGCTGGCACGGGTGTATGACGATAAAACATAATAATATAAAGTAAAACAATTTAACCACAGAACTGAATTATTCATTTCAATGTCTCTGATCACTTTTCTTTCTTAATAAAATGCGTAGAATGCTTTCTCTCTCTAGTACTGTAGTAATAAAGCTAGCTTTGGGATAAACCCAGTACCTGAATCCATTCAAATATGCACATTCCTTTTTATACTCGTTACCATTTTATTGTCAGTACATTGTTGGACGTTGGTGACAAAGGCCGTAATTGAATTTACTTTTGGAGGAAATTGCGACGTATTGTATGGATTGATTATTCTCGTATAAAATGTTATTTTTGCATTGTGTTCAGAATCGAGAGCCAAGTGATTAAAACAGATTTCAATATGATGTGTTATATTTTTTAAGGTTTGGCTGCGTTATAAGTTTAATTTAGAAACTCATAAATATGGTACAGTATGTACTGCGGAAATTAGGATAAACTTTTTTGATGCTATTTAAATTTGTGTTTCTTAATATTGGTGTTAAAAGCGATAAACACACTTCGATAAAATATAAATTCTACTCTCAATCATTCAGGTTACACTTGGCAGCTAAATATCTTTTGATTCTGAGATCGCTCAAAGTTGTCAAAGATCTGTTAGTTACGTCTTAGAGGCAGGTATATTAAATCTACGAGGAAGTTTTTAAAACTCAGAATTTGTTCTTTTGAAGACAGAACAAGGAAAGAACAACAGTGTTTTTGAACAAAGTTAATATTTTTACTTTGGCAAAGCGAACAGGAAGTGTGAACTGTGCAATCGATGTACCTATTTGGATATATTATCAATTTTGATCAGTTGGACTCGTGTAGACTAGTTTTTAGAAATCTATAGTTATTGACTCTGACGGCCTTATATATATTGGAGATTGGTATGCTCGTTAGAACTCATCCAGAGTTGTTTGAAAAAGCTAGTAAATACAGATTGTACAAATCAAGAGACGAAACAAAACTATTGCAGCCCTTTTGTAGAACAAAACTATGCCAAATAATTCCTATTACATGACAGTAAAAATTTACAATCATATACCAAAGAGCATAAGAGAAATGACAATGAAAAAATTTAGAATTACACTCATTAACTGGCTTACTGAGAAATGCTATTATACTGTCAGAGAGTTTCTTGAGGAAAAGTAGACAATAACAATTATATTTCTCTTTTTGAATGAAAGTCATTAATGTAAATTTAGTTTAATCCTACTATCCTACTAATATTATAAATGTGAAAGTTTGTGAAGATGTTTGGATGTTTAGATGTTTGGATGTTTGTTACTCAATCACTCTGTAACAACTGAATGGATCTGTCTGAAATTTGGTACAGGGATAGAGTATAGCCCGGAATAACACATAGGCTACTTTTTATCCCGGGAAAATGTTCCCACGGGAAACGGGAACGGGAACCAAAATTCACGCGGGCGAAGCCGCGCGCATCAGCTAGTATTTTTATAAACTGAAATAATTGAACAAATGTGACATGTAGAAGTAGTGTTAAGGAAAAATGGACATTTATAAATTGAAATTGACATATTGAAATAACTGACATTTAATAATTGATAGCTGAATTAAAATATGACATTGATATTTTTATTTACTAAGTAATTTTGATTTGGTCTTAATATATGGTAATTTAATGTAGGTATTTTCTTAATGTATCTTTATAAATTTTGCATGCAGATGAATCTGCGGGACATGCTGACCTCTAATAAATATGTATAATAACATCTTAAGATACCATGTTTCACGCAATAAATGATTTATTATTATTTATATTATAAAAATAATAATATATTTTAATAATATATTCGATAGTCAATAAAATGGTTGTAGAGAGAACGAATGGGATGCTCAGCGATTTTTTGATGGTTGAGAGAAAAAATACTGAACTTTAATTTGTACATATCTGGAGCGTGTAAGTAGTTCTAAAACGGTTGGAAAAGTGTTCATAGTTCAAATGGTTATAGGTACAATTGGTTCGTTAATCTATTATAAATCAAAATCCGTTCGGTAGTTTGTAAATTTCTCACGAACAGATACAGAGACAGACGTGTAGAAGATCTTTATTTCATAATACATTGCTTAGAATTAAATTAGTAAAATTGACGTCTATGACTTCAAATTGGTTATATTTTTTACATTAGACCTACAAAAAAATAGCATTTTATATAAAATTTTACCACTAAATTTTATTGTCAGCCCACAACTCTATTTTAAAACCATTACGTCCAGATTTATCAGAGATAGGATAGAAGCCACGCTGTAGCTATCTGATGGCAATTTGTCTGCAACGAGCTCATTACAAACGAGTGCAACAGTGTTATAAGCCCATCAAATCACCACTGAGAAGCTTGACTATATTAAACTGCCTCTGAGATTAGTTCCGGGTAGACTGACGAGCGAGTTGCGGGCGAATTGAATTGAATATACATTACTAGGTGGATTAACTGTCCATTTGCAAAAAAAATAACCATATAATATTTTGGCATATGGTAATTTAGACTAATGATATTTATGCATAATTTTGTCATCCATAACAAATTTAGCATAATTATCTTAATCCTAAATAAAACTAGCATAATCATATTTAGGCTTAAAATTTATAAGCATAGCTTTATAAAGCATAAAAGTATCAAACTACAATGAAACACTTATGAAAAATAATTAAAAGGTGGCTTAGGGGTGGCCTAAGGGCCACCCACGCCGCTCCTAAACCTACTTTGACACTATATAATATAAGAAATACTGGTATATGGCTATTTCTCCTGGTTGCTTAAATTTGATGGTCACACGCTTATATTTTCTAAACCGTATGAGTTAGAAAGAAATGTTTTAAAATAGTGGATAAAACAGCTATTAAGCTATAAAATACATGAAATTTGTTGCAATAGAAGTAAATATTCATACCAAAAATTAACACGAAAGGTCAAAATCGGGGTCATTTTTCGCATTCTACTCGTGTCACACTTCCCGATTCAGTTAAACATTTGGTTACTGCTTCACCAAATTTCCATAGATTTTGAAGTTGCATACACTAAATTCACCGTAATAACTACACACAGTATTACAAAAAAAATCTTCTAACTATTATTTAGAACTTAAAACACAATATACATCGGTCACACGAATCTAGGTACTCTAAATTTGCGTAGTAAACGGTTTACTGTTGACCAAAACGACCGCCCCAATAACAAAACTCAACTTAACTGAACGTTATTCGAGCTCGGGCATCGCGAGAGTGCAACGTGCAACTCCTGGCTCCTTAAGAAAAAAAAATATCAGTAAGTTTCTACATTTGACACTTAATTCGAGTACTTTTCGTGGGTGACTTTTTGTACATTGTATAATAGCTATTGAAGTCAGAGTTTATTCATCGAAACCGCAAATTAATTGAGATATTTATGTAGTATTTGATTTAAAACGTAACGGCTAAACTTTGTCGGAATTTAAAAAAAAGCTATGTTTTCGTTACCTTCGTGTCACATCCTTCGTGGCGTTTTACCCACGAAGGTGAGTTTATGCCACGAAGGTGATCTCTGACTAGTTTCAGTAAGAGTGGTACTCTTTTAGATTCGTATTGTAGTAGATATGTAGCGGAATAATAGTAGAACAAATAAGTAGGTACCTACAATCATGGCAAAGGACAGAGCAATACCTATAACATTCCGTGTGAAGCCCTTTTATAGGAGTAGAAATCCCACCGGACGTTATGCCAGATCCAAACCGTCTAAAACCCACATCGTAGCTACTTACCCGTCTAGTATTAGGCGCCCCGGGCAACTCCTTAGAATGATGTATCAGGGTACACTACAGGCTTAGGCTATCACCGTGGCCTCGCCTACGGGTTCGGGTGTTATCTTGCGTCTTTTGGGTTAGTTCAGATGCTTTTCCGCTTCTTGAGGCGTGCGGCATGCTAAGAACTTTTGCACAAAGACGCAATGACCTTCGCGTCCAAGTCTCATGAAGAAATCCTGGGAAAGAGTCATGCCACCTAAAGCTTAATCACCTACTATCTTATACTTATATCAACTTAAATACATTTAGGTACCTAGTACTCGTCGAGTTTTCCGGCAAGGCGGTTTGTGACTACTCTCGAGAACAACTTGTAAACATGGCTAAGGAGTGAGATGGGTATATAATTCTTCAGCAAGGTCTTGTCACCTTTTTTGAAAAACAGAGCCACCGCACTCCTGCTCCACGCTTTAGGTGTTTGTCCCTGTTGGAGGACGGAATTAAAGAGATTTAATGTGAAAATTTTTTTTGTCTCGAGCAGGATAAAAAAAAAAAATATTTTTTTCACATTAAATTTGTGATTGAGTCAGCATACTAATTGCTTTTCAAAATTATCTGGAATTAAAGAGACTCGTCCGCTCTTTGAGAACTAGAGTCCCGCCAGCTTTAAGAAGCTCAGTCGTTATTCCGTCCTCTCCAGGGATTTATTGGTTTTTAGTTGTTCGAGAGCAGCTCTGACCTCGCCCTGGTCAATATCCAGAATGTCTTCGGTAACAGTGGCGCGTTAGTGGGGCTCTGTGGTCACGGTCGCTAGGTCCCGTCGGTCTTTTTTTCCGTGATGCATATAGTTCTATGTAGAAGCTCCTAACTTCTTCGAGAATCTCGAGGTCTCGGTTTTGCCACCCGCTGTCTTCAATTTTGTCAGACGAGGTCTTCCGAGCTGTTGGGCAAAGACTTTAGTACCCCAATTTTGTGTGATCGCTGCCTCTACGATGTTGGTGTTATAACGTCTGAGGTCACGTCATAGCAGCTTTCGGATTTTGATGTTTAAATCTCTCTGGTCTGAAGAAGACCAAAAGTAAGCAAAAGTAAGTAGGTATGCATAGATTTTTATTTTTTTATTGAAGTTCGCAAACTGGATTCTCGGCAACACTATTCAACATCGCTCATTTAGACTCAGTTCAGCCGAGAACTCAGTGCGAACACAGCATGCATCCCAATTTTCGCACTTCAATGAAATGTAGATGGCGTTTCCCGTCTGATTCTCATGAGCTCGAGGGTCTCGGGCGAAAGCTGGGAACACCTGTTTTTGTTTTTTTCCAGACTGAAACCTTCGGGACACTTGTTGTAGCGTCCTGACTACAGTGTCGGCCTTATCGTGATCGTTGCCAGTGGTTTCCAGCCGATCGAAACGATTTTGAAGCTCCAATTGAAACTTCTCGGCACACAAAGCTATTTGGAGCGCAGTAGGTCGGAGAGTAGGCTTCTTCATCCGGGCCCTTTCGACGCGGAATTCTAAATTCAGAGACGCTCTGACGAGTCGGTGATCATTTCCGGTATTAAACCTGTTGATCACAGAGACATCTTCTCCAAATATACACCTCCTGTCCGACATGATGAATTTTATCTCGTTCCTTGTGACCTTGTTGGGGCTTCGCCAAGTCCACCTTCAATGGGGTTTCTTCTTAAAGAATGAGTTCATCAAGAAGAGCCCCTGAGCCTCAAGAAAGTTGATAAGCATACTGCCCCGCGGCCCCCGGTCATTTCTACGCCCAACACCAAAAAGTCCGATTTTCGTTTTACCGCGTTCTTGTACTTTGACAGTGAAGTCCCCTATCATAACATTGTAGTGAGTCTTGGCAGTACCGTGTAATGCTTTCACCACGTCCTCGTACACGGTCTCAACTGCCTCGTCAGACTTCTCGAAGTTGGGGCATAGGTACACCTGAATCACCTTCAGGGAGTCCTGTTGGTAAGTCTCAGTATTACGTATGCTACCCGAGGCGAAACACTCCTGATCTCCACAATGCTGCTAACGAGTTCCTTTTTCACCGTAAAGCCGACATTGCCCTCGGAAGAATGTCTTCCATCACCTTCCCGAAAGTTGAATAGGTCACCCGACCCAAGGGTTAGCGTGTCCTCCCCCTTTCTTCGGACTTCGCACAACACCAGAATGTGCCAGTTTATGCGACCCAGTTCTACCTCGAGTTCGGTGAGCCGATCGTCCAGCCGCAGAGTGCTTCCATTATAAGTAGCGAGGTTCGGACATTCTCACACAACATCATCTAGCCCAAATTAAGACAATATAAGCTTCTGCTATGGGATCTAGACAACTGATAAGTTGCCACTTTGTGCCAAAGAGATGTACTGTGTTATTTTTATAATATAGTGGTTCCAGAATAACTTTTACGTCAAAAGCATGTGTAGGTATAGGATCTGGTAATTGTTTTTAGTTAAGTAGCTGTTACCTTATAACTATTCGGCAGAACTAACTTATAATTTGTACTTAAATAATGATTAATAATGTCTGTAAAGCTACTGCGTCACCTTCGTGGATCGTCGCGTCACCTACGTGGCATCAAATAATTCAAAACCATATTCTTCCAAATCTGACTCAAAATTTAACTAGTTGACTTAACTGTTACTTAACTTACCAAACGCTTTGTGTTTGTTTAAAAAAATTCTTAAAATCATCAGTATTTAAAATTTACCATGAAGGTGACGATGAGAATCGTAAAAAGTAGAAATAGCCATATACTAATAGGCGACTGTACGCTATGCCTAAAACATTGTGCAAATTATAACTATGCATAAATATATTAGGCCTAAATATAAGTATGCCACAGTACCTATGCTGCTAAAAATCAATTATGACCAAGTATAATTATGCCAAAATTAAATTATGCCAAATTCATTGTGCCAAAACATTTTAGGAATACATATATTATGTTTACGAAAGGTATCCCTACTAGGTAGCTTAGCGTCAATAATATGTATTCTCCCTCTTGAATTGCTCTATCAATTGCTGAAAAGTACAGCCCGCTTAGACTGATTGTGGTCAAACAGAAACAGTCTAAGCAGCGATTTTTTTAATTTGGCCTTATTTGATCTGTTGACGGCTACACTATGTTGTGTTTACCTCATATACCGCAAGCTACCGGAGTTGAAGTGGACATCTGATATAACCGGGAACAACTCCCAAATAGTGACTTCTTTTTTCACGTGAGGGAAAATCCTCATGGATGTTATGCCGGACTCCTACCGACACAGTTTGCTAGAAATACAAAATGTCATCGCTCTGACGTCCGTTCGCAGTTCCTAGAATTTTAAATTGTATGCAACCTGAAGACGACGTAGTGTCTGAAAGTTGACGAGTTGCTGAAAAATTTACCAATTGTAACTTCTAGCAATTTTTAGGGTTTCGTAGCCAAATGGCAAAAACGGAACCCTTTTAGATTCGTCATGTCTGTCTGTCTGTCTGTCCGTCTGTCTGTCCGTCCGTGTGTCACAGCCACTTTTCTCTGAAACTATAAGGTCTATGCTATTGAAACTTGGTAGCTAGATGTATTCTGTGAACCGCATTAAGATTCTTATATAAAACTAGAAAAAAAGCAGTAACTGTTGGGGGTCCCCATACTCAGAACTGAAACTCAATATTTTTTTTTAATCAAACCCATACTATCTATAGATAGGTCTTAAAAAAGGTTTTGGAGGTTTCTAACATCATTTTTTTCTAAAGTGAATAGTTTGCGCAAGAGACACTTCCAATGTGGAAAAATGTGTGTCCCCCCACCTCTAACTTCTAAACTATGAGAATGATAAATCTAAAAAAAATATATGATGTACACTGCCATAAAAACTACCAACGAAAATTAGTTTGAACGAGATAGAGCTGGTAGTTTTTTTTAATACGTCATAAACCGCAATTTCCGGTTAGTGAAATCACTACCACTGCGAACGTGAACGTGTTAATACATCAGTCAAAGTTTCACCGAACTATAAGAACTTTTACATTATGTTACTTGCTGCTACGAAACCCTTCATGGGCGAGTCCAACTCACATTTGGCCGGTTTATTGCACCCTGCCGTGCTGTTGTGTGAATTTAAAACGTTTCATAGAGGAAACGTTTAACATTTACATACAACGTCTGGGAATCCCGATGAATGTTATACACTCTATATTCTTTCCCAATGTCTATTCTTTATTTGTACCAAATTTAATTAATTCACATAGAATTATTTGCGTATTTATATGTAGGCATATAAGTAGGCAACCTTGTTTGAATTCCTGCCGAAGTTGGAGACGAAAGAGACCTGCTGTACTAAAACCACTTGGTGTACCATCACGATTATTGCACAGAAATGGCCGACCGTCGTATAAAAATCCCCAATTACTACCTACAAGACTAAAAGACAACGGTCAGTGGCAGTTCAAAAGTGCTGTCAGGTCTGAACACTTGAACAATAAAGTAAAGTATTTTTGGGTTAGTCAATTCTTTTCGGATATGAAAATTTGAAATAAAAATATTCTAGACACATCAATACGGTAAAGGTTTTCATGTGAAGGTTTCGAGGAGTCGGTAAACGTTGCGTATTCAAGTATTTTTTGCTGTAGGCTGATGGTAAGTGACATTCTCAATACTCGAGGTTTACTTTCAGAGCCGACATTCTACTGCGTCAATTTATTAGCCGACATTCCAACTGACAATGGCCCTTAAATTTACCTCCCTATATGTATTTTCGACTCCAGATAATTTGAATAATCGGATTATTCAAATTATATAAAAATCGACTGAGTGTGTTTATTTGAGCTTGCCTTCGAATACAATTATAGGTACAAAATAGCTGTAGCGATATGTATTGATTTTCTATAATCATATAAACCCGTGTGTGACACTCACCCCCATATGGAAGCATAAATATCATCTACGTAGAATATGATCCAATTTCTTTGAAACGAAACGCCAGACATCGGAATCTAGCACAATACATTTAAACATGGAGTCTATACTCAGTCAAGAGTAATCAATAAAAATTGCAATTTTTTATCACCCGTCCTTGTTATGAGTTAGGTATGTAATATCTATTACTGTGTACACAGTAATAGATATTACATATATAGTAATCTACGTCTACGTCCCCGTAGACGTAGATTACTTCATTTTTTTTTATTTGAACTTTGTCAAGCGAGAGATGTGTTGAATTGAATGAACGTTTTTGAGGATAAATTTTGAATACAGAGCCAAATTGAACACGTTCTGAATTTTATTGATGGACAGATATACAAAAGGTGAGGAAAATAATCAAATTCGGGACTAAGCCATGTTTATTTAATTCACTTGATAGGTTCACTGTGTGTGTGTGTGGATGGCAAAATATCTCTGAGGGTTGATAGAGGTCCACCCACAGAGAAACAGACGTTCCTTATTAATATTCAGGCTTAAAAAGACAACCACTAGTGATAATGAAAATGAATGGCCATAATGTTATTATAAGAGGACCACTATATTTATTCTTCCAAATATTTTTTATTGCCACTGAAATAGTACGTGAGTGTCAACTTAGGAGAAGTAATAAAACGCTTAGGTAGATGACGGCATTGGTTCGGTGTTGTTGCTGCCGTGAGCCATGTGTTTTAACGTCCGACCGTATATTAATGTTTATCTTCGTGTCCTGATAGGCTTGATGAACGCGCCTTTATGAGAGTTGGGACACGAAACGATTACATTTGTATATCGGTACAAAGTTTACTGTGGACAGCAAATGAAACGCTTGTTAATAACGTTTGAAGCCGTTCTTACTCAGTGTGTATTCGGTTTGTTAACGATCACCACTATAAGCATCTGATCGTATTCAAAGGTAAAAATATCGATCAAGCTGATTACATAACGATTATAAAAAAATAATAAGAATACAAACCGAACGAATTGTTTTTCTCACGCCCTCTTTATTAAAGCAATAATGTAACCTCCTTTGAAAACTCCCTCGGGGTACGAGGGCTTATCAATAAGTCCGTGACTTTTTCAATTTCCCGCCACTTTATTGAAATGGAAACTCTGCTTCTGTCAACGGGCAACTGTCAGTTGACTTCTGTCAAAATTTAGACTAGCTACGTCATTTTGTTTGTGTTTGACAGTTGTTGATAGCAGACTAGCGTGCTTTTTGAGAAGAAAATGGAAAAATGTGAATTTCGTGTGCTTATTAAGCCTTATTTTTTGCGGAAAAAAACCATCATTCAAACCAAGACCAAGCTTGATAAGTATTATGTGGACTGCACCATCTATTTCCATGGTAAAAAAGTGGTTTACCGAATTCAGATGTGGTCGTACAAGCACGGAAGATGCGGAACGTTCTGGACGTTCATTTGAGGTCTCTACATCCGAAGCCATAGAAAAAATCTACGATATGGTTTTAGCAGATCAGAGATTGAAAGTGAGAGAGATTGTGGAAGCCATAGGCATCTCACATGGCACAGTACTTTCAATTTTGAATGAACACTTGGGTATGAGAAAGCTTTCCGCAAGATGGGTGCCGCATTTGCTCACAATCGACCACAAACGCAACCGTGTAACAATTTCGCAGGAGTGTTTGACGTTGTTCAACCGCAATATGGACGAGTTTTTGCACCAATTCGTAACCGTGGACGAAACATGTATCCACCACAATACACCAGAGACCAAACAGCAGTCAAAACAGTAGGTTTTTCGGGGGGAATCAGCGCCAAGGGAGGAAAATGTTGATTTGTCAGTCAGTAAAGTCATGGCGACCGTTTTTCGGGATGCACGCGGTATACTCCACATTGACTACCTTCAAAAGGGGAAAACAATCAATGGCGAATATTCTACCAACTTATTGGGTCGATTCAATAAGGAATTGAATAAAAAACGATCGCATTTGGCCAAGAAAAAAAGTCTTTTCCATGAGGAAAAACCAAGGGTGCATACATGTGCAGTTTCTATGGCAAAAATCCGTGACTTGGGAGACGAATTGCTCCCTCACCCACCCTATTCTGCAGATTTAGCACCGAGTGACTATTTCTTGTCCCCGAACCTAAAGAAATTGCTTGGCAGAAAGAGATTTGACTCTACCGACAAAATCATCTCTCAAATAAATGCGTATTTTCATGACTTCGACAAATCTTTTTTTTCGGATGGTATGGAAAAGCTGGAGAAACGTTGGATTAAGTGCATAGAACTCACAGGAGACTATGTTGATAAATAAAATAACATTTTATCTAAAAACCTATTTTTCATTGAAAAAGTCACGGACTTATTGACCCGCCCTCGTATAAAATAATTATACTTACCTATTACATAAGTGGATTCCATTGTACCTACTACTTTACGAGCTTGGGGCTTTAAGCGCGAATGTACAAAGTAAGGTTATCGCAATTAATTACTATAACAAGTAGGTTCTGCTTTTATTTCTAATAAGTGAACATGCGCATAAATGCGGTTGGGAGCCCCGGGTAAGCCCTCGGAAGGATACCCCAGGTCTCCCAACAGACCTACGGCTACCACTGCGGTCTCACCATCACTTTCGAGTGCTAACTTGCGCCTTGAGGAGTTTTCTGGGTGTTCGCACCATGGTCTTCAGCGAGAGAGTGTCCTCCACGTCCAGACCTGCAGACGAGGACTTGGCGCTGTTGCGCCCACGCCCAGCACTCTACATATGGGTAGAGCGCTGTGTCCTCGCTGCTAGTTAACAATCCTTGAATATGTTTCTGAAACAAGTTAGGTTTCGATTTAGTTCATACCGTATTCAAATCTGTATCTAAGTATAGCTTAGACCATTTAACAGAGTTGCGTTCGCATTTATATATATATTTCGTATTGAGATCGTATAATATAATAGACAGACAGACAGACGGCAAACTCTCATGAATAGGGTCCTGTTTTTAGCCCTTTGGGACGGAACCCTAATAAGAATAGTGAGTTAGAAAATCCTGTAAACACGTAAGACAGGTATTGTCTTAAGAAGGAATTCCTTTTCTCCAGCACGCGTTGATGGTGCCAGGAAGCTAGGTTTGGGCGGGAAAATTTAGATCAGACTTTTATGATGAATACAGTGTAGTGTACTCATTGATTACATTACAAAGCAAAAAGTTCCGAACATTAATTAATCCAAATTATACAAAAAGTTACCCTTGCTTGTGAATCTGTAATATATATTGAAATAAATACAAGGGTGATGCGAAAACTATCTGAAGCTTAGGGTTTCATCACATCACTACGTTTCTATTTCATCATATCTGAATTGCGGTTTTTCAAAGATAATACTCGTATTTATCTGAAACGAACACTAATGTTCTTGAAAATCTTCCTGTGTACATTCGACGATTGAGTTTGGTCGTTAAATCTGTGGTTTTTACTCACCGTGTAACCGTGCACAGCTGTTGATTTTTTTTCAAAACTAACTGAGTCTCTTGGCATTGTTTATGATGGGTAATTGACGAATGTTCACCGTGCAAGCTTTACGGGAGAATGTTTTAGTTGCTTTCCCAATGAGCAATCTATATTAATCTGACAAAGCCTAAAATTTGTTTCTTTGTATCTATAAATTCTGAAATTACTGAAGCATTATTTTGCCATTAATAACATTAAAAGAATAGGCCATTATTTCCATACCTTATTGTGAATACTGACACCCCCGGTTACAATATTATAGATTTAATGGGTGCTACGCGGTTCGTAGCATGCCACAAGCGTAGCTGTGTGGCTTAGCTTATAATAAATAAACTCAGCTAAACGTTTTCAGCGATTATTCCTGTCTAGCTGAAGCAACCATTCACATTCCTTTATTTTAATCTGTAGTACTAAAGTAATTTGACGCCGCGGTGGTAACCAAAGTCTGGTGGGAATTCTGGGACATCCTACAGAGAACTCACCTCGAACTCCCGGCCGTAGCAGTCGTAGCTCTTCGTAGATTTGGTGGCCCTTAATGGAGACAAAGTGACTTGTGTGAAATCGGATCCCCGAGATAGACAATTAAAAATTGAAAACAGAATCTTAGACCGACACAATCCTTAAAACGGGTTATGAATTTAAAGACAAGCGAATGCCACTCCAAGGTATAATTTTTCAAATATGTATTTTTCAGTATATTATATGTGTTAATAATACTGAATTATTAAACATAAATGTTCGATTGTGTTGGAAAGTAATAAATCGCAGAGGAACGCACAGCTAGTCCCAGTTAGGTACCACCTCTTTATGGAGTAGAATTTAGTTCAAACCAGGATACGCTGCCATTTAGAAGAATCTCGACCTGAAAATGATTCAAATTTTTGACATAAAATTTGACTTTGGCATGCTCTCAAGCCAATAAAGCACTTCTACTCCTTTTCAATAATGATATCGTGTATACATACACTGGAACAACAAGATTGTCCTGGGATACATTCCAGGACGGTCCCAGGACGAAATCGATCTCATTATTACAGCGCGTGTAGGTGGTTAAGAAATAATGCCGTAGAAAAAAGTGTTTATGAAAATAAAAGTATTTACATAGTTAGTGGTGTCACCAGCCAGTTTAACCACGTGGCTTTTGGTTTGATTTTCGTTGTTTCAAACTTCTTCTTGAGTTATAAGTTCCTAGTACAACTAAAATATTTCTGCGCGTGTAAGCAAATCAAGCCATGACCAACTGTACTGATAGAGTTTGAATACCTAATATAGCACTGACCTCGTGAAATATGGATTTATCAATGTTCAGTGACCAGTAGCACACTAACGCGTGCGTTGGTGTGCTACTGGACACTCACACGCTACGATTTTCTTCCTATTGGATATGTGCTCCTAGTCAGAGCTCGTGTAACGCAGCGCGTGTAAGCCATCAATGTGACAAAAGTCGTTGACCCTCGTAGAGTTGAAACTTTATGAATTAAATCATAGTTGCATCGAAAGTGATATTGTTCACTTTCTCAAAACAAAATACTTCCATTTTCCCAAAAAGTTGCCAATTAAGAAATTGAAGTTTTCAGTGTTCCGAATAAGTCAGTCTCGAATCTCATACCTATATCTCTGCGAGTTAAAGAAACATACGTATTTTCTTCTAAATGAATCTTTGTATATCAATCTGAAATCGAGATCAATGACGTTTTGCTTTTTCGCCTCAATTTTGCTCTCGTGTCATGCTAGCAAAGGTTTACTTATCGAGTGATAACGAGTTTTTACCTTTACACTTTTATTACGACTTATTTTGATGCAAATATTGAGAGCATGGGTCCTTAAAATAATATTTTATGCTCTGCAAACCATTCAAATCTCGGAAATATCAAAACCATAAGAAATTGATTTGAGAAGTCGTGATTTTTTATACTATTAAGTGGCAGACTACCTATTCCGATTACCTGATCGAAAATGGCAGGGTCCGACTGCGCCTAGTAGATGCTCTAATATGATCTAATCTGCTATTCGTGAAGTGACAGAATCAACGGATCTTATCCATACTCATGATAATTCGTTCATCATCACGCCTTTATCCCCGAAGGGGTAGGCAGAGGCATATTATATACCCACATTTCACCTTTTTATAATTTGTCCCACGTAATACGTTGTGAGCCGTATTGCCGTGTTTAAATGGACAGGCGCAGGTCGTGACTGCCTGCTGTTGAAATAAAGCCTTCAACTTGGCTTAACGACTGCCATTTTACTGGCAACCGGGACCAACGGCTTAACGTGCCTTCCGAAGCACGGAAACGCTCAAATAAATGTCACAAAGTGATCACGTGGATGGTCACCCATCCATGGACCGGCCATAGTGAAAGTTGCTTACTGCAGTTATCGTTTACAGAACACTGAGTCCTCGGGGCCACGAGCGCTTCATTCGATTTGGGTTCAGCTAAGCAAAAGTGAAAACCACTATCTGATTACGTTTCAGTTTTCATGAACTTCAACATCCATACTTTTCATAATTATAAAATATGAAAGTGTATTTGTTTGTGCATCATGATTCATGGTAGAACAAATATAATCTGGGAGTGCCACTGTCTATTTTTATTCCAGAAAATCATATTAATCCCACGTGAAATGGGCGCGATAACTCAATTATACTCGGGAAGAGCCTGCTGTATGGTATTGATCCTGTGTTAGTAATTTAATCCTTACACATGTACCTACTCACGCATATTCCCCGTGGAGTAGGCAGCAGCGTACTGTAGGTCTGCGTTAAACCATTTGTATCGTCTTACCTTCGTAAACGGAAATGTTACAGAGCCGCGGCCACCTATATCAGGATCAGCCGAAGAATAATATGCCGAACGCAGTGAGCGCTTACAGAACCATGAGTTAGCAGGGCTACGAATGCTTTCAGTATTATATACTTGGGACAAATAGGCGGTCTAGGCAGAGGAGGAAACATTGTGAACGGTTGAAGGTGAGGGCTGACGCGTCTTCAGGTGCCCGACCTAAACCTATTCGAATGGGACGCAAGTCCCAGACACCTACACAGTATTTCCCTCTGTACCACGCTATGGACCCAGCACCCGTGCGTCGGATCCTTTGAATACTGAGAAAACGATCTCTGTTTAAAACTTCTTTTCGAGTTATAAGTCCCCAGTACATCTGAAATAATTCAGCGCATGTCAACAAATGTGAGGTCAAGGCTTCCTATTGTGGTAGACTTTGAATACCTAATCCTAGCACTGACCTTGTTAACAATGTTTAGTGGCCAGTACAAGCACACTACCAGCGCACACGCATAGATTTTCTTCCTATTGGATATGTACTCCTGGTCGGAGTTCGTATATTGCAGCGCGTGTAAGTTATCAAAGTGACAAAAGTCGTTGACCTGATGAAGGCAATTTCCTTCCGATCGACTTTGTCCATTTCCTAACTTGACCACTTCCAAACTTGTCCACTTCCTAAATTGTCCACTCCTAAGTTGTTATATTGTAACATTATAGTCCATTGAAATGTTACATGAGCTTTGCATTTATTAGAGGACGCAATTTTATTTTCGGGACATGTGTGGGGGGTCAATAGAAGCTTAACCTCAAGTTTGTGGGGTCGCCACCCTTGTCCCTCGGCCGCCATCTTGAAAAGAGGGGGGAAAAACACTTTTTTTGCAATATTTCGGAAACTATGAGTCTTACAAAATAATTGTAGAGGCATAATTTGTAGCATATTGTTTTGCCTACAAATGTGTATATAACTTAACAAAAAAATTCATAAAAGTTTAATAAAAAATCTTTTTTGCTCTATAACTTTTTTTTATACATTTTACAAAAAAAAATACCTCAGACTTATCTTGTGGATGATCTTTTAAGAGAAATTAAAAAAAAACGCCACAGAGCAAAAAAGAAAATTTTTATAATTTTATTTTCAATTTTTTGTTCATAACTTCTTTAATTTTTAATTTAGGGCAAAAATTCGTTTAACATATTTGTAGGCAAAACAATTTGCTACAAATTATGGTTTCACAAATTTTTTGTAAGACTCATAGTTTCCGAGATATTGGGAAAAAAGTGTTTTCACCCCTTCTTAAGATTGCGGCCGGGGGACAAGGGTGGCGACCCCACAAACTTGAGGTTAAGCTTCTATTGACACATGTCCCAAAAATAAAATTGCGTCCTCTGACAATGCAATATTCGGTCCTTAAATTGTAACATTTCAATGGACTATAGGTAGATACTCCCTTTTATTATTCTGAATGCAAGGGCGCAATCAAGCTTCTCTTAAAAAATCAGTAATCTAGTAGGTAGGTACCTTCTAAGTAGGTTGTTTATAATATTTTGGTCTGAAGCTGGCACGCTCGGACTGTAGAGATTGTATTTGAAAGTTAACATCTGTCCTGGCTGTTTGAATTTTTGGTTCGAATTACAGAATGATTTTGGGATCCTTTTCTACCCCGTCCTTTCCTACCTTATTCATTTCCTTATCCGCAAATCCCTTCCTACCCCATTCTCATCCCCTCCACTCTCCGCCAAGCGAAGGTCGCCGTGCCGATGAGCTGCGTGGCTACGGGCGAGCGTAGTCATAAGCGTGCCTATTATTATTATACCCTGGGACCGGGCGAGCCCAGAATAAGGTTAGCCTTTACTTGGACAAGCGGGGCTCTGTTCAGGTGGACATGTTTTTCCCTTGCTACTCGTGGGAACGCAATGGAGTTGAATTTAAACATCCAGAATGACGGCGATGTGGTTCGCAACCCGTCACGTCTGGTCTCCCATCGGGGCGAAAAGTGGGCTAATGATAGCCGCTTTGCTACGTTGAATGTAAGAGGAGGTATGGATGATAAAATTGAGGAGGTATGCAAGATAATGTGAGAGAGGCGACTGGATATTTTGTGTGTGAATGAGATGATTTGGGTGTAAGGGGCCCCACCACCACCAAATTTTCGGGGGCCCAAGCGACCTCACCTACACGTGGTGCACCTGTTAACCAACGAACGAGGCTCCGCGAATTTAGGTACCCACATGGTGGCCTAGGCTCCCATGTGGGTGCCAGGTGGTACAAAGTGTTGGTCCGGGGGGGTACCACCGTGCAGCTGTGAAAAGCCCCCCAAGTAACCCAGCCCCGGTTGGGTGGCGTTCGGGGTTCAGCAGCTGCACAGCCGGGCCCGGGGCGATGTTTGATGCAGCAGGGGGGGACCAGTAGGCGCTGAGCGGATTCTAGTGTGGCTGACGGGGGTCGACCCGCCGGCCAGGGAGACCCGTAGAAACGGTTTTACCGCTGGCCGCCCGCGGCATAGTATAGGGGCCCAACTGGGACTAACCACCCTGGGAGGCTGCCCCACCAGGCCACTCATAATCCCGATGTGGTTCGTCGTGCCGGATGGTGACCGGACTGGGACCCCGGCGACCACACTCGGGGGGGTACGGGGGCCCTTCCGTCCGGCGGGTCGGCTTCCGTCTCACCACACAGTCATAGATGAAGCTAGCCCCTACGCCTTGTCACTCACTGCTGCAGCAAATGTCACTCCGTCTTCACGTCTCCCTTTCCCAGCAATCATGGCAGTGCAGAAAAGAAAATCAGGTACCACAGCGGCCGCTACTACTCCCAGTAACGTACTGTTTGAGGTGGAGTTCGCTAACATCCGCGGACTCCATGCCAACCTCAACATCGTCCATCACCATCTCGAGACGGCACGGCCAGCTGTGATGTAAATACTCCGCCCTGCCGATCAGTCGTACCTTAGTTACCCCGGCTATTTCATCGAGGAACTATTTCGAGAAAAAGCCGGGGTGTGCGCGTTCGTTAGGGCGGATGTTTGCTGTCGCCGGCTGCGCTGCCTTGAGGACCCTTCCCTCTCCGTCCTTTGGCTGCACGTAGATCACGGCTCCATGAGTCAGATCTACGTGTGTGTCTATCGATCCCACACAGGGACAGCTGAGATGATGAGGCTGTATCAGCACCTCAGCGAGGGGGCTGATGACGCGCAGGTACGGTTCCCGAACGCCGAGTTGGTTTTTCTGGGGGACTTCAATGGTCACCACATTGAGTGGTTGGGGTCCCTCAAGACAGATCCTGCGGGACGGGCCACCCACGCGTTCGCACTCTCCCATGGTCTGACCCAGGTGGTACGCGGGATTACGCGCATACCGGACAGGTCAGACCATGAACCCGCCCTGCTGGACTTACTGCTGACGAGTAATCCAGCACAGTACAGTGTGACGGTTAGCGCCCCACTGGGTACATCCGACCACTGTATTGTGCGTGCCCGCCTGCAGGTACCGTCCCCTGCAAGGGCAGTAGAGGTGACGCGGCGACTGTGGCACTCCTCGTCAGCAGACTGGGACGGACTACGAGAATACTTTGCAGCCGTCCCGTGGAGTCAGCGCTGCTTTGCAGGGAGGGCTTCATCGGAAAGCGCCTCTGCGGTAGATGGTGAAATCACATTAGGTATGGAATACTACATTCCATACACTGATGTCGCCAGCATCCGCAAAGCCCGCCCCTGGTTCGGGCGTGAATGTGCCGTAGCTGTTCAACAAAAACAGGCGGCTTACCGCGCCTGGATCAGGGCTCGAGCTGTGCGCGACCTGAATGTGGCCCGCCTCAAGGCAGCGTACAACAGAGCCACTAGGTCCAGTAAGAGAGCCTTCAAGAGAGCGGACGCCCAGCGCGTCACGCGGCTTGGTCAGGAGCTCACGTCACATCCGACGGGCAGCCGTGGATACTGGCAACTGGCCAAAGCCGTGCAGGCCAACTTTTGCAAGCCCTCGCTGCCGCCGCTGCGCTATCCTGACGGATCACTGGCTCACAAGGCCCAAGAGAAAGCGGAAATGCTGGCCAAGCTCTTTGCGGCTAATTCCCGGGTCGATGACTGTGGCAAGCAACCTCCCACTATCGCCAACTGTGGAACCACGATGCCGGAAATTGTAATCCGGCAGTGCGATGTGCGGGCGGTGCTACGGTCACTCGACACGCGGAAAGCCGGTGGTCCTGATGGCATTCCGGCCGTGGTGCTGAGGAATTGTGCAGCTGAATTGTCTCCAACGCTAACACGCCTGTATCGCCTTTCGTATTCGTCGGGAGAAGTGCTGGAGGCTTGGAAGGAGGCGAATGTCCAACCGATCCCCAAGAAAGGGGATCGGTCGGATCCAGCCAACTATCGCCCCATAGCCGTAACCACCGTCATCTGCAAGGTGTTCGAGCTAATCATCAACAAACAGTTCATGCGCTATCTGGAGGATCACTCGTTAATTAACGATCGCCAATATGGCTTTAGGCCGAAACAATCAACGGGTGACCTCCTAGCGTACATAACGCACACCTGGGGTGAGGCTATGGAGAGGCACAGCGAATCTCTGGCTATTGGCCTAGACATCGCAAAAGCCTTTGATAGGGTATGGCATGCGTCGCTTCTTTCCAAGCTGCCGTCATATGGTTTATCGCATCAGTTGTGCCGCTGGTTGGCCAGCTTCCTGAACGGGTGGCGGATTCGTGTCCTCTGTGATGGTCAGGCTTCCTGTTTTTTTCAGGTAAATGCCGGAGTACCACAGGGATCGGTATTGTCCCCAACTCTCTTTCTTCTGCATATCAATGACATGCTGTCCCTTGGGTGCATTCATTGTTATGCGGATGACAGTACTCTTCATGGGAGCTATTCTGGCCGTCCAGCGGCGCGGCGGGGCGAGGCGACGTGGATGAGAAGAGACGACAACTCGTGGCGGATCTCGATCTGGACCTGGGCCGCATTGCCCAATGGGGTTCAGACAACCTGGTCGAGTTCAATGCCAGAAAAACACAGGCGTGTGCGTTTACAGCTAAGAAGTCCCCATTCCTACCCCTGCCCTCTCTTCAGAGCATTACAATTCCACTAAAGGACAACCTGGAGATCCTCGGTATAGACGTCCGGCGTGAGCTCAATCACAAAAACTACATAGAGAGCTGTATTGGTCTGGCCTCGCGGAAACTGGGAATCCTGAATAAGGTGAGACGGTATTTCACGCCACATCAGAGATGTTTACTGTACAAGACGCAGATTCGTCCCTGCGTCGAGTACTGTTCTCACCTTTGGGATGACTCCGCGAGGTACTTGTTAGACGCGCTTGACGCTATGCAGAGACGTGCTATCCGAATAATTGGTTGTCCTGAGGTGACGGGAGGCCTCGAACCTTTGTCGCAGCGAAGAACCATAGCGTCCTTGGCTGCCTTCTATCGAATGTATCACGGCGAATGTTCTGAGGAGCTCTTCAACCTGATCCCACCATCTCCTTTCCGATCCCGAACAACGCGTGCCGGGCAGAGATGCCACTCATACACAGTGGAGAGAATCTTCGCCAGAACCGAGCGTTTCAAAAGATCGTTCCTCTGTCGAACTATAAAAACATGGAACGACCTGCCCGCACACGTCTTTTCCTCATCTTACAATCCCGGGTTCTTCAAGAGGAGCGTGAAGAGGCACATCACAGGGCCGCCAACTTGAGGACCACTGTAAGAAGTGGCCCCCAATCGCTAGATGCGCCACTGCTTTCTTACCATCAGGCTGGTGGCGACGTAAATTTGGCGAGCTGAATATAAAAAAAAAAAAAAAAAAAGACAAAGCGGAAAGGATGCGACACCACGACGCATGGAACCTATACGGCATACTGGTCAGGCGTAGCCACGACCCGTGCGGCTTGTCAGGGTGTCGGTGTAATACTTTCCGCGAGAATGAATGAATGTGTGACAGATTATGAATGTGTGAGCCCAAGACTCGTTTGGTTGAGGCTAAAGGTTGGACTCACCCGCATCTTTGTGTTAGGAGTGTATGCTCCACAGGATGCGCGGTGGCGCCGGTCCTCAAAAGACCAAAGTGAGAGGCAGGCATTCTGGGAGAGTGTGAATGATATTCTGGGTAAATGCAAACGAAACGAAAGGATTATAATGTTAGGTTATTTTAATGGATGGGTTTAAGTGAAGCGTGATGGATATGAAAGTGTATTGGGTAAGTTTGGGGATGAGCGAGTGAATGAAAATGGCGAAAGTTTGCTAGAAGTATGTTTGGAGAGGAATCTTGTGGTAACCAACACCATATTTAACCACAAAGATATCCACTTGTATACAAGGACACAAGAAATCCAGAGAAGCATGATTGATTTTGTGATAGTAGCCGCAAGAATGAGAAAGAATGTTCTGGACACCCGGGCATACCGCGGTGCCGGAATTGACACAGATCACTTCTTGGTAATTAGCTGAGTAAGAGGTCTGTTTCAGCTTTGGCGGCATCGTGTGCATAAACCCATAGGTGTATTGGAGCGCATTAATGTCGAAAATTTGAAAGATATACGCGTGAAAGAGGAATTTGTAAGTAAATTGAGCGAGAAATTTGTAAATTTAGAGGAAATATGTGAGATTGAAGAATTATGGAAGCCGATTAAGGAAGGTCTTGTAAAAGTTGCAGTAGAAGTATGTGGGATAAGCAAAAGGAGACAAGGATGTCAGGTAAAGAGTATGTGTGCTGAAGTTTTAAAAGTTTTGTCTGATAAGAAGCAAGCATGGTTGAACTGGTTGGCTACAATGGCCAACCAAAGAATGCAGAAGGCAACGGATGAGGGTGTAAAAATGGCAAAGGATGAGTATAAAAGGTATAAGCGTGTTGCGAAAGAAGTCATAAAAAGTAAGAGAGAGAATGATGAGGATGACTTTCATAACAGGTTATCTGATGACTTCCAACAAAACATAAAATTCTTTTGGAAGTCTATAAGAACAATGAGGACTGAAAAGACAACCTCACAATTTAAGCAAATCAGAAACCGTAATGGCAGTCTTGTGATAGGAGAGGAATGTGTGTTAAAAACGTGGAAGGAATATTTTGAAAGTTTATTTGAAAAAGAGGATATGCAAATGGAGACTCATGTTTCGGAAATGAATGAACTTGAGAATGAAAGCCACTTAAGTATGGAAGAAATTGTGGAAACGTTGAATAGTATGAAATTAGGAAAGGCTGCTGGGATTGATAGAATTTCTGTCGAGATGCTGAAAGCGGGCCGTGGCGTGGTAGCTTGCCAGCTGTACCGCCTTTTTAATCTTTGCTGGCGAAATGGCAGAGTACCAGAAGAACGGTGCAAATCTGTCATAGTGCCGCTGTACAAAGGTAAAGGGTCACAGCAAGAGTGCAAAAACTACCGTGGCATAAGCTTGCTCAGTGTCGTAGGCAAATTGTATGCGAAAGTTTTGATTAAAAGAGTGATGAATGAAACTGAAGGAAAAATGTGGAATCGGATCAGGTCTTTTCATTAAGATGCCTAGTTGAAAAGTTTTTGGCAAAACGTCAAAAAGTCTATTGCATCTTCGTGGACTTGGAAAAGGCCTATGACAGAGTGGTGAGGAATGAACTGTGGTCAACACTGTCTATGTATGGAGTGAACAGCAACTTGATACGAGCCTTGAAATCTCTATACGAGGGCTCCAGTGCTTGTGTCAGGATCAATGGAGCTTGCACAGACTTTTTTCCCATCGAAAAAGGTGTGAGACAAGGCTGTGTAGTGTCACCATGGCTGTTCAACCTATACATGGACAGTTGCTTGAAAGAACTACAAGAGTGTGCGTATGGATTAAAAATGAATGAGCTAACCGTCAAATGCCTCCTTTATGCTGATGATCAGGTAATACTGGCATCATCGGCGGATGAGTTGCAATTGATGGTTAATATAATGAACGATGCGCTTAAAAGTAGAGGAATGAATGTTAATGTAAGCAAGACAAAAGTAATGGTTTTTGAAAGAGAGAAATGTATGACTGATTGCTCGATATCGATCGAAGGAAAGAGCGTGGAACCGGTGAAAGAGTTTGTATATTTGGGTTCAAAATTTGCAAGAGATGGAAAGTGTGACAATGATATTGAAAGAAGAGTTTTGACAGGAAATCAAGTGAATGGAGCCATTCACACCTTTATGAGCAGTCAGAACGTGTCTAAAAAGGCAAGGATGGCTGTACATAGAGGAGTGCTTGTCCCTACACTTATGCATGGTAGTGAAAGTTGGGTGTGGCAGGAAAAGCATGAAAGTAAAATTAATGCAGTGGAAATGAGAAGTTTGCGAAGTATAGCTGGAGTGACATTGAGGGATAAAGTAAAGAATAGTGTGATAAGGGAACATTGCGGTATGACAGAAGATGTAGTGACTAAGATAGAGAAAGGGATGCTCAGATGGTTTGGACATGTGGAGAGAATGGATGGAAATAGGCTGACAAAACAGATTTATAAAGCGAGAGTGAATGAGCAAACTGGTAGGGGTCGACCTCGGCATACTCATATCGATCAGATCGATAATCTTCTGAAAAAAGGCCAGGTCAAGAGTACCCTTAACCGAAGAGCATGTATGAAGACACTTATGAAAGTTGAAGAAGCGAAAGTTGTTTGCCAGAATCGTAGCAAGTGGAAAGTCATAGTCTCTGCCTACCCCGTTGGGAGACAGGCGTGATGTTATGTATGTATGTATGTATGAAGCTGGCAGAATATAATTTCAAAAATAACGACCAGCACCATATATAGGTAAAATCACTTTTTAAAGCTGTTTTATTCTTATTGGTGGGATGATACAACTGTATAAAGAGCCTAAAACCATCTCTGAATCCTGTTGTATATCGTATCCAATTTTGAGCTCAATCGATTCAGTACATTTTGAGTTTTAAAAGGATACATATGCGCACACAACATTTTTATATACAAATAATAAATTTGGAAGAGGCCTACGTCAAGCAGTGGACTGCATAGGCTGATTTGATTGAAATAACAATGGGTTTTTAAAGTAAGTCTTATGGGATAAATATTCCCAATAGTACTACTACTGGTAAGACTATACAGTAGAGTAGGTACCTATTACTGGGAATAGGGGAAATATTTGTGGACATTCTTACACAACATCATCTATCCCAAATTAAGTTAAAATTAGTTTGTGACATGGGATCTAGACGACTAAATAGACATACTTACTCATGTATTTCTAAAATGTATACATAGAAAACACCTAAACTGCGATACAAAAAATTGTGAATCACACAAATATTTGGACCGACCCGGAAATCAAACCCGGGACCACAGCACTGCAGGTGGTTACACTACCGAATGCGGCAAAAGCGGTCAAAACGGGTCCCTATTCATGAGAATTCGTTGTTCGTGTGTCTGTCTGTATGACTGTCTGTATGTCGGTCATGAGGCTGTATCTCAGAAACCGCGATAGCTACAGAACTGAAATGTTCACCGATGATGTATTTCTGTTTCCGCTATTAGAACAATTACTGAAATCTGACAAAATGGGGGAAAGAGTGGGGTCTCCATACAACAAATGCGAATTTTTGCCGTCTTTTGGTACGGATCCCTCCGTGCGCGAGTCCGACTTGCACTTGGCTGGTTTCTTATTTCACACACTCCCAAAAAACAGTAACACAAGATAAATATAGTAAAATATAGGAGCCAGTCTGTAGATGTAAACCGGAGTATTGCATATTAATAACAAGCTAAAGGGTAAGGATAAGTACCTGTACTATACGTCTTAGGTCCATTTCCCTGAAGAGTTCAATTCTCTCGAAGTTTACAAAATAAGGAATATACAAAAGACTGACTCTGTACCCAAACAGAATAGAAAATCACGCATTTTCAAAGGAACAGAAGTGCATTCTTTACGTCAGACCAAAACACGGAGTCTGGTCTGTTTCCGTGGCGGAAATCTATATGTCAATAATGTCTGTACATAAGGCTCAGTTTAAATAAAACTTGTCGTGAATATCGCTCGGGAACGCATAAAGAATCGAATTGCAATATAGTCGTTGCACAACAAGAACAATAAGAATGTCTTCAAGACGGCTTCTTTGTCTCAATGCTTTCTTGTAGTGGAAAAGATAAAATAAACTAAAGTCAAGAAAATAGTAGCGAAGAGTTGCATTCAGATTGGTATTATGATATACTCGCGGCTCCCTCCACGTTAATAAAAACTGGTCCTGTTTTCACCTCCAATGAAAACGTAGTCACCGAAGCCTTGGACGTCTGCAAACATCGCGTTTGCGATCTTAAAATTTTGATTATATTTAGTTTGATAAAATAAGTTAGGTAGGTTTATTAGTTGTCTAGATCTTATAACACAAGCTCATATTAGAAGCTTATTTTAGACTAGATGGTAGATGGTGCTACGTACAAAAATGTCAAACAATGTTTATATATTTGTAAAAGGATTCGATATGTGCTTTAGTTTATAAATAAGTACGTATTCGACATCTCCCTGTGAACGTGGTTGCTGACACTGTTAGATACCAATTTTATTTAATAAAGTTCGGCCTACACTTAGGATAACGAATTTAACCTCTAACCACGTATTAGAGGACTTATACCTATAACGGGTCCGCAAATTTTGTGAGAGCAACTTTGCACTCTTCTAAGCTTATCTAAATCCAATAAAGTTGATGCTTCCATTATATTCTATGAGGAACCTAGGTATAATATAATTATTATACCAGTCACATAGGCCTAACACTGTCAATTTACTCATCATAATTTAAAATGAGTAAGTTCAGCCGGTCTATTTAGATGCTTAATGGGCGTCTACGACTCCAACCGTGTGAATTTTACAGACTTATAGTCATGCCTTATCCTTGATAGAATAGGCAGAGGCATACTTTTGTATTTTATCTTTTGAACATTTTCAAGCCAATAGTTAGATCATAAGTGCGCTTTTATTGTCAAGCGTTTTTCGCGCGCATTCTGGCCGGGCCCGCATCACCGCACAGTCTCACCCGCGTTCCGTGTCCTTGAGGCGTGCATGACAATGAAAACATGGCCGCTCGGCCCGCATGCGCGCGAAAAAATGCATGACAATAAAAGCGCACTAAGGCCACCAATTAGAGATAATACAGATGGAAACCTACATACTAAATTCGCTGAGGCTACGCACACATAGACAACTCATTGACAGACACTACGCACACAAAGACAACTCATTCACAGACACGAGGTCAGACGGTCTCAACCGAATTTTCGACACTGATTTGTGCGCGAGTTTGTGTAGCAGAGGGTAAGGTGTGAAAAAAAGTACAAACATAAGTTTTCCATCTGTAGTATCTCTAATTTGTGCTAAGGCCTTCAACTTGGCTGACCTATTACCATGGCACTGGCAACAGACTAACAGCTTAACACAAGTACACACACATGCAGAAACCGTACAATTTCAAGAAAAAAATCTCACATGACATGATGCATGACTGTGTGTTGTCACTGTCATTGATAAATAAACAAATACTGTGGGACACTCTCAACGCCATCTAGCATATTATAAGCGGATAATAGCTTCTGCTATATTTAGGATTCTAGATCTAAGTGGTTGTAACTTATACTCGTATATATTTCTTAATAAATACATAAAAACACCCAAACGCAGTAACAAACACTTGTAAATCATCAATAAGTAGTTCATTGTTAGTGAATTAGTTAGCTCGCATTGTGAGGTGACATGACTGCACTAGACATACGAATGTTGAACGTTTACCTGCTGTAATCGATCTTGGTTACTTGACATGATGAAATTATCAGAAGTGCTAACTAAATAGTTGCCTTATAACTACAGGTTGACATCAAATTACTGCAATAATCGTATTAGGTACATGTGTAACACTGTTCCCCTTTGGATTCGTATTTGTCTACCGGTTACCCTTGGGTGTTACATCAAAGATACCAAATTATTTATCCAAATTATACTTACGTATTTTTTAGAAGTGAAGCAATTTTTATAGTGCTTGCTTTGGTTGATCGTTACCTATTATAGTATCCTTATTGTGGCATAATATGGTGATATTATGCCATCAATATCAATAACACTCACTAAATACCTCTATCGTTAACATAACAAACCAGAATGTCACAATCAACAACACTTCACGTATAATTTAATAACAAAAAGCATCTTTCTCAACTCAAAATTCTAAAATTGTTATCAAATTTCAGGTTATATTATACTACTATAAAAAATGTAAAAACTAGACATCAATATACTAATATAAAAAATGTAAAAACTAAACATTTTGAAAGTATTTTGTGCACGGTCACTACACCTTCGGACTATCAAGCAGGTTTCTGCGCTTGTTATCGACCACCGAATTCTAGCAAGGCTCTCTTTATAGATGAATTACAATCTACACTCGAACGTTTCACTAACACTCAAGAATTGTATTTACTAGGAGACTTCAACATAGACTTAAGTTTGGATAAACCTATAACACATAAATACAACAACATGCTGCACAGTATGGGCCTGGTGTGTGGGATCACGAAATATACTAGAATCGAAGTATCAAACGGTAAATTAACTAAATCTTGTATAGACCACATTTACGCGAGATCCCGCACACAAGACCTATTCACCGCGGCAATCGGAACGACACTAGCGGATCACCGAGCTATTATTCTTGCATGTGTAAGCGCTCAGAAACAAACTGTTCCTAAATATAGGTCCTGCATAAATGCCTTGCAACTTGTAAAATCTTTAAATGAAGTGGAATGGGACCAATCTAAAAATATAGAATGTCCTATACAACTTTACAATTATTTACATAGACAATTCACAAAATGTTACGAAGTCTCAAGATATGAAATAAAAGTTAGGAATAGTTCATCACGTGGTAACAATAACTGGGTAAATAAAAAAGTTTTAAAAGCGTGTAAATATAGGGACAAACTATTTACCGAGTGGGTGAAACACCCTAATAATTTAATCGTTAAACAAAATTATAATAAAGCTAGAAATTTTGCTAATAAATTAATTAACATAAATAAAAATAATTATTTAAAATCTGAAATCATTACAAATAAAAATAATATGAGAAATCTATGGAAAATTCTGAACAGTATTACCGGTCGAATCAAATCGTCAGTTGATGATATTTTGAGAAATGCCTTCTTGAGTGCAAATGACACAGGAAAAGATATTGCAAACAAATTCGCTGAAACTTTTATTACAAGCACCAAACAAGTGATACCAATTTGTTCACAAGCGCTACTAGACAAAAATCTGTATACTACACCTGCAAATGTAACTATGAGATTCAAACCATGTGACCCGCAGTCTCTTAAAAAAACCATTATGTCTTTAAGTAGCAACAAGGCACCTGGGATTGACGGAATAAGAACTATTGATATAAAAATAATGTGTACAAAAATAACAACGGTTATATCAAAACTAATTAACAGATGTATAGATAAAGGTAGGTATCCTTTAGAATTAAAAACAGGAATTGTACGACCTATACATAAAAAAGGAAGTCTATTAGAATACGAAAATTATCGACCAATAACAATTTTACCAACGATAGATAAAATTATAGAAAAATTTATTTCTACACAAATTTATGAATTTTATGATAAAAATAAAATATTAAGTGAGAAACAGTTTGGCTTTCAACCAAAAAAAAATACTACTAAACTTTTATCAGCATTCACAGATAGTATTTATGAACATTTGAATAAAAAAGAACATGTATTAGTCGTATTTATAGACTACAGCAAAGCTTTTGACACATTAAGACATAACAGACTTATAGAGTGCCTACATGACAGTGGAATAAGGGGTAAGTTGCTTACATGGTGCAAGGACTATCTTCAAGACAGAAAGTTTGTGGTCAAAGTCGGTGACGATATCAGTGACACGAGGGGGGTAACCCATGGCACGGCGCAAGGCTCTGTGTTAGGACCCATACATTACCTAACTTATGTGAATAGTTTAACTAATTTAATAAAATCTTGTGAAATATATCAGTACGCAGATGATACATGCCTAGTAGCCACAGGGCGTAATGTTGTTGAAGCTCAGGAACTGCTTCAAAAGGAGTTCGACTTACTGATAAGATGGTCTCATGATGCTGGTCTTGTTGTTAACGAAAAAAAGACAAAATTGATGTATATCAGCTCCAGTCAAAACCGTGACATCTGTAGGCCATCACTTGTCATTCGCTGTCATCACTGTTTACATGGTTGCAATAGTGTAGTGACATCATGTTTGTGCACCGAAGTGGACATTGTAGAAAAACAAACATATCTCGGACTTTCAATTGACAACCGAATTAACTGGAAAGATCACATAAACCAAGTGTGTGGCAAACTCAGAAGTATACTGGCTAAATTCTCCATAATTAAATATAAAGTACCGTATCAGACACTACTTATGCTTTATAAATCCTTGGCTGAGTCAATTATATCATATGGTCTGTCAAGTTACGGTAGGACGTATAAATATCACCTCGACAAAATTTACACGCTTCAATTGCGCATACTCAAAAAAATTGTTCCAATTAAAATTAAGAAAAGATACGAACAGGATTATCATCAATTATTTAGTATGTGTAAAATTATACCTATACATGACAAAGTAAAAATGACGTTATTAAAAGAAGAATATTTTAACGAATCGCTAAAAAATGTTAAAAAGATAATTTCAAACAGTAGAATAACTCGTAGCATAAGCAACCCAAAGTTGTTACTACCGAGGTACACAAACATGTATGGTAAAAAAAGATTAAAATATATTATACCACACCTTATAAATGAATTACCGATAGCAGTTAAAGATTCATTAACAAATAATAATATTAAAAATAAATTAAAATATTATTTCTTAAAAAAGTTACAACAGAACACCAATCATCCTGTATCAACATAACCGACCGGTTATGTTGCTTGTACGTTTCCCTAGGTCTTAAATATTGGCTGAATATAAGTAGGGTAGTTTATTACCTTTTTTGTAAATGTACCCACTTGAGTAGTCATAGTTAGTAGTAAGTTATGTAATTATTGTAAGATTGTTTTTAATATCTCGTGTGTTAATGTATAACCGATGTTGATGCACGGTAAAACTCGAAAGAGTTTATGTTTGCATCGTTTTAATGTAAGTACTGCATGTTGCACTAATATTTTATTAAATAAAATAAAAAAATTTCTAATGTATAAAGTTTGAGGTCTTTACGAGATCACACTCGTAAATATTTCAAAGGCGCAAAATGAAAATAATTTTACTTTGTAGTAAAAATCGTAACTCGCCAGAAAATTGGAAAGAGGTCGTTACTGCGCACCGTTAAATATTTATGATATCTATGAAATTTTAATTTGTAATTTAAGGTAGGTGCAACAATAATAATAAAGCATAGAAGTTAACAAACATAATATGCCAATAGATACCATTCAATCCATCTATCAATCAAAACAGCCTAAGGCAGTCCACTGCTATCCCGATGTACGCCACACAGTACCTTAATCACCTAAATTTTACGGGAATAATTCAAAATTTATAAATAACTGAAATATGCGAAGAAACAAAAAAAAAACTTTATACCTTGAAAATATTAATTACTGTGTTCAATAATAAATTGTCTATCGTTTACTGCTGGCGTTGATCCATTTCAGCGAATTCAAGTGGAAAATGGTTAATTTATTGAAATTAAACTTACGTATTTTTCAGAAGTAATGCTCGAAAGATAATAATAAAATAGCACACCTTATGTCAGGTAAGTTAATGTATTTCAAATTCATAATATGATATTAAAAATGCCTGAAGCAGCGTTTTAATCGTTTAACAAACGTAAAAGCATTTTTACTTCTGATAAAATAGCATGGATACAAATTACTTGTAACATGTAAAGTTAAATATAACTAGGTTGACACACATGTATTCCCCTAAACGAGATAAAAAGGGAATTTCGTTATGAATATTAATAAGGTTGTTACAGCCGCGAAGCTCTTATAATTACCTTATGGATGCTCCTTTAATTACTTTTGCTTTTACAGGTTATGGGATACTGATCGGGAAATCGTAACGTTGACGGTTCAGTTTCCTGTCCCTCTCGGATCTGCTGGCGCTTACTGGAGAAGCCGTCAACAGTTCAGTGTTAAACGTTGCCCGAGATAGCCGCGGTACAAGTTTACGACATCTAGTCTCGATCGGGTACGTGGCTTTGGTGCAAGTCAGCAAATCACAACTATTTTAAACCGAATACCTGTTATGTAAAGAGTACCAAATGTCCTTCAGTCATCTCCAAAGAAAGAAAATATATCAACTAATAACATTTCGGCTAACTAATATAAAAGCCGGACGAAGCAAGCTTGTTGATTAATCGCCAGTGTTATGTAACGCTGATGCGAAAAATACCAACTTGTTTACAGAATTATGATGTATTGCCGTTATTGGTGTAGAAAATTTTGTTGGTCTACCGATGGAGAGAAATCCTTGGTATTAATGTCTTGCATTAATCTGAAAAATCTCTTTTATCCGCGAGATGGCGAGAGAGAATTTCGCGGCAGACATTTTACTTTTTCACTACACGAATAAATAAAGTCGTGTGCCATACGACATTAAGATGCAGCAAAATCATTGACATGTAGTCAAGTAGCTGTCTTCGACGTCAGTTCTAATACTAGGTATATACCTGTCGCCTAGAAGTAAAGAACACGAATTTTGTGCGAATCGTGAAGTGCAACGCAATGCAGCCGTCGTGGACACAGACCTCACCTTTTTACAAACTCATGCATTCCTTGTACTGTAGTTGTAAACATGTTAACATGGTAAAATATTATTGAGATTCATTCATTACAACGCGGCAACGCCAGTAATGGTTCAGTCAATGAATTAATTTTAATAATTGAAAACTGTTTTTAAAATACCTATTTCTTTACGGTAGGAAAAGCGTAACTGTATAATATAATCTATCAACGTAAAGCTCAAACCGTTGAACGGATTTAGCCCACATATTTTACGTAGACGTCCACTAGAAAGGATTTTCAAACACTCGCACCTTAAAAGATAGATCCTCTCCGTATTACGTTTGTTCGAAGAAAAGGAGGCTTTACAAAAGACTCATTGCCTATTCCTTTTGTCTTGTAAAATAAATTGACATTGAATTCGTATCAGACATTAGTTCACTGAAGCAGATAAAAAGAGTAATACGTTGTTTTTTTATATTTACTGTTAGAATTTTGGGCATTGTTGAGGTGTGGTTGGCAGCTTGCAATGTGGAAGATGTGATAGTGATTTTTTTATGTACCTATGTTTTGTTGCATTTTTGATTTATTATTAACTTATTCCCCTTTGTATAAAGTATATAGTATTACAAAAAGTTCTAAATAATTTATCCACAGTTCTGTTAGCGACGTATCTTGTATATTGTGTAACATCAGAACTCTAAACCGCGTACCGCTACCCTTGACTTATCAACCTGCTAAATGAAACTGATGGCAACTGGTTGTGGTTTAAGGCCTTCAACTTATTAGACTACCATGTTGCTAGCAAGCGGAATAAGCAGCTTAGCCTTCTGTAGCAAGGAAACGATCGTTAATGAAAATACAATGAAAGGTTACCAACCACCAAGGTCAGATAGGCGGACATTTTATTGTATTTACATTTAAGATCCTACCGTATCAGTTCAGGACCGACCAAGCCAGACCCAGCTGACTACTATTTTTCTGTTACTCTTAACCAAATTCTCTACGTGGTTGTAGTCTCGTACTGAATGACAGCTGAATATAGTGAATACGCATAAATATACGGTTCAACCATAGATTTAAAATTTTTCGCTAATGGTTTCAACGGTATAAATCAAACTGCATTGTGAATGTGACGTAGAACAAAATTTACATTGAGTTATGCAAAATTGTGACGATTTCAACTGAGATAGAATACGATACTTCACTAGTTTTATGAAAGCCTGGTATCTAGACTGCAGTTGCATGCAGTTTTTTACTTAGCGATTCATGTATTTTTTCAAACTTGTGCAAAGTGCAACCCTGGCTAAAGAATGGGTATGCTATGCCAGACTCTACTGACTAAAACTAGTTAGTTTATGAATGGATAAAGCGACGTCAAACTTAGTTGTCATATTCCCTTCATTTCAAACTCATTTTGCATTATGAATTCCTAGTGGATTCTACAGAGCGGTGCATATTGGACAAACGGGAGGGTGACATGAGGTCACACAGGTCAACTTCAGTACTTATTTACAACTTGCTTATGCCCTTGGTTTCGCTCACGCGGTATTACGTACATCCACCAAATTTTTGAATAGGTGTTTAAAACGATGTTGTCTTGTTAGTTTTTAGGGTTCCGTACCCAAAGGGTAAAAACGGATCCCAATTCATGAGACTTCGCCGTCCGTCTTTCTATCTGTCTGTCGGTCTGTCTGTTTGTCTGTCTGTT
This sequence comes from Miltochrista miniata, assembly GCA_933228765.1. Classification (NCBI taxonomy): domain Eukaryota; kingdom Metazoa; phylum Arthropoda; class Insecta; order Lepidoptera; family Erebidae; genus Miltochrista; species Miltochrista miniata. Next base: position 30,121,804 of record OW121747.1, on the reverse strand, counting down.
TGTCTGTCTGTCTGACTGACTGTCTGTCTGTCTGTCTGTCCGTCACGAGGCTGTATCTCAAAAACCGTGACAGCTACAGAGATAAAAAAATCACAAATTATGTATTTCTTTTGCCGCTGTAACAACAAACACAAAAATCAGGAAAAGGGGGGCTCCCATACAATGTGATGTATGGCTGTTTTTTTGGTACTCGAACTCTTTGTGCGCGAGTCCGTGTTTTTTAACTAATATATAAAAAGATAATGAACGAAAATTTTCGCAGTGACCGTGATTTTCTTCTCAAATTACAAAACTGTGATTAACATGAAAGTCTATAAACTTTTTAAGCTATATTTTCCACAGTGACGCGAAAGTTTTTGGACTAGATGTGAACAAATTCATAAAAACTCGTGAGCATTCAAACCAGAGTTTAATATTCAAACGGTTCAATTCCGATATAATTTCTTCCACAGTTCCAATTTAAAAACACATTTTACCGTCGAGGTGCTTGCTCGGTGGGAATGATTTGAAAGGATTCTCAAACTTCACCCGCCAGTTGTACCTTTTAATATACTGCACGTATAATTAAGTGACTACTATAAAGCTTCTAACGGTCCCGGCCTGGAACTATTTTCCATTTATATTTTTTTAATTTGTTCTTCTCAAGAACTCTCCTTACAATAACGAACAAAAAAACATGACAAACTTATTCAATTTGATGCAGCCGTTCCCAGTTATGGCGTGATCAAGGAAAAAAGGGGTTTTATTTTTATTTGCCTTATTGTCTGATAATTTCATCCTATTTCGGGACTGATAAATGTTTAGGTTAATTTATAAGATTAATTTAATAGGCACTTAATACTTTAAATTTAAAATTTGCTAGTCGTTCAGTAAAAAGCAACAAAAAGGAGCAAACTCGGAAACAAAATTTAAGTAGCATTTCTTTCGGAATTCTTTGGGGGATCACTGGCAGCCTAAATTTAGTTTTGCGAGATATTCGCTCTGTTGTGTCATCCGCCATCTCGATTATTTTTTTGAAAACACTTTTATTTTGCAGGAAAAATAAAATTTATTCTTAAAGTTTTTAGAGTTAACAATATAATGAGACAGTAATTTGTATTTGTATTATAATAATTTGTATTTGTATTTATTAGTAGGCGAAGTATGAGGAGCATTATTGTAACCTTATTGTAGGTATATTGTAAGATCTGTGTAATAGTACCATATTTCAAGCAAATAAATTATTCTATTCTATAGGCGATCTCTTCTCACAACTCCTTTCAACGATAGTGACTAAATTATAAACAGGTATGTTTTGTATGTAAGGAATAAACATGTAACTATTAGACCAATGTCAAAAATTCTTTTTTTATTAGGAAGCTACATTATCAGGAACAGGAACTAAGCGGGGAAAACCGCGTGACATCTGCTAGAGTTGCTGTATACATTGCATACGAGTTATTTGTCCAGGTCGGCACATAGGTACTATGTAGTTACTTAGTATGGCACGGGTGTATGACGATAAAACATAATATTATAAAATGAAACAATATAACCACAGAACTGAATTATTCATTTCAATGTCTCTGATCACTTTTCTTTCTAAAAAACGCGTAAAATGCTTTCTCTCTTTAGTACTCTAGTAATAAAGCTAGCTTTGGGATAAACCCAGTACCTGAATCCATTCAAATATGCACATTCCTTTTTATACTCGTTACCATTTTATTGTCAGTACATTGTCGGACGTTGGCGACAAAGGCCGTAATTGAATTTACTTTTGGAGGAAATTGCGACGTATTGTGTGGTTTGATTATTCTCGTATAAAGTGATATTTTTGCATTGTGTTCAGAATCGAGAGCCAAGTGATTAAAACAGATTTCAATATGTGTTATATTTTTTAAGGTTTGGGTGCGTTATAAGTTTAGTTTAGAAACTCATAAATATGGTACAGTATGTACTGAGGAAATTAAGATAAACTTTTTTGATGCTATTTAAATTTGTGTTTCATAATATTGGTGTTAAAAGCGATAAACACACTTTGTTAAAATATCAATTCTACCCTCAATCATTCAGGTTACACTTTGCTGCTAAATACACTCGAGAGCAATGAATCCGGGTCACTTAAAGAATCCTAAAAATCTCGGAAACTAAAAATGCTAGGTTAATGCAATAAATTGTATTTAATAGACAATGTAATACTCCTTAAATGAAGGTATTAAAACTTCTTAGTTATTGTAAAGTTATATCATAAAAAAATCAAATTTGAAAAAGGGCCACTTTCGAAGATGGAACTACGAAATTACAGCATTTGGTGTTGCTTTTGTTTGTAATCTGTCATTTATGTGGGTACATAAACCATGTTGATAGTGCTCTATATTCATTAATCAAGCTGAAATTATGTCGCTTACGCCTGAAGAATGCACCAGAATACTTACAATGCTGGAAACCGGCCGGAGTCAGCGCGATACAGCCAGGACTGTCGGTGTGTCGCTGTCAACAGTACAAAGAGTTCTCCGACGTTACGAAGAAACTGGTTCTAACCTACGCAGACCAGGAACGGGCAGAACCACCTGGTTCTGCATCTGAATCTTGGTACACCTGTACCACAGCACGAGAAGACCGATACTTGGTGAACACCATGCTTCGAAATCGCTTTCTCACAGGAACTGAACTCACCAATCAGTTTCGACGCCTCGGAGGAAGTAACCCAAGTGCATGGACAGTAAGACGTCGGCTTGCTGAATCTAACTTAAAACCCCTTAGACCTGCAAACGGCCCTAAACTGGAGCGTGGGCATCGTATTTCGAGACTAAGGTATGCCCAGAGCCACGTAAATTGGAGTATTGAAGATTGGTCAAAAGTTATGTTCTCCGACGAATCAAAATTTATGCTCTACAAGCACGATGGAAGACACAGAGTGTATCGAAGACCAGGGGAAAGATTCAAGCAAGCATGCATCGAAGAAAAAGTAGCCTACGGTGGTGGGTCTGTACTTGTGTGGGCCGGAATTTCTTCTGAAAGTCGCACAGAGCTGGTGATCATAGAAAACGGCTCTTTAACTAGCGTAAGATATGTGGAAGAAATCCTCAATGATCACGTTGGTCCATTTATGGTCAATTTAGGTGAGGATGCTATATTTATGCATGACAATGCCCGACCTCATACAGGTAGGATTGTGAATGACTACCTTCAAGAGATGAACATTACTCGTATGGAGTGGCCAGCGCGCAGCCCGGATATCAACCCGATCGAGCATGCTTGGGACGAGCTAGGCAGATGCGTAAAACAACGAAACCCTCCCCCAATCACGCTTCGTGAGCTCAAAATTGCTCTCACAGAGGAATGGGAGAATATTCCCCAAAATCGTATAAGGAACTTGGTGTACAGCATGCCAAACCGCGTAAACGCAGTAATGGAAGCACGAGGAGGCAATACGAAGTATTAAAATTCAAGAAAATCGTAATAAAGTTCAAAAATTTCATGTTTCCTATTTTTGTTTTAAGGAGAGATCGGCAGTTTTTTCTTTATGTAATTTTGTGTTAATAAAATGTATGGTGACTCATATTTTTTTTACTTTCATTTAAGGAGTATTACATTGTCTATTAAATACAATTTATTGCATTAACCTATCATTTTTAGTTTCCGAGATTTTTAACATTCTTTAAGTGACCCGGATTCATTGCTCTCGAGTGTATCTTTTGATTCTGAGATCGCTCAAAGTTGTCAAAGATCTGTTAGTTACGTCTTAGAGGCAGGTATATTAAATCTACGAGGAAGTTTTTCAAACTCAGAATTTGTTCTTTTGAAGACAGAACAAGGAAAGAACAACAATGTTTTTGAACAAAGTTAATATTTTTACTTTGGCAAACCGAACAGGAAGTGTGAACTGTGCAATCCATGTACCTATTTGGATATCATATTCCAGCACTACAAAAGACAATATTTTAAACGATTTATACATATTTTGCGGGTTGTAGGACAATGTGACGTTACTGTACATCTTAGCAATATATTCGATAGTCAATAAAATCGTTGTAGAGAGATCGAATGGGATGCTCAGCGATTTTTTCAGAAACTTATTCAGGATGGTTGAGAGAAAAATTACTGAACTTTAATTTGTACATATCTGGAGCGTGTAAGTAGTTCTAAAACGGTTGGAAAAGTGTTCATAGTTCAAATGGTTATAGGTGGGTAGATACCACACCTACAATTGGTTCTTTAATCTATTTTTAATCAAAACTCGTTCGGTAGTTTGTGAGTTTCTCACGAACAGATACAGAGACAGACGCGTAGAAGAACTTTATTTCATAATACGTTGCTTAGAATTCAATAAAATTGACTTCTATGAATTCAAATTGGTTATATCTTTTACATTAGACCTACAAAAAAATAGCATTTATATATAATTTTACCACTAAATTTTATAGTCAGCCCACAACTCTATTTTAAAACCATTACGTCCAGATTTATCAGAGATAGGATAGAAGCCACGCTGTAGCTATCTGATGGCAATTTGTCTGCAACGAGCTCATTACAAACGAGTGCAACAGTGTTATAAGTCCAACAAATCACCACTGAGAAGCTTGACTATATTAAATTGCCTCTGAGATTAGTTTCGGGTAGACTGACGAGCGAGTTGCGGGCGAATTGAATTGAATATACATTACTAGGTGGGTTCACTGTCCATTTGCAAAAAAAATAACCATATAATATTTTGCCATACAGTAATTTAGACTAATGATATTTATGCATAATTTTGTCATCCATAACAAATTTAGCATAATTGTCTTAATCCTAAATAAAACTAGCATAATCATATTTAGGCATAAAATGTATAAGCATAGCTTTGTATAGCATAAAAGTATCAAACTACAATGAAAAACTTATGAAAAATAATTAAAAGGCGGCTTAGGGGTGGCCCAAGGGCCACCCCCGCCGCTCCTAAACCTACTTTGACACTATATAATATAAGAAATACTGGTATATACTAATAGGCGACTGTACACTATGCCTAAAAACATTGTGCAAATTATAACTATGCATAAACATATTACGCCTAAATATATTATGTCACAGTACCTATGCTGCTAAAAATCAATTATGACCAAGTATAATTATGCCAAAAAAATTATGCCAAATTCATTGTGCCAAAACATTTTAGGAATACATATAATATGTTTAAAGGTATCCCTACTAGGTGGCTTGGCGTTAATAATATGTATGTTGATATTAGACAATAAATCTCCCTCTTGAATTGCTCTATCAATTCCTGAAAAGTACAGCCCGCTTAGACTGACTGTGGTCCAACAGAAACAGTCTAAGCAGCGATTTTGTTTTAATTTGGCCTTATTTGATCTGTTGACAGCTACACTATGTTGTGTTTACATCACCTCAAGCTACCGGAGTTGAAGTGGACATCTGATATAACCAGGAATAACGCCCAAATAGTGACTTTTTTTTTTAGTAGTTCCCAGAATTTTAAATTGTATGCAACCTGAAAACGACGTAGTGTCTGAAAGTTGACGAGTTGCTGAAAAATTATCCAAATTGTAACTTCTAGCAATTTTTGTACCCTGCGGTGCTGCTGTGTGAATTTAAAACGTTTCGTAGAGGAAACGTTTAACATTTACATACAACGTCTGGAAATCCCGATGAATGTTATATACTCTATATTCTTTGCCAATGTTTATTCTTTATTTGTGCCAAATTTAATTAATTCACATAGAATTATATGCGTATTTATATGTAGGTATATCAGTAGGGAACCTTGTTTAAATTCCTGCCGGAGTTGGAGACGGAAGAGACCTGCTGAACTTAAACCACTTGGTGTGCCATCACGATTATTGCACAGAAATAGCAGACCGTCGTATAAAAATCCCCACTAACTACCTACATGACTAAAAGACAACGGCCAGTGGCAGTTCAAAAGTGCTGTCAGGTCTGAATACTTGAACAATAAAGTAAAATATTTTTGGGTTAGTCAATTCTTTTCGGATATGAAAATTTGAAATAAAAATATTTTAGACACATCAATACGGTAAAGGTTTTCATGTGACGGTTTCGAGGTGCCGGTAAACGTTGCGTATTCAAATATTTTTACTGTAGGTAGGCTGATGGTAAGTGACATCCTCAATACTCGAGGTTTACTTTCAGAGCCGACATTCTACTGCGTCAATTTATTAGTCGACATTTCTACTGACAATGGCCCTTAAATTTACCTCCCTATATGTATTTTCGACTTCAGATAATTTGAATAATCGGATTAATCAAATTATATAAAAATCGACTGAGTGTGTTTATTTGAGCTTGCCTTCGAATACAATTATAGGTACAAAATAGCTGTAGCGATATGTATTGATTTTCTATAATCATATAAACCCGTGTGTGACACTCACCCCCATATGGAAGCATAAATATCATCTACGTAGAATATGATCCAATTTCTTTGAAATGAAACGCCAGACATCGGAATCTAGCACAATACATTTTAAACATGGAGTCTATACTAAGTCAAGAGTAATCAATAAAAATTGCAACTTTTTATCACCCGTCCTTGTTATGAGTTAGGTATGTAATATCTATTACTGTGTATTACGTAGACGTAGATTACTTCATTCTTTTTTATATGAACTTTGTCAAGCGAGGGATGTGTTCAATTGAATGAACGTTTTTTAGAATAAATTTTGGCCGTGAATACAGGGCCAAATTGAACACGTTCTGAATTTTATTGATGAGAGATATACAAAAGGTGAGGAAAATAATCAAATTCGGGACTTCCGAAAAGCCATGTTTATTTCATTCACTTGATAGGTTCACTGTGTGTGTGTGTGTGTGTGTGTGTGTGTGTGTCTGGATGGCAAAATATCTCTGAGGGTTGATAGAGGTCCACCCACAGAGATACAGACGTTCCTTATTTATTCAGGCTTAAAAAGACAACCACTAATGATAATGATAATAAAAATAAAGGGCCATAATGTTATTATAAGAGGACCACTATTTTTATTCTTCAAAATATTTTTTATTGCCACTAAAATAGTACGTGAGTGTCAACTTAGGAGAAGTAATAAAACGCTTGAGTAGATGACGGCATTGGTTCGGTGTTGTTGCTGTCGTGAGACATGTGTTTTAACGTCCGTCCGTACATTAATGTTTATCTTCGTGTCCTGATAGGCTTGATGAACGCGCTTTTATGAGAATTGGGACACGAAACGATTACATTTGTATATCGGTATAAAGTTTACTGTGGACAGCAAATGAAACGCTTGTTAATAACGTTTGAAGCCGTTCTTACTCAGTGTGTATTTGGTTTGTTAACGATCACCACTATAAGCATCTAATCGTATTCAAAGGTAAAAATATCGATCAAGCTGATTACATAACGATTATAAAAAAATAATAAGAATACAAACCGAACGAATTGTTATTCTCACGCCCTCTTTATTAAAGCGATAATCTAGCCTCCTTTGTAAACTCCCTCGGGGTATAAAATAATGTACTTACCTATTACATAAGTGTATTCCATTGTACCTACTACTTTAAGAGCTTGGGGCTTTAAGCGCGAATGTACAAAGTAAGGTTATCGCAATTAATTACTATAAAAGTAGGTTCTGATGTTATTTCTAATAAGTGAACATGCGCATAAATGCGGTTGGGAGCCCCGGGTAAGCCCTCGGAAGGATACCCCCGGTCTCCCAACAGACCTACGGCTACCACTGCGGTCCCACCATCACTTTCGAGTGCTAAATTTCGTCTTTGAGGAGTTTTCTGGGTGTTCGCTCTGTGTGGCTCGCACCATGGTCTCCAGCGAGAGAGTGTCCTCCACGTCCAGACCGGCCACGAGGACTTGGCGCTGTTGTGCCCACGCCCAGCACTACCAATAGGTGAAGCGCTGTGTCCTCGCTGCTAGTTAACAATCCTTGAATATGTTTCCGAAACAAGTTAGGTTTCAATTTAATTCATACCAAATTCAAATCTGTATCTAAGTATAGCTTAGACCATTTAATAGAGTTGCGTTCGCATTTATATATATATTTCGTAGTATTGAGATCGTATAATATGATAGACAGACAGACAGACGGCAAACTCTCATGAATAGGGTCCTGTTTTTGCCCTTTGGGACGGAACCCTAATAAAAATAGTAAGTTATAAAATCCTGTAAACACATAAGACAGGTATTGTCTTAAGAAGGAATTCCTTCCTCGCGTTGATGTTGACAGGAAGCTAGGTTTGGGCGGGAAAATTTAGATCAGACTTTTATGATGAATACATTGTAGTGTACTCATTGAATACATGACAAAACAAAAAGTTCCGAACATTGCTTAATCCAAATTATACAAAAAGTTCAGCCTTGCTTGTGAATCTGTAATATTGAATTACAAGGGTGATGCCAAAACTATCTGAAGCTTAGGGTTTCATCACATCACTACGTTTCTATTTCATCATATCTGAATTGCAGTTTTTCAAAGATAATACTCGTATTTATCTGAGACGAACACTAATGTTATTGAAAATCTTCCTGTGTACATTTGACGATTAAGTTTGGTCGTTAAATCTGTGGTTTTTACTCACCGTGTAACCGTGCACAGCTGTTGATTTTTTTCAAAACTAACTGAGTCCCGTGGCATTGCTTATGATGGGTAATTGACGAATGTTCGCCGTGCAAGCTTTATGGGAGAATGTTATAGTTGCTTTCCCAATGAGCAATCTAAATTAATATTGACAAAGCCTAAAATTTGTTTCTTTGTATCTGATCTATAAACTCTGAAATTACTGAGGCATTATTTTGCCATTAATAACATCAAAGAATAGGCCATTATTTCCATATCTTATTGTGAATACTGACACCCCCGATTACAATATTATAGATTCAATGGGTGCTACGCGGTTCGTAGCATGCCACAAGCGTAGCTGTGCAGCTTATAATAAATATACCTACTCAGCTAAACTTTTTCAGCGATTATTCCTCCATTCACATTCCTTTATTCTAATCTGTACTACTAAAGTAATTTGACGCCGCGGTGGTAACCAAAGTCTGGTGGGAATTCTGGGACATCCTTCAGAGAACTCACCCGGAACTCCCGGCCGTAGCAGTCGTAGCTCTTCGTAGATTTAGTGGCCCTTAATGGAGACAAAGTGACTTGTGTGAAATCGGCTCCCCGAGATAGATAATTAAAAATTGAAAACAGAATCTTAGACCGACACAATCCTTAAAACGGGTTATGAATTTAAAGACAAGCGAATGCCACTCCAAGGTATAATTTTTCAAATAATATATGTATTTTTCGGTATATTATATGTGTTAATAATACTGGATTATTAAACATAAAAGTTCGATAACGTGCACACGTGTTGGAAATTAATAAATCGCAGTGAAACGCACAGCTAGTCCCAGTTAGGTAGGCTCTTTATTGGAGTAGAACTTAGTTCAAACCAGGATACGCTGCTGTTTAGAAGAATCTCGACCTGAAAATGATTTATATTTTTGCCATAAAATTTGACTTTGGCATGCTCTCAAGCCAATAAAGCACTTATACGTGTATACATACACTGGAGCAACAAGATCGTCCTGGGATACATTCCACGACGGTAACAGGACGATCTAGTAGGTGTAAGTGGTTAAGAAAGAATGCCGTAGAAAAGAGAGTTTATGAAAATAAAAGTCTTGACATAGTTAGTCGTGCCACCAGCCAGTTTAGCCACGTGGCTTTTGGTTGGATTTTCGTTGTTTGAATCTTCTTCTTGAGTTATAAGTTCCTAGTACAACTAAAATATTTCTGCGCGTGTAAGCAAATCAAGTCATGACCAACTGTACTGATAGAATTTGAATACCTAATAGAGCACTGACCTCGTGAAAAATGGATTTATCAATGTTCAGTGCCCAGTAGCACACTAGCGCGTGCGTTGGTGTGCTACTGGACACTCACACGGTACGATTTTCTTCCTATTGGATATGTGCTCCTAGTCAGAGCTTGTGTAACGCAGCGCGTGTAAAGCCATCAATGTGACAAAAGTCGTTGACCCTTGTAGAGTTAAAACTTTATAAATTAAATCATGGCAACGCAAGTGATATTGTTCACTTTCTCAAAACAAAATACTTCCATTTTCCCAAAAAGTTGCCAATTAAGAAATTGAAGTTTTCAGTGTTCCGAATAAGTCAGTCTCGAATCTCATACCTATATCTCTGCGAGTTAAAGAAACATACGTATTTTCTTCTAAATGAATCGTAATCTTTGTATGTCAATCTGAAATCGAGATCAATGTCGTTTTGCTTTTTCGCCTTAATTTTGCTCTCGTGTCATGCTAGCAAAGGTTTACTTAGCAGTGATAACGAGTTTTTCCCTTTACACTTTTATTACGACTTATTTTGATGCAAAATAATGTTGAGAGTATGGGTACTTATAATAATATTTTATGCTCTGCAAACCATTCGAATCTCGGAAATATCAAAACCATAAGAAATTGATTTGAGAAGTCGTGATTTTTTATACTGTTAAGTGGCAGACTACCTATTCCGATTACCTGATCGAAAATGGCAGGGTCCGACTGCGCCTAGTAGATGCTCTAATATGATCTAATCTGCTATTAGTGAAGTGACAGAATCAACGGATCTTATCCATACTCATGATAATTCGATTTGGGTTCAGCTAAGCAAAAGTGAAAACCACTATCTGATTACGTTTCAGTTTTCATGAACGTCATCGTTATCATCCATACTTTTCATTACTATAAAATATACTATACTATACTATACTATCTTCACGCCAAATCCCTTGCGGGGTAGGCAGAAAGAACCGAGCGCCACACGGCACGGTCCATACACACCTCACTCGCCTCTTCAACTTTCATTTTTCTTTTCATGCATGCACGTCGGTTCCTACGGCTCTTGACACCACCCTCCACTAACACATGATTAATTTGGTCGTGGTAGGTGTGTCGTGGCCTTCCCCGACTCCTACGTCCATCCACTTTCGCGTTGTATATCTGTTTTGTCATTCTTTCATCTCCCATTCGTTCCACATGCCCGAACCATCGTAGCATGCCCTTCCTTACTTTAACACCGACACTCTCTTTCAGACCAACTCTCTTTCTTACATCTTCATTCCGAACGCGATCTGCGAGCGTTACTCCGCAGATTTTGCGTAGCGCGCGCATCTCGACCGCGTTTATTCTACTTTCATGCGTTTCCTGCCATACCCAACTCTCGCTTCCATACGTTAGCGTAGGTATCAGCACCGCATTGTGTACTGCGAGCTGGGCCTTTTGACTTAAGGCCTTGGTACCTAAAAGTTTGCCTAACGCTCCATTCACACTATTTCCCGCAGTTACCCTCTTTTCTACATCAGCGGTGTACCGTCCATCCCTGCTAAATGCACATCCAAGATATACAAACTCATCCACCTGTTCCAGCACTACATCATTTACAGTTATCCTGGCATTCGTTCTGTCCTCTTCACTTTCGAATACCATCACTTTCGTTTTAGTCGCGTTCAAATGTAAGCCTCTCATTAGACAATCATCTTTCATCGTTGTGACTAGTGACTGTAGTTCTGATGGCGATTCGGCTATGAGCACGGCATCATCTGCATACAGCAAACAGTTCACAAGTAAGTCACCCATTCGCAATCCAACATTCATCGATCTTACTCTCTTAAGACAATCGTCCAGGTACAGGACAAACAGCAGAGCCGACAGCACGCAACCCTGTCTGACGCCAATGTTGACGTCAAACCAGGGAGACAGGCTGCCGCCCACCCGCACACATGCCGTACATCCCACATATGTAGACTGCACAGCACGAAGCAGCGCACCATCAATCCCGTATCCTGGCAATATATCCCAGAGATCCTTCCGTACAACTCTGTCAAATGCTTTCTCCATGTCCACAAAACCGCAGAAAACCTTCCGGCCTACAGCCAGCTGCTTCTCTACAATGTTGCGGAGCGAGAAAACTTGGTCCATACATCCCCTTCCATTTCGGAAACCACCCTGCGCCTCCCACAGTAATCCGTCAGATTCCACCCTCATTCTCCTTTCAATAATTTTGCCATACACTTTAGCTGCTATACTGATCAAACTGATGGCCCTATAGTTGGCGCACTCCATACGTGAGCCCTTGCCTTTATACAAGGGCACGACGATAGCACGCCTCCAGTCCATTGGGACCCTTCCAGTCTTCCAGCATAGATTGCTCAATGACCAGAAGGCGTCCCGGACGCAAGGACCACCTAATTTGATCATTTCAGCAGATATCCTATCAATTCCCGCAGACTTTCCATTTTTCAAGCTTCGTATCGACCATTCAATCTCTTCCAAAGTAATATCTCCGCTTGATGCTTGCACCGCAAGATCAGTTATCGCCTCCCTCGCAGTGCCCGCATCCGGGAGATATTCATACATTTCTCCAAAGTACTCATTCCACCGCTCTAACACCTCTAAGGGGTCCGCAAGAATGTCCCCAGCTTTACTCTTTATCTTATCCATTCTGGAAACTGACGAACAGCTCCGAGACTTCTTGACCTCCCTCCAAAAGAGTTTGGTATTCGTCTCGAAGTTCCTCGTCAGCTTCTCTTCCGCAATCATATTTATCCTTTCACGCTTCTCTTTCACTAAAGCTTTGGCTTCATTCTTGCAGAGGCGGTAAATTTCTTTCTTCGTGTCTTTCATACTGTCATTCAGTTGCAAAGATGAGACATAATCCAACCACGCTTTCTTCTTTCTTGCTACGCAGGATTGAACTTCTGCATCCCACCAGGCATCACCTTTCGAATGTTCATGTCTCTTTGCACTCCCACATGCTTCTTTTGCACTATCCACTATACTTTCTTTCATAATATTCCAGCATTCATCCACATCTAAGTCGGAAAGGCTCGCGTTTGCAAGCCTTTCACTGACTAAGCCAACATACATACTCCTTACGCTTTCATCTTCCAGTTTTTCACTCTTTATCCTTTCATAGTCTCCGAAAGGGACACGCACTCGCCAGTGCCTCCACTTCTTGAAAAGACCAACAAACCGGCTTACCACCAGGTAGTGATCAGTTTCAAGAGTGGGGCCTCTGTAGGCTCTTGTATCCCTTATAGCCTGTCGAAGACGATTGTCTATCAAAATCAAATCAATCACACTTTTTTCTTCCTTCCGTCTCCATGTATACGTGTGGATATCTTTGTGACGGAATAAACTGTTCGCCACAAGGAGGTCTCGTTCCAAGCATACGTCTAAGATTGACTTACCAGCATCATTCGATCTCTTATCTCCATACGGACCAAGGACAGCATCGAAGCCATCTCGCTTGGTCCCCACCCATCCATTCAAATCACCACACATGATCAACTTTTCATTCCCGTCAGCCAAATCGAGGACGTCCCTAACGGATTCCCAGAACTCCGCGAGCACTTGGGGATTAGCCGAGCTGACGGGAGCATAGGCTGCGACCAAAAAAACTCTCGTGATCCCCAGTTTTATACGTACCCACAGGAGTCTTGGGCCTACCAATCCATAATCTTTCACTCCAGAGGCCAAACGGGAGGAGAGCAAGACACCCACTCCCTTACTGGCATGATCCTCTTGGTCCACTCCGGACCACAAAGCAATTATTCCGCCAGGAAGATCGTCGATGCCGCTCCCCTTCCGCTTAGTCTCTGTGACACACAATACATCCAGGCATCGCTCTTTCATTACATCCATCAATTCATTCATCTTACCTTCCATACCACCACGCACATTCCACGTGCCTATCCGGCACTCGGCTCCTCGCATCCCGCCAGAGTTGGCGCTGCGTGAAGGGTGGCGGCCCCCTTCGCCGCGTGCGCATGCAGTCGTACCGACGGGGGCATACCGGTACGCGTCGCCTTGGGGGGACGCCCTAGCCCTGTCGGCACTCATCGGTACTATAAAATATATATCGGTACTATAAAATATGAAAGTGTATTTGTTTGTGCATCATGATTCATGGTAGAACAAAAATAATCTGGGAGTGCCACTGTCTATTTTTATTCCAGAAAATCATAATAATCCCACGTGAAATGGGCGCGATAACTCAATTATACTCGGGAAGAGCCTGCTGTATGGTATTGATCCTGTGTTAGTAATTTAATCCTTACACATGTACCTACTCACGCATATTCCCCGTGGAGTAGGCAGCAGCGTACTGTAGGTCTGCGTTAAACCATTTGTATCGTCTTACCTTCGTAAACGGAAATGTTACAGAGCCGCGGCCACCTATATCAGGATCAGCCGAAGAATAATATGCCGAACGCAGTGAGCGCTTACAGAACCATGAGTTAGCGGGGCTACGAATGCTTTGAGTATTATATACTTGGGACAAATAGGCGGTCTAAGCAGAGGAGGGAACATTGTGAACGGTTGAAGGTGAGGGTTGACGCGTCTTCAGATGCCCGACCTAAACCTACTCGAATGGGACGCAAGTCCCAGAGACCCACACAGTGTTTCCCTCTGTACCACGCTATGGACCCGGCACCCGTATGGTAGAACCTTTGAATACTGAGAAAACGATTAAGCGCATGTAAGCAAATGTGAGGTCAAGGCTTCCTATTGTGGTAGACTTTGAATACCTAATCCTAGCACTGACCTTGTTAACAATGTTTAGTGGCCAGTACAAGCACACTACCAGCGCACACGCATAGATTTTCTTCCTATTGGATATGTACTCCTGGTCGGAGTTCGTATATTGCAGCGCGTGTAAGTTATCAAAGTGACAAAAGTCGTTGACCTGATCAATTTATACTGTAACATTACCATTTTCAGCGATTCGATTCAAAGTACGATACCAAACGTTTGCTTTTAAAATCTTCTAGTACTATTTTGTACCAGTTCGCCTTAAAATTTTCCTTTTCGAATCGTTAGGACATATTTTCAAGAGAAATATTTTTTTTTAGTTCGACACCTCTTTCGTTATCTCGCTAGGGTAAAGCCCGTGAAAACGAGGTCCATAAGTAAAAAAAAAAAGAAACCGCAAAACAATCATTGGTCTAAAAAAATAAACGAACAAAGTCTCTCTTTTTGATGAGTATAGAAAGTAGACAATACTAAAACTTGGCTTAACGTTGTCATCGTGGGCGTCAGGTGGGCGGTCAGTATCAATACCACTTTGGCTAGTAAGATGTGACTGTTACGTATGTAAACTTATAAACATCGATCTACTCTTTAATAATTATAATGATTGATTACATTTTGACGCAGCTTTGCGGCCCGTTTTGAGCTTCATTAAGACATAGCAACTTGTGGAAAGAACTTTCGTATATCTAACTTTATGGAACCTCAATGAAAGTAACAGACAAACTTTGATGATGGTATAAGGATATCAGTTGCGGTTTGGGACTTTATCATTAACACAATATTATAAGACCTCGCTCATAGGTAATTACACTTGCCTTGGTGCAATAGATACTCTGTTGCGGTTAAAGGTTAACTAAAATTATTTTCATAAAAGATTTGGGTCACTTCCAATCAGAAAGCTGAAAAATGAATAAAGCTTACTTTCGCTCACCTACTTTCAATAATGATACTCATACAACGTCCTTTATTTATTTTTTTTGGCTAAAAAGGACTGAATAATACATAACTCACCTGTGTGGAAAACATTTATACCTAAATCAATATGTTGTAGATAGAACTTCTAGTCTTTCTGATAGCAAAAATTTCGTGTATTATATATCTAGTACTTTACCAGTAGTCCATGCAAACTTTATGAATACAAAGCGATAACTTTCTATGAATCGATTATTTGAGAAACCCCATAAGTCACGTTTTTTGGGAAAATGACTTTTATGCGGATGTGTGTTCTATGGCAGTAAATACACATTTCAGAGAGAAATCAGCCAAGTAAATGTGATACAAAGGAAATTGTGACAGGCTGAATATTTGGTTTACTTGAGTAACCCCATAAGTCAGGGACTAACGGGGTTTCTCAAATAAATGAGTGACAATACCAAGCAAGCTGTCTTGTTAGCTATCACTGTCAGTCAGTGCTTTGATATTTTAGTTTGTAACGGTTTTTATTGCTGTTGTTCACTTGTTCGTGGTGGTTCATTTTATTTTAACAAGTGTTTGAAAATGGCTGAAAATAGTGATTCAAGCAGTAACTGCGATAGTCCAAAGAAGAGGAAAATGGGTGTAATTAACAAATCTGCTTATAAATATTCCTTAAATAAGAAATAAGACGAACTGATCGGATCTACACAGTGAAGGAAGTTGCATCATTGATTCTAAGCGCAACAGCGAAAAACATTTTCCTAGTCTCTTTGCCTTTGTCCATTGACATAATAGATTATAAAAAGTGGTGGCCAACATTTTACAAGAAAAATAAGTATGCTTGCCGTAGAATCAGCTGGTAGACACATACCCAAAGAACAGAAAGTGACATTCAAGATCAGCCAATATTGCTACTTTCGCCATTCTTACGAAAGTGATGGAGTAGTGGGTATAAAGGACTTTATTGACGGTCTTGTTGAACATTCTTTTAAACTTAAGAATGTTAATAAAGAGAGGTTGGTTTTGCCTTGCAATAAAGCTTATTCGGAGGGTCAGATAAACAAAAAGAAAATTGAAGATCCAATAAAATTACGAAATTACTTACCACAGGATAAAGAAATTCAGGACTTTTTGAAGAGATATACCAATGGCCAATCACAGACCGTAAAATAGATTACGATATAATAAATAATATAATTGTTGATATTGTCTAATTATTTAAATAAAACCTTGTCTGAATTTATCATTATGGTGTCAAACCTGTCCTGTGTTTCTTTTTTTTTCGTTTATTTGAGAAAACCCTTAAGTCAACGACCTTCAGGCACTATTTATTTCATGATAATGTCAATATTATAAAAAACAAACAATTTATATGGGTAGATATCATTTAAACAATTTTAACTAAATACGAAACATATCCATGGCCATACGATTTATTTTCACTAAAAGGTTTTTTTCATCTCCTGTAAAGTTAGGGTATGATGACTTATGTGGTTTCTCAAATAATCAATTCCTATGAATTACCGAGAGGAAAGATACCAGATTATATACTGCCGTATTTGCATTTTCCTGATTGATTATGTAAGAAAACTTTGTGTTATCTATTTCAAGTTTTACTTTTGATTGATCAATAACCGACCAGTGAGGTTGATTTTGGTAAATCTTACCTAAGCCAACCAGACCAGTTTGTAGTCTGTGATAGTGGATTGAAGTACTCGTATAAGTGTTGTTGTTAGGTAAGTACAATAAAATTCATTAGTGTATGATCCAAGCAACCATCAATTCTTATGGGGTAGTGGTGGGTGGGATATAAGTGCGGCCGTGAGAGCCTTATGTTTATATTTATGTCTTCTGCCAGACATATATACCAATGTATTTACTAGTGGTGCTGGTTATTATATTTTTTTCCAGCCAGTGAAACTTAATAGTTTGTAGTAGTCATCTTTGGTACTGAGTGAGGGTGATTTATGGTTTGGTCACAATGATGGTAATGCTCGCGATCTCGATGTGAGACAGACATTCTGGAACACTGGTTACCGTATTGAACTTTTATGTTTTTATTTACGAAGATGATTACGTCGTCGTTTTTGTTCAGTTGAGAGCAAGTGCACTGCCTGAGTACCCGTCCAGGCTCTGCAGATTCGCCACCTTGCTTACCCAACACTCTGTCAGGACAATGACGACAAAGTAAATTTTTACTTGTGTCAGGTATGCGAAATTGCTAATTGTTTATGTTATTATTTTTCAGCAAGGTATGACAGTTTTCAGGTATACTTATCTGAGATTTTATGGCGCTACGGGAGTCGAGTTCCATACGTATTTCAATAAGATATGTATTTTTTTATAAATTAGGTAATACAAAACAAGACGCGTTTGATGTTGCAGATGGTGGTATTTTGTTGAGAATGAAGTTATATTATGTGATTAGTAGGGCGCGATGTGGTAACTGTGTGAGTAAACGGTTTATTTTGGTAGGAAGTCAGTGAGTGAAGGGAATTTGTGGGAATGTGAGTGTAGTATTGATGATTGTGAATAAACATTTGTAATTGTAATGATCCGAAGATCGACCCTTCAATTTCCTAGCAACGATAAAAGTTTTGAATATTTGACCCATATTTTAATCTTAATCTAGGTATGCCCTTCAGCCGTTTATTTAATTCTCTTTTCCACAGAGATACATTGTACTAGCTCAAAATTTAAATCTTTACATTTACGATCCCTACCCAAATGCCGCCTACAAACGCTTTTTGACATTAATTTTATTAAATCGGCCTCACTAACTTTTTAATCTATAACGCTTTGACGATAGGCTTTATTGTAGTCCTGACCGTTCGTAGACCACAGTGCTGGGATTTTAATAAATATCAAGCTATGTATTCACAGTTTTCTTTGGCAATTTTACTTAAATATTTCTATGAGTATCGTAAATAGCTTGAATATAACTTTCAAAAAAAGTGTTGAGTTGAAAATATTAAAAGTTCTGAGTGATCGCATTGATTCATCGTCTGAGGATTACAAAGACTAAGTCTGAAGCGAGGGGGATAATAAGTTGATTAAAATTTATTAACACTTTCAGTAATGGAATCTTCGATACTATTTTTCTCTATAGGCAAAACATTTACCTTTCTTTCTCAATAATAACACCTCTTTATTTACGAGATAAACTAAGATTATTTGTAGGTACAATTTTTTCGTGTGGAATTCCTCATGTATGCTACGACAACACAGAGATTTTCCACCTGAACACGGCAGGGACTCCCGGGTACGCCCTCGGAAGGATAAATTCGTGCAAGTTGGTTCTCAATCTGAGTGTCTCAATAAACTCGGTTTACATTTACTTAATCGATTCGTATGACACGTTTTACGGATTTCATCTGATTAGGAGCAGTATCGTAGATTTAGTGTTCGACAACAGTTATATTTATGAATATAGTATGTACTGTTACCAAAGATAATATAATAGTATTACATACTGTTAACTAAATATGCGCATCGTTTTACGGCCGGGAGTTCAGATTTCGCCTTCGGATAAATAACCCATAGGAGCAAAACCCATGATTTATTATATGATATACACTCAATTTAAAATGAGTTAAAATGAATTATTTAAGTAGAATAATCCTACAGTTTACGTAGGTTGACTATCAGAGCCATGTTGGTCGAGAGTTGCAAATAAAGGGAACGCCAGGTAAAGTGTGGGGTGTTCAGACGACAAGAGGGTTAATCTAGTTCAGGTCAAGGACTATAATCAATGCATGGTTAGCTTCTTTTACGGTTCTCGCATGCAGGCATATAACCATAGGTATGTATTGGAAGCTTTTTTCTTTTCTGTGTTGGAAGCACACGTTATTTGGCAATTTGTTCTATTAATCAAAGACAGCTAGTTGCTTACAGTGTATGTAAGTCAGGTAGAAGCGGTGGCTCCCATTTAATTCAACGATGATGAACTATTGAAATCGACACACATTCCACATGCTGATATTTTGTGTAAAATTCATGAAGATACTTCTGACCAGTTCAGACACATTGTATTATTACACGTGGCTGTTTTGCTACTGAAGTACCAGGAGATTACGATCGCAACAGAGTTTCTCAAAACCAAGTTCAGCACACATGACGTAGGTACTCGTACATGACGTACTTAATATAGAACACGAAAGATTCAAATCTTGGAATAAATACATTTTTATAAGGTGATATTAGATTATTATGCTTGTTTTTATTAAATTTATCGTTGACCTACGGCGTACCGTTTTCAAAAATTAAGACGCGTTTTGATCCTTATACATCAGAATTCCCAAACGGATGGAGGTACTTCAATTAGGTACAGCACCCTTTGTGCGCGTCTTCGACTTGCACTTGGCCGGTTTTTACCAGCTATAGTAAAATATAGGAGCCAGTCTGTAGTTGTAAACCGGAGTATTGCATATTAATAACAAGCTTGAGGATAAGGATAAGTACCTGTATTAAATGTCTTAGATCCCTTCCCTAAAGAGTTCAATTCTCACAAAGTATGCAAAATAAGGAATATACAAAAGACTGACTCTGTACCCACAAAGAATAGAAAATCGCGCATTTTCAAAGAAACTGAAGTGCATTCGTTACGTCAGACCAAAACACGGAGTCTGGTATGTTTCCGTGGCGGAAATCTATATGTCAATAATGTCTGTACATAAGGCTCAGTTTAAATAAAACTTGTCGTGAATATCGCTCGGGAACGCATAAAGAATCGGATTGCAATATAGTCGTTGCACAACAAGAACTATCTGTGGACAATAAGAATGTCTTCAAGAAATGCTTTCTTGTAGTGGAAAAGATAAAATAAACTAGACTAAAGTCAAGAAAATAGTAGCAAAGAGTTGCATTTAGATCGGTATTATGATATACTCGCGCCTCCCTCCACGTTAATAAAAACTGGTCCTGTTTTCACCTCCAATGAAAACGTTTTCCCGGGATAAAAATACTCTATGTGTTTTTCCGGACTATAGTCACAAGGTAGTCACCGAAGCCTTGGACGTCTGCAAACATCGCGTTTGCAATCTTAAAATTTAAATTGTATTTAGTTTTATAAAATAAGTTAGGTAGGGTTATTAGTTGTCTAGATCTTATAACACAAGCTCATATTAGAAGCTTATTTTAGACTAGATGGTAGATGGTGCTACGTACAAAAATGTCAAACAAGGTTTATTTATTTGTAAAAGGATTCGATATGTGCTTTACTTTATAAATAAGTACCTATTCGACATCTACCTGTGAACGTGGTTGCTGACACTGCTAGATACCAAGTTTATTTAATAAAGTTCAGCCTACACTTAGGATAACGAATTTAACCTCTAACCACGTATTAGAGGACTTATATATACCCATAACGGGTCCGCAAATTTTGTGAGAGCAACTTTGCCCTTTTCTAAGCTTATCTAAATCCAATAAAGTTGATGCTTCCATTATATTCTATGAGGAACCTAGGTATAATATAATTATTATACCAGTCACATAGGCCTAACACTGTCAATTTACTCATCATAATTTAAAATGAGAAAGTTCAGCCGGTCAAATTTGGGTGACCAAGACTTCACCCGCATGCATTTTATAAACTGATAGAATAGGCAGAGGCATACTTTTGCATTTTGTTTTTGAAAATTTTCAAGCCTATGTTAGATCATTAGGCTTTCATGCTGTGGGACATTCTCATACAACGCCATCTAGCCCCACAAAAACTAAAAGCTTATCACCTGTCCGCAGCACTCCGAGTGTATTCCGTAGTAAGACCCAAGCAAAGTCCTTATCATGGCCCACTATCAGTGCAAAGCTGGTCACCTAGGAGTAAAGAGACGAGAAGTCTGTGCGGACGGTAATGGAAAATAAATAGGTAGGTACCTAATAATTTTATTCCAAGAAAAATAACTTTGATTGTAATTGGAATTAATAAATTAATTAAAATTAAATAAGTAGATTCTATAATATGAAAGTGCAATGCAATGCAGCCGTTGTGTGACATAGTAACCTTTTTAAACTCATGGACTCCTAGTACTATAGTAGCAACATGTTAACGTGGCAAGATAAAATGTTATTCAGATATTATTGAGATTAATGCATTATAACCAGATTTACCTAGTTCGGTCAATGAAGTCATTTAAATAATCCAAATCTGTTTATAAAATACCCATACTATTTCTATACAAATAATATAAAGTAAAGGAAAGCGTAACTGTCCAATCTATCAACATAAAGCTAAAACAAGAAAACCGGCCAAGTGCGAGTCGGACTCGCCTATCAAGGGTTCCATAGCAGTAAGCATTAAAGTTCTTGTAGTTCATTGTAAGTTTGATTGATGTTTTAACACGTTCGCTGTAGTAGTGATATTTCTAAGCGAAATTTACAGTTTTTGACGTTTCAAAAAAAACTACTTTCTAGATCTCGTTCAAACAAATTTTTGATGGTAGTTTTATAGCAATTTACATTATATATTTTTTTTACATTTATTATTCTCTTAGCCTAGGGCTAGACTTATCTTATAGAAGTTAGAGGGGTGGGGGGGGGGGGGGGCATTTTTCCACTTTGGAAGTGTCTCTTTCGCAAACTGTTCACTTTAGAAAAACTCCGTAGAAACCTTAATATAACCTTAATATTTTTGAAGACCTATCCATAGATAGCCCCACACGTATGGGTTTGATGAAAAATTTTTTAGTTCTAAGTATGGGGACCCCCAAAATTTACTGCTTTTTTCTAGTTTTATGTAAAAATCTTAATGCGGTTCACAGAATACATCTACTTACCAAGTTTCGGAGGAAAGTGGATGTGACCATGACGAATCTATAGGGTTCCGTTTTTTGCCATTTGGCTACGGAACCCTAATAAGGAGTAGAAACACTCCCTCCTTATAAGCGGATCCTCCCCGTATTGCGTTTGTTTGTCGAAAAGGAGGCTTGACAAGAGGCTTATAAGTATGTTCCTTTTGTTTTGTGTAATTTTTTTTTAAATATTTATACAGCTTGATGGAAAGCCGTTCGCATCTAGGGATTGGGGGCCAC
Source organism: Miltochrista miniata (assembly GCA_933228765.1). NCBI lineage: Eukaryota > Metazoa > Arthropoda > Insecta > Lepidoptera > Erebidae > Miltochrista > Miltochrista miniata. The sequence goes on along the minus strand of OW121747.1, from coordinate 30,099,305 downwards.
TTCTAACAGTGGTCCTCAAGTTGGCGGCCCGGTGATATGCCTCTTCACGCTCCTCTTGGAGAACCCGGGATTGTAAGATGAGGGAAACACGAGTGCGGGCAGGTCGTTCCATGTTTTATTGATTTTTTTTTCCATTTTTTATTTTCGTATTCATATTGAACAGGTATTAGACCCATTTCTAAATCTATGATTACACCTTATAGTTCAATGAAAAATTTAGAAGGAGTTATGATCATGAACAAATGGTCAACATCATTTTTTTTTCATCGAAAATATCAACTTCGAAAAGTATCAACTTGTATCTCGATAACGGGGCGCAAAATAGCTCTTTTCTGTTAAGTGCTTTTTAGCGGGCGGCAAAGTGATTTGAATTTGGAACTTAAAACATTCATAGAAATCGAACACAAATTGTCTGGATTACTGGCTGGTACGTGTTGGCTACACACGACCGCGGTGACCTGTGCTTATTAAAAAAAAACTAAAGAGCGTGATTGTGATTTGTCTCTCTGCTCTTGTAATCAGTAGTATATTTTATTGTTACATTATAATTATAATAACTATTAAAAGATAACTACCTCATACAATACTATTTTTTCCTCATAGAAAGGGGATGAAAAGTAGAGTATATTATTCGAGAGCAAATTATTCTTCTCTCGGGCGGTGTAGGTACTTTGAATCCCTCACTGCGCTCAGGCTTCTACGTTAGAATCTCTCGCTAGGCTCGGGATTCTATTCTAGAATCCTTCGCTTCGCTCGTGATTCAAAGTGGCGCCCTCGCCGTCAAAATACTATTTTGCTTCCTTGTTATACAATCTACTATTTAATATGCCGCTAGTATATTAAATAGTAGATTGTATAACAAGGAAGGTTGTATTGAGGATCCTGCGCTTCTGGTCGGAGCTGGGTTGGCTGGAGTGACAGCCAACACTCACGTACAATGGGTCCACTGGCGGACCTAAGTGCGGAAAATGGGAGCCCAAGAAGACTGAAGACTGAAGACTGCCGCTAGTATTTTGGGCCCTGTTACGTTGTAGTTGACAGAAATGTAGAAGAATTTTTAATTTTTGGTATTTTTTGCAATATTTTTGATATATTTCATATCCCTATAAAAGCCGTTAAGCCGTTGGTCCCGGTTGCCAGTAAAATTGAAAGCCTTTATGGGGCGGCTTGAAAATTTTCAACAGCAGGCAGTCACAACCTGCGCCTGTCCATTTTAACACGGCTGTAAGCTCACCACCTATTACGTCGGACATGGTGAAATGTGGGCGTATACTATGCCTCTGCCTACCCCTTCGGCATGACTATATGTATGTATGTATAAATTTCATAGGATTTACAATTTTTACATAATTTATCTACAATTACCGACGAAGGTAGGTACCTTCGTCGGGGTAACTCGGACGTATCTTTTATACTGTGAACGCGTACCAGAAGCTCTAAACTAACTTAATAACCTGCTGCCGTGTTGAATCAGACAGGAACTAGCTGGGGCTACCTCCTATTGAAATATTTTAAGCCTCCCTCCTTACTTAATGACTACCATATTACCCGCAACCGGGACGAGCAGCAAAGTTGCCTTCTATAGTAAGGAAACGATGATAAATGGAAATGCAATGCCACAAAAGGTCACCCATCTCAAGACTGACCATAGATGCTTAAAACCCAGTGATCGTTTACCACTACTATTCTTCGGCTACTCTTTACTACATTCTAATAGTTTGTCATAGTCTTGTACTTTTCAGACGAATGGGCATAAATATACGTTGCAACAAAATTTACATCGAGTTATGCAAAACTGTGACAATTTCAACTGAGATAGAATACGATACTTCACTAGTTTTATGAAAGCCTGGTATCTAGACTGCAGTTGCATGCAGTTCTTCACTTGGCGATTCATGTATTCTTTCAAACATGTGCAAAGTGCACCCTTGTCATGTTTCCTTCATTTCAAACTCGATAAAATTTTTAGAATATTCTTCTTAGTTGTGCATAATATACAAACGGGAGGTCACACAGGTTAACCTCAGTGTTTATAAGTACCTTTTTCCAAGGGTTTCGCTCGCGCGGTTCACGTAGGTACTTCTACTTAATTTTTAAGGTTCATGAGACTTCACTGTCCGTCTGTCTGTCTGTTGTCGGTCACGACACTGAATATCAGGAACCGTGATAGCTAGAGAGCGGAAATTTTCACAGATGATGTATTTCGGTTGCAACTATAACATCAAATAGTAAAATCACAAAAGGGAGGGATTAAGGGGGGCTCCCATACAATAAACGTGATTTATTTTCCGCTTTTTTAGTACGGATCCCTCTGTGCGCGAGTACGACTCGCACTTGATCGGTTTTTTTATTGAATACTGTTACGCACCGTTACACACATCCATACTAATCTTACAAAGCTGAAGAGTTTGTTTGTTTGCACGCTAGGATCTCAGTAACTACTGGTGGCATTTAAAAAAATCTTTAACAGTTTGATAGTTCATTTATTGAGGATGGCTATAGGCTATAATAACATCACGCTAAGATGAATAAGAACGGAGCAGCAATCAAGATTGTTTCGAAAATGAATACTTTTTACCGTCTGAGAGCTTCCGAAGCGTACTGTTACGGTTGACACCTGTACCCTATCCGGCACACCACGCATTCACTCCTCACACAGTCAGCAACTATCAGCCCTACTGACATCAGTCCCTTCCATTTACATTCAGTCTCATCCCGACCTCTATACCAGACGGCTGTCTTAACCAAACCCCTAAGTTTTATTTTTTAAAAAAGCCTTTACTTCGAGACCCGTAACATTTGGTGGCAGCGTTAAGGGATTCAAAAAAAAGAGTCCCCGGATCGTCTCCTAACCTAATACAAACCATAATCCGACGCGAGTGCGTGTTGTGAAAGTGCCAAATCTAAAGTGCATACGACATCGGCGTAACGAGTTCGCCCAGCCCTGCTGGATACCCAGTGTTGTGTCTGGTGTTTGTGTTGTGATTGTGACCAATCTCGCAAGAGGCCCACTGCTGCGTACTGCCCGTACTGCAGCCGGTCTTTCTCCAGAGGTTACCTTGTTGCACTTACGTACTAAGTACAACGATTGACAACGCAACGACTCAACGACGACGGCCCGAAGCTTATCAACGCGTCACTTCGCCGAGACCAATACACTACGTCATGATCATCCTTATCGCACTGTCTACATTCCAGTGAGTGATTTTATCCACTTGGTCACTTGTGTTTTGTACTGTAAAATAATTTTATACACTGCTTTACTAGTTATATCCTTTGTGTAATTTGCTATTTTATAAGTTCTATAAAACAATGTCGACAGACAGAGCCCAAAGCCCGAAATTTGAAAAACCTGAAATTTCAATAAGTGAAGCGGAGGAGGAATATTGTGCCCCCCCGTCAGGTCCAATAACCAGATCCGTTGCAAAAAAGAAAATTGTGACAAATAAACCAGATATTGAACTCTCTACTCTTCTAAAATTCATAAAACCTTATGAAGGGTGTAGGGAGAAGTTAAACTCATTTCTCGTAAATTGTAACAATGCATACGACTTAGCCTCAGACGCCCAAAAAGATATCTTATTTAAATATATTTTGTGCCAATTACAGGGCAAGGCCGAAACGGCTTGCTCAATAAAAGAGTTCACCAATTGGCAACAGCTAAAAGAATTTTTAAAAACCCAGTTTAGCGAGAGAAAACACTATGCTCATCTCTTAACCGATTTACAAGACTGCAAACAGCAGTACAACGAAACTGTCAGCCAATATGCTTTGAAAATCGAGACTTGTCTTAGTCAATTACTTACCGAGATTTCAATCACACATGGGCATAAAAGCAGAGAGATGGTAGGACGTACAGCAGCAATGGAGGAGTTAGCCCTCCACCATTTCCAGATGGGTTTGACTCCTCGTATTTCCAACATTATTAGATGCAAATCTTTGAAAACATTAAACGAGGCTATTAATATGGCCATATCCGAAGAAAAAATACAGCAATCTTTAGCTAAACAACGTCCAAGTCTATCCAACAATCAACAGACCTCCCGTTTAGACAGATCTAATACACCAAGGCCAAACGTTCAACCAACACGTCGCTACCAACAATTTTCCTCTAACTGGAATCAATCTAACTCCAATCGTCCTAATACGAGCAACAACAACGGTTCCTCTGCTCCAATTTGTAGATGCTGCAAGACTCCAGGTCATACCTTAGAGCAGTGTCGGAAAAGAGAGTTTAACAACAACCGATTTAAAAATTTTGCACTTAATCAACAAGGAACACCCCACCGAGTTAATTTTGTTTCCGACGAAACATCAAACCAAAATGACCACGATCAAGTATTTGACCCAGTAGAAGGCTACGACACCGTAGATAATGGGAATGACCCAAAAAACGAATAACCGTCTCGTCCCAGTGTCGTGCGGGACCTCACAGTTTAGAAATCGGCACCGTCAAATCTAATCCTAACTTACCCATGCATCAGCATAACAAAAAATCTTCTATATCCAAAGCATCGCTACATGATGACTTACCCATGCATCAGCATAACAAAAAATCTTCTATATCCAAAGCATCACTACAAGATGGCTTATCCACGCAACAACACAATAAAGTTGTTCCGATAAAATCTTCTAAATCCAATGTTTTTGAAATAACAAATAATCCTGCAAAAACATTATTACCCCACGTTCTTGTCCTGTCCTCAGTATCAGACATCCCACTTTCCTTATTAGTTGACTCTGGATCCTCTGTTAGCCTAATAAAACATTCATGCATTGTATACCAACCCAAAATTGTAAAAAACACTATTCAAATAAAAGGTATTGATTCGACAGTTACACCCATTAGTACCCTGGGACACTTTTTATTAAAAATTCAGCTTCCCAAATACAAAATATCACATCCGTTTCATATTATGGATACTGTACACTTACTTTACGATGGTATTATAGGATCGGACATGCTCAATGCACTTAGCTGCAATATAAATTACAATGATAACCTACTCTGGATTGGCAAATCATCCTTAAAATTACATTTCCATGATCCTGCCTACATAATTCCCCCTAGGACTGAAACAGTAATTGAATGCTCCGTCTCAAACCCTGAAATAAAAGAAGGTTTAATCATTGATCAAAACCTCTCGGATACCCTACTGATTGCAAATTGTTTAGTACGCGTTAAAGAAAATAAAAGAGTTAACCTAACCATTGTAAATACCTCTGAAAAACCTGTGACTTTGAACTCTAATCTGAACCTAAAACTCGACTGCCTCGATTCCCAAAAAAATGAAGAACAGCCTCCTAGAGTAATAAATTATGTAGATAATTCAACCAATAGCTTAAAACGGACAGAAGAGGTGCTTAAACAATTACGAGTCTCTCATCTCAATAAAGAAGAGAAGGATGCCCTTCTACAACTATGTTCCGACTTTTCCGATATTTTCTATCTCCCCGGAGAAAACCTTAGCCATACGAGCGCCCTCAAACATGAAATTAAAACCACGACAGACGTACCAATCTACACGAAATCTTATAGATTCCCTGAAATTCATAAAACCGAAGTCCGCAAACAAGTTGATAAGATGCTGGAACAAAATATAATTGAACCCTCCGATTCCCCTTGGTCATCACCCATATGGGTCGTTCCCAAAAAACTCGACGCTTCCAATGTCCAAAAATGGAGAGTAGTCATTGACTACCGCAAGCTGAACGATATCACAATCGGCGACACATACCCTATTCCTCAAATCGCTGAAATCCTTGATCAACTGGGAAATAGTAAATATTTCTGCACACTAGACCTAGCCTCTGGGTTTCATCAGATAGAATTAAATGAAACTGATAAACCTAAGACTGCCTTTACCATCCCAGAAGGACATTTCCACTTTAAAAGAATGCCATTCGGCCTTAAAAATGCTCCTGCGACGTTCCAGAGACTAATGAACTCTGTTCTATCCGGTTTACAAGGTATAAAATGCTTTGTGTACCTTGACGACATTGTTTCCTATGGTTATGACCTTAAATCTAGCATCCTTAACCTAACAGCCATCTTTCAACGAATCCGCGATTTCAAACTTAAATTACAGCCTGATAAGTGCGAGTTTTTGCGACGAGAAGTCTGTTATCTTGGCCACATAATCACTGAACAAGGTGTTAAACCAAATCCAGAAAAAATCAAGGCTGTAACTAACTTCCCTGTCCCAAGCACTCCCAAGGATATTAAATCTTTCCTTGGTCTTGTCTCTTACTACCGACGTTTTATCCCAGAATTCTCCAAGTCTGCAAAGGCTCTAACCAATCTCCTGAAAAAAGATACACCATTCCAATGGGAAAACCAACAACAACTTGCCTTTGAGACATTAAAAAGCAGATTAACAACTGCTCCGCTTCTCATCTATCCTGATTTCTCTCAACCCTTTATACTCACATGCGATGCCTCGAACTACGCTGTTAGTGCTGTACTCTCCCAAGGATCTGTAAGTAAAGACCAACCTGTAGCCTACGCTTCTCGAACACTCAATAAGAGCGAATGCAATTACAGCACAACGGAGAAAGAGTTATTAGCTATATTATATGGATGTAAAACATTTCGACCTTACCTTTACGGACATAAATTTCTCATAATCACTGATCATAGACCTCTGAAATGGTTGTTCAACCACAAAGACCCAAGTAGTAAACTTCAGCGATGGAGGTTAAAACTGGAAGAATACGATTATGAAATAGTGTACCGCAAAGGCAAATTAAACTCAGCGGCTGACGCCCTATCTAGATACCCTGTAAACCCTATATTTCCTGATAACAAGGGCTCACTTACCTCTAATGCAAGCCCTAACATTAACCCACATAACTCACCTGATGGGTCAACTAATGATTTGCAAGATCTCCTAATATCTCCACCGTCTAGTCTGGATGCTGTCCTAATAAACCCTGAAATTGAAAATGAAGTAATGGAATACTTGAGTTCTAGCGAACCACAACCTTCAACTAGCCAACAACATCCTGAAAACCTACCTGTTTCTCCTACCCGACGTAGTTCCCCACATTCTGAAATAGAACCTCAACCTTCCACAAGCTGGCAACACCCTGAAACCTTACCTTGTCCTACTCGACGTAGTTCCCCACATCCTGAAATAGAACCTCAACCTTCCACTAGCTGGCAACACCCTGAAACATTGCCCGTTCCACCAGTTCAGCTTAGTCCAGAAACCCCTCTACTAGAACTGGAAAATGTGCCTTCACCAGAAAGAACCTATAATCAATTCTTAAGATCACCAGCCAGGTCACACAACACCCTTATTTTAGACGAAAGCCTGATCAAGGGAACACAAAAACTAATAATCATACCAACCTCAATAGATATGGACGAGTCCATGCCATATGTTCAAGAGATTCTTGATATCTGTACAGAATCTGAACGAATGGCATTCCTGGAACGAGAAAAATCCCTTCATACCTTTTTACCTGTTGAAATCGAAAATAAAACTTATCTGTTCTTATTTACAAAAGTTCATCATTTTGACGATTACTCATACCCAGATATATTTAAATCTTTAAAATTTGCACGCGATGAAATAATGATGTCATACCCTTTAATAAGCGATGTTGCAACATCTGACTTTGAAAACCCTTTTGATAAACACTCCTTCGTAAAAATTTATAATATGTTTAGCTATCTGTTCGATGGGACTAACATAAGAATTCACATATATCACAATAAAATTATATATCCTTCACCGAGCGAAATTACCAAGATCCTCAAAGAAAACCATGATATTCCAATTGCAGGACACCTGGGTATTAATAGGATGCTAAGTCGTATTCGAGAAAGGTTCTATTGGAAAAGTATGCGCGGTGATATCGAAAACTATATAAAAAACTGCTCTCCTTGTCAGACCAATAAAGCCCTACGCAGAATTAATAGAGCACCAATGATAATAACTTCCACTTCAACTGCACCCTTTGAGAGACTATCCATAGATATCGTTGGACCCTTGCCTGAATCTGGTGCAGCCAAACTTAAATTCATTCTGACAATGCAAGACGACCTTACAAAGTTCTCATTAGCGTATCCCATTCGTAGTATAACCGCCGAAGAATCGTGTGAGTGTCTTCTCCATTTTATATCCCTATTTGGTATTCCAAAACATATACTTACTGATCAAGGCACAAATTTTACAGCCGAACTGTTCAAAAAAACATGCGAATTTTTAAAAGTAAAACAACTATGGTCTGCTCCATATCACCCTCAGACGCAAGGAGCTCTAGAACGGAGTCACTCCACACTCAAAGAATACTTAAAATCGTACACTAACGAAAACCAAGACAATTGGCCGCGGTATGTTTATACTGCTATGTTGGCATACAACACTGCTGTCCATTCAACTACACATTATTCGCCATTTGAATTATTATTTGGACATAAACCTCACATTCCAGATTCGGTTTATAATGACGGCTCAAACGCCACATATCCAGAATATGTAAAAATGTTACAGCACCGTATGAAACACACGCGCGACAAAGCTAAAGAATTTATTGAAAGATCTAAAAGAAATTCAAAGAATTACTATGACTCCCATAGCCGATCTGTAGAATACAAAGTTGGCGATTACGTTCTATTAAAGAACCACCTTAGACTACGTAAAGCCTTATCTCCCCTATGGAAAGGGCCGTATAAAATTGTAAAAGTTCATAGTAACCATACGTTAACGTTACTCATAAATAGACGCCACGTGAAACACCACTTCGATGAAGTTAAACACGTGGAGACCCAAGTGGAACATACCTAATTTTATGATATTATAAATCGGATCTATCCGATTACGTGTTTCATTTCTCTTTGTATATTTTTATTTCTTCCTTTATTCATTTACACGTTTACACATGTACACTATTTCTTTTAATTTAGGTTTATATATTAGTTTAGATATAATAACGTGAATCGTCACTCAAGGCCTCTTTTTATTGCAGCATACTGGCTCATGGTCATCCGGAATTTATACAACAAATCAACACGAGCCCGGGTATTTACTTTGACCCTATTGGTGAACTCAAAATCCGCGTAAGCCACTTAGATATAGTAACCCCTGTTGACATATCATACATCGATCCTCATTTAAAAAATATAAATTTTATAATAGGCACTTTACGTCTGATATGCAACCAAATTCAAATCGAAACATCTTACCAATTAGAATGTCACAATACTTTAGAACCATTAACAGTGAGGTATCACGATATAGCTTCGGAATACTCGTCTATCTCACACCTGACGAATAAAAGAGCCAAACGAGGGGCCTGGATAGGAGCTATTGGCAGCTTATCCAAAACTATATTTGGTACTCTGAATGAGGACGACGCTGTAAAGTATGATAACGCCATTCAAAGTATTCAGGATAATGAAAAAAGACTGGGCTCAATAATGAAAGAGAATATTATTGTTACTTCCTCAATATTATCAAAATTTAATAACACATTACACACAATGAAAATTAATGAGGCCAGCCTTAATCAAGCTATTGACAATTTCTCTTCGCAGTTAAAAAATATTACAAAAATCTCTAATGAACAAAGTGTAAAAGCCAATATTAATTCAATTTTAAGTAGTCTAGAAGCGTCCATTCTTACTATATCTTTTCAGTTGGAAGACATAACAAATGCTATCATGTTATGCACTAAGAATATCCTACATCCGGCCGTGTTATCACCTGTTCAATTATACCAAGAAATTGTCGATAACTACAGGCACTTACCGGTAGATTTTAAGCTACCTTTAACCCTAGCGTTAAGCAACATTCATAATTTGTTGAATGTCTCTAGTATAGTATGTTATAGCCTAAACAATAAGATTGTATTCATTCTTAGGATACCATTAGTGTCACCTAAAGAATATGACTTATTCCATAATATAGCTTTACCTACTCCACACGACCATGTGAAACCGAACACTTTTAGTTTTATAATACCAACTAGTAAATACACTGCAATGACCAAGGACAAATCAGAATATTGTAACCTTAACTCACTCACAGAATGCACAGCGATAAACTCACGCGAATACATCTGCGAAATCATGACAGTGTTCCCATCGAGTGCGAATCCAAGTTGTGAAAGTGAAATTATGTCAAATGTCGTGAGCGTTTTACCAGTGCAGTGTCAAACAAGGTCCTTTCAAGGACAAATTGACTTATGGAAACCACTTCAAGACAATAATTGGATTTATGTACAGTCCCAAAATACTAAACTCTACATCGAATGTCGTAACCAAAAGATTATAGACTTAAGTATCATCGGTACAGGAATTTTGAGTGTTCCGAATAACTGTATCGCATATTGTAAGAGTACAAAACTTATACCTAGATTTAACAATTTAATTGTTAATGCTACTGTAATCCGATCCGACTTCAATATTATTAACGATTCTTGCTGTACTTTAGATAAGTTTACAAACACCATGAGTAATGAATCTCCTCTAAAATTACAAAATATTGATTTAGATTTCTTTACATTAGAAACAAAATCAAAGCTTAATTCTATGACCGACGAGACAGACAAAATCTTAAATCAACATCAAATTATAAGATACGAGACTCATTACTCAATTTTAATTATAGTGATACTTTGTGTTGTGTTTGGATTTTGTATTTTTAAGCTGTTTTTATATATTAAATCGCACAGCCGCAACCCGAAGATACTCCATCTCCTGGTATTAGGATGAACGTGTAAATTATCGTCCTTTTCCCCTAAACATCGAAACTTTACCCCGATGTTTAGTCCACCCCTGGGAGGTGTTACGGTTGACACCTGTACCCTATCCGGCACACCACGCATTCACTCCTCACACAGTCAGCAACTATCAGCCCTACTGACATCAGTCCCTTCCATTTACATTCAGTCTCATCCCGACCTCTATACCAGACGGCTGTCTTAACCAAACCCCTAAGTTTTATTTTTTAAAAAAGCCTTTACTTCGAGACCCGTAACAGTACGCTGCGTAAATGGTTAAAGTTACGTAAAAAATGTGTAAGAAAAAATTGTGTCTCTTAAAAAGTTCTAAAAAAACAGTCCGCGACAGCATATTATTATGTCCATCTTTGAAGGTTCGATCACAATAACCTAGTTTATATACACTCGAGAGCAATGAATCCGGGTCACTTAAAGAATCCTAAAAATCTCGGAAACTAAAAATGCTAGGTTAATGCAATAAATTGTATTTAATAGACAATGTAATACTCCTTAAATGAAGGTATTAAAACTTCTTAGTTATTGTAAAGTTATATCATAAAAAAATCTAATTTGAAAAAGGGCCACTTTCGAAGATGGAACTACGAAATTACAGCATTTGGTGTTGCTTTTGTTTGTAATCTGTCATTTATGTGGGTACATAAACCATGTTGATAGTGCTCTATTATTCATTAATCAAGCTGAAATTATGTCGCTTACGCCTGAAGAATGCACCAGAATACTTACAATGCTGGAAACCGGCCGGAGTCAGCGCGATACAGCCAGGACTGTCGGTGTGTCGCTGTCAACAGTACAAAGAGTTCTCCGACGTTACGAAGAAACTGGTTCTAACCTACGCAGACCAGGAACGGGCAGAACCAGGTGTACCACAGCACGAGAAGACCGATACTTGGTGAACACCATGCTTCGAAATCGCTTTCTCACAGGAACTGAACTCACCAATCAGTTTCGACGCCTCGGAGGAAGTAACCCAAGTGCATGGACAGTAAGACGTCGGCTTGCTGAATCTAACTTAAAACCCCTTAGACCTGCAAACGGCCCTAAACTGGAGCGTGGGCATCGTATTTCGAGACTAAGGTATGCCCAGAGCCACGTAAATTGGAGTATTGAAGATTGGTCAAAAGTTATGTTCTCCGACGAATCAAAATTTATGCTCTACAAGCACGATGGAAGACACAGAGTGTATCGAAGACCAGGGGAAAGATTCAAGCAAGCATGCATCGAAGAAAAAGTAGCCTACGGTGGTGGGTCTGTACTTGTGTGGGCCGGAATTTCTTCTGAAAGTCGCACAGAGCTGGTGATCATAGAAAACGGCTCTTTAACTAGCGTAAGATATGTGGAAGAAATCCTCAATGATCACGTTGGTCCATTTATGGTCAATTTAGGTGAGGATGCTATATTTATGCATGACAATGCCCGACCTCATACAGGTAGGATTGTGAATGACTACCTTCAAGAGATGAACATTACTCGTATGGAGTGGCCAGCGCGCAGCCCGGATATCAACCCGATCGAGCATGCTTGGGACGAGCTAGGCAGATGCGTAAAACAACGAAACCCTCCCCCAATCACGCTTCGTGAGCTCAAAATTGCTCTCACAGAGGAATGGGAGAATATTCCCCAAAATCGTATAAGGAACTTGGTGTACAGCATGCCAAACCGCGTAAACGCAGTAATGGAAGCACGAGGAGGCAATACGAAGTATTAAAATTCAAGAAAATCGTAATAAAGTTCAAAAATTTCATGTTTCCTATTTTTGTTTTAAGGAGAGATCGGCAGTTTTTTCTTTATGTAATTTTGTGTTAATAAAATGTATGGTGACTCATATTTTTTTTACTTTCATTTAAGGAGTATTACATTGTCTATTAAATACAATTTATTGCATTAACCTATCATTTTTAGTTTCCGAGATTTTTAACATTCTTTAAGTGACCCGGATTCATTGCTCTCGAGTGTATATAAACGTATAATACATTTATAATACATTTATTATACATTCATTTGTATTTTATAATACATTTTGTCTGCTTATTGCTCGAGCATTAATAAAGTTATGCTTGTGTGCTGAAATAAATACCTACCAGCTTGGTATTAACTCCAGAGATTGTCTGAGTACACTCATCAAAAAGATGAAACGAATGTTGTTTCTTGATTAGCATATTCATTTGCATGATGTTAAACTAGGAAACCGAAAGTTCTGAAGCAGGAGGATAAATTTTAAATGACCAAATAGTTTTGTACACAGAACCCTTGCCCACGTTCAATGATACGTGAAATGACCCTTTGACAATATTATAACTACACTCGAGAGCAATGAATCCGGGTCACTTAAAGAATGTTAAAAATCTCGGAAACTAAAAATGATAGGTTAATGCAATAAATTGTATTTAATAGACAATGTAATACTCCTTAAATGAAAGTAAAAAAAATATGAGTCACCATACATTTTATTAACACAAAATTACATAAAGAAAAAACTGCCGATCTCTCCTTAAAACAAAAATAGGAAACATGAAATTTTTGAACTTTATTACGATTTTCTTGAATTTTAATACTTCGTATTGCCTCCTCGTGCTTCCATTACTGCGTTTACGCGGTTTGGCATGCTGTACACCAAGTTCCTTATACGATTTTGGGGAATATTCTCCCATTCCTCTGTGAGAGCAATTTTGAGCTCACGAAGCGTGATTGGGGGAGGGTTTCGTTGTTTTACGCATCTGCCTAGCTCGTCCCAAGCATGCTCGATCGGGTTGATATCCGGGCTGCGCGCTGGCCACTCCATACGAGTAATGTTCATCTCTTGAAGGTAGTCATTCACAATCCTACCTGTATGAGGTCGGGCATTGTCATGCATAAATATAGCATCCTCACCTAAATTGACCATAAATGGACCAACGTGATCATTGAGGATTTCTTCCACATATCTTACGCTAGTTAAAGAGCCGTTTTCTATGATCACCAGCTCTGTGCGACTTTCAGAAGAAATTCCGGCCCACACAAGTACAGACCCACCACCGTAGGCTACTTTTTCTTCGATGCATGCTTGCTTGAATCTTTCCCCTGGTCTTCGATACACTCCGTGTCTTCCATCGTGCTTGTAGAGCATAAATTTTGATTCGTCGGAGAACATAACTTTTGACCAATCTTCAATACTCCAATTTACGTGGCTCTGGGCATACCTTAGTCTCGAAATACGATGCCCACGCTCCAGTTTAGGGCCGTTTGCAGGTCTAAGGGGTTTTAAGTTAGATTCAGCAAGCCGACGTCTTACTGTCCATGCACTTGGGTTACTTCCTCCGAGGCGTCGAAACTGATTGGTGAGTTCAGTTCCTGTGAGAAAGCGATTTCGAAGCATGGTGTTCACCTAGTATCGGTCTTCTCGTGCTGTGGTACACCTGGTTCTGCCCGTTCCTGGTCTGCGTAGGTTAGAACCAGTTTCTTCGTAACGTCGAAGAACTCTTTGTACTGTTGACAGCGACACACCGACAGTCCTGGCTGTATCGCGCTGACTCCGGCCGGTTTCCAGCATTGTAAGTATTCTGGTGCATTCTTCAGGCGTAAGCGACATAATTTCAGCTTGATTAATGAATATAGAGCACTATCAACATGGTTTATGTACCCACATAAATGACAGATTACAAACAAAAGCAACACCAAATGCTGTAATTTCGTAGTTCCATCTTCGAAAGTGGCCCTTTTTCAAATTTGATTTTTTTATGATATAACTTTACAATAACTAAGAAGTTTTAATACCTTCATTTAAGGAGTATTACATTGTCTATTAAATACAATTTATTGCATTAACCTAGCATTTTTAGTTTCCGAGATTTTTAGGATTCTTTAAGTGACCCGGATTCATTGCTCTCGAGTGTAGTTTATAGGTATAAAACTAAAGAGTTTGTTTGTGCTAGGATCTCTGAAAGTACTGGTTGCATTATAAAAATGATTAACAGTTTATTAATCCATTTACTGAGGATGGATAATGGTTAGATAACATCACACTAAGACGAATAAGAGCGGAGCAGCCATGAATAATGTTTCGAGAACGGGGAAAATTTCTTTCTTTTAAGAGCATTCATTGCATACGCTTTTTATTAGTATTTTTTTTTAACGTGAGGGAAAATCCTCATGGATGATATGCCGGACTCCTGCCAACTAAAAACCTCACGTTACGCCCAACAGCCTAGGGTTGAGAGACCCGGGTAAGCCCTCGGGGGAATGTCCCAGGGCTCCCAACAGACCCACGGCTGCCACTGCGGCGTCGCCTAAGAGGTGGTTCGGGTACTATCCCGCGTCTTTGGGGGGGTTCCGGGTGTGATCCCGCTTCTAAGGGGGTAGGGGGGGGGGGGCGTGCGTGAATTCCTCACGTCACGCTGCCGTCATGGGCCTGCTTCTGTAAAGACGGTGAGCGACCCTCTCACCGTCTTCAGGCCTCCGGTCAAGGGGGTCGATAGTCCTCGGCGAAGACACGTCGGCAGCGCCCCTGCCGCCGACTGCGAAACTCGGGTGGGAGAGTTCTCTCCCGTTCCCGCCCTGCTGTCTTTTTCACGAGCATGACCTGTTCGCAGAAAGCAAGGCGCAGTCCCACTTACTCCCGCTGGAAAGCATGGCTCGCACCATGGTCTCGAACGAGAGAGTGTCCACGTCCAGACACACCGCGAGGATCTGGTGCTTTTGCGCCCATGCTGTTCATTGCGTACGCTGCGTTACGTAAAAATTGTGTAGGTATTAAAACATTGTTACTCTTATAAAGTTATAAAAAATAGCCCTGAACAGCATATGCCTGTCTTTTAAGGTTTACTTACAATAACCCTTTTAAAAGTTTCAAAATAATGAGCGACGCCTGAACCAGCCACCTGTGTGTTAAACCATTGAACTTGCCGAGTTCTCTAAAGAAAATTTGAGCGCTTGGAATCCATGGTCCCTAGGTCGCGACCCCAAACGGCTCAAACGCATAATCTCCAGAGAGATCACAATGTTTTTGCCATTTAAGTTTAAAAAAAGTTTTTCAAATACCTAGGTTGACTTGGGTTGACTAATTTTCAGTTAATGTCAGTAACCGTCGGCCTGCAATGATAGTACCTATTATAGCTGATTTTGCATAAAGTACCTACCTAAGTTCGTTTACGTACTAAAGTCTTTTTGGTTCTAGCTTCCAATATAGACTTAAAGACCTAAAATACGTCATCAGAGAAATCTAGACTTTAGCCTTGTGTATGGTCTAACTCTACCAGGAGTTCAGTAAGTCGTAGAAGTCGATACAACTTAATAAAACCTAGGCGACGATGCTGATTTATTCCTTTTTCAAATTTACACACTGTAAGTATACACACATACAAAAAAGGCGCAGAACCGTCTGTTGTGGCGTAAACTGGGAGCGGCCAAGTCCAATAGTGGACTGCGATAGGCTGATTTGATGATACACACATGCACACACATATGTTTCGAATGATCCGAATAAATCAGTCGTAAACAGACACTGTCTAGACTTATCCGAATAAATTGCTCCTCTAACTTTCTGATATCCTAGTTGTGTTAGTACATACCACGTTAAAAAAAATCTAGACTGATTTAGGTCATGGTTTAATAACAAAACGAATGACGTATTTTTAGATTTCAATGACATAGAGATTCTCATCAAATCTGATAGATAACATCAAGATATTATTTTTTGTGGAATTATAAAGTACGACAGCCCCGCACATCGTTTCACTTTGTTTTCACTTCGTTTCCTCCCCCCCCCCCCCCTCTCCTTTTTACTGTAAATATTTTTAATTAATTAGATAGGTATATTAATATAGCAAGTTATCCTAAAAATCGATTTAAAACTTTTAATTTTTATTTATCTGTACCTACCGTTTATGGTCAGAACAAGGTACCTACAAGGATTTAAAAGTGTTCACTTAATCAATTACGAAAAAATATAAAGTTATTGAGATTTTTAAAACATTATAGTACCTACCTACCTAACCAGTTTTGCATCCTCGATTCTATTCAAGATAAAAATAGTGACCATCCCTACTAACTAACATTATCAATGCGAAAGTAACTCTGTCTGTTACGCTTTCACGCCTGAACCACTGAAGCAATTTAAATTAAATTTGGGATAACGGTAGGGTGAATCCCTGAAAAGTTTGTAGACTACATTGTAACCGATTGCTCAAAAGAAAGGGTAATGATTTTACGAGATAACGACTTCTACGTGGGCGAAGCCGCGGGGAACAGCTAGTTACTAATATTCACCGTACATAAAGTATTTATATAAACACTACAGATCTATCCTATTTCTACGTTGTGAGGTATTTCTGAAGTTTGAAATTTTGTGGTAGTTCAGATCGTATCGTTGCATAAAAAAACCTAGGTAGTTCGCGACCGAGAGGTACAGGAATCGAATATCGCAGCTGTACTTTACAAAAAATTAGGAATCTATTAACGTAGTTTTAGTTTAAGTACTTCAAATATTGTTTTTCTGATGATTGATTAATCGAAAACTACGAAACGACATAAACAGCCATAACTTATTTCTGCATTAACTTAGAAGTTCGTTTTTTACAGCGAGGGACCATAGGTCTTAATATAAATGGCATTACTTTCAACGCGTTACCTCCATGCGTTCCCAAGATAAAGGGCAGACAGAGAGACGGATGCACGTACCTACTTTAAACACCGTTTTTTATGATTTCGTCACAAAATTACAGCTTTTAGGTTTTTTTACTTTGTGAATTTTGATTCCCTTGTGAATGTCGAAATCCACGGTTTTCACGACATAAGCGGTCGTAACTTCTTTATACGCTAATTTAGAAACTTGATTATTCTACAGCTTCAAGGAACCATACCTTAATAATCATGGTAATAATTTCAACTAGATACCTTCAAGTGTTTACGAGATAAAAACTTATGACAGGCAGACGGGTGGACGGACCACCCCCGTAGTAATGCGCTTGAAAATGACACTTCCGCCCCAGTACATAGCTGCGTCCTCCATCCGACCGGCCAACTATGGCAAGCCAGAACTGAGATTTGTACACACATATGTACATTTGTGACAGAACCGAGAGTACTAAGTACCGCCATGGTCTCCCGTTAGGCTTCTTTATGCTAACTGGCCGAGAAGCGCAACAAAACTCTGAGGAATCGAGACCGATGTGTTGCCACGCACATTCAGCTCGCCACAAGACCGATATACAAAAGGTGAGAGTAATAATCAAATTCGGGACTAACCCCCAGTTTCCGAAAGGCTGATCAACGCTAAAATTAACTGATCGGCTTTTAAAGGCGGATCCTCACAGAAGATCCAAAATGAAAATCCATTTACAAGGAACATAAATGCTTCGTAAATATTTAAGAAGAATGTAGGTTGTTGCTACCAAAGCGATTCGACGTCGTTGCTGCACATGTGACTCCATAGCGACCGAAAGTTCAACTGTACTATACTTAGGCGGATCAGTGTGGATCGGTTGGAGCGTGTCGGTGGAACGCGGCGGGATCGCAAGAAAAGTTTTGTTCGTGGATCGCAGGAATTGGCGATCCATTTTGGATCTTCTGTGAGGATCCGCCATTAACAGCCGTTTAGTTAATTTTAGCGTTGATCAGCCTTTCGGAAACTGGGGGTAAGCCATGTTTATTTCATTTATTTGATACATTCACTGTGTGTTGGTGTGTGTGTGTAAATGTCTGGCAAAATATCTCTGAAGGTTGACAGAGTTCCACCCACAGAGATACAGATGTTCCTCATTTTCTTCAGACATAAAAAAACAACTACTAATGAAAATGAAGTTCCTATGTTTTTATAAGAGAACCTCTATTTATTCTTCCGAATAATTTATTGCCACTAAAATAATACGTGAGTGTCGACATAAGAGAAGTAATTAAACGCTTGGATTGATCACTGCATTTGGTTCGGTGTTGTTGCTGTCGTGAGCCATGTGTGTCAACGTCCACCCTTACATAAATGTTTATCTTCGTGTCTTGATAGGCTCGATGAGCGCGCTTTTATGAGAGTTGAGACACGATAGTATTTTATTTATCCATACAAAGTTTACTGTGTAAAGCAAATTAAACGCTTAATAATAATGTTTGAAGCTCTACTTACTCATTGTGTTTTCGTTTTATAAACGATTACCGCGTTAAGCGTCACAACGTATCCGAAAGTATTAAAATTCATAATATCGATCAAGCTGAGTAAGTAATTGGAATATTTGGCTAGTTATAATTCATAAACTACTGGTTCAAACTGAATGAAATTTAAAACATTATACCGCATTTATGCGAAGCCTGTCTGGTTACTAAAAATTCTAGTTTAATCTACAATGAAGCTTTAGGGCGTCGAAAATGACCTGAGTGAGTTCGAGGAAAGATAGTACGGCCATGCCGCTGTGGCACGACTTGGTGGGGCACTGCTGTGCCTCCAGAACCGAACACAAACTGTACGAATTCACTTTCTCACGCCTTCATTATTAGAATGATAATGATACCTCCTTTGTGTACTTCAACGAGCTATAAAATAATGTACTTACATATCCCTT
Organism: Miltochrista miniata; assembly: GCA_933228765.1. Classification (NCBI taxonomy): domain Eukaryota; kingdom Metazoa; phylum Arthropoda; class Insecta; order Lepidoptera; family Erebidae; genus Miltochrista; species Miltochrista miniata. The sequence continues at coordinate 30,080,031 of OW121747.1, read as the reverse complement.
CAATTAAGTGTATTCCATTACTTCCGAGCCTGAGTCTATAACCGCGAATATGTGAAGTAAGATTATTGCAATAACTTATTGTAAACAGAAATACCTATACCAATACTACTGTTATTATTATTATCTTAATAATAAAATACCATTCGTGTTTATTTAAACCCTAGTGTATTAAAAAATAACAGAACAAAAAAAAACACTTATAACAAAAGGAAAAATAGACAAAAAAAATTTACACCTCACATAATCGGTTAAGACATTATAAAATAGAACATTTTTCATTTAAAAAATCGTTAACAATTTCTCGCTGCTGCATAAACAGTAACACATTAATATCTCTTGACCTACGAGTTCTATTATTACAATGAATTTGACCCTGTCTTATTCCCACATCTTGATATTTAGCTTCATCTTTTAAACGTTTAGTAAAATAAGGCACATATATTAGTATTTCTTGATATTTTGTCGTTTAATCGACAATGATCTACCTCCACTGAATTTGTTGTTTTATGTTCTTGAGCTGTAACACTTAATACTTTTAATGTAGTTTGTTTTATCCAGTAATCCGTGCAATAATTTTGGAATTAATATTTTCTTCATTGTTACATCTTATTTCACGAATGGCAAGAAAAGCTCCAGGCGTATATATGGAGGCGTTAGAAAAGACAAAATAGTGCATAATTTCGTGAACTTACGGCCCTACGATGTGGAGAAAGTGCCAAGTAGCTTAGATTTTTTCCACAAGGCTTTTTTATAGTGTTAGTAACAACCAGAGACGATATTAATGTTCGGAAAAAACTGCGTTAATTGTAGCTACCTATTTCAAAGTCACATTTTGTATGCTACCATGGACAAGCCAAAACGATCTTTCATTAATAAAAAAAACCTTTTATATGTAAGCCTATGTAACCTTTTATAGGCAAACGCGGTGTGGGCCCGCACTAGTCGTTTACCGTGGTGGTTTCTAACCTCAAAATTTCAAATTCTATCATCAAAATGACAAAACCAATGAAATCAAGTCAATGGTTTGACATTTTGAGGTTAGAAACCGCCGCGGTAACCGCAAGTGCGGCCTCAGCCTAACTTCACTTTTATCAGGTAATTAGTGCAGAGACAATGGGTATAAAGTGGGTTTTGTAGACGGAATTGCTAAAATTTGAATGTGGACTGTATAGTTGATAAAAAGGCAGCGGCGTTATTGAAAATGTCCCGTCTCCAAAATAACTCGCTATATTTTGTAATGAATCGATCGCTGTTGGATAATCAAAATTTTGATACCTTCACCAATTTTACATATCTTGGATACTTTAAAAAGTCGGCACATTTACTTCAGACAATTTGTAAATTTTTGTTTTCGCCATATTAAAAGCCTTAATAAGTGCATTGTAGAGACCACTTTTTTGTTAATACATTTTGGTGCCTGTGAAAACATTGTTTCCCTTGAAGATGTACTTGTTAGTGTTGCAATATTTCTCTCAAATATTTTTGAAATAGGTTCGACACTGTCACATACCTCCCTTTTGCAATTATACAAACACTTTTCCACTTACATTATTGCAAAATTCGGTACACATGTATGTTTTGGTTTGTAACATTTATTTTCTATGAGTAGCAATGTCTGGTCTCTGGCTGGACAATACTAATTGACCGTGTCAGTGCGCCATGATCGATTCATTGTTTTTTTGCTGTGGCAACAGCTGTCTCAAGGAAACGGACGTTAGTCTATGGGTTTTTTGTGATGGACGGAGGAATTGCGTAGTAAACTGGTTTAAGGTTTTTTCCAGAGTATTCGATAGTGAGGGTATAAATAGCCCTGCTATGAAGTTCAACGTCTCTTCTAACATCTAGCCAATACGATTCACATCTTAGTTAACGTTGAGCTCTGATGATTTAGCGCACCTCATGTGTTGCGAGGTTATAGTTTGACTCAGGCACTGTACAAACCTGAGGACTTGTTGAGGAATATAGCCTAGGTTCTACTTTCCTCAGAAAGAATAAATTTCTGTTTCAACCTACACCCGGGATACCGGTAAGTGTCATTTCTTGTTTGCAAAGCGGTTCGAATTTCGTCGGTCGCGATGTCAGTTATTTCATTTGTCGTTTACTTGTCATAACAGGGTTTTTTACTACGGGGAAAAGCGGCCCGTCCACGGTTGGCAGAGCCACACCCAAAGACACGTGGACTGCACGAGCGAGGGGCTTTGAGAGGAACCAACCGCCTCCACGTGGCATTCTCGTGCTGTATCGCTCTCAGCTTGACTCAAGGCCAGTAATTGTCACCCAATTATAAGTGTAGTTAGCTGCTTACCCGTTTTACCTGCTCACGCGGCAGTGGTCTATTGAGTAGTATTAGTATCTAAGCCCTGACTATATCTCTGTGTACCTGTGATATTTGATACTATCAGTGAATAAGCTCTCTGTGTGTCTCTGTGTATCTCTGTGTACTTAATAAATATAATGTGTGTACACCCTATTGTCTGTTTTCGTTAGAGCCCTAGCCTACCCTTGCACACACACTGGAAACTCAGAAATAAGGCGCCCTGAGATAGAGTTCTCTGCATAGCTACCTCGCGCTAGTTGGTGAGTAACTCTGAACATCTTTGAGTTACAGGTTGTCTAGTTACATTGTTATATTGGTCTAATGTTAACGATGTGTAACATTCAATTTAACATTTAATACATCGAAGTAAACATGGGCGCAACCATGTTAAGCACATTTACATTTTACTAAATGAAACAACAAAACTCGGTTACCTTATATAATTATGTGAATATAAGTAACAAGAATAACTTTACTTTTAATTAAAATGTAACCTGATAAGGATACCTCTTTCATAAACGAAATTGTTCTTAATAATAATGCGACGGGAATACACGCGACGAGAAACCCCTCTCTCTCTCTCTCTCTCGCTCACGTAGTATTGAATATTAACTACGAGACGCTACGGGAGTAAACGCAACGCGACGGGAGTAAATGCGACGGGAACAGGTAATACTCTCTCTTATGTGGCGCAAACGAAGTTGCGCGGGTCAGCTAATATAACAATATTTTCTTACTACGTGGTGCACTCAAAATAAAATTTGCACTATCCACATCGCTTAGTCCAGGTAAATCTTCCATTACAAAGACCTATTTTATTATATAATAATGACAATTACATGACATGATATGGAGAAAAAATAAAATATCTATTTATTTATAATATGCCTGCATTTTGTATCTATTATCCTAGGAAATCCAATACAAAGTATACAATCATGTTTATCGTACTATTGTAGATATATGGTTAATACCACTCTAATGAGAAGTAGCATCATAAGAAAGTAAAATTACCCATGACACTACGTATTGTTAGTCCCAAGCAGTAGTGAAAAAGGTAATTTTGCTGTATTATGAGAACTTTTTGCAGAATCTAATAAAACGATTTAAACATGATTGTACTGTTTGCGCCAACTGTGGAACTCGTCCAAAATGGAATTCGTCCAACATGGAATCCGTCCTAAGTGGCTAAAAGGGTCCCAGATATTAAACAATCGATTCCAAATTATACAAAATGGTTTATTCTCGGCTTTGAATCCGTAAAATTAAGTTACAAGGGTGATGGGCAAACTATCTAGAGCTTAAAGTATCAGTTGAATATTAATCACATCACTACATTTCTATTTACTTAGGGTTTCTACAAATCGTCATCGGATATTTGATATTGTGGTTGTTCAAACATAATATTTGTCTGAAACGAATACCAGTGTTATTGAAAAGTTCCCTGTATACTTTCGACGATTTAGTTCGTTCGTTCTGCGGTTGCAAATCTGCGGTTTTGAAATGTGTGCACAGCTGTTGAAATTTTACAAAACTAACTGAGCCCCGTGGTACTGCTTATAATATTTGAAATTGTCGTGATTTTACCAGGCAAGCGTTTTATGGAATAATGGTTTAGTTCCTATCTTGCTAAGTAATCTAAATTAATTTTATAAAAAGCTAAAATTAGTGCGTTTGTGATCGAATAACTCTGAAATAACTGACCCTTTTTTCGCTATTACAAATTATTTTAAAGTTACTTTGGTTACTATTATGTTACAGAGTGAAACAGTAATATAATACTCGTATATGTTAAAAAGCCCTACCTTTCAATCATATTTTCACTTAGATGGTTCATCGTATGTTACAGGCAAAGCTGTGTGGCAGAGCACGTTTATAGTAAATATCGTATAGGTAAGTTCAGTCTTATTCTATTAGCGTATTTTCCTATGGCTCGATGCAACAATCATTCACATTTTTCTTTAAATTAAACTGTACTGCTATTACAGTTAGTTTTAACTAAAACACGAAATATTAACATTGCGAAACGTTTATGAGAAAAGCTTTTCATTATTAGATAGTAATTATTCCAATTTTATCATAAGATCGACACAATTCTTCACACAAATTATATTTATTTCTGATCTCATATTTTTTCAAGAATTTCGCTCGGTTTTTTATGTACTAATCACGGCATTGAAACATAAGACATCAAAGTGGTAGCATCATATTCGAAATACCTTTTTATCCCAAAGAAAGGAATAAAAAACCCTAAAAACACAAAACAGATATTATTTAAAATAGGCATTTAGGTACCTAAATAAATTTCAATGCAGTGTTGATTTTATTGCAGGCATTTTTGCCTTGGAACACGCAATGAATTTTAAATTGAGAAGACGGGATTATTAAAAATTCACTTACAGAGAAGGAATACAAATAGGCAATCAGCCAAAATGAGCAAAGGGACACTACTGCCTTGGAATTTATAGGCACTGAAATAAACTTGAATTTTAAACTCGCAACTTTATGTTGGTTATTTTAAGCTCAGAGTTAGACCAATACGACAATAAAACCAGAATAATAATAACTATAACCCTAAGAGCAACGCAGAATCTTTTTCGTGCCGAAAGAATAAATTGTTTCAGAAGACATGCACACGCACACACTATAAAAATCAAACAGTTCAACATCACACAAAAATATATTGATAAAGGTATCACTATAATTTACTGGTAATTTTTCATGTCAGAATGTTGACAGATGGGTAACTGAAGCCTTTGACATGTTCTAAGCTCTAAGTGACCATGACCAACCACTTGTTTGACATTTGTAAGTATACCGTCGAAAATCAGAAGATTCTGCTTTATCCGTTGCGTTGTACAGATTTCTTCATAAATATTGTTCGGGTTGCTGTTCCCAGAACATTCATAAAATACGGCTCGTGCAAGGCCAATGGCGACGTCAGAAGTGGAGTTCTATTTTGCATATTACGTGTGTATGAATGTATATTGAATGATGTGCAAACTGTATTGCAGCTGTGTTATAACTGCTACACAGACGTAATCTTTACATCATATTGTTTCTCTCCTCTCAAGTTATGATATCCTAGTACAACTCATGTCGATTTCGTTATTCCTGCGCGTGTAAGATTTGAAGGACGTTGCAAGGTGACACATATTTACTTAGACCGGTCAATGTATGTTAATTTAAAACAAGGTACTATCACATTATTTTAATGTGTTTTTGTTATTCATAAGATCAGAAACCTCATAGAGTTTTGTTTGTGAAACCTCCGTCGGGAGTTGAAGACGGCGGAGGGGCTCCTCGCTGTTTATACAGAAGCATGCCCAAGATGACAGCGTGACGTGAGGATTTCACGTACGCCTCAAACCCCAAGAAGCGAAATGGGCGCGATAAATCACTCGGGCAGAGCCTGTTGTATGATACTGATCCTGTTTTAGTATACACATATTTTCACGTTTTTGTCCCCGATGGAGTAGGCTGCAACATAGTGTACGCCCGCATAATATAACATTATCTCACCTTCGAAAACGGAAATGTTAAAAGCCTTAGAATAATTAGCAAAAGTATCAGAATTTAAATCAAAAACAAGTAAGTCTTCGGGTGTTAAAGTAAGGAAGGGCATGCTACGATGGTTCGGGCATGTGGAGCGAATGGGAGATAAAAGAATGACAAAACAGATATACAACGCGAAAGTGGATGGACGTAGGAGTCGGGGATGGCCACGACACACCTACCACGACCAAATTAATCGCGTGTTAGTTGAAGGTGGTGTAAAGAGCCGAAGGAACCGACGTGCATGCATGAAAAGAAAAATGATAGTTGAAGAAGCAAGTGAGGTGTGTATGGACCGTGTCGTGTTGCGCTCGGTTCTTTCTGCCTACCCCGCAAGGGATTTGGCGTGAAGGTAGATAGGTAGATAGATAGATAACAGAATTTTATTTATAGATGTTATGTTTATTGGTCATCCTGGGCCACTTACGCTTCACATAATACATTAAGTTGGCATGTACGACAGTAGTACATTTAAAAAATTACTTTCCGCACTACTCAAGAACAAAATTTCAAGTTTAATCAAGTTCGCACAAACTTAAAAAGGAGAAAGTACGAAGTTTTCTCTTCACACATTAATATAGATACCATTCACAGATTGTAATTGCATGAGATCCGAAAGCTTGCCGAGATTAATGTCGCCTAACACCATCGCCACCCGACCTCGTACCCTCCTCACATTCGGCACTCTGGCAACTTGTTAGCGAAACGTCATGTTACGTGTTCGTACTAAAATTGTTGGGCAGGGGGAAATCGACGTATTTTATTGCTTTTGTAATGGGCGCTGGATGTTACCTATGTATAACTTTATAATTTGAACAATTATCATTAATATGCTGATGGAAAAGTGATTAATAAAAAAATAAATAAAATAAATAGTATGCTAACACCGTTGTCAAGCCTACAAGTAAACTAAAGTCCTCGACTTTGTTAAACTCAAAAGACCTAAAGGTATACAGATAAATCTAAATATATAAAAATGTTGTGTGCGTATACGTACTCTTTAAAACCTCAAAATTTATTAAATCGATTAAGCTCAAAATTTGGACACGATATACAACAGGATTCAGAGATAGTTTTGGACTACTTTATTCACTTTTATAATTACAACAATAAGAATATAACAGCTTAAAAAAATGATTTTACCAATAGATGGCGCTGGTCTTTTTTTAAAATGATATTTTGCCAGCTTCAAAACCAAATATTATAAACAATCTATTTAGAAGGTACCAACCAGATTCCTGTTTTTTAAGATAAGTTTGATTGCGGCCTCCTTGCATTCAGAATAATAATAGAGAGTACTTACCTAAAAAAGAGGTCAGATATGATTTGTATGTTATTTTAGAAGAAGTTTTGGCGCGTTAGGGATATATTATCAGTGTGAATTTTTTTTTGAAGCGTGCGCACGATGTTTTAAAAACTGAACATTGATCACAAAATAGATTTTATTTCAAGTGAAGCTTCTATTGATTTGAATGTTAATTGGATTTTTAATTATGGTTACGGCTCAACATTAAACTTTTTTGAAATGTACCCATCCTTTGGTTTGTTACTCATTTCTCATAGGTACCTACATCAAACCACAATAAAAAGTCACAGCGAAGCGTGGCAGGAAACCACTAGTATATCTATACTGGGTGTTTCTTTTAGGGTGTCAAGCCGCCACTAGCTGGCAGCAGGGTTCCATACCTATCGATTTAACCCCCATGTATGTTCTACGATTTTTTGTAGTTTTTGAGATATAATTTTTTTTCGTTATTTTTCCACGTGGCTTTAAATAATTACAACTTCTTTTTGGTTCGACTTTTCTTGGATATTTTTTTATTTTTATAATGCCTATTGCTTGCAGTATTATGGACAAAATAATCTCCTTCCTAACTTTGATACAAGATGTAAAAATTTTAATCGATAATAAAAAAATAGGGAATTATGCAGAACATTATATCTCGAAAACAACAAAAAATCGTAGAACATACATGGGGGTTAAATGGATAGGTATGGAACCCTGCTACCAGCTAGTGGCGGCTTGACACCCTAAAAGAAACACCGTGTATAAGTTAGAAATGAGAATACAGAGAGAAATATCTTATTCTCATGGCTACACTAGATATTGATGGAACTTTTCAAAGTTCATTGAGAATTCCTTTCCAACCAAAATCTTCGGGGATCAAGACCAAGCACCTGTTGATCAAGGAATGATGCACTTGCACAGGCGCCGTTAGGAGTTTTTCAGTTATATCAAAAAATGCTGAAACTATAAAGTCAACATAACGCTACTCAGAAGCTTCCAAATCCAGGCAATGCGGAAGTACAGCTAATAATACATTATGTTCATATCAATCCTTTATGTGAACCGACCCCTAATGGAATCTCACAACTTACAGGTCACAAGTATTCAATCGATGTCAGGTACTTATCCGTACCTTTATACTATCGCCTTTGATCTGCCGTAGCTTTAAGGAAAATTTCTAACCTATAAGATCCCTGTTCAAGCGAGGCGGCCTATATTGACAAGGGCAAACATTTGAAAACTGTTTTATCGCAAAAATGTTTTCATATCAGTATTTACCTTTCGCTTTGATATCTGAATGTGTTTTTATAATGCTTAGCTTTGACAATATTTTTTGTATGGTTTGAAAATAGCCTACGAGTACACTATATTAATATGTTTATTGTTACCTTACTCTAAATATTTTAATGTCCTATATTGTCTCTAATAAATAAATATAAATTACTTTAGTCAGTAAGTAGGTACCTAGTATAATTTGTAAACATTATTCTTAATCTCGACTGCCTCTTTCTACCAATGTTTCTCCTCTCACAGTTCTGGTTCAATACCAAGACATGCCAACCACAGAAATCAGAATCAGATATCTGTGATGCCAGCCATCACCGGCACGTCGCCTTCAAAAACTTAGCCGTTGTCGTTATAAGACTGCAAGTTCCTAAGCCCTACAAAGTTGTTAAGTAAGTATATAAAATACTTGATGGTGCCCGCGGCTCTGCTCGCATTGAATTCGGTTCCCGTTCGATAGACTTTAAATCTAATAAAGTATTAGTCTATTCTATTTGATTTGACCCATAGTTTAATCCTAATCTATGCCCTTCAGCGGTATTTTAGCCGACTTCAAAAAAAGAGGATGTTCTCAATTCGACGGTTTATTTTTATGTTTGTTACCTCATAAAGTCATAACTTTTAATCGGGTTAACCGATTTTGAAAATTCGTTTTTTGTTTAAATGCTGGCGCTTCCTTGGTCCCATTACAAGGAGACCAGGCTCGAATTACGGCATTCCAGAGAAATCTAGTTACATTTTACTTTAAAGTCGGTTCTTTTTTGTTGATTTTTTTATTGAAGTCACTTTTCCGCAGATATTTATTGTGTTTTATAAACTCAAAATTGAAATCAACTATCCTAAGCAACGACGTCAACTTTTTAGGGTTCCGTAGCCGAATGGCAAAAAACGGAACCCTTATAGATTCGTCATGTCTGTCTGTCTGTCTGTCCGTCTGTCTGTCCGTCCGTGTGTGACAGCCATTTTTCTCGGTCTTCTCTCGTTTCCCATAAATTCATTTGCACTAATATTGTTTGCCATAATCATCCACGATCATAATATTTATTTGCACTATTGTCATTTATACTAATAACGTTTGCCTTAACAACTCAACAGTCATAACTTTTTTTTTTTTTTTTTTTTTATACTACTTAGGTGGCAGACAAGCTTACGGCCCACCGGAAGGTTGGTAACCGTAGCCTATAGACGTTTGCAACACCAGAGGCAACACCAGAGGCGCTACACACGCGCTGCCGACCCGCATGCAGGCTGTGACGACCCACAGTTGAAATTTTTCAAGCCGCCCGTAAGGCCTTCAACTTGGCTTATCGACTGTCATTTTACTGACAACCGGGACCAACGGCTTATCGTGCCTTCCGAAGCACGGAAACGCTCGTAAATAAATGTCACAAAGTGGTCCAAGTGGTGGTCACCCATCCATATCCGGCCATAGTAAATGTTGCTTACTGCAGTGATCGTTTACAGAACACTGAGTCCGCGGGGCCACGAGCGCTTCAAGTTTGCCATAAAATGACTTTCTATAACAACATTTATCATAATAATTAGTTTCCATAAGTAACACATCTCATAATCGACTCCTGACATAATTAAAATTTGATATAATTATCTTATCTTATCGGGGGGATGGGACGCGGAGGGGGGGAGGTCACCCGCGTGTTTGTGCCGTGCGTGGAGACCCGTAAGGCAGGATGACGGGATCCTGGTGGCTGAGTGGCTTCCAACGCAGCGGTAGTCGTTGGACTCTACAACACTCCACTTTGGCCCTGATTTCTGTCGAAACGGGAGGTCGTGGACTAGCCAACCACGATCAATCGGCTGTGGCGTCCGGTCAGACGGCCGCCAGGCGAGTATTCTGGAAGGGAGGGGTCCGCAGGCGGCGGCGCGCGATTTTTCGACGTCTTGTTGGGCGTCGTTGATCTCGTGCCGTGCGGTCTCGTGGGCACTCTTTTCTGGAATGCTATACCGACATGGTAACCCTGGTGTCTACTTCTTAGACATCCCCAATGTTGTGGACTCCGTGGCGGGTGGGGAGCCATGCTCGGTGAATATTACTTCAATACGGCTATGGATTTAACAAAAGCCAACAAAATCAATCAAGATGCCCGCAAGGGCGTCAAAAAGGACATTATGTCATCTGGCGGGAGGGTCACCGAACGCAATACCATGGGGCGTACTCAAGTGAGTCACACCGGGCAGGGGACCATCGGGCAGCCTGGCAACCTGCCAAGCACACCCGTTGGGACGAATGCTTCGGGAGGCGAGCTTCGAAATGCCAAACCGAAAAGGTTGAGTGGGGCAGCCAGGCGCAAGATGCTACTGGAAAAGCGGACACGGACATTCTCAGAACGAAGTGCACCGGTCGGGGCAACTTCTGGAGGGGCAGGGGACTTAACTGCTGCTAAAAGGACCAGGGAGTCCAGTGATGAGAAGGCCGGCGAATCATCCAAGAGACCGAACCTGAACAAATCGTTCAGGGACGCTCTCAACGGATGCAGGATGGCGATCATCACTGACAACTTCCCGGCTTCACAAGTCACCACAGATGACGTCGGACCGATTGTCAGCGCCCTCTGGCAGATGATGGTCGGTCACCCGGATCCTCTGCCTCGATTTAACATCGGGTCAGTCAGCGCGGGAGCACTCCACGTATTCTGCGAGGATCAGAGGTCAGCAGACTGGCTTGCCGGGATCGCTGGGAGGAGTATCGGCAGCCTTACCCTCAAAGTGGTCAACGCCAAAGATCTTCCCAAACCGGTGAAGATGGCGTGGAAGTCGAAGAACGTCTGGATTACAGATCTGCCCAGCGTTCTTTCGATGCTACAGCGCCTAAACCCCGAACTGAAGACGGGAGACTGGAAGGTGGTGGACACAAATGTGGAGGTGGCCAGTGTCAGGAGGATTGTGCTGATGGACAAGACTTCGGCTGAGTACATTAAATCCAAGGACTACTGCCTCTACGCTGGCGTTGATAAAAGCTACTTCAAGCTCCTTGAAGATAGCGATGACAAGGTCGGCGCCAGTGGGGGGGCAGTAGTTTCGCCACTCGCTCCACAGATGCTGCTCGGCGACGCGGATTCACACCAGGACACCATCGGGGGCTACCCAGTCCCTTCACCGGCCACTTCTCATCGCACCGATGATGTGTTGGGCGACTTGGACGACCTCAACCTCTCGTCTCCACTCTCGCAGACGGAGACTATGGAGGAGGCTGTAGATGCAGGCGACAGTCACTAGACTGCCGATACCCCCCCATTTGCAAAGAAAAAAAAATGGCGGGACTAAGGTGTGTACAAATTAACTTACATCACTGTAAAGCGGCGATGTCCCTCTTAGGACGTCACCTTAAAGGACATAAATTCGATATTGCCTTGATACAGGACCCTTATATAAGCACTGCGGGTGCTGTCTCAGGCTTATGTAGAGAGGGATCTATTTTCCACTGTACTAATGAGGGTGTGAGGGCGTGCGTATATGTCAGAAATGGCATAGACGCTATGCCCTTACACGATCTTTGTTCCAGGGACCTTACAGCAGTCAAGGTCTATACGGGGGCAGGGCGAAGACGGAGGGCGGTTGTGCTGGCCTCTGTGTACCTCGCCTACCCAAAGAAAGAAAGACCCACTAACATGAGGGAGATGAAGCAACTTGTCGAGTTCTGCGGCCGGGAGAACCTGGAGTTAGTGATGGGCTGCGATGCGAATGCCCACCACATCACCTGGGGGAGCTCGGACATCAATGATAGAGGGGAAGAACTTTTCGAATATTTGGTAAGCTCTTCACTTCATACACTAAATAAAGGCAATGCTCCCACCTTTGTGGATGCTAGGCGTTCGGAAGTTATTGATGTAACTATAGCTACTAATAATACTTATAAGAGAATTACTAACTGGCGAGTGTCTGACGAAGCTAGTGGTTCTGATCACAGGTATATCTGTTTTAGATACGATACAGAGGACTCCTTTCCAGGAGTACGGAGAAGAAATCCCAGGAACACTAACTGGGAGGCGTACACTAAGGAACTAAAAAACGAGTTAGGATCAGTTAAAGGTAAATTGAACTCTACGGTTGACATTGAACTTGAGGCTGAGCGGGTTGACAAAGCCATTAAAACGGCATGGTACACAAACTGCCCAGAGAAAGAAGCGAAAGGAACTAAGGTTCCGTGGTGGACGCCGGATTTAGAAAAGAAAAGACAGGCAATTCGCCGCATCTTCAACGACGCTAAGTCCAAAAGATGTTTTAAAGAGTACTCCCGAGCACTTACCGAGTACAATCTGGCAGTTCGCAAGGAACGAAGGAAATCATGGCAATCTCACTGCCAGGACATCAATACTGTTCCTGAAAGTTCAAGATTGGTAAAGGCTATGTCTGTGAGCAGAAGTAATACTCTTAATGCAGTTAGAACCCATGAAGGGAGACTAACTGAATCTGGTAAAGAAACCCTAAAGATCATGATGAAAACACATTTTCCGGACTGTAAGATTCATGATAATTCTGGCACAGACGTTCCCATGCCCGTAGAAGAGCAAAACAGGCGAACTACGAAAGCAGACTGGGACGTTGCAAAGAAGGTAGTAGAAGAAAGAAAACTCAGTTGGGTATTGAAAAACTTTCAACCATATAAATCACCAGGTCCGGACGGCATATACCCGATACTACTACAAAAAGGTCTTCCTATACTAGGCCCGCACTTGATGCGGCTTTTTAAGGCCTGCATAGCCTTTGGATTCATTCCAAAGATATGGAGGGAAGTAAAGGTAACTTACATTCCAAAACCAGGGAAGGATAGCTATGAATAGGCCAAGTCGTTTCGTCCGATAAGTCTCTCGTCTTTCTTATTAAAAACCCTGGAGAAATTGGTAGATCAATACATAAGGGATGGGCCTCTCACAAAGAAACCATTTCATAAGCTACAATGTGCCTACCAAACCGGAAAATCAACCGAAACTGCGTTGCACCATGTAGTTGAGAGAGCAGAGAATGCTATTGATGGTCAAGAGATTTGTGCGGCTGCGTTTCTGGACATTGAGGGTGCATTTGACCGCACAACATTCGAATCGATTATGAAAGCCGCAAAAGAACACGGCATTGACCCCACCCTCTGCAAATGGATTGACTTCATGCTGAGGGGCGGGAGAGTAAGGTCATCTCTATTAGGAGATGAAATTCACGCCACAACGACCAAGGGATGCCCTCAAGGAGGGGTATTGTCCCCCACACTGTGGTGTCTGGTGGCAGACTCCCTCCTAACCAAACTGAATAGAGGGGCATGCTTCGCTGTGGGATATGCAGATGACATAGTTGTCATGATCAACGGTAGATTTCCGGAAATTGTCTCGGAACTTCTACAACAAGCTTTGAAGGATGTGGAGGAATGGTGTGCTGAAAATCATCTAACCATTAATCCCAGCAAAACTACAATTATTCCTTTTACAAGAAAGAAGAGGTTGAGCAAATTAAAGAAATTGCTTTTATTTGACACAGAGTTAGAATGGTCCACCAACGTGAAATACCTTGGTATGACCTTAGACAAGGAGCTCACATGGAATCTGCATGCCAAGAAGGTGACAGAAAAAGCCATGAGAGCCTTCAATATGTGTAGATCGGCGTATGGCAAAACCTGGGGCCTGAAGCCCAAGGTACTGTACTTCATTTACACCACTATGGTTCGCCCAATTTTAACCTACGGCAGTGTTGTATGGTGGACAAGAACCAAACTAACATCGTGCGTGGAAGAATTGGGCAAACTACAGAGGATGGCCACTATGGCTATCACAGGAGCGTTTAAGTCCACGCCTACAAAGGCGTTAGATATAATACTAAACTTAACCCCTCTTCACATCTTCATACAACAGGAGGCGATCAAAACCTTATACAGACTAAAAACGGCAGGCGCTTTTAACTGCAATAGGCCAACAACGCGGCGTACAAAAATGGAGCTTTATGATGAGATTCAAAGGAAGATGCATATGATTAGCGACGCTATGCCGTGCATAAAAATCTTCAAAAGAAACTTCAAAATACATGTCCCCACAAGGGAAGACTGGAAGCAGGAACTGCGCTCACCAGATGCAGACTGCCTCATCTGGTACACAGACGGTTCAAAAACGGAATCTGGTACAGGAGCAGGTATTTACTCAGAATCTTCACAACTTTGGAGCAGCCTGGGTCAGTACACCACGGTCTTCCAGGCCGAGATGTATGCCATCATAGCATGCGCAGAGGAAAATCTGAAAAGGAGTGTAGAGAACAAGACCATCTACATTCTTAGCGACAGTCAAGCGTCACTAAAGGCCTTAAATTCCTACAAGGTCAACTCAAAACTTGTCCTGAATGCGGTGAAAACCCTAAACAAACTGGGCCGCAGGAACAAGCTGCGACTGCTCTGGGTCCCAGGCCATGTAGGAATAAAAGGAATTGAGAAGGCCGATGAGCTAGCTAGGACAGGATCGGCAAATGCCATGCTTGGACCTGAACCATGTATGGGCCTACCAGCATGCACATTCATAAAGGCCGCTAAGGATTATGCTGATAATAAACACATGCAAGAGTGGGATATCAGTCAAGGGTTACTACATTCGAAGAAATTCATAAGTAGCAGAACCAATGAGGCTTCAAAATTTATATTGAATAATGGAAGAAGCAAAGCTCGAGCTGTGGTTGGTGCCCTTACAGGGCATTACGGAACAAACGACATGCTTTTTAAAATGAAGATCACTTCAAATAACGACTGCAGAGCCTGCGGTGATGTCAGGGAAACTATGGAGCACATCCTGTGCGAATGCGACGTCTTAGCAGCGAAGCGTATGAGCCTCCTTGGGAATGCTTATCCCAAACCGAAAGAATACAGGTTTCTTCCTCTTAGTGGGATCACGGCGCTAATAGACCACTTCTTCAAAGAGTAAGAAATATTAAGGTAGGGGCAAACACAAAAGATCCCACTGGGTCGAAGTGTTGCTGACTTCGTCAGCCCCCGATGTAAGATAAGAAGATATAATTATGAAAATAATACATAATATTGTTAGGTCAAAATTAATTATTATCGTTAACACCCCGACTCAGTGCAAACCGACTCGGATAGGTTAGGTTAGAAGACTTAAGGCGGGAGCGAAGCAAAGCGGAGCCCCCGCCTTAAGTCTTCGTGGTTTTTTTTTTAAACCACCCAAAAGTAGGAGCCCCGCGAAGCGGGGCTCCGTCGAGCTTAGTTAGTAGACGCCATATGAGGTTTAGTTTTAGGTTTAATTCTGAATAAATTATCTGTGTCGTATAAATTATCTTTCTTTATATTATGGTGAATAAAAGTTATGGAAAATGGCATTATTGAAAACGAAAATTATGGCAAATACATTTATGGATTTAAATTATTATGACACTTGATCGATTATGACCAATGGAATTAGTGAAAGTCATTTTATGTCATTTCACGATTATGGCAACTGAAGCGTTATGTCTAAGTAAATTATGGCAAATACAAGTATGGCATATGAAATTATGGCATTTTTAATTATGACAAACATTAGTAAACCATTTTTCTCCGTAACTATAAGACCTATGCCATTGAAACTTGGTAAGTAGATGTATTCTGTAACCGCATTAAGATTTTTATATAAAATTAGAAAAAAAGCAGTAAATTTTGGGGGTCCCCATACTCAGAACTGAAACTGAATTTTTTTTTCCCTTCAAACCCATACGTGTGGGGTATCTATAGATAGGTCTTCAAAAATGCTATTGAGGTTTCTAACATCATTTTTTTCTAAACTGAATAGTTTGCGTAAGAGACACTGCCAAAGTGGAAAAATGTGTGTCCCCCCCCCCCCCTCTAACTTCTAAACTAAGAGAATGATAAATCAAAAAAAATATATAATGTACATTGCCATAAAAACTACCAACGAAAATTGGTTTGAACGAGATCGAGTTGGTAGTTTTTTCTTAATACGTCATAAACCGCAATTTTCGCCTTTAAAAATCACTACCACTGCGAACGTGTTAAAAGATCAATCAAAGTTACAACGAACTACTAAAACTTTTAAAATATGTTACTTGCTGCTAAGGAACCCTTCATGGGCGAGTCCAGCTCGCACTTGGCCGGTTTTTTATATTAGGTACTGTTTTCTCAAGGCCTTATTTCCAGTGGAACGTATATAACAGACTATAAAAGCCAACTCGCCGGGAGCGACACTCATTTTTATTGCCTTTTGGAAATTATTAGGTTAAGGTGTTCCATACATAAACGCTAAAGCGGTAACAGCTGATATAGATATTCAATAGTTTATGGAAGTAAAAGATGAACCAAATATTGTCTCTCTTTTTCTTGCAATACTTTAAAATTTACTTAGCTTTTTCGGCCGTAATAGGGTTTTTTACGTATTTGTGTTAATTATTCTATATTAATAATAATACAAAGTAATACAAAGTAATACAAAATACAAAGTAATAATAATAATACAAAGTAATTAAAGTAATACAAAGTAAGTACAAAAACATTGCGATCTTAATAATTTTTTCTCTTAAAAAAATCCTACATTACGATTTCGAGGGGTATTTTTCCACCATCATGGATAGGTTGCCGAAAAAAATTAATCCACTGCTTACGATCGCCCCTAGAAGCGGAATAACACCCGAACCATATCCAAAGACTTGATATAATACCAGAAGCCGTTGCCAAAGTCTATAGCTAATGCGAAAATATCCTTCAGAAAGCTTACCCGAGACTTCTGACTTTAAGCAGTGGTAGGGAACGTCTGGTTTTAGTCAGTAAGAGACCGGCATAGCATCCACACGAAAAAAAAAAGAAGCCTGAAAAAGTAGGAAAATATAAATTAGATTTTTATAGCACAATGATTCCTGATGGGAACAAATTGTTGATTGAATTTACTATTGGCTCTAAACACAGATATCAGAAAAGAGGATATTTTTCTGAATTCTGTGGTTCTACAACTCCAAGAGAGTAAAGTAGGAATATGTTTGCTTTCGCGAGATCAATTAAGAGGGAGCGCTACGAAAATTGCGCTCGCAATCTCCTTACTGATAGATGTTACTTAGATCTCGCAGAGAACCAATTGGAGAAAGTTGAGTGTCATCGAAATGTTTGCATACGATTCGTATTTAGCTTGTGCAAGTAAGATTACGTTTTACAGTTTCGAATACTGTTTAAGTAGGAATCTACACGACTTTGCTGGAGTACTCATACTTTCTTCTTATAAGCTTGTTCTGGGTGATCTAGGTAGCTGATAAACATACTTGTACTATAATGTGTAAATGCATGTACCTTCGTATTTTATTATAAGCAGAAGTATAACAGTATGGTTGTATTGAAGTATGTATGGGTAAGAGTATATTATTTATTTTCTCCAAGTTGTATGTTCTCACCTATCTCATTTAGATAAATACTATAATTTTTATTGGCAACTAAATACCAAGTCATGCGTCAGTCTCATGTTAAAAACATCGTTCGTTTTTCTTTTCCATCTAAAAGAAATATTTTGAACAGTCTGCTCGTCCTATTTATTATTGACGCTGTCTATAACCTACTGCTATACATTTACGATCCCAACCCAGGAGCCGCCTATAAACGATTTTTGACATTTTAATTAAATCGGCCTCACTAACTTTTAATCTTTGACGCTTTGACGATAGGCTTTATTGTAGCCCTGACCGTCCGTCCGTAGACCACCGGGCTGAGTTTTTAATAAATATCAAGCTATGTTTGCTCTGCCTGCCTTGCTTTGACTAGTCACTGTTTATTAACTTTCCAGTCTATAGGAATCCGTTTGGATTATTTTCGATCGATCGTTATTTCAGAAGTGAAAAGTATTTACTGAAAGTTAAGTTTGTCGTCAACAAAGTTCATAAGAATGCCCTTTCTCGCATCACTACTTAGACTTAGCTACTTATCTGAAATCGAAATAGGTGTAAATTATTAGCTGTGCTCTTACAGCTTTATCTGTTACTAGCGGACGTCACGCGGTTTCACCCGCGTAGTTCCCGTTCCCGTGGGAATACGGGAATAAAACATAGCCTTTTTTTTTTGTTTAACGTGAGGGAAAATCCTCATGGATGTTATGCCGGACTCCTACCGACTAAAAAACCTCACGTCACGCCCAACAGTCTATGGTTGGGAGCCCCGGGTAAACCCTCAGAAGGATGGCCCAGGACTCCCAACAGACCCACGGCCGCTGCTGCGGCCTCGCCCAGGGGGTGGTTCGGGTGATATCCCGCGTCTTTGGGGGGTTTCGGGTGTAATCCCGCTTCTAAGGGAGGTCGTGCGTGAATTGTCTCACTCACGTCACGCTGCCGTCATGGGCCTGCTTCTGTAAGGACGGTGAGCCGACCGGTCACCGTCCTCAGGCCCCCGGTCATGGTGGCCGATAGTCCTCGGCGAAGACACGTCGGCGGCGCCCAGGCCGCCGACTGTGGAACTCGGGTGGGAGAGTTCTCTCCCGTACCCGTCCCGCCGCCTCCTTCACGAGCATGACCTGCTCGCAGAAGGAGGCGGCGCAGTCCCACTTACTCCCGCTGGAGAGCATGGCTCGCACCATGGTCTCGAGCGAGAGAGTGTCCACGTCCAGACCCACTACGAGGACCTAGCGCTGTTGCGCCCACGCCGTGCACTCCACCAGTGTGTGGAGCGCCGTGTCATCGCTGCGGTCCTCGCAGTGCTGACACTCGGCCGTGGTTTCCCGGTGTTTCCGCCACAGATACCTACCGAAGCTACCGTGCCCGGCAAGCATCGGTGTCAACCGGTAGGAGAGCACCGTGTCTCCTCTCCAGCCACTCGTCCATGACCGGTCTGACGGCCGCGATTGTGGCTAATCCCCCCTTTGGTTGCTCAAGTCGCACCTTCCATTTCTCCACGGTTTCCTGGTGGAGTAGGGACCGCTGGGCCTCGATTTCTCGATAAGCGGGCCTTTGGCCCCGCTCCAGCGCCTCCTTGCGCCATCTGAACAGTGACGCAAGGGCTCTCGCTTCCAGGTCCCATGGAGGGGTCCCGGCTAGGTGACATGCCGCCTCACCGGAGAACGTACGGTATCCTCTTATCACCCTGACGGCCATCACTCTCTGCGGGCTCAGCAGTCTAGCCACATTGATGGCCGTCAGGGTCTATAAAATATAGCCTATGTTCACCGCAAAGAGTGTAGCTTTCCAACATGTGATGTGATGGATCTCAGAAATATAGGACACATTCAAGATCCTTGAGGTCGTCGGAATCCTTGGTATTGGCTATGCCTATTCATTCTTCCGGGTTTTATGATAAATCTTTCACCGTACAGGCTGTGCGATTGTGGAATGCGCTGCCTATAACGATTAAAAAGGCACAGTCTATGGTTGCATTTAAGCGCATGGTGAGGGAACACTATTTAGCCCGGTAGCATGTTCCTAAGCTTGATATGTTGTTTCCACACTGAAATGTATGCATTTAGGTATGTATATTTGTATGTGTGTATATTTATATGTATGTATATTAGTTTGTATGTATATTAGTATGTATGTATATTTGTATTTATGTATTTTTATATGTAGGGATATTTGTATGTGTATATGTGAGATGTATCTATAATATGTACTTAGTTCTTTGTTTATTTACATACCTACTGGTATGTTTTATTGTTTTGTATCATATTATTTCTACACCTAAACTACCCATTTGTCTTATAATCTATATCTTTGTCTGTCCATCCCAAGGTTGCCTGGCAGAAATTGCTATTTAGCGATAAGGCCGCCCTTTGTACAATATCTGCAATTATTTATTTCTGTAAAGTATAACTTGGTGTGCAAATAAAGTTTTATTCTATTCTATTCTATATAGGACCCTTCACGCCTTATCATAACCGACTGCAAAAGTGGTTATTGAACTTTGGTCAAATATGGGCAAATATACCAGAATTAAAAAGCCTAGAAATGGCAATAAGAAGGCGAGTGAATTGAAACTCATAAGCGGCCAACGGAACAATCGTTGAGACGAAAACAGATTTGGAACTTTATATTTAGTTTGTGGACGAGATCTTGATAGAATCCAGAAGTAAAGAAGAATAATTAAGCATGTGAAATGCAAAGCAGCATACGAAACGGGAATCAGGAATAGTTGAAACAAGCGCAAATTGGTCAAAAAATATTTACATGTTCTTGGTTATCATATAACGAGCCAAGGGATGAAATCGACTAAATAAAAAGCGCAAGAAAATAGGGATTACCCAAAATGCTGTTTGGCACAGATAGCCAGAAGGAATACCCAAAACAAAACAGGGAAGGAATTGCCCTCAGTTGTACGCGGACTAAGCTTCGCCAAACACGTTTATGGGACATCAATACAGCTACTACAAACTTCTTCTGTGATCAAAAACATCAAGATATAGACAATCCAGACCGACCAGACTCAACTCACGTACCACCGCTTGAGCATAGAATCGTACATAGCATAATGTTGTATACCTAATTTATTTTTGTCATAATTTTTGGTTTTTTTTTAAAAGGGTGAGTTCTATGGCGACTGCATGGACGTGACTGATAGTAGGAAATTCTTATGATATTACGCAAGTCACGTCCTGCGCCATAACATTATAATTCATTATCTAAATATTTGAATTTGTCAATTTAGCAATAATCGCATCTTCATGTACGTGCTACAGGATGACAATCACCCCCCGCACTACTCCTCAGTTTGATGTATATAATCTTTAGTATTCTAGATTAATCATTCCATTCCATTCATCCGTCTGTATCCAACTACCTAGGAACGCTGTAGCTATGTAGAATCTCTGTGGCGGCTATGCCGCCAACTTAGTACGTCACAATGTAGTGCGTAATATAATTAATAGTGATCTGTAAATAGTCAGTAATTATCAGCAAATAAAAGTGTGCACACAACTTCTGTCTCTTCCTACGAACACGCTATACAGAGCTTATCGATGACAAGCAAAAATCTGTCCTCTTATTTTTATTGATAGAATAATAAACAGCAAAGAGAAAGACTAACAGGTTTTTTGTCAGTTTCACTTACCATAAATATATCTAAGAGTATCGTAAAAAAAAGGAATTGAGATGAAAATGGTGGAAAGTCTGGCATTGAAACATCGTCTGAGGATTACAAACACCAAGTTTAGAGGGACGGCAAAATGAGTTAATAGTAATTTATTAACACTTTCAGAAATGGAATTTTCGACGCTATTTTTCTCTAAGAACAACACTGTACCTTCCTTTCTCAATAATAATATCTTTTTATTTACGAGGTAAACTAATATAATTTGTAGGTACAATGTTGGTACAAGGTTGGTTCTCAATCTGAGTGTGTAAGGAAGATAATTCAACTCATCAGTGCGCGCGGCGCTATGTGTGCGTGCGCTAGTAATTATACAGCTTTAATTTGTGTGACATTGATGCGGCCGTCTTCACAGAGTACATTTTTATATTATGAGGTAGAGACATAACTCGACTTATTGACGACACCAGCGGTGCCAAGCAGTCTTTGCAGGAAACGCTCTGCGTGGCCGCGAAATAAACATCATATTTATACAAAAAGCATACAGCGCCATCTACCACGTTTGCAGGCAACTCTTACGTTATAATGAAACAAAATCAAATATCATGACAAGTCTCAATGTAATTGCAACGTTGAGATCCTGTGTAACTTGGTCACATTATAATTCATTACATAGTGTTCTTAGTGATAATACCATGGGTACAGTCGTTAAAGAAAATGTCTAGTCCTTCACGGAGAAAATGTTTAAGAAGTCAGGTAAATATTTTTTGTGTCAATTCGATGGAATTAATTTTTGTTATCACTACATATAATAAAACAAAGTCACCGCCGCGTCTGTCTGTTCACGATAAACTTAAAAAATACTGCATGGGGATTTCCATGCTGAGATCACCAATGATTCTTGAGAAAGGTTAACGTATATAATTTATTGAGTTTTTGTATAAATTGACTAAAATATAATGATATTAGTTGGAGATGTCGGAAAAAAATAAGGTGTCTGGAAGCTTTTAACGAAAACGCTGCCTAAACCCTTCGAGGTATAACAAAATAATGTATGGTAGAATTGTGTAACTTATAAAGGCCTACAGAAAGGTCATAAATGATAGAGCTCCAAATTCTAATGCAAAAAGAATAGAAATGCAGAGATGATCGACGGAAAAAAACATTGCTTATACTGCAAATATGACAAAAATTGAACTGTATGACTTGATTAAAAAAATTAAAAGAACCATATCTTTACATCTAAAAAAAAACTGTTGAGGGTCGAGAGTATGTACATGGATGATAATTTGAAAATTTTATTTGTAGGGCGTTCGCTAATCGATACTGAAGCTGAAAATGTAATTAGAAATTTTCATGTCTGTCTGTCTGTATCCTGATTATGAATTGATTTAAATGAAACTTGGCACAATCTGAGCTTATGATCTGAGGAAGGTTCTAGGATACTTTTGTTCCCGATATATTGCGCGGTTACTTTGGGAGAGGGCAGGGCAGTTTCACACGCTTTTCGCACACCTTATGTGTCAGCTAGATTGTTATAAGATTAATGACATACTTCAGCCATATGGCTGAAAAGTTCTTCGGCTACCACCGTATTATCCTGAACTAAACCCAATAGAAAATGTATGGGGAATTTAAACAAATTATAATGCTTTTTTTTTACACCACTAAGGTGGCAGACAAGCATACAGCCCACCAGAAGGACTGGTGGTCACCGCAGCCTATGAACGTTTGCAACACCAGAGGCGCCACACTCGCGCTGCCGACCCTGTAAAAACCTTCTTAGACCCCTGTTCTTTCTTTTTTTCTTTTGCTTCACATAAAGTCGAACAAAATGTGATGGAAATAATGAAATTAGGTAATAAACGAACGTTTAAGTAAATTGATGAAGAGATGTGGCGTTATACTTGTCGGCACGGCAAAGAAGAAGAATACTATCGACATTTTGATTGAATTTATAATTAACCTTGGAGAGAGCAGCGAATCCTAAAATTCCTCAATTTTATTCTTCAAGCAGCGATACATATTAATATGTATAACACACATTTCACCCATTGAGATTTTATTTTAGTTAAACAAGTGTTTTTGTATTTTGTACTTCACTGTACCTCATGTCACGCACACGAAGTCACTGTGTTCAGACGAGGCTTACCCACACATAGTGCCGCGCGCACAGATGAGTTGAACTTACTATAATCATTTTGTATGTGACATCTGAAGAGTTTCATTAAACTCGGTTTACATTTACTCAATCGATTCGTATGACACGTTTTACGAATTTCATCTGATTAGGAGATGTGTCGTGGATTTAGAGTGTTCGGCAATATTTGCAAAAGTGCTACTGTTACCGAAGTGTGGATACCTAACCTTACGGCCTTCTAGGGTCCTGGGACATCCTTCGGACGGCTTACCCGGGGCTCCCAACCGTTGGCTGTTGGGCAAGATACGTGAGATTTTTTAGTCGGTAGAAGTCCGGCATAGCATTCATGTAGGATTCTCCCTCACGTCCGACCAACGGCCTTCTAGGGCATCGTCTTACGGCCGAGAGTCCAGGTTGCGTCGTTGGAATGGTAACACATTAGAGTAAAAGGCACGATTTATTTACACTCATTATAATATTAATTGAAATTTAATTGATTATGAAGAATAACCCCTGGTTTACTTAGGTTTACCAACAGAGCCGTAGTAGTCGAGAGTTAGGCACTTAGAGGGAACGCAAGGTAAAGCGTGGGGTGTTCAGACGACAAGAGGGTTAAAACTAGTTCAGGTCAAAGACTATACAATGCACGCTTGACATTTTTTTACGCTTCTCGACATAATTATAATCGGAAGCTTACGGTATGTTCTAGGAATCAAAAGCAACCAGTTCTGTAGCGCATGCATAAGTAAGGCAGAATATAGCTCCAATTTTATTCAGTTATGATGAATTATTGATATTCACTCACATCCTACTTGCTAATATTTTGTATGTAAAATTCATGAACATAGTTCGGGCCGGTTCTGACACATAGTATTTTTATACGTGGCTGTTTTGCTTCTGAGGTACCAGGAGATTATGATCACTATAGAGTTTCTTAGAACCAAAGTCATCACACAATGACGTACAACATCGTACGACCTTGTAAGGAACATAAAAGATTCAAAACGTGGAATAAATACATTTTTATTGCAGTGGTGTTCAAATTATTAAGCTTGTTCAAAAAAAAAAAATACTTGGTGATGCCCGCGTAGAGTTTGCATTACCGCTTCCCGTGGGAACCTATTCCCAGGATAAAACATGGCCTATGTGTTATTCCACACCATAATCTATACCTGTACCATATTTCATCCAAATCCGTTCCGCCTTTAGAGCGTGAAAGAGTAGTGTTTTCTTCATTATATTGGGTTGTTCATATTTTTCGCGTCGATAAAAATTGAAGTCATAAAATGCATTCATCAAAAAATTTGGGGCTGATTCTATGATAATTGATTTTGGCGCCGTGTGTTTTGGTTGGGTGCGAGAATGTTCGATCAAGTGTCACAATCCGTTTGCATTAAAGTTAGCGTTCTGTGGGTAACAAACAATAACGTTATGTCATTGAATAATCGAGCGTCTTTGTAGAGTAATTTACTGTTTCGCAGGATGGGTTTACTAAGTCCCATCTATTCCTTAGTAGGTACATGTCCCTTCGCACACATAGAATTCTGTTCCCACTCCTCATGCTAAGTCAATATCCACAATGAATAATATAACATCTATTATATTTAAATATTGGTATTATATGCATCTTACGACTTGGGATGACTTATTCCGGCAATAAAAAGTGGCCTATGTTTTATTCCAGACTGGTATCTAGAGTCCGTTGGTAGTTAATTTACCCTTAGCGCTGATGTTAGCTTGCTTGATTTCCGTGTTACCATACTAAGATTTTGTTTATCCCATGTATTGTTGAGGAAATTGAATGTTTAGCAGTTTAATCGTCCACATAATTTGTTTGTATAGTAATGAGAAACTACGTCACGAACTTATGTATGAAGGTCTCAAACTAAGGATTTATTTAATGCTGGATAAAACGATTGTTCGGATCTCAAATAGTTTGAATTTTTTTCCTAATCGGATTGTGACAATGACAAAGACACGTCAAACGTAATATAAATATTGTTAGGAGTCTTTTGATATAACTAATATCAATATTATTAAGAAAAATGCCGCCAGCGATTTTAGGATTATGTCACGATGTTAGAGAAGAGCAGCTTTCCAGTGTGAGGAACGTGTATCCACAACAGGAGATGCCTCAGTTTTCTTTTGTGCACGAAAATTGCAAGACACACAACTAGAGTAACTGATGCCTGGTTCCGTCGTCACCTTCAGGGTGGATTAACGAAAATAATAAATGGCTAGCTGAGTCACCTGACCTTAATCCGATCGAAAATGTTTGGGGTTTGATGGTGCAGAGGAGGTGGGATCATCGTAATGAAAGAAGAGTCGAAGCCCTCACACAACGTTATCATCAAACATGCTAAGTTATGCGAGGAACCGACATCTGTACTAAGCTAGTAGGTTCCAGCAGTCATAAATAACCACGGGCCCTACACTCGTTTTTAAATATAATCCACTTCCTACAAAAAAATATAAACAAGCAAATATTTTTCTTTTATTTCATCTCACTTAGATTAATTGATCGAGTTAAAAACGTCAAATATTCACAAAAACACCCACATTTATAGGATTAAGATTAGGGCGAGGCCGCATCTGCGGTTGCGGTTGTGGCTGACAACCGCAGAACCGCTGATGAGGCCGCACTACGGTTGACTCCGCTCGACAGCACAGATAACTTATAGTACTAACGTAATGACAGTGTGACCGAATTAAGTATTTTAATACTTTTCTGGTAATTTTATTGACTTTTACGAATATAGGTAAATATGACTACGGTGACCACAATTCATCAGGTAGGGCCGTAAGCTTATCTGTTATCTTAAA
Source organism: Miltochrista miniata (assembly GCA_933228765.1). Taxonomy (NCBI): domain Eukaryota; kingdom Metazoa; phylum Arthropoda; class Insecta; order Lepidoptera; family Erebidae; genus Miltochrista; species Miltochrista miniata. Next base: position 30,053,648 of record OW121747.1, on the reverse strand, counting down.
CCTGAAACACATCCACTGATTTAGTATGAGTGGACCATGGATTCAGTGCAGTGGTTCCGGATTTAGTATGAGTGGACCATGGATTCGGTGCAGTGGTTCCGGACCATATCAAACAGTCTGTAGAGCAATCCAGCGGAGATCATTAGTATTATGTAATAGAAGACCGTCGTGGTCTGCTTGTTTGCACATTGAATGTGGTTTGCTCTGCACCAAATCCGAACACGTGGACGGCTGGGCCGGACCAACTGACCGATCAAGATCGATAGAGATACACCACTAGAAACCGACTTTCTCGTTGCCGTATTTTTTTCTGATTTGATTTGATACTTACGATCGGACTACTTGGATTTTCTTTTTCGGATATTTTTGCCTTTCTTGCGCGTGGTACTACCAGTGGTACTACTGGTAGTACCACGAGTAAATAAATTACCCGTGGTACTACCAAGTGGTCCCAGTAGTACCACGGGTAAAATTGAATTACCAGTGGTACTACTGGGACCACTTCGTCAACTTCACTGGATAAAAATAAATGAAGATCGATAAAAACAAATGAAGATCGGTAAAACAAATGAAGCTTGGTGAAAACAAGTGAAGATCGACAAAAACAAATGAAGATCGGTGAAAACAAATGAAGATCCGTAAAACAAATGAACGTCAATAAAACAAGCGAAGATCGCGAAAACAAATGAAGATTGGTGAGAACAAGTAAAGATCGATAAAAACAAATGCACATCTTTAAAACCAAATGAAGATCAGTAAAAACAAATGAAGATCGGTGAAAACAAATGAAGATCGGTGAAAACAAATGAAGATCGGTAAAACAAATGAAGATTGGTGAAAACAAGTGAAGATTGATAAAAACAAATGAGTCGGTAAAATCGAATTAAGATCGGTAAAACAAATGAACGTCAATAAAACAAGCGAAGATCGATAAAAACAAATGAAGATTGGTGAGAACAAGTAAAGATCGATAAAAACAAATGCACATCTATAAAAACAAATGAAGATGGGTAAAACAAATGAAGATTGGTGAGAACAAGTCAAGATCGGTGAATTCAAATAAAGATCGAAAAAACCAGATGAAGATGAATGTAAACAAATGAAAGTCTTGAAAAACAAGTGAAGATCGTGAAAAACAAATGAAGATCGGTAAAACTAAACGAAGATCGATAAAACAAATAAAGATCGGTGCAAACGAATGATGATATTTTGTAAAACGTGTGATTTGCGCAATTGCAATTAGTATGTCCTATACATATAAGAAGAACGAAGAACGAAATAGATTTCATCTTATGCAACAAACCAAAACTCGTCAGTAATGTCGAGGTATTATCTGCGGTTAACTTCCCCTCGGATCACTGGCCAGTACGTGCAACCCTTTGTATAAATGCCTCAAAAAAGAATAGGAAAGACTTTAAGAATACACCAAAACATCCAACAACACCACAAGAGATGGAAAAATACTTAAATGAGATACAAAGAAAAATACCGGAACCAGAAAACATACATGAAAATGAAGTACAAAAATATTACGATAAACTCGAAGAGATTATCATTAATGGACTTAGAAAAAAAACAAATGCAACAAAAAAATGTAGTATAATTACACAAAATACTAAAAATTTGATTAAAAACGTTCAGAACTAATTAAAATAAAACCTAAAAATGAAGAAAATAGAAAAGAACTTAGCAACATATTTAAAATAACAAACAAGGCCATAAAAAGAGATTATGCTTTATATAGAAATCTAAAATCGAAGAAAACTTGATTAAGTACAGAAGTATCAAACGGGCTGACAAGGCATTAAACACGCATAAAGAATGGATACAGAAACTTAACAAAGGAAAAATACAAACAAAATCACGAAATGAAATAATAGAATATGCAACAGCATACTACAGGGATCTATACAGAGCTAAGTTCAAGGACACCGTGACCGAAACAAAAACAATAATATCAAATCACAAAGAAAGTAGCATCTATAGAATACACGAATTGGAAGTACAAGAACACATCCAATTACTTAAGCAAGAAAAAAGTCCTGGTCCAGACGGAATTACAAACGAAGCTATCAGAATAGCAGCACCAATCCTAATAAATTATCTAACGAAATTGTTTAACATGATATTAAACACGGAGAATATACCAAATCAGTGGACAAGTTCGGACATCATACTCCTCTACAAGAAGGGAAACCCCTTGGACATAAAAAACTATAGACCAATTAATCTGATGGCAAGCACATACAAACTCTTCTCGACGATCATACTAGAACGAATAACTCAAGCAATAGATAATGAGCAACCAGTAGAACAAGCCGAATTTCGCTCCGGATTTTCAACAATAGACCACATACAGTCCCTTGAGCAAATCTTAGAGAAATATATAAGGAGTTCAACCGGACCGGTATCTTGCTTTCATAGACTATAGCAAAGCATTTGATAGTATAAGTCACAACGCCATCTGGATAGCACTAGAAAAACTAAAGATTGACCCAAAATACACGGTGTTTCTTTTAGGGTGTCAAGCCGCCACTAGCTGGTAGCAGGGTTCCATACCTATCGATTTAACCCCCATGTATGTTCCACGATTTTTTGTCATTCTGCATTTGACAGCCGAGTGGCATAGTCGATACATACTAGTATGTATAAACTCGACTATGTCACTCGGCTTTATATATTTCTCTAAGATTTGCTCAAGGGACTGTATGTGGTCTATTGTTGAAAATCCGGAGCGAAATTCGGCTTGTTCTACTGGTTGCTCATTATCTATTGCTTGAGTTATTCGTTCTAGTATGATCGTCGAGAAGAGTTTGTATGTGCTTGCCATCAGATTAATTGGTCTATAGTTTTTTATGTCCAAGGGGTTTCCCTTCTTGTAGAGGAGTATGATGTCCGAACTTGTCCACTGATTTGGTATATTCTCCGTGTTTAATATCATGTTAAACAATTTCGTTAGATAATTTATTAGGATTGGTGCTGCTATTCTGATAGCTTCGTTTGTAATTCCGTCTGGACCAGGACTTTTTTCTTGCTTAAGTAATTGGATGTGTTCTTGTACTTCCAATTCGTGTATTCTATAGATGCTACTTTCTTTGTGATTTGATATTATTGTTTTTGTTTCGGTCACGGTGTCCTTGAACTTAGCTCTGTATAGATCCCTGTAGTATGCTGTTGCATATTCTATTATTTCATTTCGTGATTTTGTTTGTATTTTTCCTTTGTTAAGTTTCTGTATCCATTCTTTATGCGTGTTTAATGCCTTGTCAGCCCGTTTGATACTTCTGTACTTAATCAAGTTTTCTTCGATTTTAGATTTCTATATAAAGCATAATCTCTTTTTATGGCCTTGTTTGTTATTTTAAATATGTTGCTAAGTTCTTTTCTATTTTCTTCATTTTTAGGTTTTATTTTAATTAGTTCTGAACGTTTTTAATCAATTTTTTAGTATTTTGTGTAATTATACTACATTTTTTTGTTGCATTTGTTTTTTTTCTAAGTCCATTAATGATAATCTCTTCGAGTTTATCGTAATATTTTTGTACTTCATTTTCATGTATGTTTTCTGGTTCCGGTATTTTTCTTTGTATCTCATTTAAGTATTTTTCCATCTCTTGTGGTGTTGTTGGATGTTTTGGTGTATTCTTAAAGTCTTTCCTATTCTTTTTTGAGGCATTTATACAAAGGGTTGCACGTACTGGCCAGTGATCCGAGGGGAAGTTAACCGCAGATAATACCTCGACATTACTGACGAGTTTTGGTTTGTTGCATAAGATGAAATCTATTTCGTTCTTCGTTCTTCTTATATGTATAGGACATACTAATTGCAATTGCGCAAATCACACGTTTTACAAAATATCATCATTCGTTTGCACCGATCTTTATTTGTTTTATCGATCTTCGTTTAGTTTTACCGATCTTCATTTGTTTTTCACGATCTTCACTTGTTTTTCAAGACTTTCATTTGTTTACATTCATCTTCATCTGGTTTTTTCGATCTTTATTTGAATTCACCGATCTTGACTTGTTCTCACCAATCTTCATTTGTTTTACCCATCTTCATTTGTTTTTATAGATGTGCATTTGTTTTTATCGATCTTTACTTGTTCTCACCAATCTTCATTTGTTTTTATCGATCTTCGCTTGTTTTATTGACGTTCATTTGTTTTACCGATCTTAATTCGATTTTACCGACTCATTTGTTTTTATCAATCTTCACTTGTTTTCACCAATCTTCATTTGTTTTACCGATCTTCATTTGTTTTCACCGATCTTCATTTGTTTTCACCGATCTTCATTTGTTTTTACTGATCTTCATTTGGTTTTAAAGATGTGCATTTGTTTTTATCGATCTTTACTTGTTCTCACCAATCTTCATTTGTTTTCGCGATCTTCGCTTGTTTTATTGACGTTCATTTGTTTTACGGATCTTCATTTGTTTTCACCGATCTTCATTTGTTTTTGTCGATCTTCACTTGTTTTCACCAAGCTTCATTTGTTTTACCGATCTTCATTTGTTTTTATCGATCTTCATTTTTTTTTATCCAGTGAAGTTGACGAAGTGGTCCCAGTAGTACCACTGGTAATTCAATTTTACCCGTGGTACTACTGGGACCACTTGGTAGTACCACGGGTAATTTATTTACTCGTGGTACTACCAGTAGTACCACTGGTAGTACCACGCGCAAGAAAGGCAAAAATATCCGAAAAAGAAAATCCAAGTAGTCCGATCGTAAGTATCAAATCAAATCAGAAAAAAATACGGCAACGAGAAAGTCGGTTTCTAGTGGTGTATCTCTATCGATCTTGATCGGTCAGTTGGTCCGGCCCAGCCGTCCACGTGTTCGGATTTGGTGCAGAGCAAACCACATTCAATGTGCAAACAAGCAGACCACGACGGTCTTCTATTACATAATACTAATGATCTCCGCTGGATTGCTCTACAGACTGTTTGATATGGTCCGGAACCACTGCACCGAATCCAATAATTGGTGGTTTACTGCACTCGCAATTATTTTTTGGCACCAGTTGGGGCGGACGCCCTCAGTATACCCAGTAGGATTCTACTGTAACTTCCGGCGCCAGCCATAAGCCAGAGAATGGCTCGAACGTATCGCACCGTATCATATGAGGTGGCGTGTCTAATTACCGGCAGTCTGCCGTGGAACCTCGAGGTCGAAGTTCTAGCCGAAATTTTCCAGCGGAATGCTTTGGTGCGTCAAAATGGCAACCAACCATCTTCAGAAAAGATCGAGAGCGTGCTAGGGTGCGTGATAATCTCTTCATAAATGTGCGACATTTATGAAAGAGATTATCAAATACTGGCAAGTATTGAGCTCGACTCAGCTATCCGGCCTATTCTGAGGTAGAAAGGCGGCACGGCACGGTGCTCCGACATACTACTTCACGAAGCTGCTCACGGGGTGCGGATCTTTTGGTTTAATATCTGTGTGAGGTAGTAGACATTGAGCTTGAAATGACGTGCCGTCACTGCGAGAACAGCACCGTGCATGAAGTCCTGGATACGCTTGCCCTTTATATGGTATACCTCCTCGTGTTTCAGGGTCACTGTTCGTGGATTTTTGGGGGAAATTTTTAGATTCCCCAGAATCGAACCAGTTGCAGGCAGCGCTAGTTGGGCTGCGGAAGTAGAACACTTGTCTTTCCTCTGATCCAATAATAGCGAAAAGAAGGAAATTTCAGGATTTTTGTAGGTATACTAATTTTGGGAAGTCCCACATAATCACCCTGCTCAGGTACGGTGTGGTATCTATAAAAGATTTCCCTGAATAAAAAAAAAAGAAATTAGACTAGCCTGTATACCCGAAGAGGTACAAATGCTACGTTACCTAATACCTACGTGTGAGCAACGAAATTTTTTTGTGGCTCTTTAAAAATCTAGAAATTTAAAATTGCAAGTTTTTGGCTCTTTTGATTCAAAAGGTTGCCGACCCCTGGTCTAGGACTTGAAGAACCCTCTCTTGCTCGTTCTATGTTGTACTTGTAATATATAATAATAATAATAATAAATACTTTATTGTACACCATTAATTAACAAATTACAGATATTGCTTATCAACTAATGTACAATGGGCGGCCTTATCGCTAACAGCAATCTCTTACAGGCGACCTTTAGATGGATAGGACTGTATTGAGCTAGAGTGTGGGAAGTTTAATGGTGACAAGTCTTTGTCTAAATAATGTAGACATACATACTCACTGATATACTACACATATACTCAAATAAACATTTACATACCCATATCATACATATATATAATACTTTCTATATTATTAATATAAATACCTTCCTATATACACATACATAGATACTTAGATTCATATGGATAAATAATATTCTATTACCTGTGTTTAAACGAAGTTAAGGATTGAGCTCGCCTTACAGTTACCGGGAGTGCATTCCACAAACGTGCAGCTTGAACTGTGAAGGATTTGTTACAGAATTTTGTAGAATGCACCGGTATGTGTAGCTTCAAGTTCTTTGATGACCTTAGGAACCTGGAATGCGTGTCACTAAGAAACTCAAAACGATATTTGAGGTAAGAAGGAGCTAGAGGGTTAAAAAGTATGCTATAAAGTAAAGAAAGTATATGAGTATTCCGACGAAGGCGAATTGGGAGCCACTTGAGTTCTTTGCGGAAATTCGAGACATGGTCATATTTACGTAAGCCATAAATAAACCTTATACAAAAGTTTTGAAGGCGCTCAAGTTTATTTAATTGCTCCTCTGTAAGATCAAGATAGCTGGCATCTGCATAGTCCAGAATTGGGAGTAAGAGAGACTGCGCCAGCGAGATCTTTGTAGTGGTTGGAAGAAAGTTACGTAGTCTTCGTAAGGAACCAGCTGAAGCATACAGTTTACGACTGACATTCCGCAATTGAGGATCCCAGGATAAGTTATTGTCAATTAAGATACCCAAATCCTTAACACTGTCACTAATAGGTAATGGCATCCCGTTAAAAATGACTTATGGAAACTGTGCCCACTGAACACGAGAAGTCATCCAGGAACTACCCACAAGAATGACTTGTGTTTTAGCCGGATTCACCTGTAGGCCATAGTTGATACTCCATTCACAAATTCGCTCTAAGTCGCTATTTATGACAGAAATGGCCTCATGCACAGCACTGAGTGGTGCTTGAGTGTAAATCTGCAAATCATCTGCGTAAAGGTGGTAGGACGAAGTTAATTGTCGAGTTATTGAATTTATAAATATTGTAAACCGAAGAGGAGATAAAACGCCACCCTGCGGTACACCAACTGATACTTCACACCAAGAAGAGACAACATCATTAATGCAAATACGTTGTCGGCGACCAGACAGGTAACTATGAAACCAGTCAATCACTGTAGGAGATATGTTAATAGAGCGCAGTATCCCAAGTAGGATATGGAAATCCACCGTATTAAATGCATTACTAAAGTCGAGCAACGTAAGGAGTGTAAGATTTCCATTCTCCATACCCATTCTGATGTCATCTGTAACATTGACTAGTGCCGTCACGGTACTATGCCCTGGACGGAAGCCGGATTGGAAGGAGTTTAAAAGGAGATTTTTACCTAGGAAAGAATTAAGTTGGTTGTGGACTAAACGTTCTAAAACTTTAGACAAAAATGGTAGGATCGAGATTGGACGGTAATGACTAAAGGATGAAGGATTGGATTGTTTCTGTAAGGGTATAATCTGTGCTTCTTTCCACTTTGTTGGGAATAAACCAGTGGTAATAGAGTGATTCAAAACGTCACAGATGATTGGGAGTATCACATATAGAATAGGAAGAATCATATTTCGTCCAATGCAGTCAGTTCCGACAGCTTTAGACGATATAGACTCTATGCTTTTCTTAACACCACATTCAGTGAATTGACTAAATACAAAAGGTGGATACTCAGGAGTTGGAAGTTGAGAAAGTCGATTTAGAGTGTTAGTTTTGGTAGAACCATCAAAACTAAAAGTAGAGGAGAAATGCTTGTTTAACGCATTAAGATCAATATTTTTTGGATTCACTTCTTGTTTTTCTTTACCAACTCCAAGTGTTTTAAGAAATTTCCAGATTTTTGCTGGATCTCCATTATCAACAGACAAATGGATATATTGGCGTTGTGCATTCCTACACACCTTATTACAGTGATTGCGAATAGACACATACTTCTCACGGTTGTAGTCATTTGGTTTGAATTTGTATCTAGTTTTAGCCCTCCCCTTTTTAGCTATTAGTTCCTTGATTTCAGCTGTGAGCCACGGAGATGGTGCATGTTTCAACTTGACAGCGCGGATCGGCGCATGGGTGTCATAAAGTCGGATCAAGTTATTAGTCAAAATTGAAACCTTGTCATCAAGGGAATCTGTGCTATATAGCGGTGTCCAGTCAATAATACCTGCATCCTCACAAAGCCGTTCAACGTTCATACCACTAAAGTTCCGCTGCATCAGCACCCTACGTTTTGCCTTAGGAGGGCGAAGTCGGTATGAAAGGAAGATGAGATCGTGATATGAGAAGATATCAGCATTATACTAGCCGTGTTTGGCCACATGCTCAGAAGATGAAACAATGCCAAGATCTATGAGGGAAGGTGCACAGTCAGGAAAATGATGAGTAGTATTAAGGGGAAGAATAGTCAAGTTACAAGAGTCTAAAATATTGCGTAGAAAGGCAGACCGGCGAAGAGAGTAGGAATCGTTCTTAACAAGGCAAGTATTGAAATCACCCATGATAATGGTGTGCTTAAAGGATGAGACTAGGTTTTCAAGAATGCGTTCAAAGGAAGAGAAATAGTCATTTTTTGAAGAGTGACAGTAATACACGCCTAAAAGAGCCTTAGTATGACAAAGTTCTATTTCCATGAAAATATACTCAGCCGAGTTTCTTGGTGGTGGTTGTGCTGATAACTCAATAACTTTGTATGGAATAGCAGTGCGTAGACAAATAGCAACACCGCCACCACGCTCACAAACATCGGGTACAAGGACACGGTCATTTCTTACTAGTCTGAAGCCCGGAAGGGTATAGGAGACAGTTGAATGTTTTCCTGGCTTCATCCATGTTTCCGAAACCAGAATGGCGTGTAAGTTTTCAGAGTCAAAATTGGCCAGCATCTCGGGGAAATGGGCGGGAATACTCTGGGCATTGATGTGTACAGCATTAAAGTTCAAGGGTACATCAGAAAATTGTTTTCGAAGCAGGTTTTTCGAAGTAGGATTCGCTATATGAGAATAAACGCAGATAACTGCAGTATTACTTCAACCCTATTGTTCATATTTATCTCCTTGGTAAATATAATCATAATCATAATCATATAAATATACCTACACTTGGACCGAGATAGGTGGCTGATCCACCCCTCTCGTGCCACCCGTATACATCGCCCGTGCAGGAAACTGGCCAACCAGCGGCTAACTTAGTTATGGGACTCCAAAATAATATACGTACTAAACTAAGCCATTACAAAAATTAAGTATAATCATTAATATGGTGTATTCTATTCTATTCTAAATATTTGGTAGAAACTAAAAAACACGTTGTCGCAGACGTACTATATGCAGCAGACGCAGCTTAAGTTGGTTTTAGTACTCTGTGGTAAGCGGTTTAGAAATCAGTCGTGGTTAAAAACCGCAAGTGCGGCCGCTTGTACAGGGTTTCATAGGTTTTAAATTTTTGAGGTTAGAAACCGCCGCGGAAAACCGCAAATGCGGCCTCGCCCTTAACTTCAATAAGATCCAAGATAATTTATTGACCTGTCACTGACGTCAATGCTAAAGAAAGATGCTAATTTCTTCTATTTTACGATTATCTATACACACGCCGTGGTTCGTTATCAGTCGCTTGCCGTCGGAAAATAGTAACACGACCAATTTCAGAATTATGTCAACCTGCTAAACATTCGTTTTCCTCGACTGTACTCTAAACTTAAAGTCGAAACTTATTTACTTTTATTTTGCCGTTTTTTGAGTGCGGAAATTATTTCAGATGTGGAAGGAGTAACTTTGCCCTCCTTGGTGATGGTAATGAGCGTCTTTTTAAATATCCATATCAATATAAATAAAACTTAGGTACACTCTTATAATATCAGAATCACGTGATTAGTAAAGTTATGTATATTGACAATTAGATATTTACATAAACAAATATTTGTTAGTGCTAACGTTTACATCTTATAATTTCCCCTATTACGCGGCAAAATGTCTTAAACTGGCACTCATAGGGGGACTTTACTGCAATAACAACATACAGAAAACGGTCTGTCAGAGGTAAATAAACTGTGAACGGACTATACATCGAATTTCAGCCCGATTTATTAAGCCGTCAGAGCGTCTGAGTAGAAACAGAAGTTAAAAATTTTTGCGTTTATAAAATAGCAAATTTAAGAGATACATTCGAATTTACTCTCAATGTTGCAAAGCTTTGACGAAAAGTTACGAAAAATTGTATTCTTTGTCCCTGTGACAATAGCCTCGAAATTCGTGCATTTTGTGTTAACTTAGAGACATGTTATTGATTACTCAAAGCAATTACTCGCACGCTCCTCCATTTCGTGCAAGGTTTGCGTGAACACCTTTTTTTTGTTTCCCTTTACTACATTCGTACCTGGCAGAGCACTATTAGGTTAAACTACCAAACCCTTCACTACTTTTGGAATATTATTACAGTAAATCTTTAAAAAGATACTTTTTAAAGATTTACCTGACACGAATTTTATTCATACCCTTTAGCCCAAGACGGAAGTAAGATCAGTGATATACATAATATACAAATTTAACGTACACTTCAGAACACTTGCCTTAGCATATTTTGTTTTTAAAGAGGGTTTCAATGCCTTGATATTTTATCTATTCACACCAGTACAACTGGTGGACCGTTTGCTTGTATGCCACAGTGCCACCTTAGAGGTATTAAAAAATATACCCGTATAAGTATTTTGCTGCTACTACTTTCGCGTTCTGATACTGGAGCATCGAAGCTTATATCCGTTTTCCGGTAGACAGTAGAATAATATCAACGATGAACAATGGTAACATTCTAGTCTGTCCTCAGACCATTAAGACAGTAACAAAATTGTCTAAGGTTATGTCTTGTGGAAAAGGGAATTGTGGATAGAGTAAAAAAACATACGGAGGTAGAATTCCTAATTTGCAAGTCCTCCCAAAGTAAAAGTGTTAGGAGTTATTGATCAAAGGTCCAATATCAGAGCCAGACTGTAATTTAAACCAGTGTATTGCATATTAAAAGCAATTAGCTGGAAGGGTGCCTACTATACTTACATGATGTCTTAGATCTCTTTTCCTGAGGAAATCAATTCTCACAAATTCGCAAAATACCTAATTAATATGCAAAAGACGAAAGAAAGATAAACTGTCTGTGTCCATACAATTAGAATAGAAAACAGCGCAACGTCTTTTCAAAGATGTAGTGCATTCTTCACGTCAGACCAAACCACGGAGTCTTGTATGTTTCCGTAGCGGAAATGTATTATGTCGATAATATAGCTCAGTTTAAATGAACACAACACATAAAGACTCGGATTTCAATACAGCCATTAAACAACAAGAACAATCTGTGGACAATGCGAATGTCTTATAGAAAGACTTCCATTGTCTCGATGCTTTCTTGTAGTCGCAAAAATAATAAAACTAGACTAAAGTCAAGAAAATAGTAGCAAGGAGTTGCAGTCATATCAGTATTATGATATACTAGACGATACTAGTGACTTCACTGAAAAATCTGTTCCCGTTCCTGCTTCCCGTGAAAAACTTTATCCCAGTATAAAAGTAGTCCATTATGTTATTTCAGACTATAATCACAATGTGTTCACCGAAGTGCCGATGGTGCGGCTAATGCAAAATTCCGTGAGGATTATTCTCACGGAAACCGAACTAAAGTTGCGGAGCCATATGTTATAAGTCCTCTAACTAATATGTGGTTAGAGGTTAAATTCGTTATCTTAAGTGTAGGCCGAACGTTTGTTAAATAAAAGGTTTAACTAACGGCTAACATTACAGTGCCACGTTTACAGAGATGTCAAATACGCTTAGTAATAAACTATAGAACATTCATATCAGTGTAAATCCTTATGGAGGCCCTGTCGGTCTCCTGTTGGCTCAAACTACGGCACCCTACTATCAGTCTACGGACGGGGGTCGCGGGTCAGCCCTACATACCTTTATACCTATTCACATACATTTAACATACCCTACCATCGGTCAAACTAGCATAAAATCTTTTAAAGTTCAGTCTACAACATTGTGTCACTGAAATATAAGTCCGATTACTTTTCTGTCTGAGTATATTCCACATGCGGCCCTATTTACCGTCGCGGGGTTAGTATGGGGTTTCTAGGGCACCCAGTATAAACATACAATGTCGATGGCCGCACAACAGACGCGAAAATTTGATCGTGTTGTCTGTCGTAATGTCACGTCCAAGTCGCATTGCCATGGCCTAAAATAATAACTGAAACAAGGGGCCCGTGTCTGTCATAATTCGACTAAATTCATAAAAAATAGCACTCCTCTATATTTAAACCTTTCCGAGTCAAAATCACCCGTAATGCATTTTTTTAAAAATAAAAAAGCAAATTTACGTAATAGGTTATGATATTATCTATGTAGAGCATAGATTTAGAATTTTTCGCTACATATAATATGATGTAGAGACTTATTAATTTAACATAATAGCAATTTGACAGTATTTAAATGATGACCACAAAAATCACTACTTAGCTAACTATAATCCACAATCAAATACAACAAGCCTTTTTCATGACGGACTGTTCATTTTCATTTCACACAAGAAAATTGCAGAGACCGAAATACTCTATTTAAAATGTAATTTCATATTTATTAAAAACATTCGCAACAAGTGAAAAACAAATTAATTTCTTTTAGTCTTTGTTCGAGTTCCACCAAAGCCTTTCCATTTCATATCTGCTATTGGCGTTGCTTGGTATGAATTGTAGACCGCCATCGGCGCAGAAACAAATTAATTGAAAATTAATAATACGTTCTGAGCTAACCGGAATAATGGATTTAATTGTTAATTTACATGTACTTGGAAAAGGTAATAAATCATAACAAATAAAAGCAGTCCGATTCAACAAGAGTTCAGAAATCTATAGGTACATATAAATACAAGAAGCCGTGAGACAGGTATCAACAGACTGCCCCTCTCTGACACGTCTTTTGAATTTTTTTATTTTTAATTTTTTATACTCTCTCAAAATGACCAGCTATGTATTATTGTCTGCACAATTTCGGAATAATGGATTCCACACAAAAAATATTTGAAGTTGAGTTTAATGCAACAGAGTCACAGACTACAGATAAAATCGGGATATAAGCCTCTTTGCACTCTATTTTATAGAGAGGAGCTAAAACTGTAGAGGGACGGAAGATATTTTGAAAAAAATAATTGTAGGGCGATTTTAATCGATACTGAAGCCGAAAATATAATTTCTATTTTTTTGTCTGTCTCCCTGTCCTGTCTATATCCCGAATAAGTATCACGCCGAAACTACTGAATCAATGTTAATGATACTTGGCACAATTTGAGCTTAGGATAAGCACAATAGAATCTAGGATACATTTGATCCCGATATTTTGCGGTTCCAATGGAAGGATGAAAAACAAAATGGTTTTTCAGTTGTAACTTCTCAACGCGTAGTTTGATTTCAAATATATTATTAATGTCAGAAAGGGAGTACTTTAAGGATTTCCATACAAGTTTCAATATTAAGAACATTATAGTTCCGAAATTAGAGACATCTGAAATTTACTAAACCTTACAAGGGTTCCATTGAATTGAATAGTCATTCTAAACTGGCGTGTTTCACACTCTCCTATGAGTCTGATGAAGAAATACTGCTCTTTTAATGCACCTTATGCGACGTAGACGAAGTTGCGAGAGTCCGCTAGATTTGAGTTTATTTGTGTACGTTTCAAAATCTTAAAAAGATCTGCATCAATTAATCTCAAATTTTTACACGATATTCTACTTCAAAGAGGCCACGGGAACAGGTACTACGCGGGTGAAACCACGGGGAGTTCGCTAGTATGGTGTAAATATTACATAGTTGTACCTTGTCTAGCCAAGATAGTATAGGGCAGAGACAGATCAAATCCGCTGCTGATTTGATTGTCTGATTGATCACATTATAAAATTATAACAAAATAACTTTAAAACTGATATCGCAGTAACCTAATGAGTAAGAAGACACTAATATAGAGAAAGATAGAGAAATTGAAATAAATATCAGAAATAAATTTTATTTTCGTTTTAGTTTCTTGCCGATGAAATATTCGTGACCTACATAGGTTGTATCACTAGACGATCGTGAGTTCTATAATATTAATGATCGTTTACAGCTTTCATTACTAAAACAATAATATAATTCATGGTTGATTGCAAACACATCATAATACATAGAAATTCTCATGTCCGAGCCGAGCATTCGTCTAGTCACGTAACCTTGTATTATAACGAGACATTGTTGGTGTCCGCTGCCAATAACATGGTAGTCGTTAAGCCTAGTTGAAGGTCTTTTATATCCGAAGTGGGTATATCGGTTAAAAAATCAAAAGTACTTTACATCCCGTCCCTGTTCAGTTCTACATCATATTAGACTCACCGCATACAACTTTGGACTAAGTAAATTTCGTGAATTGGCATTATTTAGTATACCTAACTACCCTTTAAGATAAAATAAAATAATTTTACAAGCTGACCCTCGCAACTTCGTTTACGCCAAATAAGGTGATTGAAAGGAGAGGTATTTTTTCATCAGACTCATGGGAGCTTATGGAACTGCCCTGTTTGTTTAATCATAAAAGAGCTCTTTTATGATTAAGCCAACACACCAGTTTAGATTGACAATCACATTCAAAGGAACCCTTGATTCTAGGTTTGGCGAGAGTTGAGATGTCTCTAATATCTGCACTACAAAACCCTCAACAATAAAACTTGTGTGGAACATTGCTTAAAGTACTTTCTTTGTAACACCAAAAAATATATGAAATCAAACGTGGTAAGAAATTACAGCTGAAGGAACCGCGCAAAATATCAGGATCAAAAGTATCCTAGAACCTTCCTCGGATCATAAGCTCAGGTCTTTCCAAGTATCATTTAAACCCAGTCAGTAGTTTCGGCGAGACACCTTTTCGGGATACAGATAGACAGACCGACAGACATGAAAAGTTTAAATTACATTTTCGGCTTCAGTATCGATTAGAGAATGCCCTACAATTAAAATTTTCAAAATATCTTCCATGTACCGACTCTCAACCCTCTACAGTTTTATTATATGTATGTATTGATTGTATAGGTAGACTTAAACTTTAAGTACTTATTATAGAGCAAATATGCCAGTTTTGCACGCTTCTTTGAACCTGAAGAATAAAAATAAATACACCTTTCTCTTACTCTCTCTCTCTCATATGTGAGGTAAGCGAAGTTGTGTGGGTCAGCTAGTGTAATAATTATATAACTATGTCGATGGGCAAAGTGGACTTGAGTGAAAGTAACAAAAGAAAACATCAATAACAAATAGTTGGTATGTATTGGGATATAAGTAATCCGTGAAAAGTGGTCCATTCAATGTGTTTCATGAGCGATAAGTTTATTAGATACTTTCAAAAGGCTTCTCGTCTGAGGGAAAAATATATTTGGGTAAGGTGCGTTGTGAGAGTGTGTCTTCATCATCTTCATACTTGGTCTTGTCTCACTTCAAAATGTCTGATTGTCTCTCTGTCTGTCAAGGGGCTGTATCTCAGAGAGCTCAAATTTTCACAGATCATTGTATTTCTGTTGCCTCTATAAAAACAAATAGTAAAATCAGAAAAAATAATAACTAAACGGAGCTCCCATACAACAAATGTGATTTTATTCCGTTTTTTGGTACGGAACCCTCCGCGCGGGAATCTGACTTGCACTTGTCCGGTTTTTACGTCATCCCGTTACCATACGAGCAGATTTTACTGCATCTTGTTAAAAGTTTGTAAATAGGTAGGTGATTTATGTAAATCCTGGATAAATACAAATTATCGGACAGAAGTTAATACGTGAAACGCGTATAGGAATATTCTGAGTGTAACCGCAGCCTTCAACTAGTATACAAACAAAAAACTTTAAGCTACTACTAAAAGCAGTGCCATAAAATGTAACAGCCACTAGTACTAAGGCCTCGTAAACCTTCCATATAATAATTGTCTCAGGTGTTCTGTACACAAAAAAGGTTTAGTTATAGTCACTTTGGGACCCATTTCGATTAAAACTTTGTATGACACATACTTGGAATATGTTTACAATGTATTTAAATATGTGAATTGTAAGCCTGGCATGTTGAAACAATAATTTTCATATAATTTCGTCACGCAGGGCCATTCAATTGCATGTGTAGACACTATATTCTTTACACTCTAGGTATGTTTTTGTACATTAAATGAAAAAAATGCAAGCTTTAATTTTTTTTATACCACTAAGGTGGCAGACAAGCTTACGGCCTGGTGGTCACCGTAGCCCATGATCGTTTACAGCACCAGAAGCAATACACTTGCGCTGCCGAGCCTTAAAAAATCATTCTGAGTCTCTTTAAAGAACCCGATACTGAAGGCTTTTGGGAAAATCGAGCTTATCTCACAATTGAAGGGGGTGGAATTTATCCAGACAGGTTTGTTTCGACATCTATAACACAGTGATGATCAGTGTTACTCACCAACTAGCGCGAGGTAGCTATGCAGAGAACTCTTTCCCAGGGCGCCTTACTACAGAGATTCCAGTGTGCGTGCAAGGGTAGGCCAGGGCTCTGACGAAAACAGTCAGGTAGGGTGTACACACATATATTTATATAACACAGAGATACACAGAGACACACAGAGAGCTTATTCACTGATAGACACAAATATCACAGGTACACAGAAGTATAGTCAGTGCTTAGGTACTTATGCTACTAAGCTACACATAAGTAGTGGATTTACTGGCCTGCAGAGTGAGCTGAGTGAGAGTGACTGCCTGTTGTTACTGCCAGGTGATGACGGCAGATACCTCTCACATGAGAAGCTCGTGTAGTCCGCACTTCCACGTTGTCGTACCACGTGCAGCCCACTAACTTATAGGTGCGGCACCAAATATCTCATCCGGCAACTAGCCCCGTAGTAAAAAACCCTGTCATGAAAGAAACGACAAATTAAGATCTTGGCTGCGCGACAGACGACAATCGACCCGCTTTGCAAAAGAAGAAGTGACTCACCAGTTTTCTGGGTAAAATGTAGTAAGATGCAATGCAGCAACCCAATCACAGCCCGCTAGACCATGCGAGGCAACAAATAATCGCGCTTGAGCGAAAAACTGATTCGCGGCACAGTCTCAGAGCATAAGCCAAAGGACCTCCAACTACCCCAAAGCAGGTCTCGGTCAAAAGTCCTGTCTTTCACGAAAAATCTTAACAAAACCCGTTCCTTTAAATGCGAAACGCTTCGTCACCGAACTTATGACATCCTGTCATTCTGACAGCAGAAATGTCACCACTGACAACCGATTAAAAAAAAGATAACTCGATAAGGCTGCTTTCACATCCTAAATACTGCATCTATAGAAAATAAATGCTACAACCACCCCCCCTTTAATAGTATTTCCTGCGGATATGACACGCTGGAAATACACAATAAAGAAAACAGAAAAGTACTGACTAATAAACAAAGACAACCAGCTAGGTCCTTCAAACACCAGCTGACTACGACCATTACAATACCAAAGAAAGATCCTCCTATGTACCTAACTAGACACTGACTCGTGTACCGGTTAGGCTAAGTAACTAGAGTCTAATGCCCTTCATAGAAAACGAATGCTCCCTTTACTCACTGCCGATACCTTAACACTACCCAAGCTCTCAGGATAATGTAGAGTACTAAGAAGCGAATGAGAGAAAAACGCTCGGTGCGGTGCATAGAAGAAACTACAACGTGACAATTTAAAGTCACGTACACATATAGAAATACAAACAAAAGATTAAAATAGTCTTACATAATGATCACATAGCACTGGTTTAATAAACTAGAGAAACAGTGCTATGTAGTTACGTTAGGTATTGGAGACTGCTCCTCCTGATACTTCAGGATGTCCTTGATATGGTACTCCCCAAGATCCTTACCGTCCAGATCTGACAGCCTATATACTAAAGGGGATCGTTTAGCAGTCACCACACATTTAAGGAACTTAGGAGCTAGCTTAGCAGTAAAATTCTTGGCCTTGTTGGACAGGTAGAACGTGCGTTTGTAAACTATCTGTCCCACTTTCAGCTCTACATGCCTTTTTCTGAGGTTGTAATACTTTTCATTACGCTGGTGGGCAACGTTCAAATGTTTCCTCACATGGTCGTAAATGCGTTGTATTTCTCTCAGCTTGACACCGAAGGCTGATGGATCGTCTACAGAGACTGAAGTAGGATGGCACGCGATATCTGTCTGCCTGTACAGCACTCCATCCCCAATAAATTCCCTACCATGTACCAAAAAGTAAGGGGTGAAACGAGTTGCTTCGTTAACTGCAGTGTTTAAAGCACACTGTATCTCAACCAAGAACTGATCCCAAGACTTGTGTTGTGACTTCACATAGCATGAGATCGCTTGAACCACATTGCGAATAGCTCGTTCCGCCTGATTAGTTTGGGCATGATACCTAGGGTTATAATATATATTAGGTACATTGTATTTAGCCAACAGATCCTTAAATGGCTTACTCACAAACTGAGGGCCATTATCCATGTAAATAGTCTTGCAGACTCCGTGCACGAGAAACACACTCTTCTCTATGAACCTCGCGACTACAGCGCCTGTGGCAACCCGAACAGGGCACAACATGACGTATTTGCTAAAGTAGTCGGAGACCACGATCAGGTGTACGTTTCTATTGCTCGAAGTGGGAAAGGGACCAAGCAGATCGACAGAGATAGCTTCGAATGGCTTCGAAACCCGCTTCGGGCTACCCATTAGGCCGGGACGAGACGTATTTACGGGTTTGTACTGCTTGCATGTTTCGCAATTCCCAACATATTCTTTGACGTCCTCGTACATCTTGGGCCAGTAATAATTTAGGGCTAACCTTTTATGCGTCTTCCAAACGCCACCATGGGCACTAAGTGTGTCATCGTGGTACTTAGAGAGCAGGGGCAAGCGATCCTCCTGAGGTACCACCAGCTTCCAGTCAAAGTCTGAAGTCAAAGAATATTTATTTTTAGTTAACCTATATAGAAGGTTGTCACGAATGTCATAATTTGGTGACTTCCTAGGGTTCTTCCGAACACTATTCATGGTGTGGTCATACCACGGGTCTTTAGTGGGTACTGCATCGAGGGAATCAATTTTGATACGAGACAGAGCATCAGGTACAACGTGGTCTTTACCTTTTCGATGCTCTATGTCAAAATCGAATTGACTGAGCCTCATGCTCCAACGTGCTAGACGACCCGTGGGATTTTTTAGCTTATGGAACCACAGAAGAGATGAATGATCCGTGACGACCGTACATTTTTGGCCTTCGACGTACTGTCGAAATTGTTCCAAAGCGAAAATCACGGCCAGAAGTTCTCGCTCAGTTGTGCTGTGGTTCACCTCGTTCTGGTTGAGAGAACGGCTACAGTAGGCGATAGGGTGCTCAACACCATCGTGAGTTTGTGTCAGTACAGCAGCAACTGAGTAAGCTGACGCGTCACTAAGAATGCGGAAGGGCATCTCAAAGTTAGGCATTTTTAATATAGGGGCAGAAACCAAGGCTGACTTTAGCAGGTTAAAGGACTGTTCAGCCTCAGGGGTCCATTCGAACTTAAGGTTCGTAGAAGTGAGTTTGCACAGAGGTTTACTAATCTTCGAGAAGTTGTTAACAAAGCGACGATACCAGCCGGCCATTCCCAGAAATCTCTTAACCTCCTTAGGGTTAGAAGGGGTGGGATAGTTGAGGATAACCTCAACTTTACCCGGGTCTGTCCGTAAGCCATGTTTGTCCACATAATACCCCAGGTATTTGAGTTCACTCCGACAAAAGTGGGATTTTTTCATATTAATAGTTAGGCCAGCATCCTTGAGTTGCTGATAGACTCTATGTAAGAGCTCTACATGCTCCTCAAAGGTGCTGGACACACAGACTATGTCATCCTGAAACGCAAATACCTTGTTGTCGAACTCGGGACCAAACAGACGGTCCATGAGGCGTTGCATCGTGGCACTGGCACCGACAAGACCGAAGCACATGGAATTGTAATGGAACAATCCTCTCCGGGGAACCGTAAAAGCAGTCTTCTCAGCAGACTGGAGTGAGTCGAATGGAATCTGCCAGTAGGCCGCACTCAGATCTACAGAGGTTAAATACTTAGCATTATTAAGATGGTCTAAGATTTGATTGATATAGGGTAAGGGGTAGGCGTCACTCTTAGACACAGAGTTCAGCTTGCGAGAGTCCAAGCACAATCTGAGGTCGCCGTTCGCCTTCTCCACCATGACCACTGGAGAGTTCCAGGCGGACTGAGACGGGGACACTACTCCCATCTCCAGCATTCGGTCCAGCTCGGCTTCCAGGGCCTTCTGCTTAAGGGGAGAGAGCGGATAATAACGCTGCTTGATCGGCTTGCTGTCACCAGTGTCAATGACATGGTGCACAAGTGAGGTCCGACCTAAACCCACCTTATCAGTGTTCAACGAGTCGAACTTTTCAATGACCTCGTTGATTACACACCTTTGTTTAGTTGTCAGGTTGTCGTAATCCTCGAGGCCACCGTTAAGGGACACAGACTCTATAGGATTATTATCACTAAAGCTATCAAGACTAATATTTTGTAAAATTAACTTATCACTTAACTTAAATTGTTGCCAGAAATCCACTCCAAATATCATGGAGGTGGTTATACCTGGGACAACATAGAACTTGACAACTCGGATAACCGAATTGTACTCAATTGGCAAAGAGATACAACCCAGACATTGCAAGTGAGTGCTGTCTGCAGTTGTAATACGAAAAGTAGGATTGATACTCACAAGATCAAAACCCAGTTCCAAGAAGATGCGGTGCGCTCCCTTACCTAGTATAGAGCAGGAGGCACCGGAATCTAGAAGGCCTAAGACATTTAAATTTAAAACCTTAACAACTAGATACGGTCTAATGTCACTATCCCGTTTAGGAAACAGGACCTTATCAGAAATAGACTCAGATACAGAGTGATGCACAGAGTTCCTAATAAGGCCCTGGCCTACGCGTTTTTTGACTTGCTAGTACAGTGTGAGCAGTCTGGGGTCTTGACTCCTTTGAGACCACACCGGAAACACACCAGCTCCCTTGACTGTGTGCAGCTGTATGCAGTGTGACCGCCCCCGCCGCAACGAAAGCATTTGCGATCGTGGGGGGTAACCGGCGTCTCCACTGCAGACACCTGCTTAGCGGGCTTTTGTACACCTTTGTTCTTAAGCTGGTGTAAGTCAGATGTAATCTCAAACTTGTCAAGAGCAGGCTCATGGAAAGCGTCTGCCCTAGTACGCGCAAGCTCCAAGCGCTTACCCAAACGTCTCAAGTCATCTACAGAGTTGACATCATGCAAGGCCAGTTCCTTCATGTAGTCAGGTCTAATGTTGTGCATGAGAATGTCCAGCTGTTCCTCACTGGGCATCTTACATGACAACCTTGAGAACATGGCTTGCATTGTACATATATAGTTAACCAAGGACTCAGAGCGGGCTTGTGTACGCTGTCTTATCTCGTTCCTGAGGCGGTAATCATAATCAGGAATATCGAAGGTATCTCTAAGCTCACTAATAAGATCCTCATATGAGATGAAGTTAGCTTTGTTTGTACGGAACCAAGACAAAGCCGGTCCATCCAACAGGTCGGAGAAAGCCATAAGGAGTCTAGGCTTAGTAACCTCCCGAGCACATCTAAGTTCCTCTAATCTCTCTAAAAACACACGTACACAAGTAGAACCATCATATTTTAAGTTAAATGAACATAAGTTAAGGGGACGTTCTTTATACACTATGTTACATGTAGAACTATTCCTACTTGAACTAGCTCGCACCGAGCGGTCCTCTCTCACTACTGGTGAAGTATATTCCACCTGGTCACGACCCGAAGGATCATCACCATCATCATCCGAACCTTCGGATTCAGAATCACTACTGGGTTCAGCCCTAGCGATGATCTTCACTAGCCTACCACGAATATCCACCAGGTCGGGGCAATCCAGACCACAACGAGCTAACCTACTCAATAAGTAGTTGGCCCTGATAGACACCCTAAGACGAGAATTATTATTGGCCAAAAACTCACCTGACTGAAGAGCCTCCTCCAACTCGGAGACCTTCGGAAGGCAGGTCGAGAGCTCAGCCGATGCATCAGCGGGTACCGGAGCACTCGCTTTGATGCTACCTCGACGGACGAGTCGGTGTGCCGTTCTTAGCTCACTCCGAAGGCCAGACACTGTCGTTTCCGGTTCCACTGAAATACCCATGTGGGACAGCTCGTTAGCAAGTTCATCCTTTCTTAAATAATTTATATATTTTTTCATCTGTGCCATTATGTAAAAATTTACTTACAACAATTATAAAGATAAAATGGCACAGATAGGGATCAATTACAAAGTAAAAATGTAAATTGAGTTACAACAAAGTGTACTAAGTTAGGTAATTATGTTTCAAATTGACTTTTAGAATTTAACAAAGATTAAGGGTATATTAAGAGAGAAAAGTTTCTAAATTTTCTGATAACACAGTTCAGGTTAATAATTAAAATTACAAGGTATCAACATACTTTCAAAAAAAAATTTATAATTACACAGAGTGAAATTCACTAAGTTAACACAGAGGTGAAGCTATAGAATAATATATGTAATATATTAATCTATGCTAATATAATATTACAATAAATATATGTGTGCACCATAAAAAGGAACATAACAAAGAAAAGAAACACAATAAGAAAAGAAGTGGGTATGCCAAATAAAATCAAAAAGTTTTTCCAAAATCACAGCTATTTTAAATTTTTGAATTTAGAATTTTGTGTCTTTTCCAGCCAAAGATGTAGGAAGCTGGAAGAAGACGAAAGGGAAGGTTTTGTGCTTAGCTGCTAGCACCACCAATTAACGTCCTGGAGCGTCTCGGACGATTCACCAGGATGGTTTCGCCAGAGGTAACCACCTATGCACACACACTAGACTGAGGCTACCGCAGAGTAGACCCAGAGATTTGCCACTACGTTGGGAGCCAATTTATAACACAGTGATGATCAGTGTTACTCACCAACTAGCGCGAGGTAGCTATGCAGAGAACTCTTTCCCAGGGCGCCTTACTACAGAGATTCCAGTGTGCGTGCAAGGGTAGGCCAGGGCTCTGACGAAAACAGTCAGGTAGGGTGTACACACATATATTTATATAACACAGAGATACACAGAGACACACAGAGAGCTTATTCACTGATAGACACAAATATCACAGGTACACAGAAGTATAGTCAGTGCTTAGGTACTTATGCTACTAAGCTACACATAAGTAGTGGATTTACTGGCCTGCAGAGTGAGCTGAGTGAGAGTGACTGCCTGTTGTTACTGCCAGGTGATGACGGCAGATACCTCTCACATGAGAAGCTCGTGTAGTCCGCACTTCCACGTTGTCGTACCACGTGCAGCCCACTAACTTATAGGTGCGGCACCAAATATCTCATCCGGCAACTAGCCCCGTAGTAAAAAACCCTGTCATGAAAGAAACGACAAATTAAGATCTTGGCTGCGCGACAGACGACAATCGACCCGCTTTGCAAAAGAAGAAGTGACTCACCAGTTTTCTGGGTAAAATGTAGTAAGATGCAATGCAGCAACCCAATCACAGCCCGCTAGACCATGCGAGGCAACAAATAATCGCGCTTGAGCGAAAAACTGATTCGCGGCACAGTCTCAGAGCATAAGCCAAAGGACCTCCAACTACCCCAAAGCAGGTCTCGGTCAAAAGTCCTGTCTTTCACGAAAAATCTTAACAAAACCCGTTCCTTTAAATGCGAAACGCTTCGTCACCGAACTTATGACATCCTGTCATTCTGACAGCAGAAATGTCACCACTGACAACCGATTAAAAAAAAGATAACTCGATAAGGCTGCTTTCACATCCTAAATACTGCATCTATAGAAAATAAATGCTACACATCTAGAATGAAATGTCTTTATATGGAGTAACTTTTTTTTTTATACCACTAAGGTGGCAGACAAGCATACGGCCCACCAGAAGGACTGGTGGTCACCGCAGCCTATGAACGTTTGCAACACCAGAGGCGCCACACTCGCGCTGCCGACCCTGTAAAAACCCTCTTAGACCCCTTTTGAAGAACCCCATACTGTAGGCGTTTGGGAAAACCGAAGCAGGAAGATCATTCCACAACCTAAGCGTGCGCGGAAGAAAACCCCTACCGGATCTAACCGTGCTCGAACGCTCCGGACGTAGGGTGTGAGGATGAAATCCCTGTCCATGGCGAGCGGTGCGATGATAGAAGGTAGCCGTGGGCATCATGTCAAACAATTCCTCAGAGCACATACCATTGTACAGGCGGTAGAACACGCATAAGGAGGCAAAGTCTCTCCTGTCGCGAAGAGGTTCCACACCACCTGTCAGTATAGGATCGTTGACAACCTCACAGCTCGCCTCTGCACCGAGTCAAATGGACGAAGCTGATATTCAGGTGCCCCCGCCCAGAGGTGACAGCAGTACTCCATGTGCGGCCGCACTTGCGACTTATAGAGAAGCAGTGTTTGCGCCGCAGTAAAGTACCGCCGCGCCCTGTTGAGCACACCGAGCTTCTTGGACGCTTGGCCTTGTCCTCCAAATGACTGCGGAACTGAACGTCACTGGAGATGTCAACACCAAGGATCCCTATACTTTTAGAGATGGAAAGAGATGTGCCCTGGAATTGTGGCGCTACAGTAATTGGGGCTTTCTTAGCGGTGAAGAAACACGCCTGTGTCTTGGAGGGATTGAACTGGACAAGGTTTTGTCTACCCCAATCGGACACTCTAGTAAGAGTAGCCTCGATTTCAGACACAAGCTGTTTACGACTTTCTTCCACTGCGTCCCAAGAGATACCGGGGCAGCCTGTGTAACAAGTGTCCCCTGTACTATCGTCTCCATAACAATGAATGCCGTCAATAGACAACATGTCATTGATATGCAGCAGAAACAGGGTAGGGGACAACACTTAATGGCCATGCAGTCAGAACAGCTGCCGTCGACAACAGCCCTGATGCTTCTTCCGGCCAAAAAGCTGGACACCCATCCGCATAATCTCTCGGTCAGTCCGTAGGAGGGCAATTTTTTAAGAAGACCACGGTGCCAGACCCGGTCAAAGGCTTTAGAAATGTCGAGGCTCACTGCTAGAGCCTCGCCCTTACTCTCGATAGCCGTCGCCCATCGGTGTGTGAGGCATACGAGAAGATCGCCCGTCGAGCGACCGTGACGAAAACCGTACTGCCGGTCACTGAGCAGGTCGTTTTCCCCAAGGTACCTTAGGAGCTGTGTATTAATTACACGCTCCATCACCTTAGACAATAGGGAGGTGACGGCTATAGGCCTGTAATTGGCCGAGTCGGTCCTATCACCCTTCTTGGGCACAGGATGCACATACGCGACCTTCCACGACGCCGGGACTTGTCGCATGGAATATGAAAGCGTGAAAAGACGTGTAAGTACCGGACACAACTCTGGACCACACTGCTTAAGTACTACCGCGGGTATACCGTCCGGCCCACTCTATCATCTAACTATCAGACATGATACGGTAGCACGTGGAAAAAGTTATTGTAATAATCATAATTATATTATTTTAAAAACTGGGGTTAATGATAGAATTCTGGAGATGATAGATATTAATTTCATTACCTTTAGTTATGGAATTGCCATGATAAAACTCCTCCTTTGTCATTCTGTATAAAAGCATTGTAAATGTTTTGTAGAATCAACGTTGACAGTTCGCCTGTTACACGCAGTAACAAATTAATTATCTGTACAAGGGAATTTAACCTTTAAAACCTAAATGTTAATCGCAATAAATAACTGCCTACTTACTTTCTCCGAAACGAAACTTGCGAGCGTTTCCGTGCTCCGGAAAGGCTCGCTTAGCCGTTGGTTCCGGTTGTCAGTACTATAAGGCCATATGGGCGGCTTGAAAAATTTCAACAACAACATGCACCCAATCAGTCTCTACCTGGACATCTACATTTGAACACGTTAATACGGTTTACCACCTATTACGTGGGACAGATTCTATAAAAAGGAGAAATTTAGGCATATAAGATGCCTCTGTCTACCCCATTAGGGATAAAGTCGTGACCATTGTATGTAGATAGAGAGCACCGTATTAATGTCTAAATTAGAACATTATTCTACTCCAGCGATTCGGTGGAAAGTTTACGGGAGCTATTTGAGGAATTTGAAGAGTTACAAGACTCCCACGTTTCACAGCAGTACTTTATGTTTCCAAATTTTTATGTTTGACGAACTAGACTGCGCGTATACTCAGTTTTAAAAATTAGAATGAAGTGACGTCCGCGCCTTTTAACGTTATTGACAAAATCTTGTCGTCTCATCTCTTGTTCCTAATGTTTGATGCTCGTAGTCATAGTGTTTCGAAATTAATAAAAAACAGTGCTTAAACTTTTGTAGTTTCGTTTTGATTAAAATAGATAGATGGTTACGCCCAACGACTGTGTGAATTAATTAAGCGATCAATTCGTTAATGATAATGATTAGGTTAACATACGAAATTTTTCTTGTTTAGTATTAAAATAATGTTTGTCATTTGACGTCTATTAATTTCAGTAATTTCTAATAGTATGGACTTTTAGCTTTCTTTTTAATTAGCTAAAAGGGGCGACCAGAAAAACAGAGTTCATGGGGTACTTAAATCGTAATAGACTTTAATGTGAACGTAGGGGAACATCCCCTTTGTAGGCCTGCGAGTAAGGGCCTGTTTACGATATCTGCGAATTTTGCTTTCGCATGATAATCTTATGGTTATTTTTTTCGTATAAACTGGTTGCTTTGAGAGAGCATCGGTCTCGGTACCGTTCTTACACCTTACTAGGATTTTTGTACGACAACGACTATACATGGCATTTTCTTTTTGACATTATCTGAATTAAATTTGTGTATTGAAGTATGGATATGTTTGCGATTGTTTAAAACTTATAAACGATTTTTTAAGAAGCGCAAAATTTTGAATTGAAATTAATTCAATTTTGCGGCCGAATCTTATGATAATGTAACACGTTCTTAACATCCACCCAATCGGCTTTATTAACTATTTAACATTTATAGCATTGATATTTAAATGCCATCGTGTACATAGCATGTCCTGGAGATCCAATTTTCACACACTCTTCTATCTTCAAGAGAGTGTGAAAATTGGTCAAATGGGACTGTATTTGAGCAATAACGCATTAAATATTTTCATCCAATTTCCTGATCGTTTGGTATCTAGGGCGCATCGTACATACATACTTACATACATAATTATCTCGTCGGGTAAAAGTAATAGGTGGAGAGCACGTTGAAATTGTTGGAAATATCATCAACGGTCTTCTATCTCAGGACTGGAAACTTTGTATTTCCGTGTGGTAAATCCTCACAGATGTTATGTCACAATGTTACCATTGCTTATGATGCTTATAAGGCACAGAGCAAGCATTGAATAATTAAAAAATAACATTATTATTTATTTGCATACGAAACAAGCAGTATTGTCATATTCGTAGCTGACACCGTAGGTGTGTAGCGGTGAACGTAGGGCGCCCGGTGGCGATGACTCTACGGCGTAGAGGTCGACCAACGTTACATAACCCTTAAGCCTAGTATCCACCGCAAGCTGAGCGGGCCCGTTAATGAATCCACTTAACTCGCCACAAAAAATGCATGCTTGTTTTCCCACCTGCTTGTTTTAATGGGTCTAGGCGCTCATATTACTCATCTCAACAACAATGAAAACTGAGAAACGAAGAATGGCATCATTTCTCTTGTTCAATTTGAAACTCTTTGCTGGTGAATAATAATAATTATTATTTAAAGATGAACCCGAATAACTCATCATCTCCCGCTCATTACCCTTCACGATAGAAACCCGCCTTTTAGGGTCGCCATACATGGGAATATATATATAATATGTGGCCACCGGCATATTTCGTGTAGTTGTCATACATTTTATAAAGAGTCGCAGCACACGATCACCGCCGATGGCCGCCACAAGTTACAGTTTTTTCTAACTTTTTGTAGCCGGCACCAGCCACTAAACGCTGCACAATACGTCACCATACGCTTTTTCGAGATTTCCACACCTCTCTCACCTACCTCAGTTAACCTCATCAAGTCGAAAACAACATGGATATAGAATAAATTATTTACTTATATCAGAGAATTAAAAAATCATCCTGCGATTTCAGATAGATATCTACTTGAATTTTTTCTTCGCCAGCAGCCACCGACCGCAAGTTTAATCCATCGGCTACTTCTAGTTTATCGAGGCGGCATTTGTGACTAATGCGTGTGGCCCGTGTCTGCCGCTTATACTGCTGTCGACGTCAGGCCCTGTCGCTATTGTTTGCTCCGTCGTCGTTCTACTCATCGCAAGCTTTGTCAATGTAACACAAATTTAATTACTAGTCCGCCGGGTCCTGTACGGGACAGGTCCTGTGGGTTTATAAGGAGTATGCTTTAACTACTTCTAAGTTGAAGTAATAATGAAATTCTGTGGGTAGATAAACTAGATCAGTTTTGCCCTCCTGCTCGTAGTAGGAGGGCTTTTTCTTTTTTACGTGTAGAAATCCATCATGAATGCTACCTGTCCGACTACATAAAGAATATCTCTGGTTGGGAGCCCCATGTAAGCCTTCGGAAGGATGTCCCAGGAAGAAGGAAGGTATTAATGACATGGTACTTTTATAATTATCTTACGCTGATGCCTTGCTAGTTTAAAAAATAAATTACTGTGTGTAATGTTACTTCCAAGTTTGTAGTATCTACTACATATCCAGTAGCCGTCAAAATTAGACAGTAATAAAAATTAAAATAGATTTATGCACTTTTATTCCATGTGAACTTAAACTGTGTCCAGTTTAACCGTTCGCGTAAATTTCCAACCAAGTAATCAAACAAGCTCAATAGCAACACGATTGTAAATTGCTTATAATTGTAAGGTATCGACCTCGTGAGAGAAACACCACATGTAATGTTACCGAGTGTACCCTCCCCAATCTCGTGTGACCCAGCTGGCAACCATAAACAAAACAATAAGTAAGTATAACCGTTGATTAACCGTAGTTGGAGTTCTGAGTTTTTTTTTGATAGACGCCGTAGCCTCTCTCCATGAGCTTATGAAACATATTTTCTTGTCTAGGTTATTACATTTTTGGAAGTAATCATTTATCTCTCCGCGGAATCATCAAGTTGGCTGGTAGTTAGCTTGCGAAGTTGCTGATATATATTTTATACGTTGCGAAGCTAAGGCTTGGCGAGGGGTGGGTGGCCTTCGTCTAGAGATGGGACATGAATGAATTCGGGGGTCGGTTGGTTTTGTATTTAATTTACAGGTACTTTTGTAAACTAATTTACCTCGCGAAGTAGTGAGTAAGAGTGATTATTTCGAGATGGT
This sequence comes from Miltochrista miniata, assembly GCA_933228765.1. NCBI lineage: Eukaryota > Metazoa > Arthropoda > Insecta > Lepidoptera > Erebidae > Miltochrista > Miltochrista miniata. The sequence goes on along the minus strand of OW121747.1, from coordinate 30,023,981 downwards.
CAAATTTCGTTTAATGTATTTTTTCTTGTTTATCGTACGAAAAAGTTTATTTTTCTGTGCAGTTTTCATGTCTCCAATTAATTTTATAAAACTTGGTATAAATAATTATACAAATCTTCTGTGGCGAGAATGAGGGCAGAACTTTTGTTTTCGAAAAAAAGGCTTTTGTTTTCGAAGAAACATTAAATAAATAATTTTACAAAATAATGTCATATCTTACTAATATTATAAATGCGAAAGTTTGTGAGTGTGAATGTTTGTTACTCTTTCACGCTCAAACCGTTGAATGGATTGGGCTGAAATTTGGTACAGAGATACATTATAGTCTGAAATAACACATAGGCTACTTTTTAACCCGGGAATAAGTTCCCACGGGAACAAATATTGCGCGGGGGAAGCTGAGGGCATTAGCTAGTACCTAATAATTTCCAATAGCTGTCGTCTGAAAACGTACAAATAAGTATAAAGGGCGCTTCTCGATTGAAATACAAAATATGGTTTAAAGAGTTCGGAGAAATTTTATCTGAAATGGTCGTAGAGACTTTTTTAGACTAAATTAATTAATATATTTTTTTTAAACTTGTATAAAGTGTACAGCAATAATAAGTTGATCAACCAATCAATTAAAATTTAATTAAAGAGCCAAAGGAACTATTTTTATCAAATGCCTAAAATACGCAAGTTATTGGAAGGCTAAAGCTACAAATTTAATAGATGATCACGAATAGCACCTAAACCTTTGTCTTTCCAGTTCAAGGGTTAAAGTGTTGAGTGAAATGGAGAATATAATTGCTAAACAAGCAAAGTATGCAACTCACTAGCTACTAGTACCTACAACGCACTCTGCCGAGCCAGCCGTAAGCAAGTGAAACGAACAGTCGACCGACGTGGCGAGGGTGGAGCGGCCGTGTCCTGGCTCGACACTCCCTTCGATTCGCGATCACGAACACTTTACGATGCTAACTTACATCTAAACTAAATTCACTTTATTCTATACTAAAAACTGAATTGTTATTCTTGAGAGTATCAAGAATAACAGCGTTATAATGGTTTAAGAAGTTTGTTTGAATTTATCACACAAGTGAAATGAGAAATAAAGTTTGAAGATCTGCGCTAAAGAATTCAGTAATTGGCATGGACTATAAAACTGATCCAGTGCACCTGTCGTTCGTTGTGTATGCTTAAATAAGGTAAGCCTTGGAGTTAGATTGTTTGATATTACTTTTGAATAATGTTACGTACATATAACATTTACTTTTTAACAGGCTATTAGACTTATAACTATTACTTTTTTACTGTTTGATAAGCTTTTGATAAGTAATAAATGTAAAAGCAGATTGTACATACCTAGGTAGAAACTGTTTTAAAAACAGAAAATTAAAGTCCAAGATCTTAGTAAAGTTTAGCGATACGGGCTTGCGATCTTTATTTAAAGTTAATTACAATGTAAAAATAAACAATATTTTATTTTTATTTATTTATTTATATATTTCACACTTTTTTACTTGGCTCTATTGTTATTTTTTGCTCGCGAATTAGCGAATTGTTTATGAATGCAAAGCTACAACCATTTAAATGTGCTCTATAAATCCAATGTTTCTTGTCAATTGAACAGTTTTATTCAAATAAATAATTTGCATTAGAATAATAAATTGTACGTCTAAATTTTCAGCGTTATTCTGTCTTCTAATTTCGAATTTTGCCCAAAACGTGTCACAATTATGGTGAAAAAACGTGTAAAAATTTTGTTCCCAAAATTTTCTTGTAAATTTCTTTAACTTAATAACACAAGTTTCAGAATTTCCATTGTTACAAGATATAAAGTTGAACGAAATGATATGTCACTTAGAACTTTTGTAGATTAATTTATTCTATTTATTTTGGGGATGAACTTCTTTGAAAGTTGTTTAAGGTCCTTCCAAATTTCAACGACAAAATTAAACTAATTAAGCAAGTTTAGAAGTTGAATGCTTAATGATTTGTCAAATACATAGATACAGAAAATATTTGTATTCTAATTAAGATGGAAAAGTCCATTCCAAATAATCTTAAGAATATATACGGTATTATAGAAAGTAAATTGGGACAGGCCTACGAAATGTGCCCTACGAAATTGGGAGGGGCCTATGGCCTGTGGACTACTCTAGGTAATTGATTATAGAGTAGAGATGAGTAGCTTTTCAAAACTTGCCCTAAATGAAATAGTCTTTTTTGTTTTATTCTTGGAATCTTTATCTTAATCATTATCCCTATATTCATAATAATCAAACGGGTTAAAGACATCTAGAATACTACGACATGGTTTCTTTATCTAAGAGGGAAAGTGATAGTTATCTAAAGTATATGTCTCATACGACATGTCCTTTACACTGTAGCAGAATTTATATAATATGCCTGTCAATCCTGTACAGACGTTTACTAATTAAAACTGGTGATCAATTCTCAAACTCATTATTTTTATAAGTTCTCGCTTGAGTTTGATTGTTTTGTTTGACTTTCTCTATTGTCATTACAACTGAATTTTAAATCAGTTGTCACCAACTTGTTGAACGGTAAAGTTTGATGTAGGTTTTGAATGAATGTACAACTCGATTCCTAGAGATGAGGTTCGTTATAGATATCGACATTTTAATCATAATCCCATCGTGAAATAACTGCGAAAGTTTGAAATTATGTTATTGTTTGTTGCTAAATCACGCTATAACTCATTCATCGAATTCGCTAAAATTTGAGCCCGTGCACAAATAGCTTATATTATGCAAGCACGTAGTCTACTTTTATTTTAATTCCGGGTAGAAGTTTCTACCTGGAAGTTGTTAAAATGTCTATAATAGAAATTTCCCCGTGCGAGTGGAGTCATAGTGTGAGTGAGTGATAAATAATTTGCCTAAGTAAAACGTCCTTTTAGTCTTTAAAAGCTTCTATATGAAAATTCGATAAAGTTGTCGCGTTATCGACGCAAAATATTTTACAACCACCCTTACCGATGTTTCGAACCCCACCCGTGTTAATTGTCGATCTCCTAAGATAAGCATAACGTAACTCCTACATCCCCGCGTAAGGGGGTAGACAGGGGTGAACCATGTTAGAATAGGAGTAAGACAGGTAAGGATATTACTGTCACCGGGCATTTATAGAGAAGTCTGACACCGTGTATAGAGAAAAAAAATCAATAAGCCTAGCATTACTGAACCGAAATTCCAACAGACCGATGTTGCATATCCACAAAAACAATCTCTGCATCCGATCCTTTTCAAAAATATAAAGTAAGTTTTTTGATACCGTTGGAAACTTATACGGGCATATAAATATTACGAAATTGTGCATTTTATACTCGCTACTTCTTGATAGCTTTGTGTGATTAATGAACCTGACACGCCCTCAAAAGCTTGAGCGCACATTAGCAACAAGAATTTCTCAAGACGGACTGCCACGAAATCTATGAAACTGCGAATACTGTGAAGGAGACGTCATACGGACAAAACTATTTCACAGTGCAGGGCCGCGTCCGATGTTTACGTTGAAAATCGAACCGATCAGATTTTCTATTTAAAGCAGAAGTCACTCTTAAGACAGTCGTGTCTCTAATGTGCGCTCAGTCTAACCCTGAACAGCTTCAGTCACCAAACCTAAAGAACTTAAACCCCTTTGTTTGCGGGTTAATTCTTCTTTTCACTAAAGAAAGGCACGCGGGAAAGCTCGTCACACTGCCTGTGAAAAGTGGTTTCTAGACAATAAAGATTTACAGATTTGCAATTCCGTCAGTGGCTAAGTAAAGCAGCTTAAAAGGTTTAAGTCTATAAGCTCACAAACTGAGCTCTGCATTTCATTTGATTAAATAAGATCAAACTCTCATTTGTCAATCTATACTAATATTATAAAGAGGAAAGATTTTTATTTTTGTATGTAACGAATAAACTTAATAAAAATTAAATTAAATATTAAAAAAACCCCCGACTCACAAAAAGGAACGGGAACACGCGGGAAAGCTCGTCACACTGCCTGTGAAAAGTGGTTTCTAGACAATAAAGATTTACAGATTTGCAATTCCGTCAGTGGCTAAGTAAAGCAGCTTAAAAGGTTTAAGTCTATAAGCTCACAAACTGAGCTATGCATTTCATTTGATTAAATAAGATCAAACTCTCATTTGTCAATCTATACTTATATTATAAAGAGGAAAGATTTTTATTTTTGTATGTAACGAATAAACTTAATAAAAATTAAATTAAATATTAAAAAAACCCCCGACTCACAAAAAGGAACAATAAAAAAACCTGTAAAAAGCATAAAAACTACTAATATATTATGACCTATCTATCCTAAGTATTGAACCTTTATTATTACTATAGGCCACGCCTTCGGCGCGGACTGAATTGTTTTAGAATGGACTTAATCTTTAAGCTCTACGCTCCCATGAGTCTGTTAAAAAAATACCTGTCCTTTTATACACCTTATGTGGCGTATACGGAGTTGCGCGGATCAGCTAGTTATTTAATATCAACATACGTATATTCTATCAACAATTATTCAGAGCTAATGCGAATTGCGCGGAGTGTGTTTACAGAATTAGAAATACATTCCACTGCTCATATCTTTCGAATGGCTAAACCGATTTCCATAAAACATGCGGTATCGTGATGTATAAATTATGACCTTTCATTTGATGCCCAACACGGGTATATTTGAAGACATTCAATTTTTCATCACCACTTTCACCTCTGATATCTTTTCGTTCGGGTTTTCGTCGGGGGTTAAAAACTACTGTACCGATTTGAAAAATTCTTTCACTGTTGGGAAGCTACACTCTTTGCGCGGAACATAGGTTAGATTTTATTCCCGTATTCCTACGGGAACGGGAACAACGCTGGTGAAACCGCGTGACGTCCGCTAGTATTTATTTATACTAATTCAAAAAAAGAAGGGTTTGCGTCTTGTAAGCGATAAATCTATGAAAAAAAAATTAACATAAAAGAAATCGACTTCAAACAAAACTAAAAACTGAAAAATAAAATTTACTTAGCACAAAGTTATTAGTTTATTCTGATTTATCTGATATCATTAAAAATAATACAGAAATCGGTGCCCAGTAAAACTATGATATCTGATAAATCAGAATATACCTATTAACTTTGTGCTAAGTCAATTTTAGTTTTCAGTTTTTAGTTTTGTTTGAAGTCGGTTTCTTTTTTGTAATTTTTTTTTACTATTTTTAGTTACGTGTAGATTGGAAATTTATCTGTCTAGGTGTAAAGTTCTCGACAGTACAAATTAATCAAGCCCTAACACAAAGTAACTGCTGCATATCGGTTAGTCTTCCGACTTCATCATCAGATCGACTCCAGACCTTCATTAAGTTGTACTACTTTAAAGCCCTTAATAAAATAATTCACAAACGCCTGAGATGCCCCTACAATTTTCCCTTCGATTTCTCCGGGATGCCATCATCAGATCCTGACTTCCTTAAAATGGGACCACCTTGGGAGTATCTATTTTCCTACAAAAAAATCAAATCGGTCCCTAAACGACGGAGTTCTGCGCGAAAAAACATAAAAAATAAAAAATAAAAAATATACGGTCGAATTGAGTAACCTCCTCCTTTTTTGAAGTCGGTTAAAAAATAGGTTGATTCGTAGAAAATGCATGAATACAGGCATTAAGTCTGCCTTGTACTTAGTGCTGAAACCTATTGAACTACTAAACAGATTTTAAAAACTCGGTAGCCCATTATTACCAAATTAAGTTCTCTGAAACATGTATAACTTATAACACAATGATGTTTAGTGTTACTCACCAACTTGCTCAGAGGGAGGTTGCAAGATTACTCTATCCCAGGGCGCCTTTCTTCAGGGATTCCAGTGTGCGTGCAAGGGTAGGCTAGGGCTCTCACGAAAACAGCCAGGAAGGGTGTACACACATATATTTATACAGTACACATTATACAAAACAGACATAGGGAGAAGTTATTCACTTAGAGACATAAATATCACAGATATACAGAGGAGTAGTACTAATTACTGCACTTGTGTTACGGAGGCGGTCTACAGCTACTTGTTACTAAGTACTTAGGCAGTTACATAGCAAGGTGACAAGATAACGGGGTACTGGCCTGCAGTGCGAGCTGAGAACGACTCCGGACGTAGTTACTGCCTGGTGATAACGGCAGGTTCCTCTCAAATGAGAAGCTAATGCAGTCCGCGATACCACGTCGTCGTACCTCGTGCCGTCCACGAACTTGTAGATGTGGCACTGGTATCTACGACTAGCCACTCTAGCCCCGTAGTAAAAAACCCTGTCGTTGACATCTCCAGTGACGTTCAGTTCCGTAGTCATTTGGAGGACAAGGCTAAGCTGGCGTCCAAGAAGCTAGGTGTGCTCAACAGGGCGCGGCGGTACTTCACTGCGACGCAAACACTGCTTCTCTATAAGTCGCAAGTGCGGCCGCATATGGAGTACTGCTGTCACCTCTGGGCGGGAGCACCTGAATATCAGCTTCGTCCATTTGGCTCGGTGCAAAGACGAGCTGTAAGAATTGTCAACGATCCTGTACTTACAGCTGGTGTGGAACCTCTTCGCGACAGGAGAGACTTTGCCTCCTCATGCGTGTTCTACCGCCTGTACAATGGTATGTGCTCTGAGGAATTGTTTGATATGATGCCCACGGCTACGTTCTATCACCGCACCGCTCGCCACAGACAGGGAGTTCATCCTCACACTCTGCGTCCGGTGCGTTCCAGCACGGTTAGATCCGATAGGTGTTTTCTTCCGCGCACGCTTAGGTTGTGGAATGACCTCCCTGCCTCGGTTTTCCCAAACGCCTACAGTATGGGGTTCTTCAAAAGGGGTCTTAGAAGGTTTTTACAGGGTCGGCAGCGCGAGTGTGGCACCTCTGGTGTTGCAAACGTTCATAGGCTGCGGTGACCACCGGTCCTTCTGGTGGGCCGTATGCTTGTCTGCCACCTTAGTGGTATAAAAAAAAAAAAAAAAATGAAAGAAACGACAAATTAAGATACTGACTGCGCGACAGACGAAAATCGACCCGCTTTGCAAATAGTTAATTGAAACTTACCAGAATCTGGGTATAGTTTATCGCAGAGTTTAATTCTTTTTGAGGAGAATAGGTGAAATCCAGTCTATTTCCTTAACAAGTCCTCAGGTTCCAACTTATAACCTCTAAAGAAAAATTGAGGTGTGCTACTCAGAGTTATTTCAAAATTCACTAATGCTTAGAGGATGGTAAAAGAGCCTTGGAACTTCATAGCAGGGCTATTTATACCCTCACTATCGAATACTCTAGAAAATTCTTTCTTAAACCAGTTTGCTGCGCAATTCCTACGTCCATGAACAAAAAACCCATAGACTAACGTCCGTTTCCTTGAGAGAGATGTTGCCACAGCAAAAAAAACAATGAATCGATTATGGCGCACTGACACGCTCAATTAATATTGTCAAGCCCGAGACCAGATATTGTTACTCATAGAAAATAAATGTTACAAACTACGCTATTATTTGGAGAGTGACGTGATGAAATCTCTATAATATTTAGAAGATAATTTGTCTTTTATCACATTTTAATTTTTCAAAGCACAAAATTTAAAGTAAGGTGTCTCCCTACCCCAAAGTTCTTAACAGAGTTTGTACATTATACTTAAACTCCGTTGTTTGTAGTTGAAGGGTCAGTTTAAGTTGGGTCGTTCGGTCGGTCCTTCTAAGGAGCTAAATGTTTACTTAGCTTTATTAATTTAATACGCAGTGGTCACTAAAGTAAAGAAACAAACGATCCCCAGTTGGCTTTTGGAACTTGTCCAAATAAAACTATAGTATTCTTAGAGTTAGGAGTTATATTAAGTAGAGAAATACACTATTTCTATTCTACTACAGAAGTCATGAGAACAAAAGGGGTATTAAGGCTCTGATAGTGGTCAGTGAGTGAATTTGAGAAGCTGGTTTTCGAGATTGTTGAACTTGAGAAATAAAATTTGTCTGGTCAAAGAGAAAATAAACTTATGCTAACAGATATAGAAAAAATTTAATCACCCAAACTCCTAAAGTGCAAGTTTTATTGGCATCGAGAGGGTAACTATGACTTTTTTTTTTTATTGCTTATACAAAGTTCGGGACGTTGTAGTTCATAATTAACGTTTAAGATAACATTTGAATGAAAAACACGTTCTCCTCGTAAATACAAACAATAGATAAATGTAAATTTGGACGCTCAATATTGAAAGATTTATTACGTTTAGACTTTAACTTGTTATCTATACTAATATAATAAAGCTGAAGGTTTGTTTGAACGCTAGGACCTCAGAAAGTAATGGTTGGTTTGTACAGTTCGATAGTTCCTTTATTGAGGAAGGATATATAACATTACGTTACGGCTAACAGTAGCCGAGTACAATGTATGTATTCCTTTTAAGAGCTTACGTTGTGTGCGCTGCGTAAATGGTTGAGGTTAAAATCATGTAGTTACTACCCGTTCGCTCTAACTTTGCCGCTGGCGTAGAGGCGTATACCCAAATTGTTAATTAGACGAAGTAAATTGACAGTAGCTAATGTCACTTCGTCATAGAAAAATATACGCAACATTATAAGAAGAAGTGACATTACTTGCTGTCAATTTACTTCGTCTAATTAAAAATTCGACTTTAGTATGGAGCCGAGCGGCAAAGTTAGAGCAAACGAGCAGTACAACGAAATTGTTCCTCCAGCTAGACAGACAGACGGACAGAGGAGTCTCAGTGATAGGATCCCATTTGTACTCTAAGAGTACGGAACTCTTTAAAGACTTTTGATATTTATTTTACACTAGTTGACGTTTGTGTCACAGAAGGTCTATGAAAGGAGAGGTATTTCTTTATCAGACTCCTCAAGCGGCGTGTAAAACTACCCTGTTTGCTTAATCATAAAAGAGTTTAAAGATTAAGTCCATTGTTAAACAATTCAGACTGAATTATTTTACAATAGCCTTAACTATTAAGCTCTTTTATGAGCCAATACGCCAGTTTAGATCGCCAGTTTAGAATTCAAAGGAACCCTTGAATTCTAGGTTTTGCGAAAGTTGAGATATGTCTCTAATTCCTGAACTACAAAACCCTCAACATTGAAACTTGTGTGAAACAATTCTTACAGTACTGTACTCCCTTTATGACATAGAAATAAATTTTGAAATCAGACCACGCGTTAAGAAGTTACAACTAAAATACCATTTTGTCTTTCCTCCCCGCTCTCGAAAGAACCGCTCAATATATCGGGATAAAAAGTTATCCTGGAACCTTGCTGGGATCAGAAGCTCAGATTGTACCAAGTTTCATTAGAATCGATTTAGCAGTTTCGGCGTGATAGACAGACAGACACAAAGATTTTAAATTACATTTTCGGCTTCAGTATCGATTGGAGAACGCCCTACAGTTTTTTTATTTTTTTTTTCAAAATATCTTTAATGTACAGACTCTCGACCCTCAACAGTTTTATTATATGTATAGACTAGCGGACGTCACGCGGTTTCACCTGCGTAGTTCCCGTTCCCGTGGGAATACGGGAATAAAATATAGCCTATGTTCACCGCAAAGATTGTAGCTTCCCAACAGTGAAAGAATTTTTAAATCGGTCCAGTAGTTTCGGAGCCTATTCGATGCAAACAAACCAAGACACAATCAAATCTATAGTCTTTATAATATTAGTATAGACAATGATACCGATAATGAATTTATTACTGAAGCGATATTAAAGAAAACTCTACGTAAAATGGTATTATGCGGGCCAGATTACTGTATTAATAAAAAAATAGCACCGTAGGTACATGCATTTGCATAGCATCCATACTAATTCAATAAATGAACCTTTTCATCACTGTCAAACACCAAGTGATCATAATATAATATATGGAAATGGGGTCTTAGTCCTTTGATAATGTATTCTATACAAATGTAATATAATTGTGGAGTCCGGGTTTTGGTTGCTTTCCCTATTGGCCGATGGCGAAAAGTCGAATTTGGATATAGTTATGAATAAACCTTGGCAAATGAAATAATGTTTGAGAATACGCCCGGTATTTGTAAAATGTATTGCTATATTTACATATTATCGTCTAGATCCCTTAGCACAGGCTTTATAGCTTAGTTTGGACTAGATGATGTTTGTGAGAATGTCCAACAATATTTATTTATTTATATTTGCTTAAGAATATGTATATCTATGTGGTAAAATTTTTTGTAGCCTTACCAATAGGAACCTATGTGTCAATCTAGGTCACAACCTTTATTATACACTAGCTGATGCGCGCGGCTTCGCCCGCGTGAAATTTGGTTCCCGTTCCCGTTTCCCGTGGGAACATTTTCCCGGGATAAAAAGTAGCCTATGTGTTATTCCGGACTATACTCTATCCCTGTACCAAATTTCAGCCAGATCCATTCAGCCGTTAGAGCGTGATTGAGTAACAAACATCCAAACATCTAAACATCCAAACATCTTCACAAACTTTCACATTTATAATATTAGTAGGAAGTAGGATGCCTTTTGTCTCAGCTAATCTTTAATATGACTAAAGCGATTTTAATGAGCCTTTCACTGGCAGATAGCGGATGTTATTAGGAGTAACTTAAGCTTATCATCATACTGCTATCCAAGGGAGCGCTGTAATTGACATGATTTCAAAACTAATTAATGGACACGGGTTAGATGTGTGGAGTGCAGAAATGTGGTGTTCGAAGTATGCGACAGGCGAAGTCGAGGGACAAAGCTAGTCTCTATATTCAATTTCGACTAAATATATTCAGGGGTTACGGCGTAATTCAGTGACAATCATCCAAATAACAGATTAATCTATACTTATAATAAATCTGTAGAAGTGAAAATTCTGTACAGTCAAAATATCAAAAAAATAAATAGCAGGGGGTGATAATAGACCGACACCGAACCCAAAAATGTGATTAAATTTTTTTTTGTCTGTCTGTCTGTTTGTTCAGGCATCACGCAAAAACTACCAGTTCGATTACGATGAAACTTGGTATAATTATTCTTTAATAGCCTGGGCACAACACTGGGTACTTTTTATCCCGGAAAAGTACCTATATAGAATTCAAACCAAACTTAATTTTGCGGTTCGATCCCTAGACCCAAAGTTATTATTAATTATTGCTTAAACGGTTAATGGTACGATGATGAAACTAAGCATGAGCGTTGTTTGTTACAATTTGAAAAAAATAATTTTAACATTTTTGCAAATTCCACCTCCAAAGGTATTAAAAAGGGGGGTAAAGTTTGTATGGGACAACGTGATTCCTTGGTCCGATCTACTTAAAATTTGGCGTATAGCATTATTAACATAATTGATGGAAGAAGTGTTTCGTATTTTATTGAAATTTATACCATAACGAGCTAAAAAAGGAATGTAAATTATTTTGGGTCTGATTTTCTCAGGAGTTGATATAAATACTCCTTAAATACTCTTATTTTATACTTAAATTACTTTTAATTTTGACACATAATTTGTGAAAGTTCAATACAATTGACGTTTTCATTTATGTTTTATTTCAAACTTCAAACAGATGATTTTACTACATAGCAATAAAGTTAAATAATAAACCGGCCAAGTGCGAGTTGGACTCGCCCATGAAGGGTTTCGTAGCAGCAAGTAACATAATATAAAAGTTCTTATAGTTCGTTGTAACTTTGATTGATGTTTTAACACGTTCGCAGTGGTAGTGATTTTTCTAACCGATAATTGCGGTTTATGACGTATAAAAATAAAACTACCAGCTCTATCTCGTTCAAACCAATTTTCGTTGGTAGTTTTTATGGCAATGTACATCATATATTTTTTTTTACATTTATCACTCTCTTAGTTTAGAAGTTAGAGGGGGGGGGACACTCATTTTTCGACTTTGGAAGTCCCTCTCGCGCAAACTATTTACTTTAGAAAAATATGATGTTAGAAACCTCAACAGCATTTTGGAAGACCTATCTATAGATACCCCACACGAATGGGTTTGATGAAAAAAAAAATTTTGAGTTTCAGTTCTGAGTATGGGGACCCCCAAAATTTACTGCTTTTTTTCTAGTGTTATATAAGAATCTTAATGCGGTTCACAGAATACATCTAGTTACCAAGTTTCAATAGCATAGGCCTTATAGTTTCGGAGAAAAGTGGCTGTGACACACGGACGGACAGACAGACAGACAGGCTGAACGGATCTGGCTGAAATTTGGTGCCTACATATAGATATGCTATAGTCTAGGAACAAAATTTTACGCAGGCGAAGCTGCAGGCACCAGCTAGTATTCAATATTTTTATGCATATCTTTTCCTGACAGCACTTTACAAAAAACTGAAAAATAAGAATTACTTAGCACGAAGTAATATGTTTTTTGATTTAATAGATCCCACCAAAAACATAAATGTAAAAAAGGAGAGTCAAGTTCAATACAAAAAATATGCTTGGCTGTGGGCTTCGCCTCAAAAAGAGTGGATATCTAAGTGCCAAGTTCTATGCAAATCCAAATATGTTTATAGGAACAAAATAACATTATGAACAACTATTAAACTTTACTTCTTTGCTTTATTGGATAACTTTAACAATTGCTGCTATTTAAAAAAAGTGTGAGATCCCAAAGTTTTTTTTTTTTTTTTTTTTGACGCGGGGAACGCATTTACGCGCCTTCATCCCAGCTGCGGGGGCAGCTGGGATGGTGTGTGGGACTCCCGGCCCGGTCCGGAATGGACCGTCCTACCCACTAAACCCCGCGGTGTTCCTCCTCACCCTTTAGCCGGGCCGAGGGATATCAAAAGATTATTCACGTCGACCCGGCTAGGGGGCGCCCCGTTTATTCGGGGCTCTCCTCAGGGGAGCCAGATGGGCGGCTCCCCAAAGCTCCCTAAGGAGCTGAATACAACGCCTGCACCGCTCTCGAGCGCCCCTCTGTAATAGAGGAGACAGAGAGCGGCTGGCGCAGGCGTGCGCTAATGGGCACCCCCGGTACACGGGAAAGGTGCCCACGCCATGTGACCGTCGGTGGGCGGGGTCCCCCGACCTTACGCCCACGGTCAAGAAACAATCGGGGGCGCGCAGTGACTCCTCACCGCGGCGCCCCCGAACTGCACGGCAGAGCGGGAGCATTATCCGTTACTCCCGCTCCCCCGCACAGTGCACCTCCCGCTTTGCCGCCATCACCTCGTCAACTGGCGAGGTGACAGCGCCCCAGCACTGTTGACGCCGGTCGCGCCGTTATTCACGACCGGCAGCCCGAACTGCATGGCAGGGCGGGAGCATTTACCCAAACTCCCGCCCCCCGCGCAGTGCATCTCCCACTTTGCCGCCATCGTCTCGCCAGCAAAGGTGGCGAAGCGACGGCGACCCAGCATTGCTGCTGCCGGCCGTGAATAACGGCACGGCCGGCAGCAACACACACCACCGAGCAACCCACAGGTGGGTTACTCCCGCCTCGGCCGGAATTAGCCAGAGTAGCACAACTCCCCCACAGAGGAAGGGGAGTGGTCGCTACTCCGTTGCCCAGGATGCACCACGAGGAGGATCCGAACCATTGGGGTCCTTAAGATGTTAGTAGGACCCCGCATCCCGAGATCCCAAAGTAGGTTAGATTTGACTTGGCCAGTTATTATTAGAATCAAAAAATAAAATATGCTGAATAACTTCATAAAATGACTGATGTAATGGATTTTAGCCCCTCTCTATAAAATAGAGTGCAGAGGGGCTTATGGCGATATTTGGTCACGTGGATCATCTGATTCTGTTCAAAGTTTGAAATAATACAAAAATGACAACGTCAATCGGATTGAACTTTCACTATTACATAAACGTGTTAGAGAGGGGCAGTCTGGTGAGAACGATTTCACGGCTTTTTTTGTTAAATTTACAGTAAAACAAAATTATTACATCTATGCTAGGTATTATAATAAAGAGAGATTGTGACTGACCGACTCATCAAGGCAGAGACGAAACCCCTGAACCTAGAAGATAATGTTTGGACAGTACGTACCTTTTATTAACTAGGTAAGTAATAAGAAAGGATTTTTGGAAATTCCACCATTAAGGTGGTAAAATAAGGTACAAACAGTTGTATGGAAATTCGTCATTTCTAAAGTTAGCATCATGAAATGATGCATACCTGTTTTTGGTTGTAAAATAATAGACACATACCTTTAACTTTGATTTGCAAAAGTTTACCAATGTAGTATGTAAATCATAAAACTATTAACATCCAGCCCAAACCCTTAGACCTAGAAACATAATTTTTTTATGGTAGATCACCCTTATACTGACGGCAACTGCTACTTTAGAATTGTTGGAAATTCCACCATTAAGGTGGTAAAATAAGGTATAAACAGGTGTATGGAAATTCGTCATTTTCAAAGTTAACATCACGCAATTAGGTATACCGGTTTCTGGTTACAAAATAATAAACAAGTATACTTTGAATTTGCAAAATTTTACCAGTAAGGAGGTAAACTAGAGTTTGTAAGGAAATTTCTTCATTTTCAAACGAAACAACTTCAAAATTCGGATACCTGCATCTAATTAAAAATAAATAAACACGTGTTTCAGGGTTTTTCAAAGTTCTACCTCTAAGTATGTAAATCATAAAACTATCAACATCCAGCCCAAACCCTTAGACCTAGATACTTAAAAAATTTATGGTATATCACCGTTATACTGTCGGCACCAGCTACTTTAGGATTGTTGGAAATTCCATCACTAAGGTGGTAAAATAAGGTATAAACAGTAGTATGGAAGTTCGTCATCTTCAGAGTTAGCATCATGAAAATAAAGAATAACGGTTTCTGCTTACAAAATAATAGACAAGTATAATTTTGGATTTGCAAAATTTTACCAAAATGTGAGTATAATTAGGGTTAAAAGAGTTATAAAGTTTCTATGGGAAATTCTTTATTTTCAAAGATAATAATTTCAAAATTCTGAAAGGCTTCTAATGTGATGTCATATATCATATATCATATTCTACTTTTTATTACTGGAGTATGTATGTTTCAATGGGATGTGGCCCGGGATCAAAATTTCACGCGAGGGACGCCGCGGGTAACAGCTAGTTATATATAATTATCTATACATTATAATAAAACTGTAAAGGGTCGAGAATCTGTACATAAAAGATATTTTGAAAATTTTAATTGTAGGGCGTTCTCTAATCGATACTGAAGCCGAAAATGTAAGATAAAATTTTCATATCTGTCCGTCTGTCTGTTTTTCTGTCTGTCTGTCTGTCTGTATCCCGAATAAGTATCACGCCGAAACTACTAAATAGATTTGAATGAAACTTGGTACAATCTGAGCTCATGATCCGAGAAAGGTTCTAGGATACTTTTGATCCCGATATTTTGCGCAGCTCCGTCAGGAGAGGCGATGAAAGATAAACTGGTTTTTCAGCTGTAATTTCTCACCGCGTGGTTCGGATTCAAATATTTTTTTAGTGTCAGAAAGGGAGATAAGCCTTGTTCCACGCAAGTTTCAAAGTTGAGGATTTTGTAGTTCATAAATTAGAGACATCTCAACTTTCGCTAAACCTAGAATTCAAGGGTTCCTTTGAATGTGTCATTTTAAACAGGCGTGTTTGCCTAATTATTAAAGAGCTGAACAATTAAGGGTTATCACCGAAAGAATAGAATTAATCTTTAAGCTCTTTTATGGGTAAGCAAACAGGCAGTTTCATATGCTTTTACGAGTCTCAAAAAGAAATACCTTTTCTTTCATAAACCTTCTGTCACATAAACGAAGTTGCGAGTGTCAGCTAGTAATATATATATTTTGGTGATTCATTTTTATTTATATGGATTGAAATTTCATTCAGCATCCGTTATCACCTGTACACCGCTGTTGTAAGTTCAACACTTTGTTCAAAATTATTCTGAAATGTTTTTCAGCTTTCATACCTTTATTTTGTAAGGCAGTTGTGACTTTTTTTCAAAACACAGTATTGGTAGGAAAAGCATAACTCTCCTACTTCCGTTTTATATTAACTGCATTGCAAAATATAATTGTTTTTAATACGCTTTTATTAGGTCGTCGTGTATGTAAGTAACAATGTAATGGAATCTAAGGAAACTAATAAAACCATCTTTCAAGGATCGGAGCGTCATGAAAATTGGCAGATGTATGTAGTTCTGATGACAATACAATAATATGGTACTGTCAAACTGATATGAAGATGAAGCCGGAAGACAGGCACTGAAAACAAGTGGAATCTAAGGTAGCTAATTTAACCAGCTTCCAAGGATCGTAGGGTCATGAAATCGGCAGCTGTATGTAGTTCTGATGACAATACAATAATATGGTACTGTCAAACTGTTATGATGATGGAGTTGGAAGATAGGCACTGAAACTTCGATGGAAAGAGTGGAATCTAAGGTAGCTAATTTAACCAGCTTCCAAGGATGGTAGCGTCATGAAAATTGGCAGCTGTATGTAGTTCTGATGACAATACAATAATATGGTACTGTCGAACTGATCTGATGATGGAGCCGGAAGTTATGCACTGGAACTTCATGATGGAATATCGTATTATATTTGGTTTTGGATTCGTCAGAAAAGTCTTGTAATGAACTTTGACCAGGCTTAGGTTTCAAGGTTATAACAAACCTTTTTTTAATTGACTTGTAAAACTATGCAATGGATTCTCAGGTAACTAATTTAACCATCTTTCAAGGATCGTAGCGTCATGAAAATTGGCAGATGTTTGTAGTTCTGATAACAATACAATAATATGGTGCTGTCAAACTGATCTGATGATGGAGTCGTAAGATATGAACTGTAACTTCAAGATTGAACATCGTATCATAGCTGTGTTTGGATTTGTTAGAAAAGTCGTGTAATGAACTTTGACCACGATTAGGGTTTAAGGTTATAACAAACCTGTAATATATTGAAGTTAATATTGAGTGTAAATATTTAAATAGGTTCTTGCATAAAATGTATATGTATTAGAGTAATAATGAAATATTTTTACATTAGTCGAACTCAGACAAAACACCGTGTAATACAGAAATCCCTACTAATATTATAAATGCGAAATTAACTCTGTCTGTCTGTCTGTTACGTTTTAACACCTAAACCACTGAACCGATTTTGATGAAATTTGTTCTAAAGATAGTTTGAGTTTAAGGGAAGGACATAGGCTACTTTTTAACTGACTGCGCGAAAGGAGGGTAATGATTTTATGCGATAACGACTTCTACGCGGATGAAGCCGCAGGGAACAGCTAGTAAAGGTATAAATGTTGTGACTAAAAAGCATAAAATAAATAAATGGTCTAAAAAACCCTAGAAAAATACGCTTTTATAATGCACGAAAAAACCAAAAATAAAGTATGGATCGTTCAAGTTGCCACAATAGATATATAAAAGCGTGACAGTGTAAATTAATAGTTTAAAAACAAGAGAAAACACGCTTTTATAAATGTGACCTTATCCTTAATCTGACAAGACATCATGCAGCTTCCGCCAGGAAAGTCTTTCCTGTTCCAGCGCCCTACGCTTTTACAATCAAATATTATAACTAAAAGCACAAAGTTTACACTTCAGCCCAGAAATAGAGGCAACTTGAACGATCCATAATTTTTTTTTTCGTGCATTATAAAAGCGTATTTATCTAGGGTTTTTTAAACCATTTATTTATTTTCTAGCATCTCCAATTGATGTTTCGTCTAAGTACACACCGGTTCCAAAACATTTTAAAATTTTAGATACCCTAGTACAACTCCACCTATTTTCAAATATTTCAATTTGAAAATAGGTGGAGTTGTACAAGGGTATCTAAAGGTTAGGGTTAGAAATAGCTTAATATTTTCAGTTTTTGGTTTTGGTTAGTTTTGATGTATACATGCAAGTTACATGAGTGGAAATGTGGGTAAGAATAGGACGGCAATATAATATAGGATATAAAGACTGTAAGGCCTACAAAACTTAAGGGTGAGTTTCTACAGACGCGGAGCTGGGCGGATTGGAGTGAGTTGACCAACCACACAATTTCTGCTCCACTAAGTGTCCAGCTCCGCGTCAGTGTAAACGAAACCTGTAAACCGACGGTAGATACTGTCAGCATAAGATGAGGCTCTGGTGAATAAAATATGACTCGGAAGCGTGTACCCCCATATATACTCGCTGGATTTAATTCAAAAGTTTATGTCTATATTTTAAACTCAATTTTTTAAGTTTTTACTTACCGAGAATATATCTTTTAGCTATAGTAGCAAACTTTCAGTGACTATTAAATAGACTTTACAAGTCAATAAATGGCTGTAGACGCAAGTCATAATTGGATAAGTTAATAACTCAATCCGTAAAACATGAAATAGACGAAGCAATACTTTGTGACGATACTGGAAAATTGTGATGAATTACTTCGTTTGTACATGAAAGTTACAGAATTGCTTTAATAAACAGTTCTATGTGAAATCTCAAGATAAAAGATAATACACATCGTTTTATCTTTTATCTTGAGATTTTCAGTGTATGTGTTGTCAAGGATGCTGTACTTCTGGATCTGGGCGTATCGTAAATCTCTTCTATTATAAAATTGTAAAAATGGCTGTGACGATACATTCAGGATAAATTTTAAAAATAACTGTAATTGACTAGGCCCCATGAGTTCATATCTATATTTTTAGGGTTTCGTAGCCAAATGGCAAAAACGGAAAACCCTTATAGATTCGTCATGTCTGTCTGACTGTCCGTCTGTCTGTCCGTCCGTGTGTCACAGCCACTTTTCTCCGAAACTATAAGGCCTATGCTGTTGAAACTTGGTAAGTAGATGTATTTTGTAAACCGCATCAAGATTTTTATATAAAACTAGAAAAAAGCAGTTAATTTTGGGGGTCCCCATACTCAGAACTGAAACTCAAAATTTATTTTTTCATCTAACCCATACGTGTGGGGTATCTATAGATAGTTCTTCAAAAATGTTATTGAGGTTTCTAACATAATTTTTTTCTAAAGTGAATAGTTTGCGCAAGAGACACTTCCAAAGTGGAAAAATGTGTGCCCCCCCCCGCCCCCTCTAACTTCTAAACTAAGAGAAAGATAAATCTAAAAAGAATATATGATGTACATTGCCATAAAAACTACCAACGAAAATTAGTTTGAACGAGATAGAGCTGGTAGTTTTTTGATAATACGTCATAAACCACAATTTTCGGTTAGAAAAATCACTACCACTGCGAACGTGTTAAAACAGTGGTGGGCAAACTTTTTTGATGGGGGGCCAGAAAATTAAGAAATTTGGAGGGGAGGGCCAGAATTATAGGCCAAAAAAACCGGCCAAGTGCGAGTCGGACTTGCGTACAAAGGTTTCTGGACCAAAAATCACGTTTGTTGTATGGGAGCCGCCCTTAATCCCCCCTTTTTCCTGATTTTAGAATTGTTTGTCATAGCGGCAAAAGAAAAGCATCATCTGTGAAAACTCAGCTCTCTAGCTATTACGGTTCCTGAGATACAGCCTCATGACGGATAGACATATGGACGGACTTTCTGATATCTTTGCGGACAGTGAAGTCTCTTGGGTACGCAACCCTGACAAGGAATTTTGTGCTGAAACTGTTAATCATATATTAAACTTTACAGTACTTAAGTATACACCTGCACAAACGTAAAAAAAATAATTTAACTGTTATTCGAACGTATGAAATTGCTTTTTATATGCCATATTTTGAATGCAAGTTCGAGTTGTGGCGAAATAACTGTCAGCTGCGCAAAAAGGTGTTCATCAGTAGGGAAGTCGGTTTATGGTCGAGTTGTTCCGCAATTTCATGGTCGAAAAAGTATGTTCACCTTACTTATGCGTCTATTGCTCTACTAAATAGAATCTTCATAATACCTACTCCTAGACCGTCAAAATATAATTATCGAGGGCCATATACTAGGTAGGTAGTACCTATTCATGTCGAAGGTCCGTCGGCGGGCCGGATTAAATGCTTTCGCGGGCCGGAGATGGCCCGCGGGCCGTACTTTGCCCATCACTGTGTTAAAACATCAATCAAAGTTAAAATGAACTATAAGAACTTTTATATTATGTTACTTGCTGCTACGAAACCCTTCATAGGCGAGTCCAACTCGCACTTGGGCGGTTTTTTTCTTCGTGTCTTTTGTTTATTGTTTGTTTATTTGTTTATTTGTTCCGGGTTGGAGCAAAATATAATGGTCCAATAAATGACAGTATAATACAATAATGTGCGACAATGTCTGCATTAGTTTAGAACTGTTTACCATGGCGTCTAAACTCCACTTCAAACCCTGTGAGGCTGCAGAGCCTCATTTCTCGGTCACAAGCATGTTTAGTTTTAGTTGGTTTATCTGAGAAAATTACTCATAACTGCGCCACGTAACATTCCTACAAACGTGATTTCCCTTAGAAATAAAATATTATTCAGGATTAAAGATCTGCCTATTTGCGTATTTCACTTTCTGCCCACATGGATTCATTCTTAAGACATTTTCATAAAAATCACGTCCGAACTCACTTTTACCTGTTGTTTATTATTGTGGATGGAGTACTAGTGTTTACACATGATATAGAAATAGAGTGCTAGGGTAACAAAATGTCCAATTTATACACATATTGAACTATTTTACCCCTAACGCTATCGGCTATTGGAGTAGGCGGAAATGGCTTTAGTCCTAATTGTAACCCTTTTCCTTTAGCGGTGAACACAATAAACCACTTTGGAATGTTCCAATTAGGGTACGATAGGATACCTGAAAGTACCGAGATTTCGATATCGTTGTAATGAAAATAAATTGGATAAAATTATTTTGTACTAGCTGACCCGCGCAACTTCGTTTGCGTAAGAGAGAGAGAAATAGAAAGGTCCCCCGTCGCTTCTATTCTTATCGCGTGGTTTTCTGTCGCGTGTATTCCCGTTATATTATTTTGGCACAAATTGGATTTTCATTAAAATTGTTATTGTAAACGAACCTAATTCGAAGCGCTATCAGTAGGGTTACGGGATATTTTACTTTTTCGTGACTCTACTGGATGCCAAGGGAAATATGGCAACATGTAGCAGCGCCACTGGTGTTGCAAACGTTCACGCGAATTAGTCCACTAAATAAAGGATCAGGTGGACCGTAAGCTTGTCTGCCATCTTAGTTGCATAAAAAACTGGCCAAGTGCGAAGCGGACACGCGCACAGAGGAAAGAAATAAAGAATAAAGTATAGACAGGAATAAGTTCGATTCCGAACAACGGTTGGCCGGTTTAGTTGGTCGGAGTGGAAAGACAGAGGGTTCCGTACCAAAAAATTAGCAAAGCATCACGTTTGTTGGATGGGAGCCCCCTTAATCCCTGCCTCCCTTTTCTGACGTTAGTATTTGTGTCATAGTGGCTACAGAAATATATCATCTGAAAATTTAAGCTCTCTAGCTATCACGATTTCTGAGATACAGACTCATGACGGACAGAAAGACAGACGGACAGCTAAATATCATAAATAGGGTCCCGTTTAAGGGCACGAACCCTAAAAATCGTTTCTTTGTGCGCAACTATGCCATTAATCTAATTTCAAGGTTCTAGATCTCGATCAGGTATCTACGTCAGTTTTTATTTTGATATCAATCATATCAGCATGTACGCTCCTGGACGTAGGCCTCTCCTAATTTACGTCCTGCGCCTTCAGCATCCATCCTGCGACCTCTTCTAGGTCCTCGGTCCATCTAGCGGGCGGACCAAGTCGCGATGCCCGCTTTGGAACTCATTTGCTCCATCTGCCGTCGTCTGTCGTCTTCTGTGGCCAGCCCGCGGCACTTTACGGTACTGTTTTTATATGTAAAGACATAATTCTGACTAAATAAATCAAAATACGTACTTTGAGCGAAGTAAATCTATATTTTTGTAAAAATTGATACCTAATGTCTTTGTTAATTGG
Source organism: Miltochrista miniata (assembly GCA_933228765.1). Taxonomy (NCBI): domain Eukaryota; kingdom Metazoa; phylum Arthropoda; class Insecta; order Lepidoptera; family Erebidae; genus Miltochrista; species Miltochrista miniata. The sequence continues at coordinate 30,002,096 of OW121747.1, read as the reverse complement.
TTTAGAGAGCATTCTCTGCTTTTGCTAAGGAATTGATATCTGAACTTCTTTCTTTCTCGTATTTCTGGATTGTGTATCTTCAGACTTTCGAGGCTGAGGCAACCCGTACTAATAGTTTCTCCTATTGTGACCAGACATTTTCTGTAGATTTCATCTGCTAAATGTTAATCTATAACGCCTCTGATCGTTTGTATTATCTCTGTATAAAATAAGAAAGTAAGCGAAGATGGTAATAAATAGGTACTCTGTGATAATCGGAACCGTGTGCACCTTACCTAGAACTTTTTCTTTCATAATTCCTAGCCAGACATGTTCAGGTTTTCCTTCTTACAAATGTACTTTTGATTATTATTTAAAATATGAAGGCAATTCCGCATATAAAAGGGCAAAAATCAATAAATGAAGAGTTATGATAAAATTGTTATTTCTTCTTCTTCTTTTAATGAATGGCACTCCGTTTATTAACGATTTTGCCAGTCTCCAGTAAAATAAATAGATACAAATTAAATCAGTAAAAAATGGCGATACGCCAGTCTCAAGTTAAAATTGGTATTTGATTTTTTTGACATTTACTTATAAAAAATTGAGACCATCTTTTTTAATGTGAATTCAGCTTTCAAACATGTGTCAAAAAAAAAACAAAAAGTACCGACTAAGAAGTATTAATATGAACTATGGGGCAATTTCCCCCAAAATATTTTTCTACCCCATTTTAACCATGATAAAATACAAATTTCAATAAAATACAAAACAAGTCCCCTATCAATTCAGTTAAAGATGTTTTATGCCAAATTTGAAGACGATCGGACCAAGGAATCACGTTGTCCCATACAAACTTTGCAACCCTAGTTTACCCCCTTAGGAGTTGAATTTTAAAAATCCCTTCTTATTGCTCGCCTACGTGACATAAGTAGTATATTATTGGGCATTCTACTCCACCTTAAGTTCCATCAGCTCTCTTCGTTCGCTTCTGTCACTCTCAGTGGAGTAGAATACCCAATAATATTTTTGCCATCCAAATCAGCAGTGTGCATTTGCGCTTCCACACTAATAGCACAGTCGTCAGATATAGACTTAGGCATTCCATCCCTCCTGTCGCTCTGCGACACGCCTCGCTCCAGATGAGACAGAATTTACCATTTATAACCTACGACGTTTTCTGTAGCCAGTTTGGCTCGACTACTTGTAGTTATAAATATTTATGTTATAAATTCATCTTTTCACTACGAATCCATCAGTATTGCATAGCAAACATGAAATTCGTTAAACAAGCACAATCGTTGCAAGTCAATCCAATCAGCGACGATTTAACAAAAAACAAGTTACGTCATGGAGAATTATTACCGAACACTGTACGTTGCATCATTTGCGGACCATCAAATTGTGGAAAAACTAACTTATTGATTGGTCTTCTATTGCACGAAAATGGATTGACATTTCAGAATGTTTATGTGTATTCTAAAACTCTACATCAACCGAAGTACATCTTTTTAGAAAAGGTTTTACGAAGGGTACCTGGTATCACTCTCCAGAAATACCAAGCAAATGATGACGTTTTGAAGATTTCAGATGCAAAACCTAATTCTGTGATTATTTTTGACGATGTAGCATGTGAAAATCAAAGTAATATGCGTGATTATTTTGCCATGGGAAGACATAAATTGATTGACTGTTTTTATTTAAATCAAACTTATACCAAAATACCTAAACAACTTGTTAGAGATAATGCTAACTTAATTGTGCTTTTTAAGCAGGATGAAGTTAATTTGAAACATATTTACGAAGAACATGTTAACACCGATATGACATGGATGAAATTTCGAGAAATGTGTTCCCTAATATGGAAAGAGCCTTTTGATTATGTGGTAATTAATAAAGATTGTTCAAAAAACAATGGTTGCTATAGAAAAACGTTTGATACTTTTGTATTATTAGATGAAATTTGAATATTTAAGTAGACTGCAGTCACTTTATTGTTATTCTTTAATTGGTTCTTATTCGATTACCACATATTTTACATAATGGATAAATCATTGAAAAAACAAATTGTTGATGCGACACAAGCTGTCAAGAAAAAAATACGTAAAATGAAGGATTTTGAAGATAGTAATAGGTATGCTCTTAATGCAGTTTTTAAGCCTGTTACAGAATCACTCAATTTAATAACCAACACTAATAACCACTTAGCTCCAACAAAAAAGGAGGAAAAAGTACCCCAAGAACCACAAGACCAAGATATGAAAGAAACAGATGATATCAGTATTGCTAGTAACGAATCGGAACCCTCATCAGACTCTTCATTTCAGTCATTAGTCGGTACTAATCCAGATGCATCATCTTGGTCGTTATCTTCACAAGTACTATCAGATGTACCGTTTGGTATAAGAAATGAACGTGGAAAGTTAATGATGGGTTCCTCTAACATAACTATGGGGGATAAAGTTATTACTGTAGCCGGACACAAGTATGAAAGTACCCCTGGGTTGCGAGAGTTACTGTTAAAAAAGGACATTGATCTGAGCTTGGTTAATGACTATGACAAGCAAAATTATAAGGCAATGTTACTTGTAACGAATGCACATCGTCGTGATTTCGATTCAAAAAAACCAATTAAAAGTAATAAAGGACAAAAATATTTGCAAGTTATTAAACCACTTTTCGATCAAGAAAGTAGAAGTCCAAGTTGTAGACAAAAAGTAGGAAAAGGATTACCTTTAACAAAAATGTGGAAAAAAAACACAGATTTTGTATATTGGGATGATCCCAATGAATTGGTTGATAGATTAAAGTTATTAATTGCTTCTCGAGATGCTGGTAACACAGGACTAGACAATGAAATAATATCTATTATTGAAGAACTACGTGAAAGCAAAATTATTAAATAAATAAATCTACTAATATTGTATGTGTGTCATTTTACTATATACCGTTCAACATAATACACCTTTAATATGAATGTAGACAAATTTGGACATTATATTCATAAGCGAATGCGTATATCGGAAATACTTGATTTTAATGATAACGCATTAATAAAATCTGATTATGGAGATTATGACTTGAAGACATCGAGGCTAAAAGGTGTCAAACCTCCTCAATACGCAGATGATGCAGTAAATAAAGCATATGTAGATGAATTGAAAGGTGTACTAATCAATGACTTACGAAAATTGCAAAGTTCTATTCCAAATAGTGTTCAAAACCACATAGAGAAAGCTTTAAAAACAATAATGTCTGAGATAGACACTCATTTGGAAAGCAAATTTTACACAAGAAAAGCAGTTGATAAACTAGTTCAAGACGCAATTCAATCTATATTAAAAGATCGAAAAACATAGACCTCAAAGTTTGTTAAAATGACAAAACAACAAGTCGTCAATGAAATACATAAAGCAGCACGAAAAAATTTTCCTCGACGATCTGTAATTTTAAAAGGTATTGATGATTTGTGGCAAGCAGATTTAGCTGATATGCAAAACCTAAAAACCTTTAATAAAGGATATAACTATATTTTAATAGTTATTGACTGCTTCTCAAAGTACGTTTGGGTGGAACCATTAAAAACTAAATCCAAACATGAGGTCTCTCTTGCATTTGAAAAATTACTTTCTACTAATCACAGGATACCAACTCATCTGCAAACTGATATGGGTACCGAGTTCTATAATTCTACATTTCAAAAGCTTTTACAGAACTATAATATTAATCACTACTCTACATTTTCAACCAAAAAGGCTTCAATTGTAGAACGAGTTATTAAAACTATTAAAAATAAATTGTACAAATACTTTAGCTTGAACGGACACTATAAGTGGATAGATGGTGGCTTGAACGGTATTGTGAAGACATATAACAACTCAAAACATCGTACTATTAAATTTGCACCTGTTAATGTCAATAAGTTTAATGAAACGGACATTAAAAATAATATTACGAATTCCATGATAAAGGTAGCCCAAAAATGTCGTTCAAAGTTTATAATTGGTGACAAAGTTCGAATTAGTAAGTACAAACATATATTTGAGAAAGGATACACTCCTAACTGGTCAACCGAATTATTTACTATAAAAAAGATAAATAACACTGAACCAATAACATATCGCATCGAAGATAATCAAAAACAAGTCATATTAGGAACTTTTTACGAACAAGAGCTTCAAAAGTCGTCCTGTCCTGGTGTCTATTTAATAGAAAAGGTATTAAAAAAGAAAGGGAACAAACTGTTTGTAAAATGGTTGGGTTTAAATAACGAAGAGAACAGTTGGATTGATAAGACTGCAATAGTGGAATAAGTTAAATATATAAGTGATATGTAATTTTAAAGTATATTCATTATTCTTTGGATAATGCAAGGTGGTGGACTAATAAACAATATCATTAATCATTTACCGTTCGAACTACACATACCCGGTTATAACTATTGTGGACCAGGAACAAAGCTTTCGAAACGATTACTACGTGGTGATAAAGGTGTAAATAAGTTAGACGAAGCTTGTATGCATCACGATATCGCATACGCAAACTACACAGACTTGCCTAACCGTCAAAAAGCCGACTTACGTCTTATAGATATGGCTAAACAAAGACTTAAAGCAAAAGATGCTCGAACAGGGGAAAAGATTAGTTCGTGGATAGTAAACAAAGTTATGAAAGCTAAATTGAAGTCTGGTGCTGGTGTTAAGACCTTTAATAACTTTGTTAGAAAAATAAAAAGAAAAATCAAGAAACTCTCACCTAAAGATAATAAGTCATTAATAAATGTAGCTTATATGGCTGCCAGAAAATTAGTTCCATGCATTCCAAAAGTTCGAGTACCTCGAATGATACCTATACCAAAAACTGGAGGCATTCTACCTTTAATCCCAATTTTTGCTGGTTTATCTGCTTTAGGAGCATTAGCTGGTGGTGCAGCTGGTATTGCAAAAACTGTGAATGACTATAAACATGGTCAGAAAAAATTACAAGAAACTGAATGTCATAATAAAACTATGGAGGCTATAGCAATAGGTAAAGGTCTATACATTAAACCGCATAAGCAAGGTCAGGGATTGTTTATAAATCCATCAAAAAACTAATTGATCAGCTACCTAATCGTGCTTTAACTAATATCGATATTCAGAAGTATGGCCATTGTATTCCACATTTTCGAGGAGTTTATATGAAGGATCAGTTACCAAAAACACCTAAACGAATTGAATGTGCTATAGTTAACCTAGATAATTCGAGAAATGATGGAACGCATTGGGTAGCTTATGTTAAAATAAACAATTATTGTGAATATTTTGATAGCTATGGTGATTTAAAACCGCCAAGAGAATTAATGTTATATTTTAAGAACTGTGATGTTCATTATAACTATGATAGATATCAACAATTTAACACAATAGTTTGTGGACATATGTGTTTAAGTTATTTGCAAACTTTTTGGATTAAATACTATAAATCTTTATTATAATTATAATACTTTAAATAAAAATACTATAAATCTTATATCACTCTTTCATTTCCATCATTTGCAAGATGTCACTCACCTTATCGATAACTGGAAACTCATCGGTATTATCTACCTATTATTCAGACACGTTGCCATTAGCTGAGGAGTATGAATGTGCATTATTACATTTCTCTACATATAATTCTATTCCAAATTTTGATAATACAAACAATAAATTATACTATGGTTCTAAAAATGTTATTGAGATACCTGAAGGAACTTATGAATTACAAGATATTAGTGACTATTTAAAAACTGAGATAAAAGATGCATCCATAAAACTCCAATGTAATAACAACACCTTAAAAACGATGTTATTTTGTACATCAAGTATAGATTTTACTAAAGAAGATACATTTGGAAGTTTATTGGGATTTAAAAAGCAGATCTTAGAGGCAAATAAATATCATGTATCAGAGTTTCCAGTTAACATTTTGCCTACGACTGTCATAAGGATTGAATGTGACATAGTTAGCGGTTCCTATATAAACGGTCAATCCAGTCACATCTTACACGAATTTGCACTTAATGTTCCACCTGGATACAGGATTATAGAAATTCCGAAAAACGCAATCTACTTTCCGTTAAATCAAACCAATATAAGCTGCATACAGATAAGGCTGTTAGATATAAATAATAACTTAATAAATTTGCGAGGTGAAGAAGTGCAGTTGTATCTACATATCAGAAGAAAACAATGATAGATTATAATAAATATGTGGTTCGTCCAACTAAAACTAACAGTCCTACTAAAACTATCAAACCCATAAGAGCTCGCTCCAAAAAGGTCATAAAATTGAATAATAATAATAAAGCATTTCTTAAAGCGATCGGTTTATTAAAATGAATATACTAGATGTTTTATCCGCTCCTGCATACAACAACTCTGTGGAAGGAATTGAATTTCACTCTTACAAGCCTTACGTAACAAGTTTCAATAGAAGCGATGAAATCAGGATACCTATTAATCAACAAGACTTGTATATATTACCCTCAGCAAGCACTTTGTTTTTGGAAGGAACTGTTGTTGTAAACAAGGGTGGAAATTCGAAAGAGAGAGTCAGTAGCGTTCATTTCACAAACAATAGTTTACTTTACTTGTTTCAAGATATAAGGTATGAGATAAATGGAGTGGAAATAGATAAAATAAAAAACGCTGGTATAACTACCACAATGAAATCATTAATATCAATGAACGAAAACGAGGCTAAAGTATCTAATGCTTGGGGTTGGAATATCGATGGCATAAATAGTACAAATGGGGGTAGCTTTTCTGCTTCTATACCCCTCTGTAACATTCTTGGTTTTGCAGAAGATTTCAAGAAAGTAGTGATAAACAGCAAACATGAACTAATATTGTTGAGAAGTAATACTAATCTGAACGCCTTAAAACTTAACGAAGGTGAAACGGTAGAAGATATTATTATAAATAAAATAATATGGCGCGTACCACATGTCAAAGTATCCGATAGAGAAAAAATAAATATGTTAAAACTGTTAGAAAAAGATCGACCACTCCAGATGATATTCAGAAATTGGGATTTATATGAATATCCTGCTCTACCAAAAACTACTAAACATACTTGGTCCATAAAAACATCATCGCAAATAGAGAAACCAAGATTTGTTATTATTGGTCTGCAAACAAATAGAAAAAATAATTCAAAATTGGATATGTCTCGGTTTGATCACTGTGACGTTCGTGATGTAAGAGTATACCTAAATTCAACCTACTTCCCTTATGAAAATTTAAATTCAAGTTTCTCAAATAGCAGAATTGCTTTAATATATGAACAATACACCAGATTCCAACACTCTTATTACGGAGGTCGTCGCGGTGAACCGTTATTAAGTGAGAAACAATTTAAAAATATTGCTCCGTTATTTGTCGTAGATTGTTCTAGACAACCAGAAAATCTTAAGTCAGGTCCTGTTGTCGATGTTAGAGTAGAAATTGAAAGTGATATTGATATACCAGATCAAACTTCTGCATATTGTCTTATTTTGAACGACTGTATAATCGAGTATAAACCGTTAAGTAGCACCGTGAGAAAGATATCATGAACAAAAATACTATGATAGTAGATGTTCAAGGTTTTAAAGATCTTTATAATAACTTTATAGTCAAGGAATTAGCTATAGCTACTTTGGAACATACTCATATATTCTTAATAAAACCTCCTTATCCGTTCTCCTCGCTGACTGATGAAGAAAAAAGACGTACTAGGTGGATTGAAAGGAATAGAGGTTACTGCTGGAGCGAAGGATATATAGACTACAGAGAATTTTCTAGAATAATCAAACCCTATTTGAAGGAAAAAAAGGTTCTTGTTAAAGGTAGTGAGAAAATAAAGTGGGTTCAAGAGCTATGTGGTCATAATAATGTTTCTGACATATGTGAAAATAAAAGTGTTCCTAATTTAAAGACTCTTAGTGATCTTTACTGTAAAGATCTATTTTTGTATAACTGTTTTGCTCATAAGAACTATTGTGCTTTAAGGAATGTATTGTGTATTAAGCAATGGTGTTTAAAAAATAACTTTTGTATTTTATAATTTGAATAAACTTAATGAATGTTTTACTAATATACTGTTGTTTTTCATACTATTTCCTACCCAAGGTTTCTCGTACTCTGCCCCACATCGTGCCCAATAATATACTTATTCGTCGTCATCGTTCTCAATATTATACCATTTATTAAATGTCTAATATAATTTACATTGATCTTAAACCTTTTTGATGTTGGTTTGAAAAAACTGAGATGATTTAAGTATCAGCTAGACTATATAACTTTAACGTTTGAATGATTTAAATAGCACTCTTCTTATTATGAATTCATTAATATGATTCAAACAAATGCGACGCCTGGATGATTTTAAATAGCTGACTTCATAATGAAGTACCTTGATGACAGGTATTTCGAATGGTAGGTATATGTAATATAGTTTAATATAGTATTGGTAAATCGTATATTGAAAAATATATTATTTCATAAAAAAAGAAGGTACGAAAAAAAATATCCAAAAAGAGAAAAATAAACTCAATTGGAATCGAACCATGGTCATCTGATTTCGAGTCCGCCTGATATTTAACCAAGCTATTTGTACGCTTGTCGATTATGCTGAAATTTACCTACGTATTGTAATGTAAAAAGTAATTTGCAGACATCAATAACATGTCGTATTATATTACAAATACTTATACCATGATAAAAATATACTTACGTCTCAATCCAAGATATTAGCTATCTACATACATAGACTCACGCCTCTTTCCTAGTAAGGGTAGACAGAGGCATATCATAATCAATTTATTTTATTTTGATATAAAAACATTTTGATAAGAATATCTGTTATATAATGTACTAGACGATTTCCCTCGGTTTTCGCACCCGTAGGAATACGGGAATAAAATATAGCCTATGTCATTTAGGGACAGTGTAGCATTCCAACTGTGAAAGAATTTTTGAAATCGATGCAGTAGTTTTGGAGCATATTAGAGACAAAACAAACAATCAAACCTTTCCTCTTTATAATATTAAGATAACCTACGCTATTCGAAGCATTGTGCGCTTAGGAATGATGTACAAAAAACTATTTAGAAACATTATATTGGGTAATGTGTAGGCATTATGTATTAATAAAATAAATTTTTCATGTAAATCATGTTTTTATTTTCAGTCAATTACCTACTTTAACATCTTAATAAATCTAATTTAAAATATCAACAAACACTTTTTATGTACCTACTAAAAATCACAATCAACTAAAGTTTTTGATATTTTCTTAACTAAGGCCTCAGTATCGTCCATAACACTGTCGACACAATCCTTAACAATATATTGTGCGTTCAACAAAATGTTCTCACTTTCACTATAACTTGCTTGTGAATTGTTATTACTTAAATCAATTACTGAAATTTTTATTAATTTAATTCCTCTTCTTGGTGATTCGCTGATAACAAAAGATTTCTTAACGTTACATTTTTTTATAGTTTCTCTGCAACGTTTCTTGTATTTCTTTTCTTTTGCCAATGGCCTCACTTCTGGTTCCTTAGATAGATCGGTAGGCCTGTTTTCAATCAGCTCATAGAAATCTCTGGGGGTCCAAGGGTCTTGAGCATATTGGCTTAGGATAATCTCTGAATCCGTTATCTATAACAAATAAAAACATACATAAGAATTATTTTTGTTTTAGAATATTTATATTAAATATATATTACCTATCATAATATATTAACTTCTTCAATTCGTATATGTAACAGGTACATAAATCAGTAATAGAGCGAAATAAATTACTTACCGATGACATGACTGTAGTTTATTTAGACGTCTTACTGTGACTAATAAATCGAAATTCTAATTAATTAGAAAAGCAACATATAAATCAGGTCACTGTCCTTTCAATATATATTGGAAGGGGCAATGATGTGATACGCATACGTATATGATCATGTTTCAACATGAAATTTAGACTAGTTTGCAAAATAAAATACATTATCTATAATAATTAATCAACAAAGGGTTGGAACTGATTCAAATCCTAGATTACGTTTATCAATCTATGTAGAAAGGAGTTGGAGACTTGAGTTAGGTATGTATACACATATACGTATGGTATGGTATGGTGCACATATCCATAAATGTCCACATTTTACCTTATGAAAATTTGTTTCACTTAGTGTAGGTGAGTATATTGCTATGTATTAATGGTTAGGGTAGGTTGTGACTGTTTTGCTGTTAACAATACTATATTACATACATATATATATATTAAGTCGTGTGGTTCCTGGTGACACAGAATAGACCCACCCCTCTCTTCCTAGTGGGGGTCGTAGAAAACGACTAAGGGATAGATAGAAGCGTTCGTGGCCCCGCAACGCAGCGGATAGCCACAACCTGCGCCTGTTCATTTAAACACGGCAATACCGTCGTAAGGTGAAATTTGAGCATATTATATATGCCTATGTCCATACCTTGAGGGATAAAGGCGTGACTATATGTATGTATGTATGAAAAGGTTCATATTATTAGTAAAATGTATGTTCTGAGTTATTGATCTAAGTTCTTTAGTGCGGAAGTTGTCTTTTAATAAAACAAAACTGAAACTTATCAAATTTTATTTATAAAAATATAATGATTTGTATGTGCATATTTACAATTATACAATCTTATATTATTCTTAATACAATCTCATTATATTACTTAGTTAGGTAGATAGAATATTCTTTATTGTACACCACATTGGATTACAAAGATAGATACTTAATTATAAAACATATGAAGGTTGATACAATCGACGGTCACTTTCAGACACTTAATCTACTTTATCTACATATTACTGTGTTACTAACAATCATCTTATTTACCTAAGTACATTCTTATTATAACAAGACAATTAGGTTCATCAATTTAAATAAATAAATATAAATATTGTGGGACACTTTCACACAACGTCACCTAGTCCAAAGTAAGCTACTATAAGCTTGTGTTATGGGATCTAGACAACTGATAAACATACTTAAATATTTCTAAATACATACATATTATACATAGAAAACATCCGAACTCCGAAACAATCATTTGTGGATCACACAAATATTTGAGTCGGTCCGGGATTCGAACCGGAGACCACTGCGCCACCGAGGCAAATTTAAATTAACCTTTGAAAATTGAAAAATGTCCCCATGCCCAGGTTGCAACATTGCAATTTGATATGATACGTTTATCGTCATTGCTTGATAATGCTACTTTGTTTACGCTTTGAGTAAATATTTCATGTTTGATAGATTTGAATAGAATATTTTTCCTATGAATTACCTGATTCTTAAATAACACATTCTGATAATCATCTATCGTTAAATCACGCACCACCGAATGTTTAATTCCTTTTGCTTTTTTAATTACATTATTCGCTGTTTTTAATGAATATAATTTTGACCTCAATCCAACAAATTCAGTAATAAGTTTACCACCCATCTCATCTTTCATCAATCCTGGTACTTTTTTATTACTTTGAGATATCATAAATTCATTTTGCGTGCTATAGTTACTAGTATCAAAATACTGTAAAAAGTTATATTTTAAATCACTATAGAAGTCATCGGTGTAGATTAAATAAACAAAAGAATCTGTATCGGTATAGCATAGTTGTATTCTGTTGCCATAAAAAGGCTTAACTATATTATAATGAAAATGATACATATGTGCTTTAGATAGCTCTAAAACTGAAAAACCTATATATATTGGTTTATCTAAAACTAAACGATCAGGCTTCATTTGAATTGCCACTAAGTTTTCCGATAAAACTGATACACTATGAAAATAAGGATTGCTTATAAGTTTCTCAGCGCAGAAAGATTTTTTGGTAATATTGTTAGATGAACTCCAAGAGTTAACTAAATGAACTGTCACCCTCTTTTCAGTGTTTTCTAATGTTTTTCCAAAAACGCTATTGTTTAATAACTTGAAGAAATCCTGTTCAAATACAGTAATTGCCTTTTGTCGTAGTTGTGTATTTAATTCTATATATTCTTTCAAATATGCACTTTGGCGAAACGTAATGACTCTATGTATTTTACGTAAAATTAACCCATGTTCAAGGCATTTCTTTAGATGAACGTAATGAATCACATAATTATACTTATTGTAAAGATTTGAAATAAGTTTTTCCGTTTTTCCGCCGGGCGGTATGCATTTTTCAGCACAAAAAGGTAAGTCGTTATGTAAAATATGCAAGGAATCAGGATATAAAAGATCGACTTCTAGTATAAATCCCCATTCTGCATTGTCTCGGATATTTTCTATGTATAACTGATTTATTTCATGCTGATTTAAAAATCGAAAATCTGAATGCGGTAAGTATTGACACATGCTATATCCGTACAGATTGTTACAGTCTAAATAAGTTATAAAACATTGTGGTTTTGCTGCATCATACGAAGGCATATATTTATTATTAGCTTTAGCATAACGATAGGAACACATACATAAACCTCCTCTAATACCGCTTTGAATCATTCGCAAGATAGATAAGTCTGATATGAGTTCTAATCTAACGCCTGTTTTCAAAAGCATTGCGTCAAATGATAAACTAGGTGCAGTAATGTAAAACGCAGGATCGAGTTTATAATGTAACTTACAAGTTTTTCGAAAATTTTGAAATATGTCGGTAAGTAAAAGTACGTCTGTCTTTAAATATAAGTCTGTATATTCACCCATTGTCTTTATATTAAATTTATACCATACTAATTTAGCATGGTCATAGTCCTCCTGTGATATATGTTCATTGCATAAAGAATTGAAAAACAAATGTTTTGCTGGTAATGTTTTTTCTTCATAACATTTCCAACTACTCATGTAATCGTAGGGATAAATACCTTTTCGTGTAAGTAATAGAAACTGGTCATTATTAGGATAATGTTTGCGCAAATTAATAAAATCATCTATTTGCATAGTTTTTGAGAGTTTGTCTAAACTAGTACCTAAGAAATGAAACGAATCTAAAAATCTAATCTGTACATAATCATTCGAGTTGATAGGTATAAATTTTGAAAACGAAATGTATTTTTCTTTCGTTTTAGGTATGATATTTAACCTGCCAGGCGTTTCTCCTAATTTTTTAATAAATAGATGACAGTCGTATCCTGACAAATTATGAAAAAAAATGGGTATAAACATAGGTATCTTATATTGTAAATTACAATGACGATGCGCAGCGCCCCGATATCGTCCGGTTATATGACAATGATCTCTGACTTTATTATTCCATAACAGATTTTCACATATATGACATTTCCAAGCATTTTTATAATCCCTATCATCTTTCTCAGTGAATATCATAGATACATTTTGAATCAATATATTGTAAATTCTCTTGATATCTTCAGTAAGAAAATCTACAAATTTAGAAATACAATCAATTCCACGATACGTTTTGAATTCATTAAAATTATTACTGCATGATGAAACAATATTATACGCAAAGGCCGAAGGAATGTGACGTTGTAAGCGTAACGTATTTGTGGTATCAGATTCATGGTTGCAAATAGGTTCGAGTAATGTTTCAAAATCAGCATAGATAGTGAATGGAACATTTTGTTTTCTATCATAGTTTTTAAATTGTAAAAATGAGCCTTTTTCAGGCAAAACAGTAACAACTCCTCCACATAAATGGTTATCAAATTCGTTTTCACTAGGAAAAAACACTAAACAAGTTTGACAAAAATATAGCTTACCGTGATGCTTAGTTATTTGACTTCTAACGAGCCGTGGTAAATCTTTGATAAGGCAATAATGAGACGACTCACTAGTTTCTAAAAATAATAAGTGTATTATTTTAGATTTTCGATTGATTTTATTAGGTCTATACAAAGGACCTGTTATAGTCTTACTACCTCTTAAACCATAAATGAAAATGTTAAAAGAAGGATTGTTTTTTTCAAAAATATTTATGTCTGAAAAATTCATTGGGAATGAAATATCATTTACGTTCAAGACATCACGAAAATGAGGATATGACGTTACTCTCTCAGGATGTCGATTGGTTGGGTATAAAGCAGCAACTATACACCATAAAAAACAATATCTATCATCATTTTGAATATTCAAACATGCTCTTTTACTTTTTATAAATTTTGGTAAATCTATAAATTTAGATCCACTAAGAGGTTGATACTTGTTAATATTAATTTCTAAATGTGAATTGTTGAAAAACGTCCATCCACTATCTCTCTCTTGAAACTCCTCAATTTTTTTTAATAATATTGACATAACTTTCTCATATGTGGACTTAAAATCGTAATTTAAATGAATGGTAAAATTTTTTGTTGCAAAAGATTTTAACTCTTGTAGATCATTTTTTAACATTAAAAAGAAAGCGAAATACTCAAAATTAACTTTAACAGAATAATGTTTTTGAAGTGAGCTATCTATTAAAGATTTAACTTGATCAAAAATATTTTTTAAGAAACACTCTGGGTAAATATTTACTTCAGATTTAGATATAGTAATACGATAACTTACAATACGTCCTTTGAAACAGGAATGTATTATTTGGACGTTATCGTTGATAGGTACAGTAATATTATTTTTATGCTTATTAGTTCGCAAATGACTACTCCAACAACGAAAACTGATGTTACAACCCGAACAGAAAGGCATTTTAAAATTATATAAAAATTAGTTACCTGTTATATACCTACTTAAGTTAGATTTACTTAAGTAATTTACAATTTTTAATATTATCTATTGCAGATGGACTTTTTTCTTCTATTAACAGTCAACGCCTTGCAAAGCGATGGTATTCTGGAATTGAAAACACAAATTTATTAATACATATGAAATTTAATAAACTTTCAATTCTTTAGTCATGGATAATATATTTAAACAGCAGATATAGATAATCTAGTCACAAAATTTAAATTTTATACCTCCTTAACGATAGAATAGAGCTCAAACCATAGGTACATAAAATATTATTTATTTAAAAATAAAATATTTTAATTGGATATTTGATAAAAATAATGAACACTATACATACATATCTTCACACCAAAATCTCTTGAGGATAGGCAAAGGCACATATCTAACATGCTTACGCCAGAGTATTATTTTTCGTTCCACGTAATAGGTAGCGAGCTTATTGTCGCTGATAGGACACATATTTTTGCTAGAAAACTATCATGATAATAATTAGGTACAAACCTTATAGGAAAAATAATTTCGTCTCTCTGGATGCATCCACTTTAGAGTAAATTTTCGTTCATTACTAATATAATCTTTACGTCTTGAATAAAATATTTTGCTTGAAACCAACACCTCTACTGATCCGCAATTAGTTTAAGCACTTAATCGTCTGAAATTAAAAATTACGCTTACAATAAGCCAAATAATAGCACAATATTACTGAAATATAGTTATAATTACTAAAAAATAAATATCCTCTCTAAATAAAATAATATTCAAACGTTACAATTACCTTATAATGGTCTTCTGGTAGCACTTTAGCAAATTGTTATTAAATAATTTGTATTAAAAAAGATTAAAACTTTTACAAATTAAAAACACTTTTTACTGCATTATTGTCGCAATCGAAATGTAATGCGAAACAAAAGTATAATGTTATTCAATCAATACATCCGGTAGTAGTTTACCTAATATTATTTTTTTTGCAAGATTGTAGTTTCAAATAGGGTTAGCAGACTAGCAGTAAATCGTAAATTACATTAGTATAGTAATTTGCAATACAGTACATGGTGAAAATTTTATAAGAACCCATATACCAAAGTAATTAGTATAATTAGTAACTAATCTAGGAGCATGAAATACAAAAACAAGAATTATAAAGTTGTTTACGTTAAAAAGAATTACTTAGGTACTCACAGATTGCTCTTTTAATTCGTATTATTCGTAATTATCATACTTATAGATAATTAGATTCTATTAATACTAAAGATAAATTATCTTTATTGAGATATTTTTATTTATAATATACCTATCATAAATATTGTACTGTTTGAAATTTGTATTGTTGACAACCTTAATCGCTGTTTAGAATTTCAACATTAACAAACAAAACAAAAGTATCATATTCTCAGTACTATTTTCTAAATATTGCACAATCAATTAAAATGTAAAACATCATTATTATATAGCAGCTAATTTGACTATGGATGTCACTTCCACAAATTTAGGTTCTGTAAAAATTACATCATTACTTCTTTATTGTTGTGGTAATGTAAAGCTGGAATTTAAACATTATAAACAATGCTATAAAATTTTATATTAACAAAGATTTATTTATTATTAAGTAATTTTTAGAAAGACTATGTTAAGTAAGTTTTTATAAACAAACTAGTGAGGACATAATACCCCATAGATTGTGATCGATTATTAAAATGTAGCAATCAAAATATGAACAGTTAGCAGAATCCATATGAAAACCGAGGCCAGATACTAGTATAATTGTACTCGTATACCTGGTAAGTGTGACAACCCTAAATAATTGCTATTTGCTGCCTTGACTATTTATTAAATATCTTAGTTGATAATTTTTAGCAGTTATAATACATCCAAGGTAAAATGTTTGATTGTTTGTTATTTGTTAATGAATTACACAAATTTTTAATTAGACAAGCTATCAGCCTTGTTTTAGCTTATAATCTCATAATTTTCAAAAGACTTCCATTACAATTCGAGTTGTCTCTTGTGTAATTACTAGCGACGGTCTAAGGTTAATTCCATCCGGCTAGATACATTAGAACTCATCTCAGCTACGGTACAAGGGTTTTGGTAGAAACCTGGTCGGTCTGGGAAAACTCAGTCAGACGACATAGACAGTAAACAGTATCTATCCTTCTTCAATAACCCTCCACAGCAGAACTAAAAATGTAAGTGTTTAAATATTATTTATCTAACATACATACATACATACATATACTCACGCCTCCATCCTCGAAGGGGTAGGCAGAGGCCTATACCGGTTCACATTTCACCGTGTACAATTCGGTTCCCACGTAACAGGTGGTGAGCAGATTGCCGTGTTGAAATGTACTGCCGCCATCAGAGCCTCGTCCGTTGTTCAGCAGGTGCACGAGCTTGCACGTGAGGTTGACTTGGGCCCGGAGGTGTTGGCAGGGCCCCACTACACCCCTAACATATAACATCTTTTTTAATGTTTAACAGGTTTATTGACATATTATTTATTTTTTTACAGGTCAGACTCCGAGTGCGAACAATACAATAATTCTACGAAATGCAATCAAGTCATACCTAAAAGCAAGACTAAAGGTTCTAGAGTGAAAAAGTCTCTTGCTAATATAAGGTAATTATTTGAACAAAATCTATATACTTAGTACTTAAATTTTCAGAAATCCATAGGTTAGCACCTACCTACCAGTTCAACAGTTTATTTTATATATATGTATTTGTTTTTTGTTTCAGAAAACCTGTAAAAACAAGTGATGTGTTTAACATTAGTCGTGGCGCAAGTGAATACAGACAGTCTTCCTCACCCGTGCTATCATCATATTTCGTAAATAGAGTGGCTAATGGTAACGAACGTCGAGATCTCAACACCACGGGCGACTACTTTGTGGATGTCAAGGTGTATAAAACAAGTGATGTTCATCAAGCAGATCCACTAACGCTCTGGAAAAAAGCGTTGATTCGAATAAAATTCCAGACCAACGAAGACACTCCTGAGTGGCGTAAGCTTCAAGCGTTCGTGCAATCTGTTGACGCATTATGTGACGAACAACCTAGGTTTATCTCAAACGAATAACGATGAGTTTTTGTACTTGTAATAATTAATATTGTATAGTAATTATTAATTAATAAATAAAATCTCATTCTACTTTTGGGGTGTGTTTCTTTTGTTGTTCAACAATTTACGCACCCTGTCTCTTGGTTGTACGTAGTTGCTAATGCGATGAAGCACTAAACGCACATGTCTATGTCGACTGTGCTATAAGTGTGGAAGCGCAAATGCATACTACATACATTGTCTCTTGGTTGTACGTAGTTGCTAATGCGATGAAGCACTAAACGCACATGTCTATGTCGACGACTGCATAAATACGCACATGTCTATGTCGAACAACTGTGCTATAAGTGTGGAAGCGCAAATGCATACTGCATACATCCGTCTCTTAGCCTCTTGGTTGTACGTAGTTGCTAATGCGATGAAGCACTAAACGCACATGTCTATGTCGACTGTGCTATAAGTGTGGAAGCGCCAATGCATACTACATACATTGTCTCTTGGTTGTACGTAGTTGCTAATGCGATGAAGCACTAAACGCACATGTCTATGTCGACGACTGCATAAATACGCACATGTCTATGTCGAACAACTGTGCTATAAGTGTGGAAGCGCAAATGCATACTGCATACATCCGTCTCTTAGCCTCTTGGTTGTACGTAGTTGCTAATGCGATGAAGCACTAAACGCACATGTCTATGTCGACTGTGCTATAAGTGTGGAAGCGCAAATGCATACTACATACATTGTCTCTTGGTTGTACGTAGTTGCTAATGCGATGAAGCACTAAACGCACATGTCTATGTCGACGACTGCATAAATACGCACATGTCTATGTCGAACAACTGTGCTATAAGTGTGGAAGCGCAAATGCATACTGCATACATCCGTCTCTTAGCCTCTTGGTTGTACGTAGTTGCTAATGCGATGAAGCACTAAACGCACATGTCTATGTCGACTGTGCTATAAGTGTGGAAGCGCAAATGCATACTACATACATTGTCTCTTGGTTGTACGTAGTTGCTAATGCGATGAAGCACTAAACGCACATGTCTATGTCGACGACTGCATAAATACGCACATGTCTATGTCGAACAACTGTGCTATAAGTGTGGAAGCGCAAATGCATACTGCATACATCCGTCTCTTAGCCTCTTGGTTGTAAGTAGTTGCTAATGCGATGAAGCACTAAACGCACATGTCTATGTCGACTGTGCTATAAGTGTGGAAGCGCAAATGCATACTACATACATTGTCTCTTGGTTGTACGTAGTTGCTAATGCGATGAAGCACTAAACGCACATGTCTATGTCGACGACTGCATAAATACGCACATGTCTATGTCGAACAACTGTGCTATAAGTGTGGAAGCGCAAATGCATACTGCATACATCCGTCTCTTAGCCTCTTGGTTGTACGTAGTTGCTAATGCGATGAAGCACTAAACGCACATGTCTATGTCGACTGTGCTATAAGTGTGGGAGCGCAAATGCATACTACATACATTGTCTCTTGGTTGTACGTAGTTGCTAATGCGATGAAGCACTAAACGCACATGTCTATGTCGACGACTGCATAAAACCGCAATGTCTATGTCTGACGACTGTGTTTTAAGTGTGGAAGTGCAAATGCACACTGCTGATTTGGATGACAAAAATATTATTGGGTATTCTACTCCACTGAGAGTGACAGAAGCGAACGAAGAGAGCTGATGGAACTTAAGGTGGAGTAGAATGCCCAATAATATACTACTGACATAAGGAGCATTTGCGCGAAATTTCATGGTTCTAGACCCAGCGGTTTAGGCTGTGCGTTGATCGTCAGTCAGTCAGTTCTTGTTTTTATATACAGGATGAATTTTTCAAAAGGGATTGGATGGCCAAATCCGAAACTATACGGAATAGCGAAAAATGCTCAAAGGAGTCACGAGCCCGATTTTGATGAAACTTAAAACCTCATCATTAGATTTTTTAAAAACCCATTATCCTAGCTGGGAATCGAACCCATTGATTTTGAAAAAAAATACACACCCTATATTATTGCACCGTAGGATAGTGTTGCTAACAAGGATCTTATTCTGGGAAATAATGACATACGGCAAACTAAAGGAAAGTGCTCATCTTTGACTAAATACAATTTATTTTTCTTACGGTGACTGATTAATTGTTCAAAATGTAGGCCATTGTTTTCTATACATAGCTGGATTCGAGACTTCAAGGATCGCACTGCATTCAATATTATTGATTTCGTTTAGAATATTCTCCAAATAATCATTCTGAGCATAATTTAAAACACGGAATTGTTACTATCTATTGTGGAATTTCGAACGAAACATATTATGATACAAAATTTCGGTACATGAAATATGAATTCTATTAAAATTCTAAGCTTTCCTTAAATTTGCCGTATATCATTACTTCGCAGAATTTGATCCTTATCAGCGACACCATCGTTTGGTGTAATAATAAAGGTGTGTTTTTTTTTTCAAAATCAATGGGTTCAATTCCCAGCTAGGATTATTGGGTTTTCAAAATCTAATGATGGGGTTTTAAGTTTTATCAAAATCGGGCTCGTGACTCCATTGAGCATTTTTAGCTATTCCTTATAGTTTCGGATTTGGCCATTCAAGCCCTTTTCAAAAATTCATCCTGTATATAGAAGATTAAAATTCAAGAAAAAGTTTACGACACTCTTTTTAGCCAGACATCGGGTGTTCTCAAAATTTGATCTTTGTATACCTGTATTTTTAGGGTTTCGTAGCCAAATGGCAAAAACGGAACCCTTATAGATTCGTCATGTCTGTCTGTCTGTCTGTCCGTCTGTCTGTCCGTCCGTGTGTCACAGCCACTTTTCTCCATAACTATAAGACCTATGCTATTGAAACTTGGTAAATAGATGTATTCTGTGAACCGCATCAAGATTCTTATACAAAACTAGAAAAAACGCAGTCAATTATTGGGGTCCCCATACTCAGAACTGAAACTCAAAATTATTTTTTTCATCAAACCCAAATAAATAGGTCTTCAAAAATGCTATTGAGATTTCTAACATCATTTTTTTCTAAGGTGAATAGTTTGCGCAAGAGACACTTCCAAAGTGGAAAAATGTGTGTCCCCCCCTCTAACTTCTAAACTAAGAGAATGATAAATCTAAAAAGAATAAATGATATACATTGCCATAAAAACTACCAACGAAAATTAGTTTGAATGAGATAGAGCTGGTAGTTTTTTTTTAATACGTCGTAAACCGCAATTTTCGGTTAGAAAAATCACTACTACTACGAACGTGTTAAAACATCAATCAAAGTTACAACGAACGACAAGAACTTTTATACTATGTTACTTGCTGCTACGAAACCCTTCATGGGCGAGTCCAACTCGCACTTGGCCGGTTTTTTTCTTTTTAAATACAGATTTTGTAGAAATGTTTTTCCCACTGACTTGCTTTTTTCAGGGTATTATTCTACAATACTTCACTGTAATATCTTAAATAACAACCTTTTGACCTAATCTACTATTGAATCCACCCACGTACCTAAAACATAAACTGAATTAGAATACATCCAAAAATTTATTCGAACGAAAAGGTAAGAATGGGATATCATTTTCACGGAAGATTTGCAAGTGTAACAGTATTCGGTCGAGAAATCAGGGTCGCGACCCTATAAATTGTACAGGCCGTGCCCGGCAAAGGTAACAACGGACCAAACCCTCTGTTGGGTCAGATATCATAAGTAGCTATGAAAACATACTGCTTTGAATATTTACTGCGATATTGAACTATGGTAACCGAATATTTACTAACATATTTTTCGAATATAGGCCACTGCGATACATTTTGTAGAGGATTACTAGTCTTGCCTCAGGTTAGTGTTACTATATCGCGTTTTTAGGGTCCCGTACCCAAAGGGTAAAACTGAGACGCTGTCCGTCCGTCGTCTGTCTGACACGGCGATAGCTGGACATTTGATTTTTTTCTCTTACCGCTATTACAACACATACCTAATGACAACTAAATAAAAGTTAAGGATGTCTCCCAAACAACAAACTTTATTTATTGCCGTTTTTTGGTACGAAACTTGCGGTGCGCGAGTTTTGACTCGCACTTGGCTGGTTTCATAAAAATTGTATTCATAATCGCCGCTTTGGAGCCCAGTCTTTCTTTTTATTGCCACGAGCAGTATTGATTTGAAAGCAACAGTTGTCTAATCTTCCTTGCCCTTATATAAGCGCGTAAGGAGGATCGTCGTACAACAGATGCATCAGCTTTTAGTGGAGGCGGGGTTCTTAAAATAGCTTTTTCTGAAGCAATATACGTTTATATCTTACGGGAAATGAGATATGAATGTTTATCAACGGTATAATATATGTTTGTTATAGATAGAATTTTGTACCTATAGATTTCATAATAGACTTTAAAATTCATGTACACTATAACATTCAAACTAATAAACAATGATGGAATGCTTCGTAGCCGCGTAGTGGTCTGCGGATTATACATTTGACAGGCCTTTCAGAAACCGGCCGTCATTCAGTCTAGCAGAACCGTGCTAGTGCTACGAACCAAACACTATAACAACAACGCCGGTATTCAACGATATTATTTAGTAGGTACATACCATTCCATCTACTAAGGTTGTAATGCCATTGTAACTGTAACGTACATTATACGTAATGTACTTGTAGCAATCACGGTGTTATACTTGTAACAAAACAACGACCGCTACGACGATTTCGCTACAGCTACGGCCTACGAGATTTACAGTAAAATAGCAACCACAATAAACACAATGAATTGCTTATTATTAAGTCAATATTTAGCTGGTAGCCTGTCAATAATTACCTTTGATTTATCTATTCCATCAATCGTATTTGCTATTAATATTATTCTGGTAAGATTATCGTTTTTATAGCCGGTCGACTGAGGCCGAAAAAAACTTTCAGGGACGATTACGATTCAACGATGATAATAACCATATCAGAGAACATTATATTTAAGAGAGGTAGACAGAAACCCATTGATCACAGATTTATTGAGAAAGTAGTTTTTTTGCCCTATTTCTATAGATACAATTTCACATTCACATACGCCATTCTCATTAAAAGTAAAACATAGTTTTTAACCGACTTCAAAAAAGGAGGAGGTTCTCAATTCGTACGCTATTTTTTTTGTATGTATGTTACGCAATAGCTGCGCCAATTATGGATGGAATTTGATTTTTTTTTTGTTTGCAAGAGGCTACTTCTGAGGTGGTCCCTATCCAGGGTATCAGGATCTGATGCTGGGATCTTGGGAAAATCGAGGGAAAATCATCAAATTTACGGCAAAAATTCTGTTTTTAATGCCTTTGTACATAAGAAATCTCATAAATAGGTAGGTACTTTCCTATTTCTGTATACTAAAAAGTAAAAAATAAAAAAAAATACTAAAAAGAAACCGCCTTCAAACAAAACTAAAAACTGAAAAATATAATTTACTTAGCACAACGTTAGTATATTCTGATTTATCCGATATCATTAAATATAATACTGAAGTCGATGCTAATGTGACTATGAGAGATATTTATAATGCCTACCAGGACCTAAGCCTACATAGTTTTACTGGGCACCGATTTCTGTATTATATTTCATGATATCTGATAAATCAGAATATACTAACTTTGTGCTAAGTAAATTTTATTTTTCAATTTTTTAGTTTTGTTCGAAGTCGGTTTCTTTTTTGTTATTTTTTTTCTCTTCACAGATGAACCGCCATAAACATTAGTTAACAATATGTTATGGTCCATTTTAACGTATAAGACAGAAAATATGAAATTTATGAAAAAAGTGCTTATTAATAATATTTTAAAATATAACAAATATAACAAAACTAAATGGTTTCTACTGATAAGTTTTGCGACAAACTTGAAACAATTTAGACCTTAGTTATAATAACTGCACGTAGAAAAAAGTAAAGTAAGTATATTAGTAGATATGAACACTTATATTGACAACCAGAAAGTTTGTGAGAGATTCTATTCAGTACCGCATTTCACGAGGGGAAAAGCACGTACCTACATGATACAGAATTCCAAGTTACTAAGGTGTGTGTTTAGAGGTATGGCGGCAGGTGCCGTTACGGTCAAAATCGATAATTTTCTGCGGTATAGAGTAACACTTTAATCCCTGTTCCCGACTCCATGGTGTTAGGAAAGGTAGACATAAATTACGAAACATGTCAGAATGTACCTAGAGAGTTACCTGTGTAAATACTATGGAATGGATATTATGCGGTCGTAATGTTCCCCAATAGTTCAGTGGCAGTGTATACGACTGCTGTTGCTGAGATCTTTGATTTCCGAGTCGGATTAAAATTTTTGTGTATCTCGTAGCGTTTTTACTGTTTGTATTTAGAAATACATACATAGGTACATATTATTATGGTCACGCCTTTATCCCCGAAGGGGTAGGCAGAGGCATATTATATGCTCACATTGCACCTTTGTATAATTTTGTCCCACTTA
Organism: Miltochrista miniata; assembly: GCA_933228765.1. Taxonomy (NCBI): domain Eukaryota; kingdom Metazoa; phylum Arthropoda; class Insecta; order Lepidoptera; family Erebidae; genus Miltochrista; species Miltochrista miniata. Next base: position 29,977,840 of record OW121747.1, on the reverse strand, counting down.
ATAGGTGGTGAGCCGTATTGCCGTGTTTAAATAGACAGGCGCAGGTTGTGACTGCCTGCTGTGAAATAAAGCCTTCAACTTAGCTTAACGACTGCCATTTTACTGACAACCGGGACCAACGGCTTAGCGTGCCTTCCGAAGCACGGAAACGCTCAAATAAATGTCACAAAGTCATCACATGGATGGTCACCCATCCATGGACCGGCCGTAGTGAAAGTTGCTTACTGTAGTGATCGTTTACAGAACACTGAGTCTGCGGGGTCACGAGCGCTTCTCGTATTTAGAAATATATTATCATTATGTATGTTTATCAGTTGATTAGTTTAAAATAATTATAATTTATATTACTTAAATTGATGAATGAATTAAAGACATTTGCGTGAAAAAAATCTCTATAATATATACCTAATTAAGTACTTTGGCATCCCATGAGATGAGAGAAGTAATTCAGGCAACGTCAAAGCTGTATTCCGTTAATATAAATCACAAGCAAGACTCGCTTTCGGAAGGAATAAGGTCAAATAGAATTTAACTAGCTCTGACACGAGCCAATTAATTGAGCTAGGTTTGGTAGGAAAATTATTAATCTTATAAGTTTTATAAAAATGTATAAAAAACACCAAGAGATGTGTTATAGAAAAATTTTGAACTACGAGTTCGCTTGCAAATTAAATAATACCACTTCAAACTTTTAACCTCTGTAATTGAGTGGTTTGCATAACGATCGAAAATTTTGCTGGATTAAACTTCTAGGACAATAATTTTAATTAGGAGAGGGTGAAAGTACATGAATGGTGAACATACGACTATTCATGATATTTAATTTTGCTGCATATGGGTACAAAGGATGTTACAGTTAGTAGATGTTAAGTTTCACCATACCAGGCTTTACATCCATGCAAATGATTATATAAAACAACAATTCTATGACAAGACAATAATTTGACAATAGGTACTAAAATGTGTGGATATTGCTACATTTCAATGTCAAAATAATAAATTCAATCAACTAAGTATGGATATTTTTACATTTAAATGTCAAAATATTAAATAAGGGATTTTAAAATTGTATTGAAAGTCGTTCGTCATAATTATGTTAGGGACCTACCTATTATCTTCATATTGATAGGTTGACAAATTAACATTATATTTAACATATTATCTACTGTAAAAAAAGCATCGTAGATATTTTATTTCAGTAAACAGCAATTTCAATATACCTTCATCTTGAACATTTTGTAAATAGATAGTGATAGTTATTTCTTCAGGTGCCTGAAAACTAAATAAAGGGCATGGGTTAGAGGTGAGGGGTGCTCCGGGAGTTTGAACTATGCCATGGCGCAGTCGGGGCACAGATAGTCTACTATACTAATATTATAAAGAGAAAGATTTGATTGTTTGTTTTTATTTTCATCGAATTAGGCTCGGAAACTACAGAACCGATTTGAAGAATTGTTTCAATGTTCTCAACATTGAAAGAATTTTTCTACGCTATCTGCGAGTGACATGGGCTTTATTTTATTCCCGTATTTCCACGGGAACGGAAACTACGTGGATGAAACCGCGTGGCGTCCGCTAGTCTATACATATAATAAAACTGTTGAGGGTCGAGAGTCTGTACATGGAAGATATTTTAAAAAAATTAATTGTGGGGCGTTCTATAATCGTTAATACTTAATACTGAAGCCGAATATGTTATTTAATTTTTTCATGTCTGTCTGTCTGTCTGTCTGTATCCCGAATAAGTATCACGCCGAAACTACTGAATCGATTCGAATGATACTTGGCACAATCTGAGCTTATGATCCGAGGAAGGTTCTAGGATACTTTTGATCCCAATATTTTGTGCGGTTCCTTCAGGAGAGGGGATGAAAGATAAAGTGCTTTTTCAGCTGTAAGTTCTCACCGCGTGGTCCAATTTCAGATATTTTTTAGTGTTGGAAAGGTAGTACTTTAAACATTGCTCCACACAAGTTTCAATATTGAGGGTTTTGTGGTTCAGAAATCAGAGGCATCTCAACTTTTGCTAAACCTAGAATTCAAGGGTTCCTTTGAATGTGAGCGTAAATCTAAACTGGCTTGTTGGCTTAATCATAAAAGAGCTTAATGATTAAGGCTATTTTAAAATAATTTAGTTAAAGCCGAAGGCATGGACTGGATTGTTTTAGAACAGACTTAATCTTTTGATTAAACAACAGGGCATCTTTTTTATTTCACGCACTTCTACGTCTTTTAAATATATTGTTGTCATGCTCTCCTCTCGCCGTCCTGCTGGGAGAGATTTCTTGTAGAAATAAGCAGCGCCATTGTACTCTTTTCTCCTAACTTTATCTTGGTAAAATACATGTGAGTACATAAAGTGTAAATAAAAAAATAAATAAATAATTAGTACAAATAAAATGAATTTGAAGATATACCTACCCATTATACATTTAGTCTGTAAATTGAGAAATATTTAAATTAAGTGCGTAAACAAGGCTTAACTTGTGACGTAATCAGAATAACACTTCAAAAGCAATCTCATTTAGTACAAACAATGGTAGTTATTTCGTTCTGTTTTCGTCATATCTATTTCTGTAACATGCCCAAACAAGTCGCAAGTCATACTCGTCCATTAGATTGTTTTCTAATTATACTTCTTGCGCCTAAAGTAAATTACTTAAGGCGCTAAATGTAGTAAATTGCTACATTATACAGGATGGAACACTTTCGCAAAACGATCCATTGCGTAGAGAAATAAAACTCGAAATGAAACCTGGTTGTCAGTAAAACGACAAGCCAAGTTGAAGGCCTTATGGGCGGCTTGAAAATTTTCAACTTCGGGTCGTCACGACCTGCGCCGGTCCTTGAAATCGGCATAATGCTCACCACCTATACATATACATACGTGGGACATAAACCTATTAGGTGAAATGTGGGCGAATACTATGCTTCTGCCTACCCCATCGGGGATGAGGGCGTGACTATATGTATGTATGTATGTACGAAATTAAAAAACTATGAAGCTGCATAATATTATGCAGTTTTGAACGAATTGTGGCCAGTCAAGCGTATCCCTGCGTAGCCAGCGTATACTGGCCATCTAGTGTAAAATGTTTTGACAGTATTCCGTGCGCTCTACCTGTATCTACCTAGGCGCAGGAGCGTACTAAAGTGAGAGTTGAGAGAGCCTATCTTTAGCAGTGGACTATGTTATGCCGATTTGATGTTGATTGATTGACATTACTTGTATCTTTTAAAACTGTAAAAGCCTTTGCGCTTTAATAGTTTGAGATGAGTCTAGAATTGAAATAGAGGTGATTTTGGGTGATTTGGAAATATATACTCAGTGGTGGACACTTGCGGCTTGAATTTATCGGGTGTAAAATAGGATTGAATGTTTCGGGTGGAAAAAAGAACCCGTTTCACCTTATGGCGAGACTTGTGTCTGTAGTCTGTGACTCTGTTGCATTAAATTACGTCACCAGGTCCCGTGGATCATCTGTTCAAAGTTTGAAATAAAACAAAAATTACAACGTCAATCGGATTGAACTTTCACTTTCACAATAAACGTTAGAGGGGAAGTCGGGTGAGACCGTCTCACGGCTTCTTTTTTAGAATCCACACCCACACACACAATCATCAATTATAAAGTAATTGATAAAGATCGTAAAAGTATGACAGTAACTTGATAAAACTTTCAATGAAATCATCCTTCCGTCGTCACTTGTTCGATATTTCGTCTATCTTCGCTATATAAGAAGTAGATTATCTTTAACCTCCCCACGCCTATATCTCCTCGTAGTAATAGGCACTGATCATATTTTTGGGCTCATGTGTCAAGTGAACCGGGCGCCTTGGGATTAAAAGCTGGGAAAATTGATATCACTTTACGGAATGATTCGGGGTGTAAAGTACCTAATAACTCGAGTAGGTCAGGGTCACACCCCCGTTACAAGATGGCTTTTGCCGGGGACTTGGACTTCCCTAACCACAGGTAGGTAGTTATATTTTAACTTTTATTGAATAAGTTGCCGAATAAGATTTATGCCATTAATTATGTGTGGGGTTAATAATAGGTAAAAGGACTAAGACAATACCCTTAGTATCATAGTAGTAGGATATGTTTGATCATTAATATGTGAATTATATTATTGTATTAATAGAAACCTACTTTGAATGCTTTTTTGAGTAAAAAATGTGAACATATTATCCTAAAATTTAAAGAAGTTTAAACATTTTTTTTGTAAATTACTGTCGAATTTCCCAGTCGCGTCTGTACAAAGTTATCTTCACAATCTCAATTGACAAACTTTATCTGGTAATACTATTTTTTTCTTGAAATTAAATAAAAATGTTGTACATAACACAACTGACAAATCTTTCTATATTTTTTTAAGTAAACGATAGATAGAACCTTGTACGCCAAAATTACAGACATTTTTGAGCTTCGCTTCATTTATGCTAATCCAAAAGGGTGAAATACCGGGGTGTATAATAATGGCCGGCTGGGAGTGGTCCACCTTGAAGCTACTGGGATGCCCCGCTTGTATTTTGGATTACGCAAAGGGTAAGGTGAAAAAGGATTTGTTCGCAGAGGTTTCCGAGAGAGCCCGCAGTCCAACTCGTAATCCCCACT